>CM038468.1:59276885-62260219 GCA_021464415.1 Lonicera japonica | reverse complement strand
TAAATTTAGAGTATACTAAGGGTGTGTTTGATTGGCAACATTTTCCATAAAAAATGAGCATTTTTCACTTGATTTGACAATTACATATAAGGTGTTTGATTATATTCTAAAACTTATTTGTTTTTCATAATTATATTTAATGCTTAAAACAAATTTTTTTTTAACATACCGTACTTTGGCTCACACATGTGCATTTTCAAGGCAATTGAGGGAAATATTTCATCTTTATATAATCTATTATTTATGAGGTGGTTTTTTCTCACATACTTTAATTTGTTTTCCATGCTTAGGGCACAGTTCACACCTATATATTAAAAGAGACAAATTTTTTATCACATATATATAACATTTTTCTACATTAAAAATGCCATTTTAACTTAAAATATAAAACTTATTTTTGTTTATTTGTTATTATTTTTGTTTCAAAATAATATAAAAATTTAATATTTAAAATATACTAATCAAGATCAATTAAACAAGATCCATCATGACTATATAATTATGGAGTTTTTTTTTAAAAAAATTATACCAATAAATATTAGAAGAATATTTCTACATTAAAAATGCCATAATACAACCAATATTTTTCGGGTAGAAAATTTAGTCAATGATATATTAGTACAATTTGACATGGATATATCATATACACTACATAATTGTAGTAATCAACTAATCATGGATAACTATATTATATTCCTGGCATAAAAAATAATATATTCAAGTTATATATATATATAAAAAAATTTTGATGGAGGCAAAATTGGATAGGGTCATGGGGTCCCAATAATAAAACGACACGTGTCCATTTTTTTTTATCTATTTAAATCAAATGAAAAAATGAAAAAGAAACTAATTTTAGGTGAGAGTGGACACGTGTTGTTTTATCATTGGAGATCCTATGACTCCGTCCAATTTTGCCTGGAGACTCCATGACCCCATCCAATTTTGTTCCCATAAAAAATAGACTCATAGTTTAGATGTAAATTTATGCAACATTCATGATCAATTGGGGGAAATATGTCTAAAATTAGATGTTGAAGTCTAATTTCGTTTCTTCAAAAATATAGAACGATTAAACAGCGCATGTGAATTGATTAGTAAGAGCTTAGAGGCTTCTTTTTTCAAAAAAAATTGTAGTACTAGTGAATATAAGCAACAATAATATAAAAAAATGACGTGTAGATGCATAAATCAAAAGTAAATAAAAGTTCTTCTTTGTTTGTCAGTAGTAAAGTAAATAAGGTTTAGGATTTGTGAGGCATAGATAGAGAGAATGTAGTGGAGGGGTTTAAAAAAATAATATATATAGTTTGAGAGAAAGAAAAAAGAGAAGCTTATGGGAAATCTTCTGCTTAGAGGAGAGATTTGCTATTCACAAAAATTCTCTTAATTCCATCAAAATCTATTAGGTTGTCTTATTTTCATAAAATTTTGAAATCTTGTGATTTTAAAATCTCATAATTTTTGGGTGTTCTTTTAAAAAAATTAGAAAATTTTAAAATATAGTAGTGTATATTGAGTTTAAGTGGGATTTTTATCCATTTAGCATTTTAGTTGGAGGGAAAAAGAGATCGATCAAATTCAATCTTTGTACATGATTCCAAAATCTCAACCTTTTTGAGCGAATTTTGAAAACTTGTAATTCAAAGGATTTCAAAATTTGACGAAATTTTAAACTATTGAGATTTATTCCAAAAGAACACTCTTAAATTATATAAACAATGTGATTTACTAAATCCTATCTCAAAATCAAAACATACCCTTAACTTATAAAATCTACCAAATTTTATAAAGTTTTGAATACTATAAGATTTTAAAAAGATTCTTTTAAATCCTAATTGAACACCATGAGATTTTAAAATATTTTAAAATCCTAATTCAATATGAAAGGATTTTAAAAGATTTTTTAAAACCCTAATTAAATAGTCATAGACTTTACAAATCCATATATAAAAATACTAAAGAATATAAATTGAATACACCCCGTAATTATTCAATTCTTAATATGTACAAATTCATTAAACTTAATAACATTTATCAAACATTAAAATCATGTGCAATGCATGTGCACAAAAAACTATATTTTATTTAGCTAAAATAATTAAACAAGTTAGAATTTGTCATGAATTAGATGTTTTGTATAAGATTTCTACAATTTTAAAAACAAGATTTTAAGATTTACATTAATAAAACAATATAACTCCATATATTTTATATTAATATTAGTATTTCAAATAAATTTTAAAAAGTAATTAAACAAGTTAGAGTTTGTCATGAATTAGATGTTTTGTATAAAATTCCAATAATTTTAAAAACAAAATTTTAAGATTTACATTAAATAAAATAATATAACTCCATATATTTTATATTAATATTAGTATTTTAAATAAATTTAAATTTTATTTTATTTTGATTCAACTAATTAAATAAATTAGAGTTTGTATCGAATTTTATAATGATTATTTGAGGCCAAACCGCCACTTTTTGGAGTGGCAAATGATAGCATAGGAGAAGTGTTAACCAGTATCAATGTTTTTCTTTTGAAACTGCGTAGCTTTTTTAAATTTTAGGGTACTAATGTTGGCACCCCTATAATCTCTTGGTAATATTTCCACTAAAAAAAGAGCATAAATTGTTATTTCCACCCCACTTGTTTTAATTTAACACAAAAGTTAATTAACTCACTAATCATATAATTAACTCTTATCTATCTAGCAACAAATTTTGGTTGCACCAAAACACCAACAAAATCTCCATTAATTTTGCAAAACTCTAAGCTTGAGAAGAATGATAGAAATAAAACCCCAATTGATACAAAACTCTAAGTTTGAGAAAAATGGTAGAAAAAGGAGAAACTTTTGAATAACAGAAACAAAACAAGCAAAAAAGAGTTAATGAAAGAGAAGAGGACATGTTTTAATTTTGTTTCATTGTTAATATTATTTTTATAACATACACAACAAATATATTAAAAAAAACACACAATTTGTTGTTTAAAGTACGAGGAAGGTTTACTCGATTCCTTATAATTGAGATGTAGTTTTGTGCACTCGCTTGCTCTCAAACTAGTATGAAATCCCATAAAATATTAAATTGATATGCTCTCGGGACCTTCATTCGGTTGAAAGCAATCAAGTGTGATTAGTGTCACTCGGCTGCTCACAGCCGAGCATGATATAGCAACACTCGGCTGCTCTCAATCGAATAAAGATCCTGAGAGCATATCAATTTGACATTTTATAGGATTTCATATTTGGTCGAGGGCAGTCGAGTGTACAAGCCTGCAATTCGATTACGGGGAACCGAGTAAACCTTTTTCGTACTTTAAACTGAAAATTATATTTTTTGTTTATATATTTGATGTGTATATTATGAAAATAATATAAATAATGAATTGAGAACCGAATAAACCTTCAACTGTTCTCTTTCATTAACGCTTGCGAGATGGAACAATGTAAGAGATAAATTGTTTAGGATCATTTATTTTATGTATTTATGTTATTATATACGGAGTATAATAATGTTAATTGATTAAATGAGAGATTTATTCTAAAAAATATGCAAGAGTGATGAGAATAAAATAAGAATGTTATTAAAACAAAAATATAAAAAATAGGAGTGTTAGCCACAGATTGTAGGCGCCAACATCACCATCCAAATTTTTACCGTAACCCCTAAATCACATCTTACGTTGGTCTACCAAACCCCTCAATCCCTTCCCTCAAACCCCAACACCACCGGCAGCTCGCCTACCACACCAGCTCGCCGACACAGGCTTCACTACTTCAGTCGTTTCTCTCAAATTTTCCTCACATTCTGTCAAAGCCCTCAATCTCTTCTCTTAGATTCCTCCACAATCGGCTCTCCACTGCCACCATCTCGCCACCACCGGCTCCACAATTTGAATCCTTATTCAATCAAATATTCAACCCTTCTCTCAGGTCATTTCTTAATTTCAGTCCCATCTCAAACAAGCAATTTTCCCCTTTTTTTGTGATAATTTTGGTTTTGATTTAAATTTGCTAAATTGTGTTGTTGAATTTGGGGACAATTGTGGCTCCAATTGCAGACTAACGGCGCTTATAGGGAAGACTGTTTAAAGAGAGAGGTAGGTCAACATCCTAACAGTTCTTTTACTTATCTGCGTGTGTGTTTATTTGATCTTATTTGATTGGACGAATGCAATCATGCTTGTGCTTGAGAGATTGGTTCAATGGAATTTACGACTAGTTTGGTTCGAGTTTCTGTTAATTTCTAGAATCTAAAATGGTAATTTGACATGGAAAGTTTGACTCTCAAATATAAACGCTTAGTGTGAATTTACCAACTTTTAATCTCATTTTTGTGTTGTATTAGTAGGTTCAGGATTTAATATCTATTCTACAAGCATTGCAGTTAAGCTAAAATAGCCAACAAATAGAAAGGGTAAAATGATAAAGTACTAAGACCATCTCCATTGGGCAAGCTAAATGGCCAAATTTAGCTATTTGCTTGCCCCATCCGATAGGCTAGCTGGCTAATAATTTGTGTAAAAGTGTAAACCAAAGCCAAATTTAGCGGGGGACAAAATTTTAGCTCGGACGATATACGAAATGTCGTGGCAGAGAATTATGCTTCTCACGACACATGATGTGTCGTGAGAAACATTGTTCATTCGGCCGACACTTCATATATCGTGGGAAGTTATTTTTTTGCTCAGCCGACATTTCATTTTTTTTGCTTCCATGAGAAAAAAAAAAAAAAAAAAATAGCACTGCCACGACACATGAAGTGTCGTGGGAATCAAATATTTCGGACGACATATCATTTGTCGTGGTGAGTTTTCTTTGCATGCCACGATATTTGATGTGTCGTTTGACGCATTTTTAGCTTTCCGCGCTGCAACTCAAGTTTGGGAGATAAGCTAAATATATATTTTTACCTTACCTTTTTAGCTTTTGCACTAAAGATGGCCTAAAAGAGTAATTGTTGTCAGAGCTTGGATTGAATTGTACGGGATAAAGCTCATACATCTTATAGCATTCTTAGTATTTAATTTGATTTTTTGCAAGTGGGCCACTAATAATAAAAGAGATTACACAAGAATAAAAAAGCATGACCAGCAGCAGCAAACTTTGAAGTAGAAGAGAATTAAGAAATTTAATGAGAAAGAGCAGCTTCTTCTTCTTTCTTTTTCCCCTCATATATGGTGCCCTTCCAACCAACAAAACCAAGTAAATTGAACCAAAGGAAAAATGGCAAAGGGAAAGCCGCCATGGGAAAGTGCCCTTTCATGCAGGGACAGTACCGTGTTTTTACATGTAATTGATTGGTTTTTTTAGCCCATATGGCCATCTGCTGGTAAATTACCACTGACATAATTGTCACAACACCATTTATTACACATGACATGTTTTTTGGGCTTTTATCAAGGAATTTTTTTATGGACAACATATATATATATATATATCCCCTAAATAGTAGTGGTTTATATTGATTGCATAATGTACGCTAAAGTAATTTACTTTGTTTTGTTTCATTCCTCTATTGCAATTAATAGCACAATCAGTACTGCACAAGCATTCTTCAATTATTTTTCTCGAAGAAAATGTGAATTACCAAAGTACAATTTGTGGAGTAATAATACAATTTAATATAGTGAAGAGGGCTAAATTCACATATTTATTTGTTGTTCTTTGTTTAAGTGGACCATAGTGTATGAATTTGCTAAGCCTGAAAGGAAAATTGTTCATATGTTCAAAAGGCAAGAAATGTCATTGCTTCTCTTAAGCTTTTATCGAGAGCAGAGTGAGAGTACTATGAAAGGAGATGGAGATCTAAGAAGTCATAAAATATCTAAATTTATACTCATTCGTGACCAAGAAATTTGCTTATCTACTTCTTGGAATTTAGTCATAGATTTAATTAGTTCGACAACTCAAGAAGTTTATTATTATAGGCTTTTCCATGATGAAATTCTAACTAAATTTTCCTTCATCTTGTGTTGCTGAATGTTGCTTTAGCAGCGGAGCCTTACGTTTTGTACGATTGGACTGTCTCTTATATCTCAGCCTCTCCCCTTGGTGTTAAACAACAGGTTCCTTATCATCAATACCATATCTTTCATCATTACTTGATAATTGCGTCTCTATGTGTATTTTTTCGTTATTCTGTTATTTAAGTGATTCAATTGGTTCCTTATTGGATAAACATTAGGGAAATTTTCATGACGTACTTTGATATGATCAACTGTTATGTTAATTAGTGATGCTTTTGGAATGTGAGTTGAACACTTGCTTGCTTGCTAAGCCTGAAAGGAAAACTGTTCATATGTTCAAAAGGCAAGAAACATTAAAGTTTGTTAAAGTTGCATTTTATGTAGGAGTTTCAAATTGCATTAACACTTACATTAATTTGTATTAAGGTCTTGATTGCTTTTCACATTATAAATTATATTAATTTATATATTCTAAAATTTATTTGTTTATTTATAATGTTCAAAATAGAAAATAATATATTTGTAACCGTGGCTCGGAAAAACGTTCAAGTTATACATTGTCGGGCGTAAGGGAACCTTTTTTTTTTTACCATTTTTATATTTCTTTTGTTTTATAATCTATTATTTATATTACTTTTATATTATTGTTTGGTACCTTGCACAATAATCCCACATACTTTTATTTTTTTTGATAAGAAACAAAGCTTATGTAGATGAAAAAAACAAATACAAGCGAGGAAAACGAAAGTGGATGAGAAATCCACAACCCAAAGAGACAAAAAAAAAAAAATAACAAGCAAAAACACCACAAAGACTAGAATCCCTTGAACAAAAAAAAAGGCAAAACTCAACCACATAACACCATGGATTCCTGCAATGAAACTCCCCTCGAATCAAAGAGAAACCCCTCCAAAAGAACACTAGCTTCAGACACAATTAACCATCTCTCATAACATAGCAGCTTTCCAATCTCTAAGAATTTCCAAGATTGAAAGTAATCCAAAGCTCTTAGAGGTAAAATCCCACAAAGAAGCCATATAACTAACTCTGTCCCACACCTTCTCAGCACTTTCCTCTTTATCTTCAAATATTATGTTATTTCTTTCCTTCCAAAGACACCAAAGAATCCCCATACAGCAACATCTCCATAGCACAACAGATCGATTTTTATCTCCACTAAAAGCCCACTTAATTGATTTAATCATACCATGAGCATGGAAAGACAGCACATATCTATATTATAAGGAATCTCAAATATTTCGCAAATTTTGCTCCAAATCGATCGAACGGTGTCACGCTATGTGATCGACACTCTCAGCTCCTCTTTTACAGAAAACACAACATGAAGGAGAAATACACAGGAATGCCTTTCGAATTTGTAACAAATCCGCGGTGTTGACCCGTTTAAGAGCAGCCGGAATTCCAGATTTTCTCACCATTTTAAAAGGACGAAAAGTCATACGTGCAGAAGAATATGTTAAGAGAATTAAAAAAAGATTTTTTCGTGAACTTTCCCGATTTATCCACCTCCCAAATTCTTTCATCACTGCCATAGCTAGATGGATCTTAACTGTATATAAAACCCATCAATGCCGTATACTCTTCCTCCTCCACTTCTTTAAAATTCCTCCAAAAAACGATATCCCAATGATAATTCTCGTCATCCTCCCAAATTACATAATCAGCCACTCTATGTAATAAAAGAATTCAGCACGACAAATTTTTTTTATCATATATCTACAACATTTTTCTATAATAGACTAATTATATGATTTTCTTATAATTATTAATTGAATTTTACACTTGATACTATGTTATTGTTTATTTATTATTATTTTTTTCACATTTCATATTAATTATTTATTAATAGAATTAACGACCTTTGTCAAGCACTAAAATCATTTGGAATGCACGTGCACAAAAATTAGTTTAATAAAAAGAATGAGTTGTCTTAACATATACTTTTGCATCAACTTTTTTTTTTTTTAATAAAAAGTTATTTTCCTCTATTATTTCTTCATAAGAAAATAAGAAAGGAAAAGTGAAGAGAGTCCTATTTTTCCAATTTAATTTTAAACGACAAACCGGTTCATGTCTAATATGCAAAATAGGAGGGGAGGCAGTTGTAATTATCTTAACATGAAGGGCGTTCTACGAAATGAAATTAAGCATAACATTTGGGTTGAGGGATAAATTGAATTTATTCATCCTCTTCTTTGTCTTTCTCCTTTCGCTATGGAGATGGTGATATCTAATATATAACTTTCCTTTGTCTGTTGAATTTTATTCTCTAAACCCTTAAGCGCACTAAGTGTCAATTTCGCTCCACCACTCTAGTCTTGCAAAAGGTTAGAGTACAATTGACTAGGGTTTGGCTTCTCTTGGTTATATTTTAATGTATTGTTGCTCTTTATGTTGTTGGGTCTATCAGACACCAGATCATTGATGGGTTTGCTCACTGTGAACTTTCGGTGGAGGAGCAAAGCCGAAAATCTATCTGCAACCTATTCCCCCTTTGGTAATAGTCTCTTACATCTCCATTAGATGACTTTCGGTTTTCATATAAATTTCTGGGTTTCTTGCCTTTTCAATCAATATAATTTATGTAATAAGCGTGAATGGTTTTTGAACTGTAAATTTTTTTATAAGCGTAAATGGTTTTTGAACAGTAAATTTTTTTGGTCAAGATATTAGAGGGCTGAGATGCAGTATGTCTTTTTAAAGGTTTGGACGAATGTTTCAGGGATAAAAGGTTGAAGGCTCAGATGAATGGTGTATTTTTTAACATGAAACATCTATAAAGTGTAGATTGTTCTCTCAAAAACGGGGGTGGTAAATTAGACTTGCAATGCCTTGAGCATGGGTTTCAACTGGTATACCATGTTGATACCCTATGATTATCTCCATCAGATTCTGAATTATATTTTGAATTTGGTCATTCTTAGAAGTTAACTAGGCATAACCGTTTTGTGCCTACATTAGACCATTGCTGGTTATAGGTTTGCTTCATAAAAGTGGTCGAATTTGATCAGGTAGTAAGTTTGGTGACCAATACGATGTGCCAAATTTCATACCAATCCAATTACACAGAGTAAGTTTCCAGTTTCATTGTTTTCTCACCAAAAGCGTGCAGCTTATCCCAACAAATTATGTGTTCCTTGTTGCCTATTTGGACTATTTCTTTTGCCCCTTATTGCAGAAACTTGGAGCTAATACAAGGGCTTTTGCAAGCCAGAATTCAGCTAGAAAATCGAGAAGACGCAAGGAAGCAAGGGAAACTGTAACTCCAAAACCTAATAAGCGTCCATTAGGTGAAAATGATGGACTGGCTGATGATTCTCCCACGGGAGATGATCATGTTCAAGAAAACGATAACATGGCCTCTATTGATAATTTGGGCTCAAAGAATACTACTTCAATTACTATCCCTTCCAGGGGTTCTGTGCTTCAAGCATGCACCGTTACCTCCGGTTTCATAGCTGCCTTGGGTGTTATAATTCGACAGGTACATCTTATTTTCTTTATTTTCTTTATTTTACCAGTGATGTAGTTTTATTGGAAATTTGTTGCCTTCAGTTTCATAGCTGCCGTGGGTGTTATAATTTGACGGTTACATCTTATTTTCTTTATTTTACCAGTGATGTAGTTTTATTGGAAATTTGAAAAGGGCCATGGTTTATCATGCCTTTAGGAAAGTAAAGCATCAATGAATAGCTTGTCTGTTGTTACTTTGTAATAACATTGTTTTCTTAATAATATAAAGGAAAGTCTATGATTCCTTTTTCCTGTATTCAGAGAAGTACATTTGTTTAATTGTTCACATCCTGATTGAAACCTGCAGGTTTCGCATGTTGCATCGGTGGAAGGATGGGCTATAGCTGACTTCTCTAATGAAATATCATGTATAAATTTCCAGGTTCTTTTTTTTTTAATTTAATTAATGTAGTTTATTCCAAAACATCCTTTATTCTAATGCTAATAGTTTGAATTATTGCATTCATTTCTACCCGTCAAACTATTCGAGAGTTCTTTAAGAGAACTTTTTTGAATAATGTCTTATCAGCTTGATACGTCACATCCATTTACATCTGTTCCTAATGCGGTTGTTTTGTTCTTTCTCCCTTCTAACTTTTGTGCATATATCCTTCCGTGTAGAACTCCCTCTTCCTCTCTCTCCCTCTCTATATATATCTATATATATAAGTACTTCAAGTTCCCCAATATTTCCAAGTTTAGTGTTTCGATGGTTTTGGTTTTAAATAGTAACTAATTGAAAAAAAATACTGATGGCTTCTATGGGAACAGTTAGTTTTGAGATGTGGCATCTTGAATTGATTACTGGATTGATTGTCCTGATATCATCGTGCCGCTACTTACTGTTGAAGACATGGCCAGATTTTGCAGAGTCAAGCCAATCAGCCAATCAGCAGGTAGCTTTACTCACTATTCTGCCAATTTCTTTAAGGAACTTCTATAAACTTTGCATTTGCCTTTCCCGGTCCGTTGGATCTATTTGACCTAGATAACTAGAAATATTAGATTGATGGCGATTGAAGGTTTCTACAGAAATGTCATGCTTTATAGTCGATTTATTATATCGCGCCCAATAACCTATTATTCGTTCATCTTCAATCATCAATAAGGCCATAAATTTGTATTGCTTTAATGAGCTCTTATGCCTCTTCTTGTTTTCTGATGCAGGTTCTTACTTCACTACAACCTTTGGATTACGTAGTTGTAGCATTTCTTCCCGGGATTAGCGAGGTAAGCATTGAAGATGTTGCTAGTTTACATACATTTCCTAATAGTATTCAGAATTGATATTACAATCTTCTTTTGCTAGGAACTTCTTTTTCGAGGTGCAATGCTTCCACTTTTTGGAACGAACTTGCTAAGTGCCGTGGTAGTTGCTGTCATATTTGGGTTCTTGCACTTGGGCAGTGGTCGAAAATATTCCTTTGCAGTCTGGTACTTTTTTGATAGAGAAACATTTAAAATTCTACATAGTTCAACCTCTGGCTTTGTAAATTTCTCAGTTATGGATTTAAAAACTCAGAACAGATTCTGTATAGTTCACAAAGTTCGGTGGCAGTCTGGGAGTATTCTGTTAATTATGTCAGGAGATATTAACTATGTTATGCATTATTCAAGAAATTTGGATTATGCAATTTAGTTGTTGGACATGGTTTCAGGGCAACATTTGTGGGGCTTGCCTATGGTTATGCTGCTATTTTGTCCTCAAGTATAATTGTGCCAATGGCTTCGCATGCATTGAACAATCTAGTAGGAGGGATCATATGGCGCTACTCGTCAAATTCGTCATAAGTTGGGGGTATGTTCAAAAACATTCTTGGCTGCCGATGCTGTATATGTAATTTTATTTTGAATGCAATTATGCACTCCTAAAAACATTTATAAGCATCTTAGGTTATGTTTGAATATCTCTAAAAACATTATTTTAATGTATTGTTGCTCTTACTTACTACAGGCAAGCTCTCAACCTCTTGTCTCTGTCATGAGCTTGAGGAAAATGGAAGACGAGAAATTCAAGACATGAATGGGCTAGGCCCTGGGCATATCTGATAGAGGGTTACTATTCCAGATGGAACGAACAAACCCCGATTATAGGGCTGTCTTTTTAAAGGTTTGGATGAATGGTGTATTTTTTAATATGGAATGTATATAAAGGGTAGATTGTTCTCTCAGAAACACGGATTTCAACTGGTATCATTTTGATACCCGGTGATTATCTCCATTCTGAATTATATTTTGAATTGAATTTGGTTAGTAGGTGCCTTTTGTCATGGGCACTTAGCACTCTTTTAGAACCAGAACCGGGGCACTACTTAGAACTCTTTTAGAATTGAAGCTTAACCAGGAGAGAAACAAAGGTTACAACTAAGTTTCTTAGCAAATGAATTAATCATATACTAAAACAAAACATTAAACTTAAGTAATTATCTTAAGAAAAATCAATTTATAGGAATTAAAATTTAAATATAGTTACAAGCCTTGGCCTAGGTTAAAACGGGAAAGTTGCAATAAATTAAAAAAAAATTAACAAGAGAGTTTGGAATTAAAATTTAAATATAATTACTAACTTTGGCCTAAGTTAAAAAGGAAAATCTCCAATAATTAAAAAAAATTAACAAGAGAGGGTTTGGTGATGAAATTTTGTATAATGAAGTTTATATGGACTTAGCCAAATAATTTATAGTTCCATACAGTGGGTTTTCTTTCGCGGGAGTCATCCATGCGGGTGTTAAAAATTCAAAATTATTAGGTCTCGTTTGGTTTACGGAAAGAAAATTAATTCCTTTGTTTTTTCCATGGAGGTAGAAAACTAAAGTTCTGTCAACTTTCTTTTCTTATGTTTGGTAAAGCATGAAAAGTATTTAGGTAGGGGTATTGTTGTCTAAAATTTTGTAATAAATGCTAGAAAATTACAAAGGAAAATCAATCCCATTGGTTTTGAGAGGAGTGACTTTACCTTATACTTTTCTCTATGTAGAAGGGCTTAGATTTTTACCAAAAATCCAATGAATAATATTTTTTTGAAGTATTTTTAATTGGTAATTTGAATGAAGGGCCGAATTATTAAGATGTGTTAACATTTAATTAATAAAAACAAACAAAATCCCTTTTAAAGTAAAGTGCAAAGTTTCAGTGAAATATGTACTTTCTTGACTAAAAATATGGACTGCTCATATCTGTGAATCAAAGGAGGTTTTAAAGTTCATATTGCATTCGGGCACATATTTTAATGCATTTGATATTTTTTTAGTTTATTTTAAGGGTTGAGATGTCGAAAAAAAAAGACACATGTCATATTATCGTTTATTTAAAAAAAATTATTCCTTGAAAAATCTTTCTCTAATAAGCCCTTTTTTTTTAGCCCCCTCCGAAATTTGTGTTAACCAAACAAAATTCCTTTCTTGATATATATGTGAATCTCATCAAAAATATTAATGGCACTGTTGTGAGAGGGGTAATTTCCTTGATACTCATCTGGCCATGATACCGTCTCCGATCTTAAAAGTAATCTCTTTTTTTCTTTTTATATTCCTAATAATTCCTCTTTCCATTAACTTTATAATTTATACTACTTGAAACTTGTATTTGTCGTTTTACTACTGCAAATATTATTACAATTGCATCTGCATTGGTTACTTTTACTTTTACATTTGTCACTTTTACTTATGATTAGAATGACTAAATTTTGCTAATAAAACGTTTGAATGGATTGAAAATTTCCTACTTATTAAAACTACATAAAATAAATTTCTTTTATGATCGATTGTGTTTTGCTGTTCAATGGAGGCTCAGGGCTAACAAGATTACTCTTAGGCCTCGTTTGGTTCACGGAAGGGAAATCAATACTCTTATCTTTCTTATGAAGGTGGGAAATTAAATTTTCTTGTCAAATTTCCTTTCTTGTGTTTGGTAAAGCGTGGAAAGTATTTAGGTAAAGGTATTATTATCTAAATTTTTGTAATAAATGCTTGGAAAATCACTTGAAAAAATCAAACCCATGTGTTTTAAGTGAAATAGTGTTACCCCATACTTTCACCTTTCTCGAGAAAGTGTTTCCGGAATTTGTGCTTACCAAACAAAGGAAATGAACGACTTTCCTTTCTTGAGTACTAAAATCCGTGAACCAAACGAGGCTTTAGGGTGTGTTTGATTACACGGTTTTGAAATTTTAAATTGTAATGCTATAGAATTACAATATCATTATTTGGATTGCACATAGTTTTTATTTAGAATTCTAGTAGAATTCAAAATTTGCTTTTTTAATTATAGAATTTATATGAAATTTCAAATAGACAATAGGTTTAAAGAACGCCACCGTTGCCAAGGTCGCCACCTAGTGATGAAGCTCCATTGGTGAGTTTCAAAGCTCCAGTGAAGTCATCAGAGCCACGTTGGTTGTGTCATTGAAGAATTAGAAGTGAGCAGTGGTAGTTATAATTGGCGATGTACATGCATATACATATATTTAGTATGTATAATGGTAAATATATACTTTTTTATGTTTATATAGATTTATATTTCACTTTTTGTGTGTATATATATATGTATTTCACTGTGTGTATATATATAACCTACAATGTGTATTTGAGCGGGCAAAAGGTTCGGGTGGGGGTAGTGGTAGGCATAAGGGTAGGCGTGGGGGTAGGGGATGGGAGGGGAGGGGGTGATATCTTTTTCATTCTTCTTTTCCTCTTGTAATTCTTTGGTTTTTAATTCAGGAGTATTTGATTTAATAGTAATTGAGGGTATCTATCTTCTAAGGTGTGAAATTACTTCCTTGAAATAGTTATATATTTTCCTGCGATTAGTATTTTCATGGAGTTTAAGCTTTTGCTTTTGCAATATTGCCCGCTTTGTACTTTAAATATATCGGGGAGGGTAGATATTCATTGCATACATTTGCATAAATTTTTCGTAAATTGAAATTAAATCGAGTTTGTTATAGTTACTTTGGTGTAGGAAACTTTTGAAGAAACAAAAACCCATGCATGTGGTAAAAGTTGAGTTTGTGCGAATACTTTGTCATTTAAGTCATGGAGCTAGAAATTTTATTAAAAGGGGTAAGTATAACACTTATGAAAAAAAAAACGTTTAACTAAAGGGGGATAAAAACAGTATTATCAGTATTTTTTTTTGAAAATTAAATATATATTTTGGATGACCGCTAAGTTTGAATGGTTGGTGGCTGACTATATATATTTCCGCAGTTCGATTTTGTTAAGGCATAATTCTATGGATATTAAAATACCGAATTGGCTCCCAAAAGTGAAAATAATTTTTGGGAATACTGCTCTTTTTCAAAATAGAATTTGAATTTTAGGCCATTACTAGAACCTTTTTTTAGAATGTATAAAATAAAATTCTAACATTTTTTTTTAAAAATTAAATGGGGGTAAAATGGTTGGTATATATATATTTTTCGATTTTGTTAAGATAATTTAATATTAAAATACCGATCCAACATATTATATATCTCCAAATATCATATATCAAATGAAAACAACATAAATATTACCATTATTGGAGATAAATTTTTGGTTAATAAATTAATATTGTTCAATAGTGAAGAAAACCACTTCAAAGGGTGGTGATACAATCATTTACTCTTTCCAATATATTTTTGTTCCAACTAATAACTAGGGGTGTGCACGATTCAATCCAATCCAATCTGCTCAAATCGACTTATCAAATCTAATCCAATATTAGTTGAATTTAGTGAAGCTAGTGAATTTGACTGGTTTATGTTTTAGAAAACTAATCAAACATTTGATTAATTTGGTTATCACCTTGGCAAAATTAATGTCAAACCGATCCAATTCAACTTTAATTAAAAATAACACTTGTCCTTATGTTATTGGTTATATTTATTCACTAAGTTATTAATATAACATGCGCTATGCCTTAGTATTGCTACATATATAAAAGAACTTAATAAATAAACATTAATTTACTTATCTTCTATTTTACTAATGAATTAGATTTTAATATGGAATGACTTAATAATTTAGATTTTTATTTTAGTAATAATGGAAACTTTTTAATTATATTATCTTTGGTCCTTGTGAAGTTAATTAGATTTGTTTTGAATGTTATTGAAACTTAAATAACCTTTACACAAAAGAATTGCGTATATTAATAACACACATAAAAAAAAAATTCGAAAGGTCTTTATAAAATAATTTTTTTAAAACAAATAATAGTGAAAGACTACGGTGAAATTGTATTAGAAAATAGATAGTCGTATAAGATAACTCATTATCGTCTAACGTTTTTGGAGGGTGTGCTTCATAAGATTTGAACAGTATGGTTGTAACCTGCATTTTACAACTTCTATTAAAAGAATTTGAAATTATCTTTGACAAAATTCAAGCTTGCATATATTTTTCGTTGAGTGTTTACTAATAATTTACTCGTTTAATGTGAAAGAATGCGTACTTATCACCGAAATAAATTGTAAAAACTTTATGAAGCATGAGTTATGGATTAAAGTTTTATGAGATGCAATTTTTAAAAGTAAGATTACAAACAATGACTTGTGCTCATGTAGTCTAGTATGAATGGTTTGTCGTTGATTGAATGGGGGAAAAATTAGGTTACCCAAATCATTTGTAAAAAAATAAGGATTTTTTTGAGTTTATTCCTTATTATTAATACGAAATTCAAGATACTCCTGATTTTACTAATCATTTGACTTACCCCCTAATTTTTAACGGACTACTAACTTCATTAAATTTTATATTGCTTAGACCATTTTGTCTTTATTGTTCATGATCTTCCTTCTTAGACCCTAGCCCCCCTTACTTTATCTCTCTAAACAAAATAATCACTTCACTTCCCTCATCTTCTCCCCAAAATTGAAGTAGAAGCAGGGAGAAATAGAAGCCAAATGAAACTCCTGAGCTGTGAATTTGATGGCCTATTTGAGATTGAAGACTCAAAATCCCCAGATTGAAGCAGTGAATTGGAGTACCCATTTGAGATTAAAGAATCATGTTTGGGGTAGAATGGGACTAAAGGGGTTTGTGAATTTCATCGGAGGGTGGAGCAAAGATTGGAGAGAAGAAGAAGAAGATGAAAGAGGGTAATTTCGCCGTCGAAAGTGACAGCGATGAAGAACCCGGATTTGGAATAGAGCAACAATGGAGGTTCCTCAGGGGTTTCCTTTGGCTTCCATTTATCCGTTCTACTTCTGTTTTGAATCTGGGTTTCTCTTATTCCCCTAGTCAAATTTTGGCTTTTTTTCTGAGAGAGAGTGATAAAGATCGAGAGAAACTGAGGAGACCGAGCAGGAGGTGGATATATGTTAAAGAGATGAACAATTGCTCAACGAAAGAGATAAAGAACGATATAGATGAAAAGTAAATTTTTGGGGTTGAAAAAATTAGTAAAATTTTTTTGTTTTTTTTACTTAAGCATTCCATCAAATTTTGTATGTTAAGTATGTTAAGTTTCGTATTGATAGGAGGACAAACTCAAAAGCTTTTAAAAAAGAAAAAATCACACCGTGTAGTAAAAATAAAAATAAAATTATTACTGGCCACTCTGGACAGGTACTTTTGTTTAGTCCAACAAGGATCACGTGGAAATTGACCGCCAAGACTCGCTGTTCCCACTATACATATACATACATACATACAAGAAAGGAAGGACGACTACACAAAACAAAATCCTCCTCCATAGTTGATCTGCTCACCAAGTTTCGTTTCATTGCCGAAGAAGAAGAAGAAGAAGAAGAAGAAGAAGATCTATCTAATTCTAATATACTACATGGGGAGCTGCGCTGTTGAAGGAGGCTGTCCCACTGACTACATAGCCCTCTCTCTATCTCTCCTTTCTTTCCTCCTGTATGTATCACTTTTCTCTCTCTCTCACACACATCTATTTACTCTTGTTATTATTCTTACATAATCCCGTTCAGATTCTGACCAAGTCATAGTATATAATCCCTAGATTTTAGTTGGTTCGTTTGTTTCATGGACTAATTTCGGTCTGAATTTTAGTATATGGCGTCTGAAACGTGGATGTACTGAATTGGCTCCAGGTACAAATATTTCATATATATGCATAAAATAATTGGGGGTGGGAGAGTTCACCTCTTACAATTGATTGGGATATGAGTATTTTAAATAAGAATGATTGTTTCACTCACTGAGCAACTGTAAGAGCTTTGCTAAACTTGTGGGTATCCTTTGCAATACACTACTACGTCTGTCCCTTTCTTGTCAATAATTAATAATACACACAAATCTTTTTTATGTGCTCAAATCATGCATTTATTGCCTCATGTGCTTACGACGCTGCACTGAGGTTGAATTTTCGGCCGCTCAACTCTTAGTGCTTATTTGCATGTAGAGAGCTAAACCAAAGGTGCACTAAGTGCCCTATCATAACTAAGTGCATATGTGTACGTAGAAAAGGAACCAAAAACAAGCTATAGGACTTCAACCTAACATCTCCTTTTGTTATAGGCTTCTTGCACGGTCAACCCTACCATATCTAATTCACAAGGTTCCTTGTCCTAAAGGCAGCAGCTTTTGGGTCCCCGCAATTCAAGTCTTTGCCAGCTTCAACCTTCTTTCATCAATTGTGGTAAATGTTAAATCTTTATTTCGTGTTCTACTTTATTGTATCTTCCTTGGTTTTATTGTCCATACTTCTGTTATGGTCTTAAAATGCTGTTAATCTAAGCTGCAATTGCCATTCTTTTATGCAGATGTCTCTCAATTTTTTGAAGTACAAAAAAGGGTCATTGGTGGCAATCTTGCTATGTTTGGGGAGGTTTGTTTGCTCACTTTGTAGTCATTATAATTACATTTTCAGCTTCCATGTTTTTCTATGTACTGCTTTTCTGCGACTTTTTTTCCTAAGTTATTTATATTCTACTTTGATTTCAGTCTGGATGGAAGGTCCACTAGGGTTTGGTTTGCTGTTAAATTGTCGCATTGTACAGGCTCGCCAACTATACTACGTGTTTGTAAAGTAAATGGATTTTTTTCTCTCTCTCAAGCTCAAAAATTTGAACTAGACGAGGATTGTGGTGCATTTAACTCCCCGCCATAAGTATATTCTATTATGATACTCATTTCCTATTGATTTTCAGGAGGCGGTTACCACCTATTAGATCATATATTTTTCTTCCACTTATTCTCTTGCCTTGGATTGCTGGTGCTGCATGTAAGAATCATTAGATTGAATCATGTATTAGCTTCTATAAGGAATATTTAAAGTTAATTTCCTACCTTCTTTGGTGTAGTTATTCAAATGAGACAGCCTCTAAACAATCGGTGCCACATGGGAACGCGGTGGATAATCCCACTTGTTTGCCTCCACTTACTATATGTAGCCGCTCTGATTGCATTTACAGGAACCATTCGGCATATAGAGTTCCGATTTCATGAACTCAAAGACCTATGGAGGGGAATTCTTGTCTCCACTTCTTCCATCGGTATTTTTTCTGTATATCCTTCCTGCAACACATTTGTAGTTAATCTTTAACTTGCTATATGTATGTGTTCATGAGTGTTTTGTTGGCAGGCTGATATACTCCTATTAGATAGTGACTATCATCCAAGTACAGTGCATAGTCAGCTAATTTTGTTATATTATATGAATTAACTAGGGGAAGGGCCATCTCCTGGACCTAAGCACCAAACTACCGAAGCCTAAGGTCATGGTCAACTTTGGATTTAAACGTTTAATCTTTAAATTATTCCTCATTAGTGTTAGCCATCCTCTCTAGGAAGTATCGACACAAATGTGGATAAAAAAAAACTTTCCCGAACTATTCTGTACAGATATCTCGCAAGAAAACATCCCTAATTATATGCTTTAATATATTGTTGGGTTACTTGCCAAAATGGTGAGGGGAGCGTTCAGAAAGATTATCAAAAGAAACTCAGACTAGTATGTAATGGTGCAACTTTAGTGCACTCATTGCAAAATAATTCAACTATCTTAGCTATTGGAGAGTTCGTAAGTGATATAATTATTGTTGTATGCAATCTGAATTGGGATGCTTGATCAGAACTAAACGTAATGCTGCTGACTTGATTCTTAGACTTTTAATCCCTGTTCCAGTAGTCTTGTTGAGCTTTTTGTCTTTCATTTGTTATTTTCACTCGCTATGATCTTGGTTGAATTTTTTTCATAATAAGGCCCATTTCCTAAAGCACCAAAAAGATATTTCTAGGTTGAAATCATTGACCAAACAACGCTGTTACCAGAAAACACCAAACTTGAAAATTAACAAGACCAAAGAAGAAAAGAAAAATACTTTTATCATACACACACTTGCTAATAATTATGACTTCCCCCTATCACTTGCCACATGTCATTTTAATTTAATTCTATTTATTTCCTTCCAGTTATATGGATGGTTGCCTACATTCTGAATGAGATCCACGAGGAGATTGAACGGCTTCAAGTTGTCTCAAGGTTCCTGTTATTAATTGTGGTATGCTTTATTGGTGTTACTGGAGGTGAAGTTTGGGATTTTAGTATATTGGGATCTGAAATTGTCAGAGCCTTTCTATGTGATAAAATATGTTTCTTACTTACTACAGGCAAGTATTCTTGTTCTGGCTTTCTTTTCTCTTTCAAGCTCTCAACCTCTCGTCTCTGTCATGAGCTTGAGGAAAATGGAAGACGAGAAATTCAAGACAATGGGCCAGGCCCTGGGCATACCTGATAGTGGGTTACTATTCCAGATGGAACCAACCCCGATTATAGGTCCTAATGCACCTTTTGATAAGCTTCTTCAGGACAAAAGATTCCGTCAGTCCTTCATGGCATTTGCAGACAGGTATTCTATTCCTTAATTCTGAAATTATTTTCATTTGCTCGTTAACTCATACTTTTGGTACTAGTGTGAACAAGTGAGATGCACATTGATGCCTTTTTTCCCCATTTTTACAGCTGTTTGGCTGGGGAGAGTGTGCATTTCTATGATGAAGTGCAACAGCTTGATAAGATACCTGTAAATGATCCTATTACAAGAATTTACATGGCAAGGCACATTATTGAGAAGTACATAATTCCAGGTATAATATTTACATTTCAACTTTTGAAATATATCTACTTTGTGAACACATTTGAATTTTTTTTGTATTGGGCATTGATAGGTGCGGTTATGGAGGTGAACATATCTCACCGAAGCCGTCAAGAAATTTTGACAACTCTTGATCTAGCACAACCTGATCTCTTTAACAATGCACTCAATGAGCTGATGCAGTTGATGAAAATGGTTGGTTCTTTTACCTTGTTATAAAAAATGATTACCAGCTTGTTCCTCTCTGTCTCTGTCTGATACTGATGTGAACTTAATATTTAAATCTTTTTCAATTGAAGAATTTGGTAAAAGATTACTGGTCATCCATGTTCTTTACGAAGTTCAAAGAAGCAGCAAGTATGAGAACAGCTAGCCAGGAGCTGGAACATATGACGGGTTGGAACTTCTCTCCTAGGTTGAGTTCTGTTCATTGTGCCGATGATCCTTTTCACCAAGAACATATGTTGATGGATACTGGTCGCAATAGCCATGACTCGGATCAACCCTGATTTTTATTGCTTTTATTGACACATCTAGCATTAAAGAGGCTAGTACTTCTCTTACAAGAAGGCTTGAAAGTGATTACCAGGAGGAGACTGCGGAAGTGCGGAGGTTGATTGACCCTTCAAATGCAGGCTGATAAAGAGTTATGCATAGTATTTAATTCGGTTGATCATGCTGACTCATACTGCTGCTAACATCTCTTGAACATTGCATAATCAGAGCACAGGTTTTCATGCACGAGACAATAGAAGCTCTTCTTGTGCTGAGTTTGGTGCTTTGATGGTTCGATGAATTAGTGCTAACAGACAGGTATATATGTTTGGTAAAACTTAAAAGGAAGATTTGGTTGGGTATTGCCTTCTGGCCGAGTGGAGACTGAAGGTATAATGGATTCACATTCACATTGCTCCTCTTTCTGCTGAATTTTCGGTCTTGTACTTGCTATCTGCTGGAATACACAGATTTATTTGCAAGGATTTCAAGACATGTTTCTTCTGCAGGATATTCAAAATTACATATTCGGAATTTGCTGGTGAGTTTTGATGTAATTTCCCAGGATTATTTGTCTTTAAATTTTTGAGTTGCCTTACTTTGTGGTTTATAGGAAGAATGAGAATAGGACCTGATGATTAATATAATAATATTGTTTGGTGTATATTGCGTGTTTATACTGATGCAAGTAGACATGTCTACGGTTGACCTTGTCCAATACAACAAACTTGGAGAGCTTTTAATTACTATTCTTTGTTTCATATGGCCCGGAAGATATCATTTTCAGTGTGATTCAAGCGCTTGATTGGTTTGCTTTTTTCAAGAAAAACTGGTGTGTTTTTTTTTGGGTGGTTTAGACTTGGGTACTCTACAAAAGTTAGACGCAGTTACTAGCTACTTTAAAATGTAAACAAAACTTAACTATGTGTAGTTCGATATAACTTGAACCACAAAAAATATCAAATTCATTAGAAAAAAAAAATAAGAAAGATGAAAAGAAAAAGGATGTTTTACTATTGAAATCAACCATCCTCTTCTGTATGACTTGGGACTCTCTATTATCTTCTGGTCTAATTTCGTTCAATGGAGTTTAGTTTGATGGTTAAACATATGATTTTTTTTTATGAAATTTGGTGGAAATAATCTCTTTGATTATAAATCATATTCACAAAATTTCATTAAAAAATTAAATATAGAAGTTGGTGCAATGATCATCTAAAATTTAAATGGTAAAAAAATAAACATATTAATCAAGTTTTTACTATGCTTACTTCCGGTTTGAAAATTTTATTGAAATTTTGTGGAAATTATCTACTTATTATAGAGATTATCTCTATCAAGTTTTATGAAAAAATTCATCCGTTTAACTTTTGAATTAGATCTCATTGGCCGGAAGTAATTGAGCCGAATGGATAATGGAAAGGAGCCAATTCCCCCTTAATATTGTAGGTGATATACACGTGAGGGACTTAATGACCGGCCTTTTCAGCTATATATCCATTAACTTCACATGGAACGATTTAATTAATAATACCCATAGAAGATTAATTTTCATAATGAAAACAACGAAAGTGAACAACTCATTTATGGTAAGCACATGCAGAAGGTGGTCATGCATATGAAGGGTGTGATTACTTCGGGTAATTAAAAAAAATGATTTTTGAAGTTTGACACAATTCTATCGCTTGTCCCTAAAGTTTAATTTTTGGTTAAAACATTTTTAAAGTTTTTAATTTGTCCCTTGTTTGTCCAAAAGTGAATTCCCCGTTAAAAACTTGGACAAAAAACACATGTGGTTGGACGTGTGACGGACAAATTTCAAACTTCAGGAGTTATTCTCGGAGGTTTTCCGTCTAAGCTTTTAATTAACGGGAATTCACTTTTGGACGAGCGAGGGATAAATTAAAAACTTTAAGGATATTTCAATCGAAAATTAAACTTTAGGAACAAGCGAAAAAATTGTATCAAACTTTAAGTGTCATTTTTGCTAATTACCTGATTGCTTCGTTTGTTTCCTTCGACCATTTGTACTTCGCTACAGTGAGCATTTTCAAAAATTTAATGCTGAATAAGACGTGAAATTGGCACTTGTACGTGGTGGTTCTCGACTTCTCGTATCCACCACATATATGTGAACAAACTTTGCCTCTCCTATTATTGGCCGGGGTAAGTCTGGAATTTTGATATTAAGAAGCTAACTACTATTGTAGAACGCGGGATTTATAAATTAAGTAGTTAAGAATTTAATCTTGTACGAGACATGTCTTAGATTAGACTTTTTATATATGAACATATCGGCTCTTTTACAATGATGGAGGATAATTGAAGTATTTGGACTACTTGTTTAAAAATTGACAGCTTAGATTTTGACTAGACATAGACGCATGTATATGCGTTGTGTGTATGCGTTATTTTATGTGTAGTTTTAATCTAAAAAAGGCTAGGAAGAATAAAACATGAAAAATATTGTTGATTTAATAGCCTACTTTTAACCTCGAGGTAGTAGGTTTGAGGTTAATTGATAATATTTTTTCCTAATACAATAAAAACAAGGGTAAATTGGAAATTCAAACTACTTTATGTGTCATAACACTTTCATTTTAATATAATATATTAGATATTTATGTGTACACGCTACGCATGTGCATAGTCTCCTTCTATGCATAAGGATATGTAATTAAAATTAAAAATATTTAATAAATTTTTAAATAGTGTAGTAATAGTGAATTGTCTTATTTTATATCCTAGTGGTTACAGGTTTCGGTCCCAACAAATTTATTAACTTTTTTTGTTAAAAAAAGAAAAACAGATCCAAGTGCAACAGAAAAAATACCAAAGTTGGGTGTGGTAATTAATAAACTTCTGGTTTATAATAAAATAGATAGAGATAGACAGACAGACATACGAGAGTAGGTAGTGTCTAATTAATCAAATGAACTACCACTCCACTAGAGGCAAAAAGTCGTAGACGGACCTAGAATATTTGTTTTTAAATTAATGATCTAAATATATTTACTAGTTGATTCTTACGCTATATACAGGAGTCGGATCCGACTCTTATGTGTTTCCTTCTCACTCTTTTACTTAGTCGTAAAAGTTGGCTACGAAGATGCATGTGAGCCCAAACTGTGTAACGAAACGCATATACCAACTAATATAACTAAATTTTGTGTACTAATGCACTTGCATCTTCGTAAAATATCAATCAATTTATCTCTCACAAACATTTTTTTTCCCTACAATTACGGTGCAGCTAGAAATTTTCTTAAAAAAGACAAACTTGATACTAATATCATATTTTATAAAATTAATAAAGAAGAAAATTTAGCATTAATATTATTTTTGTTCAAAATAAATAATATTAGTAAATTTTAAAAATTAGAGGGTGAAAAACTTAACTAATATATATATATGCATGTTCAATTTTTAAAAATTTGGAGGGGGGCAATTCTTTTTTCGCCGCCCATGAGATGTTCTTACATTACATTAGATGTAGGATTAATCTTCATTCAAGGACAAACCACTTAATCACCTCTTGCATGTGGTTTCTGAATTTTTTTTTTCTTTTCTTTTAAGTTTGTAACTGTATCATTTATTCAGCGTAGTACTCCACGGGAAGAAACGCAGTTGGAGTCAGAAAGGTCAATTAATTGGTTGGAAAATTATTAATGCAGCCAGGAGAAAAAGGTTACATATATATATATATATATACAACAAAATCAGAATAAAATCTATGTAGCAAGAGGTTAGAACCAACTCCCTTTTTCTAGGTCTCTCCAAACCCCAAAAACATGAATTCAACTTCCATTGATCACCTAGAAACACAACCTCTATGTACACTTCTCCTCTGTCTTGGCCTTATCCTCGTTTCCAAACACTCCTTATCTCTCCTCAAATGGATCTTCATCACCTTCCTCAGGCCCCCTAAGAATCTCAAGTCCACCTATGGTGGATGGGCCCTTATCACCGGATCAACAGATGGCATTGGCAAAGCCTTTGCTTTCCAACTAGCCCAAAAAGGCCTCAACCTCGTACTAGTAAGCCGAAACTCCAACAAGCTCCGGCGAGTCTCCAGCGAAATCAAAGCACAATTCCCAAACACCGAGGTGAAGATTGTGGCTGTGGATTTTTCCGGTGACTTGCTGGCCGGAGTGAGAGAGATGGAGGAAGTGATCGAGGCACTAGAGGTGGGAGTGTGGTAATGTGGGGAGTTACGACCGGGGCAGAGGGTATCAAAGTGGAAGTGGAAGTGTTGTGAGAGTTAATTTGGAAGGTACAACTTTGGTAACAAGAGCTGTTTTAAAAGGGATGTTAACAAGGAAGAGAGGTGCTATTGTTAATATTGGTTCTGGTGCTTCTATTGTCGTACCTTCTCATCCGCTTTATGCTATTTATGCTGCCACCAAAGCGTAAGCTTTTAATAAATTATATATATAATACTTTCTTTTCTTTTATTGATCTGATTATTGAAGCCTACTAGCTTTAAGTAAAGTGGAGTAATGTGTACACACTATCAAAACAATTCAATAAGTGATAAAATATATATTTGTGGCGAAATCTATTTTCGTCACAAAATGTGCACATTAACATGTGCGACGAAACATATTTTTTTGTCCCGGAATATGCATGATCATTTAGTGAGTGAAGAGTTTTTGTGTTTAATCACATGATATTCCTTTAGTGTCAAAACTTATAATTTGTCGCAAAACTTGTGGTAGCTAGGAGATTGGTAATGAAACTAGAGTTTTGTCACTAAAAGGTCGTTTCCTCGATATCACATAAAATTTTTAGTTATACAATGACCTTTAGTGACAAAAAGTTTTTATAACGAAAATAATTCTATCCCCAAAGGCTTTTAGTGGCGCGGCTTTATGACCACGTTGTGAAGAAATCATTTGCATTGACGTTGTTTCTCATGAAAAATACAATTTTAGTTAAAAAAAAAAAATTGGTCACTAAACACCCGGAGTGTAGCTAACTTGAAAAAAGGGATGACTTCCACTCCATTAAGGTTTGTTTGATCCTTGGGAATCCCAACTCCTTTCCCTAAGATTGAGCACATACCAAATGTATATGTGTACTGTTTATAAAGTTATTAGTTGGTGAAAGATTATTTTGCAATAATAGGTGAAAGAATAATAATACATTATTTATACAATATTAATTAATCATTTAAATTAGTTCATAGATGAATTTATCAGCTGAACCAATTATGATTATTGCTAAAGTAGTTAATGTACAAACGTACTGTTGCAAGGAACATATGCTAAGAAAACACTTTAATTTTGCATTGAAGGTTTGCTGCCGCCTGCCTACCTATAAATTTTGCCCAAAAACAGGTCCATGTACCGCTGCCACTTAATTGCATGCATGAGCTAG
Organism: Lonicera japonica; assembly: GCA_021464415.1. Classification (NCBI taxonomy): domain Eukaryota; kingdom Viridiplantae; phylum Streptophyta; class Magnoliopsida; order Dipsacales; family Caprifoliaceae; genus Lonicera; species Lonicera japonica. The sequence continues at coordinate 62,233,787 of CM038468.1, read as the reverse complement.
TTTTAATTTGGTTCAGCATTCTGTCGAGGTCAGACACTTTATGTCTGTGCATAGCCGCATAGGTTAATTGGCTAAACCAAACCAATTCCTTGACCCTTCTAGTTTTACCACCCGTAATAACGTTAATATTACAACAAGAGTTAGTTGAGTTAATAAGAATTCTAACGTACATTTCGTTTATCAGATTTATAATTTGGCCATAAAATACATATGAACGCACGTACAATTTCTTTTCCCAAAAATGGAATTATGATCAATGGAAAAAGACAGAAAGAAAGACAATTTGTGCCTTTTGTTTTCGGAGAGGGCCCAAGTGAAACAAAATAATTAAGTACGATATTTGAATCTTCCCTCTATTGGAGGAGTCGTCGAGGAAACTCAGTCATTTATCCGTTGTTTTCTTGTGACAAGATCTCTTGGATTATTAGGGAATGTACATAACTCTATGGTTCGGTGTTTAGATTGTGAGCGGGAAACTGCAAGATAAGCTAGAGTTCCAAAACCTTGATGTAATTTCAGCAGTTGATATATACTTGATTGTTTTACTTGTTTTAAAGAAACATTTTTTTTTTCATGAAAATAAATATAAGTCATATGTTTTGTACATAAATTATATCTTTCATGACGGGTGAAATTGACTTATTTTGATCAAATGCAGTACAAATATTTGACTTATATATATTTTCATAAATTATTATCTGATTAAGCTATTACTTTATCACTGATGGATGAAATTGGAATAATCTACACATCAAATGCAGGTATATTGATCAATTTTCCAGATGTTTGTATGGGGAGTACATGCGCAGTGGGATACATGTTCAGTGTCAGGTATACAAGAGTTCTTGAAATATTGTCTTAATTACACTTTCAAAACGCCCTGCAGCTGATCAATGCAAGATCAATTGAGCTACTGCTACATATTTTTATTTTTATTTTATAGCGTAACATTCAATTCTTTATAAATATATATAGATAAGTGATGAACATAACATTATTATATATCTCCGCGCATCATGGACTCAGGTACCACTATATGTATCAACAAAAATGGCGTCCAAGGTTGCGTTAATAGATAAATCGTCAATCTTTGTACCATCAGCAGAGAGTTATGTGCGAGCTGCAATGAAGACCATAGGGTACGAGACACGGTGCACACCTTATTGGGCTCACTCGCTACAGTGGTTCGTGGCCTCCTTGTTACCTGAAGCTCTTCTTGATGCATGGCGTCTCTCCATTGGTATCCGCAGACGAGAAAATTCCCCTAACTTAGTTATTTAGCACTAGCTAGATGCATGGATGGATCATAGTTAATTACTCCTTTTCTTGTAAATTGATAGTCCCACCTTTTAAGAATATTGCTGTTTAATTACGTCTTACTTTTTATTCATAAAATTTAGTACACTTATTATGTAAAATAAAATAACATTTTGAAAAAGAATGTGAGATTATTAATTAGAAAACTAGGATTTCATCCCTCTTTTTGAAACGTATTAGTGGTTAAGACAACATGTATTCTGTTATTAGGATTACATCCCTACTTTCAAATTGTTTCTTAAAATAGGATTTTTATTATTAATGATGAGTTGTGCATATTAATGAATAAGACTATTATGCCCATGATGAATCGTAAGGAAACATTTTTCACTGAAAAAATCACGACACTACTTGTTGAGTTGTGTTTGATTGTATTTAATTCAAACAATTATATAATATTACGGATGTTTCAATTGTTTTGGTAACTACTTATGAATTTTTTAACATATGTGCCGAAATATATTATGTTATAATGACTTTTTTACATATTTGCCGAAATATGTTATGTTATAACTAGTTATGAATTTACGAATGTTTCAATTATATAACATTTGTTTATATATGTTTTGAAAATTATGAGATGTTATCTATAAATTATAATATTTTTTTTATAATATGCTTAGTTGTTTCAACTATTTTGAGAATATGTTAAGTTTGGTATCCTATTAGTTTATGGAATTTACTGATTTTGTCCGAAAAATATTAAATTAATGTATATCTATTTTCTGTCTTATCCAAATAACTAATATTTTTTCATGTTTTTTTTTATAGCTTTTGATATTGTTTCTGAATCATAATAATTTATTGTAATATTATTGCATAACATGTTTATATGTTGTACCTGTTTGGAAAACATAAATATGTACCTATCTAGATTTGTACGCCTATTAATCTATGATAGTTCATATATCTGTTATGAAAATACAATAACTTAGAATTTAACAGTTTTTATTTTTTACACATATAGTTTACATGTATCTGGTTATAAGTATATGTATAGTAATTAATGATTGTCTATATATCTATTATGAAATTATATATATGTGTATCATTTTTTGTATATTATATTATGATTTTATATATATATATCTATTATGAAATTATATATATATGTGAAGATACATTAAGTAAGTAAATAGTATTTTGTCTGTTTTACTATGATATTGTTTGTATCCGTTTGAAAATAGTGATATTTATTCATTTTATAATATGTATATATGTTGCATCAATTTCAAAAATACCACATTTGTATCTTTCTATATATCTTCGTATATTAATTTATTATTTTTTATACATTTGTTTTGAAAATATATTGAGTTAATATTTAATAATTTTTATGTTTTGATATTTATTATTTTTTACATTTATACATTTTCTTATTATAAATGTTGATATATATATATATATATATATATATTATAGATATACATGTTAATTAAATTTTGAAAGTTTATTCTTATAAATTTTGAATTACAAATATATCTATCAATTTTCTTAATTTTGTTCTTATATACATTAGTATTATATATGTTACATTTTTTATTTTATACTTACTTAAACTCTAATATGTATATATATATATATATATATATATCATTCTTCATAATTATGTTCTTATATACATTAGTATTATATATCTGTTACATTAATTATTTTACACCTATTTTACATGTATCTGTAATACATTGTTTTACATGATTATATACAAATATGTATATATAGTATTATATATCTATTACATTTTCTATTTTACACTTATTTTACATGTATCTATAATACATTGTTTTACATGTTTATATATACATATACATTATTATATATCTGTTACATTTGATAGTTTACACTTATTTTACATGTATTTGTAATACATTATGTTGCATGTTTTTTATATATATATATATATATATATTAATATTATATATCTGTGACATTTGATAGTTTACAATTATTTTACTTGTATCTGTAATACATTATGCTACATGTTTATATATATATCTTACATTTTATAGTTTACATGTATATGTAATACATTGTGTTGCATGCTTATATATATATATTAGTATTACATATCTGTTACATTTGATATTTTATAAATTTTTGTACACGTATATGTAATACATTATTTTACATGTTTATATATATACATTAATGTTGTATATCTGCAATAAACTAGATTTACATATGTCTGATACTTATATCTGTAATACATTATGTTGCATGTATATATATATATATATATATCTGTTACATTTGATAGTTTACACATATATGTAACACATTGTGTTGTATGTTTATATATATATATATATATTAGTATTACATATCTATTACATTTGATATTTTACACTTTTTTTTATACATAGCTGTAATACATTATTTTACATGTTTATATATATACATTAATGTTGTATATTTGTAATATACTAAATTTACAAATACCTAAACTAATACTTATACATGGTACAATGTAATACATTGTTTAACATGTTTATATAATATATATATTATATATACATTATATTTTTTAATATACATGTTTTATATTTTACATGTATACATGTTCATACTATATACATGTATTATATATAATAGTAACATTTGAACGTATACACTTAGTTTATATGTGCCTGTAATACATTGTTGCATGTTTATATATATATTGGTATTATATATATACATGTTATTTAAATGAAGAAGAAACTCTAAAAATTTGAATTACAAATATATTACATTTACTTAAATTTAATTCTTATAACATTCGTATTAGTTTTATAATATTTGTTACATTTTTTATTTTACACTTATTTAAACTTTAGAAAAAAAATAATATATATATATTATTATTATTAGTTACCATATCTGTTACATTTTGACATTTTAAAAACTTTATAAAATTCCATTATGCATATTGATAATAACATTATTTTTGCATTGATATCTGTACTAAATAGTATTTACAATAAACTGTCTGATTACATATATCTGTTTAAAATGCTAGATAGTTTATAATTAAATTGCACGTATCTGTAATACATTTTTAAATGTTTATAAACAAATATATATACACATATATCATTATATATCCATTACATTGAATATATTTTTACACATATCTAGAATTTATTTTACACCTATTTATATGTATCTGTAATACATTGTTTTCATGTTTATATTATATATATATATAATATATTAATGTTATATATCTGTTACATTTGATAGTTTCACTTATTTTAAAATGTATCTATAATACAATTTGTTGCATGTTTATATATAAAGCCATATATATTAGTATTACATATTTGTTACATTGTGATATTTTAAACTTTTTTTACACATATATATAATACATTAATTTTACATGTTTAATATATACATTGATATTGTATATCTTAATAAACTAGATTTACATATGTCTAATACTTATATACATGTATCTGTAATACATTGTTTTACATGTTTATTAACAAATATATATAGCATTATATATATATTATATTTTTTATTTTACACTTATTTTACATGTATTTATAATTTATTGTTTTACATGTTTATATATATATTAGTATTATATTTCTGTTACATTTGATAGTTTACACTTATTTTACATGTGTCTATAATACATTATGTTGCATGTTTATGTATATATATATATATATATATATATTGGTATTATAGATATACATGTTATTTAAACTGAAAGTTTATTCTTATAAATTTTGAATTACAAATATATCTATCATTTTTCTTAATTTTGTTATTATATATATGTTACATTTTGTATTTTACACTTATTTAAACTCTGATAAACAAATATATATATATATATATGGGTGAGGTTTCAATGGTTACTGCTTTTTTTACCCATGGATAGTTATTGTAATATTAACCGTTGGATGAAAAATCAATGGTTGAGATCAAATGTGTAGTTGGCTAACATAATTAATGCACATAGGAGAATACAAAATATTTAATGCAAGGTTAAGTGGGTAACTTGTTGATACCTGATGACATGGCATTTTTTTTCTATTTAATTTTAAGGAATCATAAATTAGATATTCATTACATGATTTTGTAATTTCAATACAGGATATCCCTATTCTTTACCCCTATAAAATATATGATTTTATTTATATTGATATCTTGTAGTTAATCTACATTTTTAAGTTAATTAGTATTGTTTCCTAAATTAATCCTTAAGTGTGGACAAACTAACAAAAAAATAATATTGATTTAATTTTATAAATATTATTTTATTAATAATTTAATATTAAAAAATAAAGTAGATTAATAGGTACATCTACGTTAATTAAATCAATAAAAATATGGAGATTCTTTTTAAAATACAAATCAATTACTCTCATTCTAACAAAGGATATTCTATTTTTAGGATTAGTTTCAAGGACAACCTTTTAATCGATGAAAAAATAAATTTTAATTTATTAAAAATAAAAGATAGTTATTTTCAAAACTACCCCTTATTAAAGATAACAACTACTAAAAAATAAAATAATAAAAAAATATAAATAACAAAAGCTCAAATTCAAACAAAACATCTCAAACAAATATTTTAAATTTGAACATGTAATCGAAATATTATCACAAAGGTCAACCAAGAACATAAGTATTAAATATATATTTTTTTATTAATTCTGAAAACTCTAAATTTTAAATTAATTATCAAATGATAAAATGCTACAATTTTAAAAAGAAAAAAAAATTATGTACAGCAAAAAAGAAAAATAAAAATACTTGAGAATGGTGATCCTTTCAAAAAATAATTAAAATTTTGATGAATTTTTTTAGAATTGTTTGTAGGCTCATTTATTTCACATAAATTCATAAAAAATATTTTTTTTTAAGTACAAAATAAATCTCAAAGGTTTATGGTATGTTGTTTACATAATTATCCTCTCACAAACCATTCTAGTGAAAGAAAATACTATTCGTATTATAAATTACAGTACCAAATGTCGTACTAACTAATTAATTACATGATCGTGAATACTTTATATGATTATATATTGAAAATTTGATAAACATGAAATAAGTCTACTGTGATTGTCATTATAGAAGAATATGTATACTTGATTCTTAAATCTTAATTATTATTATTATTATTATTATTATTATTATTATTATTATTATTATTATTATTATTATTATGGGGTGGAAGTATTAATAAGATAGTTAATTGAAAATATTTTTTTAATAAAACCCTATAAAATTCTTTAAGGGTGTGTTTGGAATGTAGATTTGAGAGAAGATTTTAACATGAGATTTGGATTTGGAATCTCAAATCTAAATGTTTTTGTTTGGTGTGAAATTATGATTTAAGATTTATAAATATATTCAAATAATGAGATTTGATACTTATCTTAAAGTTATAATTTTCAAATTTTAGAGTTGCTCCGTAGAGATTCCAAACTTGCGAATTTGAAAATAATAATAATTAATTTTTAAAAAAAATTATTATTTTTTGTTATTATAAATATACTTATAATATTAATTATAATAATAATACAAAGGATGACAAAGGGTCGTGTGTTATCCAAACCCAACAATCTTATAAACACATCCTAGCCCGGTGCAGGTTTTATTTTTTTAAATCTAAATCCATCACGAATAGTGTACGTATAAACCCACTCCCATCCCGTGGTAATTATGTTATATTATAAGAAATAAAATACTATAATAGGGGCGGGTCGAGTCAAACGGGTTAATTCTGTATAAGCGTGAGTTCCGCCAAAGGGTTAAAAAATAAAAATAGCTTACTAATCAACTAAATATAAATTTTAGCGGAATAATATTTGGATTTAGAAATCAATTTCCTTGTATTTGTTTAGCAAACACAAAATTTTAAGCTCTTGTATTTCAAATATGTAATTTTTAAATCTTAGATTTATGAATTTTAAAGCTAAATTCAATTATATAATTCAAATGCACCTTAAAAGAAAATGGAAAATAAATTAAAATGGAAGTAGATTTCGATTAGGAATCTAAATGAAAATGTAATCTAAATTAGTACAATTATAAATTAATTTTAATTAGTGGATATACTTCTCAATTTTGAAAATGGTATAAAATTTATTTGTCAAACACAATACATTGATTATTGAACCAAATAATTAATTATTTAATACTAAATAAGATATATTTTAAGTGTTATTTAGGAAGTCGTGTGTTGATAAGTGCCTCAAATTGTTATTTAAACATGTAAATAATATTTTGTTAGAATATAATTAATGCCTAAATTATGGAGGAATAATATTTATTTTGTCTTTTTGTAGGAAAGAAGTAAATTGTGACAAAAAGGTGGAAGAAATATATTAAAGATCAGAAAGGAAGATAAAGAAGAAAGAATATTCCAATTCAATATTCTCTCATAATTAAAATACAACTCCTTATTCTTTCTTAATTAATTGAACTCATATTTGTTATTTCTTCTATAATTATAGTTTTCTAAACATTTTAAACTTGTATCTATTATTACTAAATATAGACTTATTCTCTACACCTAAAATCATAGAAAAAGGATAGAAAAAATAGATAAAATCCTTCATAAACTAGTTGTCGTGTGGCCGAAGTATTAAAGGTGAAGAAATGAACAACGAGTACACGCTAGTTCGAGTATCATAAAGTGGGACGCTTTCTAACTTTTTAATTATCTATAGTTTATATTCAAGTACTTTAATTTTAAATTTTAATGATAAATTATTATTTTGTTTTAATGTATTATTTATTTAATATGCTTGGCTAAATTATCTCCCAAAAGGGAGGGATGAACTGCCATGGATGTAATGAACTTATTTTAATTCTAATTAATTTTTAATTATTCGTCCCAAATTAAAATAGATTTTGAAATTACCATTATTATAACATGTTTTCTTTCTAGTACTCTAATTATTTTTAAAATAAATGATGGATCTCTTTCCTTGGGATTTTTTAAAAATATAATTAGATATTTTTTTGTTTATATCCATGGTGGTGGATTCTCTTTCCTTGGGATTTTTTATTATTGATTACATACTTGCTAGATTTAATTTAATTGGTTTAGTTTCTTAGTTAAAATAATTTCAAAAATCAAAATGTAAAAACTGTTTTAATCTAAATTCCTAAAATATTGGATTTCGACAAACTTTTCCACTTTTAAAGTATTAACTTGAATTTGTATTGACTCCTAATTATTCGCTATACTAATTTAATTATTTTATATAAAAGTAGTGTTTTATTGTATTTAAGCGCGGAATTAAAGTAACGACAAATTATTTATAAAAGTTTCCCTTAAATCATGCGTATACTTCCGTATCTAATCAAATTATAAAAAGTTGAGTTTGTTTGAAATACTTTAAATTAAGAAAATAAGTTTCTATTAATATTATTTTATGTTATTGTGTTAAAATTATTATTTAGTTGAACAGTGATTAATAAAACCAGTAGCACATGCTATATGAGACGCTTCAAATTAATTTTTGAGTTTTTATTATGATATTATTTGTCACGAATGATAATAAAATGATTAAATTGAAAGTGTTATTGAAATAGTATTTGAGTTGTATGTAATTTGTAAACCTGTTGTATAGAGATAAAAATTCAAAATCAAATATATTTTAAAAGTATTATTTTCAATAAATTTATGTTATTAATTAACTATAAAATTGAAAAGACGAAAACACTCATAAACACTTGTCCTAATTTGGAATTGGGTTATCCTAGGTTTATTTGGCAAATAAAACATTTAAGGAATCTTGTTTGGTTGAGATTTTAAAACATATTTTGAAAAGTGAATTTAATTTTTGTTAAAGTTTTTTTCAACCAATTCAAAAAAACTCGTAAAAAAAATTAAAAAAAATAGTAACAATGGATCTTGTTTTATAGATCTCGATGATTAGGTTTGAAATATATTTTTTTTATCTAATTCCGATTTTTTAATTTAAAGTTATGGTATTTTAAAAAATTTATGAGAGAAAAAGTAAAGTAATTTGGGAAGTGTGAAGTAAAGTTGACTTTTTGATAAAAATTTTAAAAACTTGATTTTAAAATCTCAATCAAACACCACCTAAACTTTAATTAAAAAATAAAAAAATAGAACAGGTCACCTTACCTGCTATAACAGGTTAAAAGATTTGACACCTCACCAATGTGCATTAATTATTGTCAGTACCCATCAATGGGTAGAGAGAGAAGGTAACCATTGAAAACTCATCCATATATATATATATGTCTGATACATATATATGTTACATTTGATAGTTTATAATTATTTTACATGTATCTGTAATACATTGTTTTACATGTTTATAAACAAATATATATACACATATATATATCATACATTTGATAGTTTACACTTATTTTACATGTATCTTTAATACATTATGTTGCATGTTTATATATATAAAAATATATATTAGTATTACATATCTGTTATATTTGATATTTTACAAAAAAAAATCCGCATATCTGTAATACATTATTTTACATGTTTATATATATATACATTAATATTGTATATCGGTAATAAACTAGATGTACATATGTCTGATAAATTTTATGATTATTAAATTTATTCTATGTATTTTTACCACACATCTGTTATATTCATTAATATTAATATTATTTTTTATAAATATCAAATATATTTGTTACATTTAATATCATAATAAGTTTATAAATACAATTATTACGAAATAAATATCATGAATAGTGAGCGGGGATTATTGGCATTAATTATGTGTTCACATCGTTTGGACTTTTAAATTTCCATATTAAGTTGTTTGTATTTCATATTTATGTCTATATTTAAGTTGGGCAAAATTATTGGATCCAATAATTTATATATGTTCCCAGGTTATTAGTTGACATATGCACCTTTAAAATTAGTAACAAATTTGAAAAAAATAAACCAAAGATTGATATACTTTATTTTTTCACTTTTCTTACCAATGTTCATTTGTAATATTAAAATAAATATTTTTAGAACATTTTCAATTCTTATTTGATGTTAAATTTCATTTTGACTGTGTATGACTCAAAATAATAAAAAAAAACCAATATTATTATATGCACACCTACTTTTTTAAAGTGTTTGTAACACTTATTATACAGTGCATTTTGTGCATAAATAATATAATGATTGTACAACAATATATCCAAAAATAAACTGATTTGATTTTCGAAAAACAATACTACCTTATTTAAAATAAACACATATATTACATAGAATATTGGGTATAATAAATACAAGAATCATATATCTACATATCCAGAAATAAACTTGTTTGAATTTTGAAAAAGTTGTCTAATTTAAAACAAATTTTGAATTTTTAACTTTGAGTTTGCATTATATATAATCCAAGTCCTTATGTCCCTCTCATATCGGAAACAGTATATCTTTTGCTTAGTAATTGTGTCCAATCGACTGAACCCTTTGTTTTTTTTACTTGTTTACTTAACTAGATAGCAAACCACTTGTTTGCACCACATAAATCAACGATAAAAGCAATTTTAATCATATTACGATATAATATGAAACTATTGATTACTTCACTGTTTATACTATGCATTTCAGTGTCATTAGTGTTAACAATACTAATTATGGGTAAATTCTAATTATATATACATGAAAATGGCTGCAAACAATATATCAGTTGCCAGGTGTACATTCAGGAACTCTACAATTGCATTCTATATACAATCGCCTTCGTCATTCAAAGATGTTTGCAATAAAATCAAAGCTCTTTTTGTTGACTTAAACGAATAATTTATCTAAATTATTTTATTAATTCCGCATTATTCTAAAAAAATCCTATTCAGGCTCTACGGATATTATTTGACAAAAAATATGAACAACAAATGTAGCTCTTTTTGTTCCCTTCTTACTGTTCATTTTGTTTGTAGGTAGTTTTGGTACCCCCACTCCTTTCAACATTATGGGGTCCACCTATTGAGTAAATATATTTTTAGTTTAAAATTAAATTTCATGTTATCATTATTTATATATTTACTAGTAGTGAATATGAAAACTTTCAAAATATCTTGCTCGTTGGGTTATTTAAACGCGGGCTTTTTGGTCGCATGCTCAACTCTTGACGCAATGTATGTCTCATTTAACAATAAAAATATCATTTACAAATCTAAGCGTGCATTTAAATTAATGGTTGATTCAACACAGAAAGGTAGATTTATTGTACAACATGCGTAGATATATCTGTATATATATATATATATGTATTAGTATTATAATATGTTTGTCAGACATGCATAGAAGTATACCACTATTAAGGTAAACATATAATATTTATAACATTTAAAAATTATAAATATCAAATGATCAAAAAGCAACAGTGGTCATGGAAGTCAAAATTATAAAAAAATTAATTTCTATAATTTCGATGGGTCAAACATATATAAAATTTAGTAAGGTAAACATATATGATGTTTTCAATGGGGCAAAGAGATATGTTTATGATAAGCTTAACACATGCATCAATCTAGGTCACTAAAATGCAAATAGATATATGCATAAATAAATGTTTATTTGTAAGACATCCATTTCACATATTGTGTATCTGTACTCAGTAATGTTTTCACATATTGTGTACCTACTTTGACCGGCTCGTCATTCCAATGATTTTACCACTGGGTAATGTAATGCAGTTGCTCACTTCCAATAACGCTTAAAGTTGTGCAATCTTTAGACAAAATTTCTGTATAATATGAAAACTTACGAATGCTTAACCTAGGTAAGTTACTCTATAATCCTTTATAAAAATCATTTTGTGATTAGGTTTATTTTCTACTAATTTTAATTCTGAAAAATATGTTTAATCGTGTCTAGTATACATCAAATTAATCAATCAATCAAATAGAATATTAACATCTGAATTAATGAGGTATCCATGCAGTTCAAGACTAATCCTCAGAAGCAAATTCCACTATAATAAACACAAGAGATATAGACTCGATTAATCATTGACCGACACAGATGTACAATTTTGAATCACTTAAGAATAACTTATAGATGCCATTTTTAGTGCAACAATTTCCTCCTTAAATCTCTCAATTCGAAACACAATGTATCACATGCCTCGGACTCTTTCCGATCTCCTTAAAAACCTTGCACTTCAATAACGGGTTCAGGATTTTTGTTCTTGAAGAAGAACACTTAATTTGGCATAAAGTTTGATTCAAACTCTATGTGGGGTAATGTAAAATTGCTCTTTGAAAAATGTTTAAATTGATAATAAAAGAGTGTTAATTAACCTCTGGCCATATGACTTTATTTGTAAGAAAAACATAAAATTAAACTCCTTTTTGAATTATAAAACATATTTAAAAAGATCAACTTTTGCAATAAAAATTCGTTGTCCTGGATTAACTGCCTGACAAGTCCATATTAACAAATTGTGTACCGATCCACCTATATATGCTGGATCGGTCCAATGAGCACAATGAATCCGCCAGGTTGTGAATTAGTTTATATGGAATTTCATCATTTATTGTCGAACCGGTACACTAAGAGACATGTGTACAGGTCCACCATATCACTAAGTGAAATTGAACATAACCATTTTGGAAAGCACTTCCATGGATTCTAAATTCAACTGATATTAACCATATTTATTTGAGGAGCTTTAGTTTAAAATAAATTACACCATTATTTTTCAAATACGAAACGAGATTATTTCATGGTTGATGCAATGGATTGCCAAACATTTTTTCTATTATCTTACTATATATCCAATTTATTGTAAATAAAAATACTTGTATTTATTACAAATGTTACATCACCATATATTTCAAAAGTATTCGTAATTCATACTACACCCCAACTGTATCGAACATCAATTATCAGTGGCGTATTATTTCATGCCATATGTCGTGCATTCCGGATTACAAATGGTCAATGAGTTATTATTAACATTATTAACATTTGCAATAACCCCACAATATTACATATATTTTGAAAAGCTATTAAAACATATAACCAAATCCTAATTTCACATTTTCGTAACTACTACTTACAATTTGTAGATATTTATCTTAATTTTAGATTTCCCAACAAAATTCAAATAAATTCCAAAAGATTACATCTGTTATATTGAACAAAAGCTATAGCATATTTTACTTTCTATAGGTAAATAAAATCTTTGATGGTATCCCATTTAATATAATGACACCAAACCAATGCACTTATTTTCCAACAATGAAGGTAACCGATTAACACAATTTCATCACATAGACACTATTAATTACAATATATTTATGCATTACCATACCCGTTTTCCAAAAAAAGATTAAAGAGATTTAAAAAATTCTAATATCCATCTACATTCCCTCTATATTGATTTACTAGTACCCATATCTTCCCACCAAAACGTGTATATTTATTAAAACGAACAACACTTCCCAAATACAGCTAATCAAAATTAAAACTTGTTATCACATACATATAATAATGGATTTTGTGTGTTATTTTGGATACACTGATGTTACAAGGACGTTGACTACAAAACCCTGGTCGTCGTTTGTTTATTTATCTTTCGGTGCTTGTTTGGTTTTAGAACGGCGGGTGAAGAGATTAATCTCTTAAGAGACTTATCACAATTGTGAGACATAATTGATTGTAAAGGGAAATGATTGATCCTTCTTGAATATTCTATTCTTTGGATATGATTATTAACAGCATTAAACCCATTTAAATCGGGTGATGATTGTTGAATAGTTGTGATGGCTAATCTTCCGATGGGATGAGGCACAAATAAGGAGTCGCAATAGCTGTTTTATTATTTTGAACAATTAATCTACATTCACTGCCACTACACGTGGTGCAAGGTACACATCTCTAATGTATTTTAATATTACTATTTTATTATTGTTTCATTTATTGATTATAGGATTTAAAAAAAACAAAAAGACGTTAACTGTTTGAAGATATCGAAAGAGCTATTATCTTCTCAAAGGCAATTAATGCGGTTCAATGTCATAATATGCACCTATTAAATGTCTTTTATTATTATTATTTTATTAATTTTTAATGTCTTCAGTTTAAAATTTAAAATAAAAAATAGGTTTTAGAATATAACATTAACTATGTTTATATAAAAATAAACAAAATATCTCTTATTATAAAAATACTGTAACATTTTACAATAAAATACTAGGGTTTTTTTTAAATCTATATATTTGATATTGTTTATATAGATTTATTTGTTTGTAATTTAAATTTAATGGGAAAAATACTTATAGCTGCACCATTCTCCATCAACAAACAGTTACTTAATACATGTTGGCTGTTCATTACGATAATATACATAAAATCAATATATTTTAAATTGACTTATCTGTTATAAGTGACAAAATCATGGTTTATATTGCCAATGGAAGTTAATTGTTTAACATTGTTTTTCCTGTTTTAATTATGATTTTAATATTTTTTTTCCTGTAATTATTGCCAAATCTAAGTATTTGAGTTAAGGAAATAGAAAAAAGGTCAAATTGCCATATTTCCATTACGTAAACTTAGAAATTACATTATTTGATTGAAAGGGTTAGTATGGTCATATTATATTAGCATTTATGGAAACTTTCATTATATATAAGTTAAGAGGGACTAACTACTAATTTCAATATTCTAGTAGTCCTTAGCACTAATTAAGATGATAAATAGGGGCTTAATACTAATTGCCCCATTATTAATTGAGATAGAGGGAGTATTATTATCATCCTTTCTCTTCTCTCTCTCTCCCCCCTCTCTCTCTCTTTTTATGCATTATCATAATTTTTCTTAATTTGTTTCAAAATTTGTGGAGGTATACTCTCTTTTAATGCACTATCATTCTTATTTCATTTTCATTTTCATGTTAATAGTTTTATATGTATGTTGAAAGGGTAGTATTATTGCCAAAACAATTATCTATATTGCCACAACAACATACAACCTTAAAAGTATATAACACAAATTCTCAAAATAGTACTATACTCTAACAAAAGAAATATTACTTTAGCAATATAGTTACGTACCTACATTGAAATACTATCAACAGCCGTTAAGGTGGTCGGTCTTTGTTCAATGAATGGATTCAAGCCTCTTACAAGTCATTGGATGGTGATAAACTCAAGCACCGAACAATTATAAGACACCGTACAATTATAAGAATAGTTATTCTTTTCTGAAAGTAGAAACATGATTTTAACCAAAAAAAAAGGAATTTTTTTAATAAGGCTTATTAAAATATAGTCACATAACTAATAATTTTTAAAATTATATTTTTAGCCTAATTTATTTATGAGGCAATTAGGTATAAGGGCTCATTATAATAATAATATAATTATAAAGGATATTTAAAAATTAGTCGTGTAAATTAAGGATACAGTACAAAAAAGACACTAATATCCCTTCCTTATAATATCGTTTCATTATGACACTAACAGCAACCAGAAGGTGCTAAATGCATTTAGCACCTCTTAGACAGCAACTAGAGGGTGCTAAATACATTTAGCACCTCCTAGACAGCAACCAGAGGGTGCTCATTTAGCACCCTCTGGTTGCTGTCCAAGGGGTGTTTTGGACAGCAACCAGAAGGTGCTAAATGCATTTAATACCCCTTGGACAGCAACCTGAAGGTGCTAAATGCATTTAATACCCCTTGGACAGCAACCTGAAGGTGCTAAATACATTTAGCACCACAACCAGAAGGTACTAAATGCATTTAGCACCCCCTGAACAGCAATCAGAAAGTGCTAAATGCATTTAGCATCCCCTGGACAGCAACCAGAGGGTGCTAAATGCAATTAGCACCACAAGCAGAAGGTGCTAAATGCATTTATGATTTCTTAGACAGCAACCAGAAAGTACTAAATGCATTTAGCACCCCTTGGACAATAACTAGAAGATGCTAAATGCATTTAGCACCCCTTGGACAGCAACCATAAAGCTAACTAGAAGGTGTTAAATGCATTTAGCACATTCTGAACAATAACCAGAAGGTGTGCAACTTGAACAACAAACTAGAAGGTGCTAAAATGATTTTAGCACCATTATAAAATAGAAAACAACAAAATTGATGAGATCAACATTCATTCAATTTATTTATATGTATATATATATGGATCGATGTAGGGTTCATAAAAGAAAAAAAAAGAGTTACGATCATATTATTTTTAAATCTCGCTGGGCTGTCGAAATTAGTCGATTTCGATAGCAAAACACCTCTGATCGTCTTAATTTTTCGTGTAATTATAATAACTTTGTCTTCCGAACAATCCAAAAATCAACTAAATCCAACAGTTCGATCAAAAGTTACATATATTTTACGATTGTAGATCTAGAAAGAAGAAGAAGAAGAAGACGACGACGACGACGATGATGATAACGGCGCTCAAATTCAGGTGGTGGTGGTGGTGGTGGTGGAAGAGGTGAGATTATTGGTGAGATAACTTCTCTTTTCTCTTATTTTTTGTTTTCTCTCTCCAAACTATGTGTATGTAAGAGAGAATAATATGTCTTTTGTATAATTAGAATAAATGATACAATATGGTATTCTTGTCCATCAACATTTATCATTTTCCTTAAAATAAATTAATATTATGAAAAGTGTCCTTATTGTAAAACCAAATTATGAAATTAGTACTAGTTCTCTTTATTAAATATGAGTCTGTCCTTAGAGTTATAAAATATTACGGAGCGAGGCCTTATAACCCATTAGCTCTTTATTCATCACCAAAACATTACTAATTTATTCAAATAAATATTTGAAATTGTAAATATGGTATTTAAAAATTTTGGAGATAAATAAATGGATCCTGACCCTAATGGTTTTTCATAAACTAGTGTAATGTAACCCAAATTTTATATTCTCAACGTTAAAATTGATATTTATTTAAATAATAATAATAAAGTTTAAGCAAGTCTATTAGTGGCCTTGCTCAAAAAATTGTTTATTTAATATAAAAATACATTATATATATATAAAAAATTATACTAATTATCTGATTATTTAACCGTTTACAAGAGGACACGTGATTGCCCATATCAACAGGCAAATCCACCGTGTCATAGAGAGTCCTAGAACTTTGACCTGAACAGTGAACACCACGTAAGCTAGAGCTCTCATCAGTGTACGTATTCACTTTAGATATTGTTCTCGCGTACTAGATTTTAGAGCTGAAGCCCCATATCTCTTCTACCGAGCTCTGGAGGTGCCTAACTAACCATTGTCTCAGAGTAGGTACAAACGGCTTAGACGACTGCCACCAACTCTGCCAGCGCCACAGAGTCGCCCTCAACTTCATTAAATGCATACTAATTGCATTAAATGCACCGGAATACCAAGTAACATCGGAGTTTGTGATAATGAATGATGGGTCAAAACTTGCTCTGAGAGTTTTTCCACACGTTTCCTTCTTCATCATATATATAGAAAGGATTTACTTCACACAAGAACCTAGTTTTTGGAGGGAGAATTATTTTCTTATAGCAGATACATCTCATCTACCCACGAATGTATTGATAGACTTAGTGAGGAAAATGTACTTGAGTCCTCTTTCTTAGTGTAGTATCTAAATTCACGATTGAGGTTTCTTCTTATGTATGAATATAGCTTGTTATACTAGCTTGAAAGTTGTTCGCTTGTGATTAGAGCATATATCTATATTCAGCTTATTTATGTAAAGACCACCGAGCTCATTTCATCAGAGGAGGACTATTCCCTATAAGGGTGACACCTCTTAGCCTCTATAAACACTTGCCTCATTATTTCAACTTTTGACTTACATACTGCATGCTACGTGACTTTTAGTTTTGCCAGTCCCTTTACATAAAAATATAAAATCTTTGACTAATTAGTTGAAAATGTCCACTCTAGATTTTTACACCAACAACCTATATTGGGATATCATCAATAGCTGTTAAGGTGGTCGGTCTTTGTTTAATGATCGGATTCAAGCTTCTTACAAGTCATTGGATGGTGATAAACTTAGGGATTGTACAGTTATAAGAATAATTATTATTTTATAAAAGTAGAAACATTATTTTAACAACAAAAAAAAGGATTATTAAAATATAGTCACATAACTAATAATTTTTAAAATTATATTTTTAGCTTAATTTATTTATCATCAAAACATTGCTAATTTATTCAAATAAATATTTAAAATTGTAAATACCGTATTTAAAAAATTTGGAGATAAATAAATGAATCCTAACCCTAGTGGTTTTTCATAAACTAGTTTAAAGTAACCCATTATATTCTCAACGTTAAAATTGATATTTTCTTAAATAATAATAATAAAGTTTAAGCAAGCCTATTATAGCCTTGCCCAAAAAGTTGTTTGTTTAGTATTAAAAAAATAAAAAATTATACTAATGTTGAAAGTTTATATTCTAACTATATATATATATTAAGGGTAGCACGTGCCAAAGGCACTGTGGTGCAACTAATAGTCACTTCTACTTAATTTATGCTAGAAGCAGTTGTAGCTATGGCTAACATTTTTTTACTGAAAAACTAAAAATCGACTGGAAAAAATTGAACCAATTAAAAAAATACCGAATCGAACCGAACCAATTTTTAATGGTAATCAAATGTTAATTACCAAAGTTTAAACAATACAAAACGGTATGTCGAGTAGAGGGTTCGGTATAACTAAACTAAATTGTAGTTGCCCTTGTGTGCTATACAAGGGGAATAAGTGAGAATATCATTCTTTATGTGCCAATGAATGCCCAAAATATTTGTATGTTTATTACTTTTTATAAATTGAATTTTACCAAAAAAATAAAAATCAGAGTTATTTAAAGAAAAGATTAATAGTTGTGAATGTCGATCAAAAACAAAGTACTGGCATTCTCAATTTTCTACACGAAAATTAAATCTAGGGAAAATAGAGGGAGAAAGGTGGGAGAGATTTATGTATTATATATTCTTGGTGATGAGAGCTTTACGAACTATTGCAGGTGATGATTTCTTAGAGATATATATAAAGAGAGAGACTTTGTAGTGACATTGGTGTAGGATCGTTGGACATCTTTAATCTCTATATTAGTATTGGATCGTTGGAAGTTCTCACGGTTTTGTTCTTGAGTTACCACCGAAAATGTCTTATACCAAATGGAGCATGCCCATACTTATAGAGACATTGTTTTTCTTTATCCTAGTCGATGTGGGACTTTGGCTTGCCCATTCAACAATTGGATGATGTTTTAGTGTACATGTAAAGGTATTATTGCCGGAAGGGGGGAGTTCATGGGAGGGATTGTTGACGGAGGGAGTGCATATGAACGTGGGGGTTTCTTTTTTGCTCTAATGGATAGTTTGGGTTTGATGAATATGAAGGAAACTGCTTGTTTTGTTGTATAGCGCACAAAAGCAATTTAGGGAGATCATATCACATTTTTCATTGACCTACTGCATTTTTGATATTACCGAAATTTAATTAACACCAAACTGCAATTTCGGTTACTGACTACAATTCGATACGAGATTGGTTATGATTTTTGTATTACCAATATAATTGGTTCAATTTGGTTACCAAATTGAAACCAGCCCTACTTGTAAGTAAGAAGGATTAGTCCCATATCAATGCAGGCTTGGAGGTTACACACTTACACAATGGCAAACAATTAATATCACCTTACTTTGAGACAAAGATCACAATTAAATTTCTTAGCAAATGTAGTAGTTATATAATGAAAGCAAACCTTAAACTTAAATAATAATCTTTAAAAAATCAATTTATAAGAATTAAAATTTAATATAATTACTGACTTTCAGCACAATTAAAAAGGAAAGCTGCAATAAATTTTTTTTAAAAAAAATGTTTAACAAGAGAGAGTTTGGGGATGAATTTTATATAATGAAGTTTATATGGAGATAGCCAAATAAGGGTTTTCTTTTGCGGGGGTCATCCATGCGGGTGTTAAAAATTCAAAACCCTTAAGACATTCGGGCACAAAATATTAATGGCGAAGCGCCGTCGTGAAACCGAGGCTACTTCCGATGTTACCACAGCCTCTTACAGTACGGTCTTCATCGACACTAGCCTCGATACTCATCTGGCCATGATTGTCTCCGACTCCGATACTGTCTCCGATCTCAAAAGTAATCTCTCTTTTCGTTTCATATTCCTAGTAATTCCACTTTTCATTAACTTTAAAATTTATATTACTTTGAAACCTATATTTGTCCTTTTACTACTGCAAATATTATTACAATTGCATCTTACATTGGTGACTAAATTTTACCCATAGAACGAGTGAATGGATTGAAAATTTCTTTTATGATCGGTGGTGTTTTGCTGTCCAATGGGAGGCTCATGTGTGATTAGGGGGAAATGGCTAAAAAGATTACTTTCACCATAATCAAGACTAGATGTGTTTATGTCCTTAGGAACACTGATCTGCTTAAAATTTCGATTGTCATGCTCACCATGATGTTGCCAGCTCTAACGTTGGTTTGAAGCTGAAATAGTAGGCAGGGAATGCTTACCTGCTAAATCAAGAAGTAATTATTTGTTTTAGGGAGATAATGGCCTAGTGGTATCAATCTGCACAAGGGTTGGGTGGAAATAAGTCATTCGGTGATAGCCAGTTAAAATGCAGCCAAACTACCTCACCCAATATCAATTTTTTGTAACCTTGCAGGAAAGGTAATGTTTGAACACCTCCAGTGCTTTCCTAAAATTGGAGAGATAAAAATCCACGCTCTTAAGGTATTTTGCTTAAACAGCGCATGGTTATAATAAAGCTTCTTTCTTTAACCTGATCCTTCAATTTGACAAGGTCTTCTGATATTGACAGGTAAAGCGCAAAGGACACTTCTACCACCTTTCAGATTCCATGCTTGTTAACTGTGCATTTGAAGTGGGTAAAAGGAATTGGTTTGTTTCTGTTGATGCTTCTAGTTTAAAGCAGCAGAGCGAGAACCAACATTTCTGTAAATCAGATGCCAGCAACCCACTAGCCTTAGTTTGCTTGCCAAATAATCCTTCAGGTGAGTCATCATTGCAGAAACTGGTGAGCACCCAGTGCACAAACCAGAAGGTTTCAAATGTTGATGATTCTAGTCCGAAGGTATCAAAAGACGTGGATGTTGAAATTAAAGATATCACCAGTGATGCTGCCGATAGAAGATCAGACATTAATGTACAGGAGAAGCATGAAGTTAGTTGTGAAGGGTCCAAAGTTAAAGCAACAAATCAAAAGGATGACAATTCCAGGAACGGGATTAGCAGTTTTCAATGCAATAATCCAGTGGAGCAAACTCTGGAAACCGTGCGTGCTGTAAAGAACAAGTGGAAGATTAAGCAGCACAATAATGAGGTTTTTCATGATCGCGGTTCAAAAGATCACGTTAATTCAAATCAAAACTCGCACCCTGCAATTGTTGGGGTTGCAAATTCGTTAGTGAGTGCAGGTAGAGAAATTTCAAATGATATGGAAATGCAAAGCGAGGATGTTAATGTGGAGGATTCACATTCTAGGCCTGCTGCAAAGAAAAAGCATAAGATGGAAAGTAACGAATGCAGTGGAAATCCTTCAGAATTAGGCAGTGGAGAGAAGAAGATAAGGAGGAAAAGGAAACACGTTTTGTCAAGCCTTGATGATCAGACGCCCACTTTCATGCCTCCTGTGCAAGATGTTCAGAAAGAGAGAAGCCTGGATGAAAATGTGGGGATTAACCACGGGGATTTCGGCAAGGAAAAGCACTGTGAACTTTTCCAAGAAGTGGTTGAGAGGAACAATGTAATTTACTCATCGGTAGGTGAGTCCCATTTATACCTTATGCAACAACTTTTTGCATTAGCTTTGTCTGAGTCTTGTCGTCATTTCCAGTTGTCTGGTGAGTGTGAAAAGGGATAAATGCACCGTATGACCATGTTGCTGACTTTGGCGTTAATTTCTTAGGCCATGTTGCTGACTTGGTGTTAATTGTGTAGGCACTGATATGGGTGAAACTGATACTGGCAATGTAAAAGGAAATAGTGATGTACCTGAGCTAGCTGCTGGATTAAATAAGGGTGGCATAGATGTGTCTTTTAAAGAACCAGTTCTTTCAGCTAAGTTATCCAATGTCAAGGTTGTCGAATCATTGAACTCCGATGGTCGTAAAAGAAAGAAAAAGAAGGCCAAAAAGTCAGCCACAACGAATCAGGATTTGCTTGGCATGGAGCAAGCAAATGATGCTGCAAGCGACATTGCTTTAACAGTGCAACACAATGAGAAAGAGAGGAGCTTTAATGACTTGAGGAGTGAGGCAGAATGTTTTTTGCTAATTCCGAAGAACAATGAATTCTTGCTGAACCATGATGCTGAACAGATGCTTTCTGAAATGGGTAAATCTTTGTCTCAAGGTAAAACAGATGTGAAAATTAAAGAACCTGCTGTTTCAGCTAAATTGTCAGAGGTCGAAGGGGCTATAGAATCTGGGGAAGTTGGTGGCATTAAGAAGAAGGAGAAAAAGGTCAAGAAGTCTGCTGCTAGAAATCGGGATGTCTCAAACTTGAAGCATGCTAATAATGTTTTCAGTAGCGGCATTTCTCAAACGGCACCTAATTCAGCTATTAATGGTCATTATATTGACAAAATGAAGAAAGATGAAAGCATCTTGTCTAATATTGAAAGGGAAGAAGCTTCACAACAGAAATCAATAGAGAATTCTTTTGTGGCCTCTGACAGAGTATGTGATAGCGTGAGTGGTTATGAAACAGAGTCACTGCCACTAACTCAAGTGAACAGAAGTAAAGAAAATGCTGACATCGTTGATGAGAAAACAGACAAGAAATTGAAAAAAGGTCGACTATCTACTCCGAAAGTCTTGTCAGATTTCCCAACTGTAGTACAAGAACACATGGTGGAATCTCAGAAGCTGAATGAAGTTGAAAAAAGTCAAGACACAGTAAATATGGATAATGGATTAAAAAAGAAAACAAAAAAGAATCAGAAGTCTGCAGCAAAGAGACGCCCAGATTTGCCAAGTGGGGAGCTAGGCTTTGATGGTAGTAAACCTGAAGCCAAGATCGATAGAGATGAACACATGGAAGTTTCAAAATGTGAAGGCGACGAGATTAACTTCAAGCATTACTTTGTCCCTATGCAAGAAGAGAGTGAATTCACTCCTGTTGACAAGTTAAAAGAAGCTAGGAAACCATATAGGGAGATGAAAGCTAAGAATAAAGAGAAGCCTGTTGCATCTTCTCTAATCACCTCACCTGATTTAGAAAACCCGGACAAGTCATATGAAAATCAGGTGCCCAGAAAAAAATCTAATAACATTCAACCTCAAGAATCGTTGTCGAAGGCTGAAGATAATGAATTCATGCCTCCCCCAAAGAAGTCTTCAGAAATTCCTGGAAGTGCAATAAAAACCCGAAGTGATACGAGTTTTAACGGGACCAGTAATCCTGCTGCTGCTTATAAGAAGGGATACAATGGATTATTGACTGCATCAAGACCAAGCCCGCAAAGTTCTGACAGATCTCTCCAGAGTAGAAGGGACAACAAGCATCAACCGGGTGTGGACACGTATCATTCGGCAGTTAGAAAGGGTTCTGCTAAGAATACAGGGGAAGGTCAGGAAGTTAGAAAAGCTTCCACTGAAGCGAAGAACGGTTCACAACATGAGAAGAATTTATTGGATACACCTGGAGCAATATTTACTGATGATGATAGTAGTGATAGTTCTGCTGATGAAAACAAGACTTTAAATTCGGATACCAGCACCCGCTCTCCATCAAAAAATTCATCTTCGTCGGGATCAAGTCTGGACTCACCAAAAAATGGTAAGTTGTGTTTTGGCTAATTCATACTTGTATGTGTTTGCTAGCAGATGAACTTTGATTTGTCTAATTGTCTTCCTTTGTATATGTTTTCTACTGTGGCATTTTTAGCTTCTAGTTACTAATCTCCTCTATTACCATTTCAATTTGCCTCAGGATCTTATGATACAAAAAGAAAGGAAGGAGGGAAAAACATCATGAAGTCGCTGTAAGTATAATAATGAGATAATTGTGCCACTTATTCTAAGATTTGTTTTTTTTCATGTGCGCTATAATTTATTTATGATGCTATTGTTTGTAAGCAGTTTGCATTTAGTAGTTCTCCCATGTTTCAAGATTACTTACTTGCACAGTTCCACATCTTCATGGATATTTTCTCTAGTGATAAAATTTGCATACGTGCATATGCTTGTCGTCATCTCTTCCAAGATCATGCATACACTTTATGAACATAATTCTACGTGGCAGTGTTATGCTCCAAGTATTGTATTCTACATAGACGCACAAAGAAAAGTTGGATTTGCTTGTCATTGTTGAATCAAATTGAGGGTGCAGCGCCTGTGTCCGTATGTTGAGATAGCTCACAGTGAACAACCCAGTTAGTAAGGTGTACTCTGCAATAGAATTTGTACATGTGCATCCAAGGGCAGATCTAGGATTTTACTGTGGCGTGGGCTGGTTTTAAATGATAACTATGTTAAATTTTTTTGGAAGAAAGATTGAAGATTTTTTTCTCCCTTTCCATTCATAAGAAATTTACATTGAAATAATGGTGTGTCTGTCTCAGAATTGTATGTATGAGTTTATTGTTTTTTCAAATTTCAATTTCAAAGCTCGGGGTTGGGTTCCAAAACACTACCTAAAGATAATAATTAAAATTGGGGAAATAAGGATGACAAGGAGTTGATTTCTGAGATGGAGAATTGCTTGATAAGTTTCCTAATGGTCATCAGTTGGAACCCTGGTGTGACACAGGCTCCTCTTGTATTAATTTTGTTTTCATTGAGGGCTGGGCTGGGTTTGTGCGAGGCCCATCTACCACTATTACTGCTGTTGGATTTCCAGAGGGGTGGGCAGCACCCTGGATCCACCCGCGTGTGCATCTGGTTGTGATATAGCCATAAAGGCGATTATTTTCTGAAAATTAAGAGAAATCGTGATCATGAAGATAGAACAGGATTATCGTTAGTGGGGAATAAATTAAATCACCATGCACGCTCCTATTCCTTTATTAACTAAAAGTGGCACCAGCACTTGCAAATTGTGTTCCTAATCTATACATGAATATTTATCAAGCACTATTTTGTACGTTTTTACTTCCAAGTTTCTAACAAAGGCTACCACTTACCACTTGATTTCCGGAACAGGTCTGCAGGCCCAAAAAATGTAACAATGGATATGATTTTTAGAAGTTCAAGCCGATTCAAGAAGGCCAAGCTATCAGCACTCGGAGATGTTGAAAGACAGCCTGTTGATTATGTTCCAGACAGTCAAGCAAATGCATGACCAGTATAGGTTTGTCGTCTTGCCCGGTATTTTTTGTTGTGTGGAATTCTTTGTAGAACT
This sequence comes from Lonicera japonica, assembly GCA_021464415.1. Lineage (NCBI taxonomy): Eukaryota > Viridiplantae > Streptophyta > Magnoliopsida > Dipsacales > Caprifoliaceae > Lonicera > Lonicera japonica. The sequence goes on along the minus strand of CM038468.1, from coordinate 62,208,125 downwards.
CATTTTAGGTTTTCGGGATTATGGTTCTTGCTGGTATTCAAAAAATTTGGGTCTTCAGAATTATGGGTTGTGCCGGGTTTGGAGGTTTTAAGATTATGGGGTCCGGCTAGTTTTCACTTTTGAATATGCAAGTCTAGGTCTTTGGGTGTGTGTTTGTTTTGGTTTTTGGATGTTTTGCAAAGATGGTTGGGCAGTTTTTGTCTAGGTTTTGCATTTCCCATGGAGTTGGACGAACAAACTCATGGGTTGTGTTATTTATCAAATGAAATTTTATTGTCTCTCTGTTTTCATACAACTATTGTATGCAGTGTGTTTTCGGTAAATACCAACTAGGAGGCGGACTGAAAATATATGATATAGGCGCTCGTTGTTTCTTCGTGGAGTTTTCATGAATGGCAGGTGAACTTTCAATGAACCCTCTTCTTCACTAGCTAAAGTTGTGGGTGAGATTTTAAGTTGGGGAAATATCAACGTATTGTGGATACTTGCCTACGACACTACCTAAATTCTAAATTCATAGTGTATTATATGTATGTCGTGGTGCATGTGTATAGAGTTTACACATAGCCAGATACAACCGTCCAAGTTTCAACAATTAATTCTTTCATCAAATTATCTAATTTGTTTCAAAAGATTGTCTAGTCTCTTACATTTACAATCAATTAATAATATATAAGAGGGGGAAGGGGAGTGGGGGATTGAATTGATGACCTCCCTTTGTCAGAAGTGCGAGTCTTGGTAGCTGGGCTTGTTCTAGTTGTTAAGACTATGTTTTACATGGACATTTTCTTTTCTTTTTTTTGCATTCTTTTTATACAGGCAGTGGATTGATTCAGGTACAAGAAAGGAAATGCAGTAAGACAAAACTAAATGCTCTTTGTAAATATTCATATTTTTAACCAACTCTAACCGTATGTTTGTGAGCTTTCAATTCGGGGAAAAAGGGCGAGAAAAGAAGAGAGAAGAGTTTATTTATTCTCTCGTTTGAGTCTTTTACGGAGAGAATACGAGATAATGGGAGAGAAAATGAATTAAAACTCTCCAAATCGAAGAAAAAAGAAAAGTTTTCTTAATAAAAATTTATTGTATTGACAATTTTTTTCTTAAAATGCATAACAAATATTTAAAAGATGACATTTTCTCTCATTTTCTTTTCAACTCATAAGCATGGAAGAGAGATTCCTTCTTAAACTTCCAAACAAAGGCAAGAAAATAACTTTCCTTTCTCTTCCCTTCAATTAATATTTTTTCTTCTTTTATTTTTCTCTCCTAAGCACAACGTAAGTTTAGATCTCGTTGTTTTCCATGTTGGATGGAAGAGAATTGCGTTCTGAAAAATATATAGCAGTTGATTTTTGGCGGATAACCAAGTGCCTAAACAAGAAAACATTTATATTTGATGAAAATAGTTTTCACCATATTCCGGTTTTATCGGACCAAATAAAGTCTCATTTTTTTTATTTATTTTGTATCTGTACCATGTCGTATTGATATCTATACTATCTTTGTTATGCTATGCTATAGTAATAAAATGGAGAAATTACTTTTATTAGTGACATCATTTATATTAATTAAGGTAGATTTATTATATTTATGTTTCCATCAGTTCAACTTTTGCATCATTTATAAAAGCAACTCTATTAGTTTTCTCTCTCCATCCGTTTAATTCTCTCACTAATCTCTCTTCATTAAATTTTGTTTTTTCAGTTTTTTTATACATGTCCATTCGTAACAAATGGAGATGTTGTTTTTCTCACATAATTAAAGTCTAAATTTTTTTTCTTTCCAAATACTATAACTCTTTAATTTATATCTATACTCATTTCTCTCACAATATATATACATGGCTTTATAAATACAGATAACTATATAAAATAATGTTACTTAAGATAATCAACTTTTATATCGGAGAAAAGAAAAATTGGGGAGGGTAGGTTGGAAAGGTATCGTATGATTGATTTATTTTATACTATTAGATTTAGTAACCAATTGAGGATACATTTGGTTTTAAATTAAGTTATTACGTCTTCCATTAATATTTCTTTTACATTTGATCATAAATTATTATTTAGAAATTGAGGTGCTCAATGTGCAAAAATAATTTTGTAAGGAGATTTTTTGCATATTGCAATTGAGTTTGATTTATATTTTTTTGAATTGGCTTATCATGTATCATATTTCAATCTATAACAAAGTCACATTTGTTTTCAAATTAATCGACCTTATGGAACTTATAAAATTCTGACTGACTTAATTGTAGGTGAATCATAATTCTTAGTCTCTTTTTTAAAATAATGTCAGGTTATAAATTTTTAATATTTTAGAAAAAGACAAGAAATAGAAAAAATAAATCCATCAAGTGATTTGGATAGAAAATTTTGAACTACACTAATTGCAATTATTCGGCCAGTTTATAGAATTGATTTATAAAATTATTTTAAGTTTTTATATTACAAAACACGTATTCTATACGTAACAACAAATTGCACTAATGAATGACCAAGTGTGACGCCTAGAATCCTGTTAAGAGGATTAGACTTCCAAGACTCGGTTAATTATGATAGCGTATTCCGACGGCGGGTGAAAAGTTATAAGAAATATAAAATAACTTGTTTTTAAAACCTTATTTAGAAAATTTTGGCATATGGAATTCGTGTAATTAATAAACTAACCAGTAATAATCAAAACCGTTTTCATATAAAATATTTTCACACTCAATTGAGTATTAAAAGAATGCTCGACAAATATAAAAACATTTATACAAGTACAATCAAAATATTAATTATACATCAAAACCAAAGTTTGATTCTTTAACAAGAATTTATATATAATACAATAAATCCAAAAACCATTATAGAACACAGTCCTTTTCGTAAAGAACTAGAATATGGTTTATGGACCTCAGAGGTTTCTAGAAATGAGAATCATGCGCCACACCCGAAGCCTATCTTGCAAAATTTGTGAATGATGGAATGAGTCAAATCTGGGCTCAGTGGAAACTATATAAATTTATATAAGAAAATACAAGCAGTAAATGCTAGCACGTGCAACATTTATAAAAAGTAAGTAATTTATTTTACCACGATAGTATAAAAATAATGCAATGCAATCTACACACACATGCATGCTGAACTATACTAGGATTCCTATCTTAAATACCATAAGTTATTTAACTCCGTTAATCATTCTCGCCCCTAGTTTCACATATGTGATGCTTTATGAGTCCACGTATCTCAAAGGGATAATAATCTAAAATCATTATTTCCCGATTATTAGTTTCATACGGTTCATTATGCTAAAGTGGACCATATCTCAAATATGAATCAATATCGCCTATACCAACACTATCCCACGATAAACTCGTAATCATAAAGTAAAATGATAACTTTAAGCCAAGTATTTATAATTTTCACTTTGATTATAGTTTATTATAGATTTTATACTTGGCCAACTAAAAAGGCATCGCCGCTATCAAACTCGTCTACAGTTACTTTTGCATTTGTCCATACACTACCTCTAAGGCCAACAGTGATCTCATCATAAGCGTTACGTTGAGATATACAGATACTTAACCATTATCTTAATTGTGATTCCCACTTTATGTATTAGCACATTATGTTATGGTCAAGTGCTTCATTTATGCCTAATGGCCCGCTCACTTATGTACGTGTTCATTTTCAAGTTATTCACAATAATATCTAAGGCATTATATATATAACAGCATAAGATATGATACAACAGCAATAATAACAATCAACAATATCATATCGATCCTCGTATCATATCTCTAACATAATATCTCAATTGCTAAAATTCTTGAAGGATCTCGAACTCTAAACTATTAATGTCTCCTCCATGTGAAGGAAGTTGCTCAAGGACTTGATTATATCAAGTAAGTCATTTGGAATTAACCTATGCAAGACATTTTTTCAAGACAGCACTCCAAATAGTCAATAAGAAAAACATCCATGCAAGCTGACTTTAACACTATGAAGAATTACATCAAGAGACTACACCTTATAGGGTAAGTGCTCATTAGTAGTGCTACTACTTTCCGGATATCCCTATTCCGTTAGTAGGGCCACATAAAACTACTACGCTGCCAAAGAAACTCCTCTAACCCATAATACATAGTCCAGTAGGAAGGTAAGATACATTAAGTGGGCTCTCATTTGTAGACCTTCAACCACGGGTAGAGTCACTCTCAAAATTTTCATGCACAATTTAGGGACTTTCACCAGGGGTGACAAAAGGCGGCCCTGTAATAAGCCACACGGTCGCGGCCCATGTGCTTGGCAAATAATCTAGCCTATAAATGTGATTGTAACAATCATCAATACATCAATTCATTATCGAAATATGTTTCACAAGCCCACATCATCGATCATCACACATATGAAGCTCAATAATAAATAAACACAAGGCCATCATAACTATCGATATCCGTTCTTATCATTGTGCGCTTAGTTCATTATTCATTTGCAATATAATTTTCTTTCGTAATGTGAACGTTATTCTAAGTAAGCCTTCCATTATTAATCAATTATGTACAACTATTATACTATAGCATTCTTACGTCTCATCCTCATTTCATCATTCGTGTATTATGTCAAATTACTAGGTTTATCAGGTACTTACGTTTTAAGGTGTATCTTGTGTGTATCACTAAGGTCTTACAAGTGTTTTTCATGCCCATATATGGTCTTATCCAAGCCATAAATATTAACTGGTAATCCCCACATTAGTGTTATAGACTATAAGACTTAATGTTAACGTATATCGTTCTACCTTAGAAGGACTCGGTGTAAAATTCAAGGATAATGTTTAACACTTACAATTAATGATATAATTATGTATCTTTATTATTCATTTCCCATAACCAACCATTCTCTAAGCACAATTTTGAATTTCCTTCAAGCCTAGTTCATATTCTTAACTACTAAATGGGTATGATATGTATATATAAGTATAAGGCTCATAGCATGGTAAGAATTGATAATACATGTTATTTATGCGATAATTTATCCTTATCCACTATTTATTTAACCTTAAATCAACCCAACCCTCATGCACATCATAAACCTAGGGTTTATATCAAAAGTCTCATTTTTTGCATGAAATTACTAATGCAATAACAATAGTTTAAAAATATGTTTAGTATTAGTGTTCTCACATCTATTAATGATAATCCATAAGTTTGAAATGTTGGGAGAAGTGCAGACACCAAAATCTTAAAACCTTAGCTCTCTTAAGCTCTAATGGCATAATAGAAAGTTGAAGATGATGAATAGTGCTAATCTACCAAATCTTGCATCAAGATGAAGAGCTCTTAAGAATCCCTCAATTTCTCTCTCTAGAATTCTCTTGATGTGTGGGAGAAGTGTATGGCTCAAAGTGAGAGTTTAGTGGTGTAAGATAAGTGTAATATAAGTTTAAAAGGCTCTAGAATTCACCAGATTTGAAGCATGATTAATCATGGTGAACCATAATTAATTTTGAATCAAGAAAATTATCCACTAGAGGACCATGACTGATCATGGTGGTTACTGCACCATCATATCACTTTGGAAGCCCGAAATGGCTGATCTTAACTTGGGTTAAACACAAAACTTGTAGAAGGGGATGAGATGAATATGTGGCCATAAATGGAGAGTCGTTTGGACATCAAATAAAGAAATTATGACCTCTCAAAGTTGGCTAAAAACCAACAAATCACGTAAAGTCAAAACACACAATTATCACCTCGGTTTCAATTTGGGCCACCCGAATAACGAAACGACTGTTCCCACAAACTTAATATACCTAATATTACATGCTAGAAGTGTCGGATCAATTACGAAGTGTTCGAAACCAATGTTCACACTCTGATAGAGATTAAGCCTTAACCAGGCTTAAGAAAATGATTAACGTAGAAAATGGAACACAGTATATTACACCAAGTTTCAACAATAGTTTTTAGCAATATTAATATATTTAGATATTTTTCTATGCAAATTGAAATTGATGCATTTTTGTAGATCAAAGTTAAATTATGCAAGATAATTAATTATAAAGCTCATATAATAAATAATGAATTATGTTGTCATATAGCATATAAATAACATCAATTATTATTAATGTGAGTCATGAATTTAAACTCTATATTCAGGTGATCAAATAAAGATAAAGGCATTCATATTTTAGTTTCATTTTTTTAATAACTACTTAAAACTAAATACACATTTATGATCTTAAAGATGAAAGCATTTAATCAATATTTTATATTCTTAAAAGTAGATTTTTCTAATTTGTGAAAAATATATGTTCAAAACTTATGTATTGCACGGATTTAAAACTAGTAGATAAATAATACCAAATGTATCTTTTATTGATTGAGCATCTCATTGTGAGTATAAATTAAAACGCCTCAGGTTCAAAATTATAATATACTACAATTAGTCTTTAGATGTGTGGAAGTTAAAAAGAAAAGCTTGCACTCCAAATTCCTATATAATAAATTAATAATAGAAATGTTACTATAAATATTAATTACCAACTAGGAGCAAATAGTTGCTTAAAGAACTAGAAGGATATACTTTGTTAAACTGTCATTGTAACTTGCAACAATATATATACACAATATTTTGTGGGTCTTTTGATGTTATTTATGGATATTGACTTCAATTTAATATACCAATCATATTATTATATTAGGAGTGTCCAGGCCAAGTTTCACACACCTCAATTAATCCTTTTTACGGAAAATGTCAACCGCTAGTCACAAGAGATTTTGCAGTTGTTAAGACTTGATTTGGAGAGCTCTTAGTCGAACCCCGTTTTATAAACCTGGAGTAGCTATCCACCAAGTCACTCGTTGTGGTTAATCACACTTTTAATTTCATTCATGAAAAGATAATACCTTGCTACCTGAACTGATCATCAATATCATCAATACGCATCTTATTCTTATCAATATGGGATTTCTCCAATTCTAAAACAATTTGTGTCATTAATTTATTTTTTTAACTTGTTTTTATTTTCTAAATATATAGTAGTCCCAGGGGCGAAGGTATGTAGGGGCAGGTGCCCCTTCTTGGTTTGGGGCAATTTTTAAAAAAATAATAATTTAGGGACTTACATGTATAAAAATAAACTTGAGGGGCCATAATTGTAAGGTGCAAAAACTTTAGGAATCATTTGTAAATACCAAACTTAAAAAGAAAAACCCTAATTATTAACTTATTCTCTTTCTCTTCTCTGCCACAGACTGTCGCGCAGCTGCTGCTTCGTTTTTTTTTTCCTACCATTTCTACACCATTTATTTACACCATTTTTCACCACTTCTTCACTACCACCGTGCCACCATCACGCCACCACATGTCCACCGTCCACAGCTCATTCCCCGGCCACGACTTCTTCCATTTCATAGGTATATTTTCAGATCTATTTTTAAAAATTAGGGGTTATATTATTTCTTGAATACTTGTATAATATTAGTTGTGTTTCTTTATTAATTGCAATATTGCATAATATTAAGTATATATCTTGAACTATTTATTAATTATTGAATATTTAATTATTTAGTTTTGAATTTATAATTGTTGAATATTATGTTAGTTATATTATTGATTAATTGTTGAATATTTAGTGTATATCTTGAACTATTTATTAATTATTGAATTTATAATTGTTGAATATTATTGTGTTTCTTTATTAATTGCATAATAATAGTTGTGTTTCTTTATTAATTATATAATAATAGTTGTGTTTCTTTATTAATTATTGAATATTAAGTGTATTTATTGACTATTTATTAATTTTGAATATTTTGTGATTTAGGTCGAAATTCCTAATTATTGAATATTAGATATATACTTATAGTTATTTAATAATTTGTTTTATCCTATTGGAAACAGTATTAATGGACAAATTCTTGAAGTATATTAGATATATACTTATCGTTATTATTAATACTATTATTTTTTGCGTTCAAATTTTATGACTTTAAATATGATTTAGTGTGTGTTGATTTAATACCAAATTTCGCCTCCCGTTAACATAATTTCTGGCTTCGCCGCTTAGTAGTCCACATGTAATGTGAGTTTTATTTTCTTTAGTTTCTATTATGGGATTCGGAAGGAAGTGTTAGTTGAACAGTCTAGTTTCTAATCTCATTATCAACTAGTTTCCAACGTTACTCAAGAAGGGCCAAAACGTTTTAAATAAAATGGACAAAATGCAATAAGAAACTTTAACACGTTTCACGCTGTAAATTTTTTATTTTTTTTCATTTTTTATATGAAGTTGGGTGTGACGTACACCATGATGGTTTTAATTATGATACTTCTTTATGCAGAGTCACATATCCTTGGTATTATAATTATGTTTCTTAAATTGTAGTTTAGAATAATTTGGAAAAACTTGCCCATACAAAAACAAAATGTTACTATCCGTAGAACACCTGGATCTATCTAAAAGCATCCCTTGTCCTGCGTTTTGTTATATTGTATGTGCTAATTGACGAAAGTTGAGTTTCTAAAGCTCCATTTAATAATAAGATGAAAAATTATAATAATATATATTAATTTTTGTGAAAAGTTAAAAAATAAGTTGAGAGATGTGGTGAGTGTTCTCTTACGCTTTGCCTTTTTTTCCATAATTTTTTTTTTGCAAGAATAAAATGATATCTACTTATAAAATAAGTATGTGATTGTAAATATCCCACTAGATATTTCAACTTATTTTTTAATTTTTCACAAAAATCAATAAGTTTTGTATAATCAAATGGAGTATAAATGTTCAAATTTCTTTATTAAAATTTATCAGGGTTGAGTTCATACTAAATGAGCCTAAAATGATAAATTATGTTAATGTCGAACTTCTACGTTCGACTTAATTATTATGTAAATGAGCGTAAACCTCAACATCGTAAATGAACTTTCAAACTAGTTCTATGTGTAATAGAATTTAATATATATATATATATATATAGTTGAGACTGTTTCAAACGCAGCGCACCATATTTACAAACCAAGTTTATTTGAGCTCAACTTGGTTGGAAACTTTTTATACATAATTCAAAACTTGGTTGACGAATGGGATATACCATGGGTGGTGCATTGAACACCCATTATGGTTGTACAGTATGTGACAAATTATTAATCATATTAGAGTTTAATAAAAAAATATAAAATAAATTTTGAGAACTCTCATAAAAAAAAATAGGAAGTAGAACTGAAATCATAAATTAAACTAAATAGTTTTTTTCTTTCCTGTGAATTTTTCTTTTAATTTCTATATGCAATTTTCCGTAGTATCAAAAGCCAAGAATAGATAGTCCATAAAACTAATTAAACGTTAATGGGGGAAAGTATATTCCTAAATTATCTCCTAATCAGAAATATGCTTTCATATTTTGAAGTTAACTAAGTTAAAGGAAACAAACCATGCAAGAAAAGAACTTATAAAATATGCAGTTTATTAACAAATTGTTTTCTCAAAGAGTTAATAACCTCTATTGTTTTGATTAAAAATTAAAGAATAAGAAGGAAAAATAACAGCAGTTCAGATGAAAAATGTTCGTATGATCATCCACAAATTAGTTTGGAAAAAAAAAACAAAGGAAAGAAAAATCACGCACAAATTTAAGCTAAAATCACAATCGGTTTTTTTTTCTAAAAAAAAATAAATCAAAATCGAATAAAATCACAACCGTTGGATCACCTTATTCTTCTTAAAAACCACTTCCGTGTCCAACCCGAACCCGTCAACAGTCCGAACGTGAACCAACTGGGAGCGGGTAAACAGGGCCTTCAGAGGATTAATACTATACAAATCATTAGCCGAATACTTATCCGACCGCCTAGACAACGCCACGTGTAACACACAAACCCCGCCTTGCTTCATCGTCCGTTCGATCTCCCCAACGAACTTATCCGGGTACAGCGCGTGATCAAACACGTTGGAGAACTCGAAGTCAAAAGTCTCGTCATCGAACGGCTGGTGATGAAAGTCTCCCTCTAAAACTAACGGCGGATACGGGACCAGGTCTATGCCCACGGAGTCCGAAACTCCGACCCGTCTAAGGGCTTCAACCTCCTGCCCGACCCGAGCCCCGATACAGAGAGCCTTGGATGAGTTGGAGAGGAGGTTTTTTTGCTTTAATTGAGCAAAGAAGGTGGAGAAGACTTGGATCTTTCGGTCCCAATCTCGGGTTACCCATACCTTTCGGAGTTTGGGGTTGCGGGTCTTGTTCAACTGGCGTTGTATGTAGGATTCGTAGGAAGTGTATCCGGGTCGGATTTTGATTTCGGGTTTGGAGTGGGAGGGTGGTGGGTTAGCGGTGGTTTGAGGGTGATGGGATAGAAGTAGAAGAGAAAGGAGGAGAGAGAGGGAGAGGAGGAGGAGAGAGAAAAGGAAGCATTTGGGTACCAATATTGCTGACGATGGTTTTATTTTGGAGGAGGGGGAGGAGGAGTTGTTCATTGTCTGCATTTGCATTTGCATGATCATAAGAATTCTACTTACACATACATATATATATATATATATATATATATGAATATTAATCTAACAAGATAACACAATATTTGCATTTCTCTAAAATACACCTTTCTCTCTCTCTGAGATATAAATATATATACATATACATATACATATATATATATAAGAATATTTTATTTTTTGGACAAAGAGTAACCTACAAGAATAATTAATATGTTCAACATTAATTATTTAACAGGACACTTTGGGGGTGTTTGGTTAATGTTTCTAAACAAATTTTTTAGATAAGTTTTTAAAAATTTGGTGTTTGGTTGGATGTTTTGAGTTAGAGTTTTTATGTTGAAAAGTGAATTTAGTTTTGTTTAACTTTTTTTCAACTAATGAAAAAAATGCATAAAAAATTTTAAAAAATAGTCACAATGGATCTTATTTTATAGATCTCAATGAGTAGGTTTCAAATATATATTTTCTATTATTTTTGGATTTTTGGATTTAAAGTTATGGCGTTTTAAAAAAAAAATTAGAGAGAGAAAGTATAGTGAAATAAATTTTGGGAAGTGTGAAAGTAGAGTTGGTTTTGAGTTGAGTTTTTAAAATTTTGGAAAGAAAAAAAAATAATGAGCAACCAAACAGGCTCTTTATTTTTTATCTTAAACTAGTTTTTGTGGAGCGATATTTAAATAGGTACGTGGAAAATATATATTTTTCATTCTCAAATTGATAATTCTGCCATTGCTTAGCTTACAGATCCAGACTTTATTTTTGCATTGGCATTGGAATTATGTGGGGTCATATTTCGAAAATGTTACTCTCTCCTTTTTAAATTTATAGCCACCTACATTTTAAGTTCGTAATTTTTTAAGTGTGCAAATGCTAATTTTCACTTAATCAATAGTCAAAAATATAATATAACTTAATTTTTAATGTGAATTTAATATACTAATTATATTTTAAAAGAAAATGAGACTATCAATTAAAATGAAGAGAATTACGAAATCGTAATTGAATAAGTGTTTTATTTTTATTGAGATTAACCACACACACATTGTAAATATGATATTATTTTTCCATGAGAGGGAGATGGATTATGGGATTATGTCATTGCAAGAGGAGATAAGCATGCATATTCACTAAAATGGCGTTGTGTGCATATATGTTAAAATCTATATTGAAATTTCTCAGGTCGAATTAGGTATAAAATTAATGATGACCAGTAATTGGCACCTTCGTGAATAGAGATTAATCAAGGCTTGCGAAAATCGACCCAAAGAATCCATGGAGATCAACATTTGAACAACAACAACAAAAAAGATAAAATTTATAGTTGGGACTATGAATAGAGACACATAACACTACACTTTTTACGATGAAAGCAAAGTCTTAGATGGACTTGACTTTTCTCTCTTACTCTTTTGATTCAATTATGTTCAATATAATCTAGTTTGAAGGTTAAATTGTTGAATTTTTTTATGAAATTTGGTGTAGATGATTTATATGATGAATAAATCATTTCCAAAAAAAAAAAATCATTAAAACATTCAATTTAGAAGTAGTTATATGACCATCAGACAATTTAATGGTTGAAAATATATACAAGTTTGTAAGAGCGTCCACACCACAAATATTAAAGTTAACCACGAATTTGTAAATATACAAGTTTCTTTGTAAGAGCGTCCACACCACAAATATTAAAGTTAACCACGAATTTGTAAATATACAAGTTTCTTGTGAGATTGCGGTCTATATCTTAAGAAAATAGTCATACGGGTGTATATGGGTGTGCTTTACCCTTATCAAATTTATTTTTCATATGGGTATGGTTTACCCTTTTAATTCATATGAGTAAAATTTAAGCGTACAATAAGTTTATACCTTGACTACTATATAAGAGTAAGTTTGTCTATTAAATTTGTTGTGGTGCAGACATGTAGGCAATGTGAGTGCTCTAATGGAACACAATGAACCATTACCTCGAAGCATTCCATAACAATATCATTAAATCATAAAAATTATCTTAATAGAATGTATTTGTATGTATTTGTAGCCATACAATTAACTGAAGGAGTAGGAGAGCACATGCAATTCATGTGAATTTTTATTTGAAAGAACTAGAGCTAAATTAATATTAATACAATGAACTAACAACTGAATAAAATCCAATACATAAATTAACAATATTAGAAACCAAGGGAAAAATCAATAACCATAGTTTTCTCAGTAGTGTTGTTGTTTTTTTTTAATACAATTGTGCATAAAAATCATCAAGCACAATTTAGGAAGACTCCACAAGAAAATTATTATATATATATATATATATATATTCATGAACAAGATTCATTCATTTAACACCAAAGGTGCAATTACAAGTAAAAATGCAAAGTCATCACACCCAAACCCATCATACACAAAAATAATATCCCTAATCTTAGTGACTGACTAGGATCTCATCTTGTTGATCTGGTTCAAAGCTGGTTGTAGTATATTATACAGCACCCACAGAATCGCCGGAGCAATCACAAACAGCAACAGCTGTCCCCTGTTATCGCCGGAAGCATCAGCCGCCGCCACCATCGCTATATCACTCGCCGCCGCCGACGCGTGTGGGGCCAATAGGAGCCCCGATGCACCTAGGCCCACTAGACCAACTACCGCCCCTTTGCTGCTCCTCATGTTATTGATCTGGTTCAGTGCTGGTTGAAGTATGTTGTAGAGCACCCATCCTATGGCCGGAATTATGGGTAGTAGGATGGCTGTGCCCCGGTTGTCGGCTTCCGCTATTTGGGCGATTTGTTGGGCGGCGAAGGCGGGGTCGCAAGAGCTGAGGGTTGAGAAGATTGCGCCGGCGATGGCTGTTCCGGCAAGGGTTGATGATGATGATGGAGTGAGGGATTTTGGGAGGTTTTTGAGGGAGAGGAGAGAGATGGGTAGTTTTGTAGAGATGGGTTTATTAGAGGAGAGAGAAGGGTTGTTGAGAGATTTGGGGGTTTTGATCATGGCCATTGTGGCTATGGTTGTTGCTGCCATTGTATTGTTGCTGAAAAGTTTCTTAGGAGCGTGGAGAGATTGAGATTGTTCAAGTTGAATTGGATTGGGTTGAGTGAGTGAGTGAAAAATGGGGAATATAGAAAATTATTAAGGTGGAGCCCCGGTGAGTAGAAAAGGGAACCAATGGGATTGTGTATTGGAGATTGTATCTTATCCGCATAATGCGATTGGTGAGTTATGAACCTCACCTTCTTCAGCCCCCCCTCCACTTGTGTTTCTTATCACTTCCCTACACTCTCATTTCAATTTCATTTCACCCTTAAAAAACTAAGGGTCCGTTTGGTTGCGTAAATTACATAATTTTAGAATTAGTTAATTTTCAATTGAAGAATTATGAATTTGCTCATTTATGAATGATTCAATTCTAATTCAAGTAATGTTTGAAAAACTTAAATGGAAAACTCTGATTGTTAGAATAAAAATATATTCTCTATTGTTCTATGTTATTTGAAATTTTGTCTAGATGCATCAACATCACGGGTAGAAACTAGATTTTTTCGAAAAATAGAGTTAGAATGAATTATTTAATTATAGAATTAGGCAATTTCAAGTTTTACTTGAAATGACTTAATTTGAGTTTTTGTGAATCAACTTGAATTATCATATTTACAATTGTTCAATTTACACAACCAAACACTAATAAATGAAAATTTTATAAATTACTTAATTGTAAATTATCTAATTTGCAATTTGAAGGACAACCAAACGGGCCCTAAGTGAATATAAATAAATAAATTTGAAAACTGAATATTAATTTTAAAGTTTAAAAATTAATGTAAAAAAAAAACTTGTTTATTTTCTTTTAAAATTTTATATTTTAATATGTATTGTTTATTCAAACATATCACATCATTTGGACAAATTTACTCTTATTAACTTATTTTATAAAAATGACTATATTTAAAACAATATGAATAAAAGAGTTATTTTACCTCTTAAATAATTAAGATTTCAGACTTAAGAGGTTAGACTATCTCTTATTTTTAAAGAGACAATGTAAATGTTCAGATTTCAATTTTTAAACCAACCAAATAAAATTAAAACCTCGTAACTCTTCAGATTTAAGAGGTACAATCAAACAGTACCTAAATAAGAATTTTTATTAGGTGTTACCGCCATAAATAAGTGATCTTTATATATGATTCATTGAATATGTCTTACAAAAAAAAATTGAATCATTTTAAAAGGAAAATATACTTCTAAGTTAGGTTGTTCTCAAGAGGTAATTGACTTTAATTTGAAAGAAGATGATTTAAAATTTTAGGAGCCATTTGTGTTTTTTTTTAAACTCTAAAATGTTGATGTTGAATTCTGAATAGTTAATGTTGAATAAAACTTTCAAAAAATGCGTTTGGTTTTGTTTGGTTCTAACTACGGAATAAATTACCTTTAATACTTACATTATGATATATGTATAATTAATTAATGAATAGAAAATGGCTTCTCTCTTAACGTACAATATCGATCTTAATATATTTTAGCATTAAGAGGTGAGAAAATAATACCATTCTACCTCTTAATACTTAATACACTCTTATTGAGCATTGTAAGGCCATCTCCAATCTACTTGGTATTATTGTAGTGTAAATATGACATAATACCATACACATTTGAAATTGAGGTGCAGCAAGTAGGGTAAAATTAGGCCACTTCAGCACCACACGACACACTGAATGTCGCGCGTGCCACGTCATCACTATTCCCGCAAAATTGAAATTAGTCACGACATTCAAAGCAAGCCGCACGATATTCTAAATGTCGTGGGAGGCAGCTCCATAAGCCACACGACATTCTGAATGTCGTGGGAGACAATTAGATGGAATGAATGTCGTGGGGAAGACAATTAGATGGAATGAATGTCGTGGGGAAGAAGATATGCTAAGCATATGGTAACTTTACCATTTCGCTACCATTTTACACTACAATAATAACATTTAACCAGCCGAGTGCACCCACAAAAATGCCAAATATGCCTTATTAACATATGCATCGGAGATGGCCTAAGGTAAAAACAATTGCCACATCAACCTAGTCAATTATTTTTCTACCAATTTTGATAAATATTACTTATGTTTTAAAAAATATTAAATTTTTAATTTTTAAGAATTTTCTTTTCTACTGGAAAAATTCATGGGGCCCTTAATTTCAAACTGAGCAGGGTATCAGACGGGCTGTATTAGATTTGAGGTCCACTTTCACTCTTTAATCTTTGGGAATCGACGTAGTAGAAGTAGACATGTACCGAAGGCCCACTCGATTTGGACAGCAGAAATGACGTGGCCGCAACCCGCTTGTCCAATTTTTAATGGGCTTTTAGACCCATATTGGATCTTTGGGCTGTAAGGCATATATCCCTGGAATCCACATTTGTTGATAGTTGTTAATGAACATTTTTTTTCCTTCTCAAAAGAAAAAATTATATATATATATATATATAATCCTTTTTCTCTATTGGCAAAATGTATTAAAAATTATTTTGGATCACTATTATAAAGATAAAGAGTACGTTATTCTGTTACAGGACATTGGGCGTTTCTTTGCATTTTGAGGAGAGATAAAGACAACGAGAATGGGTGAAATGTTAGATAAATTTGAGGATATATTTGTCATTTAATGAGAAGAAAAAAGAGAATTGGAGTGCCTGAGTATAAAGGTAGAGTTCAACTAGTTCATAGAATCGGAGTAGCCCAGTGGTTAGTCACATTGAATTTAGAAAATCGAGCTCAATTAGGAGCTCTTTAAGTTGAGTTTCGACAAATACAAAATCTCCTGTGGCCAGCGATTAACATCCTCTGTGAAAGGGATTAGTTGAAGTGTGGGAAAGCTGACTCAGACACCGCTAATATAGAAAATAAAATAAAGGTGGAGTGCGAATAGCGCCACCCTAACTTTATATATATATATAAGCAATGCATTTAGTCTAGTTGTAAAGGGGAGAAACGGAACCAAAAACATAACTATTGTTTAACGGATTATTTTTCTTTTTATCATGAAAACAAAGAGTACAAAATAACTTTTTTTTAATCACTTTTTTTTATGAACAAAAGAGTTGTTAAAATTATATTTTTTTTAAGGATTTATACTTTTCATTTATAATATTGGGCATTCGAGCACACGCAATGCATGCCTGTTATTTTTTATGTAACCAAATATTTATATACCAAATGGGGGTGATAACCAGAGCTACGGGCAAATGACTACCGACTACAAACTTTACAAAACGCAAACTTAGGTAAGCATGGCCTAATCAGGTGACCAACAGAAATATAGATAAAGAGAAAGGAACAAGTACCAAAGTAAAACTAAAAGACAAGCGGAACCAAGAACAATAATGAAGATTATCAAAGCTAATTCATTCATTCATAAGAGGGAATTACAAAAGAGTACACGACTCTTCAATATATATATTTGTTTACATAAAAAAATAACATGCATGCATCACGTCTGCTTATTAACATTGGTGAAACCAAAAATCTTATCGAGAGATTGGCTAAATCTTAGTCATTAAGTGGGTTTAAAACTAACAACTTTTTTTTTTAACAAGTGATGGTAAATTTTTTAAAATTTTCTTCTGAAATAAAACCCATAAATCTGCCCCTATTTTTTTTTCCGGTGACGAGGAACCACTCTAGCCTTAGGCTCTTAGGACCCGAACTAGCCGTGTAAATCTCGGCCCGACAAGCCCGCCCCAAGGTCTGTCGAACATTTTAATCAGGACTCGTGCAACCGCGGAGTGTTGATCCGCTACCCCTACTTACTAACTTAAAATTTGTAAGTTTAACAAAAAAAATAATAATTTTTACTATTACAACGGTCTCGGTATCTTCTAATTTATATATAGATGTAGGTAGATAAATATTTTTTTGGTACTAAATAACTTTCCAAACCGAGGAAAGTTTGCCTAAAAATATTTGCATGAAAGTTGGTAACCCACGAATTCTATTCGCTGACCGCAGGACGCAGGAGAGTGAGACTATTAGGGAAAAAAAAAAACTAGAAATTAGGTAGAAGGGCTTATTATACATTGATTTTTACCAAAAATCCAATGAATAATATTTTTTTGAATGAAGGGCCTATTTTTAATTGGTAATTTGAATGAAGGGCCTATTTTTAATTGGTAATTAGTGTAAGAGGCCTATTTTGTTTTATATTTTAAATGAATGTATTTGAATAAATTTAAATATCATTTAATTAATAAAAACAATGTATTACCTAAATTACCCCTTTTTATGAAATTTTCACAAAAAAATATGGACTGCAAAGTTCATATTGCAATAAAATATGAACTGCAAAGTTCATATTGCAGTGAAATATGTACTGCAATATGAACTTTGCACTAAAAATATGGACTGCAAAGTTCACATTGCAGTAAAATATGAACTGCAATATGAACTTTGTACTAAAAATATCGACTGCAAAGTTCACATTGCAGTGAAATATGGACTGCAAAGTTCATATTGCAGTGAAATATAGACTGCAAAGTTCATATTGCAGTCCATATTTTAATGCATATTGATATTTTTTTAGTTTATTTTAAGGGTTGGGATGTCATTTTATAATGAAAAAAAAAAGACACATGTTATATTATCAATAAAATAAAAAATAGGCCCTTTATTTAAAAAAATTTTATTCCTTGACCTTAGTGTGAAAATCTTTCTCTAATAAGCCCTTTTTTTTAATTGCCCCAAAAAAAAATGTCACAAGAAAAATATCAGATTTTTACTAAAAAGTAATTCCAACTTTTTCCCATTTCTCTTCTCAAAAAAAACATTTTCCCGTTTCTCAGCAACGACCTTCCCAATCTAGGGTTTATAGTACGTAGATGAGCACCACCCTCACAAATTTACGGAAACGCCCAATCAAAAAAAATGGTCACTACTTCCCTCTCATTTGGCCTAAACCTGGCCCTTTCTCCATTCCCTTGCCGAAGCAGAAGCAGAAGCAGAACCAGCACCAGTACCAGTACCTTATACCCTCTCTTCCATCTCCATAGACAAACAACAACCTTTGGGGGTTTTTCGCATAAGAAACCCTTTCTTAGGGGCACTATTGGCGTTGCCAGGTTTGGATTGAGGCACGTTCCCTTGCCTGATCCCGAGGACCTAATTCGAGACTTATATGGCAGAGCCGAAGGTCTACTCTACACCATTGCTGATGCTGCCGTTTCTGCTTCTCCTGATTCTGCTGTTACTACCACTAACCAGAACAATGATTGGCTCTCCGGGATTGCCAATTATATGGAAACTGTTCTTAAGGTCCGTAAATATAATTCTATTTTTTTAAAACCTATTTCTTTCCCGGTAAAATTACTAACTGTTCAAAGTCTGTCTTTGTTGTTTTTATTATGTGAATTAGAGCGACAAATAAACCAATAATGGATGTCAATAATTAGAACCAGTAGGTATTAACCAAAACCACTTTAGATAGTTTGATATCCCAGTTTAATGAGCCCTTAGCAGTCACCAAGGAAGGAATCTTACTGGTTCAATAAATAGCGTAATGATTATATCTATCTAGTAAAGCAGGATGGGTTTTGAATCCTAATAATGCATAAGGGATCAAAAGATTGGAGTGCTACAATGAAAGATGCTTTTGTTAGTACTGAAAAATGTATAAAGGTGAATTGTACATGTAATGCCTTTGGCAATCCGATATTATATCTTAGGTGGCATTTATTAGTAAAAAAACTGAAAACTGAAAAAGCTGTTTGTTTAGTTCTGAAAATTATACCTGCAGAAATGTTGTTTATTTGAATATAACACATTTGAAAACTGAATTTTTTTTAGTATGACAATTTTGCCCTTTTATTTTGATCCCTCATCACCTGTAGTGCCACAGCCCAACCTGCCACCCACCCCTCTTCAACCCACTCCCCGTCCATTTTGCCCAGCTCCCCTTCTATCCCTCCATTTCACCTCTCTCCCCCCCTGAAATCTCCCTTTGTATGTTACACATATATGTGTGTATATATATATTTATTTTAGATTTGAATATGTGGAAGATGACATATATATTGTGTGTATATAAATATATGTATTATGGGATTTTTCTAGACGGGGGGTTAGGGATGGAAGAGCAGGGGTGGGGAGTTGGGTGGAGCTGGTGGTTGGGGGTTGGGAAGGAGCGGGGGAATGGTAGTTGTGGTTGTGGGTATTAAAGAGAGAGAGAGAGTGTGTGTATGTAATTTTGTTAAAAGACGGGGTAAAATGGACATTTTACACCCTTTAAAATTAAGTTTTAGATGTAAGTGGCAAAGTTGCCACTTAAAATTTTGGATAAAAATTTGAAGTTTTAAGTGGTAACAATTAAGTGGCCACTTAATTTTTTGGGTTACTGAACAACTTTTAAGTGGCAAATTAAGTGGCAAGTGAACAGCCCCTTTGTGAGTTCATGGCTCTGATCTGAAGTAATATTCAACATGAGGGAAGCAATAGCTTTGAGCTTCATGGAGAAGATAAAGCCACGAGCTAACATTCTTTATTTAATTTAATAGGATAGAATGTAGAAAACTCTGGAAAGAACTGGTACAGGAGGAATGCTTCAAAGGAACTCTGTTCACTGGATATTTTACTGTGCTGTTCTTGATGCGATTGGTTATATCATATATGACATTTGAGACCAACTAGTTGTATCAATTTCAGGTTTTGAAGGATGGACTTTCTGCATTGCACGTTCCTTATTCGTATGGTTTTGCAATTATTCTCCTTACTGTACTTGTAAAGGCTGCCACCTTTCCTTTGTCAAAGAAACAGGTTTGTCTTCTTGTTTTACTGAAGTTTCTCTTGATATTTCTATTATGCAGTACTTCTTATTTTTAATTACACCGATTGATTGTAGGTTCAAAGTTGATTAATGTTTTATCTAAGCTTGGATACTTATAATTGCAATGTCAATGTTGAATTTATGGTCATAATGACTAATGACGCTATGTCATCTATAAATACTGCGCAGGTAGAATCTGCAATGGCAATGCGATCTTTGGCGCCTCAGATAAAGGCTATTCAGCAACGGTACGCTGGCGATCAGGTTACAATTTTTCCTATTCTTTATGGAATGTGTTCTTAGTTGCCCTAAGGCCTAAACAACTGCTGTCATTTACCCACACATAAAATAGAGAATTTGTAGCACGACCTTTTGAATTGATAGATACGTAATGCGAGGATTGTTTTTCACTTCTCTGAAACTATGGTTTGCCTAGAATTGATTGGTTCTTAATTAGTTTAGATTATTGAACGTTTTCCTTCCAATTGGCTTATACTTGTATTTGCTTGCAGGAGAGAATTCAGCTTGAAACTGCTCGACTGTATAAACTTGCTGGGATAAATCCACTTGCAGGTAACAAGTAACATAATGTTGAATGGTTGCACCATGAGCCTTCTCCTGTTTTTACATTTTCAAGTTTAAACACATAAACAACCAGATAACGGATATTCATAATCTGCAACGTTCAGCATTTGTTTATGACATCAAAAACTTTATTTCTTCACCCAGATGAGAGGTAGTATTGGATATCCGATATGTATTATGTTGAATAGGATAGGAACAGGGATATGGATAGGGATAAGGATTATGCTAGATAGGAAGGATTGGATAGGATAAGGATTTATCTGGTAAGGATTATACCAGTTTTGTGTTTTGAACAAACCTGGGCAAGCCAATTACTAGTTTTTGTTCCATTTTTTTTAAATACAGTTGTCATTCCGGACATTATATTTGAGTTGTTACAATTACACAAAAACAAAAGCAATTATTCAATGTCGAATATTAGGGCCCTGGTGAACGAGTCTTGTTGAAACTATTCTCTTTCTTGAGTTTTAGTTTCCTCATTGTACACATCTTGTTATTGAACATCTTTCTTATTTCCTTTTGTGACAGGATGCTTGCCAACACTTGCCACCATACCTGTATGGATTGGGCTCTACAGAGCCCTTTCAAATGTTGCAGATGAGGTGACTTCCTTTTGTTTTTAATTAATTTTATTTGTCAATATCTCTTTGCTTCTAGTGATATATTCTTGTCGGAGCATCTTGTTCATCTAACTGGAAAACTTATTTATACTATTAAGGGACTACTATCAGAAGGCTTCTTCTGGATACCCTCCCTTGCTGGTCCAACAACTGTTGCTGCTCGACAAAGTGGCAGTGGCATCTCTTGGCTTTTTCCTTTTGTAGTAAGTGTTGCAACTATTGCAAATTTGAAATTGCTCTGTATACAACTATATTTTGGCTAAAATTCTGTTGCTTGTTGCACAAAACAAGTTGCTGCAGTTTATCTGTGATTTTGTGGAAGTAATTTTCCCCTTTGGTGCTTGAATTTCATTACAGGATGGCCAACCCCCTCTTGGATGGTCAGATACATTGGCGTATCTTGTCTTGCCCGTGTTACTCGTTATCTCTCAGTACGTCTCTGTTCAAATCATGCAGTCATCACAGGTCGGTTATTTGAGTGTTACTATTTATTGAAATTATTTCTTTATCTGGATCGAAAAGGTTCTTCTTTACGTTAAACTTGGTTCTTTTATCCTTGTGTTTCTTTTGCACTGTATTGATGCTTCAACCTGTTTGTTGCATTTCCATGATTGACATATTCATGCCTCTTTCATTTGCTCACATGAATTTACTGAGGATAATTGCTCACTTGTATTTTATTGATAATATCAATTGAGTTTGGATGAGCTTTACTTTGAGAATCAAGCTAAATGATTTGTACGGATAAAACCACAAAACCCACAGAAAGATTTTTTTTTTCCTTTTTCTCATAATATTCCCTCGTTTCAGATTTGCTATGGTTTCCTGTTCATCATGAGATTCCCCAAGTGTAGTAAACTGTGTTTATGTCCTGCTTTTTGAACTGGGTCCTCGATATGATATATTTACTTTTAACCGTTATTACAACATATGAAGTAGTGATTTGGTGTTGGAGTGTAGTCCTCCATATGTTGTCTGATCTATCTCGTTTACTTTCAGAGTAACAATGATCCAAACCAGAAGACTTCTCAAGCCGTAACGAAATTTCTGCCCTTAATGATCGGATATTTTGCTCTTTCAGTTCCTTCTGGGCTAAGCCTTTATTGGTAAGTTGCTCTACGCTCCTTGTTTTTAATGAATATAGGCCTTTATGGGTTGAACTCGATGCAAAATCTGCCCAAATATTAATATTAAATACTTATCATCTAAAAGCTGTTTGAGATCAGATGGCACTTGTGTTATGGTTTTAAAACTAAAATAATTATAAGTCTTGGTAGTCAGTGAAATTTGAATAGTTAGTTGGGATGGAAAAGGGATTTATTTTTGTGGTTTTAAAGCTTCAGATAATCAGATATCGTTCGTAGTTTATGAAATTTAAAAATTGTTCATCCTTTTTTTGGTTTAAATTAATTATTATATAATAAATAATGGGTATTGACCGATACCCATGGTCATAAAAAATATATAAAAAATAAAATAAAATAATGGGTATTGATAATATTAGTAATCAGATTTGATGTAACTTTTTTGTTTAATATTATCTTAGATTGATAAGTGAAACAAGAGAGAGTATTTTTCCCTGGCAAAAGAAGTCTGCTTTTCAAATGCTTGAATTGAGGGGCGTTTGGGTTTTCTTCATTTGGCATCCCTTGTGTGTGATGGATTATCAAAGTTCTTTATAAAAACTGATTCCAACTTTTGTGGTTGATTGTGAAACTATTTTTTATTTTTCGTTTTTTTTCCCCTTTCAACCAGTGCCCCTCCTATACTCAATTTTCTTTATCCAGGTTCACAAATAACATATTGAGCACAGCCCAACAAGTATTTCTTCAAAAATTTGGGGGTGCAAGCAATCCAATGAGTCAGTTCACCGATGATATCGTTAAAGAAGTGCCATCGAAGACAATTCAGAGTTCCATTTCTGAAACAATCACAGTCAAAGATACACCCAAAGTAAAAGAAAAGCTCACTCCGGAAGGGCCCCGCCCTGGTGAAAGGTAATTTTGCAATGATTTCTTGAAGGCATTACTATGTTATTGGATGAGCATTTATCCTTAAATATTAGTATATTACCTTATCAATGTTTTACAGATTTAAACAGTTAAAGGAGCAAGAGGCAAGAAGAAAACAGCAAAGAGAGGAAGAGAAAAGAAAGGCAGCAGCAGCTAAAGGAATTCAAATTACAAAGGTCGAAGATAAGAAAGAAGCCAATTTAGTTGAGAGGGAAGATGCAAATGGAGCTGCTATTATTGATGCTAATAACTCTGTGACTACCACTAGCAATTCTAATAGTAGTGAATCTCATGTTGTAAATGGGGATTCTTCTCTGGACTCAAAGGAAGACCAAAAGACAACTTCTATCCATAGGATGGAAAAAGGCGAAGTTTCAGTTAGTTACGACTGTGGGAGGGATAATCAACATCTTCATGAAAATCCAGAAAAGGTAGCCTTCACTCTGTGTATCAAAAATGTTCACACTGCAATAAATGTATTCCTTGGTTGAACATTTTTTTTTTCCTAAAAAAGGGAGGTCTAAGTCTCTGCCTTTTAACTACAAATAATAAAAACCCTCCCCATCCGCACCCCATGTAGGATTCGAACCCAGGACCTCCCGCTGTTCGGGTGAGAGCCTTACCACTATACGTATGTATTATGCATTTGAAATTATGCGTATGTATGTTGGATCATTACATATTCTATTACTATATTATTTCAGGATGAAGCAGTTGCTAGAGTGGGTGCTGCTGCAGAAAACAAACTTTCTGGAGAAGAATTACGCCAGGACAGAAGTGAGTGAACTGAGAGAAATGAGAAGCTGAGGCGGCATTATTGGGTATTTGTAGTGTTTGTTATATTCTTCTTGGGCTGGTTAACAAGATTGATTGATACAATCTAGTTTTAACCACACTCACTGAGTAATAAAAGAGCGTAAAGAGCAGCCTTTTCAGAAGGGCGCCAGCTTCTTCCAAGGACCCCCAACATAGTTGGAATTGATTGTGTTCAGTTATTTTATTTGAATATATATATATATATATATGCGTGGTGAGATCTTTGGTCAATAGCATGTAAATTATTGGTGACATCTGGTGAATATATCAGGATTAGCAAGGTTTCAGAAGTTTTCTTGTAACTGTAGCTTTCACGTTAATGGAAAAGACTATATACATCAAGCGCTCTCTCTCTCTCAAATGGATTGGTTGGTACGTTCGACCTGTCTTTTGGGGACATTTCTTTTTTCTGCCACTCATTTAGCGGAACAAAATTGTCCACAAAGACTGGTACATGAACAAAACCATTCCACTCTAGAGACTGCATTGCATGATTGTTATTTTATGCTTTGAATTATGATAACGCTTTGACAAAATGTCATTTTGCTCAGGCAATAGCGGTACTTGCAATTTGTTATTACCCAATTTATGCATGTTCCGTTTATGAATGGATTTTGGTTTAACAGCTAAGTTGTTGCCTCAGTCCTATGATGTTATGTCGGTTGGTTGGCAAGATATTTTGAGGGCTTTAAGGCCCGTTTGATGGTAACGTCATAAATGATAGAAAAAATAATTTGTTTGTGTGACAAATTAAAATTAGGTTGATGCATGTGGTAGGTTGAGGTGTAAATTGATGTCCAAAAATTCAAATTCGATTTGCATTCGAATTCGAATTTTGTGAATACTTATCTGAATGGATATTCAAAAAAGATGATTTGGATAGTGTTTTTAAAAATGCGAAGAAATGCATAAAGATATGGATAATGATAGTGTTCGACATAGATAATCCGTATCCGAGATGAATTATTCATATATACGGATATTCATTTTATTGGGTATATATACATATATTCTCTCACCTTGACAATAATTGGCCATATCTAGTTTGGTATTTATAAACTGTCTTTGAGACCGTATCAAATTTAAATGGTAATGATTTTTAATTTGGATTTATTATTTGCATTTATATGACAATTATCTTATAATCTAAAATGAATCTTATTAGATTAAATCACGTCAAAATATACTATAAAATGCAACTTTTTATTTTAACAAGTTTTAAAATGATTTGTTTTACTTCTTGAATTATAACTTGTAAATGATTTCAGTCTTAATGAATAAATCAAATAGTTAAATATCTTTTTAAGATTATTTTAATTTTTTGCACTAACAAAACGTAGAAGAGAAAGCATTGGCTAATCTGACATCATGTCTACCCAATACCTAATCTTATTCTCCAGATCACTGACATTGTATGTAGAATTTCCGTTCCATAAAGAGAGATAGTTAATCTCTTATTGGCCAAGAATTTCATGTAAAAAGGACAAATGATCTGAAATTAATTTTTTTTGCCTTTTTCCCTTGTGCAAGAATAAGGACAAAAGTATAATTTTATTATTCAACAACCAATCTATAATTATATAGAAAAATGGATAGGGTAATTATCTGAATCCGAGAACTCCGATAGGATAAGGATAAGAATAGTTGAACATACTATCCATAGGGATACGGATAAGGATTTGAATAGCATATTTAAAAAGGATAGTGTGGTATTCGATTCGTATTCCATCCGTTTATATCCCTAGTCATGTGATAAAATAATTTTTATTTCACGCTCATTTTTATATTTTACATCTTTCTTTATTTTATTTTATTGTAGAAATATTTTTGTTTCCACACCAAAAGAAGTTTTTTTCATAAAAAAAAGCTAGAAGCAAAGTTAATTTCACCAATCTTTACATTTTTTAACTTTTCACGTAAATTAATTAACAATTTTTTATATTATGATCAAACAAAAAGAAAGAATCTTTTTGACAACGGGATACCTCAGAAAATAATCCTAGAGTGTGTCACATTATCTAATACCAAGTAACGAGTAATTTTTTTTAGATACACCAAGTAACGAGTTTACATGATTCCCTCTCTACCACAATAAATTAAAGAAGAAAAAAACAACGGAGAAGTTTGTCCAGAGGAATTGAGTTTAACATAACATAATGATTGCATAGCACAGACATAGGGAGCTATGATGGCATTACAAGTAATATATAGTACATTATTTATTTATATTAATTAATTTTGAGGATGATATATAGTTTTTCTTAGGTAAATAAATATTATTGCTTGTAAATGCACGTAATTGGTTGGCAAAACGGAAGAAGAGGTGAAGTCTAAAGCCACCAATTTTAATTTATATTTTGTTCTGAAGCCTCCAACTTGGAGTGTTTCCGAATTTCCGGTATATTACCAAGACTTTTATTAATTTCAGTCTATCTGGCCTTGAGGTGTTTAATTAGAGCCCCAAATTTTGACCAAATTCTATAAAATTTATACTTTATCTTTCAAATTAAAAGTCATTTATATATATATATATATATATTTTTTGCTATGTTATGGTGTTAAGTAGGTGAACCTTTTTGGTGGCAATAGCAGGCTTTGACTAAAGCCTCAGACTAACGGAATTGCAATTAAAACCCATTAGAACAAATGCATTCTTCACTACAAAGTTAATATGAAAAAGGAGTTAAGAGTGACGCGGTAGAAAATATATATATAGTTAATAGTTCTATCTATGTGATGGTAGAGACGAGAGTGGGGACCAATCCATGCAAGCATGTGCATGCAGGAATCCAAGTGGAAGTTGAGATCCAAAGCTTCGTCCTGCCGCTATAACATTAATAATCGCCTATTATTATTATACGTGTCAACTACTCGTAAATAAAATAACAAAATTTTGAGGCATATATTGTTATTTATTTTTGGTCTTTTATATGTACTCTACTGATTATTAAACAACTAATTGATGCTTATGAAGAATTTATAAACCCATTGAATTTGCTAATTTTATTTTTCTTATAAAGTAAAAATGTCGACGGTACTGTTAAATTGAGATAGAGAGTATATGATACATGTACATGCAAAGGCGGAAGCAGCTTAGAACCAAGGAAGGCCATGACTCCACGTGGACTTTTGAAATAAAAATTCTAAGTAATTGGATTTTTTCAAGATAGTGTGAAAAGTCAAGTGACTGTGTAATTAGGGAATTTGGCTAGAAGTGAGGGGACTTTGTGCGTTCTAAGAGTTTGGGGTGGAGTTTTGTAATTATAGATTAGGTTACGTAGTTTGTCATTTGGTCAAGCCCTCTTCTTCTTCTTCCTTCCGCAACAACTATCTTCCTTTTCTTACTATTTCACAACTCTGCTTCATTTCTCTTCTTCTACAACTTTGCTTCAACTCATCTTTTTTAGTATAAGATGTTAGGTATTTTAATATAATATAAAGATTTTGATCTTACAATATATGCAAAAAAAATCTTGTAATCTTATTAATTTGACCCCACTTGAAATTTATTCTTAATTCTACTTCTGTGTACTTGACATTTATCCAGCATGCAAGACAAATATATAATATTGACAATGTTTTAGATCCGCTTAATAAACCAAGCGATAAAATATGAAGTATTCAAGATTCTTTTATGGCAACAAACAATATGGGTATAATAATAATAATAATAATAATAATAATAATAATAATAATAAAAGAATCAAGCATAGAGAAGTAATGCCCTGAAGCCAGCCATGCGAAATAAATTACTTTAATGGAGAAGGCATGTCCCGGCCAATAATTTGGTACATAGGTTCATTACATCCTCTATTTTGCACAATGTTTTATTAATAACATCTTTATAAGAAATTAGGATCCCATCCCTAAGTAAAAATATAATAATGTAAGATGTGAATTTTGTACATAGTTTTTTGGTATCTCTTGGTGCATATTTTAATTTTCTTGATCAATATTTTATTTTTCGGTCACATATATGATATTTATAATCAAGAAATAAGTTATATATGACCAAG
Organism: Lonicera japonica; assembly: GCA_021464415.1. Taxonomy (NCBI): domain Eukaryota; kingdom Viridiplantae; phylum Streptophyta; class Magnoliopsida; order Dipsacales; family Caprifoliaceae; genus Lonicera; species Lonicera japonica. The sequence continues at coordinate 62,179,787 of CM038468.1, read as the reverse complement.
AAGTATAATATCTACCGAACAGTATTTATGTATTTGAATCATCAGTAGAAACAGGTATATTAATATCTATAAGGATCACATCTCCTTTAAAATAAAAGTTAAGAGCACAGCATCCTAATTTTTTTTTAATAATAATAATAAATTATTATTATTATTATTATTGTTATTGTTATTATTTTTATCAAGAATGCAATCCTAAAAGCCCCACATCTTAATTACCGTTGCCATTGGGTTCTCTTTATGCCGGTTGATGTGGCAACCACTATAATTAATTAAAGTTTATTTAGGTAATAAATCCACTAGTAAAAGTGTGAAATTAAAGGCACAATCCATGCATTGATTTTACTTTACTATGGTCGACCTTCATCAATTAAAAGGATCCCATGACCTTCGAGCAAAGGATTTGTGCATGCTAATTAGTGCATGGAAGATTAATTATGTTTCCTCTCGATCTCTAACCAATGGTATCTTAATTAATCAAGAAGATTAATTACTGTGTTTTTTCAAGAAAGCACATTGATGAACTATATATGGGGCCACCTTTTGAGCCTTAAACATATGGTTACGGTTCTTTCGTACAATTTCCACCCTTTTATTGAATATGAAGTTCGACTTATTATGTACATAAATATTGTCACGCACGTTCGCTTTCTAAAACAAGCAAAAAGAAAATTGTTACATGTGTCTATTTTAATGTTTTGTTTGGTTAGTAATTCATGCACGAATAATTTCATATAGACATATATAAATCAAAACTATCTTGTAAAAGTATGAATAATTTGCTATAGACAAAAGTAATTTACTATACGCATGAACTTGTACAATATATGTAGTACATATATTAAAAATTATTGTATACAATTGATTTACTCTTTAAGTTAAGAGTATTGGTAATTTGTTGAGTATCAAACATATACATGTGATAAAACGAGATACACCTTGATCTATAAGGAATTATCACTCATTCCGTTAATTATTAGGCACAATTACTTATCAGGTTATCTAAACAATATTGCTATACTAGTAATTCTTTATAAGATATTGCTAACATGCCATGTTAAACATATTATAAATAAAAATAATTAAATATTATATAAAAAATAATACAGCATTAAATGCATGTTTCACTTTTATTCTTAATTTCTATATTTAAATTCTCATCATTTACCCTTAAAAATTAAAACACACATTAACACTACCCCTCTTTATATACTAGTTAACCAACAAACAAAGTGATACGCATGTGATGATATTTTTAAAGTGGGATTAAAACAATAACATTCATGAGGCGGCATTATATCTTTAATTATATTACTATATAGAGTAATAAGAATATAAACTTCATTCAAGCACCCACCCCCGCCCCAAAAAAAAATAAAAAAAAATAAATAAATAAAAATTCAGTCATCAATCAATATATTTGCTCGACTTATTTTCGAGTTCCAATTAAACCAGATATTATAGGAGTATTTTAGGGATTGAATCAAATCGATTCTTTAAAAATCAAACTAAAAATAAAAACAAATAAATTAAAGCGAAACCATAAAAGTTTGGTTCGGGTTTAGAGCTAACTATTACAAAACTAAATTGAACCGAACTAAATCGAATTAATTATTACATAAATATACAATGTCGTTTTGCATTTTTTTTTCTCTCATGCTCTAATTATGTTTCAGCACAATCGTTTCCACAAACACATCCTTCTCTTTCTTTCCCTCGGCAAATTGTTCATGAGATAATGCTCCTTAGACCTAACAAATGTTTGTCACACTATTCAGTAATATTTGTTTTCTATAAGATAATAGTTTATTGAGGGACCCAACTTACCATTCGACAAGTGTATTTTATTTTCCATCCTGTATTTTTGATTCTAGTGCCGAAGGGAATAGGTATGAAAACTACAAAGCGTAACCGAATTTAATCATGGCAAAAGGCTTATTTGATGCTGCCTTCAAAGAATTGAAAAAAAAAAAATATCAGATTGGGCTCATTGATTTAAAAACCAAAACCGAACTAAAACTAAATTTTCAAATTCAATTTGGGACTCCCTTTTTTCCACCCAACCGAAAACAAAAAACACCTCTACCTAGCAATGACTTTGTTTGAATCATGTTCGTGTCTTTATTGTGTTTTAGGTCTTATATGTTCAACTCTAGATGAGTGACTTTTTTATTAGATGAGTGACTTTTTTATTAAGTAAAAAAAATCATATTCAAATATGATTCGTTATATTAACAAATAACCCCATGTGACCTATTATCACCCGTTAAGTACAAATATATATATATATATATATATATAAAATTGTATTATAATATATGTATTTATATTATAAGTTTATTTTGAATTAACAAATATATATGTAATACTTATATAAATTTATATTAAAAATATACATGTATATGTGTACGCAAAGGATCAAGTGCGAACCAGTCTATACAGACTGGTCCTTTTTATGACCTTTTTGCGTCATAGAAAACAACTCCTAAGTGGTTTTTATGATGAAAAACAGTCGTAAAATGATCAATCTGTAAAGATTGTTCCGTACCAGAAATAAACCCTATATGTGTGATATTATACAATTATATATATATTCTATTAACAGATAATCAATAGTTTATTAACTGGTGCAATTCGTTAATTTATTGTATTATATTTGATTAAACTTATATAACTTAAAACTATTAATACTTTAATTATTAACTTAAAATAAATTTGTGTGGATTCCTATTATTGTTTTTGGAAGGTCTAGTTGTAACGTGATTCAGAATTATTGTAGAAGTGTATGTGCGTTCGATGGGTGTGCGTGTAAGCATGAAATGAAATAAAATAAAATATGAACAGAAGAAATGCAACTTGTACGATCACCACGAAAGAGTGACACCTCATCTCCCCTCTCTCTCTTTTGGGAAACGTATACAAGAGAAAGAGAGAGCCATCCGATAGAGAAAACCAAAGCCTTTCAAAAAAAAATAAAAATATATCACACTCATTCATTTCATAATTCACTCACTTTGTTGGAAGGAAGAACAATAAAATTGGTTCTTCTTTCTTTCTCTTCCCAAAAAAAAAAGAACCATCTCCGTCTCCATCCCCATCAACAACAACAACAACAATTCTTTCTCTAACCCCCTTTTGATCATCTAATCCATTTTCTTTCCAACACAAACATAATCACCTGATAATCAACCAAGGACTGATGAAGATTTCGCATGGTTTCTGAAGAATCCTTTGCCTCTCTAACATGTAAATCCTTTTATTTTTAACAATCTGTGTCTCGATCTATGACGATCATTAATGTAGATATTCAGAAATCACTTTTATGTTCTATTTTTAGACCTTCCGTTATATTTTACTTGATTGATTCTTTGGTCTTACGTGATAATTTAGACTTCTTTTGCTGGATTATCTCCGATTTTCCTTTAGATCTTTGACATCTTAAAAATAAGAGAAGTTGTGGTCAAATTCCATACAGAATTCTGGTCGATGACTATAATCTCTCTTCTGGGTTGCTATCTGATTTTACCTTTTACATGGGTTTAGCTTATTTAGCTTGGAATTTATGCGTATGATTGATTCTGTGGGTAAATGGAATAATATCTTTTTTAGAGAAGGATTCTTTTCTTTTTGGGTTTCTTTTCAGCTGAAGAATATCTTTGTTGAAGGGTTAGTATTCTTCGTGTCACAGTTTCCTTGGGTCCTGTTTGATCTGTACCCTTTGTTATTTTGGCGATTCTTGTATTTCTTGCCTTGTATAGTCTTTATTTGAGCTGTTTCATGTTTTTCCCTAGCCTTTATATCATATGATCCGATCCCCTAATTTTTATCTATTTCAATAGTGTGCTTGTTTTCTTAAACATTTGAGCCTCCACACTCATATGTCTGGCTCAATTTGTACATTGTGCTCCAATTTAGCATATGCCCCATTTAGCATCATTTTTTGGTTCTTGTTTAACATTGTGTGTTTTTTTTTCCCTCTGTGTGTGTGTGTTGGTGTTGCATTTATAGGTTTGAGGCTTGAAGTTTTCTGATTAGCTAATAGTTCAAGGTACTTCTTCACCCCAGAAATCTCACTAGTTAATTAGTTTATATTACCACAATTGGCACATTGGAGAGGAAGTAGAAATTTTTAACACTGTTTTTGTAATACCCAGCGGCTAAATCTTCTCCTCTAAATACTTTGGGCACTGCAAACTTAAGCGGTGCCCATGGATGCCACTACTGGCGGAACCCCATCAATTCAGTACCATAATATTCCCGAGCAGCCAGTTCCTGTTATTGTGACCTCTCCAGTATCAACATTTCAACGACAGCAACGTCATTGCTTTGGGGATGCAAATCCGGGAGAGTTCCCATTATCCGCCAATCCTTCTATCGTTCTCCATGTCCTCACCGAGTGTAATTTGGCCCCTGAAGATCTTTCCAAACTTGAGGCAAGTGCTCCATTTACTTTAGTTATAGTAAAGAACCTCTTTTTATCATACTTAGAATTGATAATGCTGCTGATTGGACTGTAATGGTGATTTGCAGGCCACATGTTCCTTCTTCAGGCATCCCGCACACTTTGCCCCTGATCATGAGCTCTCGTTGTCAGAGCTTGCAGCTCTGGACATGTGCCAAAAACGGGCAATATTTAAGCCAATGACAGCCGAAGAACGTCAAGAATTGAAACAAAGATGTGGCGGTTCTTGGAAACTGGTTTTGAGATTCTTGCTTGCTGGAGAATCATGCTCTAGGAGGGAGAAGTCGCAAGCAATAGCGGGGCCAGGTCATAGCATTGCTGTTACTTCTAAAGGGGACGTATACTCATTCGGATCTAACAGCTCAGGCCAGCTCGGGCATGGCACCACAGAAGAGGAGTCACGGCCTCGCCAAATCAGGTTGCTCGTTGACTTTATACTGTAAGAGAGAGAGAGAGAGAGAGCTGGTTGAGTTGGGTGAAATTTAATAGAGTTCATTACGTTGCAGATCTCTGCAAGGCATTCGTATTATTCAAGCAGCTGCTGGGGCGGGGAGGACAATGCTGATTAGTGATGCTGGGCAAGTCTATGCCTTTGGAAAGGACTCATTTGGGGAAGCTGAGTATGGTGTTCAAGGAAATAAACAAGTAAGTAGCCCACAGTTGGTCGAGTCTCTTAAAGACATATTTGTGGTGCAAGCTGCAATTGGAAATTTCTTCACGGCTGTATTGTCAAGAGAAGGAAGGGTGTATACATTTTCTTGGGGCAACGAAACTAAACTCGGCCACCAAACAGAGCCAAATGATCTGGAGCCTCATCCTTTGCTTGGGGCACTCGAGAATATACCCGTTGTACAAATTGCAGCTGGATACTGTTACCTTCTTGCTTTGGCTTGTCAACCTAGCGGCATGTGAGCTCCTTTTCCATTCCTTGTTAAATTTCCATATTATGCACCTGTATTAATGATGAATTAATTCTAAATCTGTAAAAGAATCCATTATAGAAATGTCTTGAATATGATATTTTCCCAAGCAAGGCATAAGAAACCTCGAAATTATGATCAATGGAAAAACTGGTTAAGAGGTCACCCTCAATACAACTTATCTCCAATTAGATGGTCTAGATTAATACCACAAAATGGCGAAATAGAGTCCAAATAATTTGTTAAATAATGTGCTTTCGTTTGGGTAACGTATCATCAGGTCAGTATACTCTGTCGGGTGTGGCTTGGGTGGAAAGCTTGGGCATGGGACAAGAACCGATGAGAAATATCCGAGGTTAATCGAACAGTTACAGACTTTGAATCTTCAGCCAGCAGTGGTTGCAGCTGGAGCTTGGCATGCTGCAGTGGTGGGCAAAGACGGAAGGGTTTGCACGTGGGGTTGGGGCCGTTATGGTTGCTTGGGCCATGGAAACGAAGATTGTGAATCAATTCCTAAGGTGGTTGAAGCATTGAGCGAGGTGAAAGCTGTTCATGTTGCAACCGGGGATTATACAACCTTTGTGGTTTCTGATGATGGCAACGTTTACTCTTTTGGATGTGGAGAATCATCTAGTCTTGGACACAATACCGTGGCTGCTGAGGGGCAGGTCTGTCCTTCTTCTATTTTAATGAACATCTTTTATTTAATTATCCCGTATAGGCTATTTTATTGGGTCATTTTTGGGGTCTATGTTGGTTTGCTTTTAAACATGTTGCTCTTTCCGTTTGAAAAGTTCCTTCTGTGCATGTATTATTGGTTGTCTTGTCAGGAATTCTTTATATTTTGATCACTACTATTTCTGTTTTTGACATTATGACTAATAGTGCTTGGAAATTTCCTATCCAACTGACGACAGCAGCCTGCAAGTGGATTCCAAACACTGATTATTGAAGACAGTGCTAGACTACAGATTAGGTTTTTGTAATGAGTAAACTACCCTATTGGCCCCTAAACTATTGGCCCAGTCTCACTTTTGCCCTTAAACTAAAAAACGCTCCACTTAGGCGCTTAAACTAGTGCATGAGTCTAACTTTGGCCCTTCCTGTCCAATTTATCTGTTAAGTTGGATGGAGTTGGGCATTTTTGTCATTTTAATTAGATATTTTTTTAAGTTAGTTCAACAGAAAACCGGTTTGGGTTTTTTTTTTTTTTTCAACACCGGTTCAAAGCTTCTTTTATAACTAATATGGATAAAAAAGTTTGGTTTTTTGAAATCATAACTCTCCATATAAAAACACACAAATATATCTACCACCATTATCTCATTCCCTTCACAACCACCGCCACCTTTATACCTCCATTACCTCCACCATCATCCTTCATCCTTTCACCATGCCAGCTACACACCACCTTTATCATCCCTTCACCTCCATGACCGCCACCCCCTTCATCCTATCTCGACCTCCACCTTCCCTCCTCCCTCACTCCCACCGCCACCATGACCACCACCCCCTTCATTTTTCTCCTCTCAAATACACTATCTAAATCAATCAATTTTTTTGTTCGTATGCCATTTTTCTCTCAGATTGCACCCTTGATTTCTTCATCACACTTTTCAAATCTCCTAGCCCCTGTTTCCAATTCTTAGCCTCCTAAAATCGATTTAAAGATCTGAACTGTTTTGAGAGATATGTAAATTAAAGTATGTAAATTTGTTCCTATGACCGGAGGTGGAGAAAGTGAAATGGCGATGGTGGTAGTGCATGTATGTATGTATATGAGAAAGGAAAGGTTAGGGTTTTAGAGATGGTGATGGCGGTGCCATCGTCGCAGTCGTGGTGGTGGTGGAGGAGGAGGAGGCAATCGTGGAGAGGTGGTGGTGGCCGAAGTGGCAGTGGGCGGAGGAGGTGGTGGCGTGCACGTATATATATATATATGTGTGTGTTTATGTGTATGAGAGAGAAAAGGAATTTGTGGGTTTCTATCTGTCTCTCTCTCTTTTTTATATATATTCTAATTAAAGTTGTTCTTTGAAAAGAATTAACTAAAATGACAAAAATATCCCTAATTCCGTCCAACTTAACCGAAAAATTGGATGGAAAGGCCAAAGTGAGACTGCTTAGTAGTTGAAGCGCTTAAGTAGAGCGTTTGTTTGTTTAAGGGCTAAATTGTTTAAGGGCCATTAGGGATTTAGGGTAGTTTACTCTCTTGTAATTTTACCCTAAATATTTGAACCTGGTGAATCTATATCCGGTATTTCAGTGCCTTGGAAAACTGACATTTCCTTTGTCTTACACTTTGATCGTGTATTGATTACGAGTTTATAGTGATGCATGTGTTTACGTGTTTACAAATTTACCTTTGCCGCTGCTTTATTTTCTCTGGAAAGTATCAACATGTTCTATTGGCATGCCATGTATTAAGAATAATATGCCGCAAACGTGTCAGACTTGTTTGATGCTTCTTGTCGGAATGTTCTATTTTATGGTTCTTAACGTTTATGGACTATTTTCTTGTCTTCTTTTAGAGTACCTGGATATGTTGATGAATGTTTCTATATGAGTTCTAATAATGGGAATGTGATCATTGAGAGTACTCTTTGGAAGTAGTTCTCGGGAAGAAACTTTTCAAATGACGTGCTTCCTTTTGTGTTTGTAAATTAAATGGAAATGGTTTCCTTGTCGGGCTTTTATTGGTTTAATGCAATCTCCACAATTGACGTTTTATATCTCATGCATGCATGGAGAGAGAGAGAGATTTGTAGGCGAAATAACTGATGCGTTTTTTGTTTTTGTTTTATTGTTAGGGAAATAGGCACACAAATGTATTAAGCCCAATGATAGTAACATCACTGAAGCAGGTGAAAGAAAGGGTAGTACAGATTAGCCTCACCAATTCGATATACTGGAATGCACACACATTTGCTCTCACAGAAACCGGTAAGCTGTACGCGTTTGGTGCGGGTGACAAAGGGCAGCTGGGGGTGGAGCTCGTTGACAACCAAACGGAAAGGGCTAACCCTGAGCGGGTCCATATTGATCTCAGTTAGCAGCAATGGCACGTCGTCCTAATTTATGATAATTAATCTTGCTTCGTGCTTAGTGTTTATATGTTGGTGTTTATTCTGTAAATAGAAACAAAAGGATTGTGAAGAATGTAGCAAGATAGGTTAGCAGGGGCCTAGAAAAATGTTGCGAAATTGAACTTTTCGATAGTTGTTAGGCCTCAAGCAGTAAATAGTGTTAATACATTCGTTTCAAGGTTCGTTTTCATTAATTTATCTACATTGGAAAGTCCGAAAGTTGTGTGGGTTGAAACTTTAATAATTTTACTAACAAAAGAATAGAAAATGCTTATGAATCCAACCCCCCCCCCCCCCCCCCCCCCCCCCCCCCACCACCACACTTGTTCCTTTATAACTTAAAAGACAGATGACGTGCCTCCTCAAGAATCCAATGTGTATACCGCGAAATGGGAGCTACACATATATATATAATAAATATGCACGACCATTTTGGATGTAGTTTTTATCGAGTAATCACGTTAACGTGTGCATTAAAAACTCACTCATAAATAAAAAGAATTGAGGAAATGGTAAAAGTGTTAATTCTAATGTTGTTGCGCATTTATAACTTTATTCTTCATTTATGGAGTGCTTAATTATGACGTGTAGTAACAGTGCATTCTAACATTAATTTTCTTGCAAAGATAGATATACTCCGTAAATAATAAGTTACGATCGATCATGTGTTGCACATATTAGTAGTTAACGTTACGGTGGTATTCACATTACTGGTGACTAACACATGGAATAAGAACTAATGTTCATCTCAACTAATTAGATAGATATGATCGAATAATACGTTCATATGTTGCATGTACTTAGTGCAAACAACTACTGCATGCTCATGTGTCCGTTGCACATATATTCTGTGTTCTTTTAATTAGTTTATTTTGAGTTTTTACGGTCTCCATATATATAGATCGATATTGCTTTTGTGATGTATGCGAGTGTATGCAAAGGCGGAGTCAGAAATTTTATTCAGGAGGGGTCAAAATTAATAGGCTTTTAAGAATTTTTTATATATACTGTAATAAGATCAAAATCAAAATAATATATTAAAACATTTAACATCATATACGTCAAAAATCAAAGTCATATATTTAGTTACAATATTCCCATTTGAGATTTCATATTTTGAAAACACTAAATCATATATTCATTGTCAATAGCTTTAAAAACATCTTTCTTAATATATGTAACAAAGGAATTATTCATGAGATTATCTCCTAATCGATTTCGGAGATTAGAGCAATTTGATGATTGAGAGCCGTAAATAGAAATTAGAAAAAAAATACAAAGCCTTAGATAAAGACCATAAAACAAAAGACAAACATATCAAATTACAAAACAGAACTGCCATAAATAAATAATGTATTTTTATCTTCCAAATTGATTAATAACCTATAAATACAAACTTCTCCCCTAAACTTCTACATTTTATTACACATACCCCTCTCGTGTCTCGTTCAGTACAATGGTCTGCTCCCCTAATTGCAAATCCCATCCCTGCACTTCTACAAAAAAAAACCTCACACCCCCCAAACTTACCATATCTAGCAAGGAGGACCGAAATTCCAGGTGGGGCGGGAGTCCCCCTGTTCCCCACGTCCCTCCACCCCTGGATGTATGTATGTATCTGGATTGATATTTAGTTAAATGTTGCCTTACTTGGTTATTAATATATTGGGAATTAAGAAAAAAAAGAAGCAGCTGGATATCTATCAATCATTCCTCAAGTTAATGATAGTCTTCGTTTTTTCTTTCCCTTGGATCTTAAGTAAACGACGTAACTGTTAAATAGTGTTTTAGAGTCTGAGAGTTTTGTCTCCAGGAGAATGAATCTAATAAACAAAGTCAAGTTTATTTAAGAGAAGGAAGAAATTAACAAAAGATAGTACCACATCCAAGAAAGAAGCGATTGCTGGATTGGCAGCAGCTCACAAAACAGGAACTTTAGGTAGAGGAGGACTCATCTTTGGGCTTGGGGCATTGACGCAGGTACTAACTGAAGCGAGTCAATTGAGCTGGTTGAAAACTATTTCCAAACTCCTTCGTTGGCTTTCGTTTTTTTTTTTTTTTTTTGAAGGGCCTCTCTAACCCTAGGAAAAGCCCTACAATTACCTAGTTCAATTTTAAATTACATATATATATATATATATATATAGTATCTTTGATTTTGTCAATGCTCATAAAAACCTCTGTTATCATTACTCATATAATCATATTACACATATATATATATACTACAAACAACTAGAGAAAATTGTAATTACTGATCTCTCAATCACATGGAATTTAATTAATGGTGTATGATGCAGCAAAGCGATTCTCTCGTAATTAATTAATAGTTGAAAATGTTGTTGCTATCTTATTTCCATCTTGATATTAATTATGAAAATTCTGCAATTACAATGAGACACTTATTGTATATATATATATACTAAAATCAATGTATACCACCATGCATGCATATGAAGGTTTGAGAGTACTTGGCACCGTACCATTGGACTTAATGTAGTAGATATAGTTGTCATGTATTGTAGATTTGTAGGTATATATGTTTCATTATCTGTAAATGTTGTCAAATGATTTAGTTTGCAAGAAAGTTAGTCACATTCATTACGCATCTAATTTGTAACAAAAACTACTCTAACAATAGTGTTACCCTTTTTTATGCCATCAAAACGGGCAAAAACATTTCACATGAATATTTTTTATATTAAAAGTATGTAATTTTATTTTATTTTTTATCAACAAAAGTACGTAATTTTGAAAGCATTAAATTTTCAATGAATCAATCGCAACATAAATGTGCTTTATTTTTGTCTAAAAAGGACACATCACATGTCCTTAAAGAATCTAACCTTACAACAATGCTAGGATTGATGTATAATTAATGTGAATATAACAATGGTACTATAGCTAGAACGTAACTTTATCCACTTATGATGATACACATGAACACATAGATTTAGTCTATGTGGGGCTCTTGAGATCATATCACGTACTATAGGATAGTAAGTACTTGTTAATTATGCTGCGTATGAACATTTTAATTATTTTGGTTATTAATATAAGGAGTAGCTATGTCTCTTATGTGAAGATTAAAGGTTTTTTTAAACTTAGGTACTACTATAACGTACGAAATTAAACTTAGGTATTCTTTTATTTAAAATTTAGACTTTGGTGCAAATTCCGTCAATCTTCATCCAAAACTTGTTGGTAAAATAAACATTTTTGGCCATTTTTAGAGCAATTTTATTTAAAATCGAATGATCGATTTTGAAAGATTATTATGGATTCGTGTTCTCCTCCGCAAGTACATTGAAATGGTATATTTATTTGCTCAAAATAGATATTGGGTGAATGAGAAATTATTACCCAAAGTGAGCAATTTGAAATAAACAATGGAAAGTTTAAGAATGAGAATTTTGTATCCCACATTGGAACTTTGTGGGAAAAATTGTGAGTTTATAAGGTATTACATGCATCTTATGAGTTTATTATGATGAGAATTTTGAACACTTGAAATTGTCCAACGTTTGAATTAAAAAAACCAAAATGTTTTTGGTTTAATTCAAGATTAATGCTCTTCATTTCTCTTCACATTATAAAATTGGTGATTCATTCCACACATTACACACACGAAAATCACTCTCTATTTTCCTACACGCTTTTGCTTCCTTTTGTCAATTACAGTGATATTGTTCGAACACAAATTTCACTTCATTGCGAGTGACACATTTGTGCTTAAGGTAAACAATTTAAATTTGATTTATCATAAGAACAAACGTCGTAACCAACTTTTAAGCACTCCGGTGAGGTGGCTTAATTGTTTTAAAGAAATTGTGTGATACACAAGACTCAGCTCCGATTCATTACAATTTTGGTTAATTTTTCATAATATAATTTCAAACAATACTAGCAGACACATGATTTACACGTGCCTTTTAACCAAACCAAACAAACTCAACCTTAATTGATTTATTAAAAAAAATGAAAAAAAATATATCAAAAAATAAACGGCTCTCTCTACATTGGAACCCCACCCCCATCGGAAACCTCACCCGCCACTAATTGGAAAAGTTTTGCCAGCCACTCCTACTAACAATGCCACCCATATTAAAAAATCCTCAAACCCCAAAACCCCTCAACCTTTACATACATACATATATATATATATATATAGGTGGACGCTATTGACACACACCAAAACACTCACTAACACTCTATCCTATTTACTCGGCCCTTAAGAATCGAATATATGTGCATATATTCGGTACTTAGGGACCAAACCATTTTTAAGTAAAAAAAATTACACTGGCTTGGCCCCCAATAACCAAATATGTGCGCATATACGCAGTCCTTAGAGGCTGAGCTAATGTACACATACTCGGTCCTTAAGGGCGGAATTAATGTTGAAATATTAAAAAGTGTTTTGGTTTGTGTTAATAATAACCCTTTAGAGTATCTCCAATGATATAATCAAAATAACAATTATAATCAATTTTAACAATGTTGGCTAAAAATACTGTTCCAATAGTATAACAAAATGTTAGCAATCTTTTAACAAATAACAAAATCTACTCCATTTATAATCAAAGTTAACAACCTTCTTCAATAACAAAAATGAGGGGCCCACCAAGTTTATTAGGTAAAAGATAATCTTTTCAAATTTGAATCACCTTTTCCTCCTTTTTTGTTGAAACAAAATTCAAATTTATTAATTTGTGGCCAATCGATATAATAAACCCCACAAATTTGGTTATTAAGAAATAATAGTCATTGACTACATTTTCAACTTTAATAACATACTAAATAGATAATTAAAAAATATTTTAATTATTCCGTTGGAGATACTCTTATATATGTGTGTGTGTGTGTGTAAAAAAATAACAAAATGGTGCATACAATTGAAACTCATTCGTATGGGTTAAAAAAAAAAGTCATACAAATGACTCACCATTGTATGGGGTTTTAAAAAAATAAAAGAAGAGAAAAGGGTCATACCAATGAAACACTATTGTATGGTGTGTGTTTTTTTTAAAAAAAAAAAAACGGGGGTCATACAAATGACGCACTATTGTATGGGGTTTTAAAAAAAAAAATAGGAGTCATACGAATGAAGCACTATTGTATAAGGATTTTTTTTCCTTAAAAAAATGGTCATACGAATAACTCACACCATGACTAAAATTTAATTATAACATAAATTTACTTGTTTTTTATCTTACTTACTTAAATTTTATTTTACAAATTTTTTCACTATTAATTAAATATAATAAATTTATTATTTTACTCTACTCGTTGTGAACGCTCCGAAGTTAATAAAGAATTGGTATTCGAGAAAAATAGAAAATGACAGATAAAATTGAGGGCACGCACAAGGGCCAATCAATGAGGAGGGGGAACACAGCTCACATGGGAGAACGTGCCTTTCCCTTAAAAGAGGTGCCACGTCATGGGGATTTAATGGGAGAGTAGGATCTAAAGGGTGTCCACTACAAGCTTTCATGAAGACCCGACATGTGGAAACGGCCCAATAAGTCAAGGCCTCAATGTTAATGTGGCGTCATCGTACTGGTCACACAGATGCTTCGATCGAAACCCGGCGATCTTTACGCTTGACGCTGCTTGAAAATTGGGCGCACCCCTTTACTTCTCTACCGGTTCTGTGCAACAATTTTTTATTTTTTTTAACAATGCGTAAATAATTTAAAATTATTTATAAATATACATAAATACATACATTATATTATATTATATTATTTAATAAAAATAATTATATATACACAATTGCATATGACCATCAATTAAAAAAATATATGAAGGGTGCGTTTTGAATTTCAAAAAAAATAAAATACATTCATACATGATTATTAGTGTCCGATAATTTTAACATGACACATAAATAAATATAATATAATATACTGTATAAATAAATATAACAAACTAATTCAATGAGCTAAATTTTAAAAGTGATTAATGAATCAAAATGTTTTAAAAAATAATTAAATTCTACTAAAGATTTGAGTTGGAGTGAACTAATAGGTAATATTTAAAAGTGTTAGCCCCTGTTTGGTTCATTTTTAAAAAACTATGTTTTTAATTTTTTATTAAAAAGTCAATTCTACTTCACATTTTTTAAAATTCATTTCACTTTATTTTCTCTCTCATAACATTTTTAAAATATCATAACTTTAAATTCAAAAATTGAAATTAGATAAAATATATATATATATTTGAAACATGCCAATCGAGATCTATAAAACAAGATTTATTATAACTATTTTTTTGGTTTTTTTCATGAGTTTTTTGAATTTGTTGAAAAAAAACTTCAACAAAAACCAAATTCACTTTTTAATCTACTTTCACACTTCTCAAAAATTCAACTTAAAATCTCAACCAAATCTGCCCTTAGTTCTGCATAAAATTAATCATTAATTATATCATACACTACAAATTGAATATCACCATAAAAACAAACATGCAACTTAAGTAGTGTTTGTTTTATCGCTTTACCAAATAATTGGCTTAAATATATTGCTTACGGAGAATAATATATATATTGCCTTCGTTCCGCATTAATTTTACAACTTTTGCTTTGTTATTTTCAAGAAAACGTTAATTTCAATTTAACTAAAGGTTGAGAATATAACTCATTTGTTATGACAAACTAAAAATAAAACAATTAATCTTGAGACATTAAAAAATAGTATAATAAATAATGCTATTTCCTCCATAATCTATATATATACTATATAGTATTATGGAAGAAGTAGTAACATTAATTACTCATTAATTACTTTTCTTATATACTCATTAAATAATACATACACAAGTGACCAACCCATGTGTTACATAAAATGATTAATTACAAAGTATAAATAATTTGAAGTTTTTTTATTATTATTATTAAAATATTCAACTTCAAGTAGCTATATTTTCACAAAAATAAAAAATTAAGAGTATTTCCAACAACATAATTAAAATCATAAGAATATTCAATTTGAAAAATGTGACTTAAAAGAAAGCTCCCAAATTGATGTACTAAATATAATCTAAATAGGATTACTTTAAAATGAAAAGAGTATACAATTTAACTTATCTTTCCATATCTTCATAATCATAAAAGGGATACCTAAAGATATGTAAAATTAAGCAGCGGAGGAAACATAAAGCTAAATAAAAATTGAAAGTAGCTAGCACAATAAATACATATATTAAATGTTTATATGCATCATAAATACTCCTAATTCCTCCATAATACTATATAGTAATAGATAATATAGATTTATTTCTTCCATCTCAACAATTAATCTATAATATTGTAAAAATAGAAATTTATAACTTCACTCCTCTCTCTTTTTTAGGTGGACGTTGGACAGTACTTATTATTGTGATACAATATTATTATATGGAAAATGATAATATGTGTCACAAGAGCACATGTTAAAGTTATTATAAATAGAATAATAAATTTTTGTACGATAATTTGTGTCATTTTTAATGCATGTTGAAAGTTTATTCTTTCTAAATATAGGTGATTAACATAAGCCCTTAGGGTACATTTTAACATGACCCTTATTATATTAACCTCAACTTTTTTTTTGAAAGTAATATTAACCTTAGCTTGTAAATTCAAAATGACAGTAAAATGTTATTGTTCGACATAATGGTGTAATTATTAGATGCTTAAATAAAAGAATACTTAAAAGAAATATAATATATTTCATTAACACAATTCTCCTATGTCTAGTTATACTAGTTTTGTTTTTGCATTTTTTTTTTAGTCTAGTTATACTAATTTTGTTGCTTTCCTCTTCTTTTTTTTCGCTTTTTTTTTTCAGAAAAAAATATTTTAAAATAACTAAAAAAGCCTTTATCGTCTGACCGAATAAGATTCAAATCTCGAATCTCCTAAAACTAATTAAGTGGACGCTCTTACCACTAGACTAACTTAATTGTTTAAATGAGAGCTTAGTGCATCATCGTGTATCACTCCAAATGACAAAATTATTGTTGTATATCCTTCTAACATATATATTGACTAGAGTTTCGTGCACAAGCAAAGTATGTGCTAATCGAATATATATAAATAATTTAAAGAAATAATATTTAGAAAATAGTAAGTAATGTAATGATCGAGAGTTGTTTATGCTAAAATATTAAATGTTTTTGTGAATTAATAAAAGTCTACAAGGGCAAATTTGAAAACAAAAAAACTAACATGGTTTCTAACCCGAAATGACCTCCCGCTTTATATATTAACTAGACTACATGCACGTGCGATGCACGTGCGATGCACGTGCTATTCTGATATATCTAATTCAAATTAAAATATTAAACAAAGATGTTAAGTGATCTAGTGATTAAGTAACAATTTACTTTATTAAAGGTTCAAAGATACCGCATAGGTAAAAAGAGAACTACAAAAGTTTGACAAAATTTCAAAGTAGTTGAATTGAGTTTTGGCTTTATAATATATAATAGATAAATAACATTGTACTTTTTTCGATGTAACAAAATAATATAATTTTTCTGAGTTTAAATTTATAATTACGTATACATAATTATTGTAGACCAACTTTACCCAACCATAGAAATCCAAAGATTTTTCAACTCACTTTTACATGCATAGTATAATACATTTATCCTCATTTAAGTTAATTTTGTACAATGGTCCCCTCCAAAATTTAATCTAAATCCTTTAGTTGACTAAACAAGAATAATTTAACACTTTATCAAGTCTTATATGTATTACTTATATTAAGTCGAATAAAGTATTAACATGTAATAGGTTTAAATCATGACATCCCATTCAAATAAAATTAATAGGTACCAGTTTTATAACTTTGCACGTATTTGATCACATTTTATTTTGTAGATACAACAAAAGTGATTACAAAAATGATTACCGAATAAAATCACCCTATATTATCATGATCCGTAATTTTATTTTTTCCCCGTTATCATCGTCACCCTACAAGATTTAAAATGAAAAGAAAAGGCTTTACCCAACTATATTGTAGATTCCTTAAAGTGTTTTAATTTGCAAACTTTGACTATTTCCTGAACATGTCTTTTATAAGAGCATCCACAACATATCAGTTAAAAATTAGGCTAAATTTATTATTCCATTAGTTAATTTTCAAAGCTGAACCCAACGGGTAGGATAAGAAATATATTAATGTTTTTTGCGTTGTACTTAGAATTGGTCTCATCAATAATAGCTATCACCCGGTGAATTAGTGGCGGTTTTGCCGACACCACTTAATTGCTTGTGTGCTTGGTTAGTTGTTTTCTTCTTTAGTCTCTTGTTTTTCCTATTGCTTGAATATCAGTGATGCTTGTTTCTTTAATTATTGTACACATAATTGTCCGGTCGGTCCTACGCTTGTGCTAAGGCTTGTTCTAGCGGTACTTTAGCACAACAATTTAATATCAGAGGAAGGTTTATTCCTTGAAATAATTGTGTAATAGTTAGAGATGTCTACTGTTGGTACATCAGAAGAGGGTGCCAAGGCGGCAAATACACCACCTTTGAAAGGGGCGTTTGCTCCTAAAGTGACAGCTGCGATCAAATTCGATATAGAGAGATTTAAAGGGAAGAAGACGGATTTTGCGATGTGGTAGTGTTAGATGTCCGACATCCTTGTCCAACAAGGTTTGCACATAGCATTGTTGGGGAATAAAGCTAAACCCGATAAGTGGTCCGACGCCGATTTGACTGAGTACGATAAGCAAGCATGTAGTACAATTCGTTTACACCTTGCTCTAAACGTGATGTATTATGTAATGTGTGAAACATATGCCTCGATAATTTGGAGGAAGCTCGAGGATCAGTATCTGACGAATAGTATCGAGAATCGTCTATACTTGAAGAAGAAGCTATTCCGGTATGAATTTTCGAGGGGTACATCTATGAACGATCATCGCGGCAGGTTCAACAAGATAATCTCAGATTTACAGGGGTTAGACGTCGAGATTAATGATGAGGACAAGGCGATTTTGCTTCTTAATTCGCTCCCGAAATTCTATGATCATTTAACCACCACACTTATTTATGGAAAGAGACCTACGATTTGGTATCGTCGATCGTCTTGGCTAATGAAAAGCTCTTGAAGATGAGAGGAGAATCCAACTCAGATGCGCTATTCATTAGGGGGAGAAGCGATGAGAAAAAAACGGGAAAATCGAGAACAGTCGCGGTCGAAATCTCGGGGACCAACTGACAAAAGTTAGATAATTTAGCACAAGTGCAAGAAACTTAGACACGTTTGTCGAGAGTGTCCAAATAGAACCAATGGCGGTGGAATGAATAAAGGTGCGGTGGAGAACGCGAACGCGATAACTGCACTAAAAGATGAGGACTTCGAGAGTATGTTGGTTGTAACTCCATGGGTTAGCTCTTCGAGCGAGTGGATCTTGGATAGTGGGTGCTCGTATCACATATGTCCAAACCAAAAATTATTTCATACCTTTACCGAGGTTGAGGGATGCAAGGTTTTTATGGGTAACGATCATGCATGTAAAACGATGGAGATTGGTAAGATCCGGCTAAAGATGCACGATCGGGTAGTACGTACTCTTTGTGATGTCCATTATGTTCTTGATCTGAAGAAGAATTTGATCTCTTTAGGGGCTCTTGATTCTAATGGGTATCGTGTAATACTAGAGGGTGAAAACTTAAAAGTTCTTTCCGGCGCTATGGTTGTGATGCGAGGAAAGAATGATAGTAATTTCTATTTTCTTCAAGGAAGCACAGTGACTGGGTTTGCTTCGGTTACGACTGAAGAGGCTGACACGACGAGATTATGGTATATGCGATTGGGTCATGTCGGGGAGAAGGGTATGACGGTGTTGAGTAAGCAAGGGCTACTTGAGGGTGCGAAAAGCTGCAAACTAGAGTTTTGTGAGCATTGTGTACTTGAAAAACAGACTCGAATAAAGTTTGGGATAGCGGTACATTACTCGAAATGAGTACTTGATTATGTGCATACGAATGTCTGGGGATCGACAAAAACTCAATCTTTAGGTGAAAATCATTACTTTGTGACTTTTGTTAATGATTACTCAAGAAAAACTTGGGTTTATCTCATGAAGCATAAGGACCAGGTATTTGATGTGTTCTTAAAATGAAAGGCGATGGTTGAAAACTAGATTGGTAGAAAAATTAAAGTGCTCAGGTCAGATAACGGCGAGGAGTACACTTGTGATCTTTTTAAGGATTTCTGCCAACGAGAAAGTCTCATTCGCCACTTCACGGTCAAGGGTACACCTCAACAGAACGGAATAGCGGAGAGGATGAATCGTACGTTCTTTAAAAATATGCGGTGTATGCTTTCTAAAACCAAATTGGATAAGCGATTTTGAGCTGAAACCTTATCTTACGCTATGTTCTTGGCTAATCGTTTGCCATGCTCGGGAGTGGAATACAAAACACTTATAGAGGTGTGGACCAGATCTCATGTTAGTTATGAAAAGATTCATGTTTTTGGCTGTCTGGCTTACTATCATGTTCGTGATGAGAAAATTGACCCTAGGGCTCTCGTAAGGCAATATTCTTAGGCTCTTGTGATGGGGTTAAATGTTATAAATTGTGGTGTCTTCAAAGTAAGAAGATTTTGATTAGTCGGGATGTGACGTTTGACGAGGCGTCTATGCTCAAAACGACCTCGTTGACAAACGGTGGTTCTCCAATTCTATTTGAAAAGGAGAATAAGGCGAGCGAGATAGTGGTGGAAACGAAAGTGACTACTCCAGTTAATACTTGTGAGAACCCGCGTTCGCGACGCCCGGGGGTCCCCGTGGGCGGCGATTCTGTTTGTTGATTTGGAAATCGATTTTGAAAAGAATAAGAGTCGCCAGTTTGTTTTACTAAACAAACAAAAAAAATTTGTGTAAAAGAGACGTATTTATGGACTAAATATCCTCTTATACACAATGTATGCGAAACCAGTTAATTCGAAGGTTCGGGGATTAAGTTACGAATCGGGAAGGTGTTAGGCACCCAATTCGCCCTTTCGGTCTCTTGAGTAGGATATGCGTGTGTTATAATTCAGTTCTTGCATGCTATTGCTATTACTTTACAGCTTTTCGTGCTTGCCTTAGAAATCGGAATTTTGGGGTTGGGATGAAAACGATGTGTTTCCTAGTTCGCCCATGATTTTTGAAAATAAGTGTGTGTGTGTGTGTGATTTGAAAAAGAGAGTTTGATAATAATAGATGCAATGAAACAAGTGATTTTGTAAAGCATTGGGCTTTTCGGAAACTGATTTAATGTGGAATCTTATATTCGATATTATATGAGGCGAGTTGACCGATCGTATACCATAGTCTATAGATTAAACCGGTATAGATGGCACCAGTGCTCTCATAATCGAGTATTTATCACATACACACCGCAATCTATGAGTTAGATTGGATATATAGCGATTATCGATTCCTTCGTATAATAATGCCGCTAATCCGGGCTTTTGAAAAAGTAAGAAAGTAATAATACTATTTTAGAATTGGATTATGGTTTATTATACGCCTTTAGTTTTGAAAACAATTTAAAAAAGGGTTTTGAAAAGCTATCAAGTAATAGAAATTATGCAGACAAGAATATAAATTATAAAACTGACGAATAAATAAAAGAAGAGAGAGAAAATTATACCCGAGCCTTCTTGGAAGGAGAGAATAAGGATCTCTTGGTGTGTACCACGAAATTCCCTTGATTGTTGATGAAAATAATGAATGGAGGGGGGGGTCTATTTATAGTTGTCAAAATACTTGGAGAGCAAGAAAAGAGATTGCAACTAGGACTCTTGGAAATTATCGCGAAGCTTTCCCACCGTTGGATCATTCTGATTTTTGGATATGTGTTGTAAATAGGAATATTCTAGATCGTGTAAAAATTTCAGGTCGATCGGATTTCGGGAAGGTTCCCTTTCGTTATGATTGGTACGAAGAGTTTGTGTCCGCGTAGAAAAGGTACTTGTTGTAGACAAGGTCCCTTGTTTGCACGAGAAGTCAGGTTCTAACCGTTGGATCAGGCTGAATTTTGGATATGTATTGCCAATATAAGTCTTTTACACCATGTAAAAATTTGAGGACGATCGGAGTTCGGGAAGGACTCGGTCTCCTTGGCTTGGTACAAAGAGTTTGTTTCCGCGTAGGAAACGTACTTGCGTACAACTATCTCGACAATTAAACTTTCAACCGTTGGATCATTCTGATTTTTTGATATGTTTTCCCTCCAAATGTTTTCTAGCTCATATACAAATTTGAGGCCGATCAGAATTCGGGAAGGCCACTATTTATTTTAATTTGCTACGAAGGACATTTCAACTGGAATTGCACGGTAGACAAATTGATTCTTGAGGATCCCATGTCCAACAAAGCTGAAATTTTAATATGCTCTTCCCCACAATAAGGCCTATCCACTTACCAAACTTCAAACCATTTTAACTTCGAGAAGACCTCCATTTGACCACCCGAAATAAAGTCGCGATTTTCTGAATTTTCGGAGATCCGACCGTCGGATTTAGCTGATTTTCGAGTATGTTACTCCTTTTGATAATGTCTAATAACTCTCAAAGTTTGAGGATGATCCAAATTGTGTGACTCTCCTTTCACAAGTTTCCAGGAGTTTTGACGGTTTTCGATTCCGACAACTTTCGATAATTCTGTGACTCCTCATCCGGGGTCCTTTCGGCTTTCTTCTTTGACCTGTATCACATGAACAAAATACATGTGCATTTAGGAGTGTTCGTGCGTGCATGCATGTTTATTTTTTTGAAAATTAGGATTCTTGCGGGGGTCGCAAAATGAGGTGTTCACAGACCCTCTCGGCATGGGTTCTTTGTGAAGCAAAGAAACCAGGACGATAATGAGAACGCATTATTTTGCGGCACTCGCATGAATCACAGATGATATTTTGAAAACAATGCAATGCAAATGATGCTGTGCTATGCTGCTTCTCTCTCTTCTTGGGATGGATGGGCGATGTTTGGACTTGGTGTTGAACTGATGTACTCCCATTAGTAGGAACAGTTCTATCAATGATTCTGATTGGGGGGTTGAGCTTCTGTACTCCCATCGGTAGGGACGATTATGTCAACAATTTGATTGGGGGCGTTGAGCTGATGTACTCCCATTGGTAGGGACGGTTCTGTCAACAATTTGATTCGGTATTGAGCTGATGTACTCCCATCGGTAGGGACGATTCTGTCGTCAATTTGATTATGCGTTGAGCTGATGTACTCCTATCGGTAGGGACGGTTCTGTCAACAATTTGATTGGGGCGTTGAGCTGATGTACTCCCATCGGTAGGGACGGTTCTGTCAATAATTTGATTGGGGCGTTGAGCTGATGTACTCCCATCGGTAGGGACGGTTCTGTCAACAATTTGATTGGGCGTTGAGCTGATGTACTCCCATCGGTAGGGACGGTTCTGTCAACAATTTGATTGGGGCGTTGAGCTGATGTACTCCCATCGGTAGGGACGGTTCTGTCAACAATTTGATTGGGGCGTTGAGCTGATGTACTCCCATCGGTAGGGACGGTTCTGTCAACAATTTGATTGGGCGTTGAGCTGATGTACTCCCATCGGTAGGGACGGTTCTGTCAACAATTTGATTGGGGCGTTGAGCTGATGTACTCCCATCGGTAGGGACGGTTCTGTCAACAATTTGATTGGGGCGTTGAGCTGATGTACTCCCATCGGTAGGGACGGTTCTGTCAACAATTTGATTGGGGCGTTGAGCTGATGTACTCCCATCGGTAGGGACAGTTCTGTCAACAATTTGATTATGCGTTGAGCTGATGTACTCCCATCGGTAGGGACGGTTCTGTCAACAATTTGATTGGGGCGTTGAGCTGATGTACTCCCATCGGTAGGGACGGTTCTGTCAACAATTTGATTGGGGCGTTGAGCTGATGTACTCCCATCGGTAGGGACGGTTCTGTCAACAATTTGATTATGCGTTGAGCTGATGTACTCCCATCGGTAGGGACAGTTCTGTCAACAATTTGATTGGGCGTTGAGCTGATGTACTCCCATCGGTAGGGACGGTTCTGTCAACAATTTGATTATGCGTTGAGTTGATGTACTCCCATCGGTAGGGACGGTCCTGTCAACAATTTGATTGGGCGTTGAGCTGATGTACTCCCATCGGTAGGGACGGTTCTGTCAACAATTTGATTGGGCGTTGAGCTGATGTACTCCCATCGATAGGGACGGTTCTGTCAACAATTTGATTGGGCGTTGAGCTGATGTACTCCAATCGGTAGGGACGGTTCTGTCAACAATTTGATTGGGCGTTGAGCTGATGTACTCCCATCGGTAGGGACGGTTCTGTCAACAATTTGATTGGGGCGTTGAGCTGATGTACTCCCATCGGTAGGGACGGTTCTGTCAACAATTTGATTATGCGTTGAGCTGATGTACTCCCATCAGTAGGGACGGTTCTGTCAACAATTTGATTATGCGTTAAGCTGATGTACTCCCATCGGTAGGGACGGTTCTGTCAACAATTCTTATTATGATCTGGTTCTTTTTGAAGGGGTGAGGGCAGATGGTCTATTAGGGACTTTGCTTTGTGTTTGAGAGGCTGGGGAAGATGGTCTGCTGGGGATGTTTGATGATCAACTGGAGACACTACTTTGGTGTTGGTGATTTAGGATAAAGGCTGGTGGGGAAATGAGAATTTATGGTATACTAGGAAAATGAGGATTCCTACTGGTCAGGATAAAGGCTAAAGGTTGATGATCTGCTGGGGATATGATAATTGGTGGTCTATTGAGGATATGATGAATCATACTGGTTAGGATAAAGGCTAAGGGTTGGTGATATGCTGGGAATGTGCTGATGCGGGATTAAGATGAGGGTGATTGATGATCTGTTGAGGTGATGAAAGTTGATGATTTGCTGAGGGGATGAGAGTCTCTGAACAGACATAAAGAGATAGAGAGAAAAATTTCTGGTGTGATATATTTTTTTTCTTCTTATTCTTTTTTTTTTTTTTTTTTTTTTGAAACAAGAACTTTTGGTTGGCTTCTTTTTTTCCTTAGGAACAAATCGAGCTACGCTCTCTTAATTCTCGAACCTCGTGTATGAATCTTGGACTTTGCCTCTTGCTCAGCTTCCGTGGCATTTTCCTCTTATCACCAAGGTACAATTCTGCTTATTATTTCCTGACTTCGCGAGAGAAGAATTTTTTGTGCCTGCATCATTTTCTGTTTTTCGATGCCCTTATTCCTCCTTGATTGATTGAAAGCTTTTTGATGCAGCTTATTTTTTTTCTTTTTTCGCAAGGTCAGCAGCCTTCCTCACCCAAGACGTAGCCCTGGGCTTTTCAGCCTAGCTGTCACTCTTGGTGTGGCTCTCGCTGCCATCTTTTTTCCTTTTCTGTTTTTTTTCAATATTCATTTCTTTTGGCACTGTGGGATTTATCCTCTTTTCTACTCTTTCAATTTTTTCTTGTACCCACTTTATTTTCTCTCACTTTATCAGGTTTTCTGAGCATCATCGTCCTTGCGATTTTGAGAATGTTTACTTTGAAAGTTCGCATTTGACATCGTCGTGCTGTGTTTGTGATTTTCGGTCCGAGAATCTTTGAGACCGTATCTTGAAGACTTCTTGGGCGAGGAGAAGCTAGGCCAAAGGTCCTTTTTGTGGGGGCTTGGTCCCTGTGTTTTTTACGAAATCTTATCATTCCAGTTTTTCTCTCTATCTTTCTCTGATATCCTCTCAAATGGGACTTTTTGGTTTTAGAGAAGGCTTGAGTTTGCCTGTAGGAAGGGCTTGGATTGGATTGGTGCTTGTGAAAAGGGCTTTGGATTGGTGCCTGTAAAAAGGGCTTTGGATTTGATTGGTGCCTGTACAAAGGACTTGGGATTTGATTGGTGCCTGTAGAAGAGGGCTTGGAATTTGATTTGCCTGTACAAAAGGCTTGTGAAGTGATTCGCCTCTCCGGGAGACTTTATGAAGTGATTTGCCTCTCTAGGATGGCATGTGATCTTGTTGTGCCTTTCTAGGAGGGCTTACGAAGTGACTTGCCTCTCTGGGAAGGCATGTGATCTTATCTTGACGATCTGGTTGGTGATGGTGGTGTGACTAATCATTGAGGTATATACCAGGATGCGGTGGTAAAGCCTGTCTGGTAGGCCATGAAGCTTAGTGCCTATGTATTCTTGGACTGCCACGCGGTACACTTATGCAAGTGTTCATGTGTGTGCACTATGCAAATGCTTATGCCATGCTTCCCTAAATTTCGAGTATTTGCATACTTCTTAAATCATCGCACCATTATTTTAAAAACTTGGTTTTGAAAAGGTTTTGAATCTTGAGTTGCCTGATTTATGAAGTATGTTACGCTACTTGAAATTATCTAAGTGCAGATGCATGCATGCATGACCGACAATTTTCCGAGAACATAGCAACTTTGAAAAGGCAAATATTGATTTATGGTCAAACAGCGAGTGAGTGTAAGGTAATAAGAGAGATGGAGTGCTTCCGAGTTGAAACTCTGCTGATCTTGCATTATGCTTCCATCTTGACATGTTTCTCTCTGCTTCTTGAGTCTTGGACCTGTTAAGATTCATTCGCGTTGCTGTTTTTGCTCATACCCACAATCTCAGGAGGATTACCGATGTTCTGCATTCTCAGGAGTAGGTGTAGACAGGCTTGATTCTTGAGAGATGCAGGGGCTTTCAGTTGCTAAACCAATTGATTAACTTGATTTTACCTTCAAGATTTTTGGCTCCGCTGATAGGATAACAACAGGGTCGTGGTGTTGTGGGTAGGACATTCTCAGTGCAAATGACGAATGAAGAGGTTGGTCTTTAGAAAGCTGTTCGGGTCTTCTTGTCGATACCCTCAGTAGATGTACCCTCGGCACCCTCAATATGTGCGAACGATGATGGTGAGGCTAGTCTTCGGGGAGCTGTTCTGGTCTTCTTGTCGAAACCCTCAGTGCATATACCCTCTGCACCCTCAGTGTATGCGAACGATGATGGTGAGGCTATTTGGGTCTTCTTGTCGATACCCTCAGTGCATATACCCTCTGTACCCTCAGTGTATACGAACGATGATGGTGAGGCTAGTCTTCGGGGATCTGTTATGATCTGCATCAAGGAAGGCTTGAGGATTATGGTTCTGAAGGGGTTGGTTATGTTTAGGGTTCAACCAAGCGGTTTTGGAATCTTGCACCGGTGGTACAACGATGTTGGCAATGGCACATGAAGTGGGTGGTTGATGTTGGCAGGAATTGAGAGAATGTGTTAGAGAATGTTAAGTGGAGCTACTGGGTCTCGGGTTTGGTTACCTTAGGCTGGGTATGGATTTGGATTGAATTGGTTTGGTTCAGTATGTATTCTGACAGTGATTAGGGCTCAAGATGGGCTTGGGTGGCCACTTAGTGATCTTTCATGATGGCTACGAACTGGGTCCGATCATGGATTAGATGATAGATGTGTTCAAGGGTTAAGGTGCCACCCTCGGTTTGTGGGAGAACGGGACCAGGCGGCGGACCCGCTGCATGAGAAACTTCACCGTAATTACCCTCAGTTTTCTCGACCCCGATTTGATGAAGTAGTAGCTCGGTGTTGCAATGATGAGGCATGATCAGTAGTGAATCTGATCTCATGAGTCGTCTAGTTTGCCAGCAGTAGATAATCGGAGTGTGGTGAAGAATGGGGAGAAAGAAGTCGGGGATTTGACCGAAAAATCAATATTTTGCCATGGGTTGCATAATTCTCGGAAAACTATGACTCGACAAAAAAATAAAATCGAAAATCACTTTTTAGTGATTAGCGAAAACAGACCGACGGCAACAACTTGAAAGCCCCGTGGATAGGTTTAGGGTAGGAATATGAATTCCCAGGGTGCCCTTATAACCTTCCGATTTTAAAAATTTATTTTTGAAAAAATCATTTTTGAAAATGACTCGGTTTTTTAGAAAATATTTTGAAAAACATTTTTGAAAAATCTGGAAGTTCTCTCCTCTTATAGTTGCTTTTCATGAAAATAGTAAAAGGGAAATTCTCACTAACTGGTTTTAGTGAGGGATTTCTACGGACGGGGTTGGACAGTCACCGACCGTACTTGCTAAACCAAGAGTTGGTATGTATGACAAGTCCTTTTGTTCACTAATCTCACGACCGACGATCAAGAAAATATGCAGAAATTCGTGTGTACTAGGCTGACGCATCCTATATGCAAGCGTGGTTGAAAGGGGTAAGGTTTAAGGCTCCCTCCTATTTGGCTAGGTATTGCTATATACCCCAAGAGCGAGTACGTGCAAGGACCTTTTGATATACATTCTGGGTACGTGAGTGTTCTCGTCACTCGATATACCTCAGTTTGGTACTTGGCCAAGGAGAGTGGTCCCATGCGCTTTCAGCTAGTGTAGACCCGCGAGTCCACGGCCTAATCACGACTTTGGTCCCGAGGTTGATAGGGTAAATTCACACTCGCGATAATGCATGATGATAGTGGGTGCGTGCAAAATAACAATTATGGAGGTATATTATGATAAGCGCTTTAGGGTTTGTTCGAGTACTTTCAATTTTTATTTATGAAAAGATTTTCCTCAAACAATTATTACAAACAAAAAGGAAATTAGGGTATCCACCTAAATCGCATCTATCTTATCCTAAGACTAAGGCCAAAAAAGAAAGCATGCAAACATAAATAATTATCCACGCATATTCTACTCTTGTTTAGAGTCTAATCCTCTTAACAAATCCCCAGCAGAGTCGCCACTGTGAGAACCCGCGTT
Organism: Lonicera japonica; assembly: GCA_021464415.1. Lineage (NCBI taxonomy): Eukaryota > Viridiplantae > Streptophyta > Magnoliopsida > Dipsacales > Caprifoliaceae > Lonicera > Lonicera japonica. The sequence goes on along the minus strand of CM038468.1, from coordinate 62,151,571 downwards.
CGCGACGCCCGGGGGTCCCCGTGGGCAGCGATTCCGTTTGTTGATTTGGAAATCGATTTTGAAAAGAATAAGAGTCGCCAGTTTGTTTTACTAAACAAACAAAAAAAATTTGTGTAAAAGAGACGTATTTATGGACTAAATATCCTCTTATACACAATGTATGCGAAACCAGTTAATTCGAAGATTCGGGGATTAAGTTACGAATCGGGAAGGTGTTAGGCACCCAATTCGCCCTTTCGGTCTCTTGAGTAGGATATGCGTGTGTTATAATTCAGTTCTTGCATGCTATTGCTATTACTTTACAGCTTTTCGTGCTTGCCTTAGAAATCGGAATTTTGGGGTTGGGATGAAAACGATGTGTTTCCTAGTTCGCCCATGATTTTTGAAAATAAGTGTGTGTGTGTGTGTGTGATTTGAAAAAGAGAGTTTGATAATAATAGATGCAATGAAACAAGTGATTTTGTAAAGCATTGGGCTTTTCGGAAACTGATTTAATGTGGAATCTTATATTCGATATTATATGAGGAGAGTTGACCGATCGTATACCATAGTCTATAGATTAAACCGGTATAGATGGCACCAGTGCTCTCATAATCGAGTATTTATCACATACACACCGCAATCTATGAGTTAGATTGGATATATAGCGATTATCGATTCTTTCGTATAATAATGCCGCTAATCCGGGCTTTTGAAAAAGTAAGAAAGTAATAATACTATTTTAGAATTGGATTATGGTTTATTATACGCCTTTAGTTTTGAAAACAATTTAAAAAAGGGTTTTGAAAAGCTATCAAGTAATAGAAATTATGCAGACAAGAATATAAATTATAAAACTGACGAATAAATAAAAGAAGAGAGAGAAAATTATACCCGAGCCTTCTTGGAAGGAGAGAATAAGGATCTCTTGGTGTGTACCACGAAATTCCCTTGATTGTTGATGAAAATAATGAATGGAGGGGGGGTCTATTTATAGTTGTCAAAATACTTGGAGAGCAAGAAAAGAGATTGCAACTAGGACTCTTGGAAATTATCGGGAAGCTTTCCCACCGTTGGATCATCCTGATTTTTGGATCATCCTGATCGTGTAAAAATTTCAGGTCGATCGGATTTCGGGAAGGTTCCCTTTCGTTATGATTGGTACGAAGAGTTTGTGTCCGCGTAGGAAAGGTACTTGTTGTAGACAAGGTTCCTTGTTTGCACGAGAAGTCAGGTTCTAACCGTTGGATCAGGCTGAATTTTGGATATGTATTGCCAATATAAGTCTTTTACACCCTGTAAAAATTTGAGGACGATCGGAGTTCGGGAAGGACTCGGTCTCCTTGGCTTGGTACAAAGAGTTTGTTTCCGCGTAGGAAACGTACTTGCGTACAACTATCTCGACAATTAAACTTTCAACCGTTGGATCATTCTGATTTTTTGATATGTTTTCCCTCCAAATGTTTTCTAGCTCGTGTCCAAATTTGAGGCCGATCAGAATTCGGGAAGGCCACTATTTATTTTAATTTGCTACGAAGGACATTTCAACTGGAATTGCACGGTAGACAAATTGATTCTTGAGGATCCCATGTCCAACAAAGCTGAAATTTTAATATGCTCTTTCCCACAATAAGGCCTATCCACTTACCAAACTTCAAACCATTTTAACTTCGAGAAGACCTCCATTTGACCACCCGAAATAAACTCGCGATTTTTTGAATTTTCGGAGATCCGACCGTCGGATTTAGCTGATTTTCGAGTATGTTACTCCTTTTGATAATGTCTAATAACTCTCAAAGTTTGAGGATGATCCAAATTGTGTGACTCTCCTTTCACAAGTTTCCAGGAGTTTTGACGGTTTTCGATTCCGACAACTTTCGATAATTCTGTGACTCCTCATCCGGGGTCCTTTCGGCTTTCTTCTTTGACCTGTATCACATGAACAAAATACATGTGCATCTAGGAGTGCTCGTGCGTGCATGCATGTTTATTTCTTTGAAAATTAGGATTCTTGCGGGGGTCGCAAAATGAGGTGTTCACAATACTCGAGTTACGAATTCGACGGAAGAGTCCAAAGAGAAAAAAAATGACTACCGGTGAGGATTCGGGGATTCCAGTAGTGGAATCGGATCAACAACAAACAATACCATCTTTGACTAGTGAAATGGAGCCTAGGGCTCGACGTGAACCGATTCGATATGGGTATGAAGACATGGTAGCATACGCATTAGTAGATTATGGGGATGAGCCGATTTCGTATCGAAAAGTTATGGATTCTAGCACGAATGCGAAGTGGAAAGCGACTACAGAAAATGAGATGGAGTCTCTCCGAAAAAATCAAACTTGGGACCTATGCGATTTGCTGAAGGGGAATAAACCTATCGAGTACAAGTGGGTTTTCACTAAGAAATACGTGGCTCTAGGGTCCGGTGTTTGTTTTAAGGCAAGGTTAGTAGCCAAGGGTTGTGCGCAAAAGGAATGGATGGATTATAATGAAGTGTTTTCTCCGATTGTGAAACATACCTTGATCCTAGCATTGTTGGCTATGGTGACACAATTTGATCTCGAACTTGAACAACTCGAAGTCAAAACTGCATTTTTGCATAGGGAGCTAAAGGAAGAGATTTATATCTCTCAGTCAGAGGAATTCAAAGTTGTTGGTAAAGAAAAGAGTGTGTGCAAACTTCAAAAGTCGTTGTACGGATTAAAAGAGTCCTCGTGTTAATGGTATAAAAGGTTTGACACATTTATGATAGCACATAAGTTTACTCGGAGCGAATTTGATCATTGTATTTACTTCAAAAGGCTCGAATCTGAAAATTTCATCTATTTACTTCTATACGTTGATAATATGCTCATTGCTTTCTGGAACTTAGTGGAGATCGACGTATTGAAAGCTCAGTTAAGCAAGGAGTTTGAGATGAAAGATTTCGGTGGAGCGCAAAAAATTTGGGGGATGGAGATCGTACGAGATAGGAACAAGTGACGATTGTGTCTTACACAAAGACAATATCTTAAGAAAGTGGTTGCTCGATTCGAGATGGAAAACTCAAAGTCGGTAAATGTCACGTTAGCACCGCACTTCAAACTATCGACAACGATGGCTCCTAGCTACAAGGTAGAGGTAGAGTACATGGCTCATATGAGTGAGCCACACTCGTATAACCCATTTTGCTAAAAAAAAAAATTAAACTCTTTCATTATCTTATACGAGTAACGCATACTCGTATGAGTAAAAATCTCGTATGAGTAAAAATTAGTCATATAATAAATTTATACGTTCTTTATCTTACCTGTTTAATTTTTACCTTATAATTTTTTTCGCCGTAAATAAAAGTAAAGTAAATTTATTAATTTATTATACCCGGTGAGAATGCTCTAATATGAACAGACAAATGACAATAACATATTGTCGGCACTCTGTAGATACAATAAAGCTAAATAAGAGTAAGATGATATTGCATTTCTTATTTCAAACAAAAAAAAAAAAAGAAGAAAATCAGTGGTCCTTTGTTGGAAAAAAAAAACAAGAGAGAGAGAGTCGTACATTGCTATTTATTTCTTGACTTTATCATTCTTGGGTGTGTTGCTAGTTTTTCACTCTGTCGGTCCTAAAATAAGATTTTAGTTTGATATTTACACTCTTGTAATGATACATTAATTTAACATAATTTAATAACAAGTTTTATCTTGTATTGTGAAACATGGTATGTTAATTGCATCTTACAAAAAATTATATTCTTAATTTAAGATATTTTAAATAAATAATACTAAATTCTTAATTTAAAACAGAGGTATTATTAATTTATCTTTCATTAACAATGAAATCATACTTTTAACCTTCTGCGCAGAAACTTTGTGCTCTTTACCTTCCGAATCTTAATAAAAAGTAAAATTTTCAAAATAAGAGTAACAAGATATCTACAAAATAAGAGTCATTTTACATCTAAAAGAGGAAGGGGTTATGAAATTTTAGAATGACAGTTAGTTTATTTTGTTTTTTTAATTGGTCCAAGGATGTAAAATTAATACAACTGATGAGGAAGAGGGAAATAATAATGGAAGAGTAAACTAATAATAACAGCCCTAACTGCATCCAAAAACTAGTTTAATTATAATATATATATATATATATATATATATATTTGCGCTAAAATATAATCATGTCATCTGACACAGTGAATTAAATAAGATATGATAATAAGAAAAAAAAGAGTAACGTATAACAAATTTAAATCAACAAACATCATCGGTCTAGTTTGAATCTATTGTCTAACATAATTTAACGTTTTAACAACCGAAACGTATGTTTAATATATTTTTATGTTAGAAAAATTAAAAAAAAAATTAGATTGGACCGATTTGTTTTTAATTTTTTAAATAATCTTTTAATCAATTTTTTTTATCTTGTTTTGATTTTAGCAAAATAATTTTTTAACAAATTAAACTTAAGGCCAAATGTGAAAATAATTCAATCACATCTATCTATATGATTTGAAAATAATCCAAACATTTGACTGATGTACCGTTAATACTCCTAAAAATAACAGATTAAGATGATCAATAATGTATGAACATATCAAATATGTCCTTAAATGTTGGTCAATAATTTTTCTTGATTTTTTTAATACAATTTTATAATCATGATGGATCTTATTTAATTGATTTTGAGTAGTGTATTTTAAATATTAATTTTTTTATTTTAATTGATGGTATTTTTAATGTAAATAAAATTATTAGTGTGTGGGTGTGTATATTATTAGTGCAAGTGTTTAACTTTGATGTAATATTTTGATACGTGTATAAAACTAATTTAAAGTTATAGAACTAACATAACTATAATATGTTATATTTTTAAGTATTTTATTTTTATATTTTTTGAAAAAAAAAATTGATTAAATATAATATTTTGTAATATAGATAAAAAGATGGGAACAAATTGCTAAGCAGTGGTCTTTAAACCTGTCTCTTCTATACAACACCGACACTTGTATCTATCTATCAACCATTGTCGGTCACGTACTCTCTATATATATATTTGTATTTTCGTTGTACCCATCTCCTTGCACCTGTTGTATATTCTTTTTATAATTAATTAAAGTCCTAATTAAAACTTACCTTTGTATTTTTTAAACTTTTTTTCTTTCACACTCGATCCCTTTTACGAATGTCGTATATCTTCTTAAAACATAATTAATGTAATAAACTTGGCTAAAGAATCTAGTTTTTGTAATAAACATTGATATACCAAAGCTAATTAACGATCTCTAAAACAATGTCAAAAAGCCTCAATATAATGACATACAATCTAATAAATATCATTCCCTCGATCTACTTTTGCATCGCAAATATTTAAGGATCCGTTCGGTAGTGTTTTTAGTGGCTCGTTTTTGCTTTTTGAAGTCAAAAACGGATAAAAAATACGTTTGGTGGGATGTTGACAAAAACACGAAAAATATTTTCAGATAATGAATTCACGTTTGAAGCATAAAACGCAACAACGCCAAAATAACGTTCTCTCCATTCTCACTCTTGCAATCTTTGTTTTCACTGTTTTCATAATCGAAAAATGTTTTAAGTGTTTTCGTTTTTGAAAAATTCGTTTTCTCGTTTTCATTTTTTAAAAATATTCTTAGAAAATATTTTCCAAAAACGTTACCGAACGGACCTTAAAATTGTTGTTTTTATAAGTGTACTTATGTGTATGGTGCCATAAAAATCTTGCATCTTTCGTATAGAGTATATAATATATATATATATATATATATATATATATTAAGATATACAAACCTAAAGATGAAATTAGACAAAACTAAAACATATATATATAATATTATAAGAGGGAAAATATCTGGGGGGATTTTCTTTACAGTTTAAAGTTGAACCAACCTCAATTGGAGGCTACAGAACTGAAAAATAAATAATGGAACGGGTGTGGGCCCTAAATACTCTCTTTGATGAAGCCTTCTCTCCCACCTTCAATTCTTCCCTTATATATTTGTCTCAGTCTCCACTTATCTTCCTCACATTCCATCTCTTTCTTCTATCTCTCTCTACACGTACCGCGTACGTACAAGAAACAAGTAAAAAAAATGGCAATGCCCGCCTTTGTTTTATTACTCCTGCCCCTAATAAGCTTCGCTCTTTCTTCCCCCGTACAAGACCCCGAGCTAGTAGTACAACAAGTACATAGGTATAATTAATATATATATATATATATACATATCATTTCACTGGTTAAAATTAAGTAGCTAGCTAGATAGATAGTGCATACTTAAATATTCATATCTATAACAATGTATCTACCTACCACAATTTTTAACATCTTTCGATCTATTATTATTATTATTGCAGGAGCATAAATGCATCTAGAAGAAATTTGGGGTTCCTTTCGTGTGGGACCGGCAACCCCATTGACGATTGCTGGAGGTGCGACCCCGACTGGGAAAAGAATCGCCAACGGTTAGCCGATTGCGCAATCGGGTTCGGGAAACACGCGATTGGCGGACGAGACGGTCAAATCTACGTGGTCACGGACTCCGATAATGATGACCCCGTGAACCCCAAACCAGGCACTCTACGGTATGCAGTGATTCAAAATGAACCACTATGGATCATTTTTGCACGTGACATGGTGATCAAACTAAAAGAAGAACTGATGATGAATTCTTTCAAGACAATTGACGGTAGAGGAGCGAGCGTGCACATAGCGGGTGGGCCATGCATTACCATACAATACGTGACCAACATTATAATACATGGTATAAATATACATGATTGTAAGCAAGGAGGGAATACTGAAGTGAGAGATTCGCCAGATCATTATGGGTTTAGAACTATATCAGATGGTGATGGGGTTTCGATATTTGGGGGAAGCCATGTATGGGTTGATCACTGCTCTTTATCTAACTGCAACGATGGCTTGATTGATGCCATTCATGGGGCCACAGCTATCACCATCTCTAACAATTACATGACGCACCATAACAAGGTCATGCTCTTGGGCCACAGTGATACCTTTACACAAGACAAGAACATGCAGGTCACCATAGCCTTTAACCACTTCGGTGAAGGTCTTGTACAGAGGATGCCAAGGTACGTAGTAAATCCAATCCAACATCCATAGGACAGGACAAGGTAACCAACTCAATTTTACCTTAAATCAAATTCCGTAATTAATGACACTTGCATGTAATTTTCATTGTATTTGCAGGTGTAGACTTGGATATTTTCATGTGGTAAACAATGATTATACACATTGGGAGATGTATGCCATTGGGGGCAGTGCTGCTCCCACCATCAATAGCCAAGGCAATAGATTTTTAGCCCCCAATGACAGATTCAACAAAGAGGTGAGAAGCCATGCATAAAATAATGAACTACTACTATATCGGGCGGCTACGTACAGAGTAGAATCTTATCCCTGTTTTTTCACAAGTAAACTTAATTTCATCTTTTAGAAAAAGAAAGAACCAATATGAAAAAGGGCCGGTACCTATATATTGTACATTAAATTGAAGAATCAGTAAAATCCTTGAAGCTAGTAATATATAGTAATCATTTATTGCTAATTACCTTAATTGGATTTTGGTCCAAATAAGTCATGAAAGAATTGGAGAATAAAATTATTGGTTTACACAGGTAACGAAACACGAGGATGCACCAGAGGATGAATGGAAGAATTGGAATTGGAGATCAGAAGGAGACCTGTTGTTAAATGGTGCGTTTTTCACAGCAACAGGTGCAGGTGCATCTTCAAGCTATGCTAGAGCATCGAGCCTGAGCGCAAGGCCGTCTTCACTGGTCAGTTCACTCACGGGAGGAGCAGGCTCACTCAGTTGCAGGAAAGGCAAGCGTTGCTAATAAATAGCAAAAGAAAAAATTGTATTTATATTTACTTTTTTACAAGGGAATTTACCTATACCTAGCTAGGTTCCATATTCCTTTTTATTTTGCTTTAACTAGTGTATTTTCAATTTTTCTCAGTTTGAATAGGCCTGTTTCTGCAACACCGGTCATTTAGGTACTCGTGTATCATAAACCGTACCTAAAGGAGGAATCAAAAAGAAACAAGTGCCTAACTGTTTGATCTGATATATAGAATGAAAAGTTCTACTGTAATGTGCCATAATATATATATATATATATATAGGGACATGTTAACGTGTGCCCTTAAGGCACATGTTACGCACTTATAAATAGAAATAATTAAATTATAACATGCATTAAATTAAGTACAAATTCTCATGCAAATTGGTATTCTTTCTATTTATAGTATGGTTAACATAATAACATATACTATAAGGACACATCATTTTCTATATATATATATTGTAATAATATAAGCACAAATGTTGATATAACAATATATAGCTCTCACTGTCTCTCTCTCTGTTGTGTGGGAGTCCCACATGGACCTACTCCAACTAACGTAATAATAATGATGATGATGAAAAGGGGAAGGGGCCGGGGCATCAAAAATTCAAGGTGACGCAGCTAACAGAAATTGATAAAAGTTGGATGATCATCACATGCGCAGAAGAGATCTTGTTTGCAGAGTAGCAGTAGACATATATACATCATTCAATTCAATTCAATTCAATTATCATAGACAACTAACGTGCCCATCCATCATTAATAGGCGCTCCTCTTTCCAACAACATAGACCACATGCAGCTGAGCTGCCTGCAACTTCTCACATGACCAACCGACCCCTTTTTAGTCTTCAGAGCAACAGCCTCTTCACTAAATTCAAGCCGGGCTGACGAAATTAACAAACTTTAATATATATATATATATATGTGTGGTGGAACTTGGCTCATCATATACATATAAATCTCAAAACGAAACGAGCTACGTACCTCGAGTACGTGGTTGCTCAAGCCTTTTGCAGGTTTATACTAAACATAATTAATGAGCTAGCTCGAACCCGGCCCTACTGGCCTCGTAAACAGCTTCTTTAATTTGTTAGCCTAATTAAACAAATCAATACTGACCTCCATTTATCAAGTCTCGTCATCGTCGTCGTCGTCGATGATTAGAACAAACAAATTAAGCTTCAGTGGACCGCTATATATTCCGAATTGAAGTGCTAATCAAATTCTTTAAATTAAATGCTATTCCTGATTACTCCTTAATTACCTTGTTTGGGTTCTTAATTAATAATTCTTGGAGACGTTAAATGCACGTATTCAGTCGGTTCCCTATAAACTCTACTCTACGAAAATGTTGGAAAAAAAACAAAAAAAAAAAGTTCAAGCCCTAGCTACCAAACATAATTATTAATTAATTAATTAAGAGTTGTGCATAGTGGATTTGGCATATCCATCATAATCAAGTTCCTCCAATGTTTTTAAGTAGCTAGTGTCCGTCAGCCATAATGATCTGCGTCTGCCACATGGTCAGGCTCAGGCCTCACTCACCTATTCATTTATATAGAGTTTGTGTAGGATTGATTGATGCCGCCCTATAAAGGATTCCCGATCTGGCCAATAATTTAGTTATTGCATGGCACTACAAGCTAGTATGTATTTTTTTTTAATATATATATATATATATATAATAATAATGAGCAAGTCCCCGTGATTGGATTCTTATAAGAAGAATGTACTTGTACTCGATCTAGCACCGCACCACAAAAAATAAAATACTCCAACCCACACTCCTCAAGAGGAGAGGAGCTTCGTTAAATCATGCATTTCCAATTACACTCTAGCACCGCACCATCGCCCATTTGACCGGTGCATTCAACAAATGCAACTTTGATTTCTTAAATTAGTACACTACTACACTAGTAATTAGTTGGCACGATCACTGAAAAATTATCAAGCCACTACAGCAACCATTCTCCTCCTCTAAAGCTCACTCTAGTTTGTTCAATCTCAACTGTTCATTTTAGATTAATGGTGCCAGATCACCGAATATTACTAAAAAAATAATAATTTATTCTCCGCGTCTATTCATTCATTTTTCTGTTTCAGGCTTTCTCTTAACTCACTCTCTATATCATCTGGAGCCCAACTCTGTGGATATTATTCCTTCTTTGCAAAATTGAAACCTAATTCCACAATCAATAGCCATTCGTTAGGATGTGTAACTGCAATTTCAACATCGTGGATCCCACTCCTTTTCACCCAACGCCCGCAAGAAGCACTACTCTAACCTAATTCTACCAAGTACCAACTCTTTTCTTCCATGCTTTGGGGGATCTGGACTTTTTTCAATTAAGGATCAATTAATAATCTATGTAGATATAGAATTGATAATCCTATGCGTACATAACATCTATATAATTACTCTAGAATTTAAGTTTAAAAATAGAGGATGTGTTAAAAACAACGTATACATACATAATACATTTTATATATATATATATATGCATGTATGGAGGAAGGTTCAAATTACAACAGTGTAACATTAACAAGTTTTAAACCATCCATAACTTTTTCTCGGATTCATAATTTATAAATTCATCCCTTTTTCTTCGGCTACAATTTATTCATTAGATAAGTTATTTTTATTGTGTTTGCCAAACATGCAAAGTTTTAAATCAATTAAATATTTGTAACCATATAATCACTATACTTATTTTTACTTAATTTTTATAAGGCTCGTAATTTAATATATAACATAATTATGATGAGGAGCTTCTACATCTCCAATTAATTTAATATTTTGCACACATCTTCAAGACATTAACTAATTCAACGGTTAGATTGAAGAATTATGAAATTAAGAGAATCCAGTAGCATCAATTAACAAGTGCGTTGCGCATGTGGGCATCACTATCTCTTACAAGGCATATATTGTAACGTGAATAATGGCCATTTACAGCATCTCTTAACAGGTACAGTGTAAGAGCCTCTACATGTGCCCTATCTGATTAAAATATCATACTAATGGCAGGGCATAAAACTTCTTCGGCCTGTTACCCCACCCACAAACCATGTGGGGAGAGCAGCTTTATTGAATTCTCTAGGTCAGGACATGAATTGTGCAATATTTGAACTACTGCATAATGAGTAGACATCAAGGGCCCACGATCACCCACTAACAAGAGGATTTAGGTTACCCTTCACTAGAATTCTCATTTACTTGCCCATCCACAAAATCAACTTCCTCCGCGCTTATCAAGTACCATTAAGTCGGCATTAACCATGCGAGCTCTCTCTCTCTCTCTCTCACACAACCAACCCCACCCCCCACCAAAAAAAAAAAATTCAAGCCGAGGAACAAAGTTTCAGCAGAAAGGACATATCCCTAAAGTAAAAGACATGGGACCCCCCCCAAGGGGCTTCTTAAGAACCACAAAGCTCTCTGTCAGACAAACAAAAACAAACATATTTAATCCAACTTCAAGCCTAGCAAAACAAAGTTCCTGCACTTCGGATGTATCATTGAGAGTCATGAATGGATCTGTAATAGACAGGACTATCAGCGCCTCTCACAAAGGGTTATCTTGGCAACCACACAATCCCGCATCAGTCATCACAGGAAGGTCATCAATATCCTATTTCTATCCTACCCATGTTCAAGGTCAAATGAGTCTCCACAACCTTGCAGGGTATTCCCAAAGGCAAATGCACTAACGTGCAAAGATAGCAGGGGGAGCAACACATGGACAGAGCAAGCAGAACATGTAACTAGCAGCTTAAACCATGGAGCCAAAACTAAAACAAATAAATGCCACAAGCTTCTCAACTAAGAGTTCCAAATCGAAACAGCAGACAAATTCGGAACAATATTTTTTTCTCACCAAAAAAAAAAATTCGACAAAATGGGCTAACAGTCATCAAAGTGATCCATAAAATGTTCCAACAGTTTTAGCAAATCAAAACAAACCATCACCTCAAGACAAAACTCATACTCCAAAACGAAGTAAATCCAGCCATCATTTAAAAATAAGTTCAGCCAAGGAATAGGCGGACTTGAGTGACTATGCACAATAGGAGCCCATCACATGATGCACATCGTTGTAAGTGAAGCAAAACTTGACATCCAAGTACCTGAAACATCAATAATCAGAAGGAGAAATGACATCGTCGATCTTTAAGATCATCTTAACAACTTGTGTTGCAAGCAAGATCTGCTGCTGCTTCCCAATTAGAGTCTCAAAGACATTCTGCTCACGCATGTCATTCGTGCCATTATCATTGCAGTCTATCCCACAGCAAGGATTATTATCCTGCATATCAAATCCAATTTATAGCTCAAAATTTCTGATAAATAAATACACAATAATAGGGAGCAACATACCACTGAAGGTGTGAAAACATGGGAGAAAGAAAGAGATTAGAAACCAGAGAACATACTGAAAACCAGCTATCATGTCCAGATTACCTTAATTTGCTGAGATTTGACAGCAGATAATGTTTCAATAGGTTGGAGGCCACTATTTTCTGCAAGTGCCATGGGAACAGATTCCAAAGCATCGCCAAATGCCCTGATAGCATACTGTGTACAGAACGAAAAGTGTCTTAGTTCAAAATCCAGAATCTGAAAGGTAAGAAACACGGTCATTCACACAGAATTTTTTCACACCTGCTCAACTCCCGGATATCTATCCGCCGCTGCCTCCACAGCAATTGAGCAAGAAATCTCAGCTGAGCCACCACCATATACAATAGAATTGTTACGGATGAGATTCCTAGCCACACACAAAGCATCATGGATGCTGCGTTTTGTCTCCTCTATTATCATCTTATTACCTGAAACGTCATCAAATCTTAGAACCTTGTACAAGATCTATGAATGTGGTCAAGATCATTTTCGCTTTTGCTACTTTATGTCAAATCTGAATGATTTGGTATGTATAAATAACGTAATGCTCCCTAGTATGTCATAAGAGGGTAAAAGGACCATCCATTTTGGTCCCAGAAGCAAATAAATGAGCCAGAAAGAGGCTATAAATTATATCACTAAGTAAGTCATGCAAAGAAGTTTAGGCTAAGAAATGGACAACTTAGACATGCATATGCTTTAATTATATATCCATTTCTGCAACTAAGTGTTTATCATTCAACAATGTGGCAATAAGTGACCAAATCAAACTCGGCAGAAATTATTATTGGATGAAACTGCTGAAGGTCAGCTTATGGCACATTGGCGCAAAATGCACAAAATGTTTCATGTGCAGTACCTGAAATTGAACTTTTGTTGCAACAGACCATAGTTGTCAAATCATGCATCGTATCGTGTATCGCAAACCGTATCGTGAATTGTGTCGTAAGATTCGGTGAAAACCCCTTAAAAAAGATTTAAATAACTAATTAATGTATATAACTCTTTTGAATAAGTATCAAACCTAATTAGAAATTAAAACTAAGTTTTGGATATCATTACACACCATCTAAATAGTATGACGTTTGCCTTCATGCAACTCTTAAGTTCGTATCCACAAAACATGTTCACATTTCATGCTAGATGTACCAAAAAACAATGAAGTAGTCTATTCAAAACATTATCATTAATATTTTTTTTTCCAAGAGACAAAATAGACAACAAAATAAAAAATACAAACCCACTGTGAGGAATGCAATGGAAGATAAGACAGTAGGATACCTCAAAAGAAAAACAACTGATCATATTTGAGAACTAAAATAAAATTGAGAAAGCAACCAACCAGAGGACCCACAGGCCACTGTGCAATTTCTGATCGTCTGAAAGGTGAAGAGACACAGAGACGAAGAAGGTGCTTGAGTGGTGAACAGAGTAGCTTTTGAAAGTTGGCTAAAGCTGATTTTGAATGAGGTTTTTGAACAAGGGTTTTTGAGCAGTAATTGTTTGAAAGGTGAAGAGGCTGATCATTTTTGATTTTATTTTTTTTTGGGTTTTCGATAATTTTTTGGAGTCCCATAAAAGTTATGTACACAATTTACAGGGAAAAGTTAATAAAAGATATTTTAAAAGCCTTTGTCATCAGGCAAACAAAACCCAACCCAAACCTTAGGTCTTGTGAATCATGACTGAATCTTGATTCAAGCGTTTCACCGATTCCGATTCAAGATTCTATATCTTTTTTCCCAAGAATCGAACCAAATCATATGATTCGTCTCACGAAGCACGATTCTGACAACTATGCAACAGACTACGTGAGCTAAATGTTATCTTAAATTACAACACCAAAAACCAGCATGCAAAAAATCAAAACATCAGTTTAGCTGGTAAGATTATAGAACATAGTGATGAAACTAAAACATCTAACAAATGTCAGTGTAATTAAAATGCATACGTCACACCTAGGCAGGAGCGGAGCCAGATTTTTTTCTTTTTTAAGGGGGGCAAGTTTAATACCAATATCACTTTTTAAAAATCAAAGAAGAAAATTTAATGCTAATATTACTTTTGTTCAAGATCAGGGGAGGTAAGATTAATACTTAGTAATTTTTTTAAATTAAAGCGGGCCAAACTTAACTAATATATATACATGTATAATTTTTAAAAATAATTATAGGGGTAAAAAGTGAAGTTTTAAAAAATTTAGGGGAGTGGCGATTGCCCTCCTTGGCCCCTGCTAACCACATGGCTCCACAGTGCATCTAAGCACAAAATGTACAAAGTAGGATGCAAGTATGTGACAATTAGTGTAAAAGTAATTGAACACAAAGAAACACTGAAGTTCCAACGAAAGATCTATGTAACACCAATGACCAACCAATATACTGAGATAAAAACAAGATCACAATGAATAGGAATAGGAATAAGAATCACATCAACATACCACCCCGAATGAATATAGTTACTGCCCTCGAATTCGCACAATGTTCAATATAGAGCATTCGATCTTTTGTAGTACCAAATGCTTTTTCTCGAACCAAACCAGCCTGAACAGATACAACATAATATAAGGTTAATGATTCCAATTCATTGTAAAAATTGCACCTCACAACCATGCATTATTCATAAGAATACATTAGCAAATGCACAGTAAAATCGCAGAAAGTGGTGCAAGTTCCTCAAAATAAGTCTGGAAACGGGTGCTGCATAGGACCATGTTATGGCGATATGATGGGCTCTTAATGCCGTCACAGTGGGTGGCTTGATGTTCAGTTGGCTGTTGCTACCATCTTAATATTCCTAATGGAAGGCTAGAGTCTTCTACAAAATAATAGGACCACCAATTAAAACTTTTTATTTTCTGATTTCACATATATCATTTTACCTATTTTATGGAAGTATGCTTATCGATGTATAAAATATTACAGACTACAACTGGAACTCCAACCATTGAAAAGAAATGGCGAGTTGGTACTAGGAATGAAGAAACAAGAGAGCAGAGTTGAGCACACTAATCCCAATAGGGGCATGGTATCCACATTTCGGCTGAAATTGCATCCCAAGATTTGTTGTCATGTATTAACAAGGGGGAAGAGAGAGAATCAAAGCACCTTGCCCAGCTTTTCAGGGGTCAACTCTTGAAACCTTGGGACAATCCTCCCACCTACAGAGATAAGACCAGCCGTAAGTGCAAGCACTAATCATAGTAAGCGCAACAACTTAGATAACATTCAATTTTCTAAATATCTGAGTTGGTACAGACCAGTAGCTATTGCTATCAGCTCTAACTCAACACCACCAACCCATCGAACAGCAGGCAAGTTCCTGTGCATTAGTAAGTGATTTGCTTCATCATCAAAACCCCATTGGCAGATGACCAAAGTAGCACCAACATCCTGCAAGAGAGATGATGTGAAGAATTGAAAACTAGGTTCCACCGTTCCACATGAAGTCTTGGCCTTAATATTTAACATTACTTGCTATAGAGGATCGATAATACAGTAATTATAAAACATCATTATCATGTGTCAAAAAAGCATAGTCGAATTGATATCAACTTAAAACAAGGGAAGCATATTTGTTTCATCTTAGAAAATGAGTTATTAAGTTACTCAATAGTAAATACTTTTTTTAAGACAATCTTCCTAAAACTACTATTACTAGAATGGAGGATATTTTCCGTATCTGAAAAGAAAATTATTAAAACATTGATTTACTGGAAAGAAAGAAAAATAAAAACTTCACAGTTAATATTCCTATTAATTGCTATTTTTTAACTCCTGCCAATATTTAAAGACGCCTTGCAAACAAAAATCTAATAACATCTTTATTGTGGAAACATACCTTGCACTTCTGAACCATGTCATCAAAGTACTTCTGCTCTTGCAGACGTAAAGTTTGGAACTTTTCCACTGTATCAATGTCAACCTTATGCTTGGTCTTTGGTTTAGGAGGCTCAAAGGGGCAAGTCAAGATGGCAATTTTGGCATCTTCAATTTGCTTTGGCATTTGCGGATGACTCATATCTTTGTCAACAAGAATTCCATGTATTAGTTCTGTATCCTCCAACTTTCCACCCACTTTCCCCTCCACTTTAATTAGGTCTAGGTTAACATCCTTCCTCTCTAAATCTGCAACAGCCATTACTGCTTTGACAGCAATCTCAGCCAAACTGCGCTTGCATCTATTCACACTGGAAAATAAGGTTGAATGATGTTAAATGACGATAATAGAACAGTAAAACTATTTATAATAGTTGCAAAGTATAAACACCCGGTAAATAAAAATTTACTCGGGGAACTTTTCTACTATATGGAATAAAAGAGTTATGCTTCCATGGACTCTGTCACAAAAACACTTTTCGCAGGAAGGTGAGTGCCCATGATATAATCATATAAAACTAGGATTACCACAACAGATGCATGCTACCAAAATAACATTGCATCTACTCACATTGGACTATAAAGTTGTAAGAGTTAAAAAACAGACTTAGAACATGTATGCACAATAACAATCTTTAATTATTGCACTACTACCACCACAGTAAACATATTTAAGCCCCCAGGCCTACTTCATCAAAGAAATTGAAGAGCTGTGATCTGTAAGATTGCATCGATCTTAGCATAAAATGAACTAAATTCAATTGATAAAACTTATACTAGTGAGAAGATCATGTCCATGCTACGGCCAATCAAAATCTATACATACATGTTGGAACCTAGAACAAAAAATCACCAAAAGCAAAAGTGAACTCTCAAATTAAAAAGGAACTCTGCCAATGTATGATAGTTTTAAACACCAAAATATATTGTGTACTTATCTTGCTTTTGCACATAGAGTATCATGCAATTCTTTTGAGTTAAACAACATTATACAATCTGTTTGTTTTCATTTTGCATAACCGTTAATTAGCAATCTGACTTCCATTAATAGAATGCCCTAGTGTCATTTATGTGGCTGTTAAAACAAGTATACACATCAATTTAACTGTAATCAAAAAACACTGGCAGCCCGAGAATGGTTTTCAGAAGCAGTATAATGTTACAAATGCATACCAAATTAATTGATAAAGGATAAAATGGAATACTGATCTCAAAAGATAGTTAACCCTTGGTGAATTGCAAGGCAACAGGTACATATGTAGTATAGCATCAGACCATTGTTAATTTTCTCATAATAAGCTAGAATGAACTTTGCAATTTTTTCACTGTATAAGCATATATGATATCGTAATGGCCAAAATCACGGCAATCAAGGTTTCGAGCCATGGGGAAACAAAAAGGGCTGTTAAGGCAGACTTACATCTTGGACGATAGAGTTGTCATGCAAGTTTGAACCAAAGGTTCTATGTTTGTTACACCAAAATCGAACTTGTGTGAGATACGCTCCAAATGTTCAACAGCAATCCTGGAAGCCATTTCAAAGCCCTCGGCAACCCTGATAGGATGGATACCGCGTTCTAATAGTCGTTCAGCCTGTTCTAAGAGTGCACCAGCCATAACAACAACTCCAGTAGTTCCGTCACCAATCTCATAGTCTTGACTCCTGGACAACTCAACCATCAGCTTTCCAATTTGATTGTCAACATCCATCAGCTCCAAGATTGTTGCACCATCATTTGCTGGCGACAATAAAATAAAAGTGAGGGAAAATCGATGAGTGTGTAGGTTTTTCTAGTTTAAAAGAAATCAAATATATAGCCTCCACGGCACCCACATACTAGCATGCACAAAATGCTAAAGGACAATAGTTTAAGTGTTTAACCATGTGTGAAGTACTAGCTAATCCTAACTCACATATTTAAGTAACCGTGTCGAATGACCAAAAATTAACCCAACTTATTAAATGTGTGTATTCAGCTTGAAACCCTAGGACTAGAACACTGTTCTTTCTCAACTAAACAGCGGATCGATAATGAATCAAAACAACAAACAAATAAGGATGCTGAACTTCTACGACACTATATATTGATAGAGATACAGCAGTGTCACAGTCTTAAAACCCTAATAGAATAGTAGCAACAAGAAAGCAAATACATTCAAAAAAATGTAGAGCTAATTAATCAGTTGTAACTATCAAGCAAGCATAATGGAATAGATGTATAAATAGGTAGACATGTAGAGAGAAAGAGGAGAGAGAGTGTTACTGATGGTGATGTCTCCGTCGGGGCTCTGGAGCATCTTATCCATGCCCTTAGGACCGAGGGAAGTACGGAGGATTCGAGCGACAGCCTTGCCGGCGGAAATGTTAGATTTATGAGCATCGAGACCCCTCAAACGAGTCTTCTGTTCTTGTTCCTTTATTATTATGAACGGCCTCCCAAATTCATCGAATGCTAACGCCATTTTCCTCCCCTCTTTCACTTTCACTTCTTCTCTCTACTTTTGTAGCAGTCTCTGCAGATCACAGAGATCGGCTCCACGCGTAAAAGCTACTTCGTATCTGCTTACTTGCCCTAAAAACGAACTCACCCAACTTAAAACGTTGTCGTTGTGCTTACCCTCTAATAAAGCTCCCGCTTATTTTTTCGGCCCACCTTGAAGACGGATCGGAACGGGCCATAATTTCTATTTACTGGACCGCATGTGGACTTGTTATTGAGGGTACAGAAAAACCCTATGTCTAGGAGTTTTAGTTTTGGGATAAAGGGATAGAAAATGAGAGAGCTTATATGTTCTTTCATTTAGGAGTTTTTTTATAGAGAGAATGCTAAAGAAATAGAGCTTTTTTCTCCAAATCAGAGATAACCAAAGAGAAGATAAAGTTTTTTAATAAAAGCTTAATGTATTGACAATTTTATCTTTAAAATATATAACAAATCTTTAAAATATGATATTTTCTCTCTTTTTTTTTAATTCCCAAACACCAAGCAGAGATTATAACATTCTCTTCCTTTTTAAACTCTCAAACAAAAGAGAGAAAATTATTTTCCTTTCTCTCCCTTTTTCTTCCCTCTGATTGATACTTTCTCCTTTCTTTTCTCTCTCATAAACTCCTAAATACAGCGAAAATAGCAGGATCTTGTTGATTTAATAGTTATTTTTTTATTTATTTTTTTAGCCTCTGAGGTGGTCCTGGGGGCGATGCTTCTCGCTAAAGAGATAAGCTATCATTTTTCCATCGCCTTTTTCATCTTTTAATTTCCATCATTTCACATGGCGTCTGAGGGATTTTGTGGGGCTTTAGTCCCCGTTTTTTTTAATCAGCTTTCTTTGGAGTTTCACTGTTGCTGCCAAGATTTCCATTGGTACCTTCATCTTTTTGCCTCCCTTTATCTTCCCTACACCAAATATTTTGACTCTAACACTTGATATGTGACATCGGTCTGCAGATTTATTGGTTTTGAATTTATATCTTTTGGTTTCATTTGTTGGTGGGTTATCCTGCTTAAAAAAAACTCTTTGCCATTGTTTATGAGCAAACCCCCGAGGATTGGAAATTCCTTCCTTCTCCCTGTGTTTGCAAGTTGTATAAAGGATGGATTCTTAGTTCAGCTGACTCATGGTTGTGACACTCCTATGGTGTTGTGTTTTGCATAGGGTTTATTGTTGACCTAAGGTCTTAATCTTATTTTGATAATAACAATAAATCAATCATATATAATTTAACATGTTTCTTGATATAAGTATACAGTTCATTTACTTGAAAAATTCAAGAAAAACATGACAATGATCAATCTTTCACTATTCGATCATTAGACAAGATAAGGAAGATCAAATATCTCAATGCAAATCATGAAGTACAAAGGATCAAAAGACTATATGAAAAGCTTCGAAAAAAAAGTTTCAAATGAAGATCAATCCGAAGAAATAAATCAAAGCATTCGAAGACTCGTTAATTCAGTAATTGAGTGAGTGCTTAAGATTTATGTAAAGTTACTTTATTGATCAAATCCTTATAACTCAAACATATTCATGCATCTTTTAAAAGATTGATTCAAACAAGCTTGAAATTGAATTTATTTGAAAAACATCATTTTACAAAGACCGAGTTTCAAAATAAATTCATATTAATTTTAAATGATCATATTTTAAGCTCTAATAAAAATAGGTATCTTAGAAACATATCTTTGAGGTTCACAAATCATTAGAATTGTATTTGGAACTAAATTGTTAAATTGCAAAAAAATAATTTATTTTACATTTAAAATTCGTTCAATTTTCGCACAATTTTGATCTAATGGTAAGATGGAGGCCTTCCCGAACTCCGATCATTTTGAAATTTTTACAGTAGTTAGACAACATCTCCTGGCACGTTTGACTAAAATTTGAGTGTGATCCAACGATCAAATTGGGAGAAATTAACAAAACAAATGTGAATTTTTTTGTCAAAACTAGCTGTTGAAAAGTTTGAAAATGTATACCTTGGAGCCAAAACCTTTCTTAATCATCCCCAATGGCCATATGGTTTTGCAAGCTATAAATATGAGGTCCTAAACATGTTTTAACATACCTTGAATCATTATAATAATCTATTATTCATATATTCAAATATACAAAGAATCAAGAACACATTTTGATCAATCTTTCATCTTTTGAGCTATATATTTTTTTGACCAATCTTAATAACTCTAGTGTGAACTTCATTTGTAATCTCCAAATACACTTGAGAATTATTGTATTGGTGTGTATCACCACAAACAATTCATTATTCATTTCAAAAGAGAGTTTGTCTCTTTATAGAGCAAGAGAGCATATCTTGTGAGAACTGTAGTGGGTATAGCTACATTGTGAGTATTGTGTGCATAACAACATTTGTATTGAGATTTGATCTTCACCCGAAGAAGATTGAATAGTGAAAATTTTTGGAGAACTAACCGAGCGCGGACATATGGTTGAAGAAACCGAACCGTAAGGAGAAAAAGTCTCGAGCTTCAAATTGGTTCAATCTTTCTAAACTCAAGCTCTCTTTTTATTGCTATATTATTGCTTGTATTTTGAGATTACTTATTTGCGTCTCTTGAGATTGATTACTTGAAATTTATTATTTCCTTGATATTGTTGCTTAGCTAAGTTGCTTTGCTTAAATATTTTAAAAATGTATTAATTCCGCATTAAGTTTTTAAAACCCTATTCACCTCCTCTAGGGTTGTTTTTCGACCAACATTTATGTTTAGGGATTTTTGCCC
The DNA here is from genome assembly GCA_021464415.1 of Lonicera japonica. Classification (NCBI taxonomy): domain Eukaryota; kingdom Viridiplantae; phylum Streptophyta; class Magnoliopsida; order Dipsacales; family Caprifoliaceae; genus Lonicera; species Lonicera japonica. The sequence continues at coordinate 62,130,189 of CM038468.1, read as the reverse complement.
TATATTTCAGCTTTAGTGCTCTATATATAGTTTTCGTATGTTTTATGTTATTGTCTGTTTAGAGATAATGGTGTTGTTTATTGCTGTTCAATCCTTTACTTTGTTACGTCTCCTTGATATAGAATATCAAGAAAACTTTTGATATATGTTGTTAATCATTCGAGAATAGAGGTTTTTTATTCCAATTTATGTATATATTTAGAGCGTGAAGCCCACCCTTTGGAACAAAAAAAAACTAATAATTTTTTTTTAACTAATACATTTACCATTATGAGTTTGAATCTTGTATTATTCTTAAAATAAATAAATCAATCTTGTACTTTTTTAAAACAACAATGATGTGTATATATATATCATTATCTTTTAAATAAAATAATAAATCCCGTCAAGTTACCAATTTATGCCATTTTGACCGTTCGTTGTTAAAGAAAAAAAAAGATTTTGAAAATGTGGTAAAGGTTTTGTGTGACAATATTTTTCTAAAATAATCCAACGAATATTATTCTTTGGAAATAAGGGCCTAGTTTTTATTATTTTTCTAAAATAAAGGCCTTTTTATTAATTGTATTTTAAAATAAGAGATTTGATCAGCAAAATTGTATTTTGTATAAACTTAACTTTGCAATCTAAAAAATTTAATACAAATTTGTTTTGTATGATGTATTTATATTTTTTAACAAGTATATTCTTATATTTTCCTCATAAAACTCTAAAACAACGTTGAATAAACCCAAATCATAGTGCTGTTTTATAAAATAAGTAGTGCAAATTTAACTTTACATAACTCCTAAAAAATTATCATGTATATTTTATTAATAAATGAGTTTTAAATATGTAATTTGTTGAAAATATTTTAAAGCACCGTCAACTAAATACTTATTTATAATAATATGCTAAAAAATATGTAGTACAAACTTAATTTTGCACGATTTTATAAAAAATTACAATTTAAAAATATATTGCAAAGTTAACTTTGCACTCCTTTTAGAGTTTGGTCAAATATAGGCCCTTGATTTACAAAAATATTATTCCTTGATTTTTTTGCATAAATTTTTTTTCAAACAAGCCTTATTTTTAAATATCTCTTAAAAAAAACATATTTTTTACTTAAAGCTGTGGGACAAAGCTTAGTCATAATGTGATTATTATTCTAATTATATACTTAGGGTTCGAGTATGCCCCAAAGTATTAAATTTAATTTATAAATATATAATAATTGTCCCCAAAAAAAAAACATGTAATAGTTAGAGATTGCAAGATGGATCGGCCAACGAGTATTCAATCCAACTTGAACCTAATGGGCGGATTTAGGATGATTTTTTATTTATATTTCTTTTTTCTTTTTTTGCACCAAGTAGAGCTTTAATTTTTAGAAGTGAACCATACTTTGGGTCAGGTAGGGTTTGAATTTATACAAAATAAACTTGTTTAACCTAACATGATACGAATATAATGCTCGTCTTTCATATGTCCTTATATAAAATATTGCATAATTATAACAAATGGGAGCAAGTGAATGTATATCGGGATGGGATCAAACCCAAGCGTACAAGTAAATAAATGGGTTTAAGTTTTTTAAAATAAATTAAACCCATCTCAAATCTAGTTAATTGTATTTACGGGGGGTTGGGCTTCCAATATCATAATAAATAGATTCCAAAAGTATCAGTTCTTATTGAAATGGAGGATTAAAAAAGTATGTCTATATAACTTGTATCAAAATATACATGGAATAGCAAACTTGTGATATGCATATGACAAAATATATAGATGGTGGACCGCATAAATAAACGAGGAGCCGCATACTTTAATTTTTGTGCTTTTGAACGTAACTCTTCAATTTTTTCTTTCTTATATAAGAGAAGGGGTCTTAAACAAGAAACCTCATTAATTAAGTATTAATTTCTTATATATAATGAGCTTCACCGATATGAACCTCCGATATATTAATTGGATCGCTGTATTTACGAACTAATGTTTTTTTTGTAAACGCATACGTATCTGATATTCTGATCCAAATTTAATCATTATAAATCTCATCTTTCGAATTATTAATTGTTACGATTCAATTCAATAAGGTTTCTAATAAAGGCCTTATGATTAATTTGACGAATGTGACGTTTAAACTGGAGAAGTGAGAGAAAAAAATAAAAATAAACCTGCAATATATATTAACATTTCTGATCAGGTTGCTCTATAAAAAAATGTGCACAACAACATATATATACTAGTTTGTAACTTGCACGATGTGCGACTATTTTTAAATATTGTTTATTATGTTCACTTATGTACAAATTATTGCAATATGTAGGTGTGTTCAAAAATCAAACGGGACCGTCAAACCGAATAAACCGGACTGCAAAATGGACTGATTTGGACTGGATCATTTGAATTTGGTCCGGTCCGGTCCAAATTTTAAAGGACCGAAATGGTTCGGTCCAGTCTTCAGTCTTGCATTTTAATACTTCGGTCGGACCAGACCGGACTGGTTTTAATATATATATATATATATTTAAATATATATTATTAATATATAATATTAATACTAAAATTAAGACCCTCACACAGTCACGCTGCACTCATGCCGCTCTCCTCTCGCTCTCTCTCTTAATCACCCGTCTCCTCAGACCCTCACTAAAACCTTTATCTCTCTCTCCATAACCATGGCTTCTCCCACTGATCTCGCTCTCGCTCCCCGTCGATCTCGCTCTCGCTCCTCCTGCTAATCACGCTCCCGTTTCACTAATCATTGGTATTTTGCCTCTCTTTTCTCTCTCTTTTCTTTTAATTTTTGGATTTGGATTTTTTTGTTGAAACTACTACTAGTTGTAGATCTCAGTTAACGCATTTAATATATGGAGCTGTTTGATGGCTGTTTTTGAGTTGTTTTTTAGTTGTAGATCTTAATTAACACATTAGTACTAATGGAGTTGTTTTTGAGTTGTTTAATGGCTGATTTTGAGTTAGTATAGATGGGTCATAATTTAGATAGGTCATTTTTTGAGTTGTTTTGAGTTGTTTGATGGCTGATTTTTACGGTTGTGGTTCTTAATATAGATGAGTCATTTTTTAAATTGTGGTTCTTAATATAGATGGGTCATTTTTTTTCTTGTTCTTTAAAATCAGTAGTAGTTTGATGATGAATATGTATATATACATTATATATATACACTAGGTACACTGTTACTAATATGAATCTCAAATCAATAGGTACATTATTGTTCTTTAAAATTAGTAATAGTTACCACAGTTGTGGTTTATAATATACATTATATATATATATATATATATACACTAGGTACACTACTACTAATATGAATCTCAAATTTGTAGGTACATTCTATATATACATTCTTATTCTTTAAAATCAGTAGTAGTTACCACGGTGTGGATACCTCATTCCGTGACCCTTATAAACCTGTTTCCGGTGAAAAAACCTCCGAGGAAAGCCTTTGAAAAACAATTTCGAATAAATAAGGAACAGAAGGGTCCAAGTCCCAGGAAAGCAAACCAGCAAAAACGATTTATCTGATTACCCATACGGGTTATCTGATTATCCGTACGGATAATGGGCATGGCGGCAAACATTCAACTAAAAGTAGCCCCAAATAGGGAATGTTTGGTCGGTGAGACAGATAATGGATTGACTGTACGGACAATCTGTCTTCGAGAGCAAATCCTTCACCTATATAAGCCCGCAAAAAACTCAAGGCAAATGTTGGATTTTTGAGTCTCGAAAGTAGATAAAAGAGGGAGGGAGAGAGAAGAAATAAACATTGTATTATAAAAGAGAGATTTGTACTTAAACTTTGCCGGGTTAGTAAAAGAATTTATAATAGACTCTCATATTTAAAATCAAAGTTCTGTATTTTTGAAAAAGGTATATATAAACTTCACCTTCATCATGTAGTTTTCCATTTTAATACCGCATTACTACTATTGTAAATATATTTGTAAATATTATATATATCCACGCCATCGCCTATATAAAGTCCACGTCGCGTTATATGAATCGGATTTAAATATAAAATGCAACAATTATAAATTTGGACCAGAACCCTACATCAATTGAATATATGTTAAATTACCAACTACCATGCTTTGACTAGACGCTGAACTTCTAATGTGATTCTTGTTTTTAGTTAAAAACTCCTTCGTATGCCTTGTAAACACTCCCGCATGTTTTTGCCTTTTTATAGTTGTCTGGAATCTGTCTGAATTCAAATTGATTGTACGGGCAATCGGATTAACCGTACGGACAATCCAATTACCCGTACAGGTTTTCTTTTCATAGGGACTTTTTTACCCGAAAATAGTAGGATCGTATGATGAGCATTTAGCAACCCGTAAACATGATGTTTAGGCCAAAATGATAGAAAAAGATTAAAAAAGATAACAAACATGTCCATTTAAACGCCAAAAGGGTAACGCGGATGCCTAATATCTTTTCGCGTCATAACATAGTTCTCGAACCAAATCTGATTGAGCAGACAGCGTTGCACCCCAAAATAGGGTGCAAAACACACTTTTTGGATGATTGGAAATTTTCATTAATAAATTTGATTATCTAAAAGGCGTAAAGAAAAATATTAAAATAAAAAAAATAATTTTTATATTCATTTTGTAATTCAGTAACCATGTGAAAAAATAATACCACCTGTAGGGGTGGTATATATTTATTCGATTTTGAAGGAATAAAATAATAATTAATCTTGAATGCAATCCAGTCCGGTGTTGCATCAAATACGGGATATGATTAAACTATCTTATCCCACCCTTGCGCTAAATATATGATAAGATTTATTTATTCTATCGTTTCCGACAATAAACACTGGATATGATTAATTAATCTAATACTACTTCTCTTCCCGCGCGACAGACACACACTTATAGTATAGATTAGTCCCAAGTAGGGGTGTGTACGGTTTGGTTAACCGAACCGACTTTTCATTTTACGCTTAAGTTCAATCGAACCGAACCGTCAAAGCGGCTAAAACCGACCGGGGTTCGTTCGGTCGGTTTTTGTCGGTTTGGACCTTGGACCTAAATTAGTGTTTTGGGCCATGGGTTTATATTATTTAGAATTTTTTTATATATTTTTTTTTATCTCTTGAGCCTTATTTTTTATTGATTATTTGTGCATTTTCTCTTCTTAAATATTTATTATTATTGGAATTTCTTTTTAATTATTTAACTTTTATTATTTTAAAGAAAATAACTCATTAATTAAATACACAAAACCAATAAAAATGTAATAAGCGTACTAGTCGGTTCGGTTCGGTTTTTGTCAGTTTTATACACCAAAATCGGATAACCGAACCGACCTACTTCGATTGTCTGATATCTTAACCGAATTGAACTGCAAAACTTGAAAAATCGCTCAGTTCGGGCCTGTTTGATTCGGTTTTTCGATTTTTTTGGTTTTCTGTACACCCATAATCCCAAGTTAACATTGAAACAAATAGAACTGACCCTCAAATGTATATAGGATAAATTGCACTTTGCCTATCTGAACTATTATTCAAGTAGTACATTGCCTACTAAACTATTAACTTTTGTAATTTTTACCATAAACTACTTATTTTGTTGTAGCTTACCACAAATTGCTAACGGAGTTAAAAAATAAACGGAATTTATGGTCAAATTTGAAAATTTACAAAGACTAAATTGCACTTTACCCTATGAACTATTGTGTAAGTAATATTATGCTTACCAAACTATTTATTTTAACAATTTTTATTACAAACAACTAAATTTATTACAGCTTATCTTAAATGCTAATAGGGTTAAAAATATACTCCCTCCGTCCCAATCTAATTGTCACACTTTGAAAAAATAAAAATTAAAGAGACATAATGATTACACCAAGAAAATACTTATTTTCAAAAATGTCATTTACTTTTCTTCCAATAAAAAAGGTGACGGGACCTAAAATAAAGAATGTGGGGGGGAGCTTAAAGGATAATGTTGAAAATAAAAAAATTGTTGTAATTAATGACATGCTAAATATAAAAAGTGGATAATTATTTTGGGACAGTTATAAATGGAATAGTGGACAATTAAATTGGAACGGAGAGAGTATAATTTACTTAATTAAGTTTATATAAAATAAAATTTAAAGAAGTTTAAGAGAATAATACTGGAAACACATCTTTTGATAAATTAATATATTATTAACTTATTGATAAATTAAAACCTAGTTCAATTAATAAAACTGGCCGGTCCCAACCTAGCTTATTAATTTATAGAGTTTGTACTGTACATGTTTAGAATTTTTTTGGAAAAAAATGCTTAGATTTATTGCAAGAAATTAAAGAAAATTTGAGTTAATGAGTTCAGATTTAATTCACCGATGTGGTTTCCATTAATGGATGGGAGAGATTTGCAGGGAGAGGCGGAGAGAGGTGAAAGTTTATTAAATGTATATTTTCATATTTGCCATTTCCTCCGTTTTCTTTACCCCGTCAACAGTGCCATTTACTTGTTATAAATTTTCAAATTTGCCCTCAAATTCTATCTGTTTTTAACTCCGTTAACAATTTGAGGTAAAATGCAACAAAATCAATAGTTTATAGTGAAAATTGCTAAAATTAATATTTTGGTAAGCAAAGTGCTATTTGGATAATGGTTTGGTTGGGCAAAGTGCAATTTACCCATATATATATATATCAACAACGAATGTCAATTAATAACGGGACCAAAAACCACTTCGTGCGCCTTGATCGATCAAAATATAATTTATATATGTATAGTCAAAAAGAATGAGGCAGCAAGCAATGGTGGTGGCTGCAACACGACGACGTCAATGGTTTGAATGATGGAACCAGCACTTGGAGCTAGTGCTGGAGCAGCAGTAGTAGTAGATTCACCAGCCGCACCCGTAGGTGAAACTGCTGGTTCAATGGTTGTGGCACTGCCGAAGCCATTCCAACGATGGCAAAGAAGACGAGAGCAACAACAACAACTTGACGGGCCATTTTTGTGTTGTACGTTGAATTAATAATAGGGAAATTATAAAGGGTTAATTTTTAAAATAAAATTGAGGAATATATATTATTATCAATGCAGCTAGCAAAATTTCCTTTGTTGGTTATATATGTGTAGAGAATTAAAATTGCAGTAGTGTGAGAAAAAATGAGAGTAAATGGGGGATTAATATAGGGTGAATATATATTGGAGGTTGCAGAAGACGTAAAAAAGCCCCGCCGGGCAGGAAAGTTAATATGTGGTGTACGTGAAATAATTAATAATTAAGGGATACATATATATATATATATATAGTGGCGGATGTATGTACATTGGAAAGGGGCATGGTCCCCCCCCCCCCCACCAGTTTTTTTTTAATATGTATATAATAAAATTAAGTGTATGAAATTTTTATTATGGTCTCCTTAAATAATAAAAAAAATAGTTGAGAGAGAAAAATTCTTATAAATTCTTTGACTATCTTTATCAAAAGGGAAATTGCAAGAAACATTAGTACCGAACCGATTATTGACAGATTCCGTAACTTGAAAGAACGTTGTGCACAATTCTAACAATATCGAACTTTAACAGGTATGTATTTTGTAGTACAACTTTTTTTTATTAAATATGTTACGTTGTTGAAAATTTTTGGTCCCCCAATAAATTTTTCTGGATCCGCCTCTGTATATATATATTGTAATAACATTAGCTTGATTATCCATGTTTGTTTTGGTTAAAAATTTTCGTTTGAATGAAAAATGTCATTTCGGATGGTCACATTTTGAATCGGGTGTATTTCGTTTGATTTAATACTTTCATCATGTGGTATCGGTATAATTAAGTTTATGGGAACAATCATTTCATTGCTCGAGTGGCCCGAATTAAAAAAGAGAAGTTAATCTCGCATTTTGAACTTTTCGAAAAAAGTTTATTTTTTGGCCAACTTTAGAAGGTCATAACTTCTTCATTCGATGTCCAAATGACTCCCTGTTTGCACAAAAATATTCATTTCTTTGCCTTCTACAACTTTCGTGTTTGGCCCAAGATGAGATTCCAGCATCTCGAGGGTCCGGGAGCCTTTACAATAATCAGACTGAGAACTGCGGGTCTAGGATCGATCCCAACCTAAAATATCTGGTCAGAAAGTTGCTAGGATCGGTCCCAGAGCCCTAGAATCGAATTTTAACCATATTTGGCCCTTTTTTACGCCATTTAAACACTTCCTTCACCTCCATTTCGAGCCAAGAGCTACAAGGGGGATGAGAGAAGTTGAGAGCTAGGTTTAGGAGATTTTCTTAAGCTCTTGTATAATCCATTTCATCAAATCAAACCTCAAATCTATGGCTTGCATCTTCATCATCATCTTCTCTCACATCCATTAAAGCTTGGTGAAGCTTTAGGGCTTTGTGTTCTTGAGGAGATATCGACTTCTAACCATCATATTCGGGATTAAAGCTCCTTAAAGGTAGGAATCTAGTACCAAAACTTATTTTCATCTTGTATTAACTCTATTATGATTTGTCCATCTATGTTACATGAAAAACCTAATTTCTTCAATGGGTTTTGAGCTATGGATTGGGATATTGTACTGTTATTGAAATTAATGATTCAAATGGCCTTAATATCATTCTTACTACATGATTCAACATGATATTATGACTATCTACTTGGTTTATACAAAAACCCACTTGAACCTCATTTTATTGTCACTAAACTTTGGGGCAAAACTTATTATTTTCATTTGAAAGTCTAAGTGGTGGGATTTCTCTACAAAACGCGGAGTAAAGATAAATTATATTGTAAAAGTTATTTGTACAAGAATTTCCCTATCAATTATACAAATGTTGGATTTGGTTATTTAAATGCTTGTATAAGTATATGGCACAATTAATTTTTAAATGAGCCGATCAAGGTTATGTATGAATTATACGTAAGCACTAGGCCATAGAAGGTCCCAAGTTTGGTCTCTAATGATTAGAGCCGAAAGTTGGGACACAGTCTACTCGGTGCAAAACCCGAAACCGTGCACGAAAACAAACGGGAGGCCCTGCTGCGGCATGGGTGAAATGCCACGAAATGCAGACCTGGTTGCACGCTTGGCTAGTTGCGAGGATTACCAAAGTATTGATTCGAACCTTATGAAAGACACGGATAAGAAATTGTGCTATATGGGTTTTCACCAGATAAGGGATTTATCTTAGGGTTCTACTACAATCTTTTTAAACGCTATTCTCATAATTAATCTATTATATATGATTCTCACTAAGTCGTTTTGACTCACCCCATTATTTTCCCTACAGGTACATCAGCGGGTTCCGCGGGAAAAGGGAAAGGAAAGGACGCATCTTCCTAGGTCGCCTTTGCATCGTTATTTAGTTGAGGGTCCTTCACGAATGAAGGACCATTGTTCCTAAAGTTTTGTTTATGAGTGTACTATGCATATGTTATAACTTATGAGTTGTTCAGAGACGGTTAACCTTGTATGTTGGTTCCTCATTGGAGGCTTGTGTATACGTTGTTTACTTTCATATATAGGACTTGGTTTGTATCATAAGAATAGGTTGTGTATGTGAAAATTTTAACTTTGGCATTGTTGTCGGATTATGGACTTTTTATGTTCTCGTAGGATTTTATTAAGTTACCCGTCGTTGGCGCACGACACCCGTGATTAACCGGGTCTCGGATGATTGATCCTCTTAACGGGATTCGGGCCGTCACATATATGGTGGTTGCTTATTATAATTTGTTTACTGGTTCAAATTTGTTTTGACGAATTATTCATTCCACAATTATAGAAGGATGTGAATATTGTAGTGGACGTAATGAAAATATTTTGTATAAATGAGAAAAATACTTCATATAGATTAAGTGGTATCTGTCCATGCACTGAGTATCTAAATAATTAAAAAAAAAAAAGATTCAAATTTATTGTTGCCATAGCATGTAATAATTCTTTGTCAAAGTAAGTCACTTAGCTTATTTTTGTTGGTTTTAAATTGAGATAAAATTACTCTGACAAAGAATTATTCTCTTGATAATTACTCCGCTTCATAAAATATCTGTAATTTATATAATGTTCTAGTTGGACATAAATTAAAAATACATATTTTAACTGTGACATTTATTTGCTTTGCAATTTATGAATTGGCTAATTTAAAACGACTTGATTTACTTATTATTTAATTATTAATATTTAGTTGCAAAAATGAACTAATACAAAAAGTTAAAATTCTTTTTTCTTTTTTTCTGTTTACACTATAGTCAAGGGCTAAAGCAAAAGTTTTTCATTAAAAACATGTCGTAGCCCACACAAATGGGAGTAACCATACCTAATCAAACGTGTTAAAGAAATTTAAAACTGTCCCTAACAAAATTTGAATATGCATCTACATCGTTGTCGAGAAAGGAATGAACTTGTAATTAGGAAAGAATTATTCTTATGGAATATGATTAACTTATGGATGACCCATGTTAAATTCAATAAAACGAATTTTTTGTTATTAAAATTTAATGTTTTAACTTTAATTTCATAAGTGATATGCAAATAGCGTTTTATGCGAGTCTGATATATAGGTAATTAAATATATTTTTTTTAAAAGTGATAAAAAAAAGTAAATAATAGATTTTTTTAAAACGTTTTTCAATTAATATTTATTTTCTTTATTAAGGATTTAACCATTATTTTTTCGAACAATTAATATTTGGGGTATATGTGGAATATAACATGGATACATAAAACGAAATTAAGCTGTGCACAACTTCTTCTTCTTCTTTTTTATCTTTTTCTTTTTGTGAAAGCAGCACCTGTTTTCTTAAAAATAAAAATAAATGTAATGAACAAAAATAAAAAATGAAACAACAATACATCCAAGCAAGCTTGAACAGGCCTAGTGCGATAAGGCCCAATGTCTGACCCAATAGGGCAGGGGGCTGCGTGGTCCATTCGTTATAAGCTACAACCCGGCCCACTCTGTCACCTCCTTTCATTGTTGTCTATTTTAGAATGAGTTACACTGTGGATCCTTGCACCTTAAAATTATTTTTTTCGTGTAATTTTCTAATCAAATGGGGCCGGTAAAGGCACCTTGTCTTATAGTTTTAACACCATTTTTTAAAAAAGAATTACGAGTGCCTAGACAACACACTTATTTAGATTCATATGGCTTATATCAAAAATATAAATATCTTTTCTTAATTCTACGTATCAAAATTAAGGTTCAGATTTTTGTATAGAATATCAAAAGTATTATTGTTTCCTCGCTGTCTCTCTAATCACTTTAGTTTTGCACTTCACGATAAAAAGTTGAAAAGTACTTGTCAAACAAATTCATCAAATATGTTGAATTTATCTTTTATGTTTCTGCCTACCTATATATCAAATATGATTTTGGTTTATAAACCACAAATAACAACTATTGTACTGTGATTTGTTTCATCAATCCTTCTTCTTATTTTTTCAATACAAATCGATAATTTCACCAACCCATCAATCATTTTTCTTAATGCATGCACAAGTAGGATAAGCATACTATATATATATATATACATGATCCTGGTTATTTATCCTCTGTATCTCAACCTAACGGTATATTCTGCAAACATCATAAAATAATTTATTAATACATATATTAAATATATTTTTCTCATGCTCTTTTCACAAAAAACTCTAATACACAAATTTGCCAAATAATCAACACTGACCACAACACCTTTAGCACACTAGGCACGTGGGTTTGCTTGACGAAGTCTAATTGCAACATGTTTAATTAGATTTTGAGAGAAAGATGAGGAATACTTTTTACAAATAACAAATTTAATTTCGCCTTTATTTTCCTATGAAAGCAAAAATCTAAGTCTACTCGCATTTGGTTTTTATCCTAGAAGAAAATTCTATGGCAATGTCGTTAATTAGTTAAAGTACCCTTAATTGATTTTGAAACGGGTGCAAAAATTAAAAAATAAGGGTGCTTTTACTAGCACCCTTTTAAAATAGGTGAAAATAATCTTAATTATTGTTGCGCTAAGAAATGGAACACGAGATGGGTAACCCTAGCTATTAAATGTTTTTGTAGAAATTTGAAAAACTGTCTCAAAGTGGGTAAATTATGAACTTTCTCTTGAAGCGTACAACGTTCCGTCATGCTTGGATCTTTCTCTAAAAACTTATTTTTGCTTCGGATATGTTAGTTTTTGTAGAATACCCATTTCATTTACATGGTGAAACTCACTTCTTTGATCATGAACCAACAATCTATTATTTGTAAAAGTGTGCACTCCCCTTAGAGATCGTGACACACAGTGGTGGATCTAGAATTACGGGGCCAAGAGGTCTAAGTATAAAAGTTCCAAAAAAAATTTACAAAGAAAATAATGCTAAAAAGATAGAAAGATAGTATTTTCATTCATAATTCATAACAAAACCATTAATACAAGTTACAATTGTCCACGACGAGTTTTCATATTCTGAAAACGTTGCATTATAGTTTCGTTATCAATATAAGCAAAAACATCTCTCTCAATGTAAACAATCAAGTTATCATTCAATCACTGATCTCCCATTCTGTTGCGAAGTGGATTTTTAATAATATCCATGGCGAAAAATGCCCTCTCCACTGAAACAATTGCAACCGGTAAAACCAAAGCCAATGTAAGAAGCAAATAAACATAAGGAAATATTTCATTCATTCATTTCTCCAACATTTTTTCTGCAAGACTACTAATCCCTTCCAATTGAGAAAAATCACTACTCGAACGCATATGATGAACATAAACACCAAGTTGATCTCCAAACATCAATAAGTCTCTATCCGAAAAATCACAAGGATAAAATTGAGCAAAACGAACTAGCTTTTGTTTGTTAAAAGCTACAAAGTTATTTTTCGGACTCAAGCATGCCAAATAAGTAAGTAACTCAGTACTTACCTCATTGAAGTTGTCATTTAATTCTACAAGTTGCCCATCAATTACATGAACAAAGATCTCCACACAATAACGATGATAATTTATCTTCATTGCAGCATTACGTCGTGATCTCCCTGGAATTACATATTCCTCATCCATGGTAGGAACTGTAATAGTGTGTTTGTAACAAAATGAAGATGCCTGCTCAACCAATTCTTCAAACTCACTATCCTTCATCAACTGCAGGTTTTCCTTACATGTTTTCACTAAACTCATTGCACTCACATGTTTGTGTTAACTATTTTATCCCTTTTAATTTTGTAACCTCCTATCTAATCAATACCACATAAATTAAGAGAAAATATACGTTTATGTTTACATGAAAGTTAATAGAATTATTGTTTTCTTCTCTAATTAATAAATTATGCAAAATAATAAATAAAACATGATTAGATTATAAAAGACAAGAAATAATTAAAAATAATTTTAGAAAATTAAACCTAAATCACCGGTAGTGGCCGGTGCCCAGTGGAATGCCGGAGTCTGTGTGAGATGTTGGAGTGGAGCGCCGAAACTAGTGTAGAGCCGTAGAAGAAAAAACGAAACTAAGAAAAAGAAAAAAAATTAGGGAGAAAGAGATCTGTAAAATGAGAGATTTGTGAGATTGTTAGATATTAAAATGAGAAAAAAAGAAGAAGATTGTTTCAGTGAAGCTTCCGGAGAAGAAATGAAGAACAAATGAAGAATGGGTGAGAAAAAGAAATGAATAATGCGTACTGGCCAGCCCACTGTCTTGGGTAGGGGTGTGCACAGTCCGGTTGACCGGACCGAATAGCATAGGACCGGACTGGACTAAAAATTTCGGTCCCAAAAATTAGAAGACCAGACTGGACCGAAACGCTTGTGAAGACTGGACCAGACCAGTTCGGTCCGGTTTCGGTTGGTCCATTCGGTCTGGGGTTTATTTTTTTGGGCCCAAAAGTTGTATTATTATAAAAAAATTAGCACAATAATAATATATGGATTGTTTTTACGCAGATTGTGTTTTTTTTTTTTACATTTTCTGCATAAAAACAGCTTGTAAAAAACAGCAAAAGCAGCAAAAACAGTGCATAAAAAACAGTTTAAAAAAACAGCAAGTTTAAAAAAAAACAGCACAAATGTAGCTTTAAAAAATACAGCAGCTTCATAAAAAACAGCACAAAGGCATCTTAAAAAAATAGCACAAAAAACAGCACAAAGGTATCTTAAAAAAACAGCACAAACACATAGAAAGTCCAAAACAGTTTATACTCCATAATACGCAGCAATAGTAAACAGTCCAAACTTAATAAAACTACAAACTCCAAAATAAAAATACAAAGTTCAAACTTAATAAAACTACAAAGTCCAAAATAAAAATACAAAGTTCAAATACAAAGTTCAAACTTAATAAAACTACAAAGTCCAAAATAAAAATACAAAGTCCAAATACAAAGTTCAAACTTAATAAAACTACAAAGTCCAAATACAAAATTCAAACTTAATAAAACTACAAAGTCCAAATACAAAGTCCAAACTTAGTAAAACTACAAAGTCCAAAATAATAATACAAAGTCCAAACACTCAAACCATCTTCAAACAATCTTCAAATCTTCATATCTACCAATTCTAAAATTTAAAACAAATAAATATTATAAATTGACATATAAACTAATAAAAAAGTTAGAATTACAGCGTAACAAAAATGTATTAAAATAAATTATTACCCGATTCAATATTTTCGAGTTGTTCAATCTCGTCCAAAGCATCTCGAAGATTAATTGGGGTTAATGATTTACGAATTCAATTTTGTGTACAAATAAGAGCTTCCACCGTTGAAGGCAACAATGAACTACGGAATGGGTCAAGTACACGACCTCCGGTACAAAATGCCGATTCAGAAGTTACGGTGGACACCAGAACCGCAAACACGTCACATGCGACACAAGAAAGACTTGGAAATTTATAACCGTTATTTTTCCACCAAGTTAAAACACTAAACTCTTTATCTTTTTCATCAACTTCAAGACTTTCCCCCAAGTACCTTTCAACCTCCGATTTAGACTCTATATTATCCTCCGACTCCATATGCTTATTAAATTGGGAGGTTAAAAATTCAAGCCCTTCTTCATCTCCTTCATCCACTAAACTAGCACTTGCTTGATTCTCTCTTTGTGGGGACACATTATTAGCCTTATTAACATCATACCATTCATACAAACGAACCAAAGCTTCTTTGATCCTTTTAGACATACCACTTGCAATCTCAATTTTATATAAGCGACCAAACCAAAATGTAACATATTTTAACTTGTATCTCGGATCAAGAACAACCGCAACAAATAACAACAAGTTTATCTTCTTAATATCCCAATATTTTTCAAATTTCTTCAACATACTTTCCGCCATTTTGGATATAAAGAAATTATCATCTCTTTTCAAAGTAAGCAACTTACTATGAATGAATACAAGTTCGTTAAAGAAAGAATTTGAAGTCTCCTAATCTTTTAGGAACATTGAGAAGAGAACAAAAACGCAACTTTTCAACAAATGCAATTGCATTTTCTAAGCGTGGAATTGGAGGAGAGATTGAACAGAATGCTCTCCAATTAATAATTTAATTTCTGATGCAGTAAAAGCAAGGCCAAATAATCTCCATATTTCATCTTTTTAATAAAGAAAAGAAAAAAAAATACTCTTCAACATTTAAATATTTTTGAAAGCCCCAAATCAACAACTTCGTCAACAAATAGTAACTATTAGCAAACAAAAGTCATAACTTAAAGAATCCACTTCAATCAGTCTAATGCACAAGGATTTAGTGATGCAATTTATTTATTTTTGATTCTTTATAAAATATTCGGGCTTAAATCAACAACTTCGTCAACAAATAGTAACTATTAGTAAACAAAAGTCATAACTTAAAGAATCCACTTTAATCAGTCTAATGCACAAGGATTTAGTGACGCAATTTATTTATTTTTGATTCTTTATAAAATATTCGGGCTAGTACATCCTGAATGCCACCCATTCATATATATATATGCGCGACTGCGCGTACCAAAGTTGCCCCAAAATTAAGCAAATCCAACGCCACCCCTTCATATATATATATATATATTCCTAGTTCCTAGTTCCTACAACTATATATATCAGTTCGAATTAAAAAAAACATATATATATTAGTTCTGAATGTATATATAAATATATATATATCTACATATAAGAGCACTAATAGATCTAGTTATTTCAGAAAATTAAAAGAAACGAGAGGGAAAAGAAATGAAACATACCGGCGTTTGGTGAAGCTAAAGTGGGATCGATGAGATCGACGAGATTGAGGGGAGAAGTGACGGCAGGATCGGCGGGAGAAGAGAAAGGGGGATCGCCGGGTGATGCCATGTTTATGGGGAGAGAGAGAGGTGTTTGTTTGATTGTTTCAGACTAAATTACAGTGAGGGTTTGATGGAGATGGTCTGTGTGGCACTGCAGCGTGATTTCGTATGTGCAGCGTGACTCGTGAGTAACCGAGAGTCTGAGACGTGAGTCTAAATTTTAGGGTTTGTTTTAAGTATTAATATTATATATTAATAATATATATTTAAATATATATATATATTAAAACCGGTTCGATCCGGTTCGACCGTAGTATTGAAATTCAAGACTGAAGACCGGACCGGATTCTTTCGGTCCTTCAAAATTTAGACCGGATCGGACCGCATTTAAATGGTCCGGTCCAAATCGGTCCATTTTTCGGTTCGGTCTTTTCGGTTTGACGATCCGGTTCGGTTTTTGAACACCCCTAGTCTTGGGAGAAAATAAAGCAAGGATTGTTTTTTTTTTCTTTTTCATCAACGGGTGTAAATTAAATGTGTTAAGAGATGGGTTACATCTCTCATTTATGGGAATGCCAATTTGTCAAATGTCAGCTACTTTTTGAGTTAAGTTTTTTTTTTTTACTTTTGAGGCATGGGGTCATTGCCCAACTATGGCACGCTGGCAGAGCAGATTTTTCGACCAAACATTTTTTTTTATTTTTTTTATAGTCCATGGGATCAACAGACCCTTGTTATCTTACTGTGCATCCGCCCCTTGACACAAACACGTTTTATTTCTTTGTTAGGGTTCGAAACCCCCACCTAATGCAGTTAGTTAATCCCTTATGGAGAATAAAATAAACACATTTTTGCACGAATAAGCTCTAACTCCTATGATATTATCATCATCTTTCACAAGATTTGGCAGAATTCAACCCGTCGGGAGCAATTTAAAAAAATCCTTTGAGGGAACAATTATTAAAGAAAGACTACCTTCAATACATATGTAGCTCAATTGCAGTTCAGTACCAAAATATGGGAATCCATGCATGGTCAAAGCTAAAATCAAACGGTCCCTGTTGAGAGTTTGGACTGTTTCTTATTGCTATTAATAATTAACGTACTGTTTTTTCTTTGTAATTTTTTACTTTCTATATTAGTTACTCTACTTTGAGCTTTTCTTTATATTTGATTTCTGAACTTTAGTTTTTCTTTGTTTTAACTTAATTTCATTACTTCGCCACACTTTATGTATTTATTTTTATTTATTTTGACCAATTAATTGCATTTGATGGTCAAAAGACTCAAAAATATATTGCTTGAAACTTTTCCCGGTTTCCCCTATCCACGCCAAATTTCCATATTAAATACATTAGTATGGTAAATATTATATACTAGCAGTCACAACCCAACAATGAGGTTAACACATTGATTCAACTCCACCCTTAAACAAATTATCTCAATTACAACCCAAGGGACATAATTTTTATATAATTCAGAAGAAGAAACCAGCAACTGTGGTGGCGATAACACCAGCAACGGTTGAGATCTGAAGGGCAGAAGCAGCGCTTGGAGCTGGGGCTGGGGCAAGGTTGGGGAAAGCGCTAGCAGAAACAGGTCCGCCAATTGGTGCTGCATTTGCACCCGCATTTCCAGTAATTGCCCCAATGGTAGATGCAGCCGAAGGTGAAACTGCCGGTGCCACATTGGATGCCACCGGGGCGGTTGTCGTTGCAGCAGCAGAAGCCATTCCCACAATGGCAAACAAGACAAGAGCAAGCACAAGTTGACGAGCCATTTTTTTTTTGTTTGAGTGAAATGTAGAAATTATAAATATATATATATATATGTGTGTATGTACTAAAAAACAGAGTTTATTAATGAAGTAGAATTGATGCAGCAAATTCTCTTGTTAATAAAACTCGAGAATTAGAGCTGCTCTGAAAAAGGAGTGAGGCAATGGGGGAATTAATATAGATGAGGCAAAGGGGTTGTTTGTGGTATGGAATGAAATTCGGGCGTCAAAGTTTGCGAAGTGTAAGGGCAGAGGGTGGCTTAATATAGGATTGAATTAATTGGGTGGTTGAAACATGCTGTTGATTTTTTGGGGCAAGAAATTTTACCTTTTCATTTTATGATTTTTCAACCAGCGCTAGCCAAACAGTCCCTTATGATACATTTTTGGGAAAATTAACTTAAAATGTATAGGGCTTGATTCACATTAATGTGGTTATTCACCATTTGGTAGTGGTGACTTTGTTGAAGTTGATAATGTGTATTAAAAACCCCAAGCGTAAGTTAGTTTCATCAGTTGTTTAAAAACAACAACTAGTTTTGTTAATATGTCGACCGAAACTACGTACACATTCTTGTAATTGTTTGTGTAGTAATTAATGTATTTCTTTCTTTCTTAAGCCATACTCAAGTAGTATCATAACTTCATCTCAAAATGAATAATCTTGCTTTTTTTTATTATTTTTTAAAATATATCAAATTAATATATATATATATATATATATTTAACATAACCAAAATACAAATCACATGATAGAAATAAATTATCTAGTTAATTTTGAACTGCCGGTGTAAAGATATGACGCTGATATATGGTTCGGATTCGAGTGTTGTGGTTTGCGATAGACCGATAGTGATGACAGCTGAACCTAGTTAAATATATGTTCAAACTTGATTGTTCTAGTGTGATTCTAGCTAGCAGAAGCAGAGGCAATCCTTCCGGATGTGAAAAGTGAGGCCTCCGTTGTCCTTAATCTTATTATGCATGGCTATGAATTTTGTAGTGAAAAGTTGGGGTGATTTGTGTAAATATTTGAGAAGTTACAGTGGTTTATATAAATAATTTATACATTACATTAACTAATTTTAACGGAAGCTAATGGAAGGACTAAAGTGATGATTTCCATATTGATTGCAAAAAAAAAAAAAATCAATAACCAAAGTGCTAAAATTCATTTCATTTTTTGTCATTTGGTCTTTTAAGTTAAATAACATTATATTAATATTAATAAATTTAGTGCAACACAGGTAACTCAAATATTACTTCTTTCAAATAGCTTATATCCGAGTCCAGTGGCAAGTATAAAAAAGGTCATCTCCAATGGTAATTCTTATTTTTTTATTTATATACTCTGCGTCAATGTCATTTTAGAATATTTCTGTATCTAGTTAACAAGTTTTTTAATATGGTTTGAAAAGCATAATTTTTTTTTTGTCTCCAATGGTGCTTCATTTATTTCTTAACATTTATTTAGGAAGATAGAGAATTAATGGGTTTGATATATATAATGAGAATGTGACAAGTCATATAAGGAATTTTTATCACCATTTTTACACCTCACATAGAAATTAAATAGTTATACAAAATCTCATTGGAGAATAGTTTTTCTATTTCTCATTTCTATCATAGAAATTTGTATAGATAGAGATGACCGTTGAAGATGGCTTACTAGTAATTCCTTATATAACTCACAATCTCACATTCCACCTAATATAGAAATGGTTATAGAAAATCCTATTGTATTTTTTCTATTTCTCTTTTTTATCATAAAAATTTGTATGAATAAAAATAATTATTAAAATATTTTTTTATGATCTTTTATGTAAAGATCAAGGAATCACCCGTCTTGGCAAAGGTCAAACATATATATGATCTTTTATGTAGAAAGATAAAAGATTATGGTTGGGCTGCAAAATGATTAATGTTTATTTAATTTATTTATTTTACAGTACAATGCTTATTTAATCACGACATAGGATATGAAACTTAGACCCTTTTTCAGATTCCGCAGAAGATTTGATCTTGCCTATAGAGTAAACTTTGAAAAAGAGGAAAAAAATTTATTTTGCGAGGAATGTTTCTCTTTCTTTAGAAATCCTACAAGGAGAATTGAACCCATTATTTTTCAAGTGAGAGAATAGGACCGATATCTCTTAAGTTAAATCTATTTATGTTTTAAGGTTCTGTTTCATATGAAATGGAAAATGATACGAAAAATTAATTGATTTGTGTGAAAAGTTTAAAAATAAGTTGAATGATAGGGTGAAATATTCTCCATTTTTTATGAATAGATTTCCTACATCCTCCTTTATTTTGTTTGGACATTTTTATTCATCACCCAAAAGAAATTTTTCCATAGAAAAAGCCAAAAAATAAGATAACATCTCTCCACATTTTTCAACTTATTTTTAATTTGTCACACAAATCAATTATTTATTATAATTAATCTTTAAACGCAATACATTATATTAGTCTGAAAAACTATTTTTTGTCCAACTCCTCAGCATATATTGTTTGATCGTTCCTACCTTTTGTCTCTAAACACATGCATTTATAACCTACTAAAGTCAATACGTGTACAACTCAAGTACAATTAGTTTAAAATAAAATAATTAAAAAATTAAAATATGTATTATAATGGTTGAGAGTCAAAGTAACCCTACTTTTAGCTGAGGATCGAATCTGTTTACCTAAGCTATGCAAAATATTTTTTAATGAAATAAAGACCGCAAGGGCAAAATAAAAAAAACCTAATGTCTGACACAATTTCGTAACCACCAAATGCTTTCCAATCTTATATAATAGTAGATTATTTTCAGAAAATTTTGAAATTTAATATGAATGATAATAAAGCTGCACGCATTTGGATAACTAAACTTGTATTCGAGCTCTACAATTTAATTGTCGCTTTAAACCAAATCTCAGACTACAACATAAATATATTTCATTGGATTGTTAGTTTGCGAATTAAAGGCGTGTTTACCCTAATTTCATAAGATATAATTGAAATTAGAGCATGATTTTCTAATTCTATTGTTTGGATGTCACAAAATGCTTTAGAATTCAACTTGAATTCTAAAACCATATATTTGCAAAGGATCGAATTCTAAGCCCTGAAAAAAAAAAACGATTTCGCCTCATTGCCTCCTTGTCGCTCTCCCAGCTCACCCTCTCCTGCTCACTATTATGTCGGCTCTCCTCTACCAATCCTCCACCAAGAGCTAGGGTTTCACCTCTCATTTACCAATAGTTAAGGTTTTTTCACATCGCGTTCATCTCTTCTTCGAGATACAACCACATCGGTGATTTGTCCATTTCGCCAACAATTTCAGAGGCATTTAAATTCTAAAGCTTATCCAAGCGAGTTTGCCTAGGGTTCTCTTTCAGCCATGTATAAAGTTGTTCAAATTGGGTTTAAAGGAAAACTAATAAATCTATGTTTTTTAAAGAAAAATTGCACAAAATACAAGGCATTTGAATTTTTTATCATATAGTTTATGACACATTTGTATTTATTTTTATAATGTTATAAAGCTTTATTGTTTATATATTGTGCATTTTAGTTGTTTGATGTTTTGCTTGACAAAGTTTTGGTGTGTCTTACTATCTTTTAGGTGTTAAATAATTAATGGGTCTTTTTGTTTAACTGTGCTTATGCAGCCACCATTTCCCCTCATATACCTATTTTGATTATGATTTCGGAGGAGGGCAGCCCACATAAAAAAAAATGCGACAGTGCATGTCCGACATAACACTTGAGCAACTAATTATCCTTCCTTTTGCCCCCTTTTGTCCATTCTCCCTCACTCAATTTTACACACACAAACACGTATTGTTTTTCGTATATTTCTATTTTGCGCACTGCATACACTGAACTTCACCCATTGTGAATCTTAGTGCCACACATAGAAAGGGGAAAGTAGCAAAAGGAATGTAATTTTTACATGTATAAATTATTTTGAAAGTAAGATTGTTGCAGATTCAAAATTGGCGGTTTAGTGGTGTTCAGTTCCCTACCCAAACAAATGCAAAGGGATTCAATTCGAGTGCACCTATGTTCTAAACTGAAGTTCTTATGTCAATCTTTTTTCTCCCTTTTTACATAGTTAATCTTAACTCCTATTTTGCTAATTTACCTTATTTATTCATGTCTAGTTGTATGGTGTAAAGCCAGTTGAAAGTGCCATGTCGCCAGGAAGAAAACATGGTGAGTTTTTCGTGTTTCTTTTTTGGCCACACTCTAGCCAAGAAACTGTCTCATATGTTTTTTTTGAAATTTTTTTAATGCTCAGCCTTTCAGTTTCATTACTATTAAATTTTTATTATAACTTGTACTCTTGATCAATATATTGTATAATTTTCTTGTTTTGTACTAGATGTATATATTGTTTAAAAGTGACATGGATTGGAATTAATGGTTCTACATTTCATCATTTGGGCATGCTTTTGAAGTATAGTTTGGGATACAGACTATGCATGTATACATATAGGGACATGTTTACATTTGCAGTGAAAGATTTACCATGTTGAACTTATCAATTGCGCACTACATATACTGAACTTCACCCATTGTGAATCTTTGTGCCATACATATAAATTTTATTTTATTTTAGTATGTATATTTTATAAAGCACGTAGGCATGCTTGGGGGGGGGGGGGAGTTGACAGATTTCATATGTTGAAATAAACAATTAGCTATGAAGCATAGACGCGACACGCGTTTCGACACGACAAGCGACACGAGACATGCAATTTTTTTCAAAATGTAGGACACGACACGTTCTTAATTAACTAATTATATATGCAATAAACATTGTAAATATTTAAAAATTCAATAAAAAAAACTAGATTCCATTAATAACCCAAATACTAAAAACGTGATCAGTAAATTGTTCCATAAATAAAGCATCAAAAAGCATACATAAACTAAATTGTTCCATAAAATGATAGAAAACAAAAGGGGAATATAAAAAGTAGCTTACTTGCCTCATCCTCAGTTGATGTTGTAATGAATAAACACTAGGAGCAGTAGCCATCTAAATCAATTATCAAGTATTATAGACTATAATTAAATTCAAGTGACGGAGAGAGTATCAGAGAGTGTCCGACACGTGGCTTCCAAGAGAGTGTCTGTACTTCATAGACAATTAAATAATAATAATAATAATATATTTTTTTCATTTATACTAACTTTAACATGTGTCTCAAGGGCACGTGTTAACATTTTTCATATATTTGTTTTATTTACCTTTTGCACCGGAGAGGGTAGCATGTGTACCACTCGACGTTATGAATAATCATTTCCCATACTTTATTGCCTTCTCATATAGCTCTGCTCAATTTTTGAAATTGGTCTTTTGTTTTGGTTTCTTCTTTTTGTGTGCCCCTACCTATTAGTTATATAATTTCTTCTGTTTGATTTTAATAATTTATTTAAAAAATTAATTTTAATATAATATATGTGATCAACTGATCATCTATATATGAATTACTTTGATTAGAACATGAATCATAGTTCATTTGTTACCCATCGTTTGACTAATGCTGAAAATGAGGAAAACACAAAAAAAAGAAAGATTATTGTGGGATATAATGTAGTCATATCGGAAGCAATAATGGTGTGGTGGCAAGAGAGACATTTGGTGAATGAGTCTTTTGAAAATTTTGGAGATGCCAGGGAGTTATTGATTGAGCCCAGAAATTGCATTTCTAATCCCTTAAACAATGCTCAACTAGCTTCTAGTTACTTTGCCAGAAGAAAAAGTCAATATCCATTCCGATGCCTGAGGCTAGAAAATTTTCACAAACTACCCCCCAAAGTACTAGCATGAAGAGAATAGCAAGTCCTCAAGAATGAATGAAGTGAATGCAAGTGTACAAGAGTGATTTCGAGAGAAAAAAAGCTCAGTCAAATCAATTCCGAAAGTTTTCGAGCAAAATCGAGAATTGCTGTAAAAAGCCCAAAGTTGTAGTTGGTCAAAGTTTGTATCCATTGAGAATTTGATGAAATATCCAGAAATAAAAGTTGTAGATATTTAAATTACCTACGCATGGGTGAATATAGTGTGTTAATCGAAATTCAGAGCAAAAAGTTATGAGCAAAAGAAGAAGCATCAAAAGGGAAAAAAAAGAAAAAATGAGGATCGATCCCCACCCCATTTTTTGGCCGGTTTTCAATTTTTAGCTTTTTTCGGCCTATTTCTTCAAGGATTATTCAAGCCACGAAATAAGACACCTGTGTACTATATAAAGGGTCGTATATTTCATATTTTAGGGTATGCAATAATTTATAATTGATTAACAGAGAAGCTGAGAGCACCGAGACTTTCTTGGGAGCTTTTACGCTGTATCTGAAGATCGAACTTGGGAGTTTATTTCTTTATTTTCTTAAAGATATTATTAGGTTAGTTTATTTATGATATTTTAAGGTTGAAATATCAGTGTAATCGACATTAATTCATTGTTCAATTTCAGTTTTCAATTCAAGTTTCAATTGCATGCCGGGTAAACCTAGTTTTATGTTTTCTTTCAATTTAATTACTTTTAACTGTTTATTTGCTTTGCTATTTGTAAATTAGTTAGTTTGGATCATATATATATATATATATATTCTAGAATCAACCTTAAACCATCATTTTTGGGACATTTATTGTTTTTTCATATTATTCATGTGTGATCCATTATTTCTCATTAGTAATCTTATTTTTCAGAATTATTAGGGTTTAAGTCGATTTTGCTTAGTTTTTGTCAGTTTTGAGTTTGTTTATTGTTTTAACTGCAAAATCTTTGTTTTAAATTGAAATTGCGAAATTCCAAACCCAAAAGTTTTCAAATTTGATTTTCTATATTATTAGGTATGTTCGTACTATTTTTCATAATTTTTAAGCTTATTTTCATATTTTATTTGATTATGTCTAGTTAAATCCTTAGTTAGAAGTCCGTAGTGAAAAATGCTTAATTAATCTTTGAATGTAATTTAATCTAATTTTGAATCTAATTTCTTCATTGGTTATAGATCACCTACTGAATGTATGAGTATTTTCTTATCTTTATATGAGTTAAAAACATGTTTCTGTAAGTTAGCTCAAAAGTTTGATTTAATTAAGAACCATAAAAACGTCGATTCACGGATTTTTGTACTAAAACCCTAACGTGGTTAATTTGAGGACGGTATTTATCATATAATTAGTTGGGTTAGTTTCTCAAGTGAATTGGCTGATTTGGCGCTGTTTTGGTATTTATTCGCGTAAGTGCAGAAAAAGTGCTAGTTTTAACTTTCGGCATTCTTTTTAAGACGAATTTGTTTTAAATCACGTTCAAACATATTCAAACCTTATAAGAGTGTTAAGCTACTGATTTTTGAGAAGTTTAATTAACTTAGATTATTTTTGTCACGCACTAACAATACTAGGTTTTAAATTACGCCTTTTTAAAGTCAAAAGCTACACTATCGAATTCTATTGCTCAAAACTAGTTTATATAATCTTTGTCACGCATGTGTACTTGTAGTAGCAATATAATTAGATGGTTGGAGAGTCTAGGAGCTGAATTTTAGAGAAAAAGCTTGTTTAAACCTAGATTTGGATTACCCAATTGGATTAGTTTCGTACTCCCTAATTATGGATACCCCTAACGTTTGTTTTCCATTAATTAAATTTTATTTATTATTCTATTTTATTTAATTAGTGTGCTATTTTATTTGTTTGATTTATTTTTATTTTATTTGCATGTTTCCTTAGTGCATTTAAGAAACATTTTTAGTAGATAATTTGTGCTTGTGAATTCCCTTTACTTTTGTACCATAGGTTTAGATTTGCTTTAGTTTTAATTTAGTTAATTAGTAGTTTCAATTTAGTTTCATTTTCATTCTTATTTTCTTAATTCTATCATCGTTTTCCTTTCATTTCCCTTCTTCCTTCTAAGAGAGATAGCTAGAGAAATAAATTCCTTGCATTCCCTATGGTTCGATCTTAGACTTTTTCAAGTATATTATAACTTGACCGCTTGCACTTGAGTGTATCAACTTGCTCTTTTTAAGCGTTGTCACTTATATTTAGGACGACTTTATTATAAGTAGTTATTTCATAGAGTTTTTTTGAGCTAATGTGGACTTATGATAGTTTATTTTAATTAATGTTGACTTAAGTATAATCTATTTGAACCTGTTTTGTTTAGAGCATTTGTGAAATCTTTTGTAGTTTTTTTTTATTTGCCTGGATACATGGAAATACTACAGGTTGTCCATGAAAGTTGTATTAAGCAATGTAGAAACTTCATTTTTTTAATGAATTAAAAATTAACATCTAATTATAATTTTAGTTTTAATATGAACCGAAATTAAAATATAGATTTGTTAATATGTGTATATATATATATATGTATATATGAAAAGCAAATTCTAATACAAAAAACAATGTATTTGTTTTGTGAAACATGGCCTTATTTATTAGTTAAAAAGTATTTAAAGAGAGCGTTCAAATGTAGTCTAAAACATTTTTTTAAATCAAATGAATTCTACAAATTAGCCAAACAATCAAATTTGGAATTCTAATGGAATTCTAAATGAAAAGTACATAATATCCAAACAATTGTATTTTAATTCTATGGCATTCCAATTATTGGAATTGCAATTCCATAGTATTTCAATTGTAATAGAATTTTAAAATTGTGTTACCAAACACACCCTAAGAGAAATTTTAATAATATTTTGTTTGTGGCCACAGTAAGAATTTCAATCGTTAAACTGTCAAAACTAATTATTTCACCCAAACCGCATGAAAAAAATGATTGAATGATTTGCAATGTAACATTCATTGATCAGCATTGACTTATTAACTAGTCGGTTTTATGTCGGATGCGAATAAATTTTACTTCTATCCGAGCACGATTCAATAAGTTATTGGGTAATATTTTTTGAATTCGTATACGATTCAATTCATTATCGAGTAGTACAATACGACCCAATAAGACCCATTAAGGAGATAATTTAGAAATAATTCTCTAAATTATTTTTTCACTAGAATAAGATGAGTGAATAGTTAAAATTACTAAAAAGTAGGGGATAAACATTTATAAATCCTAAAATAGATACAAATCATTTCTTGATTTAACAAACATTAGTTTTATTAAAAATAAATAAATGCGTGACCTGGATTCATTAAAATTAAACCCATAACTGATTCATTATCATTTCATGCAAAGCGGGTCAACCCAATAACCACTCAAATTAGTATAGGGTTAAACCATTAATTTACAATTTTGTGTTAATTCGTGTCCTCTTATTGTGTAACTTGTGATTTTAATAGCTTTTTAGCATACAAGTTTTGTATATTACACTCTCATTAAAAGATAATCAAATTTTAAATTTTTTTAAAAAATAAATAAACTTGTATCTTTCAAATCATTTTTCTTAATTAGTTGAGTTTTTAGTCATTTCTTTTAGAGTTTCGACTTTCGAGTGTAACCGACTAACCGTCAACTCGCAATTTGAATAGAAGGAGAAAAAATTACCAATACAAATATATTCTAACGACTTTGTTAGTATTTGTTATTTATACGTCACGCAATATAAATACTCGATTAATGAAAGGGGCAATTAAAAAAAAGGGCTTATTAGAGAAAGATTTTCACACTAATGCCAAGGAATAATTTTTTTTTAAATAAGGGCCTATTTTTTATTTTATTGATAATATGACATGTGTCTTTTTTTTCATTATAAAATGACATCCCAACCCTTAAAATAAACTAAAAAAATATCAATATGCATTAAAATATGGACTACAATATGAACTTTGCAGTCTATATTTCACTGCAATATGAACTTTGCAGTCCGTATTTCACTGCAATGTGAACTTTGCAGTCGATATTTTTAGTGCAAAGTTCATATTGCAGTTCATATTTTACTGCAATGTGAACTTTGCAGTCCATATTTTTAGTGCAAAGTTCATATTGCAGTACATATTTCACTGCAATATGAACTTTGCAGTTCATATTTTATTGCAATATGAACTTTGTAGTCCATATTTTTTGTGGAAATTTCATTAAAAGGGGTAATTTAGGTAATACATAACATGTTTTTATTAATTAAATGATATTTAAATTTATTCAAATACATTCATTTAAAATATAAAACAAAATAGGCCTCTTACACTAATTACCAATTAAAAATAGGCCCTTCATTCAAATTACCAATTAAAAATAGGCCCTTCATTCAAAAAAATATTATTCATTGAATTTTTGGTAAAAATCAATGTATAATAAGCCCTTCTACCTAATTTCTAGTTAATGAAATTGGTTAATGTAAGTCTTCAAACAATAATTACAGCACAAATAAAATTCAAAAATAACATAGTAAACCCTCACATAAGTGGAGCTCCCCTGCTATATATTTATTCACTGTGCCACGTTACATGAAAAAAAAAACACAAAAAAAATAAATAATGATTATAAGACCCAACAATCAATTAAACCCATACGTACATACGTACAACAATAAATAAATGAATGAATTTTAGTAATTTAATTAAACTTAGAAGAAGAGAGCAGCGGCAGCGGTAGTGGCAACACCAGCAACAGCAGATGCTTTAAGGGCAGAAGCACCGCTGGGAGCAGGTGCTGGGGCGCCAGTGGCGGAGGCTCCGGCTCCGGCTGCGGCTGCTCCAGCAGGTGCGTCCGCACCAGTAGCTTCCGCAGAAGGTGAAGCCGCTGGGGCGGCTGCTGTGGCCGTGGTGGTGGCGGCAGAAGCCATAGCAACAATGGTGAAGAAGACGAGGGCAATGATGACAAAGTCACGGGAGGCCATTTTGGTTTTTGATTTGAAGTTTTTTTATTTTTTGTTTATGTGGGACCGGTGAAGAAAATTTATTAAGAGTGCAGTAATTCTCTGTTAATGTAAAAAAAAAAAAAAAAAAAGAGGGAAAGGAAAGGAATAGAAGAAGAAGAAAGAAAGAAGAGAATTAAGACTGCAATGCGAATGAGGAGAAGGGGATTGGGGGGATTAATATAGTTGGAGAATTTGGGCGTTGGGTTTTCCGGAGCCATGCATTTATTTTAGCTAAAAATGGAATTTGCTTTCCATAATTATTGGATTTTGGTTACATCATTATATTCGTGGATCTCCTTTTTTCAATTTTGTTTGTTTGTTTAGATACTGCGTTATTTTCGACCTAACGCCAGTTCTATTTTTTTGATATCCATATAATTGTATTTCTTCTTCTTCTTTTTTTCTTTTTTTAAAAAAGACATCTTTTATTTCCTTTATTAGCTCTTTAATTTTTTTTTCGTCTTTATGCGTTTCCTTAATTCTAAAGCAATGCATTCTTTTTATTTACGTAGACACATAACAATTTGTTATCAAAATTAATTGACTTATACCTCAAAAAAAAATTATATATATATATATGTTGTAATACCTCATAATATAATTAGTACAAATTAGACATGTATTAACCTTAATTAAATAAAATTTTTGAAGTGTTTAGAAATCTTGATTAATCATCAATCAAATCGTAAAATTTCATAAGTTTAATATGGATTAAAATGTAAAGTTGCAAAAGTTCAGAGTTAAAATATATAATAAAGTTATAAAACTTCAGAATCAATTATTATAATTGAACTAAAAGTTAGATTTTTTTTAAACCACCGACTTGCTCCACTTCCTTTAATTTTCATTCTTCTTCCATTTTTGTTCTGTTGCCAAGAGAGATAAAGAAAAAATAAAATATGTACGAAACTTTATTTTTAAAAATTGGTCATCCAAACTCCGCCGAATCGTGTTGGATCATATGGGAAAGTCATTCTCTACGTCGAAAGCTACGTTAGGGTATAAGAATTTCAAAGTTGTGCTTGTTGGAGTTCGGATTATCATCTCAAATTTCATTCCTTGTGGCTAAATATTTTGAAGTAGGGATTAATTATAATTATTTGTGTTTTAAATTGTTCAAAATCTAACTATTTCTCAAATATATGATTTTGCATGTATAAGTTATTATAATTAATTAATTAATTAATTAATTAATGGTTGGCGATAACCAAACACATGCATATAAATAACAATTATAAATTTTAAAATTAGAACGCGAAGTTTTACACCCCAAGTGTTTATTGAATTGTTTAAAATTGATAGGTGATTAACCTTACATTAAATGGGATTAAACATGCATAATTATATATTAATACTAAGATAGTTGGCATAATAAGCATGAATTGCATTATTATTGTATCAACCCAGTGAACTAGCTATATCAAAATCACTATGGCATATGGCTCGGATATTTATCTCTTGCAAGAACTTATATCTCTAATTTATTTTTATTGAAAGCTTTCTATACTTATGATGATATACTATTGGATATGGCACAATCTCAATTGATTTGCCAATGGTGATTGGCTAGTATTGTTGATATGTTTATGATCTCCCGACAGTGAAGGAAATGGATATGGCTAGTATTTGTCGGTATGGAAATATGCAAGGCTCGATACCCTTAGGTTGAAAATTTTTAAACTTTCGAAGGGTAGCAAATCGTCGATTGTTTATAGCCAGCGGTGTGAAGTTCGAAAATCTAAATAATGGCAAGACACTAATATTTGTATTTATATGATGTTGGTGGACGAATGGTCCAATTTTGTTGCTATATATTATAATATTTCTTAAGACAGTTAGGTCATGTTATGATGATCTTGATATTCATTATTTTGGGGACTGTCAAGCCCATTATTATTATTATTATTATTATTATTATTCGGTTCGACTTCGGTATCTCTTGGGGGCGGTCAGACCCATTGTTATTATTATTATGATTCGATTTGATTTCGGCATCTCTTGAGGGCGGTTAGGCTCATTGTTATTATTACTATGATTCTGTTCAACTTCAGTATCTTTTGAGGCGGTCAGGCATATTATTATTATTATTATTATTATTATTATTATTTAGGTTCGGCTTCGGTATCTCTTAGTGACGTGGTATAATAGTTGACATAAGGGAGATAACCTACATATGCATAAACATGCATTGTTTTATAAGATGATGATTTTAAATTGAATCATTTGTTAAAGTATGATTTGTTATTAAACTGTTAATTATGTTTTAAACATATTATCCCATTATTGAGCTGTGAGTTCACCCCATTTTTATTAAACAAATTTAGGTACACAAGAGACGAATAATGTTAAAGAGACAACGGGTTCGGGAACAGCGTAGATTGCTCTAACACGGACTTATTTTTGTTATACATATGTTTATATGGCAAGTCACGGCTAGCCTAAGTTACTTTAGATGTTTAGTCATATGTTGATATGATTTTTTATATCTTTTGGATATGTACATATGTTTTGTGCTTTCGTTATATATTATCATCATATCTATGAGTATTAAATTGTTGATTGATATGTGTTATATAATTTACTATGATTTATTATTTAATTAAACCTATTTTAACTAATTTAAAATAGGTTAGTAACGCTCCCTGCCTTAATTACAGGTGTTATCCTGTTAATTAAGGAGAGGGTGTTACATATATATATATATGTGTGTGTGTGTGTGTGTGTGCATGCAAGAGAAAATTCTAAATTTTTAAATGGAATTTTCAAACTAAATCACATGTACCTTTACTAGCACCCTTAACCTTTGTCATACAAGATAATGCGCTTTAAAAGAAAATATACAAGCGAGGAGTAGAACAAGTTATCTGAGAAAAAAAAGAAGGACAAGGCTTAAACCTAGTTATCTTACGTGAATATCGTACTTTCAACATGATCTCAAATTCAGATAAAATAATTTGGCTTACTTTCAATGATGCACCGATCTTTTACTCAAACCTTATTAAACACGTAATTTATGGATAATATCTTATCCTAAAATTTAATGAGTAATGATATTAGCATTTCACAAAAATATTTTAACACTCTAAAATTATATTTAGTAACACTTTATATGAATTTTTTGAAATACTTTTTAGTCACTAAAAATAATTTTAGAGTGTTAAAGTACTTTTATAAAATACTAATATCATAACCAAACTTAATATATCCTCTAATTTTTTCCTCTTGGATCAAATTATTAATTTCTAAAATGCTTAATTTATTTCCATTAACTAAAAGTATTTTTAATTGTTGGTTCCATTCAACCAATATTTATTCTAGGTAAACCATATTGACCTAATTCTTTTTTATTAAAGAGGGAAAACCACTGAATTTCTTATAATATAAAAATCAAGTCTAGAGGAGGATGAAAACTGGCCATCAGAAAAAAATTGCAAAAAAATTAAGGTTTAACTATTTTTTAAATTAGTCAGAATAACAAACAATTCTTTTAGGTCTATGGTCTACCACTCTTTTACATTGCCAGTGTGGCGATCGATAAGACATTATAAGGACAAACTTAATCCAAAAGAAAAAAACCGATATTAGTAAAAGAAAAAAAGAACTGATTGTTTGGCTTAATTTTTTATTTTCTTTTATAGATAACAACTATGAATATACCTAGGCTTCTATTTGGGAGCAGAGAGCATTGAATCATACACCTCTCCTTTAACACAATGCATATGTTTTATACAATCTTTTTCCGATAGTGATTGCAAAGATAGAAAAGAAAATAAATTTTGTTAGTTTGTACAAAAAGATAGAAAGTAAGGTAAAATATATTCATTTTATGAGTAAATATCTTCCATTATTCTATCCTTTTTGTGAAAAAATTTTCCTCACTACCAAGCAAAAAAAATTTATTCATGAAAAAACTTAAAAATCAAGATGATATCACCCCTATCAGTCTATCATTCAACTTATTTTTCATCTTTTCATAAAAACTAAATTGATGAAAAACTTAAAAATCAAAATGATATCACCCTTGATGTCTATCACAACTTATTTTTCATCTTTTCACCAAAACTAACACAATTTATTTTTCTTTTCCGCCTTGTAATTAAACGGGCCTAAGAATAGTGAAAATTTTGTTTAACACACCTATCAATTATCATGTATATTTCAAAGTTCCACTTTAACTTTTGAATATGATTATTAAATTTTAATATTCTTGCTTATAGGTTATTTGGCGTCTTTGTTCTAGTTTTGGTGTTTCTTTTAAGAGTCACATTTAAGGATTCTTTTTCACAATCTATTAATCACTTAGAGAGAAGGGATCAAACTCACACATTACCTCCTTGTAACAAGCACGAGTTCTCGCCCTAATAGTTTGTGTCGGGTTTTTCAGATAGAAATTCGTTTGGTCTTGAAATAATACTGTTCTAGCCCCCTATGTTTAGGTCACGACCATGTATTTGAGTTTTGAAAAAAATTAAATGGAAAATATAATAGAAGTTAACTTTCAGAGAATAATAGGAGTAAACTACAATTGATTCAGTTCAGTTCAGTTCAGAATAGGAGTAAACTGTTTTTCTTAATAGAAAAACGGAACTCAATCCCCTTACCAACCTGACTTAACGAAGGACAAGATTCTTGTTCAGAATCCATCAAAAACACGGGCTTGCCTATTATTGTAAACAAATAATTCACTGAAACAAATTTGACAAAAGAATTTAACGCACTGATAATCCGTTCTTAAACACAAATGGACATAGATCCAACCAAGCTTGCACGTTAAATTTGGCTAGTTTGTGCTCCCAAACATATAAGATCCATTATCAAATTCAAACGTTCTCTTTCGTATAATTTGAGATTTCCATTTGAAACCAAGGACACCGCAAACAAATGCATAATGGACCCCTGTAAAGCAGAGGAGGTCAAACTACATTACAGATGGCTTAACCTTTGTACAAAGAAACAGATTCATCACATTAAGGACCAATTACCATGACCAAAATAATTAAATAAACCTTGACCAATACAATAAGCACAACACTATTTGGGGTTCCAATCCATTTCAATGGCTTACAAAACCCAGCATAAAAATAGCCAATACCTCTGCTTCACCAAGAATTCGTACCACCACCAAGAATGATTCAGCTTACCAATACACACACACACACACAATCTAGTGAAAATTTGAAAAGAAAATAATCTAAAATGGAAACACACAAGAAATTGAAAATCAAGGAAAAAGCAAGTACATCTAAAATTATTTTAGCCAGTAAACAAGCTGTACATATTTACACATACCACACCAACTCTCTATATTTACATACAATGACTGCTTGCAATTGGAACGTTAGAATGTACAAATAGTAAAACCTCACTCTACTGATAATACAACAAAAAATTATCAGATACAACACATCAAGTATGGTGAACAAATCTAGGTCTATGCCTAAGAAATACAAGACGACGGCAAAAAGCAACTTGGACCTAAATTTACAAATTAGTACAGGTTTCCACAACCTCGATGAGCCGATTACATTTTGCAAACCTACTACAAAACCAATTACAAATGAAACACAAACGGCGGATTGCATGCAGGCGGGCGGTTACAAATCACAAATAGTATAAACCCTAACTCTCCTGATAAAAAAACATACTTTCTGATACAAGCCATTGAGTATGAACAAGTATACGCCTCTGGATTTGTACAAGTCCTTGCGATTACATGTGCAAACCTAATACAAAATCAACTACAGACGAAAAAAACAGAACAGGCATGGTGGGTACCAAAAAATCTAAACGCCAAGACCATTCAGCACTGCTAGTAAATAGTTTAGCAAGTGATCGAGAAAACTAAATAAATCAATATGATATAAAGGCTTCTTTAGCACATTAGGCAGACGACATCCATTTTCAGAGGAATCCAAGTGTTGCTTACTCTGCTCCCTGAATATGATTAATTGAAAAACAAAGAACCCCATGTCAAAAACTCATTTATTATATAGACCACCCAAGATGCCACGTTAAATTTTTTGGCTATAGCACAGTGTGTGATGGACATAAAAGCAGAAAGAGCACTGATGAACCTGATCAACTCAAGCTCTATGTTACTATAAACCAATTATGATATTTAGTAGGAGTGCTACCTAACTTGATCACACTTATAAAAATTCGTATAACCCCTAACTAGGCTGATTTGAGCTAATATCGAGTAAAATCATGCCCAATTGCCATGTCAAAAACTCATTTATTATATAGACCACCCAAGATGCCACATTAAATTCTTTGGCTGTTATGGACATAAAAGAAGAAAGAGCACTGATGAACTTGATCAACTCAAGTTCTATGTTACTATAAACCACTTACAATATTTAGCAGGAGTGCTACCTAACTTGATCACAATTATAAAAATTTGTATAATCCCTAACTAGTCTGATTTTAGCTGATATTGAGTAAAATCATGCCCAATTGCCCATCATCGGCAAGTGTTACAGGCAAAGCAGAAAGGTTTACTCTGATTAGGTTACTCATGGACCTCTCTTTTTTTTTTTGATAAACCATGGGTATCGGGGACCCACCCCCACTAATCCTCATGGACCTCTCTTACTAGGAAGAACATTATCAGATATTTATTTGGTACATTTAAGAGCACCAGACTACAAAACTCAACGAGGATGGAAATTAAGAGTAAACAAAACTGATTCATCTTCATCCAGACTAGAAACCATTCATGCTTGCATTGATTGGTTGCAGCAGTGAATAACTGACACGGACTCAGGACACTGATATGACACAACAAGAAACTCCTAAAAAATTTAGACCCAGACATGTTTCTTAAATGTGAACTTCAAAGTTTTTACTTATAGAAGGTACATACAATTTCAACAGCTTAAATGTAAAACTTGTAACCTTTCAGTCATGATAATGACTTCTCTTTAGAGACAGAGACAGAGGCCAGTTCTTATAATTTCAGTAGTGCTTCAAGTTGCTTTGTTGCTTTTCCTTTCTGAATATGCATTGGCTAGACGTACAACAATGCATAAGAAAGACATTTTCTAAAACAATATACATAATATATTTCAAACACAAGCGGAATTCAATGCAGCCTTTTCAAAATCTAAGTTAGATAATAGAAAAGAAAAAGGTGCTAATGCAAGTAGAATATGTACGACAAATGCATCTTAAAAAACTATAGACCATCCAAAGTGCCATCACGCATTCTATAAAGCAAAATATGAAATAATAAACCTAGCTCAACTTCTCAGCTTCAAGACAAGTCGTCCATATGAACTTTGGCCAACACCAAAATAGAGCAAAACAAGTATTTGAACTCTAATTTATGTGAAGTACTGTGTTGGACATAATTTGGTAATTGGTCAGTAGAAAGAAAGTAAAAAAATAAATGTCAGGATTGGACACTTGCATTCCATTTGTTAAACGAGTATAAACAACCAAGAAAAATATGAAAGGACAGTATCGGTCTGCATCTAACACTGGTTCAAGGCTTTTCTCGAACAGAAAAAAGAAAACGGAAATAAAAAAGATGAGAAAGAGCAAAGAAAATGCAAGGACAGATAATACACACAATCACATAAATAACATGCAAGTTTCCAGAATCTCAAGGTCGCATGCCCCAAGATATAATCTCAAAAAAAAGGATTGGGCAGGACAGGTATATAAAACCTATCCAATATCCAAAAGCTGGGTTTTAAAAGCCCAACCCCCAAAGCAAATTCACGAGATATAATACTACAGCTAATAATGTATTTTAGCACAAGCATTAAGAGTTGAGTTTTCATAGGAGCAAAATGGAGAGAATCTACTCTCCAGCCCACACAATTGGAACTTACTTTTAATTTCAGACGCTGCACACAGCATATGCCAACAACAGAAGCCAGAAAGAACAACGGTAGATAAAGAGACCGAGTAGCAATAATATCAAGTTTGAGGCCCCATAAGTTCCTGTCTACGAGGAACGGTGCGTGGTGTACATCACTCAGATGGGAGGCGTCTCCGCTTTCCATAATCTGCATCCCTCGACCGAGACCTGTGATCATCTTCTGGCATAGCTCGGGATCTGCTCCGAGGCCTTGAGGACGAGTGCCCCCGATCCCATTCATCCTCATAACCCAAGTCACGCTCCTTTTGCCGATGATCTCGGTAACTGTCTTTTTCCTCTTTGTACCTGTGCTCCCTATCATAACGGTCCCTTTCTTGGTCCCTGTCATCACGATGCCTCTTCTCAGAAGTTCCGGACCATTCACGCTCAGAACCCCGTTCCTTCTCCCTCGAAGCAGCATTTGACCTTACTCCTTTATCATTGCTCACCTCTCCATACCCGTATTCAGAACCACCATCTTCACCACCATAACTTGACTCTCTTGTCCTCTGGCCGTGTTCTTCCCCACCCCATCCACCCATGCTAGTGTCGGTCCACATGCCTGCATGATGTCCCTCCATCCCAGTGGACCCCATCATTCCCATTCCATTAGAGGCCATTCCACGGCCAAAGAAGGCAGGGTTGACGTGCGGAGCCACCCCAGCAAGTCCCATTGTATTAACAGCTGGAAATGGAGGCATCATCCCAGGAAAAGCGGGACCTGGAAAGCCACCATATCCAGCTCCTCGACCCATATAAGTTGGGTCAAATCCAGTACCCATCACACCCTGAGGATGCATAAACCCACCAGGTGGACCCCCAAATGCCGGGTTTGCAAGGCCTTGCCCATAAGCTCCACCACCAGCTCCAATGCCATGAGCATTTCCAACCATGTTCTTGGCCCCAAAAGCACCTCCTCTTCCTCTCATGGGTACATTTCCAGGACCCCTGTTGAGAATTCCCTGCCCTCCTCGTCCCCACCCACCTCTTCCGAAATTCCTCCCTCCATCCCCGAAATTCCTTCCTCCATCTCCAAAATTCCTCCCTCCATCTCCACCGGAAAAATTTGATCCAGCACCTCTCCCGGCTCCATCATTTATGGGCCTCCTCGCCTGTGGCTGAGATGACTGTGGCTGAACCTGAGATTTGTTCATATAAGATGCACCCATCTGCCGTATAGTTTGCGGAGAAGCAAATGCAACAACACAAGGTCGCCCATTGAAAACATAACCATCCATTCCTTCTTTACATGCACTCGCAGCAGAGGATTCATAGAATTCAACCTGACAATATCCCTTGGATTTACCGCTAGCTCTCTCATCAAAAAACTTAATCTCCTTGACTCTACCATATTGAGATAACACGCTCTCAAGCTCTGCATCAGTAGTCCACCAATGTAGCTCCCCAACAAATAGCATGGTGGCACCGGTGTCTACAGGTGGCCTAATATGACTTTCATTGACCATTGGGTGGTTCACATTTGCATTAGGAACCATTTGATTAGCTGGCACCTGTGAAATGCCTCTTGGGCCACCAGCATTGGAATTCAGCAATGTCGCAGAGTCATTGACAACTTTGCCTGGCATAACAGGATTAACAGCAACTTGCTGAGGCATAGGAATTGAACCTCGAAACCCGGAATTAACCGCCTGAACATCATGAGTGATCTCCGGAACCATTACCTGCTGCGAAACATTACCGGTTCCCAGTTCTGATCCCCTGTCAGAAGTCAACCCTTCCTTCTGATCGGGGAATCTAGCTCCAGCATTTGTATACTTCCCTTCAGTTGCAACTCCAGGATTACCTGGGTCTTTTGACACCATA
The DNA here is from genome assembly GCA_021464415.1 of Lonicera japonica. Lineage (NCBI taxonomy): Eukaryota > Viridiplantae > Streptophyta > Magnoliopsida > Dipsacales > Caprifoliaceae > Lonicera > Lonicera japonica. Next base: position 62,091,676 of record CM038468.1, on the reverse strand, counting down.
GGTTCTGCTTTAGGTTCAGGAAGGTTGGGATTCTGACCTTGGGACTCCCCATTATTGCTAACACCGAGAGATGGCACTGGTGCTTCAGACTGCTGCAGCTGCAGGAAACCCTCTCCAACATTAACATCATTGTAGAGATCATCGTATTCATCATCCTCGCCTATAATTTCATCCTCTGCAAGAGCAGAAATGGCTCCACCTCCGTGATACTGCATCTTTTGAGATCCTCCGTATTCCTCGTCTTCATAATCTAATTGCTCCTCGGCCATCGGATCCATTTAGGCTAACTCGAGAATGATCAAACTACCAAATATTTACCTCCACCTAAGTAAAATGAGAGGTTGATGATGATGATTAAAATGAGTCCTGGTTGAGAGAGAGAAATCCATCTAATAGTAATATGGAACACAAGGATAAACATAGAGTATATCCAAATGAGAAATGCTATGTAGCCCAAAATTGTCCCAAAAGTTGCATTTGAGCCACATGAGTGGTTGAGATGCTTTCAAGCTTGTTTTGGGTTGTGCGTTAAGAAATTTTTGGGCCAAGTGCACTTTTCAAATCCCTTGAAATAGCACAATATATGAACATTAATGAAATCTAAAGAAGACAGAATGAACAAATCAATCATGAATTATATCTCCTCAATAAAACTGAGTTTTTCGGAATTTTTTGCTGAGGACAATTATCACATCACGTCATGTACACCTACACAATCCCAATTACACTCTCTCTTCTCTAACATCTTCAAACTTCCACAATCTTTTTTGAATCTCTTTGCAAAGAAGGTCCAATCCATGCAAAATTATTATATATAGATGTGTGCATAACATACATATATCTCAATAAAAGTATTATTTTTCAGGTTACTATCAGAATCTACTTATGAAAACTCAATCTCCACAATATGAATACTCATCTCCACAATAAAACTGAGTTTTTACACATCATATGTGATGCACACCTACACAATCCCACAATTACACTCTCCTCTCTAACAACTTCAAACTTCCACTCTTTTTTGAATCTATTTGCAAAGAAGGTTTAATACATGCAAAGTTATTATATATAGGTGCGTGCATAACATACATATATCTCAATAGAAGTACTATTTTTCGGGTTACTATCAGATTCTACTTATGAATACTCAATCTCCACAATAAAACTGAGTTTTTACACATCACATGTGATGCACACCTACACAATCCCAATTACACTCTCCTTTCTAACAACTTCAAACTTCCACTCTATTTTGAATCTCTTTGCAAAGAAGGTCCAATCGATGCAAAATTGATACATGTAGGCGCGTGCATAACATACACAAATCTCAATAAAAGTACTATTTTTCAGGTTACTATCAGATTATAGTTATGAATAATTTTCTGTTGTAGCTGGTTTATTGGATTATTCTGTTTGGTTCTCCTTTTCCTGCATCTGTTTGTGTTTTATCTTTACATGCTATTGCTTTGGCTTATAGTTATCCTTTGAATTTCAAGCCTCAACAACATATATAGAATTTCAGAAGCCTCAACCTATTAAAGAATAAGAAGGACAAGATATTCTATGCTGTTTATATTTGATCAGTAGGATGACAATGATACAAGGTCGTTACACTAAGAGAAATGTTTCAACAGTTAAAGGTGGTAGCGTGTCTGCTTAGATCACCTCAAATTTGAGTGATGCAAAGTTTGAGTGACGCTCTTCCTGTTTTCTAGCGTCAATGCTTAGATCACCTCAAATTTCAGGCATTAGCAAGTGTAGGGAATAGATAATTTTATATCTTCCAGTAAAGCAGTATAAATATACAGACTGAAGAGTGAATAACTTTCAAGGCTAGTTGGGGAAGCAAGTGTGGGTGGGCTTCGGTCAAAGTGAATGTCCTCTAGCCCTTCATAGGAACCTAAACAAGGAATTCCATTTGTTTCAAGTCATAAAGTACATGGGTTTTCCATTTCAAAAACAATGATTTGTTATTTGGTTAAACCAAATTAAATATATGTATATATATACAGAAAATTTCAGGTATGGACCAATCCTTTTTACGACAGTTTTGCGACGTAAAAAACACCCCCAATGTTTTTATTACATTGGAGCGTCATAAAAAGGCCCGGTCCGTACCAGAAACAACTCTAAACATATATATATATATATATATATATATATCATTAAGAAAATAAGAACCTTCAAACTTTTCCCTTAATCTATACTACAAAAAATTGTAATTGATTTAAGTTGAAAAGCTTAACATAACCTAAATTGATCGTCACTTTTATGTTTTGCGTGCATGGGAATGAAATAGGGTTTGGGCGTTGAATCTGGAAAATCCAGTGAAAGGCTAATGAAAATGTCTGCAAATCATAGACTCTAGTTGAAAATTTTCACATAAGTTCAACTTTCGAGGTTGGATCTGAAAAAATAAATGAAAGCTAAAAACTTCATGATTTTTGCCAATAAAAAAAGTCTTTGATAAGATGAAAAAATTGTATAGGTTATAGTTAGTATTGTATACATACAGATCAGATGATAAAGTGTAAGCATCTGAAAAAGAAAAAAACTAGAGTGATGTAAATCCAATCAAAATGAAATGATTATATACAGATCTTATCATTTACACGGGTTCGATTCCCCCAAACTTCCGCATCTAAAAAAAAATATACAGAGAAATATTCACTACTACCGACAACACAAATCTCCAACACCCCGATCCAGATTTAAAAAGCTAAACATAAATATAACCTAAGAAACAACACATGTTGCATATAAAAGCCACAAAAACCGTTACATAGGGTAGCAAAAGAAGGTGAAAATAATAATAGAAAAACAATAGTTACAATAAACAACAATCGGATTCGAAAGGTTATTACCAATTTATTTATCCAAAGACCGAACAAAAGTAAAATCCACTAAAAAGGTTTACGAGCAGTTTGTTCGCTGTAGGTGTATTGAGGAAGGAACACGGTATAGATTAAATTTTAGGGATAGATCTTCCCTTACTCCTCTTCTTCTTCTTCTTCTTCTTCGTCTTCTTCCTTCTTTTTGGACCACCTTAGCTGTGTACGAGATCAGATCAGAAAAAAATCATTCAGCTACACCTATTCCTCTCTCTCTCTCTCTCTCCCTCCTCTCCTTTCGCCGTGCCCTACCGTGGTATTCGAGCCTTACCTTAGCTCCAATTATATGATCGTGTTCTTATCTACCGCCTGATTTAGGCAGATCTCAATTACCATCACATTGGACTCGGTATGGCCCAACCTTATAAAGGTTATACGGGCCCAAAATTAGTTAGATAATAATAATAACGGGCCCAATTCAGTTATTCTAAGAATACAAGAATCTCAACCTAATCACATTAATATAATTTAGCTGATTGATTACGTTACAAAACAAAATTCATATTATTATTCTGAGACATTTAAAGAAAAACAAAACGTGAGTAATGTCTCTTTAGGCCACGTTCTGTCATACTTTATTTCTTGTATTTGGTAAAATATGAAAAATATTCAAGAAATATCATTTAATTTTTCTTTTGATATTTAGTTGGTACTGGAGAGAAAAGTAAAAATATATTAATATTTTAATAATATCTTTATATTTAAAAAAAGAAAAAAAAAGTGATTCAAAAGATAAATGTAACACCCTGTGTTTATGTTAATGTGAAACATGTATTCAATAAACGTCGCGTTAAAATTGTTAAAGAATGATCTTAGTAGGCTGACTAGCGAAAATTTGACCATTCGGAAATATTGTGGCCAAGCTTTGTTTTCGACAAATTTCAAAAAAAAAATTCATCCATAATTTAAGAAAACTTCCTCTTATAAAGTTGTAGATCTTTGAATTATCTTTTCGGGAATATAAAGATCACTCCAATCAGAGTTCCGAGTAAAAAGTTATAGCCGAAATAAGAAAAGTGCAGTAGGGCAAAGTTCACATGCGAACCGGTATTGAGATTTTAGCATACCGGTCCAGCTTATAAATTTTGGGAAAACACTGACACGCGGACCAGTATTGAGTTTTTGTATACCAGTCTGGCCTTTAAAAATTTAGGAAAATAGAGACAACGGATCGGTCTTATATTTTTTGCATACCGATCAGCCAGTTAATCCTGTGCACCGACTTAAGCTCGTTTTTAAGGCAAATTTCATTTATTTTCACCCCAATTTCGAGCCAAATATCCAACCACACCTAATGGGGTTCTAGAGAGATATTTCTACATATCTATCCTCTCACACTTAATTTCAAAACTCAAAATCATCCGAATGTCATTTTCCGTCACTATTCATCATCTACAACCTTGGTCATCCTCTATTAGAGCTCAAGCATGAGCTAGGGCCATGCGGATAAAAGTTTATGCTTCATCGATTTGGGGATCTTGCTACTCTAGGAACGTGGTAACGCGAAGGATTTGGGATTTCACCGAACGGGGCTTTGGTTTTACCTTTCTTTCTTTTTTGGGTCTATATATTTGAGGTAAGGGTTTATTCATTTTCAAAACCCGATATATGATTTCATTCTCCAAAAATCATTATGCTTTTACCATAATTATTTCAAAACAAATTATATTATACTTGTTGAGATTAATATTCCATAATTTACAAGTTTTATAAATGTGTTGTGAAGCAATATATGCCATTTAAACTATATATGCATAAGTTGTGATGTTCCGTAGATGTATGAATGTTACATGTTTCTCGAAATTGATTTGTTGACCAGTAATATACATCATGAAATATAGATTGAGAATTGTTGAAGTATATATGGCATAAATTGTTTCAAGTATTCATTTAATAGCATGAATTGCATGTTATGCATTGAATTGCATTAATTATCATGTCAACCAGAGTCTTGGCTATTCACTCAGAAAGTATGGAATATTATGTTGGCATGTGGCATGGAGATTGTCCCTTAGGATGACAATATCTTATATTTATGAAGTGGAAAGCTCTCTATATTCATTGCGGCATTTTTGAATTTGTTAACTACATATTTCTAGAAATTCTTCACTTGTATGTGGATATATTCTTGACTATGTTATGTGGCGGGATATCACCCACAGTTATATGTATCTATGTTTGACCTTCTGTCGGTGAAAGGAATAATTGTGTTTAGTACTTACTTGTATGAAAATAAGTAGGGCTCGGTGCCCCTGGGTTGAAAATTCCTGAACCTCCATATGGGTAGCAAATCGTCAGCTGTTTAGAGCCAGCGATGAGAAGTCCTGAAATCTAGACAACGGCATGACACTAATTGTTTTGTTGATGTGACAATGTTCTGTTGATATGGCATTGTTGGACTATGGTCCAATTGTTTATTATCTATTGATATTCACCCGAGATGGAGAGGCCACATTCTGATCGTATGCAAATTATTCTTTTAAGCGGCCAGGCCTACTATTGTTGTTATGATTGTGATTTAGTTCAATTATAATATCTCTTGACAAGGACCAGTTAAGATCTCGAGCGGGCAGGCCTATATCATATTATGTCTCAGCTTTATAAATGTTCTGGTGACCTAACATAACGATTGACATAAAGGAGATAACCTACATATGCATGCATTGTTTTATGAAATCATGGCAATTGATTGAATTAACGGTTGAAGTATAAATTATTATCCATTGTTACTTCTGTTTTTCAAACGTAATATCCCTTACCCCGCCTCCTACTGAGCAAATAGCTCACTTTGATTTTTTAAAATAATACAGGTATTTGGGAGTCCAGTGAGAACAAGGAAATTACGGGATCGGGGAGATGTAGAAGCTCTAATACGAATGCATTTTTGTTGTATAAATATATTTTTTAGGCAAGCTATGACTAGCCTAGAGTGTTGTTTAAGGTTTTGGAATACATTTGACTTAGTTTTGTATGAGCATTGAATGCATATATATAATGCCATTATCTTGTACGCTCTATTTGATTAACACATGTTATGTAATGCTTAAATTCTTTATATATATATATATACAAACCTATTTTAATCATCACAAAATAGGTTAATAACACTACATGTCTTAATTCCGGGTGTTATCCCGATAATTAGGCGGGGGGGGGGGGGGGGGGGTTTACAATAAATTTGGCAATAGCATTCAAATTTGAATACTTATTACACACTAATAAGTATTCAAATTTGGAACATTCAATGCACAAACGGGAACTTGTAGACCTTAAAATTTTGTTAGGAAAGCTAAAGAACAAGAAAATGTGTAGACACTATAAAAGCTGGTAACCAAGAAATATAAATTTTACATTTAAAAGAGGTCAACACTCAAAAATAAAAAATTCAACGTGAACAACAAAAACCCCAATGCAATTAGTAACATGATAATAATATAATAAACTATTATTTTTTATTATTATTTTAGAATAGCATCGATACAAGTGTATTAAAAACCACTAAATTGGTGACCATAAAAGAAAGAGTAGAGTTGGCAAAAACATACATACAAAAGTACCAAAGATAATAAAAAGCACTCGTTAAGGGCAGAACACAAAACTAGTGGTTTTAATTGGTTGCGTTACATCTTCCAAATTGTAAGGAATTATAGATAGAAGGATGAGAATGAAGAAGATAGTTAGGAGTTTGGAAATTGGAATGAACCAGAAGCAGAATAAATGGATTAATGGAACTTTTACTTTGAGGGCTCAGTCAAGATTCGAGAACTCTGTGGCCATTGCTCAGTAGGGAGGGGGATTATATGTTCTTGCTCTTGGCTTTTTTCTTTCTATAATTTGATTTCACTAAATTTGAGTTTTGGTTAATTTTTTTAGAGAAAAAAGAAAAAATGAAAATTAAAAATAATATCTACAATTTGAATTCAAATTAATTATAAAAAATTTAACCACAAACAATGTGTAATGGATAAAAATTGCAAAGGGACACCCATAAAATAAAAGTAAAAAATGATTAATCAAAATAAATAATTTTGTTCTTAATTAAAAAGTTGTCCTTTATTATAACGAGGGGTTAGATTGTGTCATTTATTATTATTTTCTATTTGGTTTTTCTTTCTTTTCTCCATTTTTTCCTAACTCTCTATTCTATTATCTTTTTAGGTATTTGTAATTAATTCAAAATACTAATTAAAGTTAACGAGGGTGTATTTAATTCATATTTTAAAATATTTTTATGAACTTTTTAAAGTCCGTGGATTCTTTTAAATTAGTAGATTATTTTAAATCTATATATAGTTTAACAGATTTTAATAAATCCATACATACTATAACATATTTTAAGAAATAAACTCTTTAATATTTATATAGATTTGATAAATTCATTGATTATTCTCATTACAACAAAAAAATTAAAGGATAAATAATAAAATAATTTTGATTACAACTTTAAAGTAATACGCAAATTATAAAACCGCCTCAAACGGTTCGAATCGAGTATAAAAACCTTGCGGGTTAGGTTTTTTTTGCCCTTCCTATTGTATTTTTATCTCCCATCTACAAAAATTCATAAATGGGAGAAAAAAATAAGGGGCCAACATCTTTATAGTTTCAAAAGAAGGTGATTAATTAGTTAATTAAAACTTTGAAAGTAGCTATATTGAAAGAAAACGAAACTTTTGATAAAATGAATGGAATAGAGTGGTTTAAATAGATTATAATAAAAATGATGAAGAAATAATACATAGGATTTAAAAGAAAAAGATGTTTTAGATAGAGAGAATGGAATGTAAGGGTTTAAAAAGATCATAGAGACAAAAAAGAAATAATACTTGGGGTTTAAGAAAAAGATTAAAAAGAAATCCATGTAAAATATTCCTCTCGAATAAAAGATTTGTTGGTAGATTTGAAATTCATAAAGATACTGATAACTCCATCAAAATCTATCAATTTATAAAATCGTTCAAATTTTATTGAGTTTTAAATAATATAAGATTTTAAAGAATTTTTTTAATCATAATTAAATACCATAAGATTTTAAAAGTTCTTTTAAAATCTCAATTGAATACATATAAATTTTAGAAATATAAAAAATCCTACAAATTCTAAATTAAATACACCACTTTAAATTTGTGATTATTATTAAAGAGGGAAAATTATAAGAGGAACTCCCTTTTATTATTCCAATAGGATGGATAGAGTTGTCAAAACAAAATTCCCCCTTTCCACCATTTTATGCGCTTCTTCCAAGCCAACTTAAGTGCATCTCCAACAGTAGTATACATTTAGGTTTTGTGTAAAATATACAAAACTTATAAATTTTTTGAGTTTCAGTAGTCTTTTAAATTTATTTTTTGTGTAAAATGAATGTGTAAAATATACCCCAAGTTTACACTGCCACATCAGCTTTTTCTTTTCTCAATTATTTTACAATACTTTAAAATGTAATAACTTTTCATATAAATTATATAATTTAATAAAAAATATATATCTAAAATCTACTCATTAAGACCAACAAATCAAGATCCATTGTTGTTATAATATTATGTATACCAAAATTCAAGAAAAAATAATAAAAAATTGTATAAAATAATATCTAATATGCATAATTATCTTATTGGTTCATTAAAAATTTACACAAAAAGTTTTAAAATGTACCATTAGAGCATATTTTTTTTAGACTTCAAGTTTTGTATAAAAGTGTCTTGACATCTAGGATTTACACAAAAATATTTACACAACGGTTAGAGATGCTCTAGCAAATTTCTTTGTTTTCTACTTGAACCTAAGTAAAATCTAAGGTTGAAGTCGAGATTTGCGGTAGAGTTTCCTTTTAGAGTTAAAAGAGAGATTTAGATTAATTTTTTTTACAAAATAAAATAAAATCTAACTTCTATGTAAAGTTCCAGCATTTGATTACCCAACTTTGTCCTTGTGTTATAGTTTACAGATTTTCAAGCTAAACCCATTTTGGATTCAACTTTTTTTTCTTCATTTGTTTCCATCAATTTTAGGTTTTTATGAAATTTGCCACATTTACATAAGAATTTGATATCAAAACCTCAATATAAATTGATTAAGATAAAATTGTGAATGCGGATGAGGTTTTGATACAAAAATTCCTTAATTTGATCTCTACAACAACAAAAAGAAAGGGAGAGAATGCAAAACGAAAGACCACCTATTGTTTTTCCATAAACCACCCCATTATTGGTGATCTTTTGGAAAGGATCGTCCTCATAGGCTTTATATTATGAACAAAATCTATAAAAAATTGGGTTTTGTTTAATTTATTTATATTTATATCTAGTGTAGTCTTTTAGGGGTTTTGAGTTTTATTTCCACAACCACCATGGAAGTCGAGTGCATTGGTAGGTGGCGGAGAAACGGCAGTGGTTGGAGGTTACGCAGAGGTGGACGGTAGTCTAGCAAGGAGAAGAAATAACAAGAGAGAGCGAACGGGGCATTGTTCTCTGTTTCTTGGTTAACATGTTACTAGATTTTTAAGAGGAGGGTGGGGGAATGATAAAAGAAAAAAAAAGGCGGCAATCGCATTCGATTAAAAAAAATGAAAATTGTTTGTTTAGTTTTGAAAATTATATTTAAAAAAATGTTATTTATTTAAATATAATACATCTGAAAATTAAATTTTTTTTGTATGATAATTTTTTCTATATTAATTTATTTGGATCACATGGCTACAGGCCTGTGGATATAATATTATAATGGTAGCAGTGCTGGAAACCCTAAAGAGTATGAAGAGACAAGACATGATGGATAACAAAGTGGGAATTGTAACCTAAAGAGTTAAAAGCAAAGTTAAAGGGCTAATAAATAGTATAGCAATTTATTATTATTTATTTAAATGTAAGAGGATAAAATATGTATTTTTCACTCTTTAAAATTAAGTTTTTAGTTTTAAGAGCATCTCCAATCGTCTTATATAAATTTTGTGTAAATCCTACGTGTCAAATTGGGATTTACACAAAAATAATAAAGAATTCGTTTTATACTCCACTGTTTTAAACTTTTGTGTAAATATTAAACTACCAATTAGATACACACAAGTGAAACTTATCCTATATTTATTCCCTTACTTTTTAAATCCATATATTTCTAGATATGGGATGAAGTGGGATGAGGGAAAATAGACGCGAGATTATCTGATGTGATTGTGTAAATTGGGTTTATATTTTACACAATTTTTTTCCACAAATCTTAGGTGTCAAAGTTTATTAAAACACTGCTGCAGACTTTTTTTTTTTTACAAAATGCGTAAATTTTATACAAACAAAAATTATACACTATGGTTAGAGATGCTCTAACTGGGGAATTTACCATTTAAAACTTTAGATGAAAATTTTCAGTTTTAATTAGAGAAAATTAAGTTAGCACTTAATTTTTTATTTTTTTTGTTAACAAATAATTTTAAAATCACTTCAATCTAAAAACTTTAAATTTTCAAATTTAATATTTAAGTGGTGTTATCAAACACCACCTAAAACTTTACAAGCACACTAAAAAATCACCCTTAATGGTTAGAGCATCCTAGTATGAGCATGGCTACAACGACAAAAGAAGAGTGTCGCTATAAGTCATACAAATGTAACCAGGTTTGTCTTGGTTATTAAATACAATTGCATTTTTGTAATTAACACAAATGTAATTATCCTCCAAGTAATTAATGTAACTAATGGCAAAATTGCATGAATTCAAATAATTAAGTTCAACATTTTCTACTCTAATACGCAACTAAACTCAAGAACGAAGTCGCACATATATACAACCTAAATCAAACATACATGATAGCATTTATATATATGAGTATATATATAATAACTTTACCAAACTTTGAATCGCATATATACATAGTAAAAATTGCACAAATCAAAAACATGATCTACATGTATATATGTGTATTTATGCATGTAAATTGATGTGGTAGTAGAAGAAAATAACGACAATAGAGATGAGAAGCGGTTTGTTGACAAACAATAAGAGAGAAGAAACGGTGACAATAAATCGAAATGAGGATTAAAGGATTTTTTTTTTCTTTTGCCATATCCAAAGAGAGGATTAAAGGATTTGGGTGCCTAAAAAATTAAGATTGTAATTAGTGATTTCCGTTTTAAAAAGAAAAATAAATGTTAAAATTGAATTTCAAGAGTGCTTTCGCTAACACCCAAAACTTTATTGTCTCCCTTGTGGGAGTAACAAGCAGGATAGTTTTAGATCCTCCGTATAGTAAATATTTTTTTTAAATAGATAAAATTCTAGATAATCTATTCATTTAATTAAGTTTTGATTTATCCCTTTTGATTAGCCCAATCCTGAATCCACCCTTGGACTTATTAACAATCTTTACAGAGCCAATTAAAAATATATGTTCAACGAATCAAACACATTCTATCTCTCTCCGTCTTTTCTTTCCTTTGTACCAAAGAAGGTTTGCATAAGAACAGATTTTGAAGTTAAAAAGTTAGGCCCACTGCGGAGACGCAAAGAAATTGAGAAAGAAACAGAAACAAAAGCATGGTAGTGTTTGTATTTTTGTGTGCCTGTTAGACACAGAGCACATATTTCGGTCATAGACTCGTATTCTAAAAAGAAGATATCTCTGCTTCTGAAAGATTATCAGAGAATTCATCAATATGGTTATTAATGGAAATAATGTAGAATAGCTACAAAATTTAGACTGAAATCAAACAAATCTAACTTCTAACTCAACATGGAAATTAGGTTACCCCTCCATGAAAAGCATCCCGCCTGAAAAAAGAAAAAACTATAATTTACCAATAATCACTACAAAGAAAGGGTAAACAACTAAACAAAAGCTAAGCTAAACACTAAAAATGACATTCAGCTCAATGAATGTCAAATAAATTTATGTCGAATTGCCAATAAAAGAATACAAGAATCCTGTTTTCTTACGTTGCACCGCACAGTTATTCTGCACTATCTCCCACTTGCTTTAGCCTGTAAATAAATACATGGAAACCAAAGCGCAGCGAGATAGGATTCCCAAAGTGTAGGGGGGGAGGATGAGGCGTCAACATTATATGCTTTCGAACTCGTCTGCCGAGGTCCGTTTTGAGATCAATACATTCCCTTGAAAATGGGATTTGTACGGCAAATAGTCGCACCGTGTTCCTCGTACTCGGCTTTTGTATGGCAGGCCTGTGGCATGGACAAAGATAAAAATAATAATTGCAATATCCAAAGAAAAGTTCAATCACTCTTAATACAAACTTTAGCCAAACACGTCCATTAACTTATGTATCAATAGGAGTCACAAGATAGTTACGGTAAACTTTAATTTGTATTAAATGAGTCCGTATATTCTGACCGCCACAATTTTTGATAAAGAACCCTCAAAGCCTCAAATATTATGATTCCAAAATTACTGGCAATGTGATCATCAACTAAGCAAAACCCGCCAACAAAATTTTGGATTCCAGATTTAGAGACAAAAACATACGGTGAAGAATTCAGGTGTTGATGCAAGTACAGAGCCCCCAAACCAAACTGCATAGCTCTGGATAGGATTGTTGACTACATTGACTTCCACAGGCTGTGCCTAGGCACACCAACAGAATAGATCGTTCAATTTCATATACAGAATCAAAAGGAATCATTTGTTACAGAGTTATTAAAAGATGCTTACTTTCACATCACCGTCAGGCCTAGCAACGGATGCAAAAAACCGAGCATCCACTATCTTCTTTACATCCCGTTGCAACCTTTTGTGGAAGTCTTTGAACATGGTTGATCCTCCAGACAACACTATATTCTGAAAAAAAAAAAAAAAAAAAAAAACTCAATTTGGAAATTTTAGAAAGTGGAAAAATGCACATCAATGCATAAAATACAATTCAAGTCAACCTCACTCGAGATGGTAAACCAACTGGCCAGAGCCCACAATGTTATATAGGTATGCCTTTGAGATGTATGTCTTGTATTTTTTGACATGGCATAGGATACTCAAACATATATAATGAACCAGTGAAATGGATTATAATACTATCTGAAGGGTTCAGAATGTGGAGCAGATTGCCAATGCATAAAACTGAATAAGTAGGACACCATAAGAATAAGACCAGAAGAAACTTCATAAGCTTGATATTTAAGTTCTTTTCCTTACATAATTTAATCTATTTTTTTATGGGCAAAAACAAACAATACAATAAAAAGAATAAATTACATATCGCGTTAGTTGCTTACCTCATATATAGCAATAATGAAATATAGATAAACTTAATAATGTCCACAAGATATAATTCATCAAATGCAGTTTAGATAGTAAACATAATAATATCAACTATAGTTCAAGGTGTACAGATAATTTAGATCCACTCATAGCTGGACTTCATATCTACAATACATGAATGGAAAATATGATATTCATTGAACAATTCCTGAAGCATTGGTAGTCTTAAGTTGTTTTAAATTATCTAATAGTAAAACACTATCTTGTATCCAAACTAACTTACTGCACCTTATACAAATCCCTTCTCGTGTCAATTGGTGCAGACTGAATACACTTGTCTATCACATCAGGTAAAGGGGTAGTAAAGTCACTATTGCATATCTCAGGATTGAAAAAAACCTGCATGCATACCAGTTTAATCATTGGGGGAATGTCTTGTATAAGGAAGTGAAGTTAACCATTAGCATAGTCACAGATAGGAACACAATACTACAGTAAATGACTAATTTTTTTTTCTTTGCACAAAGTTGTAGCACTTTAAGATACTACTCCCAAGAGAACAAATCCTTAGAGTTGTGGTTGATTCATATCTAGACGTGGTAAGGCAATTGTGATAAAAGATGGTGCTTGAAATGAGAAAACATGAAAAGGAAATATAGTGTAGACCTCAGGACCAAGAAATCGTTCATAGCCAATATCACAAGTGTATGGGGCCCTAGTCTTCTCTTTAATGCCTCTCCATTGCTTAATGTACTTGTCTGGTTTTTTGTCATGTTTATTGAACTCCTGAAATCATTGCAGACTAAAAATATAAATCCTGGAATTAGATATATCATGCTAATACAAGTGCACAGCATTGAAAGTAATATGGAGTATCATAAACTGGGAAAAAAACATCCTTATTTTTGGCACAGAGCAAAATATGGCAGAAGAAAATAACACCTTGACAATATCAGAGGAGGTGTAGCAATACATTTCCTTAACTTTTCGAGCTACTTCAAGGGAATCTTCAGCCGGAATATGTTCTCCTCTTTCCTATGTGAAAATGTAAAAAATGAAAGTAAATCAGAGCTAAAACATTACTATCAAGTCCGTGTTTCAATCAACAGTTTTAGCATTAACAGGCATACATCTAGTCTAGATTGAGAAACTACAACCATCAGGTACTTATGGCTATTCACTTTTAACCATCTATCATCAGAAGAAATTACATAAGTAGAAAATTGAGTTGCAGAGTTTTGATGGGCTGAAGGAGAAAGTGGGTTTGGCTAAGAGCTTGAGACAAGCCAGAGAACGGTGAATGCCCAAACTAATGCTACTTAGATCTGTTTTGATGAAAAAGCAATTGTCCTTGAATTTGGAACTTCCTTTGTTCATTTTAGTGACATGCTTTTATAAAGTTTCGGTGGATTTGTCGTCTCTAAAATTGAGGGAAGTGTTTATTGAATAGTCACGTACTCACAAGAAGCGTTCCTCAAAGGTACGCACATTCTTGATAATGTGGCGATCGGCATTGAGACAGTTAGGGATATAGGAGTGGAAAAGAAGAGGCTAAGCTGTTCAAAATTGACCTCAGATACAAAGATCATTTGGAATAAAATGGGTTTTCACAATAGGTGGAGGAAATGGATTCCAGTGAACAGTTCATTATCATTCTTAGGAATGTTTAAAGAAGGATTGTAATGGCCACAGTTCGAGCAGCATGGATGAATAGAGACGGTAGTCCTTTTTAGATATATAAGAGGTTAAGGAAGTTGAGTGGATAGAACCAAATTGCTGACTTCTTTTCAGAATTTCTCTTCAAAGATTATTTCAAGATTATAATTCTTCTACTATTGAGTACAATTTCTAGGGGGTTATTTAGGGATGATTTTCATCATCTTTGTAACTTCCCCATGTACAATCCTCAGGTGGGCTTCTTGTCCCTTGTTATGCATGTCCCAAACTTATTTTGAAAAGGAAATAGCAGTTGCA
This sequence comes from Lonicera japonica, assembly GCA_021464415.1. Classification (NCBI taxonomy): domain Eukaryota; kingdom Viridiplantae; phylum Streptophyta; class Magnoliopsida; order Dipsacales; family Caprifoliaceae; genus Lonicera; species Lonicera japonica. The sequence continues at coordinate 62,076,610 of CM038468.1, read as the reverse complement.
CTATAGTCAGTCAATTTGACAAATGGCCATTGGCAATGATTTAGTAACAAAGTAAATCTAACATGCCCCACCATATAACAAATATCTCATTACAAACTTACAATACTAAAGATGCATTGTATCAGCTTTGAATCTGCAAAAGAACATAAGAGGCTACTACGTGCATTTCTCAATGCAAATAAAGTACACGTCTGAAAGAAGGGAAAGGGAAATGGGGAATAATGGTAGAATAACAATTTCCACCTAGAAAATGCAGACGGAATCTATCTGTCAATGAAAAATCAGCACCGTATTCAATATAAGTATGTGACAATGACAGAAACATACCCGCATTAGTTGCTGAATGAAGAGAGTAACATTTTCCCCAGAAATTGGAATTGACTTAATGCTGCTCCCAATAACATAACCTTCTGCAACAGGTACAACATGAGTAGCCCCATCTCCAACATCTACCACAACCCCTGTCATCTCACACTAAGAAAATGTGTAGGTTAACAAAAATGGAGATAACCACAGAACATCTATACTGACAATGAACAGCCGATCCTTTCTGAACGAAGTATACATATAAGTTACTGTATAAGTACATAGATAATCTGTTGTGTTTTGGGCACGGCAGTAACAGAGTAATTATCACTTAAACAGTGCTTTCAACAAATGCGCTCTTTAGTTTACATGTGACTTTAGTCGACATATACCCCATAATGACCGTACTATAGTACCAAGGTAATCTTTCCCCTTTTGGGAACTGGAGTGACACAGTAAGTTTCCATGTAAACTCCGCTCCAGCAAATACGTCCATTTGTTGACTTGTACCTTGGCATATAAGACTCGATAGGAGGAGGATGATAATGAGAAATGCAGATGCATTGGTCATGATGCATGTCTAGTTCCTGGTAAGAAAAGTATTAAGTACATAATCCATGTCATCCTTCCACATGTACGCAAATCTGCAGGGCCTCCTCAACAATCCGCTCATGCAAATATTGGTTATGAGGAGAATTATTGAAAAGCAACATTGGGTCGAGTAAAACATCTGGTCCAGTAACTACGTAAAGCTTTACTCATTAAATCACCCCATTAGTTATCCATCAAGTCTAATGAACACACATTAGCATTACTATTCAACTTTATTCCATTCATAGAAAAACCAAGATTACTTCAATAGTAAACTAATATAACTCAAAAGATTAATAGTAATCCAAAAGGTGAACTTCATGGCTGATTAATCTAACGTAGAGCCACGTTATCATTTGCCCGAAGAAGAAGAAGCAACAAATTAATTATAACCAAAAAAGAATACATTGATTGATACTGAGTACCAACCAACCTTAGATGTATTGTAACCTGCTGCTAGAGCAAGTACCGGTTGGACGGCGATATAAAGGCCCGGAACATTGAAAGTCTCGAACATAATCTCGCCAGTGTACTCGCGAGTCTCGGGGGGAGTAAGCGGAGTTTCAGTCAAGAGAAAATAATGATCCTCTGGATCACAACGCAAGTAATTGAATATACATTGTTGCCAAAAGCGCTCCATTGCATCCCAGTTATCAACCTGGCCTTGCCGAATAGGAAAAGTAAGATTATAAGTAGTACTAGATCGAGATTTGGAGATAGCTTCATCCCCAATAAAGAAATCGAGATCCGCCATGACCCCAGCGTTGTGCTGCAAAACCCAATTACTAGCCTTAACTGAGCTACGGGGTTGGTTTAAGAAGGACTCGTTAACCGCAACAACGGTGGGGAGGGTAAAGCACGGCTCCGCGTTACCCGCAAATCCCATTTTAGAATATCTGCAAATACACATGCAAAAGTCAAATAAAGTGGGGGAATTTAATCAATAAAACTCTCTAGATGGTAACGTACGTACCCGGTGCCGTTGTCAATGACTACAGCGGGGCGAGTGGTGGCAGGGTGGTCCATGACAGATATATATATATATATATATATAAGAGAGAGAGAGAGAAAGAGAAATGATTGAGATGGAGGGTTTAAAGGGAGATGGTGATGATCATGGTGACGTTGATCGTAAGCGACTCAACGGAAAGCGAGGTGGTAGTGGTGGTGGGTTGTTGATGAGGAAGGTGCGTCGTTTTATACTCCCTCCATTTCATTGGCAAAATAAATATATAAACTGCATGACAAATGTTTCATCAAACTAATCTATCATCATCATCATCATTATTCGTCTTCTTCTTTTTCATCGATACTTTTCTTCGCTATCAAACAACCTTCGTCTCTCTCTCTCTCTAATTCCACCGCTTTATGACTCTCACCTCGTCTAAGGACGTGAGTTCTGACGACACAAGTTACCACTTATTTGATTAATTAAATTATAAAAAAGTGTGTATTTTTTTTTCTGTAACTTTAATTATATTAGTTATTAGTTTTTTATAATTTTGTTAGTTATGTGATAATATGTGTTATTGTTATTGTTGAATTAAATATTTTCACGCACTAGGAGTGTTGTGACGTATTTTAAAATTGATGGACCTAAATTGAATTGATTTGAATATATTTATTAATAAATAAATCAAAAAATAACCAAATATAAAATGAAGAAACTGAAACTGAATAGGTTTAGTTCTAGTTCTAGTTTGGACTTTGGACTTTAGACTTGAAGAATTGAACTGAGCTGAGCAGAACCAGATCCCACCAAAACTTTGTCGTTTTGATATATATATATATAGTCACCGCAAACAAAACCAAATATAACAACTCGGTTGGATTAGGTCTCCCACATTCCCGACCCAACCAAATACGCCCGCCCTACATGATGGTGCTCTTTTGCCAGGTTCCGGAGCCCAAAGCAAGGAGTAAACTATATGGCCCACGAAAGTTTTCTGTGTTTCTGCATAAATTGCATCCAGTTTCCTTAAAGTCGGTCATGATTGTCCAAAGGAACTTTTTTGCTCTAGTAAAAATTCACTCTCCTATTATTCATTTTGCGAATCTTGCAACGCATTGAAGGGACCTACCAACTGCATGTCTGCAACATATAACATTAAACCCAAGTATTTTTAAAAATACGGTGAAACTCACATATAAACTTAGGATAGGAGTCATGTGGTTAGATATGTACATGTTCAAAAGACAAATCCCATTCTCAATGCACTGAATGAAAATTCTTTAAAACCGAGTAAATACGTGTTACCTCAAAAACAATATATTTTATATAAATTTAAAACCAATACTAAATTCCATCACCCGTGGGTGGGGTGATAAAGGAGCAAGAAAATGAACCCACACTGCACCATGAAACCGCACAATGTTCCAATGATAGCACTGTTACCGGAATAATTTTCCCAAAATTAGGCTGCCGGGGTTGAGCAAAAGACAGACAGGGAAAAAAAAATGCATCACTGAAAATCAAATTACAGTTGAGGGCCACACAATCATTGCTTACTCAGCCAAAGTCCAAAACTCGCCATAACGGAAACAATAAAATCCATCTTGAGATTTAGTTCAAGAAAATATATTACATCATCCAAAACGTAATAATGCAACTTTACTCTCCTTTTTCTCATTCCCTCTGAAAACAAAATACGCCTATCATGCAATAAATAATACAAGGATAACAAGAAAACCAAAAAAGGAAGAAAACATATTGAGATCACTTCCAAGCTTTTCTCCCGCGAAACTGTTTGCCTGCTATCCGTTGTTTCCTCTTTTTCTCTTGTTTAGATTTTGCTACCTTGGATCTCTTTGCAGCAAGTGGCATCTGCTTATTGTGCTGCTTCTGTTTATTGCTTGAACCACCAGTCTGTCCACAATCGAAACAAACAGTGTTAACCAAATTATCGTAATAAAATAATTCTCAAGTAGGAGAATTATACTTTAAAAAGGAGAGAACAATCTTGACAGCTTGGTCCATTTGATAACATGAAAAAGTTAAATAAAAACAATTGATTTTTGTAAGAAGTTATAAAATAAGATGGGACATGTGAAGAGATATCTTCTTACTTTGTTACTTTTTCCATGAAGAAATTTTTTTCTTTGGTGGTTGAGGAACAAAAAATTTTCACATAAAATTATGAAGGATGAGGACATCTACTCGTAAAATGAGCATAAAATAGAGTATCTCATTACATAACTTATTTCCCAACTTCTTAGTAAAATCAAGTATTTTTATTTTCTTCTTCCATGTTACCATCATACAGAGCCTTAGTTTCAGTAATCTAGAAAAAATGAGAGGATCATAAAGATCAATACTGCCCAGATGGTAAGTGTTAGCTATAAGAACACAGCAGTTCGAGTCCCCCCGCCCACATTCCCCCCTCCCCCATCAAACACTTGGGCCTTACACATCGCTTGTACCCAAAAAATAAATATTAATAGTACATTCATAGAGGTGATGGATTCAAGAATTCGCGGTAGAAGAGAGAGACTTTTAGTCAACTGAATCAATATTTCATACATTCCACAAATATTACTTGGGACATTTGGGTTTTGGACTTTTGGGTACCAAAGTTTTGCCGAAATTGGACTTTGGGTACCATTTTACACTATTCCGTGAGTCAACTAAAACGTTGACTGTTAACTCTCTCCAATTTTGTGTTTGAAGTACCGAAATTGTCCTTAACAATTAACAAACACTCTTACAAAATAATTTATCTCCCAAATCACGATCAAAAGAGATAAAGAGAGAAAAGAAGAACCCACCCACAATTTCCCCATTCATATTCCCTTGTAGAGCTGCTTCTCCATTTCTTCTTCCACCACAAATCCAACTTTACCTTTGTGGAGTAATCAAATCAATCGAAAAAGATGAGTCAAGTGGCAAGTGGGGCCAAGGGAGGGAAAGGGAAGAAAGGGTCAACCTTCACGATTGATTGTGGTAAGCCAATGGAGGATAAAATCATGGAGATTGCATCACCGGAAAAGTTTCCCCAGGAGAGGATCAAGGTCGGCGGCAAGGCCGCTGCTCTCAATGATTCCGTCATCGTCACTCGTGAGAAGAGCAAAATCACATTCTTCACCGTCCTTTCCATCTCCCTCCCTTGGCCCCAAATAGTTTGGATTTTTGTTATTTTTGGATTCAGATAATATGATACTTCCATTTCTAGATTTATAAAAAAAAAAAAAAAAAAAACCAACATTCCTCACCGTCCTTTCCATCTCCCCCGCATACGTCACCGGAAAAAAGAACATAGACAATCACTTGAATTTGGATTTGATTCTCATAAGGAAAGGAAATTATGTTCAGTATAAACTCCTTAGAGATCTATTCGAGATCTATTTGTGGTGCTTACGGCGTCGTTTGGTAATCCTCCTTAGAGATCTCTCTCTCATTCATAGATGAATGGTTAAAAGACAAGCCCCTCACTATCTTTAACTTCTCTCTCACTCCTCCATTCTCCATTGATGAAAACCGTAATCCAAACCCAACCGATATAAGGAAAACCACGTAAAGAACCATCAGTGAGTTCCCGTATAACCAGAGCACGCTCCTGCTTAGCTTAGCTTACCTTTCTCTCTCTTTCTTTTTCTCTTTCCTTTTTTTTTTGCAGTTCAAAACAAGCCTTTAATTTCATGATGGGTACTTTCTGAATTAATTCCCCTTTCCCCACCTCTTCCCTTTATTATTGTCATTATATCCTTCTCTATTTCTTCTATCATTTTCTGTTGTGTCTTTCTCTCTCTCTCTCTCTACAAAATGGACTCTCCCAACAGCGGCAGTATCCAGTCCTCAAGTGGAGGCGATGACGACTACGATTCACACGCCGATTCCATCTCCAATTTCATGGAGAGTTCACCATCAAAACCCAATTTGGTTTTGAAGTTAGGGATTCCCAAAAATTGAAAACTGTTTTTCTGTGTCCAAGAAAAGAAGAAATTGGATAGGGGATTAAGAGAAAACAGGGGAGGGAAGGAGGAAAGGATTAGATTTATTGAAATTGATCAAGAAATTTACAATGTTGATATCAAAATTCAAATTGGAATAAAAGATTTTGATGTTAAACAAGGGTATTTTTGGGTACAAAATTTTAAGTTAACAGTCAACCGTGCTTGACTCACAAAATGGTATCCAAAGCTCAATTTTCAGAAACTTCAGTACCCAAAGCCCAATTTCGACAAAACTTTGGTACCCAAAACCCAAATGACCCTAATAACTTTTCTATTCAATACATCTATAACTAACCTTAACAAGTTTTTCAAAAAGCTAATTATTTCACAATAATGTTGTTATTATTATCAATGGTCACAAAAATAACTTTTCTATTCAGGCACAAACTTTTATGTTTTTAGTATTAAAAACAATGCTTCTCTGACGATAAAGATTATAGTTGGGTAGTTCCACATCTAAATAATAGTAGGGACTAGTAATTTGACATAGGAACAAATTTTATAATGCCTTGAGCACAAGTAACTCATTTTAAGAACAAAATTAACATTGTTGTCACCTTATGGGTACAAGTAATCCATAAGTCAGGGGACTTGGAATAGTGGCATTGAATAATGCAAATGCCTACATCCGCCATTAAGTACCTTATATAAAATTATTTTACTTGTAAGTAACTTTTTTTATCAGTTGAACAAGTATCCCTTTCGGTTGTAGGAGACTCCACTGCAGGCAACAGTTGAACAAGTAGCCTTTCACAAATAGCTCAACTCTCACAAGTTACAACGTAAAGAGACAGATACAGAAAGCTAAGGACAAGTAATTCCAAAAGTCAAGAACAAATATGCAAAAAAAAAATGAAAACATACCTTTTTCTTGTTTACAGCTGTTCGAGCCTTGTACTTCCCTGTCTCCTCTCTCCCTTCTCTAATTAATGCCAGTCTTTCCTCCTTGCTTAGCTTTCTCTTTATGTTAGCCTGGCAAGTGCATGCAAGTTAAATAACATCACACGGGCTGTAGCTAGGATAAGAGAGGAGCAGTAATAAAATGCAATAAAATATTATACAAAGAGATCTTCGGAATATTCAAAGTTCTCTGTAAATACAATTGATATTTAAAAAACAAACACACACACACACATACGCTCCTTACTTATATTGCACATAATTTTGCAATTTTCAAGGTTATGATAGAGAATATTTTATGTTGCCAGTGCTGAAAACATGTTCCCCCTTTCTCCAGGAATCGATTATGGTATGGTATACATTCTGTGAATTTAACAATTCTCTGAGAAAGACGATGAATAGATGTTGTCTAACATAGAAGTCCCCACTCTCATGACTATTTTTGTTCCCCCATAACTTCCAAAACACACTATCATCTATGCTCTTCTGCATATTTTATATATAATTATACATCTTCGTAAACAACACGTCAATGCAGATAAAAAGCGAACCAATACGCAGAACTCACTTCAAGTTTAGCAGCATCCACCCTCCTAGCACTTAGTTGATCAGCACTTGGAATTTTAAAGTTTGTTGACTTCACATCTGAACTCTTTCGTAACAATCCATGCCGATCCAGTGCAATCCTTGCTTGCTTCCTTGCCTAATTATTATAGAAGGTCAAAAGGTAGACACTAAATAATCAGCATACCAAAATACGTAGTACAACATTATAGGGAGAAAAATCGCAGTATGGGGTTCGTGACTATTCTTTGATAATGTTCCTGAAAGATTCTAGTCAGAATAAACACCAAATGAAGCTTGGTTCAGTATGAAAAAACAACATACCTCTCGCTCATTGATTCGTTGAAAGTCCTCATTAGAAAGAATACCGTCATCTATATTGGCCGGGGAATGCTCCGTCTTTGCTCCTGCCAACTTCTTCAAAGCCCGGAGACTTTTGTTAGCAGAATTCAGTTGATCATCAAAATCAGAGAACTTCCTCTTCTTCCCTTTAGAATCTTTTATGCCACCATTGTCCCTGGCATCTTCATCTTCAGAAACTTCATCATCTTCTTCCAAATCATCATCTTCACTTTCAGTTCCAAAATTAAGGCCATTTATATTGTCATTTTGATGATCTTCACCAGCAGAGTTGCCAGATTCATACTCCAAAGCATCATCATCACTGATATGATCGACGCTATTAGCATCCTCGTCGGTGGCACCAACATCTTCTTCATCAGTTTGATTACTATCATCAACATCAGAACCAATTTCACTAGCATCATCACTGCATTCATCATCATCATCATCTTCATGTAATAACTCAATCCCAGGTACATTACTGGCAACATTCACCTCACCAAATGCTTTAGGCCTTGCCTTCGGGTTAGTAGGGCGCCCACGATCTTTCTTGATGAGAAGTGACGGGCAAACCTGCAGGTAAACAAAGTCAGTATTTCTGAAGTGGCACCTTGATCCCAAAACAAACACACACAAACATATACCTCTCGAAATAACGTAATAAGTGAACGAGCAGCTGATGAAACTGACTTCTCATGTGATTTCTTATACAGTACAAGGTCTTGAAGCAAATCTTCCGTCATCAACTAATCACAATAAGAAGGAAAATCGAGAATCAGTGGCAGAGATATAGGAAGTGGGATTAATTGACTTTCTTAAAAAGTATCAAATATTTTCAATGGTTCAAAAATAAAGAGTCCCAATAATAACAAAACTATACACACACGTATATGTATATATATAAATAACTCAACAAGGTCATGGATAGAGCATACCAAAGGAATGCGCAGACATATCTCTCGCACTACATTCAATCCAACAGTTATGGCCTGGCAAGGTGAAGCGTAAGAAATTAAATCCATGTCTTCCATAAGAATTACAGTTATTACAACACAATATAGTAATACCTCTGTGCGTGAACGATCATGCACAAACTGATTGACAATTTGTCTAAACAGCGGTTCAACTGCGTCAGGTGGCACCTAATCAAGACAAATATTCTATATGAGCAAGGATTGGGTCCTCAAAGGTAAACAGATGGCATGCTCCTGGAAGGGTAATAATCCAAATGAAGAGAAAACTACATATTAGAGGTACAAGGTCCAAGCAAAGAATGCTTAACATACCATATCATGGCAAGACTGAACAGCTGCTGCAAGTAAACTTGTAACATCACGTTGGTGGGGCTGTCAATGACAATAGAGTTCTCATACATCAACTCTCAGCAGCAAAAAAAATTAACTTTTTAGTGCATCATGATAACATACCTGGACGTATTTCTGAAGATAAGGATAGAAATTCAATAACATCAAACGGTGAAGCCCAACAGTCCGGGCAATTACTTTCAACATCATCATCTTAATCTGCGGTGGAAAAAGAAATGCATACATAACGACAGTACCAGGGAGTTACTAGCAGTGAGAACACCAAAAGGTGAAAAAAAATAAAAATAAGAGTGCACAACAAAGCCAACAAAAACACAAACAGCAAATCTGTGATATCTCACCTGCTCTCTCAAGCAAATGTCAAACTAAGAAGTGTGGACAAGAATCTCATTATAAAAAAGTCTACATACAAATTGAGGCAATGCATGATCTACAATGAGATATCACAGATTATTACGGATTCAGAATAATTACCTCAAATCGTTCATTGCATGTTTGAAGGCGAGAAAACAGCTTCTCAGCAAATCCCTAAGAAAACAATACATTTAGGAGCCTTCTCCCACAGTTTCAATTACAATGCACTGTAATACCAACTGCAACGCGAGAAACCAACATACCTGTGGATCTTTCAAATGGTTAAGTGGCGATAAGTAACTTGAGTTATTGTTCTCTGAAGACATACGTTGCTGCTTTTTCATGCTACGAATGACACGCTGCAATTTTGCTTTCTTTTTCTTTTTGCTAGATGTTGTTCCTGCGTGGTTTGCCTAAACTCAATAAAACATATGACATTAAAAACCATCTGGATATTCATTTACAAGAGCTACTAGATATAATATTACTGTGAAAATTTTATTCATGCTCCTTTCCAAAATATAACAAACAAATAATATAGAATGCCTCCAGATGTTTCATCATGCCAGACAGCCTAGAATATTGTAGTGCGGGAATTGTTCATAAAATGAATTATCGAAAGCATAGGTTCAGCAGCTTGACAGGTAATAGGCTATCAGAATAAATCCATTTCTGTAGTAGATGGAATTGAGATCTAATACTCCCATTCTTCCTAATGAAAAAAAGCTTGTGAAGAGGCCCTCCAGTTTTCTAAGAAATTACAAACCTAAGGAAAATCTAAAAGTGAGCAACTAACCTTATAAATAGCCTCTTTACTAATAACAACATGACGCTGTGGGGTGGCCAACTCATCTTCACTGCTTGAATCATCGCTGTCATCGTCATCTTCAATCTTCTCGCAATCGAGAAGAAATGATAGAGAGGCAATCATGATCCTAAGGAATTCCAGTACATATAGGGCATTATAAATCGAATATTAGAATGGAATCCCCACACACAGAGAGAATAATTTCCACCTTGATGACGTATGAAAACATGCTGCACATATAGCATTTGCTGTTCTATCATCAAACCACACCTTACGCCGATAAAAATCACAAAGTGTAATGAGCGATCTTTTAGCTTTTGTTTCATCCTCTTCCTGTCAGAACACATGAATTTACGGATCAAATGCAACCCCTAAAAGAAAATGTGAAAGCTAAGACATTTACAAACCTGTAGCATTGCAAACAAGATATTCTGAAGAGCCCGATTTTTTGCGTCATTCTTGTGCTTCTGATTCATTCGCCTAATACTATGAATAACGTGTGAAAATGCCAGTTTTTTCAAAGTTCGATCATCTAACGTCTGAAGCTCCATGAACAATGCAAGAGTCTCTCCGACGTCAACTATCTAAATATAAATAGTAAAGTCAAAATTCAGATAGAGGAGAAAAACGGAATTTTGATTTCCAAGAATCAAAGCTAGGGAAATACACTCAGACAGAAGGGCCACGGGTGAGAAGTAATAACGTGAAAAATACTTGCGCCTATTCTGCCTCTAAGTTTATTCAGCGTTCATTATTTCTATTTGATGTTATGGATTTATTCTTAATTGTCCACGTACAAAAATTTCAAAATAAGTCAAAGTAGTTTTCACCGTCTGATTTTTTACCTAGAGTCAAAATATTCTCCTCCTAATGAAACAGATATTGGTTATATTTCCAAGTTTTCTATATATAATTGGCATTTCCATTTTCTTTTATTTCCTTTTTTTTTTTGTTCTTTTTTTGCATAGGTAGAAAAAAGCCTTAAAAAAGTTGTCTCCAAAGGTGTTCATTACTTTTTTCGATCAATGGTATCTCCTACTCCATCACCATTTGCATCTGTACCAATATGACTCAACTTCCTCCTCATATCATATGAGTATTTTTATGGATGGTTACAGAAAGTGGAGCATACTTTTTTCCATTTTTAGTATAAATATTTGGATGGATAGCAATCAACATAGTCGAAAATGGATCAAGGTGAGAAGAGTGACTGCTTTACTAAAAGACTATCAATAATCGTAAAATTAAAAAACGAGAAAAAAATAAAAGGAAAAGAAAAGAAAGAATACTTACGAACTGAGATCGTTTCTCATCCATAGCAATTAAAAATCAAAACCGAAGCATCAAAGTGGCAAATAAACATACCAATCACAATACCTTTTTATTGATGAGAAGAATCAAAGCTTGCACGATATGACACCTAAGCGAGGATGGCAACGCCCGGGCAGCAGACCGGAGCAAATCAGCGAGTTGTTTGGGGAAATCGGCGAGATGATTAGGGTAAAATGGAGTAACGTGAGCCAAAAACATGGCTCGGTCACCTAGGTCCTTGGCAACGGTGTGATCGCCACCGACGCCAGTTATGGAGGTAAAATTAAGCGCCGCTTGTTGTCGAAATAATTCGAGAGAAGATTTGAATTGGTTGTAAAGTAGGGCTAATTCAGTTTCGTAACCTTCAGGGTCGCACTTCATCTTCGATTGAAGTGATGGAAGGCTCAGCTTCTCAGATGATCGACCGGAGGCCGAGAGAGTATCCACTGAAATATCCGGCATGGCTATTTCGCCTTAGAAGAACCTCTAATCTAGTCTAGTATAGGAAACCCTGCAAAAACCCTAGAAGAGATGGGTTTCCCTTCCAACTAGAAGAAAATGCAGATAAACGACTGCTGCTATGTTATCTTGTGTTATTATTCGGGCCAACGGTTATGTGCAAATGTTCAAAAAAAAAAAAAAAAAGCAAAGGACTAACGGTGACCTAGAAACCTCTCCATTCGGACCAATAAATTTTGGGCCGAAGGTTTAAACTAAGCTCAATTTTATATATATATGATATGATTTCAAACTAGTATTAAATTTCAAGCTTAGTTCGACCATAATATAATATAATATAATAATTTAAAGCTTAGTTTGCGCACATAAAATGTATTAAAATTCAGGCTAAAACAAGTTAGGCTTATTTTAAATAAACTACAAGCTAAACTCATAACCGGATTAATAGTCCTAACTTGAATCTATTAAAAACAAAAAACAAAAAAAACAAAAAAAAACAAAGGAACTCATAATTTTCAGACAATTAGTAATAGCGAATGATAGACCAACTAGCAAACAATTGAGCCCAATTAGATAACAGGCCGCCCTGGTCCTCCTAAAGCCAACCATTTGTTGGGCCTAATATGGAGTGAAATAATAATAATAATAATAATAATAATAATAATAATAATAATAATAATAATATGGTGGATGAATACGTAATATTTGATCTTCCCATACTAGTCATACGTCGAGAATTGGTATAGGCGGTATCGGTTCGTTTTTATTAGAAATACGTAGTCAAATACTTGCGATACGTGTGTATTTTTTTTATACACTCAAATATTTAATTTAGCAAAAAATATTTAATTATTAAACGAATAATTTAATGATAAGATCTTTCTATTTTTAACTAGCGTAATAATGTATGATGTTTTACGTTGAAATTAAGGTGGAGTTTACCATTCTTAAATAACTAGAAGGACCAGGAGTAAATAATAATTTAAAATATTTATCAATTAGGTATAACGATTAACCAACACTAAAATTTGCATATATTTGATAAATATTTTTAGAATATGTGATAGAGTTTATACAAGTGGGTTCAAAACTTCAAATACCTTAACTTTAATAATTAGAGGGACTCACAAATACTATTAATAATAAAAAATATTCAATCATCACATATAAAGGACATGTTAATCCTTACTAGGTAGAGTCGATAAGTTAAATACATAATTTAGTTGACGACTTGATTGTAAGGGATGATTTCCTCTTCAAGGTGTGTTCGTTTTGGCTTCTTTTTTTTTTTTTTATGTACGAGTTAAAATTTCACAATACAATTTAAAAATTTTATAATACAAACTATGACTTCACAAACTTTTACAATAAAAGGTAAACACACAATTACTGCAATAAAAAGTTGTCAAACTAGGGGTATGATAAGAATTACGAAACAAATAAAATACCAACCCATTACAAGACTGTTAACAATTTCCTCCTTTAAGAGCATCTCCAACTGTAGTGTATAATGTTGGTTTGTGTAAAATTTACACGTTTTGTAAAAAAAATGATCTCCAGTAGTCTTTTAAGAAACCTTAACACCTAGGATTTGTGTAAAAAGTTGTGTAAAATACAAACCCAATTTACAGAATCACGTCATATAATCTTGCGTCTATTTTCCCTCATCTCGTATCTAGAAATAAATGGATTTAAAGAAGCAAAGGAATAAATATAGGATAAGTTCCACTTGTGCGTATCTAATTGGTAATTTATTTAACATTTACACAAAAATCTAAAACAAACGGTTGGAGTATAAAACGATTTTTTTATTATTTTTATGTAAATCTCACTTTGACACATAAGATTTGCACAAAATTTATACAATAAGATTGGAGATGCTCTAAATTGACAAGTTTTAAAAGTTGACAAGAGTTCCGGTCCATCACTCAACCAGAAATAAAATATACAATTAAAAAAACTTTTTAAAATTCGGATAAAATTCGACAAATTTGGATAGAATTTGTATCTATCAAAATCTGATAAAAGGTATAGGAATAGTTCATACACGTCTACATTAATTAACGAAGTCCTCGTGGCAATAAGAAGAAAAAAAAGACTCTTCAGTTTCCACTTATTGAATTGTATACGACTATTTGATCAGTATGTGCTGGGAAGTTGGGAAGCAACTACACAATTGCATTGGGTTCATATTTTTTGCGTATAAACTAATGTGTCAACATTCTTGGTCACAGTGTGTCAATATAAAAATGCAGACAAACATTAACATATAATTGTGCCTCTTTAAACAGTCCTAGAATCTGGTTTCCAATTAATAAGATTTTTAACTTAGAATCCTTCTAAGAAAACACCGGCAATTACATTTCGATTCACCACACTAATTATACGACATGATACGAAAACGATTCTCAAAGTTTTCACTCATCCTCATTTTATACTAAATAAAAATAGAATTAACATTTGCTTTAAAATCACATATTAAGAACCTTATAAATAATAATACAAAAATATCAGTTACGTGTTTCATATTTGTTTGGACCTTTGATATTTATCTAGAATATTGTTTTGTTTATAAACCGAGTCCTTAATGGTAATATTAAACACATCTTAACGTGATGCAAATAAAATTATGGACCGGACCCACATTAGTATTAGTGATCTTAATTAGGAATTTAAAAAGGTAGTGGAAGCAGGGCAGCAGCCTCCCTTTTGGGCCACACATGTTTCCTGGTTACAAGGGGGAGCAAATAAGGATGGTCCCATGAAACGATTTATATATTTATTTTCTGATTGCACTCTCCCTTTTGGGCATCCACTTTTTTGTGTGTTGTGCTGTCATATCACATACCATATTTATATATTACATATAATCTAACTGTTGAAAATAGGGTTTCATGTAGTGGTATATCATAATACTGTCAACCCTTTTCCAGGAATGAATTAACTCTCTAGTTATTTTTGGACCTATGCTGATAAGGAGAAACAAAATAAATGGGGGAATTAGCAGGGTGCATGTAAGCTAAATAATGAAGTTTCAAAAATTGTAATGTTGACTCTAAAGTATAATTAGTACTACAATCTTACTTTTCTGCTTAATCTGGTTATGAAACATCAAACAACAAGGCTTTATTTGATTTACGGAAAGAAAATTAATTTCCCTGTTTTTTTCATGGAGGTGTATTTCTTGTGTTTGATAAAGCATGAAAAATATTTAAGTAAGTTTATTGTTGTCCAAATTTTTTATAATAAATATTTGAAAATCACATGAAAAAATCAATCTCATAAGTTTTGAGATGAATGATTTTACCCCTTATTTTTTTCCTCTGTCAAAAAAGTGTTTTTGGAATTTGTACTTATCAAACAAAAGAAATGAAAAACTTTCCTTTCCTGAGTTCTCAAATCTGTGAACCAAACGAGGCCCAAGTGGCATGCTTGCTGACGAGATTCCTACTTTGATTGAGCATAAATTTAGATAGACAGTTCGAAATTCAATTATGTGAATCCCATTGAATTCGTTTCAAAATTGTCTTCATTTCGAGAGATAATTTTATATAGTTTTGAGTTCATCTGTGAAAGTTACTATTTACACAACAATATTTATTTCAATTAAATTTAATACTTAGACTGGGCATATATTTAGTTACACTGCTCATAATCCAATTTCATGAACTCTATTGAGAATTTTGATATAAAACTCAATGTAGTTGATGGATTAAATTATAAATTGTGTAATTAAAGATATGCTCGTACTATATTTAATTGAAATAAAACATGACTGTGTAAATATCAACTTTTAGATATGAACTTGAAAGTATATAAAAGTACCACTTAAAATGAAGATGATTTTGATAAAAACTCAATAGAATTCACATAATTAGATTATGAGATGTGTACCTAAATATATGTCTAGTCAAAATATCAAAATTAATTGAAATAAAATTTTACAACGTAAATATCTACTTTCATATATTAAATTGAAAATATATAAAACTATCCATTGAAATGAAGTGAATTTTGATATGCATTGAAAGGAATTCACATAATTGGATTATGAACTGTGTAACTAAAGATATACTTAATCAAAACAAAAGCCTCGTCAGCAGTCTTGTCACCCGCTACTTGGTGTTTTGTAACTAGAATGGACAGAAGAGTTAGATTGTAGTACTAATTGTAGTTTATGGTTAATATTGCAACTTTTGAGACTTCAAGTTTAACTTGCACGTACCCCCAAACTTCAGATGAACTTTTTTATTTTTGCTAATTTCCCAAATAAATGTATTAAAATGTTATAGGGTGGTATTATTGTCAAATTAATTATATTTATTATTATAACGATGTATAACTTTAAAAATATGCAGTACAACTTTTTAAAAGAAGTACTATGCTATGACAAATCGAGAATTGTTTTGATAATTAAATAGCAAAAGTGTCTAATATTGTAATATTTGTGATTCAATCATATATACAACCAGTGTTTTTTTAGGATAAATTAATGATAAAGATATTAATAGTTTAGAAAAAAATAGTATATAAAATAAAATGTATTTTGTTGATCAAGTAAACCTTGATTAAACATAGTTAAAAATTAAAATCATTTAAATATTGGCGAACTTATTAGTTAACTCGTTATTTTTATTTTCACAAGTCAAAAAACAGATGGGAATGTTATAGTCACCTCTCTTCCTTGGAAACGCAGGGTGGAGAGTAAAGGGGACATCCCTTTCACTTACTTTTTGTTATCATTTAAAAGGATTAATTCTTGATTCAAACACAATACACGTGTATGGGGCTATAGCTAGAGCTAGTAGCCCATGATTTTGTGCGAAGAAAATGGGTAGCAACAGGACATAGCTAGTAAAGCTACCATTGTAGACAATTCATTTCGAATATGTTGAAGCCCAGTGAGTTGATATTAATTTGATAAAAGTGAACATCTTAAAAACTATATTTAAGATTGAATCTTTAAGTTTTTTGTGGTAGAAAGCGTCGGTCTTCATGCAAAATGTTTTAATTTGAGCCTCAATCTCGCTTTTTTCTAGAGTTGGAATCAGTTCGATTCTTGTCCAAAATATGCAAAATCGAAATCGTTTTTTTAATGTTAAAATTAATTTTATTTTATGCATATTTTTTGAAGAATCGAAAGTGGAATCGAACCGATTGAAACGGTTCGGTTTTAGTGGTTCTTTGGATAACCGAATTAATCTAAGAACCGTTAATTAACTGAAAGTAATTAATATAATTAACCAAAAGTACATCTCAAACAGTTAAAGACCCAGTAACAAAAGGGATATTATAATATATATATATATATATATATATATATGTATTTATAATACCGGTTCTTTCACTTACATTTACTAAAGAATTGAAAACCGAACCGTTATTTTTTATAAAGAACCGAATTGTTAATACACATATTTTATTATTAAGAACCGAACCCCTTTTTTAAGTTCGATTTCCCGGTTTCCAATTTATTATCCCAGCCCTACTTTTCTCTTCTCGTTCGCAAATCACTTGAATTTATAAAATTTTCATAAGACTGTAGTTATTAGGGGAAAAATACAACAATATCTTCTTTTTGGAAAAAGTATGTTTGGACACAAATATATTTAGTGGCCTCAAAGTAACATATTTTAAGAACTTACATAAATTTAAAGTATTATCTTTGTTATTATTTAAGAGTCTGCTCTTTGTTTTGACACTTTTTTTTATTACACTAATTGCATTACAACTAATAATTTAGTTAATATGAGTTTTGATATGTTGATTATTTGATTTTTTTTAAAAATAAATTTTTAATTTTGGGCATTTGAAAAAAAATATTAAACTATTAATGAAGAATGGTGGAGTACTAATAGAATTATCTTTACAAATTCTTTTTGAGTAAATTAAAATTTTCATTAACAATCAAACCATATACAACAAATAGATCGAATGCATACTCCTATAGTCTTCTTATCAATAATAATACATCACGCGCTCACTAATGTTCGACTCCTGACAAAATCACCCGGTGCTCCAAATTTTATTTACAAAACTAAAGTACGAATACGGAGGGCAGACAAGATTCAATCGTGCAAAAGGATAAAAAAAAAATTAAGAATGCCTCGGTTTGGGCATATATATACACTCTTTTCATTCTTTGTTGATGGGCTTTTAATTATTTTTCACTATTTGCGTTTAAATTATGTTAGTTCTTGGTAGTCTAATAACGAGTACCAAAAAAATTGACCCTAAAGAAACGTGCACATTATTGGTCGGAACGGAAATTCCACTTTCATCTATAAAATGATTATTCTTTTCCCCATAGATATCAATGCAGGTAGGTTACAATGACATATGATCTTGTTAAAAATTTAAATTTTCATGGTCACGTATTACTATTTAAATATTTTATGTTTTAAAATTTACTTATCATCTTGTTATATAATAAATTAAATTTGTTAAAATTAAAAAAATTTAAGCAACAAATAGTTAAATATATACGTGTATGCGCGCGTATATACATGTTCACGTGTGTCACTTTTGTATAATTACTTACTCAAACTATTCCTTTTATATAATTAAACATGAATAGGACATTAACAAACGGTCCTTTTCTTGTGCTTTTTTAGAGTAAATGATGTGGTTATGTCTTCGGAGGAGGAAGAGAATTGTTAGTAGTCATCCTCCAAGGTTTGGTTGAGCTTTAAGGCGATTGCAATTCAACTTAATTAGCATTATATACATTTAATTTAAGCTGTGTTACTAATATATCTAATTTGAGAAAATAAAAATAATAAATAATGTAATTTAAATTTACTTTTAGTAACATTGTTTAAATCTTGTTACAACTATATCTTTTATAACAAAAAATAAAAATTTATAAACTAAATTAAGTAATTCAAAATCCTGCGAACCATCATTCTTAAATTTGAATCTTATGAAATATAATTGTGAAAGCCAAACAATGAGTAATATTTTATAAATCTCATAATCTTAACCTAAATAATTTACTTTTAATTGAACCAAAAGAATTAATAAAAAATACGCATAAATTAGTTTAGACTCATGCACTTAAACCAAAACTACTATTGAGTTTTTATACGGAGAGAGATATTATATCATGAATTGTCACGTCATCTATGCTGGCATGAGAACCCACATTATATGTTCAGTGAATTCAGAAGGTTTGGACTCTGACAAACTCAAATAATTAGTTACATGTTGGAGTTGGACTACTTTTGGCTCCCCCACCACCGGTTCACTCAATAAAGACTTTCAAACGTATTTTTTAGATTTGGATAGAGAAAAATCAATAATTTTACATACGGAGTTCGAGTCCGAAAGAGAAGGAGAAAAAAAAATCAGTTTTGTTTTGTTGAAATTAGAAGTGATAGGTAATTTCTTGCTATGGTTACCATCTTTTTCTTTATATTTATGTCTTGAAATAATATCTTAGGATAAACAAGACTTGACTTATATTTAATTTAAATTAGTCAAATGGTATAGATTATCTGTATATATTTTTATTACGAGTTAGTCCAAGATTAAGTTGGGATTGGATTGGATAGCTATTTATTTTAATATCTAGTAAAATTATGTATGAAACAACTTTTTAAGTTTTTTTTTTTTTTTTTTGGGACCTAGATAGAATTGAACAAGCAAAAAGGAAGATACAAATAGGGCCAACAGCACCGAGAAACCAAAAAAATAATAAAAAATCCAAATAGCAAGCCTATACCAGAAGGAGCCATATTAGCCCGAAGGATTGTCATTAGCTCAGGATAGAGATTAGAAGCCCGAAGGCTAAGCGGCAATGCCTTCTTCGAATAACCCACAACCCAATGACCAGCTCGATTGTCATCATGCATAACAAAATGAACGAAAAAAAGGACGGGTGGACTACCGCATCAATGATCCTGCTACAATCAGACTCGACAGTGCAATTGCTCTGACCATAATCCAACACCCAATCAATAACCAACTTAATGGCTTTAGCCTCCACAAACTATTGGGACAAACACGGAAAGGACGAAACCTCTCCATTGATAAAAATTCCAGAGATGACTCTATTAACAAAAATCGCCACACCGAAAAAAAGAGGTTCATCAAAAGCCCTATGGCAATTAATTTTCAAACTTCCCAAACAAGAAACCACCGAAGAAAAGGGGTTGGGATCAGGAAAGATCTTGTCTCTAGGAGGCTTTGAACAAGGAACCGAAATAGCACAAATCTCAATAGACAAAACAATAACTCTTGAGATAATCGACTCCCCACAAGGCTAAAACCCATTAAACATGCAACAGTTTCGGGTCTTCCAAATTTCCCAACATATAAAACTAAAAATAGTGCTAACATTAACAAACCTATAATGCGACTCTTAATAACCACTCCTCGACTCTTGCGACCCTGCTCCTATCAACTCTTAATCCAAACTTTCGAGGCCCATGAGCACAATATTAACTTGTGTTAAATCATCTCCATCCCAATTCAACAAATTTTTTTGAACAAGTTGTAAATTTATTATAGTTTAATATAAAAATATTTTTCACTTGTTATTATTTAAATTGACATGTATTCTATAGATAACCAGAGAATGCAAAACAAAAGGATAAAATAATGAATAATAAATAAAAACAAGCAAGTGTGATAAACATATTGGTTGAAATAATTAATTTTGAAAAATTGATATATTGAGTTGTTACAAATTTTACAAAAAACTTAATAGCATATGTGAAAAAAAATTAAAATACTTCAAACATGTTGAAAAACTAATACAATACAAGTATCGCATACTTGTATACACAGCGAAATAATATGGATCGTCAGCGGAATAATATGTGTTGTGTATTATCTTATGTTATTTAGGTCTAAAAACCAAAATCTATATCATTATGCTTAAAGGGCATTAAACCTAAGGCTCACTATGGTGTCCCTGTTAGGCCATTCCAATAAGCCCAAAAACCAACATCTCTCACTCGCACATAGTGGGCAAATTTTTGCATTCTCCATTGCACCATTCTAGATTCTCTGTTCATACTTAGTATATGAGCTGTGCGAACGCGAGCCACCTGAAAAAGAAATTTTGGAATACTATGCCAAATTCCTAAAGAACGAGCATAGAATATCCCCTTAACGTCTCGTTCTGCCCCTGACCTATTCAGCCACATTAAGATTAAGCATCTCTAATCCCTCGAGTCACATCTCGAATCAACGCTTAAAATTCTCCCGTTTTATTCTCACAGCTGCGTCGTTACTCCCAGAAAGCAACATAACTTGGTGTTAATGATCATAAAACTTGAACGTGCTACTAAATAATCATCATTTCGCCCTCATATCACTTATATTATGTTTAATTGCTTTTCCAACGACGTTCCTTTAGGTTGAATCAGTCTTGACCATAGGATACACACATCAAAGTATCATACACTAAACTTTCTATTCGTGATATAGTCAAAAGTCACATAGGGCAAAATAGTAGAAGATCATACATATTGTACTAATTCATAAGGAGTCACACAGTTAAGAAGCAATGATCATTCTATCACTTCTTTATATGGGTCGCCAAGCACATGTAATATGACTTATATGCTACGGTGGAGTTCTCTTTCAATAAAGAGCGTGTGTCATTACCAAACACCGTACAGATCTTAGTCTAGTCGTTATCAGGCACCTGACCCAAAAAATTACTTATTCGTTTGTCTTAGCGCCTAGTTGGAGTTTCGTATCCGGCTATCTACAGGTTATATATGGATAATGGGGTATCCATATTTAGTCTCCAAAAGACTAAATATTGGCCCTTTTCCAAGTCGACACTTCAATTAATGTCAGCTTAGCTCACTATCACAGCGCCTCAAACTTGACGCGTCTCATCTTTACTCGCCCTTCAGGGGCCAAATGCAATCACTTGTGTGAGAGAGTTGATCAATACATGTTGACATACTCATGCCATGATATCTCAATCATGGGTAATGTGTATGCTAGCAGTTATATTAAAACAATAATATAAGAGTAATAAATTCTAAAATTTATTAATAATAATATCAATGAACATTAAATATCCTCCATGGTAAAAATAATCACACTCGTGTGGAGACAACCATCTCCTTGTTGTTTTCAGCTAACAGCATGTCGTCTACATACAAAGAGAGGATTAAGAAATTATTTTCAGAACGTTTAACATACACACAGTGGTCTTCCTCGATCATCGTGAATCCATTTAAAAAAATAGCTCGATGGAATCTCAGGTACCATTGTCTAGATGACTGCTTTAACCTATAAATAGATCGGTTGAGCTTGCAAACTTTGCGCTCTTACCCGCCAGCTACAAAGCAACAAGTTGATCTATATAGATTTTCTCATATAGTTCTCTATTGAGAAATGCAGTTTTTACATCCATCTGAAAAAATTCCAAACTTATATGAGCGATAAAGCTAGAATGAGGCGGATCGAGGTAAACCTCATTACTGCTGAGAAGGTTTTCTCATAGTCAATGCCCTCTCTTTGGGTATAGCCTTTCGCCACAAGGCGAGCTTTATACCTATCAATGGAACCATCTGCCTTCCGTTTGACTTTTAGAACCCATTTATTTCCAATAGTCTTTTGCCCCGGTGGAAGATCTACCAAATCTCAGATATTGTTCTTTCTCATAGACTCTATCTCATCAATCATTGAAATATTTCATTCAGCCGAAGTAGGGGATGTGATAGCCTCCTAATAATTTCTAGACTCATCTACATCTTGTGCAGTACACATGAAAGTTGCCTTTTCAATCGTAAAACGACGACGTGAGATACTCGCACGATTGCTCCTACACAAATGTGGATTTTGGGAATCAGTCTCTAATGGAGGGGCATTCCCACTAAGAGTCGCACAATCCCACTAGGAAGCGAGTCATTCTCAACATCCTTATTCGGATTTGAAACGCCTTCGTTCAATTCAACCATTTCAAATTACTTAATGTTTCTGTCCACATCTCCTCTTTTGGGGAATTTCTTCTCAAGAAAATTCATATATCGTGACTCAATCTCAAATACAATTCCATCTCTTATTCACCAAGCATTACATATCATTTAGATTCCTCAGAATATCTAATGAATACGCACTTATGCGTCCTAGGGCCTAGTTTTTCATATGAATAGAACTAATGTGAACATACCCTGCCGCCCCATGTGAGAATCCGGATCTCCGACCCGTCCTTTTCGGGGTTTCTCTATTTTTTCTTTGTTTGAGGTCAAACGTATTTTCAGAATTGTCAGTTTATTTTAAAAGAAAACAAACAAAATATTGTATAAAAGACAATTCGATAATGAATTATCTTTCATACATTTGAAACTAGAGATTGATTAAAAACTTACTTTGCTAGGGTTCGGGAACTACGTTACGAATTAGGAAGGTGTTAGGCACTCAATTCGCACTTTCGGTCTCTTAATGGATTATGCATCTAATTCCTATTTTAGATATCTTGCAAGTAGTTTGAATTGTGTCTCAAATAGTCCTTTTGGATAAGTTCAGTTTAAAACGGTATTTACGAAATCAGACTCAAGCTTTGCGAGTGCCTACGTATTCATTTGTAGAATAAAATTAGAGTCTCGTAGTTTCACTTGTTTGGAAACTGTTTTTGTATTTTAGTTTGTTTTGAAAACGTGTCAAAACGGATTTTAGTTTTCTCGTAAAACTTAAAAATGATTGATTTTAAAAGCAGCGAACTTCTTTGCAAGTTTAAAATTTGTGCAGAATTGAAATAAGAAGAGTGGTAGAAAGAAGCACATGATGCGCTTGAAGAATAAAGACTGCTTGCTTACTTCTTTCTCTCTCTAGAACTTTTTCTCTCTAAAAACTCTCTTTCTAATAATCTAGACATAGTTTTCTCTCTCTAAAACTTACTTGAATGTTCCTTTCTAAATAAGACCCAAGGGTCCTATTTATAGAGAAAAAATGCAGAAAAAAGGCCTGGGTAGCCGCACGGCTAGGAGCCAGCCGTGCGGTGGGAGGGCTGCAGGTAAGGCATGCGGCTCGAAGCCAACCGTGCGGCTAGGGCATGCGGCTCAAGCGTGCAACTTGAAGCCAACCGTGCAATCGGGGAGCATGCGACTGGCTCTTAAAAAATTCAATTTTTCTAACAGGGCGCTGCCCCGCACCCCGCGACTTGACCGGACAGGTCGATCTCCGTCCTAATAAGCAAAGTGGCGACATTGGTCGTGATAGATTCCTGACGCACTTGAAAATTATGATTTTTTCTAACGGTCTCCTATATGCATGACGACTCAAGACTTGATGCGAAATGCTTGTTTTGTATAAAAATCAGGTTCACACGAGAGTCGTGGATTGGGGTGTTCACACCCCCCCCCACGGGCGCAAATTGCTTAAGTCGGGCTTCTTCCCTCTCCAAAGCTCATAAAGAGTTGATGAAACAGATTTAGAAGGCATAGGGTTGAGGATGTAGGCTGCAGCTAACATAGCATCCCCAGAAAGATATTGGTAGATTAGCTTGCACCATCATCGATCTAACCATATCCATAAGGATTTTATTCCTTCTCTCCGCTATGCCATTTTGTTGCGGAGTATATGGAATACTTAACTGCCTCTAGATTCTTTTTCCATCACAGAGCTGCTTAAATAGCTCAAATAAGTACTCATGTCCACGATCAGTACGGAGAGCCTTAGTGGTCCTCTCACTTTGATTCTCAACCAAACTTATGAAATGTTTAAAGTAATCCAATGCTTCAGACTTGTGGGAGATCAAATATAAAAAACTATAACGTGTGTAGTCATCTATAAATATGATGAAATAGCTAGCACCATGCCTTGCCTTCACACTAAGTGGGTCACAAATGTTTGAACGGACTAATTACAAATGAAAAGATGCTCTAGTGGTTTTTTTAAACAATTTTTTAGTTGACTTTCATACTAAATAATGCTCACAATTATGAAAATTTACTTTAGCGAGCTGACCTAATAAACCCTTTTTAACTAATCGATTCATTCTGTCCTAGTCAACATGACCAAGTCTAGCATGCTAAATTACAGAATTATCAGCAGAAGTCAAAAAATAAAAGGATATTTAATAAGGATATTATTATTAGCACAACATATATAATATTTTGCAGCACAAATCTTAAATAAAATTTAATAGTTCATACATGACACGAGATCGAAAGATCGCTACGCTTAAAACCCGGGGTGCTGCTGTCAAGGTGGTTGTACAGGTTCCTCGAGTAAGGTGAAATATGGTGTACCTCGACATGTGCATTGACCAAAGGTGAACAATCTTGCGGATGGACATTATTGAGTGGTGATCTACATGGACAGTTCAAAGGTGAATTCATGGTGGACTATGGTATAGGTCCAGATGGAGTCAGGTGGACCGTTGAACTTGGTTTAATCCAACGTGAAGATTGTTGAGAGTGATTGGCTCAAACCATTGATCCCACATAAAAAAAATGTAGAACTCAACATGGGTATATAAGTGGGGGAGAGTCTCCACATAATAACGAAGCCTTTTAAGTAAAAACCCCACACATGTGACCCAAAGGTGTTCAAGTTGCGGACAGTATCGTTATTATGTGCGCGGACCGACGGGCCTGGTTGGTGTCTCGGGCCCGACCAAAGTGCCGGCGAGTATAACAATTGGTATTAAAGCTACGCAGTGGTGATATTGTCCTTTCTGGGCAAATGTGACCTGCAACCCCTCAGGGCCAGTCCTGAAGCATTGGATTACTTTAAACGTTTCATGAGTTTGATTGAAAATCAAAGTGGGAGGACCATTAAGGCTTTTCGTACTGATCGTGAACATGAGTATTTATCTGTAAATGTGATGAAATAACTAGCACCATGCCTTGCCTTCACACTAAGTGGGCCACAAATGTCTGAATGGACTAATTACAAATGAAAAGATACTCTAGTGGCTTTTTCAAATGGTTTTCTAGTTAACTTTCATATTAAATAATGCTCACAATTATACAAACTTACTTTAGCGAGCTAACCTAATAAGCCCTATCTAGCTAATCGATTCATTATGTCCTGGCCAATATAACCAAGTATAGCATGTCAAATTCCAGAACTATCAGCAGAAGTCAAAAAAGAAAATGATATTTAATAAGGACATTATTATCAGCACAACATATATAATATTTTGCAACACAAATCTTATATAAAATTTAATAGTTTACACATGACACGAGATTGAAAGATCGCTACGCTTAAAATCATCTCTCTATCGTGTAATATTATTAAATTTAAATTTAATGCGCAAAATTGTATAGGAGCTCTAAGCTACCATTACACTCCCACTATGCTACAATACTGAATATATGAATATATATATATATATATATATAGCAGGTAAAACATGCAACACGTTGATATATAATAGTGAAAAATATCAAAAAATGGATGGTACCATAATAACCCCAAAAAAAAACTGACAATGCGAAAAAAAATATACATTGCTTGAAAAACTGCTAAAAAACAAAAAACACCAATATATTATTTATTTATTTTCAAGCAAAAGAAAATTATTTTTAAAAAAAACAAAAACCTTTTCTTTTTTTTTAAAGCAAAAATTGTTTTTTGAAAAAACATAAAACCCATTTTTTTTAACCAAAGGCATAAATTGATTTTTTTAAGCAATTTTTTTTTCAAAACATAAACCTATTTCTTTTTTTTAAGAAAAAAAACTGCTTTTTTCCAAAAAACAGAAACCTTTAAAAAAAACATGTATACAAAACACATGTGTATCTAAATATATAGTGGCGAATCAGTGTATATGTGTCTATGGACTGCTTACATACCAATATCATATATATATAAATTTATATAGCAGATCTATACATGCGAAAATCATATATACACATATACATGCGTGATTATGTACGAAAACCAACCTAACCCCTCTGATACCAATGTTGGAAAACTAATACAGTACAAGTATCACATACATGTATACGCAGCGGAATAATATAGATCGTTAGTGATTAGCTTTACAATACTCGCGTTGTGTAGTGTTACACGAACGGCCACCACTATGCCCACAGCTTCAAGTACTCCCAACTAGAAACCCCGGAATGTGCTTGAGAAGATATGACAACCGCCTCCTGATGTGTTGTGTATTATCTTATGTTATTTAGGTCTAAAGACCTAAATATATATCATTAGGCTTAAAGAGCTTTAAACCTAAGGTCCACTATGGGTGTCCCTGTTAGACCATTCCAACATGCCCAAAAACCAACAAAACACATATTGTAGAAAGAGATAATTTGTATATATTTTTTGACGAATAAATAATACAATAAATAAACTTTTATATAAGGTTATATGAATGATAAAATAATGAATGCAGATCGCCTAAATATGGAATATAGGATCAAGGCGATTTGGGGAAGATTGTTAATTACATATTTAATATAAGATATTTATATATGTTAATATCCCCCTACACTGAATATGATGAATAAAATAACAGCTTGAGTTTTAAAGTGAAGTCATGAAACTGATGATCTGGCTTGATTAAAGAGGTCCTGCTTCGGATGTCTGGCTTGATTAATGTGGTCTGCTTCTGGTGGTCTAGCACAGTTGAGATCTGACTTTGATTGTCCGGTTTAATTGAAGTCCTGCTCTGGTTATCCGTTTGATTGAAGTCGTGCATTAAACTATAGTGATCGAGCCCAGCTCTGGTTGTTTGATACGGTTAAGATCTGGCTCAGGATGTCCAACTTGATTGAAGTTCGTCTCTAGTTGTTCAACATGAGTGATGAAATCGGCAATCTTTGTTCAGCTTGAGCGAGAAAGTTGGCTCGGGTTGTCAAACACGATGGAAGTGCCAGTATGAGAACGCATGAGTAGGCGAGTGTGTAGAGGTAGAGGAGCGCGTAGAGGTAAGGCGCACATGGTGGTTGATAGTAAAGTTAGATATTTTTGTCCCCTTAAAGGTAGATGATTTAAAAGATTAGTGATGTGTGATTTTTTTGTTGGGTAGTGAGATTTTAGTTAATGGTTTATGTATAGGTGTTGTTATTTACACCCACCAAATTTATCACAAATACCCCTAAAAGGTAAATTTTTAATCACTAACACCCTGTAAGACTCGCCTAATGAGAGGTGAATGCAGATACACACACTCGCCCTATTTGAGGAGAGTTTGTTTATAATATCTTGCCTAACATCAGGTAATGAATTACTGGAGTATTTTTCAAATAAGGTTCGCCTAATGAGATGTGAGTGAACTCAGATAAACTAGCATTACATGAAGAGATTGTGTTGCTAAGCACTCACCTAATATCAGGCAATGGAAGGGGTGTTTGTGACAAATAAGGTGGTGTTAAAATATGTTTTTAGTTAAATTTTGGAGTGGGGTGTTTATGACAAATTTGAGGGGTGTAAATAACACCACCCTTATGCATAGAAACGGGCAGTATATTGGTGATGATTGATCAAGTACAGTAGTTTCTGATTTGGCTAGTGGGGTAGAGTGGTAGTGATGGTTGGTTAGTTAGTTAGTATGTTTGGTGATTAGAATAATAGAGATGAGTCGAGAAAAAGATTAGTGCGGGTAAAGATTGGTCGACGTCGAGAATATTGTTGGCTCACTAAAGGCAGTGGTGAATAGAAGTGATGATTTGGAGGTCCCGGGGATTATTCCGGCATGGCGGAAACAAAATTAGAACATTAGGATATAATAATTTTAACCCTCTGATACCATGTAAAAATAGAGAATTTGTATATATATCTTGATGAATAAAAAATACAAACAAAGAACCATTTATATAGGGTTAGGAACATGAGAAAATAATGAATTTAGAATCGCCTAAATATGAAATATAAGATCAAAAGGATGTGAGGAATATCCGTGCCATCCGATAAGGTGAAATGAATAAGATCTGATAATAGGATAAAAGAATAATGTGTTACAACTAAATTGACAAGTATCAATTAGTTTATTTTTAGCCTATCGTTTAGTCTAATTTAAAGTTTTGATCAAGTAAATGTAGGTTCAATATATCTTTATGCTAGAAAAATTACTAATTGAGATGACCAATAACATATGAAAACATAAAGTACGTTTTTAAATATTACTCAATATTTTTTTTACATAATTTAATAGTCATGATAAATCTTGTTTAAATAATCTTTGGTAAATTTTAAATATATTTTTTATTAAATTTTGAATTTTTTATTTAAAGTTATGGTTTTTTAAATCTAAACAAAACTATTAGTGTGTAATAGTTTATTGTGTATATATTATTGATGAAAGTATTTTAACTTTAATTTGACATTCAATGTGAGTATAAATGAGATCCAAGAGTATTCATCTAATGTACACTATAATATATATATTTTTAATTATTAAAATTTTAAACTTTTTAAGATTTTTAAGAATTTTGTTATTAAATTTAATCTTTTATAATATATATAATGAGAAGAATATACGGTAATGAAATTAATAATATATAAAAAATATTTTTATATTTTAAAATTATTTTTTGTGAGAAAAATATATCCGGAGTTTCAGAACTTAAAATAATAAAACTACTTAAGAGACATAGAAACTGGCTCTGATACCATTAGGGGTGATATCTGTAGTTTCGGACTACTCAATACCGTAACAATACTTAAATTGCAACTAACACATATAACAATAACGAGTATCTGGATCCCAACAACAAATTATATGAAAAACGATGAGGAGATTACAAACTAGAAGTAAACTGAAAACTGAACACACGATTATCACAACTGATAATTCATATTGCATTATAAAAACTTACTTACAATTTTTTTGAGAAAACTCTCTCAAAATCCAAATGACTCTGTTTTTTTCTAGCTATGAGCTTAGAGCTCTCTATATATAGCTGGACTAACACTCTAAGGACCAAACACCTGGAAAGCACGAAAATTATTACGAGGAAAAGAGAGAGATTTCTTCCTGAAAGCGACATAAAGAAAAGCACACAGTACAAACTTTATAAAAGCACACAGTACAAAGCACAAAATTACAATCAACATGGAATAAAGCAACTGACACATACAACATCAACTGTTCTAAAAGGAGATGCGAGTTGAGATGGGTTAACTCGCTTGCCGACAGTGAGTGTAAACCGAGCTGGGAACGATCAGTCTGTTTCGTTTCCGTCATCATTGAAGTTGAAATGTCTGTCTGGGGATGGTATGGATAATCGTGGTAAGGTTCTGCTTCACCATCGTCATCATAACCATCATTACTGTTGTAGATGAATTCTTTGAGATCATTGCCTGCTGCGTTTTGTACATCTGCGGGATCATCAGGTTCTTCTTCAGAGTCAAAACTCATGCCAACAAAGACATTGAAATCTGAGCTTTGTTCACCTTCTTGCCAGAAATGATTTTGTGCGTAGGAGTAGAGACATTCGAATAACGGAGCACAAGTGAGATCATTCATGTCATTAGTAATCCATGGGTTAAAACCAAATTTGACATACTCTGGGACTTTATCAAGATCAACTTTGTTAACAGAACAAATATGCTGGAAAAAGACCATATAGTTGAGATTATGTGGTTCTTTTGGTGATTTTGCGAGGTTTGTGGTGTACCACTGAATAATTTTGACATTGCTTTCATCTGAATGAGGGATTTTTATAGAACAATTGAAGGTGATGAAAACGTATCTGTGGTGATGAGTTTGCAATTCTTTTTTCCATTGATATGGAGTTTTAAACCATTTAAGAAATATGAAGAAATTGTATGTGCCATGAGTGGCTGGGTCATACAAATTTCTATACAAATCTTGAAATTCGAAGATATTGCAAAAGGATAGGGGCATCGAAGATAAAACCAACTGTATATGCTATGGTAAGGTACCAAAAAAATACTAAGGCATGTATTGGGACACGACTGGGACGGTGAATATAGAACAGATAGACAAATGGGTAATCTGGGTGGAGGCGTAATCCTTTAAAAACTAATCCATAGTTTTTTAGAGTGATTTCCAAGAATTTTTAGGTGAGATCCTTATCTCGGAGCTTAAAGGTGTGATTTAGAACAATGTTCTGGATTTCAGTTGAAAGGTAAGGGATGGTTTTAAGGGGTTCGAGTAAAGGGTCAAAGTCTAAGAACTGAAACATGTGAGAAATTGACTTAGAGAAAGTTTCTCTATCAGGGAGATGAGGTTTGCTAGAGGAGCTGGCTTGATCAGGGATTTTGCGATGCATGATAAGAGGTGTGATTTAGGTTATTGGGAATACACACGGTAGGATCTGCGGAAAGGGTGAAGGTTGAGTTTGGTATATATAAAGTTTACTGGGAGAACGGGATTTTGGGCTGAGTGATATGGGGTAAATGAGCATCTGGTTGGGTACGAGAAAAGTAATCTGTAATTACATTTTATTTTCCTGGGATATGCATGACTGTAAAGGACCATTGAGAAAACCATTCTGACCATTGAAGTAACAGTGGATTTGGGATCTGTTTCTGTTTAAAATTTAGCATTGCTGGGAATGATTTCATATCCATTTCAATGATAAAATGATGACCAATAAGATGAAATTGGAACTTTTTTATTCCTCATCGAATTGCTAAGATTTCTTTGAAGGTGGAATGGTAGTGGCTTTCAGATGGTTTGAACTTGTCGGATTTGTATCCGCACACTTGTCTTTTGCCATTGAGTTTTTTCAAAAAGTATTGCTACCCAATACTGATCACTGGCGTCAGTTTGCAGTATTTGAGTACCTTTTGAAGGAATTTGTAATTTAGGGAGATTTTGGATAAGCTGCTTGAGCTTGACAACACATTGTTCATGAAGTTTGGACCAAAGAGGTGGGGATTTTTTTAGTAACTCAGTTAGAGGACCTGTGTACTTTGAAAGATGGGGCATGAATTGGGAACTGTAGTTTACAAGTCCAAGAAATTATTGTACATGGGTAACCGAAGTGAGTTTGTCCGGGAACTTCAAGAGATCTTTTGAGATATGGGGCTGCAGTTTGATTTTGCCATTAGAAATTTGCATTCTTATAAATTCAATTTATGTTACTGCAATCACCATTTTCTTTTGAGACAACATGATTCCATTTTTAATGACAAGTTAGTAAAAATGAGTAAGGAGATTTAAATGGGACTTCATATCCATAGAATACAAGAGAATGTCGTTAATGTAAATGAGAGCATTCGCCATTAAAGGCTGGAAAATTTGGGTCATTGTTCTTTGAAAAACGGACGAGGCATTTTTTAGGCCAAAAGGCATCACTGTCCATTAGTAGTGGTAGCCTGGGATACAAAATGTTGTTTTGTGTTTTTCGCTGGGTTCAATTATGATTTGTCAGAATCATGCTTTGAGATCAAACTTTGAAAAGACATTTGCATGGGATAGTTGGCTGCACAATAAGTGTTTTTGTGGAAGTGAAAACTTATCACTGTGAAGGAAATGGTTGAGGGGCTGATAATTTATGACAAGTCTAATTTTTCCCACGAACTTGCTCTGATCGCTTACTTACATAGACTGCTTCACACGTCCATTGGGAGGTGGTTTCTTCTATGAGCTTCTGCTGTACAAGAGCTTGTAAACTCTGCAGTGGCAAATGCAAGGTGTTCTGGATTCATTTCAGAATGAAAGGCTTTGGTAGGATTGACATCTTCATTGAGCTTGAATGGTAATTTGACGAAGTATTTAGGATTTTGCCAAAGTGGATTGGAGCATTTGTGGAGAAATTCAGTGTGGGATTCAGCACATGAGGTTTTTATGAGCTGAGCTGTGAGGGATTCAATAGAGGAATGGTTGGTTAAAGGAAATTCTATCATTGGGGACTGAATATGGTAGGCTTCCGAAGGATTGATCCAAGGTAAAAAGTATTTTTTGTAACGTAAGCCATCATCATCAAAGTTCAAACGAGAGATCTGTCGGATGATATCAAAACCTATGAGAATATCCTTTTGTGGGAGGAATGTACCATATACTTTGTGACGAATTATTTTTCCTGAAAAAATTTGGAGTTTAGTGGTTTTGCTGATTTTATCAACTATGATAATATCGCCATTTGCAACTCTAAGACCAATAGAACATTTTCGCCAATAAAAGGATGGTAATTTTATGGGGTTCATGAAGGTTATGGCTGAACCGGTGTCAAAGAATGCGATCATGGGAATGGGTTTATCGTAAGACTTCTTGATAAGAATAATTTTGCATACGAGACTGGTTATGGGACAAGGGACATACATTCTTCTAAGGAACTGACCATTGGTATTTAGGGTTCTGATTCGGATTCTGAGCGGGATTCATATGTGACTTCTGAATGGGGTCTTTTTTTTATCAGAATAATGGATTTCCATGATGGTTTCTGGAGAGGCTTCTTCTTCTGCTGAGAGAATAGACTCAATATCAGATTTAGCTATTTCCGGATGATGTTGCTGAAGGAGGGCCATGAATGCTTCTTTCTTCTTGGCATTAGGACAGTTTTTTGCAAAATGTCCTTTCTTGTGACATATAAAACATCCATCTGTGCGTTTTTTTCTGAAATTTCTTTTCTTGACAAACTTCTAGGAGTTTTTCTTCTTGAAACGCCTTTGATTGGAGTGTTTCTTCTAAGGCTTGTCATCATCATAAGACTTGTGCTTGGAGTGTTTGGAACGCCGCGAATATTTTCCTTTCCTGTGAGACCTGCAGTCACATTGCTTGTCATTCTTGCATTTGATCTTCATCCAATCTTTATTACAAGCAATGAGAGATCATTTCACTGTTCTTCTGAATGTTTTTCATTAGTGTCTGCTAATTGTACATGCGTTCGATAGAATCAACGAATAATTCATAAATATCTGCAAGAAAAAGATCTTTAAATTCCTGCTTTTGAATTTTCATAAGCTTTTTGGCTTCAACTACAAAGGGGATCTGGAAATGAATGAAACACAATTTGTTTAAGATTGATATCATTTATTCCGCCAAGGATGTAGAATCGTTTAGAGATACGCTCATAATGCTTTTTCAAGATCTTTGAGGTCTAATGAACAATATTTTATGTTGAGAAGTTCATCTTGCATGATATCAAAGTGTCGTAGAGGCTTCCCAACAAATTCAATGTACATAAGGCCAAGGAATCTGTTAACTGTTTCTTGCTTCTGGAGGATAATATGCCTGTATTCACCAAGTGATTCATACCAATCTTTTAATCTTCCATTTAAGCGAGCAATAAAACACTTAAAGACTTTTGGCTGACGGTGGTTTTTAAGATTTGTATTTATCCATGCTGTAAAACTAGCAAATCTTTCATGCCATTGGCTAGGTGGAATATCATAAAGTTTAAAACTTTGATATTTTTCGTTAGCTGTGACTTTTGGCAGTGTATAAACCTCATCTTCACTCGAACTTTCTCTTGGGGAATCTTCAACAATGGGATCATTGTGATTTGGAGGTGCTAGTGGCGGTGGTGGAAGAGGATGTTGTTACTGCGGTTGGTTCTGGTTCTGTGCCATGAAGACTTCTTTAAAACTTTCGAATAAGTCTTGTTTGTGGGCTTTAACCCGTGGTCTATCATTCATTGCTAGATTCTTCAAGAATTATGAAATTTGATTTTCAGGCATACTTTCTTCGTTACGAACAGCAAACATGTCCATCTATATAGTGGACGCACCCTGTGTTGTGTCATGTTCTTCAAAATATGCTGATGGATAAGTAGCATCACTGATCTTTTGGGAGGACTGGTGGATTGGCTGGATTGAGCAAATTGGTTGACAGCATGTATATAAATACATATCATTATAGTCAGGGTTTATGGTGGAAATACAAGGTGAAACTGGAGGTTTGGATTTTGGTTTGGGGTAATCATATAGGTTTTTGGGTTTGGAAGACTTTGGGTTTGGATCAGGCCAATTTGGGAGTTTTCGTTGTAGAACATCTGCCCAAAGATCTGTACTATTAGGATTAGTAAGACCGGTTGACGGGGTATTGTTTCCAAAACTTAATCCTGGGAATGACGCTTTTAAGACCTGTTGGAGAGAGTCAAGCTGAGCCTGGAGTGATTTTTGCTCTCGGTGCATTTCAGAAAAATAAGAGGACATAGATGAGAAATCAGTAACTGTATTCGCTAGGTGTCGCATTTTGTCATCAATATGCTTTAACCTACTTCGAATTTCTGTAATTGACTGATCAATTGCTTCAACTCTTGTCATATTGCTTTCTATTCTTTTTGTGGACTTGACAATCTGGGATAACACAATACTTTGAGCAACTGTATTTTCTGCTTGCCAATTGAGAGCGGCTTCCGCGGCTTTTACTTTTTTGGGTTCTCCATTATTATTCATTGTGGTTTGGTTTTTGACCTTCCACATGTGCCTTGTGTTCTGCGATTGATTTTCAAAGTCTTCTGGAGGTGGATAAGGATAGTGGGTTTCACGTTCTTCCATTAAGAAACATGAAATGGGCTCTGGTTTATATGTTTGGAACACAGAGGGTTAAAATGGAGATGGTTTTTGAAGGGCTTTGATTGCCTTTTGGGCATATGGAGGAAAGCGAGATGTATTTTGTGGCTGTGGTTTTGGTGGTGAAGGATTTTAAAGGGGAGATGGAGGAGTACAACTGGATATTTCTGGAGGAGGTGTTGGAACTGAGGGACTTTCATACGTGACAAAGAAGTCAAATTTGCCTGAGGGTTCACCAAGTAGATCAACTATTCGATGGCTATTTTCATAACGTTCTTGAAGTTGTTCTTGGGAGCTTAGAGGTTTGCCTTCGCTTAACTTCTTATTTCTTTTGTACCTTTTTAACTCTGCTGGGTCCAACTGACTTTTATAGTTGGCTTCTTCACAATCTTCACAGTAGCAAACATCGTACCAAATATGTCCTTTTGAGGTTTTACTTTCGTACACGGGGTTTCCTTGTTGATCAAAGTATAAAATCTTCATGGGAAGATTTTTTAGTACTGGATCCGTAGGGTAACGCTCAAGGGGCTAGAGTATATTAATTTCCGTGACAAAAGGATTATGCTGAGGAGACGAGGGCCTTTTGAATGAGACCTCTACTTGACGGTTTGCCTTTTAATGTAAACCGGATCTGTTGACTGAACCGATTCATTGGATGATTCCTGATAAAGAATCTTATAAGATGTAACCCATTTTTCAGGTAACAATTTAATCAATTCTGAATGGGGCAACTGCTTTGGGATGTAACTGGCTGTTGGTGTTGACTTTGAATCAATAATTAACATAAGAGCTTCGGCAGTGTTTGAGCCTGGAATACAGAGATCATAAGAATGATTCTGTAGACGGGAGATCATCTGGTGGTGGATTGTGGCTGCTGAAGTGCCTGCAACCATTGGAACTCCATTAATTTGAACTTGAATCTTCAAGGCTGTTGTAAGATGCTTGTCTGAAATCGAGATGTTAAAATTTGGATACAGCGTAAAGAATATTGTTCTAACATTCAGGGTAGCTTGGACATTTTCAAGAACTGCTTGCTGATAGGTCATCATACGAGAGTTTAAGAGAACAATTTTGATTACTGCTGGGAGTCCTTTGCGACCGTGGAACGTGAGAGCGAATTGAATTGCACTAAAGTGTAAGTGTGTATAGCCTTGTGAGATGGCCATTCGCTGAAAATCATGAGGATGTTGAACTGGGTATAACCTTTCTTCAGATCCTGAGGGGACAATTAAGGAGTCGAACTTACATGCTTGAACGCACTCTTTAATTGGGAGTTCATAAGACTTGTTTGAAACAAGTTTTCGGATTTGCCTGGTGAAAGTTTTTGGAGCAGGTTTTGTAAAAACATTATACGGGTTTACAGTGGGTAAATTCGTTTGATGAATAACATTTTCGTTTGGAATATGGAGATTTCATACAAAGGCTCAATACTATTTTCAAAACGAGACGAAGACGACAAAGAACTAGACCGACTTAAAGTTGAACTAGAGGAATTTTTTGAAGTAAAACTGGAATTTTTGAAAAAAGACATTGTTTTTTTTTTTTTTTTTTTTTTTAATATAAGTTCTTTCACTAAACGATAACAAATAATTATATATATGGATTTAAGCTTCTTCTGAGGATATAAATCTTCTCATGTCAAAGAAGACGACCTTAAGAAATTTGTAAAAATTTTTTGCATTTCAGACCACATCTGCGAGTCATCGAGCTAAACACGGCATCCATTGCCTAAAAACGTTCTTTCCTCAAGTACCCTGTCTGTAATGCCTCAAAATTATTTACTTTTCTTAAGAACTGTACTTGGTTTCTGAGTATGTTAACTTCGAATTTCTGATACGAGAGATCCACTTAACAAAATCTAAGTTTTTTGGTGTGTGAGAGATCCACTAGAGTGGCAGCCAGAAAGGGAGCACCACTTAGACAATAAACCAGAAGGTGCTAAAATGATTTTAGCATCAATTACAAAACAGAGAACAACAAAATTGATGAGATCAACATCTACTTAATTTATTTATATGTATATATATATGGATCGACGTAGGGTTCGTAAAAAAAAGGAGTTACGATCATATTTTTTTAAAATATCGTTGGACTCTCGAAATTGATCAATTTTAATAGCAAAACGACCCCTGATCGTCTTAATTTTTTGCACAATTATAGTAACTTTGTCTTCCGAACAGCATATCCAAAAATCAGCCAAATTCAACGGTTCGAGCAAAAATTATATATGATTTATGATTGCACATCCAGAAAAAAAAAAAAAGAAGAAAAAGAAGATGAAGATGAGAACGGTGCTCGCTCCTCTCGACGATACGATCGGAGAGTCAGGTGGTGGTGGTGGTGGAAGAGGTGAGATTATTGGTGAGACAACTTCTCGTTTCACTTGTTCTTTGTTTTCTCTCTTTAAACTATATATATGTAAGATAGAATAACACGTCTTCTTGTATAATTAGAATAAATGATATAGCAGGGTATTTTTGTCCATTAACATTTATCATTTTTTTAAATAAATTAAAATTATAAAAAGTATCCTTATTGTAAAATCAAATTATAAAATTAATATTATTTCCTTTTATTAAACATGAGTCTGTCTTATAAAACATTATGGAGTAAACCCTTATAACCCATTATCTTCAAAATATATTTTAATAAATTAAATAAAAAATTAATAAAAATAATTTTGAAAGTGCTGGTATAAGTTAAATCTCTACAAATAAAATTATTTAAAGATATATATATATATATATATGTTATAAAAATATTGATATGTTTATGTCCATAACTAATCCCACATTGGAATTGTGGTATGAATGAGGGATTACCTAATAGTATATATATTGGATTTGTCCCACATTGATTATGTAGAGAAGTAAGGAGGTTAGCTCTTAATATAAATAGAGCTAACCCCTACACGTATTGGATATCAGTTGAGTAATAAGATTTCTCTTATTCTCTTATTTCTTTCTCTCTCTATTATTTTAACACCTTATCAGCACGACTGCTCTACAGTCAATTGGAGGCCATTGCGAAAGCAGGCTACCATAGTTAAAAGATTTTCCTTCTTCTTGAAGGCCGGCCGGTCATGCGAAAGCATGTCACCATAGTTTCAAATTTATATTTATTCTTCTTGGAGGCTAATTCAATATCAAGCATCGTAATTTCTTCATACAGGTCAGATCTATAATTTTTTTTTCTTTCATAATATTATGATTTATGTTGTTTGTCTTTTTATTATTATAGATATTGAATATTCTATTTGGGACTTTAAATTTATAATCATTATTATCTTGGACCCGAAGTTCCACGATTTATATTTTTGGGACCTGAAGTTCTCTATTCATTATTATGGACCCGAAGATTCATAATTTATTTTTGGGACATGAAGTTCCTTATTCATTATTATGGACCCGAAGATCCATAATTTATATTTGGGACCTGAAGTTCCCTATTCATTATTATGGACCCGAATATCCATATTTTATTTTTGGGACCTAAAGTTTCCTATTTATTATTATGAACCGAAAATCCATAATTTATATTTGGGACCTGAAGTTCCCTATTCATTATTATGGACCCGAATATCCAAAAATTTATATTTGGGACCTGAAGTTCCCTATTAGTTAATATGGATGCGAATATTCATAATTTCGATTTGGGACCTAAAGTTTTTCATTCATTATTATGAATCCGAATATTCGTAATTTATATTTGGGACCTGAAGTTCCCTATTCATTATTCTAGACCCGAAGATCTATGATTTATATTTGAAGTCAAAGACTTTTATTTTATTTAGAGATCTGAAGTTCTCTAAATTTGGACCTGAAGCTGCATAGTCATAAATTTAGACCTGAAGTTCCAATAACGATATGCCTCAATAATCAAATCTAAAATTTTGATATAAGAGGATATTGAATTAAAGTCCCATAAATTTGATAACCTAAATGTGGGCCTGAAGTCCAATATAACTGTTAAATTCTTATTTTTATATATAACTTTATATATAAATATGATGTTGTTATATTATTTTCATATTTGAACTTAATAAATCTTTTATTCTACCCCTTCTCTATAATTACTTAAAGTATTATAAACATAGTAGATCAGCATATAAGGTTAGAATTTACAGGCCCGAAGTTTTTTTTATAAAACCAAAGGTTTTATTATTTCTTATGAACCCGAAGTTTCATATTTAAGCAAGAACTTGCAGTTCATTATTTCTTATGAGCCTAAAGTCTTATAAGATAAACTATCAACTCTCAACTTTATACGTCATTAATTTATACATACTTAAAAAGGACTTAGTAGTTCTTTGGCAATCCCTGAAGGATGGATATGACCACCAGAAGATGGTCATTATACCAACACTCGTAATGAATAGATTGAATCTATGACAATGGTTGAGTATGACTTTTTATTTTCGATCATTTGCTCCTAAAGTAGCACTATCAAAGACTCCCCATCTATTATACCTTGAATATGCTCTTGAAGTAGCAATATAAAGATTATTGTTTTCAAGTGGTCTAGACAAAGTTGGTTGTTTCCTTATATCAGAATCGAACAACCAAATATTGATAGAATCATAATTTTAGAACAATTAGTTCTAATGGAATTCCTGAAGTGGTGGTAGAAATGGTAACTGCCCCAGTAGAGGTAGAAAGAAAAATTATTATAAAATTCAAGAACCACCTGAAGTGGTTTGTTGAGAAGTGCCGGACCTTAAATCATAAGTATATACCAAAATATGTGAGACAATCATACTGAATGGGGGGATCATGAAATTATTTTTTTATAACGCTGCTGATTATACTCCTCTTGATGAAGAGACTTTTGATGAGAATTTGAGAGGAAAAATCAATTTAGGTCCAGAAGACCTAAATTATCATTTATTT
This sequence comes from Lonicera japonica, assembly GCA_021464415.1. Lineage (NCBI taxonomy): Eukaryota > Viridiplantae > Streptophyta > Magnoliopsida > Dipsacales > Caprifoliaceae > Lonicera > Lonicera japonica. The sequence goes on along the minus strand of CM038468.1, from coordinate 62,036,453 downwards.
ATGATTCTATTATTTAAATGTATGAATTATGGATTGCATAATACACTTTTTAGATGGTGTCATATCATATACTATTATTAAAAAACTAGAAATTTTTCAATAAGTTGGTGCTTAATATATATACAAATTATCCACTATAGTTGGACTTATACAAAAGATTGAAGGCTCCAGAAGAGCCTATATATAGTATATCAACATATTCATTAAATATTATTATTATCAAGCAGTTCCTAAAGAAACTTGCTTAATTTTAATGAGTATCATATTGAAATAAATAGTGAAGGTAACAATGAATTACTATGCATTATTAATTAGTGTTAGGAGCCAGAAGCTCACACTAGAATCATTATTACTTTCTCCTCGGGTCTCTATTGCACAACATTGTGCATTATTACTAGTGTTAAGAGCCAAAAGCTCCCACTAAAAAAAAAGTATTTTCTCACCGAATGTCTATTATACAACGCTTTTTAGTGTTGAATCACTCTCTATTATGAGTAAGAAGCTCAAGCCGAGCTCAAAGTCCAAAAATTTAGTTATCTCAAAAATTTTAACTCTTTGCATGATAGGTAGGTATCCTAGAAGTACCATATTAAGAAAAAAATAATAAACAACTTTTAAGGGTACACGTTTACTAAATTTGTATTTTTTTTTCTATCATGTATTTGCAAAGGTAAACTTGTTACTAAATTATTTTATTTAAATTTTTTTTTGGATTGACATTTTTTTTTAAAAAGAATGCACGATAATATTTGTACCTCTGTAGATGCTCCAAGACTATAGACACCTATTGGTATGTAAGTTTTCTTCATTCTACTATATATTATTTTTTTTTACAAGCTTATCATGCAAATTCAAAAATACAACTACTAAATTTAATTTGCCAATAGTTAGTTTTATTATTCATATATGCTTTGACCCATTTTTAATAATCCCGTATTTAAAACCAATTAAAGAAGATGTGTTTATTGCACGTTTTGCAAATTATCATTTTGATGAGAAAGTATTCCCGCCGTTAGGGGGAGATAAGAAAGTTCCTGCAGAACTATCCGTTCCAGAAGAACGGCAAAAATTATAGTGGAACAATCCCACTATGTCTCATCTAGACCCACGTACATCATAATGTGAGAGGGCACGGAGAATATTGTTTTGTAAAAAATTGCAAACAGATTACTAATTAATTTAATGATGCAGTAAAATACAACAAAGTTATATGTACCAGCTATAAATACAGTTGCCATAATTAGTATCCATGCAGGACAACTTCAAAATATGACAATTAATGAATCTGTACCACGCCAAAAGCGTGGCAGACCTATAGGTTCCAAAGATTGAACTCCCTAGAAGAGGAAGTCTGATTAATCATGCCCTAAGAACACTCCTGAAGAGGTTCCTCATTTCACTCAAGAAAATGTTATGAGAAAATCCACTCTCTTTAAGGCTCCTAAAGTGGCCATTGTCTTGAAAAAGACGCAAGTCCCTGAAGAGACTACATAAGCCCCTGAAGAGGCATCGGTACCAAATAATAAAGAGATCTCAATATTTAATAAAAGAGATGTGGAATATAAATAAAATGTAATCGATGACTTATTTGTATATACAGTAGCTACTGAAATATCAAATGGCAATGATGAAAATGATACAGAACCACGTACATTAAGTGAATGTCGACAAAGAGAAGATTGGCCAAAATGGGAAATTGCCATCAAGGCAGACTTAGAGTCTCTAAATAAACGTGGTGTATTTGGACCTATAGTACAAACCCCAGAAGGTGTTAACCCTATATGTTATAAATGGGTGTTTGTAAAGAAAATGAATGAAAATAATGAAATCACACGGTACAAGGCACGATTTGTGGCACAAGGTTTCTTGCAGAAACCTGGGATTGATTATGATCAAACATATTCCCCTGTTATGGATGCAATAACTTTCAGATATCTGATAAGTTTAGCAGTAACTGAAAGTTTAGATATGAGACTCATGGATGTTGTAACTGCTTATTTATACGGGGACTTAGACACAAACATATATATGAAAATCCCAGAAGGATTTACTTTGCCTGAAGCAAAGCCAAGGAGTACGTACTCGATACAATTAAGACGTTCACTATACGGACTTAAGCAATCCGGAAGAATGTGGTACAATCGTCTTAGTCAATATTTGTCTAAGGAAGGATATGAAAATAATCCTATTTGCCCATGTGTTTTTATAAAGAAATTCTTAAAAGGATTTTTTATAGTAGCAGTTTATGTTGATGATATTAATCTAATCGGGACTCAAGAAGAGCTCGAAAAAATTGCTAATTATTTGAAGAAGGAATTTAAAATGAAGGACCTTGGGAAAACAAAATTCTGTCTCGGCCTGCAGATCGAGAGAAGCATTAGTGGGATATTAGTCCATCAATCTAACTATACTGAGAATGTATTAAAACGTTTTGGTATGGACAAAGCACATCCACTAAGCACTCCCATGGTTGTCCGATCTTTAGATGTAAAGAAAGATCCATACCGTCCTAAGGAAGATGATGAAGAAGTATTGGGTCCTGAAGTACTATATTTAAGTGCGATTGGTGCCCTATTATATTTAGCACAATGTACTAGGCCGGATATTTCATTCCCAGTTAATTTGCTTGCTAGATATAGCTCAGCACCAACTAAACGACATTGGACTGGTATCAAACATATCCTCAGATATTTACGAGGAACCACTGATTTAGGCTTATTTTATTCACATAATTCTAATGGTTCTGAGTTAATAGGATATGCAGAATCAGGATTTCTTTCTGATCCTCATAAGGCACGATCTCAAACAGGTTATGTATTTCTTAGTGGTAATACCGTTATCTCTTGGCGATCTACTAAACAAACTTTAGTAGCCACTTATTCTAATCATTCTGAAATTTTAGCTCTTCATAAAGCTAGTCGAAAATGTGTGTGGTTGAGATCTTTAATCCATCATATTCGCAGTTCTTGTCAGTTGTCTTCTATTACAGATGTTTCAAGTATTATCTATGAAGACAATGCAGCGTGTATAGCACAAATTCAAGAAGGTTTCATCAAAGGTGACAGGACTAAACATATTTCACCTAAGTTCTTCTTCACTCACGAGCTTCAGAAGAATAAAGAGATTGAAGTCAAGCAAATCCGTTCAAGTGACAACTTAGCTGATCTGTTCACAAAGTCATTACCGAAGCAGATATTCCAGAAGTTAGTTTATGATATTGGCATGCGTTGACTTTCTAACCAAACTATATAAATGCTGTCATTAGGGGGAGTAAATAATTAGGGGAAGCATCCTGAAGTATGCTACCTAATATTTGCACGATGTACTCTTTTTTCCTTTAACAAGATTTTGTCCCATTGGGTTTTCCTAGTAAAGATTTTAACGAGGCATCATATTGTGCATTTGATACCGATTCAATGATCCAGAAGAATGTTGTACTCTTTTTCCTTCACTTTGATTTTTTTCCACTGGGTTTTTCCTTAGGAAGGTTTTAATGATGCAACTATTATTGAATTGTGACATAATGGACATCCAAAGGGGAGTATTATAAAAATATTGATATGCGGATGTCCATAACTAATCCCACATTAGAACATTAGAATTGTGGTATGAATGAGAGATTACCTAATAGTATATATATTGGATTTGTCCCACATTGATTATGTAGAGAAGTAAGGATGTTAACTCTTAATATAAATAGAATTAACCCTTACACATATTGGATATCAGTTGAATAATAAGATTTATCCTATTTTCTTATTTCTTTCTCTCTTTATTATTTTAACAATATATATATATTGAATCTGTTTTTAATACGGAACAAATTTTTTAACGATGTTTTTTTGATTTTCAAATATTTTTAATAACAAAAAAAAAAACATTAAAGAATACAATTCGTAGGAACCGATACGCACTCAAAATTTCCGGACATATATTTATAGGGAGTGAGAGCCTATAGAAACTAGAAAGTGTGTGGAGAGAGACTGATTTGCACTAATGGTCGGGAAGGTAATCGATGCCACACAACAGCAAGAGCCGGCGAACATCTCTTTAACCAATACACCGTACTTCATTGACTAGTTAGTTGACCCTCTTCCTTTTTGTTTTGTCCTAGCCGGAGTATTCCTCCCTTTTTTCTTTTTTCTTTTTTTCATTTCCTCCTCTGTCCGAGTTGCCGTCAAGAACCGACATGGGTCACACCGGTATTGTTAGGTTTCCGGGAAACTTAGACCCTAGGGCACAAGAGTTCAGGCCAAACCTCCCTTGCTTCCCCAACAACGATTTCCCCCTCCTCCATCCCCATATTTACTATCCCTACCCTTCACCTTACCCACCCAGGGAACACCAATTCACGCCGTTGAACGAGTTTACCACTGTAGAGTATCCCCAGTTCACTGCTCCGCAGGCGTACGTTAGAGCAGCCGCCGCCGCAGACCCACCTCTCCCTCCGCCTCTGCCGCCTCCTTCGGCCACGCCGTCACGGACGTTGCTGCTGAGTTCGGTCCCGGCAGACGTGAGCGAATCAATAATAAGGAGGGAATTAGAAGTTTTTGGAGACGTGAGAGCGGTTCAGATGGAGAGAGTACGAAGTGGGATCGTGACCGTCCATTTCTATGACCTGAGGCATGCACAGTGCGCTCTGGCGGAGATTCAGGACCAGCACATGCAGCAGCAGTGCAGGCTGAGAAACCATTTCGACGCCTTATTGTTGTTCAGTTACAATAATTATGAGCAGCAGCCCACCAATCATTTCTTAGCCCCTCCCCCACTTCCCCCGCCGGCGCGTGGCCTAATCTCTGGCCGTGCTGTGTGGGCCCAATTCACGATTCCAGTTACCGTCGGCCTACATGAAGGGTCCCAACCAAGGCACGATTGTCATTTTCAATTTGGAGCCTGCGGTCACAACGTCTAAACTCATGGAAATTTTTCAACCTTTTGGTACGTGTGTGTGTATATATATATATGTAAAACTTCAATTAATTAGTCAGACATATAGTTTTGAGTTTTAGATTATGCTTAAAATTCCATTGCATTCCATTCCGTTCCGCCGGCCTGTTATATACTCCGTATTTGGTTTAAGTTTCTTCGATAAAGACGAGAAAAATGACGTGGCTGTGAATTTGTTTTAGGGGCTATTAAGGAATTGAGAGAGACGCCATTGAAGAGGCATCAGAGATTCGTTGAGTTTTACGATGTAAGAGATGCAGCCAAGGCACTTTCCGAGATGAATGGAAAAGAAGTTAATGGCAAGGCTATGGTTATTGAGTTCAGTCGCCCTGGTGGTGGACATCACAAAAAATTTTCCAAACCAACGATTAGATACAACAACAAAATCAATTCTTCGGCTAATTACACCACCACCCTACAAACACAACTATCACAGCCGCCATTTTTCCGGTCTGGTGTCATTGTGTCTCCTTCGCGTAGTTCCAACCCTAGATCCCATTCTTTAACTAGGATATCGAGTTTCGGTATGGAAAACCCTAATGGGAGGTACCCTATAATAAATAGTGGTGGGGGAGTTCAAAATTCAAGCGGGAATTTGAAGGAAGATGAGTCATCGTCATCTAAGAGTAGGAATTCAAAGAAAAATGCAAGGGCGGCTAGCAATAATTCATCAAGTTGTAAGGGTGGTGGTTGCGGTAGGCATTGGAAGGGATCAAAAGCAGCAAAGGAGTACGATCCTCGTTTCTTAATAAACGAAGATGCGATTATTAATGAAACAAACAACAGAGATCCTAGAACCACTGTCATGATCAAAAACATACCCAACAAGTACAGGTTGGTTTGTGAACATATATTTATTTATATATATATACGTCTTTTTCCCAAAATTTGCCTATTTGTTTCCTAAATATTTAATTTAATTATATATATATGTATTTTTCATTTTTGTAATAATAATAATTGTTGGGGTGGCCTGGGGTGTGCACTACAGTCAGAAACTACTGCTGAACATGCTGGACAACCACTGCATTCACTGTAACGAGCAGATTTCCGACGGCAATGAGGATCAGCCCTTGTCCTCCTTTGATTTCGTTTACCTTCCCATTGATTTCATGTAATTTTAATTTTCCATTTCTCTTCTTTCTTTAAATTAACATTTCTTACTTTCTTTTTTTTTTTTGGGGGGGGGGGGAGGTCGATCAGTTAAATGAAAATGAATGAACATATATGTATATATATATATGATGCAGAAACAAGTGTAATGTGGGATACGGATTTGTGAACATGACATCCCCAGAGGCAACATTGAGACTGTATAAGGCCTTCCACCATCAAAGCTGGGAGGTCTTCAACTCCAGAAAGATTTGTGAGGTTACCTATGCCCGTTTGCAGGTACTAGTACTTCTAAACACTCGATCATCGTTTAATTTCGTTACTGCTCGTCTCCATTTTTTTTTTCTCCCTAATATGAATATTTTTTAATTTATTCACTCCCTTCCTTTGATGTAATAAATTAATGGTTCGTTTAGTTCAAGATTTAAACCATTCCGAAAATGCTAAATTCCATTTCGAAACAATTCCTGCGTTTGGTTCAAGTTTTAAGTCCGGAATAAATGATTCAACGAACAAACTTTTCCCCAAGGAATAAAACATTACCAATTGACATTTTTTTTAATTTTTCATGTTAGGACTAAAATAATACTCATTGTTATGAATAAATAATTCTTTTTTCATCCGTGTATGGAAAATATTGTTTGAAACTTTTTTTTTTAGTTACACTGCTGCACAAAAATGAAAAAAAAAATTGGAACTTTTTTCTTTTCTTTTTTCCTGTTGTAATTTTTTTTTAATTACAAAAATTGTAATTTTTGCAGGATAGTTATTAGCTAGGTATTTGTAATTTATTATAGTAATCGTCTCTTTTGAAAAATTAGTAAGTGATGTCTTCTCATCTTATAAAAAGAAGAGTATTTTTGTAATTTATACTTTATTCTATTCCTATTCACGGTTGAATCAAACATCGGCATGACATCTTAAATGCTAGAAAAAAAACTTTCTCAGGAATCAAGTATGCTCATTCTATTCCCAAAACTCGAACCAAACGAATTCTAAGAGTTTTATTTTGTGACCGAGTTATCTTTCTGGATATTGTTTACGTCTATTTTGACCATGATAAATAAATTTCGTCACTAATCCTGCGTTTGTTTTAAAAAACTAGTGTTTCAAAATATTTGAAAACTTTAATGTGACTCGAGATGAGATGGATTTAGTGTACTCTTTTGTGAGTGTAAATAAACATTTTGCTATGACAAATTGCTTTGGCAATTGCTATTACTAAACCTGAAATTATTATAAGATTTTTACAAAAAATAATCTAACACCCTAAAATTAATGTTTTTTTAGTCACAAAAAAATATCTAAAAATATATATATAAAATATGATTAAATATGATTTTGAAGCGATATAGTATCTAGAGTATTTTTGTAAGGAGTTGTATAGTAAGTATGTTAAACATATATATATATATATATGAACATTGATTTGATAATTGCAATAGAGTTAAAAAGTTTAACTACGCTCAATTGCACCTACAATTTTGAGAATGAGTACGATATTTATTAGCTTAAAAAATCGTTAAAGCACAATTGGAAGCTAAATTTAAATACGTCATCTATCTTTGTTAAATCTTCACTCTTATTTTTATCAAAATTTAATTTATAGCGTACAAGTGTGGTTTAAATAAATGTGGGAACATAGTGAGTGGGGGCTGAAATATATATAAATTATGTTGATTTTATTTGATGATAGTTGTGCATGTTGTTATTAGTAACATTTTATGTGACAAATGGAAATTAAGGGATTGGAAGCATTGAAGGAGCACTTCAAGAATTCAAAGTTCCCATGTGAGACGGGTGATTACTTGCCGGTGCTCTTCTCACCTCCTCGAGATGGGCGTTTGTTACCGGACCCCACCCCCATCGTTGCCCGCCCCCTCACCACAATGGCCTCCGCCGGCGGTACCATTACCAATGATGATTGCTCACATCATAATAATAATAATAATATTGGAAATATTATTGATCATGTCAATCACAACAACATTTATGACGATGATGATGACGACGGTGGCAGGAGCAGTAACTTTAGTACAATCGGCGGCGATAGTGATGAATGACCCAGAAGAAGAAGATGAAGAAGAATATCACTACTAGACTAGAGGCCAGTGTCGCATCACATTAAGGGGACTTGAGAAGATCTTGGTGTTTTCCTTGTATGAAAGAGCAACAAATATATATAATGATGTAAAAATCTTTTGCTTATGTTTTATGTACACTACTGGTTACAACATCTATAACTATCATATCCTGTCCAGTGGTTTGTTGTTGATCTCCGAGCCCAGTTACCCCCCAAATCTATAGGGGGGAGGCCTTAATTTAATTCTCTGTTGGTTTATAAATTAATTCTACCTCAGTTTCCATCCCCTCGATCAATGCCTTAACCATTTACTGATTTAACCTCCCCCCCCCCCTCCTCTCTGTGTCACTACATATATAGTATATAGGCTTTCTTTATTTGTTGGAATTAGAAAAGAGATATATATATATATATATAGAGAGAGAGATGGAGTAATTAATTTGATTTGCATGGGGGACTAGTAAGCATTTCATTTTCGAGAAGGTGATGAATGATGATAGAGGGGTTATTTTATGAGTCTGTCTTAACATTATATAGTAATTAAATAACTAGGACATTGGAAATATTGAAGCATCAATTCTATCAAAATGCTCAGTGGGTTCTTCCACTCAACTTTGAAAGCTCAAACTTTATAGATAGATAGATAGAGGAAGAAGCGACTGACAGTCGAGCTGCAGAAGCCATCCCTACTCTCTCTCTCTCTCTCTCTCTCTCTCTCTCTTCCGCGCTACTTTTGCAAGCTTGTGGATGCCAACCGGTTTTGTACGAGTCGTCCCTCCTTCCTATTTGCCACCTTTTTCGTTTATTCCCCCCAACAGCGCACATTAGCTTTTATATGCCTCACTGTGCTATGTTAAGCTGCCTTCTTAAAAATATTGATATTACCGTTTTACAAAATATATTATAGCATTTTAAAAATATTTTTAATGATAAAAAAGCACCCAAAATAATTCATATAATATAAAACTAAAATGATTTTAAAGTGTTAGAATATTATTGTAAAAAACTTATATTATTACCCTAATTAAACCTTTCAATTAAGTTCCGTGGTTCATTCTAATACGATATTTACAAAGATTTACCAATCTTATGGACCCTTTTTACTGGGCTTTTAGGATCCTGTTTCTCTTAACCTTTTTATTTATTTAATATATTTACCTCTAATAAAAATTTAGATACATGATGAGTAATTTTACATGTACATAAAAATCTGATTTAAAAAATTAACAGATCAATGTATCAATTATTCATTGTTTAAAATATAATATGATGAAATTCTTTTAATCAATACATGTCGACCACATTTGATAAGTCAATTTTTATGTCAGTTTTTAGCACATTTCATTCCAAGTTTCCAAGTTTCCTTCTTGGCTACCTAGGCCACGCTATTCGAACTCTGTTCTTTTTAAATAAAATAGTTCATTAGAGGCCTTTGGTTCAAGAGATTTTTGTTTTTTCAAATAAAAAAAAAAACAAATTATGAGAGTGATAAATTTTCCAATACGGGTTGAATAAAGCAAGGACAAGATCTTCATACTATAATCTTTTGGTGTGAAACTAGTTATAGTGCGCATGCTTTGCACGTTGGTTAAGAGAAAAATATTAAATGTATAAATTAAACTAATAAAATTATATATAAGTTAAAAAATAATTATGAAAATTAAATTATTTTTCAAGAAGTTTTAAACTTTAATTAAAAAAACTTATAAAGGAATATTATGATTTGAAGAAAACAATTGATTGTACCTAATGAACAATTGTAAATTAAATAAAACTATGTAAATATTATTTTTTATTTTAGAAACATTGATAATTCTTGTTTTCAATATATCCCCCCTTTATACCGTTTATCATGTTAGCATATAAATTTAGTTATACAAATAATGTTGTTAAACTTCTTTCAACTAAAGCAAATAATGTATTGAGTGTTTTTATATTATGTTTTACATGTAACACATTTTACCGGATGAATTCAAAACTGCTTCAACAAATAATGTTACCATCTAGTTCTTGCGAAAGTAGAAATGTTGTTTGTTTTTAAGTTTAGTTTTGTATACTCAGGTGCATAATACAAATTTTGGCGTGGGGATTCCAAGGAAAAAAAAAATCACTTGTTCTTCAAAGAATATGAAAAAAATCTATTAGTATTTATATTTTTGAATACTTCACAAGTGGTATATAGTTTTAGTGGATTTTGTTATATATTACAATACCAAAATTTGTAATTTCAAAGTTATTTAACTATGTGTATTATATTATTATATCAAAAATTATTGTTGTATATGTTATCAATATTACTTCCTTTCCTCGTTTTTTTTTTAAATTATAGTATCCATCTTTTAATTATTATGTTTATTTTGTGGGACCAATGATGGATTTGAATTGTACATACATATTTATATGTATGCCAATTAATTTTTTGTTAAATATCATTCCCGTAAAGTATTGAATTGTATCTTCTTTTGCATTAATAAGATCTTTTATCCTTAGATATTTAATTTAGTTATTGAGCTTCTTAATTCTTTTCATTAGACATGATTTACGCGTTTATAGTTAATTAATAAATAATACTAAATAATTAGTCAATTAGGCATGCACCTTACTTGTCAACTACTGTATATATCTAATCTCACAAATACTAAAGAAACAATAATTTCCAAAATATTGAAAAGTACAAAAAATATTAAAAAAAACAATGAATTTATGAGAGATGCTCCTAAAATATTGAGAAGTCTTTCTCAATTTCTATCTTTATAGTTGGCGGCTTTGAACGAAATTTGAAAACATCATTATACACGGTCACAATTTCTAATTCATTATACGTGATTAATTAAGTTATCAACATTATTAAATAAGAGATTAATGTTAGTTAAGAATATTTTGAAGCATGATTTTTTAACTTTTAACTAATATTTAGCCGGAGAAGAACAATAATAAATAACAAAAAAAAAAACTCACATAGTATCTATTTTATCTTTGTAATGAACTCGTTGTACTCAAACAAAGTTGATTTTTGGGGATGGAAAAAGCTCTTTTTTAGAAAAAAATAATAAAAAAACCAATTTGACTTCTAGTTTGTTGGTGCTAAAAACTAGAGGGGTATTTTAGATCACAAAGTCAAATGATTGGATTAAATGATTAATATAATAAAGATAACAAATCAATCAGAGCCAATGATGTATATAGGAGGTTGGCTTCGTATGAAGATACGGGTTAGTCCTCCTCTGTGGAATAGAGTTAGGAATTTTGTTTGCTTTGTATTGATGATAAATAATAAAATATTACAAACTCACAAAAACCTTTCTAGCTATTCTATTATCACAATATTACAACAAGAGTATGCTCGAGTTGCACGGGTTTTAGCTTTTCTATAGTTGATTTTGACTCAACAATGGGGAAGTAAAGTAGGAGTGAAAATTTTATTCAACAATAAATTAATTTTACACAAATGGAAATATAGTAGTAGTAGGATTTTTTTTTAGAATTTTGAGTAAGATAAATATTCTTTGTAGAAGTGTAAATCACCCACCAACATTCACACTTTTATTATTAGTATAGATTAGTATTACATTTGAACTTACTTTTGCATCAAGACTGAAGTAGACAGGTGCCGAAACCTATTTGGCTACACTAGACTATCATAAGCTGCTAGGCTTGAAAAGTAACAACGTCCAACGTCAAAATCACGTGGGTCGAGCTAGTTTGACTTGAAATGGTCTAAAGAATTCATGTCACTAGCCTGGCGATGATGCACACTATCACACTGTTTTCGACCAAATTTCTTCGTTTAAGCTTTTGAATATGAGAAATTTATTATATATAACAAGTTTATATTTGATAATAAGTTGAATTAGGAATGTCAGATTTGACATCTATCAAATTCGACACAATTCTCCGCATCAATACTGCGGGATTCCATGATCTTAACGATTTTCTATTTTTGGCAGTTATTTTATCTTTTTTAAAACTTATTTCATTTCTTGCAATTTTCCTCTCCTATAAGAGGATTTATATGTAATCGTTTAAAGCATGCTATTATTGAATAAAATTTTGAGTATTTTATTTTTTATATCGAGTGTTTATTCCTTATTTAATTAAAATTTATCTATTCCATAACTTTCTGCTATGTCACAAACGTTTTTAATTGCAATATATATATATATATATTACTAGAATCACACTTTAATGGAAACTTTCAAACATAAAATTGAATCACGTATCTAGGTTTCTAATAACACCCCCCTTACTCCAATTAAGATTGAAAATCAATATATATTCTCAACAAATATCATAAACTTTTGTAATTATCCTTCACTAAAAGAGTGAGATGAAACCACTAGTTTAATATTTAGTCAGTATAGTAAAGGAGTAATTAATTTTCAAACATGCAAAAACAAAATTAGAACATTTTAATTTGACGCGGACGTCAATGTTATTTGTAAAAGGAAGCAACTAATGTCATATTTTCACCCTCATATATGCAGAGTTTTTAAAAGTGATAAACTGTTATTTCCATTTTGCTCGCGGTGATAAATAATTTAGCTCTCGTATGAAATGGCTTCAAATTACAAAGCAGAAAGGCAGTATATGTATTAGTTTTTTTTTTATTTTTACACGCATATATAGTAGTTGGTTATTTTATCTCGACCCCCAAACTTGTCCAAAAATTATAAATTTATGTCCCGAAAAAGAAAACAAATATAGAAAGGGAACAAGTCTCTTTTGGTAAGTAAAAATAAAAGCTATTTAAGTAGCATCTTGTGGGTACTGTAGTACTAGCGCGTAGACTAGTGCATGTACTATCCGGGAAATTATGCAGAGAACGAAAAATAAAAATATATAAATAAAAAAAAAAGAAGGTAAAAAAAGAATTTGATAGTTCTACTGCTGCTACCACCTAGCGTCCGTTCCGTTAAACTTACACATGCCTTCTATGTAAAAGGATGAACTCATTAACAGCTCGGTTATCCACGTTAACTAATATTTGTTCTATGCTCTCACACCAAGAATTCATGTATCCATTTTTTGTTTAAAAAAATAAAAACCCTAAGGTTAGGGATATATTTCAAATGTTCCCCCGATATACGTTTCAATTGGTTCAACATGAACCTTGAAGTACAAATGTACAATTAATATTTCAATGTAATTCTTTTGGCTACCCCAGTTAACCAAGACTAACGGAAGTAAAATTACCCGGACCATTGTCAAATTCATGATCGTATCCTATGTGTGATTTAAGTAAATTAGGACTTAATTTGTTCACAAATTCTATCATTTTGAGCACTTAGGGTTCTAAAGCACACATTTCAGAGAGTGAAATGTTGTCTCATCAATTGATAAGTTGAGCTTTGGGGGGGGGGGGGGGGGGGGGGGAATGTGTAGCAAATTTACAAAGGCTTTACATGTTTTGCAATCGGAATAATAATTAAGCTCTAATTTGTTCAAACCTCACCCATTTTCCCTTCAAGTGCAATTCTCATGAGGTTTTTTTTTTTTGCCCACATAGGATTCATGTGGCTTGACAAGGTCCACGTGGATTTTCAAATTGAATTTCCGTTAGTCTAGGTTAAATAGGGGCAGAAGGAAGGTTCAAATTGGAATACTAATCATATTTAAAGGTTCAGGTTGGAATACTAACCAAACTTTAGGGGGTTTTTTTTCTTCATTTCCCCCTCGTGTTACAGAATATCTTAAATTACAAGTTCGAACACCTTCATGTCCTCCACAAAGGAAGGGATTAAATTACAAGTTGAATTTATGTATTTGATCTACCAAATTTTATGGACTTGATAATGGCACCGTATATTTTTATTTTGGCTATCATATGCAGGTATTTTAATAATGGTGCATTATGTTTAAATTATAATACATAGGGTGGTAAAAATAATAATTTATTGTGCCCTTAACAAATGCCAGTTTTATTATAATTAAATTATTCCACATTATTGGATTTAATTGTCAAATATAAACTTTTACTATAAAAATTAAAGGGTATATATATATTCATCTACTTCTTTTTGGTGCACGTATAATTGTATATATATATATATATAATATGAAAAAAATTCAAGTAAGGATCAAATTTAAGGATTAATATGTACGTATTGGTTTTTTTGAGGGGGTAAAAATATGTGGTTTTTTTTTTTTTTTTTATGAAATTTAGTAAAAATAATCTCTATGATTAGTAGATCATTTCTACGAAATTTTATCAAAAAATTTAACTGTCAAGTAAGTTAATTAAATTATATATATATATATCAAATTTTCAATTAATCCATTTTGAATCGAATTTTCAAGTAAGCGTATATATGCAATGGTGACCTCCGTGGTGGTAGGAGAGGGGTTTGACCTTGACCTTGACCTTGTGAGGTATCAGCATCACCAACTGCACAGAGTACTACTGTGGCTGAAGTGCTGAACCAAAAAAAAAAAAAAAAGCTCTCTCTCTCTCTCTGAAACAGGCTTTAAATTACTAGCTTTCTCTCGCTCCTACAAGTCTCATAGGATGCCCTGCTCTTAATCTGAGTCCGTCAAAAGGGCAATTGGCCCATGACCCTCACCTCTGCTTCTCCACTCAATTAACTCGTGACTACTCGATCTACACTTTAAAGCCAACTAAGTACTCTCCTTCTGCTCTCAACTCTCTCTTTTTAAACAGAGAGATACATATGCCCTTTTCCTGTTTGACCTGCGCGCATCCCTGTAGCCTACTTCTTTCTTTCTCTCTGCAGGTTTTCTTTTGGGGGGTTTTACATTTGGACAAATCCATTTCCTCCCCCTGGTCACATCTATATATCAAGTAGCCAATAATTTTTTTAATTCTAAAAATGTGTAAGAAATTAAACGGGCTGTGTGGCTGAATAAAACATATTTTTTAAATAATTTATAGTTTCTTTGACACGAGTTTTATCTTAAAGTATATGTATAGGGTGCGGCTATTAACACTCGTAATGAAAATTCGTATTCTAAAACTATACGGTTTATATGTATTTTTGAAATGTTTTCTATACATTGATTTAATAAATTTTTAAAGTATGGAATTATTCATATGGAATGTTAATAGTTATAATCTATATATATATACAAACGGAGAGCTTCTTTTATTAAGATGCATATTTTTATTTGTTATATATGCATACTTTTTTGTAAATTAATTGTTACATTTGCAGCAATATATTGCTAAGACTTAACATGTACTCATGTATTTCTGCATATTGTGCTAACACCATCATATCCCTAACAAAATCATAATGGACATATATAAGGGGAATAAGGTAAAAAGGCTTGACCTTGAGACTCTAGTCAGAGTAGAATATTATGTTAAGTCACTTTTAATACATTATGCATTAATTAATTTGACTTATATATAAAATGATTAATGATTAAAATATATATTATAGAAGAAAAATGGTACGCATCTTGATTTAGTGTCGATATGTATATCCAGTAACAATCTAGGTTGTTACTTTATTCAATTACTAGCCCCCTGTATATGCTACTAATGCAAAATTAGAATGGTATGTAAAATTAGGATATGTCTAACGGATCTTGTTATTTGGTGGCATCTTTTTTGTTTTTGTAGTAAGGAAATTCAAGTTTAATCCACGTAAACATGTATGATTATTGAACTTCTTGTTATGTCTACCTATGTGGTGATTGTTTGTCCACCTTTTATGGTAATTAATTATAAACTCGTGACGTGTATCAAATTGAAAATTGTGTAATAGTAATTATAAAGAGTTTGTATTACACATTTCAAAAATAATTCTAAATGTGAAACATTAGTAAAGTGTAATTTTGTGATACACCACTCACCAGAGTGCGCATCATCTGTCATACATATAACTTGCATATTCATTTAGAGGGAAAATATGTATTGTAAAAACAGGCTAAGCCACAATTCAAGTTTTCCTCGTCCCTTAGCTTGTATCTTTTTGCTATTTTAACACCACGTTAGATATATAAACAATAAATAGCAAGAAACCCAGCTTAAATTACATATATTTACTGTTCATCTCTAATAATATAGAAAGAGATTGACCTTACTTTTATTAGGGGATCAGCAGACCACTTTTTTTAGGAACAAAACACAATTTCATTAGTTGATGTGGTGGGGGGGTTACTATTAAGTTTTCAGTTTAGGGGTAAAGAGCCAAAAGTGTATAATAGTTCAGGGGCTTTGAGTATATTTTACCCCTTTTCTTTTACTAAAAAAATAAAAATTAATTGCGTATTTAATAAGCATATTAGATTCCTGAAATTTTTTTCTCCTAATATTTAGAATGTTTTACCAATATTTGGTTAGGATATAAATTCATCTATCCGAAAACGTTGTATTACTTCCCTATATTTAGTTTAAACGAGCATATAATTCTTCATTTTATAAAATTAGATGACAACTCATAACAAAATTTAAAAAGATAAAAATCAAGTTTTAATTATTGAGAACGGTGTAAAATTGTTGTATGTATTTGATAATAAAACTAAAAACTTTAATAACCAAAAATATTTTTTTCCTTGAAAAAGAAAATAAATGAATTTTTTTTTGTCTCGATAAGTAAAGAGGATATTACGATCTTAAAATAAAATTTTTAAAAAAATTCTAAGAGACAATTCTTAGAATAATTATCTATTTTCATCCATTTAAAATTAAGAACTTTGAATAAATATTCTACTCATAAAATGATAAAATCTTAATCCAAACATTAAATTTTTTTTTTAAAAAAATAAAATATACCATTTTAAAAATAATTTAAAATAAAAAAAAAACGAGCCTTACATACCCAGGGGTCCACAACTCTAAGGCCAAGTTTGGTTACAAGAAAAGGAGTTTTGTATGTATATTTGGTGAGGGATGGAAAAGAACAACACTTGGAACAAATCAACGAGAAGGGATCAAGGTTGTTTTTAAAATATGTATATCTTTGATTTTGTCTTTTTATCAATTTTTTTTTTTTGTCATGTTATTGTAATGTGTGAATCTTTTGCATGCTGCTTTGACCAGAACAGAATAGAACAAAACAGGGGAAAACCGGTCAAAGATAAAAATGGAGTTAAAAAAGTTTCTGTAGCAATGCGTGCGTTATTTTTTTAGTTAATCTAAGCCACACGGTTGGCCACTTGGACGCTGCAATTTTTTTTAATAATTTAATTAAGTGTAGTGCTAATTAATTAATATTAATAGTGGGGGAAACACCACTGTGGCAATGGGGGGAACTTTGGGAAGATCACTTTGTACGGCTGCTTGTCTTATTTTGGTTAGGGGTGTTTTTGATTTGAATCGAAATAAAAATTGACATACTTTAAATTTAAATTAAATATAAAAGTTTAGTTTTGGTTTTAAAATTTTTGAAACTCAAATTCAAATTAATTTTTTTTAGTTTTATTCAATTTTGATGTTTATTTTTTATTTCTAAATTAATTTAATATAATAATATAATACTAATAGTAATATAAAAATGGTCTATATTTAAATTAAAGTTATGGTTTTTTAAAAATAAGGAGTAAATATATAGATACTATGTTTTCTATTTAATTACTATTTAATTTGTATATTTAAAAGAGTAAAATATATTAAATAAAATGATGAATTATTTTGCCATCACGTATGTGATAATTTTTTTTAGCATTGTGTAGTTAATTCAATAATAAGGGCACACGTTAATATATATATTTTTCTAAGATTATCACAATATGCAATTAATAAGAAACATATTCTTATAAAATACCATATTTTTTGTATTATAGTATAATTAATGCGTGCCTTTAAAATATATATTAACAATTTTTTTCTTATACATAATTTGGTTTGATTTAATTCGGTTTTGGATTAGCTTACCCCAAACCCAAACCAGACTTTTCGGTTTCGGTTCGATTTTCTAGTTTTTGGTTTCAATATTTTTTCGGTATGGAGGTTTTACGGATCGGTCTAGGTCGGTTAAGTCCATTCGGTCGATTTTCGTCTTGACCTTAAAACCCTTAATTTTGGTCTCTCTCCTATTTTCAATTAGAGCTCTCCCTATGATTATTAATCTTAATTTTTGCATTAGAGTTTTTAGATTTGAGCACCGTTTCTCTTTCTCTCTCTCTTTTATTATTACTGGGATCTATTTATTTCTTATATTAAAAAAAAAATGCTTATATTTTAAACTTCTACTTTCTTCATTTCTCCTTAATTTGTCAATGAATCGAACTTGGGATCGAATATAATGTACTTTATCATATTTAGATTTAAAATTTTAATTCAATAATTTAGTACAAAAAATATAGATTCAAGAATACCACATTTGCTAACAATTCGATCAGATCTAATGATATAATATATATGTATTATATATACTAATCTATAACATAATAATAAAATGAAGGAAGTTCTTTCTTAATGGAGCATTTATTATCGCATTAATTAATTTTTATATTATCTTAATTACTATGGCTATATATCATAACAACTTTACATCGATTATACATGCAACCTTTACACACATTGTTTATTCAAAAACTATTATGACATTAAAGGTTTATACTTTTGTATTTATATAAGTCTTTCCGCATTTATAGTAGTTTTGGTTTATGTCGTCTTTCATCTTTATTTTTTTCACCTATTTATAAGTCTCCTCCTTTGTTAAGACTAATACAATTTTAATGGATTTGATTATTCTCTCCCCTTTTTTTGTTGTATTTGTACATATCTCCATACGCATATATATTTAATTGTTTAACAAAAGCAAAATATTGTAGAATATGTATTATTAATTTGCTTCTTTTTTTTTCCAATTTGTACAAGTATCTTCTACACACGTAAAGTGGTTTCAACTTTGTACTATTGGAATGGTGTTGATAATTGCTCTAAATGATTGAGAAGGCTAGTTTTGAAAATGTTTTGAAGTGTTTTGTATAGTCCTTAATATTTTGAAGTGAAATAAATTTGTAGGTTGAATTACAAGAATATCGAAAATAATAAGATCATATTTTTTAATTTTAGTATACATCTTTTGTAGAACCTTATATACATATATATATATATATATAATCTTATATTTTGATTTATGCTTTTACTACACATGTAACGTTATCCACATTTCTTTTATGACACTAATTCTTGAAATGCGATGATGAAACTCTACTAAAATCATTCAAAAAAGCAACCTAATTAAATGGCCTAACATTATATCAATGTCATTATATCATGTAATATTTTAAACTATATATATATAATAGTTTACAATATATATATGTGTTTTATTATATATTTAAATTTAAAACGCCCATGCATAACATGGGTTGAAAATTAGTATATCTTGTAAATACTACTAATTTGTAAATAAATATTGAGACATAATTAAATGAAACTTTCTTGTATGGTCCTTTAGCATTCCAAGTTGGAATTTTAAATTAATTTAATAATCATAATTATAAAGAAAGGATTGTGTCTCCTTGTTTAAAGCTAGCACGTTATATATTTCTCTGTATATTTCACAATTAAAACTTCAATCTCTTCATAAAAAATTTGGATGGGATTGTCAGATTAATGATTCATTAACCTCACAAAATCTGATATGAATTTGACCATTAACAATCCGTTCATATTAAATATTTTTTCTTAATATATCAAAATAGATATAAGATAATTTAGTCGAAATTTGATTAATTAACATATCTAGTTTCTCTCCCTAATCATTTAGACAATATATAGTTTTTGTAGTGCGGGTGATTATACCAAGATATATTATCAAATATAATCTGTGAATACGGATACAAAAGTGATTATATACACGTATATACATATTCACATGTGTCACTTTTATATTATTAAATACAATTTTTCTCTTTTTGATTAAAAATATTTGGAGCTTTTCCTAATGAAGGATTGTCCGAATTCAAACGTTAGACACGTCGGTTAAGAATCACTTCCTTCTAACTCTTTTCTTTATTTTACTTTTTAAATTTTAAATTAAATTTACGTTTATATAAAAGCAAAGCAAAACAAAACAAAACAAAATAAAATAAAATGACGGCTTGTGCATAACGACATGACGTAACCACGTAGAGCCACCACATGCTGCGTGAGAGCCGTTAATCCTTTATGGGCCTCAAATACAATCTTTTCAGCCCATATTCTTTTGTAAGCAGGTCTCAGGCCTAACTCAAAACACTAACTCCTCTCAAGCCCCAAAGCCCCGGGCCTATAGATTTTAAGAAGTAAAGGCAACAAAAACTATCCTGATATTATTATTAAAGCTGAAAGTTGTGTTGCTGTGGGTGGGTGGGTGATACCAGGAAGTATGAAATTATCGATTTGTATGATAAAAAGCTTATGTATTAAAAATTCACGAATTATTTTTCCTTTCCTCAAATTTAAATCAAAGATTGTAAATATAATACTACTTCCGTCCATCTAAAATAGATTTTTAATTTAAGACAAATGTATTAATTATTTTACAATGGCTTAAACTTTGGTGTGGTAATTGCTCTTCAAACATTTCACACAAAACAAATACAAAATAACTTTTGCGTGTGTATTTTTATAAATTAGCACAAACTTTACCGGACATGTTTAATTTAAGCCTCTCCAAATTAGCCTTGGAAAAGATAGTGAAAATTGTGTGATGATGGGATACATATATGATGATTTCAGAGTTCTGTCCTTGAGGATTGGTGTTTTGTGTGAGGACAACTTGATGGGGGTAAGAAGCTTCCATGGCTATACCACAAAGACCTTCCTTAGCATTAGTACCTCGTAGCATCCGAATGTAACCATGTTCACCCCATTCTGCTCCCCACGAGTTCTTAACAATCCAGTACTTTGTCCCGTCCAGCGTCGTTCCGCACCCCTCTCTATATTGCCACCCCATGGTCTATCTCTTTCCCACACTCCCCACTGAATACTCTCTGCATTCATTCATTCATATGACACACATGCATATAGAGGGATAGAGTATAAATGACTCTTCTCTTTCGCAAATTGCAACATATATCTACACATATATGTATTTGTATGTACCATGCAAACATTGTGCCTAAGGCGCTACCTAAATTCTGCCAGCAACAATACTAACGTGCTCTTTGTACACTGTGTACTCATGTCCTGCATTTTGACGTCTCGGCATGCTTATTATACCCTAGATGTGGCCTCGTCTGCAAAAACTTTTATTTGGTAATTATAGCACTAAATTTTACAGAATTTTCTATTCCTTTATCTCACATTTTTACAGTTTTGGCCCTTGTATTTTTCTTTCATTTTAGAACCAAACTTTGCACGTGCTTTTGGTGTAGCATGATTTTGACTCCGCAATATTTTTCTAGAAGATTTACATTCTATCCAGATAAAAGACAATAGGGTTTATGTTCTTGAAAATGTATAAATGATAAAAGATTGGAGGGCTGAGGAAGAGAGAAGTAAAGAGATAATAGTTGAAGGATAAGCTTGACTCAGAGTAGAATTGAAAATTAGAACCACCAACATCAATTGCAACAGAGACAGGCTGGTTAGAAACAGCTTTCATCAGCGCATTCTCGTCATTTGCAGGTACATTTTCATGCCCATCAATCGTCACTACAGGATAATTCATCTGCATAATCCAAAGAAAGAAAAAAGGATAAATACTTTCAATTGAGTTAATGTAAGGTAAATTAAGTGTTTCATAATGTTGAATAAAACCTTGGATGCATCACAGCGTCCATCTTTTGCCTTGTAAGGATACATACTTTCTTTTGTTAAGCCACCGTTTTTCTTAATGAACTTGAGTGCGTTCTCCATTAATCCTCCACCACCGCCATGGTTATCAGTTTCACAATCAACAAGCTCTTGCTCGGATAAAGACACTAATTCGTTTGTCTTGATTTTGTTGATACCTTCAACTCCAACTATTGTTGAAAATGCCCAGCAACTACCTGTGAACATTACAGCCAGATATAGAATTACTATACAAACGTATTAGAATCTTATAATATTTCCGGTGTTTCTTATGCTTTTATTTCTTTACAATTTGGTTCCATGACAGTCCACCCTAGCCATTGATCTGGATCTTAATAAAGGAATCTGTTTGAAGACCCTCAATTATTGGACTTAAAAGGATCAATAAATTAATAGCTAATAGTATAAGACTTGTTAAAGCTCTTCATCTATAATTCCATATGAGCCTTACCGCATTTGCCTTGATCCTTGACACCAGTAACTGTTCCTTCCTTCCTCCAATCAATGGATGCCAGCAGATTTTCGGTTTTATTGTGCATAAACCCACCGGTTCCACCTCTGCTGCCTCAGAACATCCTGTAGTGTTTCACTTTAGAACCAGCATAAGAGTTTCGAAACTCAAGACTGGTTATATCTGCAAACTTGTTAAGTTTCAACTTGTAAGGCTTGTCCATCTTGTCCGCATTCTGGACATGCTTCACGTTTTCCTTGAACACATTGTAACGGTGTTGCTTCTCATTAAGATCCCTTTGAACCGTGTGGTGGCTCCTCCACCTTTCATACAAGTCCCACAGGCTCTCCTCTGATGCCAAGTCCTTTTCGCCAAATTCAAAGCTATTCACTGACCCAAAAACCAGAGCCAATGACAGAGCAACCAAGAAAACCTTCACCATCTCCATAAGAATTAAGATGACTTGAGAGTTAGATATACGAGTATCTTCTTAATCTTATATAGAGAAAGGTGGTTGCATGCCTCATGGGGTTCTTAGTCTTTTATAATAAATTTTGCAGGGAAGAAGGAAAATGGTTCCTTTTCTTTGAAAGAAGTTGGTCTGTCATTGTTGGATTTGAACATGCCAACCATGTTAGGAGGTTTATCATGTGAAAGTTTGTTATATTGTAAGTGGCTCTGCAGCGGACACGATTTCTTCCAAGTATGACGACAACTTATTAAAAAAACTCTGCATTAAAACTAGTCGGAATCCAAAGTCTTTTTTAAAAAGGTTGATCAAAGGCCCTGTGATTTGCTTTATGCAGGAGTATCAAAACACGTCTATATACAGACATAAACATATATGTATATGTATATGTATATGCATGTATGTTTATATATTATACTTATTTTGGACAGGAAAGTTGAGGAGTCGTTATCCAGATTTATGTCATTATGCTAAATGTTGCCCGAAGAGTTACTTAAAAGCAACAACTTTACAGGGGGCTGGCAGCCCTGTATGATCACAAAGGATTACATATATATCGCATGAATAGTTAACCCAACAAATAATTAAAGGAGCTTAAAGCAATGAAGACATAACAAAGATTAGCTGACCTGCCTGATTAATATTGTTGGTGTTATTGGCTATGGTCCGGCGGGCGACAAGATGGTAGGCTGAGGTCGGCACCCAGTCTTGAATATTAGTGTTAGAATATTAGAAAGTTTTTCCTTTATTCCTTTATTCTCCTTTTCCCATTTCTTCTCCTTCTCTAGTTTTCTACATGGTATCAGTTGGAACCGGCAGCTATCCACTAATAAAATATTTAATACAAAAATTGATCAACACGCGTGCAAATGCACAAAAACTTGCCTCAACCTCAACCTCAAACTAAATCAACATATCTCATTCCCAACTACTAGAAGAATTAACTGAACAGATCGGTCTTCCTGGAAGGGCTGTGGCGCTGCATAAAGCACTGAGATTTCCCTTCACAAGAATTCTTTGTGAAGCTACATATCTTTTAGTTTAAAATAGCTAAAATCTAATGCCAGTGTATTGAAATTATGAGAACAATTTAGTTTCATCCGAACTTCACCGCGCTGTTAAACTAGGGGAAAATGAAAATCCCTACATTATGCTTTGGTCCACTTAAAAAGTAGAATGAGAACCCAGTGGTCATAGACTTCTTAAAGCATATTTCAATGTCAAATTCAAAGTCTTATGTTCGATTTATTTCTTATAGGAATTTCTTCAAGTCTTCCCGATCTTTTAGGCTTTACCACAAGCTAGATGACTTTCTCATGAGCTTAGTTGAATTTTACTAGAGCGGAGTGTTTTAATTTGCTCCAAGCAGCATGACAAAAAAGTTCCAAAGAAACAAGTTAGGATGGAAAGAACAAAATATAGAGATGACTGGAATTTGTTGACCCCCCTTTAAAGAAGTTTGATCGGTGAATACAGTCAAAAGAGAAAAACCCACCACAACAGTTCTATTATTATTATTATTTTATTGTATCCACCTATGGAGAATGGTCAACAACTTCCAACTCCTATAATTTTACTTCACCTTAACCTTACCTTAATAATATCAACTACATGCAACCATTTACCTCTAATTAACACAACTTCCCTTCAAAACTAATTAAAATGATAAACTAGTGAAGTGATCACGTCTTCCTCTATCAAAACATGAGATGACTGATTTAGTGAATGTTCTAGAATTCTGGGTGGTGTGGGTTTGTGTTTGGGGGTGGATAGGGTTAAGAAAATTTCCATGGTAAAATAAGGGGAAAATTAACAAACATATCACCAAATCATGTGCAAAACTACCATTTGTCATGTAAAGACTAGAACCGATTAATGGGAAATCATATTAACCACAATGTATGTCATGAATGGGCTAAGGGTCAATTGTGTCATGTCATGAATGGGATGTTAGGGCCTTGATAACTGTGTGAGTGTGAGGAATGTGTGAGAGATGTGAGGTCATTAGTGAGGTCATCCATGTGGCAATGAGTGTGTGAGAAATTGTATAAATGATGGATGATATGGTGTATTGAAGGCAAGCAAAAAAAAATGATATGAAATTATGTTTCTATCTCCCTCTACGTTTTCTTCTCTTTCTTCTTCTCCCTAAATTTCTATATTTCAATTCTAAGTCCCCCTTTAGCAATCTCTAATTCTTTCTTTTCAATTATATTATAATTCTCCCCCTCTCAATAATTCTAAGTGTGGATCAGGAATTTATCAATTCCTGACAATTGGTATTAGAGCACTTTCCTCCCCAAAATCATTTCTGCTGTAACGGTCATGAATCAAATGAATCTCCATTTCAATAACAAATCAGGTTCAGGTGTTGAATATGAGCCTAATCGAATTCTCGTAGTTACAATTCATCACATGTTATACCTAATGATTGCGAATGTGTTGCATCAAGTATTTTCTCCTCATGGAATTGTAAAGAAGATCATCACAATTCCAAAATCAGATGGGTTTCAAGCCCATATTCAGTTTCAATCGCACCAAATTGATGTTACTACTAGAAACACACTTCATGGCCACAACATATACGATGGTTGCTGTCAACTGGACATTCAACTTGGTTATGGAGAAACAGAAGGAGAAAGGACAACCAGGGTGCTTGAAAGCGATCCAAAGCTAGAGCCCAAAGAAGATGAAATTGGACCAGATCTGGATCAAAGAAAAGCAGAATGGGAGTCGATTTAGTCCTTAAAGTGAAGCAAGAAATATATGAAACAACTAAAGTGCAGTTACAAATCTGAAAGTGAATATGGTGATCAATATGTACTCTAAATATGGACGGGATTGATACGCATGT
The DNA here is from genome assembly GCA_021464415.1 of Lonicera japonica. Lineage (NCBI taxonomy): Eukaryota > Viridiplantae > Streptophyta > Magnoliopsida > Dipsacales > Caprifoliaceae > Lonicera > Lonicera japonica. The sequence goes on along the minus strand of CM038468.1, from coordinate 62,010,840 downwards.
AAGGTGTTCGATGGAATGCCTGAAATGGTTGTTGGAGGAAATATGTATGTTTTGGAGTGTGCATGTGAATTTTTCTCTCATCCTGAGGCTGATACAAATGAGTTGAGAACTGCACTTGCTGAGACAAAACAAATAATCACTTGGGTTGAAGGGGTAACTATGATTGGGTATTTTGTTCTATTGGTGTTTGATCCAGGGGGGAATAAATTGATCATTAGAAGGAGTAAACAGGGCAGTCAACTCAAAATATTAAATGGCCATCTCCCTTACAAGTTTTTTTTTTTTTTTTCAAAAAGCATACAAATGGAGTTATAGCTCTAAGAAGGCTAGTAACTACAATTACAAGATACATACACCTATCAATCTCAATTCATGAATTATGGAGTGGAATCTAACAAACCTTTCATGAACCAAAGGGGACTCCTAAGATTCTATGGCAAGTGCTACTGCTATATGTCGAAAATGCTCTAGTGCTCTAATTTTTTTAAACCTTCAATCCTTGAGGACAAGGATTTTTGAAGGGGTAGGGAATGTCATGAATGGGCTAAGGGTCAATTGTGTCAGGTCATGAATGGGATGTTAGGGCCTTGATAGCTGTGTGAGTGTGAGGAATGTGTAAGAGATGCGAGGTCATTAGTGTCATCCATGTGGCAATGAATGTGTGAGAAACTGTATAAATAATGGATGATATGGTGTATTGAAGGCAAGCAAAAAAAATGATATGAAAACATGTTTCTATCTCCCCTTACGTTTTCTTCTTCTTCTCTCTAAATCTGTATATTTCAATTTTAAGTTCTCCCTTAACGATCTCTAATTTTTTCTTTTCAATTCTATTCTAGTTCTCCCCCTCTCAATAATTCTAAGTGTGGATTAGGAATTTATCAATTCCTGACAATGTTGGCTCCCATAAATATTGACAGAGAGATGAAAAAAAGAAAGAAAAATAGATATGTATAAATATGGAATGAGTGTGATTGTCTATTCCGAAGTCAACACTTTCTGAAAGAACCCACACACTATGGCCACCCGAAATAAATTACAGATCCCAAAAGTTGCACGAACTGTTCATGTGGGAATCCCAGATTTTATTTGTGAAATGTAACCAACAAACAGATATCAACAGTATTATGCATATTCGATAAAACCAACTGAATGTTACAGTATTATTATAGCAACTGCTGAAAGTGCAAACCAGGAAAATATTCGTAACCATAAAAATTAATACAAAAGTCAGTCATGTGTTTTATGAGAACTGTGTCAAGTTTGACCAGAAAAATTCAAGGAAACAAGAAGAACGGGAAAGTTCCACAGAAGTGAGAAAGAAGCTCAGGCAAGAGAGTCCCTTTCTCTGGCTTGTTGGAGTAACTCTTCTCTCACTCTCTTGATCTCCGCTTCCCTCTCCATTCTTTCCTTCTGCAATTACATTACATACAACAACAACCGTCCGATTAGTGTTCCATTAGCAAAATCAGTTCAAAATTTTGACCTAAATGGCTTCCATCCCTGTACTAAGGTGTTGTTCACTTGCCACTTAATTTACCACTAAAACTTGAAAACTTAAAATTTTCAGATATAAGTGGTATAAAAAGTTGTTCAGTAACCTAAAAAATTAAGTGGCCGCTTAATTTTCACCACTTAAAACTTAAAATTTAAAATTTTCATCCAAAATTTTAAGCGGTAACTTCGCCACTTAAATCTGAAACTTAATTTTAAATGGTGTAAAATGTCCATTTTACCATCTTTTTTTTAAAAAAAAATTATATACACACTCTCCCTTTAATACCCACAACCACAACCACCACCACCATTCCCCCGCCCCTTCCCAACCCCCATCCACCAGCTCTAGCTCCACCCAATTCCCCACCCCTGCTCTTCCATCCCTAATCTCTTGTCTAGAAAAATCCCATAATACATATATTTACATACACACACAATATATATGTCATCTTCCACATTCAAATCTAAAATAAATATATATACACACATATATGCGTAACATACAAAGGGGAATTTTATGGGGGAGAGAGGCAAAATGGAGGGATAGAAAGGGGAGCTTGGCAAAATGGACGGGGAGTGAGTGGCAGGTTCGGCTGTGACACTATACGAGATGAGGGATCAAAATAAAAGGGCAAAATTGTCATATTAAAAAAAATTCAGTTTTCATATGTGTTTTACTCAAACAAACAATATTTTTTTTTAGATATAATTTTTAGAACTAAACAAACAGTTTTTTCAGTTTTTTTACTAAACGCCACTTAAAACTTGGGTAAGTTTGCTCTAGAGGCCGGAATGATGAATTCCCTAAATAAGTAAACTAAAAAGAATTAACCTAAAATGCTAAATATATAAGCATTACCTAAATAACCACAAAACGTGATCCTATTTCCTCCTCCATGTAAGATCCATATTTTGGCAATCCTAAATGAAAAAAATAACCCTATAGAAACTACATCCACTTAGCACCAATACAATACCTCAATAATTTCACGTATTTCTTTCTTCCTCCTAGTATAGATTCTATCATTTTGTTACTCGATTAGTTACACAATTTAGCCCGCAATCAGAGAGATACATTCAGATCTAACGAATCTGGCATTTCTAAAACCACAAAAAGCAAATTCAAGGTGACTATTGTAATTAATTGCGTTAAATTAACGAAAAAAGTCAGAAGTTATCGATGGAACCAGAAAACCCTAATCGACGAGAGGAGATATAGAGAACCTTTTCGTCCTGGTGGAGAGCGATCCAAACATGAACCTTATCCATGGACTGCCAGAAAACAAAGGCACCTAACGACATAGCGAAGAATGTTGCAACTTTCACCATTTTCCTCCTCCTCTTCCTCTTCTTCTTCGAGCGACGTTTCGTATAGATTCCGGACACTCTACTCTAGTCTCAAATATAATATAATGTAATAATCTACTACAAAGTAAAAATAATTTTACACTTACCTCCCCAAAGTTATGGAATGTACAATAGGTCCATTATTGCTATTAATTTATTTCTTTATTTTTTTTGAAGAAATAACTTGGCATAAATAAATAAAAATAAGCAATGACCCGAAACGAACATTTTTCAACAACACGTGGTTCGAAAAAATTTCAAAATGTGAAAAAAGAGAAGAAAAAGAAGTAACAATATATGTGACCAAGCTGAAATTAAAACATATATATTGTTACTTTAAATGTAAACAATGATAAGAAATAATATGTCTGAAAAAGGTCACGTGTTGTTGAAAAAAACATGATTTAATATGTCTGCCCAAAAATTTTAGAAAAAAAAAAACCTTAATATGTCTAACAAAAAATTGAAAAAATGTAAATAAATATGTCTGATTGAAAATTAAAAAGATGCAGTTTAATATATCTGCCAGAAAATTAATTAAAAGAACGTAACTTAATATATCTGCAGAAAATTAATCAGAAGAATGTAAATTAATATATCTACCAGAAAATTAATTAGAAAAATGTAATTTAATATGTCTGCTTGTTATTATGGGAAAATTGTACTTCAAACATATTTGCAGTTTCAGTCTAATAGTATGTTTGGTTAATTTGAGACATGTTCTTCCTTTAATATATTTTTTGAATAATTCTTATATTATCTTCTTCTTTAATCTTTCCATGGTATGTATTTGAATTTATTTTGATTGATTTAATTTCGAATTTAATTATATATATATATATATATTGTATTTATCTTTAAGAATGATAGTATTGTAATTCAATCTATTGATTGAAATAGCAAAATAATAAATATTTTATTCTTAATTAAAAAGTTGGTCCTTCAATTAAAAATTTGTTACGAAAATTAATGGTTGGAAAATTGTACTAGAAGGATAAGTTCATAAATGTCCATTATAATACTTTTATTTGTTTGGCTATAATTGGATAAATTTGAGGGGTGAATTGACGGGCTAAAGAAGAGGCCCTCCCTCAAAGAATGCCAATAGTAAATATCCAGAGTAAGGTTAAACAGTTTGGGCTTCGGCCCATATATGGTGCATGGTTTTTATTAACTCGAATTTTCGAAGTTCTTCATTTGTTTCCTATTTCTGGCGTTGAGTTCTTTCAACTGAAATTGGATATGAATTATAAATTATTTTTACAATTGTGGTTTTATAATATAATATCAATCTTCCTTTTCACAACAATTTCGGAGAACTTCAGATGATATATCATCAACAAACAATTTCAAATTGGCAAGATATCAGCAGGGGATCGCGACAACTTTTTAATTAATTTATATTTTATTATATACAAGTTCAAGTTGCTATTGTCAATGTTAGAAATATTAGGCTAACCATGTATTATTAAAGTGTAAATTAGCATTATTATTTTCCTTTTTCCTTTTCCATGTTTTCCTCCATGTCTCCCTCCTTGTCCCCTCTATGTTTTCCTCCATACTTTAGGCCATGTTTTCCTCCATGCTTTAGGTCATGATTCTTCTTTATCTTGTATATATATATAAGGCATTTCTCCATTGTAAGAATACAAGATTTAATGAGATCAACAATTCTTTACTTCTCTCTTTAGTTTTCTACATGGTATCAGAGCTAGGTTCCAATCCTTTATCACCTCCATGTCCTGATTTTCCATCACTAAAGCCATAACACCCAAAACCATCACCAAAACAAAATACCTAGAACTTCCAGAGCTTCGTTCATCCATTATATATATCCAAATCCAGAAACCATCACAAAATACTGTTCTCACTAAGAAGACGAAACAAACCGCGTTTGAATCACCAAAATTCCGCCCCTCACGCGCCCTCACGCGCCACCAGAAGTTTCATTGCCAATTCCCGTCATCCTCACGCGCCACCCAGTGGAGAAGAGAAGCCACGTCAGCCCTACTTGCCACGTCAGCGCCACGTGGCATCCAGTCAGCGCCACGTGTCAGCCACGTCAGCGCCACGTGGCATCCAGTCAGCCGTTAACTGCCGTTTACTTGCCGTCAGACTTGACGGAATATTCCAGACGCCGTCAGACTTGACGGAATATTCCAAGCGCCGTCAGATATATTTACACTTTGGCCCCTGTACTTTCTGATATTTCTGTTTTGACCCCTAAACTTTCTATTTTTTCTTATTTTAACCCCTAAACTTTCTGTTTTTCTTATTTTAGCCCCCAAACTTTCTGGTTTTATTATTCTAGCCCCTAAATCTTCTGATTTTATTATTCTTGCCCCTAAACTTTCTTATTTTCTTATTTTAGCCCCCAAACTTTCTGGTTTTGTTATTCTAGCCCCTAAATCTTCTGGTCTTATGTTATCTCTCTAAAAAAAAAAAAAAAAAAAAAATCCAGTCCTACTCATTTTCTTTCACATTCTCCAGCAACCTCTTACCCAAGCCAATGGAACGCACTGAAATCTCTCGCCCAATTTCCATCATTCTCAATGGGCCCAACTATATTCACTGGTCCCAAGCCATGACTAGTTTCCTTCAAGCACGTCGAGTATGGCGTCTCATTACTGGAGAGGTTACCACACCAACCCAACAACAAGATGAATCGGATGACAAATATGCTACAAGACAAGATGACTGGATTGCCAAAAATGGTGATATTATCACTTGGTGCCGCAATACTTCAATTCCTACCATCAGTCAACAATTTGGGCGCTTCTCAACCGGAAAGGAAGTTTGGGACTTCTTGAAAATTAGATACACAACCAAGGATCTTGCTCACCAGTATCAACTGTTGACTTCTCTCCATGCCAAACGTCAACAACCTGGTCAAACCATTGATGAATTTCTATCTGAAATGCAAATCCTTTGGGATCAATTGGCCTCTTCAGAACCCGTCTGGTCATGTCCCACCGATGCCTCCAAATTCATTACTTACAGAGATCAACAGCAAGTGATGACTCTTCTCATGGCACTTCATAACAAGTTTGAGACTGTTCGAGCGTCTCTCTTGCATCGCCACCCACTACCAACTCTTGATGATGTTGTTACCGCACTCCATTTTGAAGAAACTCGGCTTGGTACAAATTCTCAAATTTCATCCGAAGTACTTGCTGTCACACAATCTAAATCCACGAAATCATCCGATGTCTGCACCTATTGCCATGAAACAACCCACGAATTACTCTATTGTCCTAAACGAGTGTGCAAGTATTGTCATAAGCGTGGACCAAAACATTGGGGTTTTGATTGCTACAGGAATCCTGGCAGAAAATCTAATGCCAAGTCTGTTACTGCTGCCGCCTCCAATTTACAGCCATCCAATCCAAATCCAGTCGTCACCAATAACGATCTTGCTGATATGTTAAAACAGGTTTTATCTGGTTCGGCTAATGCAATGTCTGCAACTCCAGGTACCTCTTGGTATTTTGACTCCGGTTGCTGCAATCACATGACTTCTGATTCCACAATTTTTCTCTCCAAAAATTCTACCACACACATATCTCCTATTACAACTGCTGATGGCTCTTCTTTACCTGTCACCCACATTGGCCATATATCAACATCCACGTTATCTCTTCCCTCTACTTTTCACATACCAAAATTGACTATTAATCTCATATCTGTTGGGCAACTCTGTGATCTTGGCCTTACTGTTTTATTCTCCTCTTCTGGTTGTCATGTGCAGGATCCACGGACGGGACAGGTTATTGGGATAGGCCGTAAAGTTGATCGCATGTTCGAGCTTATCCATCTTCGCACACCACCACCTGTTCCCATCTCTACTCTTGCTGCTGCTCCCACCATTCCCACTTCATCCATGGATCTTTGGCACTCTCGGTTATGCCATATGTCTATTGATAAGCTCAGAACTCTTATTTCCACTGGTCGATTAGGAACTGTTAAGTCGGAAAATATTTCATGTTTGTCATGTCAACTGGGAAAACAACCAGCTTTATCTTTCAATAAAAGTACTTCTCTTTCTTCCGCAGCTTTTGATCTTATTCATTCTGATGTATGGGGACCTTCTCCTCACGATACTATGGGAGGATCAAAATATTTTGTTGTTTTTATAGATGACTACACCCGTTTTACATGGATATTTCTCATGAAAAATCGCTCTGAACTACCACAGCTATATTACCATTTTGCTCAAATGATCCAAACTCAGTTTTCTCGACCAATAAAAATTTTTCGTGCTGACAATGCTATGGAATACAAAGAATCCAACTTTTTAAATTTTTTACGTCAGCAAGGCACCATTTCTCAGTATTCTTGTCCTGGTACATCCCAACAAAACGGCCGTGCTGAACGTAAACACCGTCATATTCTTGACACTGTCCGCACACTTCTCATATCTAGTGGATGTCCTGAACGCTTCTGGGGGGAAGCAGCTCTTACTGCAGTATATACCATTAATCGCCATCCTATTCCTACCTTCCACAATCAATCACCTTATGAGAGGTTGTATGGCAATACTCCTGACTATAATCCTCTCAAAGTTTTTGGATGTGCCTGTTTTGTCTTACTCCAGCCTCATGAACATTCAAAACTAGAACCTCGGTCTCGACTATGTTGCTTCCTAGGGTATGGGATAGAACATAAAGGCTATCGGTGCTGGGATCCTGTTTCAAAACGACTTCGTGTGTCTCGCCATGTCATATTTTGGGAACACAAAATGTTCTCATCCATTTCCAAATTTCACGTCTCCAATCCTACCACTATCCCTTTTTTTACTAGCTCCACTGATGATCTCCATCCTCTCCATACATCTGTTACGCCCACATCTGAACCAGAACCTCCTGACTCTACCTCATCGAGTGAGATTTCCCTTCCCGCTGACTCTACCTCACCAAACCCTGACCCTAATTCATCCATCAACATATCTCCTGGGCCTGCCACGGACTATCCTAATGACACTGACTCGTCCACTGATCCGGCCATACAATCCACTCCTCGTCAGTCCACACGGGTAAGACAACTCCCTTATCATCTTCGTGACTATCACTGTTATTCCACTATTTTCTCTCACCATGAGCCTTCCTCTTATAAAGAGGCTAGTTCTAACCCACTATGGCAGCAAGCGATGACTGAGAAATTGCAGGCATTAGAAAAAGCCCAGACTTGGGAATTAGTCAACCTTCCACCAGGAAAGACAGCAGTTGGATGTAAATGGGTGTACAAAATCAAGACCAAATCAGATGGATCCATCGATCGATACAAAGCCCGACTTGTTGCAAAGGGTTTTAATCAAGAATACGGCATTGACTATGAGGAAACTTTTGCACCAGTAGCTCGTCTAACTTCTGTCCGAAGCCTTATCGCTGTTGCCGTTATTCGCAAATGGAAACTTTTTCAGATGGATGTAAAGAATGCATTCCTAAATGGTGATCTTTCAGAAGAAGTTTATATGAAACCTCCTCCAGGGTTTCATCACTCCTCCACTCAAGTGTGCAAGCTCCGCCGTGCCTTGTATGGTCTAAAACAAGCCCCTCGTGCCTGGTTTGAAAAGTTTGGTTCTACTATTCAAACAATGGGTTTTACCTCTAGTGCTTATGACTATGGGCTCTTCATCAGAAAGAGGACTACATGTATTACACTTCTGGTTCTGTATGTAGATGACATGATTATTACCGGGGATGATACTAGTGGTATCTCTGAACTCAAACAATCTCTCAGTCGTCATTTTGAGATGAAAGATCTCGGTCGTCTAAACTATTTTTTAGGGCTTGAAGTGTTATCTGATTCTGCTGGTTACTATCTCTCCCAAGCCAAATATGCTTCTGATCTTCTCAGTCGTGCGGGTATCACCGACTGCAAAACTGCGTCTACTCCGTTGGAACCAAGTACCAAACTTACTCCTCTTGATAGTACTCCTTTTAGTGATGCCCATGCCGTCCACATCGTCAGTCAATTTATGGCTGCTCCACGATCCACTCATTATACTGCCGTTCTTCGAATTCTCAGGTATATTAAAGGAACAATGTTTCACGGCTTGCAGTTCTCATCTACATCCTCCCTTGAACTACGTGCGTATTCAGATTCTGATTGGGCTGGTGATCCAACTGACAGACGATCAATTACCGGTTACTGCATATTCTTAGGCGATTCGCTTATATCTTGGCGTAGTAAGAAACAAACACTAGTTTCTCGCTCCAGTACAGAGGCAGAATATCGTGCTCTGGCTGACACCACTCAAGAAATTGTTTGGCTCCGTTGGCTTCTCTCGGACATGGGAGTTCCTCAAAGTCTCCCAACTGTGCTTAGATGTGATAATCAAAGTGCTATTCAGATTGCTCACAATGATGTGTTCCATGAACGAACGAAGCATATTGAGATTGACTGTCACTTCATTCGCCAGCATATATCCAGCAAAACTATTCGTCTCATACCCATCTCATCCATAGATCAACCCGCGGACATATTCACTAAAGTTCATCCCACCGGTCGCTTTCAGAATTTGCTTTCCAAACTCAAAATGACATCTCACATGCCACCTTCAGTTTGAGGGGGGGTGTTAGAAATATTAGGCTAACCATGTATTATTAAAGTGTAAATTAGCATTATTATTTTCCTTTTTCCTTTTCCATGTTTTCCTCCATGTCTCCCTCCTTGTCCCCTCCATGTTTTCCTCCATACTTTAGGCCATGTTTTCCTCCATGCTTTAGGCCATGATTCTTCTTTATCTTGTATATATATATAAGGCATTTCTCCATTGTAAGAATACAAGATTTAATGAGATCAACAATTCTTTACTTCTCTCTTTAGTTTTCTACAGTCAAATAGTCCTATAACTTGTTAATGTATTCGTAAAAAAAGAGGCTACAAGTTCTATATCCTTATGATGAAGCGATGGAGCCGCGTTAATAGTGACAAGTAGGTTAAGATCATCATTGCTAATTAGAATATAATTTGTTCTTTATTAGCATACTCATTTGTTATTTATGAATGTAGTTGAAGACAAATTAAGAGTGAAAAAACAATTCCAAAGGCCAATAAGCCTCAGGTGAAACTGATTTCCAAACAATTTAAAAGGGCAGGCACATAGCTTGATTTACAGAAACAAGAAAAACATGCAAGCGAAATCCTCAAGAAACACTCGGCCTTCTTGCCCACTCATTTTATGTCTCACGTTAGGTTTACGATGATCTCAATGAATAATGTTTTGTCCATAAGTACGTAGAGCATGCAATCAAACAAATACCCACATATATATATATATATATATAAATATATTATTCCGGGCAAATATATTTTATATATAACCAAATTAGAAGAAAAGAAACAAAACAAAACAATTCTCCAAGTATTTTGTAAACAAAATATGACTACAAAACCAAACATTCTTCAAGATTCATTGGAATCGCAGTCAACAATATATTTCCATAAGAGAATATACAAGTTACTATATGGAGCCCACCTTTTCCCTTCCTATAAACATATGCATTGGAGATTCAGCAGTGTAAGAAAAGAGAGAAAATGGGAGGTAGAATTAAACTCACTGCTAAACAAGGGAAAAATGAACAGGCGGGAGAATCAGGAAAAAAAACAGGATTATTGCAAACAATTTTCAGGTACGCTGACTTCAAGGATATGATGTTAATGGCACTGGGATCTCTTGGTTGCTTTGCTGATGGATCATCCACGCCTCTGATCATGCTGGTGCTAAGTGTGATTATGAATAAGTATGCTGTTCATGCTTCTTTTACTCTGCACGACATCAGCAAGGTTAGTCAATTCTTCATGTGTATACGTAATTGGCTTACTTTAAGTTCATTTGGTTTTGGTGACTTGCATATTTTGTTTTGATGTGTTTTTTTTTTTTTTTTATCAACAGGACTCCTTGCACATGATTGGTCTAGCCATTTTTGCGGGTTTGGGTGGATTTGTAGGTGAGCATCTGTTGGCACTCGCAGCCCATTACCGCAAATCATTAAGGAAGAATTTCACAATTCACTTAAAAACTATTTTACAACAAAAAGGAGAAAGAATGACCAAATGCTTTAATATAATAATCGTAGTATGTGCACCGTTAAATGCCATTGAATAATCAGTAACTCAACTCCATATGAGAGGGCAAGGTGCAACTATAGATTAGTGAGCAGTAGGCGTAAATGTAGAACTATTTAGATCTTGGGCTAGAGTTCAGCTGATAAGTTACCTGCATTCTTTGGGAAATGATAAGTGATAGTTCCAAAGGTGATAACTATAAACTTGACAAACTCAAGTTATAAAAAGGATTATATACTGAAAGAATTCAAAGAATTGTCACCACAATTTGAAATATATAAAACTTCCTGCAAGAAACTTATCATTGAAATTCATATAGTTCGGAAAATCACCTTCAGCTTTCCATGATGGATTTATATTTAATTACCAAGCCTTTTGTCCAGCGGCGGCCCATAGATTCCCGTGCAGGGCAAAGACAAAAACACAGTCATCGCCGTAACAAGTAATAAAACACACTATTTACTGGGAGTAAATTAACACCTTTGAAGCCTTATGCATTTCTAGGCTTAGGTTCTTACTCCTTTTGCACTTCCGCTGTGCACAAACCGAACCGTCCAGATTGTAACAGGCACTATTGATGGCAACCCACTGACAAGAACTGAATATTTTCTAATTCCTATGTGTTTCTTCTTGTAACAGAAGGATTGAGTTGGGCCCGCACTTCAGAGAGGCAAACTTCTCGCCTGCGCAGGAAATATTTAAGTGCAGTGTTAAGACAAGATGCTAGTTTCCACGATAAACCAAATGGAGCTGCAACAGCATATCAAATCGTATCAAGTATTTCAGCTGATACTCTAGCCATTCAAAGTGTTCTAAGTGAAAAGGTCCACACCTTCATTACTCTCCATCCAAATTTATTACTTGTAAAAATCTCTGATGTTTCCATTAATACTTTTATTAAATAAATTCATTGATGCAGATCCCGAACTTCCTTGTGAATATAGCAACGTTTGTTACAGCTGAAGGGGTAGCTTTTTACCTCTCCTGGAAACTGGCAATTGTTGTCATTCCAACACTATCTTTACTGTTAATTCCAGGAATCGTTTATGGAAAACTGCAAGCTGAGCTTGCAAGGAACATTCAAGATGCATATGGAGTTGCTGGGAGAATAGCAGAACAAGCATTTTCATCAATCAGAACTGTTTTTGCTTATGGTGGTGAGAGCCAAATGGAGAGAAGCTTTTCAGCAGCACTAGAACGGACCATGGAGCTTGGGATCAAACAAGGGCTCTTAAAGGGGATTGTCATTGGAAGTGTTGGAATAGCTTTTACTATCTGGTCTTTCCAAGCCTGGTATGGCAGCATCTTAGTCACCGAAAAGGGAGCAAAAGGTGGGAATGTTTTCACAGCAGGGGTTTGCATCGTCATAGGAGGACTGTAAGTCTACACACTTGAAGTTTATACATTAAAGGTGTGGCGTTTGATAACAACATTGTCCGTCCAATTCCTAAAAAAGGTAGATTTTGAATCCTCACTTCCCTCAAGAAATTGAATTCTATCGAAAATAATGCATGAATTCCGGGGACATGTTGGCTCTTACTTTTCACAATCTTTATGTATCCACTTGTTGGTGTTTGATATGCACCCAAAAATGGATAACACAACATGTCCCAGGTTGAAAATAAGGCCAAAACAAACACCTTCAAAATATAGTTTCCATGGAAACCAATTGCTAGCAATTAAAGTGGGAAGAATTCAATGCTTTCACCATGACAATACTTCTTCGATAAATCAATTAACGCAAGCAAAAATGTCAATTAAATCTAAGTGGATATCTGAGAGAGGCATAATTATTTTTTTAAAGAGATGTAAGCCTTGTCTTTTGGGAATTGGAAGCTGTAAATTAGAAATACTAGGCTAAAATATCCAATGCTATTATTAAAAGGCTAAATTGCTTATATGCTCTTGCAGTGCACTTGGGGGCTCCCTGATCAACATTAAGTTCTTCACAGAAGCAGCAACCTCTGCATCCTTGATATCTGAGATAATCGAGCGAGTCCCAACGATAGACTCCCAAGATCAACGAGGCAAAACAATTGAAGATTTTAGGGGCGAATTGGAGTTCAAGGATATTGATTTTGCGTATCCTTCAAGACCTGGAACAATGGTACTCCAAAATTTCAGCTTGAGAGTGATAGCCAGTCAAACTGTAGGGTTGGTAGGTGGCAGCGGTTCGGGAAAGTCCACATTGATCTCGTTGCTAGAACGATTTTATGATCCTATCAAAGGAGACATTCTGTTGGATGGAATTGACACAAGAACACTTCAACTGAATTGGCTACGGTCTCAGATAGGTCTTGTTAGCCAAGAGCCTGTACTCTTTGCAACCTCCATCAAACACAACATACTGCTTGGGAAAGAAGGTGCTGCAATGGATGAGGTCATTAATGCAGCAAAAGCTGCCAATGCACACAACTTCATCAGTCAACTACCAGATGGGTACGACACAAAAGTAAGTTTTGTGTTATTCTAGTAAATTTGTAATGTTTGTCGATCCATTGTACGTTTGACTGGTCAATATGAAATTTAAAGAAACTCATGAGCCAAAATTGGGAATTGAAGTCTAATTTTTCCTTGTTTTCTAGGTTGGTCAACTTGGAATTCAAATGTCTGGAGGTCAGAAACAAAGGATCGCCATTGCAAGGGCCTTGCTGAAGGAACCAAAAGTTCTGCTGCTTGATGAAGCAACCAGTGCATTAGATTCTCGGTCTGAGAAATCTGTGCAGGATGCTCTCGATCAGGCCTCCAGGGGACGAACGACAATTGTAGTTGCACACCGCCTAACTACACTTCGTAATGTGGACTTTATAGCCATCATGCATTCGGGAAAAATTATAGAATATGGTTCTCATAATCACCTTCTTCAGAACAACCAAGGTGCATACTTCAAAATGGTGCAGCTTCAGCAAATTTTGTCAGAAGACGATGAACTTTCTATAACAACAGACTGTAGTGAAGCAAAAATCGAAATGGAGGCTCAGGCAACAGCTGAGGGATTGGAAAACCCATTTCGATCAATTGATCAAGATGCTAAGAGCGAAAATTATCAAAAAGATAATAACAGCGTTCCATCTCTCTGGTGTCTATTGCAAATGACAGCCCCTGAGTGGAACACCATTGTTCTAAGTTGTGCTGTTGCTCTTGCCTTTGGAGCTATCCAGCCCTTTCATTCTTTCTGTATGGGTGCACTTCTATCTGTCTACTTTCTTGATGATCATGACGAGATTGTGCGACAGACTGAAAGATACAGCTTTGCCTTCTTATGCATTGGTGTCTTGGTTTTCATTACCAATGTCATTCAGCATTATACCTGCGGCGTTACGGGGGAGCACCTCACAAAACGAGTCAGGGAGAAAATGCTGGCAAAAATTATGACATTTGAGGTTGAGTGGTTTGAACAAGAGAGCAACACTAGTGGGGCCCTTTGCTCAAGGCTGGCTATAGAGGCAAACATGATCAAATCTCTTGTTAGTGATAGGTTGTTATTGTTTGCCCAGGTCCTGTCTGCAGCCACTGTAGCCGTTATTATGGGTGTAATATTGGCCTGGAGACTTGCAATTCTTATTATCGTTTTGCAACCACTTATCATTGGCTCCTTCTATGCCAGAGGAGTCCTCATGAAGAGGATGTCAAAAAAAGTCTTAAAAGCTCAAAATAAAAGCAGCAGCTTAGCAAGTGAGGCTGTTGGGAATTACAGAACAATTGCAGCTTTCTCAGGCGAGGAGAAGATCATGAAGCTTTTCGAGGCTACGCTAAAAGAACCTGAGAGGGAGAGTCAAAGGCAGTCTTGGTATGCTGGGCTGGGTTTATTTACGTCACAGTTTTTAACATCTGCCAATGTCGGGCTAATTTTCTGGTATGGAGGAAGGCTGTTACACTACGATAAGATCACATACAAGCACCTATTCCAGACATTTTTCATATTGGTTACAACAGGGAGAGTTATAGCAGAGGGCGGAAGTATGACTTCAGATCTATCGAAGGGCATTGATGCTGTGAAATCAGTTTTTGTGATCATGAAAAGAGAGAGTAAGATGGAGCCAGATGACTCTGACGGGATTAAGCCAGAAAAGATGAAGGGAGGTATAGAATTCAATGAAGTTTTCTTTTCTTATCCAGCGAGGCCTAAACAAATTATACTTCAGGGTTTAAGCCTCAAAGTTGAAGCCGGAATAACTTTTGCATTGGTTGGGCATAGTGGATCCGGAAAGTCTACAATCATTAGTATGATTGAGAGATTCTATGACCCAATAAAAGGAATAGTGAAGATAGATGGAGTTGACATTAAATCCTATAACCTAAGAATTCTGAGATCGCATATTGCAGTAGTCAGCCAGGAACCAACTCTTTTTGCAGGTACTATCCTCGAAAACATCAGTTATGGAAAAGAGAATACCACTGAAGCTGAAATCATTGAAGCTGCAACCCTAGCCAATGCCCATGAATTCATAAGGTGATATACCATTAAACACTCTCTAGATATACGTACTTATTGAATTGTAGTTGGTCACCGTGAACACCATACAAAACAATATTCCTTTGAAAGATAATCTAACGATTTTTCATCACTCTCTTTTTGTCAATGCCTTTGATGAGAGCAGTTCTTTGGATGATGGATATGCAACGTACTGCGGAGATAGAGGAATGCAGCTTTCAGGAGGCCAGAAGCAAAGAATAGCTATTGCTCGAGCTATACTGAAGAATCCTCCAATTCTACTATTGGATGAGGCAACAAGTGCATTAGATAGCAAATCGGAGAGCATTGTACAAGAAGCTATGGAGAGGATGATGGTAGGTAGGACATGTGTTGTTGTAGCTCATCAACTATCCACAATTCAAAAATCGGATTTCATAGCAGTGATTGACAAGGGTAAGGTAGCAGAAGAGGGTACACACGACGAGCTACTTGCCAGACGAGAAAAAAGCATATACTACTCACTTGTTAGACTCCAACAAAACGACACATTACAACGAGGTTCATTGATCACTAAAACTTAAATTAGAATATTGTAAGTAGCAAAATCCTGGAGTTGGCAGACTAGCTAGTACGTAGTAGTACTACAAGTCTACAAGCATTGTTCTAACCCCGTAATGTATGATCTCCTGTAATCAAAACAAATCAAAATAATCATTAATTGAACATCTTTGAAACAGAATGATATGCACACTCTCATGCTACATTGCTACAAAATTGACAGAAAAAAAAAGAGTAAGCGGAATTAATGTAGCGACTGTGCCAGACTTTTGACGGGACTAGATCGGTCAATTGACGAGAATGAGACAAGTAATTACACAGGTTTTTATTTGAACAAGAGTAATTATCCAAGATTGAGAAAACAAAAATACACAAACCAACACACAATAACAAGACATCAATTGATGTCGTACAGCAAAATGCCTATCTCCACAGTTGATGATGGCATCTTCCTCTCAGTAAATGTCAAGAATAAAGTATTACATATCATTCACTCTCCCTCTCAAAAAAAATTGTCTTCCAAAGAAAAGTCAGTAGCTCTATTTTTATGTGTACGCTTCACACTACATTATTCCAGACATGTATAAATGCTATCAAGAGCTATAGCCTATGATAGTACGTACAGTGTGGCAGGCCGGCATGTTTTTATTTTTTTGGTTAACAAAAAGTTTAGGTGAGGGAGGTTTCCTGTCTCGGCATGCCATCAGGCTTAATGAGCTGCTTTACGGATCACCCACCAATAAAGATCATTGGTAGCATGGTTCGAACCTAAGCCTTACAAGCCAAATATTCAAATCTTTACCAACCTTTTGAATCCTTATTAACTCAACCAACCCTTATCGGCACAAACTTGAATAAATATTAACCTAACCCATCATAAAATTAACAACGGGTGCAAAGGTCTATGGGGAGGGAACCAATTCCACAAAATATGGGCTGAGAAAGCAATAAAGGTTTGAGACCTTTCGCCAAAAAGAATTACCGTCCATATTTTTTGTTAGAAAAGAAAAAGAGAGAACTTGTATTGTATTGTATTGTATTGTATTGAATGGATAAAATATACGAAAGAGAGCCCTATTTATATAGGAGTGTAGACAAGTATGAAAATAAATTTATATAAGAAAAGGAAACTATACAAGTCAACGCCTAGCAAATGACAACGTAGCATAATTTTCAATATAAAGCAACAATGTATATAATATATAGACAATATATATGTTAACATCCCTCTCAAACTCAAGGTGGCATATGCGATATTGGCTTGAGTTTGGAAATAAGATCGAAAAAACGAGAAGGAGGATGAACTTTGGTGAAAACATCGTTCGAGCCAATTGTGAGGATCAAGCGCTTACCATTGCGCCAAAAGCTATAGCTGTTACCGAAGGCGCAACTTTATTTCCTTATACGCAAGGCCCATTAGAGCGCCATGGCATTCGATAACCTGCACACCGAATGTACCCTCCAGACTCACCATGGAGAGGAGCACAATTGTGGATTTACCTCCAACAATCCCCCCCACCCCACAATGCCGCGTCCTAGGTATCGAACCCGTGACCTCCTCTGATACTAATTGTAAGTCGGAAAACAACCTTAGAGGGGGGTGAATAGGGTTTTAAAAACTTAATGCGGAATTAAAACGTTTTTAAAATATTTAAGCAAAGCAACTTAGCTAAGCAACAATATTAAGGAAATAATAAATTTCAAGTAATCAATCTCAAGATAAGCAAATAAGCAATTTCAAAATTTAAGCAATAATATAGCAATAAAAAGAGAGCTTGAGTTAGAGAGATTGAACCAATTTGAACCTCAAGAATTTTTATCCTCACGGTTCGGTTTCCTAAACCATACGTCCGCGCTCGGTTAGTTTCACGAGAATTTCCACTATTCAATCTTCTTCGGGTGAAGATCAAACCTCAATACAAATGTTGTTATGCACACAACACTCACAATGTAGCTATACCCACTACACTTCTCACAAGATATGCCCTCTTACTCTACAAAGAGACAATCTCTCTTTTGAAATGAAGAAAGAATTGTTTGTGGTGATGCACACCAATACAATAACTCTTAAGTGTATTTGAAGATTACAAGTAAAGCTCACAATAAAGTTATCAAGATTGATCAAAAATATATAGCTCAAAAGATGAAAGATTGATCAAAATGTGTTCTTCAATTTTTGTATATTTGAATATATGAATAATAGAGTGTTAGAATGATTCAAGGTGTGTTAAAACATGTCTAAGACCTCATATATATAGCTTGCAAAATCATATGGCCGTTGAGGATGATTAAGAAAGGTTTTGGGTCAAAGATATACATTTTCAAACTTTCCAACAGCTAGTTTTAACAAAACAATTCAAATTTATTTTGATAATTTCTCCCAATTTGACCGTTGGATCATGCTCAAATTTTAGTAAAAAGTGCTAGGAGATGTTGTCTAACTACTGTAAAAATTTCAAAATGATCGGAGTTCGGGAAGACCTCCATCTTACCGTTAGATTATAAACTGTGCAAAAATTGAGCGAATTTTAAATGTAAAATAAAAACATTTTTGCAATTTAACAATTTAGTTCCAAATACAATTATAATGATTTTTGAACCTCAAAGATATATTGCTAAGATACCTATTTTTATTAGAGCTTAAAATATGATCATTTAAAATTAATATGAATTTATTTTGAAACTCAGTCTTTGTAAAATGGTGTTTTTCAAATAAATTCAATTTCAAGCTTGTTTGAATTAATCTTTAAAATATGCATGAATACATTTGAGCTATAGGGATTTGATCAATAAAGTAACTTTACATAAATCTTAAGCACTCACTTAATTACTGAATTAACGAGTTTTCGAATATTTTGATTTGTTTTTTCGGATTGATCTTCATTTGAAACTTTTTTTTAGAGCTTTTCATATAGTCTTTTGATCTTTTGTACTTCATGATTTGCATTGAGAGATTTGATCTTCCTTGCCTTATCCAATGATCGAATAGTGAAAGAGTGATCTTTATTGGTTTTCTTGAATTTTCCAAGTAAATGAACTATATACTTATATCAAGAAACATGTTAAATTACATACGATTGATTTATTGTTATTATCAAAATAAGATTAAGACCTTAGGTCAACAATCTCCCCCTTTTTAATGATGACAATAAATTAATGTGTGTTAACAATAACAAGCATAAATAGCATATAAATGTAAATAAATAATATCCCCCCCCAATATATGCAAAGATGACAATTAAAAAGTATTGCAAATATTTGAGATAGTTTGAAAAGTATGAATGTAGAAAAGCATTTAACGTCAGTTTAAAGTATTTAAAATCTTACCACAACATTTAAAGTCGGTATAAAAAATCTTACCACAGCCACAGCATCAACATCATACACACATTTTCTCCTTCTATGTCAACATCAAAAAAGGATCTAGACCGTGCCAAGGTAGTGGATTCTAGATGCACGCGGGGGCGCTGTATTTTTGACTTTTTAGGATGACAGCTTTTCATTTTCGGGATTCTTTTAGTGCTAGATGCATTTTATCCCCTCTTTCTTGTTATTTCCCTCGAGATCCATTTTCTTCTTATAACTTTTATAGGGGGTACCCATGAGGAACAAAAAGTAAATCACAAGTATGCCGAACACCTTCCGTTGTACAGGTTCTTCTTGTGCTGCTTGCACTTATAGACGTAAAAGATGTCAGCCATGGTGTGAATATGCACAAATTTTTATGGATGTGATTAGTCGTCAGAATTATCGCACAATTTTCACAGTTTTCAGGTAAAAAGTGTTGTAAATTTTTTACAAAATGTTCCCGAACATCAATATCTTGAGACTCTCAGTTCATTTCTTTTTGAAGTTAAGGCGAGAGTCGAAAATCCCAGTAAAGGCTGTACTGCGCTTATTGTTTCTTTTGAACATAAGGTAGAAGAGTTACAATCACGGGTGACAGCGTTAGAGGCTTTGCAATCACGGGTGATGATGGCGTTAGAGGCTCGATTAGGAGAGTCTTCCAGTGCTAACCCATGCTTTTCTTTTGCTCATCCTAGAGGTTCTTCAGGGCTCCTATTGTCAGCAGAAAATGTTGCATCGGATATTAATCCGACTGCCGAGAATCTTCCAGAATATGAGGTTCTTCTAATCGATGCTGATTTGGTGGCATATCCTTCCTCTGAAGGATTTTTGGGGTTCCTCATGTCGGCAGAAGAAGCTGTACCTAATATCCTTTCGACTACAGAAAATTTTTCAGAGCATAGTGCTTTTCTGACTGATGTGGGTTTGCCGGCATATCCGACTCTGTCAGATTACCAAGCTACTTTGGACGGTTGTTCATCACAATTTTTTCAAAGTGGTCCTGTTGCGGAGGTTGCCGAGCCAATGAATCCTGATTGGACAGCTCTATTAGATATAAAGCATAATTTTGTTGATTATTCTTCTTCTAGTCTCGATGATGTTTTGAATTTTGATGTTGATGATCTTCAGATTCTTTTCCTTTATTTTCTTTGAATCATAAATAATAATTTTTAGACTGCAAAATTATTGTTAGTTTATAATAACATGTAAAATGAGGACTTGTGTTGTTTACCAAGTTGAAACGTATCACAAATTTTATCTTTAACAAATTTTATTTTAGGCAATCCTTTAACTAATTCCTTTTTTGATAATTTATGAATTAAATACATATTAACATGACCTAATCTTCTATGCCATAACAAAGAAACATCATTCAATACGGATAAACATTTAACATCTTGTTAAAATAAATTATCAAGTTCAAGAGTATATACGTTATTAGATCTATAAGCAACAAACAAGATAGAATTATCACTAATGTTTTTAACAATAGAACATTCGGATTTAAAAATAACTTCATAACCTTTATCACACAATTGACTAATATTAAGCAAGTTATGTTTTAAACCGTCAACAAGTAAAACATTATCAATATAAGAAAATTTATTACCAACTTTACCTATACCAATGATTTTGCCTTTGGCGTTGTCTCCAAATGTGACGTTGCCTCCTTGTTTAGAAGTGAGACTCAAGAAATTTCTCTTTTCTCCCATCATGTGTTTTGAGCATCCACTATCCAAGAACCACTTTATTTTGCTAGCTTTTGCTCTCATGCAAACCTACACCAAAATCTTAAATAACTTCTATTTTGGTACCCAAAATAAGTTGGGTCCTTTGGGTTAGCGTACATAGTGGTTCCTTTAGGAATCCAAGCAAGTTTGTTCTTAGCAAAACTCTTTTCTTTATAATAACAAGAATATGCATTATGAGTGTTTCTTCCACAAAATGAACAAAGATTAGTGGGATTATGTGGTGTGTATGTTTTGAAGAAATTTTTGTAATCCTTTTGGTTATGGATTTGATTGTAACCTAAACCGGCTTTTTCAAAGACATACCTTTATACTCCTAATAGTTTATCCAAGTTATCTTTTCTATTTGTGAACTTGGTTAGACTATTAGTTAAATCCTTTACTTTTTCTTTCAAATTTTTATTTTCTAGTGCAAGTAAGTTTGAAGTCTCTTTTTCTTTTTCCTTTTTCAAATAGTTATTTTTCTTTTTAAAATCAATGTTTTCCTTTTCTAAAGTTTCACATTTGGCAGAAGTAATGAAATTTTCTTTCTTAAGATTTATATATCTTTTTGAGAGAATTTCAAATTTAATATGTAATTCTTTAAACATGGTATATAGTTCATCATATTCATTATGCACACTTTCATTATCATCAAAATTATCACTAAATAAGCTATAGTTAGAGTTTACCTCATATTCTTTTGCCATAAGATAAAGGTTGGCCGTTTCTTCATCGCTAGAATCAACATTCGATTCTCCTTCTTCGGAATCACTCCAAGTTCCTTTTAGTGCATGCTTCACTTGTTTCAATACTTTATCTTATTTGTCCTTTTTCTCCTTCTTTTTAAATAGACAATTTGGCTTGATATGACCGGGTTCATGGCAATGATAGCATTTTTTAATTTTTTTCATTTTCTCCTCTTTATTGATTTGATCGATCATTGTTTCTTCTAGAGGATGATGGATATTTGTTATCATTTCCTCGAGAATTTCTCTTCTTAGCTAGAAATTTTATAAATTTTCTAGATAGAAGCGCCATGTCTTCATCACCATTCATTGATACATCACTATCTTCATGTTGGATAGTTTTGAGAGCTAAAGTTTTCTTTGATTTTGTATCCGCTTCTTCTTCTCTTTGAAGTTCCTCCTCATGAGTTTTTAGAGATCCTAAAAAATCGTCCATGTTAAGTGTTTTGAGATTCTTTACTTCTTGAATCGCCGTCACTTTTGGTTGCCACTTCTTTGGAAGAATCCTAAGAATTCTAAGAATTTTTTTTATCTTATCTTCATTAGAATAAACTTTTCCAAGAAGATCCAAATCATTAGTAATAATAGAAAATCTACTATACATGGAAGCAAGAGATTCATTAGGCTCCATTTTAAATAGTTCATAATCATGAACAAGCATATTTATGTTATCGTCTTTAACTTGAGTAGTTCATTCGTAGGTAACCTCAAGTTTATCCCAAATTTCTTTGGCCATTTTGCAACTAAAAATTTTGTTATATTCATCCATGCTTGATGTACAATTTAAAGCATTTAAGACTTTAGCATTATATTGAATTTTCTTAATATCATTTTCATCATACACGGACATTTTCTTAGGGACAATTTTTTCACTATCATCTATTTTGGTAATTTCGTAGGGTCCTTCAAGTACAACTATCCATTGTTCAAAATCACTAGATTGTAAAAATATACTCATTTTACTTTTTCAATAACTATAATTTTTACCATCAAATAGGGGTGGTCTAGAGGTGGAAAGACCTTCGGAAAAACTGGTTCCTTGATATATAGACATGATCCTAAACTCTAAGATTGTTAAATCAAAATAAGAGTACAACCTTTGATACCAATTGTGAGGATCAAGCGCTTACCATTGCGCCAAAAGCTATAGCTGTTAGCGAAGGCGCAACTTTATTTCCTTATACGCAAGGCCCATAAGAGCGCCATGGCATTCAATAACCTGCACACCGGATATACCCTCCGGATTCACCACGGAGAGGAGTGCAATTGTGGATTTACCTCCAACAGTTTGGTTGATCTTCAAAAGAAATAAATATAATACGAACAGTGTTACATGTGACATGCTGATCGACGAACAAAATGACAATTAATTTCTATATGCTTAATACGTTCATGAAAGACATCATTATGGCCGATTTAGATAGCACTTCGATTATCACAATAAAAGGCAGTAGGAAAATGTTGAGGGACACCCATTTCTTCAAGAAGCCATCAAAGTCAGACAATGTATTGTGCAGTGTCAGCAAGAGCAAGATATTCTGCCTTAGTACTAGATATAGAAACAATAGATTGTTTCTTGCTACACCATGAGATCGGGGAGTCTCTTAAGAAGAAACAGTAACCAGTGGTAGACCGTCGATCAGTGGGATCTCTTACCCAGTCAGCATTAGAATAAGCCCGCAACTCAAGAGAATATGTGAAAAACAAGAAGAGAAGTGAAGACCATGAAACATTGTTCTTTTAAGGTACCGAAGAATTCGAAGAACAACAGCATAATGCGTAAAGCGAGGAGCAGACATAAATTGACTAACCAAATGAACTACATAAGCGATGTTTGGGGGAGTGACTGTGAGATAGACAAGACTGCCAACTGATTTTCTATATAAGGTAACATCATTAAGAGGATTACCATCAAGTGGAGTGAGCTTGAGATTAGTTTTTAGTGGAGTAGACATAGTTTTGCCATCGGTGAGACTTGCTCAAGTAATAATGTCAGAAGTATATCTTGCTTAAAAAAGATAATAACCAGCAGAGTTAGAAATAATTTCAAGACCCAAGAAGTAGTTGAGACGGCTAAGGTCCTTCATTTCAAAATGTTGGCTGAGAGACCTTTTAAGATTAGATATACACGCATGATCATTTCCTATGATTATCATATCGTCAATATATAAAATAAAAAATGTAATACCATTATCTATTTGTCGAATAGAGAGACCATGATTAGAATTGCTAGAAATAAAACCAAATTTCCCAATTGTTGAGCTTAATTTTGCAAAAAAGGCACGAAGAGCTTGCTCAAGACTATACAAGGCACAGCGAAGCATACAAACTTGAGAGGGAGAATGAGTATATCCTAGAAGAGGTTTCATATAAACTTTTTCACTAAGTTCATCATTGAAAAATGCATTATTTACATCCATTTGAAAAAGATCCCATGTTCGAGTAGCAACAAGATAAGAAATGTGTGAACAGACGTCATGCGAACAATATGAGCAAAAGTCTATTCATAATCAATACCGTACTCCTAGGTGAAACCTTGGGCAACAAGACGAGCTTTGTATTGTTCTACCGAACCATCGAATCTGGTTTTGATCTTATAAACCCATTTACAACCAACCGCAGTTTTGTCCAGTGGAAGAGCAACTAACTCCCACATTTGTGCTTTTTCTAAGCTTGCAATTCTCCAGACATAGCTTTCTGCCATAGTGGGTTAGAACTTACTTCTTTAAAGGAGGATAGGTTCATGGTGTGAGAATATGGTAGAGTAACAATAATAATCACAAAGTTGATGAGGAAGCTCTCTTACTCGAGTGGACTGCCGTGTTGGTGGTGGAATAATATGATCAACAGACGTGACATCTTCATTGGGATTGATTGTAGTTGGAGACTCGTTTGAGATGTTATATTTAATAGGGATAGTTAATATGATATAGCATTCTCCATGGGCTGAGCGAAGTGATTAGAATCAATGGCAAATGTACCAAGTTAATAAGAATGTTGATTATCAGGTGCATCTGGTATAATAGTGGTTGATGGATAAAGATCAATAGTAAAGTTGGGTCTTGGTTTTGGACGCAAATGTGGTATTGTGTTGTCGTGATGTAGATTTGAGATGGCAGAGGTATATGAGATTTGGTATGTGGGTAGATATATGTTTGAAAATTGCGGCAGCGTGTTTTGATAGTGGTGTTATAAGTGCTGATGAGAATAGTAATGTTGAAAAGGATGAACCAACGAGAACAACTATAAAGAGTAATCAGAGGATTATAAGCAACCTCTGAGACTATGTTAAAAAAAAAAAGAAAATGTGTATTGTATTAAATGAATAAAATTTACAAGAAATAGCCCTATTTATATAAGGGTGTATACATGTATGAAAAAAAAATTATATAAGAAAATGAAACTATACAAGTCAACGCTTATCATATGACAACCTAGCATAATTTTCAATATAAGGCAACAATATATATATATATATATATATAATATAGACAATATATATGTTAACATTCTTAATAATGAATTCAAGCCAAACTTTCGCATCATGCATGTATATATACAGTTATCATGTTAACTATCAACTGAGCAAGAAGAAGATATGTACTGAAAAACTAAAATTAATAACATTGTCTCACACAAACACACAAAAGAGGTGGTATACAAGTTTCAAATCACTTAATATAGACTGTAGTAATATTTTATTTTAGTAATAATACATGGAACAACTTAGTTGACCAATTTTTCTAAACCAATTGATGTGGCTAATATGCTTGTATTCAAGTACGTGGTATTTGAATAATGCCATTGATACCAAAGCTACATAAAATAAGAGTAACAACTTAACTAAAACATTTTTTGATGGATTGATTAGATTAGACCCTTCTTTAAGTCATCCTTTAGGGTGGAAATGATTGTGCAAAGCAAATATACCATTTATTTTAACAATAATATACCTAAAGTTTGAGTACATGTTTCATACGATCAGTTCGTATCGATTAATACTTTTAATGATGATTATTAATTGTTAAAATATTATAGATGTTTTTTTTTCATTAAAAAATTATCGCTAAAGATCTAATCCATACATTAAACTTTAGGCCTAGAGTTTTACTAAAAAAGAGCATTGCTATTCTTATCTATAAATCTTACTACATATTCTTATTGGGTGCATTATATGAGTTGTACCTTCATAAAGTATAACAACGATATAATCTACTTCCTCCATCCCAAATTGCTGGTCCCTTTTTGGAAATCCAACTTATTAAGGACCTAACATTATTATTGTATTTTTTACTTAATTTACATTGACTTTTCCTTTTTACCCTTTTCTTTATTCAAAACTTTTTCTTGAAAAGTGAAAGTACAAAAGGGTAAAATAGGTATGTATTTATCTTTTATGGAAAGTGGACATTTATTTTGGGACATCTAAAAATGAAAAAAGGGACCAAGAATTTAGGATGGAGGGAGTATTTAATACACTCAGGAAAAATAGTTGGTAAGATTTGTAAGGTACAACCCATTTAATACAATGATTTTTGTATCAAAAAAAATACTATATTGATTTGTCACAATTTTTGAATTGTGTGTTGTAGACTTGCAGGAATTATTGCATAGCAAAATATTGAAATGTTAAGGATTTTTCTCTTTGGTGAGACAAATAGGGATAATCATACAATTTGTTTTATCTTAAATGTGCTATTGAATTTATTTCTTCCTGTGATTCATGTCTTGATGAATTTGGGAACTGTTCGCAACATGTGAAGGAGTTAGTTTCTCATTTGAACGTAATTTTTAATTTTCTACCCTAAAAATGTAATGATGTAGCATATGGCCTTGTTTCTTATACTCTTCAATCTAGTTTTTCAGAGAGTTGGGACTCCTTATTCCCATGTTAGTTAGTAGACCTTATATTCCTTAATCGATAATATGCTTTCGCTTTTTGTAGTATTTTTTGATTTTTTTTTTATAATTTTATGAATCGAAAAATTTGTTATAATTTTTTTTCGATGACATTTTCATTTTAAATATTTACAATAAATCAAAAATATCATATAAATCTACCCAAAGTGCGACCTTAATTTTAATGATATTTCTCTTATATCCCCTTTTCCCCAAATCGCCTAATTTTATACCTTTTGTGTAAAAAACAGAAATGCAACTTTTTATTTGAGACGTATCACAAAAAATGATTCTTAAAAAAATACTTTTTTCCTTTTCCCTTTAACTCTAGTGAAAGATTCTAATTGAGAATGTTAATAGGGCAGAGTTATCTCTTACTAAATTACGTTGATGGAGTCATTTAAAGTGATTTTTAACAATAATGGGATTTTTTAAACTGACATAGTTAGGGGTATGCAAAGACCGGATCGGACCGAATGGACCGACCGGATCGGACCAAATTATAGGGATTTTTATGGTGTTCATGTGTTCAACGGTCCGGTCTGGCCCATATTTTAATGGATCGAAGTAAAACGGTCCGGTCCACGGTCCAAAGAAAAAAATTTACATAAAAACCGGACCGGATCGAATTTATATATATATATTTTAATATATATTATATACCTTTTTTCTAAATTAACTTATTAAACCCTACCCTAAAATCATTTCCCATTCACATAACACAACCATAACCCACAGCCAATATGCACTGCCACAGGCCCATAGCAAAAAAAAATTAGCTTGGATAATGGTTTATTTCTATTCAAAATTTTCTAACAAGCCCAAACAAAATAAGCCTATTAAAAAAGTTCAGACTGTTTGGACCGACCGAGACCGGATCGTTTAAAGTGGTTCGGTTCTTTCCCAAAAAACATAGGATTGATAGCAACGGTCTGATCTAGAATTAGGGTCAACGGTCTAGTCAACCTGATTGTGAACACCCCTAGGCATAATAGAGTCAACTTGAGGTGTTCTTTAAAGAAATATTTTAAATAGTTTTATACCCTTAAACTCGCAGCTTTCGAAAGGGGCGTAGTTATTGTATAGATATTTAAATAATTTCACATGCAGCCAACTTTAGGGCCAACAATGTGATTCGAGAATTATCTTATTTATAATTGTTTTACTGCAAATTAACAAATTGTTTTATTTTAAAAAAATAATAATTTGTAATGTGCTTTTCTGTATGAACTTATATGATAGTTGTAAGTTATGTAATTTCAACTATATTTCTACATTTTCTTATTTAATATATTAGGTATAAACTAAAGTTTATAACTTTATATACTAATTTATTTTTACAACCAAACGCTAACATTAGATAATTTACGAATTAAACAATTTTAAATTGTTTAATTCATAAATTGGAGGACAATCAAATGAGCTCATAAATGAGTAGTGTTTGGATTTGAGGAAGCCTAAAAATTATGGATTAATTATTGCCTTATTGGGCTAAGACTGTTGGGCCCATTACCAAATTGGTTTGGCCTTGTACATTAATGGGAGCTCAATTTTAATCACGGAACATTCCTGGAATGAAACGTCGATGTAAAGATCTTATTGGGGAGTAAGGAGCACTTAGGCCGTCACAGTTATGCTTTGGGCAACATAGTTATGATGATATTATTATATGTAGACATGATCATGCAAATGCCAATAAAGTCATCTTTACAAGACTAAAACTTGTATGGTTTTTGAGATATTATGGTTTCATTGTTTAGTCGAGATGGTCATATTCACCAATGAGGATAAGACATATTTACTAGTCGAAATGGACATATAACTATTTCGAGATAATTATCATAACCAATAAGATAAGGACGGATATAAAATATAAAGTTAGTTAGTAATGGATAAGGGTTAATCCACATGTAAAATGTTGGAGTGGTACATAAATTTGTGTCTCTATAGTTATTTTACTGTTTACCCTAATGATCATTTGTATCCCTAATTCTGTACATATAAATAAAAATTGGGAGAGTAAAAAGGAAGGATTGTAGAGAAAGAAATATAGTTGGCTTTGTATTATGTCATTTCATAACTGTATTTAAGCTAATATATAAAACACACACAAGGATGATGTATTGCCAGAAGGATATGAAAATCTTAGAGAATACTTACCTACAACAAAAATCTGGTGTTCATCATCTCGTTAACCCACTCTCAAACTAATTTTACTAAGAACTCCTCATTATAGGAATCCAAATTTTTGATCACCCAGAAGATTAATTAATACAAAACTGACCTATTTAAAGTTAAAACAAGTTAAACATGACCCATTTACATGGACGGAGGCAAGCTAGACTCCACTCAACATTTCCAAACTTTATATATATATATATATATAATATTAAGAGTAAATTACTTTAATAGCCCTTAAACTATTAACTTAGAGTTATTTTGGCCACTAAACTAAAAAATGCTCTACTTTGCCTCTTCCATCCATATTTTTTGTTAAACTTTGATAGAATCCCATTTCCCACCATTTTTTAAGGGCACAGACGTCATACCACAAAATAATGGTGTTGCAGCAAATCTCACTTTCAATGTACATTTCCCTCTAGAGAGAGAAAGCAACAATGGCATTTCCGAAAGTATTTTTGGTGCTAATATTCGCTTTACTTGCTAGATCTGCTGTTTCTCAGTCCCTGACATCATCGCCGACTGTTTCTCCGACCGTTTCTTTGGTAGCTTCACCATTGGCTCCTCCAATTGCACCGTCGACATCAACCACTCCTAAACCTTCGATCGGAGCTACTTCAAGTGGTGCACCAATTTCGTCATCAACCACTCTCGAACCTTCTCCCTTTTATAAATATTTTTCCTTTCACAATTAATAAATAAAATCCAATATTATTTCTCCAATATTGTTTTTTTAGAGAGAGGTATTTAGGTAGAGAAAGAGATAATTTGTTTTTATAGAGATATAAATAGACATTCCAAATCCATTTTATAGAGGGATGAATAATAGTATTATTCGTTGATCTTTTGCAACAAAATTACCAGTTTTCTTGAATCTCAAAAGGGTTTGAGCTTGAACCCCCCTTTACCTCAACCTCCTTTAACCATAGCCATTTGTAAACTCCTCTGTATTTAGTACTATTTCTTTCTCACCGTTCAATTATTCTCTTTCTAAATTCTAATACCCCCATCCTTCTTTTTCTTTAATAGATTCCTTTATCTTGTGCTTCACAGAGTAAGTACCCATTTCTCTACTTCCCCCACCCCTTTCAATTACACTCATCACTCACACACAATGCATATATAGATTGTTTTCATTTGGGTTTTGCTTTTTAAGATCAAGAAGGTCAAATTTTGCTTATGCTTTTATTCATTTCTTAATCAATTTAACATTTTGGGTTTATGTTTTTGTTTATGTTATAACAATGGATAATCATTTGTTTATGTAAGTTTGTGGTTTTGATTTGTATTTAGTTGATATTATGCCTAACCTAGTAAAGTTTGAGCCTTCTTAAGGTTTGATTGTTGCTAAATTAGATTGTTTGATGCCTTAATGATAAAAAAGATAGCAAACCCTTGCGGGAAATTTGCCTTTTTGATCTAAGAATGGAACTGTTTAGTGGTTTGACATTTATGCCTTTCAAAAATGGTGGGAAATAGGATTCTGTCAAAGTTTAATGAAAAGTATTGACGAAATGGCTAAAGTGATACTCGCTAATAGTTCAAGAGTTAAAGTGGAACATTTTTTAGTTTAGTGGCCAAAGTGACACTAGGCCAATAGTTTAAGGGTTATTAGGATAGTTTACTCTGATATTAAAATGTTATTTTGGAAGTAAATTGTAAATTAATAAAATATAAAAGGTCAAAAATTGCAATTAAAAAAGGGTGCAGCTATGGGCACTATGGAACAATTCAAGGACACTTTTCTATTTTCTTTTGTGTTCTTTTTATATTTCTAAAAGTTGTTTTGGATTGTTTAAATTTTTTAAAGAGCGCCAATAACTTTAACATTTAACAAAACTTTCCTACGTACTAATGGGTTATTTGAGTGGCAAAAGACTCGCACAAATGTCTGAAATTCAAGTTTCATTGTAGTGTAGATTTGAGTAGTAATACACCTCTCTAAATCTTATCTGCCATAAATTAAGACATTTATAACATCACTAAATTAATCAAAGTATCGTCTCGGTATTTTCTAAAGTAAGATATAATATTTCTATGATAATATTTCATTCCTTAGTTCCTTTCAAATTTGAAAAACTGTAAAGCATATCTCTCACCATTTCATCTTCTTCCAATGAAGAATCTTGTTTATTTTTCATAGGTTTTTATCGAGCATTCAATAATGACAAATGAAAGAAAATAATATCATATACACAAAAAGAGAGTATTAGATAGCATGCAAATCAAATGTCTAAGTATACATGTTTGTTTACGTTCAATATTTTTTATCTTTATGATTTTGTTGCCCCCGCTCATATTAAATCATGACAATGTTCCTACTCATTTATATATGATATTTTTTTTAATGGAAGTTTGTTTTATCTTTTAAATATGACATGGCTTATTTATTAACTGGACTAGTTGTTAATCCCTTAAACTTATGTATTATACGTGGGATCGTGTTTAAGTTAATATATTTTGACATAAATAATCAAATATATAATCTAAGAATTAATTTTAATTTTTTTGGATTGTAAAAGCGAGCTACACAAGGCTCTATGTCATATATATATTCATGGGGGTTTCGGGTTAACTTTCACAAACTTTAATTAATTTTTATTTACGGTACTTAGTAATTAAGCATTATTTTAACAAAATTAAAAAACAATTTTAAAATAACCAGATTGACACCAAAATTATTCCAATAACATAGTGAGATAAGAGGCTTGATTACATGAGCAAACTTATGCCCTGTGTAATTACAATTGCGCTGAGTATAAACGATAGGGCGGCCCCATACAGTGGTATGAAGTCACCGAGACTAGCACGTGAACCAAATTGTCAGTCCTAGCCAATTCTATTAAATTGGAGTAGTAAAAACACCGAAACAGTTTTATTTTATTTAAAAAAAAAAATAGAAAAAATGGGAAAGTAGTCTAACCTTTTCCCCAAATGTTTGCCTTTACTCAAGGGAGACCACATATCTTCTTCCAAAACAGAGACACAGGTGGTTAAGGTTCTACCAGTACCAGACTGGACTTAAGGTACTACTTCACAAATTTCCTTTTCTGATTACAATCCGATTCTTAGTTGGATTTGGAACTTTTTTACCCAGATTAACCTCTAATTTTCATGTGTTTTCTATGATGATCCGATTCTTAGCTGGATTTGCAATTTGATTACCAAAATTAATGTCCTCTGTTTTTTTCCTTTTGATTTAGGTGTTATATATGCATAATACCTTTTCTTCAAATTGGTGGGTTTTCTTTTGAAATTGTCATACTATACTCTAAGAATGAATCCCGAGATGGGTGTTCCAAGAAAAGTGAAGAGGAGAAACAAAAACAAAATCAAAAGAGAGAAGATAATAATAATAAAATCAAGAAGAGAAATTGGAAAGCATGGCCGCTCCCCTGCAGTTGTATCACTTCCGGGTGATTTGTTGATTGAAGTTCTTGGCCGAGTTGCCTCCTCTTCTTTCGTTGACCTCTTCAATGCCAAATTATGGTAATTAAATTCAATTAATTTCTTTACCGTTCAACTTTGATTTTTTTTTTCCTCCTTAATTTTCTTCCTTTCTCATGCATGGTGAGGATTTGTGTGGATCTTTCTCCCTCTGACCCACCCTCCTATTGACTAATTCAATATCGAGTAATATTAGTAGTGTTATGCTAACTAACTAATTTACTTTAAAATTTGTTGAAGGGCTAATATCATTACCATTCTTATTATTCAAGATAATAATAATCTTCATGTAAAGATAATAATCTTAATGCAATGATATTAGCATTTCAACAAAATACTTCTAAGATCATCCTGATAAGAAGTATCAAAAATCTACCATTTCTCCTTTCTTTTCTTTTTTTTTTTTCTACGAGTGTTTGGGTTAGCTTTCAAGCAACTCGACTAATTCTACTGATGTGGGAGCGTAAACACTGATGCAGCAGTCATGAGTCGATATGGGAGTTCGCAGTTGAACCTACCTGGGCCACTCTTGGTGGTTACAATTTCTCCTTCAATTCAATAATATTGTTTATAAATATTTTCTAGCAGTAAATTTTAATACCAACTAAAAATTAGAAAAAGGTTGAGAGTATTATTATTATTATTAATTTTCGTAAACATGTACACAGTTGCAGAGATTTTCTTGGGGCAGCAGAGGAGGATTACATTCTGGAGCAAATATCAATAGATAAATTCCCAGTAATTTGGTGGTTTACCAAGGAAGAAGAGATTGCCTTCTTGAACCGATGCAAAGATAAAGGGAACCCTGAGGCATTATACCGCCAAGGCATGGTATGCGCGCAAGTGTAATTATATATGTTAGATATTCACTATACTTGGTTTATACAACGAAGCCAATGGTAAAGTACGTTCTAGGTGATTGTTATTATATATGCAGCAGGGGAGTAAAGTCATGCGATTAACTTAGATGTCAATTTACTCTCAAGAGAATGCTCAAATTAATGAAACGTGAATCAATTACACGCGCAGATTGAATATTTCAGTTCAAGGAGGACGGAAATAGGACTAGAGTATCTACAGAGAGCGGCTGACAAAGGACACCCCGAAGCATCATATGTATGTGGCGTTATCCTAATGTCTAGAGGGGGTGAGTCAACTCAGAATGGCCTAAAGCTTTTAAGTTCACTGAAGAACAATTCAAAATTAAGAAGTTGTCGAGCAAGAATCAAGGCCATTATTGAGATGATGTGGATCAACAATTTTATTGTTAGGCAGATGAATAACCATATCTGTTGCCATGAAAAAAACAACTCTTGCTGCGTTAGTAATGGAAGATTTTGGAATTATGAAGAAGACGACGATGAAGAAGAAAGGACTGTGTGTTGTGATGCTTGTAGATGGGATCGAGAAGTCATTTCATTCTCCAAGATGTTACGTGGTGCGGCTAGGATTTAATTATTTCTTAATTTATTTTTATGTTATCTCCTGTATATATGGTTGGAGGTTGCATTTTAAGCTTATCGATTAATTGCTTGTTTTGAAAATCAAGATCCATATGTATGGTTGGAGGTTGATATTTAAGCTTTATCAATTAATTGTTTTAAAAATAAAAGATATAGCTAACAGATTTTAAACATTCAAGTAAACAAATTTACAAGTTAGGAATGAACAAGTTGTTAAAGAAAAGTTGCATACTCACTAGATACTACTTTATGTTTTAAATTATAGAAAAGGCGGTGTGCACGCATATTACATGTATTTTATGTCTCTATTGCATGGAAATTATTAAAAATCTATGCACATGTTTTTTTCTCAATATTTGGGAAAATTATTATTATTATTATTATTATTATTTAATTGGCGAGTCTTGTAATTTATGGAGAAGGCCAGAATGCCTATGGCATTCTTACAAAATTGGGGCAAAGAATCTGGAGCCCATTTTTCTTTTTCTTTATGTAAATACCACGTCAGAGTTATTGGATTTGGATTCCTTGTAATGAACGAGCTGTAAGTTTGGGCTTCCGCCCTCTTGCTAACAATTTGTCAATCCATACCCAAACCGTTTGAAAAGGGAATCTAAATCCAATAACTGAGAAGCTTGTGTGTTTACTGTTTAGCAACGCGTCTGGGACTGATTATAAAATAAAAGTGTATAGAAGTAGTTATGACACTATTTTTATGAATTTTCTATTTGACACAGGTTTTTATGATTAAAAAAGAAGAAAAAAAAATAGAATAGGATATATACTATTATAAAATTTATGTGGGTGAAAGTAATAATAACATTGATTTTTATGACTTTCTTATTTTACCATATGGCTTATACCCAAGGTTTGAAGCTGCGACTTCCAGTTTAAAATATTTTGTTTAACTATTAACCAACAATAATTTTATTCTAAATTTTATATGTGTATGAGAATATGCTGTGCACATGCATTGTGTGCGCCCGTATGTATTATATAAAAATTCTTCATTTTTCATAAGAATGCAAGAAATATAAATAATCTTACTCATGCTATTTTGTTATCTTATTTTATTGGAAAGAAAATACTAACAAATCACAAAAATAAGTGAATTTTTTTTCAATATAATTATGATAAGGTATTTTTTTCTCTCATTCTAAATGTATGTATTTGTATTTAAACAAGTATATTAGCCTAATGGTAAAAGTGTTCACCTTGATTCAAAAGGTACCGAGTTTGAGTTTCACTGGAAATGAATAATTTATTTATTTTTGGAAAAAAGGACAACGACAACAACAACAAAAATAAAAACAAAAACAAAAACAAAAGTTTATCCCTCTGATCAATTTCATCCCTGATGTTCTAATTTTTTCAATTCTTCTCCTACGGTTTTATAAGTTAGCAATTTCAACCCCGACCGTTAATACTTCCATCCAAAAAAATTTACACTTAGCCCCCTAAACTTGTCAAATTGACACTAAACCCTTACTTAATATTGTGTTAACACTTAACCTCATTTTTATTAACCTTCATCACTAGATGTGATTGTATGAGTGTGTTTATGTAAGTATATATATTGAAACTTCCCCATATGATTGTATAAAAAAAATGTTGCTTTTTTAATTTATTTATTACATACGCTATACTTATGTCCAAACAGTTCAATTCGCACACTTAAAACTAAAAAAAAATGAAAATTGCTCATGTACACATTCTTTCTTTACACTTATCTCTCACCTTAACGTTTTATTGTCTCTCAACATTCACCAAATCATTCATTTTTTTCCTCCAACCTTTAAAAAAATGGTAGTATTTTTATTCTACAATTTTTTTATCAAGCAAACTATAAATATATGTTAATTCTCATTTTCTTCTCTCAATTTTCCCTTTGTGGAGGGGAATTAAAGGTAGTACGTGTTTGGTACTTTTTTCACTAGATATTTAAGACAACAATTTCTATAGTGAGACAAAAAGTTGATAATAAGTGTTTGGTAGCTACTTCAATCTGCACAAATCAAGTACCTAGGAGAAATGTCATAATATATAAATGTCATAATATATATATATATATATATCGATAGTGGAAAAGTGAGGGGAATAATTGTTCTTTTTTTCCAACTGATTTGTTTTATTTAAATGTGTGCGTGGTATAAATTTGACCGAACCCAAAAGTATCGAATCGGCCCAAATTGGTAGAATCAGTAATCAAATTCAATAAGGTGGCAATAATGAGTAGTAAATTAGCAGTTTAGACAACGAATTTTTGTTTGTGTGGGCAGATTTCTCCAGTGGCTCTTATACCCAATCCAACAGTATGTCATCCCAAAGTGTGTGATTGTGTTCTTTACTAGACTCTAATGGCCAAACTGATACAATTTTTTGAGATAGAGAGAGAAATAGTGAATAATAGATAAAAATGCTTGGTCCTTGCCATAGTTCTCTTGTTCATCCCCTGCTCAGGGTTTCTCCTATTCTATTTATACCCTTTCTCTAGGGCTTGGTGAGGTAGGAAATTACTATAAAGGATAAACTTGATCACTACTCTAAGATTATAGGTATCAATAACCCTGTTCATACTAGTAGAAGTGGTTATTTCATATTATCTATCCTCCAGATGAGCTACCTCTTATCCATAACTCATTGTTTGATGATCGTCCCATGATCCGATCATACATCACGGTCGTTTTCATCGGACAGAAGGAGTATGAATCTCCCTATAGGTTTATGGCCCGTTCACTAGGCTTTGGCTGAGGCCCAGGTACAAAATTATGCTCCCAAAAAATGTAAATTATATCATTTTTACTATTAATAAGTGATGTAACTAATAAAAAAATGACATTTTATCTTTCAAATAGATTTTAAAGATGGAGGTAATATAGTGAAAAATATGTGTATTTTTAGAGGTAGTATAAAAATATATGGTATTTTTTACTATTGATTATGTATTTTTAGAAAATGTTAAAACTAAAATGATATTATTAATATTAAATGAGAAGATAATAATTGTAGAATAATGAAAGTGTTTTTTATAACGCAAAACTATTGTAAAAATGATTAGTCCATACGGACTGGCCCGCATTTGAAAATTTTCATATATATATATATGTGTGTGTGTGTGTGTGTGTTATACGTATATATTTATGAGTTTATATATATTGTTGGCGCTAAAACTAGAAAGGGTATTTTAGACCACACAGTTAAATAAGCGGATCAAATGATTAGAGTAATAAAGACAACAAACCAACAAAGTTAAAGATGTATATAAGAGATTGGCCTCGTATGAAAATACAGGTTAGTCCTCTTCTGTGGAATAGAGGTAGGAGCTCGGTTTTGCCTTACTATTGATATAACTAAATGACTATTACAAACTCACAGTAATTTTTCTAGCTAGTCTATCATCACAATATTATAATGAGAGTATGCCATTGGATACATAAATTCTAGATTCTCTGTATCTAGAGCTCTAATCATGTACTCGGTATTTCTATCTCTCTCTTATTCTTGGTTGAGTAGCAGTAATTGTATTATTCAGTTACCATATTGTTCTTGAGAAGCAAATGCTTCCTCTCTATATATATGAGACAGAGGGAAGCTATGTGGAACAGGTTCAAGGCCATCCCCCCACTCCCATTACTTTTGACCTTGCCTCCCCAGGGATTTCGGCGTATTAAATGTAGTGGGTATGCATTTAATGAAGGTGGGGGATGATTTGCGGAGTCTGGCAGAGTTGAAAGTAGTCGCCTATACCGTCTATGTTTTTTTCTGACACAGTGGTCAGCCAGGGAGCTCGGAGCTCGCTGGGAGAGCTCTGTTTTTCGAGCTCCGTCATTCTATTCTCGAGCATAACCCTTCGGACTGGAAGAACTGTTGGTCGGAGCTCTGGCTATCGAATAGCTCATGATTTGAGCTCCTAATCTTCGTTAGCTGAATGTTGGTGATGCCACTAAAGTAGGAGGCCACGTGTCTGCTTGTGGTTGGCAGAATGAATTATGTCACTAATTTGCACCATCATATATAAAGAGATCATTATCAATAATGACAAATTATTATTATGTTGGTGTGATTCTTAATGAAAAATGTGTTAGAACATTTGTGTTTAGGATTGAAGAGAGAGAAAGAAGGTGAATGGAGGTAAGTTGAAAAAAAAGGCGATAAAGGTTAATAAAATTAGGGTCAAGTGTTAATAAAATATAAATTAAAGCGTTTAATGTCAATTTTACAAGTTTAGGTGTTTAATGTCAAATTTTTGGATGGAATTATTAACGGAATTAGCGTCAAGGTTAAAATTGCTACACTTAAAAACATTAGGGAGATAATTAGGAAAATTGAAATATCATGGATGAAGTTGATGAGAGGACAAACTTCAGGATTTATATATATAGATATAGGGGAAGGATCTTAAGATGACCAATTTTTTAGTCCTTAAATGTGGACCAATCAATTTGAGGGAGTAAACGGATGAATTTTTTTTATGAAACTTGATTAAAATGATCTTCATGATTAGTAGATCACTTCTATCAAATTTTATTGAAAAATTCAATTGGGAGAGGGTTAATTAAAAAATTGATATATATGCACTTTTTTGACCGTTAAAATTTAAGATAGTTAGTTAATCTACTTCTTGGTTGAATTTTTTGATAAAATTTGATAGAGATGATCTATTAATCATGAAGATCATCTTTACCAAGTTTCATAAATAAAATTATCCGTTTACCCTCTTAAAATGATTGGTCCATATTTAAGGACCAAAAAAATGGTCCTCTTTAAATTCTTCCCCTGTAGATATATATTGTTCTTTGTAGCGAAAAGAGGTTTTATTGTAATTTATTTAAAAGCGTTTACAAGGGCCACCTGGTAAATATAAGAAAGATAAAGGTGTATTCTGCGTTCAATGTAGATCGCTATAAAAGCACAGCTAGCCGATGAAGAATGAGCACAAAACCCTTACGCCGTCCTTCAAAATTAGGGCTTGTGTTGGTGGCGGCTGATTTCTGATCTGTTTTCAAAATTTCCTTCTTTCGTTTAGTGTTTCGAGTATTAGTAATTGGTTTTTTGTTTTATAATTTTGAGATTTGGAGTTGCTTTTGATAGGCGTTGCGTTTGTCGGTACCCGGCGGACGCGTCAACGAAAGCATAAATAAACGTCAAATGCCAAACAATGCATCGATTACATCTGCAATCTATGTTGTAGTTTGTACAGTCTTTTGGCTTGCTACATCGTTAATTTGATTACATCTCTCACTTATTTGTTATATGTGTTAACTTAATTGTATCAACAATTTATTTATTGATAGTTAGATCAATTTTATTTTATGATGATGTTGGTTGCTTCATATGGTGAACGCTCTCTGTTATCAAACACAAGTGAGGGATGTTCAAGTTTCCGAAGCATATATTTATTATTTGCCAGTTTTAAACAGCTCGGTGTCTCTTTTTCCTCATCATCGTGCTACCTGTCTACTGGTATATTTCTTATGCTTGTCAAAAATTTCATTTCTATGATTATTGTTTAGGTTTAGGTAGGTGATAGATTTGAATTATATGTATTTTCAATGGTGTTAAGCATAGTTAGTTTCGGAAACGGTATTCAATTATTCGTAAATGTGCAAAAAAATAAAATAAAAATTATTTAGCATTACAAATTAATTCCTATTTTTTCTTTACGGCCTGTTTGGTTCGAAGAAACGACAAAAGAAAAGGGAAAGGAATAGAGAAGAGGAAATACAAATTACTTGTTTATATAGATTTATTGCAAGAGATCGTCAATCATTTGGTTTGATTTTGATCAGATGTGGATTTTTCGATAGATGAGTTAATAAAAAAAAAATTAATAGCATAATTTAAATATTTAAATTTATACATAATGAAAAATATTTAATAAAATTGAGTTCAACGAGTTATTAATTATTTGAATTCATTTATTACAGAATTTAGTTAATATATATTTGAGATGTAGATTAAGGGGTGTATTCAATTCAGATTTTAAAAGATTCTAATTGACTTTTCAAAATTCGTGAATTCTGTTAAGTTTATGAATTGTTTTAAATCTTTATAAAATTTAACATATTTTAATGCATGAATTTTTTTGAATTTTTGCAAAATTTAATAAGTTTATGGATTTATGCAGATTTTAATAAGTTCATGAATTTTTGTAGATTTTAATAAGTTTATGAATTTTTGCAAATTTTAATAAGTTCATCAAGAAAATAAAAAATCAAAAGACAAAAAGACAAACAATAAAATAAATTAATTACAAGTTTAAAGTAACATTATCAAAAATGAAAAGACAATTAACGATATACGTTATAAAAATTTATACTCCACCCACAAAATTAGACTTTTTATCCTATTAGTATTTTTTAATAAAATTGACATAAATTGTTTTTAAAAATTTGAACGATAATTAGCGGTCTAATTATTTTAAATTATGTTAATGCGTGATAATTACATTAGTAAAAGAGAAAATAAGGACTCTATAGGGATGAAGAAAAAATTATAATGCATTAGAATGGGAGGGGGGTTCTTAAAGGATTTAAAAATCCATATGAAATCTCTGAGTAAGTGAGAATATTTCAAGATGGAGTATAAAAAATCCTTTATAATTCACCAAAATTCACCACTAATTAAAATTTGACTTTTGAATACCATAAGATTTAGATGAATTTTTTTAAATCTTAATTGAATACATCCTAAAAGATTTTTTAAAATCTCAATTGAATATTTATGAACTTTAAAAGTCCGTAAAATTTCTATAGATTCTAAATCCAATACACCCCCTTAAAACTTAGAAAAGGGGTGGACTAAAATTTAGTAAAAGGGTAGGTTGAAACTAATTTTTTTGATTTTTTTACAAAATATTAGTATGTTTTTCAAAAAAATTTCATGTGTTAAAATTCGTTTTGTTTAGGTGTCATCCTATTTTAGATCTATTGTCAATAGTTGAATTACTTTTTTTTTCATTTGATTTAAATGAGAATATTAATGAAATGCGTATGAATTATTAAAATATTTTGAGATAATGGGTTATAAGGTCTCGCTCCGTAATGTGTTATAACTCTAAAGACGGATTCTTCATGTTTAATAAAGGGAAGTAGTACTAATTTCATAATTTGGTTTTACAATAAGGACACTTTTCATAATATTAATTTATTTTAAGGAAAATGATAAATGTTGATGGACAAAACTACCCTACTATATCATTTATTCTAATTATACAAAAGACATATTATTCTCTCTTACATACACATAGTTTAGAGAGAGAAAACAAAAAACAAGAGAAAAGAGAAATTGTCTCACCACCACCACCACCACCTTACTCTCCGATCGTATCTCCGAGAGGATCATCGTTCTCATCATCATCGTTCTCATCATCATCATCATCATCTTCTTCTTTTTTTTTTTAGATCTGCAATCGTAAAACATATATAACTTTTGATCGAACCGTTGGATTTGACTGATTTTTGGATATGTTGTTCGGAAGACAAAGTTACTATTATTGTGCGAAAAATTAAGACGATCAGAAGTCGTTTTGCTATCGAAATCGATCAATTTTAACAGCCCAGCGGGATTTGAAAAAAAAATATGATTGTAATTTTTTTTTTTTTTACGAACCCTACAACGATCCATATCTATATACATATAAATAAATTGAGTGGATGTTGATCTTATCAATTTTGTTGTTCTCTATTTTGTAATGGTGTTAAAATTATTTTAGCACCTTCTGATTTGTTGTTCAAGTGGTGTTATCTTATGGTTGTTGTTCAGAAGGTGCTAAATGCATTTAGCACCTTCTGGTTGTTGTCTAGATGGTGCTAAATGCATGTAGCACCCTTTGGTTACTTTCCAGAGGGTGCTAAATGCATTTAGCACATTCTGGTTGTGGTGCTTAATGTATTTAGCACCTTCTGGTTGCTGTCCAGAGGGTGCTAAATGCATTTAGCACATCCTGGTTGATCTCTAGGGGGTGCTAAATGCATTTAGTACCTTTTGGTTGTGGCGCTAAATACATTTAGCACCTTATCGTTACTGTCTAGCGGGTGCTAAATGCATTTAGCACCTTCTGGTTGTGGTGCTAAATGCATTTAGCACCCCCTGGTTGCTGTCCAGGGGGTGCTAAATGCATTTAGCACCTTCTGGTTGAT
Source organism: Lonicera japonica (assembly GCA_021464415.1). Taxonomy (NCBI): domain Eukaryota; kingdom Viridiplantae; phylum Streptophyta; class Magnoliopsida; order Dipsacales; family Caprifoliaceae; genus Lonicera; species Lonicera japonica. The sequence goes on along the minus strand of CM038468.1, from coordinate 61,968,996 downwards.
GTCCAGCGGATGCTAAATGTATTTAGCACCTTTTGGTTGTGGTGCTAAACGCATTTAGCACCCTCTGGTTGCTGTCCAGGGGGTGCTAAACGCATTTAGCACCATCTGGTTGCTGTCCAGAAGGTGCTAAATGCATTTAGCACCTTTTGGTACCTTTTGGTTGTAGTGCTAAATGCATTTAGCACCATCTGGTTGCTGTGCAGGGGGTGCTAAATGCATTTAGCACCTTCTGGTTGCTGTTGGTGTTATAATGAGACGATATTATAAGGAAGGGGTATTAATGTCTTTTTTGTATAGTGTCCTTAATTTACACAGCTAATTTTTAAATGTCCTTTATAATTATATTATTATTATAATGAGCCCTCATACCTAATTGCCTCAAATATTTTTTAGTTTATAAAATTTATTAATAATTTTACAAAAATAAAATTTAAATTTTTATTAGTAAAAATTGTGCAAAGTTGTTATATGTATTTAATAATAATAAAAAATTTAATAAAATTTTTTTTCCTTTTAAAAACAATGGTAGTGAAAGAAGAAATTTATTTTGATAAGTAAAATAGATATTTGTTTTAAGAAGAAATTTTAAGATGATATAAAGAGTAGTTAATGTCTCATTTTTTTTAGAGGGAAAGTTTTTAAAGAATATTTTATTGTTGGAATGATTCATTTTTAGCCTAAAATCTTAACCAAATATTAGGATTTTTTGAAATAGAATTTTGCATTTTAGAAATGATTTAAACCCATACCAAATATTATTTTATATTATGTTTGCTTCGGGTATTATTAGGAGGGTTTAGAAAAGATTTTAATGGATTATTTACTCATATTTTTGAAATTAATAAAATATTAAGTCACATTTAATTATTTTTATCCAAACAAAATTTAAAATTAGATTTTTCCCCATCTTTAACTTTTCAAATAATAATAAAAATTAAAATAATTTTTTTTTCCCATTTTATTTCATCCCTTCTCTTCTTTTAGGATCGGAAGAGTTCATTTTTCAGGGTGTTATTGTTACATAGGGAACTTGATGTTTTGATCCTTGTGAATTTATTTTGTGTAGCGTTTGATGCAGTTTGTTAAATTTGATGATGAGAATAATATTGCTACTTGATCATGTTAGTCACAACCTTCTATACAGTAGTCACTTAGTTATTTGTGTTTGCAATAAATCCAAAATCAGCATATGAATTTGTTTTTGCATTAAATATACAAGTAATTAACAATATAAGTTTTAGTGTAAATATATTTTTGTAAAAATGATGAAGGCAATTGAGTATATAAAACCAGTAGAATTATTTTATTTCACAAAAAGATGATACTATTAAAAACCGTTCTACAAATACAAACATAGGGACAGTACAATCACATGGCACAATCCTCTCAAACACCTTACATTTAGCAACTTAGACGTAAAAATAGATTCATAAACTAGACTTGCTTGTCCTTAATATGGCACCCCATCGACAATGCACACAAACGTAATGAATACACACATACATAAACGTAATTAATTAGTACAACAGCGATACATGATGAACTTCTCCATTGCTCGGCCACATTCAGCACAAACAACCCTCTCGGGTAATTAATCAGTACAACAGCGATACATGATGAACTTCTCCATTGCTCGACCACATTCAGCACAAACAACCCTCTGGGGAATACTACCAGTGGTCCCTGGCAAGATCAGTCGGTTGCAGTGATGGGGGGTGTGGAGCTTATGAAGGTGATCATTAAGCGCTTGGATAAAACCGTTGGGCTCCACTAGGTCCCTCCATTGATCGAACTGAGTCATGGCTGTCAAAATAGTGTCACCCTTGGCTTTAGCCATCTCGGCCGAGCCCCTGCTGATGACAGCCCAGCCCTGTTCACTGCCATCAAAGCTCAGCATTGTCATAATCTCTTGCATAATGGGGTCATCTTCAACAGATTTTCCGTGTTGAACTTTCGAGTGCCACATGCTCTCTAGCCTCACCCAAAAGAACCATATGAGTGTTAGGTCTGGCAAAGTGTGGCTGAGGTTCTCATTGATGATTGTACTGTTGTTTTTTCGAACTTTCTCCCTCGGGTTGCTCTTTCCGACATAGAGCATCTCTAGAGGTATGTTTGCGTCCCTAGCAACAGTTTTCATGGTATTTGTGAACCTATGGATCCAGTCTAGATCCTCGCCCCCGTACAGGCAAATGTACTTTCTTTCCGTAATCTGCAATAATGGAAATATGACCGCAGATTGATTTAATATGATTCTACTTGTGAAATCCACAGGCTAAATAGCATAAGTTAGTCCTATAATATTGTTCTATATATTACGTTTTCCCGGACAACTGACATTGGTTTGGGTCCTTTGGGACTCATTAGAATGTTGTGTATGCTCTTAGTGTAAAAAAAAGTCTTACCCAATTGAAAATATTTGGTTCAATGGAATCGGCCAATAATTCGATCTTCCAAGTTTCTTCCTTCCAGAGTGCTTCTTCCCTCAAGCTAGTGAAAGGAAAAGCCAGACTTCCCCAAATCCACATCATGTGAAGGGCATTTTGGTTCACAACTTTTCCTTGTGGATCCAACACCACAAGCAGAGGCTTCTTGGTAAATCGCCAAACATCCTTGATGTACTTGATAACAGCCGGTTCAAGCAATGAAGGGTGGTAGACTAAGTACCATGGCATCAAGTTTTGTATTGCTTCAAACTGCTTTTGCTTTTGTTCAGTGAACGGGGTCGTTCTATCGACAATTGGGAGCCAAACAACTTCGTATTGGCTTTCGGGCCTAGCTGGTTGTTGCCTTGAGTCTCTGTACATTTGATCAAGAATCGTAAGTTCTTCTTGTGAGAGGTCCAGATCCGAAATGAGCAGCAACACTATCTTCCTCCTCAATACATCAATACTTACCTATTACGTAAATATCACACAAAAATTATCAGTCATTTTTGTGTGGTCGGTTCAAAAGAAGTAACTAATTAAGAGGAAACTTATAGAAGGAGATTAGAGCATATATATATATACCCTTCTCTTGGTAGAACTGTCAAACAGCGGCAGCTCATCCTTGGGGGAAATCAAAACCTTAAGAATCTTTGTGTTATCAAGGTGGGGTGTCTCGAAGAGGCGCACGAGTGTTTGATATGCTTCAATATGTCTCTTCTCATCTGTTTCATTTTGAAAACAAAAAATAGGGGATCACCAGTTAACATAAATGCATCATATTAGCATACAATATTACATGAAATTGCTTTGTAGAGAAACAAACTTACCAATATGTTGGTAACAGAGAGCCAGTTGCTTGCTCAAGTGGCTGTGAATATTACTGACCTTATGGGCCAAGCTAGACAGCTCCCATGCCTCTGTTGTCGAGGCAATGTACCTAAAATCATTGACAAAATTTAGCAGATTACAAAAAATCAATCGATAGCTGGAATGTGGAAACTAATTTTGTCTGTTCAAAAAAAAAAATTTGTCATGATTTTTTTTTTCCAGAAAACGTACTCGTGACCCATGCCTATAAGATTCATAATAATTGATGCACAAGCCACAATGCTTCTAATGGTCCAATAGACGGCAGTGGGGATATGAGCAGTAGCGGTTATCATTTCAGGCGTGTCAGCGGTGATGTACTGAGGCGGTAGGTCCTTGAACTCGACAATGCACTTGGTAACATCAAGCATTGCCTGGATAAGGCTAGTGACTGCCTCGAACTTGGGTTTCAATGAGTCAGCGTGCTCTACTATGTCGGGTAGTTGCTTGAGGTGTGCAACTGATTTAGCTAGTGGATTGGTTGGGTAGAGCTGAGCCACAAGCCAGAACTCGCCATAGGTCACTGCAAAAGCTGCTAAAGCTATGACCACCTTAGCGTCCCATGGGTAGCTTGTGAGTGTGTTGAAAAGTGCCACGGTTGTTGCGTGTGCGTCTCCTCCCCCTGAACACTTGCAGGATATCTGCACCATCAAATATATTCATCAGACTTTGGACTATATATTCTTTAAACTGGAAGGGAAACAAAGTTTGGGAATGGAATTCCCAACGGGGTGAGATTTCCTTTCTTTTGTTTTAGAAGCTTAAGAGAGAAGAGAAAGTTAGTTGTTTTCTTTCGTCCTGGTTTGCGGGTTGAGAACAAAAAAAGGTTAGCTACTTTTCCTTTCTGTCACAGTCGATTTTCTCTGCTCTCCTTTTATCTCCCGTTTGAAAAACTTAAACTTCCAAACAAAAAGATTCCTTTATGTTTCTTTCTCTCCATTTTTGCATTCAAACTTTTGAAATTTAGGTATATTAAAATGCACAAAAAATGGAACCAAGGGAGGGTAAAAGACTAAACCTCACAGGAAATTCGATTGATAGTGTATGCAAGGAGTTCAAGCATATCAGCGAGGCCATTGTGGAGCGCCTTGTCGTCCATTTCATCCAATTGTGCTTGAGCTCCCTGCAAGCCAAACAAAGTCAAAGTACTAGTTAATAATTAACATTAAGCAAATGATCCATTATACATTAATTTAAGAATATTATGAAGTAATAGTATTATATATATATACATGAGGAGTCATTCCAGGAATGGTAGGGGTGGCGCGGTGCATGATGTCCTCGATAATGTTAAGGATAGGTTTGACATCTAATTCGCGGCCATCAGGGGCATGAGTGGCCAGGATTTGTCTCATCATGGCATTGTCATCGGATGTTGAGAACATGTGTCGATCGCCCCTGCTCTGATGCATCCTTGTTGTTGGTACTATTGCAGTAGAAGCCGCCATTGAACGCTATATTAATAAGAAAAGGGAGTTAGATTCGGATAAGAATAACCTTGAAAACCTTCTGCTTTCCGAAGAAAGATTCTGAAAGCAAAAATCAAGAGTACTGCAATGGCAGCTATCCTAACAAGGAAAGATTATAAGAAGTGAATGATGCGATTTTTAATTTGCTTGTGGCTGTTTGGTTATGGTTTCCCTAGAAACTATATATATATATATATATATGGTAAAAGATGGAATAAAGGGAAACTGAATCAAGTACCTTGCTTCCAATCCATCTAAACTCTTAAAAGTGTGGAATGGCTAGCTTTAGTAGGGATATAAGTATTTTGGATAAGTTGTTGGCCCTATATATGAAGAGGCTGTATCATTGATCGGTCAATCTCTTTCTCTCAAAAGAATAAAAGTGTGTTGGTTAATATTCATCAGCATTGTTGGATATGCTTATATACATATATACCATGCATTCATTCCTATGGAAGAAAATAATAAAAGAATCTTCTATCGCAATTCGCAAGCAGGTACAGAGAGGGCGGGCTGCTTCAGCCTAGCTCATATGATATGATATCATATTATGATATCATCACCTCTTTAAAGACAATAACGTCAAAATCTTGTCACCATTGAACTTTTTTTCCCAAATAAGCATATTTTCTATCACCAATGTAACTTTCTATCATTTTTTCATAGGTATTTTTTTTCCCTCATGATATTCATTTTTTTTTTCGGCTATTAAATTTTATAATTAATTATAACTTCCTCATTTTCATATTTTTGGCTAGTAATCACATCAAATTTTACTCCATTTAACTCTAATATCTCATGCCATTGTAGTGAACCTTCACCATTAAAGACTTCCTATAGCATAGCTTTTACCTTTATTTAACCACACTTCCTCACCCATTCCCTACCATTCATCAGTTATAACCGCAACTTTAATTTTCTTTCATTTTTTATAGATAAATATTGTTTTCTCATTATTATCATTTTTCCCATTAACAAAAACTAAATAAAACATTTAATAACAAAAAATCAAATAAACACAAAGAAAAAAAATATATTTTTTTTAAAAAAGCACACAACTTATGGCTGCATCATTGATTTTATACAAAAATACATAAAACTCAAAAATAAAACACGTATATCAGTTTTTCCAACAAATCAAAATATTTACAACCCATACCTAAAACAAATCTAACTAATACACATTTAGATTACGTACACACCACAAAAACAAGAATCAAGCACCAAAAAACTTATGAAACATCAAACTACAATATATAGATTCTATTGTAAGGACTAATTTAATTAATTTCAAGAGACTACTAGTATTTCATTCAAATTAAATAAAAAAAAGAAAGAAAAGAAGAGTAATGGTGGGATTTTTTTTTATTAATTTTTTTGGGCGTGGAGGGTCATTTGGGAAAAGCGCTTAGTTCAAGGGAGTTTAGTGTAATTTATGCTTGGGCATTTTTGTCATTTATGCCTTTCCGTTAACGGCATGATCCAAATAAACAAACATGTTAGTTCACGGGGGGTTTACTGTCGGATTTTTTTTTCCAGGAGGCATTTCGAAAAACTGCGTTATAATCTTAAAGCAAATGAAACATACATTTGAGAACTTCTTGTGCAAAATATTGTGCATGTATCGAATATCCACAAGTTCATATATACATCATGAATCATGTTATTGGATGCTGATATTGATATTATGGTTATTATTATTACTTGATAAACAACATAATGGCCTAATAACCAATCACAATAGATACAATTTTTTTTTATAACCGGCCGTTAATACAGGTAAAAGTGCAGGCTGTTAATACAGGTAAAAGTGCACAAAAGCAACTGGGAACATTACCATTTGACCATATATACAAAACTTTGCGGAGCAATTCGATCGAGGGTATAGCTATGAAACTTCGGAAAATTCCATATTAAAGCAAAACTTAGTAGATATATAAAAGGAAAAACCCGAAAACCAGAACTTATTCTTTCCTCGTTAAAAGGGAACGAAGTAGATAAGAAACAAAAGCAAAAGTAAAAAACTCAGTTATTCCAAGGCATAAAGGAGCGTGGGTAATGTGTCATAGCAACAAAAGCATCATTGTCTTGATTGGGTCCTTAACATGCAAGAAAATTTCAGAGGATAATGCTAAATACAACTCGGTTTTAGTGAGACTCAAACCGAGCATTTTTCCCAGCTAGACTAGTACAAATATTTTGTATTGCCTTTGTCTCTTGTATTTTATTGATATTTATTGTCTATATTAATGTTAAATTCCGACTCAGCCACTAATTGCTAGTATAATTTTTATGTAAGGATAGGGAAAAAAATACAATTAATTTTTCTTTTTTTTTTGTACAAGTTTTTTTTTTTTTTAACTCAACTACTACTCAAGTTTGTCGTTCACCGGTAAATTTGACAATGGGTTTAACAATAAAATCCATTTTTTGTAGTAATAAACTAGTTGGGGATGTACATACTTGGATATGCAGAGATCCTATATTTAAATCTCACTAAAAGAAATTTGAAATAAATTTACGTTAGTTGTATTTAAAAAGAGAGAATTAAATCTCCCTTTAAAAAAAGGGCATGTAGTGTTGCTCACCTTTCACAATTCTTTAGGTTGAAAAAAATATTATTTGTAACATTTGTATATATATGATGTGTCTCAATAACTATTGGATGCTGATATTGATATTATGGTTATTATTATTACTTGATAAACAACAGAATGGCCTAATAACCAATCACAATAGATACAATTTTTTTCTATAACCGGCCGTTAATACAGGTAAAAGTGCAGGCCGTTAATACAGGTAAAAGTGCACAAAAGCAACTGAAAACATTACCATTTGACCATATATACAAAACTTTGCAGAGCAATTTGATCGAGGGTATAGCTATGAAACTTCGGAAAATTCCATATTAAAGCAAAACTTGGTAGATAAATAAAAGGAAAAACCCGAAAACCAGAACTTATTCTTTCCTCGTTAAAAGGGAACGAAGTAGATAAGAAACAAAAGCAAAAGTAAAAAACTCAGTTATTCCAAGGCATAAAGGAGCATGGGTAATGTGTCATCGCAACAAAAGCATCATTGTCTTGATTGGGTCCTTAACATGCAAGAAAATTTCAGAGGACAATGCTAAATACAACTCGGTTTTTGTGAGACTCAAACCGAGCATTTTTCCCAGCTAGACTGGTACAAATATTTTGTATTGCCTTTGTCTCTTGTATTTTATTGATATTTATTGTCTATATTAATGTTAAATCCCGACTTCGCCACTAATTGCTAGTATAATTTTTATGTAAGGATAGGGAAAAAAATACAATTAATTTTTTTTTTGTACAAGGTTTTTTTTTTTTTTTTTTAACTCAACTACCATTCAAGTTTGTCGTTCACTGGTAAATCTGACAATGGGTTTAACAATAAAATCCGTTTTTTGTATTAATAAACCAGTTGGGGATGTACATACTTGGATATGCAGAGATCCTATATTTAAATCTCACTAAAAGAAATTTGAAATAAATTTACGTTATTTGTATTTAAAAAGAGAGAATTAAATCTCCCTTTAAAAAAAGGGCTTGTAGTGTTGCTCACCTTTCACAATTCTTTAGGTTGAAAAAAATATTATTTGTAACATTTGTATATATATAATGTGTCTCCATAACTATTTTTTTCCCATTATATAATGAGCGAAATAAACTCATGCGCTAAAAATAATAAAAGAATCAATTACCTTAAAAAATTGAAGATAAGTTAGTTGGGGGAAAATGAGTATATAAAAAAATAAAATTATGACATGATCCAAGTCAGTCAAATTAATTGCATTAGCAAATCGATCTTTCCACTTTTGTTTTACCATAGGAACTCTTCTTTCAGCTACTCATTTATTTTTAGCATAATATACCAACCACAAAGATCAGGCAGTTATGCTAACTGTGCGTCATTATTAATTTATTTTGTAATTCAGTAATTTGTAAAAATTCAAAAAGAAATTGATCCGAGTGTGATATTAAATTTGTCAATTAAACCAAAAATTCATTTTGGTTAATAATGAGCACTTATTTAGACCTTTTTTTGAATAATGAGTATTAATTTTCAGACGTTTTCTGAAGTCAATTGACTTTTACATACCAGTAAGAAGGAAAATTTTTAACTTCGGGTGCAAAACAAGGCCCCACGCAGCTACCCTTTTTCGGTTCGACATTCGTCATTATTAGTTTATTTTGTAATTCAGTAATTTGTAGAAATTCAAAAAGAAATGGACTTGAGTGTGATATTAAATTTGTCAATTAAACCAAAAATTCGTTTTGGTTAATAATGAGCACTTATTTGGACGTTTTTCTAAATTATGAGTATTAATTCAAACGTTTTTTGAATTTAATTAACTGTTACACCAGTAAGAAGAAAATTTTTAATTCCAGGTGCAAAACCCGCACCTGCCATGTTTTGTACCCCCTGTGCCTAGGTGGTGCACGAGAGAGAACCTTATTTTTTTTAAAAATCTTATGAGTTAATGAAAGGTGAATTTTTATAAACTCATAACTTTTCCCACAAAATTCTAGTGTGGGATTAACACTTTCTATTTCATTTTTCATCTCAAGTAGCTCATTTTGGGTGACAATTTCTTATTCACCCGTTATCCATTTTGAGCAAATATATATACGATCTTAATGTATTCATGGAGGAGAAAATAAATTCGTAATAACCTTTCAAAATCGACCATTTGGTTTTAAATAAAATTGCTCTCAAAATGGTGCAAAATGACAACTTTTTCAACATGCCTAACACATGAATAAATAGCCTATCCTCTAATACTATATTAGAATTCGAAAAATCCAACCTAAACTAATTGAGAATGGTGCAATAATTTACAAAAGAACCACTAATATTGCATGAAACGAATACAAGATGATTGCAAAAAATTTCAACGGAACGAATAAAATTGTCTCTTGAGTATTAGACTATTAGTACATAATTAATGTCTATTGATATTTTATTCTTTTTCTTTATATATTATCAAGATACGGAACTTTTAAGAAACGTATGTATTAACATGATCACAGCTATATAACTTGAAACAAATCACTTTAAAGATGTCATCAACGTCAGTTGCAAACTGTAACCCAATCTCTTTCTCTTTTTCACACGCATATATGGTGGATGAAGTCACAATAAATGACCCGTAACAAATTGGATTGGCCCCTCATAATAATTAATTAAACGTAATCAAATTCATCAAAGTCCGTCCATACTCCTCTTCCAATGGCCTAGTTTAATTTGAGAGCTAAACAAATAAAAATTTTCATGAAACTTCGTATCGGTTTCACAAAATTTCATTAAAAAATTCAAACCAGAAGTATGTGTAACAAAATTTTGATGCACGTGTTCATCATCACGCACTCTTCAACGTACTAATACTCAACTCTTTTTGGTAGCAGTCTCTACTCATTCCATTCATTCAACTCTTCTGAACCAAAAAGCACAAGAGGAAATGGAGATTATGGCAACAATAAACTGGCTATACTCTCACATATGGTTATCTGACATAGCCATAACACTTTTTGGTCTATTTCTCTTTAGTTCTATTCTTCAAAAATTCACCACCAAGGGTGGTCCTATGATCTGGCCGCTATTGGGGATTGTCCCTTCCATATTTCAAAACTTCCATTGTATCCATGATTGGGTCACTAGATCCTTAATTAAGACTGGTGATACATTTCACTATAGAGGAGTTTGGATGAGTGGGGCACATGGTATAATAACAGCCAATCCTTCAATCATAGAGTACATGCTCAAAACCAATTTTAAAAACTTCCCAAAAGGCATAAACTATAGGGAGAGGTTCCTTGATCTTCTTGGGGATGGGATTTTCAATGCCGATGGCGAGTTATGGAAGCAACAAAGACGGGCAGCCACCTTTGAGATGCATTCATTTCAATTTACAGAGTATTCTTTGAAGACAATTCGAGATTTGGTGCACCAGAAGCTGTCGAAAGTGATGGAAAAATTTGCGGAATCTAATAGTTGCATTGATTTGCAAGAAGTGCTACTTCGGTTCACTTTCGATAATATTTGTAACGCTGCGTTTGGTATTGATGCAGGGTATTTGGCCCCCGAATTGCCTAATGTTCCTTTTGCTAAGGCCTTTGAGGAAGCTACAGAATCGACTTTGTTCAGATTTTTAGTTCCTCCTTTCGTGTGGAAGCCCATGAAGTTTTTCGGGTTGGGATATGAGAAAAGGCTTCGAAAGTCTGTTAGGGTCGTTCATGATTTCGCTGAGACAACTGTGATGGAGAGGAAGATGGAAATTCTAAACAACCCCGGTGAGTTTAACAACCGATCTGATCTCTTGTCAAGGCTTATCAGGATAGAATCTACAAACCAAAATGGCTTAAAAAGTTACTTCTCTAATAAGTTACTTAAAGATTTTTGCATAAGTTTTATTCTAGCAGGGAGAGACACTAGCTCTGTGGGCTTAGCCTGGTTCTTTTGGCTGATACATAAAAACCCACAGGTGGAAACAAGTATTCTTGATGAAATTAAGCGAATTATCGCCCACCGAAAATTAAAAATTGGAGAAATGAGTGACATAGTTTTTACAGAAGATGAGTTAAAAGAGATGGTCTATTTACATGCTGCAATATCCGAATCCTTGAGGCTTTACCCACCGGTTCCTATTGATTTTAAGGAGGTTTTAGAGGACGATTTGTTCCCCGATGGGACAGTGATTAGGCGAGGGGCTCGAGTTCTGTACTCCATTTACTCGATGGCTCGATTGGAGTCGATTTGGGGAAAGGATTGCAATGAGTTCAAGCCAGAGAGGTGGATAAAAGATGGTGAATTTGTGAGTGAGAATCAGTTCAAGTACGTTGTGTTTAATGGAGGGCCAAGATTGTGTGTGGGGAAGAAGTTTGCTTATATGCAGATGAAAATGGTGGCTGCTTCGATTCTGTTGAGGTATTCAGTTAAGGTTGTTGAAGGGCATGAAGTCTGTCCAAAGGTGACTACTACTCTTTATATGAAGAATGGGCTTTTGGTGAATTTGGAGCCTAGGGTCAACCTCTTCTGAATTTGGGGTGCACCTAGTGGTTCAATAAATATATTGCAAGAGCTAGAAATAGTAGAATTAAGAATAAAGGGTAAAAGAATACTGCATGTCTGAAATAATTCTCTGTATTTTCGTAGTATTAATCCAATTATTCGCTTGACTTTATGAATCACTTTTCACGTAATATTTGCACGCCCATCTCATATACATTAGTTTTTCTTTTTCTTTCCTTTTTTTTTTTTTGTGAAAGCTAAAATAAATAAATTTAGCTCAAATCAAAACAGAGGAGAGGTAACAAAAATAACGGAGCCTCCTCCATCCAAATTTCAAACATGGACAATAAGACAATTATATTTTTTTTGTAAGTGTATGGGCTACACCTGTACGCCATTGTCATCTCAACGAACCAATAACCAGTTACACGATATAAACTAATTGACAAGTCTTTCTATATTACTAATAATATGACCATAAGGATCAGAGTCCCTCCAACCCCCACCCCCCAACCACTATTGATTTCATTGATTAGTACCAATGAATCGCCCTTAAAACCCACAGCCCTAAACCCACAATCTAGAGCAAACACAGTGGCATAATAAATTGAGAGCTTATCATATTGCTAAAACAGTAATCTCTTTGTTAGAGTAAAATATTGTATTAAAAAATTATAACGTATACTTCTAATATTGTACATTATTTTAAAAATAACTATAATTATTGCTTTGACAATATTACTACTCTAGTTTTGTCCCTAGTTACAATGAGTGTACAATTGGTATACAAGTAACTTAAAAAAACTAAAAAAAATAAGTCTATTTTTTGACCACCTGTAGTGAGGGTTTAACATACATAGTATTGGAGGAGATATTCAATTACTTTATCATATTTTCATTAAATTCAAGCTTTTGGGATGTAAATAAAGAAAAATAAAATATGAAGAGTATTTTACCAAATCATTTGGCTATTCTTTTCAAAAATTCATGCAAATTAATTGTTTTACTACAAAATTTGAACTTTGCAATCAAATGAAAGGCAAGCACTGCTACCTCAATTGAACTCGGAGTCTTTCTTTAATTATGACCCTTTTTTACGAGTTCCAACTATTGCTGCTGTAGACCAAAAAAAAAAAAAAAACTATTGCTGCTGCTTCCCATCCTCGCATTTATTAAGAAAAACAAATGTTTTATTTACAAGATCAGGTGCTTCCAAAGTTAAAGGGTGCCGCTAAACGTATCATAATATTTTAATTTAAACACTTTTTTTGTAAAAATTGGTAATTCATATAGTTAAGATATATATTTTGAAGGCACTCTAATATCTCAATGCAACGTACGGCTTTCCCTCTTGATTTCATTGACATCTTCGTCCCTCTCTTTTTCTTCAATTCCTCACAACTTCAAGATAAGGCATGGACATTTTTCTTTACTTATTTACATTATAATATATATACATATATCTGTATTGTCGTGTATTCATAGTGTTTTGTACTATGTATGTATTTGATTTTGCTGTTGGGTTTAATTTGGTATTGGAATAGAATATTTAGAACCTATTTAAGAGTATGATAATATAATATACATGATGATCAATTGCCCAACCAACTTAAATATATGTGTATATATGTGTGTTTGAACTATAGCATTTTTCCTAAGTAACAAAACAATCAAACCATCTTATCTTTAGTATCAGTACTGAAACTAGTCACCTTGATTAGGCGTAAAGAACCCAAATTTACATGTAAGCTTAAACTTGGACACGTATGCCGAAAATAGACTAGGAAGTGATGTTGCCGAAAAAGTTATTTAACCAAAATCAAATCTATATTAATATAGAAAGCCAACACATACATTTTAAGTAGTTATGATACTTTGTTTTGATCTTCCTATACACCAAAATTTGATCTTCTTATTTTGTCCGCATACTTGTTATTTTGCCAAAAAAAAATATGTTTGACAATTGGATTCAAATATGAGACCTTTTGATTAGTAACAACAATTTTTACCATTAAATCTACTACTCGTTATTATTTGTTCTCCCCATATTAAATTATATGTTTACATGTATAAAATAAAGTCACACGCATTGCATGTGTTTCTGTATTTAATAAAATAAAAAATAGTTTAAAATAAAACCCATCATTCAGATTTAAAATTGTTAGAAATGATGATATTGAATGATGATATTCTCCAACATAAATTAGCATTATTATTTGTAATTATTAAAGCTTAGAATTATTCTTCTTTTCCTTTATTCCCTCCTCCATGTTTCCCTCCTTGTCTCCTCCTTTCTTCCTCATTTTAGGCTTCTTGTTTCCTTCTTTACTTGTATATATATATTCATGTCAATTCCATTGTAAATAGGTGTGAGATTGTAACAATGTAACCCCTTGTGGATTTCTTGCTCATTAATATAATTTCTCTATTTCAATGTTGTATAATTTAACATGGTATCAGAGGACAACCTCGCCACTAGCCACCACGACCTCGCCACCAACCACCAGCCACCACACAACCTCGCCACCAAGCCACCACACCTATCACCATTATCAAACAAATCAAATACGCCTCCAAACACTACTCGAATCAGACTTTACGCAGCAAACCTGTTCAAATAAAACCACGTCCAAATAATTATTATTGAAGCATTCAGCCTGGCTGGCAAGACCATCAGGTAACCACAGCTTAGTGCAAGGTTCGATTCCTACTAATAGCATTTTATTTTTCCTCTATTTCCTTACAAACTGCAACTGCCACATCATTGACACACAAGCGCCACGTGTCAGCCACGCCAGCGCACATGACATCCAGTCAGCGCCACGTGGCATCCAGTCAGCGCCACGTGTCCGCCACGTGACATCCAGTCAGCACCGCGTGGCATCCAGTCAGTGCCACGTGTACGCCACGTGGCATCCAGTTAGCGCCACGTGTCCGCCACGTGACATCCAGTCAGCGCCACGTGGCATCCAGTCAGCGCCACGTGTCCGCCACGTGACATCCAGTCAGCGCCACGTGTCAGTCACGTGTCAGCCACGTCAGCGGTTAACGCCGTTTGCTTGCCGTCAGAATTGACGGAATATTCCAGACACCGTCAGATATATTTACAATTTCACCCCTGTACTTTCTGATATTTCTATTCTAGCCCCTAAACCTTCTTATTTTCCTATTCTAACATCAAGAGCCGTTGATCTCATTGCACCACTCATCCACTCGTTCAACTTCCCGATTCTCTCCTCCGTCAATCCCAAGCAACACCGTCCATTTCCTCAGTCATACCATAACCGACAACCCCTAATCCATACCATAACCGACAACCCGCAAATTCCGTAAACTCCAGACCCTCGCCATCATCAAATGCCGACATCTTTTTGCTCCGACCTCGAAATTCGAAATTCAAATTTCGAGATCGGCGCCTTTAACCCTTTCACCAGCTTCCTGCCATTAAAATCAAAACACACCATCCTCACTGCAAATCACCCAATAGCACCATCCTCACTGCAAATCTCCCATTCAAATCCAATACAAACAGCCATGTCGATCAGCATCCGCCAGCGAGGTACTCCATGTCCTGCCTGCTCTTTTCGCCGCAGAGCTTGTCCTCCTTCTTGTGAATCAGTTAAAATCTTTCCAAATGCGTATCATCGTCGAGATTATCACACAATCTTTTCCGTTTTCGGGGTAAAAAGTGTTGAATTCTTTTTACAACACGTACCGGATCACAAACATCGTGAAACTCTCGATTCGTTTCTCTTTGAAGCTAAGGCAAGAATCCTAAATCCTGCTGGTGGATGCGCTGCCCTCCTTACCTCTCTTGATCAAAAGCTTGAGGCTCTGCAGTCACGAATGACGGCGTTGGAGGCTCGACTGGACAGCGAGTCTCCCAGGGTTAATCCGTCATTTTCCTTTGTCCCTCCTGCAAGTTCCTCAAGGGCCAATCCATCCGACTCCCTTGCTCACCCACCAGGCTCCTTCGCTTCTCCATCCGGCTCTGGTCGACGCCGCCACCGTTCGACCGGAAAACTGCCGGAGAAATCTCCAGCCTCCAGGTCATTTGCCTACCCATCAGGCTCCTTTACTCACCCATCCGGCTCCTTTGCCTCTCCACCTGGCCCCTTTAACCCTCCTGCAAGTTCCTCAAGGGCCAATCCATCCGACTCCCTTGCTCACCCACCAGGCTCCTTCGCTTCTCCATCCGGCTTCTTTACTCACCCATCCGGCTCCTTTGCCTCTCCACCTGGCTCCTTTAACCCTCCTGCAAGTTCCTCAAGGGCCAATCCATCTGACTCCCTTGCTCACCCACCAGGCTCCTTCGCTTCTCCATCCGGCTCCTTTACTCACCCATCCGGCTCCTTTGCCTCTCCACCTGGCTCCTTTAACCCTCCTGCAAGTTCCTCAAGGGCCAATCCATCCGACTCCCTTGCTCACCCACCAGGCTCCTTCGCTTCTCCATCTGGCCCCTCAGAGAATCCTCTAGAACCTGGGGTTCTTCCGACCCAGGAATATTTGTTGGAGCATCCTCACTACAAAAGTTTTTTAAAGCTCCTTTCATCAACCCCTGATATCCATCTACCGACCGTGAATCTTTCAGAACACGGGGATCCTCTGACAGCAGTGGATATGCCGGCATATCCGACTCTGTCAGATTACCAAGTTGCTTTGGATGGTTTCTCAAAGGGGTCTCCTCAAATTAGTTCTGTTGCGGAGGTTGCTGGATTAATGACTCCGGATTGGACTACCTTAGGAGATATAGGATACAATTCGCTCTCTGCTTCTAACTTCACTGATATCTTGAATTTTGGTGCTGATGATTCTTAGAATCCATCGCCTTTCTCTTTTTTATCTCAATAATGTGTGTTCCCTTCCTTCCGCACCACCAACACCCTCGGAAACCTCTCGCCTCTCATATCGAAACTTCAGTTTATCTCTCTAAAACCAAAACCAAAGAAAGGGCCATCATTGACTACTAGCACCACTGCTACTCTTCCACCTCTCTAAAAAAAAAAAAACAAAAAAAAAACATATCTATATATATTCAATCTCTTCAATTTAATATTTCCGGCGGGTCGCCTTTCGCTGTACCTCCAAGTATTCTGATTCAATTTCTTGTTACTGTTATACGTACTGCTCGCGTATTCAGATCAAGTTTTTTCCTCCGGAAATTCTACACCGGACCTCGCCGTTCCGTCGGCTCCCGTCATCGCCGTTACCGCCGTTCCGTCTGTCGGTCAATCATCGAACATGTCAAAAAAAAAAAAAAAAAAAAAAAACCAAATTCCATTTTCTCGTATCCAAGCTTCGGATCCCTAAGAGCCTCCTTCAGCTTGAGGGGGGGTGTTAAAGTAGATCTAAGCACATGTCTCCATGCTCCTGCACACATGCCTCCATGTTCCTGCTTCCATGCTCCACTGCTTCCGTATTCATTATGTTTTGTTCTTTAATTTCTTTAATTATGTAATTATAATCATTATGTTCTAGATCTAGTTTTCCAATTTGTTGGAGATCATCTCATGTAGTAAAAGGACGCTTTCAGGATTTGCTTTCCAAACTCAAGCTGACCGCCCATTTGCCACCTTGAGTTTGAAGGGGGGTGTTAGAAATGATGATATTGAATGATGATATTCTCCAACATAAATTAGCATTATTATTTGTAATTATTAAAGCTTAGAATTATTCTTCTTTTCCTTTATTCCCTCCTCCATGTTTCCCTCCTTGTCTCCTCCTTTCTTCCTCATTTTAGGCTTCTTGTTTCCTTCTTTACTTGTATATATATATTCATGTCAATTCCATTGTAAATAGGTGTGAGATTGTAACAATGTAACCCCTTGTGGATTTCTTGCTCATTAATATAATTTCTCTATTTCAATGTTGTATAATTTAACAAAAATAAATGAATAAAACATTACAGCATCCCACGTATCCGAAAAAATCATGAAGTCCACCTCAAAGAAATCAAACCCAAATTTTAAAATTTACTAATATTTGATAAATAGGCCCGTAGAAAGAAAAAAAAAAAGAAGAAAGAAGTGGCCTCGCAGGCTCGCAGTGTGACTAAAAACAAATCTAGCATTGAATAAGTCCTTTTCAACTGTACAAAAATAAATAAATTATGTTTTGTCATTTTATACACCAAAAAATAACAAAGGCTCTGACCATGTTATAGACCACCAAAAGTAAATTAATAGTAACTCAATAAAAGCGGTTTTGTGTGTTTTTTTAACTTTGTGAAAGGGTTACATATATCACACCAATCCTCTTAATTTGATTTTTTTTTTTGATAACCTTATTATTAGGAAAAAAAACACACACAATTAATGTCGTAAATTTTAGAGCATCTTTAATAGTGTAACCAAAATAAGACTTATAACCAATTTTAACAATATTGCTTGAAAAATTCACCAGAATGGCATAAGTAACGTTCAGCACTCCTTAAGATAAAATAATCCAGTGTACCTCTTGGAGAATAAATTGGAGAGTAACATTGCAAAATCTGACAATAATAATTTAGTAATACTATTTGTCTGCAGGTATACGGATGCCAATTCAAACCAAAAAGGTTCCAAAGACATCTCTAGAACAACTTCGAAACCAAATTCAGTCTAGCAAATTTGACTGCTGTGTTGCGGACATGTCCTCCAAAGGTCAATTACACAAGGATTTAAAATTACTACTCGAAAGGCAATCCATGAAAGAATTGCAGAACAGGATCCAGAAAACAGTTAAATCACCACTCTCATTCTTCCATTGCGTCTCCTCCTTCAATTACCTCCACCAACTCTTTTAACGGTGTGATCTTCGTCATCAGAACCTCTGCAGCCACAACACAATATCATCAACACAGTTGCCAAATGAAACCTAAACATTATTTCACAAAATTTCAACTGAAAAGGCTCGAAACTGAAACTGTCAGAATTAAAGAATGCGGACACTGTAGCATACTACAATTAACGAGATGTAAACAAACAGGTGTGACTCTTATGTGGGGCGTAGCAAAATGATAGACTAGTTACAAGGAAAGTTTTGGTCACAAATCACAATTGTAACAAGCCAGAACATTTGCGTTCTATCTTATTATCTTTTGGGTTGCAAAATATTAGAAGAGCGCAATAACTAACATGAAATACAACTGCTATGAGTTGTACAACGTGGTGACCTGATGGGGCGAGGTAAGTACTAACCAGTTTTCTTAGAAAATGAATATCCTTTTGAACTGACATATGTACGGGGATTTGGTAGCAGGTGATTTCTCAGGTACTCCTTGTGTCCCTGTACACAACAGGCAAGCAAGTTAGAAAACTACGTTCAGAGGCGCTTACAGCATAAAATAATAAAATGTACATGTACATAACTTTAAGCTCTTGTTATTGAAAAACTGCAGGGGGGAGGTAATTAACCTTGGTTATAACACAGATGTCTACATTGCTTCCACTTCCCAGATCATTAAATATACCTGAGCGGATAGCATCGCACACCAGATTTACTCCTTCGTCCCGCTGCAACAGAAAATGGAAAGTCAATTATCCTGAAAACATATTGAGTACCAAACCAACCACTGGGAGAAACAAATCTGTCTCCACACCCCTAATGAGCTCAAACCAAATGAATCTTGTTCGATGATCTATAATGAAATCTGAACCACATCAAATTCTTAGGAATTTCTTGTTTCTGTGGAAGGATTATGGTGTTAAATTACATCCAGTGTGAAGGATAAAAGGAAAAGATATGTCGAATTGTGGATGGGTACAGTTTTCCTTTAGCTCCATTTCATACATCTTAAAGCTATTTCACAGGAGGTGTTACTACAAAGCGCAGATTTTTTGAGGCTTGGCACACAAGGTATTTACTAATGACCTATTGTGAAAGAGAAGGTCTATGACGCGTCTTCTCCTCACTGGGTTGCTTGTTGGAAAAAAAATTGAGGAAGAGGGGGCTGGTGCTGATTTTCATCTTTTTCGTACTATAATGTTCATATAGGACAATTAGTTTCAAAGGAATCAAAGGAGATTTGATTGAAACTAATATGGTGAAGAGTGGCTGTGGAAGTGAATCAAAATTTTGGCTTCTCTGTGCATTTCATTGCTACAACAGTTCAATGAAATTCCTTTTTCAAGTTTTTGTGTGATCAGAAGGAGATTATTGATAGTATTAGTATTGGCAAGAGCAGTCTTCTCACAATCTTGTCATCCTGTTAACTTCAGGAAAAAAATATTTTAGTACCCTTCTTTTAATAAAATTTATTTGCTTATATACGAGTACTTTAAGCACAGCGAAACAAAGAAAATGGGACAAAGAATAAGGATACAAGCGAGCCCATCAATACATACAACAGAAATAGATCGACCAAGTCCAAGATTCCAAGTAGTTCTCAACTTGGTAAGCAAACTTACACTCATCCCTTCACGGTATTTCGATTCAAAAACAGCCATTGCAGCGAGGGAACCAGAGCCCATTGTAGCAAATGGCAGCGTGTCAGTTGATCCATGGGGGTAAATCTGTAAAAGAATTATTTAACAATAGTAAGTTCCCTGCATGATGCCAAACTTGATACACAGGCACACACGATGACCACATTTCAAATGCAACTTACTGTGTGCAAATGAGGCCCTGTCACATCAACACCACCAAGCACCAAAGCCGCTGACACATGACCTTGATACCTATAAAAAATCAGGTATAATTTTCTTACACAAAAAACAGTGACATGGCTAAGGTCGACCTCCTTAAAACTTAAGCTTACCGGAAAAGATGAGACTTCAGAAGTGTAAGGGCAGTGACGACCCTTGATTCTCGACCAGTATGATAACGATG
Organism: Lonicera japonica; assembly: GCA_021464415.1. Taxonomy (NCBI): domain Eukaryota; kingdom Viridiplantae; phylum Streptophyta; class Magnoliopsida; order Dipsacales; family Caprifoliaceae; genus Lonicera; species Lonicera japonica. The sequence goes on along the minus strand of CM038468.1, from coordinate 61,948,397 downwards.
CAGATTCAGGTTAGAGCTGATCGTGTCTATAATGCAAGTAATTATTCCAGTTAAATAGAAATCAGATCAGACTCTTTTTAACAATACATGAACACTAAGTACTTGTTAAATGAGAGCATTTCATAGTGCATAAAAATATCACTTATAAAAGCAAAATATAAATAAATTATCAAGTCAAATTAACTATCATCCATCACTGAAGAAACCTACAACACAACTATCACATTTGTATTGACATTGACAATTATACTTTTATCCCTGCAATTACTTTAATCTAGTAACTCCTTTACTAAATATATTCAGGGTTTAATTTCCAAATTTAACAAACAGAAGAGGGTAACATAGCCAGTTGAACAAATAGAGTCAAATGTCAAGTACCATTACAGTGAACACAACATCAAAGTACCTGTCACTGCCTCTGTATCAGCAGCTGTCCCTGCTCCACAGCAATAAATGTTTGGTGCCATGTAATGAATTTTCTCACAGTTCTTATCAGCAACAATAGGTCCTTCAGTTGCTCGTGTATCTGCCCCAAGAATTACACCATCCTAAAGATAAAATGTAAGATTACAATTCTGAGTCAGGAAGCATCTTTACATGGTTTATCCGGCCCACAATAATTTATGGAGCAAATATCGATGTGGATATAGTGATATACATTAAAAAAAATATTGTAAAAAACAGAGCAAACATGGCTATTGAACCACTACGGTCATCAACCTCAATGCCTCTAGTGCCACTTGCGAGGAGGGTATAGTGCTATAGTGCCCCATGGGAAGGGTCCAGAGAGAACACCATCCTTCAGATCATCTCCAAACATGATTGCAAATAGTGTTTCAAATAGCGATGCTAAACAAGCTATGCAGATATATTTGAGATAAGTGTGCCATGATGCAGCTGATTTAGAGAATAAAATAAATGGGACACCGAAGATGATGAAGCACACTAAATGGACACCGTCAAACTCCAACGGTACCAGCTAGCTAGAGACTCAATAGTTCATAAGAACTGAAGGGACAAGGAGAATTGACCAAAGGAAAGTTGGCTCATTGAGTGATGTTGTGGCTCTATGACCCTAAAAGCACGCAATGAATATATCTGCAGTACAACTATCTGATTAAGGAATTAGGAATGTTGATATGGTTATTCACCAATTTCTCCAGAAAATGTAGCTAGAGATACTTAGATAAGTATCATGATTCATGAATGGAGAAAACGAAAGGTTGATATGGTTGGAATAAAATCTACTCTAAACCATAAACATAATTGATCAAAGACCTCAACTGCTTGAAAAGTGTAGTACTCAAGTAACACCATATTTTCTTTCATAAGGCCAAATCTGGGGTATCTAGGAGTAAAAAAAGGCCAACTTTAAGAGAGCAAGGCCTTCACCTATCTATCTATCTATCTAGAGGAAGTTCATAGCAAGTCCTTATCCCTAAGCCCTAAGGTTTAACCATCCATCCTTATTTGGTGGAAGCCCAGAAAGCCAAATGTGCTTAGCTTCAGGAAGACTACAGATAGCTCTCCCCATTGAAATAGGTAGGTTGAAGCTCTCCCCTCCCCTCCCCCCCTTCCCTTCCTTCTTCCCTCAGGATCAAGGCCTCCACATATCTATCTATCTACAGGAAGTTCAGAGAGAGCCCTAAACCTCAAGGTTTAACCATCTATCCTTAATTGGGGGGTGCCCAGAAAGCCAAATGTGCTTAGCTACAGGAAGACTACGGATAGCTCTCCTCACTGAAATAGATAGGTTTAAGCTCCCCACCCCCACCCCCCCTCCTGGATTTTCAACACTTAGTAAGTGCAACATATTATGAACTTAGCAATTGTACGAAGCTTTAAATAATTGCCCAAAACTCTTGAGAACATAATAAAATATTTGCAAAAGAATCTATTTTCGAATAGCTCAACCAAGAGAGTTTAAATCAAGTGAAGAAAATAACTAAGGAAAATAAAATATCGCTAAAGTGGAAGAAATAAACATACCTGGAAAATTAAACCAACAATGGTAGTTCCGGTCTTGAGAAAAGATTGAGACTTGAAACCCTTATTATTGAGCATCTCATTCCTCCTACACAAATCAAAACTGAAGCCACCCTTGGGAGGAAGATCTACTGCTACCTTAGACATATTGAATTCCAAACTAACCTCCTCATACAAAATATCAACAGATTTGTTAGTTAGGTTAACCTTAACTTGAATAAGAAGACACTACCAAGAAAAAACAAAACTATGTTTTGTTTGTATTAATTAATTAATGCTGTAGTCGAGTTGCTACTATCGTGAATTTGTGGCAAGAATCGTAGAGAGGCATCTGCACTGATTATAAGAAACCCTTGACTTTGAACAAGAGATGATTGGATATGAAATGCAATAATTGAAACAAATAGATGTCTTATATATATATATATATATACAGATCCTATATAGTTATAGAATTTAAGGAAACTTACCAGTACTATAAATTCAAAAACTGGTGGAGTGATCGACAGATCGAAGAGGCGAGAGGTTTTGGAGAGATACAGAGAGAGAACTGTAAACAAAAAAGCTTCGAAATTCGAAATTAGAGAGAAATAACGAGAGGTCTTGGGCCCGAAGCAAGAAATACCTGTCGGGTCTGGTTAGGCTGATGTGTGTTCTTATCTATTGAATTTTGTTTTTTCATTGGACAAAAATACGATTGTAGTACCCAAAAAAATAAAATAAAATAGGATTTAATGTGGATTTGTGTTTTTAATCTTTGAATACTAAATGTTGAATTTAAATTATAAAATTTTGTTTGTTTTTTAATTTTTTATTTTCAATGAATCTTTAAATATGAAGTGTCTATTTGATAACAACATGAAAAAAGAAAATAAAAATAATTGATTTTTGTGAAAAGTTATAAAATAAGTTGAGCCATATGGTGAGATGTGTTCTTACTTTGTGTTTTTTTCTATGGAGAAATTTTCTTTTATAATTGAAGAATAAACAAATTTCACAAAAAATTATGAATGATAGATGATATTTACTCATAAAATGAGTATGATTAGGAAAGCATTTTATTTCAAGTTTCAACTTATTTTTCAACTTATTACCAAATCAAGTGTTTTTATTTTTCTTTTTCATGTTGCTATCAAACGGAGCCAAAATATTTTCTAAATAAAAAAAAATATAATAATAATAATAATAAAGGACAATATATAAATTGTGCTTAAAATAAAAGACACTTGTTTTAATTCATTAGTTTACATGACAAATATTTAATCAATAACAAAAAAAAATATTTTTTTTTAATTATTTTTAACTTTTATTTTTATGGACCATTTGACGATTTTTCCCCTTTACACATTTTTCTTTTTCTCTCAAAAAATTGACTAGAACTCAAATTATGTGAAATCAAATTCTAGGAGGAGAAAGAAGCTCACTATCCTTATCTCTCTTAAATTGTATGTGCAGGAAATTGGTTCCTTGATCATGTCCAGGTTGTAAGGGGTATGGTGTTGCACGATATGTTGCAAGTGGATCAATGGAAGTGTTACGACGTTGTTGGCTTGTTGCAATCTCTAGTGTGTCAGTATGAGAACAACTTTTCAATGTTTCTATATGTCGTTATTCACTTCCCAACTTATTCCAACATGTAGATTTTTCTATAACACTTAGCTGAACTCTAGATGCAAATTCTTTAGAAATAGCAACACCAATTCTCACCCTAAAATGTGATGGTCATTGACATCAGAAAGGAAGCCATGGACTAATCAAAGGAAGGTAGGCATTTATTATTGTGTATCATAAGTTCTTTTATTTGTACTATAGAAGCACACACATGGTGTCCATAGCTTAGAATTCTAACATGTCAGCCATAAAATGTATATGTCTACCGGTAAATTGAAAAAAAATGTAACTTAATATATCTGACGAAAAATTAAAAAACTATAAGTTAATATATTTGACATTAATTAAAAAAATGCAGCTTAATATATTTGGTTGCTGTTATGGTAGAATTGTGATTCAGACATGTTTACAACTTTCATCTCATATTATGTCTATTTAGTTTGAGATGTTTACATCCTTTGATTTGATTTTATATTTTTTTAATAATTATTGCGTTTATCTTCTTGTTTGAATTTTGTGTGATACGTGTTTGAATTTATTTTCATTGATTTAATTCCAAATTTAATTGTATATTTGTTTTATTAAAAAAACTTTTTTTAAATCAATTATTTAAATATAGCATTTAGCGAGACTAATACGTGACTTTTCCCTATATTTCTTAACGATTAGTTGATGAGCCAGTCTTCAAACTAGTATTGGAAATGGACTTGGCAAAATCATCAATAAGCTTTAAAAGAAAAACAATTTATTACATCTCTAAATGCATAAAATTCTCTCATTAATAATTTAAAGATAAAATTAAACACCGGTTAGAATAAATTTTAAAAGTTTTAGATATAAAGAATATAGTAGAAGGATTTAATAGATTATAGAAACAAGAAGAAATAATACATAGGGTTAGGGAGAAAGATAAAAAAGAAATTCATGTGAAATTTTCTGCTTGAAGCGAAGATTTGTTGGCGGATTTATTATTTATAAAAATACTCTTAAATCCATCGATTTATAAAATTCTTCAAAATTTATTGAGTTTTGAATATCGTAAAATTTTAAAAAATTATTTTTAATTGAATATCAAAGGTTTATTTTTTTTAAAATTTTAATACTATAAAAATTTCAATTAAATATTCATAAACTTTTAAAATTTAAATATATTTTTTTATAAATTATAAATCTAGAAATTAGGTAGAAGGGCTTATTATACATTGATTTTTACCAAAAATCCAATGAATAATATTTTTTTGAATGAAGGGCCTATTTTTAATCGGTAATTTGAATAAAGGGCCTATTTTTAATTGGTAATTAGTGTAAGAGGCCTATTTTGTTTTATATTTTAAATGAATGTATTTGAATAAATTTAAATATCATTTAATTAATAAAAACATGTTATGTATTACCTAAATTACCCCTTTTTATGAAATTTTCACAAAAAATATGGACTGCAAAGTTCATATTGCAATAAAATATGAACTGCAAAGTTCATATTGCAGTGAAATATGTACTGCAATATGAACTTTGCACTAAAAATATGGACTGCAAAGTTCACATTGCAGTAAAATATGGACTGCAATATGAACTTTGCACTAAAAATATCGACTGCAAAGTTCACATTGCAGTGAAATATGGACTGCAAAGTTCATATTGCAGTGAAATATAGACTGCAAAGTTCATATTGCAGTCCATATTTTAATGCATATTGATATTTTTTTTAGTTTATTTTAAGGGTTGGGATGTCATTTTATAATGAAAAAAAAACACATGTCATATTATCAATAAAATAAAAAATAGGCCCTTTATTTAAAAAAAAATTATTTCTTGTCCTTAGTGTGAAAATCTTTCTCTAATAAGCCCTTTTTTTTAATTGCCCCATTATAAATTGGATACACCCTATAAAAAAAAAAAAGCGATAAAAAAATTTGTGTGCATCTTGCGTTAGTTTGTCCAGGTCGATCGAGCGTCGGAAGATTTTTACTCCCACCGCCACCGGAAATCTCTGCCCATTTTTAAATTGAATACGCGGCCAGTCAATCTCCCCTCCCCTCCCATCTCACTTTTTTTGACCCGTTGATCTCTCGGCAAACTACTACTACTCCTCCTCCTCCCTTCTCAAGAGGCAATCTATCTCCCTCATATCAATTTCCCGTTCTGCACTTTCTGGCGCGTTATTTTTCTATCTCAACTATCTAATCTAACCAACCCTAGTTCTCTACTTAATGAAAATTTATAAACCACTAGGTCCATGTATATAATTTTCTTATGATTTATAAGTACTCATCTTCTGTTAGTTAATTAGGATTTGGTCCCATTGATTTTAAGCTCAGTGAGCTATGCAGCCTTTTGATGCCTGCCTGATATAGTGACTATATGTCACCGTTTGGCAACTTAGTTGGTCATTGGCCAATTAACTCAATGTTACATATAGGATACGTTTGTATGTCAGTCTACTTTTTATTGCACCTAAATCATCGATAATGTGTTTCTAACGCAGCTATGTTAGTTCTTATTTTTCTATTTGTTATATCAGAGATAGTCTATCGTTCTTTTTCCAACTCATGGTTTGACTATAAGTAAGTAGGTAAACCTTTTGCAGATCAATCCCTTTTGAATTTAGGTCTAATGGGAACGGGGACTGGTTGATGCCATTTGTAGTTGTTACCTAAATTATTATATATCTCAAATGTGGAGTGGTACTCTTATTTGACGGTGTTGATTGCAATGAGCAATATTTCCTTGGACGTTGCAATGACTTTGCGTAGATATTTGTTAGTGCTTCGTGGCTTTTTCTTGAGTTTAAACCTTAATTCTCTACTTGCTCAGCCAATTTTGAACTGAGAAATGTTTCTAATTTCAGTTAGTTTAATCTTCTGTGCACTTACTACATGGTTTTGGAAAACTTTGCTTTATTAGGTAGCTTTATGTTTGTAATAATAATGCAAGGTTTCCTACTAGTTAAACTGTATTAGTTAACCAACTTTCTGAAATAGTGGTTTAACCACATGAGCATGTTGCTATGGTCAATTTCAGGATTATAAGTATTTTCTATTATTCATTTTTTTTCAGAAAGTGTCACGGTTGGGGTACTGGGTTTATTTTAATATACTATTTTCTTTAAAATCTTGCTTATTGCAATACTTTTACACATCTATTTATTCATATACTTTTGCAATTGCAGGATTTTAAGGGCAGTCTCACTGTTTAGTGGCATACTAGTAAAGATGATCCGATACAGATTGTGCAGGAGATGAGTGCCCTGGTAGAGTTAAGTTCCTTGGACACCAGAAAGATCAAAGTGCTGGGTTTTGAAGTGTTGTTGAAGGGTTGCATACTATTTGATGATAGATACTATATGAGCGACCTAGTTTGCAAGTAGTCCCAAATGGTTTAGTTCATATCTGCAGTGAATACCGAGTTGGTATTTATAGCTGTTACTTAACAGCCCATCTCTAATTTGCGGGTACATCCACATCATTAACAAATTATAGTGCGTGTGGTAAGATAAGCACATGGATGTTATCCCATCTCTAGTATGCGTAGACCTAGTTTGCAGTTAACAATTGTAGTACGCGACTATGCGTGGTAAGATATGGCACAATCCTGTGTAAGCCGGGATATGCGGGGAGTGGGTAGAGATGGCAGAATGGATGGAAATAAGAAACGCCAGTGGTTGTTGTGTGAGGTATGTCAGAGGCATGTCCTTCTATGCTCTCTTATGAAGTGGTGCCTTCATTTGGCCCTTGGGTTCAGGCCTTCAGCAGCCAAACCTAGTACATAAGTGTCCAAGAGATGCATGGTGGCTACCACGGCTATAGCACCTAAGTTGTGGAGCTCCCTGCAGGCTACGCAGACCTAGGTTGGTGTTGGCCACGGGTGTATATGTGCAGGACATGGTCCCTTACTCTTTTGTGGCTTGCACCTAGCAAGGGCGGCAGTCCTAGGCTGTCAGTTATGCTTATAAGTCTAAGGGGCTGTAACCTTATCAAAAATAGAGTCAGTTAGGCAACCAGGCCAGTGGGTCCAATGGTTGGTGGAGTCAGTTGGCAAGCGGGGTCTATCACTAAGCATAGATGGAGAAGTGTTGACATGGCTGCCACGTAAGTGTGGATCAACAGTACTAGACTACAGATTGCAAGTAGCCTAACTTAAAAACAGGGGCCATTACTTCTTGTAATTTTGTTTTTATTGTTCTTCTCTTTTTTGCCTCATTCTTCTTCCACATCAATATCACACCATTTTCAGGGTTTCAGTTAGAAAGTTTCAGATTTTTCTTTGCTTGTTAGCGAAGGGGATTTCCTATTATTTTTATTCCCCAATTGGTTGCTATGAAAAGTTAGGTTTTAATTGAGGAAGAAGAGTTCTAAAACATCGACTTTTGTTGATGGAATGGTATAAAATTATAATTAGAACATAACGTTGATTAGTTAGGGAGGTTTTGGGTAGATTGTTGATTATGATTTATAACAAATGATACTAAAATTGTGTCTATCCATTGTCTGTAAATTACGGCCTCTTTTTCCGTGCTTTCTGCATATAATTTTGTACCACTTGCATTGGCAGGAACATAAATTTGCCTTCAAAATTAACTGGTTGCTGTCTTTGGTCAAGATTCTGAAGGGGACACCTAATCAGAAGCCTTTGTTTTGAAAGTCGTGCTACAAGTCTCAACAATGTAAGTCCTTGTGATCTTTGCATACAGTCCTTTAGTGTGTGTTTGTTTTTTTGGAATATATCTAGTGAAAAGAATTTTTTAACATAGAAAATATTTTGTGGCAACATTTTTTGGTTTCATTGGAGTTCGGCGAGAGTTATAACCTGCTTTAGCAAGTATATTAATATTTATTACTCCGTGCATGGAGATTATATTTCTAGGAAATTATTTTGTGGTAAAGTTCCTCCATTAGAACAGGATCGTAATATTCTTTTGAAATTTATGTAGCTAAGGTTTTTAAATTTTGTCTTTTAGTTGCTATCTGCTAACTTTGATGATTTTGTTGAATCAGGGGAGCTGTTAAATTGGAACTTCGATGTCCCCAAAATGTTGGTAGAATTGCAGTTGATCCTCAGCCAGATTGGAGTTTTGATACTCTTTTGTCAGAGATCACTGCAATCGAAAATAAGCTTAATGCATCTTCAGTGTTTCCTGCACCTTTTATGAAAACAAACAGGTATTGTTTTTATGTTTAGGTTTTAGGTTTTAATTGTTTTGGAAAAACACTTCTTAAGTAGTTAAGTGTCCATTCTATAGGTATGCATTTGCTTTGTTGCTATCAATTGCCTTGTGTTTTCTTCATTATGGGTATATTTATTTGTTGTTCACCACTTCTGTCCAGAGGATGCACTTCTATGAAGGATCTTGAAAGAAGTCCAAGGGCAGCCTTCATAATGCAGGTCTCAGATGATGAGGCAGAGGATATGGACGGGTATGAGGATCATGACCAACCTTTTGCGTTGGGTAGACGATTTGCTTGCGATGAACTTTATACAAGGTGTATAATCACATTCCTTGCTCGCAATTTGCTTCCGATGTACTTCATCTTTGTCATGAGGCAATAGAAAATAATAATGTAAATATATTACATTATTCCTAAACATTTGTACACAGTATCAAAAAAAGAAAAAAAAGTTACTTCAAATCTTTGTACGGGCTACACATCCAACTCCATATAATCTGGGATAAAGTACTTCATTTATCTCCATGCTTCTAGTTGGTAAAATTAATTTTTTTCAATGATATAGATGCTCTGCCAAATAAACAATGGTTCACTAAGACGTATAAACGTATGATCTCCCCTTCGTATTAACTAGGAATCTCTGAGACTTATTGTTTCATGCTTTCTTCTATATTCCTATTATGTGGTGAGTATGATGAATTTTGTCTCCTTCAGTGACAGTGAGGATTATGAAGATGAGTTGGCTCTTGGAGCCGATTATCAATTGATGAATAAAGTTGGATTAGTGGAAGGAGCACTGGCCGAGTTAAACCATGAACATCAACTTACGGTTACGGTGGGTAGCTTGGTTTATTTATTTGTTATTGGTTCTTTTTAGGTAAAAAAATAAAAATTCTACAAGATTGAGTAGATTTGAGATGTGTGTGCTTCCACTTGATTTTATATATCACTTGTAATTTTCGGATGCTATACACTTCTGCATCCGCGTTTCTCTTCCTTTTACCTAGTATTGTTAGTTTCTTGAAATTAGACTCTGATGCTTCACAAAAGTGTGTAGAGAGAGGTTCATACATTTAATAATGCTCTTTTTAAATAATATTTTTATAAGACATTTGTCTTGTTCTTTCAAAGTATATTGAAGAAAAGCAAATATATTTGTTTGCTATGTAACTAATTGCATCTGGTGCTATCATTTCTTTTCCACTTCTTGCTTTGATGGGCAGAAGTCCATGCCTAACGACATGCATGAACACAGAGGTTTCAAGTCTGCATTATTTTCTTCAACATCCTCCTAGTGTTGCAAGTGAAATCCTATTTTTGTTTCCTCTAATCATCGATTGATATGTGCAAATGCAATTACAATAAATAGTTTCTTGGTAATATTGTAGTGTTTAAGTTGGAAATGATTTTTCTCACTCTGTGTGTGTCTTTATTGTCTTGATTAACAGGAGGAAATTAGAAACCAAATATTAGCGTTAGAGACAGATCTGATGAATGAAAATGAGAAGTTCTCCTCTGCACTTGCTCGAGTTGAGAAATATAACGAAGCACGGCGGGATATGGATAGAAAACTTGATATGCAGTATCAGCGCAGAATGTAAGAACTTGCTGGTTCTTCGGGGAACACTTTATATACTTTAGCTCGTTCTAGGAAATTCTAGCTCCACCAGTAACGCTGGTATTACTCTACGGTTCTATTTGTTTTCACGTTTTCAATACCACTGGCAGTGAATTTTCATAGAATTCTAGTGTTAATATACTTTTCACAGCCGTTCCCTCTAAACGTACGATGCATTTGACAGTGAGTGCCTCGCATTAGCTTGAGAATATTCCTAACTTTATTGTTTCATAGACCAAGAACCCATATTAATACCGGAAACACAAGCGCTTTAGAATCAAATTCTATCTCGATATCAGAGAACCCCATCTCCACTCATAGATTTTAGTATCATAGAATTGTTTCGTGTTGCAGTATTTTTCTAGAATTTCGGTCACAACTTATTGACTACTGTTTGAATTATTAAAGTGCAGAGGCACTTGATAATCACTTGACTGCTGTCCAGAGGGACCATGAACACAAATCGCAAATAGAAGAACGGAGGATAAGAGATGATGCAGCTTATGAAGAGGCCCAAAGAAAGGAGAAGGCTCTTCGAGAAGAAAAAGTGCGGCAACAAAAACTTAAAGCAGAAATGGAGGTTCGTTTACTTGCATTACCGATTTCGATAATATGAACTCAGTAGCTGGCTTTCCTACGTAACATTGTTCATTTTGCCTATGCCATGGTTCAGTCCCGTGGTAGGCCAATCCTTGATAAGTGCCTCGTGAAGCTTAGGCCAAGTTTGTGAGTCCCAATGCTTACATAACCTCTGTGGGGTTACCTCCCATAGTTTGGGCCTGATCCATTCCTTTTCTTGTGCTAGCATTTTACCAACTTGCTGGTTAGTATTTTTTTGTATTTGGTGAGTGCCATGCAGATGAGGTTTCATAGATGGCAAATATAACCCTCCCATGTAGGTCGTGTAGTAAGACATGAAAGGCTTACTTTGATATCCATGTCAAAACTATCTCAACCAGACATCCTTGCAGAACCAAAGTTTGAATTGAAATCGGCTAATAGGAAACATATAGTTCTTTTGATATCAATCTCCCAGTGCAATAGAAGCCTATATTTACCTGAGAAATGTGTTGGGCTTGTATTTAATTGTTTTTTTATATTTTCTCTGGGAGATTTTTCAATATTTTGATTGTTCTTGCCAATACTCAATTGGTTTGCTGATACTTGAGGCCTTCTGTTGGCGATATTAGTGTTTGATAAGTGTTCTTAAATATTAAGTTATAATTTTCTGGATGCAGGCTAGACTTGAGGCTGAAAAGAAGAGAGCTGAAGAATTAAAAGCAGCAGCTTTGGATGCTGAAAGAAAAGCAGCAAAAGATGCTGCTGAAAAGGCTGCTGCTGCTGCATTGGTATCTTCAAAGGAAGTTACGGGGCAGCCTAAGGGATCTGGATCTGATCAACAGAAGAAAGTGCAGTCTACAGGTATTTCTATTGCCAATATGAAGGAAACTCTCTCTCTCTCTCTCTCTCTCCCCCCTCCCTCCCCATCATGCTGTTATATTTTTCAAAATGATATGACCACTTTAAAAGCATTTACTCGTAAATTAAACCAAATATTATGTGGGACCTCTATTTAGGGATATCTTTATGAATTCCTTTGATTCTTATCTCTTTCAACAGTCCATACATCTCATTGTGGTATTATTCCAATTCCTCACTGAATGTCACTTTGTGTATTTCATTTTTACCTGTCGACCTTGACTATTAAGCGTAAGTCTTCTGTGTGTGTCTGTCTATGTGGTTAAACATTAATCTTTCGTTCACCTTGTCCTTAAAAGTTGAAACTGAAGTAAAGGAGAACTTTATGCAAACTAAGCCAAGTGCTTGATTGCTATATGAATCATATTGGGCATTTTTCATGAGTATTATCAGCTTCGTGGAATTGTTGGCTAAGTTATTGCTGATCAGAAATATACTGAACTATAAGAACTATGTTTGCCATTTGATGGTTTGCATCCCCTAACTTATTTAAGCTGAGTGTAAAATCATCCAATCTGGTTGCAGGAAATATTCTCAAGGGTGCAGAAAGTTCTCTAAAATTGGAGGAAAGGAGATTACAAATTTACAAGGAAGTAGTGGCAAAAAATGAGGCATTGGGACTGGGTTATACTAAGGTAGATGACTGGACAAAAGATTTCAGGCTTTAAATTTCTGTACTTTTTTTCTAAACGAAAGGCTTTTAGGGTTATGATGTCTTTCTCTGTTCCTGTCATTCTTTTGCATTTCTCTAAGATCAGTAGCTCATAATGTGTATTTCCTGGGCAGGAACATCGTAGTCATGCAATGCAAATAGCTAGGCGGATCAAAACAATAACTGGGACAAAGGAAAATGTTAGGTAAAGTGATGCCTCATTTGATTTATAGCATAGTTACTTGACTTCTGTTCACTATGTTAGACTTGTTTTCTTCATTAGTTCTTAGACTGTTTTAGTTGCTTTAGTTTTGAGTCGACTCTATTTCTGATACCACCCCTGTTCAACCTTTCCAAATCTTTAGTATGGTTTGAAATACTTGCAGTTCATTGATATGATTAATATGGTATTGACTTGTTAATTTCCCCATTTTTTCCTTTGCCCCCAGGGCAAAAGCGGATGAATTAATCAAGTTACTCAGTCATTCCCAGTATCCCCAATCCATCTGTATCGCAATGTTTGCTGAAAAGGTAATAGTCCTTATTCAGTTAATGTTTCTCTTTTCCCTTTATATTTTTTTTCCCTCTTTTTCCTCGCTCTGGTTGTTGGGTATGTGCAGATGATAGGAATAGAAATTCGAATTGTGATTGCTACAATATTTTAAGTCCGATGCTTAAAATTAGTGGAATGTCTCCTCTCTCTCTCTCTCTCTCTCTCTCTCCCCCTCCCCTCCCCTCCCCAACCCAATTCTTTCCTTTACTATCTCAAATCCATTGGTAAAAGGTGTTTCTAGAATGCATGATTCTTATAGAAACAACCATTTTTCATAATTAACCATCTCATTTGATCCATCAGTATGGCAATGTTTGAAGAGAACCATTGTTTGTTTCTAGGATGCTTGCGTCTTATAGAAGGAACCATTGTTTGTGTCCGTAATATAACTTTTCCCCCATTTGGTTGTTCCGCCGTTGCTTGATACAGTTGTTTGATATATGACACAATAAAGGAACTTTCACATTCTCAAGTACAGTAATTAAAATTGGTTGTAGCCTCTCTCTCTCACACACGCACACACATGCACACGCGCGCACACACATTCATTCATTCTTATAACCAACGAAACAATTTTTTAGATTATTTCCTATATATTTCATGGTGTGTACAAACTGAACGGAAAACTGAGTAGTTGTATGATCAAAGAATATTGTTTTCACAGGAATTATTAGTGGACAATTCTACTTACTGATGATGTTCCTAATTTTATTACCACAGCTTATCTCTCAGTGCGTAAATCCTACAGGAAGTTTCAGCAATGCCGTTTATGCGTATGGGCATGTTATCGTTCTTGTTACATCACAGGTGAAGTGCATTTTGTTCCTTGCTATTCATGTCTGTAATTTTTGTTGTTGCCTAAAAGGGAACAAATATTGAAATAAAGAAGCAACTAAACAATTAAGGAATTATTTCAGTTCATTGAGAATTTCCTGCAGAGGAACTGTTTAATGTGAAGAGCTTTTCGTGCAAATTACGTTTTGTTCCTCTTTGGTTGGTATCGGTTAGCCTGTCAATGTATCATTGGATTGTGCTATTTCCAAATTGTCTGACAGGACAATATACCAACTGCCATCCAATCCATTAAATCCAGCGGATATATGAAATGCAAATTCACAAAAAATCGATTCGTGTTTTTTGAGGTGTTTGTTCTTGAGTTGAGTCCTTGTGCATATATCAATAAAAATATGGACCAGGGTGCTGATTTTTGATATTTCTAACATGTTATATTTGTCATGAACAAAGGTCCCGCCTGCCATGGAAATTTTTCTTGCGGAGTTAAATAAGGCTTGCATCTACACCGTTCCGAAGTATATAAGTTACTCTGAGGTACTCAATATCAAGTGACTTATGTCTGCAAGTTGATTATTTATTGTATCCTTTCAATTGCTGCCATCACCCTTTCATATTTTGGGCATGTTTAGTTGATGATGCTGGTGTGCCTTTTAATTTGACACCAATCCTTTCTTCTCCTGTTTGAAGTTCGATTGTTCCCTGCACTAGTAGCCCTTTGACTGCGAAGATTTAAATGTTTGGGAGTTTGTCATCAGTGTTGGTTCTTTTGTATTTTTCCCAAATTTCAAATGATTTTTAAAATTTGTAATTTTTGCTTCAGTCGGCATTTGAAACAAAAGAAGCTTACTACAAAGCCATTGGTTACCAAGAAGAAGATGGAAAGATCGAAAGCACTGAAAGTTATGTAGCTCGGTTAAGTTCGTATATGAAACTATATGGGGCTTTAGTTCAGGTTTGTCACTTGCCACTTGCAAATCCAAATTTCATTGCGAGTAAATCCAACACAACACTGAAGTATACTTATGGGTGTTACTGGTTTCAAAAACTGACGTAAGTGGAAATTATTGTGATTATAATTTATTTATTTTTCCTTCTTGCAGACCGAAGCAGAGGGTGTCCAAAATCTGCATGGGATTAGAGAAGGTTGGGCGTGGTTTGCAAGATTTTTGAACCATCTCCCAGCAAATCTGTACACTGCAGTTGCACTAGAGGCATTCCTTCAAGTAAGATGGTTCTAAAGTTGTATCTTCTGAACTTGTAAGTTGTAAGCTCATGTTGATGCATGTGTTGGCTTGCAGATGGCAGGATTTGCACTATACAAAAGATACAGATCTCAGTTCAAGAAGATACTGAATATAATTTCAGGCAACTTCCTTAAAGCACTGAGGGAAAGGGGAGATGAGAGGGTCAACAAGGTGGTGATGAGGATCCAGAGTTATATAGACTCCAACGAGTTCCTCAGGGAACCAGAAGGATGGAGGCTGCAGGGTTCTTTACTATCACACCAATTTGTTCCTGAATCAGACCACCAAGAGCAGTATTATCATCATCCCCCTCCCTCCAATAGGTATTCCTACCAACGTTTTGGCAACTGAGCCTGTTTTGCAACTCCAAATGGTCAAACATGAGATTATCTTTCATTGAATTATGCGATTGGAGGTGGTATATTGGGCCACCATTGGCCTATTTAGCTATAGCTCAGTTATTTATAGTGTAATCTGACATTCTTGATAGGATGTTAGTAGTTCATGTTGTTTCAATTGATTGGAACTGAAGCATTACACATATTTTTGTTTTGGGAATAAAATTTGGAAGATGACATCGGTCCTCCTTTTAGGAGCAATTTTTTATAATTGTTGTTGAGTTCATTTTAAAATTTGGGTTATTTAGCTTTTGGCACCCATTAATTGTGCCATAACTAGTTTTGGTACCCAAAACTTAGCATATTAAACCTTTGGCCCCCATTTTAAACGGTTTCTATCCAAAGACAGGTCAATCAGTTTGTTGGCTTTTTATTTTAACCAGAAGGACCAAAATGCCCTTCAATCCATCCCATCCTTCTTTAGACAAACCCAATCCCCCTTCCTTCAGCGTCAACTTTCTTTGCAGACCAAAAAAAAAAAAAAAAACCTTAACTTCATTTCCAGCCACCACCTCCATTGAAGCTGGCCACCTCCTTCGCCTCTCAAATACACACCACCTATACCATACCCCCTTCACAACATCATAGATCACCTCCACCATACCTTCAATCAACCAAACCATCACTCCATCTCCACCAAACGAAGATTACACTTCACTTATCACCTCCAGCAACTTCATCCTCTTATATTTCCACCGTAACCCTTATTCAAAAAAGCTTATTGAGTACCTACAGCCACAAGGGAAGAGGCAGTGGAACTAATTTCCCAATTCTCATTTTCATCTTCTTCTCCGTTCTTGCTCCTTTAATTTTCTACAAACTTGATTAGAACTCTGACCTTATTATTGTTTTGTTGTGATGTTAAATTATCCACCTAATTTGAGCTTGTGGGTAATTGCTTTGAATTTTGGTTTTAGCTTTCAATCTTGAGATTTTTCGGTTCAGTTAGAAACATATTCGATTGTCAAAATGGGTTTGGGTTTTGTGTAGAGCTACAGGTAATGATTAGAAAAAAGATGTTGATGAATTTTGAGGTTTTTGCCTTGTTTTGATTGCAAGCGTTTGCAGTTTATTACAGATTGAGTTGCACTTAATACTTTGAGTAAATTTGATTCTTTGTCATGATATCTTGTTTAATTGATCTCTTTTCTTACACATCAGTTTACACCAAAAGTATATACGAAGAATGTAAATGTTCAGTGGATTTTCCTTACCATTTGTTTGAAGTATAAAATATTTTTATAACCTTTATAATAATTAATTAATTAATCATATATATATGTCTATTGTTTGGGGTAGATATATCTGAGCATTAGGCGTTTAACAAGAGGGGAAGTAGAATTTATAGATGGGCGATAAGTAGATTTTGATGCAATCATCCTCGAAAGCAATGTACCCTCTTGGCTAATGGTACTACGTTAATTAATTATTAATAAATCTCTCTCTCTCTCTCTCTATAGTTTTCTTGATTCTTATCCCCGGTTTTAATTATTTCTATTATTGAGTTCCAATGGTGTAATTAAAGAAAATGGGATAGAGAAGAGAGGGTATATTGGGGCATTTGAACAAAAATTTAGGTTAACTAACGATTGACTAGTCTTTGGGCAAAAACCATCCAAAATAGGCACCAAAGGTGCAATATGCTAAATTTTGGGTACCAAAGCGAGTTATGGCACAATTAATAGGTGCCAAAAGTCAAATAACCCTTAAAATTTTCAACCCAGAACATAACTATTGTTCATAATATGTCAGCAAGGCATGTTGAAGCTTGGATGATTCTATTATCACGTTTGGGCAAAATAGAATGGTTCTTAATGTTTTAAAACAGTGTTGCATTTCTTTCGCCATGAGGTACCCTCAAACTTGCATTGGGATGAGATTAATTCCAATTAGAAACTGATTGTCCTTAATCACAAGTGTTTTTAGCAGGATCTGAACTCGTGCAGTACAAGATTTTTCGCCCCCTTGGTGCTGAGATTGTTACTTGGGCTACGCCTTGTAGTTAATTCAATAAAACACTGCACTAGGTGAAAATTTACTCTAGCAGAATTGAAGTATAAAAAATAATCGAGTATATGGCAACTATGTTTTAGACAATTTGTGTCTACGGTGCCATTCATGTATATGATAATGATGTTACTAGAAGAGTAATATAGGAGTGGGTAATTAAAGTGAGTCGCTTGTGATGAGAAATATATGGTAGTCAACAAAGCGAGGAAAATAGATTTAAATTCATGTATGCTTTATTAAATTAAATTAAATTAAAACGACGAGATCTCTGAAGTCTGAACAATGTAATAAAAGTTATAAGTAATATTAAAATGGGATGCAATTAAGACTCCAGTAACAATGAGAGATTTACAGAATATACTGTGTATGATTTTATTTTTTATGCAAATGAAAGTATAAGAATGTCCAATCCCTTCATATTTTTTAAAATTTCAGAATTTTTGTGTTATATTTGGGGAGGTGGTCACTCTATTTCCTCATCTTTATTAAAAAAATTAGGAAAAAATGCTTTCTAATAATTATCTTTTTTGAGATAAGTTTGAGGGCATAAAAATTTATTAATGTTTTGGGAACAACTCAACATACTTTCATTAGATAATTCCCGTTAAATAGGGCATGCATATAATAGTAAATATGATTTACAAGGAAGCCCAATATGGCCTATAATACATAATTTACATAGTAAAAGCCCTAATACATACTTTATCTAGATGATAGCATACTACGTGTAATTTCATTCAACACTCCCCCTTGTGCTGAGTCGTAATTTACACAGTAAAAGCCCTAATACATAATTTATCTAAATAATAGCACATTACGTGTAATTTCCTTCAACACTCTTCCTTGTGTTGAGTTGGAGATAGAGTGGTACATGTCTGTTGCCTCATTAAAACTTTGTCAAGTAAAAAAAAAACCTGTAGGAAAAATAACCTTGATCGAAGGAAAAAGAGTACAACATTATGATAATTATGTTAGACTTCTTCCGTTGAATCTATACTTCCATTTGATCTTTATTTCGATCAATAGAATTTGCACGTATTGTTACCTCGTTAAAAATCTTGCCAAGTAACAAAACATAGTGAGAAAAATAAACCTTGGTTTAAGAAAAAGAGTATAACGTAACGTCATGTAAACGTTAGACTCCCCTTCAAGTCTACACCTTCCCCTGATATTTACATTAATCAAGGAATTTGAAAGCTTATGCATGTGTTGTGGCTTCGTTAAAAACCTTACCAAGTACCAAGTAGGAAAAATGAACCTTGGTCTAAGGAAAAGAGTACAACATAGGTGTGAAAATTTCATCGTATTTCACACTTTCCCTTAATCATTACTTTGATCATGGGAGTTAGAAAAGTCTAAGCACCCCTATATTTTTCACATACTTTTTAAATATGGCCCTAGGCAAAGACTTGGTGAACCAGTTTGCCGTATTTTCCTTACAGTTTGTTGTTGTTGCTGATTATGGAAAAGCTTTGGAGATATGTGTTTTTTACTATCACCCTTGATATAACAATATCTTTATTTGTTCGATGCAAGTTGCATTGTCTTCATAAATGCAAGTAGGCTCTGCAGTGGTAGAACTTAAACCACTAGTCCTTCGAATATGTGTAATGATAACCTTTAACCATATACATTCATGAACCGCCTCATGTAAAGCGATAATCTCAAAGTGGTTTGAGGAAGTAGCCACAAGGGTTTACTTGGTTGATCTCCAAGATATTATCGTATTCCCAATAGTGAATACATAACCAGTTTGAAAATGACATTTATGTGGGTCATAGAGGTACCATGCATCAGCAAAACCAACCAAAATATCATTTGGCGTTTTAATATAGCGGCTAGCCTTTTCGACATCAACACTTACTTTAGAGATTGTCGTGCAATCTGCAATTACTTTTGCCTCTTTGTAGGGAAAGAAACGGTCCCAAGCCAATGGTTCCTTTTAGATATCGAAAAATATTCTTGATACCGTTCCGGTGACATTGCATTGGCGCTGAGCTAAATCTAGTTAACAAGTTCACTTAGAATGCTATGTCTGATCAAGTATATTGAGTCAAGTACATTAATGCGCTTATTGCACTTAGTAAGGAATTTTAGCTCCCAACACCTATTCGTTATTTTCCTTTGGATAAAATGGATTTTTTCTTAGATCCAAATTTTGACCGATCATGGGAGTGCTAGTAGGATGCGTATCGTCTATGTTGAATCTCTTGAGCATTTTTTGGACATACGCAGACTGGTGAATTAATATTCTACAAGATCGATGTTCTAGTTCAAGATCTAGACATAATCGAGTTTTTCCAAGATCTTTTATCTCAAATTCGGATTTCAAGTAGTTAATGGTTTCTCTTATTTCATCAAGAATACTTATTATGTTCATATCATCGACATATGCAGTTATAATTGCGAATCGGAACTTGTTTTCTTTATGAATACGCAGGGGTATAATTTATCGTTCTTATATCCCTTCCCAATTAAGTAGTCACTTAGATGGGTATATCACATCCATCTGGATTGTTTTAATCTATAAAGTGAGCCTTTCAACCTAATTGCAAACGCATTTCATGGTTTAAAGTCATTTAACTTGGGTAATATAAGGCCATTAGGCACTTTCATATATATATATATATATTTCTGAATCAAGATCCTCGTAGAGATATGCAGTAACTATATCCATGAGCTGCATTTTCAGTCCTTTAGAAACTACCAAGTTAACTAAGTAGCGGAATGTTATAACATCCATTATTAAAAAATATGTCTCATCGTAGTCAATTCCAGGCCGTTATGAGAAACCTTGCATCATAAGGCGAGCTTTATGTCTTAGAACTTCATTATTCTCATTACGCTTTCTGACAAATACCCATTTATGTCTTACAAGCTTTACACTTGGTGGTGTTAGCACTAACGGACTAAATACCTATCTTTTTGTCAGAAAATCTAGTTCTGCCTGGATTGCTTCTTTCCATTTAGGCCAATATGTTATTTGTTGACATTCTGCAACAGAGCGAAGTTCGACATCATCGTACTCTATAATTTCTTGAGCAACAGTGTATGCAAATATATCATCAATATATATGGAACATATTTCCATCAACTCATATGCTCTCTTATAATCCATTGAGATTTATTTATTCTTTGGAATAATTTCAAACATCAGAGCGTCTTTCAGTACTGATTCATTGACATAACTATAATCAGAGATAATCTTATGAGAAGGGTTTATTTCATTGATGATTAATGGATTGGTTTGTGCATTACTCTCCATTTTTTTTCTTTGGGTGAGTGTCAGTAGAACCAAGTGGCCTCATCCCTTTTCCTTTGGGGAGCCACGACCTTAATCACACCTCCACTAAGTATGGTTGCAGCATCTCTACATGTGACACTATACCCCTTGTTAGGGACTTTTAACATTTCAGACATATTTGCAGCTGGTATATGTGATCTCGTCACTTTTGCGATATCAGTAAACGCATTAGGCATCGAATCTGCTACGTTCTGAAGATCGATTATTTTTGTTTCTTCACTTTCACATTGTGAAGTGCGGGGATCAAATTGAGATAGGGTGGGAACAAATCCACGATAATTTCTATCGTTATCTTGGAAAATCCTTTTTTCTATCTCCTTCTAACGACAGGAAGACTGTCTCATCGAAGTGACAATCCGTAAATCTACTAGTAAATAGATCATCTGTCAAGGGTTCCAAATAACGGATAATTGTTGAGGATTCATATCTAACATAAATACCCAATCGTCTCTGGGGACCTATTTGCGCTATGGGAGCGCAAATGGCACATATACTGTTAAACCAAATATGCGTAAGTGTGAAATATCATACTCATATCCAGTTTTCAATTGGTACGCAAAAAAATGGTTGGTTAGCAGTGGATCTGAAACGAATAAGTAAAGTTACTTGTAATATTGCATAACCCCATGTAGATATAGGCAAGTTGGTGAAGATAACCAGTGCCCTGCCACCATTTGTAATTTTTGATGGTGGTTTCTACGAGACCATTTTGTGTATGCACATGAAGAATATAATGCTTTACATCGATCTCAATAGATTTGCAATAATCATCAAATGCTTTTGATGTAAACTCTCCAGCATTGTCAAGCCTTATAGACTTGATAGAATGATCATGATGGTGAGCCCTTAAACGTATAATTTGTGTTAGGAGTTTTGCAAGTGTAATATTTTTTGTGGATAATTATTTGACGTGTGACCAGAATGTCGAATTATCCACCAGATCCATAAAATGCTTTTAATGGTTCCACATTCTGGATGGATTAATCCACAAATACATAATTATATTATTTGTAAGAATGGTATATTTTATTTTGTATCTTTAGCATAGGAGGGTCTCGATCCTATTTTTACTAAAGAGCAAGCTTTTGAAAAATCAGGTGTCGTTCATTTGACATGGTAAATGAGGCATAATAAGAAGGGGGATATTGCTTCCAGTACTTCGAAAGTTAATGATTATTTTTGAGCATTACTACTATTAACACATTATAATGTGTTGAATTTTTGTTCCATTTATTTGTCACTCAAAAGAGATGATGTCCATATAAGTACTTTAACACATAGATCATCATGACCAGGGTGTATTAGGCAAGTATGGCAAAGCCTGTATGAGTCAATGTCCATAATACATCGTTGGTAATATCATAAAATTCGGTAATCCTTATCATAGTGGGGTATATTCCACTTAGAATGACTCATAAGTTTATCTAAAATACGTTTTTTTGAACATTTGTTTAGAGGTAAAATAAATATATTTTTGTTCCATTTTTATATTTGATTTTTTATGATTATTGTTGGTACAAATATCATTAACAAAGTTCGTATTGCTCTGAGTGCATATAGAGCGTATGTGACTTTAAACACCATTTTAACAATAAAATAATTGAGCAGTTTTTCGCTCTTATGATGATTTAATCACTATTGTCACATATGTATCATATGTTATTAATTGCCTATTTCAATGAATGGTTATGGTGTTACCACTATTAACTAATCATTAAAGTTATTCTCGATTCATTTTTACATTAATGAAATCGAGTATAAATTCCGAACTATGTAGTAATAAAATGAACAAATTCAATTACTTTAAAATAAAATTCGAATAAAATCAACGGTAATTAATCCAATATCTTGTTTAGAAATATAATCCATCAAGTAAACTTGAAGACAAAATCATAGTCTAATGAAAAATTAGACAATATGACTGTTCAACTATCTTGAAAAAATAAAGTGAGTAAGGCAGATTAGTCAAAATCGGGTGCATCCATTGACTGGGCAAAGTCCTTTTGGCCACTAAAGTCTACGATTGTGAAGCTGACATCAGCGTCATTATCTTCTTCATTCATAAAATGAGATTCTTATTCTTTAGATTATCGATACCTCTTGTAAGTCGCTGTTACTTTAGTGCTTGTATGGCAGTTCTTGTATCAGTGTCCAGCAACATTTCTTCGCAATACTTTGGAAGAGCCTCTACGACCCGTACCACAAATCTCACGTCTCTTTTCACGTTATGCATTATTGCAATGTGGGTTGTGGTTAGCATAGTCAGTCCCTTTTACATTGAATGTCTTTTCACCATTAACCTTACCATAATTGGCTTTAAGAACTTTCTTTATCCCTATAGGTGTAATATTATTACTCAAAAGAACATAATGTTGGTTATACTGGTTCATTAATATAAGAGCTGAAATAGAGAAGGTGAAAAAGTTAAGACGTGCTTTTAAGCGCAATGTATCTTTGTTGAAATTATTGCACTAGCAAACGAATTTCATCACATTACATTGTCATAGATGGGAGAATAGTGTCATGGATATTTTCAAGATGTCCCATTTTTCACGATTTTTTGCGAGTTATTAACTAAAGATATCCTCAACATATGTCGAAATTTACATGTCGCCTAAAAAATATCAAGGTATTTACTTTTACTTTATCAGACGGTTCTTTGTCTGTTGGGTGTTTAGGGGTTTCACTTGTGGCAAATTCTTCCTTTGCCACAAAAAAGATTTCTATATTAGAATATCCACGTATGATGCTCAAGTACTTCTGAGTCCAATATATTAAACTCGGGTCGAGTTGGGTCAGACATCTTGATATACAAGAGACATAATCACGAGTCCATTTATGATAATTTATTTTCTATAATTGTGAATTATATTTCAAAACTAGATTGATATTGTCACATACATTTTTTGATGCTATATATGAAATACTTTATCAAAGTAATAATAATGAACCTGAGCTTTCATTATTATGGCAAATTTTAATTTTATAACATACTAAACAAAACAATTAAAAATATAAGTAATATTTTAATTTTCTTAGTAGGCTAATTGTCCACAATTATAGTAATTATAAATTTAATTAATTTATCTAAAAAAATATGTGTATAAATAAAATAAAATGTCTGATACTATACAAATCACTAAAAATTTGTTAGTAAAACATGCAAAATATCTCATATATATACATAAAATATCTCTATATATTAAAGTGGTAAAAACCAAACAATTTCATGCTGTTAAATATTAAAATACAATGACAAGATTTTGCTCATATTTAAAAATAAGTGATAGTATAAAAAAATCAAATTAAGACTTTAATGGCATTCAAATACATGTCTAGACCTTAATATATATATATAATAAACAATCGGCATAATCAAAAAAATATTTTTCTTAACCCAACGTATATATGTGCAATCAAACTGTCATATCCTTATAAAAAAAACACTTGAGCTTAAACCAAAAAAAAATTTATTTATTTATTTAAAGGTTTATATTTACATCATTAATAGAAACAGTCTATATAGGTGACTATTGTTGCACATCATCATGAGAAAATCCAAGGGTTAAGATTGTACGAAATTTGGTCCATTCCGAGATCTGAGCTAAAGGTGTGTGTATTTTTTTTTCGGCAAGTAGGTAAATAAATTGTGTTTGTTTATTTTTGAAGGAGGTCACAAAGAATAGAAATTTATGCCTGCAACGATGGCAGTGAAACAGGAATATAGGTCCAGGTGACTTAATTTAAAAAGTTTTAAAATAAAGTATAATTCATAAATTAATTATAATCTATTGGTGGGTGAATCAAGCAAAGAACCAAAAAAACATATTTATAAAAGGACGAATCAAACAAAGAGCCAAAATAAATAGCTCTGAGCGAGGATGGTTTCATACATGACAAATATTCATAAATTAATCAAATATATAAATAATGAATCAATCCGAAGACTACATGCGTCCAGAGAAAACATATATATTGAAGTAGGGCATATCTGAAGGTTGAGCGATGAGAGAAGAGATCCAGTAGTGATGGCGGCCGGCATTATATATATATATATATATATTTGGTTAAAGTTGTTCGCTCTGAGTGTGTTGATAACGTGTTGTGGGAACAACTCAACGCAATTTCATTAGATAATTCCCTTTAAATAGGGCATGCATACAATAATAAATATAGTTTACACGATAGCACACTATGTGATAATTTCTTTCAACAATTAAACATTAAAAATAAGTTTTAGAAGGCCGTTGGGATTCCAGTCAATTCTTTCAAACGTGAGGAGGTATATAGGGGACTCCCCAAATATGGGAGGTTGGAGTGAATTTTTTATGGAATTTCTCAAATATGAGAAAATTTACAGGGGGCTCCTTAACTATGGGACTTACTTCAATTATACTTTTTGTTCAATCTCGTTTAATGGAGTTTAGTTGAAAACTTTAAATAAATGAAATTTTTCATGAAATTTGGTGGACATAATCTTTACAATAAGTAGATCACTTTCACAAAATTTTATCAAAAGATTTAAATCAAAAGTGGGTAAAATGGTTTTTTTAAAATTTTAATAATAGTAAAAAAATGAACATATGTATTAAAATTTTAGTACACCTACTTTCTGGTTGAATTTCTTGATAAAATTTTGTGTAAATGATCTACTAATTACAGATATCATATCCACTAAATTTCATAAAAAAATTTATTTATTGAATCTTCCAACTAAACCCTATTAAACAAAATCAAACGGAAGGCATGACGGAGGGGAGCCAAGTCCCCAAATATGGGAGGTTAGAGTGAGTTTTCGTAGAATTTCTCCTCCTCTTTTTTTTTATAGGATATTTTTACATTACATTGCATACTGAAATAATTTTCACTCCAAATATTGAACTTGCTCTTGGTCACAAGAACGTGTGAAAATTTCTCCCAAATTTAACATTAGGAAAAAAATATAGAAGACGATTAAAATTGCTGTGTTAAAAAAAAAATCATAACTCTACGTTTTATATGGAAAATGTTTTATCTTTCGGAATCGTAATGTTTTGCTCCTTAAATTACGTGACGTACCATTCCATCACCCTTGCCCTTGGGAAAAAGGCTTAAAAAATAAAAATTATACAAAAGAGAGAGTTCTTGTTGTCTTTGAGACTGGTTGGTAGCTCTATTGTTCTTCCTTTTCTGTTTTCTCTCTGCTTAGATGTACGATTTCTCCCATACGCAATAAGCCTCCTTCACTGAGCAATAATTAACCCCTTTTAATACTGCTTTAAGCAATTATTAACTGATGCAATCACAATCACAATCTCAATCCTCATATCTATCCATGGAGTATTTGCTTACAGTTTCCGTCTTTTTTTTTTCTAGTTTATTCGTGTTCAAATTTTAGGGTTTCCATTCCTCTGAAAACGAATTATTACGGAATTGCACATTTGTTGATTATTCGTCGTTGATTACAATTTGATTCGGAAATGGAGTCTTGTTTGACTGCTTGATTTTAGAGAGTTAGGTTGTGTTTTCGTCATATATATATATATATATTTAGTATTATATGATGACGAGCGCCGGTGATGAAGACACCGACGCCGTTTTGAGCGACGTTGAGGAAGACGATCCGGCTCCGATTGCTATTAATACTACATCACGGGACGATGTGTCCGTGGAGAGGTTTCGAGAAATTCTGACGGAACTCGATCGCGAGCGGCAAGCACGGGAGGCGGCAGAGAATTCAAAATCAGAATTGCAAGTTTCCTTCAATCGCTTGAAAGCTCTCGCTCACGAAGCACTCAAAAAGCGCGATGAGTGTTCACGGCAGAAGGACGAAGCTTTGCGCGAAAAAGAGGAAGCTTTGAGATCCAACGAAAAGTTGTCGGAAGCATTATCCGAATCTGCTAGGTTGAAAGATGAGGCTTCAAAGCAAAGGGATGAGTTAGCCAGGCAGTTCGATGAAGCGGCCAAGGCCAAGGACTCGGCCAGGTCAGAGATTGAAACAGCAGCTCATATGTTAGTGACTGGAATCGAAAAGATATCGGGGAAAGTAAGTAGTTTTAAGAACTTCACTGCAGGAGGATTGCCTAGGTCTCAGAAATATGCCGGTTTGCCGGCTGTTGCTTATGGAGTCATCAAGAGAA
Organism: Lonicera japonica; assembly: GCA_021464415.1. Lineage (NCBI taxonomy): Eukaryota > Viridiplantae > Streptophyta > Magnoliopsida > Dipsacales > Caprifoliaceae > Lonicera > Lonicera japonica. The sequence continues at coordinate 61,921,463 of CM038468.1, read as the reverse complement.
CTAATGAGATTGTTGAGGAGCTTCTTAAACAAATTGAATCAACTGCAAAGTCTAGAAATGAGGCTCGGGAACAAATGGATCAGAGAAATTATGAGATTGCTATTGAAGTTTCACAACTTGAGGCCACAATTAGTGGGCTGAGAGAAGATGTCTCGAAGAAAACCTCTGTTGTTGAGAATTTGGAGAAATCTATTGCTGAAAAGGATGCTAAGATATCCGAGCTGGAAAAAGAGATGCTTGAGAAACAAAACTCGGTGGAAACTGAAGTGACAGGGCTAAGGCAGCTTGCCGGTGAGTATGATGATAAGTTGAGGAATTTGGAATCGAAAATGGACTCGCAAAGGCCATTACTGGTTGATCAGTTGAGTTATGTAGCAAAAATACATGACCAAATTCATAATGCTATCAGGATAGTGGATGCTAGTAAGTTGGACCAGTCGGAACTGTCAGAGTCTTTGTTTCTCCCACAAGAAACGGATATGGAGGAGAATATACGTGCGTCTTTAGCAGGAATGGAGTTTATATATGAATTAAGCAGAACAATTGTTTCAAAAACTAGGGATTTAGTAGAGGAGAGGAGCCGTGAAATAAAATCTTTAAATGAAACTGTGTCTCAATTAGTAAAGGAGAAGGAGCACATTGGATCTTTACTGAGAAGTGCCTTGTCAAGAAGAATGCCCACAGACATATCATCCAAAACTAATGAACTGTTTAAGGTTGCAGAAAATGGATTAAAAGAGTCTGGGATAGATTTTAGATTCAGTAATCATATAGGGGATGGAAAAGTTTTGTCTTTTAACGATAAAGAAGGTGCTATGGAGACAGAGGGGGATGAAATATGTACTTTGGTAAGTGTGTTTGAGCGTTGGTTGTTGTCTTGAATTCTTGTGTCTTATTCTCTGAAGTATCAAATACTCTGTGCAGGCTGGTGCTCTAGAGAACATTATAAAGCAATCCCAGCTTGAGATAATTGAGCTACAGCACACTGTTGATGAACTGAGGTACTTTCTTTCAACATATATTTTAACTGAAGATGAGATTAGACAAATTCTTATTGATGTGGTTTTGGTATAGTGTAAATTAATCATAATAACCTTCAAACATGTTTTTGTTTCTTTGAAATTATCTGTATTTGCCATTCTAACCATTAGTGTTGTGCTTTGCGTACTTCTTTACTGAATAAAGGGCAGAGGCAAGTTTGCTAAAGCAACATGTGGAAGCTCAATCCAAGGAGCTCGTGCATAAGAAACAACGCATGGAGGAACTTGAAGAGAAGGAGAGAGTGGCAAATGAAAATGTAGGCTTCCATTTTTCTCCCTTTTTTTTGAAGATTACCTGGTTCTGTTTTTTTTTTTTTTTTCATGTTTAGTTCTGAAAATTGGTGTTCTTTGCTTTTCTGTTTATACAGAAAAATATGCTGACAAGCAACATGCAGCCTCAGCTACAAACGAATTAATAATTTATCCATGTTTATTTTTGAAGGTTGAAGGGCTTATGCTGGACATTGCAGCTGCTGAAGAAGAAATTACTAGATGGAAGGTGGCAGCACAACAAGAAGCTGATGCTGGCAAAGCTGTTGAACAAGAGTTCGTGGCACAGGTACTCTAAAAGCTTGGCTACTGAACCTTATTAGTTGTTAGTCTGACTTTTGAGTGGTTCCTATTTTGGAACACTGATAATTTCTTATGCCTTTGATACCCTGAATTTCTTTGTTGAATTCTTAATGCAATTGACCTTGCATAGTTGCATGAAAGGGTGACATGGATTATCTCAGAGAGTTTTGAAGCCTAAAAATTACAAGAATAATTTGTATGTTCTTTGTGTGGCACGCATCATCTTGTAGAATTGTGTGATATTCGTATTCCTGTAATAATGCATTACTAAGCACATCAAATGTTATATAACGATTTCTAAATTTTCTTTTAGATCTCTGAGGGTGTGCCTGTCAATGGACCAGATTTTATCCATGATTACAGTTAGTCCGATCTGATTAACATATAACAAATAATGTGATAAAATATAATTATCTAATTGTTGGTAAATTGTCTGTGCTATTGTAATATACTTATATGCTTGTAACTCTATTGAAAGGGTATTATTTATTTGGAAAATTTGTAGGTCGGAAATCAACCCTAGAGTGGGGGTGAATAGGGTTTTTAAAAACTAAATGCGGAATTAAAAACTTTTAGAAAAAGTTTAAGCAAAATAATTTAGCTAAACAAATGTATCAAGTAAATGGTAATTCAAACAAGCAAACTCAAGAGTAAACAAAATACAAGCAATGATATAGCAATAAAGTAAAGAGCTTAGAGTTAGAAAGATTAAACCAATTGAAGACCAAGACGTTTTGTCCACACGGTTCCGTTTGTTAGACCATAAGTCCGCGCTCGGTTAGTTCCATAAGAATTTCCACTAAAACCGTTTTTCTTCCGGGTGAAAAACAAACACTTACAAGTATATTCTTCTCACACACTCTTACAAGATATTATCTCTTACTTACTTGTGAGATTTATCTCTTACAACACTTAAGTGTAATTCTTCTCACTACACTCTTACAAGAATTGACCTTCTTGCTAACTTGTGAGATTTACCTCTCACAAAATGATAATACAAATTGTTTGGTGATTCACACCAATGAACAATAACTCTCTTAAGTGTTTGATAGATACAATTTGAAGCTCACACTAAAGTTATCTTGTTTGATCAAGATTTATTGATCAATACAATTCTTGAATCTTAAAATGATGAAGATAGATGAAAAACGTGTTTGTATAATGATCCAAGCTAGTCAAAATGTGTCTTAGATAGTGTATATATAGTCCCAAAAGTGATATAGCCGTTTATGAGGTTTGGTAGAAATTTGGTACCAAAAATAATGAAAAATCAAAAATCCAACGGCTATATTTTGAAGTATCAGTCGAACTGAACAAAGCTGCTAAGTCGACTGATGGGCTCTGTCTATCAGGCCAAAATCCCAATTTTTGCACTTTTGCATATAAGCTCCAAAATCAATTCTAATGCTTTGGGGACTTCAAAAATAAGTTCCTAAGACACCTAGCTTCGGGAAAACTCAAAATATGATCGTTTGAATTTAATATGAATTTATTTGAAAACCGATTTTTGTAAGAATGATGTTTTGAAAGGAATTTTGATTCAAACTGATTTTGATCAATCTATGAATGTTATATCAATGTGTATGAGCTATATAAATAATCAAATAAGAAACTTTATAAATAATCCTAAGCATTCACTCAATTAGCGAAGTAAACGAATCTTCGAATGCTTCGATTTGTTTCTTCATTTGATCTTCACTTGAAGCTTTTGCCTTGAAACTTTTGATCCTTGTTCTCCATGAATTGCATTGATGAGATTTGATCTTCTTTGCTAGTCCAATGCTTTGTTGACTTGATCGGATATTGATTGAATGATCTTTGTCATATGGCATACTTTTCTTTGAACAAATCATGCTCTTCTTGAATTTCCAAGAAAATGAACTATAAACTTATATCAAGAAACATGTTAAATTACACATGATTGATTTATTGTTATTACCAAAATAAGATTAAGACATTTAGGTCAACAAAACTTACTCAAAAGAATGTTATAGGATCATAGCAGCACTTCCATTTTTTACTTTTGAAACTATCTGCAAGGTTCTGCAATCAGTTGCTTTTAATGAACTGGGTTGTGCAAGGGGAGCTCCTGGAGTAAGAAAAAAATGATGGCTAAACATAACTATTGTTAATAAAATACAGGAAAATGCTTGTTCACTTGTCCAGCATAAAATAAATTCTAAAGCAATGTACTACTAGACATAGAAAAGAACAATGTGTTGGCCTACTGAATTAAGAAGTAGGTTTACTGAGAAATATTCATATAATTTGAACTTTTTTCAATAGTTCTTTTTATTATTCAAATCTGCAGGACAAGTACATTCTATTCTTCCCTCGATAAAAATTTTAGAATAATTCATGATCTTAGAAATGATATATCTTTAGTAAGAAGTTAGGTTAGTTTCATATGTTAGCACAATTTAGTGAGTATGCAAGAAAATGTGGCCTTACAGTATTATTTGCTATCCCTGTTTTTTCCTGTTCCTTTTGAAGTGTTCTTATATTACAGTTTTGGATGAACCACTTATTCCCATACTGGTATTGCAGTTATCAGCCCTTCGTCAGGAACTTGAAGAGGCGAAGCAAGCTGTAATAGAGTCAGAGAAAAAGCTGAAATTCAAAGAAGAAACCGCAGATGCGGCCATGGCAGCGAGAGATGCTGCCGAGAAATCATTGAGATTGGCAGACTTAAGGGCTTCAAGGTTGAGGGATAAAGTGGAGGAGCTGAATCATCAGCTTGAAGAGCACGATAACACCAGAGAAACCTTGGGGACAGGCCAAAGCAGCAGGCCAAGATATGTATGTTGGCCATGGCAATGGCTTGGCCTGAATTTTGTAGGTTTCCACCACCAGCCTGACACGGAGCAACAGGGTTCCAATGAAATGGAGCTTTCTGAACCTTTTCTGTGAGTATATATTCTTCCCCTTTTCCCTTCATTGGGTTCTTCTTCCTCTGTATTTATTGTGACCTTCCAAAGTGAAAAAGTTTATTCAAATGGTAGTTTGTAAAACATTCATTGTTCAATTCCCTTTTCTGTTTTACTTAATTTTTAACGAGGTTCATTGATTATTTTGGATGATGAGGTAGAACGGAGTCCGTAGCTTTCTCGGCGACTGGTTGATGCCTTTTTCGTTTTGACTTGATTTAAATCTCTTGTTCAGCTTAACTCCGTTCAAATTTTTGTTTCATAAAGAGCCCTTGTAGCGTCGAGTTGTAGTAAAAAGCAAGCCACAAAATATGAAGTGCCCTGATGTACATATTAGCGAATACCCTTGATCTGAACCCGAACAGGGTCATTCGTAAGTCGTAACCGACGAAGGAAAATGTTATAGCACAGTTCTAGATTCACTTATTTTGCTAAGAAGATTTAGGGAATTCTGTGTTGTATTGTAAGTCAACTCATATTTATTGCTTTTAAATTGTAATGTAATTGATTTAGATTAGAACTATTGTCTATCTCCCAAAATTTAATGCCAAAATAAATTAATACCTTTCATTATTATTAAATGAGATAATTTGCTAATTGGTAGATGGAACCAAGTATCCTGTATAAGAGATTTCTCTTGATTGGGGAGTGGATGATAAACCGTTTATACGTTACTAGCTGCTTCATATCATATTATCTACTTTCTTGATAAAAATTAGAGTATTTGGGTTGGTCTACTTGATTCGTATTTGAGTTCCGAGGATAATACTTTGATTAGTGTGTGTTGAAGCTTCCTATTTTCAGTAATCAGTTCTACCTCAAAGTTGAAGGCCCAAAATGATATTCTCATTATCCTTCAAATGCTTAATGTTTTGTATACATACAAGGGAAGAAATATTTTTCTTATTATATATCAAAGTTGCATGCGAAAGGTTAATTTAATGGGTAAATTACGCTAAATTTCATAAATTATCACAATTTAGAACTTTGTCCATAATTTATAAAAATTGACATTAAACTCGCCTAAACTAACAATTGTTGTCATTAACCCCCAAAAGACATTTAAAATAGAAAAGAAGAAAAAAAGGGAAATAAAATAAATCAATCCTCTTCCTCTTCCAACCCCCCCCCCCCCCCCCCCCCCCTTTCTCTCTCTCTCTCATTATCAATCCTCATATACTTTTATGTTCTTTCCTAAGTCGGGACTTAACTTTGCAACTTCGACAACCCATTTTCTCTTTTTAGAAATATATATACACACTAAAATATATATATATATATATATATATAAAGGGTGATGATTTTTGAATCTTAAAAATGTATAAGAGGATAAAGAATTTTGTGAGTGAGATTTAAGACACTTTTTGAATGGTTGATAGTACGTCTGGTACGTGTTACGACTTAGTATATATTTATATATGTCTAACTATAAGATATCCAAATTTTCTCTCTAGAATTATTCATCTACACTTATGCATGCGTACATATATAATTTATAGATATCTCCATATAATTCGTGTATATATATATATATATTCATGTGCGTATTTACATATGAGAGTTGGTTAAAAATGAGAAGAAAAAAAAATTGGAGTTATCAAATTTAATGAATGGAAAGATTAAATGAGGCGTGTATATATACATCTAGAGAGACAGAAATAGAATATATTTTTTTCTATTTTAAACCTTTGTGCAAGGGCAAATATGTATTTTTGGGAGTTAAGCGATAACAACTATTAGTTTAAGAGAGTTTAATATCGACTTTGATAAATTAGGGCGTAAAGTATCAATTATAATAGTTGGGGTTTTAATAGATTCAGAAGTCCCTAACCATTATTATGTTATATATTAAATAATAAATTATGGGCCTTATAAAGTTAAGAAAAACTATATATAGTAAGTTACAAATATTTAATGAATTCAAAATTTTGCATACTTCATAATAACAATAACTTATTCAACGGAGGAATTGTTGAATTATGAATCTAAAAAAAAATAATAGTGGTTTATTTTTTTTAATCTTGCACCGGCTAGTTAACCTTTCCCTAAAAATAAATTATAAAATTATTTATTTAATCATTAAAAATAAGTACGAAGAAATAATTTAATGCAAAGAAAAGTAATTCGTTACAAAGGGGTTACATCTAGATCTCGTTTGGTTCACGGAATTGAATACTCAGGAAAGGAAAATCTTTTCTTTCTTTTGTTTGATAAGCACAAATTCTGAAAACACTTTTTTGACAGAAGGAAAAATAGAGACTAAAGTCATTGCTCTGAAAACACATGTGATTGATTTTTTCTTGTGATTTTCTAGCATTTATTACAAATTTTTTAGACAACAATACTCCTACCTAAATGCTTTTCATACTTTACGAAACACAAGAAAAAAAACTTAACTGAGAACTTTAATTTTCTATCTCTATGAAAAAGATAAGAGAATTGATTTCTCTTCTGTAAACCAAATGAGACCATAGTCTAATCTATGGAGGAAATCATGGATACAAATATACAATCACCACGCAGATTGACAAGACACAACGATAGCATACTTACTTTGTGAGTATGATTCAATAATAAGTGATTTGTGAAGATATTTAGGCATCTTTTGGTTGTTCTTGAAATAGTTAATTAAAATTTTTAGACCGGGCTTATAATTTTTACATTTATTTATGTTATGTTATGAAAATGAACAATCATAAATATAATAATACAATTCATTAAAACTCAAATAAGTCACTTTGATGTTGACGCCTCTAAAAAAATTAAATAGTATAGCAAAATTTAGAATATATTTTTATTCAAACATTTAAAATTTCCATTTAAATCTTCAAATTACTCCATGAATAAAAGTTGAATTAAATATGAGTTGAATAAAGGAAAAATAGAAGATAATAATAACATCTGCCCAATGACACATGTTAAAAATACTAAAAATAGAAATAATATATGTTTATACGAGATTTTATACTATATTTAATATATATTAAAAATTTATTCTTTTCAAATATAATTACTTAACATACGCCTTTAAAACATATGCTAACATTACTCTTGAATACATAAACTGAATCTTAGTTAATATTGAAGTAAAAGAAATTCACGAAGTAAAGAATTAAAGAGAGAACGGACTACTACAATCCTATTCTTTACATAAACATGAAACCTCTACCCTGTGTATTATTCAAATTACACTCCCATAAAGCTACGTTATATATACATATATATTATCGATTTATCCTCAATGTTGCAATACATGCATATCCCATGTAAGCAGTGGCAGAGGTAAGATTTAAGATTAGTGGAGGTTTGGTAAATAAATTTTTTAAATTTCAAGAAAGAGTAACACTAAAAAATTATATATTAAACATCAATTATATAAGGAGATGTACAAAAAAATATTAGTTAGGAAAAGTTTTGATATTTGAGGTTTAATATCTTGAACACATTGAAAGAAATCTTCATTTTCAATGTTTTTTTAGTGTGACTTTCTTAATGTTGAGAATTTTGTTTTTAGACAAATACACACATTTTAATATATATATTTCATGCATTTTTCTCTAGGAGGTTTGGGGGATTTTTGTTGTTTGTTGTTAGGAGGAAGAGACTTAAACTTTTTTTTTATTTAATTAAAAGAGGAAGTAGGATGAGAAAAGATAAAATATATTTCAAAAATAGAATATGGGTTTATGATCTTTAATTGTTTGTTTAACCGTTAAATTTGTAGAAATCATCTTATAATATGAGGGGCAAACCTACAATATCTAAAATTTTGAAGGACTATATATGTTTTTGTATAATTAATGGAGTTAAAGATGAAGATCAATCTCTCTTATACCAAATACAAATATGACATTAGAGTTTTGAAAATTTTACAAAAACAACTGATAGTTTTAAATTTCACAGAAAGGTCCCTATAGAAATATAAAAATACCATACCTGCTATGATAATTTTCCAAATTCAAGTGGGGGCTTAAGCCCCCATTGTGCCCATGTTCCCTTCGCCCTTGCATGTAAGTGTATCAATGTGGTGGTGGTCTGGTTGTGGTACTAAGTATGGTTCATATCCCCCGCTGCAAGTGCATCAATGTGGTGGTGCTGGTGGAGTTTGTGCGAATTATGGTGTATATCCCTGTTTCATGTGCCTCAATGCAACAACATTGATGACAGTGGTGAAGGAAGAATTTAAAGTTAGTCGGACTTTGAATTAATAAAAAATATATATTTTTTTAATTACAAGGAAGAATAACACTGAAAATTTGTATATCAAACATCAATTATATAAAAAGTTGTATAAAAAACACAAGTTAAGAAAAGTTTTGACTTTTGAGGTTTTATGTGGCACCCCCACTTTAATTAACAGGATAACACCCGTAATTAAGACCTGAAACGTCACTAACCTACCTTAGACTAGTTAAAGTATGTCTAATATGAATAATGAAATCATGAATTCAGGTAAACCACATAACATGGAACAAACAACCATGATATTTATATAGTGGATGGTAATTTAAAACGGAAATACAACATATATACATGTATCCAAAAGGCATACCAAAACCGTGTCAACATGTATATTAGCATACACCATAACTTAGGCTAACCGTGGCTGGCCATATGAACATATACACAACAAAATAAGTTCGTATTAGAGGCTTATATTTCGTTACCGACCCCTCGCTTTCTCAGTCTTATCCATTTCCTAAATACTTGAATTTATTACATAAAAACGGGGTGAGCTCACAGCGTAGTAGGGGGAGATATACACAGGCAATATCATGTTTAAAACATAATAGCAGTTTTATAATCATTCTTACTGCAATCATCAATTCAATTTAAAATCGTTAACTTATAAACCAATGCATGCATGTGGATATGCATGTTACTTCTCATGTGTCAACCATTATACCATATCACCAAGAGAATACCAAGACCGAACCGAATCATAATCATAAGAATACGAATGGGCCTGACCGCCCCACAGAACCATTCGAACATGGTAACAATAGAACATCTTTCGGCCCAGAGAAGATTATCATTACATCAAAATAAAATTGGACCACATGTTCATCAGTACCATATCAATATAACACAAGTGCATTGCCGTTATCTAGATTTTTGAATTACCCATCGCTGGCTCTAGATCGCCAATATTTTGCTACCCTCCTTAGGTTTAGGGATTTTTAACCCAAGGATAATAGGCCCCACTTATTTTCAAACCGACAAGCACCAAACAACATACATTCCCTTTATCATTGAAGGGCCATAACAGAATCATAACCGAATTCACCATGTGATCATATCATATCCTAGAATGTCACAATGAACATAAGAAACTACCAATATTAGAGATACGAGATACATGCCACATGTTAGGTCATAAGAATATTCTGAACTTGTCGAGAGATTTATAAGATTCCAGTTAGCATAACAATGATGTACAATATATATAGCATGCTAATGAATGAACATTTAAAACAACTTATACAATATAGACTTCAACAAGTCTCAAATCATATTTCTTGGTGTACATAATTCATCAATTTCATCAATGTACAACATCCATACAACAAGGAATATCTTGTATGAATCAAACAACACATATGTATAGTGTAAACGGCATATTTTGCTTCAAATCACATGTTCATAGCTTTACAATTCACAAAATATCATTATCTTTATCGTATTAAAATTCTTGAAACAAATATAATTTAAACATAATGATTATTGTACAATAAAACCATATAAAAAAGTTTTAAAAATAATTTTAACCCATACCTCAACTCAATAAGCCAAAGAGAATAGAAGAAGATGAAGACCGAAACTCCGTTCGGCGAAATCAAAAAATTCTTACGTCACCACGATCCTCACATCGCGAAAAACAATTTCACCTACAGCCAAATCAAATTCTAGAAGCTAAATAAAGATGAAATCGAGAGAGAGAAAGAAGAATAAAGCTTTGTTTTGTATTTTGCTAAAACAATGGTGGAAAATGGGTGAAAGGAGACTCTGGAACCGTTAAAAACTGTGAAACCGACTCAGCAACAGTCGTCTGTTGGCCCCAATAAGCGCATGTCTAACCACCAAGAGGCGCCATTTTACTCTAACAGGCGCCTCTCCAATGTCGAGGTAATCTCTAATCTAGAACCATCCAACAACAGTCGATTGTCTCCCACAACAGGCGCTTGTTACATCTAAAACTACAAAATATTTTTCTAAAGCATACTAAAATCATTTATCAACCATTTTCACACTAAACACACTGAACCAAACATAATTTACATTAATACAAATACAGTGCGTTACATTTCATATTTTAAATATATCAAAAGACATCTTCATTTTTAATTTTTTTTATATATTGTAACTTTCTAAATGTTAAGAATTTTTTTTCCCAACAGATACACATTTTAATACATACATTTCATGCATTTTCTCTAGGGAGTTTGAGAGATTTTAGTTATTTGTAGTTAAAAGAAATATATTTAGACCTTTTTTAATTTAATTAAAAGAGTAAGTATAATGCGAGAATATAAGATATATTTCGAATATAGAATATAGATCTATGTGAATTTTCAATCTAAAAATAGATAGTATTCTAGACATTTAATTGTTTGTTTAACAATTAAATTGGTCAATTGATTTAAATCATTTTATATAAGGGGTAAACGCACAATATTTAAAATTTTGAAGGTCTATAATATAGGAGTGTTAAGGTCAATATGAAAACTTACCCAATAGATTGAACTGTAAAACCCAAAACCGAAAAAAAAAATCAAAATCCAAATCAAAAAACGAGAAAACTAAATAGTTTGGTTCGAATTCGGGGCTAAGTAGTTCAAAACCGAGCCGAATTGAATTATATATAAGAAAATGAAATATATTAAAATGTACTCATAAGACACACGTTAAGTATACTATGATATAAAAAAGAGAAACTTTCATAAGAAAATGTTCCTTATTAATTACATATTGTGATTTTTTTTACAAAAAAAAATTAATGCATGCCCTTATTATTAAAATTAACTACATGATGCTAAGATTTTTTTTTCACATACATGATAGTAAGATAATTTATCATTTTATTTAATGCATTTTATTCTTATAAATGTATAAATAAAATAGTAACTAAATAGAGAATATTGTTTATATATGTTTGCTCCTTATTTTTAGAAAATCATGACTTTAATTTGAATCTCAACAAATGTTACATTACTATCAGAAATCCATTGCTATGTTAAATTGATTTAGAATATTTTTTTTTGTCAAAATCGAATAAAATTGACTTGAACCTTGAACCAAAATGTATGGTTTGAGTTTGGGTTTAAAAGATTTAGAAAGCGAAAGCGAACCGAACTTTTAAATTTGGTTTGCATTTGAGGTGCCTTAATTTTTACCTCGATTGAAACCGAAAACACCTATAGTCTATATATGTTTTTGTATAATTAATGGGGTCAAAGGTGAAAATGGATCTTTTTCTAATACCAAATACAAATCAGACCTCAGAGTTTGAAAATTTTACAAAAACAATGTGACGCCCCGAATTCCGTTCCGAGATTTTCACCTCCGGGACCCGGTTAATCACAGGTGCCGTATGCGACGGCGGGATTAAATTAAAACAATTTAAACAATATTTAAAACATTTCTTGTGTAAAATTTCAGTTCAGAAATTTTTTTGCCATGTGAAGTCTATAAATTTGATAATTCCCAAAACCTGTATATAACAAAGTAAGTCTTAAAAGCCTTTGAAACAAACTTCACATTCACATAGATTTATTTCCAACCACTTAGTTACAAATGTCATACTATCCAATTCCCTCAAACGAGGTCCCAAGCAATACTAGTAAGTTTTACAACATTTTCATAATACATGATATCTTAATTCAATTATACAAAGTATTCAAAAGATATGGGTTTTATAATCATTAAGTCGTTCTGAGACAACTACATAGTTCTAAGTTATCAGAGGCTCCTTAGACTTGTACACGTGCCATCCCTCGAAGAGTACCTGCAAAACTGTTTTGAAAAAATAGGATTGAGCCAAACGGGCTCAGTGGGAACTATAAAGTTTGTAAATAAAATATGTTTTAGAAATAATGCGTGCGAGGTGCAATAGTGAAAGTACTTTCCTTTTTGTAATAAAAATCAATTTATAATATGCATGCCAATGCTTTCTCCACCCCAGAACATAATGAAACATAGGGATTATCTGAAAATACAATTAAAATAATAGTATTAATATAACATAACCTTGAACCATATAGGTACTGTAAAGTAATTATCATTAGAGTACTAGTAATCCATATCCAGAAAATATGTGTTTCCATCTCGTGTATATATATATAAAACGTTGGTGAGTTTATAAAACATGGTACAACCATATGTTAAAAATATTCAATTTTTCGATAATTCCCAGGCCATATAATAACATTTCCATAAACCAAATCCCGAGCCAATAATTCAATAATCCCGTGACTATCCATACGTCACCAGGTCTGCATTTAGTGGCCTTTCAACCACGCGGCAGCAGGGCTTTCGTTATTTTCCTTGCACGATTTTGGGTCTTTCACCCAGGGCGCTCTATTCCAACTTCCGGCCCCAACCTTTAGAGACCAAACCTGGGACCGTATCACAATATCCATAATAGTATCTCAACGGCTCATCCGGGATGCAATCATGTCACAATTTCACATTTCGTCTTTCATAAGCACTTTTCATAACTTGGCCAATATGGGAATTTATAGTAAAAATATTTCTAACAAGTATAAATAATCATCTTCGTTTCAAAAGTATTCTCAACACATCCATAACTGTATAAATATTATAATTATATTTACGAAGGTATAAAATACTATAATCCATATACTTGGATCAAATGTACGTTCAATATACATATATAGTATATTTATTATACTCACTTTCTAAATATTATATAAAGTGAGTTTATACTCACTTTCTAAATGTACGTTCAAGCACAAGCCATAATTTATAACACTTTAGCTTGATATTAATTTCTCACATGGTTTTCATATTGTTTCAAAACCAAAAGAGCATTAAAAAAGCTTGCTTGGCATAGTTACGGACTGGCTAGTTCCAACAATTTTTGTCTTAAAACTAGTTCTTAAAGTATATATGTAACAACAATGCCATAACATAGATAGTTATTATCAAACCATACTTTTAATTCCATGTATAACTTAGTATATATACGTATCATAGTTTTGTGTTCACTATCGTACTCGTATATAAGGGCCGTATACTAATCTTCCTCATAAACCATTTATAATTATGGCTTTTTGTATAAAAATAATATTGAAGTCATATGCAATGTAAATCAACCAAAGAATTCCAAGAAAATATCCCCAAGGCCCCATGAACATGCGATTTGATGAAAACCCTTAAGCTTGGTTTGATTTGAAGCTTACAAGACATAATACTTTGAAATAAAGCTTGGGTACTAGTGTTCCCATCTCTCAAGAGCTTAAATTCCAGAGATGAAGGCTTGATGATGCTTCCTCGTCAAGATCATGAAACCCTAGCTTCTCCGGTTGAGCTCCAATGGTGAGAGAGATGAAGAGGATGATGAATAGTGCGGATTTGGCCTCAAATCTTGTATAGACAAGATGATCCCTCAAAAATCCCTAACTCTCTCCCTCTAAACCCCCAAATGTGTTGTGTATGTGTGTTGGTCGAAAATGAGGATGTATGGGGTTTAAAGAGGTGAAAAATTGAGTTAAACACAGTCAAAACCGACATTCAGGGTACCATGATCGATCATGGAGTCCATTGTCGGAACATGCATTTTGGATCTGGAGCACTGTTCGTAATTCTGTTATAACTTTTTGTTCGAGACTCCGATTTAGGTGATCTTTAGGTCCACAGAAAGACAACTTGAAGATTTACAACTTTGTAAGAGGAAGTTTTCCCAAATTATGAACAAAAAATTCCCAAAAATGCTCCGAAGGCAGCGCTTTACCGAAGTGCTACCGAATGATCAAAATTTACTAATCGGCCTACTTCGCACGATGTTTTGACCAACGAGGAGTACGAATTGAACTTCGGTCAAAATACAAAAATTGTAGAATGGTATGAAACCTAGATGTAGGTGCAAATAACAACTAATTCGGACACAAAACGCAGAAGTTATGGTAGACCAAAGTTGGCTAGAAACAAAGAAATCGCGGAAGACCGAAACTTACGATTTACAAAACGGAATCGATTCGGACCACCCGAATCACTAAACGATCTCTCACATAAGTGTAAAGAGTACTATGACTATTAAAAGACAATAGTACGCTATAAGGCTCCACAATACACAATTTCGCCTCTCACGGTGAAATGGATGAATAAGTGAAGATGATTATATTGAATTGAAAGGACAGGGTATTACAAACAACTATAGTTTTAAATTTTACAAAAATAGCAACAGACTTTACCTCGACTTTCACTTAGGTCATTGAACTTTTTTTCGTATCAATTATAACAACAAAGTTTTGGCCATTTATCAGTTTCATCCAAAAAGTAACTTTCCTCCATTAAATTTTAACAAAGTACTTATATGGGCAATAAAATCTGTTGAGGCATATTAAAAAAAAAAAACAACAACAACAATTTTGTTAAGTGTTAACCACATCATCAAAAACTTACACTTAAACAAAATAATACCAAACATTTAACATAATAACAAAAACACAAATATAATCTAGAGAGAGAAACTGAAGATGAGAGAAAGGATTGTGTTAACAAATTTAAATATCAGATTATTCGGTTGTATGTATGTATTAAATAGAATAATTCAATCACAAAATACATATATATATATACATAATCAAACAAATGAAATCTTTTTTAGATTTTGAATCCAAATATTCAAATAAGAACAAAATCAACTTAACAACCTATATATACAAATAATCTTTCCGAAGGAAAATGTAATATTGCAGGCTTACAACTTCCAATACAATCATAGCTCTCTTTTTCTCTACATATATATATACATATACGTTGATGTTAGAAGTAGGTAGGGCCCGTAAGGGTATGATTGGGGTCAACTTAACAACTTATATATACCAATAATTTCCCCTACAGCTCTTTTTTCTTCTTCTCCTCCCTTTATGCGCTTTTCTCTAATTCTCTCTCTAGCTCTTCATTTCTTTAACCATATCTCCTCCTCTGCCGCCACCAGTGCTTGGCGGTTTTGCGGTCTTTTCTGAACAAATTCCACCATTGTTGATAGATGCCATAATTTTGTAAAACCCTAAATTCTTAGATGAAGAAAGAGATGGAGAATACAATGAAAGCCTTAATTTAATAAAAGGGAAAGAGAAAGAATCTGATGTGTCTTTAAATTCCACATAAGCTATTAATTAATTTTAAAAAATAAGCCACATCAAATTTTGGATGAAAGTTATTGTCATCATAAGCATTCCATTAAAATTTATTGAACATAAGTTACATTTTGGATGTAACTGAGTTATGATTGATACGAAAAAAAAAATCAATGACCTAAGTGAAAGTCGTGGTAAAAATTTTGCTATTTTTAGTCATTTCGTCAAATATAATAATACCATACTTATTATGAATTTTTTTCAAATCCCAGTGGGGCTTAAGACCCCACTATGCCCAGGTTCCCTTCATCCCTGATTGATTGTGCGGGTGATTTGTATCCTTAAATTTAAACTTCTAGAATTCTCAAAAATAAATAAATTAATTAATTAAATAAGAAAACATTGTCCTTAAATGAAAAAATGAAAATGAATAAATTATTGGAATAATTAAATAAGGTTGTGTTCTTTTGCTCTTCTCACAAGAATTTTAATTCATGCGAAATGATAAAAGATAAGAACCGAAAATTTGAGAATTTAAAATATTGTGAATTTTCAATTTAGTTGTTCTTTAAATTTTTTACATATTTTTATTTTGAGTATATTTATTCATTTACGTGTTTGACTTGTGGGAGGAAACAACTTTTGAATAAAAAAAGAAAGAGAACGAGAGTTAAATGAGTTTGATCAAATTTATACTCTATAATTCTAACAGGACGGTTAGAAACGTTGTAATTTTGAATTTGATTTCAAATCATGAGATTCTTTCTATCACACGCTTAATATCACATGAAAAGAATACAACCTAAAAAATTTAGCCCCTTTTTTGTTTTAAAAGTCACCCAATGCATTAAACTAAATCAGAGAGTCATATATAAATGAACCATCCACGAGAAGAAGTCAAAACTCTTCGACCATTAAACATAAAAATAATTAGACGCAATTGAGGGGCAATTTTTTTAACACATCTAAGCACAAATTAAAAAAGCACCTTCCTGACACTATTTACCGCATGAGTGTCATCTAAAATTGTTAGGACGCAATACTAATTGATTTTCGATAAGATCACCTCTTTTTATGGAAAAAAAAATTACTCCAAAATCATTGATTTTTTTTATATATACCAAAATCCTTGAGTTATAGAATCTACCAATCATTCAATTGTTATATTAATATAATAGCAAGTTAAATCTGAGTTTGAATTGGATAGTCATCCCAATCAACTCCTTATAAATTGGGGATAGAGTTTAAGGGTGGCATTTTTAAATCGTAAACAAAAAATTGACCGAAAATCGACCGACCGACCGACTATTGTTTGGCTGGTAACCGACCGACCAATTGGTTACCGACCTAACTCGGACGCGGTTGTGGTTTTTTTTTATCTACGTTTTCGGTTATTACCGACCGATCGACCAACTATTAAAGTAAAACCTTTTTTTGTTTTTAAACCGAGCATCACTAGAGTCTACACTCTACAATCAATGGTAAATAATAATTTTTTTACCCAAACCCTCACTTCATTTTTCTTTATTCCCGATTCGGCATTTCCCATTTCCCCCTCTATATATGTGATATTTTAAAACTACCCTAGTCATTCATGTACTCGTATATTACTATGTAAGGGCTTTCACCTTTCCCCCAACTTCATCCTTATGTTCTTTGTTTGTAAACTAACCGGTATTATCAACACGTTATATATATATAATATACACATACACATAGATATATTCGTAAATGTAGGATTTTGAGGCTTTGAGCAAGAGTTTTGTATTACCAATTATAAAAGTGGGTTATATACAAATGACTACTGAGTAGTTTAATTAGCTTTTGTTGTACTCTTACATATCCCCTGCCCTTTAAGCAAACTGATTTTTTTTATGTACTTGGCTTTTTTTAGGACCAAATGACCAATTGCTAATTGCTAATTGCTATAATGCTATTGCCTATTGCCCAATTGTTGATTTGCTGCTGCTCAAATTCTATAATATTACAAATGTTAAAAGATTTAAAGCTAAAAGCCCCCACAGGCCACAGCCAACAAGCCAAGCTGCCAAGGGCAATTTCTCACTTTTTTTTCCAACCTCTTTATTATTAGGTAATTTAGTTATGCTTACAGAATTTTGTTCATATTTAGTTAAAAAAGTGTATTGCTCAGTTTAGAGGTGGCCTACTGGCCTTTATTTTATGAAATGTGCTTTGCTAGTGGTCTTTGAGAATTTTGTCAAATGTGCATGTATTGCTCACTGCTCAGTATGTTAAGATTTTGAGAAATTGTTCATATTTAGTAAAAATGGGTATTGGTCAGTTTATAAGAATTACCGACTGAACCAACTGAACAATTCGGTTTAATTGATGATCGGTTTACTGACCAAGTCGGTTCGGTTTCGTCGAATATATAAAAACTGATTTGGTCGGTTCGGTAATCAAATCGTAACCACCCCTAATAGTGTTTGACTACTGAGATTTGAGTCTTTTTATTATTAACATCTGCTACTAAATCTAAATGGACCATTTCATAAAAAGTGTCGACCTCGAACAAAATTATTTTGAACCCGTCTATGTCTTGAAAAGAATTTTAGGTAAGAATTTTTTTTCTTTTTTTTTTGAAAAAAAAAAGGGTTTTATAGTCACAAATATTACAAATTCTTTACTTACAACCTTTACAGTCCGTTTGGATTGAGGGAATGGGAAGGAAAGGAAAAGAGGAGGAGGGATTGCATTTCACTTGTTTGGATAGATTTATAAGAGGGAGCGGAGAGGAAACGGAGGGATTGAGAGGGAATGCCAATCACCTCTGTTCCTTTATTTTGTTTCCTTCCAATATTGGGAGGATTGGGAGGGAAATGAAAAGATTTTAATGATTTTTTCAAGTTATTCCAAATTTAACCCTAATTTGTTAATAATATATTAAATCACATTCCTTTCATTTCTTTTCTTCTTTCTATCCAAACAAGATTTATTTCCATTCCATTCTTTTCTATCTTTAGCTATCCAAACAACAATAAAATTAAACTCATTCCTTTCCATTCTATTCCATTCCTTCCCATCCTAATTAACTATTTCCTTTCCTTCCCTCCCCTTCAATCTAAACGGACTGTTAGAATAAAAGGTAAAGTGCAATGTCACTTAATGTTAACTATTACAACTATTGTAACGTCATTCTCCTTCTAAAATATAACAAAACGAAACACCAAATTAATTATGACAAAACAATTTCTATGAACCTCCCCTAAAATAAATGGATATAAAAATAGAGATTTTTGTGAATTTTTTTTTCTCTAAAAGAACGTGAAATAATATTGTTATAAATTAAAGACATTTTTTTTTAACAAAACTCTCAAAAGAAGTGCGACATTAAATTTCTAAATTATAACTTTTTATAGTATCCAATGCTTTAAAGTTATTTGAACAAGTTACAAGAAATACAGTTATGATGATTTTTTTATTAAGTTTGTAATTTATATTTTTTAATGAATTACTATATATATATATGTTTATTTGACATTATTTTAAAGTTACACAAATGACACATAAAAATACACTAGTTAAAAATTAAAACACATATCATTCAAAACAAATTTAACATTAAATTTTCATTTTCAGTTTAACACACAATTTTGTATAAACATGATCCCGTAGCTTAACAAGAATTAAAAAGAAATAAATTATTCTTGGGGTTTTTCGCTTTTTCTCAAAAAAAGTTCTCTTAAAAGGGATTTTGGCCCATTTCCAACTAAAATTAACAGTTACAAAACAATCAATCAAATTAATTTATTAATCATCTCCTCACTATAATTAATCTATTGTAATCCTACAATTAGTTTAATGTAATATTTCATTCAGTTGATTGTATTATTACCAACAGGACGTTCATTGCATTCATCACAGCATTACAATCCATTATTTATCAGCGATCATCAAACACTTATATATAATGCTAATAATGAATAGTTGAATTCTGAAAATGTAGGATCAAACACTTATTCTTAATATTAATGGCTCGTTTGGTTCAAGATTTAAACCATTCCAGGAATGCTATATTCCATTCTGAAACGATTCCCGTGTTTGGTTCAAGTTTTAAGTCCAAAATAAATGATTCCAGGAACAAACCTTTCCCCCTAAGTTCTCCCATTTAAATCATAAGGAATAAACCATTACCAATGTGCATCTTTTTTAATTTTTCATGTTAGGACCAAAATAACACTCTTCCTTATGAATAAATAATTCTTTTTCCATTCATGTATGAAAATATTGTTTGAAACTATTTTTTTTAGTTACGCTGCTACAAAAAAATGATAAAAAAAAAAAAAAAAATTGGAACTTTTTTCTATTCTTTTTTCTTGTTGTAATTTTTTTTTAATTGCAAAAATTGTAATTTTTGTAGGATAGTTATTAGCTAGGCATGTGTAATTTTTGTAATTTATTACAGTAATTGTCTCTTTTGAAAAATTAGTATGTGATGTCTTCTCTTCTTATAAAAAGAAAGGTATTTTTGTAATTGATACTTTATTCCATTCTTATTCTCGATTGAACCAAACATCGGCATGACATCCTAGATGCCAGGAAAGAAACTTTCCAGGAATCAAGTATGCCCATTCTATGCCCATTCTATTCCCAAAACTTGAACCAAACGAGCCCTAAAAATCAAAGAAATTAATAGAAAATACCTGTAAGTGCCTGATGCCCCTCAATGATGACTATGGTGGTGGTGGTGATGGTGTGGAATGTGGTGGTGGTGGTGGTGGTGATCCTTATGCTGGTGGGGATTGTTATATAGAAGATACGTTGAAGCTGTAATAGGAAAAGTAGTCGATTGATGATTTTGGCGACGGCGATTCATCTGTGGATCATCATCAGCATCGGCAACATAAAGACGATCATCGGCACAAAGACACATGATCAGTAATATAATAATGAATAATAACATCATTATACCAAATATTACCAACAACAAAACCCCCAAGCCGAAGCCGAAGCCGCCGCCATTAGTACTACTACTGCCCTCAAACACTTCATTCAGCAACCTCCCCATCTTACCTAATTAATATTATGACGGTCTCACCTCTTCGATCTCTGTTTTATTTATAGGAATCAAGTCTCTCCTCAAATTTCGGTGGATGATTATGCATTTATACCACTAATTTAGTCACGCCACTTAAATTTAAATTTTTTTTTTAAATTTTGTTAATTGAAATTTAAATCTGAAAATTTAATATTTTTCATTTAAAATTAAAAATTTTCATCAAAAGTTTTAAGTAGTAAATTCATCAATTAAAACTGAAAACTTAATTTTTAAGAGTGTAGAATACATATTTTACCATCTTTGTACCAAGAATCATGTGATTCAAATAAATTAATAAGGGTAAAATTATCATATCAAAACAAATAACATTTTTTTAGATACAATTTTTAGAACTAAATAAACAGTTTTTTCAATTTCAGTTTTCAGTTTTCGGTTCAATTTTCAATTTTAATTTTTAGTTGTTTTATCAAACAACACCCTTACTTTTATCAATAAATATATTAATTTCAAACTGTTGACCTTAAGGTCAATTAATCTTATTTTGATAATTACAATAAGTTAATAAAGTGTTATTTAACTCGGTTGTTCCAATGATGATAGCCATTTTAACCGATATACCTTCCGACCAAGTGTAACTTCAAATCGAAGCAATCAAAATCTCACACAAGCTTTACAAACGCCTCTACTCACAAAAAATAAACTCAAGTGATATACATGTACTATACAAAGCCAAGAAAAGATCTAGATCATCTAGCAAGTGAAGATATGCACAAGAATGATCTCTACATGTTCTACAAGTTATCAAAACCAAGAAAGGATCAAGAACATCAAACAAGTGAAGATACGCACAAGAAAATCAAGCATCACAAAGACTCGAATTATCATTAAATTGAGTGAGTGCTTAGATTTTATGTAAAATACTTTATATGATCAAATCCCTATAGCTCAAAAATATTCTGCAACTTTAAGATTGATTCAACTAGCTTGAAATTGAATTTTATTTGAAAAACATCCAATTTTTACAAAAATCGATTTCAAATAAATTCATATTAATTTTTTAAATGATCATATTTTAAGCTATATAATAAAATGGGTCTCTTTGAAACATATATTTGAGGTTCAAAAAATCATTAGATTTTTATTTGGAACTAAATTATAAATTGGAAAAATATTTTTATTTTTTCGTTTAAATTCGTCAATTTGCCCAGTTTTGAAACTAACGGTAAAATGGAGGCCTTCCCGAACTTCGATCATTTTGAAATTTTTACAGTCGTTAGACAACATCTCCTGGAAATTTTGAATAAAATTTGAGCATGATCCAACGGTCTAATTGAGAGAAATTAACAAAACAATTTTGAATATTTTTGTCAAAACTAGCTGTTGGAAAGTTTGAAAATGTATATCTTGGAGCCAAAACCCCTCTTAATCATCCCCAACGGCCATATGATTTTGTAAGCTATAAATATGATGTCTTAGACATGTTTTAACACACTTGAATCATTCTACAAACTTATTTTACATATGTACAAAGTTATTCAAGTATTCAATTCATTTTATTGATCATATTCTTCATTTTTGAGCTATATATTTTGATCAATTTTGATATCTCTTAGTGTGAGCTTCATTTGTATTTTTTCATATACAAGAGAGATATTATACATTGGTGTTTGTCACCAAAACTCATTTTGAATCATAATTGTGAGAGGTGCATCTCATAGATTAGCAATAGGGATTTCTTGTGAAAGTATTGAAGGTGTTTTCAATACTTGTGAGAGTGTGTGATAAGAATACACTTGTAGATGTTTGATCTTCACCCGGAAGGAGATCGGTTATAGTGAAAATTCTCGGGGAACTAACCGAGCGCGGAGTAGGGGGAATAAGCCGAACCGCGTGGACAAAATGGTTATTGGATAGTGGATGCTCGAAACACATGGCGGGAGAAAAGAGAAATTTCTTGAGTCTTACTCCTAAATAAGGAGGCAACGTCACATTTGGAGACAACGCCAAAGGTAAAATCATTGGTATAAGTAAAGTTGGTAATAAATCTTCTTATATTAATAATGTTTTATTTGTTGATAGTTTAAAACATAATTTGCTTAGTATTAGTCAATTGTGTGATAAATGTTATGAAATTATTTTTAAATCTGAATGTTGATTTGTTAAAAAAATAATAGTATCTTTATTGTTGCTGCTTACAAATCTACTGTATATACTCTTGAACTTGATGATTTGTCTCAACAAGATGTTAAATGTTTATCTGTATTGAATGATGCTTCTTGGTTATGGCATAAAAAATTAGGTCATGCTAATATGGATTTAATTAATAAATTATCTAAAAAGAAATTAGTTAAAGGATTACCTAAAACTAAATTTGTTAAAAATAAAATTTTTGATGCTTGTCAACTTAGTAAACAACACAAGTCTTTATTTTACATGTTATTATAAACTAACAATAATTTTGCAGTTTAAAAATTATTATTTATTATTCAAAGAAAAGAAGGGAACAGAATCTGAAGATCATCAGCATCAAAATTCAAAACAGCATCGAGACTAGAAGAAGAATAATCAAGAAAATTATGCTCCATATCTAATAGAGCTGTCCAATCAGGACTCATTGGCTCGGCAACCTCCGCAATAGTACCACTTTGAGAAAATTGTGATGAATGGCCTTCCAAAGCAGCTTGGTAATCTGACAGAGTCATATATGCCGGCAAACCCACATTAGTTTGAAAAGCACCATGGTCTGAAAGATTTCCAGTAGTAGGAAGAATTTCAGGTGCAACATTTTCTGCTAACGATAGGAGCCCTGTAGAACTTCTAGGATGAGCAAAAGAAAAGCATTGGTTAGCACTAGAAGACTCTCCTACTCGAACCTCTAATGTTGTCACTCGTGATTGCAAAGCCTCTAACGCTGTCACCCGTGATTGCAACTCTTGTACCTTCTGTTCAAGAGAAATAATAAGCGCAGTACAGCCTTTATTGGGATTCTCGACTCTCGCCTTAACTTAAAAAAGAAATGAATAGAGAGTCTCAAGATATTGATGTTTAGGAATATCTTTTAAAATATTTGCAACACTATTTACCCCAAAAATGGTGAAAATTGTACGATAATCTTGACGACTAATCACTTCCATAAAAATTTGTGCATATTCACACCATGGCTGACATTTCTTGCGTTTATAAGTGCAAGCAGCACAAGACGAACCTCTACAACGGAAGGTATTCGGCATACTTGTGATTTTCTTTCCCTTACTCATGGGTACCTCCTATAAAAGTTATAAGAAGAAAATGGATCTCGAGGAAGACAACAAGAAAGAGGAGACAAGATGCAAAGCAATTAAAAGAATCCCGAAAATGAAAAGCTGTCATCCTAAAAGGTCAAAAATACAGCGCCCCCCCCCCCCCCCCCCGTGTGCATCTAAAGTCCACCGCCCTAGCACGGTCTAGATCCCTCTTTGATGTTGACATAGGGGGAGAAAATGTGCGTAATGTTGATGCTGCTGTAAAAGGTAAGATTTTTTATACTGACTTAAATGTTATAGTAAGATTTTAAATGCTTTAAATGATTTTCTACATTCATACTTTTAAAAGCTTTATTTAAATATATATATATATATATATATATTTTAAACTATCTCGAATATTTTCAATACTTTTTAATTGTCATCTTTGCATAAATTGAGGGGGAGCATATTATTTATATGCTATTTATGCTTATTATTATAAACACACATTATTATGAGTATTAACAAGTATTTTTGCAACTTTAGATTGATAATTACTGATTCCCTCCTTTTTGATGAAGAAAAAGGGGGAGAAGTATGTGTGTTATGTAAGTATGTGTGTATGTGTGGTTGTCATGAGTGATAATAGTACACACTCGTTTATTTTATCATTTATTTTATTATACTATGATTGATCAAGAACTATTAGTTTGTATATTTGTTTAAGTACTTTTCGAACTTATGATTTCGGTTAAGTTGTTTGAACTTATTTTTATCTATGCAAGTGTTTTTCATTTTAATAATAGCTTGTATATTTTTATCTATGCACCTATTTAGGGGCGGCATATTATTCATATGCTTAAAATTATTATCTTTTTATAAACACACATTAACTCTATTGTCATCATCAAAAAGGGGGAGATTGTTGACCTTAAAGTCAATTAATCTTATTTTGATAATTACAATAAGTTAATAAAGTGTTATTTAACTCGGTTGTTCCAATGATGATAGCCATTTTAACCGATATATCTTCCGACCAAGTGTGACTTCAAACCGAAGCAATCAAAATATCACACAAGCTTTACAAACGCATCTACTCACAAAAAATGAACTCAAGTGATATACATGTACTATACAAAGCCAAGAAAAGATCTAGATCATCTAGCAAGTGAAGATATGCACAAGAATGATCTCTACATGTTCTACAAGTTATCAAAACCAAGAAAGGATCAAGAACATCAAACAAGTGAAGATACGCACAAGAAAATCAAGCATCACGAAGACTCGAATTATCATTAAATTGAGTGAGTGCTTAGATTTTATGTAAAGATACTTTATTGATCAAATCCCTATAGCTCAAACATATTCTTGCAACTTTTAAAGATTGATTCAAACTAGCTTGAAATTGAATTTATTTGAAAAACATCATTTTACAAAAATCGAGTTTCAAAATAAATTCATATTAATTTTAAATGATCATATTTTAAGCTATAATAAAAATGGGTATCTTAGAAACATATATTTGAGGTTCAAAAATCATTAGAATTTTATTTGGAACTAAATTATTAAATTGGAAAAATATTTTTATTTTTCGTTTAAAATTCGCTCAATTTTTGCCCAGTTTTGATCTAACGGTAAAATGGAGGCCTTCCCGAACTCCGATCATTTTGAAATTTTTACAGTAGTTAGACAACATCTCCTGAAAATTTTGACTAAAATTTGAGCATGATCCAACGGTCTAATTGAGAGAAATTAACAAAACAATTTTAAATTTTTTTGTCAAAACTAGCTGTTGGAAAGTTTGAAAATGTATACCTTGGAGCCAAAACCCCTCTTAATCATCCCCAACGGCCATATGATTTTGTAAGCTATAAATATGATGTCTTAGACATGTTTTAACACACTTGAATCATTCTACAAATTATTTTACATATAAAGTTATTCAGTATTCAATCATTTTATAGATCATTTCTTCATTTTTGAGCTATATATTTGATCAATTTGATATCTCATAGTGTGAGCTTCATTTGGATTTTGTCATATGAAAGAGATTTACATTGGTGTTTGTCACCAAAACTCATTTTGAATCATAATTGTGAGAGGTGTATCTCATAGATTAGCAATAGGGATTTTCTTGTGAAAGTATTGAAAGTGTGTTTTCAATACTTGTGAGAGTGTTGATAAGAATACACTTGTGAGATGTTTGATTTCACCCGGAAGGAGATCGGTTATAGTGAAAATTCTCGGGGAACTAACCGAGCGCGGATAGTAGTGGGGAGATAAGCCGAACCGCGTGACAAAAATCTTCGACTTCAATTGTTTTTATCTTTCTTACTCAATCTCTATTTTATTTGTTATATTAAATGATTGAAGTTGCTTATATTATTGCTTATTCTTGGGATTGATTATTTAATGATTATTTCCTGATAAACTTATTTAACTAAGTTGCTTTGCCTAAATATATTAAAAATGTTTTAATTCCGCATTAAGTTTTTAAAACCCAATTCACCCCACTCTAGGGTATTTTCCGAACTACACAAACGATCAAAATATATTTACACTAATACTAATCATCAAATCAAAACCTATCATAATTAAAATAAATATATTAATTTCAAACAATCAAAACAAATATACACTTATACTAATCATAACCTATCTTAATTAAATAAAATAAGAAATAGGACAAAAGGTCTTGTGTGATAACGTTTTACTAAAAAAAAAATCAATAAATAATATTTTTTGAAATAAGGACTTATTTTTTAATATTTTTTTTTTGAAATAAGAGCTTATTTATCAATTGTGTTTTAAAATAAGGACTTTGAAAAAAATTGTACAAACTTAACTTTGCAGTCTAAAAAATTTAATGAAAATTTGTTATGTATGATGTGTTTATAATTTTATATGTCACTCAGTTAACTTTAAAGTAACGTCAAATAAATCCCAATACATAGTAATTTATAATACAAATAAGGGAAATACTGTTTATTGACTTGATTACTAAGTTTTTTGATCCAAAGGCTACAATTGCTTAGAGAAAATCCAAAGGATATAATGGCTACAATTTTATTTACTCTTTTAAATTTATCCATCTTTTATATTTTTTAGTCAAATGCAGAAGAAAGGGGGGAGGGAGAGAGAGGGGTGACAAAGGGTAGGTTTTGTTCTGACAGGTTTAGTGAGATATATTAGATTTAAGAGAACAAAATTATTTATAATCTTTTATTATTTATCTCTCTCTCTCTCTCTCTCTCTCTCTTTCTCCCTTTTAGGTTTTGACCCGGTGTTTTTTTAAATTGACCCAAGATTACTTTAATGTTATTTAATCTTTTTATTATTTAAATTGACCTAAGTCTATTTTAATGTTATTTAAGCTCTGTTAATACACATTTGTTTGTTCAAAAAATTTCTATTTTTGTTCAAGATAAATGGAATTTTATTTTGACGTTGTTTCTAATATCTACAAAATGAGGAATGACTTTTTTTTGGTATTTCTAATATTATTGAAGAGGAATGGATTTTACGGTCACGAAATGTTATTGAAGAGGAATGATATTTTTTTATTATTATTAAATATGAAATGACATCACAATGTGGTTTCCTTTACAAAAGTTTTTTGACTGGGCATTTTTTCGATGGAAATGACATCACAAAAGGAATGCTAGATATGATTTTGGTGTGAGATGTTGCTAAAAATATCTTTACTTATTTTTTAGTAATTCACTGTACTTCATTTTTTTAAAATTTAAATGAAACATAATAAAAAATAAGAATGCTAGATATGATTTTAACATGAACCAAAAATATCATCAATTTCTTTGAGGTGAATCTATATCAACATGTAATCGATATTAATTTTTAAAAATTGTTAAGAATAAAATTAACTATATATAAAATAAATAAATAAATGAGATGCTAGATATGAATTTTAACATGAAACACAAAATATCAAATTTCTTTGAGGTGAATCTATCAACATGTATATATAAAATGAAATTGGTGAACACCAAATAACCACTAAAAAATAAAATAAAAATAACTATATATAAAAACATTTGAAAATAATGTTATAATTAATATATAATATTTTATACTATCTATAATATAAATAAAGGATTACACTATTCTTGACATAATGAACCTGCATATGATAAATAGCCACCTAATTTAATACATTTAGAATATTAATTGATTTTTATGTTTTGAAATAGAAAGAAAAACTCATAATTGATTGATACAAGAGCTAAAAAGATATTATTATTTGAAACCCTATTTTAGATATAAGAAAAAAAAAATTAGACTTAATTTGTGACAAAAAAAAGAGTAATACAAATGTAAATTGATTGGTGGTAAAATAAATAACATGTTTTCTATTGTGTGAAGCATATTCAACACAATCTTTTCTTTAATTAATTAATCTTTTGATAAATTGTCACTAACCTTTAATTTGTGTTTCTTAATTGATCTTTTCACTAAACATGTCAATAGTTGATTTGGATCATGTTCATATGGTATTTTATCAAAATTTTAGGTGTTATCATTTTAGATTTAAATGAATGACTTTTTTTTTCTTGGTGAACAAATAATAATATTCAAACTATATTTGTTATTTAAAACAAATAATCTGAGATAAACAAGTTGAATACGACTGAATATGCAACAATTGCCAAACTACCGATGTTGACATTGGAATATGAATACAATTTATTGATTTGTGTTAATTTTAAACTTATCATGATGGATTCGGTTGAAAAGTGATCGATAATATAATATTATTTTGTTGTCCGCGATAAGTGAATAAGGTTTAATATTGGTGGACAATGAGAAATTTTCCTTTTTAATGTTTTGAATAAAAAATGTTAGAAATTAAAATTATCAAAAAAATTAAATAAATAGGTTCAGAATTTATTACAATTTTATGTTAGAAAAAAAAAGAGTAAAAATCAAGATTTTACTACCGGTGAATTATCATGCTATAGATACAGCAGATGGAAATAAATAAATATTTGTTTATTCCACTATGTTGGATTGTACATATTTAAAAAAATATATTAAAAATAATTTTCGTAGTCCATAAACATAGATTTAATTTTTTCGCTATTTCGTGCCCTCGGGTACGGACATACCCTAGCCTAAAAAACTATAATGTGTGTTTTTCTTAATAAATGCCTTTAAATTTGTAACTTGTTAAAATAACTCTATAGCACTATCAATTAAAAACTTAAACATAGTAATTAGCTAAAAAATGTGCAGCACAAACTTAATTTTGCACGAGACTATAAGATATTACAATTTAAAAATCTACCGCAAAGTTAACGTACATTGCACTCTTTTTGGAGTTTGGTCAAAAATAGATCTTTAATTTACAAAAATATTATTCAGTGGTTCTTTTGCATAATACATTTTCAAAGAAATCCCATTTTTCAATATCCTGAATAAAATCAGAGGTGATCGACAATCCCTCTAATTCCTTCTATTTCCTTTCCGTTTTGCTTATAAATTTATCTATCCAAACGAGTAAAATGATATCACTCCTCATCATTTTCCTTTTATTTCCTTCCCATTTCCTAAATCCAAGCGGACTACTAAATCGAGTGGTAAAACTCTCTGACTAGGCAAAAAAATAAATAGTTACAAATTAATGCTTGGCCAACAGTAGTCATACACCGCGAACGAGAATTAGTCAAGTTGCGTGAAAGTTCCGTAGAGTAACCCTCGAACTTCCACCAAAAAATAAAAAAATTGTAATTGTAATCTATTCATAGACCATCAGACGCTTAAAAATATTAATAATCCAAGGTCTAAGAATTTATCTATCGAAAAACTTTGAAAAATAAAACATAAAAATATATAAAAGATAGAAAATCCCTATAAGTGCTGCGCTCCCCTCAATGGTACGTATGTGGCTATGGTGGTGGTGGTGATCCTTATGTTGGTCGGGATTATTATATGGCAGATATATAATATGTTGCAGCTGTAATAGGAAAGTAGTCGATTGATTTGGGGCGCGATTGATCATCATCATTATTAACACTAGTAGCTTCATAATATATCATAAGGATGATGGATCGATCTATTGGATAAAATACTTGTGAAATTTGATTTTGGCAAAAATAATTAATTATAAAATAAATAATTAAATCTATAAACAAGAGAATAATGACATAGATAAAAATAAGGAACAAAAACTAATCGAATTTTGCGATTGAGATTGGTGTTGAACACTATGTCTTTAAAACAGTTTCACTCCGTGCTTACTTGCGGACACCGTCTCCCAGAATACAACAATTTCCGTGTACTTAAGTAACACTTCAATAAGTACGTTTTGACGAATATACTCTTATTACTAGACTTGAACTCTTGAAGAATAAAACGGATTTTAAGAATAGAGAGAAATTGGATAAGAAAGTTTACTTGTTGAAAAATCCGATCCTAACAAATTTAGCAAAGGAAGGTTATATAGAAATTCAAATGACTATTAAAAAAGATTGTGATATTTTAAAAAGAACGTGTCTTTTCATAAAAGAATACATCTCTTCTTAAAGGATACTTTAGTAATTGTAAAAACATGTGTTCTTTAAAAAAAAACACGCCCATTGCTAAAGAATATGTCCATTTTGTCTATTAAAATTAAATTATTTTTCATTCAAATTATTAATATTTGATTAATAATTTTAACACGATCATCGGCACAAGAGAGACACCGGATCAGTGATATAATAAAAATGTATAATAAAATCCCCCAAGCTGTCACAACTACTGCCGTCGATCAAACACCTACTCCATTCAGCAACCTCACCATCTTAATTTGCTAGCTAACCTATTCAAAGTCAAAGACACATTTCGTTTCCCTTGCACTAAATAAATAAAAAAGAGAAAAAAAAGAAGATACATATTACACTGTAGCTAATATTTCATATTATATTGCTACCTAATTATCATAATAATTTGAATGACAAATCAAAAACAAGCATTCTTCTTTAATTCAAGAAAATAAATTCTTTGAATTTCAAAGGAAAAATTCTCAATTATTTATTTATTAATGAATAAAATTTCCAACAATCAATATACATGCATACTTATACTAAATGAAATCGAATCTTATTATAATTTCGTGACCTGCCTTAATTAAATAAGATTATATTAGAAGATATTCCAAATCGATTCCTAGATAATCAAACATCCCTAAATTTAAAAGTTTACTTATCAAAAAAAAGTTTTGACTTATCAAGATTTTAAAACTAAAAATACAAATATTGTCCTTTATTAATAATGAGGTTAAATAAAATAATAAAATTACTTCTGCATCCAAATCCTTCCATTCTTACATCAAATAATTTGAGTTTCCGATCCTTAATATAATGGATTGAACCTTTTTAGCAGAATGGGTCAATTCCGAAAAATGTTATCAGTCCATATTTAAAAAAATAAATAAATCATAACACGGTCCAATTTAAATTGCTAAGAAACTAGTTAATTGTTACAGCTACAATTCCCATAATACCCGTTCAAAAATTAATTTATTTGACAGAACTTATCAGCTGCATTAAATAGTTAATTTATTGACAATTTTTTTTAATATATATATATATATATAAAGATTCTACTCAAGACTCGATTGGAATATCGCATATTTAATTACAATAGCCATCTATATTTAGTTATGCGGTGAAACTCTCCTATTAGGTTAAAAAAAATAGCTAGAAAACAACCAATTAATTTACATCTCATTACAATCAAATTTATTGCATCCTTACAATTAGTTCACTATAGCGTTATATTTAGCTCTTCATAACGTTGTTGCAATATAATAATTGATTATTTCAAACCATTCATAAACTGCGAAAGATTTAAAATATCTATGATCCAAAGTTGAACCGAATATTAAGTGATTTGAGTCCTAAAATGTAAGATCAAATACATACTTTTACAAGCAATATATTGAAAGGATCCTCATTCCTCAAACACACGATTCTCATTTGTAAACACTAATATTAATATCATGGAAAACCTCAGAAAAGAAAAGAACACAACACAAATTAAGAAATTGAACAACTAGTTTGCTTGACCACTTTAGTTTATATATGGAAAAATTAATAACCAACCAAGTCTAATCTTTGAAGATACAACCACCCAGACTTTGTCGGGGACTTTACAATTAAAGGATTTTTTTCCCCCAAGATCTACAATTAAAGGATCGATCAAGCTAGCTACATATAATTTAAAATCTATAAATAATGTGTGTATATATATACAACTATAAATTATATTAATTTGTAGGATCTCACTAAAAGTAAACACGTACGAACAATTTAATAAGTAATTCATTACAAAAGACTATACACCTATAGCTAGTATTATGATTATCGAAATCATGGATAACAATCACTATATATATAACCATCAAGATTAAACATGCAGAGGCAGAAAATCTTAATTGTTAATAGAGAAACTTATTATGGAAGTCAAAGATATTCCCAAAATAAAGAATTAAAAAGAGAATTTATAGACGGCTATTTATCCTAATAATTTATCAATCTAAACTGGAAAAATAAATAAATAAATAATTGATATTACACGATCTCCCTCAGAGCTATATATCCTCAATGATGGCTGTGGTGGCTATGGTTGAAGCCCATATCCATACCCATACCATGGTGGTGGTGGCCTAAATCTAGTGCTGAATGGTGGTGGTGGTGGTTGTGTGGCACTGGTGCAATGTGGTGGTGGTGGTGTGCTCTATCCTTATGTTGGTCGGTGTAGAAAACTAAAGAGAGAAATGAACAATTATTGATTTCATTGATAGTTGATTTACAATAGCTTAGGGATATATATACATGTATGGGGGTTGGTGTGGGTTGGTTTATAATGACAATTGTGACATGGTGGTGATGGCTTTTGACAATGTAGCACACCATCTAGAAGGGTTGAAATTGACAATGTAGCACACCATCTAGAAGGGTTGAAAGTGGTGTGGTGATATAACATTTCTAACACCCCCCCTCAAATTTAAGGTGGCAAATGGGAGGTCAGCTTGAGTTTGGAAAGCAAATTCTGAAAGCGACCTGGAGGATAAACTTTAGTGAATATGTCAGCAGGTTGATCTATGGATGAGATCGGGATGAGATGAATGGTGTTGCTAGATACATGCTGGCGAATGAAGTGACAGTCAATCTCAATATGCTTTGTTCGTTCATGAAAAATATCATTGTGAGCAATCTGAATAGCACTTTAATTGTCACATCTAAGGACAGTTGGAAGATGTTGAGAAACTCCCATGTCCGAGAGGAGCCAACGGAGCCAAATAATTTCTTGAGTGGTGTCAGCCAGAGCACGATATTCTGCTTCTATACTGGAGCGGGAAACTATGGTTTGTTTCTTGCTACACCAAGATATAAGCGAATTGCCCTAGAAAATACAGTAACCGGTAGTTGACCGTCTGTCAGTTGGATCACCAGCCCAGTCAGAATCGGAATAGGCACGTAACTCAAGGGAGGACGTAGATGAAAAATGAAGACCATGAAACATTGTCCCTTTGATATATCTGAAAATGCGAAGAACAGCAGTATAATGAGTTGACTATGGAGCAGACATAAACTGACTAACAATATGAACGGCATGGGCAATGTCCGGACGAGTGACGGTGAGATAGACCAGGCTACCAATAATTTGTCGATACAAAGTTGCATCACTAAGAGGAGTACCATCAAGAGGAGTAAGTTTGGTACTTGGTTCCAATGGAGTAGGCGCAGTTTTGCAGTCGGTGAGACCCGCACGACTAAGAACATCAGAAGCATACTTGGCTTGGGAGAGATAGTAACCAGCAGAATCAGATAACACTTCAAGCCCTAAAAAATAATTTAGACGACCGAGATTTTTCATTTCAAAGTGGTGACTGAGAGATTGTTTGAGTTCAGAAATACCACTAGTATCATTTTCGGTAATAATCATGTCATCTACATAAAGAACCAGAAGTGTAATACCAGTAGTCCTCTTTCGGATGAAGAGCCCATAGTCATAAGTACTAGAGTTGAAGCCCATTGTTTGAATAGTAGAGCTAAACTTTTCAAACCAAGCACGAGGGGCTTGTTTTAGACCATATAAGGCACGGCGGAGCTTGCACACTTGAGAGGAGAGTGATGGAACCCTAGAGGAGGTTTCATATAAACTTCTTCTGAAAGATCACCATTTAGGAATGCATTCTTTACATCCATTTGAAAAAGTTTCCATTTTCGAATAGCAGCAACAGCGAGAAGGCTTCGAACAGAAGTTAAACGGGCAACAGGTGCAAAAGTTTCCTCATAATCAATGCCGTATTCTTGATTAAAACCTTTTGCAACAAGTCGGGCTTTATATCGATCGATGGATCCATCTGATTTGGTCTTAATTTTGTAAACCCATTTACATCCAACTGCTGTCTTCCCTGTGGGAAGGGTGACCAATTCCCATGTCTGAGCTTTTTCTAAGGCCTGCAATTCCTCAGACATCGCTTGATGTCATAATGGGTTAGAACTAGCCTCTTTATAAGTAGACGGCTCATGATGAGAAAAAATAGTGGAATAGCAGTGATAATCACGAAGATGATGAGGAAGTTATCTTACCCGTGTGGAATGACGAGGAGTGGATTGTCTTGTTGGATCGTTGGACGAGTCAGTGTCATGTGGATAGTCCGTGGTAGGCCCAGGAGATAGGTTGGGGGATGAATGAGAGTCAGTGATCGGGGAGGTAGATTCAGCTGGGGATGAATTAGATTTAGGGTTTAGGGAGGTAGATTTATCGGGAAGGGGAATCTCACTTGATGGGATAGAGTCAGGAGGTGCCTGTCCAGGTGTGGGTTGAACAGATGTGTTGAGAGGATAGAGATCGCCAGTGGAGCTAGTGAAAAAAGGAATAGTGGTAGGATTGGAGACTTGGAATTTGGAAATGGATGAGAACATTTTGTGTTCCCAAAATATGACATGGCGAGACACACGAAATCGTTTTGAAATAAGATCCCAACACCTATAGCCTTTATGTTCTATCCCATACCCTAAGAAGCAACATAGTCGAGACCGAGGTTCTAGTTTTGAATGTTCATGAGGCTGAAGTAAGACAAAGCAGGCACACCCAAAAACTTTGAGAGGATTATAGCCAGGAGCATTGCCATACAACCTCTCATAGGGTGACTGATTGTGGAAGGCATGAATAGGGTGCCGATTAATGGTGTATACGGCAGTAAAAGTTGCTTCCCCCCAGAAACGTTCGGGACACCCACTGGAGATAAGAAGAGTACGAACAGTGTCTAGAATATGGCGGTGTTTTCTTTCAGCTCGACCGTTTTGTTGGGATGTACCAGGACAAGAATACTGAGAAAGGGTGCCTTGCTGACGTAAGAAATTTAAAAAATTAGATTCTTTGTATTCCATAGCATTGTCAGCACGAAAAATTTTGATTGGTCGAGAAAACTAAGTTTTGATCATTTGAGCAAAATTGTAATATAATTGAGGTAATTCAGAACGATTTTTCATAAGAAATATCCATGTAAATCGGGTGTAGTCATCTATAAAAACAACAAAGTATTTTGATCCCCCCATAGTATCATGAGGAGAAGGTCCTCATACATCAGAATGAATAAGATCAAAAGGTGCAGAAGAAAGGGAGTGACTTTTATTAAAAGACAAGGCGGGTTGTTTTCTAAGTTGACACGACAAACATGAAATATTTTATGACTT
Organism: Lonicera japonica; assembly: GCA_021464415.1. NCBI lineage: Eukaryota > Viridiplantae > Streptophyta > Magnoliopsida > Dipsacales > Caprifoliaceae > Lonicera > Lonicera japonica. The sequence goes on along the minus strand of CM038468.1, from coordinate 61,885,644 downwards.
AACAGTTCCTAATCTACCAGTAGAAACAAGAGTTCTAAGTTTATCAACCGACATATGACCTAACCGAGAATGCCAAAGTTCCAGGGATGAAATGGAAAAGGTGGGAGCAGCAACAAGAGTGGAAATGGAAACATCTGGTGGGGTGAGGAGGTGGATAAGCTCGAACATGCGACCAACTTTACGGCCTATCCCAATAACCTGTCCCGTCCGTGGATCCTACACATGACAACCAGAAGAAGAGAATAGAACAGTAAGACCAAGATCACAAAGTTGTCCAATAGATATGAGATCAATAGTCAGTTTTGGTATATGAAAAGTAGAGGGAAGAGATAAAGTGGATGTAGATACAGAGCCAATGTGGGTGACAGGTAATGGAGATCCATCAGCAGTTTTAATGGGAGATGTGTGGATGATAGGATTTTTGGAGAGAAAAATTATGGAATCAGAAGTCATGTGATTGCAGCAGCCAGAATCAAAATACCAAGATGTACTTGAAGTTACAGACAGTGCTTTAGATGAACCAGATAAAACCTGTCTTAACATATCAACAAGATCATTATTGGTGATGGATGGAGATTGATTGGATGTCTGGAGATTGGAAGCGACAGCAGTGACGGATTTGGTATTGGGTTTTCTGACAGGATTCTTGTAGCAATCAGAACCCCAATGTTTTGGGCCACGCTTGTGACAGTACTTGCATACTCGCTTGGGAAAATAGAGTAATATATGGGTTGTTTCATGGCAATAGGTGCATGCATCGGATGATTTCTCGAATTTAGATTGAGTAACTGCAAGTACTTCGGTTGAAGGATGAGAGTTTGCACCAAGCCAAGTTTCTTCAAAATGGAGTGCGGTAACAACATCATCAAGAGTTGGTAGGGGATGGCGATGCAAGAGAGAGGCTCGGACAGTCTCAAACTTGTTATGAAGTGCTATGAGAAGAGTCATTACTTGCTGTTGATCTCTGTAAGCAATGAATTTGGCAGCATCAAGGGAACATGACCAGACTGGTTCTGAAGCGGCCAATTGATCCCAAAGTATTTGCATTTCAGATAGAAATTCATCAATGGTTTGACTAGGTTGTTGACGTTTGGCGTGGAGAGCAGTCAACAATTGATACTGGTGAGCAAGATCCTTGGTTGTGTATTCAATTTTCAAGAAATCCCAAACTTCCTTTCCGGTTGAAAAACGCCCAAATTGTTGATTGATGGTAGGAATTGAAGTATTTCGGCACCAAGTGATAATGTCATCATTTTTGGCAATCCAGTCATCTTGTCTTGTAGCAAAATTTTCATCAGATTCATCTTGTCTTTTGATTGGTTCGGTAACCTCTCCAGTAATGAGACGCCACACTCTACGGGCTTGAAGGAAACTAGTCATGGCTTGGGACCAGTGAATATAGTTGGGCCCATTGAGGATGATGGAAATTGGTCGAGAGATTTCAGTGCGTTCCATTGGCTTGGGTGAGAGGACGTTGGAGGATGTGGATGTAATTGAATAAGATTAATTTATTTTTTTTTTGTTGGACTAAAATATAAATAACGTAAATATGAGGGGGTAAATCAAAACTCTTGGCTTATGGATGATGTGAAATATAAATCAGAAAGTTTAGGGTCTAGAATAAGAAAATCATAAAGTTTAGGGGCTAGAATAAGAAAATCAGAAAGTTTAGGGGTTAGAATAAGAAAATCAGAAAGTTTAAGGGCTATAATAAGAAAATCAAAAAGTTTAGGGGTTAAAATTGAAATAAAAGAAAGTACTGGGGTCAAATTGAAAATAAATCTAACGACGTCAGGAATATTCTGTCAAATCTGACGCAAAGAAACGGAGGTTAACGTCCACGTGGCGTATGACTGGATGACACGTGGCGATGACGTGGCGATACATGGCACTGAGTTGGATGACACGTGGCGCTGACGTGGCGACACGTGGCAGTTGTTTGAATGACACGTGGCGACACGTGGCGCTAGGGCATACGTGGCATGCCACGTATTGTCTTCTTCAGCTGCAGGCGCGTGGATTTCACGGAGAATTTTCTGGTTGGTTTAGTCGGCGCGTGAGGGCGCGTGGCTTGGTCAAATTTGTTGATTCAAACGCAGTTGGTATCTTCTTCTTACTGAGATCAATATTATGTGATGGTTTTTGGGTTTGGATATATATACTGGATGGACGAAGCACTTTTCAGTGGTTAAGATGGGTTTTTATGGGTTTGGCTTTGGTGATGGTAGAAAATCAAGGCGTGGAGGTGGTGGAGGATTGGAAAATGCTCTGATACCATGTAGAAAACTAAAGAGAGAAATGAACAATTATTGATTTCATTGATAGTTGATTTACAATAGCTTAGGGATATATATATATACATGTATGGGGGTTGGTGTGGGTTGGTTTATATTGACAATTGTGACATGGTGGTGATGGTTTTTGACAATGTAGCACACCATCTAGAAGGGTTGAAATTGACAATGTAGCACACCATTTAGAAGGGTTGAAAGTGGTGTGGTGGTGGTGTGGTGATATAACATTTCTAACAGTCGGGATAGTTATTCAGCTGAAGATAATTAAGATATGTTGCAGTACTAGGAATAGTCGATTGATTTTGGCTCTTTGGATCAAGAGCAGAATTGCAATTTTGCTTTTGCTTTTTTGGATCATCGGCAGCAGCAGCATGAGGACCATCGGCACAGGCAAACAGGATCATTGATATAATGAATATCATCGGCATCATCACTATAATAAACCATACCAACAACAACCCGAACCCCAAGCCTCCTCCGACGCTAGTATTAGCATGAAGAAACACTACTGCTCCGTTCAGCAACCTCGCCATCTTAATTAATTTGCTAACCTCAGCTCGTATGATGTTAACTGCACGCTATAAATTAATACTAGTAATTGATTTTCGATCATCTCAACCCCTCTCTTTTTTATAGCTAGCTAGGGAACAAAATCCAAGTTGAAGTTGGATTATATTGTTTGTTTTTGAATTCCACCCATCCTCTTTAACTCTAATTTATGTATTTACTGTATATTAAAGTTTCAGAATCTGCGTTAGAATTAGAAAAAGTGGATTATGTTTCACCAACAAAACTAAGGGTGATTTTATTTCTATCCACGATATCTTGCAGTTAATCCGCATCATTAAGTTAATCCGCATTGCCACTAAATTAATCCACGAATGTGGATAGACCGACAAAAAAATATTATTGATTTAATTTTATAAATATTATTTTATTAATGATTTAATATTAAAAAATCCACTAGATTGATAACAACATCCACTTTAATTAAATAAATAAAAATAGGGGCAATTAGTTTTAAGGACAAATATTCCTTTTTTATCTATCTAAGGACACAACTTTTATACCAAAACTTTAAAGTCCAAAGTTTTGTTTAAAATACATACTTTTATGGATAAATAAATTAAATTAAATTAATATAGTTACAAAACTAATTTATATTATTGTTATTCCTATAATGTCACTATCATCTCATTGATTATAAAACTAATCTAAACTTTTAAAATCTTGCTAGAAACTAATATCTATAAAATCAAATTTGAAATTTAAATTTAAACAGTCAAATAACTTCTAACAACTTAAGTAATTACTAAAATATAGAAAATCAAATAATTCAAAATTTAAATTGCAACAATCAAAAAAAATTAAACAACCTAATCAATTTGATTTGTAATTAACAAGGGTGATTTTATTTTTATCCACGAAATTTGTCAGTATATCTCTCTTTTTGGGTTTTTTTGAGATAATCTGTATTACCCTCTAAGTTTAACCACGTTGTTGGATAAACTTACAAAAATCAATATTGGCATAATTTTTATAAAATAATGATTCTTTTTAATTCAATTGTAAATTATCCACTAAATTTTTACTTCTATCCACCGTCATATAATATATCAAAAAATAAACATAAATTGTATAATAAAATGATATTTCTAATAAATATAATTTATTGTTAATTATATCCACTTTCCGGAACTCGAGATTAAACTATAAGATTAGACTATAGTCTATGATTCACATTTGTTTTTAGAATTAAGACTATACAATATATAATTCACATTAGTCTTGGAATAGTAATTAAACAGTAAGTATAATTTGAAACATTTGTAATACGTCTACAAAATTTAGTTCCTACCTAGAAGTAAATTAAAATTATAACTTTAATTACAGATTTATCATGGCAAACAAGAAAACAAACATATATTATAATTGAATATTCTTCCTTTGACTTGAAATGGATTGAGATTGAAAGAAACGACGTTTGTTGCCTTCGATTACTAATTCTTTTTTAGTTTCTTAAGTTCTAATTTTTCTTTATTTTTATTCATTTAGAGCCCTCATTGTATAGAAAAAAGAAAAAGAAAATAGTAGAACTCATTTGTTGAAAAAAAGTATTTGTTAGTATTATGATGTAATAATATAAATTAATTTCGCTCAGTTTTGTAGTGTTGTATATTTTTGATGAATAATGAATCTATAGTACTTGTATCAATATACCTTTTAACAAATTAAGAAAATATATTATTAAGAAAGTATATTCTAATTAGGAAACTAATTTTAAAAGTAAGAAAGTATATTTTAATTAGAAAACTAATTTTAAAAGTAAATACATTTAAAAGGATTATTAATTGGTGGATATACTTCTCAATTTTTATAAGGAAGTTTTGAGAAGTTTATTTCAATGTTAACATAAATCAAGGGTGGATGAACTGCAAAAAAACCCGCGGACAAAAATAAAATTACCCCAAAACTAATTAGAAATTTAATTAATTACTTACCAAATCTATCTTGGATAAAATTTAACAAATTAAAAAAAATCCTGTTGAAATTCAAAAACAGCGTTAATCACTTATGATTTGTCACAATATTAGTTTTACTTAAATTACATTATTAAACACAATATTTTTACCATGTTGCAGACCTTAGTAATAATATTACTAGGGGTGTTCAAAATCCAATGAGGTCCAATCCAATCCAATCCATTTTTCCTGGATTTTATGGATGATTGGATTGGATCGGATGGAAGGAAAACCGAAAAAATTGGATCCCCCCCCCCCCCCCCCCCCCCCCCCCCCCCATAATTTATTTAAATAAGTTTGAAAATAAAAATGAAAATTTTTTATTTTTTATTTTCTCATTTAATGCATCACATTGTATAGGATTCTTTTATATGATCCGAAGAATCCGGATCGAAACCGATCCAATCCAACATTTAATTGTGACCGAATCGGATATGGACACCCCTAAATATTACGGTATCATGAGGTGAAGTTAGGAAAGACCCCCCCCAGTTTGGAATCCAACGTTAGCTTTCTTTGCCGAGTAGAATCTCTTTCTTCATCTGTTAATTCACAATGCAGAAGTACGTACATCACCTTCGTCTTTGTTGATTCACAATTAACGTGGCACCGGCAAGTTGGTGCACGGTTCCATTTACAAGAGGATCAATAATTTTATTAAATTACATTATTTATGAATCAACCGCTCTCCCTTTTTTCATACTTTTCTCTTGCAAATCTATGAACCAGATTTTTTCAATCAAAACTCTTTGCATAGATTAGGGCACAGTTCAAAACTAGTCAAGTGAAAACATGCTAGCCCATCAAACACCTCGTGTTCCCATTTGATTTTCAGGTTACAAGCTGCAATACATATAAAGCCGCCATGGACTCATGGAAATCTTTCTGTACGTGAACAACAGGATTTTTCTCATCCTCCGTTGTTTGCCAAGCTAGGTGAAATCGTAGAGATGGCTAACTGAGGAGAGAGAGAGTAGAGAGAGGTGGCAATCCACATCAGCGTTTGTTATATTTTGACCGATTCGGTTTGTGCATATAACATCATTGCATTCTCAATTGTAAGAATTTATTAATATCATTGGAAAGGTCATCCACAAAAATCATAAGAAAATAAATGAAATGAACACAATTACAAAGAAATTGAAGACTGAATTAATGGAGATTTTTTGGGGCGTCACACCATTAACTACATGCAAATGGCTTACAGTTTTATACACTCTTAGACGTATGTTTATTACACTTTTATAGATGTATGTATGTATCATCAGTGAGCTGCTGCAGCACACATATGGCGCGTATGTGCTGCAGCCATAGCATTATGCGCCGCTTCATGATTGTTTTGGTGGTGACCACCACCATCAGGATCAGGATCGTCTACACATGAAAACACGATAATTGATATCATAGAAAATGGCATCACTACAGCACATAATATGAACATTCCACCTGATGATATTTGAACAGCAGTGGCCCTACCATTATCAGACACGGTATTCAAGAACCTGGTCATTTTACTTGCTCAATTTAGTGTGTGTACACATATATATATATATATATATATCTTAAACTTGGCAGTTGCTTTATGTTCACCAAAGTCTAATCTTTAAAGTTGCAACCATCTCTTTTTTATAGCCAAAAAAGGAAAGGGGAAAAATCAAGTTAAACCTTGGGAATTGTCTTCCATTCTTTCCTATTCCAAAGAAGAGTACACTGCAGTTTGAGCATTCCATGCTGTCATGTCAGCTGCATGACATATAGAGTTTAACAAGCAAGATTATAGATGACTTTTCAAAGTCAAAGATGAGTATATCACTTGAATTTTAGATCTACACGGTTTCTTTTGCGTTCTGTTTCCATGATATAGTAATCACTCTATATGAAAGTACGAGTGACTAAACATATAAGCAGGGGTAGAATTACTGCCAAAGCAATTGCAGTTACAAGAGTAGTACTCTACCATATGAAAAGATTCTATCTTTTCTGTTTTAGAACTCGTTCGGTTCAAGTTTTCATTCTTTCCTGGAATCATAGAATGGTAATTCACACTTAAAAGTCTCTTATAGATCATGTCAAGAGGTGTTAAATCATAAGTTGATGAAGATCAAACTTTCCATGTGAAATTACCATTTTGGGTTCTAGGAACAACAAAAACTCGAAGCAAACAAGTACCTAGCACAGAAGTCGTGGGATCCATCATTTGTTATTGAAAAAAGTTTGTTAGCTTTTGATCATTAAAGAAGTAATACTGATTCTTGGCCAAGGGATTGCTAAAATTTCATTAGGCCATAATTTGATTATGCCACAGGGATGTGTTATTTAAGAATCATTGCTAAATTTGATTATACCTACTCTTTTAACTATACCACGGCGAATGCTCTTAAGAATTTTGAAGTGATCAGCAATTTAACAGCAAATTTAATGGAGTGTTAATTACCTTCTTCATCATATTTCTGTAGTGGTTTAGGTTTATCATGACTGTGATTGCACAGTACTCTTGCAACATGCTTCAGTGATGGGAATCCGTGGATCGGAGACTGAGCCATCCAAAATATGATTGGCTACCCAGTTGTTTGCGGCTTCAGTGTAATGTATGCTATCCCAGCTGATGTATTCTAATGGATTACTACATGAACCCCCATAAACTTCACTCCCATTTACTATCGCCTTATCCCCACATCCAACGTGGTAATCTCCATGATGCCCACAGCAGTACCCAAGAGGATCACTAAAACCTGAGGAATAGAGGAAACAAGTGAATTCCAAATTATTACTCTTATTAGTACTCTATCGGCTCTTTCAAGCAATTGCTAAAATTTCTGATATAAAAGTAAATGAGGATATATGGGTTCAACATAGAAAACAGAAATCCTATGATGAGTTATTTGGAAAGAGCAAAAGTATACAGAGGATTGTTAGTCCTACCATGCTTCTTTGCTTCACTAATCAGATCATATTTAGCTGAGTAGACGTCAACATAACTAATGAATGCATCATGAAGTTGAGTCCTTAGTTGGGAGACTTTGTCCTTAAGCTGTTTGTTGAACTCTTGAGCCAAATCGTTGTAAGATTCCACACAACCATTTTGGTCAGCATTCCCAGGTTTTGGTGGATAATTTATAACAAAATAAGGTAAGCAACCAATAGGACCAGTATTATGAATCCAAAATGCCCTTGCTCCTTGTTTGTTAAGCTTCTGAAACAAGCAATTTTTGCCTATTATGTGCAGATGTAATAGTGAAAAAAGAACTGTGTCATCAAAGAGACTACATTAGCATAAGTTTAGCTTACCTTTACGGCTGAAGCAAGCTCATCAATTATATAGGGAATGTGCGTCTTAACCTGCTCCTCTGCCATTGAAGTAATCCCAGCATGAAGATCATTCTGTCCAGTATCCAGTGTGTAAAGAGCTTTTGAGAAATCCTCAGGTCTTGGAAGATCTCTTTTAATGTGAGAGTTTTTTGCTGAAAATAAATTACCATTCAAATATGGGTACACATAACAAAGCCGACTAATTTATCTTGTGTGGAGAACTTCTTTAGTAATTTTGAAAAAGGTAGAACAACTTGTAATATTATACAGGTACACACACTGATCTAACCTTGATTGTATAACTCAGCGGTGCGTTCTTTAAATTGTTCAAACTGCATAAGTTGCACTTTGAGGCAGATGGGGTTAAAACGTCCCTTCAGCATTTTGGCATCCGCGGACTGAATTGTAGACCCACTGGCAGCAAAATTTGCCCCATGTCGGAAATTCGTTTCAATGGAATCCAAATAAGCACTCAAGTATGACAAACCCAACTTTTCGGCTGCAAATGAAATTCAAATACACATCATAGAGAGGGTGGAGTATGCCAAAAAAATGTGAGTTTCCTTTTTCGTGTTCATTTACTTGCATTATACACTGTGCCTAACTACAATTATCAGATTCATTACTTGTATCTAAATGAAGTAATGAATCCACTTCGTAGTTGGTTCATATTTCCTCTGAAGAATGTCCTGCATAATGTGCATCAGAGAAAACAAGATCCCGGCAATGATTCTGATTTCCGGCACGAATAATAAAAAGGATCCCGGTTATCAAACCCATTTTAGGGCCAAAATGATTTAACTGCAGAAACTCCAAAACCCAATTCCGAGTAGTTTAACCAATCTCCTCAAGTAAGAGAAGAAGTGGCAAGTAGAAATGTAGAATAAGAAAACTAAACTTGTAGGTGCCAATGATGCCAAAGTGAGCCATAATAATATAATTTCCAAGATGTTTCTCACTAATTGACTGCAAGTCTGCAGCAAACACTAAATTCCTATATTACCGGAGAAAAGGAACAGGAAATTTATTTTGTAACTAGACTTTCTTTACCTATAAAATCAATGACAAGACGCCCATCGGAGTAGCGGCCAGAAGGTTTACCAAAGAAGGTCTGGCCATTAGGAAGATGAGCTCGACCGAATGTTGCTGATACACTTCCTGTGTCGGAATTCGAATCACCAAAGTTGTAAACTGCGGGGAATTGGCAAGATCCAGACTGACCAAGAGTAAATTTTCTTCTTCTTCGTCCAATTGCCATGAAAAATGAGAATGTGGCAATTAAAAAAATTGCAACTATCACTGCTTCAGTGATCTTCTTTAGACCCCAAGGACCCTTCCAGCTCCTGCTGAAGCTACTAGGTCTTACTCTTACCCAATCCATGGAGGAGAACACCTTATAGTAATGTCAGTTCTTTCAGACCTTTTGTCAAACACATGGTGTGTATAGCAAAAAAATTCGGAAATCAGTCTGATTGTCAATTCAACTGAAAGATGGAAGAAACGTGCAGCACCCAATGATACGCTAAACTTTACAAAACTTGCTATTGGATAAGAAAGGGGAAAGAAAATAATAAAACTGGTTACCGAAAGAACGCTTATAATCAAGTCAAAAGTAGGTGTTGCAGGAAGGCGAGATCCATACAAGAATTTATGATGAAATCATCCCTTCTCTCAAAGATGACATACAAGATTCAAGATTGTCATTTTTGCCTAAAAATGTTCCACGATTCTGACCCTCAACTTCTATTGACATTTCTTGAAGGGTGTAATATTGTTAAAGGAACATGCTAATGGTTAGAATAATGTGTAATTTTAGAAGGTGATTTTAATTTCACCCACTTAAATAATTTTCTCACCCCACTTTAAAAAAAAAAAAATTCTCACCTCATTGATTTTTTCAAAAATCTTTCGACTCACCCCAGGTGGGGGTGAGTTTATTAAAAGTATTATCTCTATAAAAAAATAAACATTTAGTGACGGATAATTTGTCACTAATATTCACAAAAATTTAATTGCATAGAATTTATTATATTATGACTGGAATTTGCATAGAAATTGAGGGAGGATAAAAACTGGGTATAATAATTCCTAACTCCTCTCTATCTAACATCAATGTAGGCTGGAATTGTTAGGCATTCTTCTTAACAAAGGCCAAACTGGTAACCATAGAAGGGGAGGTAACACATGAGATTTGAATAAAACCGATCAGCATTAATGGTATTTAGGGTTGCCCTTTCTAATTTAGAATATCGAAGTGATATTGACAAAGTAATTTGTTGAATATATTAAAGTTTAATCAAAGAGAAATATAGATTATGGAAATAAATGATGTGCTTTATCAAAATAAATAGAATTAAGAAAATTTACATATTTTTGAAGTTCGAGACGAAATCATATTCTCCAATCTTCTACTAATTAGTTTTGTTACTAATTAACTTTAGATAAGAAAACTTCTAGCAAACGAGAAGAGGCAAAGAAGGGAGATTATAGTATAGAACGAAAGAAAAAAGCGAGAAAAATAACGCTATAAGACATAAAATAATAATAGAAGAAAAGATTTTAATATGCTCAGGTAAAATAGCGGTAATAACATGGGATATTTTGATGGGTGAGTTTACAGATTTTAATTAGGTTATTTTAGGTTAAAACTATTTAATAGTGGGGTGAGAAACCTAATTTAGTGGGTGCATTTAAAATCACCATTTTAAAAATATATAATTTAATTTTTAAGGTAATATTATACATTCTCAAATAAATAATTACTTTAAAAATATGAATAGTCTTCTTGAAAATAAAATTTATGATAATATACAAAATGTATAGTGGGTAATTTAAACCTAAATGGATGAATCTTTGCTTCATGAGAAAAAAATTACAATAATTAACATAGATTGTGTACTAGGTAGAAACATAGATTATCTGTTTATTTTTCTAATGGAAGATGTAGTTTTTCTGGCCTATTTACAAGTTTAGGAAATACAGTTTATATTTGTTTTTTTGAAGCTTGCAATTAAAACTGATGGCTTTATAAATTGAGACATTTGGACTTTGCACCATACTTTTTTACCCTTAATTTGAGATTTTTTTCTATAATTTAAATTTTTTTACTTTGTACTTCACTATTAATTATTTCAGTCAAGTCCCGTTAATACACAAATCTAACTACGAAACAAATGCTCTTTTTCCTTTCTTGTTGAACTGAAAAGTCATTAATTTTGTTTTAATAATAACAATATATTAATCATGTTAACATGTGTGTTGAATTAAGTATAGCCATACCTCAATCATTATCATACGTGAACTGAAACTGACAATCTAAACTGAGATCATTCTTCTACAAGTATACATATCCCATTGGCTTGCCTCACTTAACATCTTTAATCAAGTAGTATTGATATATAATTCATTGAAGATCAAAGTCACTAAATAAGTGAAAAACCAAATAAACAAATTAGCATTCGAAACTCGTTAAATTGTAGATTAAGTAAGTGCTTAGATTTATTATAAAGTTTCTTCTTTGATCATTATAATAGCTTAAAAATAATCATATATCATTTTAGATTGATAGAAATAAATTTGGAATTAAATCTTTTTCAAAACATTGTTTTCCAAAAACCAATTTTCAAAAAAAAATTCAGAATAAATTTAAATGAGCATATTTTGAGCTCTTACAAAATAGTGTTTTGGAAACATGATTTTAACATTTTTCAAGAACTAAACTTAATTTTGGAGAAAAATTGTGAAAGTTCAAAAATTAGGATTTTGGCCTGATGGATAGTGGTCATCCGTCGATTAAGGGCCATCAGTCGACTAATACCTCATAATATAATCGTTGGATTTATAATTTTTGCCACTTTTTGAAGCAAACTCTATACCTACTCTCCAAACGGCCATATCTTGATTGGTGTGTATCATCAAATAAACTATTTTTATATATTAGTGAGATGTTTTTTCATTGTAAAAACAAGAGTGATTCTTTATGAGTATAGTAATAAAATTTCACTTGTAAGAGGTTTGATTTTCACCTGTAAGAAAATCGGTTAGTGAAACTTCTCGGGGGAACTACTTGGGCGCGGATGTAAGATCTAAATAATCGAACTGCGAGAAGAAAACGTCATTGGCCTTTTGGTTCAATCTTTTAACTCAAGCTTCTTATTTACTTGCATTTATTCCTATTGGTTGCTCTTGAGATTATTTGATTTACTTGATATAGATTTAGTTAAAGTTTTATTACTTAAATTTTCCTTCAAACTATTTTAAATTTCGGATTAAGTTTCGAAAATCCTATTTACCCCCTTTAGGGTTATTTTTCGACCTACACTTCCCTTTACCCCTAACACCCCTTTATTCTTCATCATATTCTACATATTCTTTTTAAAGTTTATTTCATCATATTTCCAATCCTTTATACTACTTGTCCTCGGCACTAGTGTCTTCACCCTTCGGTGGAGTATGTAAACATCAATCCTCAAACTTCATTATACAATATGGGGGACCATAATATATCCCCTATTTTTCCCTATTATTTTTTATGACCGATAAGAAATTATGAGGCACCGTTAATGGAGTCAATGGATTTGGTAGATTGGATTTTAAGTGGCTTACTAACATGAAGAATTTGAGGAGGAATATTAGCATAAAGCGATCAGTAATGAAGATGAAACATTCAAGGATGAACATTAGCACATATTAGCGACTGCTTAAAATTCAATCTACCAAATCTATTGACTCCATTAATGGTGCTTTGTAATTTCTTATACGCCATAAAATGCAGCAAAGATAAGATTCTAGTACGGATAGATTGGAAAGTGAAGTTTGACGGTGGATGTTTATGTACCGTCGCCGAATGGTAAAGACACTAGTGCCGAGGACGAATAGTAGGAATGTTGTGACCAACCCGGACACCAAACACTCTTATTGAACCGAGCCGAAAATAACTGAGCCGAAAAAAAAATCGAAACCAAAATGAAAATATCGAACCTAAACCGAAGAGGTTCAGTTCGGATCTAGGTTTGGCTAATCCAAAATCGAACGTAAAATAACCATTAAACATAAAATGACGTCGTTTTATATATATATATATATATATATTTATCCCCAAACCCTAAATTGCTAAATGCCTAAATTGCTTGTGTGTGTTATGAATATTATTTTTTAAACTTATTTTTTTGAAACTACTTTTAAAAGTTAAAACTTTTTTTAAAAACTTTTTTTATAACAATTTAATCACTTTCAAAAACTGTTTTTTAAATTATTTTGATTTTACTGTTTTTTAGTTGTATATAATGTTTATGAATATTACTTTTAATTTTTGTAAAAAAATATACATCAAAATTGAACAAAGCCGAACCGAAAATTTTGATTCGGGTCTGGGTTTCAAAAATTTAGAAACTAAAACCAAAACTGAATTTGCATATTCGGTTTGGGTTTGGATCTGCCGAATTCATACCCCAAACCAAACTGAAAACACTCTTAATGAATAATGCTACTTTTTAGATGAGGATAAGGGGAGAAGGAAGTGGCGAAGTAGGAGAATGAGGCGAAGAATAAGAAGGATGAGAAGAAGAAGGGGAAAAAGGAAGAGGAGGATGAGAAGAAGAAGAAGAAGAAGAAGAAGAAGAAGAAGAAGAAGAAGAAGAAGAAGAAGAAGAAGAAGAAGAAGAAGAAGAAGAAGAAGAAGAAGAAGAAGAAGGAGGAGGAGGAGGGGGAGGAGAATGAGGAGAAGAATTAGGAGGAGGATGAGGAAGATGTGAAGGAGAAGAAGAAGGAAGAGGAGGATGAAGAGTAGAAGGATAAGAAGGAGAATGAGGAAGAGTAGAAAGATAATAATAATAATAATAATAATAATAATAATAATAATAATAATAATAATAATAATAATAATAATAATAATAATGAGGAGGAGGAGGAGGAAGAGGAAGAGAATAAGGGGAATGAGGAGAAGAATTAGGAGGAGGATGAGGAAGATGTGAAAGAGAAGAAGAAGGGGAATAAGGAGAAGACTAAGAAGAAGAAGAAGAGGAATGAGGAGAAAAATGAGGATAAGGAGAAGGAGAATGATGAGAAGAATGGGAAGGCGGATAATGAGGAGAAGGAGAAGGAGGATGAGAAGAAGATAAGAATAAACAGAAGAATGAGAAGGAGGATGAGAAAAAGAAACATAAGAATGAGAATGAGGATGAGAAGAATAAATAGAAGAATAAGAAGAATGTGGAGAATGATGAGAAAGAGAAGGAGAATAAGGAAGAAAATGATGAGTAGAAAGAGGAGGAAGATGATGGGGAGTAGAAGAAGAAGAAGAAGAAGAAGAAGAGGAATGAGAATGAGAATGAGAAAGAGGATAAAGAGAAAAAGAATGATAAGATTAGAAGGATGGGGAGGATGATGAGAAAGATAAGAAGTGAAGGAGGAGGGATGAGGAGAAGAAAAATAAGAAGAATGAGAAGGAGGAGGAGAATGAGGAGGAGGAGGAAGAGGAGAATGAGGATGAGCAGAAGGAGGATGAACGAGAGGAGGATGACGAGAAAGGAAAAAGTGCATTTTTGCCATTATATTTGTTTATTAACGGAACCTAACATAAATAGTTGACAGGCGGGTGCAAAATCAAAAAATTTAAAATATGGGTCAAAAAGTGGGGTGTAAAGTCCAAATATCCCTTAGAAAGTCCAAATACCCCTTTTCAATAATCGTTTGACTTAACTCCCTAAAAATAGATGATATTAAATTATATTAACTATTTTTTCATTTTAACCAAAATACACCCTTTTGTTATTTTCTTCCTTCCGTAGTTTTTGGATCAGTTTAACCATGATTTTTCAATAAAATAACATAGCAATGGATATACCATTTGTGCTCTCTCTCTTTCCATCCCGCTCTCTGCCATCCCTTAGAGTAAAACTAACTTAACCCCACAGTTATATCTGGCTCTTGGCATTGCAAAATTCGACCTATAGAAGTAGCTTCCCCTAATTCGATGACCTCTGAACTTCATATTACCATTTATCCATTCCTCTCCATATATTAATTCGAACCTGTGATGATTATTTTAATATGAAACCTTAATTTATCGCCTCCGGTGAACAGGTGATTAATTGTATAATTTGTATGTGTATATATATGTATGGGTGACCAAAATTTCAGCCGGACCTATAAAAAGAAGTTCTTCGCATAAATAAATGCACTGTTAGCAGTAAAGGATAGAGGAGAAAGGTATTTTTGCTTTTATAGCTTTATAAATAATGTTAAGAACAATAAGACAATCTACTAACTTTTTTCTCTCTCTCTTTCTCTCTTTCCTTATCTTAGGTTTTTGAATCCCATGTATGAGCTATCTCTTTCTATTTATATCCAAAGAATTAGGATTATGATGCTCCATAAAGGTAACTAGTAAAAATAAAGCAAGGGGTAAAACATGCTTTACCCTGTAGCATTTTACACTTTACAAGTGTTATGATCTAGTGGTGTTACAGTATGAACTAGGGGGGTTCAATGTGAGTTGGTAATACTCTGTGATTCGATCGTGGTCTGTATGATTCTGTAATATCCTCCCACATGTTCTTTATGCCTTCTCACGTGCTGGTCACGTGGTACGTTCCTTACTAAGGTCGGCCGAGTTCCCATCATCCTCGGCATGATGCTGATGTCGGCATTCAATCCATTTTTCTTGACTCCCGCATTGTTAGGCTACCAGGTTGGATCCGTCGTTTGAGCCTTTAAAATGATGGACTAGTCCAAACTATCTTAGCAATATTTTATGCTCCTTCAATAAATATATAATTCATATATATATACACGGTATGTTTACACACGGATTGGTCCAAAAATCAGCAAGTGGATTTCACTCTCCCCCTCTCTCTATAAAAAGGGTGTCCTATTTCTCTCTCTTTGTTCCTCAGTTCTTTCTTTTCTCTTCATAAATCTCTTCTTCTCTCTTATTCTTCTTTCTCTCAACTTATGAAAATGGTGTTTCTTTATCTTTGTTTCTTTCTCTGCTTCTCTTTCCGTTCCTTTATATTTGTAAAATCTCAATCTCTCTATCTAAACTCAATGAATTTCTCATCCCCCAACGCACACACATTTAACTAACCCAATCGAATTGCCTAATCAAACCCAAATTAAACCCACATCACACTCAATCCAGCAAAATTAAACCCAAGTCAAGCCACTTACCGCACCAAATTTCAAGACCTAAATTAAGAAAGATGAGCCTTAGCATATGATATTTCTTTTTTTCAAATTTTCAAGCTATTGTTTATTTTGATGATATTTTGATTTTTAAGAGAAAAACTGCATGAAATCTTAACCCATGGTTTAAAAGTGATTTAGGTTTTAAGAAATAAAACCAAAATTTATTAAAATCTTAGGTTGGTAATGGCCTTTGTTGGAAAAGAGAGAAGAAGAAGAAATTTATGAAGAGAAAAAAAAAAGAAAGGAACAAAGGGAGACAGAGAGAGAGAGAGAGAGAGTGGATCACTTTTTGGACCAATCCATGTGGATTGGTCCGTGTGTGAAACGTACCGTATATATATATTATTCCATAAAAAGATAAAAGAGAGAAGAAAAAAGAGTTGGAAAATAGAAAATGGAAGGTTTGAAATTACTCTGCCTCATGCTAATTTTTTTTTTCACTGAAATTGAAATTCGAAAATAGAAGATTTGGAATTGTTCTGCCTTGTGCGAACTTCCCTTTTGATCTATTGAAGATCAAGCTTTATTATAAAAAAGTTTATTTTTTTTTACCCATATCTTCCTTTAAAATACCAGATTTGGCCATCAAATTAAGGCTTCTTTCTGGTGCTTGCCGAGTTCACAAATTAGTGCATATACACACAACCCGACTTTACATCACCGGTGTTCAGTTGCTTGCCTTTAAAAGAAATTCTTGTTTGGTACTTGTTTTAAAAATCTTATTTTTTACTTTTCAGAATTAAATTCACTTTTTATCCAAATTATTTTATGAGTTTGTTTGATGAGTTTTACTTTCTCTCTTGAGTTTTTTTTCTCATCTACCAATTTTAAATTTTAAATGTTTTTATAAACTGTCGAGATCCAACTTGAAAAACTGCCAGTTAAATCCAGCGTTGATCCCAACACGTTACCACCAGGCTACTTGCTGGTGGTTATGTTTTATATTTCTAAAACTCATTTAAATTCCAAATGCGACAGGCTTGATTTTGACTCTTAAGACTGAATGAGATGAATGTTGTGCTCTTGTTTTTTAAGCCAACAATAAAATTAAATTACGAGTTAAAACATCAAAAATCAAATTATAAATTATAAAATTTCATTTTGATCTTACTTCAAATGTTTCTCCAATCTTTGGCTTTTTACTGGAGTAAATACTCAAAACATTCTGTCGGAGCTCCATAACATGTTAATGGTTTTTTTATTTAGATTGAAAGAAAAAGAGAGAGGAAGTGTATTTAATTTTAGAGAGATGTGAATTTGTTGTAGGTTTAAAGAGTATGCCCCTCTTTGGTTCAAAACTAAAAAAACTAATTTTTTAGTTATCTACTAAAAAATACGCTTTACTTTTATACTTTTTAAAATTTATTTCACTTTCCTTTCTCTCTCATAAAACTTTTAAACATTATAACCTTAAATTAAAAAATCGGAATTAGATAAATATATTTATATATATTTAAAACTTACTTATCGAGATTTATAAAAGAAGATCCATTGTAAATATTTTTTGAGTTTTTTCATAATTTTTTTGAATTGATTAAAAATAATCTACAAAAACCGAATTCACTTTCTAACCCACTTTCTTACTTCTCAACCTACTTTTATCTATTCAACTCAAAAATTAAACCAAACAAGGCCTAAAAGTTGGATTATTTTTTTTCCTAAAAAAAAAAAAAGACGAATAATAAAGGGCAAAATGGTCAAGACACAAAAAATTTGAACAGAGATAAATGTTCATCAAAAGCCAGTAGATTAAGTCAAATAATTATTGAAATTGGATATCTCTAATTATGCAACATGTATGGGCACTTAAAAAACCCTTTTCTTTAATTCTAAGATGTGAATTTTACCGTCGCTTTAAAACTTAATATTTAGATACATAAGGAATGAGAGATAACGCATGTAAAATTTCAAATTGTTTGCTAATTTTACCTAGACTTCTACTTTTCCTCACTCCAAATCTTAACTTCTGCTTAAATCCTAAGGTTTTTTTTTCTTCTTCCAAACACGGGGTGAGGGACTATGTAAGGCCGTGACGAAAACATTTTCAAATTTCATTTTCTGAGTCCAAGGGATCAACAAAAATCATCATTCATACGCCCTCTTGTTTTACTGCCCTGTCTTCTATGTTGTTCTCATATGCAAACGCGCAAACCGCATGGAACTGCGTATCAAACCTCAGCGCTAAAACATGCATGAAAGAAATGAGGGCCCATAACAAAAACAACAGGGAACACCCAAAATGCTGATTAGTAAATGTTCCTTCACCTGAGACAAACTGAAAAGAAGGGAAAATGCAATTGTATACGAATTCAACACTCAGTGAACATTTACTTATCTCAGGAGTTCTCAGTTCCGTTACTTAGGTTCATTCCTCAAATCAAAATCAGGAAAAAATAAATAAAGTTGAGGCCACAAATGTAGTATTCTGTTCCATTGGGTAGAAAGGGAGAAATTCAAAATGAGTCCACATGCGCTGAAGTTCACCATCTCTCCCTCGAACTTGACCTGCCACAACCAATTCACCACATGTATTAAGATATCACTTCGAATTGCATTCTACACCCAACATAAACTATGACAATATAATGTAGAATTTGTCATCAAACACGAAAGTGTTACTTAATCCAAATTAGATCCAGAAGATTATTTGTGAATTTACCATTTTAGAGTCCTAGATAGCACAAAAATTATAACCAATAATGTCTTAAAAAGTTTCTCAAGAATATATTTATTTATTTGAAAAATAATGATGGCAAAGCATACCTGCCCAAGTCTCTGTTGCCCAAAAATCCTCTTTCCCTACCTCCCTGCCTGGCCCACGCATCCCCAGTACCACGTGATCGAGGACTCTCCATGAACTCCATACTTCTTGACTCTTCAGACCGAGATGGGGGTCTCTGAGGAACACTGGAAACCCTGCTGCCCGTACCAGAACCTGGCCTTTCAATAGCTTTTGGACCAAACCGAACTTTGTCATCCAATTCACGGATCAACACTTCCAACTCCCTTTCTTTGCTTAGTATTACATCATGTAAACTGTTTCGGTCCCCACCAGATCGTTCGGGTGTTTCTCCGTTAGCATTCGAAACCGATTCTTTCTCGAGTTCCTTTTTAAGATGGTCTATTTCTTCTTTCAAATTCTTTTCCACCTCCGTCTCAGGCCTGAAACAAACCTTTCCCCTTTAGAGACCAAGAAAGAGCTTCAACGGCACATGGATTACATATAAAGCAAACTCACATAAGCAAACAATTAGGCATACTGCATGCAAAATCAAGATTTTTATTTTTCTAGCTGACAGAAGTTATTATTTTTAACCACAGAGGGAGTATATATATGCTAGAGAAACAGCAGTCAAGCAATAATAAAATACAAAAGGAAAATGCATAAAGGGAAGTAAATGGGAAGTCCCACCAAAACAAAGTAAGTCATCATAACCTCTTAAATTGAAAAGTTTACAAAAGTAGCAGTCTCAGTAAGCATCTCAAGACATATTAAGAATGTGTAGTTCGCAAAGTCTAAGTATAATTAAGTGAAATGAATATTGTATATTGTTTTACTGCACTTTAGAGCCATGAAAAATAAATGCTAGAGGCCCTGGTTCAATTTCATTGTTATAGAAAGTAGAGTAGATTCAATAAAGTTACTCAGCATCCCTTAAAGAAGAAATGAAAGTACTTCTAACTTCTTCCAACAATGAAAGATTAGTTAGGTTGATGGCATAAACTTTGTAGTGATTTAAATAGGTATCCATCGACACCCGTACTTGTATTTGCATTTGCAGGCCAAAAGAATACCAATCTAAATAGAATACTTTCCAAAGAAACAGAAGAAAGCACCAATCATCTAATGTCTCTCCATTTAGCAAAGGGGGTCATTATGGTGTTCCCTTTTCTAGGAATGGTTTGAATATGGATGCAACAGTACCCCATGCAGCTACGCCCACCATCGCCCTTATGTATCTCAGTCATATATAGGGCTGCGCAATTGATGTATGAACACAGACTTGGTCCTTGAAAGAATTTGGTCTGCAACGAAATCTAAGAACTTGTTCACTTGGAATTCAAAACTTTTTCTAGGGAAGTTAGTGAGATTTACCATTTTGAAGGATGATTCATTAAAAGCTACTAAAAATTACTAAACTAATGGTGCAAGTTGCAGCTTACAATATTGCTCACAGTTTTAACAGCTACATGAAATGAACAATAGAAATAGATAAAATTCGAACCTTTCAACACGGCGATGCTCCAAATCAAAATCAATCTTCCTCCAATCCAAACCTCTCTCTTGAAGCAAAACTTCCCTAGGCTTAGCCTCACCAAAAGGATTAACTTTTAGCCTTGGTTTCACTGCCCCTTCAATTTGCACTGCAGACCCCTCAGAGTGTGAACTCCCAGGCCTGCTAGACTGCGAACTCGTCGGTCTACTCGTTCTCTTAACCTCAATTTCCATGTCCATTTTCTTCCAATCCAAACCCTTGTCAGCTAAAACCTCTTCCCTAGGCCGTGCCGACCCAAACGGGCTCGGCCTATTCGCCTTCACTGCCTCAGCTACAACTCCCTCACTTATTCTTGGCCGATCCAAAACCAATCGAGGCCGTTCCAAAACCAATCGAGGCCGTTCCTGTGCCCTATCTTGAAACCCTCCCCTAGTCCAACGCTCAGGTTCAGGCCCGGAATCACGAAAACCAGACCCGAATGTCGAAGATCTCTCGGACAATGGCTTCTTGCCAACTGCCCAATTGTCAACCTCATCTGCTTTTGAAAATCCTCCTCCACCAAGCGAACTGTACCGGTTAGGTCGTCCGGAATCAAAGGAGGGTAAAGATTTCTTTCCCATTGCCCAATTATCAACCTCGTCTGCCCTAGAAGGTTGATCGTAATCCGAAACCCTAGGAGGTGGAGGCCTCCTATTATCATCATCAAATCCGCCATAAGATCTCCTATTACTCCCCCAAGCAGAAGAATAATCAGCATCTCTACGGCCAGTCGGTGGTCCAGCAGAGGACCGGCCGTAAGACGAGAAGCCTCCGCCGAGACGTGGTTGCATTTCCTCGGAGGACCTTTCCTTGGGCCCCGTCGGGAGACGGAGCATCTCGTCGGGCGTCAAACCCTGGTAACCTAAACCCGAGGCCGAGGATTGCATGGTGAACTCTTGCAAGCTTATCTTTGTTTTCTTTTTGTGCTTGGTTGTTGTGACCGCATCTCTCAGGCTCGGAAAGCTCGGGGAGTCTCCTGTAGCGGCTGAAGCAGCGGCTTGTTCTTTCTCTTCGGCTTCTTCGCGCTCGGCGTCGGCGGCCCAAGCTCCCAGGCCCCAAGGTTTCGACATTGTCTGTCGGTCGAAACCCCAAAATGAGAGAAGGTTCAAGATATGCAGTTATGTATTTAATTATTATGTTATATATGAACGAGATGGCTAAGCTAAGGCTCTCCTTTGTTAAGGGAGCCACAGCTGGGAGCTCATACAAAGAGGCAGTGTCTGAGGTGGGCGGTTTTTTGCGGTGGTTTCCTCTCCACGGGGGTGCCGGAGTGGAGTGGAGTGGAGTGGAGTGGTGTTGTGTTGTGTTGCGTGGTGGTGTCCAGTCAGGAAATGAATAATCAATCCGGTACTTGCCTATTTCTTAAATGTGTTTTGGGGAAATTAGTTTTAAGCTCCTATTAATAAATAAATAAATTATATGTATTAGTCCTTAGTTCTTATCATATTTAAGTTATATTTAAGTTAAGAGAACGGATAAATTCCCCCTTATGAGAGGTCGGGAGAGGTTCCTGTTCAGCTGACAGGTTAAAGTTTTTCTGTTCTTTCTATTAACCTAGCGTAGTTGCTGTGTTATAGCTTCAGTGTCCTCTATTTTCACAATGGGAGATTCATCAAAGAGCATTGAAGAACTTTATGCGTATTAAATCTTGGTCCTCAAGATGGCCTTGATTTAGATCTAAACTCTATTCCAGTTGAAGAATCAAATCAGGATCTGAAGTGGTGTCTGATGGGTAAATTTTTTACAAGGCATACAATCAATTTTACGGCGATTCAGAAAATTATGCTCTCAGTTTGGTGTCCGTTTAATGAGATTTGGATGAAGGAGCTGGGGCCAAATCTGTTCCTTATACAGTTTACTAGGGGTGTATTCGGTTTCGGTCGGGATAGAAACTAGAGTACCCCAAACTTTATAGTTCGGTTCGGTTTCGGTTTTCGTACATATGAAACCCAAATCCTCCCCAAATTATTCGGTTTCGGTCCGGTTCGGTCTCATTTGATTTTTTTTGTATTGTTAAAACTTTAGTTCAAAATTGCACTAAAAATATAAATTTACTCAAAATGTGCTACAAAAAAATTATATAATGTATTTATTTTAATAATTAGCTTAAGTAAATATTTATAAATGTAAATAATTCATAGGATTGGATCATTTATATAATGTAAATGTTGTAAGAAAGTTTTCTTTTTTTTTTTCAACATATTGTAAGACAACTTAAATAATTACATTAAGTTAGCAAATATTTTTTTTTTTAAAGATTCGGTTTTTTCGGTCCAATTCGGGAACCCCGAATCCCCAACCCAAATCAATCGGTTTCGGTTTCGATTTTTGATTTCGGTTTCAGTTTTTTTTCGGTTCGGGAAATTTCGGATTGCAACATATCGGATCGGTTCGTTCGTTCGGTTTTTGGATTTCTGACAACACCCCTACAGTTTACTGACAAAATGGACTTTGATAAAGTCATAAATAATGGACCATAGACTTTCGATAGACACTTAGGTGGCGTTTGATAAAACATCTGAAAACTGAAACTGAAAACTGAAAACTGAAAATTAAACTGAAAACTGAAAACTGAAACTGAAAAAACTGTTTGTTTACTTCTGAAAACTGTGTCTGAAAAAATGTTGTTTGTTTGAATATAATACATCTGAAAACTGATTTTTTTTAATATGACAATTCTACCCTTACTTGTTTATTTAGATCAAATGAAATAAAAAAGACATAAAAATGCATCCCCTTGGCAAAGAAAACAAATCCCTTTTCTTTTAGGCATCCTTAATTAGCTTTTCCTTCAAAAGGAAGAAGGAAAGAAAACACCTTACCTGTGTGTGGTTGTGATGAGCTGACATAAAAATTAACTCAGGTAATCTCTCCTCCTAACATATCATAATCTATTCGATCTCATAATTTTTTCTTTATCTTGTCTTTACTTAATTCTATAGGCATCTCTCTTCGTCTTCTTCTTTTTCTTTAATGCTCATATGCAGAATCCTTTCAAAATCCAAACCAAAAACGAATCAACCACTAGCATGAATCAAACAAAGCTCTAAAAACAAATCAAACAAAGCCCTAAAAATGGGTATTGTGAAGAAGTAGCAGCGGCAGCAGAGGAGAAGAAGCTGTGTGAAGTTGGAGAATGAGAAGAGGAGAAGAGTGGCGTGGATAAAATGGGTATTGAGCAGCCAAAATTTTCAGATTTCAGATTTCAGTGGTAATTTTACCACTTAAAAATTTGGACCAAAAAATTCAGATTTAAGTGGTTTGGCACTGATTTTTTTTTTCAAACAAACAACACTTCTACCACTGAAATCTGAAAACTCTGAGTTTTCAGATTTCAGATGGGCAAACAAACACCCCCTTACTTGTCTTTCAGCCGTTGAGAGATGATGTCAACACACATGATATAGTTCTTAACCAAGTAGATTTTTGGATTCAAGTCTATGATGTTCCAGCAGGATTTCGGTCGAAAAGGGTGGCACGCGATATAAGGAATTTTATAGGGCAATTTGTTAGTTTGGACTCTAAGAATTTTGATGGTATGTGGCAGGAATACCTTCGAATTAGAGTTACAGTAGATGTCTCAAAATCGCTCAAACAAAATATGAAGATTAAGAAAGTGAATCAAGAGGAGTCGTGGATCAATTTCAAGTATGAGCATCTTCCCAATTTTATTTTTTTTGCGGGATAATTGGGCATGCAGAAAAATTTTGCGTCAAATTATACCAATTTCCAGAAAAAAATGTGCCACATTCATTCGAAACTTGGCTTCGGGCGCCAGCGCGTCAGCAATCTGGCGCAGTAAGTCAGCAGTGGAGGAGATTTTCCGGTGAAGACGGTAGCTCGGGGGGAGGAGGTCAGACCGGTGGGAGATTTGTTTCAAGGGGCAGTATGGTAAATTCAGGGCAGGGACCTACCTTTCGCAAAAATCAAGCAGATTCGACGTTTAAAAACACTGGGAATATTGCAATCTCAAATAATCAATTATTGACTAGTAATATGCCAATTGGCTTTCTGGTTCACGTTAATCCGTTATTTAAGGGATCTGGCTCAAATCAATCCTTAATAAAAAAATTGGGCGGAGACAATTTGGGGGAAAATGGCTTAATGGGTGGGCAAGATAATGGAAACAAAAATTCAAATCAAGTGGACTTGGATGGAGATGAGTTTATAGAAGTGGGTCAACCATACGAGCCACATATGGTGGTTATTAATGATAAAAAAAGGAGGCGGAGAGATAGTGGGCTTCAAAAATAGATGGGCTTGGTTATTGAACAGGAACTGGTTATTGAAAATTCAATTTTGCAGGGTTCAAAAAATGTTGTAGAAGCGAGTCCCGGTGTTGGGGCTCGTTAGGCCTTATGACGACATTAAGCGGAAACTGTCGTGGCCTGGGCAACCCGAAGACAGTTCGCGAACTTGTGGACCTGGTGTCCAAACATAAGCCTGATTTTATTTTTTTAATAGAAGTTAAAGTTCCGAGAAAAAAGGTGGAAAGAGTTCAACTTAAAGTTAATTTCTATGGAATGTGTTTTATAGAAGGTGTTAACAATGGAGGGGGTCTAGCATTTATGTGGTGAGATAAAAATACAACGAAACTCATTGGCCTCTCAAAAATTTTTGTTGATGTAATTATTTCTATGTCTGATGTATCGCATTGGCAGTTTACTGGTTTTTATGGGTTCCCGGAACGTGCTCGACATGCTGAATTGTGGAATCATTTAGGGCCCGTTTGGTTGCGTTTACCTAATTTTAGAATTAGTTAATTTTCGATTGAAAAATTGTGAATTTGTTCATTTAAAATCTAATTCAAGCCGAGAAATTTCGATTGTTAGAATAAAAACATGTTCTCTTTGTTCTATGTTATTTGTAGATGCATCAACATCATGAGCGATCTTCTCAAAAATAGAGTTTCAATTCTAGAATTAGGCATTTCATTTTACTTGAAATGACTCTTGAATTATCTTATTTACAATTGTTTAATTTACACAACCAAACGAAAAAAGGGCAATGTCACTTGTTTAAAAAATCTTCTTCATCAATGATTTATTGTCTGAAAGAAGGGGTAATTTAATCATTGGTTTTCGTGGCGCAGTAGAAGATTGTGGTCTGAACGATCTAGATTTGCGTGGGCATTTTTTTACATGGGAAAAGAGTAGAGGCAAGCTCGGTTTTACCAAAGAAAAATTAGATAGCTATGGTGTCTGATCAGTGGCAAATTTTATTCCTTTCGGCGGAAGTTATTAATATCCCGGTTGAATCATCAGATTATTCCGCTTTATTTCTGCATTTTCCAAACGGGTCAGACCCAAGACAAAAGATCTTTCGGTTTGAGAACACATGGCGGTTCGAGCAGAATTGTCGGGAGATTGTTATTGAATGGTGAGGTTCCGATGTTTCTATTGACTTCAGTTCTCGTATTAAAAATTGCGGCCAGGCCCTTCAGAATTAGGGAGACGCAATTAGACAACAATTCTGTTTAGAAATTCATCACTGTCGAAATCGTATTCGAGATTTTTCTGCCAAAAACGACATTCGGTTGCAAGAAAGGGTCATTGAAGAATGCTCTAAGCTTTCGAAATTATTATGCCAACAATCCATTTACTGGAAATAGAGAGCCAAGATCTATTGGTTAAAGGAGGGAGACATGAACTCGCGCACGTTCCATCAATACGCGACTGTGAGGAAGAAGAAAAACGAGATTAATTATCTCCATGATGATTCGGATAGAAAGAGAGACTAGAATTCGGGGTTGCAAGATTTAATATCACAATATTTCGTGGACCTGTTCACAAGTATGGGGTCTTTTTCGGCCCCTGTTATTGGTACAGTAAGGGCCATGGTTACAAAACAGCAAAATGTGCATATTTGTCGGAACTTTACAGCAGATGAAGTTATTACAGCGATGAAATCAATGCACTCGAACAAAAGCCCGGGCCCGGATGGATTCAATCCTTTCTTTTTCCAATCCTTTTGGGCGGAAGTAGGTTCGGAGGTAACTCGTTTTTGCTTACAATGTTTAAATTCATATTACCGGATAATATGAATGATGCGCTGATTGTTTTGATTCCTAAAATTAAAAATCCGGATAAAATTATTGATTTGCGACCGATATCATTGTGCAATGTTGTGATAAAAATTATGTCGAAGGTGTTGGTGAATAGACTTAAATTGGTGTTGGATTCGGTCATATCTGAGGCGCAAATTGCTTTTATTCCAGGACGATTAATCACTGATAATGTGCTGATTGCCTTTGAGGTAAGTTACTACTTGAGGCAACGAACTCAAGGGAAGGTGGGTTTTTCGTCGCTCAAAATCGATATGTCAAAAGCATATGACAGAGTTGAGTGGCAGTTTTTAGAAGATATGATGAGAGCGTTGGTTTTTGCTGATCGATGGATTAATTTGGTGATGCTTTTGGTCAAATCTGTCAAGTATGTGATTAGGCAAAATGGTAGAGATATGGGCCCGATTGTTCCATCTAGGGGTCTTCGCCAAGGGGATCCAAACTCACCCTATTTGTTCCTCCTATGTGCAGAGGGCCTTTCTTCTTTGATTAATGACTTATCGTTGTGGTATTATTCATGGATGTAAGGTAAATAGAGAGGCGCCAATGATTTCTCATCTTTAGTTTGCAGACGATTGTTTCTTATTTTTTAAAGCTTCGTTAGAGGAATGCAATTCCATTAAAAGTTGCCTCATTAGCTATGAGAAAGCGTCAGGTAAATTGGTCAATTTTACTAAGTCCTCCATTCTTTTCAGTCCTAGCACTTCAGAAAATATTCAAGAAGCTATTTATGGTATGCTGGGAGTTAGAAAATGTGTTAATCATGGTAAATATTTAGGAGCTCCGTTTCTAATTGGTCGCAATAGAATTGAGGTGTTTAATTATGTCAAGGAAAGAGCGTGGAAGAGGATGAATGAGTGGCGATCAAAAAATTTATCTAGGACGGGCAAGGAGATTCTGCTCAAGTCCGTTATTTAGCCTATTCCTAGCTATGTCATAAGCGTATTTCTATTACCTCTTCGTTTGTGTGACGAGCTAGAAAAAAATGATGAACAATTTTTTGTGGGGCAAAAAGAAGGATGGATGCAATGGGATGCGATGCGATGGAAAAAGTGGGATTGACTCTGTTACAAAAAAATTCTTGGGGGTTTGGGCTTTCGAAGCATACATCTTTTTAATACGGCCATGCTAGCTAAACAAGCGTAGCATTTTTTGACGAATCAAAACTCCCTTTGTAGCCGCATATTCAAGTCAAGGTATTTTTCGCATTCAGATTTTTTAAATGCTCATCTGGTTAACAATCCAAGTTTTGTTTGGCGGAGCTTGTTGTCTAGTAAAAGTCTTGTTATAGCGGGGGACTCGTCGAAGAATAGGGAATGGTTGTGACACTCGAATTTGGGGGTTGCCTTGGCTCCTCAATGAAGAACAGTCATTTATTCAATCTCTTACGCCAAAAGAAGGGGAAGATATTACGGTTGATGCGCTGTTGGTTCCTGGCAAAATGGAGTGGGATGTGGAGTTGATCTCGGGTATTTTTCCTGAAAGAGAGTCAGCTAAAATCTTGGCTATTCCACTACCGAAATTACCGAAGATAGACATGTGGTACTGGGTATAAGACGCTCGGGGTCAATACACTGTCAAATCGGGCTATAGAAATCTTTGTTTAAATGTGCAGGAGGTGGCCAGTCCTCCAATCACAAACTGGAACAGCATCTGGGCATTGACAATTCCTCATAAACTTCGAAATTTTATGTGGCGTGCACTAAAAAATGTTCTTCCATCAAAGGTGACTTTGGCACAAAGACGAATGCCACTTGACACAATTTGTAACTTTTGTAACGAGGATGAAGAGACGACGTTACATGCACTGGTGACATGCCCAGTAGTGTAGCGCATATGGGCAGCTGCATTAGTTGGGCAGCGAGTTACAGCAGCTACCAATTTACTCGAATAGTGGAATGATGTATGCATGGTGCTTTTGGTGAATAATTTGGAGTATATTGCAGCAGTGCTTTGGAGTGTCTGGGCAAATAGGAACAAATTTCTCTAGAATGGTGTTTCAAAGCCTCCAAACTCAGTTCTTAATAAGACAGCCATGTGTCTGGCAGAATGGAGATCTGTTAATTTGCCATCATCAAATGTGGGTACTTCAGCCATTACAGCCCCCAAACAGTGGGCAAAGCCGCAAGCAGGGACCTTAAAATGTAATGTCAATGCAGCGTTAAATAATGACCCGGTAACTTTATGGCGGCT
Organism: Lonicera japonica; assembly: GCA_021464415.1. Classification (NCBI taxonomy): domain Eukaryota; kingdom Viridiplantae; phylum Streptophyta; class Magnoliopsida; order Dipsacales; family Caprifoliaceae; genus Lonicera; species Lonicera japonica. Next base: position 61,856,819 of record CM038468.1, on the reverse strand, counting down.
ATCCAAGGTTCGTTCGCCGGACGTTTTAGCCCTTAATTAGCCAAAGCGGTGGGTCTTCGTGAAGTTCTAAATTGGATTAAAGAAAGAAATTAAGGCTTGATAGTTGTTGAATCTGATTCTAAGTTAGTGGTTGATGCGTTAAATCATACTAAAGGTGATAGCTCTAGCCTTGGTCTTGTTCTCAATGATTATAATGCTCTTTTAAGAGACCTTGATCAATTTAATGTTCGTTTTATTTACCGATCAGCGAATTCCGTCGCGCATAGCCTAGCAAAAGCAGTGAGTTTTATGTCTGATTATAAGGTGTAGGAAGTGATGTGCCTCTCTTTTATTTTCGATGTTTTTTCTTAACGATTTGATTTAATAATATTCTATTTCCTCTGTCAAAAAAAAAGTCATTTAAGTTATGGCTCGTGCTTAAATTATTAAAGCTTATGATCATAACACCTCTAGACAATCACGCGAATTAATATATATTTATTTAAAGAAAAACAGAAAAGTTTCCTATAACTCATTTTTTTAATAATAATCCTAAATTTTAGATTTAATATTATATATTTGTAAAGTAACAAAATAATAATATTAAATATAATATTTGATAAATATATATATTTAGAATAATTATTTTTTAATAATAAATTAAATCAGATATGAAACAGATAATTTATTAATGGAAATGATATTAGCACTTCACTTTAGTACTTTAGCACTCCACTTTTATTTTTCGTGACATAAAAAGTGTCCCAAAAGATATATATAAGTGTCACTAAAAATAAAAGTAGAGTGTTAGAGTACTAAAGTGGAGTGCTAATATCATTTCTTTTTATTAATATGTTATAACATTGTATAAAAAATTGCATTATGTATTATGCAACAGTATATATAAATATATTACATCTGGATACATATACGGAACCATCAAATATATATATTGATGGTGCAAATTATTAATTCAATTTACTCCGCCGATCTCGAGTTGACACGTGGTCGTCCACGTCAGCTATCGAGTCTATTTCCGTACAAGGAGCTCGGATGAGCCCTGTTATGACTTTGTGAGAAAGGATAGAGCCCCTTGAGGGCTGGGCACCTGCTCAAGGATCAATTACGTACGACGAATTGCGAGGCCCGAGTCCCGAGCTTTTTTGATGAACTCCGAAGCTCTTTCTCTCTCTCTCGCCCAACCACCCTGCCAGAGTGGTTAGCGAAGGCATGGGGGACTGTCACCTGCTTTGCAGAGTGCGCAGAACTCCCCTCACCTTTATTAAATGCACACCAACTGCATTCAATGCACCGAAATTTATGGAGAAGTAAGGTCAGAATTGGTACTGATAGAAGCATGGCTCCAGACCTACTTTGGGAGCTCTGGCCACACATCTCCTCCAGTCATATATATACAAGAAGCATTTACTTCTCCCAACGATTAAGTGATCATCAAGTTTCAATTGGAAAAAACTAGAGAGAGACAAAAACACACCACAAATAAGCACAAAAAGACAGAAGCAGAGCTCGATAGCTGGTTTCAGGGCTCCTCGGTTAGAGAAATTAAATTGTTGTTATCTCAGCTTTCCTCTTATTGTAATATTGAGAAAATAGAATTGCTAAAGAGATTTTTGTGAGTTTGTAACACTTGCTAGTTAGGTCTAGCTAGAGATGATCAAGGCAGCCATCCTCAATTTACAGTGGGCAGCTTTAGAAGGCTAGCTAGAGATGATCAAGGCCGTAAGGTTTTTGTGGAAGGATTGGTTATGCGAATTCGCTCAAAGCTGAGGTGTGGGCTATTCACCATGGGCTGAAGCTCATTCAGGCGAGAAGATAGAACAATACCATCATAGAAACAGACTCGCAAGTTGCGGTCCAACTGCTTCAAGAAGTTCCGGAAGAAAATCACCCCCTTATCACCATGATTAAGGACTGCAAGGAGCTAATCACTAGGTGGAAGGTGGAAATCCAGCATACTCTTCGAGAAGGAAATCGTTGTTGCCGATAAGCTCACCAAAATTGGAGCCAACCAATCTGCTGAAGCCATTCGGCTGCTTGTCCCTCCTCCTGAAGTGATGGAAGAACTCCAAGCGGACTTACAGGGAACTGCCTTTGCAAGAGGCTCTTAGCTTTTGTTGTTTCTTTTTTCCCAGTTACCAAAAAAAAACATTTGTTAGTTGATTATTAATATAAGGTACACCAAGCTCCTAACTCTATTCCACAGGGAGTATTAACACGTATCTTCATACGAAGGCAGCCTCCTCTATAAATTCTTGACTCTCTTAAATTCAACACATTTACCTTTATTGTCCAAATTATTTGTCATAAACTTTTGACTGTGTAGTCTAAAATATCATTCCCAATTTTTAACACCAACATATATAATTATATATTGACTGCAAAAGATATATTTATATAATTCTATACAAAAAATTTCAGGTGCGGACCAGTCTATTTTACGATAGTTTTGCGTCGTAAAAAATACCTCCAATATTTTTATGATAGAAAAGCGTCGTAAAAAGGTTCGGTCCGTATAAAAAATGGACTCTAATTATATTATATATATATATATATATTTAATTCGTAACATATATATATGCCTCTAGATATAGTAGATATAACAGATGCAATATACATATTAGATAGTTCAAATTTTTAATATATTACACCTGAATTTTCAAGCAAAACAATATCCAATATTTAAAATATAATTAATTTACTAAAATATCACTCGCGATTTTTTTTTTTTGATTAATCATTCATATCAAAGACCATTACATGGAGTCATACATAGAATTCTGTCGCCCTAGCTAATTATGAACTACATAATTCGCTGACCAAAGAGATGAATAAGTAAGCTCTTGCTTCGCGTTACCCTCATGATAGTCTCTGAATCGAACCGAACCGAACCGAACCGAACCGAGAGAGCAGCTTCAGCTTCCTTCTGCGTCACCAACTACATGAACCATACCATATGCATCAATAACCACCCACATAAGAGGTGGACATATCCAACCACCCACAAAAGGTGGACAAACCACTTTATTAAGTTCGAATACCGCATCCATGGGTTTCGAATCTGTGACCTCTCTAATACAAGACTAGAGAGGATGCCACTAGGGTACAAGGCCATTGGCCACTCACGGTTTTCTTATTACAACCAACATTCAAAATCCTACAATTAAGCAATCCCCATAACTTCCTAAAAACAATGTCAAAGGTGCAATTGTCTTTTTTACGTTATAATCTAGCTCGACTTTTAAATAACTAGAAATTAGGTAGAAGGTCTTATTATATATTGATTTTTACTAAAAATCCAATGAATAATATTTTTTTGAATGAAAGGCCTATTTTTAATTGGTGATTAGTGTAAGAGGATATTTTGTTTTATATTTTAAATGAAGGTATTTAAATAAATTTAAATATCATTTAATTAATAAAAACATGTTATATATTACCTAAATTACCCCCTTCTTGTGAAATTTGCACAAAAGTTATGGACTGCAAAGTCCATATTGCAGTGAAATATGGACTGCAATATGAACTTTGCACTAGAAATATGGACTGCAAAGTTCACATTGCAGTAAAATATGGACTGCAATATGAACTTTGCACAAAAAATATGGACTGCAAAATTCATATTGCAGTGAAATATGGGTTGCAAGATTCATATTACAGTCCATATTTTAATGCATATTAGTATTTTTTTTAGTTTATTTTAAAGGTTGGGATGTTATTTTACAATGAAAAAAAAAGACACATGTCATATTATCAATAAAATAAAAAATAGGCCCTTCATTTACAAAAAAATTATTCCTTGGCTTTAATGTGAAAATCTTTCTATAATAAGACCTTTTTTTTAGTTGTCCGGTTAAATAATTAAATGCTATTTTGGTCAAAATATCAAATCAGGGAGGTGAGCTTAATTTCCAATCTTAGGTGGTCTTTAATCTTAATATGTTTCAATCCTAAGGGTTAAATTGTAGTTTTCTATTTTTTTATTACTCTTTTGTCTAATTTTGTTTAATGTGATCTAGTTCAAAAATTAAATTGGTAATTTTTTTATAAAATTTAGTAAAAATAATATTTATGATGAGCAAATCAAATTTATAAAATTTTATTAGAAAATTCAATTTAAAAATATGTAAGATCATACAGACCACATATCAAAAAATTTATTATACTCACTTTCTATTTAATTTTAAAAAAAAATATTAAATTTATTATAAAAATTATATTCACCAAATTTTATAAAAAAATTCATTTATTATAATTATTAAATAAAATTTCTTTTTTGGTGCAAATGGGGCAAAGCCCTAATATATCACATTATCCTTCTGCACCTCCTCCAAAATGGAAGCAGGGGTAGTAGCAAACCATACAAAAACTACATTATTACACACTGAGTGCCCTAACTTCGAAATAAAATCGGCACTCGAATTATAGTTACGTGGGACATAATTAACAAGCGAACTCCAAATGGTTATATGCAATTGCTTGCATTTCAAGACCATCTGCAAAAAAGGGTGAGTCTCCTCCGAAAAATCATTGATTAAATGAACAGCCTCTGTTGAATTAGACTCAACGAGCACACGCATGCATCTAGTATATTTAAGTGCTCGTATCTTAATCACCATGAGTTCTACACGAAGGGGGGAGACCCGATCGCACGTACCCCGTAAACCCCCATACCCATTGACTCTTGTCATCCCGAAGGATCCCTCCAAATGTGGCATTACCATCACAAACGCTACCATCCACATTAAGCTTGAGAAATCCTGGTGATTGTTTAAACCAACGGCCATTTATCGGATCTAAATGCAACATTTGAATATCAGAAATTTGTAATTTTGGTTGTGTTTGGTTAATGTTTCTAGACAAGTTTTCTAAATAAGTTTTTAAAAATTTGGTGTTTGGTTGAAATGTTTTGAGTTAGAGTTTTTATGTTGAAAAGTGAATTTGATTTTGTTTGACTTTTTTTCAACCAATGAAAAAAATGTATAAAAAAATTCAAAAAATAGTCACAATGGATCTTATTTTATAGATCTCGATGAGTAAGTTTCAAATATATATTTTTTATTATTTTTTGATTTTTGGATTTAAAGTTATGACGTTTTAAAAAAAAATTTAGAGAGAGAAAGTATAGTGAAATAAATTTTGGAAGTGTGAAAGTAGAGTTGGTTTTGAGTTGAGTTTTTAAAATTTTGGGAGAAAAAAAAATAGTGAGCAACCAAACACAACCTTTATGTCCAAAGCAAAGAGTGTTGATTTACGTATTACTCCTGTTATGGAAAAAAATTAGTGTTAGTAAAACAAAAGTCATTCCTTTGTTTCCAGATATGCCGCATGGTGGATAAATACGTAGTGGGCCAATCCATGTCTCTAAACCCCGAGATATTACCTTTATCCTCAACATTCGGACACACCCAGCTTAAGTAAGACCTCGTGAAATAAAATTTCATTCAACAAAATTGTACCCACAAAATAAACAAGTCCAATCACCAAGTACAAGTCGAGAAGTTTTTTTTATTTTTGGGAAGAGGCGGAGAAAAGGGGAACTTTACCCGTGGGTGAGGAGAGTGAGTTACACAGTTGAATGGGAGGTTGGCAAAGTGTTAGGTGGTCTTCCATGGCAGAGGTGTATCTGCAGTGGCAAAGTCAGAAATTATATCAACAGGGAGCGAAATTTGGTTAAAAATCAAAACACATTGAATCATATTTAAAGTCATAAAATTTGAACACAAACATAATAATATTAATAATAATAATTCATACAATTCAAATAACAAATGCGAATAATTATGATAAATTACAATAACATTCTACGGTTTTTCATATTTTGGAAGTGTAGATAAATGGTGTAGAAATGATGGGGGAAAAAAAAAAGAAATGGTGAAGCAGTAGGCGGCAAAGAGAAAGAGAAAGGGTGTGTGCACTAGGCAGGTGAATGCGATTTATTAGGTTTTTACTTTTTAGGTTTTCTATTTACAGATGGTTCCTTAAGTTTTTACATTTTACAATTATGCCCCTTCAAATTTATTTTTATACATATAAGTCCTTAAAATTTAAAAAAAAACTGCCCCAAACCAAGGAGGGGCAGTCCCCCGCCCCTACATACCTTCACCCCTGTGTATCTGTTTGCATATGGTCATAGCTGAATACGTGACGTGGCATTCTTTGATTGTATGTTGTTGGAGCTATAGTCTACTTTGAAAAAAAAAAAAAAAGAAGCAGCAAGTAATTTTATGTGTATTAAGTCCCGCAAAGCAGATATGTGAAACTATTTTTGGGCTTTTATAAGAGCGAGTTTGGCTAAGAGTTTAACCCTTTTTGGCATTCAAGTTTTTTGCTATTGGGTAAAGACTTGAATGGTGTAGTTCACCGCGCGCCAATCAAACCAACCCGAGCTTGGGCTTTGGCTTATTTTGTATAAAATATTACCTTTTTAGATAAAATTTATTTGGAAAAATTTATTTATCAAAAATATTTTATTTTTGAATTTCAAAATTAAAATTTGAAAGAAAGGCTTTGACTTAGTTGATTAAGTCGTTCGGTTTGGATAGCTCTCACCTCGCGTTTTCACTCCCTCAACTGAATGAAAAACATTTTTTTTTCTCTTTTAAAAGCTTTGTCTTCTTCTTCAAAAATATATACAAAAAATTGCAATCATCTTCTACAAGTCTCGATTCCAAAAAAAAATTTGATAATGTGTTTGCTTCCTGTAGGAGTAGTTGACCAATTCCTTGCAAGTCATCAGGAGTGTTGGTTTTTCGATTTCCAACTATGTAAGGGAAATCAAGACAAAGGAAATTATGAGTTAGTTGTATCCTGGAAATAATGTGGCATTTTCGAATTGCTAACACAAATACCAAGCAAAGTCGCAAAATGTCTTAAAAAGAGTGACATAGTCTGCGATTCAACCAAGTATTTCCCTATTATCGAATTTTTGTAATATTGTTTTGTTTGTAATTTTGCAGTTCTATTTTCAACATATGTGATTGGACGGCTGGAAAAGTGGAAGAAAGCAAATGAAAAATAATTCTAGAATATCACACTATGATAATGGTTTTAAAGTTTCGTTTCGGGGGTATTTTAAAAAATATCTTTTGAAAACGTTCCAAAACATAGTGGAAATTTAAAAAAAAAAATGCAGTTCAAATTAATGATTGCTTTCAATAAAGAAATATTCGACTAAAAAGAGATAGCCTTCCACGCAAAGATATTTAATTCAAAAGAAGCTCTAAATGATAATTAAAAATTAAAACATTTATTAATAAATAATTCAAAATTATGGGAAATAAATCTTCAACTATAAACAATTTTTTTTTATTTTTTTTCCTAGAAACAAGTTTAAACGTTTTTCTTTTTTTTCTTTTTTGGAGATAAACAAGTTTAAGAGTTTGTAGAAGTTCAGTTTAATTTGAGGCAATTGTGCATACGGACTCATTCTAATAATAACATAATTATACTGAAAATAAGGTAAAAGGGCCTGTGTGATATTGTTATTTACAAAAAAAATTAACGAATAATATTTTTTAGAAAATAAAGGCTTAGATATCATTATCATTTTGAGATAAGGGCTTGTTCATCAATTATGTTTTAAAATAAGAATTTTGACTGAGTATAAATTTTACTTTACACTAAATTGTGTTGAGTGTAAACTTAACTTTGCACAAAATTGTGTTTTATACAAACTTAACTTTGCAATCAAACAAATTTAGTAAAAATTATAATGTGCTTATATTTTTTAACAAGTATATTCTTATGTTTCGTTCATAAAACATTAAAGTAACGTCAAATAAACACAAATACATAATAATATTTTAAAAAGTAAAGAGTGTAAACTTAACTTTGCATAACTCCAAAAAAAATATTATGTGCATTTTATTAATAAATGCGTTTTGAATATATAATTTGTTGAAATGATTTTAAAGCACTCTCAATTGAACGCTTATTTATAATAATATACTAAAAAAACATATCGTGCAAACTTTATTTTGCATAATTCCAAAAAAAAAATACAATTTAAAAATTTACTGCGAAGTTAACTTTGCAATCCTTTTGGATTTTTGATCAAATATAGGCACTTAATTTTAAAAAATACTATTCCATGGTTCTTTTGCAGAAAAGTTTTTTATACAAGCCCCATTTTTTAATATCCCGCATAATTATAAAGGATAATTATAAATTAGTAGTGTAAATTAAGGACGCTACACAAAAGAAACACTAATACCCCTTCCTTATTTAACTAATAATAGAATAATCATAATATAAAATATTACGTCTCCAAAAAACATTTAGCACCGATCTTGATAAAAAAATTCAAAATCCAAATAACCTTCTCTCTCACAAAATTCATAACGGTCGATCATCTACTCCAATTCATGTACTACTAAAAACAGTTTAGTACCAATTGTTTAGAACAGAACAACTAAGCACGTGGTGTTAAAACAGTTTTAGCACTAATTGTCTAACATTAGAATTGTGCTAAAAAAAATTTAGCACCAATAACAAACATAAAACAACTAAATTCAAGGTGCTTAAATAGATTTTAACACCAATTGTCCAACATTAGAATGGTGCTAAAAGTGTTTTAGCATCAACAACCCAACATATAACAACTAAATTAAATGTGCTAAAATAGATTTAGCGTCAATTATCTAACATTGGAACGGTGCTAAAAAAAATTTAGTACTAATAGCCAAACATATAACAGTTAAATTCAAGGTGTTAAAACAGATTTAATACCAATTGTCCAACAATTGGAATAGTGCTAAATAGGTTTTAGAATTTTAGTACCAATAACAAACAGAAAACAACTAAATTTAAGGTGCCAAAATAGATTTAGCACTAATTCATCGAAACAGAATAACTAATCACATGATACTAAAACAATTTTAGCACTAATTATCCAACACTAGAATGGCGCTAAAAATATTTTAGCACCAATAGCAAACAGAAAACAACTAAATTCAAGATGCTAAAACATATTTAGCACCAATTATCCAAAGCATAATAATTAATCGCATGGTGCTAAAATAGTTTTAATATCAATTGTCCAACGCTGTAATAGTGCTAAATAGATTTTAGCACCACATATGAACATAGATAACTAAACTGAATGTGCTAAAACAGATTTAATACCAATTTTTTAGAACAGAGTAATTAATCACAAGGTGCTAAAATTGTTTTCGCACTAATTATCCAACACTAGAATTGTATTAAAAAGGTTTTAGCACCACATGTGAACACATATAACTAAACTAAAGGTGCTAAAACAATTTTAGTATCACATATTCATCAACAAATTAAGGATACTATTTAAACAATTTAAACACAATAAAAATAGAGCAGCAGATCACCAAATTTGACATAAAAAACATCAAAATTCTAAAACCTCTAATAATTCTAAGTGCATGCTAGTATAAACCATTAAATCCGTACCTTGACGAAGAATGAAGCGATCGTGTAGAAAAAAATGAACAAACACAAAAGATGAATTGAGATCAAGTATAGAAACTAAAAGTGAAATCGTGTATAGAAATGGAGATCGTATAGAGAATCTCTTCATCGTATAAAGAATTCTAAAGAAAGAAAGTTTTGATTACACATAGAATTATAGAGAGAAAATTTTGATCGTGTAGTTGTGTAGCAGATATAGTATTATTCATGAAAATGTTAAAAGATATTTATATTATGGGTATATTCGTTCATCAACATTTGTCATTTTTTTAGAGATAATGGGTTATAAGGCCTTATTCCATAATGTTTTATAACTCTAAGGACGGACTCATATTTAATAAAGGGAAGTAGTACTAATTTCATAATTTGGTTTTACAATAAGGACACTTTTCATAATATTAATTTATTTTAAGAAAAATGATAAATGTTGATGGACAAAAATACCCTGATATAATTCCTTCTTCCTCACCCCTCTCTCTCTCTCTTACATATATATAAACCATTTATATATAAAATCATTTATATATAAACCAAGCACTGAACTCTCAAAGCGAGAAGATCATCAAAAATGGAACAAAACAGAGACGAAGCTTCGAGTCCAGTTGCCACTGTCGAAGAGATCCAAAGACTTTAAGTACTTGTAGATTATACATTTGTGCATGTATATATGCTCAGATTTTGAGCTTTGTAATTCATATGACAGTGACGATCTCATTAAACGAGACTCCGCACAATTCGATAGGGATACGATTAAATTTCAAAGGAAGAGAGAAGTGGTGAACAAGAGGCTTGATGATTACTTGGATCCAGTTCTTCTCTCTGCAATTTGTGCAAAATTTAGTGGTAAAAGAAGAAAAGGCGGATCATAGAAGAAATTGAAGGAATTTGAGCTGGAGTGGCCAATTGATGATGAATCGAAGGCGTTCATGGAGGTTTCGAGAACTGAGAAGATTAAGGAAGATGTTTATCTTGACAAGGATCTGAATTTGATTGGAGGTGTGCGAGATGAAGATCTCATTAATTTTTTTACTTTTTTTATTGGTGCTAAAACTGATTTAGCACCATTGGTGTGCTGAAATAGATTGGTGCTAAACAGATTTAGCACTATTCATGCTGGAACAGATTGGTGCTAAACTTTCTGGTTGGTCCTTAGAAGGTGCTAAATGTAACGACCCGGTCCCACCTAAGTACGATATTGTCCGCTTTGGGCTACATGGTCCCACTCACCCGCACGGATTTGTTTTCGGGAGCTCACGACCAGCTTCCCAGGGGGTCACCCATCCTGGGATTGCTCTGGCCAGCTACTCGCTTAACTTCGGAGTTCTTATGGGATCCGAAGCCAGTGAGCCTCCCAAAAGGCCTCGTACTTAATTAGCGACCGTTTCTTACTTATATGGGTTTCCAAGGATCCCCCACTTTTCGATGTGGGATGCCCCCTTTGAGCTACAATTCCTCCCCTAAGGGAGTACTCCATCACTCGCAGGGCGTCACACTAAATGCATTTAGCCCCTTCTGGTTAGTGCTCAGAAAGTGATCCAGGTGGTGCTAAATGCATTTAGCACCTTCTAGTTGCTGTTCAGGTGATGCTAAATGCATTTAGCACCACAATAAATGCATTTAGTACCTTCTGGTTGTGGTGTTGTCCAGGTGATGCTAAATGCATTTAGCACCACAATAAATGCATTTAGCACCTTCTAGTTGCTATTTAGTTCGCGTTCTGTCCAGAAGGTGCTAAATGCATTTAATACCTTATGGTTGCTGTTAGTGTCATAATGAGACGTGAGATATTATAAGGGATGGGTATTAGTATCTTTTTTGTGTAGTGTCCTTAATTTACATGGTTAATTTTTAAGTGTCCTTTATAATTATATTATTATTATTAGAATGAGCCATTATGCCTAATTGCCTCTTTTTTTAAAATAAATTAATATTATGAATAGTGTCCTTATTATAAAACTAAATTATAAAATTAGTACTGCTTCAATTTATTAAACATGAGTCCACTCTTAAAGTCATAAAACATTATGGAGTAGGGTCATAGAGCTCATTATCTCGTTTAATTTTATATGATTTTGTAAGAGTTTAAAATTAATCTAATTATAAGATGAAATTCGGGGATAATAGTTTTTGTAGGTTTCCTCGAAAGTAAAATGTTTCACAAATTTCTTTAAAAAAATATAGAAACTGAATTGGTTTCGTTGAAAATTTGATCGTGAGAAATTAAAAAGGCATAAATTCTTTACTTTAACTACAAACAACTAAAATCCCCTTAAATCATATCGTAAGACTTGAACCTAGGATCCCGAGTAAGAGGGCATTTATTTTTACCTTTTAATGTTTCATGGGAAAGTTTTAAGATTTAGATGTGCAATAAGTTTTTGTTTTTTTTAAATCATTAAAAGGTTTATGGCTATCTTTTTTAATGATTAAGCATTCAGAATTAAGAGGCATTAGTCCCACTACATGTTTAATGCTGAATTTAAATCATTATTTACACAAACACTTAATATTCAGAGTTTTATTCAAAATAAAATAAAGTTAGAATTCAACACTCAACATTCAACTCAAAGGTTAAATAAAACAAACTCACCATAAGTACCATTTCCCAACTACACTAACTCATTTGCTCTTATAAATAAAACTAATTCATTTCGTCAACCAAAAAGAAAATGGTATGCCATTACAAATTGATAAGTGACATTTTATACCTTAGTTTGTGAAGAAAAGAAAATAGCTTATTCGAGTCGGGCTCTAGAAAAGGATTTTTATTTTAACTAAAGAACAAACTTCTCATTTTGAGAGAATAAATGACAAAAAAAAATTTGATGAAATTTTGTGTGAATGATCTCCGTGATAAATAGATCAACTCTACCAAATTTCATCAAATAATTCAACAAAAAAGTATGTGAATTAAAGATTGATATATATGCGTGCAATTTAATTGTTGAAATTTTAGACTTTTATATCACTATTTATCGGTTGAATTTTTTTGATGAAATTTGGTAGAGTTAATCTAGTTATCATGGAGATTGATAGAGTAAAATCGTTATTTTAACTCTTGGGCCAATCACAAGAGCACACGTGGTAGTCCATGTCGACATAAGACAACACGGCAAAGCAGTCTGAAATCCAATACCACGTGGACACAGAGCTCATGGTGATGTTCAAACAAGGTTTAATCAATTTTTGAGTCAACAGACTTTTAGAGCTCGGTGTCCAAAGCTTCTTCACCAAGCTGTAGTGAGCCCTGTTCAACCGCTCTATCAGAATGGTTGAAGGCGACAAAAGTAACTACCACTGCCACCAACTTTGCAAGAAGCACAAAACCTCCCTCAACTTCATTAAATGCATATTAACTGCATTTAATGATTTGGATTAAAGGGAAAAACAAGGTCAGCAGTCAAGCATGCAGTGATGATGGAAGAATGGCTGAAAGCCAATTACTCCAGGTTTGCTGGACGTCTTCTTCTTTGATATATATATATATATATATAAAGAAACATTTACTCTCCTCACAAACCAAGCAAGAAAACAGAGCTAGAGAGAAAAAAGCAAGCGAAACAGTGAGCACAAGGAGAAGAAGGTTTAAAGTGTGCACCAAAGCCCATAGGCCCAGCGAGTTAAGACCTGGATTTGGTATTTTACTCCTCCAACACTTGTATTGAGAAGAAAGAGTAATATGAGAAATAAGCATGTTGTAATCTAAATTTATTTGTTATATTAGTACATGAGAGCTCCGAGCTCTAATACAAGAGTGAACCTCCTCTATATATCTTTGTTTTGTTTTTCTTTGCTTAAATCTCGTAAAAGTGTTATTTGTTTGCCTCGCATCCCTATTATTGCTTAATTATTTGACCGTGTGGTTAGCAAAGTCTGCTTTAAATTTTTACACCAACATAGATTATCTCCACTAAATTTCATCAAAAAAATTAAATTCAATTATTTTCGCTTAAAAAGGGAAATCCGTTCTTTAATTAAAAGAAGAAACTCTTTCTGGAGTTTCACTGCAGTTTATCCTTGATAAATCAAATCCAAAAAAAGCACATAAAACATGGGGCAACTTATTTACGAAAAATGTGAAGGAAAAAAGGGGGGGGGATTTTTGAGTTTGCCCCCTATTATTAATACGAAACTCAAGATACCCCATATTTTATTAATCCTTTGACTTACCCCCCCCCCCTAATTCTTAACGGATTGCTAACACTGTCCAATTTTCTGTTGCTTTAACCATTTACGCCCTCATCCTCTCCCAAAAGATCACTGTTTACTTTCTTATTCCTAAGAAATTCAACCATTGTTTTATAATTTTCTCTATCTAAATACAAACCCAAATCTCTAAATCTATATTATATTATATATATATATATATATATATATCTAAATCTTGTGCTCTAAGACATGGCGCAATTGAATCTTTTGGGTCTCCATCCTAGCCTCTATAAGCTTTGCCTTCAAACTATTCTTCTGCTGCATCCGCCCACGTGGCCATTTGAACCCATTTCAACCCCTGCCTTCAACACATCCTCCGGTTCTCCCCTCTCTTCCGCCTTCGATTATTCCTTCTATTGTACCAATTTCAGGTTCTTTCCTCTACTCTTCAAGTTCGGCCTATCAAACAAAATAGGTTTGATTTTGCTTTTGATTTTACATTACAAATGACAGAAAATTGGTTTAATTTTTGGGTTTGGTATTTAGAGAGAGAAAGATAGGAAATTAGGGGTTAGGGTTCATCTCCATCGGATTTGGCGATTTTGGGTTTGCTTCTCCGGCAATTTGGGTTTGGTATTTTGGGTTTGCTTCTCTAGCAATTTCTTCAACCAAATCTTCAGATGTTTCGATTTGAAATTAGTTTAACACATAAAGAGAAATCGAGGTGAAGAAATGAACGAGAGAGAAAGAAAGAAAGATGGAGGTGAAAAAATGGAGGAGTGTGGTGTTTTAGAGAAAGAAAGGAAAGAATAAGATTTGGGCTTTTTTTTAAGAAGATGAACAATTACATAGGGGTAAAATGGTCGGACTTAATATTTTTAGGATGGAGTTAGCAATCCATTAAGAGCCAGGGAGTAAGTCAAAGGATTAACAAAAATAGGGAGGTATATTGAGTTTCATATTAATAATAGGGGGTAACTCAAGAATCCTTAAAAAAAGAAAAGTTTGAACAATATGTACTCTTCATTTGCTTATAGATAATTGCATTTTACAAATAACCGTTTAAAAAGGAGTTGAATATTTGCAATTCATATATATATATATATATACCCATTATCTATGGGATACAGTGCACTAACAAGGGGAGATTTGAGCCAGTGGCCTATGCAGAGTCCTCCAATGGGAACGTGCCATGTCGGTCAATGGCCCATTGATCGTGCTTATCGGTGGGGACAAGGCATCTAAGGCTCGGCAACGAGCACTAATACGTAGTGCAATTCAAGAGAAAAAGTGCAGTTCCATGTCTTTGTACTGGGATGGCTATTGACTTGACCACTCCCAAGTATCTCCTACTCCATACTTCTTCACAACCACAAGAACTATTAGTCCAATCTTTTCCCGGAAATGCCTTAGCCAGGTCCGATATCTCCATTGATATTGTCGTCCGATTTGCATTCAAATTGAAAAATGCTACATATATTTCTCCTAAACCAACCAAATACACATATATACAGAATCAGCCGTCTAAACTGTTGATTGAATTGTTATATAATTTTAGAGGCATCAAACCTGTTCTTCCTTTAGCGACCCAAGACTTGACCCTTCCGGAATCAAAATCAACTACCCCCAAGGCCATATCAGAATTCGCCATACTCTTTACGCTAGTAACATATGGGAACTGCACACCACAAAACACTGTCATGTAAAGCCTCGTAACATCCTTTCCTGATATATTGAATCAAATGGACTGGATTTTTTATATAATTGGATTCATATACCTCCTTATTGTGTGAACTGAAGTGGTTTATTTCTAATACAGTGGGATTTGTGATGAGACTGAATGTGGCATGATCAAGTGCTCTCATATCTCCTCCAAACATGATAGGCGATTTAGCAATGGACCATAAGGTCATCTTTCAAAATAAAATGCATATGCGGTTTCAGAATTTCTTAATTTAGTGATTGAGAAAAATGTAGAAGAACAAAAGAAACTTATCAGTATCAAGTGACGTACCTGAGTTTTTTGCTCATCTAGAGTAAGATTGCTTTTTCTATGCGGACCTAGATTTGAATCTATAATTTATACAAATATAAACAAATTAATTGTCCTCGGAGCATTCTTCCTAAAATCTCAATTTCATGTAGTTTTAAGGTTTAAATTGCCAAATTAATTGTCTCATGTTTCATCACCTGCTTGGGATAGCCATCCCAGTGGAAGCATATCTAAATCGGGCCATGATTTCCCCAGCAAACCCTCTGCCCCTATCATATTAGCCTCCGCAAAGTCCCTGATGAACAAGCAAATAGCTAGAGAGCGTTACTATAGTAAAAAAGACAAGAAAGGACAGTAGAAAAATGTGAGTGATACCAGAACTGAATTGGAAAGCTACTAATCTCTGAGAAGAAACATTAAGCATATATATACCTGGACAGGTTGAAATGTGCAGCTACGTCTTCCCAAAGATCCCAATCGTCCCCTGTTATCCTGTACATGTTGACTAGGCCACTTACATTTTTGGCCATGTGTGGTGTTACACTTGTCCCAGGAGATATTGAATATAAAATGGGCCGCTCAAGTTCCTTCAAAAGCTGCATGATTGCACTTCATTTCTTTTAGCTCCGTCCACAACAACAATAAGGAGTATCAAAGTGTGAGAGAGAGAGAGATGTACATCTGATACATAAGTTATTTCACCTAAATCCAAATCTTCACCAAATACACAATCATGTTTCACTGCAAAAACACAAAACAAAAGAAACCAAGTGGCCATGTAAAAAACACACAAATATGATGAGTGCTCAAACAGTAATAATATCTACTACTGTTACTTGTGATGAAAATGGAGTCATTTTCATGTTATATTAACGATAAAGAACTCATCCAGTGAAAAGAAATTAACAACTGTCAATTAATTTACCAAAATCAACACCCCACTCAGAATATTGTTGATAAAGTGATCTCAAGAAGGCTCTTCCGGCTCCCAATGTGATGTTTATTGCCATAAAACCTTCATTCATCCATGAGCAAACCTGCTCCTCCATCCCTATATCTTTTGCATGCCACTGACGCCCCCCCTCTACATAAGCTACACCCTGATCAAATATATAAATAAACAGGTTCAGATGATACGACATTAATACTAAATTATTTATTGCATAAACAGATTCATATGATAGGATTTAACACTGAAATAAACGAATATGAAACGAGTTATTGGTACCTTGGTGGTGTCTAAGATGGGGGTGTTTGCATCAAATGCCTGGAAACTTATACCTCTCATAACATGAATCCCAAATTTCAAACCCATGCCATGTATCTTTAGGGCTACTTCGGTGAACCCCTTCCCATCTTGAGAAGAAGGCCATCTATTTGGGTCGGGGACCATCCTCCCCCATTCATCAATTACATCGAACCCAAGTGAGTTGGTGTTAGCCCCTTTTACATTCCTCCTATACCAGAGGTAGTCCACCACAACATACTACATGGGACATATTACAGGTATTTTAAGAGAATACACAAACAATAATCAAATAAAGTTTTTAGAAAACAAGACTAGCAAATATTGTTGTGTGGATTTAAGTTAGTCTTTGGAGACCTCATATCCATGGGGTATTAGTCGCTGCGCTACAAGTTGTGCATTCTGGAGGAACTCTGTTTCATTGATAGTCCAGCAGAAGGAATCATATGAGTTCCAACCTCTTGGAGGTAGCTTAGCACGTTCAGGTTCATCCACATCAGAGAAAACCCTGGAAATCATTAGTAATCGGTTTGTTATCAACATTGGCTTTGTGAAACAAGTAATTGTTAGCCATATAACTCCAAGATCACCCAAACTAAGAAATAAATTATGAGAGCTTTCATTTAAACTCATAAACAACAATGCAACAATAGCACAACAATGGATTCACTCGATTCGGTAGTGTTAATTCAGTTTAATATCAATTTAATAATAATGCTACACTGCCACAGTATAACAATCAAAAGTAAAGAGTGTAGGGTAAGAACCTCAGCAGGCATAGAAAGAAGAAGCAGAGGGAGCTCAAAATGAAGGCCTTCATGGTCTCTCACCAGGCTAGCTATTCAAGATAAGTTGAATAATTTGAAGTAGAAAGAGTAATTAGCAAAAACTCGAACAATACACCGAAGTTGAATTACACGGAAGTTGAACGAGGGATGAATTATTGTAGTTTGTTTCTATTGTTCTTCTCTTCTGAACATTGCCACTGCCTTTTATAGGCAAAATTCCAATTCAAATTAATTGACCACAAAAATGGAATGAATTTGACTCCAAAAATGGATTTAAATCAGAATCAAAGAAGTGTGAAAATAAATCTTGTATAGAAATAAAAAAATATCAAATTAAGTCTCCAGTGTCTAATTATTAAACCTGTTGATGGTACAGCGGCACGGGAGTTCATCTGCAACACATTCTGTGTACATTCTGTGTACTTGTATCCGGCCCTATTTGATCACCCCTAATGATTTTTGGCATGATCATCTTCTTACATTTTTCGGTGATCTTAATTTTCTAACATTGAATAATCTGTATAGTTTATGCGAGATATCTCCATGTATCTTTAGAACTGGGTATGATGAATTATCAACTCATGCGTATTTGCAAATTTCAGTTCTTTTTTACAAAATATTAGTTAAATATTCATAACTTTTTGTAAACGGAAATTTAATGACCACTACCTTGTTTTGTTTCATTGGCTGCAACTTGCAATTTTCCCCGATTCTTAGAATCTTTTGCTTGAGCTTCTTGGCAAATCGTTGTCTGGATGGAGTAATATCATATACTCAAAATCAAATCTTTTGCTTGAGCTTCTTAGCAAATCGTTGTCTGGATGGAGTAATATCATATACTCAAAATCAAAATCAAATCTTTGTCTGGATGGAGTAATAACATATACTCAAAATCTGCCTAATTCGCCCAATACATTTGCACAATATAGGGATTCAACATTCAACAGATATCAACCTCTCTATCCATCTTTTTTATTCCTCTGGCGCAGACCAGTTGAGAGTTAATGCTGCAGTTAAACAGATAACAAAAATAATTTTCATTTTTCCTTCACCAATTTTGGCATAGCCCCATCCTCCTAGCAATGAATATGTTCACGACTACCCATACCTTGTGGTATCTCTAGCTACATAACGGTCCCAAAAGAAAAAAGGAAAAGAAATAAGCACAAGATAGGTCTCAACATTTGGCGATAAAAAATTAGTTTAGATAATGGAGAGGTGTATTGAATCTTACACTTGTTAATAATTTACATTAGCATCACTAAATCGATTATAAATAAAATTAAAAAATCTTTGAAGATACAAAACTGCAGTGTATCTATAATGGACATTGATCACATAGGTGGTATTGAATGAGGGCCCTCCCAAGCCTGTAATTGATGTACGTGTACTTCTCATTCTTCCCCAATTTTCCAAATCGTACTAGCTCTTGTCCCGTGCAATTTCCTCCTTCCATATAAATTTGTCATGCAGTAATTATGCACAAGATCTTGAGGAGACTACGAATAATTCTTAAAATGTCTAATCTTCGAAATGAGAACAGTCCCAATATCACATGGTCAGGCTCTGCACATGCAAGGTGTCAAAGGATTCTCCCAGATGTCATAGTTAGGGAAGGTTTCCTCGGGTAATCCCGTCCGTGTTTGGTGGGTAACAACCACATCTTCCACAAAGGTTGCCCAGCCCATGTAGGGGTCCCCTAAAGATTTGGACAATAGACCCTTATCTGGTTTTATGGATTTTTGCCGGTGACCCATATATCTACGGGCCCCTATTATCAGTTTGGCAAAATTGCCTCCGTGGGTCATTACAAAAACATCAGATTTGAGGCAGACCAAGAAATCAAGGGCTGCCAAGCTTGTCACATGCTTCCTGAAGCCATCCAACTCCTCCTTTGTTGTCAACTCCTCCTTTGTGACCTGTTACAATTCCTCCAAATAATCATATATTATTAGATATTTTGGATATATTAACAACGAAATCACCAAAAGAAGCGAGAAAGCTATTGAACTTCAAACAAGTAATAACAAAAACTACGGGCGTGTTCAGTTGCACTTCTTTTCCAAGGAAAATACTAAAAATCCAAATTTTTCATCGTTACTAGTAGGGGTGTGCATAAACCGAACTGGACCTGCCAAGCTTGCACTTCTTTTTTGTATGATTACTTTGACCCAGTCCGGTCAGTTTTTCCAAAATCCAAAATTTTCCAAGAAATCAAGGGTTGGTTTTTCCAAGGAAAGCGCTTAGGGATTGCAGGACCAAAGTGCTTTGGTTTCGTAAAATACAAACCCTGTAAAACCGACCCGACCGACGATTTCTACTTCTACCTATTTGTATACATGATTTGTCATTATTTATTTCACGTGGATTGATTTTGCTACCATTGATTAAAAGCAATCAATGGCACCAGATAAGTATAATACTAGAGAATGGTTGACCTTGTCAAACCCTTAACCTAATTCACACACTTTCTCTTTTACTTACCCCCCCCCCCCTCTCTCTCTCTCTGTGTAAATCCATCCCCTCCATCACTCCCCCACTCTCTAAATCCATCTCATATTTCTTCAAAAGTTCAAATAAAAAATGAAGAAATCACCCAATCTACAAAAATAGATCTCTGTAGAGATGGTGAAAATCCAAGGACAAGTGCCCAAATGTGAAATCACTAAAGAAATTGAAGGGCTAAGCATGGTTGCCATGAAACTCAGATGGAATATATGATTTCACTTTTTTTTCCCACTTCATATACGAGTATGTATAACTGTACATATGTATACATGTTCAGATCTATGATGTTTTCATTTAAATACATAGATTTGGCTTGATTGTGTATAGATTTCACTTTTTTATTATTCAGATCTACATACAAATTTGTGTATATATTTGTTTGATATGTATATAGCTGAGTATGTGTATGATTTTGTTGTAAAAGGTGCGCCAATCTATTTTTCCGCTGATTTACTTCCAAAACCGAGACAACCTGAGACCTCCCAAAACCAACGTGGCCCGAAACTGTCAGTTTCTATCCCATTCGGTTCTGCAGTCGGTCTGTATTCCATCGGCACCAACAACGTCGATTCGGCCCGCATTTCACTCCCAAGGGTCGGTTGACCAATCCGTGCACACCCCTGGTTATTAGTGCTAGCCTAAATTGCCCGTATTCCATGTAAACCAATCAAACTCACCCTTAACGGATTTCCAAATTCCATCAACAACATACAGAAAAGCAGAGGTCTGTTTTTGCCTTTTTGGAAGTATGTAAAGGAATAAGGGGACGGGAATTTGAACCAAGGGTCTTAAGTTCTCAAGAAGAGCTAGAGAGAAAAGGTGCTTTATTCAACAAGATTGTTTATCACATATAAAAGTTGAAAATGTAGCCATTAGATAAAAGAAGGGGCTTACAAGATTTGGAAACATGTTCCTGAGTGGTGCCATTCGGTTCTGCCCACCATAAACCTGCCCAGAAGCAACGTATATTTGAGTTTCTTTTGGATAACCCATTCCTCTAAGCATCACTGCCACTTCCCCAGGCTCTAGAGGGCACCGTCCTTCCTTCCGCTTCTGCAGGGCCAGTGGCCAAAGATGGGACCCATCCTGCATGTCAAATCAACACAAAGGCAAACCAAATTGAGCATCCATGTTATTGATCTCAAAAAATAATTAAAATCATATATCTGTTTCATTTTAGTTCCAATCCCAGAAAATCAATCTATATTTCACCTTGAACCGTCGTGGCCATTCTTTTAATCTGTACGCAGCCATTAGAGATTTCTCCAACCTTGTCCCTACAAAATCACAGAACGATAGACCTACCATTCCCTTCTCAAACCTAAGATGAAGAGCCCTGTTCAACAGGAAATTTTCTCAGCAACAACTTAAAGAACACGGACAAGGCCAACTTCACAACATAACTACATAATATCCCCAAAACATTTACATGAAAGGATTTGTAGTGCCAGTGCGATTTCTCATTCTTGATACAAGTCTATCAGCCATCTGTTCAATCTCAGGAAGAAATTGTAGAGCATGATAGTTCACCTTGCACCTTAGCTTGTTGATTTCTGGAGGAACGTTATCATACCTGAACATGAAAAGACTCAGATCCCTGTCAATTTCCCTCAACATAACATAACTCCATGCCAAAATAAATGACAATTGCATGACATACACAGCTTACCCAAGGCGATCAACGAAAGGTTTCAAGGCCATTATCTTCTTCTCCTTGATCCGAGGCAAAACATTATCAATGTAAAATTGTGCTGGAGCATACTTCGGAATGTTTTTCACCGTCCGTCTACCATGCATGACAGAAGATTTATTAGATATTATATATAAAGCAGTAGCAGGACAGTGATAGTCAAATGAGTCTCAACAAAATATGCCAACACTTTTGGGGGTGGGGTGGGGAGGGGGGGTATATATCAAACCTTATACTGGTGAACAACTCTGATTTGTCCGTAAACCACTCAGGGATATCACGAACAATTCGGACATCATCCTTTAAGTAGTCAATGAAATGATCAACATCAAATATATCTTCAAATTTCCTGCAGCAGATTTTTGTGTACTTGTTAGGAAAAGGTGAGACGTGAGTTCCTAACATAAAAAAAACGTGCAATTCTTAATGGAACATAAAATTCTAAATTGAGAGAACAAACTTAGACTCCCTCAAAGACATTAAGAACTCACCCCTGAAATTAATGCCTTAGTTCAATTTAATACAAGTTGTGAAAGACTGGAAATTGAACGAAAAAAATCTAGACTCACCACGTACCATTAGCTAAATGCAATGTTTTAAAAGGCGCGAGGCAGGTTTGAGGCGTAAGCCTCATTTTTTATTTAATTTTTTCTAATAAAAACACAAAAATATAATAACATGATCATTTTTCATTAAAAAAATTAAAATAATATAATATGATTCAATATAAAGAACAATGTAAAATAAAATTAATACAATCAATTCAAATAACTATATTTCCGTTCTATGATACTAGATTTTAAAAAATTAATATTAAAATTCATTACATCAAATTTAATCATGTTTTTAATTAATTAATTATGTCTATAATGAATTTTGATTTATATAGTCAATTTGTAATATTAATATGAGTTAATGGGCTCAAGGGCCTCACTCCGTAATGTTTTATGACTCTAAGGACGGACTCGTGTTTAATAAAGGGAAACAGTACTAATTTTATAATTTGGTTCTACAATAAGGACACTTTTCATAATATTAATTTATTTTAAGGAAAATGATAAATGTTGATGGGCAAATACACCCCCAATATAAACCTTTCCGTTAACGGTGCTCTCTCTCCTACACAACTACACGATCAAAATTTTCTCTATCTATAATTCTCTACACAATCAAAAAATTCCCTATCTATAATTCTCTACACGATCAAAATTTTCTCTCTCTAGAAATCTCTACACAATCTCAATTATTATATGTGTGGACATGTGGTGCTAAACTGATTTAGCACCTTCAATTTAGTTATACGTGTTAACTTGTGATGCTCAGACCTTTTTAGCACCATTCTAGTGAGTTTAGTTATATGTGTTAACTTGTGGTTTGGTGCTAGTGAGTTTAGTTATTTGTGTTAACTTGTGATGCTGAAACCTTCTTAGCATCATTCTACTATTGGACAATTGGTGTTAAAATTATTTTATCACCATGTGATTAGTTATTTTGTTTTGGGAAATTAGTGCTAAATCTGCTTTAACACCTTAAATTTAGTTGTTTTATGTTTGCTATTGGTGCTAAAACCTATTTAACACTATTCTAGTGTTAGACAATTGGTGTTAAAACTATTTTAGCACCATGTAATTAGTTATTATGTTCTGAACAATTGGTGCTAAATGTGTTTTAGCAACTTCAATTTAGCTATTTTCTATTGAGCTATTGGTGCTCAAACCTTTTTAACACCATTCAAATGTTAGACAATTGGTGCTAAATCCATTAAATCCATTTTAGTACCTTGAATTTAACTGTTCTCTGTTGGGCTATTGATGCTAAAACCCTTTTAGCGCCATTTCAGTATTGGACAATTGGTGATAATACTGTTTTAGCAGAACATTATTGAAGAAATTTAACAAACCGAGTGTTGAATCACAATAGAGAAAAAAGGAGTAACTAGAAGGTGCTAAAACAAATTAGCACCTCGTATCATAAATAGAATTTGAAATTATTGAATCCAAAACGTTCAAAAACAATTACATAATCAAATAGATTCAAATAGAGAAATATGGACAATCGAAGCAATATAAATGTAATTTCACAGTGGAAGAAATATATTAAGGATTGAGAGTAATCGAAAGTACTAAAACATGATCAAAGGTACTTCTATGAATCAATAACTGGACAATGAATAAAAGTTGATGATCGGAATAATTTCTCACATCATCTCCGGCATTGAAGATCGACCATTGTGGATTTTGTGAGAGAGAAGATTGTTTGGATTTTTAAATTTTTGATCAGGATCGGTGATAAGTGTTTTTTGGAGACGTAAGATGTTATATTATGGTTATTGTGTTATTAGTTAAATAAGAAAAGGGCATTAGTTTCTTTTTTGTGAAGTGTCATTAATTTACTGTGTTAATTTATAATTGTCCTTTACAATTATGTTATTATTGGAATGGGCCCTTATGCCCAATTGCCTTTATTAATATAAAGAAAAGCAAAGTCATGGACTAAGAAGGGTCTATAGGCCCTTAGATAATCCGGCAGTAAACCTCAAAAGAGGAAGGAATCAGTTTTTTAAAAGAGGATTGACAAGCGTCATTAAGCTCCATGTCTCTAAACTCTGACTTCCTCTTTTACAAACCATCAAACTTCTCCCTTCCTCACACGTTTATAACAATTCGCCGAAGAAGAATGATGAAAGTTGAGTTCAAAGAGAAGAAGAATGATGTACGCCGTTCTCACTTCTCAGTTCGCCAAAACCTCCGCTGTTCAGTTATGTGTGTTGCGTTCTAAAGGATCAATGGCCTTAGGTTGTTTTTCATCTTAATTCTTTTAAAAAAAAAATGACGCAGTTTTAATAAACAATGCCTCACGCGCCCTTGAATTGGTGAGGCGTAAGCCTCAAAAAATAGCACCTTGGAGCCTTTTTTTGGTGCCTTGCCTTGAGGCGTGCACCTCGAGCGCCTTTTGAAACATTGGCTAAATGGAACAGATTGATTGCCAAACAGCCAGAAACTGGTTGGCAAGAATAAATCAATCAGCAAATTATTTTTCCCCCCTTCTTTGGTGCATTGAAATGAAAACATTTACCCAAGAAAAAGGACAAAGGAACATTTTGTTAATAAAGGAGTGGCACTTTTGACCTTTACCAACCCCTTCATTTTTTCAAGTACTTTTTGTTCTCTTGCTTTTGTAAATATTCGCATTTCAATGTACCAAACTGCAATATCATCCCTTTTCTGCAAGTACATATATCCTCATCACGTGAAAGATGCATCTTTATTTCTATATTCGCAATTAAAGAAATCCTGCAACACTGACATCCCTCGTAAGTTTACTCGCGGATTTTGTGTGATTATTTTCTACACCATATAAGAAACTTTCAATGTTCAAAGATAACTCACGTTTGGTCTTTCCAGATCTGGTCTTGCTTTAACACCGGCAAAATAAGGGTGGCATTCATTATTTTGGCCACAGCAACGGCATTGCATATCTGCATGTGATCAGATGCAATACCAGTAAATGATCATGAAGCTTGTGCATTCACAATCAAAAATAGTGATTTCCACTTCTGATGTTGAAGTGTTTTAAAATATACAAGAAAATTGGCCCGTACTAAAAACAAGAAATGAAAAGCAATATATGTAACTTTCGTACTATGGAATGTAATTTAAAGTTTCCCCATTTCATCTGTGCCTTAACCTTACTCCTGTGACCAAAAGGATTGAAAAACAAGTTTGTATTCAAGCTCTTAATACTCATTCTCTTAATTCAGATTCGTTTCCATCATTCTATGTCATCTATTCTTACACTTTTCATAATCCTTGAAGCCCTAAAACAGATTTTGGTATCACATCAAGTCTGCTATTTTTACTTTTTCACCGGAACTTCACCGGAACTTAATATTTTAAAAGAAGTTGAACATCCGCAATGGTTGAATGGACAGGTAACATGATAAAATCACTAGTTAGTTGCATTAATTTTTTATTTATTTATTTGATCAGAAACAAGCACTACTTAGTTGCAGTATATTTCCAAAAACCACTCATTTTCCACTTTTTGTCCCAATAAGTAACAGATTGATAAATAGAGTGAGCTTAGCAATTCTTTGATGGATGGAGAAATTGATCATTTCCTACTTTATGGGGCATCAAATTTTGAAACCCAAGCTGGAATCCATCACAACCACCAGGCACCAGAAGAGAAACATAATTTAAACTTAAGAAGGCTGGAAGAGAATGATGAAATAACCAGATGTAACTACACATTCAAATGATGAGGGGAAAAGAGATGGATCCTCAACTAAGAGGTGGGGTGTAAAAGAACAAAACATACGGCAATTCTTTGCTGGTTTAGCCCACCCTCAGCATGTATAAATATGTATCCATGTGTTTCATTATCTAGTGGAAGATCTGCACAGAGTTGAAAACAATTACTGGGCTGTAAAAAAAAGTATGAACAAGAAAATAAATAGAGGATAAAAGTCAGCCAAAAGCCAGAGGAACATGATAAGGAGAAAAGCGCCAAAATATCTTGATACGATGCAGGGGGGATTTTGGGCCTTTTGGCACTTCCATTTTTATCCACATTTAATTTTTAACCTAACTTAATAAAATATTATATTGAAGCACATTTTACAAATGGTCAAAAACCTGGTTTTGATGCAAATTCACAAAGTTTGAGGAACATTCTCATTACTTACAGATCATGATATAATTAGAATGCATAGTGAGAAAGGTTGAGTTAGACACTGAATGAAAAGGGGACTATGAAACTATTGTCATACATGTGGCTTCACAAATCGGGTGGTATACCACGATTTAGTATATGTCCACGGTTACCTGAAATTCCACCATTGCGTCGCTCAGCACAGGGCTTCCATGAAGTGGTAGCTGAATAAGGGTTCTCCCAGAGTGAGGGAGGCTCCTTAACCTAATAAAATAAGAAATAAGATGTCCAAAATGGCAGGAGTTAATAAATAATACCACTAAATAACAGGGTGGGTCATTGAAACAATCCTGTAAAACTTACGCGTGGACAGTGAAGGACAATCCCGTCTTTTCTGCACAAGTATGCAGCATTCTGCGAATAATTCAAAGAAAAAAAGAAATTGAAGTGGGCCACATTACCATGTTCAACACATAACATGTGTGCGTTATCAAAATTAAACTACAATAATATATTTATATCTGTCACTCCAAAACTGAATACGCAAAAGCAAAACCTTTATAAACAAAACATAAAGAAACTGCGAATACTAATGACCCCTAATAAACAGCCTTGATCTTCAACAAGGAGATAACAATGTAGCACTCTAAACAATGCACATTACTGTATAAGATAGACCAAGGTATACCCCCCCAATACACAATTTTCAAAATCAATTACCAGTTGCATGCAGCTAATGCTGATAAAAAGCCAAGCCAAGTCAACAAGACCAAGCAGTTGTAGTCAGCTCAGTTTCTTATCTTCTCGTGTTGCAACTAATCTCATTTCTCCTAATCTCCTATAGGTGCAATACTGACAATCCCACAGAAGGAGAGGGGATGACTAAACTCATGTTCATCTCTTATACATCCTACTCCATACTATTCTACACATTAAAACTTTTATCACTAAGGGGTAATGTTTTTCACAAATATATACATATATATTATACATCATAGGTTTTGAATCCAAAGAATGTACAATCTATAAAAGATTAGAAGGCTGAGACGAAAGATATATTTTCAAGGGTTGAGATGGAAGATGGATAAGGGGTAAATTATACTCATAGTCCTTTCACACGGGATAATCCTAGTAATGTACATCATCCCCCTCAAAAAGATTTTATTGACTCCCCTTCAATTCACTTCACCCCCACCCCTCCCAAACCCACAATTCACACACACAAAACACAAGGAAAAGGCGGAAAAAAAACTCAAAAGTCCTAAATCCCCCGTTGCTCCTAACCAAACAGATCATTTATTTAATAGTCCTAATTTGTTTAGTCATCTAATCTCAACCAAAATTTCAATTATTGTGCCAGATCAGCGAATCCTCAGAAGTATACACCTCCAAAATCATGCCCTAAAAAAACGAAGAAAAATAATAACTGCATGCAGAACAAAATCAGCAAAAGAAGCCTAGATATGAAGTTACAACCTCTGGCAAAGGTGAATTCAGCAAAAATTACCAGATCAAATGACCTAAATTGACAAATTAGAACCTCCAAGTGGCCAGTAGTGTAGATTGATCTCTCAATATAATGAATCGAACATAAAACTCAGAGATACTGGAATACAAGAATAGCCTAATAATTACCAATCGATTGAGAATCGAAGAAAGTGAAAGCAAGCCAGCGAGAATGAGGAGAATGAGGACGAAAAGCGAGATCTTGGAATTATACGAGTGAGGCCTGGTTTCATCGGCGTATAAAGATTGGAAATTGGAAAATAAAGAGCGAACTCGATCTCTGGAATGGCGATCGCGGCCGTCGTCATCATGGGGGACGTTTTCCGGTGCGAGTGGGGAAGTGACGTCGTCTCGTTTCATCGGAGAAGCGGTGGCTCGGCTGCCAATGGAGCTGGAGTGGCGGAGCTCCGCCATGGCTCGCTTCGGACTGTACGCCAGCTTCTTCGCTTTAGTCGCAGTCGCAGTCGCAACTCTTGTGCGTCTGCGGCTGTCCTGGACGATCAATCAATGTAATGTAATGTAAAATAGCCTATGTGAAATTTACTTTGAACATTTGTCACCCTCCCTCGTGGTCGGTGTCACTCCATTATTACTCTGTCTCGTTACGGTTACAATATATTATTTTTCAGCA
Organism: Lonicera japonica; assembly: GCA_021464415.1. Taxonomy (NCBI): domain Eukaryota; kingdom Viridiplantae; phylum Streptophyta; class Magnoliopsida; order Dipsacales; family Caprifoliaceae; genus Lonicera; species Lonicera japonica. Next base: position 61,828,214 of record CM038468.1, on the reverse strand, counting down.
AATATTATTAATGGTTATTGAATTATTGATAAATTTTATTAATAGTTATTATACTTTATTTAATTATAATTGAATTATTAAATTTTTGAAAGTATTGTCAGTGACCACTCCGCCAAATTTTACCATAAATTTTTGGCGAGATACATGTCATGTGATATAGTAGGGGCATTTAAGTCAATTTAATATTATTTTTCTTTTTTATTTCCATTTTTTCTTCTTTTTCTTTTGATTTTGAGAAATTCTTCTTCTTCTCCAAAATTCTTCGTTGGAACTCGAAGGGAATATTTGTACAGACAACGAAATTTCCCTTTCTTCTTATTCTTATTCCGATTCTTCTTCATCTCCTAAGTTCATCAGAACCTGAAAGGAAGATTTGCACAGACGATGAAATTATTTCCCTTTCTTCTTTTCCTTTCCCTCTGTAATCTGATGAAATTCTCTGTGTTTTAAAGCGCATACTATGTTCTTAGCGGAGTGAAAATCAAGGGGAGTTATAGGGTGAAGAAGGGCAGATTTGCACCAATTGAGAATGGTGGATTTAAGTGCAAGACTGGGGATAGTTGTGGTGAAATCCATGGTGGAATTATCGGAGAAAATGGGTTTAAAGGAAAGGGATTTGCAAACTAGAACAATGTAGAATTTATTGATAAATTACTTCTTATCTTCTTCCTCCGATTTCCTCTCCCTTTCCCACTCCTCTCTGATTTCCTTCTTCGATTTTTGTATTTGTTTGAGAAAGTTTTACTTGGTTTGATTAATTAATGTCTTAATTTGGTGGATTTTGTTGTTTTGTTTAAAATTTAGCATTGAATTAAAGAAATTGAGGTGTTTTGGTGGTTAAGGTTTTTGTGAAAAAAAATAAAATAAGGTTTGATACTTTGGTAATAATTTAGAATTTGACTAAAATAACTTTAATTGGGTCATGTGATTGTCACATAATCTAACTGTCGTTAGACTTTAACGGTGAGATTTGACGGAGTGGCCACTGGCAATACTTTTTAAAAGTTTAATGGTTTGATTGTAACTAAATAAAGTACAGTAGCCAGTGGTAGAGTTTGCTAATAATTCAGTGGCCATTTATGGTATTTACACTTTATTTTTCTCTTTAGATTTCTTATTATTTTATAAAAATGTGTTTTTTAAGGAGTGCAACAAGAGGATTTTGCTCCAATCACCCACTATGAATATAACTTTATTGAAGTTACCTAATTTAAGATCACCATTATTCTATTTCTTTCCTTTTTTTATTAGTTAAAAAAATTAACTCATTTTTAAATTGCCAAATTATTTATTAGCATTTAAAAAAAATAAGATCATTATTTTCTTAAATGACTCTAGCTAAAACTCGTCACTACTTTCAATCATGTTATCGGGAAACCTTTATTTGTCATGATTGTAAGAAGATATAATAATGTTTATGAAGAATATAGGAATTGAGAAAGGAAGAAAGAAATGATCTTTGTTGTGTTCTGTTACAAGATATAAATGTCCCTATATATAGGGATGAATTGAGTACATTTGTCAAGTCTAAATCTATATAAATTTTTGAGTATGTTGAATATAGAAGATATGTTTTGAATATGGAGATATCTTATTTTAACAATGAAAATGAGTTATTGACAATGGAGGATGTGTTATTGACAATGGAGATATGTTGAGATTTGTTCTTTGAGAGACATATATGTAGATATGTTGACAATGGATTTGTGATATATGTTAACATCCCCCCTCAAACTCAAGGTGGTAAATGAGAGACCATCTTGAGTTTGGAGAGCATGTCTTGAAAGATGGGGAATGCTGGGTAAATATTATTTAGCAAGGGAGGTCCAGCTCTAATTGTTCGATATGGTTGTTGATTGTCCGGCACGGTTGCCATCCGGGGCGAGGTCCGGCACGTCATGGATGCCGTTTGAGGTGAAATCTGACACGGCTGGATTTGATATGATTAACGTCCGGGGAGAGATCCGGCATGGTTAAAGGGAGGTCCAGCTTTGATTGTCCGATATGGTTGTTGATTGTCCGGCACGGTTGCCATCCGGCGCGAGGTTCGGTTCGTCATGGATGTCGTTTGGGGTGAGATCTGACACGGCTGGATTTGATATAATTGACGTCCGGGGAAAGATCCGGCATGGCTGAAGGCCGGCATGAATATATGTTTATTTCCTCCCTCAAACTCAAGGTGGTACAAAGAGACCAACTTGAGTTTGAAAATAGATGATGGAAATATAAAGATTTTTTTATTTTTTTTATTTTGTTTTTTGGATAAAAGATTTGAGGTCTAAAATAAAAGATAGGTAGATTTTTATTTTTTTTATTGGTGTTGGACAGTGGGATTCGGTGAAAGTTTGATGGTGAAAAATGTTTGGATGGTGAATGGCCGGTAGAGGAAAGGAGGAACAATGTTGTTTTGGATGATAATAGTGGAGGATGAACGGTGATTTTGGATTGATTATGGATAGGTAAGTCGGCGAGGAAGCGACGAGGCAGTAAAATGATTGTATTATTGGTTATGGTCCGGCGGGCGACAAGATGTATCGCCCGCCGACAACGGCGGAAGGTCGAGAGGATCTTACACTTTTGATACCATGCAAGAAGATATAATAATGTTTATGAAAAATATAGGAATTGAGAGAGGATGAAATAAATGATCTTTGTTGTATTGTGTTACAAGCCATAAATGTCTCTATATATAGGGATGAATTGAGTACATTTGTCAAGTCTAAATCTATACAAATCTTGAATATGTTGAATATAGAAGATATGTTTTGAATATGGAAATATATTCTTTTGACAATGGAAGATGTATTATTGACAATGGAGATATGTTGAGATTTGTTCTTTGACATATCTACATATATGTTTGACATATATATAGATATGTTGACAATGGATTTGTGGTATATGTTAACAATGATAACCCTAAATTAGGGTTAACAAAATTATATTTGCTCTGATAATTAATCTAGTATTACTCTCTTTTAAGCGCTTAGAAAAGATAAATTAAAAGTAGCTTTTGACGCACCTAATTTAATGGATTGGCACCTTAATTTCAGCTGCGTCCTCTTATTTTTGTTCGTCAAAAAAAATGTGGAAAGTTATATGGGGGTTTAATGTCCTCTTAAAATCCGTCATTTTTGGTAGAAGTGTGCTCTAATGCTCGAGTTACTCGTGATAATCATTAGATCAGACGTTTTGGTTCTTCGCTGTCGTGTTCTAGATGTAGGGTTGAAGTAAAGTTGATTGAACATATTATTTTTAAATGTCGTTTTGCTCAAGAAGTCTGGCTTGGTTTTCAATTGGTGGCTTGTCATGAGTTTCACTCTATTGTTTCTACTATTCAATGGTCGGATGAGTTAATTTCAAAGTTTTCTTCCTTTTTCTCGGGCTATTAATTGTTTGAGTCGGGTGATGTGTGGCTTGGTCCATACGGAATGCTCGTAATGCTTTTATCTTTCAAGGCTTGAATAATATATCCTCCTTCTCTTCGATTCTTATAAAGGCAAATCAAAGTTTACTTGAGTTCAGAGAATAAGCTTGTTTCAGTTTCCTTGTTTACTGAAATGGAGCCCCATGTTTCATTCTCCTCGCAATCCATCTGTAATAGTGGTGTTAGTGCCTTTTTGTGAAGGTTCTACCTCTAAAGCTGCAATTGGATGTGTTATTTTTTGTGCCAATCTTAATCTATGTGATGGAGTGGGTTGTCCAGTGGTTGCTCCGTCTGCCTTTGTGGTAGAATAAGATAGACTTGTAAGCTACTTTAGGCCCATACTTGTATAGATATCTCCATTTCATGTGACTGTAAGGTGTTGTTTGATAACACTGTTTTAAGTTGTTTGTTAACAAAAAAAAAAAAATAATAAGTGCCAACTTAATTTTTCTCCACTTACAATTGAAAATTTTAATCTAAAGTTTTAAGTGGTAAATCCCCCACTTAAAACTAAAAACTTAATTTTAAAGAGTATAAAATACATATTTTACCACTTTACATTTTGAAATCATGTGATCAAAATAAATTAATAAATGAAAAATTGTCATATTTTCTAACATGTCATATTCAAAGAAATAACATTTTTTAAAATACAATTTTTATAATTAAATAAACAATTTTTTTGATTTTAATTTTAATTTTTTTATCCAACGCCACCTGAAGCTTTGGTTAAAGTGCTCTCGCCTAATCACGAGCCTCCATGGGAAATCTCAACCATTGTCCTTGATATTTGAAGTTTTTCGTCGCTTATTTGTCCCAAGTTGACCTTTAATCTCAAGGAAGCTTAATCAGGCATCACATAAGGTGGCTAACTAACTGGCTAAGGGTACTATAAAAGGCTCTATTCCTTTAAACTCGATGGTTAACAACCCCCACCCCACCCTTTCTAGTTTTTTCTTTTATTTTTCTTTTGTTAGTTGTTTTTCATTTTTGTGTTCAAAAAATATATATCTATTAAATCACAATATATATGTATATAAATAAATAAAAGAGTGATACTATTGTTTAAGTAATTATATTTATTGTCAAAACGATATACAATATTAAAAATATACAATATAATTTTTTAAAACAATATTATATTTTAGTAAAAAAAATATTATTTTACCAATACAAATATATCTAAAAATTGAATAAAAAAACATAATATGTGTTGTGTATGCGTCATGTGGACAACCTATCTAATTTTTAAAAAACCACTAAGGACATTTTGTTTGGCGCTTCTTAAGTGGATATCACATCATTAAGACTTAAGAAGCAATAAAATATGTTCGATTGACAATTAAATTAATTTTTAGAAGTTATGATATGAGTTTCGGTTCAGATCATTTAGAGGTAAGTATACTTCTAAACTTGAGCATTTAAATTTATATTATTATTTTTTTTCTGGTCTAAATACTTTTTAATACCACATGGTGTCCAGATTAGCTTTTGCGCACCTCGACTAATTACTGTTCGCGAAACAGTGGCCAACCGTTGACCACCAGATGTTTTTGCAGCTGCCGAGATTCGACCTAGGGAGCTCCCAGTCTAACCCAGCGCTGATCCCAGTGCGCTACCACTGGGTCACTTGCTGGTGTTACTAGTTAATACTCTTTTTTGCCCTCTACGAGTCACAACAGTTTTTTTTTAATAAAGATGTCCGAACCAATTCTATGCACCTTGTTTAAAAGAAAGAGTATTCAGCTTAACTTTTTACACCTCGGCTAATCCTTCCCTCCTCTAGACAAATGTTTTGTAGAGGTCACTCTTACGACTTAATTTTCATGTGGCACTTATTAGAACAATCATTTGACCAATTTTTAACATTTTTCCAAAAAAAGAAAAAAAAATCTTTGTTCTTTGGTAAATGTAAAATTGATTATTTAAAAATTTTAACTTTGTTTAAAAAATACATTCATGAGGAATTCATGTACATGTTGTTTCTATATCTAGAGATTTTGATGGGACGTTGTATTGTGTCGTGTTCGTATCTAGATTGTGGAACAAAATTGATATAAATTAGAATTGTCGTGTTAATTGTGTCTAAATTAGAGAAATTTTTTATTTTTATTGTAAGTCCACAATGTATTAATTTATTATGATGAAAAAATTGTAATCGTTATCTACAGAGCGGGCCCTAAGGCAGGGTAGGCAGGACAACCGCCCAAGGCCCAAAAGTAAGGAGGGGCACCATTTTTTATGTGTATACATATGTTAAAAAGATTTAATTAATAAGGTATCTTCCGAAAAAACTATTACAATTTTTCAATATATGTTTGAACTATTGTTTGATGCAGCAAAGTTTGTTTTATTGAATGATGATGAATTGAGAATATCTTGCATAAATCTTGAAAATACTTTAAAAGTTGATGATGTTTCTGATGTTAATGGAAAGTACTTATGTTCAAAATTACAAGTATTGCAACTAATATTACCAAGTAAATTATATGAAACAAACGAACCATGGACATCTATTAACATTATAGAGTTTGCAAAAGATATGGATATGGATATGTTTCCTCATGTGATGCTTGTTTATATACTATTACTGATATTACCTACGACTATAGCATCTGTAAAAAGGAGTTTTTCCAAATTTAAACTATTAAAATCTTATTTTCGAATCATCATGAGCTAAGATAAATTAAATAGATGAACAATTTTATGCAATAAAAAGGACATCTCAGAAAATCTTGATTCCAGGTCCAACAAATACATACATACATGTTTGACATATTAACTAGTGCAAGTTGTTAAAAAAAGAAAAAAATAGCATAGTTCAATCGTTCAACTTCCAAGTCTTCAAGAACAATAACATAAAAATAATAAAACATAATAACCTAATAACATGGTGGCTGCGTGCGGGATGGGGGCGTGGCTGAGAGTTGGGGTTAGGGTTTTACGGATAAAAGAAATAGGTGAATCGGTTATATTTACAGGTTTGTTTTATTATTAAGTTTTATACTTTTATTATTATTATTATTAAGTATAATATAAATTATATTATATAATAATTATATATAAATATACATACAAAATTGTTTTATTATTAAGTTTTATACTTTTATTATTATTAAGTATAATATAAATTATATTATATAATAATTATATATATATACATGCAAAATTGTTTTATTATTAAGTTTTATACTTTGATTTATTAAGTATAATATAAATTATATTATATAATAATTATAGATATTTACATGTAAAATTGTAAAGTGACTAACGGTTCTTGAAAAAAAATTATACTAAGAACCGATAACCGAGCCGTTAACACGAACCGAACCGGTCCTTCGGTTCCCGGTTCTAATTTCCCAACCCTATTTTTTACCTATTTTTCTAACACTACCAAAGTAACTCATTTCTTAGATCTACCTTTTAATATTATGTATAATTTATTTCTTGATTACTTCCATAATATTAGTTGTATTTCTTAATTAATTACATACTATTATTAATAATATTATGTTTGTGTTGTATTATTGTAATTCATCGTAATTGTCTATATTTGCTATTTGAGTTATTATTATTATTATTATTATTATTAATACTATTACATTTGCATTAAAATTCTATGTCTTTAAATATATTTTTGTGTGCTTTGAATTTTGCCCCTTTAGCTGGTTCCTGGGTTTGCCACTGACGAGACATGCGAGGTAATAAAGAAGGTGACAACTATATGAACTCCTTTTTTTTTGGGTGGTGATGTTGGCACCCCCCATTTTTATGGGTAATACTCCCACTTTTTTTTTCTTTTAATAATTCTCCCACTTTATACAAAACACTCCCACCACTCCCACTTATTTTTAGGAATTAATCTCATACTTAATTAATTATTAACATGATTAAGTAATTAACTACATAATAACATAAAACAAATTATCCCAAACTAACCCCAAAGTTTCTCCACCATCTCTACCATCTTCTCAAACAAGCAAAATTACCAGCCATCTTCTTTATCTAACAACAAATTTTGGTAGTACCAAAACAACAAATAAAACTTCCATTAATGCAAAACTCTAAGTTTGGGAAGAATGGTATAAACAAAACAAAACAAAACCTCCATTGATGCAAAACTCAAAATTTGAAAATAATGGTAGAAAAAAGAGAGACTTTGTAATAAAGGAAGGAAAACAAGCAAGAAAGAGTTAACGAAAGAGAGACATATATGTTTTATTGTTTATATGATATTTATAGCATATACATTAAATATATAATCAAAAAACAAAATTTTATGTTTAAAACACGAAGAAGGCTTACTCGATTCTCCGTAATCGAGTTGCAGGCTTGTACACTCGGCTGCTCTCAACCGAGTATGAAATCCCATAAAATGTCATGCTCTCGGGACATTCATTCGGTTGAGAGCAGCCGAGTGTTGTTATATTATGCTCGGCTGTGAGCAGCCGAGTGAAATTAACTTTTTAGGGTTAATTAACTTTTGTACCACCCCACTTCATTTAGTCTAGTAAAAAAGTTAATTAACCCTAAACTAATTTTTCACCCACTTGTTTTAATTTAAAACAAAGTTAATAAATCTCCCTCCAAAGTTAATCAAACATTTATCCCTAAATTAATTTCCCTCCAAAATCTCCCTCCAAAGTTAATCAAACATTTATCCCCAAATTAATTTCCCTCCAAAATTCTTCTATTCTACCAAAATAGGCAACAAAACTTTGATCTCCACCATTAATGTAAAAGGGTAAGCTTGAGAAGAATGGAAGGAAAAAAGAAAACTTTGGAACAAAATAAGAAAATCAACAAACAAAACCACCATTAATGCAAAACTCTAAATTTGAGGAGAATGGTATAAACAAAACCTTTATTGATGCAAAACTCAAAAGTTAAGAATAATTGTAGAAAAAAGAGAGAAACTTTAAAATAAGGAAAGGAAAACAAGTAAGAAAAAATTAATGAAAGAAAACACGAAGAAGGTTTATTCGGTTCTCAATAACCGAGTTGCAGGCTTGTACATTCGGTTGCTCTCAATCGAGTATGAAATCCCATAAAATGTAATGCTCTCGGGACCTTCATTCGGTTGAGAGCAACCGAGTGTGATTAATGTCATTCAGCTGCTCATAGCCGAGCATAATATAACAACACTCGGCTGCTCTCAACCGAATAAAGGTCCCGAGAGCATGACATTTTATGGGATTTCAGACTCGGTTAAGAGCAGCCGAGTGTACAAGCCTGTAACTCGGTTACGGAGAACCGAGTAAGCCTTCTTCGTATTTTAAACAGAAAATTTTGTTTATATATTTGATGTGTATGCTATAAAATCATATAAACAATAAAAAAAAATAAAAACATATATGTCTCTCTTTCATTAACTCTTTCTTGCTTGTTTTCCTTCATTTATTACAAAGTTTCTCTTTTTTCTACCATTATTTTCAAATTTTGAGTTTTGCATCAATGGAGGTTTTGTTTTGTTTTGTTTATACCATTCTTCCCAAATTTAGAGTTTTGCATTAATGGAAGTTTTATTTGTTGTTTTGGTGCTACCAAAATTTGTTGTTAAATAGAGAAGATGGATGGTAATTTTGCTTGTTTGATAAGATGGTAGAGATGGTGGAGAAGTTTTAGGGTTAGTTTGGAGTAATTTGTTTTATGTTATTATGTAGTTAATTACTTAATCATGTTAATAATTAATTAAGTATGAGATTAATTCTTAAAAATAAGTGGGAGTGGTGGGAGTGTTTTGTATAAAGTGGGAGTATTATTAAAAGAAAAAAAAGTGGGAGTATTAACAAGAGTGGGAGTATTACCAATAAAAATGGGGGGCGCCAACATCACCACCCCTTTTTTTTTCTTACTTTTACTCACACCATCATTATCACTCATATTTTCCCTAAAAAGTCTCATCCACACTCCCACTAAGACACTTACTATTCTCATTACTCCACATATGGTCATTGTGCATCAAAAAAAGTATAAAAAATTAGAAAGAGAAAGTTTGATGGGTTCTTTCTGTTAGAGTGATATACTAAAAGCCATAATTTTCTTGTTGGTTTGGATATGTTATAAACTTGGTTTTGCTATTTTAATGAGAAACTGTATGGGCAATTGTTGCATTGTATTATTTATTTAAATATTGTGCATGTGTGTCTTTTATTCCATATAGTAGATGATTTGGCGTGTAGAGTATAGCTTACACACAGAAGATTTTATCATCGGTTCTTGTGGAATATAAGTTTAATGGTTCACAGTCTTAGATGGAATTGGACATCCATCGGTAGGATTGTAGCACAAGTTTTAGTAGTTTATCTTAACTATAGGAAATGATATAGTTTTTAACTCGTTGTGCTAGTACACTTTGTGTGTATTGAATAGGACCACTTTGGGTTAATTGTTTTTATACTGATTATATAAAACAATTTAAAATCCCATGGTTATTATGATTACTTATGCTCTTAATCTTGAAATAATTAATAGACATATATATGTAGTGTTTGTTGTTTTGACTCATTAAAAGTGAGATTCATTTATGGATCAATAATCTTTGTGAATTGGATGACGATACTATATATATGATGAATATTAATTATTGACGGAATCCACGTCCCGGTATAGGGATTGATGATAGCCCCTTGAGAAGCTTATAAGTTTTGATCATGTCAAACCCTGCAGGTAGATTATGTTAATCCGACATGTCAAATAAGTTAAGTGGTAGGCTCAAGGATTAAGAAGTAATTTAAATATAGTTGTCAGTAATTTAATTTAAATGATGGTTATCTGTAATCTTAACGTGGGGAGAATAATAAGTATTTAATAATAAGGAGCTCGAAATATAATTTTGAGATAAGGACGGGAGTGCAATTATAATTCTTTAGTGGTGTGAATTATAATTTATGGAAGGAACTAATTCATAGTGGAATTATGATTCCAACTTTCCATAGGAAGCCCAAATACTTATTTCTCCTTAAGGTCCCTATCGTAGCCTTATATATACGCCGGCCTTGTCTCTTCTCAAGATAACAATAATTCTTATGAGTTAGGGTTTGTTCTATTGAGAGAGGAGAAAATTTTGGTGATACCGTAGCCCACACTAGGTGCAAGATTTGATGGCGAAAGAAATACAATAGAAGATTTTTAGGTTTTTGGCACAGCAGTCGTAAATTAATCTTAACTTTTGATCGCACTGTTGGATCGGGCTGATTTTTCGATATGTCGTTCGGAACGCAAAGTTACTATCATCGCGAGTAAAATCAGGACGATCAGAGGTCGTTTCGATGGCGAAAATAATCGATTTTCGCAGTCCAGCGAGAATTAAAAAAATCTGACCAAATCGTAATATGATGCTTTCAAACCCTAGTCTTCTCATATGGATCCTCTACATGATCCACAAAGGTGAAATCCCTTTATTCTTATAGGGTTTTAGCATAAGTTTTTTTTTTGTTCAATCTATACGCAATATCAAACGATCTTGTATTTATGTCTGCATCACTTTCCTCCACCTTCCACCTCCGTTGCTGCCACCCTCCACTCATTTTGTTACTCCATCTTCATGGTTTCTCTTCTTACATGCATTAATGGTTTTTTCAAATATGTTAATTCTCTCTCACTTTACATGGATGGTGGTACTGGTGGTTCGCCGTCGGTGGTGGTTGACTGAGTATAGGCACATGTACTCATTGGACATTAGTCAAATATCTTCATATATACTCGTTTAACATTGGTCAAGTATAGCTATATTTTTAAATACTCGTTTAATATTGATCAAGTATAGTTATATTTTTAAATACTCGTTTAATATTGGTCAAATATAGTTATAAAAAAATAAGAGGATATGAATGAAAACTAATGGAGAAAAATTGAGAGAAAGAAAAAATAGTTATATTTTTAAATACTTTCGTGTAATATTTCTTTTCGGTGTTACTTGAAAAAAAATTAAAAAAATTCTTAAAACTCTAGTCAAGAATTGTTACTTTTGAAATTGGTCTCAGCGGATTTGAGCCGCAAAAAGTTTTGTTTTTTTTTTTTTTTTTAAAACAATGAGCTGCATAGTTTGAGATTTTGGTACAAGTGCTGTACTTATTTATTGAAATAAATACGTAAGTTTTCATTTATTTGAACCAACGGAACGGGGTTGATTTTAAAATCATGAGAATTAGTGGTACGCGTAGCAGGCAGGGTCTGTCCATCTTCGTCAGCTAGGGTTAAATCTGGTCCACCATTTTCCCCTATTATCTTTAACTGCTCATATTTTAACACATACGCTATCTCTAACCCAATTTTTGACGACTCTACTGACTGATTCCTTACCTTCAACTTGTATCTGATTTTATTTTATGTGGTTGACATAATTATTATGTTCCTTTTTATGGTGCTACCTCTTTTCATTGTCAAGCGGACTAGAATCCCTTGGCAAAACCAAATAACGAATGAACATGCTCAATTGTCTCAGATTTTCAATTACTTTTTCCCGGCGTCAATGCACATTCTTTTCACTCTGTTCTCGTCATTTCATTCATTCCCCTGCAGTCTCAAGCAACCAGTTCAAGTCTCCAGCTCACCAAAACCTCCATTTCCACCTCCAGAAATGCTCAACAATCGGAGAGCTCAAATTATTCCATGCCCAAATCATCCTACATGGACTCACTCAACAAATATTCACACTTAGCAAGCTAGTTTCCTTTTGCGCTGTTGCTGCGAAGGGGCATCTTCAGTATGCACAGCTCATATTTGACCAAATACGTGAACCCAATCGATACATGTACAATAGTTTGATTAGGGGCTACTCAAATAGTAGTGATCCAACAAAGGCTATTTTCCTCTACCGCCGAATGATAAGTTCGGGCATTTGCCCTAACGAATTCACTTTCCCTTTCGTTCTCAAGGCGTGTGCGTCCATATTAGCACACTTGGAAGGGGTTTCAGTTCATGTCCAGGCCTTAAAATTGGGATTTGGGTCCCAAGTTTGCGTGCAAAATTCACTTATTAATGTACATAATGGGTGTGGGTCAGTTCAATGTGCTCGAAAGGTGTTTGATGATATCACGGATAAGACATTGGTTTCTTGGAACTCAATGATTGGTGGGTATTCTAAGATGGGTCTTAGCAAAGAAGCTTTTCTGCTGTTCAGGGAGATGAGAGAACTAGGGGTGGAACCTGACGGCTTTACCTTCGTTAGTCTTCTTTCTGTTTCTTCACAAAGCTGTGATGTAGGATTAGGAAGATTTGTGCATTTGTATGTTGAGATTAATGGGGTTAAGACTGATATTTTTGTTCGAAATGCTCTTTTGGATATGTATGCAAAGTGTGGGGATCTGCGTGCAGTACAGATAATTTTTGACCGAATGATTGATAAAAATGTCATTTCATGGACTTCCATGATTGGTGCCTATGCTAAACATGGGCTCATTGGATCTGCCAAGACTTTTTTTGATCAAATGCCCTTAAAAAATGTGGTTTCTTGGAATTCTATGATTCAGTGTCATGTACAAGAAGGTTGCTTCAGCGAAGCATTGGATCTTTTTCGTCAAATGTGTAATTTGAGAGTGGTTCCTGATGAGACTACCCTACTTAGTGTTCTTCCAGCCTGTTCTCAGCTTGGTGATTTTTTTATGGGAAAAAGAATCCACGATTACATTTGTTGTAACAGTATGTTACCTAGTGTTACTTTATATAACGCCCTTATAGACATGTATGCAAAATGTGGTTCCTTAGAAACTGCCATGGGTATCTTTCATGAGATGCCGGACAAGAACGTGGTATCATGGAATGTTATGATTGGTGCCCTTGCCTTACATGGATGTGGATTTAAAGCAGTTGAACTCTTTGAACAAATGGAAGGTGTTAGGATATGGCCTGATGAGATCACCTTCATAGGGTTGCTTTCTGCTTGTTGTCATAGCGGTCTAGTAGACATTGGGGCATATTACTTCAACATAATGACTCCTATTTATGGAGTACCATGTGAAATTGAGCACTATGCTTGCATGATTGATCTTCTTGGGCGAGTAGGGCTCCTTGGAGAAGCAGTCAAGCTGATTGGACAGATGCCAATGAGGCCGGACATTGTAGTTTGGGGTGCTTTGCTTGGCGCTTGCAGGATTCATGGGAATATTGAGACTGGGAAGCAAATTATAAAACAACTACTGGAGTTGGAGCCATATAGCGGAGGGCTTTATGTGCTTATCTCTAACATATACTGTGAAGCTCAGAGATGGAAAGATGTAAAGAAGATAAGAAAACTAATGGACAACCATGGTGTCAAAAAGGGAAGTGCAATTAGTTCTATTGAAATTGATGGTTGTCTCCATGAGTTTATGGTTGACGACCAGACACATGAAACTTCAAGTTATATATGCATAATGCTTAATCAATTAACCGATCATTTGAAGTCCTTGGTGTATTCTTGCAACCTTTCAACTTCATTTTTAGATGTGGAAGAATAAAAAATTGTAAATAAGTATGGTAGTCATGGATTGAAGGTGTTGGAGGGCACATATCGTCTTGAGCATAGGAATTATACCGAAAAATAACAGAAACAATGCCCTCACATGTTAGATGGATGGATTCCAAGGAATGTTGGTGACAAGTGCCAGCTTGGCTCTACAATTGGGTCAGGCCATGTTTTCGGTGGCTTCGCTCCTTGTGTTAGGTTGTTGAATTTTACAGTTGCATGACTTCTTTTTCTGGTAATCCTTGCCACCTTAATCAGTTTAAATGGGTTCACCTTTTTTTTTAATTAGTATTTAATGCTCATTTCCCCAGTTCTTTAGTTTGATTTTTTCATGTTGTTATTGTCGATCAATTTCAAACAGTAATCTCCCTCCAACTCCAACACCATTGTAGTTTATATGGAATTTGCAGGCCCGTCATCGACGCGGACTGTAACTTCTTTTTCAAATTTTAGTAATATGTAAATTTTAGTTTGTTTAATATGTGCGCTGTTCATCGGTAGATATTGGACTAAGTCACTGAATACATTGGTTATCTTATTGCAGATGGAAGGATTTGTGTTGCCATCTTTTGAATCAACTTGTATTTTACAGGAAAAAGATATAATCTGGGTTGATTGAATTTGAATTTTATTTCCTGACTTTCTGGCTTACTAATTGTTATAAGATTGTATGAATAGTAATATGTTTTGATTTTTCGTATCAGCACAAAGAAGAAAGGATTTATGTTCTCTGATGTAATCCAAGTAGATGAAGGAGTCTCAGCTGAGGAAGTAGATATCATGGAGAAGCAACTTTTACATTCTGGCCTGTCACTTTTAGCAAGTGAACAGTTGCCTGTTGTGGAAACTCAGTTGGGTGCCAACGCAGTGTTAAGTAAAAGAAAAGCATCCAGATTTTTTAAGAGCTCAAAGTATGTCTTGCAACCCATCTTTTATGGACTTCATTGCAACTCATTAACCAACCAAACACATTGTTTATGTTACATAATAACACATTTTTCTACAGTTGCAGAGAATCTGATCGTTGCACTTCTTCAAAATTTGCATAATCTGAAGTCATTCAGGATTATGTTAAGCCAATAACCTGATTTGCTCGTGTGGACTACAGAATTTAGCATACCTGTGGAGTTGACTTTTTCTGAGCTACCACCTGGTATCATGAGGGACACCCTGTTTTCTTTGTTTTTTGCTCCCCTACTTTTTTTAGAATTAAAAGAAGTGCGAGCTCGAACTCTTTGAAAAACTCTTTAATACTTGACAGTTAGAGTTTCAAAATACTCTTTAAACCAGGCGGAGCCTCAGGAATAGATTTGTGTTTCCAGCTTTGCAAAGATGACAGGATGACATAAGAATTTCTTTTGATGACAACCCGGTTAGCTCCCGTTTGCAAATAGTAACATTGAAGGCAATCCAAAGTCCTAAGTGATATGGAGCCAACTTTACTTATTCAATGAAGGTGACAATCTCCCTGAGCATGAGCTAAAACAAACATACAAAGGTGGCGTCCGGACTGACGAGTCACTCTGAAAGGAAACTGTTTCTAATGCAACCATTTCATCGGAAAATATGAGGTGCCTATGTTGCATACCTCTTGATTTATTTGCGATGTACTTTATCGCTACCCGGAGGTGCTCCCAAGAACATGAAGTAATATTTTGTTCTCTCTTTATGATGAGGTAGCTGACCCCTTTATTTCTTGGTACATGTTCAAATATGTAAAGGAAGCAACTTGAATCTGGATAAAAGCAAATCCAATTAACTTAATTTTTTTGTTATCTACTTTTAAATTATTGTATATTATTTGATTGAACTACAATTCCACGTGGGTATCACGTTTATTCTTTGAACAGTCGAAAACGGGAAATCATCTTGTGTTTTGTTCTCGATTCTTGTTAATATATTATTAGTACTAAAGTTTCTGAAAGATTTTAAAATTTCGATCGTTCCTTTATGGGGTTGGTTCTTACCCAGATCTGAAATACGTAGGAAGATTAACATTGTAGACCTACTGGGTTCAACCCCCTGAGCCAAGGCTTAACCCAGCTTGGTACATCACTTGAAAAGTTTGGCATCGCTTAGATTGCTTGCCTCTCACTCTTAAACTAATGTTGGATCCTTTTCCTCCTTTTTCATGAATACTTGAAGTTCTCTTGAAGTTATTCCTCTTCCTCTACAGCCAAACGCTCACTTCTAACAATTTCTTCTTGTTCACCATTTTCTCCCCTCACAACTGATACTGAAATAACAGTCACCCACTCTGATGTATCGCCAACAGGAGACAAACCCTCATTTTTATCCACTACAACTGCCAGAGTACCAAAACCAACCGCCTCAACCACAACATGGTGGCGACCTCCGTTTTCCCTTGCAGCCGTCACAACCCCATCCCCAGCATCAGTCACCAGAGATTATTCTGCAGCCACCACAGCTACGGCCCAATCATAAGACACCTAAAACACGGCAAAATTCAGACTATCTTTCTCCCCCGTTTCAGCCCCCGCGCCACAGTCAACCCTCCCGGCCACAACACGATCCCTCCCTTAATTTACCTATGATGGTCCATCCACCACCTTCAAACCAAAACACCCGCCCGCTCCACCAGACTCCATCTCATAGGATAACCAAATCACGAAAAACCAAACCTATTACATGGATGATTGCTGCCTTATGTGTACTGTTTTGGATCACAATAATATTAGGAGGCCTAATAGTCCTGATCTTCTACCTCCTATTCCGTCCACGACTCCCAAAATTTGACGTATCCAGCACCAGCCTCAATGCTGCATATCTTGATTTGGGTTATCTCCTCAATGCCGACGTTAATTTGCTAGCCAACTTCACAAACCCAAACAAGAAGGTGAATGTAGACTTTAGCAACAACGTCATTGATCTGTACACCCAAGGATCTCTTATTGCCACAAGATATATCGAACCCTTTTCTGTGATGAGATCCGATTACAAGCTTACGAATGTTCATATGGTGTCGAGCCAGGTTATGCTTTCGCCGCAACAAAGCCAACAGCTTAGGAGGCAAACGGATAGCGGCCAAGTTGAGTTTGTTCTAAAGGGTGTTTTTAGGACAAGATCTAATTTGGGTTTCCTTCGATATTCGTATTGGTTGTATGCTCATTGCAAGATTGTAGTGAGTGGTCCTCCCAGTGGGGTTATCGTACGCAAGAACTGCGTAACGAAACGTTAAGGAGAATCGATCATTCGGAGCAGCATGCATGTGGGGTTGGCCTAGATTTTGATTTGCTGTTGCTAGAGATATTTCTCTGTTTGTATTTGATTTTTATGCCCCCTTCTTAATTGGATCTTCATAGATAAGACGGATTAATTCGTGAGCAGTAGCCGTTTCCTTGAATTAAAGGTTTTATATGTTTGTGAATTTAACTATTTAAATTAAATGTAAAAATCGCTCCGATGCTTATTTTATGCAGGGATGGTTATATCTATTAGAATGAAACTCGTGGCATAACCATAAACACCAATAATTTTCAAATTCAAGGTTCAATTTAATATAATCAGAATAGTTTATATTTTCCGGTACTATATATTAAGTAAATTATCTGAAACATTTTTAACAACAGTTATGGCCCAATGTTTGCTTTTTGAATCTTAAGATAAATCCAGAGGGCATATTATAATGCTATATTATTTATAAAAGTAATTTTTTTTTTTTTATCTTTTAGAAATCACATGTACAGACACATATAAAAGAACCAAAGGGTAAGAAATAAAACTATTATTATATATTATACGAGTTGCTCCTATATCACATTAAATGTGAGATTAATCATGGTTCGTAAATTACTCTACAAAAAAATAAAAATAAATAAATAAATGGTAAATAAGTCACTGTGCTAATCTTATGGATATATATTGTTATTATTATTGTACCATAAGCAACGATTAACCCAAAATTACAAAGAAGGCCCTCTAAAATATAAAAAACTGAGTGAAATGCAGTGCAGTGCATGTGAAAGCTGTGTTTGGCAAGAGAGGCATGTAAATATTAGTAAATCCCGGAGTGTTTTTGTAGCGTATGATATGAGTAGTATTGATATTGGCTAGCACGTGACAGCATGATGAAGGATTGTCCTTTGTCCTTGTAGGTACGTGTATCCTTTTTCAGTCCCTTTTCAATTTGCTATGTACATACAAGTTAACTAGCTGGCCTGGCCTGGCCTCTTGTTTTAAAGGTCTTCTTCATAACTTCACTATCGATCTACCTTACCCTTTAATGGACTCTCGTGGTTTTAACTTTCTTATAACTACTGGATTGGTGTTGGTATTATTATTTTCAGTGAATATAGTTCCAAACCAATTAGTGCGTGCCAAGACCAACCCGTGTTATTTTCCGGCGATTTTCAACTTCGGTGACTCAAATTCCGACACTGGTGGCTTGTCGGCGGCGTTCGGTCAGGTGGGTTCACCCAGTGGGGAATCATACTTTGGTGGCCCTGCCGGCCGTTATTCAGATGGCCGACTAGTTATTGATTTTATTGGTATGATGACCTCTTCTTCTTCTACTACTACTACTACTACTACTTCTCTTCCATTCCATTTTAAGTGCCAATTTTGTATATGCATTTTACTTAAAAATATATACCAGGAAGATTCGAATTAATGAGGTTAATTCAATTCGGATCACAACTAGAATGAATGACCTTTTTATGCTATTTTGATATATAGACACACACTACATACTCTAAATGGTCTTTTAATTTAATTGCTCAGTTTTAAAACAAATATATCATTGAGATAATATGTAGTAATTACAATTAATCACCTTCAAGGGTGTAACTAGTAATACTAAAGGTGTTCAATAACAGTTTACAATTTCATAAAGACGCAGAGAAGGTAATTAAAAAGGGTAAAGTTATATAACTATATATAAATTTGAAAATATGTCCCAATTACAAGTCATGCCCAGATGGGAGTATTCAATGCCATGGACTCGTTACCCTATTTTATTTCTTCTATACAGGACTTCATAGTCAGTCTGTTGTTATTATATAGTTCGTTCACACCAACATAGTCTTGAGTTAGGGTGTCACGTGAATTTCTGAATCTAAACCAATAGATACTGCATTGCAACAGTACAACTTTGTTCTTTGGTGGGCAGTGTATTGGGAGGAGTGATCCACCATTCCGTGGGTTTCATGTCTACAAACAGAAATCAACCAAAAACTTTTTTCTTCTGTTCTGTACGTGGAGAGCTCAG
This sequence comes from Lonicera japonica, assembly GCA_021464415.1. Taxonomy (NCBI): domain Eukaryota; kingdom Viridiplantae; phylum Streptophyta; class Magnoliopsida; order Dipsacales; family Caprifoliaceae; genus Lonicera; species Lonicera japonica. Next base: position 61,809,113 of record CM038468.1, on the reverse strand, counting down.
CCTGATGATTCACTTGCTTCTCTCGTATATATGTTTCTGTAACGGAAACTTTACATGCGTACCTCACTTTTTTTTCTTTCACAGCGCCCACTTTTTCATTTTACTGAAAAGCCTTGTTTTGAGATTTTTGAATACTCCTGTGATCAACCAAAATTGTTTTGGAAACAAGATATATATATATATATATATTTTTTACCCCAATTAGCTACTTCCGTATTTATTTATTGGTTTAGTTATAAGCCCATTTCATAATTGTGCATTTCTTGATAAATTATTTTCAGCGGAGAGCCTCGGCCTACCGTATCTGAGCGCTTACCTCGATGCAGTAGGCTCCAACTTCAGTTACGGAGCCAACTTTGCAACTGCTGGTTCAACCATCAGACCCCAAAATACTACTCTCCATCAAAGCGGCTTTAGTCCCTTTTCCTTAAACGTTCAATTCTATCAATTCAATGATTTCCATCATCGCTCTCAGATTTTTCGCACCAAAGGTAACAATACTATATCTATATTTAAGTGTGCTGTATAGAAATATAAAAGAAAAAGGTAAAAACTAATATTGGTGGTACCATTTTGACCATATAGGAGGAATATTCAAGGGATTATTACCGAATGCAGAAGAATTTTCGCGTGCATTGTATACCTTTGACATTGGCCAAAATGATTTAACTGCTGGCTACTTTCTTAACATGTCGACGGATCAAGTTAGAGCCTATGTTCCCGATGTACTTGATCAATTCAAGACCGTTGTTAAGGTGATTGCTTGATAATAAAACAAACATCAATTTCTTTAGTTTACTACAATTGATGTAGAAACTGTGATTTGATTTGATTTGATTAAACAGGACATATATGATCAAGGAGGTAGATATTTCTGGATACACAATACGGGTCCAGTTGGGTGTCTACCGTATGTCATGGACCGACTACCAATCACAGCCGGACAAGTGGACAAGGCAGGATGCTCGAGTCCCTTCAACCAGGTGGCTCAGTATTTCAACCGTGGATTGAAGGAAGCTGTGGTCCAACTCCGAAAGGATCTTCACTTGGCTGCAGTCACCTATGTTGATGTCTACGCAGTCAAGTATGCCCTCATCAGTCAAGCAAAACGGCACGGTAGGACAATTGAGTATGATAAGTTTAGTGGTATGTGACGTTTTTATATGTTTTCTAGATAAATGAGAATGAAATATATATTAATTTGCAGGATTTGAGCACCCACTGCGAGCGTGTTGTGGGCATGGAGGAAAGTACAACTACAACATGCATGTTGGTTGCGGAGGAAAGATTAAGGTGAAAGGGAAAGACGTACTGATGGGGAAAGCATGCAAAGATCCATCGGTTATGATAAACTGGGATGGGGTACATTTCACACAGGCAGCTAATAAATGGGTTTTTGATCAAATTGTGGATGGTTCCTTTTCTGATCCTCCCATTCCATTGAAAATGGCTTGCCGCAGACAATGAGATCGAGCCCATTTGTACACATGTAATAAATTCTTATTCATTGGCAGGATTCGATTTTTAAGTCTATTTATATTGAGATGTTAATTAAACTAAATGTTGCTTATTTTGATCTTGTCACTCCACAACACATTAGTGAGGAGCCGCATGTGTGCACATACATAACTACCTATTTCTCCTGTTAAAAAAAATAGACCATTTTAATTCTTTTTTTATTTAAATAAGGACCAGTTCACTTTATAATTTATATAAACAAAATTACAGATGCACATCAGGCATCATTTTCTTCTCTTTCTCACTAGAGTACCTTCACCTCTCTCTCTCTCTCTCTCTCTCTCTCTCTCTCTCTATTACACACACTTCCATGGATGCTCAGTACATTAGACTTCATATCAACGGGATTCCTTTTTTAGTTATAGTAGTAGGACTACTACTACTGACATTGCTGCCATGCCCAATCTTATGTTCAAAAGATTGCAATTTCTCAGCTGTATTCAACTTTGGGGACTCGAATTCAGACACTGGCGGCCTATCAGCAGCGTTTGGACAAGCCCCTCCTCCCAATGGCCAAACCTTCTTCCTGGTCCCCTCCGGCCGCTATTCTGATGGCCGTCTCGTTATTGATTTTATAGGTAATTAATTCAAGGAGTTATCTATGTTTCACTATCATTTTGGTTTAATTTTTTCCTAAAATTAAGCTCTCGATTGGGGGAAGATGTATATATTAAAGTTCTCTTTATTTGGTCCTCACCAAATTTGTCCTATTTGTATGCACCAAAAATGTCTTGGAGCTATTCCCTGTATTCTTTGATTCCTTTCCCACTTGCTTTGTGTCTTGTTTCTTTACCGGGTGACATAAAACAAATTAACCGTTTAAAATAGTGAGATTAAAAGAAAAAATATTCAATATTTAAACAGTGTCTAATCTAAAATATTAATTAGAAAAATTATATACTCAACAAATCACACTATAATAAAAGAAAATTTTTTATTTGAAAAAAAATTAATGCACCATATTATTATTACAATGACATTATGTATTTTTAAAATTTTAATCGTAAACAGATGCTACCATTGCTAGTAACATTGGGTTACAAAAGTAATGTGTTTTTAAATACATATATATAAATGTATGTATAAAAAAATATTTAAGTTTGTAAAAGATTAAATAAGGGAAAATTGATTATAACTAAATGCGAACTATTGATTTGATAAATTGATGATTTGATGTTTCTCTTCCTATTGTACATATGTTTCTCCTTTTTAATTCAATTTAAAAAGACATGCACTTTTGGCGTGCAGACTCAATGTAGTGAAAATTACATATAGGGACACATCTCTCTATATATATATATTGACTAAAAAAGTATATATGGGGAGATGTACTCCACTTCAGTGATTTTGCACACTCTAAAATGGTATACATGCTTGAAAGCATGACCTAGAGCTTGCTGTCAAGCACCCTTTAAACCACTTTAAACCAGTGCACTACAAGCGGTCCTTTCTATCTTCTTTATAAGCAGCACAGAATCCACGAAAGATATGGTTCAATTTCTGTTTCTTTTAGAAAAGGTGAAAAACTAATTGAATAATAACATCAGATTACTTATTGGGATCACTATATAGCACTGGCTTTGCCGTGCAAAATAGGAAGGTAAACGGCCTCGATAATTTTCATGTAAAAACATGAGCACAACCTGTACTTTTACTAAATTCATTTAAGATTGTTAGCTTGGGCTAGAAATTATTCTAAAGAATTGTACCAGTTTTTTGAGTGGCGCTGCAAACCAAATGGGTTGGATTGTTACTTGCGCATATTTATGACGCTAATTGGACCTGTATATGGATAGTATTGACATCAATTTTGTCATTTCAATATGTAACACCATACAACTGATTTACTGTTTTCAGCAAAAAGCTTGGGATTACCTTATCTTAGCGCATATCTCGACTCGGTGGGTTCAAATTTCAGCCATGGTGCCAATTTTGCCACTGCTGGTTCTACCATCAGATCTCAAAATACAACCATCTCCCAGAGTGGGTTCAGTCCAATTTCTTTAGATGTGCAATTTGTTCAGTACTCTGATTTTCACAGAAGGTCCCAAATATTCCGTAAACAAGGTAAACCAACAATTAATTTACTATTATTAATCGTTTCTAAAATGCATAGGCTGATTCAGATATAACTGATTTAACAACTAAGGAATATTCTTTTGTGTGTGTCAATTCTGTTTATACTATTTCCCCTCTGTACTTATATTAGGAGGGGTGTATCGGCATTTATTGCCAGGAGAGAATGACTTCTCTAGCGCGCTGTATACGATTGACATAGGCCAAAATGATCTAACCGCTGGTTACAAACTTAACATGTCCACCGAACAAGTTAAGGCATATGTTCCTGATTTATTGGCTCAGCTCTCCACTACCATCAAGGTGATTAAAACTCATTGATCCATACATTTAACCAATTTGAGATTCTCGAAAAACACAAAAACTAGAACCAAACCACTATTATAATTTACAAGTGAATTATTAATTACTGCGCAGAATGTATATGGTAAAGGTGGAAGATCATTCTGGATACATAACACTGGACCAGTTGGTTGTTTGCCCTATGTGCTGGACCGTTTCTTGGTCACAGCAGCTCAGGTAGACAAGCACGGTTGTGCCACTCCATTCAACGAGGTGGCTCAGTATTTCAACATTAGATTAAAGGAAACCATAATCCAACTGAGGAATGTTCTTCCTTTAGCTGCAATCACATACGTTGACGTCTACTCAGCTAAGTACTCCCTCATCAGCCAAGCGAAAAAGCTTGGTAATTCAGTTCCTCCATCATCTCTTCATATATTCTCTTGGTTTTTTTTTAATCATTGTATATATTAGTGCTAATCATATATAGGATGGAATCAATGTCAGGATTTGAGAACCCTTTATTAGCTTGTTGCGGGCATGGTGGTAAATATAACTACAACAGATTTGTGAAGTGTGGGAGTAAGAAGATTGTGAAGGGGAAAGAGATAGTAATTACAAAGTCGTGCCGTGATCCAACTGTTAGGATTAACTGGGATGGAACTCACTTCACAGAGGCAGGTAATAAGTGGGTCTTTGATCAAATTGTTGGTGGCTCATTTTCAGACCCACCAATTCCATTAAGGTTGGCTTGCCAAAGGAAATGATGGACCATTGAATCATATATATGTTCTGCGGATTTTCTGTCAACTTTTAAGAACTTCATTTTTTTTTTTTTACTTTTTCGTTTTCCTATTAATATGGGAAATGAATTTTTCTTAACAAATCATAAGGCAAAAAGGGTGACTATCAAAATACCCATGTTTCTAGACATAATATCTGAACAAATTGCAAACTTTGGAACATATTGTGCGGCTATTTGAAGTAGAATTTGGTTGGAGGACAGAAACATTATTTTTTTTTTTTACATTTTGTTTTTGGAAACGATGCACCTATGCAACTACATAGGCCCAATTCAGGGCGAGCCGAATGGAAAATGAAACCAGTGATGGTCCACGTCTAATTGATATTATCTAGCCCGTGGCTTTGTATTCTTATGATTAATTGAACTTTGTTAGAGTGGTGGCTATGTAAGATATTTATCTACACTCATGAAGCTTCCCCTTACGCGTAGACAAATAATAGAACCTTCATATTTTTTTATACTTTTTTCGTACTGTTATGTTTTCTGAAGGAATTTTCACGTCATTCCTTCCTCAAAAAAATAGAAAGAAATGTGGGTTTTGCCAGGGCGCCACAGTTTAGTTTCCTCCCCCTTCCCTCCCTCAAAAAAATAAAAAAAAAATTGAGTTTGCCGGGCCACAACAGTTTAATTCTTCTAAAAGAATTAGTTGGATCTATCATTACTTGTATCAAAATAAATACATAAATTAATTAATGAATAGCAACTATTCTATTATTATAACGGAAAAAAAAAATCATACACAAATATGATTCGTTACCTTATCGGGTGATATGACACAATCCATTTCATTGAATTTGTCCAAGTTTAATGGGCTTGGGTTTGATTGGTCAAAGCAACTTTTCGTTAGGCTTTAATTTGTGGGCAAGCTGAATGCATTAAGATAGGTGTGAGTACGATAATCACTGCAGTTTTCATACATCAGATTAGGAAACCCGGCCCGTTTATTGGTCATTGTTCACCAACCCGAGATGGTGGTGACAGCATATCTGCGGTGATTTTGTTTCTATCTATTCATTATATCTTACAGATAATTCGCGTTATTAAGTTAATTTACATTATCTATTAAATTAATCCACAAATATGGATAAGCTGACAAAAAATTTAATACCTAAATATCCACTAAATTAATAAGTACAACAATTTTAAAATTTTATATCTTAATTAACTTGAAGTAAAATATCAAAAAAAATAAAAATTAAACCTTTTGTTCCTTCCAGTTCAACATCACCGTGCCCATTTCCCCTAGCCTCTTTCTTCTTCCTTTACTCCTCCCAGGTTAACATCATCGTGCCGCTTTCCCCCTCTCTCCCTGGTCTCCTTTTTCTTAACTACACTATTATCTTACATATAATAATATATTTACAATTCAATTTCTTTTCATCTGTATATATGGATGTAATTTTCTTTATTTCGAATCATGTCTTATAATTTTGTGTTGTGAAAATTTAATAATATACCCCCATTGATCTTATTTAGGGAGTATACTTGTCATTATTGAATGTAATATACATATGTAATTCTAACTTCGAAATCTAGAAGGGGGTGCTTTTGGGAAGTTGAGGGGAAGTGGGTCGTTCAAACAGCAGTAGATGTTAATATTGGTGCAAACAGTGGCGTATCCAGGAATTCGAAATTGGGGGTGCTCAATTTGAATAAACTCAATCAGGTGTGTGACTCTTAATTCGAGATGTCCCACAAAGGAACGAGGGATCTTAATTTGAGATGTTACACTTTACTTTTGCAGAAACACTAACTTCAAAAAAGTGTGACACTCAAATTGTTGTTCTCAGGGAAGCTTATGACCGAGATAAGCTCGTTGAGAGACACCCACTTGTTGATATAAGGGAAAGATATGCAAACCTAATGAAGGGTTGCAGGACAGAAGCAAGGGCTTGTACAAGAAAATAACGGGTGCACATCTAGAGGATGGGGGCGGATTGTTAATGATGTTAACATTCACTTTTAAACTTCAATACAATAGTATTCTTTTTCCTAAGGCAGCATCCCAAGTTAAGAGTTGCTTTTCATTTTTTGGAAATATTAACCCTTGATTTGGGAATTTGGCAGGAAACAAGGTTTTATATGAGAGAATCAATCAAGTCTAATATGGATAGCTAGAATGTTTAGGCTTTGGAGGGAAATTAAAATTAGACTGCATCAAGAAGCCAATTTTTTCTTTGATCAAACTAGAACACAGAAAAGCTACTTAGCATAATTTGATTTAGAAATGAGAAATTAATAATCCAATCTATCAATTAATCATCATAAAATGAGAGAAAGGGAATAGATCTGAGAATTTAGGACAAAGAAAAATCTAACCTCAAACGGGGCAAACAAACTGTTGTTAGAGAGAACTCTCAAAAGCAATTGGTACATCTTCTGGTGCATGCTCAGTATGCCTGCGAAAGTCATTTAAAATTAAAACTAATTAAACAATTAATATACAATTAACTAAAGAGTCTAATAATAACTAAATCAAATAAACAATTAATCAGTCCTATACAAAAAATACGGGCATTACTCTCTCTTTCCAAAATTAAGCCCTAAAATCAACCCTACAAAATTAAGCTTTAACTAATTTTACACAATTATAGATATATTCATATATGATATATCCATTCATGATTTATAATATATATATCTATATATATCATAGAAAAATTATGATTTTTCACTATAAAAGGAAAAGGAAAAGAAAAGGGACAAAAGTGGTGTTTTACCTTAACCTAACTGTCCAGCAGTGAATGGTGAGCCGTCTAGGCTTGAGCCGCGTGATGCAGCCATGCAATTGCGCAAGCTTGGTAGGTGACTTGGTGAGTGTGAGCCGTGAGGGAGCAGAGAATAGCAAAAAAGGAGAGAAAGAAAGGAGCAATGCAGAAAGAAAGAAAGGAGCAGTGTAGTGCGGAAACAAAAGGGGGAGGTGATCTATTTTTTATTTTTTAAAAAAAAAATTACCGAAAACCTTGGGGGTACATGCGCACACCCTCGTCTTAGTGTGGCAACGCCCCTGGGTGCAAACCTTTCAGCGGAAGGCAGCGAGGAAGATGAGGATGTTGATGACCAAGGTGTTAAGGTGGTTGACATTGTTAATACATTTAGGCTTCAAGAACAACTTCCTTTTGACAAAAAACAATTCGTTGCATACATCAAAAAAAACATCAAATGGCCGGCTGAGAATTAATGGTGATATATATATGCTCAATCCAAGATAATATATATATATATGTGTGTGTATGTATGCTCTATAAACCCTCCATTCCAATTTAGGGTTTGCATTTTTCTTAAAAAAAAAACGTACTAGTATTTTTCAAATCAATCAATCCACGTGCAGTTGTAAACCCTAACCTTAAATTGTTTGAATTTTTTTGAAAGGTTAATACGAAAGAAATTATATTTGGATTAGGGATCTTAATAAAAATAGAATCTAAATTTATACAATTATAAATTAATTTTAATTGGTGGATGTATTTATCAATTTAAAAAAAGGGTAATATTTTTAAACTTTGTACAAAATTTTTATGATTTAAGGATGGATTAACTGGAAGATATGGTGAATAGAAATAAAATCACCTGTATATCTGCCAAACATTTGATAATAACAATTTAATTTCTTTATAATTTTTTTTATAAGTTGGGAAGCTTCGGGGATTCATAATCATAATCATACACATATTATGTTAGTAGGTGGCTTTCAACCTAACCCACTTATCCTTTATTCAACTCTACATTTGATTTCAAATTAGAACTTGAAAACCACAAATAAATTCAGATAAGAGTATTTATATAATGACACACATTTAGGAGAGATAAAAGTGTGATGTTAATATATTAATTAATAAATTGATCCATTATTATGAATAAAATTTAATCTGTGATGTTAATATATTAATTAATAAATTGGTCCATTATTATGAATAAAATTTAATCTCATATTATTATGTCTTTAAAGTATTGTCTTAAAAATGCGTCCCTAAAATATTATTAAAAAAAATCCATCTATGTTAGCCTACCACATTAACATTTGTAGTCTCTTAATCAGATATTATATTATATTTTTCTGCACAGTTTCTTTTTTGAAAAAGAAAATGATGAAAATATTTGGTCTTCAGACCACGTTAGCCTACCATGTGTTTCAATATACCACTTTTCTTTTCTCCGAAAAAAACCCTTTTAATTTAATTTTGTCCGAACAGTTCCTGCTTCCACTTCTTAATGGTAAAGGTATACAATAAATTGAATTTTTTTATTCAATATTCAATTTTTAAAAAAAAAGTTAAGGGTCCATTCGATAATAATATAGAAAATAAAAATAAAAATAGTTATTTTTTGTGAAAAGTTGAAAAATAAATTGAGGTATGTAGTGAGATGTATCTTGCAATGGAAAAAAAATTCTTTGATAGTCCAAGAATTTTTGTTTTTTTTCACAAAAATTAATTAAGAATGGTTTGCATCTATTCATAAAAATAATTATGAGAAACATATAATCACATATCTTAACTTATTTTTCATCATTTTACACAAATTAAATATTTTGATTTTGATTTTTTGCGTGGTTATTAAACAAAATACCGCCCTTGTTTAATTGTCAATGGTTGACTGACTTAACGTTATATATAATAATAATAATAATAATAATAATTGTTGTTTGGCAATTGAGGTGGAAAGAAAGGTCAACCAATTTTGGCCAAATTAAGCTCAAAAGCCGTTACTTAGATTGCCTTGTACGCAGTATTCCACACGGTTTGATATCTTCTTCTTCTTCTTCTTTGATTATTATTGCTGTTGCTATATATATATATATATATATATTTTCATTCGTCAACCGTCAGTCAGATATCGTATGCTATATAGTCCATCGTGACTGCACCAAGTCGTTGGATTATGCAATCAAGTAGACACGGGGGGCTATTTGTACATGGATTAAAGAAACGATATACAAAATCCTTGGTTGGTATATGCAAGTACTAAACTTCTTTACTGGTAATAATTCAATGAATTTGTAAGAAATTGATATATTACTATTTTTTGAAGAAATTAAATTAATTAGCATATATATATATAAAGGGAAACTAATGAAATTGTCTACCATTTGCAGGACATGGTCCAGGTTAATACTTTGATCAGTTTTTTATATCATACTTTTAAAACGAGGTAATTAAGAATAAATGTTCATTTCAATAATAAATAATTACAAAAGCCCATTATAAATTAGTATAGTAAATTAAGGACACCAGATGAAAAAGGCATTATATTCCTTCCTTATTTAACTAATAACACAATAACCATAAATATAACATCACACGTCTCCCAAAATAATTAGCACCAATACCGATCAAAACAATTCAAAATCTACATCGGTCGATCACTAGCACCAATTCTCTAAAATATACTAACTATTTATAAGGTGCTAAAATAGATTTAGAACCATTTTTGTTCAAAGTAACTAATCACATGGTGCTAAAACTGTTTTAGCACAATTTTTGTTCAAAGTAACTAATCACATGATGTTAAAATAGTTCTAGCACAAATTATCTAACACTAGAATGGTGCTAAGAATGTTTTAGCCCACAGGTGAACACATATAACTAAACTGAATGCTGTTTTAGCACCATTTTTGTCTAAAGTAACTAATAACATGGTGCTAAAATAATTTTAGCATTAATTATCTAATACTAGAATGGTGTTAAAAAAGTTTTAACCCACAGGTGAACACATATAACTAAACTGAATGTGTTGAATAGTTTTAACATCCCATCGAATTCTACACATCAAGGTGCATCATTTTTATTCAAAGTAACTATTCACATGGTGATAAAATAATTTTAGCACCAATTGTCCAATATTATAATGGTGCTAAAAAGGTTTTAGCACCACATGTGAACACATATAACTAAACTGAATGTGCTAAACAATTTTAGCACCCCATCCAATTCTACAAATTAAGGTGCTAAAACATATTTAGCATAATTTTTATCCAAAGTAACCAATCACATGGTGCTAAAATAGTTTTAGCACCAATTGTCCAACACTAGAATGGTGCTAAAAAAGTTTTAGTACTACAGGTGAATATATATAACTAAACTGAAGGTGCTAAATAGTTTTAACACCTTATCCAATTCTACTTATCAAGGTGCTAAAACAAATTTAACACAATTTTTGTCCAAATAACTAATCACATGGTGTTAAAACAATTTTAGCACCAATTGTCCAACACTAGAATGGTGCCATATCTTTGATTTAGGATTCGTAAAAAAAAAGAGTTGTGATCATATATTTTTTTCAAATCCTGCTGAGCTGTCGAAATTGGTCGATTTCAATAGCAAAACGACCTCTGATTATCTTAATTTTTTGCGTAATTATTCTAACTTTGTCTTCCGAACAACATATTCAAAAATCAGCCCATTCCAACAGTTCGATCAAAAGTTATATCTGTTTTACGATTGCACATGCAAAAAGAAGAAGATGAGAACGGCGCTCCTCTTGGCAATACTGTTGACCTAAAGGTCTTAATATTGTTTTGATAATAACAATAAATCAATCATGTGTAATTTAATATGTTTTTGATTTAAGATTATAGCTTTCTTATTTGAAAAATCAAGAATAACATGATTACTCAAAGGAAGTTTAACAAGGATCATTCAATCAATATCCAATCAAGTCAACAAAGCAATGGACTAGCAAGAGATCATTTTATCACACACATGCTAGCAATGCATTTCATGAAGCATAAAAGATCAATGATCATATGCCAAAGTTTTAAGGAAAAAATCAATTTGAAGAAACAAATCGAAGCATTTGAAGACTCACCTATTCGGTAATTGAGTGTTTGCTTAGGATTAATGTAAAGTTTCTTAATTGGTTGATTATATAACTAAAAAATGAACATGTATCTTTCTTAGATTGATCAAAATCAGTTTGAATCTAAAATCATTTCAAAACATCATTCTAACAAAAATCGATTTTGAAATAAATTCTTATTAAATTCAAACGATCATATTTTGAGTTTTCCCAAAACTAGGTGTCTTAGAAACTTATTTTTGAAGTCCCCAAAGTATTAGAATTAATTTTGGAGCTTATATGCAAAAGTGCAAAAATTAAAATTTTAGCCTGATGGACAGAGCCCATCAGTCGACTAAGCAGAGAGGCTCAGTCGACTAAGGCTCACTCAGTCGACTAAGGAGCTTTGCTCAGTCGACTGATGGCCCAAAATATAGCCATTGAATTTATGATTTTTTTATCATTTTTGGTACCAAACCTTACAAACGATTATATCTCTTTTGGGACTATATGTACACTATCTAAGACACATTTTGAAGACCTTGAATCATTCTTATTAAGCTATAAATCTTTATCAAACAAGTAACTCTAGTGTGAGCTTCAATTGTATTCTTTAAACACTTGAGAGTTGTTGTTAATTTGTGTGAATCACCAAACAATCTATATTCAATTGTGAGAGGTAAATCTCATAGAAAAACAAAAAGGTAAATTCTTGTTTAGTGTTTGTGAGAGGTAAATCTCACAAAGTTAGCAAGAAGAATTCTTGTGAGAGTATTGTGGCAAAGCAATACTAGTAGAGTGTGTGAGACAACAACACTTGTATATGTTTGATCTTCACCCGGAAGGAGATTAATTTTAGTGAAAATTCTCGGGGAATTAATCTAGCGCAAACTATGGTTTGGTAAACCAAAATCGTGAGGATAAAAAGTCTTGGACTTCAATTGGTTCAACCTTTCCAACTCAATCTCTTTATCTACTTGTTATATTATTACTTATTTTGAGTTTGTTTGATTATTTGCTCTTGTGTTTAATTGTTTATTTCTTGCATTCCTTGATATATTAGTTTAGTAAATTTGTTTTACTTAAATATTTTTAGAAAAGTTTTTAATTCCGCATTAAAGTTTTTAAACCCTGTTCACCCCCTCTAGGGTTGAAATCTGACCAACAAATACGATCGAAGAGTCGGGTGGCAGTGGTATTGAAAGATGTGAGATCATTGGTGAAGAGGTCGGAGAAAGAGGTGGTTGACAGATTTAACACTCATAAAGTTAAAATCGGTATAATACAATTGTTTAGGGGCTGAGAGAGAGAGAGAGAGAGAGAGAGAGAGGGGCACTGTTTAAGTTATTTTTGTCCATTAACATTTATCATTTTTCTTAAAATAAATTAATATTATGAAAAATGTCCTTATTGTAAAACCAAATTATGAAAAATTTTCCTTTATTAAACATGAGTCCGTTCTTCAAGTTATAAAATATTACGGAGCGAGTCCCTATAATTCATTATCTTATTTAAAACACCAACTTTTAAATTAATTTGTTGAGTTGTGCAAGTGAGTTGATCTTTAAATTTCTTTGTTATTATAATACAAAAAAAAAGAGATTTAATTAGACTTTAAAAAAGGGCTAGAGGTAAAAAATATTCTGAACTTTTTCTAATATGGGATACTAGTATTCTATTTTTCAAAAATCGCATAAATAAGTAAAGTGGTATGATTATTCATAAAGCTTTTAACATAAATGCACATCATAAAATAAGCAATTATTGGGTAAAAAGTATGAAAACCTTTTAACTGTTTTGGTTTGGCAATGACATTAGTTCTTGTGTAAAATTTATTTCAGCATTAAGAGAAATTGTGTACTTGTTGTAAATCATCAAAAGGGGGCCACCGGGGTGGTTTTACTCCTCTCGAGTTGGCACCCAAATTGCTCCCCTCGTGTAAACCACTAACAAGTGTAGTGCCTCCTTGGCTTCACCTCCTACTTACATACATTCAAATATGACACAAACTTACCGAGTCTCTCTTACCCCGGGCCCTTCTCGCCATTTGAATATATACATCAAATCACTCATTTTTTAACACAACTTTACGTAAAAATTAACAATTATTTTAGATTGTGTTTAGCAACTCCAATTTTCTATTATTAAATTAGAATTAAGGTATGACTTCGAAATTCTCTTCTTTAGATAAATTACAAAGTTATAGTTTTGAATTTAATTCTAAGGAATTAAATTCTACATAAATAATGAAGTTTTTTAATTCTAAATCACATTGAATTACAAGAAAAAAAAAACATCAATCATCCCCACACCACCCACACATCCCTTCTCTTCCCTCACCATCAATAATCACCAATTCTATTAATTCATTCTACTGATTAGCCAAATAAATAAATTTAGACTTCTAATAGAATTCTCAATGAAAACTGCAAATAATCTAAACAATGGTGATGTATTTATATGACATTATAATTCTAAGAATTGTAATTCTATAGAATTGTAATTAATCTCATATAATTACAATTCCAATAAAATTCTAAAACTGTATAACCAAATGCACATTTAATATTTTTTTAGCTTTTTCATTAAATGCATTCTTCTTGCAAATGAAGATTTAGCAAGTGATTAGAATGGTTAAAACAATTGTACTGGAAAAAAAAATGGTTAAAACACTTGGCTTCGTGCTAGGCAATCCACAGTTGGATCCTTTTGCCACTAGCCGCTACCTCCGTTGAAGGCCAAAATACAGAATATATTCATGCACTGTTTATACTAAAAAACTAATATAATAAAGAAACAATTTCACTAGTGGTTAAGAGGAATTTTCATGTCCAACGCCTTTGTGGTGTTAAGAGTTGTCGGTGTAAAAATCTTGAACAGACTTTTTAACCACACAATCAAATATTTTGTAGTTTTTTTATGATTAATTAGCAAATAAAATGATACATGGTAAAATGAGATCAAACTGAAACACAAAAAGAGAATGTACATAAGATGTTCACCTTTTAATAATAAGAACTACTCCTCTATAGAAGAGCTATGGTAACAATGTTAGGCCTTAACCCACCCTGGTTACAAACAAAGTTACCTGTTAGACAAGTCTAACTATCAATATAAGCATTGACATGATTCCTTGCTTGATAACAAAGTTACCTATGAGATAAGTTTAGGGTTGGGAAAAAAAATCGAGAACTTGAGAACCGGTCCAACTTCGAACCAATAAAACACGGTTCTGTCCGGTACTTCTTATAAATATGTTAATTTTTTTAACAGTTCGGTTCTTATAATTTGTTAGCGGTTCGGTTATCGGTTCTTGACATAATTTCTTTCCAATAATAGTTAAGGAACCATTATTGAACTTTACAATTTTATTTTTATATATAATTATTATATAATATAATTTATATTATACTTAATAATAATAAAACTTAAACCAAACCTAACAAAACCTAAAATTATATTATATTATATTATTATATAATATAATATAATTTATATACCATTCTTTATATTATATTATATTATCATATAATATAATATAATTTATATTATACTTAATAATAATAATAATATACTTATATATAATTATTATATAATATAATTTGTCAATATGTCAAATATTTCAAACAACTTGCACTAGTTAATATGTCAAACATGTATGTATGTATTTGTTGGACTTAGACGGTTGGACATTTAGATTTTTTGAGATTTTGAATTCAGCTTTGTGCAGGTTGTTTCAAAATTTCAATGAAATTGCTAATGATTCTTAACGGTTCTTCACTAAAGAACTGGTTTCTAAACGGTTCTTTTACAATATTGGTTCTTAATCATTATTCGGTTATTTTTTTTAATTTTAGTTTTTCTCTTGTTAACAATTAACCAATAAACCAGAGAAACCGAACCATTAGAACCGGTTCGGTTCTTAAACACATTATTCACTAAAACATAATTAAAATCGAACCGTTATGATATAAACGGTTCTTCAAAAATTTGATAAGAACCAAACTGGTCTTAACCCTAAATAAATTTATCTATCAATATAAGCATTAACAAGATTCTTCACTTGATAATCTATTAACTCTACGAGTTTGGGAGCTTTAGTGTGCTCAGCAGACTTGTTGGATACAAGTAGAAAACTCTTGAAGTGAGTTAACATATCTCGTTTAATCTTTTTACAAGTGCATTCAATGCTAGATGTTTAATCACTTTATAATGGGAACTCGTCGTTGAAGGAACTAAATGCTTCCTTTATATAATGAAAGAGAAAAGACGTTTGTTAAAGTTGGGGTAGTTGATCCCCATTAACTCTTCCATTATACAACATGCTTAATAATTGATCTTGCTTTTCCCTTTCATCTAAAGCATTTAGGCCTCGTTTAGGTCACGGAAAGAAAATCAATTCCCTTATCTTTCCCATGGATGTGGGAAACTAAATTTTTTGTCAAATTTCATTTCTTGTGTTTGGTAAAGTATGGAAAGTAGGGGTGGGACCGGTTCGGTTCTTGGGAATTTTACGAAGAACCGTTTGAAGAACCGTTAATATTATAACGGTTCGGTTCCAACTATATTTTATTGAAGAACCGTTTAAGAACCGAACCGGTTATAACGGTTCGGTTCCTCGAGGTTATTGGTTAACCGTTAACAAGAAAAAAACCGTTATTAAAAATTAACCGCAAAACTTAAATTAACCGAATTATAATTAAGAACCAATATTTATTTAAGAACCGTTTATAAACCGGTTCTTCAGTGAGGAACCGTTAATAATTTGATTGAATTTTGAAACAATTCCAGTAGCTACTAGAAGAAATACATGATGTTCAACTCAACTAATTTCAATCTGGATAAAAAAAATAGTACGCTAAAAATGTGATGAAACAGAAAAATCGTAAGCAAGCTAGATGGTAATGTACACATATCAAATTTGATCCAAAATGAGTTTAACAATAGTATAGTGATTTAATGATCTCTTGTGTATTAATTATTGTCTTGAGAGCAGTATTTGGTACCCGGTAATTGTCTTCTTTATGTAATAACAAAAGCAAACGATACTTCTTGTTCGTATATTTTGTAAATTCCCTTCTAAAGCAAAGTTGCTTGCCTGCTTCTTATTTGGGGATCTTTCTTTGCTTCCTAAATAGTAAATAGGCCAACATCTAATGCATATGAGTTTTGAGCATAGATTTGAGCAGGCTAATTAATAAAAGATAAATTAAATTGAAAGCTCAACCATACTCCTCTTCAAAAGAAGGAAAGAAGCTAGAGAATTTTTTTTGGAGCAGCTTTTAGCTGTGACGGAGATAGAGAGAGAGAGAGGTAGAGAGGTATAGCGACGGAGATAGATAGAGAAAGAAAGAGCAGCTACGGAGATAGATAGAGAGAAAAAGAGCAGCGACGAGTACCTTTCACGGGATTGGGGTTGAGATGGAGTCGTCGGTGGTGAGACGGGGACATGGGATTGGGGCTGAGATGGCCGGGGTTGAGGCAGTGAAGTCGTCGGTGGCTGAGAGTTTGGGGCAACGAAGTCGTCACCTCGTCGGTGGCTGAGAGTTTCACACTAGGGTTTCTTTCGAAATCGTTGGTGGCTGCGGAAAGGGGGCTAGGGTTCGGGACTTCGGGCAAAGAAAAGAAAGGCAAAAGAAAAGAAAGTGGAGACTAGTACACTGCTTTCAGCCTTTCAGTGCTCTGTGCATTTGTAATTTGTTAAATTTTAAATGTTAAGTTTGTTTTATTATTATAAAGTATATATTATATTATATAATAATTATATATATATATATAAAATTATAAATAAGATAACGGTTCTTTAACGGATATTACAGATATAAAATATGAAGAACCAAGAACCGAACCGTTAATTCTGCAACAAGAACCGAACCGTTAAAACCATTAATATATTTTCAAGAACCGGACCGAACCGGTTCTTACCGGTTCGGTTCTTACCGGTTCTCCGGTTCCCGGTTTTTTTTTTCCACCCCTAATGGAAAGTATTTAAATAAGGGTATTATTGTCTAAATTTTTTGTAATAAATGCTTGGAAATCACATGAAAAAATCAATTCTATGTGTTTTGAGAGGAATGGTTTTACCTCCTACTTTTCCCTCTCTCGAGAAAGTGTTTCCGGAATTTGTGCTTACTAAACAAAGGAAATGAAAGATTTTTCTTTCTCGAGTACTAAAATTTGTGAACCAAACGAGTCCTTAATGTAGTTGTTATGTATTTAATGAAGTTGAGGAATGCTCTATACTTTCTACAGAATTAGTGACAAAAGTCCGTGCCATCCTCAACCACTTTGACACTGTGGTTAGACAGAGCTTATTCTAGCTCGGTGAGAGAGGTCTAAAGGTCAAGCTCTAGAAGTTCATTTATCCAAATACTATTTAAATATTGTACGTATATTTTCACAAGCTTTGTGTTCACATGGTAACTGTCTTCATACCTCTATAATTCCTTTTGTTCACGTAGTCTTGTGTCTTGATATGAACTGTCACGTGTTCTCTTATAATCGACATTCTTTATCAAAAATTTATTAATATATGCTAACAATACACCCATCATATATGCTAATAGTCTTTGTTTTTATATTACTTGCATATAATTTTCCAACTTTTGTTTAGCTATTTGAAAGGAAAAATCTAAAATGTAACAAAGAAAAACGTGATTCAGTATCTTTTTCTCTGGAATGACAAAATGTCACGTTAATTGCTGCTGTTATATATAAATATATATTCTGATTTAGGATATTTATTACTCCGTAAAAAGTTGTACACGCTTTCTTTATAGTCTTCCTTTTTCCAAAAGTTGTTTTCTCCAAAAGCATTTTAAGTAGTAACTAATATATTTATTGCTTATTGCCTGCCAAATTGACGGGATAATGTCATTATTTTTCGGTTTGAAAAGGTTAAATGATGTTTGAATTGATGGTAATAAAGTAACTAATTAGGACTCTATTAATCCCACTAAAACTAGTTACCTTATAATTCAAACTCTACTACTGTATATGAACACAAAATATTATCAGTAATAATCCAAACAAAAGATTCAACTATTCCCATTTCAATTTCAACAGAAAATCAATACGATCCTCTCTTACTTCTCCCTCTCTTCATCTCTTTTTTCCGTATTCCTTAAATATCCAACACACATTCCACCCCAAAGTTCACGAGAAAATCAAATTTATATTCCAAGATTCTCTCTTTTTCAGTTTTTTATTCTATTCTTTATTCGTGAAATTAGTCTGATTCACGAAGTTTTTAAAGTGTTGAAGCTGTTCAACCCACGTTTGGCTGCTCTGATTTTCAGTTTCCCGGGCAAGTAGTGCTCTGATCTTCTCTTCTGAGTTTTACTTGCTGGGTAATTCCCCAAACCCAGGTATTCTCTCTATATGTGCGCGCTCGCAAACCCATATTTATGTTTTGGGAAAATTTTGGTAAAATGACCCATATTTATGTTTTGGGAAAATTTTGGTAAAATGAATATCGATGAATTCTGATAAAAGGGAAAAAAAAGAAGAAGAAGAAGAAGTCAGTTACGTGTAAGCTTGTTAGTTGTTCTGGGTTTAATTAATGTTTGTGAATGTTTCTTGAAGTTATATACTGTATCTTTGGATGTAAGTGAACTCCGGTTGTTTTGATTAATGGGGAAAATAGTGAGGATTCGTGTGTAAATGTGATGGAAATTTTACTTAAATGTTTGGTGGGTCAGAAACTATGAACGATGACTTGCTAATTGAGGTACCCAATTGACAATTTTGAATTTTCGGGGATTTCTTGATCTTTATATATATGCGCGTGTCTGTTTGTGAAGTTGCAAATGTCAATAGGTGCACATGATTAGCTTTCTTGCTTGATATTGGAGTTACGTGTGGAGGAAATTGAGGGTTGAAGCACATGTCCAGTTGTTGGTCGTTCAATTGGTCTGTTCTTCCAAGGTTTTGAGTATACGAATAGACTAGGGATTTTGATTTGTATAAAATATTATTGATATTCTCGAGGATTTTGGTGTTTGTGGGAAAGTCTTGTTATTAACGATTTGTAATTTTCAATTTTGTTTTGTGATCTTCTGATTAAAATTCCCTAGATCAACTTCTTTACAATGAGTTTGAGAAAATTGGGATGTTATTAGGGTGGCGAAGGGACTCCATATGGTCAAGAGTGAATTTAATCTGTTAATAAAATATAAAGAAGAAAGCCGGGTTCTTTGAGTGCTTAGGTGTTAACTGAGCTATTGGGTGAGTCCATTTTATTGTATCTATCTACTTTTTACTACGTAATCGAGTCCAGAGAAACTTTGAAGTGCTAATTGTGGTGCCATCTAAAGAATTATATGCACACACTTGTAATTCCATTCCATATTTTGTTGTTGTTGGTAATCCTAATTCCATATTTTAGTTTAAATTTTGGAATTGGGATTGCCAAAACACTCTTAATGTTGTAGTTCAACAGCTACAACTTGGTTGAAGTTTATTCTATTTGTTTAAGAGTATTCTTTTAGTAATGCCCCTGGTTTGGTGAATTCAGGTCCTAACTTCCTGCCATAACAGTCTTTCAATCATTCTGAAGTTGTGGCTGCTCACAACTTAATGCTGAGCCGCTGCCAGAGTTTCTTTTTGTTCTGTGTATAAAGTTAGATCATTGTACATAAAATGAAAAACTCTGGTCGCAGGTTCGTAAATACTTACGTGGTTTGAGTGAATCTACATTGTTGTTATACATGACAAAAACTTTTTGAATGTTATTTTTGAACTTTTATTTGTGACAGCGTGATGGTTAGAAAACCAAATGAAGCTATGAGGCCCATTGTTACTATTTTTGTTGGACTTGCTTTTGGCTTCTTGATAGGAATATCTTTTCCAACATTTTCTCTAACTAAGGTAAGGAAAATTTTCCTTTGCTCCTCTTCTTTTTGTTTTCCTTTTAATTACAATTTGAACTAGTGCTAATTAGCTTGCATATTTTTCTAAAATTTTCAAATTTGGCAGTTGAATCTCCCATATGGTCTTCTTCCTTCCATTAACATTTCACGTATTGAGAAAAATAACGTCAGCCTCTCAACCAAAAGTGAAGGCGGTCAACATGCAAATGATAAGTCAAAGGTACATCTTCTCTCGTTGATGATATCATGATTTGCCTGTGTCCTAAGCCACAGGAAAATACAAGAATTCATTTTCCATGTAAACCAACTAAACACGCTCTAGCATATTGGAAAAAATAAGAATTTACATTAAGTTTTTCATTCCTGACTTCCAGATTTGGGCTCCCTCAAATCCACGAGGTGCAGAGAGACTACCCCCAGGCATTGTTCAATTGGAGTCTGACTATTATCTTCGCAGATTATATGGTATACCCAGTGAGGTAGGAGTCTTCTCTTCTACCACAACTTCTATTTTGTTATGCTTTTGGTTCTACTACGAAGCTCTCATGATATTAAAACAGAGTGAGCGTATATGAGTTCTTGGTATGGCTTCTTTGAATAAAGGTGACAAAGCAGAATGATGCTAGAACTACCTTGAAATTAGAAAGAAAAAGAGTGACAATTGATAAACTAAGGCCTAACATTTGGCAAGCCAAAGTAAATAGAAAATATTTTTTTTAATAAGATAATTTATCATTTGTATCATTGATTTGAACTTACAAAGCAGTGTTAAAGGCCTTCACTTAGAAAAATTGCAAGCAAAAAAAGAAAAGAAAGAAGAAAGAGTCAAAAGCATTATAAATGTATCATCGTAAGAGTGTCATGTAGAAGTTGGTAGGATAAGTGTCTAACAACCATAACTTTGAAGGGCCATTGCTCTCTTTATGTCCTACCCTTCTTCTAATGATTCAAAGTTTCTTTATCAGTAGCCGTTAATCGGCACCATGAGGTTGGGAGATAATGAGTAGATTGCAATTACAAAAACTTTTTTGATCTTAATACTGCGGTGTTTGATCAAGTTGACATTTGCAGGACCTAGTTGTCAAACCGAAGTATCTTGTATCCTTTACTGTCGGGTATGATCAGAGAGCTAATATTGATGCAAATATTAAAAAGGTATCTCTCTCTCTCTCAAGTCTCACCCTCCCTTCTGCTGCATCCTTACCTCTAATTTTATTGTCTTACAGTTTTCAGAGAACTTCACCATCCTTCTGTTTCATTATGATGGCCGGACAACTGAATGGGATGAATTTGAATGGTCAAGGAGGGCAATTCACGTAAGTGCGGTGAAGCAAACAAAATGGTAAGTAAGACTAAGAAGATAATAACTACTCTTGCTATGGGTGTCCTGTTATTATTGTGTATTAATAATACTGAATATGGTGAACTTTGTCTTTAAGGTGGTATGCCAAAAGATTCTTGCATCCTGATATTGTTGCAGCGTATGACTACATATTTATCTGGGATGAAGACCTTGGCGTCGAGCATTTTAATGCTGAAGAGTGAGTGTTAATTGCAAAATGAAGAAAAACATATATCAGTGTATATTTTGTTTTTGAATTGGTTGACATAGAAAATTGTGCTACTACCAATTTCAGATACATAAAACTTGTGAGGAAGCATGGCTTGGAGATTTCACAGCCTGGCTTGGAACCCAATAGAGGGTTAACATGGCAGATGACCAAAAGACGAGGTGATCGCGAGGTTCACAAGTAAGAACTACATGACTGATATACCTAACACCCACCATAACCCCCTGTTTGATTTAAGATGTTCTCTCTCTCTCTCTCACGGGTTTCCTGTTTTTCCATTAGAGAAACAGAGGAGAAACCAGGATGGTGCTCTGACCCGCATTTGCCTCCATGTGCAGCGTATGAATACTTGTCATTATTAATTTATAATCACGATGTGCTAGTGGACTCTGATAATTGTTATTCATCTTCTTAATTTACGGGTGCAGCTTCGTAGAGATCATGGCCCCTGTATTCTCTCGAGAAGCCTGGCGCTGTGTGTGGCATATGATTCAGGTAAGCATTCCCGCTGTGATATTTTTCCTTCTGCAGTCTTACTACGTCTCAAGGCTTCAGATATCCTAACTGGTTTTGTTTCTAAAACTGCGTTTGATATGGAATTTCTAGAATGACTTGATTCATGGTTGGGGTCTCGACTTCGCTCTACAAAAATGTGTTGAGGTCAGTTACAATCTCTTCTCTAATCCTTTTCTTTTTTGATTATTAAGGCTCCTTTTGACAATTGATTTGGGTGAGAAGTTGGAAAATAAGTTGAGGGATTAGGTGAGATGTTCTCTTATTTTTTAGCAACGGAATTTTTTTCTTTGGGTGGCAAAGAAAAAAAAATTCCACAAAAAAAAGGAAGATGGAGGATATCTACTCATAAAAAATGGAGAGCATCTCACAACATCACTCAACTTATTTTCCAACTCCTAATGCAAATCAGTTGTTTTTCATATCATTTTCAATCTTGTTATCAAACGGACCATAAGATATTATTTAGTGCACTAAGTTTCTGTTTGATCACAAGATGAAAAATGATAAGAAAAACAGTTAATTTGTGTGAGAAATTTGAAAATAAGTTGAGGTTTGAGGTGAGATGTACTCTTATGTTTTTGGCTTTTTCCATGGAAAATTTTTCTGTAGGTGGCGAGGAAGAAAAAATTTCCACAATAAATAAGAGAGCATTTCACTGCATTACTTAACTTATTTTTCAACTTCTCACACAAATCAATTGTTTTTCCTTTCATTTTTCATCTTGTTATCAAAAGGAGCTTAAGAATATTAATGTTATGAGATTGAAAGCATTAATAAGCATGTTTGTCTTTAAAATAGCCCGCCCACGAGAAAATTGGAGTTGTAGATGCTCAGTGGATTGTTCATCAAAGTGTTCCTTCACTTGGGAAACAGGTAAAACAAACATGCAGCATTATTCTGCATTCCTATATTTATTCATTTGCATATCTGTATATACAGATGATAGACATCTGATATGGAGTAATCTTCTCTTTTGGTAGGGACAAGCAGAGAGTGGGAAAGCACCATGGCAAGGGGTATATGCAGCATCATTTTTACTCTTAAATATCTTCTCTTTTTCTCCCATTACTATTTTGAAATTACTCTTGGTGGAATATCCATCTCTCTCTAATCCCCACATGCACAATTTGGATTTGGACAGGGAGATGTCACTGTGATTGTTGGTGATTTTATGATGTTCATGACAATTAGTATTATTATGATGTATTAATCTCTTTGTTGTTGGTGGTGGCAGGTGAGGGAGAGGTGTAGAAGAGAGTGGAAAATGTTTCAGAATCGCATGACAAAAGCAGAAAAGGCTTACAATGAGTCGATGAGAATTGGAATTGCTGAAAATACAAGTTGACTGCATACACATATAGAATCGGTCACAATTACTGTGCTTTAGCCATCTTATTACTAGTAAGATTTGTATAATCCAATATTTTAGTCAAAAAACCGATTTTAAAAATCAGTACAGATTATCTAGGGTTGTTTTTGCGCACCAGAATGACCCATTACTAACTAGTCATGAATCCATTTTGGACAGAATTGTGTACATCAATTGGAAAGCAAAATTTAATAATTTGTTGTTCAAAGTCTTAGGAACTCGATGCAAAATCTTCTTTGTCCATATGCGTGTGTGGCCTTATTATTTTTCTTAATAAAACTTGTTTCACTCATTCTCAAAACATGACCGAACTTTTCCCTCTGGAAAAAAAAATGATGACCAAACTTGACCTAATTTCACCTTATACGTGTAATTTTGAGGATGGAATATGTATTAATAGACTTTAAAAACTCGCAATTGACCAACCATTAAAATCCTGTTGGGTATGATGGATATCCATAATAAGGTGAATTCTATTGAGGATTGTTCCATTCAGTTTGCTAGGTGCGTATTAATCGCGGCTGCTCGTTGGCTTGCCAACGTAAAGAGTTTGCTTCTCTCCCAGCTTGTGGAAATAGAATTTGCCGGGCTTCGGTTTAATGCGTAGAAAGTACCAAACGCTTGACAAAGTCCAGATCTACATATATGCTATTTATGTTAATTGATGCTGTGATAGTAATTTAGCGTATTGTCTGGATCTGCAATGAGCCTGGCATCATTTTATTTGGAATCTATGACTAACATTGTGAAAATGATTTCTTTGGAAAGTATGGTTTCAACTAGTTTTTTAAAGATTCAGAATTCACCCAACTTTTCCATCCCAAAATAAATTATTCATTTGGACCCAAACATCTTGGCTTTTCGAGGAATTTTCAAAAGGGATCATATTCTATTGTATTGTAACAAGAATGTCCTTTATACATTGAATTTGATTCAAATTCAGTCTCGTTTTAACTCTAAAATACCTCCTATAGTTTGTTATGAAGTTTGGTAAATTTAAAGTAAAATAAGGCTATTAGTTATAGTATGTTGACTTAAAAAAATAAAAATAAAAATAAAAATGTAATATGACAATATTTTGCAATTTGTAAATTAGTACCTTTTAAAAATGCTACTTTTAATGGTTTTACTACGTATTCTTCATTTGTGTTTTGGATGCTTGGGTATAATATAATACCAACAATAGATGTAGATTGTTTGCTAAATTAAGTTCATCCATATTCATTTAAAGCAGGTAAAATAAGTTTGTCTTTTATTTTTACTGTAAAAAGACGTGTAACTTTCAAGTTGAGTTACATTTTTTTTTTTTGGAAAGAGATAAAGGGTCAGAAAATTTGAATTTTAGCGTCTAAAGTTATAATGTGTTATTTTTGTCACTTGAATCATTAAGCAAATTTAAATAAACTACATACTTTATGTTAAGTTTTTTACGAATTTTATTTTATTTTAGAATATTTATTATTATAGAAATCGATCAAGAAAGGCTACATAAGAATATGATGAGATCGAACGTGCAACCTCTTGCCCAATAATTAAGTAGATTTTTAAATTAAGCAGCCATAAATAACCACATAGAAATCATGGACGTCATTGGTTGACAATAAAAATAATATTTAACTTCATTGAGTTAGAAATAGTTAGTTTTGAGAGTAGAAAAATTCATTTTGGTTCTTCAAGCTGTCACTTGAAGACGACCTTAATTTTGGGTGATAAATACGATCAATTTTCCAACAAATTAGGACGCTTACGCCGATTAAAGAAACTTCCGGACAATCCAAACGTCGAAATCTCATTGGCCACCGCCATTTGGACACGCGTCCATTTTTCATTTACCCATTTTTAAGTCGAAGTGAAAAGCTTGATCAAACAAGAACCTTACACGTGTAACCACGGTTAACTTAACTTATCCCTGGTTAGGGCCAGGAGACCCAACCCAAAGCCCCCCCATATTTATTAGCAACCCTAGTGGCTGTGAGTGCATTTGAACTAAGCTGCAGTCGTTGTGTAATCAAAAAAGCCAATTTGAAATACCATTTTTTTCTCTTTCTAAAATTTCTAGAGAGAGAGAGAGATATGGGGCTGTCAAGCTTTCCTAGTCCAGCTGAAGGAGGAGTACTTCCGGTGCTAGTGATGAACACAGTTTTATCGGTGGCTATATTGAAGAATATATTGAGATCTGTGCTTCAAGTTGTAGGGGCTAATAATAATGGAATTACTAACTCTCTTAATTCCGAAGAAGAAGAAGAATTTGAGAATATTAATGATTCTTGGAGAGCGAGAAGAGTATCGATAACCAGGTTCGAATCGATGTGCAATAATGATAATAATAATAGGGGGTATCGAATTGCTGTGTTTGTTTGAGTAGATTTAGAGAAGAAGAAGAGGTGAGTGAATTAATGTGGTGTAAGCATTTCTTTCATAGGGGTTGTTTGGACAAGTGGTTTGATAACCAACACTTTACTTGTCCTCTTTGTCGTTCCATTATGTAAAACTATTACTGATCGATCATCGTTATCGACTTCTTAATATGCACAGTAGCTAGTTTAGTTAATATAATAATCGGGGATATATTAGCTTTCTTTTTCCACTTCCACCTTTTGTTTTCGTAGGTGTACGTTTGAGCTAGCTACCTAGAGATTTTTTTAGTTCCGAAATGAATAAAGAAGAATTAATGGATCAAAATCATTTTTGATTAGTACCTACTTAGGGAAAATAATTATGTTGTGAGGATGTATTATAGATGGATTTTATCTTCTCCTTTTTTTTTTTTTTTTTTAATACCGTATTATTAATTATATTGAGTATTTTAATAATTATGTTTCTTTCAATAGATTTGTGGTCAAATTGTTCTCTCGAAAAATATGTTATTAATGTGGAGATTAATTCAGGGAAGAAAAAGTATTATACCAACGGAAAGAAAAGGAAAAATTTCCATCGCATAATTCTCAGCAGCAGATCGTGCATAATATAATGGTCCTTTTTTGAATTATTCTTGGAAAAACGTTTTAAGTTACTCTAAGTTATATTCCTTTAAAATGAGCCAAATAAATATTACACATACATCAATTTGTTTTTATTTAATTTTTCACACAAAATACAAGATACCCCTGCCCAAGGAATTCAAAAGAACCAAGACATTATTTACCTAAACTACTCACTTAGCCTCCAACATTTACCCGGCCATGAATCTGGCTGCATAAATAGAAGAAGCTAATTACGTTTACGCTGTACTGCTTAATTAATTA
This sequence comes from Lonicera japonica, assembly GCA_021464415.1. Taxonomy (NCBI): domain Eukaryota; kingdom Viridiplantae; phylum Streptophyta; class Magnoliopsida; order Dipsacales; family Caprifoliaceae; genus Lonicera; species Lonicera japonica. The sequence continues at coordinate 61,782,084 of CM038468.1, read as the reverse complement.
ATAATCATCGACCTCCTTTACATTAATTAATTTATGGACATATATATATATATAGACATGGATTACATCCATTTGCCAAGTTCAAACTTCTTATGCTCATGTTTGATGAAATCCTCAGCTTCAGCATCAACATCTTCCTCGTAGATTTTGAGGTCACCATTCTCAACATATTCAGTAACACGTTTGGTATCCGCCTTTTTAACCTTGTCATAATTAGCTTCAAAACCGCGAGAGATCATATAAATATTTGAGTAGGGAGGTGCGTCAATGAGCTGAAGATCATGCTGTTGATGGGTGCACTTTTTGTTCTTCATTTTCTTTCTTTCTTCTTCTTTTGAGTATGGGCACTAACTAATTCTGGGATATATATATATATATATACATAAATGTGATTGTTGATGTGGTTTACAAAAATATAGTATGTTCCTCCTTTATATTGAGTATTAATGTTGTGCTTTTTATATGATAAGATCGATGAGGATCTGATTCCCTCTCTCTTTTTGTTGCCATGATAAAGTTTATATTCGACCTAATTTCGTGGACAAGGATAAGAGATGAGAATTGGTTCTCAAATAATGTAACACGAAAATGTTAACAATTTGCTAACTTATTTCCTATGCAACGGATCAAAATTCAAAAGAATGTGAGCAATGATGCATGCACTTGTCAATTTCGTCAATCGGAAATTCATATCAAGATGCATTAATAAATTGTACACTCTCTCAAAATTAATGTTATTAATGCATTCAGTATGATTATCCAGTTAATTAACCGACAACAATATCATTTTCCAAAATTTAAATATCGATCTCTAGTGACAAAATCTAAAAATATGATAAAAAGGCACACTACAAAAAAGTCTCATATATTCATATATAGCAGTATATTTATGTATATATTATTCGGTTTTTTTTTTTTTTTTTTTTTTTTTGGGACGGGTTATAATATTATTCGTTTGAAGGGTATCAAGCGACCATATTTTTTTATTCAGAAAATAAAAGTAGCTCCTCGTGCAAAAATACTAAAAAAAGTAAGGCTCGATCCACGTATAACATATCACTTGGATTCTCTTGAGTCGAACCTGTTAGGTAGTGAAGAATCTTTGAAGCACTTGTACAACTTCTTTTTTACGTTGTCTAGTAAAGGAAAAGGTGGGTTGGTTTGCTTGTTAGTTCAGTTTATTCCGCAACATAAATTTCCTCAACCTAGCATTAGTATTAATGGAATATGGCAATAATTTACTGAAGTAGTAGCTATATATATATATAAATACGGTCGAGAATCTGGAGATAAAAAGATACATATATTGTGTGAGAGCTAGAGGTATCTTTTTATAGTTTATACCACCGACTTCAATTGATCAATTCGGCCTTGCATCAGTCGCTTTTGAACTGTGTCTAGTTTCTAATTCAAATTTGACACAACTCTGATACATAGATGAATTTAGAACTTTACCAAAATTGTAAGCTGTTTCTCCACGTGCGTTATATTTATTCTATCTTAAATTGGAGTTTCACTAAAAACATAATTAATATAACAAATTTTATAATAAAAAAAATAAACCGTACGTATTATTGTCTATCGATTAAACTGAAATTATAATGTGATACTATGAAAATGGTAGCTAATTACTTGTTATGTTGTGACTATCAAGTTGGAGATGTTAACAATTCAGTGCACATCATTTATAAATTTAACTAGTGTGATTTATATAATAATAGCTTACTATACACCTGCGATACATGCATAGTTTGTACATGTTTGATTTAATTAAAATATTTGAATAAAAATAATGAGTGATATATTGGTTGATTGTGTGAGCAATTTATATATATTGAAGCAAGGGTTTGAGTCTTACAGAAGTTATATATAATTTTTTAATATAAAAAAAGAGTTCATATATGTGAAATAGATAATTCAAAAATTTGACACAATTATATCACAGTTAAAGTTCATCATAATTTTATATAATAATAAAGATATAGATGTGCATTTTATTTTTTATTTTTAGCAACTGCATATGAAGAAATTTAAATACAAATTTCTTATTAAATAGATTGTTCTTTACATAAACCTACTGAACCACTGAGCCAATAAGATGGATCCGCATAACTGGGGGTGAATTCGATCACGAGCTATTGCTGGCAATAAGATGGATCTGCCTGTTATGGTGAGTGTTGGGCGAGCTATGAAAGATCGGATCATAGTCTGAGTTAGTTGGGCCTGGTGCATATTTCTATTGGGCTGGTCCACGTTTTTCTAGGCCCATACTCTTTCTGTGAGGCCGAATCCAGGATGGGTTTGTCCACATCAACTTTGACAAGTGAAAACGAAGAGATCAAACAAAATCTCTTCGACTCTTCCCAATTGGTGTTGCGCTCTACAATGGAAATTAGTCCAACTGTCTTAACAGTTTTATTTGTGGTTTAACAGTTTTCAGAATGTTTACTTATGGCCACATCTATATGTTTTGTGGGTTGTGATTAGAAATTGGGCAAGCGCGACAATGTTAAGGGTGTGTTTGCTTACATGGTTTTAAAATTATATTAGAATTGTGATTTTATAGCACTGCAGTTCTTCCATGGAATTATAATATCATTGTTTGAATGGTATGAAATTTTCATTCAAAATTCTATTAGAATTCTAAATTTGTTTGTTTGACTAATTCATAGAATTCATTTGAAATTTAAAAGAGATTATGTTTAAAGAACCTTCGCCACCGCAGGAGCTTAAGTAACCACAAAGATCCGGTGATGCAGGCATTGGAGTTCCGGCACTCTGCAATGGTGGCGATAGTGCGGAGGTGCTCTAATATAAACACGTTATGCATATAAATATACATATATATTTATCCGAATACATATGTATATATTTACTTTGACCGTGTATATATATATACTATATGATGTGTGTTTGAGTAACAAAATGTTAGCAGAAATCCGTGAATAATCAAATTATAAACCGAAAACGAATGAAATAAAAAAAAATCAAAACCGAGTCTTGTGTATCATACAATCTCTTTAAAACAATTACACCGTCTCCCGTGGCACTTTGAGACTTGCTAATTGCATTTTTTTCCTAAGATAAAACGTATACGAGTGCCTGCCATCGCACTTTGGTGTCACTTATTGAACGAACTTTTTGTGCTTGAATTTTATCATTGATCGAATTGAATCTAATGCTAAAGGAAGAAGAGAGAAGACTCGTGATAATTGTGTGTGTAAGGATGTCTAAGGACCACCTATTTATACAAAGGGGATGAGCGTTTGTTATAATTGCATGTATTAACCAAAATTCATTTTTATGTGTTAATTGCATGAATTAAATCAAACATTTTTTTATGTTTGAATCTTAAATCTCCATTTAAAGAGTAATTCAAAACAAAAAAAAATGAGTGTCATTAAAGAATGAGTAGTTACAATTATGTGGAAATGGAGAAAGAAAAAATTTTCTCTAGGTGTAAAACATGACCCCGCGCGAGTGGCCATTTTCAGAGTGGCATTCATGTCCGTAGGTGCGGGCGCACACGAGTTGAATGGTTCGAAGTGGAACAGTGATTTACACCCCCTGCGGGCGAGAGAGATAGAGCCTTATTTTTCTTGAATTCTTAACTAGCTTATAAGGACTGATCTCTTATAAACCCATCAAGTTTTTTCCAAAATTTCTATGTGGGGCTTAACATTTCCATTTCAAGTAACTCACTTTGGGTGACAATTTACCTTATATCTGTTTTAAACAAACAAATATACGATTTCGATGTACTTACGGATGATAACATAAATCTATAATTATTTTTCACAATTAAGTGTGAAATCCCATTTAAAATTACCTTTAAAAAGGCTTAAAATGACTTTTATACCGATTTTTTCCAATAATTCTCCACATGAATGAAAATTGGTGACCAAAAACACGACATACATGGTGATAAATTTTGGCGGTTGAAACCTGCATAAGATAAGTAGGTTTTCCCACTTGAATCTTCCTTTGTGAAAATATGTTTTACTTTGCTAACTAAACAGTAGACGCGATGTCCTTGAACTGTTATGCCATTTGTGCAAACGATGATATATCTCACACATGAGTCTTTATAACACATTTTAGTTACTATTATGTTTGTTATGGCCATGAACATATGCATGATTCAATAAGAGTTTACTAAGAATTATGCCCTAAGCAATTTCTTTGGAAGCGGCCCTTCTTTCCTTTTACATAAGTGATTTTTTAATTAAGAGGAACCTGCATTACTCCACTCGATTTGTATCGACACATAAGAATTATTAAAAGCTTAACTTTTCTCTTTACGGTCATCACTGCTCCCATCATAGGAATAGACATGGGACAAATCCCTATAGTAATACAATGTCGCATTTACAATTTAGTTGTCCATTTTAAACCTAGATTTTGGGATCTCTAGTCACGTAGGTTAAGTATCCAATGTAATGACTTATTTATTCATGGGTTTTAGACTCATTCCCCCCGATGACTTATTAATTAACTTTCTATTTAATCATTCAATTAGCGAGTCAGCAATATTATCTTTTGACTTTATAAAGTCAAGTGAGATAACTCCAGTTAGGAATAGTTATCTAATTGTATTATGTCTTCGACGAATATGTCTAAACTTACCATTATATATATTAATTTGTGCTCTACCAATTGCTGATTGATTATCAAAATGTATGAAAATTAGGGCACAGGTTTTGACCATCTTAGAACATCCTCTAGAAAGTGGCGAACTATTCAGCCTCTTCCCCATATTTATCTAATGCAATAAATTTAGATTCCATAGTAGATCTAGCAATCACAATTTTTTTTAAGGATTTTCATGAGACTGCTCCACCCCCTAGCATAAATACGTAACTACTAATGAATTGTGAGTCCTTATCATTAGATATCCAATTTGCATCACTGTATCATTCAAGTACAGCTAGATATCTAGTAATGCAGTTTATAATTACAAGTAAACTGTAAGTACTTTAACAATCACTTGCCAATAATCGGCTCCGGGATTACTCGTATATCTGCTCAGTTTACTAATTATATAGGCGATGTCTAGCCTTTTACAACTCATTATGTAAATTAGACTGCCTATCACTCTAGAATTATACTTGAAAAACACTCTTACATTTATTTTAAAATAAATGTAAAGTTAAGTCTATGGGTGTTTTAGCCACCCTAGAATTGTCTTTATCAAATTTTTTAAGAATATCGTTCAAATAATGAGACTGACTTAATATAAGCTCTTCTGATGTTTTTGTGATTTTAATTCCTAAGATAACATAAGCTAGTCCCATTTCAGGTTAAACTTTTTTTTTTTTTTTTTTTAAAAAAAAAAAAATTAAGGGAGGTCTAAGTCTCTCCCTTAATCCTACAAATAAAGAAAAACCCTCCCCTCCCACCCCATGTTAAACTTTGAATTTAACATGTTCTTTGTAGATTTGATCATCTTATCATTGCATAAGCATGTCATTTACATACAAACATACAATGGCATATCCATTCTTAGTGTCTTTGATATTAACGCATTTATCACACTCATTGATTTTAAATTTGAAGAAAATAAAATTTAGGGATCATATTGCCTAGCTTGATTTTAGAATTTTTATCAAAATAATTTGAAGTTTGATGTAATATTCTGTATTTATGTTAATGTTAATTATGCCGTGTTAAACAAATCGTGTGAAATTTGTATTCTTAAAAATCTTCTATCTATAATTTAGGAAAGACTTTCTTCCAGAAGTTGTAGATTTTTGAATTACCTTTCCAGGGATATAAAGATTACCCTAATCGAAGTACCGAGTAAGAAGTTATGGTCAAAATAAGAACAAGGTAGTAGGGTAGAAAGTTTGACAGCGGACCAGTATGGAGGTTTTGGCATATCAGTCCGGCATTTAAGTTTTGGGAAAAAGTTTGGCTGCGGACCGGTATGGAGTTTCTGCATACCAGTCCGGCTTTTAAAAATTTGGGAAAATTTATACTGTGGACGGGTATCCTCTTTTCTACATATCGGTCCGCTATCGGGAACAGTGCACCGAGTTCTAGAGAGTTCATCACATATTTAAATAATTATGACATAAATAATTATGACATATTTTTATGCAACAGTCTTGTCAATTATTTGAACATAGAATCCAATCGTGGCTGGTTTAGCGTAGCGCTTCCTATTTTTTCAGTTAACCCGTTACCTTTTTCTACGCATTTGATCACAATCTTTCACCTCCATCTGCGATTTCTCTTATCGCAAGTTAGCTACTTTGCTCACCCCATCTCCAATCGCAACCGAAGATAGTCCCGCATGAACGTGAACGTTTAAAATCCTAGTTCTTAAATTTGAAGAATAATAAGATCTCTTATGGGATGTAAACAAAATCTTGGTGGTATCTCAAAACTCTTAAAAATTGATTATAGCATTTAGATATTTTTCGCCTAAAAAAGCTCTCTAGAATCATGTATTTTTGACCCAAAATAATGCCTTATATTTATTGAAAAGTATTGAGTTAATGTTCTTTTTTGGAATAGGTTAAAAAAAGTAAAAAAAAAAAATTGTGATAAAAATACGTGGCTAGAAAATTACAAGCCAAACCGGTCCAGTTTAATTCCAAAATTTATACTAGTCTAAAATTTGAAAATTAATTTTTTGGGCTCCTTTTGCACCTGATCGACCCAAGTTGGAAAAGCTTGTACTGGTCGATCATCAAAACATGCATTCTTCCATTATTTGCATGACACGTGTAATTGGCTCGAAAAAGAGTAAAGAGGAAGGTTCTCCTTGTTAGAGTGATATACTAAAAGCTATAATTTTCTTGTTGGTTTGGATATGTTATAAACTTGGTTTTGCTATTTTAATGAGAATCTTTATGGGCAATAGTTGCATTATATTATTTATTTAAATATTGTGCATTTGTGTCTTTTACTTCATATAGTAGATGATTTGGTGTGTAGAGTATAGTTTACACACAGAAGATCATATCATCGATTCTTGTGGAATATAAGTTTAATGGTTCACAATCTTAAGATGGAATTGGACACCCATCGGTAGGATTGTAGCACAAGTTTTAGTAATTTATCTTAACTACAGAAAACAGTATAGTTTTAACTCGTTGTATTAGTACACTTTGTGTGTATTGAATATGATCAGTTTGGGTTAATTGTTTTTATACTGGCTATATAAAACAATTTAAAATCCATGGTTATTATGATTACTTATGCTCTTAATCTTGAAATAATTAATATACATATATATGTAGTGTTTGTTGTTTTGACTCATTAAGAGTGAGATTCATTTATGGAACAATAATCTTCGTGAATTGGATGACGACACTATATGTATGATGAATATTAATTATTGATGGAATCCACGTCCTAGTATAGGGATTGATGATAGCCCCTTGAGAAGCTTATAAGTTTTAATCATGTCAAATCATGCAGGTGGATTATGTTAATTCGACATGTCAAATAAGTTAAGTGATAGGTTCAAGGATTAAGAAGTCATTTAAATATAATTGTCAGTAATTTAATTTAAATGATGGTTATCTGTAATCTTAACGTGGGGAGAATAATAAGTATTTAATAATAAAAAACTCGAAATATAATTTTGAGATAAGGACGGGAGTGTAATTATAATTCTTTAGTAGTTAAAATTATAATTTATGGAAGGAACTAATTCATAATGGAATTAGGATTCCAAGTTTCCATAGGAAGCCCAAACACTTATTTCTCCTTAAGGTCCCTATCGTAGCCTTATATATACGCCGGCCTTATCTCTTCTCAAATAACAATAATTATCATGAGTTAGGGTTTGTTCTATTGAGAGAGAATAAAATCTTGGTGATACCATAGCCCACACTCGGTGCAAGATTTGATGGCGGAAGAAATACGATAGAAGATCTTTAGGTTTTCGGCACAACAATCGTAAATCAATCGTAACTTTTATCGCACCGTTGGATCAGGCTGATTTTTGGATATGTCGTTCGGAATGCAAAGTTAGTATTACATCGCGTAAAATCAGGATGATCAGAAGTCGTTTCGGTAGTGAAAACAATCGATTTTCGCAACTCAGCGAGAATTAAAAAATCTGACCAAATCGCAATCTGATGCTTTCAAACCATAGTCTCCTCATATGGATCCTCTACATGATCTACAAAGGTGAAATCACTTTATTCTTATTGGGTTTTAGCAAAAGATTTTTGTTCAATCTATACGCAATATCAAACGATCATGTATTTATGTCTCCATCACTCCTTTATACGTGTATGGCTGTGGATAAAAAAGAAAGAACCTTTTACTTTTCAAAGATTCATTTTTTTTCCTTTTCTTTTCTAAACAAACATTTTCTCTATTTTTTAATTATTTTATTTAATTTATAAAATCATTCACTTAAATCCTTTTTATATTTTTTTTTCTATTTTATTTTTATTATATTAAATCCGGTTCGACTACAATTCTACTCAAATTTTAAGGACAACTTCATGAAAAATGTTAGATTTCTTCTTCTAAATCTCCATTAAGAAATGTTGTTTTTACGTCTATTTGATGTATTTCAAGATTACGCAAAGTTGTAATCGCAAATACCATTAATCTAATATAATTTATTCTTGTCATAGGAGGATATGTATCAAAGTAGTTAAGACATTCTTTTTGTCTATAACTTTTTATCACAAGCCTTGTTTTGTATTTATCAATTGATCTATCTGCTTTCATTTTTCTTTTAAAGATCCTCTGCGAATTTATAGGTTTGCTACCAGGTGGAAGATCCATTAGTTCTCAAGTATAATTATACAAAACATAATCAATTTCACTCTTAATGTCATCTTTCCATAAAGGACCATCATTCGAATTCACAGTTTCTTTATAAGTTTGAGGTTCACCTTCTAGCACATACGTCAAAAAATCTAGACCACAAGAATTTTTCGTTGTTGGCCTTTTGCTACGTCTAGTCTCTACCCCAACTTCTTCATGAGTATCGTTGATATTCTCATGTGTTCGTTTAGAAGAATTCGTTTATTCTTTCATACATAGAAACGCATTTTCAAAGAATGATGAATTCATCGACTCCATGATTGTATTCTTGTGTATATCAGGTATATTATATTCATACATAAGAAATCGAAAGGCATTGCTATTTTGTGCATATCTAATGAAAATGCAATTGATCGGTTTTTGTCCTATTTTCACCGTTTTAGGTAGATGTGCCACCACTTTAGCAAGACACCCCACACGTGTAAATAATTATTGGATGGCTTTATTTCTTTCCATAATTCATATGAAGTTTTCTCCTCTTTCTTTTTGGGCACCTTATTAAGAGATAGTTAGCCAGAAAAATGGCATCCCCCCACATGTTAGGTGGCAAATCCGAACTAATCAACTTTGTATGTATTAGTTCTTTCAATGTACGATTCTTTCGTTCAACTACTTCATTTGATTGAGGTAAATAAGGTGCAGTCATTTCATGAATAATTCCATGTTGAGCACAAAACTCAGCAAATGAAAATTCATATTCGCCTCATCGGTCACTTCTAAGTACTTTGATTTTCTTATTAAGTTGATTTTCAACTTCATTTTTATAGAGAACAAATTTCTATTGCTTCGTCCTTACTTATGAGTTAATACACGTAACAATATTTCGTGCTATCATCAACAAATATAATAAAATATTTACTACTACCTTTAGTTCGTGTCATCTTTAAATCGCATATATCGTTATGGATTAAATCAAGGGGTTTGGTATTTCTTTTAACATTAGGAAATAATGATCTTGTTTGTTTTGTCTCAACACCAGTTTCACATTTAACTTTTGAATTAATTTGAAATTAAGGTATATGATTTAAGTTAATTAATTTACGTAAAGAATCATAATTAAAATGTCATAGTCTACAGTAACACAAATTTAAAAGCTCAAGCATATAAACATAATAAATAGCTTTATTATCATTATTAATAACAGACATTACATTCTACTTGAAAAGACCTCTAGTCATATACCATTTCCCCACATACATTCTACTTTTAAACAAAACAAAGTCATTAGACTTGAATACAAACTTAAATCCCCATGATTATTAAGCAATGAACTAGACACCAAGTTATTGCGGATTTCAGGTACATACACCGCATTGTTCAAAGTCAGAATCTTTCTAGGCATCATCTTCAACAACATTTTTCTTTCACCCTTGAGCTCGGAGGTGGTAGAATTTTTCATATACATTTTCTCCCCATTCTCAACAGGTTAAAAGGTGGAGAACAAACTCCTATCAAAGTATACGTGATGGGTGGCGCCAGTATCAATGATACCTTTGACACGGGTGTTATATGGCCAAATTAAATATACCTTTAACAAAATGGCCAGGCTCTCAACATCACTATATTATTTCAACGTGTCTAGATAACCATTATAATCACACAAAGTATGGCCATGTGCAAGAATATAGGGTCCAATGACCCCACCTAAAATTTAGAATAAACAATTAAATATGGTAAAGTTTAGATAGATTTGGATTGATGTATATAATTGACACCACTTAAATTTAGAAAAAGAAATTAGTAATGGGGTCAAATTTAAAAATATATATATGAAAAGTGTGGCTCAAAAATATTTTCTATAAAAAATGCTATTCAGCCATTTTTTTTTTTTTAAAATATTGTATCTTAAATGCATTTTGACAAATATCCACTTTAATATCAGAGCTTGCATGAAAGTTATGAGTAAGGGTGTGCAGAAATCGACCCAGACCGAACCGAAATATAGGGTTTTTTTCAGGTTTTATAAATACAACGGTCCGGTCCGAAAAATCTTAGACCGTTACTATTCGGTCCGGTCTACGGTCCGACTCAAAAAAATTACCCAAAAAGGGGACCGGACTGATATATATTTATATATATATATATATTTTTTTGGGCCTATGTATTTTTATTTGTTATATTTTGAGTCTATGTATTTTTATTTGTGTGTGTAGAAAGTATTGGTCTACTAAAATGGGATTCACATATATATAAATATGCTATATTAAAATGGGCTGAATAAGTGTTAAAAATAGACAAGAAGCCCAAATCAAATTGGCCCATTAAAAAGTCCAGACCGGTTGGACCAACCGAAACCGGACCGTTTAAATTGGTCCGGTCCAATCCGGTCTTAGCTAGCAATTCGGTCTGGCCCCAAAATTCCTAGGACTGAAGTGCTCGGGCCAGTCCGGTCTAATAGTCAACGATCCAGTCAACCGGACCGTGCACACCCCTAGTTATGAGTGGTAGAAGATTCATTTATACTAGTTATTGGATTGTGCTTTTGGGGGTCAAGTGCCATTGCTCATTTTCATTATTTTCGATTGATAATTTAATCATTACAATTAATGTAAGATTTGGCGATACATTATTTAATGATCTCACTAATCATATTTCGATACATAATTTAATGACCCATTAACCATATTTCGATACATAATTTAATGACCACACTAACCATATTTTCTGGCTAGGCCAAACTGTAATCACATGACTATTATAGTCGTTTTATTCCTTTCCCCCCTTTTTTTTGTAACCATAATACATAGTTTTGATACATGTAGTAATTAATAAGCAAGGTGAACATTATTTAGAGAACAGCTATATATCCCCATGCATGGGATGATTATAAATTAGGTCTATTCTCTCGATTTTAGTACTCTCAGGCTTCCTGTCTGCCTTTTGGTTTCTATTCTGAATCTCAATTCAGCTGTGGCAAGGGCACCGTACACGGCCGCCCATTGAACTGTGGCCAAGGAACAACCGTACACAGCCCTGACTGCAGCGTTCGATTTTCGATGGAACATGTGCCCCTTGATAACCTCCATATCCATAATGATCATAATCATGTGTAAAAGCCAACATTTGCCCGTTTGGGCCGTGGCCGTAATAGTCCGTGCCCGTCGAATTCCAGCCCCCAGGGGCGGAGCTCTGCCAGCCAGTACTACCTTGGAGCCTGTTGGGGTTGTACCACCCACCACTTGGCTGCTGAGGATAGGCAGCTTGGGGAATCAGACAAGGATTGGCGGTGTATGGACTCGGCACCACCTGTACCCCGGAAAATTGGTAATAGCGATTGGGTGGTGAGACGTAAGAACCATCATGCACCGTGGTATAGCTCTGTTGTTGATAGCCAAAGCCAGGATAAGTCTCTGTTTGTATAACCATTTTGGTGGATATCTTGATAATGCTCATTCATATTATCATATGGTAAATTCTATTTATATAGGCTAGCTGGCCGGGGGATTATCTATCTATATTTTTTTTTTTTGAAAGCACGCATCTAATGCCTTCAATATCTATATATATAGAGATAGATAGATAGATAAGAATGCATCTAATGCCTTCAATTTGCGTATCGTGGCCATTTTGATTATGAAGTTGCGCATTTTTAATGGTCATATATATATCTACCGTACAAGGATTAGAGTTGAATGTTATTCTTGCAAACTTTATTTCCAACTAGTTAGCGAGGATCGAATCAAGAAGTCATGTCTAATTATGACCTCACCTTTTATTATATCTCAACATATATTTAACTCGATCATAAAACCTTTGTGATACTTTTTTTAATCAATTGATGCCTTCTCGCATGGAACTTTTCTCTTGGGCTGGTCCGCGTTTTTCTAGGCCTGGATTCATTTTGGGACCAGGCTGGTGAGGCCGAATCCTAGATATGGTTTTTTTTTTTTTTTATTTAATAAAAATGATCGGTAGATCTGGATAGTTCTATAGAGAGACGGGTTTCAAACCTTGGTGTCTTGTATGGATAACTTTTGGTGTGTCTTCCAAATGTTTGTGGTTAACAATGGAAATGATTACAATTATTCTGTTGCAGTTTAACTGCTTTTAAAACTAGCAAATTAATAGTGTGGTTATTCTTGCTGCAATTCAATATTTTCAACACTTTAAAATCACAAATGCATAAGAATATCCTGAAAAATGCATAGAAGGTGTCCAAGAAAACATATTGGGGTACTAGTAAAGTACTGCTTTAGAATCTATATAGCATACTCGCCAACCAATTTTTGGAGAGGGGTAGAATATATTTTAATTGACTCAATTAATTATTTCTACGTTTCATCATAATTCATTTTTTTTCCGGACAACACAACCAAAGAAACCCGCCAACATTAGTAAATTTCTGAGAGATGTTTATATATATAATTAGTTTGTTTCTCTACTATTTTTTTTGTCTCCCATCTATCTATTTTCTTTTGGTTTCATTTTATTATGTTCATCATTTACTTATTCATCCTTGTATGTACCATGTACCCTTAGCAAAATGGCCACGCTCTTGAATGCTCTTAGTACCAGTGGCGCTTGTTATTCAAATATATATATTCGTTTAGTTTGAGGGTTCATCATCACCTAGTGTTTAGGTTAGCTTTCGCGCATATCAACTAATCCCGCTTGAGGAAGGTGCCAACCACTGATCACGAGAGTTGTTCAAATATGTATATATATATGTTGGCACCTTCATAGTACTGTATGCTATATACAGCCATGTCATTGTCCATTCTATCTATGATCTTATTTGCCTGCCTCGTGATTCACATGATATTCCATAAATAAATTCAACAGCTCCTACTAGTAAAAGGTGGAACTGAAGAGGGGAGCTAATATAGTACTGTTCCGGAGGGAGTGGGGGGAAGCATTAAGGGAGTAAAGCTACCCAGTCATGACTTTCGGAATCAATCCCACCGTTGAAGCTCAGCTTTGCTCGGATCAGGATTTCACACTAACCGAAACGGAAAGCGAAATACCAATTATGAATATTTCAACTATTAGCCAACCAAGGAGTTGTTGATCTGCTTGAACTTCTGCTTGAGGATTCTGACCTCGGCCTCGGGTTTCTGCTAAGTCACTCGTTGCTTTTGTTAGGTTTCTTGTTAGCAAGTTACAAATCAACTTTCCGCTCCACTTGCACATGGAGCTATATTACACAAGAGTCCCACAATAATCACACAACCATTATATTCTTTATTAATTTCTATTTTTGCCTATGTAACAAATACATAGTTTTGTAGATGATAATAATTAGCACATTCAACATTATCTAGGGAGCAGCTCCGGCTATATATTGCCACAGGATGACCGTTCAGTCTATATATATGTTCTCTCAATCGTCAATATTCTTGAGCTTCCATTCCACCATCTGATATCCATTTTGCATCCCAAATGAACCGCATTCAATTTTTGCCGGAACATGTGCCCCTGGGTAGCTTCCATATCCCTTGTCACCATTAACCTTATTATAACCATGATTATTATAACTATAAGCTGGCATTTGCCCATTTGATTGGCCATAATAGTCTGTGCCCGTACTGTTCCAGCCCCCGGGAGCCGTGCTTGGCCAGCCAATGATTTGGTGGTTGTTTATGTCACTGCTCCAACCACCGTGAGCCGGGCTTTGCCAGTCAGTAGTACTTTGGTGCTTGTTTGCGTCATTGGTCCAGCCATCATGAACCGGGCTTTGCCAGCCAGTAGTAGTTTGGTGCTTGTTTGTGTCACTGGTCCAGCCACCTTGAGTCGGGCTTTGCCAGCCTGTACTTTGGTGCATGTTGTTGTTGTACCAGCCGCCACTTGGCTGCTGAGGATAGGCAGCGTGCAGCATCGGATAAGGATTGGCTGTGTATGGATTGGGCACCACCTGTACCCCGGAGAATTGGCTATAGTGATTGGGTGGTGAGAAGCAAGGATCTTCATGGACCATCGTGTAGCTCTGTTGCTGGTAGCTAAAGCCAGGATAAGTCTCTACTTGGATAACCATTTTTGGTACTAATAAATTTTCTCTTGATAATAATACTCTAGCATATGCTGAATGCTATTTATAGGCGAGCCGGGGATTCTATATAGATAAGAATGCATCGCATACCTTTTTGATTTGAAGTGGGACATTTTAAAAGGTCATATATACAAATGAATTGGTACTAGAAATTTATAATTGAATTATAATTTTACAAACTTTATTCCCAAAGCTTGTAGGGATCGAATAAAGAGGTGATGTCTAATTATGACTTCACCTAGCTTGTATTTTCTCGATACCGGAATCGAAATGTTTAGACAGAGTACATGTTAATTAATTAATATACCCCAAAAAGAAGGGCGATAATGTTGGCACCCTCAAAAACACTAGTTAACATTCTCATTTTTACAAACATTCTCACTTTTGCACTTTTATCTTAATAACACTTTCACTTGATACCTACTACTCCCATCACTCTCACTTATTTTTGAGAATAAATCTCCTACTTGATTAATTAACATCATTAAGTACATAATAACATAAAACAAATAACCCCAAACAAAGGCTTCCATCTTTCACACGACTCCATCTCGCAAGCATTAATGAAAGAAAGCAGCCGGAGGTTTACTCGGTTCCCATTTCATTGTTTGTATTATTTTCATAACATACACATCAAATATATAAACAAAAAACACAATTGTATGTTTAAAGCACGAAGAGGTTTACTCGGTTCCCCGTAACCAAGTTGCAGGCTTGTACATTCGGCTGCTCTCAACCGAGTATGAAATCCCATAAAATGTCAAATTAATATACTCTCGGAACCTTCATTCGGTTGAGAGCAGCTGAGTGTTGCTATATCATGCTCGACTGTGAGCAGCTGAGTGATACTAAATACACTCGGTTCTCGCAACTGAATGAAAGTTCTAAGAGCTCATTATATTAAGACCAACAAAATATTTTTAGTGTTACTCAGCAGATCACCACCAAGTAAGGTTTAATCTATTGATGACCAAAAATATTAAATAAATATTCAATAACAATTCACACTTATCAATTATATATCCACTAAATTATATACTCAGTTAGAAGAAGTTGTCATTCATTTACAAAGAATTACACCTTTAACACTTTGTGAACAACACAAAATTACATGTAATGACAAACAAACACTATTTATGGGACAAATTTTGCATATTCGCATTTAAATAAACAAAAAACTTCACAATAGGCTTACCAATCAATCAAGTGTGATTGGTAAGTCTATTGTTATTAAATCCTTTATCGACCTAATTTACAAATAGTGAGCAAGCCTATCAATATAATCTTCCATCAAAGACATTGTTTCGTCGGTACGAAAAATTTCTCACTATGTAATAACAGGAGGAAGTGGTGCACTGTTCTGCAACGATATGAAAAATTTCCCACCATGTAGTAATAGGAGAAAGTAGTGCATTGTTTTTCAACGTTACTCTGACGAAATGACAATCTCGAACGTGTGCATCGTCTTACCATCTAAGACCTCATTTGTTGTTTCATTACTCCTATACCAATAAACATAATGGATGCGCCAGGGGAACCTTCAACAATTGTTACATCGCACTCCTCCCTTCTAAAGTATGTATTCTCATATTAGCCTTGACTTTGGCACCAATCCACTAATGTATATCAGGAAGAAAATAACTATAAAATACAAATGTTAATGAAAATTAACTCAATCGATAACTTATTTAAATTGTACCAAATATATACTAAATTATACTTACTTGGCCATACTATATACTCAAGAGAACATACATCCTAAAAATAAGATATTCTAATATTTATGATTGAAAAACCAGTGCAATCAGCCCTTGAGGACCGAGAGTTGTAGCACACATTTGGTCATTAATAACAGAGTAATATCATATGTACTCGATCGCTGACAATCGAATGAGTTTTTTTTCAACCGTACACAAAAATGGTCATACTCGGTTGAGAGTGGCCAAGTGTACAAGCTTGCAACTTGATTACAGGGAACCAAGTAAACCTTCTTCGTGCTTTAAATAGAAAAATGTGTTGTTTGTAAATATATATATATATATATATATGATATGTATGTTACGAAAATACTATAAACTATGAAACATAATAAAAACATGTGTACCTTTCTTTGATTAACTATTTCTTCTTTATTTTCCTTCTCTTATTCCAAAGTTTCTTTTTTTTTTCTACCATTCTTTTCAAGCTTAGCATTTGCATCAATGGTCGAGGTTTTCTTGCATCAATAGTAAAAGTTTTGTTGGCTGTTTTTGTTAAGATTAATTAACTTTTATATTAAATTAGAATAAGTGTGGTGAAAAATTAGTTAAGAGTTAATTAACTTTTGTATTAAATTAAATCAAATGAAGTGGAAACAACAATTTAACTTATTTTTTTTGGTGAAAGGGTTAGCAAGTGATTTTGAAAGTGCTAAAGTTATCACCCAAAAAAAAATACTTAAACGATTATCGATTTAAGATGAAGAAACAACTTTTTATTTATGTTTGTGTCCATTATAAAGGATTTTACGAAGTTTAAAGTAAGTTTCCTTTTTTTTTTGACAAGTTGGATTAGACGGTGCAGCAAGGTTTCATCCTTACGGAATGATTTAACAATCAGCTCCTATATGATCGAGATGAATAAAAAACCTAAGGTCAACAATTCTACTTCTAACAGAGGGTACGAAGACATGACAGCACACAACCCTCATCGAATATTTTAGTACAAGGGGTTTCAGAATTGAACAGATCCAAAGCTCAATTATATGAATGTATTTTGTCTATCTGTTCAAGCCTACTAGGGCAGGCAGAGAGAGGGGGGGGGGGGGGGGGGGGGGGCGGTGAGTAATTGCCTCACCCACCTCTTTTGGTCCTTGAATTTAAATACATAACATTTATAATTGTCACTGCTTTACATAAATCATTAACAGTAAATTGAGCCGTTGGAACAACGGCAATATGCTTAAAAGGCAAAATAAATGATTTTCAAAACCACGTCAACAATTATTTAGGCGCGTTTCATTCTATATTAAATGGATTATGAGAATGTTAGATTGACAAACCTACAAGAGACTCATAAATTCATTTCAAGAATCTAAAGCTTTGCTAATATTAAAATTTATATATGTGATATTACCAATTTCTAATTCAACGCGCAGGCAAAAAAAAAAAAAAAAAACACTACAATTTGGAACAAAAGAGCACTTTGTCGAGAACGATCTCCTTGTCTAAAACAAGCAACAAAATATTAAGTGGTACTGTCATACGAGGTTCAGACTACAAGCGATAAGCTAAGCAAAAACCACAATATGAATAGAATAGATTAGTCTCGAATCAAAATTTCCTAAAACATGATATGCCATCTTACTGAAAACCAGCTCTACAAACAACTTATATATACAAAACCGCCCTATAAATCCAAGAATTAATCCAAGTTCCCAAATACTTCTTAAAAAAAATGAGATAAATTTTGCCTGACATGTCGCACAATTGTGACCGTAACTCCCCACAGTAATCCATCCTTGAAAAAAATAAATTCCTTTCAAGAGATATCCTGAAAGAATCTTTTTTAAAAAATAAAAGACGGGGATACTCTCTAATGCAAATCAACCACTCTCTCTCAAGCAATTTCCGGGCAAAAGAAACTTGTACTTTCCGGCATTCTCCAAAAGGTACGCAGGAAGATGAACGGCAGAATAGGAATGGGGAATGGGTCCCATTTTCCCAATGATTTCTTGGAACGTATACTTCTCGGGCAACATATCAAAGAGGTCAGCCCCTTGGCAAATTTTATTCTGAATTCTTTTTGGGTTCAAATAATTCGAGAACCTCACTCTGTCGAAATGACTGTAAGCTTTCATCTTAAATATAAACTCGCTGATACGACGGAAGCAAAAGCTACAATGCCACCCTGCATCGGCCAAGATCTCGTCGGACTGGCGATAATGGGCATACATTGTCTTACCAGACTGGTATACGTGAACCGAAGCTCTCCAGCTATTATCGTCCACAAGAAACTCAAACGAGTATAAATAGTTATTTAAGCGAAGATGAAGGACTGGAGGTATATCATCACACCACCTCAAGAGATTGATAGTGTGTCTACTTGGTATTTCATCAACATCCGACATTAACAACAAGTCATCATCTTGGATGCCGGCTTTTTTCAAAAGAAAGTCCAATGCTAGCCGTTGATACGCCTCTTCAACAAATGGGTTTTGTCCATTCTTAAATCTCCCCGGAATTTTCCCATAAGTCAACCTTGGCTCAACAAATTTAAACTGATCTCGATTGCTGGCAAAGACCAGGGGCTTTGGCAATCCTGTAAATGTTGAATTTGACTCGAGGAGAACAAACTCTGTTAGGTAAGGGTACAATTCTTTCCATCTTATGGTAAGGAGATCCAGCTCGTTGCTGAACAACACTGCATCAAAGACTCGCCTTGGGAACTCTCGGATTCTCCAACCGTGAAGTTTGCATAAATTTTCCATAGAAACATTCTCATGATAATAGTGTGGAATTTCATGGAATGGTTTGGGCGGTGATTCCCATAGTGGCCGCAGAAAGTAAGAGATTTTCTGACCGTGAAAATATATACTGACGACGCACGTCGGGACTAGCACAAAAAAGAAGATAAATGCCTTCAAATCCAGCCCACGAAGAACACAACGTACTCTTGACATGCTAAAAGCTCCGCTTGACTCCTGTAGATCAAAAGACCATTTATTTTTAATCAGATTCTGAGTAAAAGAAAGACACAAAAGGCAAAAAAGGAGATTTCTTATATAGGACACAGTGAATCACTTCGGAAGAAGAAATGCAATTAGTACAGAGAAAGTTAGCAATTTAGACCAAGTCCAGATTTGTTTGTATGCTGAAAACCTTGCACTTTCAACCACCCAAGTGAAAAAATGTTGTAAACGATATCAACTAGCCTTCAAAATATCATTTGAAGATACGCTTCAACACTACCCAAGCCATCGCAATTTTGTACACGATATTTCCCTCGTAATCAAGATAAAGATTTGGAATATTTGTTTGCAGCACAACTTTTACAGGGGGCCGAGGGATTATGCAACCCTGAATTTGTAACAGCCTATCATCACAATTATAAATGAAGTCAAGCTGTTTGAATCCATCTAAAAACATGGAATGCAAGCATAAACTGGAGCAAAAACACTTATACGATAAGTCAAGCGTATATCACTACTCACATATATCAAGTCTAGAGTTCAGATGGAATCATCGAAAAGTAAATTCAGTTCATTCGACCCCAGTTCAGGCAATGCAAGAGAAAGAAAAGGAAAAACATTTGAATTGGAGGATTTAGGTTTTTAATGAATTAGCCTCAATCGGCCGACCCAAGGAGGACACAACTTGATTTGTATCTTTTGGCATTATAAATTTTCAGACGCAGGCCCAGAGGATGAAGCAAAGCAAAGCAAAAGACCAAACAGGGTAAAAATAACAAACCAAATGCAAAAACTAAACATAGGACGAATAAAAGTCGCAACAATGTAAACACACAAGAAAGGGGAAAAATGAAGAAAGAGCAAATTAACCCGACACCAAACACTGAATGAGATCAATCAAAAACCGCGATATCAAAACAAATATTTATTTATATACACAAATACAGAAATGATAAGGAATATACTTTAAAAGAAGAAGAAGAAGAAGAAGCGAATAGATAGGAAATTAAGGAAAAAAAGGAAAAAAATACCTCGTCACCACAGATATCATCAGACTTCTTGGAGCAATAATGAGATCCCCCTTCCGCCATGGTATACAATTTGTCACAAAATTCAGATATACTCCACATCTTCTCTTTTTTTGTTTTCCTTTTAATCTGACAACAACTCTGTTCCTCTACTCCTACTTAGAACTCTTAATCGACAGATCAACTCGGAGAAATGTCCTCCTTCTGAAACCGACTGATCAATCAGTGTAAAATTAGAAATGGATGAGAAGAAGAAACGGTGATCTGTTGGAGTATGTCGACAACTTGAGAGTGTGGCAACCGAAACCCTAGATTTATTTGTCCCCCAAACAAGGAAAAGAAACAAAATAAAAGCAGGAGAGGAAGTAAATGAAAATAGGAGGGGAAGAAAGCTATAGCGTGTGGGTGTTAATGTGTTGTGTGGAGAGAGGTGTGTTTTTGCGCGTCTCCCTCTCTCTCTCTCTCTTTCTTCTTGGTTAATAGAAGAGAAACAGGTGGCCGTTGTAAACGTTTAGAAGAAGAACAAGAAGAAGAAGCCGTTTCTCTTTTCTACCCCACCCCACTACGCCACTCCCTCACTCTCTCTCCTCAAAACCTCCACGTATATGTGCCGAATAATATTCCTTCTTTATTGACCAAATTATGCCTTGAAATAATTAAAATTGGGTGGGATTATTGTCATCTCAAATCTCTATTCAGTATAATAAAATTAAATATGTATATATTAATTTAGTATAATATGATAAAACTAGGGTATACCCGTGTCGTCCGGCACGGTGAAATAAAAAAAATCTGATTATAGGTTGAAAAAATTAACGTGTGACAAATTTAAATCAACAAAATCAATCAGTTTATTTTGAACCCATTGTCTAGTCTAGTATATTTTAACGTTGTGAACAACTGAAACGTAAATTCAATATATCTTCATGCTGAAAAAAAATAAAAGTATACCTGATTGGACGGGGCTGAGAAGAGCTTCCTGCTTGCTGTCTACTTCGCGAGCCTTCACTGCCGAGCATCATTAAAGTCTACGATTTTTTAACCCCCGACTTGTTTTTAATTTTTTAAAGAGTCTTTTAATCATAATTCAACCACGTAACGTATGTCCTAAAAATGATAGATTGAGATGACCAATAATGTACTAACACATAACATACGTCTTTAATGTTACACAATAATTTTTCTTATTTTTTTTTGGCATAATTATATAGTTATGATGGATCTTGTTTAATTGATCTTGATTAGTATATTTTAAATATTAAATTTTTATTAAATTTTGAATTTTTTATTTTAAGTTATGGCATTTTTAATGTAGACAAAATTATTAGTATGTGAGAGTTTATTGTGTGTATGTTATTGGTTTAAATGTTTTAATTTTGATGTGACATCTTAATGTGTGTATAAAACTCATCCAATGGTGTAAAATTAATGCACACCATAACATGTATATTTTTAACTATTAGATTCTTAAATTTTAAAAAAAAAAATTAGTCAAACATGGTGTTTTATAATATAGATATAATAATCACACCGCACGGTGAAATAAAAAAAATATAATAATAGGATAAAGAAAATTAAGGTGTGACAAATTTAAATCGATAAAATCGATCAGTCTATTTTTAGCCCATTGTTTAGTTTAATCTAACGTTGTGAATAATTGAAACGTAAGTTCAATATATCCTCATGCTGAAAAAATTAAAAGTATACCTGATTGGACCGACTTATTTTTAATTTTTTGAAGAGTCTTTTAATCATAATCCAACCACGTAACATACGTCCTAAAAATGATAGATTGAGATGACCAATAATGTACGGACACATAACATTAGTCCTTAATTATATAGTTATGATGGATCTTGTTTAATTGATCTTGATTAGTAGATTTTAAATATTAAATTTTTATTAAATTTTGAATTTTTTATTTTAAGTTATAGGATTTTTAATGTAAAGAAAATTATTAGTATGTGAGAGTTTATTGTGTGTATATTATTGGTGTGAGTGTTTTAACTTCGATGTGACATCTTAATGTGTGTATAAAACTTATCCAATGGTGTAAAACTAATGCACACCATTAGATTTCTATACTTTTTGAAAGTTATGGCATTTGAAAGTTTTTTAAAAATTTGATGAGAGATAAAAGAAAAAAAATATTATATTTAAGGTAGGTCGAACCCTAGTATAAAAAATTTCCGCCCCATTTGGCTTTGTTTGGATTAAAACATATTTGATCGGGATATTTTATTATTTTTAATTTTATTTCAGTATCTTTTATTTATTGTATAATATTTTCAATAACTAATGAATTAGAAATATGTTAAGTGTGCCTTTATAGTTGTAATATTTTATAAGTTTTATGCCATTATAGTTGTAATGTTTTATAAGTTTTATTGTATCTTTTTGTATACATAATTTAATAATCACAATGGATCTTGATTTGTAGATCTTGATGAATATATTTCAAATATATAAATTTTATTAAAGTTGAATTTGTAAATTTAAAGTTATAGCATTTGAAAGTTTTTTAAAAATTTGATGAGAGAGAAATGTTGTAGAAAAGTAGAGAGATGTAAGAGTTATATTTGTGTATATGTTTAGGGTGTGAATAAATGTTGAGTTGATTTGACATCTTAATGTGAGTATAAAAGTGGTCTAATGGTCTAAAAGTGTTAACACCATAACGAATTAATATGAGACATTGGATCGATTTATTATTTTATTGAAAAAAATCCTTGTTTTATAATATAGATATATGTATATTACTTGGTCTCGGTGTAATAGGACTGAGTTAGTTTATTTTTTTTTATTCTAACAATAACTTGACTCTATTACACCGAATAAATGATCATATATTCGGCCATATTACACCAAGTCAATAGAGGGAGTGTTATAAAGAACTTTAGGGTGTAGCAATATCTCTACCCTTAAAATTTTATAATGTGCCGCGGTGAAATAACTAAATTTTAATAATTTAAAAAAAAAATTGAATTGGATCAATAGTTTTTAATTTTTAAAATAATCTTTTAATCATATATATTAATCTTATTTTGATCTCAGCAAAATAATTTTGTTACAAATTAAACTCGAGACCAAATGTGAAAATAATATAACTATGTATGCTAGTATGATTTAAAAATAGTCCAAAAATTGAAATGGTGTACCTTGAACACTCCTAAAATGACAAATTGAGATGATTAATAATGTACGAATATATAAAGTATGTCCTTAAATGTTACTCTATAATTTTTCTTGAATATTTTTTTACATAATTCTATAGCCTTGAAGGGTCTTTTTTAATTGATTTTTATGAGTAGATTTTAAATATTATTTTTTTTTATTAAATTTCAAAATTTTTATTTTAAGTTATTACATTTTTAATGTAGACAATATTATTGGTGTGTGAAAGTTTATTGTATGTATATTACTGGTGTGGGTATTTTAACTTTAATGTGTCATCTTGATGTGTGTATAAAACTCATCCAATTGTGTAAAACTAATGCACACCATAATATATGTATTTTTAATCATTAGATTTTTATATTTTTTGAAAAAAGTATTGGTCAAAGGTCGTGTTTTATAATATAGATATACGCGGTTGAAATGATTAAAATTTTATAATGAGGTGAATTTAAATTGATAAATATTAATCTGTTTATTTTGAGTTAATTATCTAGTTTAATTTAACATTCTGAATAACTAAAACTTTTGTTTAATATATATTCATGTTGAAAAAATTAAAAGTAAACTAGATTTGACCGACTGATTTTTAATTTTTTAAATAATCTTTAATCATATTTTTTAGATTTTATTTTGATCCCAACAAAATGATTTTTTAACAATTAAACACAATACTAAATGTAAAATAATAAAACCACGTATGTAAGTATAATTTAAAAATAGTCCAAAAATTGGACCAATATACAATAAACACTCTTAAAAACGACAATCTGAGATAACCATTAATGTACGAACACATAAAATACATTTTTAAATGTTACTCAATAAATTTTCTTGATTTTTTTACATAATTTCATAGTTATTATGGATCTTGTTTAATTGATCTTGATTAGTAGATATTAAATATTTATTAAATTTTAAATTTTTTATTTGAAGTTATGGTATTTTTAATGTAAACAAAATTATTGGTGCGTGAGAGTTTATTGTATGTATATTATTGATGGAATTTGGCTCCTCTAAAGTTCGTATGGCCACTGTATCGGTAATGTTGGATGAATCTAAACATCAAAATAACATAAATGGTTAAAAATGTGATTGCATAAACGAGGAGGAATGCTGTCGTTTTGTCAATTTGAACAATGACGCCGTCTTCTCGTGCTACCTTCTTAAAATATATCAGACTTCTCTGATTCTCTCTCTGTCATTTATATTAAAAGATATTCGTGGAAATATTTGAGTACAATAGCTGGTTTAAAGTGAGGAAATTTGTATTAAACGCCATGGATCATATAAAGCAGTATCTAATTTTAACTTTATTAGCAGATCCTAGAAGCTTAAACAGTCATATCCGTACCGGTCACCGTCAAATCCTCTAGCGGCATATTTTCAATCTATGAGATGTTTATGACTTAGGTTCTTTAGTTTAATTCCTTTAGAATGCTCGATAAACATGGTATGTAAGATGATTTTGCAATAATTTTGAGAGCAGAAGGTAATATTCAGAAGCAGTCGGTCACCACCGCCTGTAGTTTTTGGTTTGCATAATCGTGATGTGATGTGCGTGTTGAGCTTAATCGTCTACTCATGTAGTTTTGTCTAATTCTTAATTAAATAATAGGTGTCAAAATATTAACCCTCGATTAAACATTAACGCCTAAGATTGTTTCAACATTACCGGTACAAATGTGAACTTTAGAGGAGCCAAATCCTGATTGATGTGGGTGTTTTAACTCTGATGTGACATCTTAATGTGTGTATAAAATCCATCCAATCGGTATAAAATTAATGTACGCCATAACATATGTATTTTTAATTATTAAATTATTATATTTCTTAGAGAAAGTTTTGGTCAAAGATAATGTTTTGTAATATAGATGAGTACTATTATTATCAAAGTAATAAACAATTTTAAAAATTATACATTATAATTTTTTAAAATGATATTATGTTTTGTCAAAAAAATAACTATTTTCATAATATGAGTAGCCTATTATTTATTTTAATGATTATAAATTGTCCCGCTCTTTTAAAAAATAAAGAAGTAGAGAGTAATTTTTATTTTTCATTAAAAAAAATAAATGCATAGGTAAAATAAGAAAAATCATTATAATTCGGTATTTTAACCAAATTTAAGAGATCCTGTTTATATATGCATAGATTAATACTCCACGAGGACATCTACTAAAACATAAAATAAGAATAATCTATTATAAAATTACATAATTTATGAAGTTTCCTTTTGAAAATAAAGCGACTCGAGATCGAGATTTAAAAAAGGTGAATTAAATGATGTTGGGAGTATCTATAATACAAATTAAGGTCATTGATGTGACCATTGTCCTACATGAAAAGTAATTTTTTTTTTTTCACTCATCCAACATTTTTTTACTTTTTTTGTTCATTATTTTCAAACATCAATTATTATCTCTATTTAAATATTGAGGACTTTTTCTTACTTACTTTTTTCATTTCAAAAAAAAATATTTTCATTTCAATAATTTGAATGAAAACGTATTTAATTCAAAACTTTGAAAAAATAATATATTAATGTCCACTAATAGTAAACCCTATTCATTAGCTTGGAACAACAAAACAATGTATGTTACACTTACAATCACCTCTCAACATTTATAATTTTGTTGAGCCTGATACATTTGCCTAAGCTGTGCAAGATCCTAAGGGGAAAGTAGCCATGGACTCCGAGATCTAAGCTCTAGAGCAAAATAATACTCGCTCTGATACCATGACAAAAAGGTGGAAATATAAAGATGTATATTATTTTCTTTCTTACCTCCTGTATACAATGAAAGATCCTGTATATATACAACTAAGGGAAGATTCTAGACAATATGTACAAGGAAAATAAAATAATTACAACTGTAAAATCACCATAATTACGGAATTTGAAATGCACAGAATAAGGAACAAGATCTCTCAGCTTAAGGAATCAATCTCTTAATAAGGAAAGTGAATATTTCTTAACAATCCCATTATATTCAGTTTTATAATAACTAATATTTGTATTATTCAATAAACTAGGGTATGGCCGTGCCGATGGCACAAAAAAAATAATATATTTTTTTGTACATTTAAGTTTTATTTAACTTGTTTTATAATATTTAGTTGTCTGCTTATGTTTTATTTTATACCGTATTTGACGTATTGATGTTAATCAACTGTGCATTGAAAATTATCATACATAATTTTTCACTTACCCTCATTACTATTATAGAAGATAAGAAATTGTTGAAAATAAGAAATCATCACAAATAATGTTTCTAAAATAAATGTATATCAACATTAATTCTTACAATGTTATTTCAAAAATTTAAAGTTTACCCAACTATTTATGAGAATTTCTCGATTTAAGGCTTCACTTTTTGTTTTGTGATGTAATAAATTAGAATTTTCATAATTACACGTTAAACAATAACATGACATAAATCAAGTTAAAGTTTTTACATATTTGTTTTTCTCTACTTAACGGGAACTATTGGATTGTGTCTTACCCGATAACAAATCAAATCATATACAAATTTGAAAAAAATCACATCATATACAAATTTGAAAAACATCACAAAATATTTTATTAGGTCGTGTTCGGGTAAAGGCAAAAATAACCCGCATTTATTAAGAACTGACATGAAACCAGTCCATTTCTATATCTATAACCAAATCGGCACATGGATACCTTAGTTTACCATATTCTAGAAAGCAAAACAATGTATAAAGTAAAAAAACATGGTAATCGATAGATGTGCCATCATTAAGCACTCTATTGTAGCAATTAATAATGATAATTAATTTTCATTTAACATTATAAGATAGCTCGTGCCATCTGGCATTATTAAAAGAAAGAAAAAAAAATAGATGATAAAAGATATTGTGTGTAATTAAAAAATAAAATGTATAATGTTTCTTCAAAAAAAAATGTCAAACGTAAAAAGTGGGGTGATCGATTAATGCGCCGTCATTAAGCACTGTATTGTAACACTAATAATTAGTTTCATTTTAACATTATGCGAAAAGCAATATTTAAGTTTGATTTTGTGTAATGCAAAGTGACGATTTATCAACTACTAAACCTTTAAATGCCAAAAAAAGACACTCAAAATTTTAGGAAACTAAAAAACCAAAATATTAAAGGTCCATTCAACAATAGCAAACCTGAAATTACTTATAAAAGATCACCCAGTATTAATATTACTCTGTTATATAGCGACTCAGCAAAATGATCACCTAGTAAGTGTATTGTATAATCCAAGTTAAGAGCCAATATTTAACTTTTGTAATCATAAATATACGACCAAATAGAAAATTGAATTTTGAATTTGAGATGAATTTTTTTTCTTTAATATACTTTAGGGAAATGATATACTTATTGATTATATTTACCAATAACTATGTTGTTTGCACTTAGTTTGACAAATAAAGATTTGAATCTACCATAGAAAGAAATATATATATATATATATATATATACTGTGACAAAGTCTGATTGTAGTAAAAAAATGAGTAGTAAACTGTGACCTACTCGTGTTGAATCACAACACAAAAGTTCACTACATTGCATGTATAATCGCTTTCAGAAAATAGAATTTGCTTTAACATATTAGTTAAAAGTTCACTACATTGCATCTATAATCTCTTTCAGAAAATAGAATTTGCCTTAACATATTAGTTAATTGTTGAGTTAGAGTGTTGAGACAAAAGCTTACGTGAAAAATATAAATGGGGAATATTAGTTGGAAGAGTCACGTAGAATTCCATCAACAAATTGTTAACGGCGTGAATTGCTATGATTAAAGTGAATCACAAAAAGTGCGATAATTATGGATAATGATCAAAATGAAATTTAGTGTAAAGTACAATGTTCTAAAGTAAACTTAACCCATAATAAATCTAATTTACTTTATATTATTCACTTGACCCATATCCAAACCTCGGGGCGTCGACATTGTAATACGAATATGATTTTTTGATTTGTGTTAATTTTAAATTAATTATTGTGAATTATGTTGAGAGGTGATTGCGAATGTAATATATATTATTTGTTGTTCCAAGCTAATGAATAAGGTTTACTATTGGTGGACATTAATATGTTATTTTTTCAAAGTTCTGAATTAAAAAATTTCAATTTTTTTAATTAAATACGTTTTGATTCATTTTTATTTTTTTCTTGAAATGAAAAAAGTAAGTAAGAAAAAGTTGGAGGTTTCATTTCCCAAGTCCTAAATATTTAAATAAAGATAATAATTGATGTTTGAAGAGAGTAAACAAAAAAAAAAGAAAAGTAAAAAGATGTTGGATGAGTGAAAAATAAATAAATTTACTTCACTTGACTCATAGCCAAACCTCTTGGCGTTGACATTGTAATATAAATATGATTTATTGATTGTGTTAATTTTAAATTAATTATTATGAATTCTGTTGAGAGGT
Organism: Lonicera japonica; assembly: GCA_021464415.1. NCBI lineage: Eukaryota > Viridiplantae > Streptophyta > Magnoliopsida > Dipsacales > Caprifoliaceae > Lonicera > Lonicera japonica. The sequence continues at coordinate 61,752,989 of CM038468.1, read as the reverse complement.
GATTGTTAGTGTAACATACATTGTTTTGTTATTCCAAGCTAATGAATAGGGTTTACTATTAGTGGACATTAATATATTATTTTTTCAAAGTTTTGAATTAAATACGTTTTCATTCAAATTATTGAAATGAAAATATATTTTTTTGAAATGAAAAAAGTAAGTAAGAAAAACTCCTAAATATTTAAATAGAGATAATAATTGATGTTTGAAAATAATGAACAAAAAAAGTAAAAAGATGTTGGATGAGTGGAAAAAAAAACTTACTTTCCATGTAGGACAATGGTCACATCAATGACCTTGATTTGTATTATAGATGTGAATAAGTATTTTGAGAAAAATAAAACACAAGATAAGTAAACCAATGGTTAAGAATAATTATACTCTTACCAACTGAAAACATTATAATATCGTTAACCTTTTAAATTGAAAATTTATACCTTTTATTTTTCTTAAGAATACACATATTTAGTGTTGTAACACCCCATGTTTCAATAGGTGTATTTTCCTTAATTTAGTTAGCTATTTGTCCGATTCATTTGTACACTTAGACAAGTCCGAATGTTCCAACATGTCACTTTGGTGTTATGGATAAAAATATGGAAAGTTTGATTTAATTTGGAACTAGTTTGAGCAATTTGGTGCGTCCTTGTAAAATTTGGCATATTATTCAATATTCAATTTTTCTACTTTTCTTAGATTCGGTTCATCGACCTAAGAAGGTCCAAATTGAGTTTAGTCTTTTTTTGACACGTCAAATTATAGTTATTAAACATTCCAATAAAGTTTCATTAAATTCGGATTTCATTTAGGCATTTCTGAGTATTTAGTAGAATTGAATTATATCCTTAACGATTCCTACAAATCTCATTTGTGGTTCACGAACTTTTAAACCTCCGAATTCAGTTCCGTTTTTTCTAACATGTCATGAATATCTATTAGGAATATTCTGGAAAGTTTCGTCACTATCGGAATTGAAATGGGCACTTCGGAGACATTTTTCGAACACGGAATTTCTACTCATCGGTTGGATTTTAGTCGACTTTGGAGACTCATAACTTCTTCATTAATTATCCAAATTCCACTCCGTAAACTATTGTAGTTTCATCTTATATTAGTCTACAACTTTTGTGTTTTGACCGAAAGCTAGTTCACGCTCTTCGATGGTCAAAACAGAGTGCGAAGTAAGCCCATTAGCAAAAATCGGATTATGCTGAATTCTGGCAGAGCACTGTCTTCGACCAAATTATGGTATTAATCTATCACGAATTTGGAGAAACTTCCTCGTGTGAAGTTGTAGAAATTTGAATTAGCTTTCCGTTGATATAAAGATCACCTCAATCGGACATCCGAGCGAAAAGATATGGCCGTCCAAAGTTCAGCGGTGCATGTCCCATGCGCATGAACAGTAGCGTGAACAGTGAACAGTAGACCAGCGGGATTAATACCCATTTTTCCTCCATTTTATGCATTCTTCGTTACTTCTCTTCTTCTCCTTCTCTTTCTTCCGTTTCTTTTCCTTCTTCTACGTGATTTGAGAGAGATGTGAGGGTGATTGAGAGATGTTTATTATGGCTCATAAACACAACCAAAACACTCATAAATCCATTTCATCTTCTTCCCCACACCAATCACCATTTTAGGGCTTTAAGTTGCGAAAATTGGGGGTTTTTGGATACGGTACTCCTTCGACTCGATTCGGCTGAATATCTTCGAGGGATTAACCCTCAATAGGTGGGAACTTCCCCTCTTTTCTTCAATTCCTTGATTTAAATGGTTGATTGAGTAGTAATACTAGACTTTCGGTACCGAAATCGTGTTTTCCCTTGCATGTTTGTGGTTCAAACTTGTTAAATAAGATCTGAGCATATAGATGAGTGTTATATGTGCTGTAATTGATGAATAAAAAGGCTGATCATAATGCATGTTGCTATACAAGTGTTACTTTGGGATTTTGGTACCGAAATGGCTTGATACACCACATGTATGTCTAATAATTGAGATTTTTGCACAAATTACCTTATTCCCTGAGTATACATAACTTTAAAATCATATTTAAACTTTTGGTTAAACATGCATGAGGTGTTTTATGGTATTACTAGCCAGTCTAGTATTACTCCTCTTACTAGTCTTCACTAAATGTTTGGAATTAAGAAATTTGGTTAGTACAAGTGTGATTCATAGAGAAATATGAGATTTTGGATTATGTTTAATATTATTGATGGTTTTATTGATGGCCATTTTCGGTATAATAATGGGTTATATAAAAGAAAAGTGATGTTCTACAAAATTATTTAGTGTTAAAGCAACAAAAGATTATTCTTATTGTTCTTAAAATTTTATAACCCATGAATTGAAATGTTGATATTATAAATATTGCCCTGAGTACAACTACTACCTAGTGGTTTGTTGATGATATTAAGATTGTTGGAACCGGATAAGCACCGGTATAGAAATGCTTGTATTTTATTATTGCACAGGCCCATGGTAAAGATGGAGTGCCGAAAATCTGGTTACCAGTGCACAGACCCATGGAAAGGTGGGGTGCGTTTGTGAGTATCTTATTCCGTCTAGTACCGGTATTAGGTCGAGGAGGAGGAGGAGGTGGGTGGATGGATGTTTATACAGCTATCGTGTGAGATACATATTGATAATTAATAAAATTATATTGATGCTTTATGTATGATTTTCTTATAAATTTGTATAAATTGGGAATTTTGTTAATAATTGAATTGTGAACTCTCTTATATTGTAGTACGATCATGCATTGCATTTTCCCTTTCCCTATAGTTCCCACTAGGCCATTTGTGGCTCATTCCCTCATTTTCCTTTTAGGTACACATCGTGTCTTGGGTAGAGGTCGTCGAGCAGGTCCAAGTTCATCTTAGAGTCTCTTCTGATGCCCCTATGGAATTAGTTGTTGTATTACCCTAATTTGTAGTAGTTGTAACTTCTAATTAAGTTTGAGTAGTTGTATTATCTATGGATGTACAAGTTGTATTTATCGAATTTGGATTGTAACGGATTTAAGAAATATTCTATATTTCCGCGTTGTTATTAAATATGATGGATTTCTTAGTATTTACGAATACTTCATGCTGAATTTTTATTAGATTTCTCTACTTTGTTAAATTTCTTAGTTATGTTTTTTTGTATATCTGTTGTTAATTAGACACAACATCCGTTAACACCTGCTTAATTAGGCGGGTTATTACAAGTATTCTATTCATTTTGAAAGCAAACACACAGGAGATTCATTCATTCATGGAAACCAAAGTTAATGTTTATATTATAACTCATAAATTCTAGATACTTTTATAACCATACTATAAACTAATCGACATGCCTAGTTTGTCTAACTAAAAAGTGTGCAACAATATTAACATCGAAGTTAGACCAAAAAACATAAAAACTAGAGTATTGACGTAACCACAACTGAACCACAGTGATAAAACCACCAATTTTAGGCAGAAATTTGTTGAGTTAAGGCGTTGACAACATTCTGAGCATTTCCTTAACATATAAAAAAAGGAAACCCATCACCATGGCAAACTTAATAACAATAAGAGTAGCCTTCGCCTCTGTTATTTATGCGTTTGAAGGCTTTTTAAACTTATGAGATATAGCAACCAAAACGTTGATTTCATGATCTCTATCCACAATAATTTGTTATGGTCAATAACCATAACTAAGTCATTTTGTCACAGTCGTTGACTGTGGCAACTAGCACTTGAATAAACATCTTTGTCACAATCAACAACCATGACAAATTTATGACAAAAGTATGAGGCTAGTCTGTGACCACGAATATATGTTGCTATGATCATTGACCGTGACAAAAAGTATAATTTGCTATAGTCGTTAACCGTGGCAAATAGTAAAATTTGTTACTGTGAAAAATGTAAAACATATATTACTCATTTTTGTCATAGTCTAGTTGTCAAGGTCAATGACCACGAAGATTCTTATCATTCGTCCCAGTTGTTGTCGCGATTTTTTACCGTGACAATTATTAAATCAAATTAAAAAGTTTATTTAAAATATCTATAAACTAGCTTTTTTTCCCTTGTTTAAATGTAAATTAAAAACAGTGTATTTTCACATCAATATTCAATGACTTTCTAATAATACTAAGAATCTATCAATATCAATAACTAAATTCATATAACCAAACCGAATTGTATCATAACATAAACTCAGTTAACACAAACATAACTAGCAAAAGGTGTTCAAAATCCAAATGATATATAGACTATAAGTTCAAGATATCCATACCACAACCGTTTCAAGTAGAACTAAATAAAATATATTGGTCACACCACAAAACTATCAACAATTTCTCCAACAGTACTAGTGGCACGCCTTTGTACTTCAAGGTACAAAGGTTCAATGTCCTCCCCTAAAATACAGACACATTCTCTTTTCTTTAAAACTCAAGTATCCGAGGATGATAGACAATCATTCATGCCTCCACCGCTTCTTTAAATCCCTCTGCATTATCCTCTTATTATTAAGAGCTGCAGTTTTGTAGGGAGTTGTAGATGGGGAAGGACTTAGAATTTGTAAGAACCTTGCTTAAAAGTGTTAATTTGGAGAAAATTCCTTAACCACACTTAATTGAATGTGAGTCATTCTTGATATTTCTACAACTTATGCATAGACATGAGATAAGATCGCTTTTTAAATTCCATTTTACATATTTCACAAATTCCTTAATCCCCCTACCGTGTACATCCTCAATCTTGTTATTCACTTTATCTATCCACTATTTATGTGAAGGAAATCCCATAGCTTTTCTATATAATTTAACCAAATGTTAATTATATCTCGTTTTCTAAAGCTAATGCTAAGTACTAATCCATAAATCCCATGAGTTATGTTTTGCCTTTCATGTTGATCATTAGTTCCATTTTTTTTAGAAGCCAAAAGTTAAAAGAGTATGCTTCTTTAAAATTGCCTAATTGACTATAAAGCTTTAATTAACATATCTTTTGGAAAAAATATTTCTTTATCACGTATATATAAATAGATATGTCCGACGAAATATAAAGTTTAAAGCAAATACACATGACATAAGGATAATAAGTATTCCTATATAACCATACTACAACAATCAATTCCTAAATAAGGTTTTCAATTGGCTCACTTTAAACCTTTTATCTCCTCTAGAAATATATCCAATAAAAAAATAAGATAATAAAATTAGGACAAAAATTAAAAGTGAAATTACTTTTGGCTTTTAAGAAGCAAATAGTCGAAAATCAATTTTTGAGATAGCCTTAAAGTTACTTCTCCAAGCAACCCAAGTCCTTAACAATGCGTGTGAGAGAATTTGTTTATTAGTAACCAAAGTGACAAAATAGAAATATACGTATAAGTAAAGATGCACAACTAAGATGTATTACATAGGCAAGTAAAGTAAGGGATTAACCATTTCTATTTAAAAAAACAACATATGTTATAAGTTTATTATTACTCTACATTATGGGCTAAAGAGAAACAACGCACCTACACTTGGTGAGTGGGCCAACTTTGTTGGTAAGATATCTACTTAAATTGAAAAGATGTATTAAGTTCGAGTCTCATCCGGGGTGGGGGGAGGATTTTTGTTATTATTGTAGTAAAGGGAAGAGACTTAGACCTTCCCTTTTTCTTTATCTTTTTTTTAAAAAAAAAAACCCTACAATTTTAGTCTTTAAGTAGACATGTGAGACCTCTAATTTGTAGTTATTATCAATTACTCGAAGCTTGCCAACATTAACACCATTTAAGTTTTTGGCTTTTTTATATCAATTCTGAAAAACACACCCAACGTATAAGTGTATATTAAGCTATAATGAGTTATTTTAATATATAAAAAATAATGTATAAGAATGAAAAACCATAACAACATGAGATATAAGAAAAAAAATCTTGTAGCGAAAAAACAAATTTGGTAGCGAAGTAAATACAATATAATAAAATAAAAATAAAGGAAATATCAAAACATTTTCCAACTTTGTATGTACTCAAAAAGCTAAATATAGTAGGATTTTGAGTAGAATAAATACTCCTGATTAGGCCAAAATATTGCATTTTTATATATATTTAGATGGCTTAATATGCATGACTCTGATTATAATTATCCAAATTGTTAAAATTTGAATTTTAATCATGAAATAGGATAATATGTTTGTTTCTAGTACATTTTAATCTTTTATAGCTTAAAAATGAATAAGAACGAATCTAGAATCAAATTCCTCAAAAATTAGTCATTGTCAATCAAATTTAAAACTAAATTGAGTTCGAAAATTAAATCAAAAGCAAATCCCAAGCTCAAGCATAAAAAGAATGGACGAAAGAGACTAATATAATATGATAGAGCAAGCCCAAGCAAAGAAAAAGTCATTTGAATCAAACTGAAAATTTTTCGAATGAAGAAAAGATTCACCGCGCGCAATGCCTTTGTTCCAACCAATTTTGGTATTTATCCGTACATAATTTGAAGAGAACTTTAAAAATAAAAGTTAGAGAGTTCTGAGTTAGCTACGTGTAGGTGAAAACCTTATAACAATCGGAGTTCGGAGTACAAAGTCATAGTAGAAATACAATCAGTACGCCATATGATAGAATTTGAGCGTGAAAGAATACATAAATTCATGGTGCAAATATTAACTGAATGGAGTCCTTAGCCTAAATGACAAATGGTTAGCTATCTACTTATGCTCAGACTAGTGTTTAAATCCCACGCCCAACCAGTTTATGCACCCTTTTTGATTATTTCTTAAGCCGAGCAATTAATTGGCTTAATAGACATGTATCCACCCGTTTCCAACCTGAACTTGAACTGGAAGACTCAATATCCTAAGCTAACAACTTGATAGATGATAAAAGCTTGATTATTTTTATTTTAAATTAATTAAGAAATTAGTTTAAGTTTTTGAATTTTGAATTTTGAAAATGTCGATAAATATTAGAATTTTTTTTCTTTTGGCTTTTAGGAGTCGACATTATTATTCACATTTATTCATTCACGTATTATTAGAGAGAGTCTCAGATTTTTTTTGTTGTATTGAAGACGGTGTTAATTAATACAACGGAATCTTTCTTCTTCAATTTAAGTGCAACCCAATTAGCATTACAACTTTTAATATTCTACATAATCATAAGTTCTCTTTTAATATTCTTTATAATTTATTGTAATTAATGATCATTAATGATTAGATTATTCTTTAATTATATGTTTGAATGAGATTACTTATTGAAATTCGAGCTTAAATTCAGGAATTATTTTTGGAAAATCCGTGTAGAATCCTAGATTTCATTTTTCGTAATTTAACCATAACTTTTTCGTTTCTTATCCGTTTTTAACAATCCACATATCAAAATAACAGTATTTTAATTTTCTTAAAAACCCTACTAAACTTTACATTCAAATACCAATATTTTATAAGTCAGTAGGCTATTTGTATTGCTGGCAGATTGTATAATTTCAAAAATTGTTCAACATGTGATTTCTCTTTAACGCGTGTTATTGTTTTTCAATTGCTTTAAAATTTCGCATACTTGCTTGTTACATTTTAGAGATTTGTTTCGGTAGTTTGTGTATGATTTAATCATGTTTTGTATAGTTTTTATCATAATGTTAGCGTAAACGCATAGTTTGCGGTCCGTGGTGAAAACATGATGAATTAGTGTGTAATTATGGTTCAAATATGACCGTGGCTCGAATTTCTCATAGGTTATAGGTCATTTAATAAGTATGGACAGAAATGTAACTTTTAATGCATTAAAACATGAATCTTTAAAATTCTTGTTTGACTATTCAACAAAGGACCTGAAAAACCCTAAATTACATATTTTTGCACGAAAACCTTAATGAGGCTGACTAAAGGACGATCCTTATCCTATATTCAGCTGAGTTAGTTATCCAAGTAACTTAGGAGATTTAAGGATTGTTTTAATATCAATCCAAAACGGGTACTGAAACGGTGCTATTTTTGGCTTTTCACAAGTGTTTAAGAAATGTTATAACGTATGTCTTACATATGCATAATTAAATCTTAGACATTAGTTAAACCTTTGATATTAACTAAAATTGGATAGACATAATTTATTTTTGTCACGCATTAGCATTACTAATTGATAACCGACTTTCGTGAAGATCATGAGTTCCATTATCAAAACTTAGAATTAAATGCATCTTATATGAGTTTTGTGATGCACTTCTCATGATAGGCTCGTGAACTCTAAGATTTGATAATTAATAAGCTAAATGATATTTATTTTTAGTAGAAATCTAAGTCTACAGTTGTATTTTGAACCGCCCAGTCACCCTATTTGACATGTCATAGTTACGGATATCCCTAACACTTTTTCCTTATTTAGTCGCAATTACTTTAATTTTCTTTCCTATTTATCCTTAGTTTTCAATTACGTTTAGTTTAGGATTCTATTTCCTATTTCACTATTCCCTATTTCATAATTTCTATTATCTTTTATTTATTTTCCTCTTTCTCCCAGTTGGATAAATAGAATAATATAATTCACTTTCTTCCCTGTGGATTGACCTTGAACTTCCAAATATATACTATAAGCTGACCGCTTGCACTTGAGTATATATATCACGCGTTTTTTAGCGTAGTCAACTCCCAACAAAAAGAAAAAATAGAGTAATTTTTAAGACTAAATAGAGTTGGATTTTGAATAGCATAAATACTCCTAACCAAAAAAAATCAAATAAAGTGAAATTTTAAGTCAAAAAAAAATATAATACAAGTTATTAATAACCAATTGATAATAGTACAAATCTAGCCCCTCATTCACACTTTCATAATTAATATAGTGTGTGTATATATGAAGGAATGAGGCTATTTTCCTAATAATTTTTGATTTATCTTTTTCCTACCAATCTAGTGCATTCCTTTTCCACAATTAGTTCACCACAAAGAAAATATGAAAATGTGTGCCACATTTATATCAACATGTTTATATATCCACCATTAAGAATAAAGTTTCCTCTATATCCAAACGGTTATAAATCCACACGTTTATATGCATTCCTTTTACAACCTACACATTTATGTATCCACACATATAAACTTATACATAGTTTCTAACAATATATTATACATACACAATTATATAAATAAAAACTCGCTTCATGTACATCTTCTATGCTATAACTAATCTAATATCTACACATAATATCAATCCTTTTATATCTAAAAACGCAAACCAATAAATTTCAGGAAAGTAACCTAACTTATTCAAAGTATTCTACAGTGGTCTTAATTTATTGTAAAGAATAAAACGAGGGGAAGAAAGGGGACAAATAGAAAAAATAAAAATAAAGAAAACAAACATATAAGGACAGATCTGCAATATCTATAAATCAAAAAATGAGGGGAAGAAAAAGGACAAATGGATCTGCAAAAAAGGAAAAATTACCTTAGAGGGAGAAAGTGGCTAGGGTTCATCATAGAGGTTCATGGCGACTAGAGCTAGTGGTGGTTGTGAACAGGGGGCTTAGGTTTTAGTTATGCGAGAAAGAAAATGTGAAGTGAGAGAGAGAAGAGGAAGAAAGCAAAGTGTGAAAGTGTGGCGAGTAAGAATGGGGCTTAAGGTTTTAGATTAGAAACCTTGAACAAAAATGAAACGATGTAGTATTGTTAATTATTAAAAAGTACTTTCGCCCTTTTTACAGTCAACAATCGTGACAAAAATGAAAAACAATTGCTTAAAAACCTTTTGTCTCGGTCAAAGTCTGTGGCAAGCATTGTCCCGATCATTTAAAATACTAAATAAAATGCATGACAAAATGCCTTTTTGGTGCAGTGAAAATTAATTTTATAAATGCCATGGTTCAATTCGGATCATCGAGGTTTATATATATTATATATATTTGTGTTTTCTAACGTATAGCTTTTTTATATATATGAGGAATCCATTTCAAGTAAGGACTAAGTTTACGGACCAATCTTTACAGATTGGTCCTTTTGAGGGGGCAAAAATATGAGTTTTTTTATGAAACTTGGTAGAGATGATTTTCATGATTATTAGTGTTAACCTAAAAAGTCTTAATCTTATTTTGAAAATAACAATAAATTAATCATGTGTTATTTTAAAAAATTTATTGTAATTGAATCATACTGATCCTCATTGACTTTTCAAAAAATCACACGTGGATTTTCAAGAACCGATTTTGCTTATTCAAAACTGAATCAATGCAAGCCTAGTTGTCATTTTCACTACAACTACATCATGATCAAGATAGCAATTGAATCAAGTTAAATGAAAATTGACAAAAGCCTCAAGCAAGATTAAAAGATAAACATCAAATCAAAGCATTCAAAGGCTCGTTAAATTCGAAATTTGAGAGAGTGCTTTGGATTAAAATAAAGATTATCATTTTATCATCTTATATAGCTTAAACAAAATGATTTTATCATACTAAGACTAATTTTAATAAGCTTTGACAAAAACTACTTGAAACGTAAACTAGTTTTTAAAAATAATTCATAATTAAATCATACAAATGATTTTTTGCTCAAAACAAATTTATGAGTCTTAGAAATATGCTGGAATCATTCTCTAATCATTATAATGATTTTTGGAGCAAAATTGAAGAAGTTAAACAATCACATTTTTAGTTAATGGGCAAAGCTGCTCAGTCGATTGATAGTTCATAAACTAGTTGTTGGAGCTTTGATCATTGCCTAATTTTGGCCTAAAACTTTACCCAACCACTTCAAACGACCATATATTTTTAGGGACTATATTGGAGGTTCTAGACACATTTTAAATCTCTTGAATTATTAGTTTAACTCATTATTCATATATTGTAATATTTTAAAAGATTCAAGTCTTTGCTTTGATCAATTCTTTCGTCTTTGAGATATAAATCTTGATCAAACGATAAATCTAGAGTGAGCTTCTTATTACATCTTTGTAGGCACTTGAGAGTTATTGTATATTAGTGTGTATCACCAAACAAAATTTATTCATTCATTTGTGAAAGGTATTCTTATAGTTGAACAAGAATGCATCTTGTGTGAGTGTAGTGAGAAGTATTATATTTGTATTGAGGTTTGATCTTCACCTAGAAGAAGATTTTTTAATGAAAATTCTTAAGTACCAACCTTGGGCATGGATGTAAGGTCTAAACATCCGAACTGTGTAAACAAAACCTCTTAGAGTTTTACCGTTCTATTTATCTAAATTCAAGCTCTTCATTTATTATTATTGTTTGATTTTTAGTTTACATTGCTTGGAACTTCTCTTTGATATATATATAGCTAAATATTTATTGAAATATTTTTAAGTTGCGTATTTATTTCTATAAACCCTATTCACCCCCTAGGGTTAATATCCGACCTACAAATATATCATATCCACCAAATTTTATAAAAAAAATAAAATTTAATCAGGAAGTAAATATATATATATATATATATATATAAATTTTAGTTAACCTACTTCGGGTTAAATTTTTTGATGAAATTTGGTGAAGATGATCTCCATAGATCATCTTCACCAAGTTTAAAAAAAAAATCATATTTTTGTCCCCTCAAAAGGACTAATCCATAAAGATTAGTTCTTAAACTTGGTCCTTACTTGAAAATTTTCATGTATATAAGTCTCTATCTCTTAATGATCAACCATTTCGTGCCCGCGGGGGGGGGGGGGGGGGGGGGGGGGGGGGGGGCGGGCATATGTGGATGATTTTTTTTAGATGCAATTTGGTAAAAATGATCTTTATAATGTGTAGTTCATTTTCACCAAATTTGATGATAAAATTCAACCGTGAAGTCAGTTTATCTAATTATATATATATATATATATATATGCGTATTTATGTACATCAAAATTTTGGATGTTTAGTTAACCTACTTCCCAGTTTAGTTTTTTGATTAAATTTTGTAAAAATGATCTACTTATTCTAAAAATCATATCCACCAAGTTTTATTAAAAAAATACATCCATTCACCCTTTAAAAAGCCCCATTCAAGTTGGATTCATTAACAATATTGTCCATTTCAAAGAATTCGTTGTATAAACCTCAATCAATTAATTTCTTTATCCTTTCACTGTTGTTACGCGCGGTTCACATCTCTTTGGAAGGAACTAAATTCCACGGTATGTAGCTTCTGAGATCGAGGTAGGTCTAATTAACTAAGATGCATTCCAGAATAATTCCAATAGGAAGGGTCAACTATCTAACCAAATTAATACCTCTAAAATAATTTTAGTTCCCAATCACTGTAAGCAAACAAATCCTTATTTAATGAACTTCTTTGTTTTTGTTTTTGTTTTTGGACAAAAGCCAATTTGTTTTAGTCTTTTAAACAATGTTTCTTCTAATTAGTGCTTAAAGTTTACCAAGTAAACCCACCTTTATTTCATTATTCATTACACTAGTTTTTTAACCCATGCGATGCACGGGCGCATATATATATATATATATGTATATATATGTTTGCTTTCTACTTTTTATAAATATTGATAATATTTTCAATTATTTTTTCTTTTTATTAGATGGGCTTGAAGTTTCACACCTATAATGTAATTATCATTAAGTACGGGAGTGTCATAATTTTCATATCTATCCACCATTAATTATATACTCAACAATAAATTTAGATCAAGATACAATTTAAAAACTTAGCATGATAGTGAATTTGAAAACACCAATTTAATTTAAATGAATATCGGAATCACTCTCTTAACTTTTCACAACAAATTTAACCTATATTAAAAAAATAAAAACAACTTAATCAAAAGAAACTTAATCATAGCTTATAGTTTGAGAGCACATTGTTAAATCTTAATTAAGCTAATAGCTTATGCAAAACAATATCCTGCATTTATTAAGAATAGCAATTAAAACTTTTAGAATTAACGTACAAACAAATTAAAAAGAGCAAGTAAAACATGTAAATATATGTAAATATAATTCTCAATATAATTCAAAGAATAATTTTTTGGTGAACAACTCTAGGAATAATTGCAAATATACATAGACAGATTCCATTGCAAATAATTGCAAATATACATACAACAACGCAAGGAATAGTCTCATGGAACAAAAATTTGCATTCATCCATAATTTGTATTTTATAGAACAAAAGCTATATAGTGTGTGGGTATTTATAATGATTTACTTTGGAAGAGGAATGAGTAAAGACCCATCGAGAAATCCAAAAAACTGGTGCAACCATACAATAATGCAAGTTATTATTAAAATCATAAAATGTTAACAAAAATGTAGGTTATTATTTTATTAAAAAAATTAAAGGGTAATACCTAATTTTTTTTTTGGTTCCCCACGGGGTGTCCGGGCCAGCTTTCGCGCACCTCGACTAATCCCCGCTCGCGATTCGTGGCTGCAAAATTATTTTAAAGAATTTCATGTAGAAAAAGTGCAATTAATTAGCTGACACATTTTTCAATTTTTGCATATACCAATTGAGCCCACTCTAAGGTTCATTTTGATAGTTGACATTATTAGATTTATATTTTTAATTGGTTTAATTCTAATGACAAAAATATTTTTTTGTTATGATTGTTTGAGTCGAATTAAAGATTTAGAGATACGACAATCAACAAAAATTTGCCGAACTTACCAGATATATTGTACATAAGTTATAATATAAAATAAATTAATTATATAATTTAATTCAAAATATAAATAATAATTTAGCATTAAATTTGAAATTAAAAGTCAGAGCAGCCACAGCTTCACATTAATGGGCCAACGCCCATGAACTTTCCAAATGCCACGTGTAAGTGAATTAGTAAGACGGCAACTTTTTACAAAGGGCGGACCGTTACAAGCTTTTCTGACTCGGACCGGTCGAGCATTCGAGCAAGGAAATTTCAAGGAATTGGTTTCTCAAAAATCTGACCGGTACACTTTTTTGTTGGACTAGTCGAGTGTATTTTATTGGGCATGTATTTTAATTGCAATTTTTTTTTTTTTAATGTTTTTAACTTATTTCAAAAGCGACTTTGACTTAATACTTTTTTTATAAATATAAGACATTATTTTGGGTCAAAAATATATGATTATAAAGAGTTTTTTTAGAGTTTTTTTTATGAATATGCTTCTTTCCCGACTTATTTAGATAAATATGGGTGTTTTTATCTTATTTGTGAAAATGGGGTAAGTTAAAAACGCCACAAAGTGTGGCGATTTTACGCACAAAAACGCCATCAAATCTGGCGTTTTTAAGTTTGATGAAAAAAAAAACCTAAAATCGTTATTTATTATGGCGATTTTACGCATAAAAACGCTATCACATCCAGCGTTTTAAAGTTTTATGAAAAAAATAATCTAAAATCGCTTTTTATTATAGGCGATTTTACACATAAAAACGCCATCACATCCGGCGTTTTTAAGTTTTATGAAAGAAAAAAAAAACCTAAAATCGTTGTTTATTATGGCGATTTTACGCATAAAAACGCCATCACATCCGGCGTTTTTAAGTTTTATGAAAGAAAAAAAAAAAAAAAAAAAAACCTAAAATCGCTGTTTATTATTGCTATTTTACGCATAAAAACGCTACTCTGAACGGCGTTTTTAAGCCATCTATAAAAAAAAAATTAAAAATTTAAATAAATAAAATCGATTTTCATTGTAGCGATTTTATTCATAAAAATGCCACTCAAGGTGGCGATTTTATGCTAGATATTTTTCTCCAAAACCCTTCTTTCCTTCATTTCATTCATTCGTTTCAGTTTCATTCTCCTGCAAAACTTAAGCAGAGCGACGCTGAGACGAAGAGTTATCTTTCATTCTTCTCTTGTTTAATTTTTTCAAAATCTTACAATTTTTTTTTTAATCTTTCATTATCTCTTCAGCTCAAAAAGACTTCAGGTATGTATATTTGTGATTTAATCCTTCATTTTATAGTTGTATTTTAAATTTTTGCATATTATATATATGTGATTTTATGATATAAATGTGTATAATGTGTATAATGTATATATTTGCGTTTCTTAGTATATAGATGTATAGAATATATTTGATTTAATCCTCTTTTTTATATAATTTATGTATGTGATTTTATGAATAAACTAGGTATTGCCTGTGCTAAATGGCACGGCGAAGTAAAAAAAAAATAACAATTAAATTGAGCAAAAAATATATAATACTTAAATAGCGTGCAATTTAAAACATATTTTAAGAAAACTACAACCTTTATATCTGTCAAGCACCATTGGTAGTAACCCTGATTTACAAAAGTATTGTATTTTAAATTTTAATTGTAAATATATGGTACCATTGGTAGTAACATTAGTTTACAAAAGTAATATGTTTTTTTAAAATAAAATAAACTATTTAAGTTTGTAAAAGATTAAATAAAAACATATATCTTTTTTGTATTTTTAAACTAAAGGAAGAATTAGATTTAAATGTAAGTATATGAAGAATAAATATATTTAAATAGAGAAAAGTGAGTTACAATAGGTATGGATTTTATTTTATAGGTATGGATTAATAAATTTTAAATATAAATATTTTAATAGTTTTTAGTTTTTAGTTTTTGTATTTAAAGTTAATGTTTTATTATTTTTTTAAAAAAATTAATGAGAGAGAAACGTGGGGGAGATAGTAGATTGGTAGAATATTAAAGATATAAAAAGATGTTGACTTTTTTGATTTAATATATATTTTAAAATTACATTTAAGGGTTCAAATTTTTGTGTGTTGTTTTAAATAAATCTTGGCCATTAGTGTGGTGATGTGATATTTTTAGGAAAAAAATTCACATCCAAAGGCTAACACTTTATGTGTATTTTTTAAAACAAATCTAAGCCATTGATTAAATAATTTGGTGATATGACCTTTCCTTCTCTTATAATATAGATGTATGTATGTGATTTTATGATTAAATGTATGTATATGTAATTTGATAATTTATAATTTTTTTAAGAACTTGTTTCTTAGGGCTTGATAATTAATTTATTCCAACTAATTTTTTTCACTATTTTGAAGAATGCATGTACACATTTGTCTTTATTATAATTAAATTATAATTTTTAAAAAAAACAGTTGGTGATAAGTTGAATTTATTGTGTTAAAGGTGAGTTATGGCAACAAGACAAGTATTTGTGCTTTTATATTGGGGCGGTAATATTATTAACGGAGAGAATGGATGGGGTTATGATATGCAGCATAGAAGATGTATTGTGTTAAGTCAATGTAGTACTTACTCGGAATTAATACAAAATATATATTCTGCAATGGATGTTGACCGATCGCCGTCCACATTAGGTCTTTCTTATTTACCTCCCCCTATTTTTTTTTTTATAATTGTTCTTCATTTTTAATCCCTCTTGTGTACTACTACTACTACTACTACTACTACTACTACTACTACTACTACTAGTACTATAATAATAATAATAATAATAATAATAATAATAATAATAATAATAATAATAATAATAATAATAATAATAATATAGTATAGTAGTGTAGTAGTATAGTAGTAGTAGTAGTAGTAGTAGTAGTAGTAGTAGTAGTAGTAGTATGTGTGATGAAAAGGCCTACAATGTTACAGGATCAGTTTAACGTCAGCATGAACCATGTTTAGGCCATGTCCATTCTCATTTTAACCTTTCACCATGGCAAAACCATTTCTGCTATTGATCAGGTACACGGAGCATATAGTTTATAGGAAATGTAAATTTATGACCATTCCTATTCGGTCCAAATTAAATCAGACTACCATATTTTTTGCAAAACAAATATCTTGAATTTTTTACAAAAAAATTTATAAAACGGGAGCATTAGATTTTCAAATTGATACTTCAACCATATTATATTTTCAATTTGCTAATCAAGATCGACTTTAAGAAAATATATAGATTAATTTAAATCCATGCATGCACCGGAGACCTCAACTTCAGTTCTTTCCAAGAGTTTCTACTCCTGTCGAAATTTGGTTACTCTAAATCCTCTTTGCAGGCACCGGAGACCTCAAAATTCATTGTTCTTTACTTAATGATAACCCACTATAATATTCTCCTCTTTTCTCTTCTTTTTGCCCAAGAAAGATAAAAAATACTACTTAGTTACTTTGGGTTCAATGGTTGTGGAAAGGCTAAAGATTTACCAAATATGTATACGGGATCAAAAAAAGTATGTACATAGGATCAAACCCACAAAACCACAAGCTCTACCATCTGACCTACATCCCATCTCTACAACAAGTATGTATATGGGATCAAAAGAAGTATTTATATCTATATATGTGTATGTGATTTGCTTCTACGTCATGGATTCACTGAATTTTTTTTTCCAACCATCCAACCCACAACACCACAACCGTCCAACACAGTAACCCACATGCCCCCTAACTGTGAAACCCACAAACCCATGAACAGCAAATGTGAACCCCACAACCACAAACCCCACAATCGTGACCACCACAAAGCCCCACAATCGTGACCCACAAACCCCACAATCGTGAACTCCACAAATCTTGCAAACCATATTTTTTGTCACAAATTCCATGAAAATCTAAACATATACCATCACAACAACTTGCAAAAAAAAAATTGTAAGCCTCTGTGTACCTGGTGGAGTGCGCGGAGGAGAAGGCGCTGGGAGGATCAGTGCAGGGAGAGGGAACACGGAAAGAGGTGTAGCTACAAGGAAGACGAAGGTGAGCTGAGGTGATGTGCAGCGAAAGGGAGAAAAAGATCGTGAGAGGTGCGGCGAGAGAGACGATGAAGGAGCTGTGATTTTGAAATTTCCCCCTTCGACGAGAGTGACGCTGGAGAGTGAATGGGAGGGAATTTTGGTGGCTTAAAAACGCCGGAGGGAATGGCGTTTTTTAGCTTAAAAACGCTGCAAAGAATGGCGTTTTTGGTCAATTTCTCATCAGCTTAAAATCGCTGCATAGGATAGCGTTTTTCGGTGTAGAATCGCCATTCATTCTGGCGTTTTTTACAATTTTCCCTTAGCTTAAAATCGCTGCATATGATGGCGTTTTTGTGTGTAAAATCGCCATTAATTCTGGCGTTTTTAAAACAACCCCTTTTCCACAAATAAGTTGAAAAACACCCTATTTTCTTAAATAAGTTTTAAAATCAGCATAGTTAGAAAAAAAACTCGTTTTTTTAGGCAAAAAAAACTCGTTTTTTTAGGCAAAAAAAATATTCAAACGCGAGAATTAATTTTTGAGAATTTTGAGACACCACATACATTTTGTTTACATGCCTTAGGACATTTTATTGTTTTTCAATTTAAGAATTATAGTTTCAAACGTTCACGATCCTACAGGAGTATCTTCGGTGGCGATTGAAGATGGGGTGAGCGCAGTTGCTAACTTGCGATAAAGGAGATCGCAAATAGAGGTAAAAGATTGTAATCAAGTGCGTAGAAGGAAGCAACGGATAAGCCAAAAAAGCAAAAAGCGTTATGCCAAGCCAGCTACGGTTGGATTCTACGTTCAAATGATTGACGAGACTGTTGCGTAAATTGTGGGGAAATAATTTTTTTTAAGTTATCAAGTTTGTAATTCCGTTTTAATCATAGTGAAGCACTGTCGGTTAATACCGATGATTCGTCCTAAGCAAGTAGGGATATCTTGTAAATTTTTTGTGTTGTGTGATTATTTTTTGTATGTTTGCTTAATATAATTGTCAGATAACACAACACAAATTTTGACAAAAAAATTAGATAGACATAAAGTTTTAATTTCACTTATCAAATCTAAAATTATTTTTGATAAAATTCCTAAAACCAATTTAGACAATACAATCCTTAAAAGATTTTTTTTCGCACATAAACAAGAATTTTGGAGTAGGTGGTTTTAAAATTGTCTAAAAAGGGAAAAAAAATAAGTCAACACAAATGATTTCATAAACAGTTGAATAATCTAGCATCCAGTTTTTCATGAAAAAGGAAAATTATAATTATGCATGCATGTATCCAATTTTAATTGAAGTACGAGCACGTACGAGAACAAATTAAACAAGTATATATCTCTGTTATATTTCAATCGTAAGGGAAATTTTCTATATTTTTTAAATGCCTATTTTTATCATATAACTTTCCGTTTTTCATAACAATTTATCTGAAGCAAGAATCAATTCATCATCATAATGCGACTACGCTCATAACTAACTACTAGTCATCTTTTACTTTTATTAAATTATTTCTCCTTACTATAAGTAGCACGAGGGACAGAGCTAACACGTAGCCTTTTTGGGGGGCCAAAAATATATATAGTACTCATATTATAAAAATAAATAAAAAATGTGATAATATTTTAAGCTAATAAATGATTTGGCTGTGAGTTTTTTTTTTTGTTCTTACTCCCATATCATTACTAGATATTTATTCAATGGTGAAAAATTTTCTTTTTATTATTTTATTACATATCCCGCTACACCCCCACATTTGAGTTGCACACCAATTGTATACATATATATATAAATACATGTGGTTTAGTAATATCAAGCTTACAGCGTACGCATTTGTGGGTAAATGACTTTCCGCTCATTTACACTCGGATCCACGCCTTATTTGAGAGAGAGAAAGAAATTCACTTTAACATAATTACGTTCTCTCCTCTCTCTCTAACATATGCTCCTCTCTCTCTCTCTCTAAATTATTTTTCTTCTCAGCACAGCCACCAGCAGTCGATGAAGACGCTATTTTAATCTGTCAAATTTAAACAGTTGCCCTTCAATTAAGACATTGCATGACTTGTCAGTAAGTAAATAAATTTCTCAAAACAAAAATGAAATAAAAATTCAAGCAGCGGTAGCCCTTTAATAGAGCCCAGAATCTAATAAAAATTCATGGAACACTTTTGTTCCCACATAATCTAATAAAAACTCTGAAATGCAAACTGAATGTTTGAAAAATATAAGTAAACAACAAGAAATACTTCTCCTAAGTCCTCATTTGAACAGATGAACCAGTATCATTTAGGCAGTTGCTCTGCAAGACATTTCAAAAGAAAAGCCAAGATTTCCATTAAAAGAAAAAGACTACAGGGTCAGGCAGAGGCAGCGCAATTGTGCCCCAAAAATTATTATTAATAAGAAAACTTTACAAAAAAGGCCAAGATACAACAATAGCTCCAATCCCCTTACAGAATAAAAACAATAAGAAAACAAAGGTTTTTAGATGATGTCGTGGCCTAATCCTAATATTATTATGATCTTTTGCAAACATAACCTGGAATTCTAGAAAGAAATAAAGAAGAGACCACTAATTTTTACTAACTGAATGGTCAAGATAATGACGCTATTTACTACTGATATTGTGTTGATAGAAAACAGGCAACAGGGGTTTAAGTCTACTAATTTTGAAAATTCAAAAAACCCAAAGCAAGAATTTAATTTTAATCCTGTGTTGATAGAGTGCACTACTGACTATCGATTGAAAATTCAAGAACTCATATTTTATAAGATGAGTCCAGTCCACCAAAACTACATAAATAAACTCCATTTTTGATAGAAAACAGGCAAGAACCAGGACAAAAAGTAAATATGCATACCACAAAGCTTTAAACTAATCCTCTGTTTATATTGTCTTATTTTCACAAACCAATTTCCATTTTCTACAAAGCAGGCAAATATACCAATCAAACTAATTTCCACAAACCAAATTTCATTTTCGACAAAGCAAGCAAATATACCAATCAAACCAATTTCACAAACCGATTGGCGTTATTTTCTACAATAATCCTTCACAAAGCGAGCTTCAAACTCATCAACTGAATTTCACAAACTGATTTTCATTTTTTACAAGAATCAAACACAAGCAAGCTTCAATATCAACTCAATGCAATTTCACAAACCAAAATGGGTTGGATTCATCAAAATAAAAAATTAAATAAATTCACAAACTAATTTCACAAACCAAAATGGGTTGGAAGGCAAGCTTACAAGTCCGAAATCCCCCCTTATTGCTACTGGATCGTGTAGGTAGAGAGAGAGTGCTGTGCTGGGTTCGGGTGGCTGTGGGTCGCATAGGTAGAGAGAGAGAGAGTGTTGTGCTGCGCTGGTGGGGGCTGTTCTGCCGGTGGCTGTGCTGAGAAGAAAAACAATTTAGAGAGAGAGAGGAGCGAATGTTAGAAAGAGAGGAGAGAATGGAATTATGTTAAAGTGAATTTCTTTCTCTCTCTCAAATAAGGCGTGGGTCCCAGTGTAAATGAGCGGAAAGTCATTTACCCACAAATGTGTAAGCATTTGTGCGTACTTGAAGCGCGCTGATCAAGCTTAATTAGTACAAATAGGTAAAGTTAGGATCGTCACTATCAAAGCTTTCTCCTTTAGCGTACGACGATTAACATTGTTCATATGTAGACAAAAGATTAGACACGTATATTTTAGTACACCAAGTCACTTTATCGTAGATTAATTAATTTAGTTTTATAGTCTATTTAGCTTTTAAGTTAGCCTTCTTGTTTAGAAGTTGTACCTATCAATTCACAATTATATTGCGTGCATTACACAGCCAACCTGCAGTCTCAAAAAATTGCCACATAGGGAAGACTAGAGAGTGTGAAAATGCTTCTTTCCTTCTTATTTCCTCCTCTACTAATTGTATTTTCTTTACTCTAAAAAATCAAACATTTATTTCTTAAGAATAGAATGATTGTTAGAGACATTTTCAATTACTATTATCTCGCGTGTCATATGTCTGCATTACCATTCGACCAATCCCCTAATTATTATTATTATTATTTTTCTTTTGGGGAAATTAATTGGTGCAAATTAATTCAGTTTTAGTTAGGAAAGTGGGCACCCGTAGACTACCACGACCACCGTAATGCCTTTGTGATTCTGAATTTTCCTATTTTTTTTATTTATTTAGGCCTTGGGTCGGCCATGACATCCGTGAGTCAAACACCTCCATAATTGGCATACTATATAGATTTAAAATTCTAGCTCAATATTTTATTTCATTCTATATATTTTGGTCTAAAACAAAAACGAAACCACAAAAGCAAAAGAAACAACTAAAAAAAACAAAAACCAAGGAGAAATGACAAAAAGAACACAAAACCCTCCTCCCAAAAGGAAAAACTACAAATTTCACTATCAACCACCGCCACAAGGGGCAAAATCTGCAAAAAAAGCAAGGGGAAATTGTCCTTCCACACCGAGGAAAGAAATGCAGATTTCTGATATAAAGCTAGCCAATGTGCCGCACGGTTACCACGGTGTCCGACAAATCGAAAAGACACAGCAAGGCAAGCTTGAGCTTTACTTCTAATTTCCTTAATCTCCAGGAAACCGGGCCAATTAGGCAACTGACCGGGAGAACAAAGAGTTTCAACAATTCTCCCACAATCAGATTCAATAATGCAATTGGTCACCCCTTTCAGACAAGCCCAATCTAAAGCCATCACAGTTAATTTTAAGAAAACCCGAACAAGGAGCCTCCCAAATAGAGAGACTGGGTTCAGGAATGAGCACATCTTTCAAAGACTTTGAAACATTGCTAGAATTAGCTGTGAACTCGACGGCACTTGAAATGGCTTTAGCTAAAACAAGGTCCAGACCAAGGCTTTGCTACTTCGAAAATCAAAGCATTATAGGCTTTCCAAATTTCCCAACACAAAAAGTCAAAAATAGTGCTGCATTAACAAGCCCAATACACCTACTTTCTTTACATACATGACTCAATTGTCAAAATCTTACTTTGTTCAAACTAATTTTGAGCGAGCCCTTACACCAAACCTCTTTGACCCAAGGACAAAGCAACAACAAATGCTCAATAGATTCAGGTTCACCATTGCACACAGGACAGACCTGCGTTTCCAGAGGAGAGACTTGACTGGTAGAGCTTCAAAGTTACACTGCCACAAAAACAAGGAGTTTTTGGCAAAGTCTGGATTGACCAAATTAGAGCCAAAACTCATGGTGGGGAACAAATGAAGAACTAGGCCCTCAAACTTTCTTAGAAGGACGGTTGACTAATGTTGAGAATGGTTGGCTCAAACTATTATTCGTACATGAAAAAATTGTATAATTCAACTTGAGTATATAAGTTGGGAGAGTCTTCACATATTAACAACACCTTTTAAGTTAAAAACCAACACTTATGACCCATAAGTGTTTAAGTCGGAGACAATATCGTTATTTATGCTCTGCTTGAACCCACTTAGAATTTGCAAAACCCATTTTATGCTTCGACACATACCAAAAAGTGCAATTCTTTCAACACCCTGATCACTTAGAATCTGGATTATGAAGCAACCTCCAACTCTGCTTATAGCTAGAGACGCAAGGTTCGCAGCTTTCCAATCTCGGAAACCCAAACCATCCTTGACTTTAAGCACACGCAATGGAGCTTCAACTCTTCCAACATAAGCCTCTATGCCTACCAAAATTTGCCACAATAGAGTTAAGCTCGGAGCAAAATTAGAAATCGAAATAGCATAAACGTGGATGGCTTGAACTGTTAGTAAATTAGGGCAGTAATCATGCATCGCATACACTAATTTACGCACTAATCATTGAATCCTATGATCTATGCAGTTCAATAAAATCGACAGATGACATACCTTAATCGAGATTTGATGTCAATGAAACGAACAGGATGGATCTGATCCTTCTGTTGTTGTCGTCCTTAGCGTAGAAAACACGACGCCTCTACGGTATGCACACACGAACGAGATGAGATCTTGCTTGGTGTACTAGCGCCCTCTAGGGTTCTCTCTGCTATTTCGAATTTTCTTGCCTCTCTCAATTTCGTTGACGGCCAAGAAGAACAAAGGTTCCCTTTTATAAGGGAACCCTAGTGAGAACCCTAAGCAACAAACGAACTGGGCCCAAGTCCAACTTGGCCCGTTTTAATTCGTTTTGATCCAACTCGTTTTGGTGTGCGACCCTGTAGGTTTTACACTCTTTGGCCGTACAATTAAAACCCGTTTTATTATACGAACAGTAAGCGGTTTCTAGTAAAACATTACTATTATCCAAAGGGTATAAAGGTCAAAAACGACACAACCTTAAATTGATATTTCACACATTAACTCCTTTTGTCAATCGATATCTAGATTGAACACAAGACTAGGCAAGTGTCATTCTTGTATAGTTCAATCTTTATTTCTTGATCTCTAAGTATAATTAATCCAAAACAAATGACATCTCATTTGTGCATGGCCATGCAAATATTAATTACACTTATCAAGGGGTCCAACGATATCTCTCTCAATATATGAGAGTGACAAATCCCATCTTGATCAACCACATACCTCTACATAGTTCATAGTATGCTCGGTCATCATCTTTATAATTACTCGGTCAAGAGCAACGTTTGATAATGCCTGACATGCTAATCCCTATGTTGGTAACCATGGCGATCTCAGGTCTGAGGATAATACGATATCACAAATGGGGAACATCACTGATGACATTATATAACACTCCTCGCAGTGTCCCCAAAGCGGGTCAGTCCAATACTTTGTTCCCTAACAAGTATCAGTATATTCAGCTTGATATCTCCATATCCATGACTTGTGGAACATAGTCATCAGCTGACCCATACTCTAATCATTATATCAATGTGATCCTAGGTTATTGATACATGATTAGGGGCATCTAAACAATATTATTATTACATTACTAGCATCCCACAATCTAGTCACGTACTTGATGAACTAGTATTAATAAATATTATTTACAAGAGATTATAAAGTAAAATAAATAAACTTTATTAATAACAATAAGCATAAGATATCCAAGTACAAATCATAATCTATGAATAGTCCTAGGACATATCTCTTTCATGAACAACAGCTTTTAAAAGTATATCCTCCCCGCTAAACTTAATAAAATCTCATTCCGC
Source organism: Lonicera japonica (assembly GCA_021464415.1). Lineage (NCBI taxonomy): Eukaryota > Viridiplantae > Streptophyta > Magnoliopsida > Dipsacales > Caprifoliaceae > Lonicera > Lonicera japonica. The sequence continues at coordinate 61,728,184 of CM038468.1, read as the reverse complement.
GCCAACCAGCTTTGTTTGAATTCTCTCTTTAATCCATGAAAGGGCTTACTTCTTATATCTCCCCCAATCCGCGGGAAGGCCAAGGTATTTCCCAAGAGAGTCCGGGGCTGGGATACCAAAAAAAATAGAAATCTCCATACGAAGATCATCCGGGCAATTGGAGCTGAAGAAAATCCCCAACTTGTTTAAATAATGAGTTAGCCTGAAACATAGCAATAAATGTTAATAAGATTTTAAAGAGAATCCCAAGATCCCTTAATGAAAAAGATTGCATCGTCGGCGAAAAAACTGAGTGATAATTGGACATTTGCAGCCAATTTGATGCCTTGGAGAACATTCTGAACCAGGATGAATAAAATTAATAAATACGGGGATAATTAAAAAAGGGCCTTTTTTGTTTTTAGCCCAGTCTATTTAAATTGTTTTGCTTTTAACCCACATCATTTATAAAATTAGTAATTGATCCAAATGAGTGGATAATTACTAAATATATATTTTTATTGTGTTTTTTTTTCTTTTATGTTTTTCATATCTTATCTTTTTAACTCTTCAAATTTAAATTTATTATTCACGTGAAATTACATTTAGTTGTTAGTAGAATATATATCTTATAAAGATTCTTATGATTTTAAATTCAAATTTGAATTTGTAAATATAAACTACAAGTGATAACTTTTGTTAATTACTAATTGTCTTACGATAAATATGTACTAACAAAATTAATAAGTTGACTTGCAGTAAATATAAAATATTAAACTTGAGGCATCTATAAGATATATTAGACGTAAATATTAAACATAAATAAAACTAAAAATATTAGGGTTGGGCACGATTCGAGAATCAAACCAAATTTTAATATACCGAACCGAACTAATATTTTCGGTTTGGATCATACAAATTGATCCCGAACTAAAATTATATCGGGAACCGAAATAATGGCTTGGTATTTAATTAGCATCAGTAAAACCGAAAATACAAAATAAATAAATAAACAAACAAACAAGAATCAGCACTACAATTGCCAGCTTCCTTAAACCCATAACAAATTAACAATTACTGAAATTTCAAATCTATATAATCTAGTCTCAAATCTCAATAATCTTTATTTTTCCTAAATTCCGAGTTTATGATTTCATATTAGGAATAACTTAAACTTTGAAATAAAATGAAGTTTTAGGGCTTATCTTGCAGATCTCGTGAGATGCACGGCCGGTGGTGGTGGATTAGAGGCGTGGGCTAGAGCTAGAGGATATGAGGAGATGTGGTGCTGAGATGAGAGTGAGAGATGGGACTCGGGAGTGTGAGAGTTTTGAGAGGAGAGGCACTACTGGTAATGGTGGATCGGAGGCCGGTGGTGGTGGATATGTGCCGTGGCTAAGAGATGGGAGTGTGAGTGAGAGTGATTGAGTGGGAGTGGGTTTGAGAGGAGAGAGACACTGAGAGAGAGAGATTTCGGCGTAGCTTTTGCTCAAAACGTTTATGTGTGAGATTGTGGACCATGGTTCAAAGTCGCGATTTCGGTGCGTAACTCGGACACTCAATTTTCAACTCGGATATCGGTATCGGTTTCGGTTTCGGCGACGGCGATATGGACCGATTTATTATTTAAAAAGCCCAAAAAATTACAAAAAAAATATAGAAAAATTCTAAAGTATAAGATTAATAAGATGGATCAATTAGATAAGCATAATAACATTATCTAATACAAATTACATATCTTACATCAAAAACCATCATCTGTCGCACTTGATAATATAATATTACATCATAATTTAATAAATATGTAACAATACAATCTTACAAAGTACAAATATCTTAAATATAAGTTCAATTAGGCCTGGAATAATAATATAAATTATAATTATCATTACTCAAGAACTCTAGTGATAGAAGTGAAGAAATAAATGATGAGGTGTGAATTAGCACTTGTGGATAAGAGATGAGATGAATGGCTAGATGACCCATAGGGATGAGATGAATGGCTAGATGATCCATAATCAGGAAAATTTGGTTGACCGTCATGATGATAGTACCCAAATCCCCGATAATCATTGCTACTTGAAGATCCATCATGATACGTTCCATGACCACTTCCATAATAACCACCACGAGCAGTAATAGTATTATTTGATCCCCCACTACTAGCATAATCTTGTGCAAAACCTCCATAAGCAATGCCAAAACCATAACTAGATATTCCACCTCCGGATATGCTTTGTCTACGACTATCATAATCATAGTCGTATCCATGTCCACCGTAATAGTGTTGACCTAAGTTCAAGTTTTGTAGTTGATCATCGATGTGACGATAGCTTTGTGAATGAGGATCATAGCCATTAGAATACTCATCATAACTAGGGAACCTAGTTAAATCTGCTAGATGCCTATGCTGCTCACTTATTCCAGGTCGATATCCGTGATCCGTGTCTTGTGTGGCATAATAATTATCATCTCCACGCCATGACATACCACTATCATGTTGGTTATCAGTATCAGGATTGTAAGCACCACCTCTACTACCACTATTTGTACCTCGTATAGCACCACTACCTAGCCCACCTCCACTATCATTATTAGCATCATCATCATCATCATCCCCTCCGTCGTCATTATCGTCATCACTTGAGAAAACGGTAAGTTTTTTATGTTGCTTACGACGAAGACCACCCTCCATCTTTTCTTCGCTCTTTTCAATACTCTCATCCAACCATGCTAAATCATCAGATTCCCCTACCTCATTCTCCCTACCCACTCATCCAATATATCACCATCATCAAATATATTTTTTAGGTCGACTAGGTTATAATAATCGTCTGCATCACTCATGTACATCAAATTTTTAACTATTATAGTGCGCATATTATAGTGCGCATACACTAGTTTATGCTTTGTCATTGCTAATCGATTACGAAGTTTTGCATGGATTATTGACACGTGCTCCAATTTCTTTCACAACGAGAAGATCAACATGTTTAACTTAGGATTCTTTATAGCAATGTGCCTGGTTAGGAGCCGATTCACCATAGTTATACCACTACTCAGCTACATAAAATAAGTATAAGTAAAAAAAATATATATTAGTATTACTATTTATCACATTGCATATGCTAATAATATATGTTTAATTTAAAAAGATATATTTAGATAATTTAAAAAGATATTATGTTTGACTTAGGATTCTTTTGCTTTTTTTCTTTTCTTTCTTCTTTTGTTTTATTTTTTTTCTTTTCCGTTTATTTTCTTGTTTCTTTTCTTCCTTTTTATTTTATCATCTTTTCTTTTTTAGGATTAAGGTCATTAAGCCTTTGGAACAATTGAACAAATTAACATTTTTTAATAGTTATCAATTTAATTAAATAAGATTAACAAATTATTTTGGAACAATATCAACATTTTTTTTTCAAACATGAGAGTAACCTTTTTTTTTTCAAACATTAGTCACTTATATTCAATATTCAATATCAGTGAAATATCGGCGAAATATCGGTGAAATATCGGCAACTCGGCGTGATTTCGGTAAAATATCGATGATATTTCGAAATACCGCGATTTTAATTGTATCGGATCATAATAGCGGTTCGGCACCCCCTATTTTAACTCGGTATCGGCCATCTCGGATCGGTTTCGGCCGATACTTTAAACCATGTTGTGGACTACTTTTCATTTTTAATTTTACATATAAAAAAAAATCGATTCGGTTAAACCAAACTAAGGGGCTGTTTGTTTAGCCATTTGAAATATGAAAACTCAGAGTTTTCAAATTTCAGTGATATAAGGTTGTTTGTTTGAAAAAAAAAGTGCCAAGCCACTTAAATCTGAATTTTTTGGTCCAAATTTTTAAGTGGCAAAATTGCTTCTAAAAACTCAACCCATTTAATTGTGAAATACCTATTTTATCCTCATCCAAACCATCAAAATACACAATGCTCTTTCATTCTTCTCACTAAACGACTCTCATCCTTAAACACAAAACCACAGCCACTTCTCCTTTTCCTTCTCCTTCTCCCACAGCTACCGCTTCTTCTTCTCCTTCTCCCATAGCCCGCAGTTTCTTCTCTCGCCGAAGGTACTTTATTTTCTCTCCCTTCATTCTTCTTCTTGATTAATTTGGGTGTTAATTCATCATGGTTTTAGGACTTTGTTTATTATTCATTTGGGTGTTTGATTCTACATGATTTTTAGGGCTTTGTTTATGATTCATTTGGGTGTTGGATTCTACATGGTTTTTAGGGCTTTGTTTATGATTTATTTGTGTTATAACTTGGATCTAGTTCGATATGTATTTTCCATTGCCTTTTATTTATTTCAGTTGATAGAATCATAACTTGGATCTAGTTCAATATGGTCTTTTTTATTTTCATTTAGAATCATGTCATCTAAATAAAGTAATAAGGGAAAAGTTGTCAATATTAAAAAAAATTCATTTTTCAGATGTATTATATTCAAACAAACAACATTTTTTCAGATACAATTTTCAGAAGTAAACAAACAGATTTTTCAGTTTCAGTTTTCAGATGTTTTATCAAACGCCACCTAAGTGAGTTTTATAACCATTTTCAAACAGGTTTTGAATCGACTCCCAAATTTTGGTTCTCGATTTTTATCAATTCGGTATTTTATCCAATCAATTTAGTTTTCGGTAAAAAATGCCACCCCTAAAAAATATAGTCATATTAAAAAAAAGATTATACAAGTAAAATTAAAAATATTGTCATATTAAAAGTATCGAACATTAAAACTTAAGGTATGTAGAAGACATATTAGTAGTAAATATTACATATAAATAAAACTAAACATACATTCATATTAAAAAAAATTATGTTGGTAAAACTAAAAACACAGTCATATTAAAAAAATATTACACAAATAAAACTACAAACACTGTCATATTAAAAAAAATATTATACAAATAAAAATAAAAATATAGTCATATTAAAAAGGATATTACAGAAGTCAAACTAAAAATACAGTTATATTAGAAAAGACATTACATAAGTAAAACTAAAAATACAGTCATATTAAAATCATCAAAATTAAGAATGTTATATATAAAGGAATGTAGAGAAAAGGATTCAAACGAGTGGAAAGAAAAAATTTACAGACCTTAGAATGAACGTTATAACAATCATTATTCATACACTAAACAGATGATTATAGGTGGTCACTTGAATTATATATTGGATATTCACAATAACACATAATTCTACATTGAAATTTTTTAAATCCCATATTTCGTCATGAACACTAGACTTTGACATTAATAATTGATATCGTAAATATTTGTTTTTTTTTACTGTTATATTCCTTTTTTGTAATGGAAGAGATATGCCACAAAAATTAAGGATCAATCCTCAAAACCTCCATAAATAAACAACAATAGTTTGTACAAAGATATGAAGCCTTTATTCATTGATAGTAGGTGTTATTTAACTAATTTAAAAAAGAATCTTACTATATATATATATACATTCGTTATAAATATCTATTATCAATTATAAAAATACTGCTTAAAAAATGAATGAGATAATAACCTTATCATTCACTAAGAATAATTTATTCAGATTTAGTCTTAAAATACACTAGTATATTATAAAACAAAATATCGAATTTGGGCTAAAATAAAAACAATTGGGTTAAATCCTAAAAATTGGGCCTGCTCACTAATTTGTTAAATGCGATGGATTTGAGTAAAGAAACCTTGAAATCTTGGGCCAAATCTTAATTTTCTATAAAAAAAAAATAAGTGAGTGCATTGTTCCCGTTGTAAAAAAATCTGAACAACATTAATCAACCTTTTACAATTTGATAGTGTAGGTTATATATATAAGCATACATCCTCCTATCATCTTAAATTAAGAATTCATATTTAACATCCACATTTTTCATTATGTATTAATTTTAATAATTAATTATTAAAAATAAAATTTATTTATTTATTCTTAGCATTTTATGCAGAAAACTAGATAAGTAAGTGTTTAATTGACAAACCAATGCCAACCTATTCAGCTACATTATTCTTTGAAATATATGTGTTAAAATGATTCCCTCCATAATTATCTATACTATTAATAAAGCGTGAGAAAGATTTTTGGCGTCTCAATTGTATTGAAAAACATGATATAGATTATTGGCCTAATGCCTAATAGTTTAAGCTTTAGGATAAATAGTTTCTAACATGGTATCAGAATTCAAGTTCTGCATGGTCTCGGAATTCAAATCATCCCACTTGCATTTGTTTCCCCTTTTTGTTTGTTGTAGTATGGACGTTGTTATTTGTATACAAAGTGCACCTTTGGTTTAGTTTGTCTCTCCACGTGCGAGTGGGGGTCGCACGTGAGGGGGAGTGTTGAAAAGTATGATATAAATTGTTGGCCTACTACCTACTTAATAGCTTATGCTTTTTGGAAAGATGATTCCTAACAAATTGAATTACCAAAATACCCCTCTTCGTTAAGAAAATAAATAAAATTTTATCATACATAAAAGGAACTTCACAAATACAATCATTTGTCATATAAGTGTTACCCTTAATCAAACCCTTTCATGATGTCTCTGTTCAATTATTAAAGTGTCCTCCCTATTCTTTTTCCTTCTTTCTTATCAAGGATAATTTAGTAAATTATTTTTTTTAAAATACATACTTTTAAATATCATGTAATTACAACGTGTTCGATTGGAACAAATTCGAATCCAAGTAGGGGTGACAATTCATTTTTTTGTCATGTTTGGGCCCAAGACAACATGACATGAAGTTCTATTACTTTTACTAAATACGAACAACCTACTGAATACACAACATGAACAATGGACATGATTGCAGGTTTGAGTCTATACGTCATAACACAAGTAGAAATGTTGATATTCTTTAATTAGACACGATAATACCCAATTAACATGACAAAACATGATTAACACAACGTAAAGTCCTAATAAACACATTATAACACCAGTAAAAACGTTGGTTTTCTCTAATTTAAATACAATAAAACTTAATTTACATGACAATACACAATTAGCACAATATATTTCTAATTTTTTTTCAAAATATGGACCCAAATACAATTTCATGTTAAACATTATAAAAACATGTTATAATTCTTCAATTAATTTTATGGCAATTTCGTGTCGTTTCATATTGTTTTATCATGCCCTTTTTAAAATGGCCTTCCTAGGTTTAAGCATAATTAATGGAGAAAGTTCTAATTTTCAATATAATACTCGCCTCAATCAAGTCAGGAAAAGTATAGGGCAGACATACTCTTTGACGGAGTGGGTTCGGATCCTACCAACCCGCTTGCAAATTTATCCATTGCCAACCGTACAAACAATTAAAAAAGGGTTCAAATTTAATTTTCTTTTTAATCAAAATTTAATAATGGCAATCAAATCTACGAGTATTAGATAATTTTTAGTTAATCAAAAAGCTTATGTTTAAAAATCTATATATATATATGGTCGAGTTTTCAATGGGTATCGTATCTCTCTACCCATCGATGGGTACTGATAATAATTAATTGATTAAACGTAAGTGAACTAATTTCATAATTAAAAAAATTTCGCAAAGAGGCCATAACTAATTTACATACTTATGATAAAAAAAATTATTATTTTACATACAATTTATTTCATTCCATCCACTGCACACATGTAGGGTCTGCTCCAAAGCCAGTATTCAATAGGACACTTAATATTTTCATTATGAAATGAGGATACTTTTTTTTACTTAAAATTCCCTTCATGGTCTATTTCTTATATATATATATATATATATATATAATTAATCACCATTGGTCACGCCACCATCCCTTATTGCCGAACTCCGGCAAGAATCACCGAAGTGCCAATATCTCACTAGAACTCTAGTTTATTAGGTACTTCAAATATATTTTTGTATTAAATCCGTAAGTAACTAATGATTCATATTTTAGTGTAAAATTGTTTTTGCACAAATTCACAACCCACTAATGATATATACTTTACTGCAAATATGTTTTTTACACTAAATCCACAAGTAATTAAAAATATAAATTTGAGTACAATTTTTTTTGCACCACGCCGGAGCTCGATCTAGTGACTAGGTTGGAGGTGCGAAAATGTTTCCATAGCTTTGGTAATAGTTGTCAAAGCTTCGGCAATAGTCTTAGAGCTCCAGTGACCGGTGATAGTGAAAGTAGTTGGTAAGAATTAGTAACTAGTAATGATAATAAAAAAATAAAATATTTATGTAGTAAGGATATAATTGATCATTTAAAAAAACAAGGATTCATGTTTTTAATAGATAAATATTAAAAATTGTCTTTATAATTAAAATAAATCGTAAATAAAGTAAATAAGAAGATATCATTTCTTTAAATATAATTATAATGATGGCGCTTATAACATATTTTTACTTTTTCTTTCTCTTGGCATGGTAATATAAAGGTCAACAACGAGGACGAAGAGTATTCAATAAAAGTCAACTGTCGTACCCATAGTAGCTTATGCTACCCTTATTAGAGAGCCATGGTTTGGAGGTTATTATTGAGCTATTTATGCTTAAGTAGATCTATAAAATTATATATATGCTGAATCAAGTCGAGCTATAAAAACTGTTAATATATTTAATAAGCATTATTAAGTTTTAAATATGATTTTAAATTTTTTTGAAATAAGTTTTAAATATGATTAATCGCAATATTGTTTAAATTTCGACTCGATCACGAATAAACTTCCCATATCAAAGATAAATTTATCATTTCCGACCATCAACTTTGTTTGATTTTAAATATTAAAGTTCCGTTAATAACTTAAAAAATGATAAGAAAAAGAATTAATTTGAGTGAAAAGTTGGAATATAAGTTGAAGGATGTCGTAAGATTAACTTTTACATTTTTGTTTCATCCATGGGAAAAAAAATTCTTTACATGGGGAGTATCTCACCACATTTCTCAACTTATTTTTCATTTTCTTATTTAAGTTAATTCTTTGTATTATCATTTTTCATATTATTATCAAACAAAGTCTAAAAGTCTAATTTTATCCCCATGATGAAAGGCTAACTTTAAAGTGTCTAGAAAGATGTCAATGCCTTGTTGTTTGATGTCGTACGTAACAAGAATTCGATTCACATGAATGAGTTTGTCAACCTTTGATGTGGTGACCTTTGATAATAGTGGTGACAACGAAATGAATGAAGTGTGCTCGAAATCTCCCCTTCCCTTGTGTTCCATAAAAATAGGCACCACCATTTGTATGAGAAAAACGGTGTCAAGAAAGGTAAAAAGCAGGTACAATTGCATGTGCCAAAAGTGGTAAGAAGATGAAGGAAACCAAACAAGAGAACGATTTGTCCTTTCTTCTGCTAAGACTCGGGGGCCAGATGTGTGTATATATATACATGGCCCTTTTGATTAGCTTCCAGAAACATGCCATGTGATGTGCTTTTACTTCATTGCTTTCTCTCAGCTTTTCCAACATCTAACTTAAAGAGGGAGGGAAAAGGGGGGTTGGTTCTCGATGGGCAGTATAAATATATGTACAAACATGTTTTACATCTTAGAAAAGGGAAGAAAAAGAGAGGAGAGGAAAAGGAAGGAAAGCAAAAGGTTTTGAATGGGATTGGGACTGAAATGCCAATTGAGCTAAGCCCATCTATTGTTATTGGGTCACTGAATTGCCTGTGTTTTAGTGCGCAATCAACGTGACCACTCTATCTAATATGGGCTTCTTAGTGGCAAAAAATATTCTAATATGGGCTTGGGCCCACTCCACAGATAAGACCTAGGAACGGGTTGATCTTTCCCTGGCCGTCCACCTAAACAAAAGATGTTATTAACGTAAACATGTGTAAACTTGGGATAATATTTTTGTTTTCGCCATGTGTCCTTATATCACATTAGATATACGAATAATTTATTTATTTTTGCAAATTTGAACATGCATCTTACCACAATAGTTTTCTTCCTAACTGGGATGATGAGAATTTTATTACACTAAAACCAAATTTGTTTATGTTTTGTTAATATTCAGCTATTGTGGTTTTTATAAAAGTGAAGGAAATAAGTGTAAATAATGGTAAGAGTAGCTTCGATTAAAAATCCCTAACCAGGAATTCAACACTTATTTTAAGAAATTTTGGTCTCTAAACTTTATTACTCGTGGATTCATTAATTTTAATTTTTATCTTTTTAGTGGGTTAGATGTCTGAATATTTGGGGTTGGGGCTACATTGGTGTGGAGGGCTATCAACTAGATGGGGCGTTAGCGTTCCTCTTCAATGAGGAATTCCTGGTTTTCTACCTAGATATTGAAAAAAGTGGCTAAAACATTTCAAATCAATGTTACCGATTGCTATCTATGCCCTGGCCACTAGCTTGCGAGAGATTCTATTCAATTTGTATTACGAAACTGGCATGCGTCATGGCTCCATGCAAGTTAATAAGCCATTCTGTGTCCCCCCTTCTCCAAGGATTGGCCGGCCCTCTGGCTTCCAGCTAACCATTGCCCACCCTGATCACGTACATATTGGCATGTTCATGACATTAGTCCAACTTTCTTTTGTATTCTTGAATTCAAAAAAGGAAAAAGAAAAAAGAAAAGTGCGGTGGCGGTGGCGGTGGTGGTCTTTGATTTTAGCATCTTTAGTTGCATTGCATATATTCTCTCTCCAAAGAGTATTAAAAGAAAAGAAGAGAGAGTTGCTGGGGCGGGCAATGATGAGAGTGAAGAACACAAGTTGGCGCAGGATAAGCACGTGGGCCGGCGTCTTCTCTCTCTCTCTCATTATTGCTGGTACACTGGCATGACGCCAGTATATAAGTTTTCGCTAACAGCATTTTCAACAGACATGTATATAAACCATGCTATATAGAATTTGTGTATAATTTTTGATGTTCCAATAACGTTGTATAAAACATACCACATTATTTTTTATGTATAAAATGCGTGTGTATTTTACACATTCACCTCATCATTTTCTCTCTCCAACTTTTTACAAAAACTTCAAAATAGTACAATTAAAAATATATTTTGTAATAAAACTTGCATATTTGGAATTCTACTATCTTTAAATCAATACCCACTTTGACTATTTAATTATAAATAAAATATATTTATAAAAAATGTTGAATATTATATATTCCATGTGTTTCCATATAATTGGTGCATCATAATTTTACACAAAATTATAAGTATGAACCATTGGAGCAAAAATGAGAATGTGTATAATTTATATATAAGACAACTTTTTATCAACAAAATGTCAATTATTTATTAGTCAACATGTTTTTACACATCAATTTTACACATTGCTATCAAAATGCTCTAAGCTCAAAGCCTAACTTAACATTAATCCAGGCTTTCATTTCCTAGATACATCAATATAAGAAATATTAACGATACGCTTACCTACTTTATTTATTATATTAAATATTTATATCAATTATATATAAATAGGTTGTACGTTTTACAACTTATTAAGTAATTAATATGTGCAATATAAATTATTTAGTAAATAAAACCGTAAATCTATCTTTTTTTTACTATTAGTATAGTTGTAGGCCCAAAAGAAAAGTTGTGGTCAAATTTCATTTCTCTTTAAATGATAATATGCGTAGTTGTCTTCAAAAAAATTGATTGATAATATGCATAATCGGCGTGATAATGCATATTTCATCATTTAAGGCATAGTTTTTCTATCACGTTTTTGTTTCTAATGGTTATGGTTATGGGCGTGCCTTCGATTCTCTATTTTTCATGTCTAAATCAATAATGGTATATATGTAATTGGACTGTTGGACATGACACTAATTAAAGATATAAATTGCATATTCACTCGTCACATATACACAAACCCTCATTAATTTGGATCTCTTCAATTTCCTCCTACTTCTTTGTTCTCACATATATCCTCTCTGGTTTGATTCCCGTTCATTTTTGGCTACTAAAATATTTGGAAGATTAAATACATGAAAGGGAAATTTTTGGTTGTGGTACGTCTAGTTTCTCTATCTGTACTAAAAATGAAGAGCTTTTCATATATAAGTTTCCACTAATTAAGTTCAAGAGCTCACTAAGTTTTAATATGATATGATTGGGCATATTTGATCACTTGAGAAGGAAACAGAAATTTCAAAGATGAAGTTTATGAAACTTGGATCTCGGTCCGACACTTTCTATACTAGTGATGCTGTAAGGTAAGAGTACCATTGTTTATTTTTATTTTTGGGTAAAATTTGAATCAGAGTACCATTGTTTTTTAAACTTAGATTATTATTTGTTTACAGGAGTATATACATTTAAAATTAATCAGCTTTTCTATTGTTAATGCAGGTCCATCTCTTCAGAGGTATCTAGTGATCTTATAGTTCAAGTCAAGGGAACTAGATATTTACTTCACAAGGTATGATTTCTTGATCTTTTCTGAAAAATAGTCAAAGGAGCTCGTTAATTCTTATGGTAAATACAGAAGTTCAATTGAATGATGTTATAAATTGCAATGGGTGTTTTCTTAAGATGAAAAGTTGCGATTTTTTTTCTACTTTGCTTATACAGTTTCCACTGCTCTCCAAGTGCTTGCACCTCCAAAGACTGTTGTCCGAATCTCAAGAATCCTCACAGTACCAAATAGTCCAACTGCCTGATTTCCCAGGTGGAACCGAGGCATTTGAGTTATGTGCAAAGTTCTGCTATGGCATCACTATCACAATAAGTCCCTTCAACATTGTATCCGCAAGATGTGCTGCCAAATACCTCCATATGACCGAGGATGTCGAGAAGGGAAACCTTTGTATGCAAGCTTGAAGTTTTCTTCAATTCTTGTATACTTAATGGGTGGAGAGACTCAATTGTGACCTTAAAGAGTACCAAATCCTTCCCTTTATGGTCTGAAGACCTTGATATCACAGCCAGATGCGTCGAAGCTATAGCTTCTAAAGTTCTTTCTCGCCCCTCAAAGGCGAATTTGTCACACAGCTATTCAAGAAGAGAGGGCGATAGACATAAGCCGAAGGGGTGGTGGGGTGAAGATATTGCAGAACTCGAAATTGACCTTTATTGGAGAACAATGATTGCCATAAAATCTGTGGGTAAAATGCCCTCTCATCTCATAGGCGAGGCATTGAGGATTTATGCATCCCGATGGCTACCTAACATATCACAAGACTTGAAAATGGACATGCATCAATTGTCCAACCCTGACTCAGAGGAGTCAATGGGGGAGGAAAAAGAAAACTCAAAGCCTAGGCTGCTCTTAGAATCAATTGTAAGCTTGCTGCCGGTGGAGAGAGGTTCAGTTTCTTGTAGCTTCTTGCTTAAACTCTTGAAGGCGGCTAATGTACTTAATGCTTCTACATCTTCAAAGATGGAATTGGCGCGAAAGTGTTGGAATTCAGTTAGAGGAAGCAACTGTTGCTGATCTATTGATTCCTTCTTTATCGTACACGGATAATATAATATATGATGTTGACATAGTGATGACAATGTTGGAGCAATTCATGTTATTGGGGCAAAGTCCCCCTATTAGTCCTCCAAGAGCTAGGAGAGATTATGAGAGGAGAAGGTCTCGCTCAGCTGAGAATGTTGTTTTTGGGTTTGAGGAGTGCAGTAGAAGGTCATCCTCGGCATCTCATAGCTCAAAATTGAAGGTGGCTAAGCTTATAGACGGCTATCTCTTGGAGATAGCCCGAGAAGAGAATTTGCCCTTGTCAAAATTTACAGAACTAGCAGAGGCTGTTCCACGTTTTTCAAGGCTCAACCACGATGATCTATACCAAGCCATTGACATTTATCTTAAGGTGCACCCAAACGTCAAGAAGAGTGAAAGAAAACGCATTTGTGCAATTCTAGACTGCAAAAAGTTGTCAATAGACACGTGCGTGCATGCAGCAAGAAATGAGCGTCTCCCATTACGGGTGGTGGTGCAAGTTCTCTTCTTTGAGCAAGCTCGAGCTGCTACAGCTGGCGGCCACGTCAGTGATCTGCCTACTAACGTCAAGGCACTTCTAGCAGACGGCTCAATGCCTCCAAGGTCATTAAGTACTAATGACCAGTGGAGTACAGTCTCGGGCCTTAAGTCACCTAGCTCGAATCTTTCCACTTTGAGGATGAAGCTTGCTGATGATGATGACTTAGATGATGATTACCAAGAAAGACTTGAGAATTCATCTGGGGTAAAGACGTTCTGTTTACTTCCTAATCGGCCCAAAAGGTTGTTCAGTAAGTTGTGGTCAATTAGAGGTTCAAGAGAATAGATTTTAATTTTTCTTGTTTTAAATTTCATGTTGGTATTGCCAAGTTAAGTTACCGTTATGTTGTAGTTTACTCGTTTTTCCCCCTTTTGAGTTTTGGCAAAATGCCTTGATGGGACAGTCCAATATAATGTGGATTGTCGGTGTAATTTGTGATAGTAAAAAAAAGATTTCTCATGATACAAAAAGAAGAAATTACGATTGCTCGATTCAGTTACGATGTGCTATTAAGTATACAGAAGTATTAGTTAGTCGTATATCCTCTCGTTAGCTGGCAATGAAAACTAGTTAAGAATTAAACAAATTATACAAATTAAGAATTTGAATTGAAACTGTGCTAAAACTTTGGGATTGTGATAAGGTATGTGATGTTACATTATTGAGTTAGTACACAACTTTGCTTATGAACAGATGTTATTTGCTAATACAGACATATCCTTCAATTCCGAAACAAACTAATAAGAATAAATTCATCTACAGATCCCAGAATGTTTATTATTATTTTTTTTGTTCTTGTCGATATTCAACATGTGGGCAATAATTTGCTTGGATATGTACAAATTAAAATAGTTTTGATTTCCCCTACATTCAATACCTTAAATGATAGAATCATGATTCTGTCAAATTTTAAAAAACAAGCATATATTCCGGTTGTCAGTGCATGCCACCATTTTATTAGATAGCTGCCTCAGAAACTCTATCATAGTTGATACATGTACATACAAAAACTTGATTAACTGCATCCATATATATAAATATAACTGCATCCATATATATAAATAGAGACAGCCAGCAAGAACAATTGGGGTCTAGTGACTCCTAACTATTAATTGTGAGACATCACCGCATACTATATCAATATATAATTTCTAATGAAGTAAAAGGAAGCAGCCAAACATGATAAATTTAATTGTCACAAGCATGAACATCCATTACAAGCATAATCAGACCATGTTATTGGAAATCTATATTAATATTGTTTTTCCAAAACAACAACGATTAATTTGTTGCTTTTTCATCCAAAAAAAGAAAAAAAATTACTGGGCTTCGACCGTGTTCCCGGTTCTAGTGGTATCAGTGCTTGAATTAGGCTTAGAATCGGAAGTGTGAGTTGAAGTAATACTTTTAGTCCTTTGTAGGGTTGGGACGCGGTGAAGCCTGCACCTGAAGGAACCTGCATGTGTGGTAGGAGAGCACAAACAACTACTCTTTCCAAAACTGCCCTGCCTGGTAACCCCTGCCCCTCCCTGACCTGAGGTCGGCGATGTAATTTCACCGTCTGATGGAATCTCCACCTTCATCTCTTTTTTCTCCATTGCCGCGCTACCTCCTTTTCACCCTGCAATCATTCAAAGTTACTATCAAACTTAATTTGATACGTAAAAGATCCTAAGCGATCAATGAAATTTAAGCCTAACAATAATATCAACAAAGATGTATTTTTTAATCGTTTGGGCTAATATATAAAATCTTCTTGAAAATAAAAATAATAATAAAAAAGGATGATTTGTTTTGTTATACCTTTGAAAGGAATCTGAAAGAAATGGGCTACCAAAGCAAAGGAAATCAAAGTAAGTGTATCAAGAAGCTGAGCAGAGAGTGTAGCTTTTGCTTTAAATAAAGGGATAAGGTGGTGATGGGAAAAAGAGGTGTATGATGTATGCATTTGGGTATGGGTAAAGGATAAGAAAGATATGATGATGATGATGGTTTATGCAATAATACATATATATATATATATATATTGTTATTAGGCCATCTTTTATGGGTAGTGTAAAAGTGTAGTGTAAAAATGTGTAATTTGGCCTATCAATTAAACATTACACCGGGAGGTCTAAGTCCCACGACATCTCCCATTAATCCTACGACATATGATATGTCGTGGCAGAAACGAACATTCATATGTCCCTTGAAAATTGTCCACCATATGATATATCCAGGTGGTATATTGTCTCCCGAACCCGGGCGAGGTAAAAAATGTCGGCTTGCTTCGGTTTACCTGTTTTTCCATTTTTTTACACTTTTAACTTAGGCGCTGGGGAGCCAAAATAGGCAAATTTGGCTTTTTACCTTGTGGGGTGGAGATGGTCTTATTACATGAAATTAATAGATATTGTGGCCATATATATATATATACACGTGTAATGTTTTAATTCCTATATATATGTTTTCGTTTTTTTCTCTTCCCCAAGCAGGTGAAATAAATAGTTTACATCCATTAAATTAAGCTCCCCCCTACCCCCACCACCCCACCTGTACTATCAGTGCTTTCATTTACTTTATGTAAAACTTTCTATTTGTCTTCAATATGTGCTGTTGAATCATGGCGAAAATAGCATTTTGAAAATGGGTCCCTGTCTGTCATATATAATGGAAGACATTCTCGTGGGTGCAATTTTCCTTATCTCTTATTTCTAGTGCATTCATAGTATACCCTCACCTCACCTGTGGGTCAGCTTCATCACTTAATCAATTAGGTTGATAAATTTTAATATAGCCGCCGTCTGTGGGACACAATTGACAAGTTTCTCTCAAGTAAGCGTTAGAAAATACATTTGTCAATTTTAGAATCCCTGCATTTATCACCCATAGATTCACAACCCCAAGCCAAGTTTTACACAATGTCTCGCCAACAAGACTAAACCCTTATCTCCCCTTTTAAACCCAGAAAACCATGAGATCAATCCCTTAAAATCCAAAGACTTCATTGTGATGGATGAATCCCAACACGATAAAACCTAGAGGGGAAAAAAATGGACAGCCGACCTCATTATTAAGCCACAGCTAACTTCGCAAAGAGGGGCCATCTCGGTATAAAGCTCCAACTCTACCCACACACTCTATCTGAACCACATTGCAGTGATACGGCGACGGCTACGAGAAAGTTTGGTAGACTTGGCTAAACGCTTCCCAGCATGCACTTCTAATCGTGATTATCATAAATCTTATACAAGCCATACCCCAGGTGGCTAGCCCAAAGACGACTATGATCCACCACCACCTGCCAACAATGGAAAATAAGGGCAATGAGACAATATACATGACCTCAGAGAGGAGCCTGTTCACGTTAACAATCAGTGTGTTCAACGACAAAGATTAGGCTCTTCGAAAGTCACCACACTACTCAAGATTGGCCTACAGGGCCAAAAAAAGGCAGCTTAACAGCATTACGAAAAGGTGGTAGATCAACTAAACCTCCAGTTAAAAGACCCACATAACACGTCGAATAAAGACCTCGGGCACTTCATATTCATTGTCATTCAAAACAATGGTAAATAATAGGCTAAAACAGCTAAAGACTAGCCCAAAAGAATCTTCGGGAAGGGAAAGGCAATCCCTATTCACCACCAGAATCCTAAACTCAAACCTACATCGTAAGTTCATCATGCTCAAATACCCCATTTATGATGAAAAGTCTAGTCCAACCCACTATGTTCGAAGTTATAACCAAACCATGACCTTATGGGAAAACAATAAAGCCATCCTATGCAGATGCATTACAGCTAGTTTGGGGGATACAACCCTCAAGTTGTACAATTTGTAAACACCCTATTTTATGACCCTTGAGCGGAGACGCTGTTCGCACCTCACACAAAACAGAATCAAAATTATAAGTCATAGAAGATCAAATACTATGCTCAGATAGCACCCGAGAATGGTAGATTTGGCATTAAGAAGTCACACTAGAGCCGGAGGTAGAATTCCCCAAGAGATGGCATATAATACCGATCAGTCTCTACTTATAGGGAATCAATTTTCAGACAGCACGGATCTGTCACTAGGCTTCACGGATCGATCTTCCTTTATGCCGATCGGACTCCCTGGTAGACAAGTCAATTTTTTTGGTTAACGGGTCAAATTTTGCTCAGCCCGGATCGGTCTTTAATGTATCCTGATCGATCTTCGACGCGGGCAGTGTAATATATGACTATATCAGCCAAAATGTAGGAGAAGAAAAGGGGGAACCTTCGAATGGAGGCAAGGAGCTCAAAGAAGAAAGAGATCCGAGACAGCAAAAAGCTCGAAAATATATAAATATAAATTATATCTAAAGATAGAAACTCGTTGTAAAAGAGATGTATTCGAAATTCTTAGACTTGTTTGTAATACTTTACAATATCAATCAAAACAAAAGCTTTGTCTTTGAAAATACGGTATTCTATTAATCTCTTTAAATTTATCTTTAAATATTGGTTGCCCTCATGTGTATATTTATAATCTGAAATTGGACAAACAACTCGTATAACAAGTAAATAAGATTTTGCACTGGGATTAAACACTAAATACATCATTATACCTTAAATTATAATGCATTTAGCACCTTCTGGTTGTGTTGTTTAATGCATTTAACACCATCTGGTTGCTGTCCAGGGAGTGCTAAATGCATTTAGCACCTTCTGGTTGCTGTCTAGCGAGTGCTAAATGCATTTGGCACATTTTGGTTGTGGTGCTAAATCCCTCTGGTTGCTGTTCAACGGGTGCTAAATGCATTTAGCATCCTCTGGTTGCTGTCCAGCGGGTGATAAATGTATTTAGCACCCTCTGGTTATTGTTAGTGTCATAATGAGACGATATTATAAGGAAGGGGTATTAGTGTCTTTTTTATACATTGTCCTTAATTTACACTACTAATTTTTAAATATCCTTTATAATTATATTATTATTAGAATGGGCCCTTATACTTAATTGCCTCTTGTTAAAACTGTTAATTTTAGTAAGGCACATGTGTTTTAATAAAAAGAAAAGTTTGAAAAGAAAAGGTAAAATTTGACTTTTCAAACTTACCATTAAAGTCCTGCGCATCTTTAATTTTAGTGGGCCTAGCCCACGTGGCAAAGTATGAGTCGGTTCTTCTACGGATGTTTTCAGTTTCAGTCGGGGTAGGGGTAGAAACTAGGGTATCCTAAATCCTCCCTAAACTTTATTCGGTTTCGGTCCAGTTCGGTTTTTTTTGTACAATTTTAGTAGTTGACAAAAAAATTATATAATGATGTTAGATAACCTAGGGTTTATATTCCTCTTTTTTTTTTCAACACATTAAAAAAAAGCAATATTTTTTTTTAAATATTCTTATGTGCCCAACAAATTTTAATTTTTGATTTCGGTTTCGGGTTTTTTTTCGGTTCGGTACCACCAAACCCCTTATAAAAGGAATTTATTTTTGTTGGCTCTTCTCGTCGAAGAATTAAAAATTTTTTTTTTTTATATTTTTAACCTATTTTAAAAAAGACGACTCTATATTTTTCCTATAAATATAATTATTAGTTTGGATCAAAAATACATGTTAATTTTTGATGTTACAATCAATTTTTGAATTAAACACTATCAGGTTAATTAAGGACTTTTAGAACTAGGGTTTGGTTGTCTTTCAAATTGCGAATTAGATAATTTACAATTGGAAGGAGGCAACAGGTAGTAATTTACAATATTTTCATTTATTAGTATTTAGTTATGTAAATTGAACAATTGTAAATATTGTAATTCAAGTTGATTCACAAAAATTCAAATTAAGTAATTTCAAGTAAAACTTGAAATTGCCTAATTATAGAATCAGATAATTCATTACAACTTTATTTTTTGAGAAAATCTAGTTTCTACTCTTGATGTTGATGTTGATGCATCTAGACAAAATTTTAAATAACATAGAACAATAAAGAACATGTTTCTATTCTTACAATCGGAATTTATTGTTTAATTTTTTCAAATACTACTTGAATTAGAATTGAATTATTCATAAATAAATAAAATTCACAACTTTTTAATTAAAAATTAACTAATTTTAAAATTAGATCATTTATACAATCAAACGAGCCCTAAATATTTGATTGATAATTGTGAGTCCTTAATTTTCTAATGTATTAATCAAATTAAGTGAGAAAATAATGTTAACTTTTGAACACCTTTGAGATTTAACAAGTAATTTAATAGTGAATAATGGACAGCCATGATGGCCATTATAAATTATTTGCTTTTCCTAATTTTCCCTGTGCTATGTCCACCAACGCCGCATGGCTTATCTTCATACCTTTATTTAATACACAATAGTACCAACGCATGCGAAGTTTGACGTGACAATTGACCGATTTCACTAATTTCGGGATTAAGTCGATTGATGACTAATCTCAGACGCGAAACTACAACTATGTTGAAGGGAGCCAGCCATGTCCCCCTCTCCCTCTCCCTTTCTAAATTTTACTTCTTAACTTTATATATACTAGAGTGCATATATATATATATATATATATCATTTAATATAGTGAAATAAATAAAATTTAATAATATGATAAAAAAAAATAACATGTGATTCATTTAAATAGGGGCAATAATTTTAATAAATTTATGTTCAACAACTGAAATATACGTTCAATTTTCATGCTAGGAAAATAAAAAATTAAACTTGATTGGACCATCTTATTTAATTTTTTTAGAGCCACTTTTATTTATATTTTTTAATCTTGTTCCAATTTTAACAAATTAAATTCAATGCTAGATGTGAAAATAACCCAACTGCGTCAATTATTATGATTTAAAAATTAAATAGTCCAAAAAAATTGCCTGATGTACCGTGAACATATAAACTAAGTGACCAATAATGGATATTGTTTAATTGATATTGATTAGTATATTTTTAATATATAAATTTTATTAAAATTCTAATCTTTTTATTCAAAGTTATGACATTTAAATTAGAAACAAAATTATTAGTGTGTAAGAGTTTTTTGTGATTATTGGTGTGAGTGTTTTATCTTCAATTTGACATTTTTATATGTGTATAAAACTCATTCAATGTGTATAACCAACACATACCATAACAAGTGTATTTATAACTATTGAATTAGTATACTTTTTGAGAAAAAAATTGGTCAAAGAAGATGTTTTAAATATAAATATATTTCAAGGGTTTTAATTTAAAAACGAATTGAATTATTTGATGATTCAATTGAATACATTTTTTGAAAAAAAAAAATTTGGCAGAGAAAGTCTCCATAATTAGTAGGATCATCAATTTCATCAAAAAAAATCAACTTAAAAGTCGGTTAACTACGAAATTGAAATATAAATATTCGATTAAGTCAAATAAAAATAATTTACCAAGCCTTATATTACTTAGATTAAGTCAAGTAAAATATTAACAATAGGGGAATATCAAAATAAAATACTCCGAATAAACTTCAAACGAACAAGTTTTATAATTTTGTAAATTTACCTTACTTTATAGGTACAATAAAAATAATAATAAGAAGAAGAAGAATTAGTGAACAAAAAATCTTGTTTTATATGTGACAAGTAGAATTTAATAATATAATTTTTTTAAAAACAAATAATTATAAAATAGAATTATATATGTTTTTTAAAAATTTAAGAACACGAAAATAATTGTTGAAGAAAAATGTTTTAAAACTCTCAAGGGTGAAAAATGAAACTCAACAATAGCCGCATTCATTTTTTTGTAATCAAATTTTTTTTGTTCTATGTATCTCAATCTGACCCAACAATTTACTAGAATCCATAGTTGAATTAAAAATGCTTTAAAACACCGGGAAGCAATTTTGACACACTGGATCTCCGGAAGAGGGCACTTAATTCAGCCCAGACCAGCCCTTTGCATGGTTCAGTCCAGGTTTGATCTCGATCCATTTCATTAAGAATATGGTTCGGCCCACAGCTAGAATTAGGTTGAATACAGGCTCAGAGGTCAGGTCCCGTAGCTAAAATACAGTTCATCAACGAAGCTAGAGTTTGAAGGTGTGGCTGTCTTAAAATTACTTAATACAATCAAACAACAAATCCCAAACTACATAATACAATCAAATAGCCTTTCAATTAATCCAAAGGAAGGTTACTAATGGCCCGATTTTGTGTCGCCGTGTTGGTTTGGCCGTGTGGGTGATTTTACTAGGAGGAGAAAACGAATTTCTCAATTTCAGGAGACGTCCCATCCTTTGTATATTAAATATAATATATATATTTTATATATAATATTAATAATTTATATATATATATATGTGCAACCCGCCGGGTTGGGTTTTTTTTGCCAGGTGTGGGTGGCCTTTCACAATTTCCAAAGTGTTTGATTGGCTTTTTTTAATCTGAGAAAAATATTTTTTTACTTTTGCTCACACACTTACATTTTCCTCCAAAACAAGGAAAACATTTTCTTTGGGAGGGGCTCGTATTTATTTTTCAGGCAATTGCACAGTTTTCGAGACAACATTTTATCCATTTTTTACATTAAAAATGCTATAACTTAAAATACAAAATTCAAAATTTAATAAAAATTTCATATTTAAAATCTACTAATCAAGATTAATTAAACAAGATTAATCATGACTATAGAATTATGTAAAAAAAAATCAATAATTTTTTCTACATTAAGAATGCCACAATATAACCAATTTTTTTTGGGGTAGAAAATTAAGGCAATCAAACACATTTAATTGAATTTTTCATGCAATTCAATTAGAAGCAATTCAATTGCCTGAAACTTATTTTCTTTCTTATGTAAATTTCATACTTAAAATTAAACGCACCCTTACCCTCTACCTTCACAAAAGTAAACAAGCGTCGAAGAGAAAGAAAAACCATTTAGCATTTTAGCTACAGCAACAATGACCCCAAAAAAACAAATAGTAAAAAAATACAAGCCTCCATTAATCAAATCTTTTTTTTACTTAATTCCATGAAGCCAAAATCACAAGGTTGTCTCCTTGCAATTGAACATAGATAAAGAATAACAAAAATTTCGACTTTTACGTCATTTCCGAAAGTTAACTCAATAGTTCTACTTAGAAGTACGTAAAAAATGATAATAAACTTTCCTGGGCCAAAATAATTTATATATTAGTAAAAATAACAGTTCAGTTTGGGGGTTTTTTTTTTTGTCACCTTAGGTTAATTTGATTAAAGTGTAACGAAATTTAAAAGCGGGTCAATCAAAGGGTTTGAAAGCCTTGACAAAGATTCAATTTTGTTTAGTAACCAAATAAAATCAAGCGAGTGATTGTGTTTTGTTCGATGCCTCAAATAAAAGTACTTTAAGAAATTCTAATTTAATTAAGTTTTTCTAAAAAATTTTCTTTACTTGACATTAACTAATGAAATAATTTTTTATCTTTTCACACAAACTAACTAAATTTATTTTTCTTTTCCATATTTGAATATGGCAGAAAAGTAAAACTACATAAAAATAACCGTAATTAATTAATTAAATTGCTTACTTGTAATCACGTATTAAGGTAATAATTACAAAAACGTCCTTCCAAAACTTAAACGACAGTGATTTTTTAAAAACAGAAAAAGGGTAGAGCCCCCAATAAAATTCTAAAATTTCTAAAAGTTAACAAAGAATTTAAAGAGAAGAAAACGCAAACTTAAAATAATTATTTGTAAGGCCTGCCAGTTTTACGGATAGGATGAATGTCAGAAAAAATTGATTAACTTAATCAAGTTTATAGTTAATCCCGTATCAACAACTCTTGGAATTGCTTAAGAAGTTGCCACGTGCTCCAGTAACTCTTTAACTGTCTGTGAGATATTTTATTACAGCTAGCCTCTGCAATTAATCTTCATTTACACACAGGTGGTGATCGATTAAAAATTGGGAGTGCATGGTGGTGTTGTTGTTTTACTATCCAACCGACCTCGATCATGGCATGGAGGGAAGATTTAATGTGGTGTAATTAAACAAGTTGAATGACTGCAAAGATCACCAATTAATTCATAATTAATTACACAACTCGCTTACTGCCATTTGATGCACGTTTTCCCCCTGCAAGCCCACTACCTTAATTTAATTAAATTAAAATGGTCCACGTACGCACCTATTCATATCTCGATAATTAACCATACCTCTAGGATTAGTAGGTGGTTTATAATTAATTAATATATGGAGTACAACGGTAACGCACCAGTTGATACCATATAAAGCGTGAATATGATCATTCAACTATAATATAGCTTTTATCACGGCAGCCTTCGAAATTCTTGTACAAGGATTGCAGGAATCGAGGCCACACTTAGAGATAATCTAGGCACCTTTTATGTTGCAATAGATGCAAACATTGGCTTCAATAATTCGGTCACAGCGGAACTATGGGTCATTAAAGGACTTAACTTATTGCGCCATTTCAATGTAAATTAAAGGAAGTTCATATTCAAACTAATTATGTTGCCATATTTCATACTTTACGCAGGAAGCACACAGACCATATCCAACGACAAACCATTGATCCTCTTTATGAAAGGAGAAAAAATATTATATATATATATATATATAAAAAGTGATTATATAAACGATATAGATGCCATTGATATTTCTCTTGACAAGCGCTCAAGTAATTAAATGGATGGGAAAAGGAGGTTTAATCATATTATGTACATAATACGTGAAGCTCAAAATTGAATCTCAAATTCAATTAAACATATATCACTAAAAGCGTCAATGGTTCATAGTATGTGATACAATAAAATAAAATATGTAGCATAAAGGTTTTTTCATATCAATATAATAATAAAAGCTCTGGCATTGGAATCAACGTTACGTTCAATTAAGATTTCTTTAGGTCATATCCTGACAATTACAAAAAAAATTCTCATGACCAACAACTAGCTTTCGCGAACAAGGAATAGTCAAAGTGCGTGGAAGGGCACTAAATTAAAAACAACAACACACAAAACAAAACTCCATGATATTGCTGTTTGGCTGTGCAAATGAAATGTACCACGAGATGGAAAATGTACTTTGTATTTCAAATTAAGACCGAAACACTTTGGTCCCAAAAAGGTGAAGCTATCGTATATCACTGTATTGTACTTTTTATTAATCGTGAACACGACCGCCACTATATATTATTACCAATATGCCCACCCCACCCCCCCCCCGGGCGGTCTTATGGATGAGATTATTGTCAAAATAATTATCTCTTTATCCAAAGCTATACTGTTTTTAGAAATTACATTATATACTTTTAAAGTTATACATTACTTTAAAAATAGCTGAGCAAATGACACTAGAAGCTCTCTTGAACTATATCCTAAGTTTCAATTAAGCTTTAAACTTGATTTTGGGTCCATTGAGTCCTTAAACTAATCAAATTGAACACCAATAGCCCTTCCTTCCAAATCTTTGGTTAATCAAACGGGTTAAATGGCTTTTGGTCACTTATACATGTGTGTATATTATATAAATGTATCATTGAAACAAAACTCATTTAATTAATAGACTTATACATGAACAATCTATTTATATATGTGTAAATATGTACAAAAATCTCTTATTTTGGGTATTCTAAGTTATGTTTTTTGTGATTTGTACAAATAATGAAGATGGAAGAAGTAAGATGGCGGAGGTGGAGGCGGGGAGAATTGGCTTGAAGTTTTAACAAAAATAATTAATGTTGTTCTAGCATAACAATCTTTAAGTGTTCTATATATTTTGCTAAATTTTTTGCTTGTTTTTCTTTCTTCTTCTAATTTTCCTCCTTTTTTTCTTTTCTAATTAATTTGATTAGTGACCAAAAAACCCTTCAATCCATTTGATTTAATGGAGGATTTGGACGGAAGGGCCATTAGTGTTCAATTTGAATAGTTTAAAAGCTCAATTGACACAAAATCGAGTTGAGGGGTTTTAATTAAAACTTAAAAAATAGTTTAAAAACTTTTGGTATCATTTACTCAAAATAGCTTAATACATGCCTTGTAAATATATATATGTAGATACACACACCAGCAAATGTCGCCATTTATAGGAATACGACGATCCAATCCATAAAACTAGACAAACCGCACATCACATCGCACCTTTTCGCATTTGTTTTAGCTTCCCAATGTTACTTGTAAGGGTGTTAAGACCAATCCGAAAACCGACCGAATGGACCGAACCGATCCGGACCCATTCGTAAGACCCCGAACCGAAAATGAGAAAACCGAACCGAAACCGAAAAGTTTGGTTCGAGTTTGGGGCAAGCTAGTCCAAAACCGAACCGAACCGAATTATGTATAAGAAAAAAAATGTTAATATATATTTTAAGGACATGCGTTAATTATACTATGATACAAAAAAGAGAGGATTTTATAAGAATATGTTCTTTAATAATTGCATGCTATGATAATCTTAAAAAAAAAACTTATTAACGCGTACCCTTATTATTGAATTAACTAGACAATGTTAAGGGTTTTTTATCACATACATCATGACAAGATAATTCATCATTTTATTTAATGTGTTTTATTCTTGTAAATTTACAAATAAAATAGTAACTAAATAAAAGATATCGTATCTATATTTTTGTTCATTATTTCTAAAAATTCTTGTCTTTAATTTGAATATAAACCATTCTTACATTACTATTAGTATTACATTGTTATGTTAAATTGATTTAGAAAAAAGGAAAAACATATATATGTTAAAACTGAATAAAACCGAACCGAAACCGGACCGAAAAATTTGGTTCGAGTTTGGGTTTTGAAGATTTAAAAACCGAACTGAAACCAAATTTTTTAATTCATTTTGAGTTTTGGATACTTTACTTTCTACCCCGACCAAAACCGAAAACACCCCTAGTTACTTGGACTATAAACCATAACACAAACTGCTTAATATCCCATTCAAATCCTACCACTACTTTTATATTCGATTTGTTTATCATTTTTGGATAGAAGAGACAGCTGTATTTTAATTGTGGATAATAGAAATTGTCATTTGTATCTTTTTAAAACTATCTTAATATAAAATATGAAATGGATTTTGTTTTTTGAATTATTAGAATTTTTTTTTAATTTTCGTTAGTCGGATCGTCATAATTTAGTATTAAATGTTAAGTTGAAGAAGTATGATTTTAAATTTTAGGGACATAATTTTTAAAAGAATAATAGATTGTCACTCTATGTTTTCATCTTTATAAAAATTATATTATTTTATATATGTAAAAATAAGTGGGTCCACATAGAACTTTTATGGATTGATATTGGGTTGGACAAGTTTCCAACAAAGTAAGGCCATCTCCAATAATTATTTATATCCATGCAAATTTTTATATTAAAAAAGATAAAAGGGAAAAATGTACTCAAATAGTCATTTTTGTAACTACATTTATATGAGGTGGAAAGTGAGTTATATAGGTAATTTCTATAAGTATTTTTACATGTAGATGTTAACATATAGAAGATGAAATGAAATATATTTCTTGAATCAATTAGAATGATACGTTAGCCCTCTATCTATAAGACAAGAATGAGCTACATTTTACATGAATAAATAAGGAATAACCTTCTTGAATCAATTAGAATGATACATTAGCCCTCTATTTATAGGACAAGAATGAGCTATATTTTACATGAATAAATGAAGAATAACCTACAGATAAATATATGAGATAAATCATAACTAATTAAGAGATAAATATAAGGATAATTACTATATATATATATTAATAACCACCCCCCTCTCTCAAACTCAATGTGGTAAATTGAGTTTGAAAACAGGAGCATGAGATCAACTAGGTGGGTAGACTTTGGTAAAGACATCAGTAATTTGATATTAGGAAAAAATGGGTAGAAGACGAACCATACTACGAGTGACATGTTGATGAACAAAGTGACAGTCGATTTCTATATGTTTGGTGCATTCATTGAAAACATCGTTATGAGCTATTTGAATGGTACTTCGATTATCACAATAAACCAGTGCTGGATCTGCAAGAGCACAATATTCTGCTTCAATACTAGATCTAAAAATGAGAGACTAACTCTTGCTACGTTATAAAATATGTGAGTCCCCTAAGAAAAGCAACAACCAGTGATGGATCTCCGGCCAGAAAGATCACCTGCCCAGTCTGCATCGGAATAGGCTTATAAGTCAAAGGAAGACGTATAAAAGAAATGAAGTCCATGAAACATCATTCCTTTGAGATAAAAAAGTATTCGAAGAACAACAACATAGTATGTAGAGTACAAAGCTAACATAAACTGACTGACTATATGTACTACATATGCAATATCTGGACAAGTGATAATAAGATAGATAAAGATACTAACCATTTGTCTGTATAAAGCAACATCATTGAGAAGAGTA
Source organism: Lonicera japonica (assembly GCA_021464415.1). NCBI lineage: Eukaryota > Viridiplantae > Streptophyta > Magnoliopsida > Dipsacales > Caprifoliaceae > Lonicera > Lonicera japonica. The sequence goes on along the minus strand of CM038468.1, from coordinate 61,699,888 downwards.
CTATCAAGGGCTAAGTCTGAGATTTGTTTTCAGTGGAGTTGGTACGGTCTTACAGTCAGTGAGTCGTGCTCGAGCTAGATTATTAAAAATATATTTTACTTGACAAAGATAATAGCCATCATCGTTTGAGAGAATTTCAAAACACAAAAAGTAAATAAAACACCCAAGATCTTTCATTTAAAAATGTTAGTTGAGAGTTGGTTGAGAGAAAATATACTGGTCATGTCATTTCCAGTAATTACTATATCATCTGTATACAGAAAAAAAAATGTGACACCACGCAGTTTTTCAGATGAATAGGCTAGCATCAGAGGCACTAGAGTCAAAACCAAGCTTCCCAATAGTCGAACTGGATTTTGTAAACCATGCACGAGGAGCCAATTTGAATCCATATAAAGCACGAAAAAGTTTGCAAACTTGTAAAAGAGAATGGGAATCCTCAGGAGAGGGTGGCATGTAAACTTTTTCTATGAAATTACCATTAAGAAAAGCATTTTTCACATCTATTTAAAAAAGATTCCATTTTCGAACAGTGGCAATGGTAAGAAGTGTACGGACAAATGTCATACAGGCAACATGAGCAAATGTTTCTCACAATCAATACCATATTCTTATATGAAACCACGAGTAACAAGTCGGGCTTTGTACCGTTCTTTTGAGCCATCAAATCAAGTTTTGATTTTATAATCCCATTCACTACCAACGACAGCTTTTTTAAGTGAAAAAATGACTAATTCTGCACGTTTGAGCCTTTTTCGAGGCCTGTAATTCATTCAATATGGCTTGCTGTCAAACGGGGTTAAAACTATCTTCCTTATAAGAAAATGGCTCGTAATGGCAGAATATGATAAAATAACAGTGATAATCACAAAGGTGACAAGGAAGTTCTTTTACCCGAGTAGACTGCCGTGTGTAAGGAATATTGACTGACTGAATTAGTGGGATTGGGCGTTGGTAGAAGCTCGTTTGAAAATCAAGTATTAGATGGTGATGTATCATATAACAAATCAGAATCATTGATGAATGTGTCTATAGGCATAGGATGATAAGGAGGAAGAGAGTAAGCTAAAGGAGAAATGTCTGGCTCGTCTGACGATATGATATTTGTAGTAGGTGGTGAAAGATTAATGGAATAATTGGTGAAAAAATGAATAAGATGTTAAATTTAGAAAGAGAAGGGAACATTTTATGTTCCTAGAATATGATATGATGAGAGACACGAAAACGCTTAAAAATAAGATCCCAGCATCTATACCTTTTATGTTAAATCACATACCCCAAGAAACATCAAAGATGAGACCATAGTTTAAGTCTGGAATGTTCATGTGGTTAAAGTAACAAAAAACAAACACAGCCAAATACCTGTAGGAGGCTTTAGGTAAGAGTAATACCATATAAACTTTCATAAGGAAATTGACTTTGAAGAGTGTGTATCGGAATGCGATTAATTGTATAAACAGTTGTAAGTGTTGTTTCTCCTGAAAAATTTCATAACAAAATACTAGAGATAAGAAAAGTGCGAACAATGTCAAGAATGTATCGATGTTTGCGCTCAGTTTGACCATTTTGTTGAAATGTACTTGGACATGAATATTGAGAAATTATTCAATGTTCACAAAGAAATTTAAGAAAATTTGTTTCCTTATATTTCATTCATTATTAGCATAAAAAAACTTCAATAGAACAAGAAAATTGAGTTTGAACTATTTTGGCAAAATTATAGTAAATTTGAGGCAGTTTAGACTGATTTTTCATGAGATATATTCAGGTAAAACGAATATAATTATCAAAAAAAATAACAAAATATTTAGAACCACCCATAGTATTGTGAGGAGAATGACTCCAAATATCATAATGTATAAGATTAAAAGAACCAGATTAAATAGCGATTGTTGCATTTTTACTTTTTAAATTTTTTATTCGAATTTTACAAAATAATTTGATATATAAATAAAATTTTATTTTATTTTTATTGCGTATTCAAACCCAAATTAGATCATTACATTTATAATCGACTGAAATATATAATAAGTACACATACTAAGTCATTACCCTTCTCAAACCTTAAAAGTATTACTCCATCCGTCCCAATTTAATTGTCACACTGTGAAAACTAAAAATTAAGAAGACATAATGATTAATCTAAGAGAAAATACTTATTTCCAAAAATTTCTTTTACTTTTCTTCTCATAAAAAAGGTGGCGGGACCAAAATAAAAAAAGTGTGAGGAGCTTAAAGGGTAATATTGAAAATAAAAAAAAAATTGTTATAATTAATGGCATACTAAATGTGAAAAGTGAACAATTATTTTGAAAAAAATATTACCTTCTATTATTAAATAGTTGTCCTAACTTGTGAAGTGTAGTTTCTATCCATAAAAAAATATATATTATAATTTAAGTCACATGATGTTCGATCCTTTATGTGTACATTAGATAGAACCGTAAGAAAATCACTCCGAAACTTTATAACATCATCTTCTACGTTAAATCTTAAAAAATAAATATGGTAATCATAACCTTTTATCCTGTATTTTTATAGTATTCAAAAATCATTTTATTTAGAAACAATGCCATTTTATGTGTTTATATAAATATACAGTCTGTTTTTTGTACGAATCAATCCTTACGGACGGATCATTTTACAACAGTTTTTCATTATAAAAATATTTAGAGAGTGTTTTTTATGACACAAAACCATTATAAAAAATATCAGTTCATACGAACTCATCCGCACCTGAAATTTTCCCATATATATATTAGTTAATGCCGGTGCCTACGGCACGATATAATTGTGCCTATATGTAATTGGGGATACTATCTAAAATTATATTTATTGTTACTTTTTTATATCTATAACTACTCGTAATTTTAATGTTTTTATATCATATTAAGAATTCTACTTCCAACGTTTCGATTTCTGAAATAAATTAATTTTAACATTGTTCTCAAAAAAGTATTAGTTTAATCTAATTTGAGAGCAAAAAGAATTAATTTTTTCACTACGGCATTAATTTTAATTTTTAATCTTAACCAAAATTTAAAAATATGATTATATGCCTATTATTCAAATAGTGGTAAAATAAATTAAGTCTGTCTAAATGCACTTCCGTTACAATTAGGAATCGAAAATGACCTGATTTCGACTAAGCAAATCACAATATAAGGTGAACTCTTTATTTTTTCTTTATTAATTAAGTAAAGTTTGAGTTCAAATGATTTAAGTTCAAGTTCACATAAATTTTGTCAATTTGACTCGACTCTACTATAAAATAACATTTTTCTTTAAATACCTTTGTGATACAATATAATGAAATCCTAGAGACATGGTTTTGCTTTGTTCAATTATATTTGTGAAATTTAGAAGTTTTTAAATGGCTCCTAAAGTTTTGCCCCTTATAGATACATCGAGTTAATTTTTCTATACATAAACATTTATATATATATATATATATATATTCAAAAAATATCCAATATATAGTAAAAAAAATCAATACTAACGGGGCGCCTGCCACCAACCTCTTAGTAGCTTCACCTCTATGAGGAATGGAAAATTGAGTTGATATTTATACGTTTAGTATAGTAAACTAGGTAAGTGGGTAAGCTTTAATTTTATTTTATTTTTAAATAAATATATTTTTTGTCAAGTTTAATTTCATATAATCATATTTTTAGATATATCGAGTTCAAATTTAATAAAGCCGAAAACTCGACTATTACCTCCTTATAAATAACGTTAATCCGGACATGATCCATTTATATAAGTCCATTAGTACCTATTGTATCATTAAAATTTAGAAATTAATAATCACATATAAGATATGCGTATGTCAACAAAATAGTTGCTTAAGTTTAAATTAACATGCTTACATTCAAGGTGTGTTTGTCATGTGGGATTAGAGATATGATTGAATTAAATAATTATATCCGGTATTTGTTGTCAAAAAGGTTAGGATAAATAAATTATATCTTATATTTGGTGTAAGAGTGGATAAGATATCTTTATCATATCCCGCGTTTAGTGCAATACAGGACATGATTGGATCCATGATTAATTATCCTTTTATCCCATTATAATCAGATAAAACTATAGCACGCCTATAAATGGTATTATTTTATTCCGTGTTTGCCGGATAACAAAACGAATATAAAAATAAATTTTTAATTAATTTATTCCGACCTTCTTCTTTACGCCCTTTAAATATGAAAAATTTTCGATCACCCAAAATCACACTAAGTCTACTAATAAAATTCATTTCTCTTATAATACAATGTTTTAATTTTTCTTTAATTAAATGAAGTAATTTATAAGAAACTTTAATTTTATAGAAAAAATAAAATTTACATTAGAATTTAAAAATATACTTAGTGCTTAATTCGTAAATATTGTATGCAATATAAAACTTTTCTCATGGAATAATTTTTTACGAAACTTATTTATAAATAGGTTAATCGCATTAGCAAAGAAAAATTTGTGGATAACAATTAATATTGCATGTATTTTTAAAACAAAAGCGAGTTATGCCATATAATATCCAGACTTGTAATATAGGACTCTATCAAATGTAAAGTTTATTAAACCTTTATCTCACAAATCCTTATCATGTCTTATCCCACTCAATTCTTATCCGCGCCAAACACACCCTCGTATCAATATGATATTTAAAAATTATAAATAGTTTTCAGAGAAAATAAAATTTTATTATTACATTTTGAAAAAAATAATAATAAATATAGCTTATATATGCCTTTATCACCAACCATTAACTTATTTATTATTTATTTCTTTTATCTTTTCTCACAATTAATTATATTTTCTTTCAAACAAATTGAAATTGCAATTATCATTACTTAATTGTATATAGAACATGATGCCCTTTCTATTTATCTTCAGAAATAAAGAGGTGTTAAAAAATAAAATTCCTACATTTAGAAAATTAATTTATACCATTTATAATAATAAAAATATAAATAATTTTGAGAAATTATAAATAATTTTAAGCAATTGAAACTTCAATTGAATTTAACATAACTAAATATTAAAATATTAATAAATAATTGATATTGATAGTAAAGACTACTCATACGTACCTAATAATCAAATAAAGGTACGAGAAAATATAATTAAAGAACTCATTTCAGTAACAAAATCAAAACTAGATTCTAATTTTAATTTAAGCTATTCAATTTTTATTTGAATTTATTAATTTTGGTATGATTCGAGTAATAAGAATTTTAATGTAAGAGAATTTTCGGCAAGTGAACGTTTTTGTATATGAAATTAAATTTATATTAATAATGTTATTTTGAATAAACTTATGTAATTTGAAAAATAATTATTAAACTGATGTTAGAATTTTATTTTTTTTTAATAAGAAGATTAGTATAAAAAATTGTGAAATTTAATAATCAATGTTTGTATATCACTTAAAATTAATAATCAATTACATTATGATAAAATTAAAAATATGCTACAAATCATTGTACATATACCCATTTTAAAATTAAGGCAGTGATTGAATATCAAAAATCTAAACAGCACATACCCATCTTTTTTGTTATACTTCCAGTAGTTTAAATTACGTAAAAATATTAGACATATTCATTTTGTAAAATTATATACATATTGTACATATACTCATTTTATAATCATTATACAATATTACATCGAATTTTGTTTAATAAATGTCAATAGAAAAAAAATTGAAGTTACTAGAAATAGGTTTTTACAAGTTACATAAATAAACTATACTTATATGGAAAAATTAAAACGAAGCGCGGATAAAGAGATCTAAAAGTACGTATTAAGAAATAAATACATGTGAAAATTTATAAAAAGATTAAATACATGTTTAATAAATACTTCATCCGTCCCACAAAGATATAGCCATTTTTTTCACATAGATTAAGAAATTTCATTAAATGTAATTGGAACCATAATTTATTTTTTTCACATTTTTTTTATTATACCCTCATTTATTCTACTATAATAAATATATTGATTTAGAAGATGAACATACATTTTTTTTTATCTTTTCTATATGAGATGGGTATTTATTAGGTAAAGTTAATTGTTTTGGAGTTGATAACAATGTAATTAAATAAAGGTACATTAGTAAAAAGAAAATTTTAATGCATCTTTAAAAAGCAAGTGGACTATAATTCGGGACAGACGAAAAAGGAATAGTAAACTATCTTTGCAGGATGGAGAAAGTATAAATTAAGAGATAAATTCATGGTTAAGAAATACTTGTTTGTTTTTATCACCTTTAAAATTAGTTAGAAGATAAATTAATTAAGAGATAAATATAGGCGGTCGAATTAAAATATAAAGCCTGAAATTAAATCCGAACCACCCGTTAAAAAGATAAATAAAAGTTATATTTAAGTCATCAGATTAAAATATAAAATCTCATATTAAATTTAAACCACTAGTTAAGAAGATAAATATAAAAAATTTTAGGGACAATTAAAAAAAAGGTCTTATTAGAGAAAGATTTTCACACTAAAGCCAATGAATATTTTTTTTGTAAATAAAGGGCCTATTTTTTATTTTATTAATAATATGACGTGTTTTTTTTTCATTATAAAATGACATCCCAACTCTTAAAATAAACTAAAAAATACCAATATGCATTAAAATATGGATTACAATATGAACTTTACAGTCTATATTTCACTGCAATATGAACTTTGCAGTACATATTTTACTGCAATATGAACTTTGCAGTCCATATTTTTGGTGCAAAGTTCATATTGCAATCCATATTTTACTGTAATGTGAACTTTGCAGTCCATATTTCTAATGCAAAGTTCATATTGCACTCCATATTTCACTGCAATATTCATATTTTTTGTGCAAATTTCATAAAGAAAGGGTAATTTAGGTAATATATAACATGTTTTTATTAATTAAATGATATTCAAATTTATTCAAATACCTTCATTTAAAATATAAAATAAAATAAGCCTCTTACACTAATTACCAACACTAATTACCAATTAAAAATAGGCCCTTCATTCCAAAAAATATTATTCATTAAAATTTTAGTAAAAATCAATATGTAATAATACCTTCTACTTAATTTCTAATTTTATTATTACAAGATTGACATGATTTATTAATAAATATATATTAATAGAATCGGTGAGAAAGCGACAATTCGAGTAGAACTTATCCTTTGCAACTAATTTTTTTATGAAGATTCGAAAAAGTATTCTCGGGTATTACATAAACCAGTTCGCAAGCCGCAAAAGCAAATAGCCTTTTCAAATTAGAAGGTCAACTAAAGAAACCACACTAGGCACTTGTTCCAGCTGCAAAATGGATAATAATAATAACAATAATTAAACAAACACAAACTTTAATATATTATATAATATAATATTCATTCATGTATATAGATAGATAAATAATAGATATTGAGTTTGAGAGTGTCCATGCAAAATACATCAAAAGCTAATAAAACCTGCAAATATATAACTAAAAAAAAGTACACAAACCGCGTACGGTCGCCAACTTAATTGAAATTAAAAACAACACTTAACATTCCTTTTCAAACAATAATTTTTTGATTGTAAGGATAGCTAACTTTTTTTTTTTTTTTTTCAAAAAAAAAAAAAAAAAAAAAAAAAAAAACAAAACAAAGGAAAGAAGAGAAATTAAACTTGTTACGTTGTTTGTCAAGCATTTTGCATTTTAGCAGCAAAAACACCGACAAGTTCTGGATACTGAAAAATATCACCAAACACATCCTCCTGAGACGCCGGCATCTCGTTGTACTCCCCAAACTGCTGTGGAATAACGCCCTGCGGATGCTGATAGTCCAAATAGAGACGACCAAACTGATCGTCTTCAATTCCCTTTGACATTTCATCAAACGTTTGTTGTCCTGATGAAAATTCAGGCAATGATTCAACATTGATGCTTTCTGAATTCACCACTTCAGGTTTTGGGAAAAATCCGTTTAGTACCTCCTGCAATAAACCTGAATCCGAGCTCTCTGATTGAAAGAAGTCCATTGGCATATTATCAGCGGCATTAGTTTGATGGTTATCATGATCAAACTTTAGCAGACTCGCAGACGATGTAAATCCGGAACACGTGTTAATGTTTGATTGGTTCACCGTTTGCACTGCACTGTAAGTAGAGTCGTTCAGGTATGCAGTGTTGTTGTGTTCGTTAAAGTAGGGAGTGGTACAAGCGGACATTGCACTGGAAGAGTTGAGAAGGTCACGAAAGAGGAGCATGTTAAGGGGATTTGTTCTCTGCGGTTGAGAGTACTGGGACCCAGATAAATCAGCAACCTGCGGACTCGAGGAGAAGCTGGACGGTTGCACAAACTGGTATGAGGGGGAGGGTATGTCCCTAAGGGACGGATGAGATCGTTTTCCGTAGTTGAACGGGGGAGGGTTGAGATTCTCGGTAACAGCGTGAGTAGGTGGGATTGGATACACGAAATTAGTTCTCGCCTTGGAACCGCGCATGGCGCGTGCGGCACAGTCGTACGCGCACGCCGCCTCCTCGGCGGTGTCGAAGGTGCCTAGCCAACGCCTCTCTTTCGACTGTGGGTCCCTAATCTCAGCCGCGTAACGGCCCCAAGGGCGGCGGCGTACTCCGCGGTATCTCATGTTGCCGGCCGTGGTGGAGCCGTCTTTTAGCGGCCTCTTGTTGGTGTTGGTGGTGGTGGTGGACCTCTTAGAGATAGGTGGTTGGTGGGGTTCGGATTCCGTGGCGTGGCTGAGACCGTTAAGCCTACGCAGGGCTTCTTCCATTTTGACAGAAAAATAAGAATAGCAGTTTGAGAATTTAATAGAGAGAAAGGGAAAACAAACACTCTAAAACAAATGTAGTTGTTATCAGAGATGACCAGAGTATTTTTAACTGGGGTCTAGCTGTTTTATACGCGGAATTTATGTACGGAGCTCTCCTTCTGGGTGAGGATGTATTTATAGTCCTAATTCACACACACACATATATATTGGATACAACCATACGTAGGTCTAGCAATGAGTTGTATCCGGTTTAATTTTATGTTAGATTAAATTTGTGTCGGGTGAAATTTTTCTTCATATATATACGACTCGTTTAATAAACGGGTGAACAATTTAAACACATACTCGACTCGTTTAATTAGCAAATTAAATGACGGAATTTATTTTAACATATTTAAGATAAACAGTTCTATTTGAATCGTATACGAATAATCTTTAGTGACCAGCTAATAATTTAATAAAGTAATTAACCATAAAAATATATACACTCAATAAATTATGTATATGCAACAACAATAATTAAAAACCAAAGTATATTGTAATTATATTGGAACTTGAGATTTCAAAAGTCAAAAATTTGGGGGACATGTAATTAGTGAGAAAAAAATGAATGGCCATGATATGAGGTAAAAAATTTAATACAAAATTTAAAAATTTTTAAAAGTATTAGGTAAATATGTATTTATCTTATATAGGTTATATATGTTACTAACGGGTTTTACAAGACCCGAAATCAATTCATAATTCTATCGGATTAAACGCGTTTTTTTTGGATGTCATGAATTTATAAAATATTGACTCATTTAATTAACAGGTTTGACGAGTTAACTTGATTATGACCCACATCCGTTAAGGGTTCATCCTAATCCGATAAATTTGTGTTGCGTTATCGTGTTGTGTTATAAATTACCCACTCTATCTATATGCATTCGAGAGATATCGAATTCAAGTCTCATTCGAATTTAAAAAAGTTAATTGTGTTGAAAGGGAAAAGTCTTGTACATCTATTTTTAACTTTTTAAAAAATTATGTGCATTGTTAAAAATATTTAAAATATATATGTGTGTGTGCATGTCTTTACAACGTGTCTATGCATGTATGCATGTGTGTATATAATTCAAATGAATCGGATTTCAAATTGAAAGTGAAAATTAACATTTTCAAGTTGTACCATTAGTCTTCAGGAATTGTCACATGATTACGCAGCTTAACATCCATAGTCAATTTATCATATATTGTCTCTCTCTCTTAAATTGTTACTCTTAATTTTTATTAATAAATAAATATCTTAAATTAATAGTTTCACTCTAATTTCTCAATTTTTTTTTCAAAATAAATAAATAAATTAAGGATCTTTTTAATAATAAGATGAAAAATTATATAAAAAATAATCGATTTATGCGATAAGTTATAAAATAAGTTGAGGGTGCGGTAAGATGGTTCTTAAATGGAAAACCAACTCTTTAGTTAATGAAGAAAGAATTTTTTTTTATTTTTTTTTTTTGGCAAAAAAGAGAAAATAAAATGATACAGAATATCTACTCGTAAAAAGTGAAGACCATTTCATAACTTTTTTCAATTTATTTTTTATCTTCTCACACAAATTCTAATATTTTATCTATTATTTTCTATTTTATCGTCAAAAGGGCCCAAATAGCCTCATTTATTTTTCGTAACATATAGTATATGTATATAGAATCTCATAATAAAAAATAAATTGTATTATTTTATATTCATAAGGGTAAAACTTGTATTTTAATAAAAAGTAATTAAAACTAAAATAAGACTATTATTTAATCTTATGTTTCGAATTACAAATGTGAAATTTAAAATCTTAACCATTATTTGACATATGATATCAAATTAATTATGCATGGATGGAACGATGCTATTGGACATATGATATGATTTTGTTCCAATGTGGTTAGAGTCCCTCTTTTCCCGATGTAATTTTTCCACATTATTTGTTTTCCATTTCCGAAAAGTTTAATTAGTTGTTCATCTACCTGCTGTGCAGACATTATTTAGCCCTGTAAATTTTTTATTGTGTTCTGAGCCATCCACGGTAATTTTTCCTGACGCGAAGACAAGGGGGGGAAATCCTATTTTTGACATACAAAAAAATATCTCGCTTGATTTTGAAAAACAGAAAAAGAAATCTCACTTCGAAGTACCTAGTCTCATAAATAAAATAAAACAAAACCAATTGCCAAAACTATAAAACATAATGTGTGTAATTACATCTACTTGCAAAACAATACGTTCATTTAGAAAAAATATAAGGAATAATAATTTTCGAAACAAGTCTTTGCTAATCTATTAGTTACTATTGTTTTTATCTTATTGGACAAGTGCATAAGATTACGAGGCGTTTGATAAAATTAATTCTTGTTTGATAGTTTTAACGTTATTATTTTTTAAAATGAGTGTCAAATATATTTGGTCAGAGTCACCATCTATCTTTTATTTTTGTCTCATTAGTCGAAAGTAAAGATATGTTATGAATATGATATTTTCAGCTACTGAACAATTCCTGACAAAAAAAAGAAAAGAAAAAACATATAAAAGTTTCAGAATATACGAGAAAACAAAATTGTTTTGGAATGTGAAAACATATGGAAATATTTTTAGCTTTTTAAATAAATTAATTTAGCTATAATTTATATCCAGGCCAATTTTTGAAATTTGGTTGTGACAGATGCGAGATATTCAATAGTATTTGAGTTCGTCTATTTCCGAGAGTAATGACTAATGAAGATGTAGGCAGGAACTGTTAAAATTGATTGATGGGGATGGCAGATATTAATGGATAATAATTACAGTACTACTTAACGTTTGAAAGAGGTTACTAATTTACATTAATATAAATTAAAAAAATATTATTCTTACATATAAATTTTATCACCTATTTTTATTTAATTTATTAAATAAATTATATATTTATTATATTTTATAAAAGTATGACTTATTTAATATATCTAGTAAAAATATATCACTTTAGAGTTGAGAGAAATTCTTTAAATGCTGTAATAAAAAGAAGAGCATTCAAATGTAATATTTTATCATTTAAATTTACATTTGTATATTATTTTAAGCATAGACATATTTGTTTTGACCATAATAAAGCCATCAATTAATTAAAATCCATGACTATTTGTATCAAAAATAAATAAAATATTTAAGGAGGCATTATGACTATTAACACTACGTATGAATATAGTATCACTTTAATAATATTTCTTTAGTTACATTATACACTTTTTATAGTGACAAACTATTAATGTGAATTGTGCAACCGAACAATATCGAACTTTTATCTAGGAAGTTCGAATTTCAATTAGCACAACATGCAACCGTGCTATAGAATTATATATTGTCACTATATATAATTTTTGTAATTGATATCCCCCACTATATTCTACTTTAACTAACAAGTAACATCTTTTTTGAGAAGTAAATAAAGTTAGATAGAGGAGAGGGGTTGGCCTAATGATAGGCAACTTCCACCCTTATCTTAAGGTCAAGAGTTCGACTCATGGGGGCAGGTGGGGGGTTTTCTTTATTTATAAAATTAAAAGAGAAACTTAGACCTTCCTTAATTTAAAAAAAAAAAGTAAATAAAGTTAGATAATTAATGGGATAAATAAGTATTCTAGGAGTATAAAAGTTTGTTAAATGCATATGAAATGTCCAAACAATACATAAAATGTTAGTAAAATTTTGTCTAGAATTCTAAATAAGGTGTAATAATTCGATACTATAAAATATAGTAGGTTTATTAGCAGTCCAATGTATTCTTTTTTTTTCGGTGATCCCTTAGTAATCTTCTAATACTTCAGTGTGATCTAGAATACTTTATTTATAATTTGTTATAAATTTTTATATATCAAAAGACATAGGTGAAATGTTAAAAATTATACCCATAAGTAATATAAGCTCAATATTTAAAAAAATAAAAAATGAAACGAAGAGTGTTAGCATCCGATCCACACGTCGCAATCCAACATGCAATGAGTCATGATTCTCGGGCAAACGGGGAAAAGTAGAGCCAAATGTTTGTTCTCTTATTTTATTGGAAGCTGAAGATCTCTCTCTCTCTCTCTCTCTATATATATATATATATATGTATGTATTTGTGGGACCTCAAGATTATCGTTCTGAATGATTATACTGGCGGCGCTCAGAACTTGTTCCTCCCACTTTTGGGTATCCAACCTTTAATTGTAGGTCAAATATATTTTTAACTTGTTTTATTATATTAATCCACAAATATTGTATCATCATATTTTTAAGTCATTTATGTGTGGGTTATACTTGAGTTTTAGACAATAAAATGGGGCATCAAAATCCTACGGGGTGGGTTTTATGCATGTTCACATGGGTTTGTCTGATGTAGTAGGGGGGAGGGGGGAGGGGGGGGGGGGGGGGGGGGGGTCTAAAAGGTACGAATAGGGTCTTTATGAGATGGTGGGTTTAGGGGTTCTATTTAATCGGGATACATATATAAAAAAACTAAAAGTTGTACGAGTCAGAAAAAGAAGGTAAGCTTGTCTACTAAAACCCTAAAGAAATATCTCCTATTCTCTCTTTACTTGATCGAGTCTTGGTTTTTCCCATATTGTGCTAATGGATTTAAGGATTTTTTTTTAATTTATAAATTTTTAGGGCTTTGAGAATTTGGTTTTTTTAAAAAAAAAAAAAACAAAAAAACTTCAAGTTAGTATAGAGTTCTTCAACTTTTTTTTAAATGATGCAATCATTAAAAAATAATATATCTATATGTGACAAAACTTAGATACATGATTTTTTTTCGATAAATATTCTATTTCTCAATTACAAATGTTTTTGTGAACAAAAGAAATAGGAGATTTATGATTTAGAAAATGCCAAAAGATACTAAAAGAAGTATTCACTGAAATTGCATCATTTAAAATAAAAGTTAGAAGAATACATTTTAACAAAAAAATTACTTAGAATCTGAAAAAAAAATTAAAAAATCTAGATTTATTGGCAAAATTCTGAGTAATTTATTCGAATTTTTGATGATTTGAATTGAAGATTTTAGAAACGATACACGGAACAAATCAAAAAGAACTTCACCGGATAAGATTTGAAACTTAATTTGGCCTTGAAGATCATTTTAATTTTCTCATGTATCCATGTTTCAGCACATGAGATGAAGTGAACATCTTAACTACAGTTTTTTCTGCTATAAAAATAAAAAAAAAAATTATGTAAGTATTCTAATATTCCAAACGTTTTAACATAAAAAAATATATATTAGCATTTTAAGAGTTTATTCTAGTACTTCAAAATGTCACAAGGACAATGTTGCACTCTTATGCACATGGGGCCCACCAATTAAGTCATATAATAATAATATTATCTCTAATTTAAATATATTTGAACTACAACTATTGAATATTATCTTAAAATATATCGTTATGTACTTTGACACTCCCCTACTTATTTATTTATTTTTTAATCAAAAGGATAAATCTTTGTTTATGGGCAGTGTTATTTACACCTGTTATTTCTGTCACAAGTATTACCAATGTAACAAACACCATTCAAATGTAAATTTTTAATTAGTGACACCCCATAAGACTCGCCTAATGAGAGGTGAGTACAGATGCACACACTCGTCCCATTTGAGGAGAGTTTGTTTATAATAACTTGTCTAACATCAGACAATGGAGGACTAGAGTATTTTTCAAATAAGGTTCGCCTAATGAGAGGTGAGTGCACTTACATAAACTTGACTCACATGAGGAGAGTGTGTTGCTAAGCACTCGTCTAATATCAGGCGATAGAATTAAATGTCTGTGACAAATAAGGTGGTGTTAAAATATATTTTTGGTTATATTTTGGATGGTGTTGCTTGTGATAGGAATGGGGGATGTAAATAACAACACCTTTGCTTGTTAACCCTTATTGAGCTTTACAATTTTCGGATGTAAGATTTATGATTTACAATTTTCGGATGTAATATTATTGCAATTTTTCATATTTAATATTTAGGTGTATGTTCTTTTTAAGACCACAAGTAGGGTAGATTTGGTACAATACCGTACCATACCAAATGTACTATATACCAAATCGAAATTTTGGTACGCCAAAATCTATTATCGCTGGCATACCAAAATTTTTGGTGCGGTAAAATATACCAAAAAAAATTGGTCCGGTACAGTAGATTACAAAAAAAAATCAAGCTTACAAATAAAGAAAAAACCAATGGCCCTTTTTATAAACTAAATCCAATAATGGGCACGATTCCGATTTTCAAAAGTGGCACAAAACAAACTCATATAAAAAACAAACAATAAAAAAGTTTAAATTATAAGCCAAACTCCAATTCAAAAATCAAATAAAATATCCAATTATTAAACTAATCAACTTTTAGACAAAGAAGCTCGCGGAGGAAAAAGAATGTTTTTTTGGATTTGTAGTTATTAAAATGCATGTTAAATTAAACCCAAATTATAACTTCAATTTAAATAAAAATGTTCTTAAGAAACATGATAAGAGGCTAAGAGCAGAAATTTTCTTAAAATAGTTAGAGTAGTATTTAGTAGGTTTTTCTATCAAAAAAGAGAAATAAGTTATTTAGTGGGTTCTTACCAAGTTCTTTAGTACATTTAGACAAAACAAAACAACATAAAACAATTATACAAATATAGAGAAATTACACCTAGATAAACAACTAAAAGTGAATGAAATCCACTCTAAAGGAAAAGAGCCCCTAAGCTTTTCTTTAGCAACCTAATCGAGGAACAAAATGAAAACTACATACTAAGTGATGAGAGTGAATAATATTGAAAATTATCCATTGATCTAATTATCTGAAATCTAAATCTGGACCGTCCAGTGATCTAAATTTAATTATCTAAAATCTAAATGTTGTGGTATTTATTATTAATGATACAATTGGTAATGATACGGTATGGTATACTATGGTGCATACCAATATTTTAGTATGGTACGCTATACCATCGGTATTGATTTTCAGTATTAATACCGTGCCATAATATTTTAATATGATGCAAATACCTATCGGTACTATATCATTATCAAATTTTGGTACACTTTAGTTATAGTACAAGTTGGTACGATAATATATTAATATAAAAATCCACCCTTAGACCGCAAGCATACTAATGAATTTCTTAGCCTACTTTCCTACGACGCAATGCATAGCCAGAGGTGAGTGAATAAATTAAAATGGTGAATAGTGAATGCACTGAAGCAGTGGCAGGCAGAAGAAGAGGAGAAATGAGTAGTGGCACCTTTTTAATTAATTAAATTTAATATTTACAAACTATTCTTTAAGTTTTTGTATTTTATAATTAGGTCCCCTCAAGTTTATTTTTATACACATAAGTTCCTAAATTTTTTATTTTTTTAAATGGCCAAGCCAAGGAGGGGCAGCTGCCACCCCACCACACAGCTTCGCCACTGTGCATAGCCTCTCTCAAATATTCTCAACAACAGGTAAATTTGGTATTTCGGAAAAAAGAGATAGATATACCAAAATTAGTAACTTTTAACATGAATAAATAATTTGTCCCCAAAAAGAATGCATATATAATAAAATTGAAGGAGTATATAATAAAATCCTCATCGATTATTAAAATACTTTATATCAATAACATGCTACATACAAATTACATCATAAAGTATTAGATATACTAGTGATTGTTAGGGATGGCAACATGTCGGGTTCGGGTCGGGTTTATAAATTTCATCCTCATCCCCGCTATAAAAAACTATCCCCATCCCTGCCTCCGTCCCCGGTTCCCCAAATCAGGTAATCCCCATCCCCGTCTCCGTCGGGTATCGGGTCCCCGCGGGAATCCCCAACAATATTTTTTTTTTGAAAAAAATAAATAAATAAGAAGAAAAGTGAGTTAAAAATAATATAATATTATATAAATATATGTACATATATAAATAAAATTATATATATACAATGAACAATGAAATTTTATATAAATATATATTTTATCTACATATATTCACACATATATATAAGCATAAAGTTAAAAAAAACACAAAATTAAGTATATCGGGGCGGGTACGGATCAGAGACTCTCATACCCGAACCCGACCCGAATCCGCCCCCGCACCCGATTATTTGTCCCCATACCCACCCCCATTAGGTCAGATACCCGCGGGTACTCGAACCCGTGGATATTTTTGCCATCCCTAGTGATTGTAATGAAGTCCAATAAAGGAGGTAAATATAAAAGGGTGTAGTTGACAAAAACTGAGTCGCTAGTTGTTTTACCTTTCCTCAACGACAGGTTGTTTAATGCCAAGATTTGTCAAGATTTGTTTACTGTCACTTTATCAAAAGGTCGTCATTTAGTATTATTTCTGTTTACTCCTGAAAATATTTGTTAGAAGATTTGTTTACTGTCACTTTATCAAAATGTATTTTTAACAATTTTAAATTTTTTTAATGATATTTTATATGAATTTTCTAGATTTTTTTTAATTATTAAAGAGATTTTAGGGTATTAAAATAACAAAGTGCTAATATTATAACACAATTAGGGTGTGTTTGATTGGTATAATTTTCCATGAAAAATGGAGATTTTCGACCCAAGTTGACACTTTTGGTGTGTTTGATTGCTAATATTTATTAGGTTGTCAAATTTTATCCTTTTGCAATCATTGCTATATTTTCCACCAAAAGAAGGAAAATGTTTTCTTAGGGGGGTTGTTTTTATTTTCCGGGCAATTACACATTTTTCGAGACAAAATTTTATATATTTTCTACATTAAACATGCTATAACTTAAAATACAAAATTCAAAATTTAATAAAAATTTAATATTTAAAATCTACTAATCAAGATCAATTAAACAAGATCCATCATGACTATAGAATTATGTAAAAAAAATACCAATAATTTTTTCTACATTAAAAATGCCATAATACAACCAATGTTTTTCGGGCAGAAAATTAAGGCAATCAAACACATTTAATTGACATTTTCCCTGCAACTCAATTCTAGACAATTCAATTGCCTGAAACTTATTTTCTTTCCATGCAAATTCTATCTTTGCAATCAAACGCACCCTTATTCTTTCACTCTTATATATTCTTTGTACATATCTTATTTTTTATACATTAACAAATAGCAATTAAAAATTACTTTTAATACCACTAATTATGAAGAATCTTTGTAATAGTTGGAGCATTCACAAGCCAGATTTAAGATTCTTCGTTCTTACGTTGGTGGCTTCTTGTGATGACTCACCTGCGTGAGGAGGCTTCATTAAAATGATTGGCGATTGGAGAGTGCTACCAGAATTTTTACTTTTGCTAACTAGCATTAAGTTAAAAAAAATAAAATTACAAACAGCAGTGTCGAGAAATAGGGGCAAGGGGGTTAATTGACCCCTCTTTTTTTTAAAATGTGTTTGTTATAAAATTTTAAGGTTATTGTAAGGTTTTTAAAAAAATTAGTGTCTTTATATATATATATATATATATAAGGTTTATGTTTTATGCTTTTGTCCAAGTAAATCACTAAGGTAAAAAATGTTTTCTGTTTCTACCCTCTTTTGTTTTCAATTTTTAAAATATGTCTCCGCAAGAACTCCAAACCTCACGTTCTTTCCGCCATAAACCCCTTTCATGCTTCTCTCTTAGACTCTCACCCTCTCTGGCTCTTCTTTTTTGCAGCCTCTTAACTTAATTTAATACTTTAAGAAATCTTGTTTGTTTTTGTTGATTTTGTACATTATATATTGTTTGATATTTTATATTGTTATTTGTTTCATATTTGATATTTTATTTTGCTTGTTGTTGGTTGTTTGATGTTTGATTTATTACCGTTATAACTTTAGCCCCATTTCGGTAATTTTAGTTACCCTTAATTTTGTAATTTGTAATTATAATCAATGCTTTTTGTTGAATTGTATGAAAGACTTACACTATTATGTTTAAATTAAAATATTTTCCTTACTATTAATTAAATTTTTTCATCTTATTTTAGTTGTTTCAAAATACATTATTATGGTGCATGCTCACTTTCACCCCTCTTCGTTCAAATCCTGCCTTCGCCACTAATTGCAGTTAAGAATAACACAATGTATATGTGTGTATATATATATATATAAAATAATATGTAAGTATATATATGTATATATACATATGTCAATTTTTAGTAGTCGAATTTAAATACTCTTAAAATGGTCACTTGTGGTGCAAATGACAATTTTATACCAGCTATAATGGTCAGAGTGGAAAAAAATATCAAAGTGAGATTCAATCAATAGTTTGCAAGAATAAATAGTGCTTTTTAAAGTTTAAGGAACCTAAGAGGAACTAGCCCTATAGTTTTGGGGTCGTTTGCATAGATTACGCTTTTTTATAATTAATAAACATTATACTCCCACCGAATGTTTCAAGATATTACAACAACATTCACGTACTTCCAAAATTTATACAAATGTCAGAAAAATGATAATACACCTACCCAAAAATTTCCAAAGTTAAGCCCCACTATTCCCTTCGTGTTTGATTGGCCGGATTAAGAGAGGGGATAGGATTAAATAATCCTATCCTTTGTTTGGTGCTTTACCGGATGGGATACATTGAGGGATTATTAATCCGGACTTACTCCTTTATCCTCCAAAGAACCGGATAACACAATCCCACTTTAGAGGTGGGATTGTGTTATCCGGTTCTTTGGAGGATAAAGGAGCAAGTTAAAAAAGACAATTTTATCCTAAATATTAATAAAAACCCTACTCTATTTTATTCTCTCAGCCACCAAAAAAAACTGCTGCGTGAATTTTTGAAGCTTGCCGTCTTGCTCCACTACAGCGCAAATCTCCACGGCAGTAAGACCAACCATAAACTTCTGCTTTGTTTAATTTATTAATATATATATATATATATATATATGGCTTTGTTTAATTTATTAATATATATATATGGCTTTGTTTAATTTATTAATATATATATATATGGCTTTGTTTCATTTATTAATATATATATGTGTGTCATCGTCTTCATCTTTTATTATATATATGTGTGTCATCATCTTCATCTTTTATTATTAATTAACTAATATATACATTGATGCAACTTATGATATATATACATTGATGCAACTTATGATATATATACATTGATGCAATTTATGGTTCCTCTTCTTTTATTAATTAATTAATTAATATATAATGAGAGAAATTGAAGTGATGTTTCTTCTTCTTTTATTAATATATATTGATTCAACAAATTGACTCTACAACTAAATCTCCAAGTATATATAATGCTGTTTGTATCTTTTTGGGTGAATTCTCATGCTTTTTTTTTTTAGAAAATCGTATGTAAGTAGAATTTAATAAAAAATAATTTAATATATTACAATATGCAATATATTACATAGTATGCAATATATTACATACTAAAAAGAAAATAAGTATATACACGGATTAATAGTTGAACAAACAAACAAATAAGTATGTAAAAGCAAATACGTATAACTAAAGGAGATTTGTGTTATAGTATACCAAAGTTAAAGAAGAATACTAAACATACAATCATACTATTTCGATTACAATACAGTTATACCTTCTTATTTTTTTAAGTATTCTCTGGCATTTTTTGAGGTTTACGCTAAAAAGAAAATTTTAGAGTAAGCTTTTAGAAGATTTGTTTACACTAAAAAGAGAATTATACTAAAAGAAATACTAAAGGAGATTTAGTATACCAAAATTATACTAAAGGAGATTTGTGTTCTAGTATACTAAAGGAGATTTGTGTTCTAGTATGATCATTTATCTTATCTTATTTTTTTGCAATTATTTAAATTTAATAATTATAATATTTTTTTCTTGAATTTAGTGAAATTGTTATAATTTACCTTGCTAAATGCACAATAAGGGTATATCAGTAAAACTCGTAAAACAATAATCCTATCCGGTACATTTCAAACACTGGATTGGATTATAATATCTTATCCGGTCATTTAATCCGGGACTATGTCAAACGCGAGATTGGAATAAATGTTATCCGACTAATCTTTATCCTATCCTATCCGACCCTTATTTTATCCAATCCGGCCTTTTTATCCGACTCGTCAAACGCAGCCTTAGTGCCCACGTTAGGCCGTTAGATGGGTGTTACTTTGCATAAATAGAGTTATGTTATAAATAAAGATTCTCTTATTTTTAAGCCCCACTAGCCCCTTAGAAATAATTTATATAATAAGTAGACCACATCCTCTAAAATTTGTTACAAACTTCAATTTGAAAGTGGGTTTATTGAAAAATTAATATAGATATATATATATATATATATATATATGTATGTATATTTTCGGCCATTAAAATATTTGATAATCATGTCACCCACTTCTAGTTTAAATTTTTCAATGAAATTTCGGGGAGATAATCTACTTACTTTCTAGGTCATCACTACAAATTTTCATAAAAAAAATCATCTATTTGCTCGTTCAAATGAGATTTTCTTTTTTTTTTAATGTTGTATAGATTTTACTTATACAAAATATTTTTTATCCTAAATTAAGCATTCACTTTTCGTTAGTATTTTTTATCCCAGATTTGAGAGTTGTTAAGCTATACTTTATATTCTTCATTTTAATAAAAAAAAATTTGGGAGTGGCCATTGTTGCAAAATTATAGTGTAAGCAATTTTACATTCTAGAATTAAAATGCTAAAAAACCGTAGAGTAAAAAGGAGTCAAGTCTTGTGTATCACACAAACTACTTAAAATAATTATGCCACCTTAAGCACCAAGGTGTCGCTCTCGACGAACGAAAAAAATGTCAAAAATGTATCACCAAAACGAGCAGAGAAAGAAGAAATGGAACTGTATAATAGATGAGATTGTATTTTTCGTGTATTCTAGTGTGGGAGAAGAGGACCTATATCAACAAAAACAAATATTTTTTACCTTAATATATATATATATTATAAATTAAATGTATATTTGTTATATTATATGATGCAATACTTTTAAAGCTTACTATATCATGTGATATAATTTTAAAGTTTACTGCATAAATGACAATTGTGTTTTGGTATATATATATATATTAGCTAATATTTGTGTTTACGGCAAGATTCGATTTTGCCTATATATAATTAGTGACACTATCTAAAATCATATTTATTGATTTTTTTATATTTGTAATGACTAGTAATTTTAATAATTTTTTATCTTTTATTAATAGTTCTTATTCTAATTTTGCTATTTCGTAGAGAAATTAATTTTAACATTATCCTAAAAAAGTAGTAGTATACTTTTAATTTAAGAGCAAGAGGAATTAAATTTTCCAAAACGGCACTAATTTTAAATTTTAATCTTAATCACATTTTAAAAATATAACTGTATGCATATTATTCAAATAGTGTTAAAATAAAATAAGTATGTCTAATTCCACTTCTATTATAATTAGGGATAGGAAATGGCCCGATTTGACAGATTTTCGACTAAGCAAACCCCAATATAAGGTAGACTGTTTCTTTTTTCTTTTACAATCCAAAAAAATATGAGTTATAAATGGCTTAAATTCAAGTTCACATAAATTTTATCCATCTGACTCCATCTTTTCTATAATATAATATTTCTTCTTTATATACCCTTATAATACAATATAATTACAACGAATGAAAATAGGAAGAGTGAGTTAAGGTTTATACATATAGTAAAGTATACATGGTAGATTTTTTTTTAAATAAATATATTTTTAGTCAAGTTTAATTTCAATTAATCATATTTTTAAATATATCAAGTTCGAATTTGACAAAACCCTAAACTCAACTATTGCTTCCCTTCGAATAATGTTAATCCCAACATAAGCCTATTTATATAATTCCGTTAATATTTTTTGGATTATTAAAATTTAAATTTTTTTATCACATATAGGATATGTGTATTTTAGTAGAATCATCGAGTAAGTTTAAATTAATATATTCACATTTAGATCAACATAATATTTAAAAATTAGAATTAGGTTTCAGATAAAATAAAATTAGAATTAGGTTTCAGATAAAATAAAATTAGAATTAAAACATTTACTATATGACTAAACCTACCTATCTTTGACACGTGTTATTATTAGGTCATTTTGGACATAGTCACGAGGATTGTCGAGGCCCCGAAAAGACGTCTCTCTTTCATTAGATATATGAGTTTGTTTGAGTTCAAAATACTATATTTACATGTACCTAAGCTAGACATAACGAAAATCATATTTATTTTATATGGTACCCGTACTTATCACAATTAAAAATAATATCAGCCTTGGCGTCATGGTTGGTCAAAACTTTTTAGGATGAATATTTTATCATCCTAAATCCTAAATGTTATTACTAAGGTGATTTTATTTGTTATCAAACCAAATTTATAGGCTTTTTTAAAATAATCAGATTTAGAGTTCATTAATTATGATTAAGGACTATATAATTCTTTAACATAATCATTTTGCTTTTTGCATATACAATTTGTAAACTTTAAAAAACCAAATCATAAATAAATCAATGCCCTTAAAAAATGAATTTTAAATATTTTTAAATTAAAATTTATTATATTTTGAAGTTTTTAAAAAAGACGGAAAGAGAGAAAGATGACGTGACAGTGCAAATTAGACATGAACATGCACTACTATTACTCAAGATAATCTTTAATAGATAATCTATATGTTAAATAATACGAGGATGCTACAAATATAGAAAATCTATAATTTTTAATTAAACATAATAGGAATATATAAGAATACTGGAAATGCTATTATATAAATAATTTACATGTTAAATAATTTGGGACATATCGAAGATACATAAAGACTTTAATTTACAAATAAATATTTAATGGCTATAGAGATACAATTGGAATTTTTATAAGTTTTAAACTTTTTAATATAGTTAATTAACTAAATACTTATAATTTACAAATAAATATTTAATGGCTCTATAAATATAATTATAATTTTTATAGTTTTTAAATTCTTTAATATTATTAATTAACTAAATACCTATAATTTACAAATAAATATTTAATGGCTATAGAGATATTCAAATTTTTAAAGGTTTTAAACTCTTTCATATAATTAATTAACTAAATACATATTATTATAATCAATATTACCAACATGCCATAATAATCGTGGGACGTTGGATCAAAAGATAAACATCTACACTAAATCTGAACTACTAATTGAAAATATAAATATAAAGAGTCATTCTATATTAAAACTAGCATAATTTATTAATAGATATATTTATTTGAAACGCCACATGGTAAATGGGTTTGGGTTTGGTTTTGGTGTAGGTCAGTACTTATCCTCACTTCCGCTTGAAAGGTTATGGATTATATTCCTCTTCCAATTGGATTTTTAGCATTTTTAAAGGAAGAGATTTAAGACATTCTTTTCAAAAAATATATTTTCTTGTATTAATTTAAGTAATATAACTCACACTTTTATCATCACAATACGACTAAAAAAAATCTGTAGTGACAAATATTTTGTCCGTAAAATTAAATTTTTCAACACAAATCATATTTGTTACAAAATATTTTGCCTCAACATGGCACTAAAATTGCATCACTAAAAGTCTTTAGTAAAAAAATGAATTTTGTAATAAAAGTTTTAGTCTCTAAATGTCCTGCATCATTTAAATGTTGTGCTATAGTAAGGGAACGTTATTTAGTCACAACTCTGAATTTCGTTAACAATCTCGACTTTCGTAACTTTTGTGACGAATTTTATATTTTATCACTAGAGAAATATATTAGCGACAAAACACAAATTTTTATTACTAGAAAAGTGCATTCTACAACAAAAATATGTTTCACCACAAAAAAGGTACACATTTTAATAAAAAGTCATCTTCGTTACAAGTAGTTTATGACTAAATCAACGGTTTGTATTTCTATTTATCATTGTAAATGTCTTAACTATACCATTAGGGACTTAGCAGAGTAAGATAAGAATGCACTGCAATAACATATTTTGAAAAAACTGAAAAAGAATTAAAGAAAAATAAAAATACATGTTAACTAATTAATTCTAGCTCAAAATAAAAATACATGTTAGATTTCAGCTTTTCATAAATATTATATTATTATACAACCTTTTTATATATATATATATATAATATATTAATGATATGTGATAGACCAGTAATTCAATTACAAAGAGAATTCTAACTTTTGATATCTTACTCCAAAGAGCGAGCTCTTACGAGTCGATCCTACTAATAATTTTTTTTCCATACAACCTTTGAAAATATCATTCACAAACCCATAATTACCAGGAGGTGCAGCAAACTTTTTATATGGATTTCTCCTCCATATATACTCCCTATTTTCCCATTTATCATATCGATCACTTAACTAATAAGAGAAATAATAATTAGAAAGATGTATAATATATTATGATTAGTACCTAACAGGTCCCCGTCCTCTAGAAAATCCATGACCTGGCTATTATGAGGCCGAATCTTTAGCATTAATTAACATCTTAATTAATGTAAGCATCTTAGAGCATTTACATTGTGTATAGTAGGGTTAGGTTGTAAAAGAATACGTTTAAAATATAAGCTTAACAAACTTTGTTAGTACATATGATAATTAAAATGGTGATCTAGACGTCCCACAATTAATCCATAGAAAACATACTCTCTTGATTGCGAGGGGTGGATTTTTATATCATTATTATTTGTTGGAAAAAAATAATACAAGTATCCTGTACCTGTATATGCAGCGGATTGATTTGGATCTTGCGCGATTAGCCTTACGATACTCGCGTTGTGTAGCGTTACACGAACGACTACCACTGTGCCCACAGCTTCAAGTACTCTCTACAAGGAACTCTAGGATATGCTTAAGAAAAGATGACGGACGCCTCTAATTATGTTGTGTATTGTGTGTTGTTATTTAGGTCTAAAGACCTAAATATATATCATTAGGCTTAAAGGGCTTTGAAACCCTAAGGCCCACTATGGGTGTCCCTGTTGGGTTAAACCAACAGGCCCAAAAACCAACATTATTGTACCAACCCGTACTATACCGTACTATTATTAAAGTGTACCGAATTTTAATAATAGTATAGTATCGACTGGTATTGTACCGTACCGAAATAATATGATACGGTACTGATATTGAAAATCAATACTGATGGTATACTATACTAATACCGAAATTTTGGTACGTACTATAGTATATATCGTACCGTACCATACCAATTGTATCATTAATACCAAATATTATTCTGTTTAAATTTTAATACCAAAATAATACAAATATACCACAACATTTACAAATAACATTTATATCAAGAGTTCATATTTGAGCTAAACAATGTTTCACTTTTATACTATCTTAAAGTTTCACTGTCTCACGCCGTCCCCCTCTCTCTTCTACAATTTTTTTTCTATTATTCTCTTTCGATTTGAAACCGTCAAAAACCTATACGGCACTACCACCCACCACCGTCATACACGATATTTAATTTCATTCACTTTATCTATCCCCGTCCTTTCCAATGCTACTGGACATATTTCAATATGTTTGAGGTTAATTTCTTATCTCTATAACTTTCATTTTATTTTCTCTCTTTTTTTTACTATATTCTGCACACACATGATGATGAATTAGCAATTTAAATAATATATCTACCTATCATTTAGTTTCCCTTAATTAATCAAAGGTTAATCATATTAAACTTTAAATATCAAATATTTATCTTCATTTTTTTAATCGTGTCAAACTTCAATCATTCAGTTTCTAAGTATTTGATAGATGTATACGTGTTGATTATAATTTAAAATGCAATAATATTTAAACATGGTTTAGTGTTTTTGAAATAATTGATTGCAAAAACTTAAATAAAAGTAAGTAACAATAACTTAAATATTTTGTTTTAGCAAAAAATGCTTATTTTTCATCGTTCACTTTCAATTTTATTTTCAGGATTGATTTTTTGGTAATGTTTCGTACCACACCATATCATACAAATATTTTAACATACTGAACTTCGGTATACTGAAAATTTGGTATGGTAATAATAATAAATTTTGGTGTATTAAATTTTCGGTACGGTACACGATACACTCGGTATAGTACGCTATTATACCAAAGCCACCCCGTGATATAAGACTACCACTGAGATAATCTTGGGTCGAATTGGAGCTCCCAAGGTCGAACTTCGGCGTTGTCAAAATAATGCTTGGCCAACGACAACCATGAACCGCGAGCGGAGATTAGTCGAGGTGTGCGAAAGTTAGCCCGGATACCCTGTGGGGAACAAAAAAAAAAAACCAAAGCCACCCCTTATTTGCGCATGCCACATACACCAGCTACCAAGCGCTATAATGCTCTTTCTCTTTTGTGCAGTGCTTATTGCTATCCCAATTTAACTATACAATTTCATAAATACTAGGTGAATTTATTCGTACACCAATTTTTAACCCATAAATAAATCTCGATCGTTGGTGGCTCAACCCCAAAACCCAACAAAATATTATACAAAATTTAGCCGCTGTCCAAGTTAAGTATGCGTAATAATAATAATATCTTTATGCATCCCCGCGTGAAAATCCTACAGAGGATCCCCATTCTACAATATAGTTCTCATTTTAATTTAGATATTTTATTTAATTAATGAAAAAACTTTATCAGTGATACTATGCGAAGGAGACTATATATAGCTAGAAATGTGGTCATCGAGTGAAAGGCGGCTAATTAAAATTCTACAACTTAAAATACCACCTTGAAATTCTAGAATGGGGCAAAAAATATTCACATAAATTATTAATGTACTAGTAATATATGTGCCAATAAATAAAAAATTATGTTATTTTATTTTAAAATGAGTATCGTTTATTATACGAATGACTCAAACTTGCTCCTATTAACTCTCAAAGGCCTGTTGGAATTATATGATATTATTATAATATTTAGAGTAAAAACATATATGTAAATCGGTTCTAATTTAATGTGTTAAATTTACATGAATCTGAACTCAACTGAACCCATGTTGTGTCTATATTCTAACTCCGATACCCAACCAGATTTGAAAGAAAAAACACTTGTCTCATTAAAGTTGGCCTGTTTGGTTGAACTTGTCAAGTGGAGCATTTTTTCTATACCAAATTGTTATTTTAAAGTAGTTTTGATTTTCTCAAAAAAAAAATTACGTTTTTCTTTTTTTTAAGCTAAAAGTTTGTAGTTGTAACGAATTCTTAATTACGGTAACACGAAGCATCAAATAAATTTTGTTTTAATTTACCGTTTTTCTGACCCCCATGGATAAGGGCACAGCAACACTTTTGTATCAGATGTTAGATTCCATTACCCCCTTCGACTTTGGGCAAAATATATTGAAATATACTAATATAAATAAAGTGGTCAACTTATTTTGAATTCCTTTTCTGATCTCATGAGTTGGGATGAAACATTTTTTGTTTTGTTAAAATGTTAGATGAATTTGTTAAATTATACAACACAAGAAATAGAGAAATTATATTAATGAGCAAGAAATCCACAAGGGGTTACATTGTTACAATCTCACATCTATTTACAATGGAATTGACATGAATATATATACAAGTAAAGAAGGAAACAAGAAGCCTAAAATGAGGAAGAAAGGAGGAGACAAGGAGGGAAACATGGAGGAGGGAATAAAGGAAAAGAAGAATAATTCTAAGCTTTAATAATTACAAATAATAATGCTAATTTATGTTGGAGAATATCATCATTCAATATCATCATTTCTAACACCCCCCTTCAAACTCAAGGTGGCAAATGGGCGGTCAGCTTGAGTTTGGAAAGCAAATCCTGAAAGCGTCCTTTTACTACATGAGATGATCTCCAACAAATTGGAAAACTAGATCTAGAACATAATGATTATAATTACATAATTAAAGAAATTAAAGAACAAAACATAATGAATACGGAAGCAGTGGAGCATGAAAGCAGGAACATGGAGGCATGTGTGCAGGAGCATGGAGGCATGTGCTTAGATCTACTTTAACACCCCCCCTCAAGCTGAAGGAGGCTCTTAGGGATCCGAAGCTTGGATACGAGAAAACGGAATTTGGTTTTGATTTTTTTTTTTTTTTTTTTTTTTTTTTTTGACATGTTCGATGATTGACCGACAGACGGAACGGCGGTAACGGCGATGACGGGAGCCGACGGAACGGCGAGGTCCGGTGTAGAATTTCCGGAGGAAAAAACTTGATCTGAATACGCGAGCAGTACGTATAACAGTAACAAGAATTGAATCAGAATACTTGGAGGTACAGCGAAAGGCGACCCGCCGGAAATATTAAATTGAAGAGATTGAATATATATAGATATTTTTTTTTTTTTTTTTTTTTTTTTTAGAGAGGTGGAAGAGTAGCAGTGGTGCTAGTAGTCAATGATGGCCCTTTCTTTGGTTTTGGTTTTAGAGAGATAAACTGAAGTTTCGATATGAGAGGCGAGAGGTTTCCGAGGGTGTTGGTGGTGCGGAAGGAAGGGAACACACATTATTAAGATAAAAAAGAGAAAGGCGATGAATTCTGAGAATCATCAGCACCAAAATTCAAGATATCAGTGAAGTTAGAAGCAGAGAGCGAATTGTATCTTATATCTCCTAAGGTAGTCCAATCCGGAGTCATTAATCCGGCAACCTCCGCAACAGAACTAATTTGAGGAGACCCCTTTGAGAAACCATCCAAAGCAACTTGGTAATCTGACAGAGTCGGATATGCCGGCATATCCACTGCTGTCAGAGGATCCCCGTGTTCTGAAAGATTCACGGTCGGTAGATGGATATCAGGGGTTGATGAAAGGAGCTTTAAAAAACTTTTGTAGTGAGGATGCTCCAACAAATCTTCCTGGGTCGGAAGAACCCCAGGTTCTAGAGTATTCTCTGAGGGGCCAGATGGAGAAGCGAAGGAGCCTGGTGGGTGAGCAAGGGAGTCGGATGGATTGGCCCTTGAGGAACTTGCAGGAGGGTTAAAGGAGCCAGGTGGAGAGGCAAAGGAGCCGGATGGGTGAGTAAAGGAGCCGGATGGAGAAGCGAAGGAGCCTGGTGGGTGAGCAAGGGAGTC
Organism: Lonicera japonica; assembly: GCA_021464415.1. Lineage (NCBI taxonomy): Eukaryota > Viridiplantae > Streptophyta > Magnoliopsida > Dipsacales > Caprifoliaceae > Lonicera > Lonicera japonica. The sequence continues at coordinate 61,670,031 of CM038468.1, read as the reverse complement.
AGATGGATTGGCCCTTGAGGAACTTGCAGGAGGGTTAAAGGAGCCAGGTGGAGAGGCAAAGGAGCCGGATGGGTGAGTAAAGAAGCCGGATGGAGAAGCGAAGGAGCCTGGTGGGTGAGCAAGGGAGTCGGATGGATTGGCCCTTGAGGAACTTGCAGGAGGGTTAAAGGGGCCAGGTGGAGAGGCAAAGGAGCCGGATGGGTGAGTAAAGGAGCCTGATGGTAGGCAAATGACCTGGAGGCTGGAGATTTCTCCGGCAGTTTTCCGGTCGAACGGTGGCGGCGTCGACCAGAGCCGGATGGAGAAGCGAAGGAGCCTGGTGGGTGAGCAAGGGAGTCGGATGGATTGGCCCTTGAGGAACTTGCAGGAGGGACAAAGGAAAATGACGGATTAACCCTGGGAGACTCGCTGTCCAGTCGAGCCTCCAACGCCGTCATTCGTGACTGCAGAGCCTCAAGCTTTTGATCAAGAGAGGTAAGGAGGGCAGCGCATCCACCAGCAGGATTTAGGATTCTTGCCTTAGCTTCAAAGAGAAACGAATCGAGAGTTTCACGATGTTTGTGATCCGGTACGTGTTGTAAAAAAAATTCAACACTTTTTACCCCGAAAACGGAAAAGATTGTGTGATAATCTCGACGATGATACGCATTTGGAAAGATTTTAACTGATTCACAAGAAGGAGGACAAGCTCTGCGGCGAAAAGAGCAGGCAGGACATGGAGTACCTCGCTGGCGGATGCTGATCGACATGGCTGTTTGTATTGGATTTGAATGGGAGATTTGCAGTGAGGATGGTGCTATTGGGTGATTTGCAGTGAGGATGGTGTGTTTTGATTTTAATGGCAGGAAGCTGGTGAAAGGGTTAAAGGCGCCGATCTCGAAATTTGAATTTCGAATTTCGAGGTCAGAGCAAAAAGATGTCGGCATTTGATGATGGCGAGGGTTTGGAGTTTGCGGAATTTGCGGGTTGTCGGTTATGGTATGGATTAGGGGTTGTCGGTTATGGTATGACTGAGGAAATGGACGGTGTTGCTTGGGATTGACGGAGGAGAGAATCGGGAAGTTGAACGAGTGGATGAGTGGTGCAATGAGATCAACGGCTCTTGATGTTAGAATAGGAAAATAAGAAGGTTTAGGGGCTAGAATAGAAATATCAGAAAGTACAGGGGTGAATTTGTAAATATATCTGACGGTGTCTGGAATATTCCGTCAATTCTGACGGCAAGCAAACGGCGTTAACCGCTGACGTGGCTGACACGTGACTGACACGTGGCGCTGACTGGATGTCACGTGGCGGACACGTGACGCTGACTGGATGCCACGTGGCGCTGACTGGATGTCACGTGGCGGACACGTGGCGCTGACTGGATGTCACGTGGCGCTGGCGTGGATGCCACGTGGCGCTGTCGTGGATGCCACGTGGCGCTGACTGGATGCCACGTGGCGCTGACTGGATGCCACGTGGCGCTTTCTGAAAGCGACCTGTGGAATATTCCGTCAATTCTGACGGCAAGCAAACGGCGTTAACCGCTGACGTGGCTGACACGTGACTGACACGTGGCGCTGACTGGATGTCACGTGGCGGACACGTGACGCTGACTGGATGCCACGTGGCGCTGACTGGATGTCACTTGGCGCTGCCTGGATGACACGTGGCGCTAGTGTGTCAATGATGTGGCAGTGGCAGTTGCAGTTTGTAAGGAAATAGAGGAAAAATAAAATGCTATTAGTAGGAATCGAACCTTGCACTAAGCTGTGGTTACCTGATGGTCTTGCTAGCCAGGCTGAATGCTTCAATAATAATTATTTGGACGTGGTTTTATTTGAACAGGTTTGCTGCGTAAAGTCTGATTCGAGTAGTGTTTGGAGGCGTATTTGATTTGTTTGATAATGGTGATAGGTGTGGTGGCTTGGTGGCGAGGTTGTGTGGTGGCTGGTGGTTGGTGGCGAGGTCGTGGTGGCTAGTGGCGAGGTTGTGCTCTGATACCATGTTAAATTATACAACACAAGAAATAGAGAAATTATATTAATGAGCAAGAAATCCACAAGGGGTTACATTGTTACAATCTCACATCTATTTACAATGGAATTGACATGAATATATATACAAGTAAAGAAGGAAACAAGAAGCCTAAAATGAGGAAGAAAGGAGGAGACAAGGAGGGAAACATGGAGGAGGGAATAAAGGAAAAGAAGAATAATTCTAAGCTTTAATAATTACAAATAATAATGCTAATTTATGTTGGAGAATATCATCATTCAATATCATCATTTCTAACAGAATTAATTAGACAACTTAACTTATATAAATGTTAAATTAATCAGACTAAGTAAATGGGAGTCATTGAAGATGGCTTTAACCACTTTGATATTCAATACAGGGTATAAGTTATTTGAAAGGCAATATGATACTAAATTAGAACATACAGGGTACTATTAGTTCTTTGAATCGTAATATGATCTTTTTCTCAAATCCTGTAATTCTAAAGATGAAAAGATCCATCCACATAATCTTTATCTAAATCCCCAAAAAAAAAAAAATTGTTCACAAATAAAGAAAAAAACCAATGTGAAAAATTTGGAAAATTTTTGTGAAGAGCTTTAACAATGATCCATAGGTGACAAAACTCAAAAGCAAGGGAACGAAGAAAACCCATTTGCATACGGTACAATTAATCGAACGTTTTTTAGTTAACCGGCAGAAATTTGAACGCGGATGAAGAGAGCTATAGAGTTTTAATATGAAACCAAAAATATGTTTTTACAATTTGAAATAAATTTGAGAATACTTGTTGCAAAGATAAAAAAGAGCAGAGAAATGTGTACTGAGTACAAGCACTTGTGGAGAAATGCCAAGTATGTAGGAAGAGAGGCCAAAAGTACGTAGGAAGAGAGAAATTTTATGTAAAACTTTTAGAAAGAGAAAGAGAGATGTAAGTAGAGTTAAAGTTTATCACAAATTATTTGAGAGGTAAATATTTGTTTAGTTTATTGAATAAATTCAAATTAATTATGAGATAAATATTTGTTTAGTTTATCATAGAAATATGTGAGGTGCCTGATTAAAATATAAATGTTCAAATTAAATGTCAACTACCCGTTGGATACACAAGTTAAGAGAGTTTATAAGCTATAGAATTAAAACATATTGGAAAAGACTTTGGCAATATTAATCTGACGAATATATTGAAAAAATACATTAATATGAAGAAAAAAAAAATGTTTTTACAATTTTAAATAAATTTGAGAATATCTGTTGCAGAGATAAATCAGACCAAAGAAATGCAAACTCAGTACGTAGAAACCAACTGCGGGTGGAAATAGACCAAATGTATGTAGGAAGAGAGTAATTTTATGTCAAACTTTTTAAAGGAGAAAGAGACATGTAAGTAGAGTTAAAGTTTATGACTAATTGATTATGAAATACATACTTGTTTAGTTCTTGTCTAGTAAATACTTTCTTAGTTATCACATATAAATTAAAATTAATTAAGAGATAAATATTTATTTACCTTATCTCAAAAATATGTGAGCCGTCGGATCATTCTGCTGGCCTCGCCCGTTCTTGTAGGGGCATGATCGCCATGCCGAATGCTCAAATTAAATCTCACCCATATGTAGGAAACATAAGTTAAGGGAGTTTATGTGCCGTAAAATTAAAGCATAAATGCCACTAGTTAGGAACATAAATTAAGAAAATTCTAGAATATTAGAATTGGCCAAATTAATTAATAGATATAACATAATTTTACTTTTTCACGTGTATCAAGCTAGAAATAGTGCGATTCGAATCAGAACCTAGAAATGTTCATTGTAATTTGGATGTTTTCATTGCATTTTATTATTTACTTGTTTTAATTTTCTTGAAGTGTATATATATTTAGTCGCGGATCCAACAATTTAATTAAGGAGGAGCACTGATAAATAAGTATGCATGTCTAATATCAAATTATACACCGAAAGTATGATAACAATAGTTAAAATTATTAAAATAATTAGAATTAATAGAAACACCTTAAGCAATGTGGTTTAATTAAATTTCTTACATTAATTATTGTCGTACGTACTCACTTATTTGTGCAACATTATAAACAAAACATTGTACACCCGAACACATTTTTGAATTAAATTGATTTGATTGCCTAGCTTACTAACAAAAATTTAATTCCATTTTGCAAATAGTTTCATAGACACATTTAGATATCATGAAGTTTCATGTTTTACACATAGTTCCCTACATTTATTTATTTTTTAAAAAATGCCACATATGGAGTGAAAATAATTCCAAAACTAAGTAGGGGTGATTGCCCCCCTTGCCCCTACATACCACCACAACTGGGTATAGGCAAAATAATAATAATAATAACAAAATGAATTTTATTTTTGTAGCTAAATGTACAGGAGAAAAACAAAATCTTCACCTAAATAATGCAATTTTTTATAACACTAGGAGCTTTGAACCAAAAGTATTATAAGTTGGTTTATATTGGGCACATGCTAAACACCTAAAATAGAAAGAAAAAAGCTCAAATATATATTAAATTAGACATTGATTTTCTTTATTACTGAAAATGAATGTTTAATGGAGACTTGTGAGCCAAAAAAACCTTTGCCACTAAAACATTCAATTCCGTAGGGGGAAAAAAGTTGGAAATAAAATCAACTTTTTTACAATACGAATTACATATATTTTTGTTTTTGATAAGCGAAATCATAGGTCCGTTCTTGGTGGGGCACATGTCCCCGGGTCTAATTGCGTTTACACCGGCAAGAAATTTTAGTTGTGACAAATCTAGAATTTTGAAATGCTTAAAATGTGTTTGGGTAAATTAAATGAATTTGGTTTGATTGATAGGAGATCTTAATACACTTAGGCCTCGTTTGATTCAGGTATTAGGATCAGTGAAATTAATAATATCAATATTAATAGTACTGAACTATTAATACTAGTATTAATTTAATACCAATACCATGTTTGATTCATGCAGTATTAATACTGAGATATCTCATGCTGATGTTAATATCATGTTTGGTTATGTAACTCGTATACGGGATTATATTTTGGACTAACAAAAAATATATATATATAAAAAATAAAAATAATAATAATATAGTAGTAGTGGTGGTAGTGGCATTTTTGAAAATATTATAGTAGTAATGGCATTTTTGAAAATATATGATTCTTTTTTCTTAATCCTGAATAAACAATACTACCTCCCCCTAATATTAAATTATAGTACAAAGAGTGGTATTAAGTTAGTACCGGTATTATTAATCCCAACACATTTGTGCGAATCAAATAAGGTATTATAAAAAAAATAGTATTAATAATCTCATCCCACTTTTTAATACCCGAATCAAACGAGGTTTAAAGATTTTCTCTCTATTACTCTAAAACTTAAAAGAGTTCTGATAATCTACCTTCCATTCAAAATCAATGGCTCTACTTTGAACAAGTCATCAAACTATTACTTAAGCAATTTGTATACTACGTTGTTTTATCAAAGAGCAATTTCACACCGTTTGTTTAACTCCTCTCCGCTCGATCTCTCCAATGAAATGCCGTCATTTTATTACTCCCTCTATTTCAATTTAATCGTCACATTTTAAAAAATTAAAATTTAAGTAGACATAATAATTATTTAAAGAGAAAATACTTATTTCTAAATATGTTCTTTACTTTTCTCCTAAGAAAAAAAAAGTTGCGGGACTCACAATAAAAAAAGTTGTGGGATCTTAAAAGATAACATTGAAAATAATAAAAAGTGTTATATTTAATGACTTGCTAAATATAAAAAGTAGACAATTATTTTAGGACATTCGAAAATGAAATAGTTGACAATTAAATTGGAACGGAGGGAATATATCATTTACAGATAGATAGAGTAGTGCGTGTGTACAACTATAAATATTTCTATTTTATATTGACAAATAACTGGATATATATATATATATATATATATGCGTATGAATCAAACCCCTTCACAAAATAAATATATCTTTTTAATCAAAAAAAAAAAATTATATCTTTTAGCCCCCCACTGCTCTAACAATCGTCCTATTCTTTTTTTAATTATTACCTTTAATTAGCAACAATAAAATCACAGATTATGAGGGATGAATATTGTCTTTGATTAGGTATCAATTAGATGACTACAAGTCACGTTTTATCATCAGTTAGAGATGATCATGGGTATTTTTGTGGACGTGGTTGTTTTTGGACTTGCCTATTTTTCATTACTTTTTTGTTCAATTTCGTTATGAAATTTGGTAGAGATAATTTTTACAATAAGTCAATACATTTTACAAAATTTCATTTAAAAAATTCAAGCCAAAGTATGTGAGATAATTATCTAAAATTTTAATAGTTGACAATGATAATATGTATCATGTTCTTGTATTGCCTAGCTCCGGCTTGAATTTTGTGATGACATTTTGTGTATTCACAAATATTATCTCTACTAAATTTAATATAAAAATTATTTTAATTTTTAAAATAAATTTCATCGAATGAAATTAGAATAAATTCGTTAACATAAATGAGTCAAGTCAATTATTTTCAAGAGAGAATGAAACAAAGACCGTAAAATTAGAAAACAGAGAAAGTGACATAGAGAAGCAGAAAGTTTAACGGCGTTAAATCACTCTAAGCTGACACGACGTAGTTTTAAAAATGTCTCAAGTAATTTGATGACTTTGTTTGAATCGAAGCCCTTGATTTTAAACGAAAGGTCTAGATTATCACAACTCTAAGCTTTAGAGTAAATGGCAAGTCGAGAGGATTCCAATCCCTATTTTTCACTGCAATAGTAAGCTCATTTGTGGAAGAAATGAACTACAGTATTATGTAGAAAAGTAATGATGGCATGGTTGGACCAATTTTCATGGATTTCGTATCATACTTGTGGTGATGAAGTCATGCCTTGTAATTTGCCTTTCCTTTCATCATAATCCCCTGCCCAGTGAAGTCATCAACAGTATGACGTGGATTCATTCATTGTTGTTTTTCTTATTTATTTATATAACTCTTTCTCTTTCTGCTTCTATTAAGTTATTTCTAATAGTATTTTTTATAAATTTATTTTAATTCTATACATTATAATATTTTTATATTTATTTGTTAATATAATTGTTTAGCTGAAAAAGTTTCAAAAAAAAATTTCTCATAGTATTATTTTGTCTTACTTTTCTGTTTTACTTAGCGTTTATTTAAAAATAAAAAAGAATTAGTGAGTTTATAATATTTAATAAGGATATGCTATATCACATTAAAAATTTCTATTACCATTTTTATATGTAACAATGGTGATAAAAATTCCTCACGTGACTCAACTTCCACCTCATATAGAAATGGTTATATAAAACTCCATTGGAGCATATTTTTTATATTTTTCTTTTCCAACCTAAAAATTTATATAAATATAAATGACTATTAGAGATGGCCTTAGTCTAATAATATATGCGTTCTAATTTTGTATCAAAAATACTATTGTAATTTTAGTATTATAATTTTTGAATGATGAAACAAGCATCTTGATTTTTAATTCAAAATACCAGTGTAGTTTTAACACTACAACTTCTAGCATTAACGATCATGATATTTATATGGGGTCACCCCAAATTTAATCATCGATTCGGTGTCTCATTATTAAATTTTGGACATTCGATTCAACTAATGGTTGTTGAGTTTATTGTCAAATGTCAACAATTTGTTGTTGTGCAATTTTTATCACCATCTCAATTGAACTATATCAAACTTTTGTGTTATTACTCAATTGATGTACATCGAAATTTGTACAAACAGTAGGCGATGAATTGTCAAGGAGTAGCCAAAATATATATTTTGTTGCCTTTGTAGAAATGTATCTTTTTTTTATTTATGGTGTTTTGGCTACAAATTAATCCCAGAGCCTATATCATCACTTGTTACATTAACAGTGTTTGATTTTATTTTAAGATGTTTAAAATTAATAATTTCAATTATGGCATAACTTCTATGAGAAATAATCTTTTATCCATTAGCTAATACCTGACATGTGTAAAAAATGATGCATTAAGTATTCATATATATACCAAGTAGACATTCCCGTACACATTATGCATATGCGCAATCCCTTTTTAAGCGCAGAGATATATAATTAAAATTAAAAGTATTTAACAATTTGTTAAATAAAATGATGGTGGAGAGCCTTATTTTCTATCATAGTGGTCATGGGATTCGAGTCTGAACAAATTTAAAACTTTTAATTTTAAAAAACAAAGGCATGGGAAAAAATAGGAAATAACTGAATTCCATGTCATAACAAAATGTGTGGCTTCTCTTTTATAATAGCATAGTTGTAAAAGTAAATGTGTTGTATGTAAAATGCAACTCTTTTTTTATGTAAGCAGTGGTGTGTTCTTTTTTTCATGTGATTTTAAGGGTGTTATTAAATACATCCACATTATTATTCTTCTCATTCCTAAAAGTCAAATTTCAAAAAAAATTAACCTAAAATTTATCCTAAAAACCCTATTCTCAACCCTGTTTATCTCCTAACAAAAACCATTGCTTATTATTTTAGAATTATCCTAAATTGCACCCACTAATTTCATGCGTTTCCCCTAAAAATATGTAAGTTTGACATAATTTTTCTTAATTTTCTCATTTTCTCTTCTTCTTCTCACCGTCAGCAAAATTATCACTATAGTTTTGCGTTATTTCCGATAGTAAAACCAAAGAAACTACATGCAATTAAAACCAATTTTTTTCTTCCCTTTTTTTCTATTTTAACGACATAGAAATTGCATGGGTCTTTACATATATATATATATATATATCTTATAACTCCAACTAAGATAAGCAATACTTGGGATATAACTTAAGGTTATTTTTTTAATTGAATGATGATTACCTAATTGATCATTAGATTAGTTATACATTTTAATTCAATATTAAGGATTGAAATCAAACTTCTTTTTTCTTTCTAAAAATGATTGAAATTTAATTGATAGATGCTTTGAATATAATTTTACGTAATACTCTATAAAATATTGAAATACAAAAGTTTGATGATTAGTACACTCCACACTAATGATCAAACATCATTTTTTGCCAAAAATAAATTTAAAATATTTTTTAATGATTTTTCCTGGCAAAAAGTGAACTATTATGACTTGTATCTGATATTGATTTATAGTTTTATACAATATATGTGTTTGTTATGTAACTCAAATTTAACTACGAATTTTTTTTTATGATTAATAAAATACGAAATATTGTATAATTTTCAGCTTATTTGTAAAATATGAAAAAAGTGAACTATTTTTATTAGATATGAATAAATTGTCCATTTGGAAGTGTAAGAGGAGATTCAATTTTCAATGAATTTCATAGACGTGCAATGAAAAAAATAATTGGGATAGCATACAAAATATAGGTGGTATATGGTTGGCGTGTATAAAATAGATGGGGTGTTGAATATTTTTGATAAAAAAAAAATTGTTGAAATGATGTGCAAGTTTTTCTTACTGAGCAAGTAGAATATTTTTGTGAGTTTATATAAGATTTTCATATTTTTATTTTAGCAACAACTACAATTAACGTCCTTATAACGTATTCAATAATCTCACACCACTACTAAGGTGGAATGAATGAGTGGGGTAAGAAGAAGACATTCTCCCACCAAGGTAAGAAGAAGACATTCTTTGACTGGAATGAGAAGACCAATTTCATGAATCTATTTAAAAACTCTCAATATTAAAGATGATATTTGAAGATTTACATGATTTATACATTTAGATGTGTACTTTTTGAATTTTCTACAAGATTTTTAAATTATGTGATATTTTTAAATCTTGCAAATTGTGGTGTTTTAAAATCCTATAAGGTTATGTTATTTTTCGCATGATTTACGTAATTTATGAGTATTCACTTGGGATAAGCTTTGATATTTTAAAATTTCATCTAATTTTGAAATCTTGTAAATTATGTAAATTATGCTATTTTATAATTTGCTCATACATTATCTCTAAGAGCATCCCCATTGGGTAGGGTAAAATGATGAATTTACCCTATCCTCTTCACTGCGGAGCTAAATGGAAGGTAGAATTTAAGCAAGTAGGGTAGAGAACGGGTAAATTTACTATATCACTAAATTTTAAACATACGAATGTGTGCTACTCGTATCATTTATACAAATTCAGCTCATTTGTATAAAGATAAAAATAAAAAGTTATACAAAAGTGGATCACTCGTATAAAGTAATACGAATGAATCACATTCGTATAACTTATTCTTTTACAAGCTCATACGATTGAGCTTCAACTGTATGACCATTTTTTTAATTTTTTTTTCTCTTCACAACTATACGAGTGAGCTTCATTCGTATAATTATTTTCTTACCCTACCTGCTATGTTGTGCTTGAAAAGTTAAGTATAAGAATGCTAAATTTGCCCTAAATTTTAAGAGCCCGCTGTGGATGCTCTAACTAAATCACGTAACAGAATAAGAATTCCACTAAAACTTAGCTTAAATAATTTATAAAATCACATAATTAATTTCAAAAAAATTATAATTTATCAATTCAGGTAATTTCATTTTTATTTTGTTTGAATAGAACACGCCCTAAAATTAGAGTGGTTTATAGAATATAGTGTAGAATTAAATAGTTTAACTCATGTGAACCTCTATATTTTCTTTCTCTTCTAATTTCGCCAACCAATACATTATCTTCCAATCAAATACAACAATAGATAAGAAACCTACTTAAATAAATAAAAATAAAAACTATTAGTTTTTATATTTAAAAATCATAAAAATATAAAAGAACAAATAATTTAAAAATTATAATATTTTAAAATCATAAATGTTAAAATATTTTAAGATTGTGTTCTTTTCACAAAATTTTGAAATAATGTGATTTGATAAATCATATGATTTAGAAATTTGTGATTTTAAAATCTCATGATTTTTAATTTAGGTGTTCTTTTAAAAAAAATTCAAAATACATTAATATAAGTTGAGTTTACTGAATGCACTATTGGGACGTTAATTTCGTCGTCGCTAAAACTAAAACATGAAAATCATATATAAATCCATAAAAATATTTTTTATCGAAAACATTCTCCTACCCCATTTTTTTATACATGCTAACGACATACCACCTCTTTTTTACAAGTCAAATAATAAATTTATTTTTTTATTACATATCCCCAAAATTCATTATTGACCTCACAAGATTCCTAATTAGAGATAGGGTCAAGCCCCATAAGTGAAAATTTCAAAGACAGTAAAGTGTAAATTTGAAAAATCAAAATAGCAACAATAATAATTTTAGACTTTTAGACGATCAACTGTTTAAAATGAAACACCTGATCAAAGTAAAAATTAATTAGTTAATACAAGATAGTTATACCGACCGTTTTCACTAGCTAGTAATAAAATTTCAATCTTTGTAATATTATTATCTTCTATATGGCTGTATCTAATGATTTGAAAAAATAAAATAATTTTTATAAAAATAAATCATTTATTAAAAATTTTTGGAACTAGAGTTGTAGAATTATTTGTTTGAAAGAATGGATCTTTTTAATTTTAAAAAATCTAAATGACTGAGAAGATAAATTAGTGGCAATTTTTTCAAGTACAGGAAGTCAGGAACTGGGGTGTGAAAAAAGAATCTTACGCTATTTTTTAGGTTAAGATTGACATAAGATTGACTTTTGGTGGGGTGAGAAAATAGATTATGTTGGTGTATTTAAGAATACCCTTATTTATTTATGTATTTTAGTTAGGAGAAAAAAGATAGGATTAAAAAGAGATGTATCAAATTCAAACTTTGTAATTTAACATGGAATTCCAAAAATTCAATCTTTTGAGTGAATTTTGAAATCACAATAATTTACATAATTTCAAAATTTGACAAAATTTTAAAATATCGAGATTTATCGGAGAAGAACATTCATAAATTAAATAAATCAAATAATTTACCAAATTAACCGTATTCATCCAACAATAAACTATTAGAATATTGCCAATGGTAGTGTAAAAATTGAATTGTAAATTATATGTGTCAACCCACTTTTATAAAAAAGTTAAATACTAAAAAAAAATGATATAGTGATACTTTTGTAAAATCTTGGGTAAATTTTAAAGTAACCAATAAGATTTTAATCACTTGTTAAGTATTAATTTAAGCAATTTATTTTTATTATTATTTCTTGATTTTTTTATAAATAATTATATAATCACAATGGATCTTGATTTATAGGTATTGATGAACATATTTCAAATATTATAGAATTATTTATGGATCTTGATCTTATAGAAATAATTTTACACAAATTTAAATTTTAAAAAACTACTGAAGATAAAAAAAAAATTAAAATTATATAAATATTATATAAAATAAAAATATAAAAGATAGTTAAAAATACTCTTAAAAAAATTATTAACAAATCTGCCGTAATACACTCTAAACAAGGGCGATAGTAAATGAAAAAATGAAGTCTTATTAAGCTCCGTTTGATAGTAATATGGAAAAAAAAAATAAAAACAATTAATTTGGATGAGAAGATAAAAAATAAGTTGAGGCATATGATGAGATCCTCTTCATCTCATACTCATTTTTGTGAGTATATGTCCTTTATCTTCCTTTAATATTTTGTGAAAAAAAAATTTCCACCATCACACAAAGAAAATTTTGTCTTGAAAAAAATGCAAAAAGTTAGAGTTAATCTCATTACATTTTTCAACTTATTTTTTATTTTTTTACTTAAATTAATTATTTTTATTTTTATTTTTTATGTTGTTATTGAACGGAGTCTTAATATATGTTGGGTATGAAAAGGCAGAGACGCCAAAACGAGAGAGAGAGAGAGAGTGTAGTAGTAGTAATAATAATAATAATAATAATAATAATAATAAGAATAAGAATTGAAAAAAGGAGATCGAGGGATTACAGGAAAGTAGATTTTTTAGGACAAGAGAAAGATACTGTCAGGGGATAAAGAATCAGTCTTTTCCCCCGAACCTTTATTACTACTACTACGTAACTACTTGGGAAAGTAAAAATATTATTATCAATTATTACTTATTATTATTTTATAGAATTTTTCTATTCCATCAGAATGTCTGATATTAAAATTTTCGTACCCCATCAATCACTCCCCCTGCTCTCTTTCTTTTCAAAAATGTGTTAAAGTTAATCAGGTATCAAAAATGTTTTAAAAGTTAATCAGGTATCCCATGGAAAAAAATTTGATGGGGGCATAATTAGATAGAGTTATGAGATTTTAATAATAAAATGATATATGTTTATTTTTATTTATTTAAATTAAATTAAAATATAAAAAAATTTAATTTTAAATGATAGTAAATACGTATTATTTTATCATTGAAGACTCCCTGACCCCATCTAATTTTGTCTCCGTCAAATATGGACTCCTCTTCTTGCGGTATCACTTTAAAACATTTTAAAACTTTTTTTATACATAAAAAAATACGAATAGAATATTGTTAAAGATAATTTAAAATGTTCAAATATTTATTTAAAATGATAATAATCACACATTTATTTATTCATGTAATATATTACTAATTTTTAAACATAGTATATTGATAACTTAATATTAAATTAAACTTGTATCACCTCCCTATTAAATCTAAAGTTGGGTAAATTTAACAATGTTGGGCACCGATATTATAAAATCATACAAAAACTCAAATGATGTATCAAATCAAATTTAATTTGATTAAGGATCACATAAACCAACCTTTTAACTTTCAGTTTTAAAAACACAATTGGAGTAAATTCCACTTTAATATGGAACCAAAGGAAGATCGTATACCATCAGAACATCAAGTAAATTTTGTAGCAAATTAAGAGATGTCGTAAATGTTAATGAAGTATTTCTATAAAATAATGTCACTAAAATATTAAAACTGTCACTTTAAAGTATTAATGGTCATACTCTTTTGCATTAAATAAATAATGAATTCAGATTCAATATCACTTTCTAGTGTGAAGAGGTGTATAAATAATGAGTAGTCATATTGCTAAAAGAAATATCAAATTTTCATGGAAAAGTATTGTTATGAGAAATTGTAGATATATTTTTATTGTGTGCATTACTTTAATAATAATAATATTATATTTACTTTTAACATTAATATCACACTAAATAAGATCATCTCCAATGCATAAGGTAAAAAGTTAAAATTTTATTTTATTGTGTTCCACTGCCTGTCAAAAAATGGTGAATGTGTATGCCAAATGCTAAAGTCAAGCCAAAATTACCTTCCAACAATTTTTTACACTGGGCAATACATAATTTATCGCCTTAACCTGACACATCATGCGTCACCTAAAATTGAAAATTGGCACATGGCACCATATTATATGTCCTCTCAAGACATGCATCTGGGCGGATACATTTTTTTTTAAAGAAATTGATTGTTCAAACCATAGTCCGGGGCGACAAATTATATTTTGTCAAAGGGGAAAAAAATTTGGGCAATAATATGCAATTTTATTTTTATGCGATACAATTTTTCTAAAATTAATTCAAATTGTCTAAAGCAGAAATGTGTAATGGAAAACATGCAGCTAGTTATACTAATTGTGACCTTTGATGTAAAGGAGGGGTCTGTTGTTTCAAAAGAAAGAAACAAAAACTGAGAGAAAATATGCTTTTAATTAATTCTCTGTCTCTAGTGTCTAGGGATTGGTATTTACAGCAGGAGTAGCATATAATCCGGATGAAATTCCATGTTTGCAGAGAACGAAGATTCGCGTACCCAATTAGGAGCAACCTATACCCCTCACTCTTTCCTTTCATGTACTTCCCTTTCCTAATAATCTCTAACCTCCTTTTTCCTTATTTATTCGAAGAAGTTAATTTGGATCTAGTTACTTTTTTTTATAATTACCTTTTAATTTCGAACTAAATAAAAAGTTTATATTCGACTTGATTTACATTTTTTCAAACAAGAATTAATTTTACGTGATAAATTATTAAACATTTTTTTCTCCATTAGAGATTGTAAAAGTTTATACGTTAATTATGTTGAAAACAAATCTTGGTTAATTCCTTATTTAAAATTTTGCAAATGAGGGATGGACTCGGAATGAAAAAGTAATTTTGTTTTTAAATATCACATTTCGGAATTACAAGTAGTGGTCCAGTGGATAGCATTCTAGAATTTTGCAACTGAAAGCTACTTTGATTGAATTCCAACATTAGCAAAAACCTTTGGTAGCTAGTGTTTGTGTGGAAATAAGCAAAAATTGACCAAGACACCTTGCAAAAAAAAAAAAAAAACATCGCATTCCGAATAAAAAAAAACCCTTTTATCGTGAATCGAAAGAAATTAGAATATTCTTTTAATCTCACCGTTCTCGTAACTTCCACATATCACGATAGTATCTTTTACTTTAATTTGTTGGGCCACAAGCTCCACCATTAAAAAAAATCCCTATACAAGGATTAGAGCAAATTTTTATTAAATGTAGCTCTTCCCAATCAAACTGAACCTTAAATGGACTTAAAATTGCTGCTAGCAGGGTTTAAGCCTACATTACTGCAATCCTCGAGCTCATTTGAATACTTGATTTCACTTTGTTTCTGTCATAGTACCGTCGCCATTCTGCCGCCCTTAAGATTCTCTTCGAAAGTTTCTACAAAAAATAATGAAAGATATAAGACATTTACTCATAAAAATAAGCATGAAATAGATGGCATTTCATCACATGCCTCAACTTATTTTTTATCTTTTTACTCAAATCAAATTTTTTTATTTTTCTTTCTTCATATTATTATCAAACGGAGTTTTAAAGTCTCACATAGCTAGTAAAATAGATAAACTAACTTTTCCTTCTTAAAAAAAAAAAAATTTGTTTATATTTGGAGTACTATAAATGACCCAAAAACTGTAGTACCAATGTGAAGAGCTCGACTGTGCCGAGCCATTATAACGTTGACAATTGGAAGTTAATTTTGTAATTTATTTTGATTTGTTTATGCTAAAGAATAAGGCCATTTATTGTGTATATGCTATAAATTTAAATATGTCGTATTTCTATCTCCAATGAGTTTGTTAAATGAACAATGTTACGGTTACTTATAAATTTTAACACTTATTTTTATTGAATATATTACATAATTTGTACATTCATAAGATATAGCAATAAGACAATCCATTTAATATACCTGATAAAAATAAATGGTAAAATTTATAGGTAAGAAAAATATTGTCCTTGTTAAATATAGCCATATGCATATTTGTATGGTAAGACCATCTCCAATGGAGATGGTAAAATGGTTGTTTTACCATTTTTGGCTATCCAGTGCGCTGTGTAAATGGGAAAAAGGTTGGGTAAAAGGGAGAGGCATGGTAACTTTATACACTGATAACCATATGCCCACACGATGTTCTAAATATCGCGGGGCCTCTGACAAACCTGCCACGATAGACAGTCCATCGCGTGGCTCTCTTCCCCCAGGCGTTGTTCACTTCATCGCGGGTCAATTTTAAATTTCAAAAATTAGTCATTAGCCTTAACGGCTCTTTTAACCTGTATTCAATTATAAATACCACCCATTTCTTTGTCTACTTCATCAACAGTTTATAATCAACTATTTAAAGAAAAAAAAATTTCTTCTCCAACTGTTGTTGTCTTTGAAATTTATTATTGTATTATTTTTCAAGTGGAGGTTTAATAATTTATAATTATATCTAGATACCAATGAGCAAAAATTCAAGTTTTTGAAGACGAAGAATTGTGTCATGCTTATATTAATGTAAGTATCGATTCAATTCAAGATACTAATCAAACTTTGGAAAGATTGTGGGAGGTTTTTACTGCCAAATATCACGAGCAACCCAAAATTTTAATTCGGAGAACTTCGTCATCTCTTCAATCGCGATTTTCCGTAATTACTAAAGCGATCCAGCTTTACAACTCGAAATTATCGCACACAATGAGTGATACTGGTAGCTGAACCAACAAAATGGATTGGGTAATTCTCTAATTTACAAAATATCTTTGGATTTGTGAAATTAACATTATTTGTGGGGAGAAATATAAATAGGAATAAAATATATCCGTTAATTTGTTACTGTTGGAGACTAAGTTTGCCGTTTGGAGGTTAACGGTACAAGAACCCACGCGCGACACACAGTCCATCGCGAGGTGGACTCCACGTGGCCAGGCGGCGCAATACACAATCTATCGCGAGGGGGTGATGTGACATTCCCATTACCCTACGCGCTGTGATAGAGAGGAAAATGTGTAAAATATCTTTATCATATTAGCTTACCATTTTAGCCAATTGGATTGGAGATGGCCTAATAACTTACTAAAATTAGCAATTGATTAAATTTTAATCAAGTGATTTATATAATTTTAATCAAGTGATTGATATTCAGTTTCACACATCCCTCTTACAAGTAGGTGTACGTCACCCATTCATCCCTCTTTTTTATTACTTGAGTTGCTTGTCTTTTCTCCTAAAAAGCCAACCCATATTTTTTTATTTGCTTATATAATTATAATAAATAATAAAAGAAATTGCAATAGATAATTAAAAAAAAAATTGCAACAGCATAAATCAAAAAAAAAAATTAACATATCTCGGGCGTTGGGAGTGGGTGTTCCGAAGAGACAGAATTTAGGAGGTGTCAAACTAACCGTTTGGTTGACCATCGGGTGAATGTCACCCGCTCCTATTTTAAATGGATAAATATCATCTGCCATTTTTTCACAATATAATTCATTTTGCTAAATATAGAAAATTATAATATATTTTACTATTTCCTTAATGGAAGTCCTAACAAAAACGTATGAGGATAGAATCTGAAAATTGACAGGAGTCGTATAGATGAAGGTGCCACGCTCACCTCAATCTCCAATTCTTTGTTAATGTTAAAATTTAATTTTTTAGCCATATACATTGTGCACCCCTTGTAACTGTTTGGTAAAAGGACTATCTAGCTATTATCTATATAAAATATAATATCTTGATTTAATACGTACATATATAATAAGATCTTTGGATAAGACAAGTACCGTATTCTTGTCTCGCTCGCAGCCATTCTTTTTATTGAAACCATAAATCAAAACTCTCACTTCAAAAAGTGTCTTTTATTCTTCTATCGTTCACGCTTTATTTTTAATTCTTCGATCGTTATACTTCTCGATCAATCGGAAGTCCAACATGATTGATTTCCCAAATCATGCATATCAATTCTTAACTCAAAATAACTAAACTGTTTTATGTTCATCTAGTTCTCGGTAAAAATTTAGCACTACATGCATAGAAGTTTGTTTATTTGAATTTTTGAACAAAATCATGTACACAGTAACAAATAGAAGTTAGGGGGGGAAAGGAGGGGGGGGGGGGTGTTCCGCCCCCGAAATATTTGAAAATTTGTGTAATATTCTTTAAATTTTTTGAAATTTGGTAGTAATATTATTATTTTATTACATATAAACATGTTACAGGTTCATTTAAATTTTTATTAAGTAAAATTTATAACTTTGGGCTTAAATATAAATATAAAAATACAAATTCTTATTTTGTTTATAATGGGATTTATAAGTATAAAAATATGGAGAAAATAAACACAACAATTACGAAATAGAATGGAACGTAGAACGATAACTAAATTAATTAAGGAAAATATAACTAAATAAAACAAAACCTAAAAGTAGGAATGCATTACTAACCAAATAGCAACTAAATTAACATAAAATGAACATGTAAAAAGGCTAAATAAAACAAATAATAAAAATTGCATACTAAATTAATTAAACACGTGAAAAACTTTAATTAAATTTTAGAATAAAAACTGTTAGGTGTGTCCATAAATTTCGATTAACAAAGCAGGCAACTCAATGAAATGGGAATATTTTTTTAATTAATTTTCCTTTAAAAATCAGCCTATTATCCACCATGTAATTGATCTCATAAACTCGTATAGTTTTCAATAATTCATGAGTGAAATGAACTACACATACCAATACTAGTTACGGAATCAATTCGCGTAACTTAATTTTATCGAAAACACTTGTTTATTAAAGAAAAGTAGTGCTTAACACTACAAAACCTTTTATTATAAGTGAGTTTATAAATATTAATTAAAAATCACAATTTAGTTCAAATAGATTAAAACGTGATTATAATCAAATTGAATTGAAACGGGCGGTAAAAACGCATAATAACCAATTTTGGTATCAAAAATAATGTTTTAAAACAAATACCAAGGTTTAAAACAAATACCAAAAATAGCGCGCCCTAATTTAAAATTATAAAGATACAAAATCAATTAATTTAGATAGTATAGACCGCTTTCTAACTCGGCCGATTAATTAGGATTTACGGCAAAATCAATGATTCAAACTAGTTAAGATTTTTTATCGGAAATATTTTATTAAATTTCTTATGAAAGTATGCAATTAACATACTAAGATAATAATTTAATAAAAATCAGATTTATAATGACCTTTTAACTAATAAAAAATTAATTAAAATTGAATCCGGATTCAAAAAAGTACAACGTCAACATACCAGATCCTTACGAATGCCTAACTAACGAACTAGCCAAACATATTTAATAAATTCATGTCCAATAAATAATTAAATAAAACAACATACATATATATTTAAGAATGAAAAGGTAATTAAGAACATAAGCATATAAATATATGCAAAATTTCAAAGTAATCGAAAATTAAAAACATGCGCTAAATAGAGATTATGGGTTGAATACTTTTGAAAAATAAGTAATCTGCCAATAACACAAATGGCCTACTGATTTATGAAAATCTTTGGATTTGAATCTCTAAATCAGTAGAGTTTTGTAGAAAATTAAAATATAGTCGTTTTGATATGTGAATCGCCAAAAACGGATACGAATCAAAAAAGTTACGATTAAATTAAGAAAACATGAAGTATAGGGTTCTACACGGAAATTCTAACATTAATTCAAAATTTAAGTATGAATTTCGGTAAATAATCCCATTTAAACATCTAATTAAAGAACAATTTGAGCATTAATAATTAATAATTATAATAAATTAAAAAAATAAAATAAAACTTACGATTACGCTGCAGTTGATAAACTATAATGGAAACTAGGTGAACTCAAATTGAAGGAGAAATATTCTATTATATTAATTAACTTCATCTCTTCTTCAATATAAACCAAATGAAGAGTGAAAATGGAAACTTTCTAACTCTCTCTCAAATTCTCTCTGAATAACATGTGAATTGAAAATTATTGTCAAACAACCTACTCAAAAGCCAAATACCTAATATTCATCGACAATTTTAAAATTCGAAAACCTAACTAATTTTCGAATTAATTAAAAATAAAAATAATTCAAAAGCTAAAAATAGCTTTTATCTTTTATAAAGTTTTTGGTGTGGGTGACTAAGTTTTCCGGGTCAAGTTGTCTTCATCAACAGTTTCAACATTCAAAAACCTAACATGAATTTATTTATTCTTTTGCGCTCAAATTCGATATAATAGTGCATTGATCGTATTTCTGCCATAATTTTGTGTTTCGAACTCCGATTAATGAAAATGTTTCTCCTCTGCGTAGCTAACTCAGAGCTATACAACTTTTATTTCTGGAGTTTTCTTTAAATTCTGCACGGATAAATACCAAAATTAGCTGAAACATATGCATTGTGCGCGGTGAATCTCTTATTCATCCAATTTTTTTGTTTGTTTGATTCAAATGACTTTTTCTTCTCTTATGATTGATTTATTGACCTCTCTTAGTCTCTTTCATCCACCCTCTTCATGTTTGAGCTTGGTATTTGCTTTTGGTTCACTTTTAAAACTCAATTTAGCTTCGAATTTGACCGACAATGATTAATTTTGGGGGATTTGCTTCTGAATTCGTTCTTCTTCATTTTCAATATATAAAAAGGTTAAAATGCATTATAAACAAACATACTATCATATTTCATGATTAAAAGTCAAATCTTAACAATTTAGGATAATTATAATTAAATTTTTTAACCATGATATTCATTACGGCTCATTCTCCTAACAGTTCAAACTTTTGGGAGAGATAATTCTTAACATGATATTATAATTTGGTTTTCTGGAAGGTTCAAGCATTTGCATTTCCACGTGCGAGTATTGGGTTGCACGTGAGGGAGGGTATTAACCATGATATTCATTACAATTCTTTCTCCTAACAGCTGAAGCTTTTGTGAGAGATTGTTCATAATAAAATTCAAGTATATTAAACCATCTAAATTGTATATAAATGCAGTATGTTGACTTAATCATGCCCCTTACAGTTAAGTATCCTCAACTTTATTTTTCTACACATAAATACTTATACATATATATATATATATATATGTTTTCTAAAAAATACCCCATATATAATAAGAAAAATTGAAACTAACTGGGGGCGCCAACCCCTAACAGCTTCGCCCCTATTTTGAAGTGACTCAACATTTATAAAAAAATACCCATAACTACACCCATCTTTAAGTTTTTAAACCTCAAGTTTGATATATTGACAATGATTAAAATGGAAATTAAACTCTCATTGTGAACATTCGGAAACAAAGCACTCGAATTTTTAGAATAAAAATTTTGTCGTATATGATTAAAAATAATGAAATTATTTTAGGTTATTATCCATGGAAGATAAAAATTATAAGTGTATTTTTAACCAAGCCTAACTTAGATGGCCCATGCTCTGATCGACCTATATCCTATATCCTATAGCATACAAGCCCACCATACATATTGACTCAAAGAATACACAAGTTCCCCAAAAAAATATGTGCATGCCGACCTCATTATATACTTAGATGGTCGATCATTATTATTTAGCAAATCATAATGATCTAGACAATGAAGACCAACCATCTTTGCACTTATTTCTGTTTGGTTATCGTTTTTCTTCATCTATTGCTTGATTGCTTTGAGAGTTTATTAAGATGATTAGCCATATTATAAAATAAAACATTTGCAATAAAATAATAAATCAATCAAATGTCCCATATTAATTCCTAATGATATTAACATTTTTAGATCATTAAATCACTTTTATACTCACAATAAAGTATTAAATCAAATCAACTAAACATTTACTCACATTAACTAATTAAACTAATCGTAAATAATACATTGGTGAAACAAAAGGTAAAGTAAAAAAAGGGTTAAAAGTATAAAAAAATAAAAAAATATCATCCTTCAACTTTCATCTTAAAGCTCTCCTCCTTAAAAGCGAGTTCCGACAAATCTATACTTATTTTGGCACGACTTCTTCCGGCCAATATCTCATGACTACTCACCTCTACTTTATTTATATATTTAATAAACCTTTGGACATATCCAGAATTATGTTTATTGCTTAATTTTGTATAATGAAAATTCTAGATCTGAAATTTAGTTTATAAACTGGATTTTATATATTGGAAGTTACAAATCTATAGCTAAACTTCATATTATAGGACATGAAAAAAGACATTTACAAATCTATAATGAAAATTACATAATAGAAATAATGCAAATATTCAATATCGCAATCATAATCTTATTTTGAATTAAGACATGAATGATTAATAATATAGTATGCGTTTAAACTAATATTGTTTGATTCACGCGTCGACGACAGATGTTTTATTACTGTACGATTAAACTAAAATAGTTTTCGGGTTTATATTTTGAGATCAAACTATTTGCTAAGTTAATGCAGTGTTGTTAATAAAAGCTTTTAGAAAACCCTTAGGTTTCGTTTGGTTCACGGATTTTAGTATTCGGAAAAGGAAAGTTGTTCTTTTCTTTTATTTGGTAAGCACAAATTCCGGAAACACTTTTCCAATAGAGGGAAAAGTAGGGGTAAAACCATTCCTCTTAAAACACATGGGATTGGTTTTTCCATGTGATTTTCAAGTATTTATTATAAAAATTTTAGACAATAATATCATTACCTAAATACTTTCCATGCTTTACCAAATACAAGAAAGGAAATTTGACAGAAAATTTAGTTTCCCACCTCTTCATGGGAAAAATAAAGGAATTGATTTCCTTTCCGTGAATCAAACGAGGCCTTAAAAGAAATATGAAATAGATTAATATGAAAGTAGATGTTGATTAGGAATCTAAATTAAAAATCAAATATAAGATTAAAATTTAATTTTAATTGGTGGATATATACATACATAACTCTTATATCTCTGTACTTTTATACAACACTTGTCTCTCATCAAACTTTTTAAAAACTTTCTAATATCATAACTTTAAATTAACAAATCAAAGTTTAATAAAATTTATATATTTAAAATATGTTCATCAATATTTACAAAATAAGATCCATTATGATTGTTAAATTATATATAAAATAATTACAACTATATTGGCATACTTAACATATTTAATTATAAGTCATTATTTATTACAAATATTACACAATATTGATTGAAAGATACTGTGATAAAATAAAAAATACAAAAATATTTTGATCGAGTTGGTTTCAAATCAAACAGAGTCAAATGAGGTGAATTTTTTTTTGTACCAAGCCCGACCTGTCTCGAATATAATTTTATTTATTTTTATTATTACATTATAAAATGATTGAGACAATTTCAAGTTCAATTATACAAATAAGACATGTAAAACTTGATCAGTTTACATTCCTAATATCATACACATCTAATTATTAATTTTTTTTTTTGGTTTATTGTGTCAGAGGGCATAAATATACTTTATTATAAATATAGAATATAGAATTGTGTTATATAAGAGTGATAAATGTAACAGGCAGGCCTCTCCTGACCGGTGTGTTCCCTAATCACAACATTTACTCTGTAGCTTGAAGGCTCCGCCATAAAGCCTGGGAAGAGATATATTAATATACACACACACGCACACTTATTAATTTAAAATATATCATCAGGACAAACACAACTCTGCATTTCCATCCATTAGACCTTCTGCAGTCCATAAGCTAAAATGGTAAGCAAATTTAGATTTTTAGCAAGTCTTTCTCCGCAGCGCGTAGGGGAAAAAAGCAACAAAAACTCCTCGCGATGGAGTGTACATCGCGCCATCCCTGTCAGCACCATCTCACGACATTCAGAATGTCGTGAGGTCTCCCACCCCCACGCTCACACGATGGACTGTACATCGTGTGATGCTGACTGTGCATCACGCGATGTACAGAACATCGCGCGGGTTGGTGTCAGGTTCTCACGACATTCACTCCATCGTGGGTCAGAAATGTTTGTCTCCTTTCGGTTTTACCATTTCTCTACCATTTGACCATGCCATTTTAACAAATAGCATCTGCGCTGCACGTCTAAAAATGGTAACTTTACAATTTTAACACCCGCACTGGAGATGGTCTTAACAATAATCCTTTCCATTAATTCATTGGCGCATCTTCTTGTAATTAACAAAAATCAACATCAACGCGGTGGACACGTACAGCCTGGCATGACCACCCCAGCGGTACATGCTATGTGTACACCTTTAATTAATTAAGGATGATTTTAAATGTACCCACAAAGTTATTCTTTTCATTTTAATTTGAGAGAACTTACTTCTCACCCTACTAGTTTTGATAAAAAACATTCAACTCACCTCTCAAGTGGGGTGAGTTTATTAAAACCTATATCTATAGATGAGGAACATTTTTGGTGACGAATAATTTCATCATTATGTGAAAATAAAAGTAAAATAAACGAAAGACATTCATCCAAATGAACAAAATCAAAGGGACATTTGTATGCATATACGGATATGTGTAGAATTTCGATGTATATATAAATCAACAGTTGGAATTTCTCCATATTTCTCTTGATTCAATCAATTATGCTAAGAACATGCATATTTATACATGTGAAAATTATAGAGTTTAATTGATTCTTGATTTCTCTCCAATATTCCTACACAAACTAGCAATATAATGTTTCAATTCAATGGAAAAAAATGAAGTTTGAACTCGATTTTAGTGTGCCCATTAATTCCCGGGTCTTTTTCATTTTTTTTTGGGAATATTTTTTTTAGTCTCACTGGATCCAATTTAAAATGAGTTTTTCTTGTTAAAAAAAGAACCATGATTTACTCAATTGACCGGCCACTGAGATTTAGTAAGTAGTCGAGAAGGGAAAGTCGAGAAAATTAAAAGAAAGAAAGACGGAACAATCTCTTGAAGGAATGTTGAAAGAAAGAGAATAAAAGAAAAATAAAAGGATGAAACTAGTGGGGTGAGTTTACAAATTGCAAATAGGGCATTTTAAGTTAAAATAATTAAATTTAAAATTTAGAAGTGGGGTGAAGAGATTAATTAAGTGGGTGCATTTAAAATCACCCTTAATTAATTAACATTTAACAACCACCCTTGATTCCTCTCGATCACACTTTTACTCACGTTTCTCAATAATTTTGTCTCGTCTCCTTTTAGTTACTACATGTCTCCTTTTAGTTATTTAATTATTTATCATTCGGTTGACAGATTAATACTTATTTTAAAAGTTCATCCTTAAATTTTGTATTTAACTAGGATATACCCGTATCATTTGGTACGATAAAATAAATATGATCCGATAATTGAACATAAAAGTTTAATGTACGACAATCTAAACTGACACGTATTGAACAACCGAAATGTATGTTCAATATATCTTAATATAGAAAAAACTAAAAATAAAGGGAATTTATCCAAATTGTGTTAAATTTTTTAAATAATCTTTTAATCATATTTTTTGAACCTATTATGATCTCACCAAATTATTTTTTTAACAAATTAAATTCAAGGCCGGATTTGAAAATAATCAAACCACTTCTGTCAATATGATTTGAAAATAGTCCAAAAATTAGACTCATGTATCGCGGAAACTCCTAAAATTGATAGATATATACACTATTAATAGGCATCGAAAAAAATATTTAATTTTAGTTTAAGATAATTATGCAGCATCGAAAAGGGGATGTGCTTGAGATGACTTTGGTTAAATTGAATATTTGTCTCATCTAAAAATGTGATCGACCTAACCTTAACTTTCGAATAAAAGATTATTAACTGTTTATTATATGGCTGAACCAACCAGATAATTGAAATTCAGCAACAAAATATTTATAATTTTTATTTTATATTAAGAACACTTTATTGCTAAGTATTTTTACTTTTGTGATATTATTAATTTATTTTAAAATCTACCATTCATAACGTATAAATACAAACACTAAAATTTATTTATTTTGCTGTTTGTAAACTATTTCAAATATGAAGTCTCATTCTCTAGTTCATTATACACAAAGTATTTAAAAAATAATTTATTTATTTTTAAAAAAAAGGATCATCTATTTTTCAAACTAAAAAAAATGTTACATGTATCTTATTTATTTAAATGAAAATGCTTGATTATTTTTGAAAAATAAATTTAAGAGAAACATTATTATATGAATCAATCGGATTAAATAATTTACTCAAACAAAAATAAAGCCTTGCAATATTAAAAACAGAAAAAAAAGAAAAAGAAGCAAATAATAAATAACTATATATCTATAGCGAAATGAACTTTAAAAATTATTAAATTATAGTTTCCATAATTCAAAACAAGAAAAGGAAAAGAAAAAAATATTGTGTCCACCTTAAGATACACATGGCGGTTGTTGTTCACTCATTTATACTCTTTATTTTGGTGTCCACCTTCCTTCTATAACTTGTTTTGAACTTCTCAATCCTAAAAGATTTCAATTTAATACGCACTTTTATATCTCTTTGTTACTTTTTTTGTAAAAGAAAAAAATAATTTACTATCATTTTTTGATTAATAGTTAACAAGATAAATGGTAACTCAACGTTATTTTTTAGTTTTTAGAAGAAATAATTTAGATGGAGCAATCAAAATGGGATAGTGTGTTTAAATAACCCGATAATTGATGGTGGATATTTTAATACATATTAGAATAAGATTATGCAAAAATATTAGGACTTAATATATTGACAAATAAGATAATATGTTACACACCAAAATAAGCTTGCCATACTATATGAATGACATTCTAAAAAATACTTAACAGAACCTAGAGCCATGTATTCATAAATTTTTAATAATTACCATACTATGTCCAAAAAAAATCAAAAGAGCGCTAAAAATGAACGTTTCCAAGTTCAACTTTTACCAGTTATAGGTGCAACATTTTTCTCCGCTTGTTAAAGTTATAGTACTGACTTCTTCTTTTTTTTATTATTATTACATAAAACAAAAATCTCATTGAATTTATATGATATGATATTTTATTTTTGGGTGATTTAGACTTTGGGTGCCGTTTGTTCTTACATATCAGACGTTGGGTGCTAAAGATTTGCATAATAGGTGTTAGGGTGCAATTTTGGACTAAATCCGTTAATTAACGTGGTCAACCGTTATCTCATTTAATTTTTATCCATTTTACCCCTAAGTATGAGCAATATGTTTTGTCTTTTTTTAGAGGTGAAATGGGTAAATTGGGTGAAAAATTAACTGAGCTAACAGTTGATCACGTTGACTAATAAATTTTGTCTAAAATGGCACCCAAACACATATTATACAAAACTTTAGCACCCAACGTTTGATATGCAGGAACAAACGGCACCCAAAGTCCCCTTTATTTTTTATTTCACTACATGGATGTATATTCTTGAGATAGAATCATATAATAAAGTTTTAACCAACAATTTGTTAAATATTTCTTATATGATAAGATTTTTTTTAAAATAATTTACATTTTTTGATATATATAATTGATTTAGTGTAAAATTAAATATATTTAGTAGGCAGTTGTAAATATATAAAAATTCTAATTTTGTAAATAAATACTTAATTTAATGGATAGAGTTACATTTAGAATTTTGGTAGGTCTTAAACACAATCATATTTAGTGTTGAATATATTGAACAAAAACCCATTATTATCATTTACATTGCAAGTCTACTATGATAACTTGAGTCGTTAGATCAAAACATTAATATCTATATTAAATCTTGGCCACCAATTAAAAAAATAAGTTTATAGACTCCGACATTTTCAAAAGTGACCTAATTTATGATAGATATAAAAGACAACATACATGATTAATTGTAGTATCTTGTGTAATTATTTAATATATGGAAAACGTTAACATGAATAGAATGAATAAAATCATACATGAGAATATATGCCTAATTTAATAGATGTCGGGATTTCATTCTTTTTATTTATAGGTGTTTCACGTAAGAAAGAAGCAGACCCTATTTAATTTATGACTGTCACTTATTTCTCTTCCGTTTCTAATGCATATTTAGGAGCTTATTTTAACATAAATATGACCCAATTACTATAAACTAAATTTTAGTTACTAGTTCCTTACTCCAAATTTATATACTGAACCTCTTCAATTCGTTTTCAGGTGATCGTATAACCTAATCAGTAAACGCTTTGTGTTAATGATTGATGAAGTTAATTATTATTTCCTTAATATGTATGTGCCACGATTAATTTAGTTATTTAATTATGCCTAAGGCATTGCCCCTGCCTTGCAAAAAACTTTAAATTTAAAATTTGCTACTTTATTATTAAATTCCTCTGGAAAAATTAGATTGTAGCTAGCCCCTCAAATTATCCAAGTTGTGTAGCATAATAGCCAAAATCCGAAATTATACTTTTGGAGAGATAAAGAGAATATGAAAATTATAGTGGTCAAATATTGGTTCATATATAAGAGTTGAATTCTAATGCAGAAAAACCAGTATAGCCATAATAAAGAATATTGAAAGTTGCAAAGTTTTTATTGGAGTATTATTGAAAACGCTTAATTAGCATTTCCAATAATTTGAGCTGATAATGATGCATATATGATTTCCTCTACTTTCTTAATTTTCCTTTTTGACAAACGAAAGGCCCAAAGGACAACACAAAAAATTAACAGAAATCACTCTCCAAGTGAAGACGCAGCTTTGATGGAAGAGAAACTAAACTAAACTACTAACAGAACTCGAACGAAGCACAAAAAGGATAATACCATTGGCTTTTTTGTTCGCTTCACGGCTAGCTAGCCAAGAAAACGGATGCATTCGAAACCGTAGGAATTGAAGCTTCTGAATATTGTCAATTAAATTAAATTAAATTAAATTTTGCACTCCCACAGAGGGTCCGACTCCAATTAAATTTACACACCAATTATCAACCAAAGTAGTTGTCATTTTCGATTATAACGTTGGATAAGTCTGCCTTTAAGCAGAAGTTAAAATATCTGAAGAAGTAAAAATGTTTATCGCGCGGAGGAGTGTGGATGAACATTAAAATCATGTCGGGGATTGCCGCTTTGCATGGGAAGGTAACGTTGCTATCATATATATATAATATATATATATATATATATATTAATTTTTGGTTACGTGGATTTTTAGCAACCCTTTATCAGAACACTAAAAGAAGATTGATCATCAGTTCAGAAGAAAAAAAAGAAAAAAAATAATTTGTTTCCAGTTTGAATTAATTAACTAGCACATAGCCACAGAGATAGATAGAGGGTACGTAGGGGCACACTCATTTTTGGGCGTTAAATATGGCGGCCGGTTTGCAAACCGTGCACTGGTTGACTTTGTAGTAAATCAGTTTGCCTTTTAACGCATTTCCTTTTGTCGATCATTATCATTACAACACGCGTGCTTCCTCTTTTCTCAGTTTCCAACCTTTTCCATGCATTCCAATTCCCTCTCTGTCTCTCTCTCTCCCCCCGATGGTACGGTACCATATTGGCTTACAAATGAACTTTCCATTTATTCAATTCATGGGCTGCAACGGAAAATGATACGTTAATGTCCAAATTAAGTCCAATCTATTCGCTATTAACTAGCTACGTCGAGTTTTCATCAAATTTGCCAATACTTTCTATTGGTTGCACATCAAAATAAATTACAACTCTTACGTCCTAATAAAATATTGTCCAAGTTATATAGAAACATAAACCCGCACAATTTTAATTTAATCCTCAAAATTGTTCCTTTATTATTTACAAAGATTGGTGACATGTATGGCATATCAGTTTATTACACCCATAATGTGAGATAATTACATAAATATGTAGGTTCTCAAATTTGATTAAATTCTTTTTTAATAAACTTGCTTTTAATATGACACGAGGTAAAGCTATTTTTGAATCAATATATTTTAAGATAATGATATTAGCACTTTACAAAAGTATTTTGAAATCATCTTTAGTGATATTTTATATGGATCTTTTTAAAAAAAAATTGTCATTAAAGATAATTTTAAAATACCATAATACATTTTGTGGAATATTAATATCATTACTTTATATATCTAATTTTAAGTACGAGTAAAATCCTTGAAAAGGCTCAGCTCCTTATGGGTTGACGTCCAGAGCGGGCTGGGTCAGGTCTCAATGGAAAGCTTGAAAGCTCATTTAACAGACAGGTTAGGCCCATTAAACGACTCAGTTACACTGTAAGTTACTTTCTCTGTTTAGCCCATTTGGTTTGATGTGAATTCAACTCAGCATTTTTTAGGTTAGCTAGTAAAAAGGCTATAGAGCCATGAGAAAACAAAGTTTAATACTTGCTAACCAGTACGTTTTTTTTCTAGAAAAGGAAATGTTTAATAGGTAAGGATGTAATATTGTCTACAAAATGTTAATTTTTACTTTGAATACGTATACAAAGGTTTTCGAGATATTGGTTATAATTACTAAATTGTCCCAGTTATTATCAAGAATCTAGCTACAAAATTTTAAAAAAGAAATATATTTATAAAAATAGAGAGAGAAAAAAAAGGACAAAAATAGGGTTTTATTTGTTGTAGTATAGATTTTAAAAATTTTAGGGACAGAGCAACGGAATCTATCCCTTCCAAACCAGAGGTGAGGACCAAAGTACTTGAATTAAAGTTATACGAGTAATTTTAACCACATATATATATATTAAGGGATATTGAAAAATATGGCTTGTTTGAATTTTTTTTTTGCAAAAGATTAGATAATAATATTTTTGTAAATTAAGGGACTTAATTTGACCAAATCCTTAAAGGAGTGCAAAGTTAATTTTGCAGTAGATTTTTAAATTATATATATATATGGATTTGGCCATGGTATTTTTTATTGAATCATGCAAAATTCAATTTGTAACCACCGGTAAGTGGTCTAATGGTAGCGCACTGGAATTAGCGCTGGGCTTAACTGGGAGCTCCCTAGGTCGAATCTTGGCAACTGTAAAAACATCTGGTGGCCAACGGCTGGCCACTGTTCCGCGAATAAGGATTAGTCGAGGTGCGCTGGACACCATGTGATACTAGAAAGTATATAAAAAAAAAAAAAAAAAATGCCAAATTCAATTTGCACTACATATTTTTTGGCATATTAGTATAAATAAGTGTTTAATTGACATTACTTTAGAATAATTTTAACAAATTACATATTCGAAACCTATTTATTAATAAAGTGCAATTACATATTCAAAACCTATTTATTAAGAAAAATGCACATAATAATTTTTTTATGCTTATGCAAAGTTAAGTTTACACTCCTTGTTTTATAAAATATTACTATGTATTTGTGTTTGTTTAATGTTATTTTAAAATTTTATGAATGGAATATAAGAATATATTTGATAAAAAATATAAACACATCATCCAAAACCAATTTGCTTTAGATTTTTTTAATTGCAAAGTTAAATTTGTACAAAATATAATTTTGTATAAAATTAAATTTGCACTCGATCAAATTTCTTATTTTAAAATATAATTGATAAATAAATTATTATTTTACCATAATAATAATATTTAAAATCTTATTTCTAAAATATATTACCCGTTAATTTTTTTATAAAAAGTATCATTACATAAAATATTTTACGTTATTTTCGGTATATATTATTGTTGGATACTGGCTTAAAAGTGTAGCCCTATTTATCCTATCATAAATTATAGATATCTGTTGGTATCGTTGAAAAGGAAGGGGGGTATGGATACGCCGCAAAATCAGTGGATATGCTACTCCAAAAGGAAGGTGGGAGGGCGCTGTAAAATCGGTAGTCGCATCAAAGGGGGGAGGGCAAGTGTCAGATTTGTCTTGGAAAAGCAAGGAATAATGTGCAACGTGCATAAATCCCAATGCATAAACAGTAGAAATATATTAATTCTTGGAAGCACGCAACATTTCATTCTCTGAAACTTTATAGGTATATTTTATTCATTCATAACACTTCTTAACACACTATACTTAATTTCGAAATTAATTAATATTAATATAAAAAATACTCCAATCTATTCTACTCTCACCACTCCACACTCTTACTCAATAAATCTCATCTTTAATCTTATTTTTTTTAACTTCTTTTTCTATCTAATCATTTTTTATCTTTTTCTCTCAACTTTTTTGTTACCGGTTTTAATGCAAAAATAAAGTTCCACCATGGATTAATGTACTCTCGGTTCCAAAGAACTAAGTGATTTTCATCATACTCGACTCAAAAAAATCGGGTAAAGCACACATCACTTAGTCCTAAGGTACCAAGTGAAATTGAAAAAATGACGCAACACTTAACTTGATTCTTTGGGACCAAGTGACATGTGCTTTACTCAGTTCTTTTGGGCTAATTATGATGAACACATCTCGAACCAAGTAAACATTATTCGTACTCTGTTTTTTTTTTGTGTTTGTTTGTATCAAATGATTTAATAATTAAATGAAACGTAATTAAGAACAAACAAAAATATAAGTATCGTACTTCTTTTGGAGAAGAATGATAATTTAGATGGTAGTGGTGGTAACGATGGCGGCGGCAGTGGTAGAAATGTAAATGGATGATGATTTGAATGAATTAATGATGATGATGAAGAAAATTAGTTTTTAATCAATGGGGTTAATAATTTGAGTTTGAGAGATTTAGAGTTATTGATTGTTATTAATTTGAGTTTAATGGTTTAACTATTAATTAAACAAAAATTGTACGTGTCAATAAAATTTTTAGCCTTTTTTTTAGGAGTGATAGAGAATGAAGTGGTGTGCATTAAGGTCTTGTTTGGTTCATAGAAGGAAAATCAATTATCTTGTCTTTCCCGTGGAGGTGAGAAACTAAAGTTTCTGTCAAGTTTCTTTTCTTGTGTTTGGTAAAGCATGAAAAGTATTTAGCTAGGAGTATTGTTATTCACAAATTTTGTAATAAATACTAAAAAATTACAAGAGAAAATCAATCACATATGTTTGAGATGAAATAACTTTACTCCTTACTTTCCCCTCTGTCAGGAAAGTGTTTCCGAAATTTGTGCTGACCAAACAAATGAAATGAAAGACTTTTCTTTCTTGAATATTCAAATATGTGAATCAAACGAGACATAATAATAACCCCCTTTAATTCTTCTTATATGATATTTAATAGTTGTATAAAATTTAAAATATAAATTATTTGTGTCAAATTATTTATACGTAAAATTTGAAGTTAAACAAATGTGTTTTAATTATACTTTTATAAATATTTAGTGTAAAATTTAAAATAATCGAAAAATCCTATTATTTGACTTAGTTAACTAATCAGTACATATATTTGGGTAGCAAATGGTTTATGTATATAATAACCAAGTTATATATGATTGACTTTGGTAAGCCAAGACATATATAAATTAAGTAAGACATGAATTATAGAGGTATTTCAGCCCTGTTGAGTATTTTACTCTACGCCTATTGAATGAGCTACGAGCTCATAGTGATCTTTTACATACGAATAGTGTTACAAGTGTTTACAATACACTCACTCAACTATTATAAGATTATTCTATACTTGAAACAAATGTAGAACTTCATGGGATAATGAGCACAGGCCTGCAATATTCCCCACAAGCTTGTCTACTAAGTGTTCTATAGTAGTTCTACCATCTCTAGCATGTATTTCCTAATTCATTATTTATTTCGTTATCACTTGGCCATTGCCTGATTGTCACTTTCTTTTATAGAAGAAGTAAATACTTTTTATTTGTACGGACCTTAAGCAAACTTAATCCTATGAAAATAGTGTTGTAGTACACCTAATCCTCTGCCACATTGGGTAAACTCATACTCTTTAATTGAGTATTGTTTAATCTTCACTCTTGTGCCCTTAATGTGGTGGTTAAAACACATTAACTGCCAACGTGATGCTTTATAGTTGATTTTATTTCATTGGTAGGTTAAAACACTCTCGGTTTACCTGTTCTTTTCAATATGGTCTAGACTTCTAGGAGGTGTATTGACTCATCAGATCTGCATAGGACGTCTTTAATAACCTTACGAGCATTTGTGCAACATGTTTGGAGAGTTTTTTGCCCTGTTTGTCTTTTATACAAGCTTGTTAAGTTAGCAATACGGTCACCTATACTTGCTGATGTGGACTTCCACATTTTCGCATATGATTTGGACCCTTTGACTTGCATGATTAAAATTCACCCTCATCGAGTCCTAACATGTTAGATATCATTTTATGTAATTTTTTTATTTTTATAAGTTTCTGTAACATAATCTTTGATGGTGTCAAAATCTAGAACAAATAATTAACGACCGATCAATCAATAAATAATGGTGAATTAGAGGTTTAATAAGGGATTGTAACTGTGAACAATAATTGTGAACAGTACCTCCGTATATGTGAACAGTGATTGCGAACAGTATCGACAGAAATTGATTAAAAATGAAGATGAACAGGACACAAAGGATTTACGTAAAAAAACCCTCCTTTGACCAATCAATAAGTGAATATCGATGAATAAAAAAATAAATGCGGTGTAATGATGAACACGTGATATTTTTTATTAAGGTAGGTTCTCCCGGTAGCGCTTATGCTAGTCCGGCAGTACGTCATCCTTTTGTGTGTGCTTGCTTTGTATTAGCTCAAAGGCAATTGATTTAGATGATAATACAAGCTACCAATCTCTCTCTCTCTCTCTCTCTATAATTTCCTTAATTCTATTTATAAGTATAGAATTATGATTACAAATATTTCAATAGAATAAATAATAAACTTTGTAGGAGCGAGAGTGTATAAGGGTTGTTGGTATTTTTTTGGGATATGAAAAGAGAGAGTATAAGATCCTCGAAAATTGACTTGTATTTGTATTGCCAACGACTTTATATTTCTTAGAAGAGATGGATGGATATTGGGAGAGAATGATGGTATTGTATGAGAAGAATGATATATTTTTGGTGTGTTTTGAATGAATGAATGAGGGGGGGTATTTGTAGGTAAATATCGAATGGCAAAAAGTAAATTTGATAAAAATGAAGGGCAAAAAGGTAATTTTTGGTGGAGGTAGGTGAGGTGTGGTAGATGTGGTAGGCGTGGAGATAAAAAATGAGATTTTACTGGAGGTAAAAAATAAGATTTTACTGGTGGTAAAAATGTTGAATTACCTTTATAAGCCAATGGTAAAATTAGTATTTAACCCCATCAATCTTATATTGACAATTGATCTTGATTTGTTGGTCTTGATAAGTAGATTTTAAATATATATATATTTTTTTATTTAAGTCTACATTTTGTATTAAAATTTATTACATTTTAAAATTTTATTAAAAAAGTGAGGACATAAAAAATTGACGTAGTAGTGTAAACTGATAATGTATTTTACATTAGATTTAAATTTAAAAGAATGTTATAGTCCAAAAGTCTTAAAAGTTGTGTAAATTTTTCAAAAAATAAATTTATACAATATTGCTGGATATACTTTAATATTTTCTATACGACAACCTTTTGGATGATGTTAGGAGTGAAATTTTGTACCAGAATCACCATACTATACATTATTATATTGTATTATTATTAATTTGTACTGACTTTTGATAATGGTTAGCCACCGGGCCATAGATTGATATTCATTCACTTTTAATGATTGCCATCCAAGTGTCACAGTTATACGGTCCACATTTTCATTACTATTACTATTAGGTTAGCTTTTTACAATATTCTACTCCCATTTGTTATCTATATTATAAAACATCAAGTTTGACTAAAAAATTTATCTAAAAAGTATAAAAATCTAATGGTTAAAAATACACATGGTATGGTGTGCATTAGTTCTACACCCTTGGATGAGTTTTATAGACACATCAAGATGTCACATCAAAGTTAAAACACTCACACCAATATTAAACACACAATAAACTTTCACAAACTAATAATTTTGTATATACTAAAAATGCTATAACTTAAAATAAAAAATTCAAAATTTAATAAAAAATTAATTTTAAAAATCAACTAATCAATATCAATTAAAACAAGATCCATCATGATTATAAAATTATGTAAAAAAAATCAAGAAAAATTATTGAGTAACATTTAAGAATCCATACATTGTTGGATTATTTTTAAATTTTCCGTTGAGTTTATTTTATTAAAAAATTATATTGTCGAGATCAAAATAAGATAAAAAAAAAATATGATTAATGGATTGAACATACATTTTGGTTGATATTTGTCGAAATAAACTAATGATTTTTGTTTATTTAAATTTAGAGTACGTTAATCTTTTTTATCCTATTATTTTACCGTGCCTGATGGCATGGGTATACCTTAGTACACTTATATGTAGGAGTGTTCAAAAGTTTTTAACTTATGAAATCTGATTCAATTTTTTTTTCAAAATTGAAATGAGATATGACATTTCTAATTGCTGATTTTTTTGTAAGTTCAGAATATTCCGAAAATTCCAATTTCGGATTTTCTTTTTCCAATTTCCAAAAATTTTGGAATTTGAATTGGAAATGTATTTCAGATTTCGAAATTTTTTTGAATAGGCGCATTACGATTCATTATATTCGATGAACATTTAAATATTGAGAATGATTTGCTCAAATCATTAATTCCACTTCAAAAAATTGTAGAAGATACCCTTTAAGATAAATCCTACACTTGTGACTCAACGGCAGGGGCGGGCTTAGTGGAGACAGAGCGGGCTTTAGCACACAGGAAAATTTTGAAAAATTTACTATCAGTTGTAAAAAAACTAAAAAGTAGTTTTAGCTCACCCCTTATCCCAACTCAAATATATTTTAGCTAGAGTTTGTAATAGATAAATTCAAATCATTAAAAATTCGTCGAGCTCAACTTTGTTAAATAATTTTCATTATGTATAAATTCAAATATTTAATTTATGCTATTAAATATTTTTTGTCAATTACTGTTAGCCAACCTTTTGAAAAATTTCTGAGTCCGTCTTTGCTCAAAGGTGATTAAATTTGGGATAATATTATTTTTATATGCACATACCGGTGGAGTTAACCCCATGAGTAATGACAACGCCCTACTTATGCAGCCCCTCTCATCTTCCCTTCCCATACCCCAGATTTGTTAAATTATTATGTTTCCTTATTATTTTATGTTGGAATCTGGGTCGGGTCGCCCATGGCGGGTTGACCCAAACCATTATAATTAAACTTATTAATATATATATAAATAAAAGGTGGTTAAAAAGAATAAAACAGTTTTTTTTGGTTTTTGGCAACTCCCCCGTTGGTTATTTTTCTTTTGTGGATTGAAAGAAGAAAGTGACAGGGAGTTTTGGAACATCATGATATTTGTCTCCTTCTCTCTTTTTGGTATAACAGTAAGAAATATATATTCAAAAGTACTTGGGTTGTGAATAAAAGAGCATCTCCATGTGATTTGTTCTTGGACCAAAGCATCAAGACTATTGTGTAACCATCATAAAAAAGGTATGTGATCCTATTTCATTAATTTTCTACATTTTAGTTCTACTGTTTTTAGTTCATTTTCCTCTCTAGTTACTCAGCCATGAAGCACGAATTTGTTTGGTACTTTTCCACCATGTGTTGGAAAAAGAAAGTCTTGTAATTTATTGCACTTCTACTGCTCACAAATCAAACTAACTGTATTATACTTATGCCCCAAAGGATTCTGAGACGAGGCTTCCTCTGCTCTTAAATGTGACAAACTCTATAATAACTCTTGCAGTCAACATTTCATGTGGTCTGATTCAATGAAAATATAGAACGATTAAACTCTAAATTTAAATACCTACAAGTATTAACTCTTGTGAACAAATTTAGAGTTATTTGTTCAAGTTATAATATACTTTCGGCTTAGATAATGGACACAAACTATGCATGCAGCCAAACATTTAGAAAAATGCAATCTTTAGGATAGAGAATGTTTACTTAATTTTCAAATCAACGGTACGAAGCTTGCATTCTCGACAAAGCTATTGAAAAAGTGGTAATCTTCTTGTTGCACTGAGTTTGAGGGACAAACACGGATTCTATTGCAACAAGAGTATCTTTAAAATTCGTACATAAAAATTTAGTAACTTTTTTATCTTACAAAAGGGGTGCTTAAAATGGTGGTTCGGGGTGGTAATGTATTGTACCAAACCGATTTTGGATATATCAAACTTATGTATACCAAAATTTACGGCATAATAATGGTAAAAAATTTTGGTGTACCGAATTTTCAGTATGGTACACAGTGTATGAATTTATTGTCAAGTTTCATTATTCTATAGTGTCCAATCATTTGTGACTTAAGTTTTATCATTTCTAATTTAGGAATTTTTTAGTACATTTATAAATAATCTATTATTATATAAAGTCGGAAGGCAATTCATTAGTTATGAAGCTTTGTCAAGTTTTTGAAGTCAGAAGGCAATTGTTTTTGGTTTTTCTATTTTGCCCTTGTGGCCTTTTATTTCATTAAAAAAAAGTTTTATTTAGCGTAAATAATGAGATTCTAACCACTACGTTATATGTTAGTTTTTTTAAAAATTTTCTTTAAACGAATGATATATGAATCGCACACGTATTACATGTGCACAAAACTCTGGTTAAGCTCAAAATAAAGACATTGTTTTATATCATATAAAATATCTAATAACTTTATATCAGTTTTTCTAGTATTGAGAAAAAACTGGACTCTCATGAACTCTTAGACCTCAACCGTTAACATATTTTCGACTCTCACCTGCTTAGTTACCTGATTCGCAATTTATATAAAAGCATATATAGCAAAACTACATTATAAATGGTCATCGAATCGGAAGAGGCCAAAAACCAGTCAAGACTAACACCACAATGTTAGACTCCTGGGGTACATGTGGTTCAGGTAGAAGTAATGTTTCACCTATTCGGGGTTTAATAAATAGTGTGTACTAAAATTTCCTTCAAATACATCAAAGTGCTTCACCCTCCACTGTTTTACCTAGTTGAAAATATTTTATCCCCAACTACACTGTCCCTTGGGCGCTATCAGAAATTTCGCCTAGAACAATGTTCATAATGCCAAGAAATAATACAGGGATTCAATCAAGCAGTCATAAACCTAAAGGAGAGATCAATCCAAGGGAAAGTAATATTAGAAACTCACATTTTCTCATAACAACACTTCATTACACAAGTACGTGTGTAAATTCATGTAATCAACTAAAGCCTACTTTCCTGCACCATGATAATCGTCCAAAGCTTGCTAATATGTCTTTGGAACCCTGAAAAATGACATATTTTATGGTGCAAAGAATCTGAGCGTTTATTAAAACATGCATAGATACAAGCACATGCATATACCGTAAAGAGAGATTATATGTACAATGAAAGTAAGCTCTGTAAACTCCACATTGCCCGTAATCAACTAAAGCCATGAAGGACCATTTGGGGATCCAATTGCCCGCTACAATAACTTGAAGAGACGGTGGAAAGCTCTTGACAGCCTTTCCACTCTTCAGATGGTTTTAGAGTAATTGGCTTTTCAAGGATGGCTGAATCTACTGACAACATAATCTTGTAGTCCTCGTCTCCAAAATCCGAGAGTGTCTTAGCACCCTTGTCCCACGGATTCCATAAAACTGCTTGCCAAACGACTATTGATTTTTTAGAAGCTTTTCTTTAATAATTTTTTTTTTTAAAGAAACTTAATTAATGAAGAGCAACAGAAATTGTTGAGTAATGAAGAATCATTTATGTACGGACCAGCATCAGGGAAGTGTTCTTTGTGAACTACAAAGGTTCTCTTCTTTTCATGGTCTATAATGGCAATGTTTGTTGGTGTCCTCAAATAATAGCGATCAACCTATCGAAATAAAACCATGTTCAGCCACGACTTTTGCTTGTTATTGGAACGAGATCTAGGGTTGTAGGATTAACTTAATTTGGAACAAGGTTCACTATCAATAGGAAAAGTGCGTTCTTGTGTGTGCACCCATACAAAAGAGGGAGAAAGAAACCTCGCCATCAAATGTTAATGCATCCGCTTGCTCAGTAAACCTCTTGCTGTGCCGCAAATTATCTAAGTAGTCAAGTGTCTCCAAGCCTTCAACCCGCACTTCACTGGAAATATAAAATATATATATATATATATAATAAAAAAATAAACTATCTTCTGAATTTGAAGTCTCAAGTAAAAAGAATTTTATATTAAATAATCAATACCAACAGATACATATATAACAGAACTAAGAATTTGTATGACTTCATGTTTTGAACATTCCGGGGTCACACAATAATACAAGATATAAAGGATAATCAGCAATGGAAATGGAAATATCAACTGAAAGTCACATAACGAACCTGATGTCAGATACTGACAAGTAATTCCGCATAGCAAATGTAAACGAAAAGGACTTGATGTCGGTGTTCCTCACATTAGAGATCAAGGTCAGCTTGCCCGGACCAAGAGAAATACGAAGCCGCAATTCAAAGCTGCACAATTCCATTGATAAATGGTCTGAGACTGAGCCTCCACAGGCGTGGAAAATTGCTAATCAAGTGATTCTTCTAACTTGACCCAAGGAGCATACCTGTGTGCCCACATTTTTATACCATTTCCGTTGGGCTTAAAGATAAGATCCACTGATGACGGGTTCCCATCGGAAGCAAGATGAAAAGGGCAATTATCTAATGTCCATTTTATGTTCCTAGCAGATCCATGCTGCTCCAATGACCCGGAATTGCCAAACTATGAAGAGGAGGGTGGAAATTAGCTAGGTTCACAAACCTATGTAGGAAGTAATGAAGTTACTATTTAGTGGGACTTCTGAGTATGCCAACCTGTGGAAAATAAGATGATATTCCTCCCTCGATTGCTTTAGCAGATTTCCTGATAGCCTGTGAAGTGGAATATAAGAAACCATTGTAATTGAACATTAAATAACTAAAATGGAATTTAAAAATGATGTTGCAGCACATGAAATGCTTACCTTTCTGCTCATGAAAAGAAGTTCTTCTCCATGTTCATTCTTCCATGACACAACTTGCCCTCCATAGAGAAGTACCTGCACAGTAACGTCTTCAAGATATGAAAATGATTTATTATAGTTTGTGGACCTCATTGATTACATGTACATCTCTTCCAAATAACATATAAATTGTTTCACCCAATTAGGTTGGAGAAAATGCAAGTAAAGCAGATTCAGGATTAACAGATTGATAATTAACATCTGATACTATATTATGAACCATTTCTCCCAAAAATTTAAGCTCACAGGAGAAAAAATCGCAATGAATATCATGCTTAATAGACACATTACGCATGGCAAGTAAGAAGGGCATGTGATAATAGTCCAATACTGTTAAGCATCATTTTGCTCAAGGAAATGAATGCAGATAATAAGAATATGTATGTCTAACCCTATCCTTCTAACCATATATCTGGGAGTTGAATGAATCCAATGGCCAGCACATACTGAAACCAACACCCCATTCACAAGTCCGCCTATCTTGAACTAAAAAAGCATAACAAGTTTGATAGATATTTAGGATCCGTCAAATAACAAAATGGAAAATAGTAGGAAAAATATTTATTTTTTTTGTGAAAAATTGGAAAATAAGTTGAGGAATATAGTGAAATTACCCCTTGCCTTTTGGCTTCTTCCTTGAAAAAAATTTAATTCGGTGGTGGTGATTTTTTTTTTTTACAAAAAATTAAAGAGGATGGATGACATATACTCACAAAAATAAGATAGAGAGTATCTCAATACATCTCTCCACTTATTTTCCATCTTCTTGCTCAATTTAGTGGGTAATTAACCCTTTTGACCCTTAAAGTTTATCGCTTTTTTCACGGTCATCCCAGATTTTTTTTTCTCAGCTGAAGCATTCCAAAA
Organism: Lonicera japonica; assembly: GCA_021464415.1. Lineage (NCBI taxonomy): Eukaryota > Viridiplantae > Streptophyta > Magnoliopsida > Dipsacales > Caprifoliaceae > Lonicera > Lonicera japonica. Next base: position 61,627,956 of record CM038468.1, on the reverse strand, counting down.
TTTGATTCGCGCCCCATACTCATTAAAAATGAATGTCCCGTTAAAATTGTAGAAGGAAATGGCATGTGCCAGAGGCTTTGTCTAAAGGGGCAAATATGCTATTTTCAAGTTACAAACACATAAACAAAAATACCCATCATTCTTAGATCAAAATCTTCAATTCCCATAATAAACAAAAATACACAAATCCGCAATCCTTCACCCTCGTATTCTTCTCTCTCTCTCTCTCTTCATTTTCTCTCAAACCAACAAAACTCTTCTCCCTCATAACTTTCTATGTCCTTATTTTCTCTCTAACCCATTCTGCGAACTAAGGGGGTGCATTCAATTCAGATTTTCAAAGACTTTAATTGACTTTCTAAAATCTGTGGATTATGCTAAGTCCATGAATTCTTTTAAATTCTTATAGAATCTAACATATTTTAATGCATGAATTCTTTTGAATTTATGTAAATTTTAATAAGTCGGTTGATTTCTGCAGATTTTAAATCCATCAAAAAAATAAAAAATCAAAAGACAAACAATAAAATAAATAAATTACGAGTTTAAAGTAACACTATAAAAAATGTAAAGATAATTAACGAAATACATTATAAAAATTCATATTGCTCCATTCAAAAATCATTATGATTATCATAACTCTCTCCATTCTTATTGTTGTCTTCTTGATTTCCATTCTTATTATTTTATGGCCACCTAATACTATGTTTTGTTTATATATTATTATTTTTATTTCATACTAATTATTCAATTCTTAGCATATACATAGTTATTAATGGATTTAATGACATTTGTCAAGCACTACAATCACGTGCATAAAAACTAGTTATAATAAAGAATTAAAGGATAAATAATAAAAGAATTTTAATTACAACTTTAAAGTAATAAGAAAATTATAAATCCACCGCAAACCGTTTGGATCGAGTCTAAACACCTAATGGATTGATTTTTTTTGCCATTTCTATTCGATTTTCATTTTCTGTCTAAAAAAAATTCATAAAATAGGAGAAAAAAAATATAAAGGGTGCGACATATCTATAGTTTCAGAAGAATATGACTAATTGGATAATTAAAACTTTAAAAGTAGCTGTATCTAAATTGAAAAAAAAAAGCTTTATTAGATAGAGTGAATGAATTAGAGGGATTTAAATAGATTATAGAGACGAAGAAAAAATAATACATAGAATTTGGAAAAATAAGAGGTTTTAGATAGAAAGAATGTAGTGGAAGGGTTTAATAGATTATAGAGACAAGAAAAATTAATACCTAGAGTTGGGAGAAAGATAAAAAAAAATCCATTTGAAATCTTTCCCTTGGAAAGAAAATTTGTTGGTGGATTTGTTATTCATAAAAACACTCCCGAATTCATTAAAATCTATCAACTTGTAAAATCCTTCAAAGTTTATTGAGTTGTGAATATCATAAAATTTTAAAAGATTATTTTTAATCTTAATTGAATAGCACAAGATTTTAAAACTTTTTTTAAAATTTTAATTGAATAACATAAAATTTTAAAAGGATTTTTAAAATCTCAATTGAATACCCATTAACTTTCAAAATCTAAATTGAATACACCCCGTAGGCTCTTACAAATCCCCAATGTTGTAATGGGTTCAATGGATTTTGGAGAGAGAAATTGTAGGGTGCTTGCCGGATGTCTGATTCTTTTTTAATGTATTTTTGTTGCGCTTTCCCCCATTTCTTTCAATTCCTCCCTTATTTTTAACTTTGAATTTGAGTCCTAACATCGTGGAAGGGTTGCCAATTTGGTGCACTTTTCTGGTCCACAAGAACAGGGGATTTGTTGTTCCACTTTACACCCTTGAAAAGTGTGTTAATTTTAAGGTTTTGTTCAATATCTGAATAGAGTTTTTGGAAACATAATTTGGGTTTTTGTTTATAGGGTTTAATTGGGGGTTTTGAATCGGTGAGGCTTTAATTGATGACCTTTATATTCTCGTTTGACATCTCATTTTGGTTTTTTAATATTTGATATAATTTTAGCGGTTAATTTGGGGGTTAAGGTTTTGAATTGATAAGGCTTGAATTCCATGACCCTTTGAATTGTTTGCAGCAAACTTCTTCCACCCACTATAGCTCTGGCGATTCTCAAGTAATTTCCAGCGAGAATAATGGCGAGTTCTTTACCGACAGATCTCTTCAATCTCCTAAGTTAATTTTTTTTTGTATTTGACTCAAAAGCAAGGCCATTCTTTAAAGTGAGGCTGCAAGTGAAGAAGAATGAAAGTCAGAGATTGGGTCGTCGGTGATGTTGGTGGCGGAGGAAGAGCCACCGGAGGAATTGTTTACTACTTTTCTCTGTTTAGCCATAAATACCTAATCCTAATTTTTGTAAAAAAGAAGATAGCTTTTAGTATGTCTAATTTAAAAATATCAAAAATACACTTGTACATGTCTTGCACACGCTTTATGTCCACAATTTTTATGGGACATTTACTTTTGGATGAGTGTGGACACAGGGCAAACTTTGGGGGTACTTTAGCCAGACAAAAAAAATCCGAGATGACTCTAGAAAAATTGGTAAACTTTGAGGGTCAAAAATGCTAATTACCCCAAATAAGTTGCTTTTTTACATCATTTTTTATGTGGCTATCATATATAGTCCTAGTTTATCAGCACAAAGGAGTCCTAATAAAAGCCAGGTACACCCGATTGAATAAATATTTCTTTTGAACTGTGTCTGAATAGTTAAGCCATGAAATAAGAAGGCCAATAGACCACTTGGCCTAGTCAAGATTTCTAAGAAGCATATGAGGGCATGTACAAAAATTATCCACACGGTTGGTCGTTGTCATTCAATCTTGTATTGCTGACAAAATAACGAAGTTGGTTTGAAATTGTGGAAACTAAAATGCCAATTAGCTAGTGCATTTTTTACGTAAACATTTTAATTTCGAGGGACAAAGTCTTGCATCGAAATGGACTGACCAAAGGATTAACATTTAACAAGAACAAGAATGACAAGAATGAGTCGAACAAGCATAAACAATTTTGCGTTACTATTTGTGAATCAGCAATTGATCGATTAATCAGACAAATTGGTTTTGGTTCAATCACCAGTAATCAAAAGCAGCTTTTTGAAGCAAATAACGTTCATATAAGAAAATGATTGGATAGAAAAACAGGAGGCTAGGGAAACAAAAGATGAAGCTACATATGATGAATTAAAAAAGTTGACATGCTTATGTTCGATCATATATGTTCATATATATATATAAATGCACATAAATTTAAGAGAGAAGTGGAGAGTACCTCGGCAGAAGAACCACCGGGGTCGGATAACAAGACGCGGGGATTGCCGTTGGGATCGCTAAAGAGATCAAGTAAGGGCATCTGCTTCTGTTGCTTTAAAGCACGGAACAATAACAGCCTCCACCTTATTATTTTCTCTAATGGGTTCTCTTTACTATTTTTTCCTTTCCTCTCCTCCAGCTATATATATATATATATATATATGACAAACACGCAACAATCGATCAAACAAAACAACAAGAGATGCGTAAACTACTAAAAACAGAGAATTCAATCATTATTCACAAGACATATATGCACATAAAAGTTTCAAGCTCATCTTTAAATGACATAATATATAGAAATACCTTTGCTTTTACTTGCTTTTTCACAAACGATTTCGAGTCCGACCCACCCCCTATTCTAATTGGAGAGATGCCTATATATAAAAACAGAATTAGAGAATGAGATATATATATATAGAAACAGCGAGACCGGACAATAAAAATAGGGTGGGGTAGGTGAAGGTGCACGGTAACTGACAAACAGAATAGGTAGAGAAGAAAAGGTGATCCATTATGCTCTGTTTTCTTCGGATGCTCACATGCTTTCGTTTTCGTTGCCTCTCTTTTCAGATAACCATGGGAATCTTTTTTCCCAAATTCCTCGCATTTGCTTTACTTTGCTTTTCCTTTCTTTGTTAAAGTTTCCTTCCTTTCTCCTCCTCTTCACGTACGAATATGAGAATCATTACATTTAACATGTATGTTAATTCCTTAAAACGTTTTCATTTCCTTTTCGTTTTAATCCAACCCAAATAGAATGGAAATTGGGCAACATTCATTACTTTCTATTATTTAAATGTGAGTGTAAAAGTGGGCTGAATCAATAATCTTTGAAGGGGTGGGGGGAGGGGATTCAAATGAAAGCCGGTCCTGGGGCAAGACAGGGCAGGGCGGCTGCTCAGGACCCAAAAGTAAGGAGGGGTACCAATTTTTATGTGTATTTGTTCATATTGAAGGGTATGAAAATATTCTTTCGAGCTCGTAACATTTGGCAAGGTCCGAGCTTGGTTGGTGTCCGAGCTTATTACAGATTGAATTAAAGAAGCCTTCCATGTAAAGACACGAGGTAGCAGCAAAGTGGGAGTGTGGCCAACATTCCCGAACGGCTAGTTGCTTGCTTCCCACTACGCAACCAACTCCACATTTCACCCCACTCTCCCCAAACGTGGAAAGTGGGACTTATCACCTTGTAACAATTAGTTTTGTGCATCTATAAAAAGAAATAGCCCTTGGCATTTTAGAGGATCTTATCATTAAGCATTCTAGCAAACAAATTACTTACCAGTTTGTATCTATCGTCATCAATAAAAAATACCATCAAAAGGTGGACATAAATCATACCTATAATCTATTGTCTGGGAGAACTATCTTTACCAAAAAAATATGTGTGTTTATCTCATATACTTATTTTCGGTTATCTACAAATAACGTGTGTGAAAAACATCTCTGGCTCCAACATTCACCTCTAAATATTGTTTGTTCCAAACCAAGATTAGGTTCTTAGGTCACAACATTTAGTATAGTCAAATTCAACCAATTGATAAAGCAATTCAATTTGCAGATAAGTTCCCTGATGAAATCCTAGACAAAAACCAACTCCAAAGGTTTTTAAGATCCTTTAATTATATCAGTGACTTATACAAAGATTTGCGAAAACAATGCATCCTTGTTAATCACTGCGCTTAAGATTTGCACCCCACACGTTTTATCTACTTATATAGCTTATAAGATGCATATATATAATCAAAGTGGAGTTCTAATTATAATTGTTGAAAATCAATTGCGAAAAGATAAACAAAACGATTATAACGAAACATTGAGTTGAGTAGCGGACTAGCCAGCCAGGTCGCACTCTTTAAGATATATCGCTGCTCTGCTAGGTGTTTGTCTTAGCAGTTCATAAATGCTATGTTACCCCCAGGATTCAACAACCCAAATTCCCCTATATCTTGATTTCCGTTGCACGATGAGAAATTATAAAACTAACGCTCTTTTTCTTTGCCCATAAATGGTAAACCAATTAATTAATTCCTTGGCCAAAAATAATTTTTAGAGATAATTTTTTTTTGGTGAGAGAGGAAGAAGACAATGATAATTGTTCTGTATAATTTTTGTAGAAGATGATAATATTTAAAAGAATAAAAAATTTCAGCATGTGTTAACTAAAAGAGAGATTTTCGCATGAGAGGGGGAGTGGAATCTATCCGGTTGAACAGTAAAAGACTTAATCCAAGTCTTTTTCAAAATTCAAAAAACAATTTTATTTTTAATAAATAAGAATTTTCAAATGAATTTTGTCTAAAAAAAATAATATTTTACACAAAGTAAGCCCAACCACAAGTCAAGTTGGCGCATGTAGTAAATCACACCATCCAAGTCCTACCCAATACCACAAAACTTGAATGCCCAAAGGGTACTGGCCCTTAAGCAAATTCACCATTATTTAAACTCGGGTGTAAGACTAGACAAAGTTACCCAATGTACATAGAGTTTAACTTTCACGCTTTTTTAATAATATATGAATTCAACCTAATTAATGATTTAATATTATCTAAAAATGGATTGGAATTTTTTGTAGTCTAGCAAACTAGCTAGATTAGAAAAAAAAGAATAATCGACTCTTAACTTGACATAGAAGGGGTGGTGTTAAACAAAGACATATGGTGGAGGGAAGAGTGAGAGATATTTACTTGTATTAAGGATAGAGGTGTTGTGGCAAACCCGAAAACTGAACGGCCTAACCGTGTATGTTTAGTTCGTTTGGAGTATGCATTGCAAAACCAAAATCGAAACCGAACTAAATCGAATCTTGCACATCTAAAATATTACTTCAATATTTAAAATTTTATGCTCCTAAAATTTACAAAGTCTAGTGAGAAATTGATTCCTCGGGCTACTATTATTTAAGTTATATTATAAATGTAAGATTTAATATTTTTTTATCCAAAATAAGTATGACCAAGTATTAGAGTTATTATTTTTTGAGCAAAATAAGTGTTGTTTTACGATTCTTTATTTTAAAAATATATATATGAAAATTGAATAAAACTAAACCAAAAAGTTTAATTTAGGTTTGGAGAATTTAAAAACCGAAATGAAACTTTCACATTTGATTTTGGTTAGAGTGTCGAAATTTTTACCGCGGTTGAAAATGAAAAACATCTTTAATTAGGGAAGAGCAATTGGCTAAAAATGGATGAAATCAATAAGAAGATGCCAAGGATGAGAAAATGTTTCACCCCACGTAGTGATCTTATTGTTATTGTCTTGGCCTTCAACTTCGAGGTAATAATTGGAACCAAAGTGGTCTAAGTGTCACGGGCCGGGAGATTCCGACTTCGAACAGTGTCCAAACCACAACTCGAAAGGCTGGGCAAGCCTGACTCAAACGGCAACACGCGATATAAAACATAATAGAGGCTTTGAATATCAAGTGTTGGCACATAACTGAACATATATATATATCGCATTAGTACCACAAATAGCACCGCATCACATTGTCCTTTTGTGTCAACCCCCTTTTACACTAGTGAAAAATATCAACCCGTGACATTCTCTGTAATACCCTATGTATTGAATTGTAAGCTAGTACTCTTTATAAGCTCGATTAATGCTTAAATCCTGTTAGGGATTGAATTCTTTCTTTTGGACCTTTTCGAGTTAGTCTGTAACACCCTGTTCCTAAATCTCGAGTTTATCGCGTTCAAAAATCGCGATTATGGCGATTTCGAGCTCCGAATAGTGAAATATTGTTCTGAAAGGATAGACGAGGTTCGGAGACTTCTAATAAGTCATGTTGGTGTATTTAATCATGTTAGAATAGTTGTAAGTCATTTCGGATGGTTCAAGTAAAAATCGGGATGTAGATTGCAAGTTTTTAATTTACCCGACTTCACAATTTTTGGTTAACTTGAAGGAAGCGTAACTCCTTCGTTCCTCGTCAGATTGAGTTTTCATTCACGAAATACCCTATATTCTTAGGCAATTTACAACTTTCGTGTGACATTCCGAATCTTAAAACAAATATTTTAGTATCATTTAAACATGTTTAAGTATTTATTATTATTTATAATCATATTTGTGCATTTGATAATATCAATTTATTCCTAATGTGTGGTGAATAGTGAAATTGTGCATTTTGCCATGATGTTTGATTTTGTGGAAAAATGTGAGTTAGATTTGTGTATATTTTAAGAACTCATGTTAGAATAATAATTCATGAGAAACTTATTTGAAAATAAAGTATGTAAGTGGATTTAGTTGTGTGAAATAGAAGTTGAGGGGGGAGGGGGTAGTGTGTAAATGACATAACATGTGTATGATTGAATCAGTTGATGGTTTTAAAAATAAGAGAAAAACAAGAGAAAAACAAGGAGAATAAGAGAAAAATAAGAAAAATTAGAGAATTAAAATTTGGTAAGTTCAAACTATGTTATTTATGTTTTTATAATTCTTTTATTGTGTTTGTAGTGATTGAAATTGGAAAATTATGATTGAAAATGAAAGAACATGATTTTGAGTTTGTTTCTTGGTGTTCTTATGTGTTGTGATGATATAATTGGATTTTCTTGATCACGAAGAGATAATAATAGATGATTTAAGAAGAAATCATGCTAAAAATTTATAAGTTTTATAATTCTGGCAGATTGGTGTCACTGTGGGAGAATTGCTATAACTCCTTGTAGAAAATTTTGATTTATGTACCGTAAATTGCATTAAAAAGTAGACACACAGAAATTTTTAAAAATATATGGTAGAGCACCTGTCTCTCAGCCAATTGTTACAGTTTAATCCATGAAGTTGGACTATTGCCATACGTTATATTCTAAACAGCATGTTTGTACTGAATTGTTTTGTGAATATCCAATGTTTTAGCCGTTGGATTATGCTTAAATTCTGGAATATTGTTTATAAAGATGTTTGTACTGAATTGTTTTGTGAATATCCGATATTTTAGTCGTTGGATTATGCTTAAATTCTGGAATATTGTTTATAAAGATGTTGTGTAACTACTCTAAAAATATGGGAATGATCGGAGAATGGAAAGTACATAATTTGTGCAAGGGATTCAGACTGCACCTAATTCTGAAATTTTGTAATGTGTTGTAAATTAACAAGTGCATAAGGAGTATACATTTGTGTAATTGTTAGTATATTTTTCACACTTATAAATGATTATATTTATGTAGAATTGGAATACTAATTATATTAGATTGGTAGGTGAAGGAACAGATACTTCTAACACACCGAGAAAATAGAACTTGGAACTACGATGGTATGGACTTGAGATGAGTGTACTCACTTGAAATTTATATACATTTGAATGTATAAATCTGAAGGGTGGTGTGGAATATGTATGTTGATATTATTATATTTGGTAAAGTGGAGTTGAGTTGTGACTTGATTAAAATAATAGTATAGAAAGGTACATTCGATACCCAGTATATATAGGGCTAGATGATAGGTATATGGAGTGGATGCTTGATGCTTAATAATTGAGGCTATAAAGCGGTTATGTGTGTGATATATCTGATGCCCAGTATATATAGGGCTACAGGATGCGTATATGAAATGGATGCTTAATGCCTAATAATTGAGGCTATAGAGCAGTTATGTGTGTGATACATCTAATGCCCAGTATATATAGGGCTAGAGGATGGGTATATGGTATGGATGCTTGATACCTAATAATTTAAGCTAGAGAGTGGTTATATGTGTGATACATCTGATGCCTTATATAATGGCTAGAGGATGGGAATTGAATTTGATTATATATGATATGTGTATATATATATACTTTTACAGATTACTATTGAGGAAAGTGGTGCATTCACTGAGCCTATAGCTTATACATTTATATATGTTTCTCTTTACAAGTATCAAGAAGGGATGTCCACTGCCAGGTCTAGGATGGGTGGGAAGGTTTATAGAAAAAGACACTACATCGTTTTTGTTTATTGTATATTTTGTCAATAAGTTAAGTACAAACAAATGACAAGTTTTGAGATGTAAATATTTACTAGTCTTATCTTGGATACTTTGACTACACATCCTTATATGTGTGTGAGTTGTGAATATTTGTTAGTATTACTTTTTAAAGACAAGGTTGTTTAAAAAAAATCAAAAAAAAAATCATGGATATGGGATAAGGTTGACTTTGGAAATGATAATATTATTATGTTCTCTTAATTTAATAGTATTTTTAAGTAAGTATTATTTTTGTTGTTCGGGTGTGACATTTCGTGTTTCAGGCAAAGGCAAATTTGGACTTCTACTAGGTCGAAACTTAGCACAAAATAGGTCAATCGCTATTAGTTGTTCATTCGGTAACATTAATGCACTGACTTCGTCGAATTTTCAAAAATTATATGTCCATAATTTGGAGACACTTTATTCTATAAAGTTGTAGAGCTCCGAATAAGCTTTCTGTGTACATAAAGATCACCTCAATCGGATATCCGAGCGAAAAGTTATGGCCGTCCAAAGTACTGTGCAACAGATCCTAAAAACTATGTGCCTGAACAATAACGGAATTAACAACAGGATATATATACACACGATCTCCTCCATCTTTTCCTCATTTCGTTACCACTGCCAAAGCTCTTTAGAGAGAGTTTGAGAGTTCTATTTAGAGAGATTTAAAGGATTATTAAACACACATCATCACCAACCAAAATCCTTATTTAATTAACACCAAAAAGCTCCATTTACAATCACTATTCATCTCCTCCACCATTTTTCACCATCTCCATGGCTAGGGCTTAAAGAGAAAATTGGGAATCTTGAAATTGGTGGACCGAGGGCTCGAAGTAGGCCTTCAAACTCGAAGAAAAAACTTCGTAGAGGTGGGAATCACACTCATAAACTTGTTTTCTCCTTTATCACTTCTTAATTATAATTTTCCTCATGAATACCTACACGTATACCTAACATGTGAAGAATGGATTTTTGAGTACAAGAAATTACTCATTTTTCAAGAGGCAATTGAGGTTTTGAATAGCCTATATGTGGTTTTAAATACATGATTAGACAAGGTTTGATGAATTATCACTTGGTTTGGTGAAATTATATAAAAACCTTAACTTTAATAAAAGAAGTTTTTGGGTATATGAACATATATTGCTTCAATAATGAAATTATTGATTTGGATGACTTATATATATATATTAATTAGATTACTTGTTTCAATAAGGGTATTCAACTTATCGTCTATTTCATGCAAAAACCCACTCGAAGCCATATGAATATTGATGATTTTGTCATAAAAATCAATAACTTTATTAAAGGGTTCGAGTGCTAAATTTTATGTTGTAAGGTTGGTGTTTGGGATTTAATGGACTATCCGAAAATGAATGTTTTTATATATTTCCCCGTCAGTTACATCCTAAAGTTATATTTGATACGCAATAAATGTCGATATGGCACAGTTATTTATCTTATGAGCCATTTAATGTGACATTGCAATTATATGATAAAACTAGTCGATGTTAGGTCCCGGCTTTGATCTCTAACAATTGGGGTCGGAATTTGGGACAGAGTCCTCTGGGTGCAAGACTCGAAACAGTGCACGAAAACGAACGGGAGGCCCTGCTGCCGTGTGGGTGAAAGGCCACGAAACGCATACCCGGTTGTACGCTTGGATAGTGAGAAAATTGGTGAGATTACGACTCGAGTTCATGAGAAAGGTTACTTACATGGGCCACGGATTTTCAAACTTAAATCCAAACTTAAACGGGGTTAATTTTATACAAAGTTTAAAGAATACTTTCACGTAATGTCGCCGATGTTTTAAAGTGAGAAAATACTACTTTTTGAACTGTTATATATATATATATATATATGAATCCCTGGGGGATTACTTCACATTATTATACAAGAAAGACTTTTATGCTATTTTTCAAAAAAGGATTTCTAACGACTGTTTTCGTAACTAAACTTAACTCATGATTTCCACTGAGTCTTTCGACTCATCCCACCTCTTTTCCATCCAAAATATCTGTAGGTTATTCCGAAAGAAAGAAGAGTGAAGGCGCGTACTCTTAGTCTGCCTCTGTACCTTTACTCCTAGAATCTAGTAAATAAGACATGTATCAGGTTCTTGTATAAAGCTCATGTTGGTTATATTATCTGTAATACATGTATTGAACTTTTACTACTATATTTTGTATACATTGTGGGAATTGTATAAATTGTATTTGGGACCTCATTGGAGGCTAGCTGTGAATTGTAGTAGCCCCTATTAAATTGTTAACAGATTTTTGGTATATTAGAAAATATTTAGCTGCGTGGAATGATAGTTATATTTTTATTCACAAGTTTGAATTTATTGAACGTATAGGCTCCTCATGTCCAATTTTTTTTTATAAATTGGATTTTACTCTAGTGATATTTCCGCCGTCGGCGTACGACACTAGTGACAAACCGGGTCTCGGATGAGCAATCCTCTAAACGAGATTCAGGGCGTTACATTATCCCCCACTCAAATCCTCCACACCCCCATTGCGGGCCTTGACAATGCAGCACCCACTCAATACTCACATCACCTCCCTAGCGGTATATCCTCTAACCATGGGTTACTTCTCTCATTATCACTCGCGTATTGCTTTCATGCTTGCCAACATAGTCATAGCATTACCTTCCATTGTTAATCAATATGCTCCACGATACACGGATACCCGAAAGCCATCATTTCAATTCACCGCTTTGATGCTATTGCTGCGCACTCTTTAAGATTGCATTGGCTTGCCTACACATTATGAACATGTCAATCCCCATGCTCCTCGAGCTCTGAACAGTTATTCCCATAACTCCTAAAAGTTACTGCGTCTTGCAAGTCTGCACTGTTCAACATGAACCAAGGTTTGCTCTGATAGCACTTATCAAGGGCCTGGAGATTCCGACCCCATGCAGCACTCAAACCCCAACTCCAAAAAGGCCGGGCAAGCCCAACTCAAGCGGCAACACATAGCAGAATATATAATAAAGGTTTCGTATATTAAGTGTTGGCACACATTTGAACATATATAAATCGTATTAGTACCGCAAATAGTACCGCATCGCATACCGAACTTTAGGGTTCTATTATGTCAATTAACCGCTTTTTTTTGGTATAGTCAATTAACAACTTCAGGTGTGTGTTTTATCGAAAAATAAAATAAACATTCATTTTTTGGAGCTTGGAGAGAAAAAAAATACATTTTGTAATAACACTTTTAATTACACAACGAAGACATTAATGTTTACAGTTCTCTTTGATATGGAATTGGATGGATTAGGAAAACGAAAAAGGAAACCGAACTCAATTGCTTACCAAAGCCCATTTCTTCTAGTTTAAGCCCATTCTTGTGGAGAATGATTCGATGCAATAGGATTGCCAAAAAAAAAAAGCAAATGCAATAGTACGAATTTTTTATTTTAAATCAACTTCAAACAGAAATTTTCAAGTGACGAGTATACTATTTTAATTGAATTTGAAATACATTGGATTCTTATGGCTCGTTTAGTTCAAGATTTAAACCATTCAAGGAATGCTAAATTCCATTTCGAAACGATTCCCGAGTTTGATTCAAGTTTTAAGTCCGGAATAAATGATTACATGAACAAACCTTTCCCCCCAAATTCTCCCATTTAAATTATAAGGAATAAACCATTACCAATGGGCATCTTCTTAAATTTTTCATGTTATAACTAAAATAATTCTCTTCCTTATGAATAAATAATTATTTTTTCATTTGTGTATGAAAATATTGTTTGAAACTTTTTTTTAGTTACGCTGATGCACAAAAATGAAAAAAAAATATTTGAAACTTTTTTTCTTTTTTCTTGTTGTAATTTTTTTTAATTACAAAAAATATAATTTTTGTATGATAGTTATTAGCTAGGCATGTGTAATTTTTGTAATTTATTATAGTAATTTTTTCTTTTGAAAAATTAGTAGGAGATGTCTTCTCATCTTATAAAAAGAAGTGTATTTTTGTAATTGATAATTTATTCCATTCTTATTTCCGGTTGAACCAAACATTTGCATGGCATCTTAGATGTCAGGAAAAAAACTTTTCAGGAATCAAGTATGCCCATTTCACTCCCAAAACTCGAACCAAACGATCCCTTAGTGTAATAATGAAGGACTAAAGAGGAAAAAATAAAGATCCGAATAATTTTTCAAGTGACAATTGAATTTAAAGATCGGACGTGTATATATATATACACTCTTACGTACCTAATCTAATCTAGGTTGAAAATGTTGAGTAACAAATTCAAGTTATATAGCGGTTATAATGCAATAGCAAAATGAATTAGATTTTTAAAATGCACAACTCAATCTATTAAGTCATCATTATTTGTTTCGACCTTATAATTTTCTTTTTCACCTTTCCCTTAAATTCGATCTAGAAAAAAAACAAATGCATTCCTACTATAATAGTGTAATACGTAATTTAGGACTAGAAGGATATATAGATATTTCCAAACTAATTTAAATTTACAATGACTTATTGAACTTTTCAAAAACCCTAACTATAAGTTTTAATATTGCTCTTTCTTTGCTTGTGTCGTATTGAGCATTACAGTAGATTATAAATTTATTATTAATCATCATAAAAAAAATTAACATAATTCACACATTAATTAGTTAATGCGTTAAAATAACAATAATAATTAGTTATTGATTGCTCTGTGATAAATCTGGTCATTTTATTGGTTAGTGCCATCATCATATCTTCCATTTCAGTGACGCCTGCTGACAGCTATCTTTTGGGACCTCCTAGTCCATTCCAACACATTCATACACAATTCCGTGCCACCCTGCGGGACCATACCCCCGGCCCAATCCTTTTCACGTATGCATCTGCCCATTACCATTTTCTCTCTCACGTCTTTCTCAAAATTCATCAAAATCAACTAGTCTTTTCATCGACTAGAGGGGATGGAGATAGCAGGTTGAAACTCGAATGGATTGAAATTCCGTTTATGTATTTTTTATTTTGATTTTGTAAATAAATTTTAGATAAAGAGAGACTTCTCTACTACGTAGTTAAAGACATATCAGAAGATTCAATAAATATTTATGATAATTCCTTCAAATTTTCTACCAAAGGAAATTGCTAAAGACAAGATTTTCACAAATAAAATATTTAAATCCTTACCGACTCAAACAACATAAGTAGCGTAAGTGCATAACATTTTCCCTTATCTTAAAATATTTTATTTTAATTTGTCTTCTTCTAGTGTATAAAATTGGCATTATCTTATCTTTAATATTGTATGTATGTATGTGGCTTTGATTTATTCACCATTACACATGCTGTGCAGTGCTGCTGTTCTGTTTTGTGTATGATCTCATCTATTATATAGTTTTGTACCCCATATATATATAATTCTCAATGATCTCATCTTATGAGTATTATCGTGATCTTTTTCGATTTTATATAAATGCTAATTTAATTGCTCGCATGGTTGTTAAGCAACAATTAATATATATATATATATATATATTCATTTCCTCGTTTATTACGTACTCGAACTTTAACCGCAACTTTTGATCTTCATCTCAAGCATATATATTTCGTTTTTCTTTTTAAAAAGGAAAAAGGAGCATTAATTAGTTTCAATCAACACTCTTCCCACAGCACTTGATTCTGCATCTTACAGGGTAAGTAAAAAAAATTACCCTCTCACCCCCGCAGTCAAGATGTAATGAATTTCGATCATTTTGCACTTTATTTATGTAATTATTTTTACTTATTAGATCAAAATTTTATTATTCTCAAATATGTCTAACATTAGTGCTCATTTTTTTCGAATTTTGATTCGTTTTTGAAATACAATAATAATAATAATAATAATAATAATAATAATCTCAGCTTTTATAACATCATCCCATTGTTGAATGCTACATGAGTGGAGAGTCTCACTCGATATCCAAACTTATGGCTGTCACCCTACTCCTCCTCCTCCAATAAACGGGATCTTAATTTCTCTAGCTCTCGATCTTTTCACCCCTTCATTTATTAATATATATATATATATATATAATATAATGTGCCCAGCTTGGCCCATGGGACATGACATCGATCCCGGTCCTTTTCTCTTTGATGAATAAGTTCCGGCGGAGAGCAGAGAGAAAGGCTTTGGTTAATTTGTATGTGCTTTAATTTTGGCGGTTAGGGGAGTCATTTCTTTTGTACATACTCAACGTTTGAAGGTTGAAGGAGGGCCAACGCTTCATGGCTAAGCTTTCCGCCTCATTTGTCTTAAAGATAGCTAAGCCATCCTGGTCCACGACAAACCGCCTGTCACTTAGTTGGTCATCAATTTCTTTTGTATTTGTATATATATATACATAGCTTCTTCTAAATTCAGAAAGAAAAATATCAGTCATGCTATTAACTACACTCATTACCTTATAAGACAAAAATAAGTCCATTAAATATCTTGATTCTTTCTACAGTTTTGAGAACTCGCATCTTTAATTACTTCAACACACATATATATATATATATCTATATATCTATATCTATATATTAGGCGGAAAATTTCAAGTAATTACCATTATTTAAGAATTATTATTATGGACCGGACCTTTTGGCACGCTTCTCCAAAAAAAAATTGATAAAATTTGGTAAAAATGTTCTTAATCAAAAAAATCAATCGAGAAGTGGGTAATTACAAGATTGAAAAATATTAGTTCATAAATAGATATATAAAATCCAATATTTTTCAATTCTTTAATTAACCCACTTCTCTGTTGATTTTTTTATGAAATTTGGTGGAGATATAAATATGATAGAGAACATCCCTACCAAATTTTATCAAAAAGCGTGTCAAATGGCTCGATTAGTAATAATAATTCATAAATAGTGGTCCCTACTTGAAATGTATTGTATATTATTGATAAATGGGGCTTCATTTGAAAAAAAAAATTACAAAACAAGAGAATAATATTTTTGCCAATTAAGAACCTATTTTTGACCAAATTTCAAAAGTAGTGCAACGTTAACTTTGTTGTAAATTCTCATTGTAATATTTTACAGTATCGTGCAAAATTAAGTTTGCTATGAATGTTTTTTTGCAGATTACTATATCCAAATGTTTAATTAACTTAACTTTAGAGTTATTCTAACAAGTTACAAATTTAAACCCCAAACCTGATAGTTTTTTTGGGTTATGCAAAGTTAATTTTGCACTTCTTGTTTTTTTTAATACATTACTATGTAATGGAATTTATTTGCCGTTGCTTTCGAGTTACATGACTAACATATAAAAGTATACTAGCTAAAAGTTATAAATGCATCATGCAAAACAAATTTTATTTTATTTTTTTCAATTGCAAAGTTAAGTTTGTACAAGAACAATTTTAATCAAAATCCTTATTTAAAAAATAAAATAACAAAAAAAAAACTATTTAAAAAGCAAGTATATATTTCAAAAAATATATATTTTTTTTTGCGAAAAATATTATTACACGAGACCTTTTTCCCGCCTATTTTCAGGATATATAATGGCCATCCAAAACTGAAAAAGAAACTGTAATCAATAAACTTTTCATTTTTAATCCAAAAAAAACTTTTCATTTCTCATTTGAACTTTGCAAAATTAGTACATTTAATAGAAATGTGACGCGGTGAGACCTTGTGACCATATATGGGTGTCTGGGGATCCTCACAATCATTGGTCAGAAATTAAAAGGTAAGGGTCCAACGTAAAGAAAAATAAATAAAAAGTAAAAGACTCACTAAATAAGATTAATTGGTCCAGACGCACTAAATAATAAAAATGTTACCCTCTCATCTCAGTCTCAATGCAATGTACGTACCTTCCTTAATACATCAAAACTTCTCAAGTGTAAGCAAACCCCCGTGACGTACGCATGCTTTCTAAGTATCATTAAGAGTTGCATTTAAATTTTTACGCATGCTCAGAAATCATTTCACTCCCCCTCTACCAATTAAAAAAAAAAAAAACCATATATCGTGACAACAACTTTCTCCAAAAAGAATATTATAAAGAACTGAGAACTCACCTGTTGCATTCTTAATTGGAATTTTTTCCGTGGAGCCAACTTGTAATCATCTCTACCTGCAATTTAGTAAATCAAATATTAATAATAATTTAGTTAGTTGATCAAAATAATAATTCAGCAAAAAGACAAATACATTTATGTGTATCGCAAATTTGTAGAAAACGTATACACGACGTATGTGTGTATATTTTTAGTCACGAGAAAAATACAAAAGAAGGTGAAAAGGCACGCACGGGACAAAAATATAACGGCCGTGGGTGTTGGACCAGACGGAACGGGTGTCACCGAAAGCATCTCACATTAGAGGTACGTGTAAGGGCAACGAAAAACCTATAGCTGATAACGGTGGTTAACGCGGCACCAAGTTACACGAATTCGTTCTGGAAATCCAAAAACAGACGACACTAATGAGTAACGGCAATCAACAGAACCCTAACGGCGACGGAGAGAAGAACAATCGAAAAGGGGAAGCAAGAATTGGTTGAACAAACACTCACCAAATCCATCCATCCATCCATAACTGAAATTGTACCGATAATTCAATTAATTGCCACTGGATCGAATAAAAAAGGGCCAATCCTTCTTAACGATTTACAGTCCCATCTTACATCCCAAATATAAGTGTATATTATATTATATATATATTTGATAGATCTCGCTCATTCGGTTTTTCTGTGTTTTTTCCTTATAATTTCGCCTATTAGTAGTAGTGGTATTAATCCGTGTATGTATATATCTTCAGATGGATTCAGTTCAGTTCAGTCCAGTCCAGTATGCTATTGCCAGTGATTGACATTGTGAACGAGATAGATACGGCTAGGATTTCCATGAGCATAGTAGGGAAGCTTTCCGGCAGATTTCTGGGGAAATCCCGCGGGCTTGGACATCGGACGGATACACCGATCGGTGGTGGCGATCGGACACCGGGAAGTGAAAGAGCTACGGCCAGCAGTTGCTGAATATGAGGAGGTTGACGGAGATTTTGGGGAAGCGGCATCAAGTGTGGCGGTGGAGGAGGAGGAGGCAGTTGAAGTTGAAGTAGAGGGAGAAACTTTTTTGGTGGATTTTGGGAGAGAGAGGAATGCTCTGATCTTGAGAGATGCAGCTCTATCGTATTCCTCCATTAGATTAATCAGATCCTCATCAGAGGTGATGGACACCAACGAATCCAAGTCCAACGTCGGCAACTGACACCTCAAACTAACGGAGGTCCCAGACAACTCCCCAAGCTTCACCAATAGCTCTGTAAAAACAAAAATATAAATATACACACCATTACATATCGTCAATAACAATTTATTACGTGTGTATGTATATAAACATGTAGAATAGAATTGAGCAGAGAGAGTAAGGAACTGACCGGAGAAGGAGATGGTACGGTCAACAGTAAGTAGACGGGTTTCACCGCCTTGGTAACGGAGCTTGCCGTCGGGATAGCGGGGGAGAATTTTGCCGCCATAGCTGCAGAGGAACTTGATTGTGGTGACGGTAGGTTTAAGGGTGAGGTTGTGAGTGTTGAGAGAAGGTCCGACCATAGTTCTATTTGTGTGTAAATGGAGTCTCTGTATGTATATTTAGTTCCTCCAAAGGGGTTGAGGGAAGAACAGAGAGGTGTGAAGAAGCTTGGGTGTTGCGTCTTCAAGCCTATCTAAGGTGCCATTTATCCCCAATTTATAGAGCTAAGTTTTTGAAGAGAAGGGTAGAAAGTGGCCCATTCTCTCGTCAGTCAAGATTCCTGTTGTTGGGTGGGCCTTCTTTTAGTTAAAGTTTAAAACAGATTTCCTTAATAAATGGTTTCCAGTTACCTTGGTGGAAAACATTTAACCACCGTCATTCGTTAAATTAACCCAAAGCTATTATTCCGAGGGCTTCTCAATTTTTTATTTTTTTTTGAAAGGCTCTTTCAAGCTTGATTACTTAAAATAACCTGGTAAATAAATAAATAAAAATTGTTTTCTGTTTTCGGGAAGGTGTAAAGTTTACGTAAATAAATCAAGTTTCTACTATTATAATTTATTTAGCTTCATAGAGTAATTATGAATATAATAATTCTAAGTTGTTAATAAGGTGATCAGATCTAAATGTACGTCCTCCTTCATTTTTTTTTAATCAAAGTTACCAAGACCTACTTTTATATCATATGTGTTAAAAAAATAAATTTATTTAGTCAACCAAGTTTCGTAAGTGCATGAATACTTCAAGTCTATTAAAAAAAATAAAAAATTATATATTTAAGTAAGCCCCAATTCTAAAACATGCTAAACTTGATCACATTTTGAAAACTGAATGACTTTGTAAACTACGTTTAAAAATTTTAATGTTCCGCTTCACAATATACGTTTAGTCCAGTCTTTATCAAATTTTTCCTATGACGGATCAATAAAAACAATTTCCTTCTCTTTAATTTCATTTTCTTATAAAAAAAACTTGATCGGGCTCCTGAACCAACTCTCGAATAAGTGTCCGAAATTGATTTCGAAATGCAACTTCTTTCTTTTCTTTTCTATTTTTAGTTTGATGCATGTAACGAAACATTTTTTAGTTTAGAAAAGAAATATTAGCATTTATTATATATATATATATACATATGCACTATTGCGTTCCGCTAAATATAACTTATTTAGAATAAAACTTGTTAAAATATTAATGTATAGACACACATATCTAGAGTTATATCAATAGATAGCAATACTGAAATCAGCTCAATATTCAAGTAAAAAATCTCTAAATTGAGTTCCGAAAATTAACTGCAGAAACCCTCAATCGACACACATATCTAGAGTAATATATATAACCGGGGGAAGTCATATCCATGCATATATTATTGGAATGCATGAATGGTCCCAAGAAGAGCAGTTTGTTTGCAGATCGAGGAAGAGTGATCGAGATGCTTGGGCCGTTGCACCAGTCAATGCATTGACGACAGCTTATCAGGATATATATGACTGGGTAACTGCATGCATGCATTCTCCGGGGACCCTTTCTATTTTTTTATTTTCTCCAACCACACATTAAAATTTTATTATTAATTCTTCATTCGAAATATCTTAAATTAAATTAAGAGAAAATTTAGTTATTTGAGAAGAGCACAGGTATGCATTGACATTGACGATAGGATACTTATCGAATTTGAGAACATTTTTTTAACATTGATTTTCCAATCGTGATGGGGTGGATAAAAGATGCGGCTTTTCAATGATAACGTACGATTTTTCAATTACGTACTATTTATACTTGTACATATTTTTCCTTAATTATAGTACTAATTATATGTATGTATGAATACTATGTTATATTTTTTTTTTTAAAAAAAAAAAAGTGCAAGTTTTTATTGTTAGAAAAAAGAAATAGAAATATTATTAGTGTGATGCTTGCCTAGAACAATATATTAAATAACTATTCAAAGAAACACTGCGCACCGTAAATTTTTTATTTTTTTGGACAATTGCTGCTTTAGTCTATCTTAAATACAGATTATATAATAATATGTTGTTGTGATTTTGCTGTTTTAATTATAACAATATATAAGATTATAACTTAGGTGAGGAAAACATCAGGTGTATTAACTGTAGTAATAATGATTATATTGGTGCAATTATACAATGAATTGAAGGACCTACCGATTTATACCTTATAGGTGCCACGATTCACTTTTTCTAAAGGATAAGAATGGAAAAGGTGGATATGCGCATCAACTGCTGCTGGGAAAATACCCAAACAAACTTATTTAGGAGATATATATTATTATATATTATATAAAGAGAAAAAGGAAAGGCGAAGATACAGTAGTAAGCTTGTAGATGCTGGGCGCCCCATTCCAAGGAAGGGAGAAGTGCGAACCACAATCTCGCAACAAGCGGGGACCACATGCATGTGTATTTCTTGGATTATTATATTTGCATGACATCATGATCAAGGAAAAGGACAAGCATTAGTGGAATAATAAAATTGGTAATGCTTTAACGCTGCAATGAATTAGTTATCCTCAAAAACTAGCCGACCTTAAAAAATTGCAACGTTATCTCCGAATAAGGATCTCTCTCCACGAAGATATGCTTAATCCCGTTCTCATTATCATTACGAGTTTCCCACTTAGGGCCTATTTTAAAAAACGGGTTAGAAGATCGTTTAAGCGGTAAATAGTGCTCGAATGGTTCGGATAGTATCTAAATAAGTATTTAAACGTCAGGATAAATTAAACAGATTTAAATGAGCGCTTAATTGGACTTGATGGGTCTAGGCGGATTGTGTGGATGGAATTAGTTGTTTTTTTTCTGTTAAAAAAATTACTATTTAAAAAAATAGATACAATTGATCGACCATTATAAATAAACTCATCTTCCATTCGTTCGATTAAATCTAAACTCTAACTAGCAATTATAATTGTTAGAATATGTAAAACAGGAGTTCATTTTAGCTAGTTATAAAAACGCCGTTCTACCTTATTTCCTCAATCATATCTTGAACTTTCATTTCATTTTTCTTTTATTATTGAGTTTTCTTTTCACTAATATTTTTTATAATTATTTAATGCAAGACGGAAGCCGGTTTAAGGGTAAATATCGTCGTCTTTTACCTAACTTCTTGAATCTACAAGAAAAGAGAGAAGATTCTCAAGATATTTACATATTGAATAAAGATTTTATTCTAAGACATATGGGGCATGATTTATTTATACTACTGCAAACATAAACCTAAAATAATTTGGATTGCTTAGAGCATACTCCAAATTAAATCGTTTAACTATAAAGAAACCCAAATTACCTAGAACAAAACATACTTTTAACTAATGCTCTAGATTTTACCAAAACCTTTAATAACTAAAATAAGAAAATTATTGCCCCAAAATAATAAAATACAAATTACATAAATAATAAATTAAAATTGTGTTAATGCGTGCCACATCGTTATTATTATTGTTGTTGTTGTTGTTGTTGCTACTGCTATTGTTACTGTTTAAAACTAAATTGATAATTTCATATGTATGTAAATCCGTGTTCAATTTTGTTTTGAATAGTGAACCTAATGATTATGCTTTACTTCTTGTATTTTATACAAGTATTATATATATATATATATATATTTAAAAATATTAAAAAAAAAATAACTGTCTAAGCATTCTATAACCGACCTAAGTCCGCCCATCACCTTTTAGAATATTGTTTAAAGCTCATGTTTCTTTGGATACTCTTTGGGCTTAGACTTGCTTTGCTAAGACCTTTATATATAAGATGTAAATCACTTTTATATTTTTTCTAGAAAAAAGGTTATTTATTATGATATTAAATTAGTAATTATTTCACCAAAGAGTTTTAAATTATTAGGAAGTAGACCAATAATATATATCATGTACACTCTTACTCACGTGCAATTTTCACTCAAGTAATAAGGCGTATCATTTCACCCAAAAGTTTAAATAATTAAGTAATGGGTTAATAAATATATCATACTCTTCAACACTATATTGTTTTAACTAATGGCCCATCATCTGTTTTATACAATACATTGTCAAGAATGTATTATTGACTTAAAGTCTTAAACATAATCACTAGTTAATAAAAAAAAATCGAGTAAGGAAATTAACACATAGAAGCTAGCACATAGCAGAATTTCGAATATGAGACAACATCTTCAACTGAATGCCCGTATATCAATATCGAAAAGTCGTATATCTACTTGCTATTTGGTTAATACCTGAGATCTACAAAAAGTGGTCCAAATGAAATTTCTGTAAATACATTTCCTATTCAATAATTAATCACATTTTACATATGCGACATTCATATTTCACTTTTACTTAATCTTTTTATTTATTTCTATTGGGAGATGAATAGTTCTGTGCAGCGAATTTTGTGATAAATTGAGGTGCATAAACTCCGAGTTTTAAAATTGAATTGCGTCTCAATTACATTAATTTACATTATATTACATATCGATGGAGTAAGAATACAACTCATCAAGGGTTCGGTTGATTGCGAAAATTATTTCATTTTAAAGTAATAAATTGTAAAAATTTCTATTACAACAAAAAAAATTATAGTGTAATTTTTTAAAAATAAACTTGTATGATATTTATAAGTTATATAATTTTAATTGTTTTTTTATGTTTTTTTAATTTAATATTTTAAGTATTAGCTTAATTTATAATTTTACATAATAAATTAATTTTATAACTAAACAATTACATTAAATAATTTTAAATTATACGATTTGTAAATTAAACATTCCTAAACTCAAATTTAACACTAAGCTCCAAACGTAGAGAGATGGAATGGCGGTGGCAAAATAGAGAATCTGACCATGCCATGTTTTTCTACGCGTGGAATTGGTCCCACGGACTCGTAGTGGGCAGAGAAATGACTCACCAGTCCGACACGTACCCACACAAATTGTTCGTTTTGGAGAGGATTTTCGTCGTCGAGAAGCGTGTGAGACCACACGTGTCAGCATCAAGGTCGCTTTTGACCGATGATGTGGCAAATGAAAATCAGTGGAGAGGTTGAGAGGCCGTGTATGTGGTGATAAGTATAACGTGTAAGAGAGTTGTACCTAAATGTTTGGTACGAGGGGATTTTAGCTTAATTAATTTGTACAAATAAAATAAAAACCAAACTGTGCTTTAGGTAACATTATCCCTTCCTTGAGAACCCATCACCATGTGGATCAGAGGACTCGGATACACCATGTCTAAATTTACGAGGATATGTTTTCAGCCATTTTACTCGTAGCTTAATTTGATCTCTTTCCTTTGGGAGATATTAGATGCCAATAATTATTGCTATTAATGCATTCGGCATGAATGTTATTAGTATATTGTTTTATAGCGAAATTTAAATAAAATTAAGTTACTAAATTATATTGGTTTACAGTAAAATGTATATGGAATTAAAATTATATATAGCAAGTCCAATTACTTAATCAATATATTAATGTGATATTTTACTTAATTTTCTAAACATATTGTTGTCGAGCAATGTTATACTTATCGAATAATTTTCTCAATAGTCTTATCGGCATGTATTATAAAAATTATATTTTCATAAATTACAACTAAGATATAATCCATGTAATACATTCGGCTAAAAAAAAAAAAACATTTACCATTATCATCGTGTCGATCTCCCTCCAAAAATACTTTCTATACATATTTGCTAAAATTGGGGAACATGTAGATGAATTTGTTTGGCTGAATGTTTTGCCACACAAGCACCAGTAGTCACATGAATGAACCAGCCCACATGTAGGCATAGTATTATAGTATAACCGACCTAACCTTTCCCTGCTAAAGAAAGAAGATGGTTATTCTCGATCCCACTGACCAAAGCACTAGCATTGTAAAATGAAGTCATAATCGGTCCCCTCAAATTAAGATAATTTCTTTTTTTAATATTCAGGCTCCATTTAATAGTAACATGAAAATGAAAATAAAAACAATTAAATTGAGTGAAAAGATGGAAAATAAGTTAAGGCATATAGTGAGATCTTCTTCATCTCATACTCATTTTTGTGAATATATGTCCTCCATCTTCCTTTAATATTTTGTGGAGAAATTTTCTCCATCATCACTCAAAGAAAATTTTATCATGGAAAAAAGCAAAAAACTATAGTTAATCTTACCACATCCCCCAACTTATTTTCTATCATCTCACCTAAATTAGTTATTTTTATTTTCATTTTCCATGTTGCTATCAAAAAGAGTCTCGGTTATTTCAACTCAATAATTGATAAAATATATTTACTTTTTATTGTAGCAAATATGGTATATTGAAATCTATGATAAAATAAAAAAAGGTAAAATTCTTAAGTTGAGACATTTTAGAATTGCCAACGAAAACGTTAAACGTTTTTGTATGAGTTGAATGGTGAATTTGATGTTCTCTAATAAGTACTCACAATAAGAGGTTTATAAATACAAGTTAGATAACTTTTGATAAAATTATCAACCATTAGTGATTCAAAAAAAAAAAAGTGGTTCTATTTTCGCTTCCAAAAATGTTTAGTTTTACTTTTACCTTTCAGCTGATCATTAAACACAAAGTAATGACATACAATTCGATTTTTGATGATCGAGTATAAGTCTATTATTCAATTCTTAAGAGTCAAATAAGATATTATTAAACTTATACTCGATTCTCTAAAATTGAATAACAACTCTTAATCGATTCTTAATGGCTAAAAGGGAGGTGAGAGTAAAATCAAATATTATTAAAAGTAAAAATAAAATTACCTAAAATAAAGGACTCTCATTTTGACGAATCAAAAAAAGATTATTTAAGTGGATCTAACTCGGCTGATTGATTTTCAATTACTCTACATACGTGGACCCAACGGATACTGAGTTTTCAGAGTGCAAGAGATTGGGTTTCAGGCATTTTGGTTTAGGATATTATCCAAGGGACCTACAAACCGCTTCCACAAAAGTATGGGCCAATCATGCCATGACGAATTTACTAAAATTGATACACCAAGGAGTTAAAATAAAAAAAGAAGTTTAATACAACTGTTACATTTGATTTATTTAAATAATGAAAACATGAAAAATCTGAATTTGAGTTAAAAATTAAATAATTAAAAGTATAATTATTTACGCAAAACAGTTAAAATGAGGTGTCCTGTTAAAACAGTTGGGGTCAATTTATCAATCATGCATTGAATCTAAAAATGCAATTTATGCGCTGCTGCCAATAGATATAACATCCATATATCGCATAATGCACAAGGAACCAATAACGTTTACTTTACTCAAAGTCAAAATTGTTTTCACATTAATTTTCCGATTCCATGCATTTAAGTATTTAACTAGTTTTCACAAGAAATGATGGACAGAATGCAGTGAGTAATTGAAGGGTAGTGATATTTTTGCATCACAAAATATTTGGTTTTACTCTCTTTTTTTATTTAATTTTTGAAAACCGAATAAAGTATATGTTATTCAATTATTGAGAATTGAGTATAAACTTGGCAATGCCTTATTTGGTCCCTAAAAACGATTATATAAACTTATATTTGGCATTTAAAAATCGAATAATAGACAATGTATTTGACTCTCAAAAATCGAATAAATGTGTGAGTGAAACCAAATATTTTGTGAATTGAAAATGTTAAACCCTAATTAAAAAGGTGCATAAAAGAATATTCTCCAAAAGATCAAAAAGACCGGTAGCTGCTGTGGGGACCAAGTATGACTAAATCCTTTTTTATAGTGTGAATGAGATAATAGGTCGGTCTCCCAAAATAACCTTTTTTGCTGCAGTATTATTTAGGGTGATTTTGTTTATATTCGTGATATTTTGCGATTAATTTATTTTAATTTATGAAAATTTTAAAAAAAAATTTATAATATTATTTTTTTAAAAATTAAGAAGTATATCTATCAATTAAAATTAATTTATAATTATATAAATTTAGATTCTATTTTAATTAAGATTCCTAAACAAAATATACTAGGCCTGGGATCGGTCCGGTTATTTAAAAAATTTTGAGGAACCATTAACCAAACCGGTTCTATGTTAACGGTTCGGTTCTACCTTTAAAAGTGAAGAACCGGTTTAAGAACCGAACCGGTTCTAATGGTTCGGTTCTTCCGGTATATCGGTTAACCGTTAACAAGATAAAAACCGGTTCTTTAACGGTTATTGGAAAGAACCGGTTTATTGGTTAACCGTTAACAAGAAAAAAATCAAAAAAACCGAAATATTAATGGTTATTGAAAAGAAATAACGGTTCTAACGGTCCCTCAACGGTTCTAACGGTTCGGTTCCTAAGCAATTTAGAAGGAAAATCTAATAACGGTTCCTTAACGGTTATTAGAAAGAAATTATGTCAAGAACCATTAGCCAAACCGTTAACAACCTTGAAGAACCGAACCAGTAACAAAAGTTTCCTATTTTCCAAGAACCGAACCGAACCGGGTTTTATCGGTTCGGTCTGGACCGGTTCCCGGTTCTAAATTCCCAGCCCTAAAATATACTTCCATTTAATTTATTTCCTAATTTCCTTTAAAGAATTCTTAAAAGGTACTATTCCATAATGGAACCCGGCTCCTTTGCAAGTGGAATCCATTGCACATGAGAAGTTTTTTTTTTTTTTTTATCTAAGCCCTTGTTTCAAAGTAGTGACACATCCTTAGTTAATTAAAAATTAACCAAACAACTGCATTTCCGAACCCTTAAGAGTCTGACGGCGTCTCTCTTCCATCTCTCTCTCGCTTTGATACAAGTGACTCCCACCCAATTCATACCATTTGAAGATCTGCAGTATTTGCTCTGTGATCTGCCCTTCTAACCTTTTATATATACACATACAAACAAATACATAACACATATATATGTCGAGACAGAAGGATTAACCTAACAAATTTTTTTCAAACTTTTTTCTTGAGATTCTAAGAATACTTATATCCATTTGTGTAATCTATTTTAAAAAAAATTATAATTTTGAATAAGGATGCATTTAAATATGATTCACAACTTTGTGCAGAACAACAATCACGAATCCCAAAAGTAGTAACTTTAAGCATCGATTTAAAATTGGGTGTGTCGAAATTTATGATTTACTCAAGAACACAAACGAGGTATATAGATAAGAGCAAGTCTCTTCCTAATTTTTTATGCTATGTTATTTTTCCTTTTTTCTTCCTCTTCGGTTTTGGATCTTCCTTTTTTCTTCCTAATTTCTGAATCTAATTTTTTAAAGTGGATCTACTTATTAGTGGATATTTTATTATTAATAAAAATAATATTTATAAAATTAAATCAATAGTATTTTTTATCAATCTATCCACGCTCGCGAATTAATTTAATAGGTAAGGTGAATTAACTTAACAATGTGGATTAACTGCAAAATATTGCTGATAGTAACAAAATCACCCTATTATTTAGTGCTTTTGGAAAGTTGAAAATTTTGAATAATAACAAAGGAAAACCGAAAAAATTAAAATGATAGTGCCATATGGATGTTGAAATTTGTAAGGGTTTAAAGAATTGTATTTTTTTTTTTTGTTCATTTTTGTGATCAGCAGCACTTTTGAATTGAAAATTCGAAAGCACAATATATATATTGGGGATTTGATTCCACATTGTGTTCCTACATAAAGCCCTTGGATTGTGGGTGGTCAGCCACTACATGTTTTTTTACAATTTTCTTTTAATTTCTCCTAGGCCATCCCCTTTAATTTAACGCCAAATCGAGTTCATTGGACTGAAAGTACATGAACTTGGCTTGCACTTTAGGTATAAATTAAAGTAGCATATCAAAATGTCAAAATGTGAGAACATATATTTCAAGTAGCTAGGTTCATATCACATGAATATATTATAAATAAATTTTAATTGATTCTTTAGCAATTAACCTAACTAATTCTTGTAACATGAATAATTGACATTTGTAAACACTCATGTACACTTTTTTTTTTATAAGAAATAATCAAGGTTATCTTTTCTATATACTACACATGCATGTTGTGACAAATCTCACAGAATAATTTCAATTGTAGATAGATTCCCCCATAACTAACTAGTTGTAAAGAATAATGGAGATGAGTTAAGTCCAATGTAATCAGGGATCAAAATTCTAAGTTATATAAACCATTTAACTCTGTTAGGTTTATGAGAAGAATATATTGTTGAGATTTGGTAAAAAAAATATTAAAAATTAAATAGAATGTGATTGTTAAAATTGGAATATGGTTGTATATATACGTGTAAGCATCAATCAAATTAAATCCCACCTAGCCATTTGTTTGGTAAACATGAAATTATTTTTTAGTTAATCTTTTGCCAAATTACAACTAATTAATTAAGAAGGCATAAAATATAATATTAAATATGAGGCAATTAGGTATAAGAGTTTATTCTAATAATAATATAATTATAAAAGACACTTAAAAATTAGTCATGTAAATTAAGAACACTGTACAAAAAAGACAATAATACCCCTTCTTTATAATATCGTCTCATTATGACACTAACAGCAACCAGAATGTGCTAAATGCATGCACCCCCGGATAGCAACCCCCTAGACAGCAACCAAAAGGTGTTAAATGCATTTAGCACCCCCGAACAGCAACCAGAAGGTGCTAAATGAATTTAGCACCTTCTGAACAACAATCAGAAAGTAACACCACTTGGACAATAAATTAGAAAGTGCTAAAATGATTTTAGCACCATTACAAAACAGAGAACAACAAAATTGATGAGATCAACATTTACTTAATTTATTTATATGTATATATATAGATCGACGTATGGTTCGTAAAAAAGAAGAAGAAGAAGATGAGAACGGCGCTCGCTTCTCTCGACGATACGATCGAAGAGTCAGGTGGTGGCGGTGGACTGGTGGAAGATGTGAAATTATTGGTTAGACAACTTCTCTTTTCCCTTATTCTCTGTTTTCTCTCTCTAAACTATGTGTATGTAAGAGAGAATAATGTCTTTTGTATAATTAGAATAAATGATATAGCAGGGTATTTTTGTCTATCAATATTTATCATTTTTCTTAAAATAAATTAATATTATGAAAAGTATCATTATTGTAAAATCAAATTATAAAATTAGTACTACTTCTCTTTATTAAACATGAGTCCGTCCTTTAAATTATAAAACATTACAGAGTGAGCCCTTATAACCCATTATATCATTAAATATCTTTTACATTGACGGATGGTAATTCACTAGCCAAATTGTAAGTGCTTGAACAATGAAGAACTACAAAAATAGCAATAATATTAAAAATATTTAAATTTAAAATTGGCAAGTAAAGGTAAAGCAAGATTCAATATAAAAGAAAAGGGCATGTCCATTTAGTTATGTGCCGAGTGGCGAACCTAAACAATAGTTCTATCATGTTAACGTACTTTTAATTTTTATTTAGGCCCGATACTTGTTATTATTGTCATGTCAATTTAATTATGGTGCGTTTGATTGTAAGTATGGAAAGAATATAAATTCAAGGTAATTGAATTGTCTAGAATTGAGTTGCATAGAAAATTCAATTAAATGTGTTTAATTGCCTTAATTTTCTACCCGAAAAATATTGGTTATATTATGACATTTTTAATGTAGAAAAAATTATGGGTATCTTTTTTTACATAATTTTATAGTCATGATGGATCTTGTTTAATTGATATTGATTAATATATTTTAAATATTAAATTTTTATTAAATTTAGAATTTTGTATTTTAAGTTATAACATTTTTAATATAGAACATGAGTAAAATTTTGTCTCTGGTTATGAATAAATAGAAGATTCACCACTCATTTTTGTGTGTATGGTTATGAATACAATTGTGAAAATAGAAGGATTCCCATCTATTATTCCCTCCGATCGATCCACCACTCATTTTTCACTCGGAACTATCGGGAGATTCCAATGCATGTGATGATAAATAGAAGATAAAGGAAAAACATGTACAGAGATCCGCAGCCATTGGGCTTTTCGAATCCAAATTAGGCGAACTTCATGTGGCTCAAATCATTTGCATATATAGTGTAATTTGGTTACAATTGCTTTTATGCATATTTGGGCCGCCACATCAAATAAGCGCACACACACATATATATATATATATATATGAAAAAGATCTTAAGTGGACCAACTTTTTGATCCTTAAATGTGGACCGGTTATTTTGAGGAAGTAAACAAATGAATTTTTTTATGAAATTTGGTGAAGACGATCTCCATGATTAATAGATCATCTCCGCCAATTTTCATCGAAAAATTCAATCGGAAAGTGGGTTAACTAAAAAATTGATATATGTGTACATTTTTAGCCGTTAAAATTAAAGATGTTTAGCTAACTTTCTTCCCGGTTGAATTTTTCGATAAAAATTGGCAGAGATGATCTACTAATCATGAAGATCATCTTCACCAAGTTTTATAAAAATATGCATCTGTTTACCCCCTCAAAATGATTGGTCCGCATTTAAGGACCAAAAAAATGGTCCTCTTTAGATCTTTCCCCTATATATATATATATATTGCGCGTTTTTAACTAATTAACCATTTAAGTACATGAGGCTTTCTCGATCATAACTAACATAACAGTGTTAATTCGTGACGTATTATTCATTAAAATCTGAACGTAATATAATACTTATATTTTGTGATGTATTTATTTGTTTCTCTATAGTACACGTCACATATTCGATCTACGCTTTCGGCTCAAATAACGGGTATATTTTGTGATGTATTTCTTTGTATAAAGAAAATACTTTCTTGTCTTAACAATGCTAGATACAAAATACATGGAGCTAATTGAACTAATGAATTGCAAAATAAGAAAGTTATATAATTAAGATTTTCCTTTAATAACCAGGAGCGGGAGACAGCCACGCCTCTAATCTGTTATCGCATTATACAACTTAGTTTTTCTAGCCGAAAGTTGGAAAGAAAAAAAAAAGCATGAAACTCTGAATTTTAAATATATTAATTTAGAGGTAGCGTGACCCAACATTTTAGCTATTTAAAAACTTTGTTTGTTTTTTTTTTTTAAAAAGTTAAATTTATCATTTGCTACATGGCTGTTGATTTGTCATTAAATTAAAATTGTTATTTTATAAAAAAAAAGTATTAAAATTAAAGCGAGAATATTAATTTAGGGCATAAGTTGTGGGCTCCAAACAATAGAAAGCAGCAGGCATATAATAAGGAAGATGACAAACGCTAACTCTAAACTGCAGAGTTCAGATTGACCCACTGGGCCCTTGAATGAGTACTGTTCAAGTGGCAGGCCCAGTTAACTTTTTTTGATTTTTTATTTTAGTAAGAGGCCCATTTAAAATATGTAAGTGCCTGCCTATTCAAGTGAAGATGCAAAAACCATTTAGTATAAACCCCCTCCTCCATAACAAAACAATTTTCTTTTTGGGTACGGTAGCGTGGTTGCCTGTCTCACTCTCTATTTTGGGGTATGCGATTTATTTGAAGTGGATATAGTGTCTGAGTTTATGAATTGGTTGCCTGTCTTTCTCTCTGGAATAGTTTTAGGCTTTATTTGAAGTGGATATAAGAATCTAATTTCTATTTATCTATTTCTTTTATTTTTATTTTTTTTTCTTTTACGAATATACATTTTATTCATAAATTGTTTCAACTAACTTTTACGCATTTTAACTAATTTTCGCTTAGGATTAACACTTGACGCTGACCGCAACAAATTTGTTGCATTTGGGTTCGACCAATTGAATCCAACTCAAATTCAAGGTCAAAAAGTTTAGTGGTTATTTTATTTTATTTTAAATATAGAATTGTGGGTGTGTATGTGTGAAATGTGGATGGTGTAGGGCTTGAAAGAACACCACCACCACTCATTCCAATCGACCAAAGCAAGCAGCCAAATCCACTCTCACCTCTCTCTCTCTCTCTCCCCTAGTGTACACACACACACAAAAAATAAAATGAATAACACTCCTGCAATTCCATTCTTCTCCGTCTTCTTCTTCCACTTACTTTTCTCTCTTCTCCTCTACCTGCCATGGCCAACACTCTCCCTCACTAATCCATTTCTCTCTCATTCCCTTAACTTTCTGTCTCCTTTTCATAAACCATGACTTCCTCTTACTGTCTTTCTTCCACTAGAAACACGACCTTAATAAAACCACAAGCCTTTCACATTCACAAACATAGACCCTCCTCTTCCTTTTCCCATGAAACCCTTCTTTTAAAGCCTAATCCATCTTTACCCAGATCCTCAATTTCACTTTTGCGACTAAAGAACTACAAATTCTCACACCCTTTTGCCACCTTATCCTCCTTTGCCGAAGGAGAGGATGAACAGGGAAGTGAAATCAAGGTACAACAACAACAACACCACAAAGAAAATGAGAAATCCGATGAGATTTTTGGAGGGGGAATGGCTCAAGCCTTCAATATATCTTCCAATACAGCTTCAGCTATATCGATCTGCATAGCATTGACTGCACTTACTGTCCCCTTTTTTATGAACACTTTGGGGCAAGGTTTGCCTTTGAAGACTAAATTGTTGTCTTATGCAACTCTTTTGTTTGGGTTTTACATGGCTTGGAACATTGGGGCTAATGATGTGGCAAATGCTATGGGGACGTCGGTGGGGTCGGGAGCTTTGACACTCAGGCAGGCGGTGTTGACGGCGGCGGTGCTGGAGTTTTCCGGGGCACTGTTGATGGGGACACATGTCACCAGTACAATGCAGAAGGGGATTCTTGTAGCTAAT
This sequence comes from Lonicera japonica, assembly GCA_021464415.1. Lineage (NCBI taxonomy): Eukaryota > Viridiplantae > Streptophyta > Magnoliopsida > Dipsacales > Caprifoliaceae > Lonicera > Lonicera japonica. Next base: position 61,594,429 of record CM038468.1, on the reverse strand, counting down.
GTTTTTCAAGGGAAGGATACTCTGCTTTTTGCCGGAATGCTCTCTTCTTTGGCTGCCGCCGGAACTTGGTTACAGGTTCGTTTCAACTTCCTCTGTTTTTAAACTGTCTTCTTGTTCTTTTTTCGTTGTAATAAATAAACAATATAATATAATGCTTGTTGCATAGTTTTTATACATGACGATCTATGCCCGATTAATTAATTAATATTAATGCAATACGTGGGTATTCATCATCGCCGTAATGTATATTAACTGTTAAGTAGTTTTTATATTTGGGTAAATGTTAACTATGCGAGTATTTAAAAATCATTTATTCGTTTTATATTTCTTCTTTTCTTCTATTTATGCATAAGTGATTAGTATGTGTCTTTAAAGCATAACTTAGGTGGAGTTTGATAAAACAACTAAAAATTTATAATTGAAAACTGAAAAAATAGTTTGTTTACTTCTAAAAACTATATTTGAAAAAATGTTGATTGTTTGAATATAACACATCTGAAAACTATTTTTTCTTAATATGATAATTTTGCCCTTATTAGTTTATTTAGATCACATGTAAAATGAGAAACAAAGATGGAAAAATAGGTATTTTATAATAGGGTGTTTCAATTTTTTAGATTTAAGTAGCAAATTTGTCACTTAAAATTTTTGCTCCAAATTTTCAGTTTTAAGTGGCAAACCAATTAAATTTTTTTGTCAAACAAACAACTTTGAAATTACTTAAATCTAAAAACTTTAAGTGGCCTAAAGAAACAACCTCTTAGCTTAAAAAAAATAATAATAAAATTTAGTTGTTGGGCTAGGTGCATTGATATTCTGGGGGATAGGTTGCAGAGGCATTAATAGCTAAATAACCTCGTCCGTCCTAAAAAATTTCTTTTAAACCTCTGTAATTGTGGCTTTGTGCTAATCAAGCATGCTTTACGAGTTCTTAGGATATATATGTTGGTGGCCTTTTAATTCTCTTCTAATGAACCTCGCAACGATGTCACGCGAATCTTAGTACATGTGGCAAATTATGCGCTCGCTACAATCCCTGGGAATGTCGTTCTTTTTGATTTTTTTTAATTATGTACATGATGTTTATACCGCGAATTGGGAAAGTTTATTATCATAATAAGATTTCTCATGACAAGACGAACAATTAGATCTTTTTTGTTGCTGCCTTAGCTTTGAGTTTTAGATGTAACAATGGAATATGATTCACTTGATCATCTGTCTTGTATATGTTACTCAGGTTGCATCATATTATGGTTGGCCAGTCTCCACTACACACTGTATTGTCGGATCAATGGTTGGATTCGGTCTTGTCTACGGAGGAACTGGTGCTGTTTTCTGGAGTTCACTGGCCAGGGTGACCGCGTCATGGGTCGTCTCGCCTCTAATGGGAGCAGCTGTCTCCTTTCTTGTCTACAAATGCATCCGCAGGGTATGTCTTTACCTGAAAATAACTTGAACAACATATCAAGCTTTGAGCACGCACAACAGTCTAATTCGTGTACAAGTAGCATGAGGAGACAAACAGAGAAAAAATGTCTAGATAATCGTTGAGCATCAAGACGAACATCTATTGTCTGTTAGGTTCGTACAAATATCATATAATAGATTCCAAACACCTATCAGGTCCCGTTTAATGGAGACCTATTCTCCGTTTGAGTCTTAACAGACATTGACTGTACTTGTCCGTATAATTGACAAACGTCGCCGAAATTAAGTTTGTCCTTCACGTAATACACATCACAATATTATAGGATAAACTTATCCTACACATTTAAACAGCTGTAAATGCTCTTACAACCTTGAATTGTATATTTATTACTACGAATAAACTGTAAGAATTTTTTGTCTTTTAGGCCCTAAGCAATTTTTAACATCCTCCAAACTAAACTATGTGTATGTTGAAATGTGCTTTGTTATTCTAATCCAGTTTTGTTATTTCTAGTTTGTTTACAGTGCTCCAAACCCGGGACAAGCAGCAGCTGCAGCTGCACCCATAGCCGTCTTTGTGGGAGTTACCGGAATCTCATTTGCTGCCTTCCCTCTCAGCAAGATACTCCCTGTAATGCTCGCCCAGGCCCTAGCCTTTGGAGCCATTGGCGCGATCCTAGTCAACAGAATCATCCGTAAACAGCTCGGTCACCTCCTAGACCAGCCCAAGTCACACCACACGGATCCTGAGGACGACAACTCCCAGCACAAAACCATTGGGTTCCTCTCCAATATTGCGGGCCCCACTGGTACCCAGCTGAAAATAGTTTATGGAGTGTTTGGCTACATGCAAGTCCTATCCGCCTGCTTCATGTCATTCGCCCACGGTGGAAATGATGTCTCTAACGCAATTGGTCCGTTGGCCGGGGCGTTATCGATTCTTCAAGGTGGAGCTACAGGTGGGGAAATAGTAATTCCAATCGATGTTCTTGCTTGGGGAGGATTTGGGATCGTTGCTGGGCTTACGGTTTGGGGTTATAGAGTGATAGCCACAATTGGGAAGAAAATTACAGAGTTAACTCCGACTAGAGGATTTGCAGCCGAGTTTGCGGCCGCTTCTGTGGTTTTGTTTGCGTCAAAGTTGGGATTACCGATATCGGCAACACATACTCTTGTAGGTGCAGTAATGGGTGTCGGGTTTGCTAGGGGATTTAATAGTGTAAGAGCTGAAACTGTGAAGGAGATTGTGACTTCTTGGGCCGTTACAATTCCAGCTGGTGCTCTCTTTGCTGTTATCTATACTTGGATCTTGACGAAGCTCCTATCGTATATACTGTGAGTAGACATACATATTAAAGATTGGAATGCCAAACTGGTTGATGTATTGATTAATCGAAAGTTTGTCGCCAATCTTTTTCTTTTTCTTCTTTTTCTAAAGTGATTAGTAGATTGTTGAGTTCTTTCATGTAGTGTTATTTCCTCCAGGTGGAAATAAAATATGTGAGAGACAGGTTGGATCTTTTCATTTGAGTTTGAAAAGCTTCTTCATCGAGTAATTCTCGATTTACATGGGATTCGGTTGCAAATGAATCGGATGTTTACCTGCCGCAACATAAGCATGAATGTTTCCCTAATCCCGTGTTTTGTTCAAGTTTTTTGTGCATTTCAAGAATTTTAAATAAATTGGTAAATTGACATATAACTCATGAGATTGAATCACAGCTTCTCTTATTCATTTGCAGAAGCTCAAACTTTACATTTACATGCGAATTACCAAATTCTCTTTCTTGGGAAGAGCAAATAACTTGGAAGAAAACGAGCACTTACATATTGCCTGGTGGTGAAACAATGTAGTCTCACAATACCTATGACAATTAGAAGAGCTCTTTATTAATCTAGAAAATAGGACCATAATTAGAATATAGCAAGTGATGGACACAGGAAAAATTTATTGCCTAGAAAGATCGACCTACATAAGGACCAGATTATATATAGTAGTAGCACTCTTTAACACATGAAGCGAAGCGAAGCGAAGCAAAGCAAATTGAGAAAATCATGGGGAGATTTCCTGTACTGACGTTAAACTGGGCTCCCACCCAATTTCCCTGCAAATTCTTGGCTTCTGAATCGGGGCAACAAACGCTTTCTTCCCTTTCCGGTATTTTTTCCCTCGAGTTTTTAATGACTTTTCCCTCGAGAGATAAAAATCTGCTGAACACACGGTTTCCTCGGAATAATCTCTATTTCCGTCCCCAACAATCTTTCCATCTAACAATGCCTCTTCCCCTTCAACAAATTGTTTCACTTTCCCTTTCTCCGAGTGCTTACGCTTCAGTTTGTGCGCCGTAGTACATGGGATCATGTAGTATTTCTGGCCAGGCAACAGCCACTCCTCTGCTTTTAGAATTGATGTATGGGCATTCTTGAAGACATCGGGAAGTGCAACGCACATTCCGGGATATTTTTGAAGTAAATGAGAAGCAAGGATTGCGTTGTGATAGCGCTCTTCGCGTCCACCCGCGTGAATTATCCTTACAGTGATATCGTTTGATTGTATGCTCAAGTTCAGAGACATGGAAGTCCCGTCGGGGTCTTTCTTCCTCTGGGATTCTCCGTCGGTGCAGCAGTCGCCAAACAACGGAAGACATCTCTTCAGCATCGCCAATCCCAGCCACCAAAAGCCTCCTCGGACACAACAATTAATCCAGTTTTGATTTTTAAGTATTTCAATGTAAGTTCTGCTTTTGTTCAATGGCCGGCTTGCACACTATAATATATTATATTAATGGAGTTTTCACACATTTTTTTCTTGATTTTTCCAGGCGATAAATCCAATGCTACAGGTAAATTCTTCTGTTTTTTACTTGAAAACAATGCTTATCCATGAAATAGAAAAACATCAAGAAGTTGAGGTGATTATATATATATATATATTCCAGCTCGCTCGACTTTGTACGTACGTAATGTCAAGTCTCCAAAGCTCGGGCAACACATAACTTGTGTGTTCCAGCTTCTTCTTAAGTCGCACCTTTTTATAGTTATAATGTTTCTTAAAAAGTCTTTTTTAATGACCACTAGTGGTTTTATCTACACTTTTGCCGGGGTTAGTAGTAAGCACTTATTTCTCTCCCCTTACTATATTGCTCCAGTGGACCAAATAATTAGAGCATAATAACTCCTCATTTATTATTAGGACATTCATTTTGATTTTTACCTTAAAATAAAAAATTACCAAATAAGAAAGTGGGACGAGTTGAAGGGAATTATTTTTTGTCGACCACTAATTTTGATACTTTTACACAGTTTTTTTCATGCACACTATTACACATAATTTTATGTTTTTCATACAAGCTGGTGGGGATGGGACACCTGGAGCACTTTTAACTCACTCACTCGATCTTTACACCCCGGGTCTTAGAAGGCACAAGAGGTAATGTTGAATATGAGGTACCGTCGGCCTTTTTCTGGCTGCTGCGAGTCTTTCGTTTTTATACTTGTAGTTTTTAATTAATACCCATTAGGCCTCACCACTATTACTAGCAATATTAAAAATATGTATGTATATAATCCTCGAGACACGTTAACAAAATCCATATAACATATGCAAAATTTGCTACTGAATACCAAGACTATCATTAGATCTCTAATTGGGGGCTCAACTCACAACTTTAAGGGTGCGTTTAGCGCGTTGGGATAAGGAGGTAGTATAGGATATGATAAATGTCGAAGAGGATAGTCGAAATTAATCAGATAGAAATTATTTGGCATAGGATATGAAATGAATCAATCGGATAAGGATTAAGTGGGATCGGACAGAATAAAGATTTAATAAACTTTGCATTTGATAGAGTATCGGATTACAAGTTCAGATATTATATAACCCAACTCACTTTTATTTAAAAAATACATGCAATTTTAATTGTTCTCCCCAAATATATATATATATATATATATTGCTAATGTGAGATTCTCCTATTTATAAATAAGTTTCGTAAAAAATCTTTTGGAAGAAAAGTTATATATTATGTATAATATCTACGAACTACATTAAGTACAGCTTCAAATTTTAATGTAAATTTACGCTTTTATAAAATTAAAGTTTCTTATAAATACCTTCATTTAATAAAAGAAAAAAAAAATACCATATTATACGAGAAATAAATTTTATTAGTTGTGTTATTGTGATTTTGGGTAGTCAAAAATTTTCATTAATCAATTTGATTATCTAAAGGGCGTAAAAAATATTGAAGATCGAAATAAATAAATTAAAATTTATTTTTATATTCATTTTGTTATCCGACAAGCTTGGGATAAAATAATACTACTTACAAGATTGTATAGTTTTATCCAATTGTAATGGGATAAAAGAATTATTAATCATGCATACAATCTTATCCTGTGTTACACCAAACGCGTCAATCCTTTCACCAAACACATGTTAGAATTTGTTTATCTAGAAATTAGGTAGAAGGGCTTATTATACATTGATTTTTACCAAAAATCCAATGAATAATATTTTTTTGAATAAAGGGCCTATTTTTAATTGGTAATTTGAATGAAGGGCCTATTTTTAATTGGTAATTAGTGTAAGATGCCTATTTTATTTTATATTTTAAATGAATGTATTTGAATAAATTTAAATATCATTTAATTAATAAAAACATGTTATGTATTACCTAAATTACCCCTTTTAATGAAATTTTCACAAAAAATATGGACTGCAAAGTTCATATTGCAATAAAATATGAACTGCAAAGTTCATATTGCAGTGAAATATGAACTGCAAAGTTCATATTGCAGTAAAATATGTACTGCAATATGAACTTTGCACTAAAAATATGGACCGCAAAGTTCACATTGCAGTAAAATATGGACTGCAATATGAACTTTGCACTAAAAATATCGACTGCAAAGTTCACATTGCAGTGAAATATGGACTGCAAAGTTCATATTGCAGTGAAATATAGACTGCAAAGTTCATATTGCAGTCCATATTTTAATGCATATTGATATTTTTTTAGTTTATTTTAAGGGTTGGGATGTCATTTTATAATGAAAAAAAAGACACATGTCATATTATCAATAAAATAAAAAATAGGCCCTTTATTTAAAAAAAAATTATTCCTTGGCCTTAGTGTGAAAATCTTTGTCTAATAAGCCCTTTTTTTTAATTGCCCCTTTGTTTATTATATACTTTTTGACAACAAACATCAAATAGGATAAATTAATTCAATCCTACCTCTAATCTTGCACAAGAAACACAACCTAAGTCTAGACTAATCCAATCCGGTGAATAAGCAAAAATCACTTCTCCCACGGTCGTTAACATAATATTTCATCTCCGCACTATTAATGAAGAAAACACCGAACGGTCAAATTTATTTTCCCGAAACCCATTAGCCTTTAATATTAGTATCTACGTGCATCAAACTTTATAGTACAAGGTTTCGACTAAACGCTGTCCTGCAGTCATAGTCCCTCTACTGCTATTTATGTGCAACGAGTGCAAGACTAACCCAATTCATTGGAAATTGTCCCTCTAACTAGATAACATTAAAGTCTCGTTTGATTCAGGTATTAGTGTCAGTGGAATTAATGATACTAATATTAATAGTATTGAATTATTAATTATGATATTAATTTAATGCAAACACCTTATTTAATTCATGCAGTATTAATAATAGAATATTCCATATTAATGTTAATACTTTGTTTGATTCTGTAACTCGTATACGAAATTATATTTTGAAATAACAAAAAAAATGATAATAATAATAATAATAATATTTAAGCCCAAATGTGATCTTAGAACAATGAAACAAATTCTTGTGATATAATCAGCAGCTCACAAACTTCTCCCATTTTCTTGCAGCTGGAATTGTTCTTGACGAGAAAACCTAGCCTCCGTTTTTCCCAATTATCCATCATGATATTACAAATGAAATACCAATTCATCTACAGAAGTTGCAGTATGTTGCATTTACAACGTACTTGCATAATAATAATAATAATAATAATAATAATAATTATTATTATTATTATTATTATAGTAATGGCATTTTTAAAAATATATACCGTAGTTTCTTTTTCTTAATCCCAAATAAACAATACCACACCCCCGGTATTAACTTATACCACAAATAGTGGTATTAAGTTAATCCCGGTATTAGTAATCCCAGCACATTTGTACGAATCAAACAAAGTATTATAAAAAAAATTATATTAATAATCTCATCCCACATTTTAATACCCAAATCAAACGAGGCCCTAGTGTCTCAACATAATATTGGAGACCTAGCTTACTATGGAACCACATTTGTTACATATCAGTGCTTGTTTTGGTTTGAACTTTTGTTCTTTCCTAGAAAGAGAAATTGATATTTCATATATATACTTCATGTCAGTTTATATGTCAACCTTAACAAATTAAGATTCTTGAAATGCACAAAAGCTCAATCCGAGCAAGATGCAAAAGTAATCAATTTGCAGTCACCGAGGCTGACTTTTAGTTGGAGCAAGTAAATCCTTCAAAATGAGCAGAGCCAAGCAAAAAAGTACGTGTGTTTCTCTGTGTGCGTGAGAGAGAGTGTGCGTGTTGGGACACAGAATTCGTGGTCTTCATTGAAATTGCCTATTTGTAACAATAACCAGTACCTCACCGATGAGGAATAAAGGAAAGGGGCCGCTAATCAAACACATCACTCCATACGGGTAAGAAATGCGCAGCGTTAATACTACAGAATTTATACAACACATCCATTCAAAAAAGTAACCTTACAAAAATGGATCTGGAAACTGGCAAGTGACCTTTTATGTGTTCGTTTGATTCACCTTGAGGCATTACATTATCCTGTGCAATCAATCACCTTTGACGACAAACAGGTGACCTGGATCTCAACCTCCTCCCCCTGCAATTTAGATTACCAAAAATAGCTTAATAAACCAGTTGAACATTCAAAGGGAAAAGGAATGTGACCTGATGCTTTCACCTGAGTTTGTAATTGCTTTATCAATGATGGGTTTGGTTTACGTGTTTTTATGGCTCAAAAAGCATTAAGACATTCTTAAATCTTACATACATATACCTGGTAGTCTCAAGAGAAGAGTAGGGAGAATGCCTGCGCTGAGAATGCTTGCTATGTGGTGACCGCGACACTTGTCTATAAATGCAAAAACACATCCCAATGCTAAGCCAATGAGTTTATATATACATAAAACAACAATCTTCCACATGTATGCTCATCATCCTTCTATATATGCATACTCTTATCTATTCATAAGAACCTTATCTTCTAACATCAGCAAAACCACTTCTGCTTCTAATTTTTCAATTGGAACAGAAAATTGCATCTGTGTGATTAAATAACAAAGTATCATAATAAGACAGGTTAGACAGCAACTGCAACTCCCAAGACCTTACTCAAAACAACAAAAACCATCTGCTCTGAGGATTTCCTAAAGTGACCTAAACAAATAATTCTTCCATGGGAAGGAGGAACTCATAAGAGAATATACAATTGGCTTTCATGCAATCTACAAAAGAACTATTCTAGCTGCTATTTTAGTAGCAAACAAACAAACAATATCAACAACATTTCACAATATGAGTTCAACAAAATTTTGCTGTAAATGTTTCCACAACCCAATTCATTATAATGATCAAGTCATGCAAAGCAAGATTTTGAACAGCAAAATTTCAAATTTTATTTCAAAAAAAGGAGCATTGCATGAACCCGTACATGCACGCAATGACATAAATTTATATTTATACTCACAATATAACTTGGCTACATTAGGATCAGACGGATCTTCTATTAATAAGAATTTACACTTTAGGCTGAAAATGTGCAATCTTAAGGCCAAATATGAGATTTAATGAAAACTGCAGGAGATTTATATAGGAATCTTTCAGAATAGGGAGGGGAAGACCGGAGGCAATTCTCATACGCGTGATTTTTTCCAACCTAATAGTGCTTGAAAGGAGTCTTTTAAGGTCAGTTTAGTTCGGGGTGAAATAATTTTCACCTATGTACCTCAGCCGAACAGGCGCATTGGGCCTAGGTAAAACTATTTCACTTAAGCCAAACAGGCACATTGCACGCATCTGCATAGGATTTTGTATTGCACAAATCCTTCGCCTTCTTACATAAGAGAACTGAAAAGAACGGGGAGAAGCTCCATTGCCACCAGTCCACCGCTGCTATGTATGAACCCTTACATGGCTTGTACTCCGCCATCATTATCTCATACTTTTTTTTTAACTACATTAGTGAGGTAAAGCAACTCGGTGGTACAATTGTAAGATTCACCAGTTCAGAACTGTACCCTTGCTTGATAAATTGAAATTATTAAAAATCCTCAGGTATTCAGGATGAAGGCCAGCAAATATTAAAAAACAATGAAGATTTAGAATTGAAACATTAGTCACAAAATCACCACCCACAACGGACATTTTCAGTATAACAAGAATGATATCCTTAAAGGCAGGGAGAATATAAATACAAACAAGGACATGTAAACTATCATCAACAGTGTGCACCCTTGTTAGCAACTACCGGTTAGTTAGTAACACTACAACAAACCATATTCATTCATAACTTGAATGATTACTCAATTGTGACTAGTTAAAAAGTTTCCCACAGGAATCAATTCAAGATGAACAAGAAATGAGAAAAGATGTTACCAAGATAAATAACAGGCTCCAAAGAACACCAAATAAAAGGTACTAATGAAGCATACTGTACAAAGTGAATAATAGATAAAGCTCCAGGATATGAGCATAACCATTAAATTTTACGGTATAACTTGTGAGGGATTCTTTTCAGATGCCGAAGCTTTCATATCGATGACATTAATGTACTACTCAAACAGTACACACGATCGGCGGCATTTGCAAAACTTCACAACAAATAGAGCAGCAGCACAAAGTTAATGGGGACAGAACCAATACGTTGGGCGATAATATATGTGGTCCTCAATTAAGAGGCAAACCTTGAATGCCTTCAATTTTGAGCATACTTCCAATGACGTGAAAATTCAACATGAGCTAATTGTAATGATCATGTCAAACACACGGAACACCTACTAAATTTTTCCATGTGGCACTCTACTGTAGGTGCAGAAGAGGGAAATTAAAATATATATATAAAAAATAATTTGAAATCTTCCAATTCTTCTGGAGTTAGTGGTTTTAACATTTTGAATTTCAAAAGTTCCCTATCCATTTTGCCAATTGGGCAACCAAATTAAATACGAACATCAAATGTCGTGAAGAAAATTTACTGAACCCCGTGTTCAGTCTATATGTGCACCACACAATCATCAATTATGTGTACACCTGTCATCCTCTAGCTTGCTGCTCATGTTAATGCATTATAGCTTGAAAGTCAGCTTATACTCCACTCATGTATTGTTAGGCTGGCAATAATAATCCAAAAATATGAACCACAGAACCAGTCAGATGCATGTCCAGGTACAACATGAACCTATCCAGAAATTATCAGAAGTGGTAGTATAACACCAAATAAACTTCCAGTTGATAATTAGTAAATATATGAAGTTCCACACCCATAACTTTTTCCCATATTCATAATTCAACAATCAAACCATTGGATCAGATATATAAGGTGAAGATGCATGCCTAAATTATATACGTCGGAGATTCAGAAGTTCCTCGTCACAAATATGAACTAAGATGAAGTGGGGCAATAAAAAGTTTGATGGAGTTCACCACAATTACATTCCTTAATCTGCCTACTTGCAGATTATCAAATAGGGAAAGAACACTAACCACATTTAGATGGTTACACATTAGTGGCTATGATAAAACATGAGTCTAGTACATACATAATTACACATATATAACCAAATGAACCATCAGGAATTGGACCATCTAGATCCAAATCCCATTTCTAAATTATCGCGTTGAAAAATATAGATCAAACATCCTACTTAACACTATATGCCAACAAAATGCTAAAGGAATCGAGTGTTATGAGTGTGTATTTTCCTAACATTTTTGAAACTCAGGGTATTCAAGCCTCTTAGAGAACCGGACATATTATGGGAGTAGCTACTGTATTCACAAAAGTGGGGAAGTAGCTGTGGAATATCGAAAAGCACAATGAATTGAGCAATCCATTGCACTGAGCGTGATTGCATGAAACATCAAGGACAAGCCTCTTTTTCTTGGTGATCTGCCCTATTAAATTCCCAGCTGCATAGTGCTTGCTCTGTTGCTCAGTTTTCTTATGCAGTGAAAAGTGGCCTTAGCTACCATAAATCAAAGAGAATATCTAACATATGTTAATTGAGGGAACCTGTTTAGTTGTTTAATTTTTTCTTTGTACAATATTATTGCCTTAATCTTCATAATAAAACTCGATAACAGAATCAAATCAGAAAATATACAAAAAACTAGAAACATGGAGAGAAGGAGATGTCCAGGAAATAGTAAGTACCTTCTCCTAGACCTGACAGGTGATGGCGATAATTTACGTCTTTCTGAACGCACTTTCCTGAAGCACAGATGCAGAGTATGAGGAAACAAATGATAGAATGTGAACAGAGGAAGTGACAAAAGGGCTAAAAATGAACCTTTTAGAATCATCTGAGGAACCATCAGTTGAATCATTGCCCCCAGAAGAAGAACGGCGTCTCTTGTGTCTGCTTGAATCACTTCCAAATTTATGTCTTGACCTTTCTCCTTTCTCATCCTTTGTTCTTTCTCTTTTTCTTTCACTTGAATCTTTGACGCTGGCTCTTCTCTCTCTTTGTGTATCCTTTCTATCATCTTTAACATCCAGATGAGTTGACCTTTTCCTAGAATCAGCATCTTTTGCTTTCTCACCAGACTTTAAACCTTGCTCTTTCCTTTTCCCTATCAAACCATTTTGATCATTTGTCCTTTCCTTCCTTGCATGTCTCTCATCCTGCCTCTTACGATTCTCATCACCCTTTTCATACACTTTATCCATCCCACTATCATCCTCCTTACGAGTCTCTTTCCCAGCAGAACTCCTTTTTTCACTCCTATCGTTCTTATCCTGTTTATTTCGTGTTTCCTTGTTTTGAGAATCATCTGAAATTGACTTCTTGGAACTGAAACTCTCAGCTAGCAGTTCAGTTCTAGCAACAACCTTATCTCCTACACCATCTTTTGACTTTGAAATATCAGGCACTTTTTCACCATGCATTGATTCTCTACTTGTGCTACTGCCACTTACTTCACTAACTACAGCTTTATGATTAACCTTGACCCTATTTGGACTCATTGTTCCAGGGTTAGGGTTATTCTCCACATCTATATGAGTTTTACTGTGTTTTTCAATTTCTGGTTCTGAGCTGCCATTGTGAACATGTATATCTACTAAAAGCTTGTTAGCGTTTGGTTTTTGATGCGCATTACTTCCCTTGGAATTTGGCACATCAGAAATCAGGATTGCATCATCTTCATCTTCATCAGAGGCATAATTACCAAGACCCAATACATCCCCAGGAGAGGTGGAAGTTGATTTTTCAATAACATCATCAGCATGAGCTTCCTTGGCTTTGGCTGGAATCAGAACTTTTGCAGAAGCCTTGGGAGTTTGAACTGCTGGAGTGGGTGGCGATACTGTATGGACTGAAGGTGCACCATTGTGTTTAACTGGACGCCAAAATCAACATAAAAGAAATTTTAGGCAGCATGAACAGTAGAGTGCTATTAAAGAATTTCAAATGGCAATACTTGAAATAAACTACCTTCAACAGTGAGATCGTGTTCACTAAGAACCTTTGTAGCAATTTCATCAAAAAGTTCATCTGTAACCTATTCAAGACAATAAGGTCAAGGGATCCGCGAATATAATAAACAAGAAACACAAAGTCAAAAGATTCACAAAAATACTTAATAAGATTATCAGCATTTTCAGTTTTCAACTAGCTACCTTTAAAAGGACTTCAGTTAGAACACGCTTTATTTCCTGGTTTATTGCTGCAGTTCTAGCTGCTTCCACATAATCCTGTGTAGAACAAACAAAAGGCAGAAGAATTCATAAAATTATATGTATTGCACCAGTAGCAATGGCATGAAACAGAAAACAATAAGAAACTAATCACAAGTGAACGAAACGGATTTATCAAAGGCAAGCAAATCCAAAGGGATTTCTTTAGCATAGATCTGCATGGGAGGAACAAATAATCATCAAGAGGGATAATAAAACCTCATCATCCTCCTCTTCTTCAGTTGACCTAGAAGAATCAACGCTTTTGCTGTTTGCTTGATCTCCCTTACCGGGGGATTTATCAACAGCTTCATCTTCAAAAGATTCTGTTTCCTCTTTGGAAAGCTCCGGAGCAGAAGTGGTGATGACAGGTTTCTTCTTGATTATTTCCTCTCTAAGCCAATTTGGAACTGAGGCCTGAAAACTCTAAAAAAAAATTAGAATAAAGAACCACTCTTTAACTGTTTAAGCAGCCATACTAATATACTGCCAAAATAGAAATCTGTAAATACCCTTTTAGTACGTTCAGAAGCCCCATAAGCATCACCAGGAAAAACAGTTGACGGATGAACTGCAGTTCCTGCACCCATGCCAAAGGATGCAGTGACAGATGGAATCGCTGACTGGAAGCTTGGTCCAGGTGGCATCCTTCCAAACATCGGTGCCGAATGTCCAGGAACTGAAGAAGGTACAGCAGCGGCAGGATCAACCTGTTATCAGAAAATTACTCACACATTATTAATATTAAGGCTCTAAAATAGCAGGAATATTCAAAAGCAAAGTGAAAAGACAAAACCTGTGGCCCTGACGGAATTACCGGAGGATATAGGGCACCGGGTGCAGGAGGGGGAGTCCAGGCATGAGTATAATTAGGTTGCATATGTGGATCATGGTCACGAGCAAACCTAGGTGCAAAATCTAAAGGCTGATCACTAAGATCAGTTGCAAGTTCAGTTGATTGGTTGGCAAATGCGTAGTGAGGCTGTTCCATCAATACTGATCCACCAGCAGAAAGCGTTGGTAGTTGTGCATGGTGCTGCTGAGGAGTTGAAATATTAGGTAAAGGCAATGAGTTGTAGAACTTCCCAGTCTGATTAGCAGCCTCTTCTTTACCTGTCAATCAGGTGAGAAGTCAAAACAGCAAAATATTCGTTAAACATTAGGAGTTCATTTGCTTCTAAAAGATGGCTTTCTCTATGTTATACGTAAAAAGAACTTGGCTTTCGGCAGCAAAATTTCTCAACCACAAGAATTGAATGTCTGCACAAAATTTATAGCATCCTAAAGGCCAGGGCTAACAATCCTGGTAGAGATTCCCCCACTTGGCACTGTACAGTTGAAAACAATTCTCTGATTGAAAGGACAAGGCCTACACTGCTCTCAAAACTGAAGCTCCTTGACATTCAAGAAAAATTCCTTCAAGAAAGTATTCTCTCCTCACACAAAACATGATTGCTTGAGGTTCATTTTCCAAGGTGTCCGACACTCGATAGCTGATCCACCCTCAAATGTTAGACATAGTTCCAACCATAACAACTAAGCCACTATCATATTTAAAAGAACCATTATTTGTTATAAACTTTTGTTAACAGCATATTTCTTAACAAGATATAAATCTTACAGGATGAGTCGTCTAATGCGAAGCGTTATGAAGAATTTCTTAATGATCAATTATCCCTCCTTCCAGAAAACATTTACCACCACCAACCCCCCCCCCCTCTTCCCCAACAGGAAAAGCGACCCAAGCATACACTGATATACAATATACAGGCTAACACGTAGTTGTTAAAGGCTCGAAGTGCACAAAAGCGCAAAGGTCTCTCCAGCGCCTAGGCTCGAATCGAAAAGCAAAGAGAACGCTTTATCGAAATGAGGCGCATAATTCAAAAAAAAGAGAAAAAAAAATGTTAAATTGCTTAAAAAGGCATAAAACATGTTCTAAAAGACCAAAGTCATTCATATTCTGAAAGACCAAAGTCACCAAACTAATAAGTCCTGCAAAATGCAAATCATTCTTTCAACAAAACGACCTAAGGTGTTAAAGCTTGTCATTCCTCAATTGCCAAATCAATAAAATCTTCATCAAGATCAAAACCATTTTCCCTTTCCTCAAATTATTCCTCTTCGGTATCATCTTCATCTATGAGGTGGACTGAAGGAACTCTCGGGCTTGAACCAGATGGATTAATGAGTAAAAGAGAACGTGCATATCCCAGTATCGCTGCCCTCTTGACTCTTCAGACGGAACAAGAGTTTTTTTGTTTATGGACTTTATATATGTACACACACTAGGGTTTTGAGTAAAAAAATGAAAGAAACTAAAAATTTACTAGGGTTTTCAAGTAAAATAAGACTTAAAAAACTGACCCTTAAGTGAAGCGTGCCTTAAACTCGCCTCTCGCCTTGTGCTAAAGCGCACACTTCATCAAACTCGCCTCCCTTCAACAGACCTAAAGCGTACATGGTCACTTTGCTTTTCACCTAGGCATGCTTTTAATAACTATGGGCTAACAAACTATCCCAAAACGTAAAAATCTATTTTACCCAACAATAGTAATATAAAATTACCGTAACGTTTATCCCTTAATTTTTCCCTGTCATGAAAAGTAATGTAACAATTTCTGCAGTTTGAATGACTAACTGGGGAATATCTTCCTGACAAAGGATGGAAGGACATAACCAGTGTCCAGTCCAATGGGAGATGACTGGATAAAGACAAACTTCGACATCTTTGCACAATCAACTGACTGATCATTCAATAACTGAGCAAGAAAAGAAATTACTAGAACAGAACATTTGTATAAAGAAGGGGGAAAAGGCATATTAATATTAATATCCATTCAGCTCCTAGAAGACTGAGATTCATGTAGAATCTAAAAGGACAAGAAGTGACTAGGGAGACAATAAAGAAATCAATTTCACTAGTAAAGCCAAATTATATGGAAGCAGTTACTGAGCACATGCTTCACATGCAAACTCAAATTGTCAAATAAATAATTACCTGCAGTAGAAGAATAACTAGAAGGTACCTCCTGCTGGTGAACCGTAGATGAACTTTCTCGATGATGAAATGAAGTATTTGATTCTCCAGGAAAAGTTCCATCTCTAGCATCATGCGGTAAATATCCATCTGGTACGTATCCAGAGCTGAAGGATGATGCAGAATCCTGCAGATGACCTATTGGTGTTCTTTGTGGAGGTGGGACCACCGAAGATGGATACTGTTGGTAGTTTGATGAAGGAAGTGATGACTGTTGAACATCTGAGTACTGAGGATCAACATTTTGAGGATACTGAGAATGATAATGACTTTGTTCTTCGGGTCTGCCAACCGGTGTGAACTGTGACTGCGGATGCTGATTGTCTGTTGCAGCATTAGCTGCTGCCCATGCTCTGGCCCTTGCAGCCAAGTCTTCTTCGTGGTTGTAAGCTGCATTTGCAGAAAAATTGGGTGAGGGGAAAAAAGGTGATTAGCAAGATTGACGTGATGCATATAGAGTCTACAATTTACAAAGAAACACGATAACACAAAAATACTGTGAGAGAGAGAAAGAATAGAGAAACTAAAAAAAAAACATCAAGAAAAATTTGCCTTCAATGATTGCTCAACTGTGGAAAAACTAATGCGTACAAACAAAATGCTAATATAGTGGCACCCAACGAAACTCATGGAAGAGAATGGAATAGTCAATAACTTGTGTAAGACATAATATGCTACACAAAAAGAAGTAACCATGTTTTCTATAACAATATTCCATCAATTTCTCAAACTCAAATGCAAGAAGTATATATGGCTATATGCTTACACAGTTTTGGGTATCGTACATCGAAGAATGAGAATACATTTCTTAACATTTTAATTGATATAATAAAGCAACAATTCTACATGCAGATAGGTGAAGCCGTAAAAAATCGTGTATAATAACTGACCAGGGTACTCCCAACCTTGATGATGACTCCAGTTTGGATTCCCCCACTCCTGCAAGCATGAATGAATTGTTATTAGTTTGTGCAAAAACCAAACCGTAAGCTTACAAATATATTCACAGGTCATAGTTTGTTGAACAAAAAGGTTTAAATTTCCACAACTATTACAGTCGTATCCCTTACCAAAGTAGTAGACAAACATTAAGGACCCAATGTAAAATATGTTCTACCGAGAGGATGTTATGCCCCTCCTTAAATCTCTGTTAAAACACACGATTCTTTTCTTATTTTCCCAGGACTAAGTGCTTAGAAAACACTTCACATAAAGTGTCCGTAAGGTACACCTAGTAGTACCTAAACCAACAATTACAATGCGATGAGAAACATTTACTCAACACAGATCAATAAAAGTTATATATACAGCAGTCCAAAACCCTAGAAACCTGCACAAACATTAATATCAAAATAATGAATAGATAACCTAACACTAAATAGAGATGCTGACCTGATTGGGTTGAGGAGGATAAGATTGAGGAAGGTGAGAGTAGGGATGAGGGGGAGGCAATTGAGGTCGAGGGGGAAGAGGAGGATATTGGTGATTGTGAAGAGGAGGCGTAGAATAAGGGGGAGCATGAGGCGTAGAATAAGGAGGAGGAGGAGGAGGAGGAGGAAGGAGGTGATCCGATTGGGGAGGTGGAGGTGGAGCCCACTGCTGGTGATGGGGGGGTGGAGGAGAAGGGGAATGCTGAGAGGAAGGGTGGTATTGAAATTGGCCGGAGAACCAGGGGGGCTGCTGGTGTTGAGACGGAGGTGGGGGTTGCTGCTGCTGGTAGTGGTGTTGATCCGCCATGGACGGTGGTGGCGGTGGTGCTGGAGGTCTCAGGTAGCGTTGCTGTTGGAAGTCCATCCTTGTTTATGCCGCGTCCTCCTATTACGAAGCGAAGAATTAGGGCTTGGTTTGGTTAGGGTGAATGGCCGTCGTTCGTTCGTTCTGAGTAGTAATTGGTACTACCGGTGAGAAAGGAGGGAGGAAGAATACGCAATTAGAAGATGAGGAGGAGGACAAAATGGGGATTTTCAGATGAAGGGTCGGTCTACTCGTTCGGGTCTACTGAGTCTACTCACTGACGAACCGTAACATTATAAAAAATATAAAGACAATTAACGAAATATATTATAATAATTTATATTGCTCTATTTAATTATTATTATTATAATTATCATAACTCTCTTTATTTTTATTGTTATTCTCTTAATTTTTATGCTCATTATTTTATAACCACCTATTTACTTAAAAAAATTAAAGGCAACATTTTTTTATGATTTTCTTATAATCATCAATTGAATTTTACACACGAATTATTTTTAAAAATTTAAATGATAATTATCGGTCTAATCATTTGAAATTATGTTAAAGCATGATAACCACATTATTAGTAAAAGAGAAAATAAAGACTTTATAAAGATGAAGAAAAAATTAATACGTTCTTCACTTAATAAGAAATCTAGATTTTTAAATAGAGAAAATGAGGGGGAAGATGAGAGAGAGAAAGAGAATGTTGAGTAAAGTTCTTGAATGAAATAAAAATTTATCTGAAATTTCTGGGTAAGTGAGAAGATTTCAAGGAGAATTTTTATATATAAAAAAAAGCTTTACAATCCACCAAAATCCACCAATAATTAAAATCCTACTAAGGTGGTGTTTGTTTAGCCATCTGAAATCTGAAAACTCAAAGTTTTCATATTTCAGTGGTATATGGGGTGTTTGATTGACAAAAAATATAAGTGATATATGACTGAAAACTGAAAATTTGTGTAAAGAATTTTAAGTGGTAAAATTACCACTTAAAACTGAAATCTGAAAACACTTGAATGCAGATTACCCAAAAAATCCTCGCTTAAACGCTGCTTTTCTTCTTCTCATTCTCCAGACGACGCTGTTGCTACCTCTGCTACGTCTTCAAGTTTCTCTCTTCCACAGACGACGCCGGAGGTACAGTTCTTTATCTCCCTTCATTCTTCTTCGTGGCTAATTTAGGTGTTTAATTCATTTTTAGGACTTTTTTTTATTCGTTTTTTAGGCCTTTTTTGATTCGTTTTTGGATGTCTTCTTGTTTTTGTTTGGATTTTGAACTAGAATAATTTCTCCGAAACATCATGGAATTGGATTTTGATAAAGCTTTTTTTTCATGGAATCATTTTCTATAACATCACCTTCGAACCTCTTTTTTGCCGTGGATATATATATATATATATATAATGTGTGGGCGTATGATATATATGAAATTTGTTGAGGGAGACAAGGTGGTGACACAATAAATTTTTTTATTTTTTTTTTGGGTGGTTATATAATTATATAGTAAGGGACAGCTACTTGCCTTTATAAAATATTAACAATCATATAGTAGAATGGTCAAATTAAAGCCATGAAAACAGCTATACTTTATTTAAAATAAAATAGGACCTGCTTTTCTTTTTCTTTTTTTTTTTTTTTTTTGTTGAAATATATACATTCATTTGATCTATATAAACTACTAAGGGTAAAATTGTCATATTAAAAAAAATCAATTTTCAGATGTATTATATTCAAACAAACAACATTTTTTCAGACACATTTTTCAGAAGTAAACAAACAGTTTTTTCAATTTCAGTTTTCAATTTTTAGTTCAATTTTCAGTTTTTAGTTTCAGCTTTCAGATGTTTTATCAAACGCCACCTAAGTCATTAGATTTTTGAATACCATAAGATTTAGATGGATTTTTTTAAAATCTTAATTGAATACATCAATATTTTAAAAGACTATTTTAAATCTCAATTGAATACATCATGATTTTAAAAGTCCATAACAGTCTTATAGATTCTAAATCCAATATACCTTATTTAATTTACCTTTTCGTCAATTGTTTTCTGAGTTATTTACAAATTTGAACTTTAAAGTTTATCTTCAATTTCACTTCGGTCCACCAAGAAAGTTTAACTTTCGTCTACCTTCTCTTAAAATTGGACAGGCCATAAAAAATAAAAAGCAAACGGAATTAAGCTTAACCTTTTTCGAGGGGCAAAAGTAGGAAACAACATTTATCTCCCGCCTAATCAAATCTTACGTTATAATAAGTTTTTGGATTAAAAACATTAAACCCCCTCAAATTATTATTTTTTGGCACTAAACTTTCTTATCTTCTAAAAGTGACACTAAACCCCCATAAACTATTATATGTTATCACTTAATCCCCAAAATCACATAAATGACCTTGTATAAAGTTGGGTAAAAAATACTAAACCCCCTTAAATTATCACTTTTTTTCGCTAAATCCCCCTAAACTATCATAACTTGACATTTTACCCCCTAATTTATAAAAATTGACATTAAGGGCTTGTTTGGTATGTGTCTAATTTATTTATTTTACAAATTTTAAAAATTCAACTCAAAATCAACTCTACTTTCACACTTTCCAAAATTTATTTAACTTTACTTTCTCTCTCTAAAAAAACTTTTAAAACAACATAACTTTAAATTCAAAAATCAAAATTAAATAAAAAATATATATTTAAAACATCGTCGTCAAGATCTATAAAATAAGATCCATTGTGACTATTTTTTGAAATTTTTTTATGAGGTTTTTTAATTGGTTGAAAAAAACTCAAACAAAAACCAAATTCACTTTTCAACATACTTCCAAATTTTACCAAACATCATATTTTAAAAACTCAACTTAAAAACTTAACTAAAAACATCCACCAAACACACCCTAAACCCCCATAAATTATTAGTTGTTATTACTTAACCCCCCACCAAAAAAAAAAACATATTTACCCTTGTACAAATGTTAACATATAAAAAATAAAACAAAAAATTGATCAATCTCTCTCTTAATCTTTCCATCCATTAAATCTGTATATATGTCATTTAATCTTTCCATCCATTAAATATAATAACTCCAATTTATTTTTTTATCATCTTCTAAAAGTGACACTAAACCTCCTGATCTAACAGTTAATAACACTTAACCCCCAAAGTTGACAGATCTGTTAGATCGGGGGGTTTAATATCACTTTTAAAATATAGGGGGTTTAGTGCAAAAAAGTCATAATTTGAAGGGGTTTAGTGTTTTTTACCCAATTTTGTACAAAGTCATTTATGTAATTTTTTGGGTTAAGTGATAACATATAATAGTTTACGGGGGTCTAGTGCCAAAAAGTGATAGTTTGAGGGGGGTTAGTATTTTTTACCCTAAGTCTTTTTAAAATCATAATTTCCAAAATAAAATCGTTATTCTAGAAGGAAAAACCAACAAAACTTTATATTATTGTTTGATTAAAGCAAAAAAATCCTAGATTAATGTTAAATGAAAGTAAAAAACCTTGATTGCCCAACTTTCGCAGTGGAGGGATTTGTTATAAATAAGAATACAACAAAAATTTAAGAAAATAGCAAAAATCTTACCCTATAACAATCACAAGTTCTAAATCTTACACCAGGATTCGTATTAGTCTAAGAAGTCTTAATCATTGTCCTCTTGATGCATATACAAAGGTGGGGGGGCTTATTATACTTTGATTTATCTCTCTGCTAAACACTACTCTGTTTTTCTTTATTTACTGAAACGTGTGTATATACTAGTAGAGCCATGCTTTACGTTTTGGCAAAAGATAAATGTTGTTTCCCGCTTTTCCCTTTTAGAAACAGTCACGTGGCTTACAAAAGCCTAATTCTGCCTACTTTTTTTATTGCCCTTCCAATTCTAGGAGAAATTGGAATGTGGTTCGAATTTTGTATATGAATTTATGTATTTTGGAACTTCGTGCACCGAAGTGAGAATGAAAGTAAACTTTAAATGACATTTTTATAAATAACTCTTTTTTCTTCTTGCCAATTTTAGGAAAACCTATCAAATACCAACTGAGGTTTCGGAGGATCGCAAGTCTTTTATTTCAAATCACCTCATAACATCCATAACATATGATTAATATCGGTAAAATAATTAAGGCATATTTATTTTAGAAGCAAGCATCAAAGTTATAATAGTTGAATAAAATATTATTTCTCATTGTAGAATTATAATAAATTTTAGTTTAAATGTTTGATCATATTCACTAATATACATTAAACTGGTTTGCATTAGGTGAATGCACTCAAAATTAGTAAGTAGGCGACAGTTATTGCGCAAAATCCAAAAGGTCAATTTAAATTAATAACCAAAAATACCTTTCATTTTCCTTAAGAATAAATAAGATAAGATATAAATCTCTTCCTTTGACCACAAATAACTAAAATCCATTATTAAGCCCCTTAGTGAGACTTTAACATGGGATCTTGATTAAGTCCGAGTGGGTGTTTCCCCAGCTAGGGTAATTGACTTGCTCTACCAAAATACCCTTTTTAAGTGTTTAATTGTTTATGGTATTTAGTGTTATTTTACCATTATAGGCAAAAGCTTTTTGTCGTTACAAAATTATTGTTTTAAAGTATTTGCCATAAAAGGTGATGATATAGTACTTATTTTATATTCATGTTTTTTAACTATATCACTATTACAACACTTAATTAAGTAGGGGAAGTATGTCATACTTAGAACAAATCCATTCATTTCCCAAATTTATCTCTAAATTTAAATATTAGGGGAAATTTCTTAAAATCTTGTTCCAATTATTCTCTATCTTCTCTTTACGTTTTGAGGAATTTCGAAGCTTATCCTTAAATATGAGGAGATAAATGGGGTCCACAAACACAAATAATTATAAAACAAAAAAAAATGAATTAATTAATTTTATTTTTTTTTTGTAAAAATAACTAGCTTTCAATGGCTTTAAATACTAAAAAATGAAGAAAATTGGGGATCGGATAACTTATCCTCAAATACAACTTTCTCGTCAAATTTAATGAAAATACATGAAGAGAAATGGAGTTCCTCATGCCATAGAACTAAATTTTCTAATGCGAATGCTCTTAGTTCGACCCTCTCTATTTTTATTTTATTTATTTATTCATTTTTTATGTTTCAACACGATTTAATCAAATGCACTTTAGCTTTATATTAAAAAAAACAATAATGTATAAATAAAAAAAAGGTATGGTAAATGTGTAAAATATATATATATATAAAAAATGATTTATAGATAAAATATTTGGGTCATAGTTATATGCATTCATATAATTTAAATAGTTCCTAAGTCAAGTCGGTCAATTTAGGAAAGACATATTTTATCTCTATACCACATCTTTTTTTGTATTGAATTGTCTTATTTAACTACTACACTTGAAAAGGAATGAATGCTTTGAAATTTCATCGATCCTAAATCTAAAATTGGTACATCTATTCTCTATACAAGTTCGAAAGATCTTTTAAAAGCTAACTAATCAACCTAATAGTGATGGATATGGACGTTCTTGTTGACTTGAAAGGAGAGTAAATATTGTTCTCGAGTGGTAAGCAATCAAGCGGGATAGGCTGCCTCATTTTACGCAAGAAATCAAGGGGTAAGTCAGTTGAACCTCCCCTAAGGGCAATTCTCAATTCGATATCGAGATATGTCTTCACTGCAGATTATTTGAAATGTACGAATTGACATGATGAATTTAAATTGTAAAATAAAGATGTTAGAAAGTGTCTCATTGGACTAAGATAAAGTCAAATCATTTGATTCATTTCACTATAAACTTGATTGTATAAATTTTTGCACCAATTTAGTGGCAAACATTTATAGTTCTGGGTTTTAAAAATCTGAAAAGTAATATTTAGAAATTTAAAAATTTGGGTAAGTTGGAATTTTAAAATTAATAAATATAAGTTTATATTAGGCATGTATTGTTAAATTAATTTATATTAAAAGGGAAATATGGAAAGTTTGATTAAACAAAATTATTTCAAAACTCAAGTAAGCATAAGTAAATTCAATTTTTTTACGAGGTCGTTGTGGTTCTGGTCCCCTCACCCCCTATGGATCCCAACCTAGTATGAGGTACGCTTTTTTGGTTAAAAAAAAAAAACTATTCCTATCAAGTATTGTTTGAGCAGCTACACAATTTCGCTAAAGTGAAATAAGCACCACCATATATTGCTCTCATTAATTTGTTCCCATCTAGAATATTTCGCATATTTATTTACCTCTCTCAACAAATATGTTATCTCAGTTTTAATTTCTTGAACTAGCATGCAGCAATCTAAAAATGAAAAAATAAATAAAAAATAATAATTTCCTTTTATACGATAACAGTTTGCGTTTACAAGTGTCATGTTTGACTCATAATGTCACTAATCACGAAGGGAATATTTCAATTACACCTCCAAAATATCTAAAGCCACGTGAATTAAAAAAAGTATAAAAGTATACTACACACCACACTTTATTTATGGTAAAATTAATAAATATGTGTGGTGTTTTAAATAAAAAATAAAATACTTAATTTGTCGTAAAATTAAGAAATATTTATAGTGCAAGATCACGTAAAAAAATTAAATCAAACATTACCATCACATTATTTTACCAAACACCCACTTTCTTCACACAGAACAAACAGATTCACCAAGTAAGTGATTGATCATTCGTGTTTGTTGGTTGTTTATCATTATATATCCATTTAGCTGTACTAAAAATGTTGACCTATAATGCATTAATCTTATTTTGATAATAATAATAAATCAAACATGTGTGTTGAAGTAATTATAGCCACATTTTAATGATTATCTTACGTGGACCAAAACCGATCAATCCACACCGAGATCATTCCTCTACAAGCATTGGGTAAGACAAGAAGATCAATCTCGTCACAATGCATATCCATGAAGCTCAACAGATCAAGGATCATATGTAAAAGTTTCAAGTGAAGATCAAATTGAAGTAACAAATCGAAGTATTCAAATACTCGTTTATTCGACATTTGAATGCTTAGGATTATTTGTATAGTTAATTATTTGATGACTAATATAGCTCATACGTATTGATATATCATTCTTAGATTGATCAAAGTAAAGTTTGAATCAAAATCATTTAAAAACATCATTCTTACAAATACCTATTTCAAAATAAATTCATATTAAATTTAATTGATCATATTTTGAGTTTTTCCGAAAATAGGTGTCTTAGGAACTTATTTTTAAGGTTCCCACAGTATTAGAATTGATTTTGGAGCTTATATGCAAAAGTATAGAAATTGAGATTTTGGCTTGATGGACAGAGCCAATCAGTTGACTAAGCAGTTTTGCTCAGTCGACTAAGGATCCATCAGTCGACTGATGTTTCATAATATACCTGTTGGATTTTTGATTTTTTACTATTTTTGTACCAAACTTCTACCAAACCTCAAAAACGGTTATATCACTCTTAGGACTATATATACACTATTTAAGACACATTTTGAATACCTTGAATCATTCTTGTACTTTACTTTTCATCTATTTAAAACGTTATAAGATTCAAGAATTGTATTGATCAATCATTATTTACTTGAGTTATAAATCTTGATAAAACAAGTAACTTTAGTGTGAGTTTCAATTGTATTCTTTAAACATTTGAGAGTTATTGTTAATTGGTGTAAATCGCCAAACAATTTGTATTCAATTGTGAGAAGTAAATTTCATAGGATAACAAGAAGGTTAATTTTTGTTTAGTGTTCGTGAGAGGTAAATCTCACAAATTAGAAAGAAGGATTCTTGTGAAAATATTGTGGTAAAGCAATATTTGTAAGAGTGTGTGAGACAATAACACTTGTAAATATTTGATCTTCACCCGAAAGAAAATTGGAATTAGTGAAAATTTTCGAGGAACTAACCGAGCACGGATTATGGTTTAGGAAACTAAAATCGCGAGGACAAAAAGTCTTGAGCTTCAAATCAGTTTAATCTTTCTAACTAAAGCTATTTATTTCTTAATATTATTCATTGATTGATCTTGAATTTGTTTGATTGATTGCTTGTATTGATTATTTCTTTGATATATTTGTTTAGTAAATTTGGTTTGCTTAAACATTTTTAGAACAAATTTTAATTCCGCATTAAGATTTTAAAACCCTATTCACCTCCCATATAGGGTTATTTTTCGAGCAACAAAAAGTATATTTTATACTATTTATTGTTAAAAAAAAGTTCAAGCAAGATGATGAAATTGAAGATTATCTACAGTACTAAAAAATATACACTGATAATGAAGCATTGTATATTGAGGTATGTATATATATGCATCATTTGCCTTCCTTCCTTTAAAATTTGTAAAAATGAACTCGATTTTGCAAAACAAAATATCAATATTGATCACACAAAGCCAAGAAAAAAAAGACTTATTTGGTAACTCGTTCCCGAGAATATAATAATACGTTAATACTACTTTATTGAAAAATATGCAAAATTCTTGGTGTTTGGTTGTTGAGTTAGACCTCCGTTCTTGGCCATGTGTTTCCGAATATTTTTTTATAGTTTAAATTTTCTTAAATGTTATATTATGTAATGTATGATTTATCTTTTGTGTTAAAATCATTTAATTATTCCCACTAAACTAATACCGATACTCTAGATCCGATTAATGTTGTGATTGAAATTGATCATATTTCAAAAAAATTCATTGTATCGGTTACAAATTATAGGATTAATCATGTCAAGACAAATTATACAAATGGTATTTACGATACTAGTCAAATTGTTTCTCAAAACTTTACAAGTTATTTCTTGACAGACAAAATAAATATATTGCTCCCACCGTTTTATATTTTGCTAAGATATGATATTAAATGTTTTTCATCTTTCTTGTCGGTATTTAAGTCGCGAATTGAGTTATTAGATTGGTGTTAATGTATTAGTACTTTCATGAAGCAACTTCGTGGTCTGAAAATTATGAGAATATAGTTGATGATTTATTGAAAATGGTGCTTAGCCATATTGTGGTTCTTGACTTTCATAATATTTTCTTAAGTGTATGGTAGTTAGGCAATATTATTTTTTTGACATTGTATGGTATATGAAAGCAATGTATTTATCAGTTAAATAGATTTTGATTTTTTTTATGTATGTAAACATGGCTTGTGTGCCATAGGATTTTTTTTTTGAACACACAATGACTTTTAATGAAAATGAAGTTTTTGGTTAACCAACTTATCTTGATCATTCTTTACGAAGTTCTTAGTTAATCAATTTTAATGGAAACGAAGTTATTAATTAACATTGTATAAATATGTGTTGTTTTATGGGTTCACTGTTAGAAGTTATATAAAAATAAGGTACATATATTCCCTTCAAAACTTAAACCAAAGCTATAAATTTACAAGGATTGGCAAACCATTACCACAAAATCGGCAAAACATTACCAACACATGTTAGATCTGTATCATTGTGCCGAAATTAGCTTATATTTTAAGCGATATCTTGCTAACTAAATTGTATATAATTCGATAAAGTTTGTATCCCGAACAGAGTATTTAGACATAAAATTTGATCGACTGGCAATGTCGAATTTTAAAAATTGGCAACTAGGTGTTGAGTTAAATATATTTTTTTAGTAATACTGTACCGATGTTGATGAAAAAATTCAGCAAAAGTTTAACACATTTTCATAATTTTTAAAATCTTATCATAAATCACAAAGTTACAAAACAAATCAATATTTGAAACAAGGATAAAGAGCATAATAAAGAAATGACCTGCGTGTTAGAATGGGATAGTAGGTTATTTTTTTAGGGCTTGTAATAAGAGAAGTAAGGAAAAAGAGAAAGAAGAGTGGTAAAATATTTTAATTTATTTTTATTGTTACTAGTGTTTTGAAATTTTTTTTGTACTTTTTGTGGTAAAATTCAATACATAGTATCTGATGCGTTTAGTGTTGTCTTAAGATTTTTTATATATTTTTAGTGTTTGTTTGATGCATCAAATTAAAAATTCAGATATAATTATTTAATTTTACTTAGACATAATAAAATAATTATACATTTTAAATGAAATTCATTAATACCTATGTGAGTGAGATAAATTCCCCACCAATACCTAAATACCAAATATGAAATTTAATAAATATTATTGTATCCTATTTTCTTATTTTATCCGTGAAACGTAACCTTACCATAATATTTGGCCCGCGAAAGCATTAAGAATTTATTTTGGTGTAATTAGAAATTAGAATCTCCCATCACGCAGGGCCCTCGTTGCAGTGAAGAAGCCCCGAGATTGTAATCGCCGCCACAAGGCAAGTCAACGTGACGCCACGTTTCACATTTCCATTCTGACAATCTTACCCTCGTCAGTTCTAAAGCCCAATGCTCTCAATTCAATGGCTTTAATGTCTTTTACCCTTCCCCAGCCACGAAAATATCACGAGATGATTCCGTTGCTTCTACTTCACATCTTAATTCCGTATCTCACTTCCATCTCTCTCTCTCTCTCTCAAACCATCACCGCCATGGCCGTGCTCGGAAACTTAGCACTTTTACTAGACGTGACGTCACCACGAACCGGTGTACTTGACTGGAAGACCCGTCCGGTACCTTCCGACGTCGTTTTGAACTTGTTCAAGAAAGAGCCTCATCAGTACCTGCACCACCACCAACCAAACCCTAACCCTAACCCTAGCCCTTACTTTTCTCTAAACACAAACAGCTTCGAATTCGACAAAGAGAAGAGAGTCGGTCTTCGAGGGAAGACGAATTCCAAGGTTAATGCTGTGGATTATGCTGGTTCCAGTGATGATGAGAGTAACGGGAATGGGGAGGAAGAGAGGGGGTTGAATTGGGAGAAGCAGATGAGGAAAAGAGTGAAGGAGATACAGGAGATGAGAGAGTTGGAGAAGAAAGCTGAGGAGTTGCAGAGTCAAATGGGAGATGATGGGGATGGCGATGGTGAAGGTGAGGGTGATGAGGAGACTGAGGAGCAGAAGAGGATGCGAGTAAGAAGAGAGCTCGAAAAGGTATATTTTTTCCTTACTCTTATTATTGTCTTTCACTCTAGAGAGGAAAAGGAAGGAAATGCGTTTCAATTTCCGAAAATGGCTTCATAGTAGTAGATGATCAGAAATAGTGAAAATGAAAAGAAATTAATTTTAATCGACGCAATGTAAGAAGTACTCTCGATATATATATATATATAAATATTATACGGTAATTCGTGCCAAACGCACAACATTTTAAATGTCAACCAGATTCAAAAACCATTGCCCATATACTAGGATGGGCTATTTAACGCTAGTTTATTTCGTTTTTGGTACAAGTTATTTCGTTTTCAACTCTTCATGCTGCGAATTCCTTTCCCTTGGTTCACCTAGACAATAATTGAATTATGTGGAAAAATTAGTTTTGTTTCTTAATTAATGCGATCAAAAATTCAAACACATGAAATATAGAACAACCTTGATTATTTGTGACGGGAAGTGCAATCAAATGCACCCTTAATCTTTGTACCACAGGAAAGTTAGTGAGGGAATCAATCTTTTTTATATCACTAAAAGTATCAGGCAAGATTATCATAACGGAATTGAAGTGGAATTAGGTATTCCGTTGTGCCAGTTTTAGAAGAAATTTACTTCTTACCTTGACAATTGGCTGAAGAAGTATGGATATGATTGTTTACTAGAGGTTCAATTGCTGAGATTTGTGGTTACTGTTCTCTTTAAAACAACTGCTGTTGTTGAGCTATTACTTGTGTTGGTACGAGAGAGCAGGTGGCCAAGGAGCAGGCAGAGAGGAGAAAATCAGCAGAGTTAATGTTTAATTTGGGCCAGAGGGCTTATGGGAGGGGCATGTATGGACGTGCCATCGAGTTTCTTGAAGGCGCCCTCACGATTATTCCAGGGCCCACTCTGTTTGGTGGTGAGGTTGGTTTGATATCTCGAAAGAAACAATCTCTTTTGGATATAATGGTTTTTGTAACATGCATATGTTGGGTCAATTGAAGACTAATGAGTAAAACTACGATTTATTTGATTCCAGATACAAATATGGCTTGCTATGGCTTATGAGGCTAATAACCGGCACGCAGATTGCATTCATCTTTACATGCAGTTAGAAGAGAAGCATCCAAGTTCAAGCATCAGACGCCAAGCTACGGAACTTCGATATATCTTGCAAGCGCCTAAGCTCAAGATATCCCAGGAAGAGATGGTTTCTATTCCGCTAATTGGTTCTAGCTATGATAGGTGTGTTTGCCATTAAAAGTTCATTTTTCCCTTGATATACTTATGCTGCTTGCATTTTGCTCATCTAAGAGGCTTATAGCACATGTTTGGGACGAGATTACAAGTGCAATAGTTCTGCATGATTGGGTCAGAGGTTAGAGTTGGGAGATTACTGTCTTATGCAGCATTTATTTGTTTTTGAAAAATTCAATTACTCCCTTCGTCCTTAATTAAAAATTCACTCTCCTTTTAAGAAGCAAATAAACCTGTGAAAACTGATGATATGTAACAAGTTTTGTTATAAACAATTGATTGTAATGAAATTATTGCATTCTTAAATATTGTGAAAGTCAAACCTGGATTCTTAATCAGGGACGGAAGGAGTATAAACGATAGGCCCGGAAGCTAGGATAAAAACAGGTGGAAGAGAAGACATTCATCTTTGCTGGTTTTAAATTTTGCATGAGATAACTACTTTTTAAGCTTGGATATCTTCTTTTCAATTTTGTTCTTACTGGTGCTATAGCTGCTGCTTGTGCAAATTTTGCAATTTAACTGTTCACTGAGAATCAATATTTGTGTAGTTCAAGTGTCAGATAGCATGGTTCAGAATGAAGAAATAAACTTATAAATCACGGTAATTTGAAACCAATATTTCGAAATCATGTTTACGTTTCTTTTTTTTCCCCTGGGATCAATGCTCCTGAATTTTAATTCTTGTGAAAAAGAAACAGCCTATATAAAATGTGGCAGGATTGTAATTGCAAATATCTTTTTAATGTTTAAGGTTTCTGTGGTGTTATAGTGTTTATTTATACAGCTCAGACGCACTTTAGCATCTTCCGATATTTTGTAATTGAATTTTGAAGAGTTGAGCGAGTGCTGTAGGATAAGTTTTAAACCGTGTTTCTTATTGCATGAATGTGTTTTTTGTTGTGGTGCTAGTTAATAAAAGTGAAAATTCCAAAAAATATGAACCTATGGGTGGAGAAAGAATACCAAATTAAGATTTTTAAATAACTTTAGGTTGTCGATAGATTATTAATCCATCCATCGGTGGTGTTTACAGCTATGCAGTGACATGGACTGATAAAAATAAGGATAGAGATGAGAGAAGCGGGTCGACAACCAACCAGCTCCCATCGACCAGAGATTACTTGGCCGACTTTTTGGTGTGGCGACCACCGGTTGGGCTGGAGAATAACCAAGCTTTCTGGGTAGCTTTGATTCTTTGGTTGGGTTTGGTTGGAGCTGCCCTCTTTCTTCAATGATGATCAGGTTCTGGTTTCGCATGTATTGCTTCACGAATTTGGTTTGTTTATATTGTTGTGTATGTAATATATACGGAATCCCAATCATATTGTGAAATATAGAAAAATGTAAGTAATCTCAATTCCGCTGTTGTCTATCAATTTAAAGTTTCTTTGGGGATTTCCAAATTGCCTTCTTTAGTCAATTTATTGTATTAAAAATCATTTCGTTTCACAGATCCAATTTTATTGAAGCAAGCGGGAGGTTGCACCTTTTGATCCAGGCCCTCCCTTCCCTTGAACTGGCCATCATCTGTGTGATGATATTTCATCAATAAATTGATTAGTGAACTGAATCAACCACAGAGTGGACTTTGCAGTTACAATCTCTACTACCGACCAATGAAGAGATGACATATCATTGTGTTCTCTAATCATGTCCACATTGTTATCCAATAGTTATTAAGGGGTGAAAGGACAACAAACGAATTGTATAAACCCATAGCAATGCTAGAGGTTGGCCCGCGCAAATGAAGTGAGTTAATATAAAGCTAGCCAGCAATGTTACTCGCACAACGATGATAGCTTTCCATTTTACCCAAATAAATTACAAACCAAACTTCTTGATCACCATTTATTAGTCATATGTGATTTTCCTTATTTCAGTTCATTTCTCAGTATCTTTCTGTTTACCATCTGGTTCTCCTCCCCACTGTTTAATTCTCCGTCCAGCAATAGAAGCCTGCATTAGAAAAAAAAAAAAAAAAAGGGAGATATTTTACTTTTGATTCAGACACAAATTTATACTACTAGATCGGCCAATGGGTGCAGACTTAGAATTAAAGAGAGGAGTGGGCTACTGTATAATTAGTAGAATATAAGTTTTGTTTGAGTTGGGCGGTAAGGAACCTGCTTGGACGT
This sequence comes from Lonicera japonica, assembly GCA_021464415.1. Taxonomy (NCBI): domain Eukaryota; kingdom Viridiplantae; phylum Streptophyta; class Magnoliopsida; order Dipsacales; family Caprifoliaceae; genus Lonicera; species Lonicera japonica. The sequence goes on along the minus strand of CM038468.1, from coordinate 61,561,833 downwards.
TATATATTACCTCTTTATTCCAGTTGGTTTTATAGACTATCCAGAACAGAACAAGTGTTTGTATCACTGTTCCCGTCAACATGCCAATCCATATACCCTGAAAATTATCTATGTGATCAACGTGATCCCATTTTGAAAAAAAAAATTAAAAAAAAAAAAAAAAATGCTTACTTTCACACCCATGTTGAGTATGTAACCCATTGTAAGTCCCAAGGGAGTACCAAAAATGTAGTAGCATGCAATGTTCACATAAGCAACAATAGCTTGCCACCCTGCTCCAATAGCCACCCCTGCAAAAAAGACATATAATAACATTCAATCTACCATACAAATGATCCCAAACCAAGAAACATGGTGTATTAATTAGTAGGTGTATAATTACCTGAGAGAGCCGGTTGAATGTTGTTAATGATAATACAGGTTGCTAGCAAAGGTGTGAGGTCGTACACGACCTTTTTAACTTCTTCGCTGTTTGAAAATAAGGCTGGATACTGTTGCCTAAAGACGAGTAGGATGAGCGCGAGCATGACACCGATCAAAAATGAGGAAACCACCACCACCACCACTGAAAACTTTGCAGTCCTTGGATGCGCTGCTCCTAATTCATTTGACACTCTTACACTGCAGCCATGTATATATATTTTTTGCTTGTATCACTTGCGATTATTTCAAATGATGAATATTATGAGCTTATATGGTGTTTGTACTGTACATAGACGCAACTAACCTAATAGCAGCGTTGCATCCAATAGCTACCATTACTCCCCAGCCAACTATGTTGGTGCTGCAAACCAATTCAACACTTCATTAGATGACAACCACAACAACATAATACTTTCGGAACTGTCAAAGAAGATAAACACAATTACTAGATTAACTTGTCCATTCAAAACAAGGTTCTCTATATCAACCTGAAAACAAAACTTTGATTCGCTCCAAATTATAAAATATAGAAACGTCCGATCAAAAGTCTGTTGAGTATCTGTAACCGCCGGCCTGTTCTTAATTCATGTCATTATGTTTCGACCAAATGTGTTATTTTGAATTTAATTACATTATTATTCTGTTCCACAAATAAAATTATAAATTTATTTTTTACCATTAACCTGCTAGAAATACTAAAAAAAAAAAAGGTACAATCTAAATCCAAGTGCAAATGCATCTCAACCATTTCTTACGTTCACTCTCCCACATATCACTTGAGATGCATGATTCAAATTCATTTGGGTTACAATTTTTGGAAAAAAAAATTTAGACCACATAGCATTTCTTTTAACCTGGGTAGAGAATACCCGGAAAATTAATGGTTCACATTTTATTCATGAAATGGGTTGGATTGATAGTCTGGAATCTGATTTGTTTTCCATTTCTATCTTATGTTTCATTTTAAATACATGTACATGTATGCTTCGTTATCTGTTAATATGAGTTTTAAGTTTATAAGCCAAGATCCTAAGTAAAAAACACAATATCTGTGTATATGTATATATATATACACAGAGAGAGATATAAGAGAATTTGTCCTTTTTTCTTTTTGAAGCAACTATATTATTTATAGTTTTATACTTTTTTAACAGTGTGCTTTACTTAACACACTTGCTCAAATTAAGAATATCTCCGATGCAATCATGAATTGGGTAAAAATAAGATGTTACATAGGATTAATGGACAGTGAGCTAATAAAATGCTCTCTAATGCAACCATCCAAAACAACTTTGAAGATGATGTGGCAAAAATAAAAATAGACATTGTGAAAATGACAATTTATTTCAAGAAGGTCTCTTCGATAATGTCTTAATACCACATCATCATTTTCGTTTACATACTTTTCTTTTCTAAACTTTCAAATATTTTTATTGTAAATTTATAATTTATTTTTTAATAAAAATTACACATTAAAAAATATGAATCAAGACCTATCAACAATACATATTTTATATATGAAATTATTAATTTATTTTTTTATGAATTTATTAATAGACAATCGCTCGAGCAATTTCATTAGAGATGATTTTTATAAAACTAATTTATGAATATACTTTTTTTTATTTTACATTAGAAAAAAATATTTACATGCTCATAGTAAAAATATATCTAATTTATTTTTACATTAGAGATGCTCTTAGCTCATGAAGTTTGTCCAATTTGAAATGAAGAAACCAAATATGTTTGTTTCAGCCGCCTGTTCCCCGGCACAGTGGGATCCATTAATGACGTGGAAGATTCATAGCGGAACAACCATGTAATATAATTTTACAACTATTACCTGTTGATTGATTCCATCTGTCAAGCTGTAATGTGATTTTTATTTTATTTTTTGAGAGAAAACGTTAGCAATAACATTAATGTAATATGATTTTTGTTTTCTCACAATATATATAATTAATTACAGATTATATAATTTCTTTGATTTAACTCTTTATATTAATTCCTTTTGCACTAGAATAATTCATGAATTAATTAAATAATTTTTCATAGCCTAATTTTCAAACCCGAGGACATGCAACCAAATCCCACATAAATGTTTTAAAAAGTATCTTGATAAAAAATCTAACCAATTAGGTTCTGACTGATATTAACATAAAAATAAAAATAAAAAAAATATTTTTTTTTGAGAAATTAAAAAATAAGTTTAAGAATGTGGTGAAATCTATCAATCACCATCTAATGTTAATTTTTATAAGTAAATGATTTTCATCAATTTTTATTTTTTATTTTTTTTTTAAAAAAAAAAGTAAAAAAAGAAGAGATAATCTCACTATATATTTTAATTTTTTTTATATTACTATTAAACCAGTGCGTTAATTTACGAATGAACATGTGATCCTAAGTTTTGTCGGGGTGAGAGTTAATAATTGGGGTCTTAAAGACATTTTAATAATGTAAGAAAAATAATATTTTCAGAATATATATATATATATATATAAAACCCTTGACATAATGGGAAAGTAGCGGCAAACTTTACCTTTATTATAATAATGGTGTTGTTTGTTGACTCACAGTGACATGATGTAGTAGGTAGCTAGATCTCTTATATTTGTTCTAACAAAAACAATAATAGCACCTGACGTGCTTCATGTTGTTTATAGTATTTGTTTTATCCGTCAAGGCTTTCATTTAATTCGAGTATTAAAAAATAGAATGAAATTATTAATAATATTTTTTTTATAATATTTTATTTGATTCGTAAAAATGTGCTGAGATTATTAATATTGATACTAACTTAATATCACTCTTTGTGGTATAATTTAATACCAGGAAGAGGTGGTATTGTTTATCCCAAATTAAAAAAAATGAATCATATATTTTCAAAAATGTCATTGCTATTATAATATTTTCAAAAATGACAGTACTACTACCATCACTACCACTACTCCGACCAACCCCCACGTCGCCGCCACCACCATCGCCACCGCTGCCACCACCACTAATACCTACTATTATTATTATTATTATTATTATTATTATTATTATTATTTCTAAAATATAATCTCTTATACGAGTTAGAGAACCAAACATGATATTAACATCAGTATGTGATATCTCAGTATTAATACTGCATGAATCAATCAAACAGGGTATTGGTATTAAATTAATACCAGAATTAATAGTCCAATACTATCAATACTAGTATTATTACTTTCACTTACTCTAATACCTGAATCAAACGAGACTTAAAGGTTTTTGATCTTTGTAATCATATATAAGCAGGTACATAAATATTCCTTTCTTTGTTAAAAAAATAAATAAAAGAAAGTTACACAAATGTGGACCTATCCACGTGACCACAACACGAATCTACACGTGGGACTGAGTTACTATGCACATTAATATATATAACAATATTAATAATTATTGTTAATTAAGCCACGGGAGCATTTTATATTAACTTAATTAATTAAGGATTAGGTAGAAAAGAGACGTCCATGTTACCATGTATGGACATTTTTAAAAATTATTCATTCATTTTCAACAATAATTCAATGATCCTGGAATGTGATATCTTAAAATGTAAGAACTTAAACCTTTTAGTTTTTATATTTTTGCAACATAACAAATTATATGATGGTAGACAAATTTTTTTTTGAAGATAGATTTGTGATCAGATTATCAGAGATAGGAAAGAAGTTGAGAAGATAAGATTCGTAACAATTCCACATTAGTAAGGTGGTCCTAAGTAAACAAGTTATATTAAATTTTTGGCATTTGATACTTATATATATATATATACATTTAGATTTTAATTAAGAATATATACAACATAATTTGATGATCAGATCGTGTACGGTTAGAGCATCTCTAAGAGACTCTTTATTATACTAATCCTCTTTATAATAGTTAGCCAACACTAACAAATGAGACTCCAACAACATAGTTAAAATAGAGATTTAGAGTAAAGAGCCTAGTTTGGCTCTCTAGATTTAGAGAGTCTCCTTGGCTCTTTATTTTATACTTTTGCATTAAAAAAATCACCATTTTTTTCTTTTATTTGTTACACCTAATTAAATTGCGACATGTGTCTTTATAGAAATGTAAATGGAAAGCATTGTTGTGACATTCTTTAAACAACACTCTTCATTTCAAACAATGCTCTCTATTTTAAAAAAATTGTTCTCTAAAATAGAGAGAATTGTTGGAGATGCTCTTAGCTAATAATTTTAGAGGAGGGTTGGGATTTACATATATATATATATATATATATTTATAGTATGTGCTTACCAAATGGAAAGTGCATCCACAGCAACTTCAGCATTCTTCAAATATCCAGCAAAAAGGACTAATGACATAAAATACCATGTTTCTAAGCTGCAAATTAAATTAAATATTTTCAGATACAAAAAAACATAAAATATGTAGGCAAGTTCATGGTCAGCATCCATATCCCAACAAAACAGAAACTCGTAGGATAAACTCAAGATCTAGCATGCAAAAGACGATTGCAAGAGTAAATTGAAAACTTATTCTTAATTTTAGTTTTTGAAAAATTCTTCTTATATTTTGAAATCTGGAGACAATGGATTGCTACAATAATGTGCATTAGAAAAAATTGAAAAGCAAAGATCCATTCCGTTCCCAAATCAACAACGGACCTAAAGAAGAGATAAGGAATAAGGGCATTTAATTCAATACTAGCTGGACATCCTTTAATTTCTCCTGAGGTCACATGCTATTGTAGAGAAAAAGTTCATTAAAAGGGCTAGTCGCAAACTACAAATTTTAAAATAACCAGAAATCTAAACCAATATAATTGAAAAAAGTTTTTTGAATATTAAAAGATATAAGGACTAAAATATTAGAGGATGGAGAAGAAAGCTGTTTCCTTTTTTAAAAAAAAATAAATAAATTTGAGATGGAAAATTGATACGTGATAAATTAAAACTCAACGTTTCTCTATAACACGGGTTAACAATAATTAATCAATTATCCATAAGAATGACTCATTCAGGAATATTTATGGCATAAGTTGTTTGTGTATTATTTTTTCACCATAACCATTCAAAAAATGTGAGCCAACTATTGTTTTCTTATATATTGACTATTATCTATGTTGAAAATGAGAATGAATAAAAGGACAAATATCACGGAGAGGAACAACCAACTAGTTAATGAGACAGTCATGGCCGGTAGTGAATAAATAATCTTTGCCAATCATTTTCAGAATCTTAATAAAACCATTTCCTAAGTTAATGCCAGCCGGTTAGTGTTCTGTCTTAATGCCACTATTTATGTTGGTAACTAAAGACACAGGGAATAAGTTCAAAAGAATATGACAAACAATTGAAAATAAAATTACGTAGTTAATTAAGGGTCATGTGAGACGTCTGTGAAAACAGGAGCAGCAGATATAAAGTAAGTATAAATGTAGTTTATATTAAAATTAAACTGTCGGTCGTTAGTTATAACATTAAGCTCCTGTTTAGTTAGGAATGGCAAAAAAACTCAACTCGGTAGGTTTCCACTCGACCCAACCCAAATGGGACGGGGTTGGCAAAAAATTTTTAAAACCCGGTCTGGATTCGGGGCGGGTTAAGATTTTGCCCACTAAAAACTCAACCCGACCCGCTTGCACATATATAAATATATTAATATAAAAATTATATATATAGTATTTATTTTTTAAAAAAAATAGACACTTTTTTTTATCAAATATGAACCATTAGATCATATACATTCACACCTCCCCTTCTCTATTTATATATATATATATATTTATAAATAATAATGATAATAATAATTCGGGGCGAGACTCCTAGGTATGCTTTGAGAGGCGGGTTTGGGATATTTTAAAAAAACCCGTCTCGGGTTCGAGGCGGGATAATATATATGCGGGTCGGGTTTGGTAATGGCCAAACCCGCCTCATACCCAACCTATTGCCATTCCTATGCTTAGTGGAGGTTTTAAGTTGAATTTTTTTTGTTGAAAAATATAAAAGTATATCGAAAAGTTGAGTTGAATTGGTTTTTGTTGAAGAATTTTTCAACTAATTCAAAAAATAGTTACAATGGATCTTATTTTATAGACATTGATAAGTAAATATTAAATATATATATTTTTTTATCTAATTCCAATTTTTGGATTTAAAATTATAGTGTTTTAAAAGTTTTATGAGTGAAAAAATTAAAATAAAGTGATTTTTGAAAAGTATGAAAGTAAAATTGACTTTTTGATAAAAAACAAAAAACTTAGCTTTCTAGATTTCTACCAATCGGGGGCTAAAAGTTTAGTAATTTTAACTTTTTTATTATTATATTAAAAAATTGTCATGTTAATGTGTGTCATAAGAATATAAATTAATAACTCATTTATAATATAAAAAAAATTAAATACACATTTAAAATGGGGCATATTCTTCCACATAAATAGAATTATTATTTCTATTCATAATATATTTAACTTTTTCCAATTAAAAAAAACATGTTTCAAATAAACTCCAACCTTAAAAAATATGTTTCAATTGTGCTTCAAGTATTTACTACTTTAAGGTTAAAACTTAAAAGTAATACTTTTAAAAAAAACAGTGAATTAATAATATTTTTATATTGTATCGCGTGTGTCTCGTTTCAGGCGGTTAGAAAACCGAGCTCTGGGGTTGACTGGGAGCTCCCCAGGTCGATTCCCGGCAGCAGCAAATCAGTTTGTGGCCAGCGCAAATGGTACTACGCGTGAGCGGGGATTAGTCGAGGTGCGCGAAAGCTGGCCCGGACACCCTGTGGAGCAATGCCTCCTAACCAAAAAAAAAAAAACGTACCAAAGCATTACTGCAGACGCGAGTGACAACCGGACGAATCCCCAAAGATTTTGAAAGGCCTTCCAGGAGAAGCCAGACCAAGCTTGACCACAAGTTCCACTAAAGATATAAACTAGCTGAGCCATCACTATGAACCACCACGACAAGTTCAGCACCACCGCTCCACCCGCCAGTCCCCACCCCAACTTCAGCATAAACAACCAACTAAAAAACGTATGCAGTACCAATGCCACCGCGGCTATCCAAGCCATCGCCATAATCTTACTCTGCGCTTGTAAAAACTTGGCTATCGGAAAATTCATCGCGTAAGCATATAACTGTGGAATCATCCACACCGCCAATTTCCCCGCCGCCTTTGATATCTCAGGAGTCTGTCCGATCAGTGTTAAAAATGGAGTAGCAAAGATATAAAAAAACATCATTATAAAAGCCGTGCTGTTGAGTATAACCCACGATCTCTGCATATAAATCCCTAGCATGTCCAACTGCCCTGCTCCGTACGCTTGTCCGCACAGCGTCTCCAGTGCGCTTCCCATCCCAAGCTAATTAATTTTCAATATTCATCAAACACGTACATAAATAATTAACTTTTCGATCATTTAGACGTTGTTTCCGTTTTGTAACAAGTTAATTAATTAGAAGAAAATCATAACAAAAATAAATGATTTTTTGTGAGAGAAATTAGAGATCGATTTAGTTGAGTAATGTGCATGGTGACATAGTCTTATGCTTATCTTTACGCGCGAGTAAATCCACTTTCTTCCTCAATTCTTTTAGTTGAAAAAGGGAAAAAAATCAAACAACATCTCACAAAATCACCCACTAATTTTCATTCGTTTTATGAAAATACATTATTTTTTGCTATTATTATTAAAGTCAAGTTAATTAGATGTGATTTGGTAGAGTTATACCATGACGCCGAAGGAGAAACCGGCGATGACGGAATTTTCAACGGAGAAGGCGGCAAGGTCAAGAGTGCCAACGTGACCGGCGAAGGTCTGAGTGATGGCGCCGAGGGAGTATTGACAGATGCAAGTGAAGATGGCAGGGCCGGCGAGGTACCATAGTTTTCTGGACTCAACGCTGAATTCTCTGAAGAAGTCACTGATTCCGGTGATGGGAGCGATGTCATCGGCATCGGCAACGAAGGATGAAGCGAAGGAAGTGTTTGAGGATCGGAGAAAGTAGTGTCGCTGTTGGGGATTGTTTTCGTCTTCCTCTCTGGGGGAGAGCAGAGGTTGCTTATCCATTGGTGTGCTGAGAGAGACAGAGATAGCGAGAGAGAGTGAGTGTGCGTGTTTGAATGTGTAGTAGTGACAGGGTAATGGTGCAATTTTTATGGCCGTCAGGCGTTGGTCTAAAATGTCAAGCTTATCAGCTAAATTATTTTATTTGCGCTAGATCCAGTTAGCATGAATAACATGTCCGTTAATTTTGTCATAAATTAAAAGGAATAAAAAGGAGTACTTAATATATAATTTTTTTTGGGTAGTACTTATCTTATATAGGAGAATTGGGTAACTTGTTTTATAATTATGCAGGTAATTTTGTTTTTCATTTTTAACATATGTTCTGAGAATGCTTTATAACTAATAAAAATATTTGTCATGTTGGAGTATTAAAAATTAGTACGGGTAATCCAGGTCAGAGAGGAGTGAGCGTATTTTTAGAGATGAGGCTGGTTCGATCTTTTAGCGGGGGTGGGTGTATCCTGCTAATTTTTTAGCTGATGAAGTTGTTATTGGAAGAAATTATAGAAGTTTGCATTTGCAGCTCGGATAGGCGCAGGGGCAGGAGTTGGGGGTTCGCGAATTGTTTGCATTATTAGAGACAAAAGTGTTTTCTCACTTGTAATATGTAATGAGAGACAAAAGTGTAGTATGAGAGACATAATTTTAATTTATAATTATATTAAAGTTTTAAATTTGTTTATTTGTTAAATTTATAAAATTTATTTGAGATTACATAGAGACAATAAAATGTTTAAAAACTTTCGCCGTTATTGTCCATGGTTGGAGCTTTAGTTGACGGTAATGCGGTGTTTTTTTAATATATTATATACATTATATATGACAAATTTCAAGTAATTTCTTAACTTGAGGACCAATGATTAAGCATTCTGAGGGTTAAATGGATAAGTTTTTTGACGAAATTTAACGGAGATGATCTTTATGACTAATAGCTCATATCTACCAAATTTTATAAAAAAAATCAAGCAGCAAGTACATTAACTTCAAAATTGAAATATATATACATATATGTTCAGTTAACGGAGATATATATTTCAATTTTGTAGTTAACTCATCTCCCGATTGAATTTTTTCATGAAATTTGATGGAGATAATCTATTAATCATGGAGATCATCTCCACCAAATTTTATCAAAAAATCCATCCACTTAATTTCTCAAAATGTTTAATTTATAACTTAAGATCCTTACATTAAGATTTTACTTGAAATATACTCCGTGTTCACATATATATATATATAAACATATATTCATGTATTTACTGTGCGTATATACACTGTGTTTTGCGCTAGGGAGGGGGTCGGCGGCGGGGGTTGTTTGGTCAGGAGTGGGTCCAGTAAATAAATAAATATGGATTGTCTGAATTGGAGGGTGGAAAGGGTGGTAGTGGTTTGGCGTGCACGGGTGTTGCAGGAGGGAGGTAGGTGGAATGTGGGATGGATGGTTATGTAGAACAGTACAGGGGGAAGGGGTGGGGATGGTAATGGTAATGGAAGGGGCAATTTAATTTTTAAAAAAATTTAAATTTTGCTTAGTAGCAAGATGAAAAATAAAAAAATAAAATAAAGAAAACAAATTTGGGTTAGAAGATAAAAAATAAATTGAGAAATATAATGAAATTAACTTTTACTTTTTAACATATTTTTTTTACAAAACATAAAGAATGATGGAAGACATACACTTGAAAAAATGAGTATGAGGCTTAACTTATATTTCATCATCTCATTTAAATTAGTTGTTTTTTTTTCCCATATTGATATTAAACACAGTTTTATGGTTTTAGAACTTTAAGGTTGTATTCTTTTCACAAAATTTTGAAATCACGTGATTTAGAAATCTCATGATTTTCAATTTTTGTGTTCCTTTTAAAAAAATAAATAAATTAAAATACAGTAATGTAAGTTGAGATTAAGTGAAATTCTTATCCATTTTTGTATTTTATTTAGAAAAGAAAAAGTGTTACTGGCAATAATAAAGGAGAGATATGATTAAAAATAAATTAATCAAATTCAAATTCAAATTCCATAGTTATGTTCTTTTCACAAAATTTTGAAATCATGTGATTTAAATCATAAGAGTTAGAAATCACATGATTTTCAATTTTAGTGTTCTTTTTAAACAAAATTAAAAAAAAAATACAGTAGTATAAGTTGAGATTAAATGAAATTCTTATACATTTACGTATTTTATTTAGAAAGAAGAAATGTTACTGGCAATAATGGAGGAGAGATATGATTAAAAATAAATTAATCAAATTCAAATTCCATAATTTAATTTACGATATTTCAATTATCTATGTTATGCCGAGATCAATTTCAACCGCTTTGAATTGCATATTTTACCCATGCGGTCTATTTTTTCATCAAGAGGTTTCGAACATTAGACTTTTGAAAATATGATCTGCTGCTAAACCACTAATTTATTTGACATCTTTGTCTTATATTTTGGTTTGAATTAAATATGTTTAGGGATAGAGTTAAGTAATACCAAACTCGACCTTAGTTGCAATAGCCTGCCCCGAAGTAGATGCGGATTTTGTTTTTTAAACCCAAACTTAGTCCGCATACATATATTAAACCCAAATTCGCCCCACCCCGAATTTTAACTAAATCTTGCCAAACGAAATAGAAAAACTGAATATACCATAATTTTAACTAAATCTTACCAAATCAATGATGCAAAAAATTAATTAAGCAAGGTTAAATATATTTTAACAGTTTTTCACTCTATTTGAAATAATCACAAAAATAAATTACATGCAAAAAAGAGAGTGAAATCAAATTTAGCTAGAGAGTATCAAGAGGAGGAAGGAGAGCTTGAGCCAGGGAGTGCCGAGTCGGGGTTTTTAGATGCAAAACCTTAACCCACCCCAAACACAACCAGGGTTATTTTTTTTTAAAACCCAAACTGAACCTAAGGTGAAAAAAGCCGGCTCTATCAGGGTCGGACTGGGCCAAAAACCTATAAGATTGAGTTTTATTACAATTCTTAAATATATATAAGTATCGCATGTACACATTAGATTACATGTGAGGCCGTGTCAAATTTTATAAAATTTCAATAATACCCTCAATTAAAATAATTTATATGTGAAATAATTAAAAGGGATAAAATAATACATCTTATTATAATCTCCATCTCCAAACTCCAAAGTGACATGCACATTCTCCCACTCCATCTTCTATCTCCCCCTGTCCTACTCTCATATTCTTTCACTTCTCTTTTTTACTTTTCTCCCACTATCAACCAAATCAGATGGCACACGTACGCCTTCAATCTCCTCCCCCCCCCCCCCCCCCCCCCCCCCTCCCTATCTACCAACTATTTCTCTTTAGCTTTTTCCAATTTATAGAAAATGAATAATGAAATATATTTAAAATAAATATTCAAAACTAACTTTTGAGAGAGAGAAAGTGAAGAACGGTGAAAAATCTCTCTCACTAATCATGCTTCATTTATTAATAAAATATCTTTCTTGAAAAATATTATAATCAAGCTGTTGAGTTATAGGTGTTTGAGATGTAATTTAGGGCACAATAGACAAATAAGAGAAAGATGAAGAAGTGCTAAATTAGTAAATAAAATAATTTTGAATAGTGTTAGATTTATCCAATTTTTATATAAACTTATTATACATATAAAAAGAAAAATACATTTCACATTACATATGCAATCACTATCAATTTATTTGAATGATGCTAATTAGTTATACATAAAATCTATAAACAATAAAATAAACGAAATATTGTTTTACTATAATTCTTTGAATCAATCGCAATAAAATAATTTTAACCATCTACATTTACATCTTATTTACTTAAATAAATTGTGAACTCTATTTTTTTAAATACAAAAAGGGGAGGTATAAATCCCTTACTTTTTTTTTCTTTCTTTTTTTACTGCAAATAAAAAAGAACTCTTTCCACTCCGGACAAGATTTAAACCCGATGCCTCTTAGATCTAAATGGAAGTTTTTACCATCATACTTTATATCCTTATTTTTCTTTATATTGAATCGCTTTTTGTAAATTATTATCAATACTCTTAATTAGTGAGATAAGAATCTTTTTATCTTATCATTTACTGATCCAAGCAATATTTCGTTCTTACTAAAAATTAAATATCTTTGTGTGTATGCCTAGGTAGGTAAGTTTATGAGCGACCCAAGCTATTCATTTTTTGGGTTTGAGATTTTGGGCAAGTAACTTTTAATCACGGGCAGCTTGATTACCTGTTCAATTTTTAACTGCTCAATTTGATACAGTCAATGTAGTTTAACAAGGGATTGAAATATAATATTGAAAAAGAGTATAAAAAATTGATCGAAGTAACCAATACCCTTTTCACATGTCTATTTAATAGCAAAGCTAAAAGTAACCGGAGGTATTTATATATTTTAATGAAAATTTGAAAAAGAGATGCATAAGATATTTGTTATAACGTTGTCTATCATTTTCTTAGATTTTATGAAAAAAAATATTTCTTAATACCGAAAGAATCTCTAAACCACATCCTTTTAATGTTTTTGTTTGATTTTTCTTCTTAATTGTGTAGAAGTGCTTGATTGTCCAAAAAAAAATGTAGAAGTGCTTGCGGATGTCAATGCAGATTCATCAAAGGCTATAGAAGAAAGAGCGCACCCGATTAATATTCAAAGATAGTCTACTATAATTCAATTTCAACACATGATTTCTCGGCTGCATCGAATAGTTTACTACAAAACTTCAAAAATCTGAGTGCAAAAAATAATTTTTCAATGCACGCATAGTGTGTGCCCCCAAAGCTAATCCATAAAAAGCTTGTAAAGACATGTGAATCTAATAAATCCAATAACAAAAATACAAATAATTCCGAGGAACAAAATGACAACCATCAGTCAAGATCTATCATTTTTTATTTAAAATAATCTATTCATTTAAATTCTACTAAAAATCTAAACCGAAAAGTTTAACCAAAAATAATTATGGGTGACAAAATTGGGGGTTAATTACACTCCCCAGTTCATTAGTACTCAAAGGAATGTGAAATTATTTATCCCTAATGAAGTTTGAATTTGTAATTTTTACGCTTTTGAATTCTTCTCTAAAATATTCTATAGAATTAATTTAACGATTCACTAAATTCTTGAGAAAAATAATTTATTAAATATTTAGTGGGAAATTCTGTATACGAATTTTATTAGGTATAATTGTTAAAAAAAAATAAAAAAATTCTTCTCTGAAAAGTTATTTTTCTGTAGTCAAAGTTTATCATTGGATTGATGGAGGATTGGAGGCGGTAATGTTTTGAAAAATGTCTCTGTAAAGAAAGAGAAAAAAAAATTGATGATTTAACGTGATGTTTAATTAGAGCATCACTTTACAGCTATACTATTAGTATTATTGGACTTTAAGATTCGAGAATTAGCTTAATTGGTTTGAATCATAGCTCCAGACACAATGATCAAAGTTTGAGATTCCTCTGCTGTTTCGCTCCGGTATCATCAAACTTTTTACTATAAAATTGAAAAAAGTAATGCAACTTAATTATATTGGGACTCCTTTTTCACCAGTTGTGTCATTGTTGATACGTGTAATTATAGACCGGAAAAGAGATGGAAGTAGTGTAATGTGCTTGTGCTAATTCTGAACGTAAAATGTAACTGAATGGGCAAATTTTTAACTTCTCCTCCCATTATGTAAATTATTTTATTTATAATACTTTTATTATAAATTAATAAATTATTTTATTTTAATAAAAAAAATTGTGATGTGATTTTTTTTACATAAATTTATATGATAGCTATAAATTATACAATTTTAATTATTTATTAATTTAATATCTTAAGTATTAACTTAAGTTTATGACTTGATATATTGGTTCATTTTTGAAATAAAATACTTAGATTAAATAATTCATGAATTAAATAATTTTAAATTGTTTAATTCGTAAATTAGAAGATAACCAAACAACTCTTAGAATATAAATTGAGTGGAGACAATTTGGTTGAAGGGTGAGTTGGAATTCGAAATCTCGTCAACACTTAATAGCGAGAAAGTATAATAGAAATGGTGAACTTAAAAGGGATAAAAGTTGGGACAGGTGAGAAAACATGGAGATAAAGATAGATAGTCTATAAATAGGAGATAGATGTTAACATATACAATATAAAATTAATATATACGTATGTTAATCATATATATATATATATTTCTTAGTTGTATATCTTAAAAAGAAAATAAAAAGAGATTTAATTGTATTAATAGAAGAGAACCCTATTTATAGGGTTATGTACAATTGGAGAAAAAGAAAAAAAAAAGAAACATAATATCTATTAATAAATCATGTTAATTCTAATATGCTAGAACTCTCCTAACTTATGTTCCTAACTGGTGGTTCAGATTTAATTTGAGCCTTTATGATAATTATGACTACATATTTATTTTATTAGTAGATATGAAGTATTTGAAGCCTTTACAAATTCTTTTGTTATATCTTTATCCGTTAATCTTAACAATAATTGTGTATTTAATTAATTTATTATTAAATATTATAATTTTTCAAACTTATTCAAATTCTTTATTGTTTTATTAACAAATACATAAATAGTGATTTAATTTATCATTATAATTGAAAGTCGAGATCTAATTTTCTAATTGTAATACTAAAGAATACATATTTTTTTGTTTTTCTAATTGTAATACTAAATAATACATAATTTTTTTATCACTTTACTTCACTGTAATAATAATAATAATAATAATAATAATAATAATAATAATAATAATAATAATAATAATAATATCATATAATCTATTAATAATCAGGCCAGTCCTAATATAGCAGGACATTTTTATGTTCTTAACTGGTGACTCAAATTTAATGTGGATGTTTATCTTTCGATCAAATGTCTTAGGATTATTAAGGGATGTTGGTAATATTGATGATAATTATAGGTATTTAGTTAATTAACTATATTAAATATTTAAATAGTTTAAAGCATATGAAAATTCTAATTGTATCTCTATAGCCATTAAATATTTATTTGTAAATTAGAGTTTTTTTTATATCTCCAGTATGTGCCAGATTATTTAACATGTAAATTATTTATATAATAGCATCTCCACTACTACTATATATTCATATTTTTTTTAATTATAAATTATAGTTTTTCTATATTTTTAGAATCCCCATATTACTTAACATGTAGATTATCTATAAAAGAATATGTCGAGTAATAATAGTGCATATTTATATTTTATTTGCACTGCCACGTCAACTTTCTCTATCTCCAACTTTTTTTTTAAAACTTTAAAATATAATAAATTTTAATTTAGCAATATTTAAAGTTCATTTTTCTAGGGACAATGATTTATTTATGATTTTGTTTTTTAAAGATTACAAATTATATATACAAAAATAGATTAATTTTATTGTGAAAGCAAAAAGAATTATGTTAAAGAAATTTAACTCCCTTAAGCATAATTAATAAACTATAAATTTGGTTACTTTAAAAAAAATTATAAATTTGGTTCGATAACAAATAAAACTACCTTAGCAATAGCAATCAGGATTTAGGATGACAAAATATCTATCCCAATAGCAATAGATATAATTTGGGTTATATCTAGCTTAGATTCATGTAAATATAGCATGTTGAACTCAAGCAAACCCATATATCAAGTGAAGGAGAGCCATTTTTTTGGAGCATTGACAATCCCCATGGTGATGTCCAAAAATACCTAATAATATTGCGTCCTCTACCATTATTCGATTATTAAGCATGTATGAGTAGTTTTTACCATCAATATCAATTATTTATTAATATTTTAACATTTAGTTATATTAAATTCAATGTAAATTTCGATTGCTCAAAATTATTTGTTCGTTCTCAAATTTAATTATATTTTCTTATTATAAATAGTAAAAATTAATTTTCTGAATGTAAGAATTTTAATTTTTAACACCCCTTTATTTCTAAAAAACAAATACAAAGGGCATCATATCATATATACATTAACAACTTCATTTTTAATCATTAAAAAATTTAGAACTCTCGAATTTATTTATTTATCACTCGGGATTAAAGTAGTGATATTTACAATATCAATTTGTTTGACGAAGAAAATATAATTAATTATAAGAAGGATAAAAAATAAAAAAATTAATTATAGGTAATAAGGGCATATCCAAAACTTAGAGCATATAAGGTATTATATTTATTATTTTTTAAAAATAAAATAATAATAGTTTATTTTCTGTAACGACCCAAAATATCTCACATCGATATTATAATGAAAATTTTCTTGGTATATATGTGGGTGTAATTAACTTAACTTACAACTTGGGTTAGCTATTTTGATAGAGAACCCGAATGGTTACATATGGTATCAGAGCGGATCCAGGAACTCTATCATGTGACGTGTGGATATTGTTGGTCAGGTCTGTGCCCGGCCTGACGAGGACGTTGGAGATTTAACGAGGAGAGATTGTAACGACCCAAAATATCTCACATATATCTCACATCGATAGTGCTATGAGAAGTTCCTTAGTATATATATGTAGATGTAATGAACCAAACTTACAATTTCAGCTAGCCATTTTGGGGGGAATCCTGGACTACAACCATGTGACGTGTTAATATTGCCGGTCGGATTTGTGCTGCTGACGGTGAGTCGGAATAACTAGATGCGGCTAGCTAACAGGGGAAGACTGTAATGACCTAAAAATATCCCACATTGATAGTATAAAGGAAAAATCCTTGGTATATATATGTGTGAACAATGACCCTAAATTACAACTTAAGCTAGCTATTTTGGAGAAGAACCCGAGTGTTTATATATGGTATCAAAGTGGACCCAGGATCACTATCACGTGAGGTGTTAATATTGTGGGTCGGATTTGTGTTGCTAACGACAAGCCTTTGTGTGTGACTTCAACCTGACGTGAACGTCAGGGATTTAATAGGCAAAGATTGTGACGACTCAAAATATCCCACATCGGTAGTGTAATGGGCCGGAACATCGATATTGTAATCATTTTATGGGAGAACCCGGATGGTTACATTTTCTCTGGAAACTAATTATAATTTTGAAATATTATGGTGATCTAAATATAAACATATCAATTTAAATTTATCTAAATGTAAACATATTAATTTAAACTTACTTGATTATTGTCTTGGTATACGTTTATTCTATATGTGATTAATAATTTCTAAATTTTAAAAATCCAAAAGGTACTAATGGAAATATATAAATGGATTATGTTAGAATTAACTTTAGGGGATCAATAGTTAAGTTTATGGTTTTACCAAATTTGAATTCGATATATCTAAAAATATGATTAAAACTAAACTTGACTAAAAGTATATTTATTTTTTAAAAAAAAAATCTACCCATTTTACTATACTATAGGTATAAATCTCAACTCACTATTTCCTTTCTTACCAGTTGTAGTTAGATTCTATCATAAGGGTATTTTAAAGAAAAAAAATGTTATATTTCTGTAGAGTTGAGACAAATGGACATAATTTACATGAACTCAAACTTAAGCCATTTAGCACCATACTTTTTCAAATTATAAAATAAAATAGAAAGAGTGCACCCTATATTAGAGTTTGCTTAGTCGAAAACCCGTCGAATTAGGTCATTTCCCATCCCTAA
The DNA here is from genome assembly GCA_021464415.1 of Lonicera japonica. Taxonomy (NCBI): domain Eukaryota; kingdom Viridiplantae; phylum Streptophyta; class Magnoliopsida; order Dipsacales; family Caprifoliaceae; genus Lonicera; species Lonicera japonica. The sequence goes on along the minus strand of CM038468.1, from coordinate 61,543,691 downwards.
TTATAATGGAAGTGCAATTAGTCAGATTTAATTTACTCTACCATTATTTGAATAATAGGCATACACTTATATTTTTAAAATTTGGTTAAGATTAAAAATTAAAATTAGTGCCACATGGGAAAATTTAATTCCTCTTATTCAAATTAAAAGTATACTACTACTTTTTTAGGATAATGTTAAAATTAATTTATGTGAAAAATAACAAAATTGGAATAAGAACTCTTAGTATGAAATAAAAAAAATTAAAATTACGAGTAATTATAGATATAAAAAAAAGTAGTAATAAATATAATTTTAGATAGCGTGACCAATTATATATAGGCACAATTGAATCGTGCCGTAGGCACAGGCATTGACTAGTATAATAATATATTCTAACATTTTTTTTTCAAGTTGTTGCATAAATATCAAGCATGCTCAACTTGCAGATCAACCTGGAAAATATCTTATTGGAAATAGACTTAGTAAAGACATCGCCCAACTGATCTTCTGAACGTATATAAGGCACTGCAATTATGTTTTTCTCCAATTTTTATTTAATGAAGAATTTATCAACTTCCACATGCTTTGTTCTATCTTTTTAAACCGGATTTTAAGTAATATCACAAGCTGCCTTGTTATCACAGTATAACATCATATGTTCTCTTGGTGGATAACATGTGATGCCTCGAATTTAGTTTCGAGATTTTCACATCCGGGATCCGGTTAATCACGGATGCCGTGCAGGACGGAGGGTTTAAAATAAAAAAAATACAACTTTTAAAAAACTTTTCTTAAATAAAGTACAATTCTTACGAAATCCCTTTTTTTAGAAAATTCCGGCATGTGGAGTTCTTTTAAACAACAAACTAACATGTAATAGTCAAAATCATTTCACACAAATGCATCAACAGCCAATCACGTTTAAATCCACTCCGTATATGAAAACATTTATACAAGTTACATTAAATATCATTTACTAAAAGTGTTTCAAAGTCTGATTACAAACACAAACTGTTTACATACAAAATAATTGCATATACTAGTCCTTAATCTAAGGACTGCAAAAGGTTGATGGATAACAGATATCACCGCACTTCAATCCCCGAAACCCAACTTGCAAAACTGTTAGAAAAGGGGGATGAGCCAAATCCGGGTTCAATGGGAACTATAAAGTTCTATATAAAAAGTACATATAGCAAGCACAGGCGCGTGCATATTTTATAGAAAGTAATTATTTTACTTTACTAGGATAGTTTGCAAACAGTGTTATGCAATGCAATCCATACACACAAGTGCATGCCGAACCCCATTAGGATTCCCGTCATAATCAATGGAAGCTATCTAAACGACTAAACGATCCCATCCTCACGATTCCCTAGATACGAACCCCAGATGTGGGCTTATGTCTTTTTAAGGAATTACATTCTAGGAGTATCTTAATTAATTTTATGGCTTTATATGGTTCGCCATGCTATGGTGGATTGCCTTATAGTGTGAATCGACACTATTCCTTAACGGTCTCGTACTTATATTGAGAGTTGGTAACTAAAGACCAAGTATTTTACATTTCCTCTTTATTTATAGTTCATTATGAGTTTCATACTTGGCCGACTACTAAGCATTACTACTAGGTCATTTAGCTTAAACATTGCGTTAAAGTATTCCCCCGTTTAGCTACCCATATACTAAACTTGTTACTTAGGTTATTAATACCTTACATTCAATATAAACTGGCCGACTAATCTCATAATTATAGGCATTCATACATCCGTATACTATATTTATAATTCAATGGTTATTAAAATTTTTCATTTTAAATATTAATTCATTATGGATGGTCAAACGGTTCTCTGAGTGTATTATGACCTGTACACACATAAATATATATAAATTCATCCTCACATTATTTACAATATTATAGGGACAATACAAGGTATAGTACAATAACATTTATCCAAGATCACTATCACATCCAACTATGTGATGTACCGATATCATCCGAGACATAGTCTCTCATTCGCAATAATCAATCATATTACATGAGACATGTATCTCAACGGCCATCATGGCCTCGACTGTTATAATAATACCTTCAATCGTCCAAGTATCACCAGGTTTGCATTTTGTGGCCTTCCACCCATGCAGCAGCAGGCCACCCGTTAGTTTCAATGCACAGTTTCGGGTCTTGTACCCAGGAGACTGTGTCCCAACTTCTGGCCCCATCTAATAAGACCACACTTGGGACCGATCATGGACTACGCAATCTCACCATCGTATATCACATCAACAACAAATCATACAATGTACATATCACAATGATAGCACATTCCATCCCACAACTAAATAACAATAAAATAAGGATAATGTATATCATTCGTTTACATAGTGGCGATAAGGTGATTCATATTATGCGCTTTATCATCATTCACATACATATGGAACCAGCCTAAATAATCCGCCACACTTGGAATCATATATACATATATAACTATTTTCATGTTACTAATAATGTAATTGGCCTCATAGCTTGTCCACCACATCTATTAAGCATAATGTGATATGAGTGAGTTCTTACGTCTAATTATCATATATCGTTTTCATGATCATCATTACTTACACCTATAATCTATACATTTTGTTATCTTGTTGTAATTCATGTTCTACGACCAATTAATGTATTATCAATACTATATTTCTCATACAGTGTTTTATGAATAAAACAAAAGTCATACCCACCTAATCAAAGTTCTCACGTCTTCGTCTATCCGGTGTACTTAGGGTATGTTCACCATTTATAATTATAGTTATGGCAACCAACATCTCACAAAACAAAATTTATGATATTGAGATGACGTATCAAGGCAGCGTTTTCATTACTAATTCTAATAATGGTTTACAATAGGCATTAAACCCAAAAATTATGGCGTATTGTTCTGCCCAAGTGGGTTCTTAGTACAAATCTCAAGGGCAATGCTCAATATCCGTAAATAATAACATATTAATGTGTAATTGTCATCCGTAGCCTAAATTCATTATTCGTAACCCAAATTACTCACTCTATGTGCACTATTCCTAAAATCCCCAATTTATGGTTCATATATACGACTACAATATGGGGTTTTCATGGATTTTTACATATGTAAGCAAAAACATAAGTTTACTTATTAAATCATGCAATAAGAATGATAACCCATCCATATTGACCACTAATTGTAACTTAATCTAGCCCAACCCATGTGAAATGCAAACAACTTAGGGTTTTTAGAAAAACTTCCAAATTTATATTGAAATCTCCAATGCAACATGTAATGGTTTGAAAAACAAATTAAGTAGTAGTGTTCCCACCTTGAAAAAGCCAAATCTTGAAGTTGTTGAAGTGTAGACACCGAACCTTGAAGCTCTAACTCATGCTCAAACTCTTACAGAAGTGGAGGAAGGTTAAAGAAGATGAATAGTGGAAGGAATGGAGGTTTGGAGCTCAAATCTTGGTGGTGTGAGACGCGTTGCTCGAAAATGAGGGTGAGGGGAGGGTTAGGTTATACAAAAATAGGGTCAAAGCACTACAAAACTCAATTTTGACCATTCGGAGGTCATCAGTCGACTGAGGCACAGTCATCAGTCGACTGATGCACACTGATGTCCACTGATACTGTTTTTCGACAGTTTGGTCACTTCATGCTCAGTTTTGGACACCATAGAGTTAGAATTGAGTTTTGGCCAAAACATAAAAGTTTTAGATAATCGAATTACGTTTTCGATGGCGTATATGGGGATTCATTTGGATTTCATATGAGAAAGTTATGAATTTCGCAAGTCAAAAATGTCACTTTTCTGTAAAAGCAATCTAGGCGGTGAATTTATGAATTTCGCTCAGATCACCCGAAAGGGGTTACACCATATAGGAGAGTATAATAACATATCAAATAGGTGTGAAAAAGGTTTAAACCACTTAAATACACATTCGAACCTCATCTAACGTCCCGAACCTATGATTTTTGCATGAATGGAAATTTATGAACAAATTTTTCAAGGAAATTGCATAATGGGTGTTACATAACCTATAGCAATCAATAAAAACTTCAGCCGCAATAATTATTGGACTCCCATTACCATTCCTTGATATTCTGCTTCGATACTCGAATGAGAAACAACATTTTATTTCTTGCTTTGTCACGTGACGAGATTTTCACCAACAAATGTGAAATATCTTGATGTAGATCGTCTGTCACTAATATTTTCAGCCTAATCAGCATTAATGTACCCTTCAACTTTTAAGAAATCATTATTCTTTGTAAACAAAATCCCTTTTTTTCAGGAGCTGCCTTTAGATAACTAAGAATCTTCATCACAGCCTGCATATGTTTCTCTCCAGGATTATGCATGAATTGGATAACTTTACTCAATGCATAGAAAATATCAGGCCTAGTATATACTAAGTACATCAGTCTTCCTATCAATTTTTGATAACGCCCTTTATCAACAAACACTTTATTAGCTCCAATTTTCAATTTCAATGATTCTCTCATGGGAGTATCTGATGGCAGACAGACATCCATTCCAGTTTGAGTTAGTAAATCCAGTACATACTTTCTTTGAGAGAGAAATATGCCCTTTGAAGACATGGACACCTCAATCCCTAAAAAGTACTTTAGCTCGCCAAAACATTTCATCTCGTGTGTCTGGGTGCAGCCTTTCGCTACAAGCATTGCTTTGAATATTTCGATGATTCTGTCTGCCTTATATTTTACCGTGTACACCCATTTGCAACCAAAATTCACTTCTTCATTATTGACAATTCAACTATATCCTATGTACCATTATTTCTTAAAAATTCCATCTCCTTGTCCATTGTTGCTTTTCATTTTGGATCACCTAAGGTTTCCTGCACATTGTTAAGAATAGATATAAAGGATAATGGATTTATAAATAACTTATTCGATTCAAACAACTTATTGTAAGACATGTAGTTGCTCATGGGATATTTGTCTTACTAGTAAGATCAGGTTCATATATTAGTTTAGGCATGCCTCTATTGATTCGACAAGGGAGTTATTTTTTAGGAGGTTCAGGATAAGATACCTGAGGATCAGTATCAGGAGGATGAATTTGATATTCAAATTCAGATGTGTTTGATGGAGACAATTGGTTATTTGTACTAAACGATGGCAAACTGAGGACTGTGGTGACTTCAGCAGTGAAATTGGTGAGCTTGATTATAGAGAATTCGGCGGTGAACTTGGTGGATTCGGTAGTTGTGAATTTGACTGTGAGGATACCTCGAGTTGAATTATCTTATCATCATCTCTTCCAACAAACTCAAAAGCTCGAACTTCACTATGATTCTCTCCTAAAGTTCAGCTTAATGAAAATAAATGTCTTCTTCATGAAAGACAACATCCATTGTCATGAAAAACAACATCCATTGTCATGAAAAAACCCATCCATTATCAACATCTTTTTGTTGTTTTTTCGGCAAATGAACAAATGCAACGCATCTAAATACACGAAGGGACAAATTCGGTACTAGATGAGCCAATACAGCTTTGTGAAAAAACATATAATGGTGTTTAAAATCAAGGACTGCTGATAGAACACGGTTAATCAGATAGACGGATGAGGCAAGCGCTTTGCCCCAATAAGATGTTGGAGCATTGGCCCCAATTAATAACATACATACTACTTATAGTAAATGCATGTTCTTTTTTTCTGCAACACCATTTTGCTGAGGTGTATACGAGCATGTTATTTGATGAACAATTTCATGATGCTTGAAATACTCCTGCAATTCTATACTCATGTATTTACCTCCATTATCACTTCGAAGCACCTGAATAGTGGCTTTGTACTGTGTACTAACCTGTTGATGGAATTTATGAAACAAAGAACTTACTTCACTTTTAGATTTCATAGGTCATACCCATTTCATTTTTGTGCAATCATCAATGAAAGAAACAAACCAATGCACACCATTTAAAGATGGAGTATGAGAAGGCCCTCACATATCTGAGTGAATAATCATGAAATGAACTGAACATTTATTAAGTATTGGTGAAAACATGATACGATGACTCTTCACAAGTTCACAAGTTTCACAATGAAGAACAAAGAGTTTAACATTCATAAAAGTTTTAGGAAATAACCTTTTTAAATAGCTAAAGGATGCATGACCTAATCACGATGTCATAGCCAAATCTCATCCTTGGCTTTTTTTTTTAGTCACATCAATTTGCAAGGCTTGATGTAACTGGTTCGTGCTCTTCAATGCCAAATTTAAGTAGTACATGTTTTTTTGCCTAACACCATAACCAATTGTGTTCCTAGTCTGTATATCCTTAAAGACGCAGTGAAAAAGCCAAAAAATAACGATGCAATTTAAAATATTAGTAAATTGAGTAACAAACAATAAGTTATTTTTTAGTGAGAGGACTACGAACATATAATTTAACTTTAGGGGATCTGATAAATAAACTGACATTTCCCCAATAATAGGGACTGAATCACCATGAACTGTGGAAATAATTTTTTTTGATGGGGGCTTAAGAGGTGACCTGTCTAGAATCGAATGTCATATGATTTGTAGCACCAGAATCAATTATTCATGTATTATTCAAAACAAATGAAGAATTTAAAAACTTATCAGGTGTCCTAGTGGTTGTGAGCAATCTCGAATACCTTTTATCATTACTTTGATTTGAAAGGCGACTCCAATAATGATTCCACCAGCCTGGATAACCAAGTACTTTATAGCACCCCTTCTTTTAATGCCCAATTTTTTCGCATACTAAATTTGTGTGGCTTTATAATTAAAATTATACAATAGAGTTAGATTATTAAGAGATAGAGTATGTAATCATGTCTAAAATGTTCGAAAAAATAGGGAACTGGTCCAAGTTAGCTCAGAACCGATTAAAAATAAGATGAATCGGTAAAAAAAATATGTGACTATTTTTGGCAAATGGAGGCTGGATTTGAGATCAGAAGGGTCAAAAATTCTAAGAACCGGTGTAATATAATCAAAAATCAGTAAAAAAATTGCTAAATTGAGCAAAAAAGGTTGTTGTGAACCGGTTCAATAAAACTAGCTAATTAACGACATCAGTAACAAAGTTAACAGCGTCAGGAAACGGTGTCAACTTCAGGCGCGTGAACGGGGGAATAGAACAGGCTTTACACAGGCCACGCGTGAGGGCGCGTGGAGGCTTCTTTTGAGGTGATTTTTGTGCTGTTGGGATCATCTCTGGAAGACGATCAATGCAGTAGTCTTAGTTCAACGATCAGGGTAGTATAGATGAGAATCTGTGGTTTGAGGTATTTTTTTTGTTTGGCTCTAAAATCAAGGCAGCATAGATATGTTGGATTTCAAATTTTGGTGATGATTAGTTTTGAGGGTTTGGTTAATTGGATAGTGGATTTAAAGATTGATTGGATGATTATTATTGAAGGTAAAAGTAGGAGGATGAATGGTGGTGTATCGGTGGGAAGGTTTTGAGGAAGGCTACGGTTTTTTTGTAGGGAGGATTTGTGTTCACTCTAATACCATATTGAAAAGAGAATAAAAAGAGATTTAATTGTATTGATAGAAGATGACCTTATTTATAGAGTTAAGTAAATTGGAGAAAAAGAAAAAAAGAACACATAGAAGAAAGGAAACATAGTATATAATAATATTTTCTAACAGTAAAATTCTTGCGATTCTCTCCGAATCATGCATATTTCATATTTTGGTGTTTGTATATTGTGTTATTTTGATTTGAGTTTCGTCTATTTCCTGTTTACTTTTGGCACATTTTTAGATTTGTTTGCTTAATTTATTAATATGTTGGTATTGTGTTTATATGTGTACAGGAAATGTTTTTAATTTATACGATTGTTTCTTTCAGTGCCCACTGCAACTTTCTTTCTTTTTTTTTTCTTGAAAATGTTCACTACAAATTAATTTCATGTCGTTGTGTAGTTATGCTAATAACCAGGGCTGGAGCCACATGGGGGCCAGGTGGGGCCATGGCCCCACCTGGACTTTTTAAAATTTTTCAGAGAGTACATGAGTCTATGTGTGGGAAGGAAAAGTTAAGGGGCCATTGTGTAATTAGCCGAGAAGTTTAGGGACAGGGGATGTAATATTTGTCAAACAGGCAGTGTCTTGCGTGGGGGGCTCTGTGCAATTAGCATTATAAGTTCAGGGTTTAAGTTTGTAATATATTAAGTTTTCATTTTCTTTCATTTTTTATTCAGGCAGCTGTTTTTTACTACCTTCTTTTTTTCTTTTGTTTTTCTTTTCTGAAATACAATTTCCATTTTTTTTAGATTATATATCAAAAGATATTTCAAAATATATAATTAATTTTAGTATATCATTTCTAACTTTTCTGAAATATCGAAATATAATGGAAAAGTATTTTAGTAAAAATTGGTCTGTAAACATAATTATTAAGTTTGATTTGGCTTAAATTTTTTTTGGCCCCCCTTGAAAATTATTCCTGGCTCCGCCACTGCTAATAACCATCAAGATGGAAACATTTAGGTGTTGAATAAAAAAATAGGAGAGATCGAGGTTCCTTTACTTTCTGCTGACATATTGTGGAAACTTAAAAGAGTATTATTTAATTTTTAATGTCTTTCAAACAAAAAATATATTAAAATAATATTACAGAGTAATTAATACCTTCTATTTTATTAATTACTAAAATAATTGTCGTAAAAATAACACACTTAATGTTAGAAAGAAGTAATATCTTCCTTCTTATTAATTATTACAATAATTACCTAATAGTATATATTAATTATAATTATATAATAGTAAAATTCAGGAAATTTAATAATTGTATTAGTAAATAATTTTGATTATGAAACTTTTATTTAATTATTTTTTAAACTCTTTCATTTTTCATTTTTATATCTATACTTCATATATATTAGTATTATGGAAGTAAGAAGAATAAATTGCCCTAATTATTGTACTTTTTAATTTTTTTTAAGCACGAATAGTATTATTATATTTTTTTTAGCAAAAATACATTAGTTTACCTGCATTATTTTGAGTATTCAATACTCTTTATTATTTAAATTAATTGTGTTGTATTGCATAGTTAGGACTATTTTACATAGATTTATTCTGATATTATATTATTTAAATATTTTTTTTATTATTATATAATTTTTATTAATAATAATTTGAATATTGTCATGTGAATCGCATAACTTTGTAACTAATATAACATTATTTAAGGTCATTATCAGTTGCCAAACAAATTTATTTAGGTTTCGCAAAATTGAGCAAACAATTGCAAGTCAGAGGACGGGTACTTCACGTGCAAGGACCTTTGATATGATGATGGGTTATTTTATCACCCAGCTTAGTTAATGACAACATTATTGCCGATTGCATATGAGTGCCAGTGACCTGGTCACATTAAAGAGCATACGTCAATTCTGGTATTGGGCTTTGCCCTTCTTATGAAAAAATAAAAATTAATTGCCTTATTTTTTGAGGGGCGGTTGATTTGAATAAAACTTCAAAACAATACTAATATAAGTTTTACTATTTTCATTTACATAATTTAAAATGCATTATTTTGTATTTATGTTTTTGCAACCTAATTTCTTCCCAATATTTATACATACGAAATCAACAACAATCATACATCGAACCGATGCAAATGAGGGGTGCAAATTATCTCGATCTCCAATTTTTCAAATTTAATATGTTACACAAACTTTATATTTCGTTATCTTAGAGAAAAAAGAAGAAGGAATGACTCAGGGTTGCAAAGATTAAGGTTTTTAGAGAGTACAAAAAACATGAACGAAAGTTTTCTTTTTACCAAGTCGTCGTTACAAAATTCCGCCTTTGCTGCTAAACTGGAAAATAATGTGAAGAATGTTTGAACATTAACGGTGACGGGCGGTCTTATAGTTTGAGAAATTCTGTGCGAAAAAATCTTGTATAAAAATAGACCATTTTTTTTTTTATTAATTTACAACAACAACAAAAAAAGATATGTACTACCCATTGAAACCTTTTTTTGGTATTACGTTTACTTGTTTTAGTTTTATGTAAAATTTAGAAGGCAATATATATATAGATAGGTTAGACGATGTAAGGGAAATAGAGTAAAATCACTTTAATGAAAAAGAAGAGAGAAAGATAACAACTTTTTTATTAAAAAAACAAGTGTATAACCCACGCGATATGCGGACTACTCAATTAATATAATATTTTAATACTTTGAATAGTGTTGTAATTTATTTCAAAAAATTATTATATATGTCTAATATTACCTTGAAAATAATGAACTTGGCAACATTTTTCTCACAAATTTTGTGAAACTGAGATATTGAAATTGTATTTGTCAAAAAAAAAAAATAGTAAAAATTGTAATTACTTTGGCCACTGTGGAATGATTGATTATCTTCTTTCAAAAAAAAAAAAAAAAACAAAAACAAACATTAGTATGCATTACAATAAAAGATAGTGATTATCAAAATTTAACAATATTCAAAAAAATTCATGAGAGTCAAAGTAAAAACTTTTTAGGGATCATAAAATAAGTTTTTGCATATCCCTTTATATTATATCATTCATAAAATAGAGGGACCTTCAATTAAAACTAAAAAGTAAAGAAAATGAATGAAATTCAAGACTAAAATTTTAACTCAAAACTTACTGTTTGTTCACTTGAAAATTAGACAAGCAATAGATAGACCTAAAAAAAATACAAAGGTAAACAAAAATAATTTAATTGTAAAAACCGTAATTATAATACAAATCTTATAATGTAAAATTATTTACTTGAGTAATAGAGAAGGAAATGATATACCTACAAATATATAAAGCTAAACAAAAATACAAATAAGAACAATGCAACAAGCTAATTATATAAAATACAAATACAATTTGATATGGATAAATAAACTTTTGAATTAGTGCAAAAGAGCTCATATACCAAATTAAGATCAAAATGATGAGATTTTAAAAGTCAGAAGATGTATATATAAGTTATCATTATCATTATTAATGAGTGATATTATAATAATAAAGAGAAAAGAAGACCAAAAGGCTAACAAGGTAAGAAAAATATAGAGAGAAGAAGTTATATTAATATTCATAAAAGTTATTAAAGATTGCATTAATTGTTTTACTTCCACCATTTTGCTATATAGTAATATATATTCCGGTAGAATTCTTTTAAACAAATGTTGTAGAAATTGAGAGGGGATTGGCAAAGTTGGAAATATAAAATGGGAAAAATAGATGGAGGTTTTGAAAAATGGCCGGAAATGGAGTATTGAGATAAATTAATATAATTTGTATGTATAGAGTGCAAAGTGTCAAAAAATATGTCTAGGTGAAAACTAAGGGTCTGTTTGATAACAACATGAAAAAGAAAAAGAAAAAGAAAAACAATTGATTTTTGTGATAATTTGAAAAATAAGTTGAAATATGTAGTGAGACGTTTTCTTACTTTGTAGCTTTTTCCGAAATTTTTTTTGGTAGTTAAGAAAGAAAATTTTCCCACAAAAATTTATAAAAGTTGGATGACATCTGCTCATCAAGTGAGTATAAAATAAAAATTATCTTATTACATGCTTCAAGTTATTTTCCAATTTCTTACGAAATAAAGTATTTTTATTTTCTTTTTCTATACTATTATTAAATAAAGCTTGATAGATTCTTTTAATTTAGGGTGTATTCATATCATTTAGTCTAATAATTACTCCCTCCGTCCCAAATTGCTAGTTCCTTTTGGAGAATTCAACTTATTAAGGATTTAACACCATCATTGCACTTTTTGCTTAATTTACATTGACTTTTCCTTTTTACCCTTTTCTTTATTCAAAACTTTTATTTAAAAAGTGAAAGTGTAAAAGGGCAAAATAGGTATGTATTTATTTTTTATGAAAAGTGAACATTTATTTTGGAATATCCAAAAAAAGAAAGAGGAATTAGCAATTTGAGACGGAGGGAGTATAAGAGATGAACCCTTTTGTATATTTATGAAGATATGGGTTGGGTCAGTTTACTCGTGCCCGTTATTTAATATGGCGAAAGATTTAAGTTCGCCCCGTCTAACTTTGGGCTATAGCTTAATATGGATGATAACTTTGTTTCTTTCCTTTTTCAAAACTTTGTTTCAGTTTACTCGTACTGGTTAATTAATTAATCTTTTTAAAATTAAATATTTAATGAATAAATTAATTATGTTACAGAATATAAGAAATTTTATTTGAATTTTTAAAAAATAAAAAATTCTAATTGAGAAAGACAGTTGATAAAGTAGTCCAAATTGCCCCTTTAGAAAAGATAAAGAGAGTAATAATGAATGAATACTAGTTATTGTATACGGGTGGGGCCTTATCACAATTTAAAGTTTTTTGTAACACTCTTTTCATTGATTCAGTATAATAGAACTGAGTATAGTATCATTTATTTAGTGCAATAGAGCCAAATTATTATTGAGAATAAAAAAAAATATTGACTTGGCCTTGTTACATCAAATAATATGTAAATACTCAGTTCTACTGCACCGAATTAATGCAAACATAATCGGTTCTATTATATCGAGTCAATATAAAAGTGTTACAAAGAGGTTTAATGGGTGGCAATAGTCCCACCCTTATATATATATTAGGGGATACTCGTGCCATCCAGTACGGTGAAATAAAAAAAATATGATAATATGTTAAAAAAATTAACGTGTGATGAATTTAGATCGATAAAATCAATCAGTCTATTTTGAGTCCATTGTCTAGTCTAATATAGTCTAACGTTGTGAACAACTGAATTGTAAGTTCAATATATTTTTATGCTAAAAAAATTAAAAGTATACCGGATTGGACAGACTTGTTTTTAATATTTTAAAGAGTCTTAATCATAATTCAACTATGTAACGTACGTCATAAAAATGACAGATTGAGATGACTAATAATGTATGAACACATAACGTACGTCCTTAAATGTTACACAATAATTTTTCTTGATTTTTTTTTGCATAATTATATAGTCATGATGGATCTTATTTAATTGATTTTGATTAATAGATTTTAAATATTAAATTTTTATTAAATTTTTTATTTTAAGTTATGGCACATATTTAATGTAGACAAAATTATTAGTATGAGAGATGTTATTGTGTGCATATTATTGGTGCGAGTATTTTTAATTTTGATGTGACATATTAATGTATGTAGAAAACTTATCTAATAATATAGAACTAATACAAACATAACATGCGTATTTTTAACTATTAAGTTTTTATACCTTTTTTAAAAAATTAAGTCAAAGATAATGTTTTATAATATAAATATGTCAACAACAAAACAAACGAAAAAAAAAAAACCCTTCAGTATTGGGGCGGTGCTTTGCTGTTATTGAGTTAGAGGTGGGGACGGTTAATGCAAAAGTGTCTGCGAAATAATTGCCTATCATACCAAACTGCAAAATAGAATACTGTAACTTTCCCCAATATCGATCAAAACTCCATCCCTCCAACTGTGTGTGTACAAATTTCCTCTGGTCTGATATTCCTCAAGGGAAAGAGAAAGAGAAAGAGAAAGAGAAAGAGAGAGAGAGAAAAATTAGTGGTTGCTGTATGTCAGTGGCAGAGTATTACTATATAAGTGATAAGGAGGAGTACGGCTCTTACACTCAGTTTGCAAATCCATTGCAATGGCCTCAGCTCCGCAAAAAGCGACGCCTCCTCCTCTCCTCCTCCTCCTCAAGGCTCCTACCTCCGCCGACGATGTTAATCATAATAATAATAAGATCAGACCTTCCTTGATTCGACCTGTTGATTCCATTCCTCAACCCTCCACAAATCCTACTTCCACCAAAGGTAAGGTATACATACGTACACTATATTTTACCCATACATTATCTATCTACTTATGGGAGCACACGCATTTTGTTCTTGCGCAGTGCAAAATTTCGTATTAAATTGTTATTGGCTCAGTAGTTATTACAAGTATATTTTCAACCCTTACGTGGCGAGTTCGAATCTAGTTAACCACATATTTTGTACAGATTAAATAGTTGCTTTAAGTACTCGGCAGCAAAGTTAACTACATTTTTTTGTAGGGATTAAAATACAGTTGCTTTAACAATAAAAGTGATAGGAACTAAACAGTTTGCCTTAACAAGTGTATTAGCCCCTTTGGTAAAGCTGCCCACCGGATCCGGAAGATAAGAGACTTGGACCAAAGAAAAATAACTACTCTGGAAAATGTAATCATCTTCCTTGTCCGGGTTGTTGCTGAGAAAATAACGGAAAATGAATTCAATTCCACATTTGTGAAATGCTCTATTCAACTAAGACTTATAAAAAAGGGGAACTACATACGGACGGCCTTGATTGTTACACGTAATTGTAGAATTGCTGTATTACTTGTCCTATGATTTATGACTACAAATTAATTGTTGGAAAGCATATCACAGAGTTCTAATATGCATAACATGGACATAAACTAGCACTCTTAGATCTAGCAACAATGTTACAATAATAAAATTTAGAAAGAACTTTGTTGTTTTGGTCACTCGAAACTTCCTACCACCATTTCAATTAATTTTAATCAGCCGAACTAAAAGTAACATATCAAACCACTCTTCTTAATTTCAATTATTTAAAACTAGACTACCGTGTAGAAAGTAGTGGAGACCAACGAATGTGAGAGAGATTTGCAGAGGGGTTGTGAGAGAGTGACAATCGGGGAGGAGCAAGAGATGGACGATAAAAGATGGTAGGGAGAGGAAGTAGCAGAATCAGAGTGGGGAGGGAGAAGAAAATGGAAAGATGGAGTTCTTTTCTTTACGGTGACTGGAGGAGTAGGAAACAAACCTGGTCACTTGCGATAACAAAAGAAAAAATATCCACTCCTTTTGACTGTCAGGTTGAATTTTTTAATCTCAGTTGTTAGTTTGTTACTGGTTTTACAAGAAAGGGATTACTCATCCTACTGCCATTGTGATAGTTTATTGAACAAAATGTGTTGACTATATTCAGAACGAGAAGTTTCTGCAATATTATCAAGAAGTAAGTGACGTCATGGTAGATTTTTACTCTGATATACTGGCAATTTGGCATAAACAACATAGTGGGTTTATTTGGGGTTACTCAACATTATTGCAGTTATCTTGGTACACCTTTCGTTGGCTATGAAATGCATGTTGAGCATAGACGTCTTTTGTACATGGTTTCAATCAACTAAACTTTTTATAGGAGTTGGTGGTCCAAAATGTATATTCAAAACCTCTAATTCTAAGAGTCACTTTGTTCATACTAAAAAAAGTATAAAATTGCACCAATGATGTTGATTGAAATGGGATTTTGCATGCGCAGGACTCCCAAGCATGTTCAGGGCTCAAACCCGCCACCCTTTGGACCCTTTAGCTGCTGCGGAAATCTCAGTGGCTGTTGCAACTGTTAGAGCTGCGGGATCAACTCCTGAGGTAGTTTTTTGTGTCATATTTGCAAATTTTTTTTTCCAGAAATAGTTTTATATTTTCGACATAACACTAAAAAGTTGTGATGTTTAGGTGAGAGATAGTATGCGATTTGTTGAGGTAGTTTTGGTAGAACCAGATAAACATGTGGTTGCACTAGCAGATGCATATTTTTTCCCTCCTTTTCAACCGTCACTACTACCTAGAACAAGAGGTGGACCAATAATCCCCACTAAACTTCCGCCAAGGCAAGCTAGACTAGTTGTTTACAACAAAAAGTCGAATGAGACAAGCATATGGATTGTTGAACTATCAGAAGTTCATGCTGCAACTCGAGGTGGCCATCACAGGGGCAAAGTCATTTCCTCTAAAGTTGTACCCAACGTACAGCCTCCCATGGTATGTTATTTGTTGTTGATTTTTAATTCACGAATTTAATCATCTTACATGAGATATAGTTAATGACAATCTCAACATTGTTTTTGTTGGAAAAAATAATCTTTTTTGCCATTTTGAGTGCAATTTTATATAAAACCAAACAGTCGATTTTGAAAGGTTATTACAGATTTATGTTCTCCTCCGTGAGTACATTAAGGCCTCGTTTGGTTCACGAAAGGGAAATCAATTCCCTAATCTTTCCTGTGGATGTGGGAAACTAAATTTCCTGTCAAATTTCCTTTCTTGTATTTGGTAAAGCATGAAAAGTATTTAGGTAAGGGTATTATTGTCTAAAGTTTTTGTAATAAATGCTTGGAAAACACTTGGGAAAATCAATCCCATGTGTTTTGAGAGGAATGGTTTTACCCCCTACTTTCCCCTCTCTCGAGAAAGTGTTTCCGGAATTTGTGCTTATCAAACAAAGGAAAGGAACGACTTTCCTTTCCCGAGTACTAAAATCCGTGAACCAAACGAGGCCTAAGATTGTACATTTATTTGCTAAAAATGGATAATGGGTGAATGAGAAATTGTCACCCAAAGTGAGTTATTTGAAATAGAAAATGGAATGTTAAGAAGTAGAATTCTTGGTGTCCCACATAGGAACCTTGTGGGAAAAAATGTGGGTTTATAAGGGACCCCTTACAAGCTTGGTAAGCTTCTAAGAAAAACAAGGCTCTCTCTTGCGCCCGCCGGAGGGGTTTGCAAATCATGGATCGAATTTGGCCTGGCACTGGCTTGGCTATTGTGCGCCCGCACCTGTGGACACGAATGTCAAAAACCAAAATAGATTTTGGTTTAAATGACAGAATTAAACACCACACTCCCTCACCTCTGTGTACATTGACTTCTTCTCCTCTTGCACTAGACACTCCTTTTCCAGATAGCATAACAAATACACTGTTCATACACACTGCTTCACCTTGTGTGCTTAAAGTAGATACTCTAACTCCGTTTTATCATGGGAAACAGGCCGTAACCAACCTCAAAGCACGTCCGGTGAGGCGGCGTAACTGTTTTACATCACTCCCTCACCTCTGTATACGTTGACGTCTTCTCCTCTTGCGCTAGACACACCTTTTCCAGATAGCATACACAAATACGCTGTTCATACACACTGCTACACTTTGTGTGCTTAAAGTAGATACTCAAAGTCTCAAACTCCGTTTTATCCCAGGAAACAGGCCGTAACCAACCTCAAAGCACCTCTAGCGAGGCAACGTAACTGTTTTAAGGAAATTGTGTGATACACAAGACTAGGGTCAATTTCCTTCTTGAATTTCGACATATTACTGAATATAATATTGTTTCTACATGGATTTTTCCAACAGTTTTAGTGAGCAAAGGCGTGTTTTACGGTTTTACCTGATTGAGTCAGTAGAACTATGTAAAAGATCTTCATAAATCTAGAACATAATGTTATCTTATTCTGCAATGACAGGATGCTGTGGAATATGCTGAATGTGAAGCAATTGTAAAGGACTTTCCTCCATTTCGGGAGGCAATGAAGAAGAGGGGTATTGAGGATATGGATCTTGTGATGGTAGATCCCTGGTTAGTTACCGCGCTTTTGTTTCTCTCCCGTAAATATCCTATGTTAATATGTTATTTTTGTATGTGATACACTCTTTTACGCTTCCACACAAATGCTTTTTCAGGTGTGTTGGTTATCATAGTGAAGCTGATGCGCCTAATCGTAGACTTGCTAAACCGCTAATCTTTTGTAGAACGGAGAGTGATTGTCCCATGGAAAATGGTTATGCACGCCCAGTTGAAGGGATTTATGTACTAGTTGATATGCAAAATATGGTTGTGGTCGAGTTTGAAGACCGTAAACTTGTTCCCCTACCACCAGCCGACCCCTTGAGGAATTACACTGCTGCTGAAACAAGGGGAGGCGTTGACCGAAGTGATGTGAAACCCCTAGTTATTGTTCAGCCTGAAGGTCCCAGCTTTCGTGTCGATGGCCACTTTGTTGAATGGCAAAAGGTCCCTTTGTAACACTTGTTCCCCTCCCCTCCCCTCCCCCCCAACCCAAGTCTCTTTTGTATGTATGTGTGTTTGTGGAATCAGTTGTATTTATGTTTTGCACTTGGTATTAATTACTTATCGATTTACATTACTATTTGGCAGTGGAATTTTCGTATTGGTTTCACCCCGAGGGAGGGTTTGATAATTTATTCTGTTGCATATGTTGATGGTAGTCGAGGTCGGAGACCTGTAGCCCACAGATTAAGCTTTGTTGAAATGGTGGTGCCTTATGGAGATCCGAATGACCCACACTACAGGAAGAATGCTTTTGATGCAGGGGAAGATGGGCTTGGCAAAAATGCTCATTCTCTTAAAAAGGTTACTGTACTTTGTATTTTGCCTGTTCACTATTCACTTTTTTCTCTGTGGGAAATGTTCATCCTGTTATTTTGTTTTGGTTCGGATGAAGAATATTTTGTTTGACAATGACATTAGCATCGCAGGGTTGTGATTGTTTAGGGTATATCAAGTACTTTGATGCACACTTCACAAATTTCACTGGAGGTGTTGAAACAATTGAAAATTGTGTTTGCTTGCATGAAGAGGATAATGGAATCTTATGGAAGCATCAAGACTGGCGAGCAGGTTTAGCGGAGGTACGGCGGTCAAGAAGGCTCACAGTATCTTTTATATGCACGGTTGCCAATTATGAGTATGGATTCTTCTGGCATTTTTATCAGGCAAGTTAGTGCTCCCTTTGACTTAGTTTTAATGTAGTTAATTTGAGAGTGAAAGATCTGCAATAATGCAGGTCATCATTGGCGTCCTTAATGCATGTGATTGTTTTTAGTTTAAATGGGTTACTTGCTAAAATTACTTTTGCGTTATAGAATCTCCAACAACCATTTCTTGTTACAGGATGGGAAAATTGAAGCTGAAGTTAGGCTCACTGGAATTCTAAGCTTAGGAGCTCTACAACCAGGAGAAGTCCGAAAGTATGGTACAACTATCGCTCCTGGATTATATGCACCAGTCCATCAACACTTTTTTGTTGCACGCATGGACATGGCTGTTGATTGTAAGCCTGGTGAAGCACATAATCAGGTATTTTAAGATACGCAGATCTTTCTTTGTTGAACTGACCTTAAGTTTTCAGTTTTTAACGAGTGGTTGCCATGGTTTTAATTATTGTTCCACTTACAACATAGTGGTCTGTCTGGTTCTTTTGGGACCTGCCATATCTGACCTTTGTTTGTAAGTGCAATTAGTACTAGTATTTAACATGGGTAATATATCGTAATACGTGAACAGATTATAATTCATTTATTTATTTATCTATAGGTTGTTGAGGTGGATGTTAAAGTTCAAGAACCAGGAGAGAATAATGTACACAGCAATGCATTCTATGCCGAGGAGAAACTGCTCAGATCTGAAGTGGAAGCAATGCGTGATTTCAACCCTCTATCTGCCCGTCATTGGATTGTAAGACTTTCTTAGATATTATGGTTGTATGTGAAAAAAACTATCATTCTTTGAATAGTTTTGAGTTTATGAATCAAATGCTTATTTCATGCTCTCTGTGGTGAATTCAGATCAGAAACACAAGGACCGTCAACCGAACTGGACAGTTAACTGGTTACAAGCTAGTTCCCGGGTCAAATTGTTTACCGTTAGCTGGTGGCGAGGCCAAATTTTTGAGAAGGGCAGCTTTTTTGAAGCATAATCTTTGGGTGACACCTTATGCACGGGATGAGATGTTCCCTGGAGGAGAGTTTCCTAATCAAAACCCGCGTGTTGGGGAGGGATTGGCTACTTGGGTGAAGCAGAACCGGTCACTTGAAGAAACTGATGTAGTTCTTTGGTTAGTCTATCCTTATATCTCTATATTGTTTACTCCCTTCATCGCAAATTAAGAGTCCCTATTTGAGTTTCACACCTTTTGAGGATACGCTAATTTCAGGTAATCAAAGTCAAGACGAAATCTCATTAGTTATCCTGAGATTTGGTACATTGATATAAGAAAGTGGATGGTTATATTTGGACGTCCCTTCCAAAAATAAAAATAAAATATTGACATCCCAAAAAGTAAAGGTCGACTACTAATTTGGGACACTGAAGTGTATGGAAAATTGTGCCATTTTGTGCATAATGAATGTCGGCATATTTTGGTGTCTACCCTCCTCTACACTAGAAGTTGCTAGTTCTGGTGAATCCTTCATCCTTTTCATCTCCTGAACAGCTCTAGCCTTCATTCCGATTCATAAAAATCTCTCTCCTCACCCATTACAAATGTGTGAGATTTTATTTTTCTTTGATACAAAGTTGTCGTTTTTCTTTGTCATAAAGTAAACATAACCCTAACAAAGTAACAAAAGAGAAAAGTTACTCTGGAACTTGCTTTTCTAGAACTTTAAGAATTTAATTGAGCGCTTGTGTAAATATAATTTCCCGAAAGGATTCAACTATTTGATGATACTATTTATATCATCAAACTGTTAACAGGTATGTATTTGGAGTGACGCACGTGCCTCGTCTGGAAGACTGGCCGGTCATGCCAGTGGAACACATTGGTTTCATGCTAATGGTAATCCCATTCTCACCATTTAAACATATTGAAGTTTATGTAAATGACTTTATTCATTATTGGTAATTATTGCCTCTTCCCTTTGTAACTACGAACACCAAATGCATACAATCTATAGTTTTCACATATTATTAATTCCTCTGAAGTAACTAAAGCAATAAATGAAAAATTTGGAGTTTTCATTCTTTTTATATTCTGTTTGCCGCTTTGTGGTGCAGCCACACGGATTCTTTAACTGCTCGCCTGCTATAGATGTTCCCCCGTGCTCCTCTGGTGAGTTGGTGGATCTCAAGGAAAACGGGATGGTTGCAAAACCATGCCACAATGGACTGATTGCCAAGCTCTGAAGGAAGTGCTTCTGGATTTCAATCAGATCTTGCTTAGTTTTGTTCTTGTGATTGCTTTTTACACATTACAATATATATATATATATATGTGTTAAACTATTCAGGGCTCTCAACATTCTGTTGCGACGGTGGTTCTTGTGTTCTGAAGCATAATGTACGATTTGGATTTAGTAAGAAAGATGCTTTATTATGTAAGTAACAAACCAATAGGGCTTAGGGCTGCATAAATTGTTAAATATACAACTTATTTGTTATTGTGACGCTTGATACCATTCATCACAAAATAAATAATTTATTCTTGGAACATGAAACCCCATATTTCCATATCCCCAACTTATTTGCCTGTAATAAAGCCATGGCTTCTGCCACATCTACCACAATCACCATCATAATTTGATGCCGAGGCAAAAAGAATCTTGCCTATACTATCCGCACAAATCGACCCAGCCCCTGTTTATTAGAAAACAAGAGCAAGCTACGTCGATGATATTAATACAAATCCAAGGTGCAACAAGTCAAGTTTGGACCATGGAGTTAAAATGGGATAGAAATTAACCTGATACCCTCATGGATCTCCTCAAAAGAAGAAAGAAAAGCAGCAGCGGCTTTGTACACCAAATGATTTGTAAGCCTTTCAGTTTCAGCAAACCAAAGTTTGGATACCAAAAATCAGGACGCGAGACCATGAACAAATGGCAATTTGCACCGCCTTTTTCATTCGAGATTGAAGGACTACTTTGCAATGATTCCACTACAAAATTAAAGAAGGAAATAATTATCTTGAGCCAAAATGCAATTTTACAATAAACTTTAAAAGGGTGACTCCATTTTCACTCCGAATTTTCATTCGGTTCTTTAACACTGAGTAAGGGAACGCTAATTGATTATTGGGAACGCTAATTGATTATTGAGAACTGAGAATAAGCTTATAATTGTGCTTAGGGGCCTACTAAGGTATAATTATATTTATATTCGGTCCATAAGAACCGAATAACAAGCTCTTAATCGGTGTTCAAAAACCGAATGAATGGTGAAAATGAAATCAAACATTATTAAAAGTGAAAATAGAATCACCCATTTTAAAATTACTCGAAGAATCGTTCGGGTCCTAACAATAAAAAGTACAATAATAAAATAAGTGTACCAAAACAAGGAGCACAATGGTCACCAATAATTGCATCAAACTAAAACACTAATAAACTAATTAAAGTAAGTTATCTTCCACGACACTGATGTATAATAATGGAAAACTAAAACCCACTATATATATACATTCCAAGTAAGACTTGCAGTCTTAGATTAACATGACGTGCTGAAACATCATTGCTAATGGCTCCGATCCCCAAAAGAACCATTACTTTACTTGTTTTTTGTACAAAATACTAAAAAAGGAACCCTACATTAGTGCAACATCCTCTTGTCACTTCTTAAAAAATTGCTGTACTTGATCTATCTTCTTAAAAAATTCTTGTACTTGATCTCCCACTCATCAATACAGTCTTCTTGTTGATCTATTTCGGCTAATAGTTTTAATTGTGTTTGGATTTGCCTAGATCCATTTTACATAGGCTCATAAAGCAAATTAATTTTTTATTTGAATAGTTTCGTAAGCACTAAGCACCAACATTTTATCACATACACACACACTCACTAGTATTTAATTAGGCACGGTAAGTTTTGCATCTTAATCATTCACTGAATTGGAAACTAGTTTTTATCATTTAAAAAATAATGAAAAACAACAATAACTTTTGTTGAAAAACTTACACTTTTACGATCCGTTTGGATAGATTTATGAGAAGGAGTGGAGTGGAGAGGAAAGAAAAGAAAAGGAAAGGAAAGGAAAGGAAAAAAGAGAAAGATTACATTTCACTCATTTGGATAGATTCAGGAGAGGGAGTTGAGAGGAAATGGAGGAAATGGGAGGGAATGCCGATCCCCTCTATTTCATTATTTTGTTTCCTTCCAATATTGGAATGATCAAGAGGAAAACGAAAAGTTTTTAATGAATTATTCACATTATTCCAAATATATCCCTAATTTGTTAACAATATATTAAATGACATTCCTTTTATTTCTTTTTATTCCTTCTATCTAAACAAGGTTTATTTTCATTTCATTCTTTCCATTCTTAATTATGCAAACAATAATAAAATTAAACTATTTCCTTTTTCATTCTATTCCATTCCTAATTAACTATTTCTTTTTCATCCCTCCCCTTTAATCTAAATGAATTGTTACAATTTTTTTTGAGGATTCATTTTCAAGAGGTGTCTGGAATAGTTTTTATGCACTTCGACTAATCCCGTTGGTAGTTGGTTCCTACCATTGGACGCATTAAATTTTTCACTGTTAAAATTAGACGCTTTAGTCGAATACGACGAGAACCCAAAAAGTATAAGCCACTAGATCCATACTCATGGGTACCTTTTTAGTGTTAGCATATATTAGGCAAATTAGTATAATTGGCATTATAGATCTAGTTGACTTTTGATTCATATTACTTACCTATTTTAATTTCATCAAATCCCTTAGATTATTTCCTCTTTATTTTACCTAGCATATTTTATAAATAGGGCTCTCTTCTTTGTATTATTTACAACAATTCAATATAATTATTATATCTTTTATATATTTTAACTTGGTATCAGAGGGTTAAAATCCTCATGTTCTGAGATCTCAATCTCTATTTTCACTATTGACGGTAAACTATTAATAAAGTCACTAGCCGGACCACTCTTGCCGCATCTCCATCCACTACTATCTCATCACTACTTAAATCTATCGATTGTCCTGTGTTCAAAACCACAACCAAATACCACCTACTGCCATCTTCAATCACCAAACAAAACCCTATTTGCCTCTTAAAAACATCACTCTAAACCATTGTTCCTTATTCACTTTTTCATAAACCTCAATCAAAGCCATAAAACCAAAACCAAATAAACATGCCCCATTACTCTTCTACCTCAATGTCCAAATCATATGACTAAACCATTACCATCGTACCAAAAACCACCATAAGTATTGTCTTATACAAACTACCATAAAAAAGTACCATTACCCACAATTTTTTTTTTAAATTGCCTTATATATATATATTTTAATTGTGTGCATCATTCGTCGATACAAATTTTTCTCGACGGTTGCATGAATTCGTTTTCAAACTCAAGTTGGTCTTTTTATACCACCTTGAGTTTAAGAAGGGAGAGGTAAACATATATACATCCAAACCACCAAAGCCGGCATCCTTACCTATGCCAGACAATTAGAGTCGACCTTCTCACTTGAGCCGGACAATTAAGGCCAACCTCCTTTTTCGTGTCAAATAACTAGAGCCGAACCTCCTCATTTATATTGGACAACTAGAGCTGGGCCTCCGTTATGCCGGATCTCACCCCGGATGTTAATCATATCAAATCTCAGTCGTGTCAAATCTCGCCCTAGGTGTCAACTGTGATGTGCCGAACCTTGCACTGGATGGCAACCGTACTGGACAATTAACAACCACGTCAGACAATCAAAGTCAAAACTACCTTGCTGAATAATCTTCACCACGCAATCATGCACTTTCAAGACATACTCAAACTCAAGTTGGTTTCTCAAATACCATCTTTAAGGAGGGATGTTAGCATATATTATGCAAACAATTATAATTGGCATTATAGATTTAATTGACTTTTAATTGATATTCCTTACCCATTTTAGCTTCATCAAATCTCTTAGATCATTTACTCTTTATTTCATTCCTTTCTTGAATAATGTACAACCCTATAAATAGAGCTATCTTCTTTATATTATTTAAAAGAGTAAATGACAACAGAAACTCTTAAATTATGCATTAAGTTTCAATTGAGCCCTTAAACTTGATTTTGAGTCAAAGAGCCATTAAAGTATCTAATTTGAACACCATAAGCCCTTCAGTCAAAATTAATCGTCAAACACTAACGGAATTGATCATCCGCTACTTCACTCAGGGGTATTTTTGTCCATTGAATAAAAGAATCCTTTTTCCCTCCAATTCTTGTCCAATTGAGGCGCCAAAAATTAAAAAGAGATTTAAGTCTCTTATTTTTTACTACAAATAACAAAGAGCACCTAGTATTACGAAATCAATTATGAACTCTGGATTTTGACTAGTGAAGTTGTATTATTTAGTTATATTGTAATTATGGTTCATCAATAATTTCTATCGTTTAGTTATAATTTACACCGTAAATTTGAACACCAAAATATGCGCTTAATGGACATTAGTTGACGGCTAATTATGACGGAAGGGCTCATGATCTTTAAATTGGATAATTTAATGGCTTAATTGACTCAAAATTGAATTTAAGGGCTCAATTAAAACTCGGTGTATAGTTTAAAAGTTTCTGGTGTATTTAAATAGCAGCAGTCTATTTTTCAATTAAAACTTAGTTGACGGCTATACCACCGAACACACAGCAGTAGTCTATTTTTTTGGTTTTTAATACAAAAATATACATAAGGTTCAACTTTTGGAGAGTGAGAAGAGGATTAGAATTGCCAAACTCGAAATCGTGGTGAGGATGGCAATCTCTTTTCTATTCTAGTTTAACTGCATCCACAGTGTAATAACAAGAAACATTTGAATACCGGAACGAATTGACTAGCTATCATATGTAATTTGTCTGATCGATGCTTCTTCTCAAATAGGATCCAATCTACCTGCATGTGTGAGTATTTTGGGTAATGATATCATTAATTTGTAGTAAAAACATTAGAAAGAAAATAAGGCGGGTGAAGAGAGAGACTGCATGTGTATGTGTGGGACACAAAAAATATATACTAAAAGAGATAGTGTGTATATATATATATATATATATTTTATACATGAGAAGAATGAAGTTATACTGATGTAAGGTTAAAAAAATTTATACTAATTTTTTGTAACTTTTATCATATTCATGTTTTCAGCGTTAAACAAGTTCTTTTCATTGTATTTATCAAGTATGCAAAATTTTAAATTAATAAGATATTTGTAACCGTACAATCACTATGCTTAATTTTTCTTAATATAAAAGGCTCATAGTTTAATATATAACATTATTATGATGAGGAATTTTTACTTGTCCAATTAATTTAATTTTTTGCATGCATCTTTGGTATATAATAATTATCTTATTCAACAGTTAGGTTGATGAATTATGTAGTTGAAAAAAAGTTATTAACAGTTTAAAACTATTTTGTTTTACTTTAGTTGTAATAGCATCTCCAACCGTAGTATACAATTTTGGTTGTGTAAAATTTACACGTTTTGTAAAAAAAATGGTCTCTAGCAGTGTTTCAAGAAACTTTGACACTTAGGATTTGTGTAAAAGGTTGTGTAAAATACAAACTTAATTTACACAACCACGTCAGATAATCTCGCGTCTATTTTCTCATCCCATATTTAGAAATAAATGAATTTGAAAAGCAAGGGAATAAATATAAGATAAGTTCCCAGTAACGGAGCCAGGAATTTTGTTCAGGGGGGGCCAAAAAAAAATTTTATTCTGGAATTTTCTAAGCCAATATTGAATCAACTACAATAACCAAAAAATAAATATATTAATCTCAATATTAACTTATCAAATAATAATCTAATAAGCAAGTCAACCTCAATAACAAATTTTATTATCGTTATTTAACAATCTAATAAACAAATCAACATTAACAAATAATAATTAACAAATAAATATATTAATAAACACCTAAAAGCAAATGTCAATATTTAACAATTTAAGAAGCAAATCAACATTAAAACACATAATTCTTAATATTCAAAATTTTAAAACAAAATGTATAAGATTATAAAAAAGAAATCTAACCTAAAATACCGGAACAAATGAAGAATGAAGATGGAAAGAGGAGCTACTACCCTGGTTTTCTACTACCAAAATAAAATGGAGGCTGTGTTTCAGGAAAAAAAAATAAAAAATGAACGGCAGTGAAGAACAGTTGCTTGAAGAAGAAATGGGAGAAAGTGAACTCTGCCTGATCATTTAGGTTATAACATATAACTTAGTATATATTACAAACTTGCGCCTTCAAGTTAAGCCGCTAGTTACGCAAAGCCAGCCACCCCCCACCCCCCTCCGAAAAAAAATTACACACGCACCTCGCCAAACTTTGCTTAGTTAACTTATACTACAATACCTACCTCTGAACTTATAAGCTTAATCCCACACAGCACCCAAGCCCATAATTACACTATGGCCCCTAAACTTTCCCTTCCCACACATAAACCCCTATACTTTCTAAAAATTTTCAAAAAGTCCAGGTGCCTTGGCCTCACCTGGCCCCCACGTGCCTCTGCCCCTGTAAGTTCCACTTGTGCGTATTTAATTGGTAATTTAATATTTACAAAAAAGTTTAAAACAAACTATTGGAGTACAAAACAAATTCTTTATTATTATTTTTTGTAAATCTCAATTTGACATGTATGATTTACACAAAATCTATACATGACGATTGGAGATGCTCTAACTTGTACCTTTCCCGTATATATAAAGCAAACCATCCTTCCTATATTTTAGGGCAGTTATGATAACAATTTTTTTTTTAATTTTCCTATTTTACCCCTAAAAAAATTATTTTTTAAATAAAAAAACATTAATATGATTTAAATCTGCATGCTCTTGGTAATAAAAGAAGATGTCTAACCATTAAACTAATTCTCTATTCATTATATATATATATATATATATATATAACTTAAATATTTGTTTGCATAAAAAGATTGTGTGCATACGCATTGCACGTGCTTGAACTTCTAGTGATAAGAAAATAACCAATTGGCGAGAGTCCAGTTCAAGAGTTAAGCAGATGAATTTTTTTATGAAACTTGGTAAATAATCACTCTATAATGAGTAAATCATGTCCACAAAATTTTATCATGAAATTCAAACCGAAAGTGAGCATAATAAAAATTGATGCATTTGTTCATTTTCGACGGTTCAAATTTTAAATCATCATCTCACCATTTTTTAGATTGAATCTTCTAATGAAATTTTGTAGAAATTATCTACTTATCATAGAGATCATCTCAACTAAGTTTCATAAAATTTAGTTTTCGAATTAGACACCCTTGGATAAAATTTGATCAAAAAATAATGACGAGGAGGTAAGTCCTTTTTAAACCATCCGTGCACCATCTCATCTCATGTCCCATCATTTAAACACCCCCCCTGCCCTCCGTCTTTTTCTTTCCTTTTTCCCTTTTACCCCTGTTAGGCTCCTCCTCATTACATTACAATCTTGTGAAGTACTGTAAAAACAGCAAGAATTAAACTGTGCCTGAATTCTTTAATATTCTAGAGGTAGGTTGTTTGAGAGTACGTGAAAAAAAAAATATTTGAGTGCGGAAACTGAATGGGAGACCTCTCTGTAACGAGATAGAAAAAAGCATGCCATCATAGTCCTAACGCTATTAGATGGAATGAAATGATATTTTTGTTTTAATCTTCAGGAGTTGGTCAAATGGCAAGGTTGGTTCATGATTCTATCTATGAGTATGATCCTAATAAGAAATGCAAATTTTAGGGGAAAGGAGCACGCCTTTGACTAGATTAGAAAAGAAATAATTAACTTTGACTAGACTAGAAAAGAAATAATTGAAGTGCGTACAAGCTGACTCTTACATTAAATGAATAAAAGTATGTGTTATAATATCCCGTTATAAGTATTTCAAATTTGAATCAAGTAGGCCTTGATATTGTTCGCACAAAAAAAAAAAAAAAAAAATGAAAATCAGTACTAGGACTGTGAACTGTAGGAAAATGCAGTCTGGTCTTACACTGGCTGGCTATTGGCTAAGATTATATGAATACCGCAACCTACCCCAATGTTTTAATTAAGCTCTGTTACGTTCAAACTTGGAATTAGTAGGCATGCAATGGATTTATCAATACAAGAAAGAGAGTAGATAGGAATTAGTTAGAACTTAGAACGTACGTACATGCACAAATGTAGACAAGAACAAGTGTACTACTAGCTAGTCTACTTCTTCAGACCAAAATAATAATAATAATAATAATAATAATAATATTGGAGATCGCGCGAGGTACGTAAAAAGAAAACTGTGTTCTCTTTTTATTTATTTATTTATTATTATACGTAAAGAGTAAAGCAGAATAACCATATATCAAAAATGTATTTGCAGATTGCCTAGCTACTGATCGAGTACTGAAGTGGAGAAAGAAATACAAAAATAAATTAAGCTCGATTCAAAAAACAAGACAAGAAAGGTTAAAAAGAGATCGAGCACATGCAATAGTTAGCGAGGAACATATATAAAAATTAAATTAAAAACTAAATAAAATTAGGCCCTCTCAGCCCAACAGGCAGGGCCACGGCGTATAAAAACAGAATCCAAATCAGGGGGAATAAAGAAGTCTCTAAAACCATCGAATTGACATTTTGATGAAGCTTTTCGCTTCTTCGGAGCCGCCGGACATGTCATTGTTCTGATAGGAATTTTTGCTTCTTCAGCTGTTGGTGTTGTTGGACATTCTTCTTCTTCTTCTTCTTCTTCTTCTTCTTCTTCTTCTACGTCGTTGTATTGTACCTTACCCACCAACGGCTTCAACGGACTTCCAACGGAAATTCCGGCCACCACCCACTTCTTATATTCTGTTTCTACTGCTACACCTCCCTCAACTTTAATGAGCTTCTTTGAAACACCCATTACTTAAGATGGACCTATATATAATTCCAAGTTATATATAAATATATTACAGAGAGGAAATACTATGGATTTTTTTTTTTAAAAAGATAAAGGAAAGGAAAAGGAAAAGGTTGGAGAGAGAGGTTATGGAACGAAGGAAGCCAAGTCTTAGTTGTTTTTAAGAGACTGGGGGTAGAGATGAGGTGAGGGGACATGAGAAAGGGATTTAAATATAAAAAGGGGCTTTAAATGAAGAGAGCAGTTTTTGTTGAATGTTAATAATAATAATGGAGTAATGCCCCAAGAGAGAAGAAACTGAGGGAAAGAGAAAGAACCCGAGGAAACCGTGACCTACGACAAAGCTAGAGACCAGATATAGCAAATAGGGGTGGAGGTGCCCGTGAAATTTGCTGACTGACTAATATATTCTGAAGGGCCAAAAATATATCTAGAATCCGAACTTTCATCAAAGGTCCGAGCTCATCTTAAGTCTGAGCTCTCATCAGTAATAACCGAGTGACACATGTCGGCATTGGAATAAGTCATGGAGGAGACACTTATCACCTAATAAGAGGAGGAGGAGCCAACAGTGAAGGAACCCACCAAAATTCTATCTATCTAATAATTGCTCTCTCTTGTAACACCATTATCATCATCAATAAAAATACCAACACCATTACCAGGGGTGGACGTACACCAGATCCGCCATCCATGGGCTGGGGTAACCACCCTACCAAAAATATCATGTCTCTCATGTGTGTGCTTATTTCTATTTATTATCATTATTATTGTAGATTTCAATTATTTACTCAAAATTGTTGACCTTACAATTGGCGCCGTCT
This sequence comes from Lonicera japonica, assembly GCA_021464415.1. Classification (NCBI taxonomy): domain Eukaryota; kingdom Viridiplantae; phylum Streptophyta; class Magnoliopsida; order Dipsacales; family Caprifoliaceae; genus Lonicera; species Lonicera japonica. The sequence goes on along the minus strand of CM038468.1, from coordinate 61,513,426 downwards.
GTGGGAACAACGTTTACAAGCCACGTTTTCTCCAAGTTTTTCCCTACAATTTTACATATAACACGCTACCATGAAGGAATTTACAAAATAAAAATAAAAATGGAGCAACATATATGATTCATTATTTTCATCATCAGATAAGACTTTTCTCTTTATTTATGAGCATTTGTTTACTTTTAATATTATTATAATATTATCAGTTCCTCATTACCAACTTGCTTCACAAAAGCTCATATATTCACTGATTCAACGTATCAATTATCTTTGTATTAAAAAGGAATCAAAACTTTGTGAGTGAAGCCTAGCCGAGTTGGTGAGGTGCGAGCTTATAAATGCCGAGATGTATGGTTCAAAACCCGGCCAACACAAATCTTTTTTGCAGTGTACTTACTTTAATGACCATGGCCAGACGACCTCAATATATTAAAAAAGAACACAAATTAATAACCAATTTCATTTAGCCAAGCTGGTCAGCAATCTGGTTTATTGCCCAGAGGTCACGTGTTCGATACTGGATTGCGTCTAAAGACAACTCTATACATTAATATTTGAAACTCTATGACTTTCGATCAAAGCTCAAGGAAATCGCTATCCGAGCCCAATTCCTTACATCTATAAAAGGATTAGCTCTTATAACCACCATTATCATCATCAATAACAATACCAACACCATTACCAGGGGTGGACGTACACCAGACCCACCATCCATGGGCGGGAAATCGCTATTCGGGCCCAATTCCTTACATCTATAAAAGGATTAGCTCTTGTAACCACCATTATTATCATCAATAACAATACCAACACCATCATTACCAGGGGTGGACGTACACCAAACCTGCCATCCATGGGCTAGGGAACCGCTGGGGAACCACCCTACCAAAAATCTTATGTTATCATCATTATTGTAGGTTTCAATTTATTTACTTAAAATTGTTGACCTTACATATTCCCAGCCAGCATGCACCACAAACTAACTATAAGATATTTTTTTTTTTTCATATTTTAACTAATTTGTGAGATATGTATTTGATAAATATTTAATGTTAGTTAGGTTTGTGTTTTCATTTGTTATTTAAATTAAGTAGTAGATTCATACTAGAAGTCTTGTATAGTTCATTTCAAGAAATCGAATCATAAGTTGATGAGATTCATTTTTTTAATATGAGATTACCATTTTAAATTCTCAAAACAAACTAAAACTTGAACAAGATGTGTAATTAATGCTTACTCTTTGCTATTATTGTTGTGGTGATGGTAGTTTTGGAATCATGACTTGTATAAAAATGTGAAAAAGTGATTGTAGTTATTATATATCCAATTTTTATTATGGTAATTATGCAATCATGATTTATATATATATATATATATGTATGTATATAAGTTGTGTTGTTGAATTACTTGTATTTAAAACAAATTGATGACATCGATTACTCTTTAGAGTGATAAAAATCATTTTTAGACAAAATTGAAGAAATATTGACAATTGGTATAACAGTAAATGATTTAAATTTTGACATATTTTTTATTTAAATCCGATCACCCAAGGCAAAAATTCCTTTAGAAATCTAAGCAATCAGATTTTGACATGATATAAGGTAAGACTTGCACATCAATTAATTTTAAAAAATTAACCATATAATTTGGTTCAGTTATCTATTCAAAAGAAGATTCTTGAAATTTAATGCAAGTGGCTACAAAAGTTTTGGCTCATTGGCGTCACCTTCAAACTTTTAATTTCCGGTTGAAAAGAAAAAATGACAAACAAATATTTCACCAAATCAAATTTTATTTTTTTTAATTTAAAAAAAATAAAAAATGTTTCCTCTTTTGCCATTTTGCTACGACTTACTTGCATTTTTGGCATTTTGGCTCCAATCAAACTACTTTTAACTCTGAGTGGTCAGTCTGCCGACATATATTTGATCTTTCATGTAATTTAAAGATTGAAGTACGCATAGCATTTTCGTAATTTTAAGACTCCTTTAAAAATAATTGTCCCCAACACATAAATAATAACTTTTGTTCCTAACAACATTAAAAATAGACAGAAGGTAAAATTTCACACAAAGATAAAGCCCTAGAAGGTGGATTTTGGGCCTTTTGGCCCTCAATTTAATTGCGTTGTCTCTCCTTCCTTCAAATTTCATTGCCAGGCATTTGTGTATTCTAGTGGGCAGTGGGCCAATCCCTAAGGCAATCCATTTAATGGCATTGGTTCACCAGAACTGAAGGATAATAAAACTGCCGAAACTGCTAATGGCGACCCACCCTGGGAAGCACTCAATTGGAGCAGCATGCCATGTCAGGGTCCTCATCCCGCCCGATTATGTTATTGAAGATCTGATCTAATGGCCAATATGGTCGGAATTATCTACCCTAGGGATTTTTATATTCTTTTTGTTGTTTCTGGTACTCATGTTGGATCTTAATTGCTAGATTCTGTGTGAATGTTTTCTTTCCTCATTCCACCAAAAACGACATGATAAGAATAATCAAAATGCATTTTTCCTGATTTTGATGCTTTCAATCTCCACTATTTTTCTATACCAAAATAAATAAAAAAACCAAGACACCCTTCTTCCCTCTGCAAACTTTTAAAACTCATCACATGATTCACATGGCTTTGCAAAAGATCTAAACATAATAATAGCATCAGTGTTAATCTGTCTACCCTGTATAATAGTGTAAGACACGTAATTAACAAAGATAAATTATATACGAAGCAATGGTGCAACATGTTTCAAAGGGAACGAAACTGTTCACGTATGTGTTTATGGATAAAAGAGAGAGATGTTTGAGGAGTATACATCAAATAGCATATGCAAACAGCTAAAGATAAACCACAAGAAGCTCTGGTGCAGCGAAAACTATACAGTTAAGAATATTCAAGCACCCCCCTCCTTACATCCTCGAATAGCCTCTGTAGTCTTCATATTGCTCCATGAACACGTCATTGAACTTCTTGAAACTCTCCATTATTGCAGGCATCTCCTCTTCAGCTGGTAAGATGGTCGTTCTCAGATGGAACACCCTATAAAAGAAGGGTATAGCGTTAAAGAGTTTCTCAAAAAATACCCTTTATGCCACTAGATTGATCCCATAGAATACCTTTTGAAAAACCAAGTACTTGTGTACCTTCACTATTTTAGAGCTTAGAGTTACTTTCTTAATGCACGAAAGAAACATAAATTAACACCACCACAACAAAAAAATTATTTTAAGGTTGAAGTAGTTATTACCCTTCCTTTTGCCCGAACCCTGAACCTGGGACAGTGGAAATGCCTGTGGCTTCTAAAAGCTTGAGGCAATAGAAAACATCAGGAACTTTTCCAGCCTTTTTTGCAGCTTCTATAGCTTTTGGAGGCAAGCGTATTTGTGGGAAAGAATACATGGCACCTGAAACATATTTCCAACAAACATTATGAGAGTGCGTGTGTGAGAGAGAGAATTTAAGTTCAGATTTGAGAAAATGCTTACCTTCCGTGAAATTACAAACCACGTTTCTGCAGCTGTTGAACCCATCAGTCATTATTTGGGCTCTCCTCCTCAATGACTCGAGGACTCCTTTGCTGCATTCATTACGGAAAGAAACACATTTTTCGATATTGAAAAAGGACTAAACTACACTAATGCATCCCAAACTAAAAGAATGTATCAATTTGCACCCCAAACATTTTTTTTTTGACACTTTGCAATTATATCAGTTTATCCCAATGCTCCATTTCCGGCCATTTTTCAAAACCTCTAACCACACAAGCGAATTGCTGCATCAATATTCCATATTTAATACACCATATTCATCCTCACTACATCACAATCGTCAAAATATGATAAAATCCATCATTACTTCCTACTTACTATCACAAAATCCATTCTTCATTCCTACTTACTATGACAAAAATCCATCTTTACTTCCTACCATAAAATCCATCCTTTATCCCTATCACAAAATCCATTGTCTGAAGTTCAATCTAAAACCCTAATGGCGAAATAGTGCTCTGTTTCCCCCTTCTTCTTCTTATAATAGTGGACTCCCAATTTTAGCGCCAAAGTGGAGAGCAAAAATGGAGTGAAGGTGTCTTATTGTCTCCTATCCAAAATGCCCTTTCTACTTGCACACGCGATTCGCTCGTGTGGTCGGAGGTTTTGAAAAATGGCCAGAAATGGAGCATTGAGATAAATTGATATAATTTGTATGTATAGGGTGCAAAGTGTTGAAAAAAAATGTTTAGGGCACAAATTAATGCATTCTTTTAGTTTGGGGTGCATTAGTGGCAAAAGAATAGAGACCTATTTTGCAACACTTAGATTTATTCATGTATAAGAAAGTTCATTGAGAATAGTGCCTCAAATGTATTGACACTCATTTCATGGTGATCAAGACTACTCGGGCACAAAATCAATGAAAAGCAAAGAGTTTTTCTTCAGTTTATTGTATCAGTTGCAGAGGGGTTAAGGACCAGTTGGATAAGGTTCAGTATATAGGTAGCTTACCTCTCTCTAATAAACCTATCATAAGAGATATCTCCGGGTTTAGGAGGGTTGACCATTACTCCCATCTGTATAATTAAAACGATGAATATCATTACTTGATGAAAAAAATTCACTCAATGCACTAATCCAAAAATAACTTACAAATATCTGCCCAGGAACATTCGGACTGAGTGAAATTGATGCAACCTTGTAGATTTCATCAACCGTCTACAACACAAGTGAAAGAATTAGAAAGAAAAGTCATTTCATCTTACAATATGGGCAGTGAAGTTAATTATAGTAAGAGAAGATTATAACACCATATATTTTGCTCAGAAATTGGCTAAAAAAGAAATTGAATGTCTAGTGGACCACCTCATGACATTAATTGTTTGAAACTGTATTAGTGAACTGCAAATTATCTCAATTCTATATTCTCACAATCCTATTTATTTTTGAAAATTTCAATGAAATGTGCATTATGCTATACAAAATGACAAATTAAACAAATTACAGCATGCAACCTGTGGAGGAATGTTGGTCATCTCAAAGTAGCCTCCACGCTGTCCGCATTCACCCCAATAACCTTTGGATACAGTGTGAAAAGAAATCAGCTGGACGTCCTTGCTTATGGGTGGGCCCATTTCCATCAAAACCTTTGGCGTGAGAGGAAACACATGATCAATTGATGAAATATCTCAAAGAAATTTGGAGATGCTTTTGAAAAAAAAAATATAGAATGTATACCTTCCTTGAACTTATAAAAGGGCGCTCATCCTGGTAAATATTCTGCTGATAAACTTCATCCCCGAGCAAGACCAGTTTCTCATGGTAACAGAACATTAATATTTCCTTCAGATTGGCTTCACTAAGACACTGTCCAGTGGGATTTCCTGGGTTTATAATGACCATTGCCCTTACCTAATCATATAAAGAAATATGAAATATCTCACACATGTACTAAGAGTTAGCTGAAACAATATTCAGGTGCCATAGAACGAACCCCAATTGCCATATAAGCTTTTTAAGATTACCAGTACAGCATACCCATTGTCCAGTCATCTAGTTATTGAGTTCGATCCTAATTTCTAAATATAATAGCTATTTTTGTCTAGGGAAAAGAAAGACAAAAAAACAAACTTACTGTCATTCCTTTTGAGCGAGCTTGTGAAACTGACTGGCGAAGGTTATTAACGTCAAGACCCCAATTAGCTGTCTCTTCCAGGTAATATGGAACAAGAGAGCCACCAAATAAAGATATTGCAGCTGAGTATAGCGGATATTGTGGAACAGGAACCAAAATCTGACAACATATAAGAATGTATTAATGTATTATTAATAAAATAAGATATTTACCTAAAGTAACGAACTTGGGGTTGTGGTGGTGGTAGACACAGGCCACAAATAAAATCTTTATTTACAAAATCACAGCAGCAAAACAAAGGAGAACAAACCCCTAGGTAGGAAGTTGAGGGGAGGGTGAAGGAGGAGATCAACAGGATGAAGAAACATTTATGATAAATGCAAATTTTTTGTCAACAGAACCCTTAAAGATAATTACCCCATCACTTGGACCACGTATAATAGTTTGCAAGATCTGCATTACTCCTTTGCTGGCACCATCAGTGAGATATATGAGTTCTGGATCACTGTTCATTCATTCAGAAAAGTAGAAGTCAATAACAAATATTTATGAAACTCCATCGTCAATGTAATTCTACATTTCTACACACGTCTAGATAGATATCAAGTATTACACCTCGGATACCCATCACGCCTCTCGATGAACTCAGCCACTTCTTTCCTTATTCCAGGAAGACCACGCGAGTCACTGTAGGCACCTAATTGATTAATAAATGATTATAGTTAAATCAGTAGTTCCTTTTGGGAATTCCATCTGCCAACCAATTAAAAGGAGAATTTCACATGACTGCAAATTAGCTGTACGTGATAGTGCAGAATGCTGGGAACCAAGAATGGATGGCATCAAGACATGTGAAATGGGGGAATATATCAGGCGGAGAAAGTAGTGACAAACAAACCAGATATCATTAAAATTAGAACTAACAAGCGACAAGTTTAAAAAAACCAACTCTGTCCAGATCCAGCCAAGTTGGTTATCAGAACTCTCCTAACTTCACACAAGCCTAACCCCCTCCCTTCTCTCCTCCCAGATACCAATATATATGCACATACATAATATGCAAAAATGCAAATAACAAAAGAAATGAATTCATCTTCAAAGAAAATACCTAGACCCCCGGAGGTCAGTGAAAGATAATGCTTAGCTCTTGCAATTGTGTCAGCAGGGAATACAAGTCCCACATTAGGATCATCCAGTAGAAATGGAGCTTGGCAGAGAGCGACCACCTAGAATACAATATTATTTGTTCAATACAAACTGCATCTAGAAGAATAACATCACATAAGATACATTAATAGAACTCATGATTTCAAACTGGGAGTGCAATGAACCTGTCGAGGGAAAGTTAGAGGCTTCTGCCCTAGGGCATGAGGATTGCCAACATTTGTGAAGATAATCTGTGTGAGAATAATTGGGAGGGTGAGAAAGCCAGAACAATAACTTGAAAAATAATTCAAATGAAGTATGTTCTCAGGTATAAGCAAGAACATGTATTGCAATTATCGACAATGCATGCTTTTACCGTGGCTGGGTATATACAAGTGGATCTATCTCCCACAAGTCCAACATGGAATATGAATTGAGACGTAATCAACATATATATATATATAATAAGGGGCAATATATATATTTTTTTGAATCGTAAAATTGTATAAGGGATAAAGAATTGTGTGCCTGAATGGTTGATAGTGCTTTTGGCACATGTTACAGCCTAGTTTATATATATTAATGCCATTTAACGATGGATACAGATTATCTGATGAGAGGACTCGATCCACTCCCTCACATGCAAATTATATTCAAATAACACACACAAGCTAAAAAAATCCCTCATCAAACAAAGAGGACTGATAAAGAGGCTACACATACCTTCTTCCCTTCCTTCTGAAGCTCAGAAGCTCGAAGATACAACTCCCCTCTGACAGCATACTGAGCCTTCTTCACATTTTCATTCAAAGAGTCATAATCCAATGCCTTAGATGACATGGTGGAGTAATCTTCCTATTAGATTAACAAAGGTACCAGAATACCACCAAGTAACTCAGTTCATAACCTGAAATTTAACTGCAAATAAAATATAAGATCAAAACGTAATTGCAGAAGGATAATATAATAACATTCTAGAATCATTTTATTCTAATTGAATTGGAGAAGGCCTAATCTGGGGATTTACATAATTCCCTGTTAAATTTAAAAAACTCATTCTCTCTCTAGAAAAAAATAACGAGAAAACTATATCCTTTTAAGTAGTGCATTTGACCACCGATAGATAAATCTCATAATCTAAAAAAAATATCGCAAGCATCAAAACAGAAATCAACCTGATCAGATGAATATGAATATTGAGATGATGCACGGTCTAAATGAAAATGGATAGGTAGGGTAGATTTCTTTACCTTTGAAGTTGTTGTTGTGTTTGTTCGCTGTAGACTCTTGTTCGTCTCGTTCTACAGTTGCAGAGACAAAGTATGGGGAAGTGAAGGCTGTAGTTCGAAAAATGTGTATGTCGTTGGTAGAAAAATAAAGAGTGGTGGCTGTTTGTCTTAGCTAAATCGTAACATTTTTATATGGCAAAGGGAACATAAATTCCAAGGCAATACACCACAGCCACTGAAAAGTGGTAGATGGATTATTGGACTTTCTATTTTACATTAATTTTTTTTTTATTTTTTTTTTCTTGGGGATAAAGCCTATGCCAAAAGTGTGGTGCAGCTTCAAACGGTGAGCTGCTAACCTTTTCCTTTCCTTTCCTTGCTCCTTCTTAGCTACTTAGCCTTCACTCAAATAATTTTCCATCACCACATTTTTTTTAATGTGATTTCTACCCCTGTTTGGTAGTGGTTAAACAAACACTAACATTTGTTTGATTTTATTTATTCGATTCATATACAACGAATAAATAAATATATATTTATTATATATGTATCGAGTAAGTATATTTTTTTTTATATATTTAAAATTGACTCGGCCTATTTATAATAAATAAATATATGTTTATTTAATTGTTGCGTATGGCCGAGAAAATAAAACTAACTAAATGATGGTGCGTATTTGAAAGCTGCCGTCAATTTTTATTTCCTGCTTCGAGATTCAACTTTGATGCTGCATTTTTTCTCTTTTTATATCAAAAGATTCGATTTTGTTAGAGTTTATAAAAAATAACCCCCATGCTAGGTGGGCTGGACTAGGCTCTTTACGGACTTAAAAACTGGGCTGTTACATTATTGTTACGTGATCTCCGCTTCATACAACTATTGGGGCCCAAATTGTAAGGGAGCCTATATTATTCTCATCTTTTCCTTTCTTTTTTCTAACGGACTTTTTTTCTTCTTCTAAAACTAAGTGCTTTGGCGCCCTTTAAAAGATTTTACCTTTTTTTCTTTAAGAAAAAATATCATTTTAAATAATAAATTCTTAATTTAAAATATGACAATAATCTCTTTTTTCCTTTTGATATATAAAATGTGTGGATTTTTTATTTGAAATTACGGGGTTGAGAGGCCGGTATCCTCACCCGGATCAACAATTTTTTATTTATTTTTTTAATCCGAAATCAACAAAAATAACTAGAAATATAGTAACAATGATCTTCGAGCAAGGGAGATCTTTGACAAAATTATTGAAACAATTGAAGGGTTGTGATACACAAATTTATTAAGGGCCCGTCTAGTTGTCTTTTAAATTGCGAATTCGATAATTTACAATTAAATAATTTACAAAATTTTCATTTATTAGTGTTTGGTTGTGTAAATTGAACAATTATCAATATGATAATTCAAGTTGATTCACAAAAACTCAAATTAAATCATTTCAAGTAAAACTTGAAATTGCTTAATTCTAGAATTAGATAATTTATTCCCACTTTATTTTTCAAGAAGATCTAGTTTCTACCCGTGATGTTGATGCATTTAGACAAAATTTTAAATAACATAGAATAATAGAGAACATATTTTTATTCCAACAATCGAAATGTCTCGTTTAAGTTTTCCAAATACTACTTGAATTAGAATTGAATTATTCATAAATGAGCAAATTCACAATTCTTCAATCGAAAATTAACTAATTTTAAAATTAGATAATTTATGCAACCAAATGGGCCCTAAGACTTCTTATTAATTCTTTTTAATTATATGAAGTCTCAAATTAATAAGCCTCATATTTCATTTGAAAAATAATTCATTGATAGAAAGTAAATTGTATACGTATTTGGCTATTGATTATGTTAAAAAATTTGTTATCTTGTCCCAGCGGTAGATAACCTCTACCCTTATCTTGAGGTCAAGGGTTTGACTCATGGGGTGGGTGGGATTTTTTTTTCTTTGTTTGTATGATTAAAGGAGAGACTAGACCTCCCTTAATTTTTATTTTTATTTTTAAAAAAATTTGTTATCTTACTAAAATCAAAATAAAACTATTCAATTCAAAAAAAGATAGTCGTCCTAATTTGGTACTGATGGAATAAATAAATGGTAAAGTTACTACGCACACCAATATATGCATCGAAAACACCTCTAGACACTGGTTCAAGCACACCGAAAACTTGCATTGAATATCTAATTAATCAACTTGCCATATGTATATAATCATATATAATGTAACCTTCAACACTCTACCTAATTCCAGTTTCAAGGTTTTTCACCCATTCATGATTTTTTTTCAATTTCATAATTTATCAATTCTATCACTAAACAAGTTATTTTTATTGTGTTTATCAAGCATGCAAAATTTCAAATCAATCTGATATAATCATATAATCACTATGCTTAGTTTTACTTAATTTTTGTAAGGTTTATAATTCACTATACAACATGATTATGATAACAGATTTATACATCTCTGACTAGTTTAATTTTTTGCACGCATCTTTAAAATATTATAATTAGTTAATTGATCAATTAGATTGATAAATTATGAAATTGAGATAAAGTTATTGGAGAATACAAAACTTCTTTATTTTACTTCAACCTTCCCCATATAAGTCCATTTAATTGTGTCAAATTATTAATTTGTTCACACTACACTACCTTCCTCGGCTTCTGCCTCCACTGCTTTGTACTACTTTATATAAAGGAATCCTCCATTAATTTGCAGGAACTGTTATTTATTTTAAAGCCAGATAGCAATGCATATATGCTAATCCATGTATAGCCAAATTAAAGATAATCTTTTTAGATCTCTTTACTGTGTTTTTCTTTTGAGAAATTCTTACCATCTTCTTAATCTGCATGGGTGGCAGGTACACTGTATGTACAAACAAGAACAAGGAAAGCCGATCTAATTAAGAGAGGATATATAAAGATCAATTTTATGACAAAAACCACAGCAGCCATGCTGATTCTTTTACTTGCACTCGGCTGCTTTCCCTCTTATTCGTTTTCATTGCTTATAGTTAACTAATTTCTTTACATTAATTTTTTTTATTTTTTTTATGTAAATTTTTAGTTGGATTTGATTGCATGACCCCTGTTTTCCTGGTACAACTTGGTTTATTACTATTCTAAGCAATTCAAAAGTTACCTCTGTCCTAAACTTTAGTTTTCTATGAAAAATGTCTCGTCCTAAACTTTGGTTTTCTATGAAAAACGTCTATTATATTTCAGACCATACACACATACCTCAATGCATGCATCTATATACATATATACACACAAGCATCTTTGTGCACACGTGATATAGTGGGACTTCTATATGTCTCGAAAGAAAGAACGACTAGCTGTTCAATGGTTAGGTACGAATCTTGCCTAGGAAAAGTCTTATATATATATATATATATATAACAGTAGAGATATATTTCTGTAACTTTTGGTTTGTTAGATGAGGAGAGTTCGTCAATGAAGTGTACAATGTGGTTTGAAAGCCTAAGAAAAAAGCCGCAGTCACCACCAGCGCCAACAAAGAGCTCGTATGCACATTATGCTAAACCCGACTTTGCACCACCACCGCCTAGACATCATGATAAGCATGAGCATGCACCACAACCAAATTAAAAGGCCACATGTCTAGGCTGGTGTTAGCAGTTGAATTGTTTCTATTAGACTTTATTTATCGAATAATTTGTCCAAGAAGTTTCATGCCTGACTCAGATTTTGCTTTTATAACATGTTTCATTGATAGGCAAAATATTGAAATTTGGGGTATATGCGTCTGTCTTTTACTGCAAAAGGTTTCGCTCACGGTAAACAAATACAATAGGTCAAGTCCATGTAACAGAGTCACGTGACTAGGCAATGATGCTACATAGTCCCAAAAAAATCCCACAAACACAACTCAAAAGCAAGCGTAAATACTTATCAATCACTCTTAACAATTTATCATCCCCTGATTCGGGCAATGTGCAACTTAGATTTATTGGCAACGAATTTGGGGATAAGTTTTGGACTACATAGCATTTCTCGTTTGTAATTCAGTTCTATACATTTTTTCTCTGCAAAAGCTCCAGTAGACGTAACTCAAAAGAACAAACTCTCATTACTGCAAAAGTGATACAAAGAACAAGTTGATTTGGATCGGCCATTTTTCGAGGACATAAACGAGCTACTTATTATCTGGGAGCCACTGGCAAAACAGCTTTCTACACAAACTAATAAAACAATGAATCTTATTACACTACAACAACAACAATGGAAAACAAAAATAAATCAAGAAATTACAAGGAAAATGGACAGGCAAAAAAGAGCATGCATCACCTCCTCCCTAATTCGTCACTTTGTGAGAGATCTTAATGTAATTAAGGAGCCGGTTTAGAGCCTTGCCACTATCAATGGCCTCTTTAGCTCTATCCAAGGCTGAGGATATCTCTTTTGCACCATCACATCCAAGCAAGTGATCCACCATTCCAGCATTTAACACTATCCGATCATATGCTGGTCCTTTATCTCCCCGTAGAGCTGCGAAGCCCAACTCTATATTCCTCGATATCTGGAAAAAAAAATCCCAGAAAAGAAAAATGAAAATACAAAGTTCCATTACTCATCTTTAAAACTAATCGCCAAGGCAAACAATAATAATGTTAAATAACTGAATGAAGGGGTTACCAATCTATCAGTTCTGGGGGTATCAGTGGGTTCAATGCCATATTCCTTTGCGTTCACTACCACATTGAAATTTTCACGTGACACTCCTGCAATACCATACATTTTGTGGAGATAAAACCCCCAACTGATAGCCAGTTTAAAAAGGATAAAGGAATTGAAGTCGGTATAAATTTACAAACCATCCAATTCATAGCCAGGCCCCATGTTCCAAGAACGGAACCCTGAACAATAATTCACAGGTAGTCCCTTTGATGCGGTTACAGATCGGGATTTTGTTGTCATTGAAAGGGCCCCTTCCTCACCCTACATTTCCAGTATCACTATATCACCTCTTTTTTTATTAATTACCAGAAACTGTACTAGAATGGTAAACGAGTAGACTCTGATCAATCATCTTGGGGGGGGGGGGGGGGGGGGGGGGGGGGGGGGGGGGGGGGGAAATACAGCAAAATTAATACTACAGAGGTATAAGATCACGAGGCACAGAAAATAGCAAGTCCAACCTCTAGAAAAAAAAAAAGAGTGAAGTACCTTCACCACCAAACCCGCATGAACGCCTCTTCGTCTCATAAGCATCAGCAGTGGCTCCTCATACCCTTCGTGGTAAAATCCGGTGACTATGGCTTCCTTCCCCTGGGCCTGTTGATAATATTAACATGCATATTGCAAATTGTGATCCGAGCTGGATTATCAATGCTTGTAGCTTCTTTTTATGTTTCAAGAGCTACCTTTATTTGCATAAGAGTACTCTAATTGAAAAATAAGGTGCTTACCCTCACTAACTGCTGAACCTTCTCAGCTGTAGCCAGTGGTGGACGTTTCTTTATATGTTCCCTCAACCCAATCAATGAATGCCTGCAAAGATGATTAGATGATATTACCAGATCAAACCCTTGAGAACTGAGAAGTTTATGCAATCTGTATGATATTAAAAGTAGGAGTGAAAGATCCCTATACTGCAAAATGAAGAACAGGAAAACAAAAAGGAAGAGAGATTGAAAAAGTATAACTGGTTATATTCCATACAAAGATGGGTGAGCTTCACGTTGACTCAAGTAAGCAAAACCGACGTCCTCGTCCTGAAGATATATTACAGAAAAAAGTTAAAAATCGTGGAAAATCAACCAAGAGAAAACAAAAGATGGGACAGCAAGAAAACATATGGCTGGGAAAACCTCAAGCATCCTTTTTGCCTGCAATGGAGATAAGTTCGTATTTGCTCCCATGTACTTCAGCATTTGCTCTTCAGTTATGCCTCCCTAAACAATTACAATCATTTCAGTCTCACAAGACCACATCGATATATTGATGCAAATGTAACAGGTAGAAGAAGGAAGAAATTTAATGGATGTGATATTTTATATTAGTTCACTTTTAAGGACAAAAAATCCAAGAGAGCTAATTTTTTAAATCAGTTAAGAATGTTTAACAATATTTAAAAGGGTATTATGCTTTATGGAATAGCAGACACACACACACACAGAGGGAGGGAGGGTTGTTAGCCACAAATTCCCTGGGTCTTCAAATGAGCTACTATATATATATATGTATTGTATGGCTTGTTTTGAAACAAGCAAAGAGATATATGTGTATGTAAATTTACTATAGAGGTGTGATGCATATTTTTTTGTTCAAATCATAGTTCTTATTACCAGCACCTAAACAAATTTTGATTTCCCACTTATGTACTAATAAATCCCAACCAGCAAAGCCTTAACTTATTATTTCCAATTAACTATTCTACCATACTCCACAAAAAAAGATTCAGGATTCCAGTTTCCACTCACAGTTCACAGCACCTGTACTAGTCCCTGTTCCTAATTCTCTCCAATTTTCTTGTGTTATGAAAAACACAATTTTTCTGAAGTTGGTACATTGATATAGAATTACATTTTAGGATCCTAGAGAATAATAAGGTAATTCACAGGTCAAAAAGGAAGGGGATTCTGAGTTCTTACCTTTGGTGGCATCCATTCCACGCCATGAAGCAAACAAGTTTCATCATAGCAGGATCTAACTGCAGCAACAAACAGAGTGCTCCTAAAGTAACGTGTGTTTCCATCATAAGGTTCACCATAATGAGTCAACGATCTAACATCAGCAACTGGCACAGGACCTGATGATTAGAATAAGGAGATTAAATGCAGTTTTCGTTTGCCAATACAGAAATTGGCTCAAAGCAATTCTGAACACATAAGTATATCAATAAGTTACCAAGTTCGTCATCAAATGCAAGGCAATATGCTTTGAGTTCACGATCTGTCTCCCTGTTCATACGTTGACCAATCAAAAACGCTGAAAGCAGCGACTCACTCACACCCGCTGATGTTGGATCTTCCAAATTCAATGGAAGAACATCTTTTAAAACACCTTGCACCTCCTCGTATCCAAGATGACCCCCTGCCAAAACTTCCCTAAGGGCACCCACCAATCTCATATCAGAAGTGCCATTGCCAACATATTGGGGCCCTATTGAACTGCCAAATCCCATTATTGACCCTTCAGGATCAGCTATAAAGATTATATCTGGGGATAGTACGCGGACTAAAAGTGGCCAATATGTGCTCATTGCACGCCTTTCCCCTTCACTCCACTGGGTTGGTTCTGGAAAGGTATTTGCACGAATTGTCATTGCAGCAAAAAAGGCTCCTAGTTGTGCTTTGGAGACTTCTTCTTCATCTTTGAGTTCTCCCCTGGCTGACAAAAGTGACATTATATTATAAACAAACATAGCTAATATCTTAAACCTTGAAAAGTCTAAAGAATGCATATCTGTAAACTACTTAAAGTAATATTGCTACTTTTTAAAATTTTCTTAACATTTGCCATCACCACCAATTCTGCAAAATCTCCATAATCAATAGAAACAAAGTTCACTAGTTTCAAATGACTAATTGGTCCATAACCATAGATAGCTTTTAACCCTAGAGCGGTGGCATACCCCTGAATAACTTTGGAACTAACTAAATCTAGCAACACTTTTTAACGAAAATATAAATACCCGAGCGTGTACACAAGCATAAATAACATGTACATACACATTAAAAATAAATACATATATACTTGCTCTTAAAATAACCAGCAGTATCAAAATTCACTCAAATCAAAACACTAAACTGCTAACTGTTGATTGCTTGTAGAACTAAGGTGGTCCTAGACTCTTTTCTTATTATTGAATCATCATTGGGGTAAAGTTGAGAGTATAGACGATGGAGGGACTCATTCTCATAGAAACAGTTCCAGAGCCAATGCATTTCTAGGGGGGGGAAATGTTCTGAAGTTTATATGAATGGATTGCCTTAATACTCTTGTTTGGTTCGAATTTTTGTCATTCATGGAATATAAAATGGTAATTTTAGATGAAAATGGTAAGAGACTCTTGGTGTGAAAATAGAAATTTAGGATTCCGGGATCAAACCAAACAATCACTAAAGTTCTATGAACAAGCATGGAACGTGAGTTGACTTGGACAAATCTGGCATGAGTACATGATAACTGAATTTTCAAATCCGAAGGTATTATTTAAATAAGAATTAACAGAGAAATAAATTACCTGATCTTAAAATTGTGTCCAAGACCGTGATAGCTTGTTGTTCAGTGAGTGGCCTGGTCTGTGTTGGGCCAGTGCATACCCTGGCTTGTGCTTCCAACACTGTCGGATTCGGTCTTGGATGCTTCGGACTCCGGTAAGAAGACGATATAGATGGGTTTTCTAAATCTGATTTCGATAGCCCTAGCCCTTGTTCATCAATTGTGGCCGAATCAATAGCTGCTTTGGCATACAGTAGTCGACTCCGACGGTCACCATTTGTTGCCGGGAATTTAACTTGCGTTTGTATGTTTAAACTTTTAAGTCTAAGTGTATTTGTTACAGGGATTGAAGAGAT
Organism: Lonicera japonica; assembly: GCA_021464415.1. Classification (NCBI taxonomy): domain Eukaryota; kingdom Viridiplantae; phylum Streptophyta; class Magnoliopsida; order Dipsacales; family Caprifoliaceae; genus Lonicera; species Lonicera japonica. Next base: position 61,496,888 of record CM038468.1, on the reverse strand, counting down.
AGTAGGGTCTGTATTAAGCAGAGCTTTCATGGCAATTGCTTCCTTTTTCTCCTGCTTTGTGTTTGAGCTGTAGAATCGAGGTATAGCCTAAACGTAAACGTGGTTCTATTAAAAATATTTTATGCAGCCCGAGAGTTTTAATCGAGATATAATGAGAGTTTATTTTAGGCCTCGTTCGGTTCACGAATTTTAGTACTCGAGAAAGGAAAGTCGTTTCTTTCTTTTATTTGGTAAGCACAAATTCTGAAAACACTTTTTTGAGAGAGGGAAAAGTAGGGGGTAAAACCATTCCTTCCAAAATACATGAGATTGATTTTCCTATGTGATTTCCAAGTATTTATTACACAAATTTTAGACAATAATACTCTTACATAAATACTTTCTATGGTTTACCAAACACAATAAAGGAAATTTGACAGGAAATTTACTTTCTCACCTCCATGGCAAAGATAAGAGAATTCATTTCCTTTCCGTGAACCAAACGAGGCCTTAGGGTGGTGATGTTGGCACTCAAAAAACACTTAGTAACACTCTCACTTTAATTCGGTCATTCGCAACTGAGTAAAGTGTCTATTATTCGGTTGTTGAGGACCGAATATATGTCTATATATTTGGTTCTTGACAACCGAGTAAGACATTTTCAAGTTTTTTAAAATTTTTGCAAGTTTATATTCGGTCCTTCACAACCGAATAACGTATACATTATTCGGTTGTTAAGGACCGAATGAAAAGTGTGAGTGTTTTCAAGAGATTTTGGAGGTGCCAACATCACCACCCTTATTTTATTTGTTTGGGTGTTTTATACGGAGGGAAAATAATTCTCTCTAAATCGTTTTCTACAAATACGGGAGAAAAGAAAAAAAATTAATAAAAACTTATTGAATTGATAATTTTATTTTTAAAATATTTTTTCTCCTTTTTCCCAACTCACAAATAGAGAGATTGTAACTTTTCTTCATTCTAGATAAAATTATTTTTCTTTTTCTCTTTTTCTCTTTTTTCTGAATTGATACTTTCTTTCTTTTTTTATATATAAATGACAAATCTCACATTCTCTTTCTAATCAAGGACACATTTTTTTTTGCCTTTGTTTGGAGGACGATTTTAGTAATAAGGATAAAATGATAATTAATTAATTGAAAATAAAATTAATTGTAATCTCGAAATTGCCTTTTTAAAAAGAAATGGAAAACTTAAAAAAAAGTAATATAAATAAATGGATATTAAACTTAACAAATATAAACATAATTCAAAATTTGAACATCTAAATGAATCCTATCCAAAAGTCAATAACAAGATAACAATATTTTTGAAAGTTATAGGCTATAGTAAACGAAAGTCCAAATGGAGTACCTTACACAAATAATAAAAATAGAAAGATGAATTGTTGAATATGCGATTATAATCAATTGATACATGAGCATTGTAGGTCGGATTACAACCCTAGAGGGGGGGGTGAATAGGGTTTTTAAAACTTAATGCGGAATTTAGAAACTTTTCGAAAATATTTAAGAAAAACAATTTGCTAAACAAATTTATCAAGGAATGTAAGCAAATAAACAACACAAGAGCAAATAATCAAACAATCTCAAAACAAGTAATAATGTAGTAATTAAATAGAGAGATTGAGTAAGAAAGATTAAACCAATCGAAGTCCAAGATTTTTTGTCCACACGGTTCGGCGTTCCCCTAGTCCGCGCTCGGTTAGTTCCCCGAGAATTTCCACTATAACCGATCTCCTTCCGGGTGAAGACCAAACCTCTACAAGTGTATTCTTATCACACACTCTCACAAGTATTGAAAACACCTTCAATACTTTCACAAGATAACCCTCTTGCTAATTCTATGAGATACACCTCTCACAAAAATGATTTGAACAAGTTTTGGTGACAAACACCAATGTACAATAGCTCTCGTGTATAATGAATTACAATTGAAGCTCACACTAAGAGATATCAAAATTGATCAATGAATATTAGCTCAAAGAATGAAAGGATTGATCAATAAATAGCTTATATACTTGAATAATGAAGATATGTGTAAAATGAGTTTATATGATCATTCAAGTTGTTAAAAATGAGTTTAAGAACTCATATTTATAGGTGGAAAAAGATTGTAGCCGTTTGTAGTGGATAAATAATTAATTGGGCCGAAATTGCACATTTAGCGAAGTTCCAACGGCTAGTTTTTGCTGAGGGAGTCGGCTCCCTGAGACTTCATGGAGTCGGCTCCATGACATTTCCAGGAGGGAGTCGGCTCCATCATTTTCATGGAGTCGGCTACATGGCACTGGTTTTGGGGATTTTGTGCAATTTTCCAACTTTTGCATTTTGGCTCCAAATTTGATTTTAATGCTTGGGGAATGTCAAAAATAGGTTTCCAAGACTTCTAAAATAGTTTTTGTGCCAAAAATCATTTATATAAAATTATAATGAATTATTCAAGATGACTAGTTTTCGGTAAAATATGTTTTCAAGGATAAAATTAGTTTTGATCAATCTTGTCATGGTTAAAGCTTTCTATGAGCTATATAAATGATCAATGATACCTTTTACATAAAATCTAAGCACTCACTTAATATATAAATGCTTCGGTCTTCGTGATGCTTGAATTTCTTGCGTGTATCTTCACTTGATTGATGCTCTTGGTTCTTTCTTGTTCTTGTTAGCTTGTAGGGCATGTTGAGATCATATTTGACTTTGTAAATCACTTGTGAATCTCTAAAGTTGATTTCTTGTGAATGAATGGCCGTTGTAGGGCTTGTGTGAGAATATGATTGCTTCGGTTTGACGTTACACTTGGTCGGAAGGTGTTTCGGTTAAAGTGGCTATTATCATTGAACAACCGAGTTAAATAACACAATATTAACTTATTGTAATTATCAAAATAAGATTAATTGACTTTAAGGTCAACAATCTCCCCCTTTTTGATGATGACAATAGAGTTAATGTGTGTTTAAAAAAACAGATATAAAATATAAGCATATGAATAATATGCTCCCCCTAAATAGGTGCATATATAAAAATTATACAAGTAATTAATGAAATGAAAGGTACTTGCATAGATAGTGAAGTTCAAATTTAAACAAATAAAACACACTTCGAAGTTCTTGATAAGCATTAAACGAACTTAATAGTTCTTAAACAAGCATAAAGAAAATAACCATAGCATAATAAAGATAAACATAGAAAATAAAAGAGTGTGTACCATTCTCACTCATGACACACACAACACACATATGCTTCTCCCCCTTTTTCTTCATCAAAAAGGTGGAATCACTCTTGTGGAGGCGGCGGCGGAGGTTGATCCCATGGTTGCCAACCCGGAAAGATGTAGTCCGGATGGTAGTGTTGAAACGCCGTTTCAATCCGGTTGAACCGATGATGCATTTCTTGACGAGTATTGGTCAAGTTGATGTTGAGGTTGTTGATTGCATCCATGATTTGATCATGGCGGTTCATAGCTCTTGGTTGGCGAAGAGGAGATTGATGTGGGGATTCTTGGTCTTCTTCTTGTTCATCTTCCTCGTCGTCATCGGATTGTTCTATGTCATTTGGATCGTTAGGAATCCACCGACCATTTTCCAAGTGATAGTGCATGAGATGGAATACCCGTTCCGAGTATATGTCATGTTCCGAAAGTTCATACCCATCCGTCTCGTCGTCCAATGGAATATCAAAGTGCTTGAAGAGACGAGTCAAAACCATACCAAAGCCGAGTCCTCTATTTCCATGGCTCATGATCTTATAAAATTTATCAAAGATTAGACTAGCAAAATCAAGTTTATGAAAACTTTGGATTGCCCATGTAAGAAAGAGATCAAGATTGGTCATTTTGGAGTGACTACCCGTTCGTGGCAAAAGGCAATAGGTTAAGATGTGGTGAATGAGACGAGCATGAAGAGTAAGCATAGCAACCGAGATTCTATCATCCCAATTTCCTCCAACATTTCTAAAACGTCTTTTTAAAAGACTAGGAACATTATTTTGGCGGGTGTAACCGAAAATGCCTTCAAAATTTGAATTAACAATAGTAGAGTTTTGACGATCAAAGCCAAAAATACGAGCAATATCATCTATGGAGAAAGTGATTAAAGTTCCTTTAACAAGTGTTCTAAGACGGGTTTTATCAACTTCCCCTTCGTTGGTAATTGGGTGATGTAAATTTGCATAGAATAGCCTCACCAATCGAGGATAGATATCCTCCTTTATGCATAAGAAATTTAGGATTCCTTGCCTACGGAATACATGCGTAATACGTAAATCATTTTCAGAAAACAACACTTGATCGAAGAGTTTACCTTCGATTATTGCTCGATTTGCAAAATCATTGTGAAAACGGGCTTCAAGCTCATGGGTGAGGAAGAGAGGAGGCAAATCACCTTGCCCCGGTTGAGGAATATTTTCCGGTCCACGAGTACGTCTCCTTGTATTTCTTCTAGAGTGAGAAGCCATAGAAATGTGAAATGGTGGGTTTGAGGGTTTTGAAGATTTTAAGGAAAATTTGAAAATTTGAATTTTAGGAGTGTAAAAATGAAGTGAGGTTGAGGAAATAAGGTTTAGATGGGTTTTTATATAGATATTGAGAAGAAATTTGTAGAAATTTGAGTTTAAATGTAGAGATTTTGATTTTGAAAATGAGGGTTTGGTATAGAGAGAGAAAGTGGTGATTTGGGTTGATTTAGGATGGATTATGAAAGATTTATGGTGTATAGATGATGGATAGATGATTTAGAGTATTTATGTAGTAATAATTTGAAGTTGGTTTGAATTTTCAAAGCATGAGATGTGTAGAAATGGAGAAAATTCGTGGGTTGTGAAGATGGTGAAGGAGATGTGTATATAAAGCTGTCGAGTCGACTCAGTGAAAATGAAGGGAGTCGACTGGGTCAGGGAGTCGGCTCCATGGGTACATGGGGAGTCGACTCCATGGGCATTTTTACATGGATTTGTCAATTTTTCACCAAGAAAAGACTTTGCTTGCTAAACCAACATTAATCAAGCATACTACAACATAAAAGAACTTGTTAAATACCATAATAACATGTAAAGTTAATACAATTAAAATTAAACAATTATTTAAAAATAAATTGGTATAAATGATGTATGCTCAAATATAAGCTTTATCAATTTTTTTTTTTTTTTTTTTGAACTTTTTGGAATAACCTAGATATCACAAGCTCTAGTCATACCAAGTTCACGTCGAATAGTACAAAATCGGTCATCCGAAAGTGGTTTAGTAAAAATATCCGCAAATTGCGATTCGGTGCCAACGAATTCAATATCAACATCACCTTTTTGCACATGATCACGAATAAAATGATATCTTATCTCAATGTGCTTAGTACGTGAGTGTTGTATGGGGTTCTTGGTCAAGCTAATAGCACTTGTGTTGTCACATTTTATGGGAATGTGGCTAAGACTAATTCCAAAGTCCTCTAGTTGTTGTTTAATGTACAAAGTTTGAGCACAACAACTTCCGGCCGCCACATATTCGGCTTCGGCCGTTGAAAGGGCCACCGAATTTTGTTTCTTGCTTGACCAAGATACTAGTGCGTGTCCTAGAGAATGACAAGTGCCACTAGTGCTTTTCCTATCGATTTTGCAACCGGCAAAATCCGCGTCCGAATAACTTATTAAGTCAAAGTTATTTTCTCTTGGGTACCACAAACCCAATGAACTAGTACCGGAAAGATAACGTAATATCCGTTTTACGGCTAGTAGTGTGATTCTTTAGGATCCGCTTGGAATCGTGCACAAAGACAAACACTAAACATAATATCCGGCCTAGATGCCGTTAAATATAATAAGCTACCAATCATACCTCGATATTTCTTGATATCCACACTCTTACCTTTCTCGTCCTTGTCTAGCTTCAAAGTGGAGCTCATAGGAGTGTTCATGGACTTTGCGCCTTCCATGTCGAATTTCTTCAAAAGCTCCTTCACATACTTCTCTTGATTAATGAAAATGCCTTCTTTGCATTGTTTCACTTGTAATCCAAGGAAGTAGTTCATCTCTCCCATCATGCTCATTTCGAATTCCTTTTGCATACATGTGGAAAAATCCTTACACAAATTCTCGTTAGTAGAACCAAATATAATATCATCAACATAAATTTGTACAAGTAGCATGTCATTATCATGATTTTTAATAAATAAGGTAGTATCAATTTTACCTCTAACAAAATCATTCTTAATTAGAAATGAACTTAATCTATCATACCATGCTCTAGGTGCTTGTTTTAACCCATATAAAGCTTTAGACAATTTAAATACATAATCCGGATAAATATGATTTTCAAAACCGGGAGGTTGTTTCACATAAACTTCTTCTTCAATAAAACCATTCAAGAAAGCACTTTTCACATCCATTTGATATAATTTGAAATTCTTAAAACATGAATAAGCAAGTAGCATGCGAATAGCTTCTAGACGTGCAACGGGTGCATATGTTTCTTCATAATCAATGCCCTCCTCTTGATTGTATCCTTGGGCAACAAGTCTAGCTTTATTTCTAACAATTATGCCACTTTCATCCTTTTTGTTTCGAAATACCCATTTCGTACCAATAATGGTGTGATTTTTAGGTTTGGGAACAAGTGTCCATACTTTGTTTCTTTCAAATTGATTGAGCTCTTCTTGCATAGCCATCATCCAAGATTCATCTTGTTCGGCTTCATTTATGTTTTTAGGCTCATATTGAGAAACAAATGCCACATTATTGCATACATTTCTTAAAGATGATCTAGTCATAACCCTACTAGATGGTTCTCCAAGAATTTGATCAATAGGGTGGTTGGATACAAATTTCCAACTCCTAGGTAAATCATTCGAGTTTTGCTCGTTTGTATTTTCTAATTCCTTAGGAGGAATTTGAGTACTCGAGGTTTCTTCCTTAGATGTATCATTAATTTGAATATCCGAAACTTTTTGGATAATTTCAACATCATCATCGGAACAAGCTATGGGTGAAAAAGGATTCGTTTCATCAAATACAACATGCATAGATTCTTGGACAACTAAACTTTTCTTGTTAAAAACTCTATATGCTTTACTATTGGTGGCATATCCAAGAAAAATTCCTTCATCGGATTTAGCATCAAATTTTCCTAAGTGATCACGATCATTTAAAATAAAGCATTTACAACCAAAAACTTTAAAATATGCAATACTAGGTTTCTTGTCATTCCATAACTCATAAGGAGTCTTATCTAGCTTTTTACGAATAATAGTACGATTAATCACATAGCATGCGGTGTTAACGGCTTCCGCCCACAAATATTCCGGTAAGGAATGTTCATTTAGCATGGTTCTAGACATCTCTTGAAGAGATCTATTTTTCCTCTCAACAACACCATTTTGTTGAGGAGTTCTAGGTGCCGAAAAATTATGATCAATGCCATGCTCATCACAAAAGTTCTCAATATCAACATTGTCAAATTCTCTACCTCTATCACTTCGAACATGCACAATAGAAACACCTTTTTCATTTTGAACTTTTCTACAAAATTTGGCGAAAATATGTGGGTTTCACTTTTATGAGAAAGAAAGAACACCCAAGTAAATCTAGTATAGTCATCAACAATAACAAAAGTATATAATTTACCACCCATACTAGCAACCGAAGTTGGACCAAATAGGTCAAGATGCAACATATCAAGAAGTCTAGATGTAGTAATATCTTTCTTATATTTAAAAGAAGATTTATGTTGTTTACCAAGTTGACATGCATCACAAATTTTATCTTTAGCAAATTTGGTTTGAGGTAATCCTCTAACAAGCTCTTTCTTAGACAAATTATGAATTAAGTCCATATTAGCATGTCCTAGTCGTCTATGCCATAGCCAAGATATATCATTAATGGCGGACAAACATTTAACATCTTGTTGTGATAAATCATCTAGTTCAAGAGTATACACATTGTTATTTCTATATGCAATAAATAGAATGGAATCATCACTAACATTTTTAACAATACAACGATCGGATTTAAAAGTTACTTCATAACCTTTATCACATAGTTGACTAATACTAAGCAAATTATGTTTCAAACCATCAACTAACAAAACATTATCAATGCATGCGGAAAACTTACCAACCTTACCTATACCAATGATTTTTCCCTTGGCATTGTCTCCGAAAGTCACATTCCCTCCTTTCTTGGGAATAAGACTTAAGAAGTTGTTCTTGTCTCCCGTCATGTGTTTTGAGCAACCACTATCCAATAACCACTTCGTTTTGCTTCCTTTTGCTTTCAAGCATACCTACACCATAACTTTAAGTAACTTCTCCTTTGGTACCCAAAATGTGTTGGGTCCCTTCGGGTTAGGAAACATAATGGTTCCTTTTGGAACCCAAGCAAGCATCCTCTTAGGAAAACATTTATTCCGATAAAAACAATGATCCACATGATGGGTGTTTCTACCACAATAGGAGCAAAGATGAGTGGGATCATGTGGTGTGTATGTTTTGAAAAAGTTTTTATAATCTTTTTGGTTATCCATTTGGTTATAACCTAAACCGGCTTTGTCGAAAACACACCTTTGTATTCCTAATATTTTATCCAAGTTTTCCTTTCCTTTGGTGAACTTGGCTAAACTATTGGTTAGGTCATCCACTTGATCTTTTAATTTGATATTTTCTAACGCAAGTGTATTTGGAGTCTCTTTCTCCTTTTCTTTCTTCAAAGTTATGTTTTCATTTTTCAAAAACATATTTTCCTTCTCAAGATTATCATATTTGCTAGAAATAATCAAATTTCCTTTTTGAGATTTGCATACATTTTAGACAAATTTTTGAACTTTTTATGCAATTTCTCAAACATATCATATAGTTCTTCATAGTCATTTTCATCATGTATATCATTATTAATAGAGGAATTATCATCACTAGATGAGTCATAAGAAGAATGTACCTCGTCATCTCTAGCCATGAGACAAAGATTTGCCGTTTCTTCGTCGCTTGAATCGGCATTGGATTCACCTTCTTCCGAATCACTCCAAGTCCCTTTGAGTGCATGTCTCACTTGTTTGAAAGCTTTGTCTCTCTTATCTCTTCTTTCTTTCCTTCTAACCGGACAATTTGTTTTGAAATGTCCCGGTTCATGGCAATGAAAGCATTTCTTTTCTTCCTCATTATCAACTTTTGGTTGAGTAGATCGGTCATTGTTTCTTCTTGATGAGGGATCAAAGTTGTTTCCTTTCCCTTGAAACTTTTTCTTCTTGGCTAGAAATTTCATGAACTTTCTAGAGAGAAGAGCCATATCATCATCTTCTATCATTGATTCCTCATCATCACCCAATTGAGTTGCTTTAAGGGCTAGTGACCTTTTGGCTTTTGAGTCACTTTCTTCTTCTCTTGCCAACTCCTTCTCATGGGTTTTAAGTGAACCCAAGAGTTCATCCATGCTTAGCGTTTTGAGATTTTTGGCTTCTTGAATAGCCGTAACTTTCGGTCTCCACTTCTTGGGAAGAGTTCTAAGGATTTTTCGGATCTTGTCTTCATTTGAGTATTCCTTTCCAAGAAGATCTAAAGCATTAGTAATAATAGAGAACCTACTATACATAGAAGCAATTGTTTCATTAGGCTCCATTTTAAATAATTCATAGTCATGAACGAGCATGTTAATATTATCATCTTTAACTTGTGAAGTTCCTTCATAAGTAACTTCCAATTTATCCCAAATTTCCTTGGCGGATTTACAACTAGAGATTTTGTTGTATTCATCTATAGTCAATGCACAATGAAGAGCGTTTAAGGCTTTAGCATTAAATTGGATTTTCCTAATATCATTCTCATCATATTCGGAAATAGATTTGGGTGAAACTATACCCTTATCATCGGTTTTGGTAATTTGATAGGGTCCGATTAATGTGACTTTCCATTGTTCAAAATCACTAGCTTGGAGAAAAGTGCACATACGACTTTTCCAATAACTATAGTTTTTGCCATCAAATAGAGGCGGTCTAGTAGTGGAAGATCCTTCGTTGATACCGGTTCCTTGATAAATAGACATGATCGTAAACTCTAAGATCGTTAGATCAAAACAAGAGTACAACCTCTGATACCAATTGTAGGTCGGATTACAACCCTAGAGGGGGGGTGAATAGGGTTTTTAAAACTTAATGCGGAATTTAGAAACTTTTCGAAAATATTTAAGAAAAACAATTTGCTAAACAAATTTATCAAGGAATGTAAGCAAATAAACAACACAAGAGCAAATAATCAAACAATCTCAAAGCAAGTAATAATGTAGTAATTAAATAGAGAGATTGAGTAAGAAAGATTAAACCAATCGAAGTCCAAGATTTTTTGTCCACACGGTTCGGCGTTCCCCTAGTCCGCGCTCGGTTAGTTCCCCGAGAATTTCCACTATAACCGATCTCCTTCCGGGTGAAGACCAAACCTCTACAAGTGTATTCTTATCACACACTCTCACAAGTATTGAAAACACCTTCAATACTTTCACAAGATAACCCTCTTGCTAATTCTATGAGATACACCTCTCACAAAAATGATTTGAACAAGTTTTGGTGACAAACACCAATGTACAATAGCTCTCGTGTATAATGAATTACAATTGAAGCTCACACTAAGAGATATCAAAATTGATCAATGAATATTAGCTCAAAGAATGAAAGGATTGATCAATAAATAGCTTATATACTTGAATAATGAAGATATGTGTAAAATGAGTTTATATGATCATTCAAGTTGTTAAAAATGAGTTTAAGAACTCATATTTATAGGTGGAAAAAGATTGTAGCCGTTTGTAGTGGATAAATAATTAATTGGGCCGAAATTGCACATTTAGCGAAGTTCCAACGGCTAGTTTTTGCTGAGGGAGTCGGCTCCCTGAGACTTCATGGAGTCGGCTCCATGACATTTCCAGGAGGGAGTCGGCTCCATCATTTTCATGGAGTCGGCTACATGGCACTGGTTTTGGGGATTTTGTGCAATTTTCCAACTTTTGCATTTTGGCTCCAAATTTGATTTTAATGCTTGGGGAATGTCAAAAATAGGTTTCCAAGACTTCTAAAATAGTTTTTGTGCCAAAAATCATTTATATAAAATTATAATGAATTATTCAAGATGACTAGTTTTCGGTAAAATATGTTTTCAAGGATAAAATTAGTTTTGATCAATCTTGTCATGGTTAAAGCTTTCTATGAGCTATATAAATGATCAATGATACCTTTTACATAAAATCTAAGCACTCACTTAATATATAAATGCTTCGGTCTTCGTGATGCTTGAATTTCTTGCGTGTATCTTCACTTGATTGATGCTCTTGGTTCTTTCTTGTTCTTGTTAGCTTGTAGGGCATGTTGAGATCATATTTGACTTTGTAAATCACTTGTGAATCTCTAAAGTTGATTTCTTGTGAATGAATGGCCGTTGTAGGGCTTGTGTGAGAATATGATTGCTTCGGTTTGACGTTACACTTGGTCGGAAGGTGTTTCGGTTAAAGTGGCTATTATCATTGAACAACCGAGTTAAATAACACAATATTAACTTATTGTAATTATCAAAATAAGATTAATTGACTTTAAGGTCAACAATCTCCCCTTTTTGATGATGACAATAGAGTTAATGTGTGTTTAAAAAAACAGATATAAAATATAAGCATATGAATAATATGCTCCCCCTAAATAGGTGCATATATAAAAATTATACAAGTAATTAATGAAATGAAAGGTACTTGCATAGATAGTGAAGTTCAAATTTAAACAAATAAAACACACTTCGAAGTTCTTGATAAGCATTAAACGAACTTAATAGTTCTTAAACAAGCATAAAGAAAATAACCATAGCATAATAAAGATAAACATAGAAAATAAAAGAGTGTGTACCATTCTCACTCATGACACACACAACACACATATGCTTCTCCCCCTTTTTCTTCATCAAAAAGGTGGGAATCACTCTTGTGGAGGCGGCGGCGGAGGTTGATCCCATGGTTGCCAACCCGGAAAGATGTAGTCCGGATGGTAGTGTTGAAACGCCGTTTCAATCCGGTTGAACCGATGATGCATTTCTTGACGAGTATTGGTCAAGTTGATGTTGAGGTTGTTGATTGCATCCATGATTTGATCATGGCGGTTCATAGCTCTTGGTTGGCGAAGAGGAGATTGATGTGGGGATTCTTGGTCTTCTTCTTGTTCATCTTCCTCGTCGTCATCGGATTGTTCTATGTCATTTGGATCGTTAGGAATCCACCGACCATTTTCCAAGTGATAGTGCATGAGATGGAATACCCGTTCCGAGTATATGTCATGTTCCGAAAGTTCATACCCATCCGTCTCGTCGTCCAATGGAATATCAAAGTGCTTGAAGAGACGAGTCAAAACCATACCAAAGCCGAGTCCTCTATTTCCATGGCTCATGATCTCATAAAATTTATCAAAGATTAGACTAGCAAAATCAAGTTTATGAAAACTTTGGATTGCCCATGTAAGAAAGAGATCAAGATTGGTCATTTTGGAGTGACTACCCGTTCGTGGCAAAAGGCAATAGGTTAAGATGTGGTGAATGAGACGAGCATGAAGAGTAAGCATAGCAACCGAGATTCTATCATCCCAATTTCCTCCAACATTTCTAAAACGTCTTTTTAAAAGACTAGAACATTATTTTGGCGGGTGTAACCGAAAATGCCTTCAAAATTTGAATTAACAATAGTAGAGTTTTGACGATCAAAGCCAAAAATACGAGCAATATCATCTATGGAGAAAGTGATTAAAGTTCCTTTAACAAGTGTTCTAAGACGGGTTTTATCAACTTCCCCTTCGTTGGTAATTGGGTGATGTAAATTTGCATAGAATAGCCTCACCAATCGAGGATAGATATCCTCCTTTATGCATAAGAAATTTAGGATTCCTTGCCTACGGAATACATGCGTAATACGTAAATCATTTTCAGAAAACAACACTTGATCGAAGAGTTTACCTTCGATTATTGCTCGATTTGCAAAATCATTGTGAAAACGGGCTTCAAGCTCATGGGTGAGGAAGAGAGGAGGCAAATCACCTTGCCCCGGTTGAGGAATATTTTCCGGTCCACGAGTACGTCTCCTTGTATTTCTTCTAGAGTGAGAAGCCATAGAAATGTGAAATGGTGGGTTTGAGGGTTTTGAAGATTTTAAGGAAAATTTGAAAATTTGAATTTTTAGGAGTGTAAAAATGAAGTGAGGTTGAGGAAATAAGGTTTAGATGGGTTTTTATATAGATATTGAGAAGAAATTTGTAGAAATTTGAGTTTAAATGTAGAGATTTTGATTTTGAAAATGAGGGTTTGGTATAGAGAGAGAAAGTGGTGATTTGGGTTGATTTAGGATGGATTATGAAAGATTTATGGTGTATAGATGATGGATAGATGATTTAGAGTATTTATGTAGTAATAATTTGAAGTTGGTTTGAATTTTCAAAGCATGAGATGTGTAGAAATGGAGAAAATTCGTGGGTTGTGAAGATGGTGAAGGAGATGTGTATATAAAGCTGTCGAGTCGACTCAGTGAAAATGAAGGGAGTCGACTGGGTCAGGGAGTCGGCTCCATGGGTACATGGGGAGTCGACTCCATGGGCATTTTTACATGGATTTGTCAATTTTTCACCAAGAAAAGACTTTGCTTGCTAAACCAACATTAATCAAGCATACTACAACATAAAAGAACTTGTTAAATACCATAATAACATGTAAAGTTAATACAATTAAAATTAAACAATTATTTAAAAATAAATTGGTATAAATGATGTATGCTCAAATATAAGCTTTATCAATTTTTTTTTTTTTTTTTTTTTGAACTTTTTGGAATAACCTAGATATCACAAGCTCTAGTCATACCAAGTTCACGTCGAATAGTACAAAATCGGTCATCCGAAAGTGGTTTAGTAAAAATATCCGCAAATTGCGATTCGGTGCCAACGAATTCAATATCAACATCACCTTTTTGCACATGATCACGAATAAAATGATATCTTATCTCAATGTGCTTAGTACGTGAGTGTTGTATGGGGTTCTTGGTCAAGCTAATAGCACTTGTGTTGTCACATTTTATGGGAATGTGGCTAAGACTAATTCCAAAGTCCTCTAGTTGTTGTTTAATGTACAAAGTTTGAGCACAACAACTTCCGGCCGCCACATATTCGGCTTCGGCCGTTGAAAGGGCCACCGAATTTTGTTTCTTGCTTGACCAAGATACTAGTGCGTGTCCTAGAAAATGACAAGTGCCACTAGTGCTTTTCCTATCGATTTTGCAACCGGCAAAATCCGCGTCCGAATAACTTATTAAGTCAAAGTTATTTTCTCTTGGGTACCACAAACCCAATGAACTAGTACCGGAAAGATAACGTAATATCCGTTTTACGGCTAGTAGGTGTGATTCTTTAGGATCCGCTTGGAATCGTGCACAAAGACAAACACTAAACATAATATCCGGCCTAGATGCCGTTAAATATAATAAGCTACCAATCATACCTCGATATTTCTTGATATCCACACTCTTACCTTTCTCGTCCTTGTCTAGCTTCAAAGTGGAGCTCATAGGAGTGTTCATGGACTTTGCGCCTTCCATGTCGAATTTCTTCAAAAGCTCCTTCACATACTTCTCTTGATTAATGAAAATGCCTTCTTTGCATTGTTTCACTTGTAATCCAAGGAAGTAGTTCATCTCTCCCATCATGCTCATTTCGAATTCCTTTTGCATACATGTGGAAAAATCCTTACACAAATTCTCGTTAGTAGAACCAAATATAATATCATCAACATAAATTTGTACAAGTAGCATGTCATTATCATGATTTTTAATAAATAAGGTAGTATCAATTTTACCTCTAACAAAATCATTCTTAATTAGAAATGAACTTAATCTATCATACCATGCTCTAGGTGCTTGTTTTAACCCATATAAAGCTTTAGACAATTTAAATACATAATCCGGATAAATATGATTTTCAAAACCGGGAGGTTGTTTCACATAAACTTCTTCTTCAATAAAACCATTCAAGAAAGCACTTTTCACATCCATTTGATATAATTTGAAATTCTTAAAACATGAATAAGCAAGTAGCATGCGAATAGCTTCTAGACGTGCAACGGGTGCATATGTTTCTTCATAATCAATGCCCTCCTCTTGATTGTATCCTTGGGCAACAAGTCTAGCTTTATTTCTAACAATTATGCCACTTTCATCCTTTTTGTTTCGAAATACCCATTTCGTACCAATAATGGTGTGATTTTTAGGTTTGGGAACAAGTGTCCATACTTTGTTTCTTTCAAATTGATTGAGCTCTTCTTGCATAGCCATCATCCAAGATTCATCTTGTTCGGCTTCATTTATGTTTTTAGGCTCATATTGAGAAACAAATGCCACATTATTGCATACATTTCTTAAAGATGATCTAGTCATAACCCTACTAGATGGTTCTCCAAGAATTTGATCAATAGGGTGGTTGGATACAAATTTCCAACTCCTAGGTAAATCATTCGAGTTTTGCTCGTTTGTATTTTCTAATTCCTTAGGAGGAATTTGAGTACTCGAGGTTTCTTCCTTAGATGTATCATTAATTTGAATATCCGAAACTTTTTGGATAATTTCAACATCATCATCGGAACAAGCTATGGGTGAAAAAGGATTCGTTTCATCAAATACAACATGCATAGATTCTTGGACAACTAAACTTTTCTTGTTAAAAACTCTATATGCTTTACTATTGGTGGCATATCCAAGAAAAATTCCTTCATCGGATTTAGCATCAAATTTTCCTAAGTGATCACGATCATTTAAAATAAAGCATTTACAACCAAAAACTTTAAAATATGCAATACTAGGTTTCTTGTCATTCCATAACTCATAAGGAGTCTTATCTAGCTTTTTACGAATAATAGTACGATTAATCACATAGCATGCGGTGTTAACGGCTTCCGCCCACAAATATTCCGGTAAGGAATGTTCATTTAGCATGGTTCTAGACATCTCTTGAAGAGATCTATTTTTCCTCTCAACAACACCATTTTGTTGAGGAGTTCTAGGTGCCGAAAAATTATGATCAATGCCATGCTCATCACAAAAGTTCTCAATATCAACATTGTCAAATTCTCTACCTCTATCACTTCGAACATGCACAATAGAAACACCTTTTTCATTTTGAACTTTTCTACAAAATTTGGCGAAAATATGTGGGGTTTCACTTTTATGAGAAAGAAAGAACACCCAAGTAAATCTAGTATAGTCATCAACAATAACAAAAGTATATAATTTACCACCCATACTAGCAACCGAAGTTGGACCAAATAGGTCAAGATGCAACATATCAAGAAGTCTAGATGTAGTAATATCTTTCTTATATTTAAAAGAAGATTTATGTTGTTTACCAAGTTGACATGCATCACAAATTTTATCTTTAGCAAATTTGGTTTGAGGTAATCCTCTAACAAGCTCTTTCTTAGACAAATTATGAATTAAGTCCATATTAGCATGTCCTAGTCGTCTATGCCATAGCCAAGATATATCATTAATGGCGGACAAACATTTAACATCTTGTTGTGATAAATCATCTAGTTCAAGAGTATACACATTGTTATTTCTATATGCAATAAATAGAATGGAATCATCACTAACATTTTTAACAATACAACGATCGGATTTAAAAGTTACTTCATAACCTTTATCACATAGTTGACTAATACTAAGCAAATTATGTTTCAAACCATCAACTAACAAAACATTATCAATGCATGCGGAAAACTTACCAACCTTACCTATACCAATGATTTTTCCTTGGCATTGTCTCCGAAAGTCACATTCCCTCCTTTCTTGGGAATAAGACTTAAGAAGTTGTTCTTGTCTCCCGTCATGTGTTTTGAGCAACCACTATCCAAGAACCACTTCGTTTTGCTTCCTTTTGCTTTCAAGCATACCTACACCATAACTTTAAGTAACTTCTCCTTTGGTACCCAAAATGTGTTGGGTCCCTTCGGGTTAGCAAACATAATGGTTCCTTTTGGAACCCAAGCAAGCATCCTCTTAGGAAAACATTTATTCCGATAAAAACAATGATCCACATGATGGGTGTTTCTACCACAATAGGAGCAAAGATGAGTGGGATCATGTGGTGTGTATGTTTTGAAAAAGTTTTTATAATCTTTTTGGTTATCCATTTGGTTATAACCTAAACCGGCTTTGTCGAAAACACACCTTTGTATTCCTAATATTTTATCCAAGTTTTCCTTTCCTTTGGTGAACTTGGCTAAACTATTGGTTAGGTCATCCACTTGATCTTTTAATTTGATATTTTCTAACGCAAGTGTATTTGGAGTCTCTTTCTCCTTTTCTTTCTTCAAAGTTATGTTTTCATTTTTCAAAAACATATTTTCCTTCTCAAGATTATCATATTTGCTAGAAATAATCAAATTTTCCTTTTTGAGATTTGCATACATTTTAGACAAATTTTTGAACTTTTTATGCAATTTCTCAAACATATCATATAGTTCTTCATAGTCATTTTCATCATGTATATCATTATTAATAGAGGAATTATCATCACTAGATGAGTCATAAGAAGAATGTACCTCGTCATCTCTAGCCATGAGACAAAGATTTGCCGTTTCTTCGTCGCTTGAATCGGCATTGGATTCACCTTCTTCCGAATCACTCCAAGTCCCTTTGAGTGCATGTCTCACTTGTTTGAAAGCTTTGTCTCTCTTATCTCTTCTTTCTTTCCTTCTAACCGGACAATTTGTTTTGAAATGTCCCGGTTCATGGCAATGAAAGCATTTCTTTTCTTCCTCATTATCAACTTTTGGTTGAGTAGATCGGTCATTGTTTCTTCTTGATGAGGGATCAAAGTTGTTTCCTTTCCCTTGAAACTTTTTCTTCTTGGCTAGAAATTTCATGAACTTTCTAGAGAGAAGAGCCATATCATCATCTTCTATCATTGATTCCTCATCATCACCCAATTGAGTTGCTTTAAGGGCTAGTGACCTTTTGGCTTTTGAGTCACTTTCTTCTTCTCTTGCCAACTCCTTCTCATGGGTTTTAAGTGAACCCAAGAGTTCATCCATGCTTAGCGTTTTGAGATTTTTGGCTTCTTGAATAGCCGTAACTTTCGGTCTCCACTTCTTGGGAAGAGTTCTAAGGATTTTTCGGATCTTGTCTTCATTTGAGTATTCCTTTCCAAGAAGATCTAAAGCATTAGTAATAATAGAGAACCTACTATACATAGAAGCAATTGTTTCATTAGGCTCCATTTTAAATAATTCATAGTCATGAACGAGCATGTTAATATTATCATCTTTAACTTGTGAAGTTCCTTCATAAGTAACTTCCAATTTATCCCAAATTTCCTTGGCGGATTTACAACTAGAGATTTTGTTGTATTCATCTATAGTCAATGCACAATGAAGAGCGTTTAAGGCTTTAGCATTAAATTGGATTTTCCTAATATCATTCTCATCATATTCGGAAATAGATTTGGGTGAAACTATACCCTTATCATCGGTTTTGGTAATTTGATAGGGTCCGATTAATGTGACTTTCCATTGTTCAAAATCACTAGCTTGGAGAAAAGTGCACATACGACTTTTCCAATAACTATAGTTTTTGCCATCAAATAGAGGCGGTCTAGTAGTGGAAGATCCTTCGTTGATACCGGTTCCTTGATAAATAGACATGATCGTAAACTCTAAGATCGTTAGATCAAAACAAGAGTACAACCTCTGATACCAATTGTAGGTCGGATTACAACCCTAGAGGGGGGGTGAATAGGGTTTTTAAAACTTAATGCGGAATTTAGAAACTTTTCGAAAATATTTAAGAAAAACAATTTGCTAAACAAATTTATCAAGGAATGTAAGCAAATAAACAATACAAGAGCAAATAATCAAACAATCTCAAAGCAAGTAATAATGTAGTAATTAAATAGAGAGATTGAGTAAGAAAGATTAAACCAATCGAAGTCCAAGATTTTTTGTCCACACGGTTCGGCGTTCCCCTAGTCCGCGCTCGGTTAGTTCCCCGAGAATTTCCACTATAACCGATCTCCTTCCGGGTGAAGACCAAACCTCTACAAGTGTATTCTTATCACACACTCTCACAAGTATTGAAAACACCTTCAATACTTTCACAAGATAACCCTCTTGCTAATTCTATGAGATACACCTCTCACAAAAATGATTTGAACAAGTTTTGGTGACAAACACCAATGTACAATAGCTCTCGTGTATAATGAATTACAATTGAAGCTCACACTAAGAGATATCAAAATTGATCAATGAATATTAGCTCAAAGAATGAAAGGATTGATCAATAAATAGCTTATATACTTGAATAATGAAGATATGTGTAAAATGAGTTTATATGATCATTCAAGTTGTTAAAAATGAGTTTAAGAACTCATATTTATAGGTGGAAAAAGATTGTAGCCGTTTGTAGTGGATAAATAATTAATTGGGCCGAAATTGCACATTTAGCGAAGTTCCAACGGCTAGTTTTTGCTGAGGGAGTCGGCTCCCTGAGACTTCATGGAGTCGGCTCCATGACATTTCCAGGAGGGAGTCGGCTCCATCATTTTCATGGAGTCGGCTACATGGCACTGGTTTTGGGGATTTTGTGCAATTTTCCAACTTTTGCATTTTGGCTCCAAATTTGATTTTAATGCTTGGGGAATGTCAAAAATAGGTTTCCAAGACTTCTAAAATAGTTTTTGTGCCAAAAATCATTTATATAAAATTATAATGAATTATTCAAGATGACTAGTTTTCGGTAAAATATGTTTTCAAGGATAAAATTAGTTTTGATCAATCTTGTCATGGTTAAAGCTTTCTATGAGCTATATAAATGATCAATGATACCTTTTACATAAAATCTAAGCACTCACTTAATATATAAATGCTTCGGTCTTCGTGATGCTTGAATTTCTTGCGTGTATCTTCACTTGATTGATGCTCTTGGTTCTTTCTTGTTCTTGTTAGCTTGTAGGGCATGTTGAGATCATATTTGACTTTGTAAATCACTTGTGAATCTCTAAAGTTGATTTCTTGTGAATGAATGGCCGTTGTAGGGCTTGTGTGAGAATATGATTGCTTCGGTTTGACGTTACACTTGGTCGGAAGGTGTTTCGGTTAAAGTGGCTATTATCATTGAACAACCGAGTTAAATAACACAATATTAACTTATTGTAATTATCAAAATAAGATTAATTGACTTTAAGGTCAACAAGCATCATCACCAACAATTGATTAAGTATAACAACTTTGTTTTAAGGTTGGGTGAAACCAAAGTCCCTTAAAGCGAGTAAACCCAGTACACCAGAGATGAATTATTAAGTGTAGAAACATTGGTCAATCTATCATTTACTCGTTAAGTGAATTTACAAAAAATGTTGCCCCGCTTTGCAGGTTCCTAACCATCCTATACTAAAAATAAGGCAGCTAACATAGTAAGCATTGTGTAAAGGTGAAAAAAAACAACTCACATTGCCCTTGTGATTTGGCATACCCATTGAGGTAGATAATTCAAAATTAATAAGGCAAAGTTAGTTACTACGCTAATTTGAGGCAACTAAAATAACTTAAGTTAAGAAGTGAAAAGAGGTTTCGTGTTATCTCATAAGTTACTGCCCATTTACCATTGTGCAAAGGATTATGGTAGTAATTGATGTTACCAACATACAAGCTCATACCATCAGCAACTTAATTTGTTTCCTTTATAATTGCATCTACCCTAACAACAAATATGTCATCATCATATTTCATAATATAATTTGTAGCTCTAATACGTACCTTCAACCAATCAAAATTAAACATCAAATGAGTTATCTCTGGTTATAAAGCTAAGTTAACAAATTGTAAATACTTCACCCACCCCATATTCACATATTGCAACAGTTTTCAAAACAACGAGGTCGTAATTATCCATATGAGGAACTACTACAATGTCACCGAAGAAGTTAGCCTCGTTCATTAGCTCCACATTCACTTCCTTTCTTCCATTATGTCCAAAAAAAATGAAATTAACTTACCCACCTAAAATTCACAATAAAAAAAATTAACTTTATTAGATCATCAATTTCTTTACCAACTAATGTTACGAAAAAAAGGGGCCACAATGCTTGAAGATTGGATGAGCCTATGCTGCATCCAAGATTTCCTCATAGCCATCCTCTTAACAAAATGGTTGCCAGCCGAAAGAATACCAATGAACATTTCAACAGGCCCTTCTGGAAGAGGTGGGGCCTTCCATCTGTTTGACATGTCAAGAAGTCAGCATTGATAATTATGAATTCAAAATTTGAATTCAACAATATCTTAAATTTTAGCAATAACTACATTTTTAGGATAATTATAAGTTTGGACATTAATTAAACAAAATGGCCTAGAGTTACAAGAGGGTAATACATCCATTATTGAAAAAAAAAGTAATAATATTAGACCCATTATAAAGGGTGTTGGTGTTAAAAACTAGAAGGTTGTTTTCAGCGCCACGCAGTCAATTGATTATAACAAATGATTAGAGTAATAAAGGGGAAATTGTTGAATTTAAGAGAGTCAATGATTTATAAAGGATGTTGGCCTCGTATGAAGATACGGGTTAATCATCCCTTGTGGAATGGAGCTCGGAGCTTGATTTACCTTGTATTAACAATAGATTCACAAGTGTACAAACTCACAAAAGTCTCTCTAGTCACTTTACTTTCTTAATATTACAGTAGGATTAGGGAGCTAAGCTAACACTAGTTCAGTCTCTCGTAGAAAGAAGCTCGAAAACTAACTGTTTAACCTTGCCTGCACCTATCTGTACTTGTTAATAATGTATATTTTTTCTCTTGCTCTTCTTAATTGGAAAACCTTGCTATCGCTTGGTTGCTGGGAGAAATAAATGCCTCTTGTATATATATGACTGGAGGAGACGTGTAGCCAGAGCTCCTAGAGCAAGTCTGGAGCCATGCTTTTATCAGTACCAACTATGACCTTACTTCTCCATGAATTTCGGTGCATTAAATGCGGTTGGTGTGCATTTAATGAAGGTGAGGAGAGTTTTGCGCACTCTGCAGAGCAGGTGACAGTCGTCCATGCTTTTAGCACCACTCTAGCAGAGTGGTTAGGCAGGAGGAGAGAGAGCGCTTCGGAGCTCGCCGAAAGAGCTTAAGAGCTCGGGTCTCACAATTTGGCCTACGTAATTGACCCTTGAGCGGGTACCTAGCCTTCGAGGTGCTCCATTCTTCTTACAAAATCATAATAGGGCTCCTCCGAGCTCCTTATACAAAAAAAGGCGCGATAACTAACGTGGACGGCCACGTGTCAGCTCGAGATTGGTGAGATAAATTGAATCATTAATTTGCACAATCAAAGGGTATTAAATAAAAATAATATATAGAAAGATGGCCAAGTAAAAAGGACATATAAAAAAATTATATTTTATATTATGTCAGCCAAAAAAATAAAAAAAAAATGTAACTTAATATGTCTTTCTCAAAATTGAAAAAAAATGTAACTTAGTATGTTTAGCAAAACATTAAAAAAATGTAACTTAATACATCTGATAGTAAATTGAAAAAAATGTAGTTTAATGTCTACCAAAAATAGAAAAATATAACTTAATATGTCTGATTGCTATTATAGGAGAATTATGCCTCAGACATATTTGCAGATTCAGTTTCATATTATGTCTAGCTAGTTTGAGATATTTACATTCTTTAACTTTTTTTGAATAATTCTTACATTATCTTCTTGTTTGAATTTTTTGTGATATGTGTTTAAATTGGTTTGAATTTATTTTAATTGATTTAATTTCAAATTTAATAGTATATTTAATTTCTTATATTTATCTTTAAGAAGAGTAGTATTGGAATTCAGCTTAATTAATAAAAATAATAAAATAATTAATATTTTGTCCATGATCAGAAAAGATTGTCCTTCATTACAAAAGTTGTCCTTTAAACTAAGTCTCTAAAAATATGGCCATTTATTCTAAGGACAAGCTTATAATTGTCCTTTATAATTATTTTCTATTTTTTTTTCTTTTCTAAACTCCCAAACATAGAAGAAGACCTATCGATATATTTTATTTTTACAAGAAGACGAACAAGGAGAGCCATTTTTAATTATGGAAAGGATATTTGAGAAAAAGCCATATCACAATAAAATATTTTAATGCAATAAGGGTACGATTTATTATTATAATTAATAATAAATATTAAATTAAAATTAATTGTATTGAAATTTGACATATATATATATTATGAGTAGCGTGATGATAAGTATTTTTCATTACGAATTATAGTGGTAACTCTCTAAATTCATATATTTTTGTTATATTTAATAATGATGATCTGTTAAATATTGTTATATTCACTATATATATATATAGTGAAATATAAGTTTAATGATTCACGGTCTTAAATGGAATTAGATACCCATTGGTATGATTGTAGCTCAAGTTTTAATAGTTTATATAGTTTCAACTCGTTGTGTTAGTACACTTTGTGTGTATTGAACAAGGGTAATTTGAGTTAATTGTTTTTATATTAACTATGCGAAACAATTTAAAATCCAATGGTTATTATAATTGCTTATGCTCTTAATATTGAAATAACTAATAAGTATATATATATAGTGTTTGTTATTCATTAAGAGTATGATTCATCTATAAATCAATAAACTCCGTAAATTGGATAACAACACTATATGCATGATGAATATTAATTATTGACGAAATTCACGTTTTGGTATAGGGATTAATGATAACCCTTAAGAAGTTTCTAAGTTTTGATAATGTTAAACCCTGTTTATGTTAATTTGACATGTTAAATAAGTTAAGTGGTAACTTCAAAAATTAATAAGCCAATTAAATATAATTGTCAGTAATTTAATTTAAATGATGGCTATCTATAATCTTAACGTGTGAATAATAATAATAAGCATTTAATAACAAAAAAATATGTTCGATCTATAAATAAAAAATCTGATTCCGCACTAGGGTTTTACATAAAAAATTATGTTTGATCTATACGCAATATTAAACAATTTTGATATTAGGTTTTCATCAATATCATTATCGTCTAAATCTTTACATAAGAAACATTTATCACTAAATGACCCATTCATTATTTATTCATTTTTTGGGTAAATTACACTAGTCGTAGTGCCTTTTCACTTAACCCTTAGCAAATAAAAACTCACACTATTTTTCTTTGAATTATAAATAGTATACAAATTAGCAATCTTGTTTTTATATGTATACCATATATATATATATATATATTAAGAAAGTACTATTACAAAAATACCACTAAAGTTATAATAAGTTTAATGCACATTAAGGCCTCGTTTGGTCGGGAAAGGAAGGTAGTTCTTTTCCTTTGTTTGGTAAGTACAAATTTCGGAAACACTTTCTCGAGAGAATGGAAAATAGGGGGTAAAACCATTCCTCCTAAAACACATGGGATTGATTTTTCCATGTGATTTTCAAGCATTTATTACACAAATTTTAGACAATAATATTCTTACTTAAATACTTTCCATGGTTTACCAAACACAAGAAATGAAATTTGATAGGAAATTTACTTTCCCACCTCCATGGGAAAGATAAAGGAATTGATTTCCTTTCCGTAAACCAAACGAGGCCTAAGAGTGTCTCTAATGGTATAATCAAAGTAACAATTATAATCAATTTTAACAATATTGACTAAAAACACTACCACAATGATATAATCAAATGTTAGCGACCTTTTAATCAATAACCAAATCTACTCCCTTTATATTCAAAGTTAACAACATTATTCAATAACCAAAATGAGGAACCTACTAATTTTATTGGGTAAAAAATAATCTTTTCAAATTTAAATTATCTTTCCCTCCTTTTTTTTAAACAAAATTCAAATTGATTAATTTATGATCAATCATTATAATGAACCTCACAAATTTGATTATTGAGAAAAAATAGTCATTATATTTGAGATGCCCACATTGTTAACTTTAACAACTTACTAAATGGATAATTAAAAGTAATTTTGATTATTCAATTTTAGTTATTCTATTAGAAATGCTCTAAGTATTATTCCAGCCCTATAAATATGGTAATATATATATATATATATAAACTTTTTGAATTATCAAAATTAAACCACCTTTAGCGAGATTGATATAATGCGATTTTCGAAAATGATTCAAAAGCTCTTATTTAGTCTAACAAATATACTTGTTACACTTGACAATGAAAAATTAGTTATATTAGAAGTATGATATATTCACACTACTTATTTTTAAAAAAATAATAGTTTTCACTAAAACGCTAACTTGTTTGGCTTACAACTTATATTAAATTAAAAAAACGTTTTTAATATAAATATGAATAATGATCATAAAAGTAATTTGACAAAAATAAGAGAAGTTATGTTTTATATGTTAAGATTATACTCACGTCTGGCGTAATTTTTTAGCTCAGCACGTAGATTGATTGGGTGATGTGGAGCCCCTTTATGGCGTAAGATGAAGACGGCCGTTTTTGAATAGTGAAGTCGATCTTAATAAACCAACGGGGATCTATTCCTCTAATATCATATTAGATTTTAGAGCATTCAATCCAAAACCAATTGACAATGAGTGGAGTAGCCTTATATCTTATATATTGCTTTATGAGAATCCACTATTCTGATATGGGATTGATAGTCTTAACATTATTGATAAAATCTAGATGTCACATCATTATTTTTGTTTCCATGTTTTATTTTTTAAACTTTAAAATGTTTTAACTTTTATTTTATAATTATATTTTCAATAAAAATTTATATAATTAAAATGTATTCGTCAAAATCTATAAAACAATATTCATATTCATATTCATATTCTTTCTAATTTTTAATTTTTTTTTTATGAATAATGTCAATTGCAATTTTATTGACCATACCATTAGAGATGATTTTTTAAAAAAACTTGATCATGAAGAAAAAATTTAGTGTCACATAGGAACCATATCTTTAGATCTACTTACGTATCCATATTTTTAGTAGAACTAATTAAATTAGCATCGGAGATGCTTTTGTATCATTATACAATGTGTTATCCTACTTAGCAAAATCATTGTTTGTGACATATTTGTCATACTTATCCTACCTACTATTTTTTAATACTAGGTATATTTTGGGAATCTAATTTCATTTCGACTTGATATAAAAAGATAAGAAAATAAATACAACCTAGTATTAATTTTTAAATATTTTATTCTTATTTGAATTATAAAAAATAATTATTAATATTTATGGTGGATGTATAAGGGTATGTTTGTCTCACAGGATTAAAGGCGGGATATGATTAATTAAGGGTGTTCTTAAATACACCTATATAATCCGTCTTCTCACCCTACCAAAAGTCAATATTATGTCAATCTTAACTTAAAAATTAGTTTAAGACCATTTCTTCTCAACCTAATTTCCGTACTTGTAAAAATTGCGACTAATTTGTCTTCTCACCCATTTATTTTTTTTTTTAAATTAAAAAGTTCCATTATTTCTATCAAATAATTCTACAACTCTAGCTCCTCTTGTCCCTCGCCCCATTGCTTTTCCACAAAAATACAAAATTTAAACCCAAAAAGAAAGATTAAATGACTTCGAATTAGTCTATATAAAAACCCACAGGTGATAACCATCTTCCTCCATGTACCTACATAGAATATGCAGAAAACGTACTCTTCTTTATGAACCACCCATGAGTAAACCCTACTTAAGTCCTTTCTTCAACAACAACCCTATTTTCTTCAACATGAATTTATTCAAGATTTTGACCTCTCCAATTTTGTTTCCAAAATATTTTAATAAATAATTTATTTTTATGAAAACTATTTTATTTTTCCAATTCATTATATACGTACATATAAGAGACAATAATATTATAAAAATATAAATTTTATTATTAGCTAGTGGTAATAGTTGGAGTAACTATCTTGTATTAACTAATTAATTTTTACTTTGATAAGGTGTTTCATTTTAAATAATTCGTCGCCTAAAAGTCTAAAATTATTGGTGTTGCTTTTTTTATTTTTTTTTCAAATTTACACTTTACCGTCTTTGAAATTGTCACTTATGGGGTTTGACCCTATCTCTAACTAGGATTTTTGTGAGGTCGATAATGAATTTTGTGGATATGCAATAAAAAATTAAATTTATTATTTGACTTATAAAAAATAAGTGGTATGTCGTTGGTGTGTATAAAATAGATGGGGTGGGTTTAATGTTTTCGATAAAAAATATGATGGGGTTACGTGCAAGTTTTCTTTTACTAGATGAAAAGAATATTTCTATGGGTTTATATAATATTTTCATGTCTTAGTTTTAGTGATAACGAAATTAACGTCCATATAGTGCATTCAGTAAACTCATCCCACCACTAGGGTGAATTGAAAGCTTTTTTGAAAAAATAAGTGGGATGAGAAGAAAGTATTCTCTTAATGGGGTGAAAAGACTAATTTCATGTGTTTATTTAATAATTCCCTTAATTAATCATGTCATATGTTTGTTGTCAGAAATGATATGATAGCTTTATCTTATCTAGTATTTTGTCATCATAACTAGTGTTTGGTGCAAGAATGGATATAATAACTTTATTATATTCTGCATTTGGTGCAACAATGAATAGGATACCATGTAGGATTAATAATTCCGATAATCCCCTTTTATCCCACAAGAATAGGATAAAAGTATATCACCTTTATAGATGGTATTATTTTATTTCATCATTGTCGGATAACAAAAAAATATTAATTAATTAATTAAATTATTCTTATTTAGATCTTCTTCTTAATTTGTGCCCTTCAAACAATTAATTTTATTAACGAAGTTCTCTTACAACTCAAAAGTATTGTTACTTGACTAATAAAATTCATTTTTATGTATAATGTTGTATTTTTGTTTTTTCTTTTATTTTGAAGAATTTATACAAAACTTTACACTATTTTTATTTTTAAAATAATAAGAAGGTCCAAGTCTATTATTTGTAAATCTTACAAATGCAAAAATTTACTTAATCCTTATGAATGAATAAAAAGTGCATTAGAAAGTAAATTTTTTGAATAAAATATATACCCTATTTTTAAATATTAAAAAAATGGATTTTACTGAGCTTACTTGATATTCACAAGTAAGAAAATTGCATTAACAAAAAATAAGAAAAAATCTTTTTGTGGACAAAAACTAAAATTGTGTATATTTTTTTTTATGAGAGTAAGTTGTTATATTGTTATCATCTCTGGACTTCTAATCTGGGACTGCACCAAACACACACTTTATATAACTATTTTCTAGCAAGTCTTTATCATATACAATCCTGCATAATCCTTATTCAACTAATTTTTGTCATATTTTATCTCATATAATTCTTATCCGACTAATTATAACTTTTATATCCGGCCTTTATCTTATTATATCCTATCACTTTATTCGGCTAGCTAAATGCAACCTAAGGGTTAATGGGGGAAATTGCCCCTTTTCAAATTTTAAAATTTGTTGTTTTAGTGCTAAAATTAAAAGATAATCTTACATTAATGATTGTTCTATTATTTTATTTAAGTAAAAATAATAGTAATATTAACTTTATTTCGGTGTTTGTTCTCCTCCTTTTTTGTTATAAACCCTTGAGTTTAGACTATTTAAACTCACTTATTTATTTTAGTAAAATAATGCTTTAGCGCTCTAAATTATGAGGGATTGAGCTTCGTAACTCAGCTGGTTGTTTCATTTCATGTCTAGCAAGCGCAATTTTGGGTACACACTCACCTCGTATTGCTAAAGCTCTCGGAGTTAGGGAAGCATTGAGTTGGCTCAAGAACAAGTATGTGTCGAAGGTTATTATTGAGTCAGATTCTCAGGTTTTCATTAATGCATTTTATAGCAGCAACATTGATTTTTCTTGGTTTGGTTTGTTAGTGGATGATTGCAGGTCGTTCTCTTGTGAATGACCCTCCGCCTTCCATTTTAGATGTAATTCTTGTTGATTTGGTTTAATGCATTTTTCCTTTCTTTTTAAAAAAGAATAAAAAAAATTGGTAAAAATGATAATAAAATTTATGCTCCGAAATATATTACTCTCTACCTCAATTTAATTGTCACATTTTAAAAAAATTAAAAGTTAAAGAAACATAATAATTACTGCAATAAAAAATATTTATTTTTAAAAATATCCTTTATTTTTCTTCTTATAAAAAAAGTGGCAGGATTCAAAATAAAAAAAATGTAAGAAGGTTAGAGGGTAATATTAAAAATAAAAATATTATCACAACTAATAATATATTAAATATGAAAAGTGGACAATTATTTTAAGATATTTATATAGAATAATGAACAATTAAATTGAGAAATAGGGAGTATAATTTGGATTGACGGAAGGGCGTTTGCAAAAATTTGGGTGGCTAAATAGAAGAGGGACACTTAACAGACGCAGAAGCAGAATTTGAAAATGGCGGGATCGCCGAAAGCAATAGCGAGGGAGACGTCGGCGATAGGCATTAGAAACCAGTGGGAGGTTCAATACTCTCGCTTCTTATACTATCCTCCTTCCTCCAGCACTCATCCCTCTCTCACTCCTCTTGCCAAAATCCGAAGCACAAGCGGCAACTGGATCTCTTCCTCATCATTCTCCGCCTCTCTCAAACTACTTCTTGCCGATCACTCCAATTCCCTCTCCATTCTCACCGTCACTTTCCGCCAACACATTCTCGTAAGTCCACCTTTCTACACTTCGATTGATTCTATGTAGCCTTCAACTAAAGTATTATTGATTGATCGATTGAGTTATTTAGATTTAGCACCGATACTTGCACAGACTCATTTTAATTTGCATATTTTTAAATCTAATTCAGACAATCGAATCTGGAGTTATGTGTGTGTAGGATGACTTCAATTCATAGTTCGAGTTAAAGCAGATGCCGCAGTTTATGTTTGTTTTACTTGTCCTTTAAACCTAACCTCGTTCGGATTTTGTAAAATGATTTGTTGTTTCTTAATATTTTTTGGTAACGTTGTGTTTATTTCTGGTGTTAATACTATGATCTTCACAACAGTTGCTTTCGATACTGTTCAGCTTATGTATTTTGTTGTGAACCTTTATTCTTGTTCTGATTGTGTTTGCCTTAGGCTTTTGTGCTTAAGTAGTTTGTTTGTAATGAACAAAAGCACTATACATTGCTAATCTTCTGAGAAGTTTTCAGTGGTTTGCTGTTTATATACCTCTGCATTACTAGTGAGTAGTAAGGTTCATTTTCTAGACAGGTTTGCTTATTTTTGTACAAATGAGGTGATGGACATACCTGCTCATGAGTATATATATAGATTGGTTGAATTAGTGAGATTGGCTATCCTTGCATATGTTGTAATGTTAATCCAAATGCATTGTTGTTTTATGATTGGGGCAGAATTTGCTTCAACCATTGATGATTTTGTTGGCACATGTCCTAGTTGTCAATATGCACTACCTGCAGTTCTGTATTATTTCTTACTGTATTGATTGAGCTGGCTTATTGTCCAGCTTCTAAGAATGTTGCACGAAAGTAGGTCTCAGAACAGTGCAATACATCTAAGATCTACAGTCTCAAGATCACATAACAATAGACATACTTACAAGCTGCCAAAATATATACTTTTATTGGTAGCACAGACATTCATATACAGGACCGTGTTGTGTGGGTCATTTCCATGCTACCTATGAATTTCTAACTTATTTGTGTTACCATGTGGTGAGTGTTGTCTAATAATATATGATGCATGTACATACTCTTTGGGGTTAAAGAAGTCCTGTTTAGTGACATGTTGAGCACTGATGAACTTAGGTTCCCAGTTGCCTTCTATTTTTTTCTTTGATGGATTTGTGTATGCAAATGATGATTCCACTTTAAATGCTATTTTTACTCTGCGCATTTCCCACAAGGACCAAATTTAAGGACCTTTCCGTACGAATTGGGGCTTTTGAGGGAGTGAATGGATGAGTTTTTTGATGAAACTTGGTGGAGATGATCTCCATGATTAGTGAGATCATCTACATCAAATTTCATCAAAAAATTCAACTGGGAAGTGGGTTAACTAAGAAATTGATAAAGATATACGCATTTCCGGACATATATATATATAGGGTAGCACGATGGTGGGTACATTCTACCATAGCCTATGGTGGATACCTCTTTATTTTAACACACCTGTGTTGTATTTAAGGGCGATAAACTTTGAAATATTGTTCCACTAATTATATCAATGATGTTGAATATGATAGTCACTTGATATTGTTGCAATTTGTGATAAATAGTAATGTGGTGTCACTTCTTATAGTACACATGCACACACCACATTGAATACTCACAAATTACAACACCAAAATAATCAAAATAATAATTCTAGTTTTATTTTTTTTTTAAAAAATCAAATTGAATGGTTGACTCTTATAACATCATGCAAACATAATTGAAAAGTTAAATCACCAACTTGAAACTTATAAATGTAAAAATAAAGAGATATCCACCATATGCTATGGTGGAAAGTACCCACCATGGCACTACCCTATATATATCAATTTTTTAGTTAACCCACTTTCCGGTTGAATTTTTTGATGAAATTTGGTGGATATGATCTACTAACTAGACCACCAAATT
This sequence comes from Lonicera japonica, assembly GCA_021464415.1. Taxonomy (NCBI): domain Eukaryota; kingdom Viridiplantae; phylum Streptophyta; class Magnoliopsida; order Dipsacales; family Caprifoliaceae; genus Lonicera; species Lonicera japonica. The sequence continues at coordinate 61,465,263 of CM038468.1, read as the reverse complement.
TCATCAAAAAAACTCATCCGTTTACCTGTACGGAATGGTCCTTAAACTTGGTCCTTATGGGAAATTTCCCATATATATATATATATCTGTTTGCTGCTTTTGAGATCTGACAAATGTTGGGGATCATATGGTGCAGGAAGAGCACTACATTTCAAAGCTGCATGTCACCTGGCCTCAGGTGTCATGTGTATCTGGATATCCTGCAAGGGGAAGCAGAGTTGTGTTGTTGAGCTACAAAGATCATGTAGGCCAGGCAAGTTGCTCCATACTTCCTACCACGCTCATCAAATTTTTGCTTTTGGGTTATTGGATTTTTCCATCCAGTTTTCAAGAAAACAGAAAGTTATCCTTTGATGCAATCATGCAATTATATATGTTGAACAAATCCTCTATTTATTGCAAGCTTATTTGTTCATTTGAGTTATCTTGTTTCTAGCATATTTTCATTTTATCTAGAGCTTCAATTTTGATTTTAGATTAGTTGCCACAAACCCTATTCACCCCCCTCCCTCTTTGCCAACAATATACGTTGGAGGTGGTTGGCAATAAACAAAATTCAACAAACCCTTTTTGTTTGCAGATCCAGAAATTTGCCTTGCGCTTTTTGACAAGTATTGAAACAGAAAAGTTCATCAATTCTTTGAAGGTACGCCTTGAAGTCTCCACATAATGGGTTACTATTATATGAACTTAAAACTCGTCAATATCGCTTCCCCTTTCTTCAATAATGGAGTTATATTATATATTCCTTTCCCAGGAGATCTTGGTTGATGTAAGGGGTACCGGGCTCCCATCTGATACATTTGGATCTGAAATATCATCTCAATCTGAATTTGTCCCCTCTAATCATCCCCTATCTAGGTGGGAGAAAACATCTGCTCTAACAGCATATGCCCCTTTTTGCAGCCCATATACTTTATCAAAAATGATAATGAAACTAGAACTTAATTGAGAGCTACTATGGTGTGTGCAGACATACAGGGGACTCTAGTCCTATAACTTCCACTGAAAAATGTGCCAACCCAATACCCAACTCAAACTATGAAGTTAACCAAGATAACAATCCAATCTATGAAGTTATGCTGGATTCCAATTATGAAGAAACAATGCTTAATCAGGACCACGAGGGAATCTTTACAGCCTTCCCTCCCAGTTTCACTTCATTACTGCAGAACTGCTATACTGGGGATGGAGTTGGACAAGGTAGATTGACTAGTTAATATTTATGATATGATATTAAAGTGGTTCAACCTAGTGATTCATTCTGTTGATTTAAATATACAGGCACAGCACAACGAACTGTATCTGAAGAAGCTAATCTCAAAGACCAAATAGCGGTATGAGGCCAAATGCTCTCTTTTAAGTAATATGTTTGGCTCTTAGAATAAAAAAAGAATTCTACAAGTGTTACACAGATCCTTTTATTTCGTTACTGACATGTAAAATAAAAATAAAATGCTACAGCCTACAGCTTTACCTGAAATAATATATATTTTTTTCTGGTTGCAGAGATATTTGGAGGATTCTTCCTTCCAAGGTACGCATGTTCCTAATTCTTTTAATACCACTCATAAGCCCATAAGGTTGTCAATTCATTAATTGTTACTAACATATTTATCAAAAAACCTAAAACTTTTATGCTAAAGAGAGGGCAGTTTGAGTCTACATATCGTATTTTTCATACAGCCTATTGTCCTTCCAAGTTATATATATATATATATATATGTATTTACTAAGATGCATTTTCCACAGACAAATTAAATGCTATAATTTCTTTATTTTGAAAAACTTCCGGACCAAAAGTGTTCCCAAAAAAATTAAAAATATGTGGACTCATATAATGCTAATAACTTCTTTTTTCTTTTACCGTACTAGAACAATGGAAGAGGTTACCTAAAAATACGGTAAATAGCTCCACACAAAATCTTAAGAATTGCGAGTTGCTGATTTGTTAACTTATTCTCTGTGATTGGCAGAAATGTTGCGTACAGTACAGAAAGTCATTACTGAGATGGGAGATGATCTGCTGCTATAACCATCTGTAGTTTTGCATGTGCTACGCCGGCTGTCACCACATATAATTGTAGCATTGTCATTTTGTATTTTGTTTTTTATGATTCTTCTTGCCTTTTTTACTCCTTTTAGTTGTCCCAACTCAATATTCTGTTAACTCTGTAAGCAGGATAAGAGATCAAAATGCATTGCAATTGCAAGTGCAAGAACCATTTTTCTTTATGATGTAAAAGAAAGCACAAAAAAGAATATGGACCCAAGCCTTTGAATCCATAAGGATGTTACTACTTTGTCAAGGAGAAGTCCAAAACTAGAAATTGTATTGATTTTTGAATGTGAACAACTTATTCCATTAGGATCCCTTTAGGAGGGAGAAATATTGCAAAAAGGTTAAAAAACGAGAAAGATTTTGAAGACCCTAACTAGATCCACTATGAGCGTTGTCGTCAATGTTGACTCATCTTATTAATAAAAGGAAAAATTTCCCGGAAAAAGACAGACTATCCATTGTTGAAAATCATCAATTTTAGTTGACGAATCGACAATTTTTCCTAATCTCTCCCTCTGCACCCGTGAGAACTCCTATATTCCCCAACCGAATCATGGCTCCAGCAAGCTTCCCATGCCACAGCTTTTCATCATAAGCCATAGCTTTGACAATATCCTTAGTTCTGGGGTCGTCAACCATTTTCTGATCTGATTCCAAGATCCCTTTGTTGTCCAAAAGAATCTTGAAGTAATCAGTATCCAACTGGTACTGTGTGATGGGGTCAAAGGGCATAGTATAAGTAGGGGCTTTGCACGTGGAAAAGATATCTTGACTGACTCTATAATCTACTGGTCTTGCGGTAGGGCTTGCAGTCCTGTAATCAAAGTTGAAGCAGTGGGCAACACCAATTGAGTGTATACCATTCATCACGACCATGTCCTCTACGGACAGTCCTCTCTTGTTGAAGATTGCTATTAAGTGATCAAGAGAATCCGCGGGGCCCGGGATGTTTTCACCACCGCATTCCGCCTCACGAGAGATCCTGCCATCACGCCTACCAGCTGGAACCTCGTACCTGTAGAGACCTGTTAAATTAAGTGCATCACGTGCTGCAAATGCTAATATATCAGCACAAGACACAACCCCGGGGCAGTGGTTCTCAATGTCCTTCTTTGCCTCGTCTATGATCTCGAAACCACGCAGAGTCATACCATTTGCAGGTGCTTCCTTCTCTGTCTTCCCTCCCTCGGGAGTTTTGTCCAAAAGATTCGATGCATCACACCCCTGTTTGTTGAAAAACAATAAAAATCTTTTAGAAACGTGCATGGTTTTTAAAACACGTGGTTAAAAGTACACACATATATACAGATCCCGCCTTCAGAACGGACCGTTAGCGTCATTTTCCTGTTGACAGTACATTTGGAGTTACATTTAGTGACCGAAAACCGTCTTTCAGCATCTAGTCCGCATACTAAGTAGGATAATGGCTGTATATATATATATAAAGAAACAACAAAAAATGGGGCTTACTCTGACGAAGCAATCGTGCAAATGAAGGCGGACCAAGTTAGCAGCAATATCGGGGTATTTTTTGAAGTGATTGGTGACAGAACGGAAAACCATCTCCTCGGATTTAAGGCAAGTAGCATCATAGAATTTAGGCTTTAAGGGGCCTTGCTTAATAGCCTCGTCGGCGGACGGGGTCATAATAGGATTAGTTACCTTTTCAGCGTCGTAGCTTTTGACGGTCATGAATTGTCCAGGTTTGTAGTCGGAATAACCGGCGGCTGAGGCTAGAGGAAAGAGGATGGAGTATACGATGAAGATTGTTGCTATTACTTTTGCAATCGACCCCATCTTTTGTTTTTCACTTTCCTTGTGTGATTGAGTGCGTTGATGTTCAAGGAGGGGAGTGTCCTATTTGTATGTGGAGGGGAGGCCTTATTTTGGAGGCAAAACTGAGAGACCGTTTTGAATGGGTCCTTTTCTTCCCTATAAAGAAGGTAATTTTGTGGAGGCTATTCTCAGTGAATGTCTAAAAATAGTGGCAACATTTTGAGGACCAAATTAGCCAAAATGGTTGCGCTTTTTTCACTGTACTCTACTGTTTGAAAGATGCCCCGCCCACAGAATAAGATTAAGCAAAAACCTCAAACTTATATATTACTTGGTTTATGAAATTTTTTTAGGGCAGTTTTTCTCTTTTAAAAAACAACCAAATTATACTTACTTGTCTTTGGACCGCACTCTACCCGTGTGTATTTACTTCTAGTCGCATTTTCTACATTTTCGTATTACATTTTTCAAGTTTCTTTTATCATAGTTGCACACTTTAACTTGTGTATGGGTGCATGTATATGGGTGTATTTGGCTTCTTTTTTTTTTTTTAATTAAGGGAGATTTAAGTCTCTCTTTTAATCCTACAAACAAAAAAAATACCCTACCCACTCCCATGAGTCGAACCCTTGACCTATAATAAGGGTGAAGGTTGCCTACCACTAGGCCAACCCATCTCCTCTAGATGTATTTGCTTGTTTCGGGTTACAATTTTTTAGAGTTTTGTGTGTCAATTGTTGCAATTTTCTTCTCGCTTTACTGTATTTTTCTTTCCAAGTTTTGTTTTTTGTTTCCATTCTTTCGATTCCTTTTACCTTGTACGAGTGTGTATTTGCTTCAAATTGCTATTTCTTTGAGATTTGTTTGTGATTTGTTTTAATCTATTTTTTTCCTACTCCTATACTACCTTTTCCTTTCCACTTATGAATTTCCATCCTACCATTAGCATTTTTTTATCTTCATAAACAACTGACAATTTACAAAATAACCCTTAAGAACAAAGATAAAGAATATTATGTCAAGAGCTCATGTAATTGAACTAAGGTACCAAAAGAAGACGATGTGCTCAACTGCTCAAGTAATAGTATAGATTTGAAATTGAAAGATAGAAGTGAAAATATAGGGGTTTGGTGGAGCTAAGTAATAGTATATGAAGGGTATTCATGTAATTGAACTGAGACACCAAAAGAAGGGGATGTGCTTAAGTAACAGTGGAAAACAAATGTGTAAGAATTGATTAGGTGATAGATACTCTTGCCATTTTTCTCTCCATGACCTCACTCTCACACTTTCCCTTTTTCTTTTATTTCCCCTTCTTCTTTGTCCATTGAGGAGGAGGGAAGGAATCCCAAATTTTCTTAAAATGTTATAAGACATACACTAATACATTGGTTCTCGTCTCTCCTTTTGTGAGAATTTTTTTTTTTTTGGGATTTGTAAGTGTGTCTTGAGTAACATGAATTAGAGTGGAGATAAACATATATGTTGTTTATGGTGAAGATGTAACTCAAGATTATGAAGATTTGTACTTGCTCGTTTAGGTATTTAATTTCTTATTTTATTTTTTTGGTCAGTTTTTGATGTTGATGAAGACTCTTCTTGAATGGTTTTTTTTACTTATGTTTTTACGTTTTGGCCTTTCAAGTGTAACTTATGAATATTTATCTTTAGTATCTTGACTTTTGCAAGATTTTTTTTCTTGTATAGTAAAAACATTGATCTATTTTTTTTATGACTTTTGTAAGTTTTTTGGAATATTTATAATCGTCCTAATATTCGGGTCTTATCATAATAATCTTGCATTTTGTTTCAAAAAGAATTGGCTGCGTGATTATACCCACTTAACCAACCAAAACTAAGTTTGAAGTAACATGGATTGAATCAGCCCAATGCAGGCATAAGATGCACAATAATATGCCCAAATTGGGCCCATTTCCAAATCTAATTTCCCTTTTTTAAATGATCGAAAATATAATAATTTTTGTGTGAAGTTTTAAAACGAGATGTGATTTAATGAGTTGTTATATTATTTTTTATATAAAATCCAATTGTTTGGACAAGCTGATAACTTTGAAAACAGTGATTTTGATCATTAATGGGTTTAAATTTTCTTAAATAGTTCAAATACACGATTAATTTGACACATAAGGCTAGTTATAAGAGTTAGTAAAGTGCGCCTCTGCACAAGGTTTTTGTTACACTACCATTGTTTGGATTGTATGCAATTTTTATTTATAATTATATTAAAATTCATTATTTAGCTAATTTGTAGAATATATTTCAAAATTTTAAATTCCAAAGAGATAGTATTTTAAAAAACTCCACCATCGCCATCCATTACTGCCACCCACACTGGAGTTATAGTTATCATTCTCAGAGCTATGGCAACCTTATTGGAGTTACAACAGTAGTCATTAGAGCTCTGGTTGCAGTCGCCGAAGTTCCAGCATCAGCTACCATTGAAATTTTAGATGTTTAGTTAACTCACTTTTTGTTTAAATTTTTTGATTAAAATTAGTGGAGGTGATTTACTCACCAAGTTTTATAACAAAATTCATCAATTTACTCCCTCAAATGACTTAATCCGTAAATTTAGTATGTAAGTTTAGTGTGTATGTGATTGGGCCTAGAATTTGCATTCTAAACACTACTAATGAAGCTCAATTAGTTCTTGATTATTTCTTAAAACTCAAAATTACATATAAATTTAGGTTAAGCATAAAAATATGGCATTGCATGGTATTTGAGTTGTACTAAGCCATTTTGTAGGCCAGAAGTAGTTAAGCAACTAAGGACTGATGCAAGAAAGAAGCTTGAAAGAGAAAAAGTTTAAAAGCAAAGCCCGAACAGAAAGTCAACATATATTCCGGGGCCTAAACTAAAGAAAAACATGCAAATTACCCCCAAACCATGAGCAAGATGTGAGGAGCTAGTCTCCAAGGGTTCATTCAGTACTAAAGTACTTTAAAAGACTTTAAGAAGCGATGAAAATTGAGTAGCACAAGAAAAAATAACAATTGCAGAAAAATGAAGGAGAATTGATTATGCCTACTAGAATCAATTCGATCTACTTACTTTTTAACCCACTTTTACAATTTAACTATGGTTCGACCTGTTTCTTTAAGGATTGATTGATACACGACCTTAATCACTTGGATGGAGCATAAAAGATAAGTATTCATTGTCTTTTAAGTTATAAGAGGTTTACAAAAATAACACATTTTGTACTATTTCTGAGCGATTGTTTTTTTAGAGATTTCTTTGACATCTTCAAACCCGTAATTAATATTAGTTTTTTTATGGTCATTTTCAGGCTAGGCAATCACTTCAAGCAAATTTCAATTCATCCATAATGTTTATTTTTAGAGATTTTGCATTTTAATTTTTGTGTTTATGATTTCTCGATTTTGATTGTTTAATTTGGTTTGTTTGCTTTGATTATTTCAATTTGAATGCATGCGATCATAAATCTACTGTATTGAACCTTAAACCCACGTTTTGGTGGCCGTTCATGGGTTTTGTATAATTTATTGATTTTGTTCAATTCTTTTTCTAAATTTGTATTAATTATTAAATTAGCGTGCCGTTTATGTATGAATTTTCAATTTTTTTAAGGTTTGAAGGCTGATTTGTTTAGTTTATGTTATTGTTTTTGTTACAAAATTGTTGTTTTAAATTCGAATCTTGAAATTCTAAAAGTTGAATATTTGAATTTAATTTGTGGAAGTTATATAAAGTATATTTATTGTTTTCCATGAATTTCACAATTCTTTGCACATCCGTTTCAACTATGACTAGCTAAAACCTAATTGGGGTTTGTAGTGAAACAATGTTGAAATAGCCTATCAATGTGATCCAATTGTGTTTAACTTATGTTTCTCATGAGTTAGAGGCCACTTACTGATTTTTAGGTGATGTCTTATATTTGCATGCCGTTCAACATAATTTTGATAAGATTAATTCAAAATTTCATTTGATTAAGTACCATAAAACACCATTTCATGAATTTTTGCACTAAAACCTTAATGAGGTTAATTTGAGAGCGATCTATGCTTTCTAATTAGTTTGGTTATATATTTAAGTAATTTATTTGAGTTAGGCGTTGTTTTGATATAAGAGGCTACCAAAAAAGTGCAGTTTTGGCTTTCGCCACCCGTTTTAAGTCGGATTTTCTTTTAATCATGTTCTAACCTATCTAAACATACATGCTTGTTTGACTACTTTTTTTGACTACTTTTTTTAAGATTTAGTTTCGTTTTATCATGCACTTGCATTACTATGTTCAAAATTACTCTTTTAAAAGTCAAAAGTCTCACTATTGGATTATATCGCTAGTTACCGCCTATATGGTCTTTGTCAGGTATGGATCGTTATACGCTTTAGTTAATGACAAGGTTCAATGGTAAAAAAGCCTAAGGGCTGGATTTTAGTGGAAATTTTAGTTCAAATTGCAATTCAGACATTCGCTAGCTGCGGATACCTCTAACGTATGTTTTCTCTTGTTTTACCTTTATTTTATAATATGTTTTTTCATTTTAATACGGTGTTTTAATTTTATTTATTGCTTTAAATTTGTTTGCATGCTCCCAATATGTATTTTAGAAAACCTTTTAAGTAGACAACTTGCGCTTGTGTTTTTTTCTTTCTTTGCACTTTTTGTTTAGATTTTCCTTTACCCCTAGTTAGACAACTTAGGATATTAATTTGCTTTCTTTTTCTCATCCCATTTCATCATCTTTTTCTCTTTTCATTTTTTTAAAAATAATAAGCATTAACTTTGTGGATTTAATCTCGAACTTACCAAGTATATATTACTTACACGACTACATGCATTTAGGTGTATTAGCACGCAATGCTTTTGCTATATTAGTATGAGAATATTTCCCTATACAATATATATATATATATATAACAAACATATATTTATGTGTAAAATACATATATAAATATTATATCATAAAACTATGTAGAGGGGGTGACTGTTATACATTATGCACATTCCACCTGGCCCTATGGACATGTTGGTTGGGCACCGGCATTGGGTTATGTTAAAATAGGGCCCAGTCCTATTTTCTCTCTAGTTTTTTTTTTTTGATAAACATTTTCTCTCTTTTTGATCTTATGTTGGAATGTTTTTTTTTTAATGAAAAAAAATCATCTTTTTCTCTTTCTTTTCAAATTAATTTATGTTCTTTATTTCTCTCACTCTATCTCCCCAATACCTTTCTACCTATATCTCCCTCTAAAACTTTACATAAAAGTAAACCGGAAAAATTAATAAAAAAGCTCCAATAAATACAGTGTCTTTATGTATTATAAAGTAATATATTATTTTTTTATTGATTTATATAAAAGTGCCCTAATTTATGTTTTCTTACAAAGTCCTTTAAATCACAAGAGTGACCTTGGTGCGCACACAGGAAGAAGTGGTGCGGGGGGAAAATGTGTGGGGTGGTAAGGGGAGAGGAGGGAGGGTGGGTTGGTTGGGGGTGAAGTGGGTAATGGTGATTGTGGGCGTTATTTTTTTTTAATTGATAAAAAAAAAATCAATTCTTTGTATGGAATTCAGTCTTTTAATACTGATGGTTGACGTTTAAGTCCATTTAAATGATGGAATTCCAAAACATGCTTTAATTCTAATTCGATAGTATGGAGTTAGGTCTCCAAAAACACATGCTCAAAGTTTTTTTATTGATATAATGGGGTTTATATTATAACACAGTATGCTTTAAGGGCTAAAAGAAATTTGTGTATGAGAAAATGCGCACTATGACACACACCCTTTTTACAGAGGGTATTATATATAGATAGTTAAGTATTGAAAGATGATCTGTCATGAGCAGTGGCAGAGTCAGGAATTTTGTTCAGGTGGGGCCAAAAAAAAAATTTTGTTCAAAATTTTCTAAACCAATATTGAATTAACAGTAATAACTAAAAAACAAATATATTAATCTCAATATTAATTTATCAAATAACAATCTAATAAGCATCAACCTCAATAACAAAATTTATTATCAATATTTAACAATCTAATAAACAAATCAACATTAATGAAATAGTAACCAACAAACAAATATATTAACAATTTAAGAAGTAAATCAATATTAAAACACTTAAATCTTACTATTCAAAATTTAAAAGGGGGGGGGGGGTAAGATTATAAGAAGCCCCTGGTCTTTACCCACTAATTACAAACGCTGGCCCCAAACTTATGAAGCCCATCGCACAAAAGCCCTCTACCCTCACCCACCAAATTTTCTTTTATTACGTAATTAATTCCTAACTTTTTACACTATCTCAAACAAACTCTCATACTCTGTAAAATTTTCAGAAAAGTTCAGGTGGGACCATGATCCCACCTGGCCTCTACATGGCTCCGCCCCTAGTCACGAGTTCTATTCCTAATCAATCAGATTACTAGCTATGCTAGTTTAGTTCGTAAAGATTTGTACCTTATTATATATACATACCTTAATAACTTGATAGTTCTTTACTGGATTATGAGTTATGGAGAATGTGAACCGAATTTAGACAAAATCTCATAAGCAACATTTTGAGAGTAATGACTTTTCTAATTAATTTTTTTTTCTCATAGTTACAAAAAATTATTCAAAAATGTAATTTTTATTCTAAATAAACTTCATTGTACTGAGTATATTTAACCTCTATAATTAAAATACATAACATAAAGTCATTGACATTAAAAAATGTTTTAACCTAGATCAAAATTTAAATTAATCACCAATTTCAGATAAATGTAAATCATTACTTAAAATTAAGAGAAAAATGAATGAGTACTAACTAATTAATAAAATCTCCAAAAATTAGAACATAACAAAAAAGAAATAAATTAATATAAGAACCGAGAACAAGCAGTTTCATAATAAGAGAATAAAAGGATGAAAGAAAGAAGAAAGAAGAAAAAGTGAAAAAAAAAAGATAACATATATTGTTAATAAAAAGAAGAGAGAAAGTTTGTCTTAAAAAAAGGGAAAGCAACGAAAAGAGGGGGAAGAATTTGTAAATATTAAAAAGGGGGGAGAGAGAGAGAGCACAATTTAGTGGGAAACTATTGTTAAAAAGGAACGACAACTGGGAGTAAGCAGGGCTGGCATTAAGTGGGTGGGTCTTCTGTACAAACAAAGAGATACTCAGAAAAATGGGCTGGGCTGGGCTGGGCTGGGCTGGAGCCTTCCTGGCCCAGCCTGGTTCGCCCCTGCACTTGCGGGTTGATTTGATGACTATGCGTTTAAATATTTATATTTTGTGAAGTAAATTAACAATATTGACTACATTTTTAAAAATACCGGTTATTTTGAAGTCTACAGAGCTTGATCGTATTGATGTGGATACCAGCAGTTCCAATTAAATGGCCAAAGTTGCACTCGCCAATACTGATCGTGATGTGGGGTATAGTCCGGCCGCCGGTTATTTTTATTTATATTCCTCAACTTCTTTATGTGCCTCTCACAGAAAATGGTTTAGCGAGAGGATAAAGTTACAATGCGATACTTACTTTTAATTTGCACAGAGGTAATAATTCATACATGTATGAATAATGTTATATGTACTGAAATTTGTGCAGTAACAAGTAACAAAATGCATTACATGGCTGCGATTTCATACCGAGGTACAAACATTATGTGTAGATCAATACTTATTATGTGTAGAAGTGTTGGTACTTACATCTTTTTTTACATACGTGTATGATATATGGGTATCACTGTAACCACTAAGAACTTGCTGTGTCCTCTATGAAGCTTAAACACGACATGTGGCACGCGTTCTCATGCGATACGTAATTTTTTCAAAATGTAGGATACGACATGTGGGAACACATTCTTAATTAATTATATACATATATGCAATAAACATTATAAATATTTAAGAATTTAATAAAATGAAACTAGATTGCAATAATAATCGAAATACCCAAAGTGGCTTAGTTACATCATCCGTAATTAATGATGCAGAAGCACCGACTGTTCATTCTTAAAATTGATTTATTTATACATACATGCGTGGAGAGAGACATATTAATAATAATATCAATTCAAGAAGATGTATATACTTTATTTATACATACATACATACATACATACATGTGTATATGTAGAGGGTGAGGGTAGGGAGAGAGAGTGTCTGGTACCTTTTTACAAGAGAAGAGTTGACGATGATGGGGAAGTGGGGGTAGGGGGGGGTTAGGGTTTACAGGAGATATAAAATTTGTATTTCACTTTTTTTTTATTAAGTTCTTCTATTATTGTTTGTTATTTTAGATTTGACCTATTTTTAGGTTTTAATGTTTAAAACACCCCCAATGTGTTAGGTTTTACGTGTTGAGATTAAAATATAATAATAAAATATATGACACTCCTCGACTCGAGTGTTGGAGCATGTCAACATGTTGGACACATGTCGGACCTGACACGTAACTTCAAAGAGAATGTTCGTGCTTCATAGGCTGGTGTTGAAATAAGTAAATACATAATGGGCACATTATTCCAAAGTATTAGTTTTGGCCACCCATAAAACTAATCACCTCCCCTTGATCCAACAATTAACATATGTTTGCTAGTTGTTTACATTGTTTTTGCATAAAACATGTCATTAAGAGTGCCATCTGGCCGATCCAAATACCATATAAAAGCACCAATCACAACACGTATTATAGCTCAATTAATGAATTGTAAACATCGACAAAACACATTACTTCGTTTACTACAAAAAATTATTTTTTAAGGCAAGGGGTTGTCAAAACTTTCTTGGTTACCACCAATGGGAGAAAATGGCTGTTTCCACATGAAAGATACGTACTCGAAAAAAAAGAAATACACAAAACCAATCCAATAATACGTTTTCAAGAAAACTTACAAACATGTAGTGAAGAAAGGGACATTATAGTATCCTTCAAAATTTTCAGTTTCATTTCTTCTGATTTCTTTCCTCATCTATGGCTTCCTCAAATCTCTTTCCTTTTCTCTTCCTTCTTCCTTTACTTATTGCTTCGGAACCCAACACCCAAGTGGATCTTATGTACCCGCTAGCTTGCTCTGATCAAATAAAAACGTGTAACGCCATACTCTACCAAAACGACGGCCTCAACAAAGAAAAGATTGCCTTTTTCTACTCTGTCGACCAATCACAAATAATTCCCAATAGACGAAACAAGAAAACGGACTACCTTGTAAACGTACCTTGTTCTTGCAAAGATGTTAATGGTACAGTCGGGTACTTCTATGATACGCACTACAAAGTGCAACCAAATGACACATTTGTTGATGTTGCGGGTGAATATTATAGTGGGCAAGCTTGGCAAGTTGGAGATGAAGAAATAACGTACATACCAGATGAGGAGGTAGACATTCATCTTTTGTGTGGGTGTATAAAGAGTGATTCTGAGACGGTGGTTACTTACACGGTTCAGCTGCATGATACACTATCGGATATTGCTACTCTTTTATCTGCTCAGGTAAGTAAGATAGAGAGCTTGAACAAACTTCATACGAAAAATCCAGGGTATATAGATGTGGGTTGGGTGTTCTATGTACCAATGGAGAAGAATGGAATTCCGGGCCCAAAGAAAGGTACGAAAGGTCAGGGGATCCTTGGCTGAAAGTTCAAAGTTTCATTCTTAAAACGATTTTATTGTTCTCAAGGAAAACTTACTATAGCATGATCAATAAAAATTTATTTTTTTGCATTTTAACTTGGTTGACGGGTTATCTGGAGTTGTAAAAATCACATTCAAGTTTTATGCAGCTTTTAAATCCCAATGCCTTTTTAGTTTGAGTATGTTGATTGCAAATTTCCCCATCTTGTTTTGATCTTTATCAAAACTATATTTTCTTTTCAATTCAACAGTTCCACTGTCGTCTTCTTTTATTAATATTATTTGGATACTCTTTTTCAAAATATATGGTTTATATGTCCATTTTGATTCATCTCTATGAAAGTCCAACATTTCTTGTGAACTCAAATATACAATCTTCTAAATGAATCAACAAACGTATAATTTATACTTCCTTGAAGGTTGAGAAAGAATATGGACCACAAACACAAAATAAGACATGCATATTTCAATAATTAGAGGGCATCAAAATATTTGTATGAGTTTAGTGCAGGTTTTAAGCATAAAATTGAATGTTACTTGCTTGTTTTTCCATTTATAAACAGGGATGATGAATAACAAGTGGACAATTATAATCGGTATATTATCGGCCGTGACGTTACTTTCAATGTGCACATTGGCCATAATCCTTCTCAGAAGAAATAGAGCCCAAAAAGCCGGCGAGGAAAATCCAAAAGCTGTTTCCAAAACCCTGAGTGCCCACAAATCTTTTTCCGTGCAGAACAAGTATAGAGAAAGGATGGAAGGTGAGACAAACTCAATTTATGTCTTAAATGTATTAATCTAACGAGAGTAGCTAACGTGAAGTGAATTTGTACAGATCTCACAGGTTTTGAATCAGAAAGACCAGTAATATATAGTTTTGAGGAGATTGCCGAGGCTACATTTAACTTTGATGAAACTAGAAAAATTGGAGAGGGTGGATATGGGAGTGTATATTTTGGAGTATTACGAGAGCAGGTATGAACTTGTTTTTTAAGGTTTCTATTCATCTCCAGACAGCTCATTTTTCTTAAAAAAATATTTGAAGTTAAAAGTCACAAATACGTCCACTGCGTTTAGGAGGTTGCAGTAAAGAAGATGAGAGCTAACAATTGCAAGGAGTTTTTAGCAGAGCTCAAGGTTTTATGCAAGATGCATCATATAAATGTTGTAAGAAGTCATCTCTAAATAAAGACACTTTGATTTTTATTCAATTTTGTAAGGAGACTCAAATGTTCCTACTGATCAAGTCTACATTATAGGTAGAGCTGATCGGGTATGCCAGTGGAGACGACCACCTCTATTTAATTTACGAGTATATCTCAAATGGATCTCTTAATGAACATCTTCACGACCCCTTACTGAAAGGTATTCGAATAACAAATATGCCTTTGTTACATGGTTCACTCACAAATATGCCTTTTTATATGGTTCAATCTATAGTGCCTTTTTATGACTAAGCAATTGAATCAGGTCACCAGCCTCTCTCATGGACTGCGAGAACACAGGTTGCACTGGATACTGCAAAGGGCATTGAATATATTCATGACCACACAAAATCCCGGTATGTGCACCGAGATATAAAGACAAGCAACATCTTACTTGATGAGGGGGTCAGAGCAAAGGTAACTACTTGATTATTATGAAGAATATATTGTAGCTGAAGTACTTTTACAGTTTTATTTGTGTTCATCAATGACGAACTATTTACCTTAAAGAACTAACTACTTAGAGTTCTGTTTCTGAAGGTTGCGGATTTTGGATTGGCAAAGCTTGTTGGACGGACCAACGAAGATGATTTTATAGCAACTCGTCTGGTTGGAACACCAGGATATCTTCCTCCTGAGTAATCTTTCACTCTTCATTTGCTCATGATGTTAATTTAATATTGCTTCTTACCTATAGGTGCAAAATGAGAACAGTTTCTTTGATGTTTCTATTTACTGAAGTCACTTTCACCTGTTTGTGTGGAACCAGGTCTGTCAAAGAGCTGCAAGTTACCACAAAAACTGATGTTTTTGCATTTGGAGTAGTTCTGGCTGAGCTCATAACGGGTCAGCGTGCACTCATCCGTGATAATCAGGAGCCCAACAAGTTGAGATCACTCATCACAATAGTACGTTGACTAGGACCTATTGGAAAAATAACCAAACAAGGTCAAGGTTAAATTGTAAATCCTAAAACTAACTTATTTGAAATTGTACTTAGGTACTCGAGTAAGATAATCTACACTACAGAACAACTCAACTAATGGAACAAATCTACATATGAAGATGTAGAAACAAGAGATAAAAAATGTGGTGTATAACAAATCTTTTCATACTTGATATATGTCAAATGTTTTATGCCTATTCTTGCTATTAACCCAATATCAAATAAAAATGCTGAATTAATGCATATAAAGAGAAAAATAAGTTATTTCTTTTATATCTTCTTTTTACATAACCAAAATTTTACTCATTGATAGCATACACAGGATCAAAACTAATTGCCACTATGATGAACTAGCTAAGCTTTACTTTTGTGCCGCAAAATTGTCAGGTTAACAAAGTATTCCAACATGAGGACCCAGAGGCTGCATTGGAATCTATTATAGATGTTAATCTTAAGGGAAGCTATCCTATGGAGGATGCATACAAGGTTAGTCTATATATCTCTATATTCAATTATTCATGTATATCATATATATTTAATTGTTTTCCTATTTTTTTATATGTTTCGAGGGATCAATTAACCTGTTCTACAGTGTATTGGAGGAGTAACTGAGCTTCTGTCAAGCCAAAATTGAACCACATTTGAGTTGTTTCACGCTTCTTTCATGGACATAATTTGACAGATTTTTACATCCATATCAACTGGTTTACACTGCATCCATAGAACAAAGCCATATATTAACATCAACTCAATTTAACAATGTCAATGTATCAATATGCCCAAGTAGCCTGCACATCCTGTAAATTTCAAGCCAGAAGATTGTTTGTCCTGTAACATTCACAAGACGTAACTTAGAAAAGAAAATTGCAAAACTAAAGGTGAAGGAGAAAGAACTCTATGCGCAATATGCCCAAATATGCTAAATTGTTTAGAGAATTATTTTGTCTAATTAGTTCATAGCTAAAGATACGAACAAGAACCTGCCATTTGATTGATTTAACTAATAAGATCATCTCAAGTCTCTTTTCCTTCTTTTCCCATGAAAAAAGTTGTTGATGATACTGCTTACTGTGGTTTAAAGCTTACAAGAATTTATAATGTACTAGGCAAAAAGTATAAAAGAAAAATGATCACTGATTTCACTGAATTTAGTAATATGTGTATCTATGATGACATAATTTTCGTGCATTTTGTCGAATCTTGCAATTGTGTAGATGGCAGAAATAGCAGATTGGTGTCTAAGCGAAGATCCATTTAACAGACCAGAGATGCAGGAGATAGTTATAGCACTATCTACAATTGTGATGTCCTCGACTCAGTGGGAAGCATCGCTAGGAGGGAACAGTCAAGTTTTCAGTGGGGTATTTAATGGGAGATGAAATTTTAGGTCCTTGGGGGTTGTATTTCCTAAAACTGTTTGCTTTTTAAGACCAAAAGGAAAAAAAGAACAAAATTTTTTGTTAGTGCGACCAAAGTTGCTTTAGTTAGAGATATGAGTGACAACTATTTTTGTTTTGATTTAATTGTTGATAAGATAAGATCTCATTGTTTGCTTAGCGAATATTGTGTTGGAAGACTATCTTGGGTGCTTTTGAATAAATGGCTTTGGCTGATATTTTTTGTGATAGGAGAATTCAACCAACAGATCCATCGATGTATTCGATCGTAGAGGAGATTGCATTTTCATGATCAACTCTAATACTTTTCACCTATGTAAAAAAAGATTTGACTTGAAACAAACAATTATCAAGTGTAAATGTATTCAATTAGCAGGAGTCTGTGAAAACACGTATCCTTATCATGTTGATATCATCAACTTTCTAACCGATTTTTCAGCTATCACCACCACTGCTGACTAAACACTTGCAAATTATTTTGTTTACATTAAAAGTTCTTTACGTTTAAAGAATTTATGTACTTGAGTACAAGGGGAATGAGTTAACCCCAAGTAAAAAGTGAGCGATAACGTTAATTGAGTCAAAGCTCTCGACTGTTATAACTTAAGGTTTGCAATGCAAACAAGATTAATAAGAATTAGCTGTGAAATAGTAACATACACGTTGTTTATTTGCACTTGTGAAATTTTAAAAGATATTTGATAGGTTGTAACAGCCCGCCTGATTAAGCAGGTGTTAATGGATGCTGTATAAAATTAACAGCAGAATTACAAGAATAAAACTCATATGAAAAGAAATTTCTAGCGAAAATTCGACATGAAGTATTCGTAACTACAACAAAATCCAACCTGTTTAACAACAAACTTAACATTACCAAAGATAACTGGAATTCAAAATATAATCCAAGTACAATTACCAATACAATCCAAATTTCAAATGATATTACAACCTAGAGTTATCATAAATTGTCTCAAAATCAACATGTTCAACAAGATACACAACTTCCATACATGAAAATACAATGACTAAGCCTATAAAGGCATCAGAGGAGACTCTAAGAAGTACTCGGACCTGTCCACGGCCTCTACCCGTATCACGAGGTGTACCTGAAACATATATGAGGGAATGATCCAAAACTGGCCCAGTGAAAACTAGAGGGAAAAGGGAAATATGCAATGCATGGGTGTGTAACATTATGAAGATTTATAATAAAAATCCATTTATTATATTTCCAAGTGCATCAATTGTTATTCACGTGAAACTCTTATGATAACTGCACACACGTCCATCCTCCTCCTCCTCCTCTCGACCTAATACCGGTACTAGACGGATTATAACACTCACATACGCACCCCACCTTCACCGTGGGTCTGTGCACTGGTAACCAGGTTTCTAGCACCTCATCTTACCATGGGTCTGTGCAATAATATCAATTTAAGCATTTTTATATTGGTGCTTATCCGGTTCCAACAACCTCGTCATCTCACCGCGATTTGTTTAATTTGCCAAAAATATTTTCAAGAGGTCGTTTTGTGCATTAACAATGTTAATCAATTGATATAACTCAATTCTATATCCAGATAACCTAATGATAAATCATTACATCAGTTTAAAAGGGATATTTCATAATTTATGCATCACATGATGATAATAACATGATTTCCAAGGATTTGTAAACCAATAAATGAGTAGAAATCATTAGACGATTTAGAATCATCATCAAGCCATGAGTACATGTTTAAAAGCAAGTTAAAAGTGAATTAAAAAGGGTTTCTTTTCCTGAAAATTTATCAATTTAATTAGAAATATCCTGTACAGGACATGTTTTTAATGATTTTAACTATTTCGGTACTAAATTCTCAATAAGCATAAAATTACCGACATGCAGGGTGATCAACCTCTAATTCCATCACATCAAGTTCATAATCTATCACTAACAAGGTTCAGAAGATACAATATATGATTAAATGATCTGCATGCAAGAGAAATCATCAATTTGGAACCGAAATCTAGTGTTTTCAACTCAATCAATTCAAAACTTACGAAAATGAAAGGAAAGAGGGGAGTTCCCACCTGAATAGTTAGAAGAACAGAGGATTATAGCCTGGTTGAGCTCCAAAAATCTCCCAAATCACACATGCAATCCCGAAATCAAGACTAGAATGTGAAGAGGAAGAAAAATCTGCTATATCGGTATGAAATCCTTGATTTGGAGCTATGAAACCTTCAAAATCCACCAAGAACCACCCTCTCTCTCTCTAGAAATGTTCTAACCTTATTCTCCCACAAAAATGGCTGAAAATGGTGGAGAAATAACTTAAAAACGGGTCAAAATGCAGTCAACTCGTTAAAAATGAGGTTATGGGGTTACCCACTGTAATTTGGCCGTAACTTTTTGCTCGGAACTCCGACCGGGATGATCTTTTATATCAACGGAAAGGTAATGAAAAGCTCTACAACTTTCTAGAAGGATGTTTCACGCAATTTTGGATAAATTAATACCAGAATTGCATCGAAGTCAGCGCTGCGCCGAAATGCTGCAGAATTTGACAGAAGCAAATTTTTGTCAATCGGCTGACTTCGAGCTCAGTTTTGACCAACGAGGAGCGTGAATTAGATTTCAGTCAAAACACAAAAGTTGTAGGGAGAAATATGATGAAACTACAAGAGTTTACGAAGTAGAATTTGGATAAAAATTGAAGAAGTTATGAGTGACTAAAGTTGACTGAAAATCAACCGAAAATCAAAAATTTTGGGTTCGAAAAAATGCCACTTTAATACTCGTTCCAATTCCGATAGTGACGAAACTTTCCAGAAAATTCCTAAATATATAAAAGGACACTATAGAAGTGACGAAGTAAATTTCGGATCTCTAAAAAAAATATATTTAAAAAAATGTTCGAGCTTAAAATAATAAGGATTTGAGTGTTTAACTAAAAAAAATGAATTAAATCAAATGTAATTAAAACATGGGAGGTTACATAGGTCTAAAAGAAATAGCAAAATTGTCCAACTATATAGCATTTACTGTAATTTCCAATACTCAAATTTGACAAAAATGAAGAAGGTTTTTCAAAACCTGTTTAAGGCATGAATTCGCGGCCGCATTTGACGCGTCGGATAAAACTTAAAAGTCAAATTGAGTAATAAGTATATTCGAACAAAATAAAATAATTCCACCTAAGAGGGAGGTGGGATGAATTAATAATTCCTCCTCAGTAATATAAAAGAATTTTGCAAAATAAATTATAATTAATAATTTAATTTTGACCAAAACTCGAAATATAATTCCGTCCTCTTATTATGCCCACGTCAAAGTAATCTCTCATCCAGTATAGATGTTCACTTTATATAGTCCTGAACTTTCAGCCCTTTGAAATTGGTAATTACAATTACTGCAGTGAATTTGTCCCAGCTTGCTCGAGCTGGAAGCACATCGATGTAAATTAACCAAATACTCCCAGGCTTCCAAATTATAAACGATCTCCAACCCCATTAAACCATTTCATTTTCCAGATCACAAAAAGAGAGGGAGAGGGAGAGAGAGAGAGATTTTTTTGCAAATAATTAATTCTCAATTGCGAAGTGTAACAGCTACATACATACATACATAGCACGTGAAACCCTAGAACATCCAGATTTCGATCCCGCCGTCGAATTGCCGGAACAAACAAACACTCAATCTGCTCAGCAGATCCTCATCATTCTCACGTCTATAGCGATCGATCTGACTTGTGATCGGAATACAAGGAATTAGGAATTGATGGCGGGAGCGGCCTCCGCGCTATTCCTTCTGGACATCAAGGGCCGCGTTCTGGTGTGGCGCGACTACCGTGGCGACGTCTCTGCCGTTCAGGCCGAGCGCTTTTTCACCAAGTTCCTCGAGAAAGAGGTTTACGATCATTCTCTTAACTCTCATGATTTATGCTTTGAGTTGTGATTGATTTGTTTCTTTACTGAGAAATTGAGGCTAAAGAAGGAAAATGGTAAATTCGCAATTCAGCCGGCTGAATGAAGCCGAATCAAATCGAGTTGAGTTTTAATTTGCTGAAATTAAAAAAGAACAATACTAGTTTTAGCAGAAGACAACACTGTCAACAAATTCATGTTTAGATGAATTCTAGATGATTTTTGTTTAGCTCTCTAGTAATCTTCATTACCAATTTTAACTGTAAGTTTCTTCTATTCTTCCTTGTTGTACAATTTAGCTTAAACTATGCATTCATGGTTTGTTGTGATATTTTGATCTACTCCAGGGCGATCCAGAGTCTCAAAATCCCGTTGTGTATGACAGTGGAGTCACGTATATGTTTATACAACATAACAATGTATATTTGATGACTGCATCGAGACAGAACTGCAATGCCGCTAGCCTTCTTCTATTTCTACACAGTGTTGTCGATGTAAGTGCTGTTGGTAATCAAAGTTTGTGTTTGAACTATTTCTGGCTTATGATCATCATTGTGCTATTTTAATCTATAACTATGGATGCATTGTTTTCCTCTGGTTTTTGATTGGGATCCTCTATTGCAATCTTTTCTTTGGTGGCAGGTTTTTAAGCATTATTTTGAAGAGTTGGAAGAGGAATCACTTAGAGATAATTTTGTTGTTGTGGTATGTGAATTTGTCAATGTTTAACTACAATTTAAATACTTTATTATCTGTGATATTGATAAAAATTTGGTATATGGTCATGCCTCTGCTTTGTGATGTTCATAGTACGAATTACTTGATGAAATGATGGACTTCGGTTATCCTCAATATACTGAAGCAAAAATTCTTAGTGAGTTTATCAAGACCGATGCTTACAGAATGGAAGTCACACAGAGGCCTCCCATGGCTGTGACAAATGCAGTTTCCTGGCGCAGTGAAGGGATACGTTACAAGAAGAATGAAGTAGGTTTTTGTCGTGTGGGTTATATACTTATATCCGCTAGTAATTTAATATACCAGATATTAAGTTCTTTTTTGTCTTGTTCAGGTGTTTTTAGATGTCGTGGAGAGTGTTAATATACTTGTCAACAGCAATGGTCAAATAATTAGGTCAGAAGTTGTTGGGGCATTGAAGATGCGGACATACTTGAGGTAAGAATGAAAAGTGCCATTTTATCTCATATTTGTTTATATATTAGTATATTGTGTGTACGTCATGTGGACTTAGATGCTAGGCACACACCTCAAGCTCCTTAAATATCTACTTCCTAACTATTTTGTGCTTGCTTGTGAAACTGCTGCTTTTGAATTTTTCTGTGTTTGGAGACCTTCCATTTCTGTTCATATGGCTGAGTGTAATTTCCAGAATGTTTATGCAATGTTTTCTTCTACTGTTGGTCAATGTTATAAGGATAGGAAAGTACGTGGTTTATCTCAAGTTTCTTGGTCATTACTTGAGGTTGCTGGTCTCTGGTGTGTACCTGGAAGCTTTAAAGTTTTCATGCTTCATCTTGCAGTGGTATGCCTGAGTGTAAACTTGGCTTAAATGATAGAGTTCTATTGGAGGCACAAGGACGATCTACCAAAGGAAAAGCCATTGACTTGGATGACATAAAGTTCCATCAGTATGTATCCCAACTTTGTTTTGGCAATGTTTTGCTGGGGTTATTGAAGTTATTAAGTATTTGGTGTGGATTCGTAACTACTGATAGCAAGGATTCTGGAATTTCATTTTTATTTCGTTTCGTTTTTTCTCCTCCTGCTAAGCGACAGTTTTGGTACAGGTGCGTTCGTTTGGCTCGATTTGAAAATGATCGGACTATATCTTTTATACCTCCCGATGGGTCTTTTGATCTCATGACATATAGACTCAGCACTCAGGTTAGCATTGTGTTTCTTGTGTTTTTTTTTTGGGTCTAAGTCTCTTCCCTTTACTACAAATAACTAAAAGACCCTCCCCAACCCGGGAAGGTCCAAGTCGCTTTCACCACATCTTTTTATGTTGATGAGATTTTATTATTTGCTTTCAGGTAAAGCCTCTGATATGGGTGGAAGCTCAAGTTGAAAGACATTCAAGAAGTCGTATGGAAATTATGGTAAAAGCCCGGAGCCAGTTCAAGGAGCGCAGGTAGACGCATTACATACATATTATTTTCCATGAAGTTGTATCTGTACTCAACTTCATTAATCAGGTTATTCCATATTCCTGAGTTCTATTCATGAATTTGTTTAACTTTGCAGCACTGCAACAAATGTAGAAATTGAGTTGCCTGTGCCATCTGATGCCACCAATCCAAATGTCCGGACATCAATGGGATCTGCTGCTTATGCACCTGAAAATGATGCATTGATATGGAAAATAAAATCTTTTCCAGGTGGTAAGGTAAGAGTTAGCTCCAGATTTGTTTTGCACCAGCGGAGGTTAATTATGATGATGTTAATGGCAATTGATATTTGAGAGTTAAATGTTTTCTGGATTTCTCTATGCAATCACAATATAGATTTTGTCTGATCCAACTCTCCTTGACAATTTGTTTAGGAGTATATGTTAAGAGCAGAATTTACTCTTCCCAGTATAACAGCTGAAGAGGCAGTTCCTGAAAGAAAGGCTCCCATACGTGTGAAGTTTGAGATACCATATTTTACGGTGTCAGGGATACAGGTGCACTCTCATGAACATATTTATTTCTCTCCATAGATAAACATATATGATTGACATAAATTGTTTTAAAGGAGGTGGGTTTGTTTTTTTTTTCTTTTTTTTTTTACCAAGAGTGTTGGTTGAACTTAATTGAAGTTTTTGTTAGTGTTGGTTGTAATCTGTTGTTTGATCAACCAGCATATCAAATTACAATTACTAGCTGTTAGTTCTGGGATAGATTATAGAACAATCCATCTTATTAAATATATTAAGCTGTGACAAATAACTCCTTGCCTACATTGGTGGGTATAATTGCTGTGTTAATCCCCTTCTCCTCCCTGTGTTTTTCCTTGGGAAAGAAAATCTTTTGCGAAATCTGAGGCTCTGAGCTAACTCAGATTTTCATACACCAATTTTTTTTTCCCATATCACAGTTTTAAAATGAAGATCCTGAATCCTTGTAAACATCTATCTATTCAGTTGTTACATCGTTCAGTTTTGCATGATAAGTACAAACCTGCTTGTGCACACAATATGTAGAAACACACTATGTTGCGTTGGAAATCTTCCCGTAACTTCTTGTTCTACAATTCTCGAGGTGCTTACAACACTATCGTGCCTACATATTCCTTGTGTTTTTTTGCCTAGGTAAAACAGGTGATTATTCAACTATTTGTTTAGTGCGTTGCAAATTTAATGGTCTAGTTATTTATGATGCTTCAACCAGTCATCATTTAAGTAATCACTAAATCTTTGAACATTTTTGTTAATGTGATATATGCTAAACTATGGGAAAAGGGAAAATAAAATGTAGGCAAAAGTTCCTTCATATTCAATAACTTTTATTTGGAAATTATACAATCCAAATACGAGATTTGCTTCCACAGTGCAAGAGTTGACGGGTCTTTTATCCAAGGGGATTAATTTAAATAGCTACTGTTATCATTTATTGACAAGACCTAGGCTAAAGGAAAAAGAACCTTTTTGGATTACATGCTGTAAGGCCCACTCTAGGTCGAGATGTCGACATGGTCAAATAGATGGTGGACTTAATTTTATTATTAGATTTACATGCACATGTGATGTGTATTTGACTCTGATATTGGTAAATTTGGAAAACATAATATTGGCAGGGCTTCAAATCAGGTCTATGATTTATTGGCTTCGTTGGACATTGATTTTCCTTTCCTTCCTTCCCCAGTTGAAGGAAACCAGTAGGTGTTTGAGCAAATCCAATATAAATTTTATTGAGAACCCTAGGAAACACCAAATATAAATTTCGCGACATTTGATAATAACGTGTTATATTTTGTTTTGGGCCTTTTGGCTGTGCTTGTCCCTGACTATGTTAGCCGTAAATGAGACTCTTTAATTCTTGATTTGTGTAAATATTGGGTTTTTGTAGGTTCGTTACCTGAAGATCATTGAGAAGAGTGGCTACCAGGCTCTTCCGTGGGTGAGATATATAACAATGGCTGGGGAGTATGAACTAAGACTAATGTGAAAAACACTTACACCCGTCTGTGGTTTGGATCCAACAAGTTTACTTATATAGTCCAATGATTTGGGACTTCGGTTGTGGATAAACAAGGAATTAATTGTCCCTAATCCTATCTGGTGATGTGTTGAGCAATGAAAAGATTTAATTCGTCGGCCATTTTTGTTTGCTTGTTTAAATTGTTGTTGTTTATGAACAGAAAGGAAGGTTTGTAAGAATCATACACGTTCATTGCCAAAGTTGATTACACTTTTACACCTGAAAATTAAGATGATTTATTTTGAAGAAACGTTGCTTAGGATCGTTTATTTGTATAGGTACATGTTATATGCTTTATCTTTATCAGTAGAAGTGGAGAACAAAGGTAACTCTTCATCTCTTTTTTAGCATTTATGTTTTGGAAAAAGAACTTGTGGGCATTTGGAGGTAATTCTTGAGCAGAGAGAGTATTACACGACATCCTGAATAGGTGTTGCAGGAGGGTGATTCTGAATGGTGTTTTATTTTTCTTCGTCATCAAAGCATTTTCAATGGTCTTATAACATTTTTCAAAATTTAAAATTGTGAAATAAGAAGTGAGAAAGGTAACCTCCACCCTTACCTTGAGGTCAAGGGTTCGACTCATGGGGTGAGAGGGGAGGGTTTTTCTTTATTTATAAGATTAAGGGAGAGACTTAGACATCCCTTAATTTTAAAAAAAAAAAAAAAAAAAAAAGGTGAGAAAGGTACACTTTTGGTTGTACTCTTTGATGAAAATTCTCGAGATTGTTGCTCTAGCAATCTAAATCAAAAGTCTGATTTAAAAAAAAAGAAGGGTAAATTGCACTTTTTCACTTGAATAATTGTTCTAGTAGTATTTTGTGTACCAAATTATTGATTTTAACATTTTTTTATGACAAATTACAGTTTACCTTAAATCACTAACGAGGTTAAATAAGATGGAATTTGAGGGCAAAATTGAAAATTTAAAAATGATAAATTGCTTTTTGCTTATTTGAACTATTGTTCAAATAACACTTTGCTTATTAAGTAGTTGTTTTTTATCATGAGCTATTGATTTTGTTACTCTTTACCCCAAATTGCTAATGGGGTTAAGAAAATGAATATAGTTTGAGGGCAAATATAAAAATTTATATTTAATAAATCTCATCTTCTCTCTTGAGACTTCTCTTGGACAATTCTTCTCTCTATGCACCACCTCTTCCATGATTCTTTCTCTTTCTACAAATCACCGTCTCTCTCCCATCCATTAATGGTGATTACAATGGTGAAATCAAATTTGAACTCATTTATTCAAATTTCCTTTAATTTCTTGCAACAAACCTAAGCCTTTTTTTCCTAAAACATATATAAACCCATTAACTATGTAAAATTACTTTTCTTCTCTAGTACATAAACCTCCTTTTAAAATTGCACCTGAAAGCCTACTAAAAACAAGCGAGGTATTCTTCTTTAATGAAATGCTTGCTTATAGACACATTCTAGTGCTTATCGAATCAAAATATTATTGCCTTATATCTTAGTAAATCAACCTTCTGAGCTAGACGCACACGTTTTTTGTCTGGGTAGAAGGCGGAGGCAAGGCTTTTTTAAATGGTTATTTTTTTCGACGCCCTTCATTTGTTGTAGTTGATGCCTCAAAAGAAGCTTGAGGCTCCAACCATATCTTTTAAAATTAGAAAAGGGATGGCCTTCCCACCCTGTCACGGTTAAAAAAGTGGTTAACCATCTTGATGTCATCTATAGTTAAGCCATCGAGACTTCTACTTTCTTTGAAGGTTCATGTAAGCTTGGGATTTTTAATATGACTCATGATAACAAATTCAATTTATTGATCGACTTCGATCATAAATGAAGGAAACATCACCATTCCTAGATTTGGGCAACATGACAGGTCCACCTATCCCGTCTCCAAAAGTTTTGCAATATCTGTGGCCCTGCTTCAATAGGAAGTTTCAGTAACTAGAATAGGGCTTGAAGCCATTTAAAGGAAGCACTGGACTCGAAACCAAGCAAAACAATCTTCCTATTAGGGGGAGGAGGGGCAACCATTTTCTTTATCGCCGGCAACTCTCTCTCGCCATGCACCACTTCCTTCATGACTCTCTCTCACTGTATCAAAACCCACAAATCTTCACCTTTAAATCCATCTTTAATTTCAAACCCCCATCATTTACTTTCTCTATTTAAATGGACCAAAGACGTCATCTGTTTTTTTAACCTCGTTAACAATTTGAGATAAGTTGCAACAAAATTCATTGTTTGTAATAAAAATTGCTAAAATTGCTAAAATCAATAGTTTGGTAGGCAAAGTGCCACTTAGACAATAGTTTAGATAGGCAAAGTGTAATTTTTCATTTATAAATTTCTAATTTTGCCCTCAAATTCGGTATGTTTTTTAACCCGTTAGCGATTTGAGGTAAACTGTAACAAAATTGGCAGTTTGTATTAAAAATTGCTAAAATTATTAGTTTGGTAGGTAAAGTAATACTTGGATATTAGTTCATTTATCCAAAACGAAAATAATGTAAAATATGTTTGTGATAGCTTTCGAAAGGCAGAAAGGGGAAAAAGAACGAAAGGGGATTCAATATACAAATAGTGGATTATGGATAAATCTTGAGATTCATTTAAACACAGGTAGTCCATAATTGTCTATTTACTACCTAGACATTACACACACAAACACACTATGTTTTATGACTTTTAGGTTTTGTTTGATAGCAACATAAAGAATAATTAATATGTGCGAAAAATTGATAAATAAGTTAAGTCGTGTAGTGGGATTAATTCATACTTTTTGACATTTTTATGAAAAAAATTTCTATAAGTGAGGAAGAAAAAAATTTGACAAAAAAATAAAAAATAATGAAAGACATATACTCATAAAAATGAGCATAAAATGGAGTTATTTCATTACATGCCTCAACTTATTTTTCAACTTTTTACACAAATTAGTTAATTTTTTTTTCATATTACTATCAAACAGAGTTTTAAGTTAAATCATTAGAATCGGAAATGTGTAGACGTAATTAGGGGTATTTAATGCTTACCATTTAAGATTTATCCCTTTGTTTGGTATCTTTAGATTTCATTTTAAGTGAATTCCATTTACGTTTTTGGGCTTACCCATTAACATTGTTGCTTGGAATATTTTGTGTTTGCATCCAGTATTTTAAGGGGAATTTTGAGTTTGTATTTCATATATATATATATATATTGCTTTGCATTCCACCATTAATTTATTCTGTTAAATTTCATTATTTATTTACTAAAGTGACAAAAAATGCCTTTCTTTTAATCTCTTTATCTTTTTAACCATCCTTATTATGTTTGCGCTATATTATTTAATTTCTTTTTTTTATTTTAACTTATATATATTCGAATTGAACGAACAATTTCATATAATAAATATACTCCACTTTTACTTTGTTTTATTAATATTGTGTGAGAGCATATTTTTTTTTGTCATAAAGTATAATAAAATTAAGTTAAAATTAGCAAAAATTTTTTTGATAGGGTAAAACAATTACCAGCTTCGTCAGCCATCCGCGAAAGACACGTGGCTGCCTATGTCAATAGTCAAATCCCCGTGTCAAGGAGTACTTGAGAGCTCTGACTTGAATACCACGTGGAGCTAGAGCTCTCAATGGTATGAATATTCAATCTAGATGTTCTCGCATACCAGATTTCAGAGCTGAAGCCCAAGAGCTTTTCTAGCGAGCTTTGGAAGTCCCTGACCAACCACTGTGTCAGAGTAAACATAGGCGGCATGGGCGACTATTACGAACCATGCCAACGTCACAAAATCGTTTTTAACTTCATTAAATGCAGACTAACTGCATTAAATGCACCGGAATACCAAGAGAAGCGACATCAGAGTTTGTAATGATGAAGGATGGTTTAAGACTTGCTCCGAGAGTTCTTCCACACGTTTCCTCCAACATCATATATATAAAGCATTTAATTCACATAACCACCTAGTTTTTTGGGGAGAGGGAGAAAGAGAAAATAATTATTTTTCTTAGAGCAGATACATGCATCTCATTTACCCACAAATCTACTGATAGGCTGGTTGAGGAAGAGGCATTAGAGCTTTCCTACTTAGTGCAATATCTAAATTCACGATTGAGGTTTCTTCTTATGTATAAATATTGCAACGCCTCAAATCTCGTTAAGAGAATTTCTCCTCCAAGACCCGGTTTGTTATGGGTATTGTACGCCGACGATAGGTTAACTAAACCAAATTCCTGTAATAAACTTGAAAATTCATATTCTAGGTAATGAGTAGGATTTTTATAATATAACATCCATCCAAAAAAGTAAAAGAGTTATTATAATTTAACAACTAGCCTCCAACGAGGTCCCAAATACAAGGATTCAGTCTTCACATTATGTGCACTTCATATGTAATACATATGATCGAACAATAGCACACTATATATATACTACCAAAAAAAATCTATGAACAATGATCCTTCTGTCGTGAAGGATCATCGACTAGGCAATGATGCAGAGGCAATCTAACATATGCGTCCTCCCGCTTCCCTTTTCCAGTAGAACCTGTAGACATAAACTATTTAAAAAATATAAGGGGTGAGTCAAACGAATTCAGTGGGAATCATATAGTAAATTTAGTATGAAAATAAGATTCAGAAATCCTTTATAGTAACTTAAGATAAACCATCCTCATATATGTATATATATAATGGTTTAGGAAGAAACCTTTTTATTACATTGCTCAAATACTTTAAAACCCATGAATATTTCATATGTGATATCAAATAAAATCCTATGGCACAATTAACATTTTCATCTCATAAAACCCGAGCCATAAATCTCACAAATTTTACCACTAACCAAGCGTACAACCGGGTCTACATTTCGTGGCCTTTCAACCACGCGGCAGCAAAGCCTCCCGTTTTTTTTGTGCACGATTTTGAGTCTTGCACCCAGGAGACTACAGACTGTGTCCCAAATTCTGGCCCCAATCGTTAGAGACCAAACCCGAGACCTACCATGGACTAGTGCTAGCGTATGATGTCACTAACATATCAACGGGCTCATTTAAATAATAATTATGCCATACAACATGATTCCTATTAATCACATAGACCGTGTATAATGTAACCAATAGAAAATGTCTCATATCGACGATTTATAACCTCATAACAACTTGTAGGCAAAGGTTTAACATAAAGAATTCACTACTTAAACCCTTAAGAATAAGTATTAAATTGTATAATAGGAATCATTAACAATTGATAGGTAATTAAGTGGGTTTTTGGGCAACGCAAGTAATCAACTGTAGTTTCTTGTTAAATCATGTAATTTAACTTATATATAAACCATTCTAAACATTGGTTTCAAGTTTAAGTCAAGATATTAACTTATACTTAAAAACCCCATTTTGGAGGGTTAGGTTTTTATGTAAACTTATGATAAAATCATAATCCAATAATAATAAGTTATAAAATAGGTTTTAAGGTTAGATTTCCACCTTTATAATGCTTGTTCCTCGAGTTCAAAAGCTTGAATCGAGTTAGAAGTCCTCCAATCGTCAAATTTCCAAATTTTGAGCCTTGAACCCAACAATGGAGGAAGAGATGGTGAAGGAGATGATGAATAATGATATGAGAGGAAAATTTAGTGTTGGTTTGATGGAGTTTTCAAGCAGTGAAGAGGTGTCGGTGAATCATTCCCCAAATCCCTCTAAAAGATGCTCCTTATATCTCTCTAGAAGCCTTTAAGCTTATGGCTCGAAATTGGGACAAAAGGGGGTGTAAATGACGCTTTGAAGTGCTCAAAATCGCCTAGATTCCTTTCCGGACTGGTATACCAAAAACCCAATACCGGTCCGCACTTTAGCATTTTTGGGTTTGGACCACTGTTCGTATTTTGGCCATAACTTTTCTCTTGGGACTCCAATTTAGGTGATCTTTATATTCACGAAAAGTTAATTCAAAGATATACAACTTCCTAAGAGAAAATTTCCCAAAATTATGGATTAATAATTTCTAGAAATTCGTCAAAAACAGTGCTCTGCCACGACGTTACCGAACAATCAAATTTTACTAACCAGCCTACTTCGCACGCTGTTTTGACCAACGAGGAGTATGAATTAACTTCCGGTCAAAACATGAAAGTTGTAAATTGTATCAAAGCCTAAACATAGGAGAAAACGAAGGTTTAATCAGATAAGGAATGAAGAAGTTACGATACCTTGAAGTTGGCTAAAATTAAGGAATCACGTAAAGTGAGAATACACGATTAACACCTCGATTTCAATTTGGACCACCTGAATTACGAAATGATCATTCCCACAAACTAGATATAGCTAATATGGCATGCTAAAATTGTTTAATCAGTTAAGAAGGGTTCAAAACCAAATGTTCATGCCCGAACGGAGATTAAGCCTTATTCGGGCTTAAGAAGATGATTAACTTAAGAATGGACCGCAGGGTATTAAAAATATAGCTTGTTAGACTAGCCTAAATTATTTTCGCTTGTAATCAGAGTGTAGTTCTATATTCAACTTATTTATACAAAAGACCACTGAGGTCCAAGCTCATTTCATCAGAGGAAGACTATTCCCTACAGGAGTGACACATCCTCTATAAACACTTGTCTAACAATTTTAGTTTTTGAATTACATACTTCCACGTGTCTTTTAACAGCCATTGCCGCAACACAAAATACAAAATCTTAGATTAATCGGTTAAAAATGTCTATTCTAGATTTTTATACCAACATATTTCTTTATAAAGCTTTCATTCATCTTCTTATTTTAGCAGAGAAGTCTAATCCACATCCACTCTCCTCATGGTACTACTATTACTACCTATATAAACACATACACATAAAACGACTAAAATTATAAATAAAGTTTTTTTTTATTAAAAAAATCCCAATATGAATTGAATGTGTAGTGGAGTATAAATTAATTGCGTTAATTGTATGTAGTTAGATCGAATTATATTTATATAAGTGAAAAATAAAGAAAATAAATTAAATAACATTTCACAAAGATAGCAACTAATGGTCAAAAGGGAACAAACTAATAGTGGGGTGCAAAGTTAAAGAAAATAAAATGTGAGGAGCAAATTCAAAATATCCCTTAAAATATAGGTTGTAAATGGTAAACACAAAATATCCCTTATTGCTTACCGTTTAAACCAGGGGTAGAAAATATACCATTAATACTGTACCATTACTAAAAATGTACTGAAGTTTAGTAATGGTATAGTACCAATTGATATTGTGTCATACTTAATTATTTTGGCACGATATTGGTACTCAAATTCATTACTGATAGTATACCTTACCATATCAAAATATTGGTATTGCCAGGGTATACCGTACCGTACCAAAATATTGGTATTAAGGGTGTGCAAAAATTGAACCGGACCGAATGGAGCGGACCAAATAATATGATTTTTTTTCGGGTTTTATATGTACAACTGTCTGGTTCAGTCCAATTTTTAGAGAACCGAACTAGACCAATCCAATCTTCGATCTTGTGAAAAAAACAAGCCTATAAACTGGATTGGACCGATATATATATATAATATAAGAAAAATAT
Organism: Lonicera japonica; assembly: GCA_021464415.1. Taxonomy (NCBI): domain Eukaryota; kingdom Viridiplantae; phylum Streptophyta; class Magnoliopsida; order Dipsacales; family Caprifoliaceae; genus Lonicera; species Lonicera japonica. Next base: position 61,432,607 of record CM038468.1, on the reverse strand, counting down.
TAAAGTAACTACTTTTGTCCTGGCGGTTGACAGGAGGCTTTGTATTGTTTGGGTCTTAAGTTTGAGTCCATTGGAGAGCATTTTTTTTTTCGTCAGCATAATTAATGTAAGTACTTAATTTAAGGAAAAAAAGAAAAAAAAGAGAGGAAGAAACCCTAGCATATACAGCCGCCAGCCAACTTTCCTCCCTTCTTTCTCTCAATCCATCTTCTCTCTCTCTCTCTCCATTCTTTCTCTTAATCTGTTTTCTCTCTCTCTCTTTCAAACTAAACCTTAAATCACTGGATATTTGCGTCGCCAGCCAACTCCCCCTCAATCCGTCCCGTCTCTCTTAAATTGAACCCTAAATTACAGCCGCCACTACACCCTTTCAGACTCACGCCTTTTATTTCTCAATCCATCCCCTCCATTAATACTTTCCCATTCTAAATCCATTTTTAAATCAAACCCAAAGAAACTAAATCACCTTCATCATTCTTTTTCATCCTCGCCGTCATTGTCACCGTCACTTCCTCCGGCGACACCAAGCTGTCACAATTGTCAAACTCCAGCTGGCGCTGTTTCTCCCATACCGATTGGGACCGACCCAAACCAACCCGTTTAAAGTGGTCCGCTTTAGTTCGATTTTGGAAGGTTACCCGGTCTAGTTCAGTCCGAAAATTTTTAGGACCGAAGAGGTTAGTCCAGTTCAGTCCAAAAAATTTTAGGACCGAAGAGGTCGGTCTGGTTCGAAAATATAGTAATCGGTCCGGTTAACCGGACTATGAACACCCCTAATTGTTATTGTCACGATATATCGTACCATACCAATACCAATTGTGTTATTAATATGCCAAATATTAAAATAATACCAATACCCCACAACCACTGTGTATGTGTATGCCGCTGCCGCTGCCACTGCCACTGTGTGAGTCTATTCTATGTACTTTGGTTTATTTAAGTGTACGTGGTTTATTCAAGTGTACGGGATACTGATGGCAATATCTAAGTTCAACATAGGAAGGGATGGAATTAGCTAATGAAAATTGGATAGGAGATAACCTTTCTACCCGGAGCATTTCCATATGTTTTGTGACTTTAAATTTCGCAAAACTTGGCGCAACTGTAATTGCTTGCTAGTTGCTACTGTCCACTATAAGTTTTTTTTTTTCTTTTATTTTTCTTTCCTTTTTTTTCCTAGGATTAATTTTTTGGTAATATACCGTACCATACCGATATTTTGATATAAGTTTTGGTATGATAATAGTAATAATTTTTTTTAACATACCAAATTTTCAGTACCACGCACAATACATTCAGTATTGTACCAAATCTAACCTTAGTTTAAACTTTAGGGGTTTATATATAGGGTCTTCTCTTCTTAGTAGAAGAGTACCTCAAGTCACCAATTTGGGGAGCACAAATTCTTTATTAGAAATAAAAAAGGAATACCTATTGAGGAAATTAATGCTTACCATATTTGTTTGGAGTTCATCTGTCATTGTTTCGTGATGCCTTCGGCGCATTAGTGTTTAATCATATACCGATGTTAATTTTGCCTTAGAACAGCCCTAATTTTCGAGAAAATACACAATATAGTAGTTAAGTGTTTAATCATAGGACCACCCTAATTTCTAAGAAAATACACAATATAATAGTTACAATAAGTCATTACAATATAATAGTTACAATAATATAATGACTTGCCTTGTAAGACATAATAATAAGAGGGATGGAAATTTAGTACTTCTTATTTTTATTTTTTTATTTTTAATAAGGTAGACATCATATCTGATTAAGTAGACCCTATTTGATAATTGAAAATAAGATGAAACATGGAAAAATAATTGATTTATGTGAAAAATTAGAAAATACAAGTTGATGTAATAAAATATTTTTCATCTCATGGTTATTTTTATTAGCTGTTGTCCCTAAAATCTTCTTTATTTTTATGGAAATTATTTCTTATTCACCACCTAAAACAAAACCAAAATAGGAGAATATATTACCGCATTCCTCTTATTTTTTAACTTATCATAAAAACTAATTGTTTTTCCTATCATTTTTTTATTATTAAACGAGTCTTTAAGACAGTGGATTTTTCCTGCAAGTTTTGTGGTATTTCTTAATTAATTTCTTTATATTTTTTATTTGTTTTTTGTGGGGGGGAGGCATATAATTTGGAAAAACCTTAAAGGCCCGTTTAGTTGTTCTTCAAATTGCGAATTAGATAATTTACAAGTAAGTAATTTGCAAAATTTTCATTATTAGTGTTTAGTTGTGTAAATTGAACAATTGTAAATATCATTGTTGGTCGAATTTCAACCCTAGAGGGGGGGGGGGTGAATAGGGTTTAAAAACTTTAATGTGGAATTAAAAAAAATTTCAAAAATCTTAAGTAAGATAAATTTACTAAACAAGTTTATCAAGGAATGCAAGCAATAAACAATCAAACAATCTCAAAGCAAGTAATAATGTAGCAAGTAAATAAAGAGATTGAGTAAGAAAGATTGAACCGATTTGAAGTCTAATGCTTTTTGTCCACACAGTTTTGGTTTACCAAACCATAATCCGCGCTCGGTTAGTGTCCCGAGAAATTCCAATAAAATCAATCTCCTTCCGGGTGAAAATCAAACCACTACAAGTGTTGTTGTCTCACACACTCTTTACAAATATTGCTTGACCACAATATTCACACAAAAATCTCTCTCTTGCTAACCTTATGAAATTTACCTTTCACAAAAACTAAACAAGAATTTACCTTCTTATTTTTTCTATGAGATTTACCTCTCACAATGAATTCTAATTGTTTGGTGATTCACACAAATTTATAATAACTCTCTCAAGTGTGTAAAGAATACAATTTAAAGCTCACACTAGAGTTATCATATTTGATCAAGATGATATAGCTCAAATGATTAATAATTGATCAAAATAATTCTTAAATTTTTTAATGATAAAGATAGATGAAGAATAGAGTATATGAATGATTAAAGGTATGCAAAATGAGTCTTAGAAGTCATATAAATAGTCCAAGAAGCAATATGGCCGTTTGGGGTAGTTAGGGGTGGTTAGAGGCCAAAACTAGGCTTGCAAGAAATCTCCAACGGCTATATTTTCTTAAGGGAGTCGACTCCCCTAGTTCCCATGGAGTCGACTACATGATGTAGTCAGCTCCCTCAACAGTAATGTAACCGACTACATTGCTCTGGAGTAGGGAGGTTTTGTGCAATTTTTCAACTTTTGTATTTTGACTCCAAAATTGATTTCAATGCTTGAGGAGTGTTCCAAATAAGCTTCTAAGACTTCTAATATAGTTTTTGTATCAAAATTCATTCATATGAATTTATTAAGAATTTATTTTAAAAACCGATTTTTATAAGAATGATGTTTTGAAATGATTTTGATTCAAACTTGGTTTTAATCAATCTAAGAATAATGCGTGTTCATGTTTGAGCTATATAATCAATCAATTAAGAAACTTTACATTAATTCTAAACAAACACTCAATTACCGAATATGTGAGTTTTCGAATGCTTCGATTTGTTTCTTCAAATTGATTCTTCACTTGAAGCTTTTCCGTTGAAGTTTTGGTATATGATCATTGATCTTTTGTGCTTCATGAAATGCATTGCTAGCATGTGTGTGATAAGAGTGATCTCTTGCTAGTCCATTGCTTTGTTGACTTGATCGGATATTTATTAAATGATCCTTGTCATTGGCATGCTTTCTTCGAGCAATCATGCTATTCTTGATTTTTAAAGTAAGAAAACTATAATCTTAAATCAAGAAACATGTTAAATTACACATGATTAAATTATTGTTATTATCAAAATAAGATTAAAACCTTCAAGGTCAACAATCATGATAATTCAAGTTGATTCACAAAAACTCAAATTAAGTTATTTCAAGTAAAACTTGAAGTTGTCTAATTCTAGAATTAGATAATTCATTCAAACTCCATTTTTTGAGAAGATCTAATTTCTACTCGTGATGTTGATGCATCTAGACAAAAATTTAAATAACATAGAATAATACTGAACATGTTTTTATTCTAACAATCGGAATTTCTTTTAAAAATTTTTCAAACACTACTTAAATTAGAATTGAATTATTCATAATTAAGCAAATTCACAATTTTTCAATCAAAAATTAACTAATTTTAAAATTAGGTAATTTACGCAACCAAACGAATCCTAAGAATTTTATTAGAACATATATATAGTACTGAAAAGGCCCTAACACAAACAAAAAGTTAAAACAACATCATCAACAACGAAAATAGAGAAGGCTTCAACTAGTTCTAAGATAGCACTCCCAAACATTGCCCAACTGCTAGGTGGCTTCAAAGTTTCTATAGCTAGCTAGCTAGCTATAGATTAATCCCCCATGCATTATTGACTCTAATCCACTTGAATATCCTTCAATCTCTCTAGAAACATCTCAAATTCCTCTTCTTTGTTCAGCATACTAACCCTAACATGATGGGGATCTGTCCCGAACCGCCTTCCGCTTCTTGTTGCAATCTTTTTCTCCCTCAAAAACTTCTCGCAATCCTCTATCTTCTCTTTGCACTTCATCCATGCAAACGCTGTTTTCATGAATATTCAATGAGTAAAAAGAAAAAAAAATTTGTAAGTATTTTCCTTTCACTTAAATTATAATATTTAGTACAACATGCAGTTGTATCTACAGCAGTAGTACCAGGATGAGTTTCGGTGTACTCGCGGGTGAAGTGGCAGTACATGATTGGGTATTTGGGTAGACTGAAGACCTCGTTTCGCTTCACAACATCTCTCAATCTCTTCCACCTCTCAGCCATGATGCGTTGACCATATTCGAAGAAGTTCTCGATTTCCGGTGAGTCGACATGTAGGCAGCTATCGGAGACCAGTCCGAGGATTTTTGCAGTTCTGAGCTGAGATTCTTTCGATACGCCAATTGTGTTGACCTCAATGAATTTAATCATTCTTTTAGCGACTTCTTTGTCCTTAACAAGAGCCCACCTTCACACAATCAAATCAAATTAATCAAATCAGGAATGTATATGCAAAATTTGAAATGGAAGTGTGTTTGGAGAGAAAGTGGAGTTTACGTACCCAATTCTGGATCCAGCATGTCCAGTGCATTTGGAAGCTGTGAATAGCATCATATCAAAATTAGCCGGACTTGTTATGGGAGTGTATTGTGGCCAATAGTAGGCAAGGTCATGTACAAGCTTCCCCTGATCGCCTCGGTTAACAGTGGCTTCTCGTATAATCCCGTCAGGGTTGTTTGGGGAAGTGATCAGCTCGATGTAGGGTCCTTCTTTGTCGAAGGTACGCGCGTCCCCTGCCCATTTGTAGAGCCCAGATCTCAAAATTTCTACAATCTCTAAGTACGACTGCAATTATAAAAATATTGAATGTAACTGTCATAACAAAGATACATATATACATTTGTCGCTCATCAATAATAACATTTTTTTCCCATGCAATTGGATGATTTGTTCATAATTGAAGTTAAACGTGATTTTACCAAATATTGAATGATGCAAATTAATTAAGGGCATATGATTAGTTAAGAGCATTTTCTAAGTAATGTAATTAATATTGGGATTCTCATTTAATTTCAACGAGTCATAGTTATATATGTACTAAATTACTAATATGTTTATATAATGCTAATTAACAAAAGGTTAAGCGAGAAGTACTAATAATAAAACATGTATATATAATAACAAAAGGTTAAGCGAGAAACAAGACTTGTTATGTAACAGTGGGACAGTTTCACCTACGTACGCTTGGGTAGGTTGACTTTGTTTAGATTCAATTTATTGCATTGAACAAAAAATACATGTGACAATGCCGGAAAGTATAGATACGTTCCCATCATAGCATCAAAAAGTAGGTCGACGCAATCATATTTATTTTATTTTTCAAATATCAATGTTTTAAAAGACAGAAAATTAAATAATAATTTGTATCACAGTAGGTCTGAACTAATAGATTTAACCAGCTGGAGAGCTCACTCTCAAAAAGAGAAAAATGAAATAAATAAATATCAATTTGAATTGTATTCTCCATATTATATATAAGTGTTCATTTATAGATAGCTACTTATTAATTATTTGCCTTTTTTGCCTAGCTACATTAATTGGACATAGTGTTAACGCCGAAGATTAAACCAAATTTAATTATCACAAAATTTCTTTCATCAATTTCATAAATGTCCCCTGAATTTAAATTTCAGGGACAAAATGTAATTACTAATTCCATTGATTAAATGAATTTTTTTGTCAACAACTTTGTAACTCTTACGAGAAGATCACATATAAGATCCCTCAGATGCATTGTTATGATAATTGAAAAATAGAAATAGAATCCGGTCTTTGAGTTCGGATATGGATTTTTTAGTACAGTATGCCTCTATAAAATTTAAAATTTGCGGCTCCCACCACTAGTGTGAGGCAAAGTACGTATATATAGTTGGTGGAACCTTTGTAATTTGAGGGACATACAATTGATGTGAGGCAGATATCGCGACATGCCTTTGAGGAATTGATTTCTTTAAGTTTTACAACCGTGGACCGTAGCTTTAATTAAAGTTTTGATCTCGATCGGGACAAGATGCTAAAAGCCCATCGAAAAACTAGAGGAAAAAAAAATGGATAAAATGAGCGATAAAGATTAGATGCATGGCGGCTCACCGAGTAATAAGGAACGGCAGAGACGATGCTGTTGGGGTGAATCTGATCAGGTGGAGAGAGAGCGTACAGCGCTGCCTGAATAAGCTGGCTGGAACCTGTTCCCACCACCACATAATGATCTTCCACCACCGCATTCCCCACCGTATGATGCAGCCTCCTGATCTCTTCCTCCAGTTTTGGCTCCATATACCAGCACAAGTTTTTCACATCCGCGAAGTAGCTTAACGACTCATATCCCTCGATGACCACCCTACACTTGTCTCCCATCTTTCTCCAATATGACTCGAAAATCATCGGATCTCCACTGGTTTCAAAAAACCAAACATTCAGGAAAAATATATATATATATATATATAGGATCCAGTTACTGAGACATCAAAATATATTGTTTTCCATTTTGTATTTGTCTCTCAACTGGTATACAACAGTATCTATCGATGCACGTGCATCGATATATGTGAAGTACGTAGAAACCTGATGAAAACCTGATGAGAGACAATATAAAGTATATATTTGTTTCTATTTTGGGACCAGATGTTAAAAGCCCTTAAAGAAAACGAGGATTAAATTCAACAATTTCAAATTGTCACCAATTTTGGGGTTGAAACTAATAGAAATGTAGAGAGAGATTTACTGATCGAGATTGATGACTGCATCGGAAGCAATAGCAGAGGAGGAGGCTGACCGTTTGACGTTATCTGTGCCGCACATCTTTATTTTTTTTTCTCTCTCAAGACAGAACAAGGCCTTGAATGTGTATAAAATTTGCTTATATGTGGTTCTATATATATAGAGGGAGTTAGAGATAGAGTCACGTGAATATTATTATTATTATTATTATTATTATTATTATTATTATTATTATTATTATTATTATTATTTGTACCTAAAAACAAAAGAGATAAGTGTATATATAAAAAGACCTAGCTTGGGTAAAGAGCATATATCCAAAAAGAGTGTATATATAAAAAGGAATTCAAGAAAGAGACGCGGTAATACTCAGGTTAGTTGGAGTGGAGCACTAAGTGTGGAGTGTAATCAGAGATAATACTTGGTTAATTACTTATTAAATTTTAAGCCCTAAATAAGTAATCCAATTATTTTGGAGAGAACAAAGGAACACTGGATATAAAAGGAAGGAGAGTTAACAATTCACCAAATAAGTATCCAAGTATATGCTGTCTTTTTTTTACATGTACTTAGATTTGAAATTAGAAATAAAATGCTTTGTGCCTCAATATTAATAAATTAATAAGTCCAAATTTTTTAACTTGAGGGTTAACACCACTCTCAGTTTTAATTGGTTAACGCATTATTATAACCATTATTCTTTTATTTATTTAATAAATTTAGCAGTTAGATATAGAGTCATGTTAACCCTTACTTAGATTTCAATGGTTTGAAACATTGTTTCGCGGATTCAAAAAGATTAATTTCTTATCGATCGCCATGGAATTTCAAAGTGTAGATTTTAGGCAATGTGTCATGTCAAACATGATCAAGAGTTTCTAAGGACATTTCTTATCAGTTTTTATGGAACTTTAAAGCGCATATTATGGGACTTTATGACGTGTCAAATAGGGTCTTGGGGTTCGAAAGTGATTTCGTATTGGTTATTCTAAAACTTCAATGCATAGAATCTAAGCTATATGCCATGTCAAACAGGGTTTTGGGAGATTCGAAGTTGATTTCTTATTAGTTTATAATGAAAATTTTAAAGTGTAGATTCCAGGCTATGTGTCATGTCAAACAGGGCTTCAGGAAATTCGACGGAGATTTTATTGGTTAATATGGAATTTTAAAGCTTAGATTCCAAGCTATATGTTGTGTTAAATAGAGTTTCGGGAGATTCAAAGGAGATTTCTTATTGTCTATTATTGAACTTCAAAGCATGGACTCCAAGCTATGTATTGTGTTAAATAGGGTTTTGGATCGAAGGCGATTTCTTATGGATTATTATGGAACTTTAAAGCGTGGATTCCAAGTTAAGTTATGTGTCGTCTCACATAGGGTTTCGAGAGATTATAAGTTGATTTCTTATTGGTTCTTATAGAATTTCAAAGTGTAGATTCCAGGCTCTGTGTTAGGTCAAACCATGTCTCCGGAGATTCGATTGATATTTCTTATTGGTTATTATGGAATTTCCAGGCTTAATTAGATTCCTAGCTACGTGTTGGGTCAACCATGGTTTCGGGAGTTTTGAAGGAGATTTCTCATCGGTTATTATGGAACTTTATAGTATAAATTTCAGATTATTTGCCATGTCTAACAGGGTTTTGGGAGATTCGAAAATGATTTATTATTGTTTATTATGGAATCGCAAAGCATATATTCCACCATTTATCGTGATTGGAAAGGGTCATTTGCGCTGCGAGAAGAAAACATTGTAGCGCAACGTTTGGCTAGAATAGATTTGCTTCGGATATTGATGACAATGTTTCTTGATTGGAGGAAGTTCCACATTTTTTAATCCTAGTCATTAGAGAATCTCCAATGGAATCATTAATTGAGAAAAACTGAGATGTCACATAGGATGGATGGAATTTTGTTTTAAAAGATGCTCTCCAATGCAACTATCAAGAATGACCATTAAACTTATGTGACAAAAATGAGAATAAACATTGTGAATGTGACCTACTTTTAGATGGTCTCTTGAAAAATGTCTTAATGTCACATTATCATTTATGTTTACCTATTTTTATTTTACAAGTTTTTAAATATTTTAATTTTAATTTTATAAAAAAAATTATAAAAAATTTATTTTTGAAAAGTATGAATCAATATCTACCAAACTAGATCCATATTGCATATAAAAATTATTAATTTTATTTTCATGAATTTCCTAATCGACAATCTTTCGAACGATTGCATTGGAGATGTTTTTTTTAAGACTTGTCTATCAATAAAAAATTTTGTGCCACATAGGAAAGATATGCTTACATGTCCATGATTTGGCTCTCCAACCCATTTTTGCATTGAGATGCTCTTAATTCTGATTTACATTGTATTTTTGATCGATGAATTGATATCGCTTGGCTTAAACTTCTTAATCTTATAATTCTGGAAGTTTATATTAAGACAAACAATGATTGGACAAAATTTTATAATAACCAATTTGATATTTTATTTTTTTGTTGAAAATAGTCACAATTATTTACCAATTTTAGATGTATATTCCCTCTAAAAAGTTTGTTCTATATTTATATCTTAGTAGAGATAACATATTTCTTTTGTATATTTACCATTTGCTGTGGTGGTTGTAGATTTGTATAAAAATAAAAAAATTATATTACTGATGTATTTTTGAATCATGGCTTGTATTAAAAAACGTACTACTTTTGTGCATATCAATCCAACCAACCAAGGTATTTTCTAAAGTTTTTCAAAATGAAAAATGGGTATCGTTATTTGCATTTTAAATAATCTTCTATCGTTTTTAAATTTATCGCAAGTATAAATAAATTATCCCTAAAAGCAACAAAAAATAACACTAAAGATCAAACTAGAGGCCTAGAAGACTCATTTTGAAGGTTAATAGCAATGTCTACGACAAATTTGTAACTATGGTGCAACTGAGTTAATTAATCTAGTGGTTTTGTTTTCAATTGATTAAAAAAAAAGGTTAATCTAGCTAGTGATCAAAAGTGTCTTCAAATTTATATACTAGTATAGGGGCATACTCTATGCACGATCTATATGTGTGTTATATTATCTAATCATTCTTCAAATTATAAATATTTAATGACATTTGGTCCATATTTTTATTTTAAATGTCATAAATTAGATTTTTTCTTATAGCATTATTTTATATTAATTTAATACGCAAGAAGTGTAATTTAGTAATTTTATGTACATAATAAAAACTTTATACTCATGCGCTTAATATATAGTATAAATAAAATCTCACCAAAATGATAATATATATATATATATATATAATATACACAAGGGTATGATAGTGATTCTATTATTACCTAAACGGGTTGTTTAAAGAAAGGGTGATTTTATTTATATCCACAATATCTCGCAGTTAATCCGCATTATTAAGATAATCCACGTTGCCTACTAAATTAATCCACGAATGTGGGTAGACTGACAAAAAATATTATTGATTTAATTTCATAAATATTATTTTATTAATGATTTAATATTAAAAAATCCACTATATTAATAAATACACCCACTTTAATTAAATAAATAAAAATAGGGGTAATTAGTTTTAAGGATGAATATTCCTTTCTCTAGCTATTTAAGGACACAACTTTTATACCAATAATTTAAGGTCCAAAGTTTTGTTTAAAGTACAAACTTTTACGGATAAAAAATTAAAACTAAATTAATATAACTACAAAACTAATTTATATTATTGTTATTCCTATAATGTCACTATCATCTAATTCATTATTAAACTAATCTAAACTTCTAAAATCTTGCTAGAAACTAATATCTATAAAATCAAATTCAAAATTCAAATTTAAATAATCACACAACTTCTAACAACTTAATCAATTACTAAAATATAGAAAATCAAATAATTCAAAATTTAAATTTCAACAATCAAAAAAAATTAAACAATCTAATCAAATTGATTAGTAATTAACAAGGGTGATTTTTTTTCTATCCACAAAATTTGTCGGTCTATCCCTCTTTTTGGGTTTTACAAAGATAATCTCTATTGCCCAGCTACTAAGTTTAACCACGTTGTTGGATAAACTTACAAAAATCAATATTGGCATAATTTTTTAAAAATAATGATTATTTTTTATTCAATTGTAAATTATATACCAAATTTTTACTTCTATCCACCGTCATACAATATATCAAAAACTAAACATAAATTGTATAATAAAATAATATTTCTAATATATATAATTTAGTGTCAATTATATCCACTTTTCGGACTTGAAATTAGACTATAAGATTAGACTATAGTCTATCATTCACATTTGTTTTCAGAATTGAGATTATACAATAATTCACATTAGTCCTGGAATAGTAATTAAACAGTAAGTATACTTTGAAATATTTGTAATACGTTTACAAAATTTAGTTCCTACCTAGAAGCAAATTAAAATTATAACTTAATTATATATTAATGATGGCAAACAAGAAAACAAACATATACTATAATTGAATATTTTTCTTTTAACTTGAAAGGATTGAGATTGAAGGAAACGATGTTTATTGCCTCAACTAATTCTTAATTAGTTTCTTAAGTTCCAATACTGCTTTATTTTTATTTTTTAAAGCCCTCATTGTATAGAAAAAAAAAAAGAAAAAAAAATAGTAAACTCATTTGTTGAAAAAAATTATTCGTTAGTGTTATGATGTAATAATATAAATTAATTCCGTCCAGTTTTGTAATATTGTATGTTTTTGATGAATAATGAATAGAAAGTACTTGCATCAATACACCTTTTAACAAATTAAAAATATATATTATAATTAGGAAACTAATTTTAAAAGTAAATATATTTGAAGGAAGTATATTCTTGTTAGAAAACTATTTTTAAAAATAAATATATTTAAAGGATTATTAATTGGTGGATATACTTCTCAATTTTTATAAGAAAGTTTTTAGAAGTTTATTTCAAAATTAGTATAAATCAAAGGTGGATAAACTAAAAAAATCCGTAGATAAAAATAAAATTACCCTGAAAAAAAAGACGTCTCTAGATAATTTTACCAAATCCAACAGAAATTAATCACATGCTTAAATTTTGTAGTTCTATCATAATGGTTAGTGTTGAAAGTATTTAACTCTTATGAAACATTAATGATAATTTTTCCAAAACGGAAAGGAACCTACCCACCATTAAGAAGAACTGTTACATGCAGATAACAACAGTAATAATTATCACAAAGCCCATCTCCTCCAACAAACCTTTTTTGTCACGATCCATTTAAGGGATTCAAATTAATTGTCCTTTCCCTTCTTCCGTTTCAAGCGAAGAATAGGAAACTCATTAAAACACTCTCCATATTTCAAGGAAAATCTGACCTCATTAATTGTACATATTCAGGGAATCTCTAATTATAATGTAAAAATAAATTTGTAAATTATTTGTGTCAATTAAGCCCGGTAATTTACAATAAAAAATGAAAACAGGATATAAAATCGATACAAATTTATCGGATTTGAGTGAACCCTTAACAGATGCGGGTCACAATTGGGTTGACTCGTCAAACCTGTTTATTAAACTAGTTGATTTCGTGTAAATTTGTGAGAGCCGTATAAAATCCGTTTAATCCGATAAAGATACGAGTCGATTTCGAGTCGTGTAAAACCGCTTGTAACTCGTGTAATCCATAATAAACAAATATTTACCCAAGGCTTTTAAAATTTTGTATTAAATCTTTTGCCTTCTATCATGATATTTCCTTCTCTCCACACTGATTTCACGTCGCTCAAATTTTCCAGTTTCCAAATTCTCAAATTCCAATCCAATTACAATATACAATGGTTTCTAGTTATTGTTGTTGCATATATATAAATTATTGAGTTTGTATATTTTAGTGATTAATTACTTAATTGAATTTATTGGCGAATCACTAAATGTTATTCGTATACACCCTAATCGAACCGTTTATCTTAAACAGGATAAAACGAATCCGGTCGTATCATTAGTTTTATTAAACGGGTCGTGTATGAATTTAAATTTTTCACTTGATTATTAAACAGGTCGTGTATTGGTGAATGCGCTTTTCACTCAACACGAAACCGACCCGTACACGATCCAATTGTTAAGCCTAGTGTCAATCGATGTTTACAAAAAAGTGTTCCAATGATACTTTTGTAAGATTTTGGCTAAATTCTAAAATAACCAATAAGATTCCAACACTTGTTAACTATTAATTTAAGCAATTTTTCACTATTTTTTCTTGAATAATTCTATAAATAATTTTATAGTCACAATGGATCTTGTTGTGTAGGTATTAAACAGTAGATTTCAAATATATAATTTTTATTAAAATCCATATTTTATATTTTAAGTTATTACACTTTTTTATTTTATTTAAAAAATGAAGAGAGAAAAAGCTAATGTGGCATTGGAAAATAGAAGTGTATTTTACACAACCATTTTATACAAACTTTTATTTTAAATAGAAAATTAGTCTAAAGTCCTATATATTTCAAATTAATCTACTCAATGACACTTACTTTGGATCAATTGTTTCAACTCCAAACCTTTTAAAAAAAGGATATAATTTTGTATAAAGTCCCAATTATTATTTATTATTTAAATTAATTAATTTATACATTTGTAGGTATAATGTCAAGTATACCCTTCTTATAATCCGATGTCTTTCCCCATATTTTTAGCGATATTAATTAAGTTCAAAATTAATTAATTCATTCATTTCGTCCTTTTCACAAAATTCCATAATATATATATAACTTACACGACCTTAAAGCCAAAAATCATGCTAAAATCCCTCCATAGTTCTCCTCCTCAAATTAATCACTAATAAAAGTTGAAATATTTGCCAATCACTATTATTTATTAGTTTTTTTTCTTCCATAACTTAATGCAAAGATATGATTTAAATTCATTTCAACTATAATTTTTAGACTTTTTTGGGTAACAATTTTCTTATCCAAGTAATACATAACTCCTACCAAAATTTAAAGATTTTAGGTTAGAATGTCAGCTATTACAAATGCAGCATATATAAGGCTTTGTCTAAAATGATACATATATCGTGACTTAGAATAAAATTCTGTAAATTAATTCAAATGATGGAAAATGGTATGTATATATATATATACATTATCAAAGTTGAAGTTGTTATTTTCAAAATAATTAGTTGAATCAGTTATTGTACATGTTAAATATATATTTTTGACAAAAATTACATCTACTTTCAAAATAATATTATACTAAATAATTTGATTTATTTGAACTTTTAATGGCAATGTTGGCGTTGACTAATGATTATGGAGACCCTATAGGTTTATTCTTTTCTAATTGATTAAGTTGATTTACTGAAGAATCAAACTCTGCAATCTGCATATATGTAGAACATGGTTTTCAATTAATTCTAGTATTTGCATGTTATCAGTATTCAATGTATACATATATATGGGTTGACTTGAAAAAATAAAACGAACAAAAACTTAGACAAAGCAATTAATGACATCCAACCGACATTTTACTTGCAATTCCTTGTTTTTTGAGAAATAGTTAGCACTTCTGTTGTTTCCATTATTCTATTATTTATATTATAACCCGTGCTATGCACGGGCACTTTTATAAAAATTGTGTCTATATCAAAAGTTATTATAAAAAAGAATTATCAATTATAATTCTATAAATGAATTAAAAATTTTATATTGTCTTATTTATAAAGTCAAAAAGAAATTCAAATTAATCTATAATATAATAGTAAAAATAAATTATAATCAAAGTATAAAAGACAAAGACCAATTTGTAAATTCTTGTGATAAGTAAGTTTAGATTAATAAAGACAACAAATATTTCTCTTTATTAATAATTGAGGAGATTAACATAGGTTTTTTAGAAAGGAAAAAACAAAGAGAAAAAGGAAAAAAAGAAAAGAAAAAAGAGATTAACAATGTAGCTAATTAATTCCTGCATTAATGACTGCCATGTGGTAATCTCATAACAAATCTCTCACAAAAAAGAATTGTCAACTATAATTCTACAAATGAAGTAGAAATTTTACATTGTCTTATTTTTAAATACGAAATGAAATTCAAATTGATCTATAATATAATAGTAAAAATAAATTATAATCAAATTATAAAAGACAAAGACCAATTTGTAAATTCTTGAGGTATGTAAGTTAAAATTAATAAAGAGAACACATATTTTTCTTTATTAATAATCGAGGAGATTAACAAAGTTTGTTTAGAAAAAAAAAAGAGAAAAAGGAAAAGGACAAAAAAAAGGAGATTAATAATGCAACTAATTAATTCTTGCATTAATGAGTGTCATGTGGCATTCTCACAACAAATCCTTCTCACTCCTCCCATTTTATATATATACTAGATTATAACCCGTGCTATGCACGGACGGTTTTATAAAAATTGTGCATGTGCTAAAAATTATTACAAAAGAAATAAAAATTATCAACTATAATTCTACAGATAAATTAAAAATTTTACACTATCTTGTTTATAAAATCAAAATAAAATTCAAATTAATCTATAATATAATAATAAAAATAAATTATAATCAAAGTATAAAAGATAAAGATCAATTTGTAAATTCTTTAGGTATAATACTTTTATTTATTAATAATTAAGGAGATTACCAAAGTGTGTTTAAAACAAAAATCAAAGAGAAAAAGAAAAAAATAATATTAACAATATAATTAATTAATACATTAATAACTGCCATATGACAATTCCACAATAAAGCCTGGTCACTCCTCCCATTTTATATAATACAAGAAAAACAAAAGAACTGGTGGGATTGCAAGCCTATAATAGTTTAAAGAGAAAAATTGATCACATGAACAATAATAAATCTATTGCTTCATGGAAATAGTAATTTCCAGATAAAGCATTTTAATTGCCGAGTAAATAACGAAAAAAAATAAAAAAAATCTATTCAGAAGTTAGAGCTGCAACCTTGATTATAAACCAAACATACTACGTACATATTTAGGTAAAGTATATAAAAAAAGGCGTAGAAAAAGATACGTACAAAAACCTATAATTAGAACATCCACCCCGCAATAAAACTCGCAACCACAAAAGAACCCTAATTTTAGGGCTTGCTGTGCAGACGACATAATGGTGCCGCCGTAGGAGAAACATGCGGGAAAAAACGAAAAATGGGATGAATAAAAGAAGGATTGATAGAAAATTGAAAAGAGGTTTTGAACAGGAATGGAAAAGAACTACAGTTCCATTGGAGACGATTAAAATTCAAAACGTATGAAGCAAGAACCGAAGAGACGGAGAAAGTAAAGTAATTTGCGTAATTAATTAGGGTCACGTGTCTAAACACGGTGCATTTCCTCCGTTTTTATATATAGAAGAAGATATACTATAGGTAACGGATTATATATGTGCATCTCACAAGATTAATTTATGTGTATAAGAAGTAAATGAAATTTATCATTATTTATATGGTATATATTAAAAAGAAATGTTACTATACTTGCGTCTTAAAATTAGACTACCAATGATACAATGAGTTATAGGTATGGTATGCGGCCACAACCAAAGTAAATTAAGTTAATATAATATTATGTAATAGAAGGGCTCTCCCTTAGTATTAATTATATTTTCTTTCTTTAATAAATTAATTAAAATTATAAGGTCATAATTTGGTGCATGCAAACAATCTGTATATGACCCGTGCTTTTAATGATAAATTTTCATCTTAAATTTTTTTTTCAATATTTTAGTGATAAAAAATCGTCATTAAAAGGATTGTTTATATGCAAATCGTCTGCACGAAATCTGGATTTTAAAATTATTTATAAATATCAGCATGCATATATTTTTAGTACGTGCTCGCGTTGGTACATTTCTATTAATTAAGCTTTAAAAAACACGCGATCGATCTTATTTATTTAGTTGTACGAACTTATGTTTTGAACACAGACAAGAAGAACAAAATTTGACCGTTGGTCGCATATATTAATTTGCATGTGCCACACCAATGGTAATGCATGTGGAACTTACGATCGATGATGCATGTGTGATTTGCGTGGTCAGAAACATGTTATTTTGGGGGTCACCGATCGAGGGATCGATCAGGGATGGAGCCTCCATACATGTTTGTTGAACAAATAATATATATATATATATATAGAAGAGTTTATTTCTCAACAACTTTGTTTTGTAATATTAATGTTGGATACATAAAATATGAATAAATTTAATTTTTAAAATGATGTTTTATTTCTCTAATACAATGGAACATACTTTTACTTTTATGCAGCAGGCAAAGGTTGCTTGATCGAATGATAATAGTCGAACATTGTGTACATATATATATAACATCATATATATTCATGAGAAATGGAATTAAAGACTTCTTCGGTATTGGACAACATTGTGTAGAGACAAATATATATAGAGAGTATTTCTCTTAAAAACCGTCCTTAAGTTAACTAATTTAAGAACTGTCTTTTTTGAGGGGGTAAACGGATGGATTTTTTCATGAAATTTGGTGGAGATTATCTTCATAATTAGTAGATCATCTCTACCAAATTTCATAAAAAAAATCAATCGGAAAGTTAGTTAACTGAAAATTTGATATATATGCACATTTCTGGACGTTGAAATTTTAGATTTTTAGTAAACTCACTTCTCATTTAATTTTTTTTATGAAATTTAGTAGAAATAATCTACTCGTTATAGAGAATCATTCTCATCAAGTTTCATGAAAAAAATTCACCTGGCAACTTCTCGAAATAGACGGTTCCTAAGTTAACTAACTTAAAGACGATTCTTAAAAGAAGGGCAATATATATATATATATATATATATGCGAAATGGAATTCAAGACTTCTTCGGTATTGGACAAAATTCTAAACCAAACTCATAAATATACAAGTCATGAAAAGGTTAAAGTCAAGTCAAGGAGCTTTTACGAACTCACTTAAATAAACACGTACAGAGGTTCTATGGTCTATAACCAAACCTCCACTAATTAAGGCAACCTTTCCCTACTATCAAGACTCGTTTCGTGATGTCTCGTTTGTTTCATAGAATTGCTCATTCGGTCTATGTGTGCTACTGCTTTCAGTTGTATCATATATAATTAGGGTATGGTTGCGCCGATAGTACGAAAAAACAATTTTTTATTTATTTATTTATAATTAGGTAGGTTGTATTTAATTTGTTTAAAAAGAAAATATGGTATTTAGTTGGCCGCTTGCTGTGTTCTACATATTGATGTTAAACAAATGTGCATCGAAAATTATTTAAATAATTTTTTACTTATCACCATTACTATTACCTAAAATATGAAATTGATTAAAAATACTTGTTAATTAGCAAATATTACAAAGTGTTTGCAATAGGGTATAGTGTCGATAACTATAATCTTGAAAGCAATGGTTTGCAAACACATGTTACTAAAAAATAGTGAGACTATAATGTTTTTAAAATAAATGTACAACAACATTGATTATGACAATATTAATTATCTAAGAAATTTAAAGTCCACTAAACAAATTAACGGTATACAATTTTATTTTATTTTATTTTTAAGAATATCTCAAATTAAGGTTTCAATTGTAGTTTTTGACATAACCAATTAGACATGTTTGAGTCAGACTTTATAAGATAACATGGTATGAATTAAATTAAGGTTTATTTTCATTTTAAAATTTATGAATATTTTTTTTATTATAAAATTTTACTTAATGTACAGGTTAACCTATTACACCATCTAAGCAACAGCCTAGGGCTCTAATAGGCGGAAGGGCTCCCAAATTTTAATGTTGTGTATATGTTATAGTGTTCTTTAGGTGCGATGCTTTTGTTATAAAAGTTGCTTTTGGAAAGGACCAAGAACTAACCAAGCCTCTTGGTCCAGTGGTATAAGGCTGCCACTGGCGAAAATTAGTCAAGGTGCGTAAAAGGTAGCTCGGACACCCCGTGGAGAACCAAAAAAAAAAGGAAAGGACCAAGAAATTAGGGACTACACGTCCTTCCATGGCTTCGTTCGAAACCTTCCGCTTTAACTGCGTTCTATCTTCAAAGAGTTTTGCTTAGTTAAAATACTTTAAGAGCATAATTTAAAATGCATTAATCACGAATTACATGAATTAACATATATATATATATATACACTTATGTAAGTTTATAATAATACGGAATTAAAAGTTGTAACTTAAATAATTTTGAACGGCAAATTTACATTAGTTTAAAGAGAGAATCTGATGGTGATTAAGATGTATTTATACTTGCTTTTGAATTATACTTTTGGGATTTCATTTTTCGACTATGTTACAACATTGCTCAATTTTATTTAAGTGCTTATTGGTTCCAATAAGGAAAAATCAAAATTATATTTTTTATAAAATAGTACTTTTTTTTTAATGCTTCATAAAAAGACCCCACTTAAAATAATTTGCCTCAGGTCTCGTATAGTCTTGGGCTGCCTTGCTTGCCCCAACAAACCGAGTCATATAATTTCAAAAAATATCACCTAATAACTTATTGGATCGTATTTGGATGAAGGCAAAATTGACTCGCATTCATTAAAACTAGACAAAAAATCAACCTGTTTTTAGTTCTATTACCAATTTGTATGGAATTCTAAATAGCAAAACAATTACTTGTTCTTAATGATTAGGGTTAATTGCACTTTACCCCTTTCAACTATGTCCCTATTAGCACTTTACCGTATGAACTATCGATGTTAGCAATTAATGCCATCAACTATTTAATTTGTTGCATTTTACCCATTTTAACTGACGGGATTAAAGTTCTAAACATTTTAGGACCTAAATGTAATTTTTCATAAATGAAGGCATCAATGTTATTTTGAATCTGTTGATAATATATGTATATGTAAATGTAGAGAGAGAACAAAATTTAAAAACAGAGCAGAAGCCACTCTTGCATCTATCTCGTTTCCAGAGCCGAAGTTGCAGACGATTTTGGCTCGGCTTTTCCGGTGGTTCACTGTCGCTGATTTCATCGGCATTTTTATTGCTGTTTTCGCCTTTCTCTCTCTAAATTTCCAATGGGGTTATATTTAATTTAAGGGCTTGGGTATATATATTTTAGGTATTTGTGTAAAGATTCAATTATCATGAAATTCGTGTTATTTGCGGTGGTATTGAAGCTGATTTGATCTTGGGTTTTGGTGACTTCACTTGGCTAAAAACAGGGTATGCTATTTGTTTCATTTAATTCATTTGTATGGTTAAATTAACTGCAATTTGTATGCTTAGTGCTCCAGTTGCTGATTGTTTGTGGTCTAAATTTGAATTTTGAGGTGGGTTTGGTTTTGTTATTGGGGAATGGTTTGAACTGGTGGGGTTTTTAGAAAGTATATTTAGTGTTCGACGAGAGTCCTGAGAGAAATAGAAAGTTTTGATCCTTCAAGAAATAGGCAGAATGAGCATTGGGGGTGAACAAGATTGGGAAAAACATCAAAAATAGTCCTTTACACCAACCCAATTTTACTAATACTGTTGCTAGGCAACAACCTCAGCCTCAAGTCTATAATATAAACAAGAACGATTTTCGCAACATTGTTCAACAATTGACCGGTTCGCATTCGCATGACCTACTTCCTAAACCGCCAAATAATCAACCCAAATCACCAAGTATGCGGTTGCAAAGAATCCTCCCTTGTCAGCGCCCATAAACCGGCCTCAAATGCCCATTCACCTTCCAGCATCGGCAATAACTTTGGTAGACCTGCCAATATGTATGGTCAACAACCAACACCCACAATTGACTAACTCTGTTTGGGCAAATACAGCCGAGTCCCCTATCTCCCAATACATGTGTTACCTTTAAAATTGGAATCAAACATAATCAATTAAAATTTTAGAGAGAAAGGCGAAAACAACGAGAATGCCGACGAAATCAGCGACAGTGAACCACTGGCAAAGCCAAGCCGAACTCGTATGTCACTTCGGCTTTGGCAACGAGAGAGATGCAAGAGAGACTTGTGTTATTTTCTTAAAGTTTTGCTCTCTACATTTACATATAAACTAGTTGACAACCCGTGCGATGCACGGGATGTTTAATAAAATAAATGGTGAAATACTACATAGAGCTATAATGAAATCACTAAGAAAATATAAAATAAAATAAAAGAATCCTCAAACAACTTGTTGAATAATAGAGAGTTTAGCTATCAATGCAAAATCTAAAAAAAAAAACTAATTATCCAATTGCGCCATACAAAAGAGAATAAACGAAACTCAACCAAAATTAATGAAGAATAATATGAAATGAATATTATAAAACCTGAACACGTACACATTCGCATCTACAGATCAAAAAATTATAAAATAGTTATACATCTATGAGAAAATAAGAGTGATGTATTTATCTATAACTGAAAATTTAGAAAACTATTTTTAAGAACATAACTGAAAATGTGTGATGGTGATTTGTGTTCTATGATACACTGAGTGAGAGGATGAGGATTTAATAAAGATAAATAATAAATAAAATTTATGAAAGAAAATGTAAATGATTTTTAATGTGAAAGAGTATTTGAGAAAATATAATAATGTGTATATAAAATTTATAAAGAAATTTGGTTGGTTTTAACGAAAAGAGAAAAGTGAGATGGTAGATAAAGATAATTATTAAGAAAAGAGAATGTGAAGAGCCATGTGATATAGAGATAAAAAAAAAATTAAGTGAGAAAATGAAAGAAAGTGAGAAAATAAATACATAATTAAAGAGTAAAAGGAATGAAATAATTAGTACATTAATTACAAACTTCTTCCATAATACATATATAAATATGGGTAAGGTTTCGATGGTTACCGCTATTTTTACCCATGGATGGTTACTCTAATATTAACCTTTAGATGAAAAATTAATGGTTGAGATCAAACGAGTAGGTGGCTAACATAATTAATGCACATTGAAGATATACAAACCATTAAGTGCCAAGTTAAGTGGGTAACTTGTTGTTACCTGATGACATGGCATTTTTATTTTTATTTCCATTTAATTTTAAGGAATCTTAAATTAAAGATTCATTCCATGATTTGCTAATTCCAATCCGGGATATCCCTATTCTTTACCTTTGTAAAATATGATGATCTCAAATATTATTTGCCAAACATCACACATTGATTATTGAACCAAACTAATTAATTATGTAATACTACACTAGTCTCGAAGTTTGTATTATCACACCGTAGATCTGATATATAGTATCTCTTCTACTTACAACTCTTGATAGCTAGTTTCACAAAGGACCACCCACTAAGTTATATTAGATTGGTTTATTCGATCCATTGAATAGTTTTTAAAGAAAATGAGTTCTAGTAATCAAGTTAAGGAGGTAGGTGAAAAAGAATGGAGAATACGCATGGAGAGAGAATTAAAAACAGTGAAGAATGAATTAAGTTTGATAAAAAGTTTGATGGTTGATAAAGAGTTTATTAAGAGAGAGAGAAACTCTTCTGATGATAACTGTTACGGGAATGATGAGGAATTTTCCTTTATGTCTCGAAAGAAACTCAAGTCATCGAATGATAATAGTATTAAAATAATAACACATCAAGTTCGTAGAAGTACTTGTACGACGCCAGTGAATATTTGTGTTTGTTCGAAGATTTCAAACTTAAAAATACGTTCAGGGCAAAGGAAAGAGAATTGTTGGAGTACATATTCTCCAAATCTGTAAAGCAATAGTGAGTTATATTAACTCTTCATATAATATATTGTTTGAATTACACTAATTTATTTTTCTTGTTTGTATCAGCCAATTGATCGTGGCGAGTGGTGATCGTTGCCTTTTGCGTTCTGATTTTCGATATCTCGGTCCCAATGAGGAAATAAAATCTGAGGTTTTTCTTCTTCTTATTGTTATATTTTTTATTTTTTATTTTTTATTTTTAAAGTAAAATAAGACAAGTACTGTTTCATTCACGTAGTGGTCGTATTGACTTTTTTTATTTATGAAATAGATTATTACTATGGTTTCCAAAATATTAACCGAAGATGAGAGATCTAGAACTAGCCAAAAGGCAAGAAAGTGGTATCTTCCTGCGAGATTAACAGTGAGTATGCCGTTGATTGAATCACTTGCTTAAAAAACTTAGTTATTGTTATTAATTTATACTTTTTGCAGAAGGATCATCTGCCACATCGTGATCTACCACTACACAAAGTGTGGGGAACAATGAATTACTATAAAATGTTTATGGGATGCATGGACAAGTGCGAGGAGGCAAGTATATATTATCTCTTTTGTAATTCGTTTTACATTTTATATCTAACTAATTGGTAATGTGTTTTACATTAGGTAATCATTCCAATTTTAATTTCAAGACACTACATTCTTGCACGAGTGTTGTTGAAGACAAAAGTTGTTGAAGTTTGGGACTCTCTATCGGATGCGACACAACCTATTCTTTATTCTGCAAGAATTAAGGATATTGTAAGTTTAAAATTATGGGATTTCTATTCCACATTGATTGTTTTTCAAAGGTTCATAAAATGTCATTTTTTTTCCTGTAATGTTCCTAATATATTCCAGCTACGTAATTTGGACTTGGGACTTGAGAGAGAGATTAAAAAGAAGCCTGAAAATTTTAGTTTTTCTAGTTTTCGCATTATTCGTGCATCATTCGTTCCGAGGCAACCTAACGGGTTTGATTGCGGCATGTTTGTTATTTTGTTTTTGCAATCTGGATGTAAAGTCGATTCACGATCATTTGTGGTAAGATATTTCTATTTGTTTAGCGTTACTAATTAATTCAATCGTTGTTTCTTTTATTTAATTGTTTTGTAATTATTTTGTAGTTCGACTCAAATAAAGAGCGGTGTAGATTAACATGTTGGTTGGCGAATTCTAACTACAACAAGCACATAGATATATTGATGAACGATGTTCGAGAATTTTATTTGAAAATGAACATGTAAACTGTTTTGAATTTTGTTGTAAGAAAAAAATGAAAAGTTATTATTATGATGCACGGTGCTCAATTTGCATGCCAATAGATTTGATTAATGAAGAGTTATTATTATTTTTTACAATGATGATGCACGGTAATCAATATGCATGCCAATAGTTATGATTAAATATTTGTATTCCCCCTCTCTCTAAACACGGTTGGAGAGTAAATTTGGTGTGTATGCTTCAAGTTCTTTAATTAAGTTTCTCTGTCCATACAATCTCAGTTGAAAGTCCAAATGTTAACATGTATTGAAAAAAAGGAAAAAATATAATATGTTTAATTTGTCATTGAACTCGGGAAGAAATATTATAATATTAATTAGTAGTAATATTCATTACAAAGCAAAAACAAAAGTACTACGATAACATTAGAAAGCAAAAAGAAAATTACTACGTTAACATCAGAAAGCAAAAACAACACTACTACGTTAACATTAAGGAAACCAACCCAATTCGTAAAAAAAAAGTTCAAATTATCCTCATCTTCTCATTATTCTCTCTCTCCGCCGCTTCTTCCATCTCGAGGTTTGCCTTCCTCAGTTCCTCCAGTATCTCTTTCATCCTCTTATAGGCCTATTCAAAATTTTTTGATTCAGCCTCCCACTCTTTTGTCAATCGTTCAGCATAAATCAAATTGTCGATGCACATCTTAGTGAAGTTTAACGATGATATTGGAGGGCTCGACGTCAATGGAGATTTTGGTGGGCTCGACGTCGATGGAGATTTTGGAGGAGTTGACATGTTGAAACAGGAAATGAAAAGTTGATAAGATATTTGATGGTTGGTTTGGTTTGATTTTATTTGATTTGATTTGTGAATGGCAGTCATGTTTATATACTAGTCTCTTGGAATACGAAGGGTTGTCAGTTTGGAAACCCCAACAGGTGCATGCATTCCAACAGTTATTATTACGTGTGCACCTACAATAAAAGAGATGGACGGTTCAATAATTAATAGTTATCTCACCGAATGATGCGTGATCCTTCGGCACAATATTGCTTAAATATTTACATTTGCAAAAACAACAGTAATAGTTCAGAAATACATTGAACTTAATGGAGCATTCGAACTGACATTAAACATTGAAACTTATGATTACACTTTGGGTTTAATGGACTTTTAAACTAATGTAGTTTTTTTATAAAATGTTTGCGGTTCCTGCTCGTGGCTCCTTCGACAAACCCATATATATCTCACCGAATAATGCGTGTTCCTTCGGCATAATATTGATTGCATATTTACATTTGCAAAAACAACGGTAACCCTAATACGATTAACTTAATGAAAATTTTGAACTGACATTGAATATTAATATGAATTTGAGATTTTACAATATATCTAAAAATAATGCTTAGTCAAAACAAGCTTAGAACTACCACAGGATTGAGGTAATAATCAGACATCGTCCGAAGGCTTCAATAACTCTCTGAGCTTTTTCTTCAGGCTTTCGATTGCAACGTTGATAATCATAATGTTGGACACGCTAGCATTGAAAAGGGCTTTCCTTTTGGCATATCTTTCCAAATTTTGTAGCAGCTTGTGCAGCAGTTGGGTCAACTCCGCATTCTGGTAATCCGTCAGTACTTGTCCATCTTGATTATGATTTAACTCTTTAGGACAAGAGACATCAGACTTCATCTTTTTCGTGGGGGATTGAACCTCATCCTTTTGGCGAGTGTTGACCTTCGTCAGGGTAGATTGTACCTCATCTTGATGGAGATTCTTGATTTTTTTCAGGGGGGATTGAACATGTTCCTCCTCTTCATACTAAATATACCATTCTTCTGCCTCGTTAAAATCATTTGTGATCTTTGGTAGCTCTTCAGAATCAGACAGTATAATCAAGAACATGTTGAGTATTAAGAGAAGTATTACTGAAAATGCAGTGATGCTTTGGTTACGTTGTACGCGTGCATATATTTATTTATTTATATTAAAACGTGCACAATACTAATAGCAAAAAAAATTGTCATTTACTGCGCATGCCTTCTGAAAATCATGAAACTTGGCTACGCACAATTGGTTATTTATTTTTAGTTTTCCAATGGCCATTGATTGTTAGGCTAGTAATTTGTTGTTTTCCAATGCTCATTTATTTAAAATTTAAAAACTTAAAAATTAGGAGGGAAAGTGGGCATTACAAAACTTAAAACCTAAACAAGTACTCCACCATTCAGTCATCAGTAATCATATTGCTTTAGAAGAAAGTAATATTGCATCATCATAATTTGTGAATGGAACATTCAGTTAGTTCTGCATCTACATTCAATCTTCTAAAACAAAATGAGGGAGCCATTAACTTATATGAAGATGATGATGATTTTCTAAGCAACAGCAGAGTGTTGACGCATATTGTTGAAACCGAAAATGCAAAAGAACAAATTTCAAAAGATAAATCTTCTAAAATGGAAGCTGCAGGTGAAAATGAAGATGGTGAAGATCAACCTCAAAAAGATAAGCAACAGTTATTAGAATGGACAGATCTAAATGTTACGGTGTGGGAAGAATTAATGACGTATTTGTGCATTGATAAAGCACCGAAGACATACAAGATGATGACTTAGTCGATAAAGAGTTTGTTACAATGGAACAAGCTGAAACATTCTACCATATGTACTAAAAAATAATGGGGTTTAGCATTCGTAAGAAAATTAAAAGGAGAAACTCAGTAGGTGAGTGTATAATTAGAAGTTGGGTGTGTTCAAATGAAGGATATAGAGAGAATAAATATCAATATCTTGAACGTAGGACTAGGGAGCCAAGAAATATAACTAGGACAGGTTGCAGGGCTTCATTTAGAATAAACAGAAATAAAGAAGATGGTACATAGTTTGTTAAATGTCTTAGGACACATCACAACCATTCCTTAGCCTTATCCCACCAAAAATTAAATGAAGCAAATAGGGAACAAGCAATGTTGATGAAAAGGTCTGGAATAAGGACTTGCCACATTTGGTAATATATGGTAGAACAACACGGAGGTTGGCAGAAGGTAGGGTGTATCAAACCTGACTTGTATAGGGGGTGAGGTAAAAATATGGTGCTTGGAGTGATTGTGATACATCAACGGCAATGGGTTATTTAGAATAAAAAAAGGGACCAGATCCTGAATTCTTCTACAAGCATGCCACTGACGAGGAAGGGAGGTTGACAAATTTGTTTTGGGCGGATGGAGCGTGTAAAGTCGACTATGAGTTATTTGGTGACTGTTTATCTTTCGATTCCATATATAAAACTAACAGGTACGAGTTCCAAGCTCATGCCAAATTATTTACATTCATAATAAAATTCACACGTTTTTCTTAATTTGTAATTTTTTTGTAGGTATGGAAAACCATTGGTAGTTCTATTGGGGTCAAACAATCACGATAGAACCTGTGTATTTGGTTTTACTTTACTACAAAACGAGTTGGCTGAAACGTATACATGGATACTAGAGATATTTTTAGAATGTATGGATGGAAAGTAACCTGATACAGTTTTAACTGATGGTTGTCGATCCATGAACAAGGCATTAGAAGAGACCATGCCAGGTGTTGTGCATCGTATATGCTCATGGCACATAATAAAAAACTCGATACAACATATACATAAAGTTGGATTCAGCGAAGATTTCAAGAGATTAATATTCATGGTAAATAATTATTACTCCTCCGAAGGATCAATATATTTACACTTTTTTTTTTAATTCTGTCTTCTCAATAGGTACTACTCAGATAATCAGTGGAAAGAAGAGTGGAACAAAATGAAGGCCAAACACGAATTACTTGAGAATGATTGGTTGGAGGCACAGTACATGACTAGGCATATGTGGGCAGATTCTTTTCTTTGTGGTCATTATTTTGGTGGGAGTAGAGCAACCGGCAGGTGGGAGTCTATGAATGCTTTTCTCAAAAAAGATTTAGAAGATGATATACCATTGTGGATGTTTCTTAGACATTGCGACAATGGTTTAGCTGCTTTACGTTACCATGAGATGAGAGAAGATTTTAGAACAAACATGACAGAAGCTGTCCTTGATCGGACCAACATGGAGTTGCTTGAGGAACAGGCCTGTTCAATTTTCACTAGAGAGATATTTCATCGAATGAGGGCTCAGATTCTACGTGCTGATAAATACATTATTTTAGAACGGACAGAATTACCTAACTACGATGTTTGCGTAGTGACAAAGTACATGCGTAATGATTCAAAACGTAAGGTTCTTTACTCTCATGATGGGGATGACGTCAGATGTAAGTGCTATTGGTTTGAAACTAAAGGAATACCATGTAGACATAATTTTTCAGTCATGAAGCATTTGAACAAGGCTGACTTCCCAGAATCTTTAGTAAATAGGAGGTGGTTAAGGAATGCAAAAATCATTGATCCGTCATCAGTAGGTTCGGAGAGAAAATGCCCTCATCCGGATGTCGTAGAGAACACTAGGTATGGTGGCATTAGCACGCAGAGTAATTTGGTCGCATTATATGCTACCAAATCAAGCAAAGCATTCAATATGCCAATGAAGGCTATGACTGGGTTAGTAGTTGAGTTGCAAAAAATGGCGAAAGAAAAAGGAGATGATCCTATATCAAAGGGCCAAAACTCTGCCACATTGGGTATTAAAGACCCAGCAATTGTTCCAACTAAAGACAGACCTACTCAATAATCTCAACGTGGAAAAAAGAAAAGTACAACGACTATTAAACCAAGATATTGCAAGAGATGTCATTGAACATGCCACGATTCAAGAAATTGCCCAACCAATGAAGGAGGGACGAAGTCAAAAAAAATTAATAATATTTTTTTTTTCGTCTTAATTTAGCGCCTTCTTTTTTTCGTTGACATCTTAATGCATCTATGTATGTTACATTTTGAGAAAACATTATTCTGTTTATATGTCTACATTAAATTTTTATTGCACAATATTACTTCGTCATTTCTTCATTTTTTTTCAAATTAAAATTAAACCCATAGTGTAATCTTAAGTTCCAATGCTTAAGTCCCAGTTATTTCTGAATTATTACTATTTAGGGTAACCGTTGTTTTTGCAAATATATATAAAAAAGACTCTAATTACCGAAGGATCAGCCATCTTTCGGTGGGATAACTATGGTTTTGCCGAAGGAGCCACCCGCAGGAACAAGAGACATTTTATAAAATATTTACATTAGTTAAAAAAGCTATTAAACCCGTAGTGTAATCTTAAGTTCGAATGCTTAAAGTCAGTTCG
Organism: Lonicera japonica; assembly: GCA_021464415.1. Classification (NCBI taxonomy): domain Eukaryota; kingdom Viridiplantae; phylum Streptophyta; class Magnoliopsida; order Dipsacales; family Caprifoliaceae; genus Lonicera; species Lonicera japonica. The sequence goes on along the minus strand of CM038468.1, from coordinate 61,403,125 downwards.
AATCTTCATTAAGTTCCAAACATTTCTTAACTATTATTTAATAGGAGCAACCATCATTCGGTGGGATAACTATGGGTTTGCCGAAGGACCCACCCGCAGGAACAACAGACATTTTATAAAATATTTGCATTAGTTAAAAAAGCCATTAAACCGACCCGTAGTGTAATCTTAAGTTCGAATGCTTAAAGTCAGTTCGAATCTCCATTAAATTCCAGTCATTTTTTAACTATTATTTAATAGGAGCAACCATCATTCGGTGGGATAACTATAGGTTTGCCGAAGGACCCACCCGCAAGAGCAACAGACATTTAATAAAATATTTACATTAGTTAAAAAAGCCATTAAACCCGTAGTGTAATCTTTTAAGTTCGAATGCTTAAAGTCGTTCGAATCTCCATTAAATTTCAGTCATTTCTTAACTATTATTTAATAGGTTACCGTTGTTTTTGCAAATGTATATAAAAAGACTCTAATTGCCGAAGGAGCACCCATCATTCGGTGGGATAACTATGGGTTTACCGAAGTACCCACCCGCAGGAATAACAGACATTTTATAAAATATTTACATTAGTTAAAAAAGCCATTAAACTCGTAGTGTAATTTTTTAAGTTAGAATGCTTAAAGTCAGTTCGAATCTCCATTAAGTTTCAGTCATTTCTTAACTATTATTTAATAGGTTACCGTTGTTTTTTCAAATGTATATAAAAAAGACTCTAATTGCCGAAGGATCACCCATCATTCGGTAGGATAACTATTGGTTTGCCGAAGGATCAACCCTAAGGAAAATATATGTTTTATAAAATATTTACATTCGTTAAAAATGCCATTAAACCCATAGTGTAATCTTCAGTTCCAAAAAATGCCATTAAACCCATAGTTAAAAATGCCATTAAGCCATTACACCCAAAAAACTTCATATCCCTACAAAAAAAAAAAGACTTCCTTCTTATGAAGCATTCAACAACACCTATTCCTCGTTCTTCCAACCCCTTGCCATCAGAGAAGATCATCGAGACGGCCCTTCAGATTCCTGTGGAATCTTATTATCTTCTTTGTCCCTGCTGCATGGGATGATAAAGTTCTTAACCCGTTGAAGCACTTGCGGTTGTCAGTTGCGTAGCAAACTGGGCAGTGCACCATGCCCTTTTGATGGTCATTAACTGTCTCCATAAAGATAGTAATCATTGCCTTGATCCATCGCTTTTCATCGCTTTCTTCATCGGTGTCTTCGTCCGATTCCTCTATAGCCGTTGGATCATACGGCTCTGCTAGGTTCTCGGGCCAATCATTAAGAATATCTTTTGCTGCAGTTTGTGGTGGGGGAGGGGATTTGTAGTAAGTTGGAAGATTTTGGACGTCAGCCTTCATTTTTGGATGATCTCCAGAGAAAGCATCTGGTTGATCAAACTTGGCTTTTTTGATTGGTGAAGCCATTGGAAACAGGTTTTTCGTATCAGAGGTATATGTGTTGCAAATAATTTTCTTGCTTGTAAAATCTATTTAACAATAGGAAAGACTAGTAATTTAATGATATAATGTGGAAGGCTAGACTTTAATGCGCAAGGATTTATATTGGGACTTTAAAGTCTCCATCAACCGTTCCCGATGATTTTTATGGGTTTTTGAACCGTTTCTATTGTGTGGCTAATCGAAAGCAACGATTTAAGTTAGTAATATATGATTGCGCATGTAAACCTATTGCATTTAGTGGAGGCTTTCCGTTCTTTTTACTTTGAGAAAAAGGACGCGGTTGTTAATTCTCTGATAACCCTAATTTCACGGTGGAGCTGTGATACTCATCCTTTTATCACGGGTTGGGGCGAATTCACAATTACACTAGAAAATATTTACCAGCTATTTGGGTTAGCCCCCTTAACCAAGCACCATTATGACGAAAACTCCATTGGTGGAATGAAGGAGGCTCTTGACGTGTTTGACCGCTGGTACACGGAAGCTGGCAATCTGATTGACGATAATGGAAAGAAGTCAAAGAAAATTACTTTCAGAACCTGGGTCAGACATGTGTTGGTCATATTGACGGTGGTGCCAAGGGGAAGTCTAAGAAGGCGGGTTCAAGCAGCACAACTCCTACGATTAAAACATCGGAGTTGTGTAACCATAAGTGGCATCTGGCCGCTTATTTGACAATGTTTCTTTCGCGAGTTATTTCGCCCGGTAAGCCCGCTGAAGCCCCCCGAAAGCTTCTTGTGCCTCTTGCTATTCAACTGGCCTCAGGTTCTGACGTTCCTTTGGTCGCTTTTATGCTGGGCAATCGTCGTTCAATAGGTCGGTATGCGATTGGCAGCTACGCGACCATAATGATTCTGCTCCCTTTCATTTATGAACGTTTTCCCAAATACGCTCCTACCCCAAAGCCCTTTTCCCCTCTAAATGTTAATGCCGAAAGTAACGAAGAGAGAGGACATTTGAGGTTCTTACGGTGGAACGGTGTTTCGTCCTTAAATAGTTTGGGAAATTTCATCGATGTTGAAAGTGACTTTGTTTTCAGGCCATATCAGAAGACTGTATTTTTTCACTACGATTTCTTCGGTCCAACAGTTCAGTCGTATAAGAATATTCCAGGAATTAGCGCCAAACTGTTTTATCGTGAAACCATCGGCAAGACCCTTGCTTGTGTTCTTCGCTGCTGTGTACCTATTTTGAATAAACTGGAGACTTTTACAGTAGCTTACAACCCTCACAGAGTTGCAAGGCAATTTGGCTGGGACCAGGTGGTTCCTACGCCTCCTGCCCCTTATGCAAAAAGTGAAATTCTCTCGGGCATGCACGATTTCGCATGGACCGCTTTTACTAGGAGGTTAGCACTGGAGAGATGTATTCGGCTTGATGAACCCTTCGTGATTACTGATAGTACTTCCATTGGTAGGAAAACCATTAACTATTCTTTGTTTTGGCATCTACAAGCCGCCGAAATAATTAAATTCTTTCAGAGTGATCCTGAAGTGGCATCTTCTGATATGGTAAAAATACCGAAAACTACGCTCTGCTGTTTGAGAGAATTTTCAGTTGAAGGGCAATGGAGAGGACATCGGAGCCGTTTCATTAAGGACATAGCAGAGAATGTTCCCAAGGGCAAGAGAATTGCTCCTTCCGGTTGTTCCAAACGAAAACAAAAGAGTAGGGACGCAGATGCCTCTACTTTTGTACCCATGGAGGCCGACAAACGCCGAAAAATTGTCCCAAACTTTCCCTGGTGATGAAGTGCCCTTGTCGGAAGTGGTCAAAGCTTTAAAGAAGGGGGCAGCCAGCCACGAAGTTTCTTCCATTGCCGGTCAGACTGAAGATGACATCGGTGGAAAACATTGTGAGGGCGTCGAATGAGAGAAGGAAATAGCAAGTGAAGTGGAAGTTCATTTGTCGGAGGTATATGAATTTTCCTTTCTTTCGTTGGAAATGAGGTACTTAAAATGACCCTTTAATTATAAAAAAAAATTATAACAAAATGTTGAATATTATATTCCATGTGTTTCCTCATAATTGGTGCGTCATAATTTTGCACGAGATTACAAGTACGAACCATTGGAGCAAAAAGTGACAATGTGTATAATTTATTTGTAAAACAAATTTTTATCAACCAAATGTCAATTATTTATTAGTCCACATGTTTTTACACATTGCTATTGGAGATGCTCTCATCTGATTGTTATCCCTCCTTTTTTTTAGTTGGAAGAAGAGGGTGCTTGCGTCCTTGTGCGGAAAAATTCTCGTATTATTACTGAACTGGTTGTTTCAGAAGGCCATAATGAAGGTGGGACTACTGGTCTGATTGAGGGAGATGATGATAATTCTGTCGACGGTGGCAATGTGTCGGCTGACCTCAGTGAGGGACATAATCATTCTTCTGGATACGGTGGGAATTCAGATACTCCTACGGATTCTTATAAGAGGAAGGAATTTGAGGAGACTGCGCAAGTCGGCATTCCAACAGGTGGAAGTGGCCATGGTATTTATTTTGCTTATACATTTTGATATTGCTATTTTTTTAACTTTAGCTGCATGCTTTCTCCTTTCTATTTTTACAACCTTTTTCCCCTAGTTGTTTATGAAGGCAACATTGATGAAATTAGCGGAATGCTTGAGCCCTCTTCTTTGAAATTTTTTTTCGACACTGGAAGTGGCCATCATCTGCTTTCTGCTCCATTAGTGGATTATGAAGGAATGACTGAGCAACCTGGTCATTCTACTAAAGAAGGTGTCGACGCTGATAAGCAAGACTTTTCTTACATGTGGAATGGAATTGAAGACACTGTACAAGTTAACCTTCTTCAAAAACTTTCTACCAAGGACCGTGCCTTCTTTCGGTCTTTGGCAAGTCAGTCAACACTCAGGCCACACCTTCTTGGTATATTTAATGACACCTTTGGTGTGATAGGTGATACTGCCATTGAGCTGCTGAGCGACTTTGACATTGAGCGAATGGAAAGCGCCTTGATCATTTTGCATACGAGCAAATTGGATACTACATATCTGGAGGAGAAGGTTCGTCTTTTGAAGTCCCTCTCCACTCGCAGCAAAAGTGATAGGCTTGATACTCTCTTTTACTCTGAAGAAAAACTACTTGCGTAAGAAGGAGGAAATTGAAACTCAGAAGGTTGTTTTAGAAGTAAGGATAAGTGCTTTGATGAAGAAAATTGAAGAATTTGAGCAACCGATGCGCACTTTGGACAGGCAACTCGGTGCTATTGTCCGCTGAAAGGAGGCAGTTGCTAGGTGATGTGAAAGAGAGCTTGGACAAGGAATTTGATGAAGTGGTTGGCACTTCACTTGGAGAGTTCCTACGCTGATAATTTGCCTTTAAACAATTTTTCTTCTTTATTTGTAAATATTTACTGTCACGATTGCTCTTACTTTTGTAAAAATTTTATTAATTAAGATTTTTGGATATAGAGAAATATTTAAATTTTATTGAATTAGGATATGCTACTTTGGTGTGAGCACTGACGCCACATTTCAAAATTTAATCAAACTTGTCTCATAATCACTAAATTCTTTTTTAATTCTGAAATATTACTCTCTTCAATGTGTAAAATGGTTGTGTATTAGTTAATAATATAAAAAACGTTAATGCCCCAAATTAGACAGAATATGTAAACCAAAAAAAGAAAAAAAAATTAGACAGAATATTGCATTTCCATTAAGTGAAGAAGATTACACTTGACTTATCCAGAAGGCCAAACATTTCACGATTCAAAAACAAAGTACACTTACAGCGTGAACAAAAAGAACGGACTGAACAGTAGAAGAGCAAAACAGGATAAAATGTCCCCAGTAAGAAGATTTATATGGGCGGAACCACCATCAAGTAGTGTTTTCTTTCCGTTCTCCCAACCTTCTCTGCAGCTCATCCCGCTCTGCCATGACGGTTGCCAAACGCTCCTCCAAACTTTGGATTTGACTAACCATTTGGGGGATCTCTCTTTCCAAACTCTCCACCCTTAAGAAAAGGGTCTCGAAGCTATTGGGTGAGGGAGGAACGTTGGAAGTACTGACTTTATCCATAGTTTGCTTGATGTTTTGGTTAACTGGAGGTTTATTCCCCTTCATAAAGGTGGACGATTCTGAAGCACCGGATTCTGCCAAAAATCTATATATGGCTCTGTATAAAGGCATGGAATATGAGAAAGATGGGTTTGTGAGAAGGTGCTTCGGGTATTTATAGCCAAGCTAAATGACCGCTCGCAAAAAGGAGTTATGACACTCGGGAAATGATGCAAAAAATAAAATAAAAAAGTGAGACGGATAAAGGATAAAGGATACCTATTCTGCCTGAAAATCCGTAGCCTAGAAAATTAAAACTCCCTCCGCTAAACGGCCACGCATTGCGTGGGTTACACACTTGTTATTATTATTATTATTATTATTATTATTATTATTATTATTATTATTATTATTATTATTATTATTATCTATCTACTAAAACTAAAAACTAAATAAAAATGCAGCCCCTTCTTACCAAAGAAGTGCCACGTGTCGCGTTTTTAACAATTGAGCATTTATATCTCATTTACTCCTCATCTTCTTTCATTTAATGCGGCTTTTGAATTTCCTTGCCACTGTAAACACTTTTCGAAGAAGTTTATTACTCCATCCGTCTCACAAAGATAGACCCATTATTTTTCATGTAGATTAAAAAATTCATTTAATGTAATTGGAACCATAATTTTTTTTCATATTTTCCCTACTATACCCTCATTTATTCTACTATAATAAATACATTGAATTAGAAGATGAACATACATTTTTTTATCTTTCCTATGGGAAAAAATGTATATTTATTAGGTAAAGTTAATTATTTTGGAGTTGATAACAATGTAACTAAATAAGGGTACATTAGGAAAAATAAAATTTTAGTACATTTTTTAAAAGGCAAGAGGACTATAATTTGGAACAAACGAAAAAAGAATTAGGAAACTATTTTTATGGGACGAATGGAGTTTTTGATTTGCTTATAGTAAACTATTTTTATATATTAATTACTAACTAAATATTAATTGACTGAGATGCATAAGATTTCTGAAATTTAGTAGGCATTATATAAAATAATTGATGTGTAAAGTGATATGTTAGTAAAAAATTAGTAAAACAAAATTATATAACAAATTCTTTATTAAAACGACCACGCACTGGGTGGATATTATTATATATTAAGCTAGTATTATTATTATTAATATTATTTCTAAGTTGAAGATGCCACGTGGAATTTCCCTGGGGTCATTTCAACGCACGTCTTTTGCATTAAATGCGCGATGGTGACCATTCTCGACTCCCAAGGGTTACACTCCATCGTTTAGTTGATCGAGCGTGGGACGTGTGTGAACTTGCGCTTGCAGATATGTTAAACACGGAGAAAATATAGAAACAATTGAGTTCTTTCTCCCTCTTCGAAGAAAAAACCTAGGGCTTACTCCATCGTCCTTCTTCTTTCGTCGTTTCTGGAATATGTCGACTCACAGGAATCTGGATATCTTTCTTGTTGAAGCCGAACCCATTCCTCGTAGTCTCCGACGGTCGGATACGGGCGATGCAAGTGGTTCCAACTCGACAGATGTTAATCCAAACCAGCATTATTTCGAAAAGGATCCGACGGGCATAGGCGAAATTGAAAGGTAAAGTCCACCGGATGGAATGTGGAATAGTTGACCTTGACTCTAAGCTGCGTAACCTTGGGGTAAGATATGAGCAATTGAGGACAAAGTACGAGATGTCTGTATCCCGGGAGGCCAGCAAAATGCTTATACTGATGGCGTGCTACAAGACTCCATCCGATTGGGGAGGGAGCAAGAAGAACAAATCCGTCGATTGAGGGAAGAAAATGACCGATTGCGACGTGCACTGTTACGGTTATACCTAAAATGAAATAAGGTTTTTTAGAGGAATCTGTAATGGTTCAGGCGAAGGACGATTTATAATGATTATCTTCGTTTTTTGTTACTTCTTTGTTTTTTGTCATTAAAAATATTAATTTTTTGTGAGGTATTTTGTCTTTCGCTTAATGTTAATGTTAATTCCTCTCGCTTAATGTTAATGTTAATTCCTCTTTGATAGTTTAAATGCTTGTGCAACGCTTCTGCAAATAAATTATCGTTTTGGTGTTGTCTTTGCAGAAATAAAAACCTAAATAATCATTAATGTGTTGTTATCTTTGAGGCCTCATATATATTTGAGGCAAGATTAATTTTTAAATATTATTTTAAAGAAGATAAAAATTGTATTTATTTATTTTTTTATGTCTCCTTTGTAGTTAATGCAAATGCTGAAGTACTTCAAGTATATATGTTGAATACGGGCTTAAAAAGTGCCCCTTTTTTTTGCAAAAAAACCGAGAGGACAGATTACTTAATGAAAATTAAATCTCTGAGTTGTCTTTCGGTTGATATAAAATAACTAATGTATTCGCTTAGAAGGAAAACTTGAATTGCTATGCATGCACTGAGAAGGAGAATTGAACATCAAGTACCGTTTGAACTAACAAACAAAAGAGGAAAATCGCAACATTTAAAAGCATTAGGATTAACATTAATTAAGCCAATACGAGATGCTTCTTGGGGTCCAGGGACTCAAAACATAAGAGTTGACAAATAAAGTAAGGATCCTTCGGAAGGTTGATACTTCGGATGGACCAGAACCTCAAAACAAAAGACTTGACAAAGAAAGTTAAGATCCTTAGAAGGGACAAGGGCCCCAAAACAAAAGACTTGACAAATAATTTTAAAAGTAACAAGAAAAAAACATTAAACATCGTCCGAAAGCTTGAAAATCTCCGCGAGATTTTTCTTCAGACTCTCAATGGTAGCGTTGATAAACATAATATCGGTTACGCATGCATTCAGAAGGGCTTTTTGTTTGCCATATATGTCCAAATTTTCATGAAGCTTGTTCAGCAGTTGTGTCAAGTCCTCTTTCTGGTCAAGTTCTTTACCATTGTTCTCTCTTAAGGGGAGATTTAACCCCATCCTCTTGGCGAACATTGATCTTTTTGTAGGGAGATTCAACGTCATCCTCTCGGCTAACCTTGAGCTTTTTAAGCGAAAATTGAACTTCCTCCTCATCCTTTCCTCGTAATAAATAGAACACTCATCTACCTGAGTAACATTTTTTTTGTTGATTTTCTTTTTTGGTACTTCTTCAGAATCAGACAAAATGATCAAAGACATATTTAATATTAATTAAGAAACTAAGAGAAGATGTATTATTCAAAATAGTGTGATGCTTCGGTTATGATGTACTTGTGTATATATTTATAGTGTAACAGAGACAAGACTCCCCAAAAAAAAGAAAGATATTTTGTTGTATATCATCTAATGCGCATGCCTTGTGTAATCATGTTAATCTTAGAACTTCAAAATTTTTATTCTACCACTGCATCACATTAAATGCAACCTGCCACGGCGTGACTTGACGCCCAAAATTTAGTTTTTTTTTTGCTCTACAAATTAAGTTGAAATGAACACGGCATTGCCTAGGGAGATGACCCGTGACATTTGTACAATCGGATGAAGCCAAATGAGAATAAAGTAGAAGAAATTTTGTGGAACGAAAAAATAACAATAGCAATAATAACAATAGCAATAATAATAATAATAATAATAATAATAATAATAATAATAATAATAATAATAATAATAATAATAATAATACCAATTAATTCATTCATAATAACAATAAGAATATCAACAACAGTAATATGTAGTAATAGTAGTAGTAGTAGTAGTAGTAGTAATAGTAGTAGTAGTGTAGTATAGAGTATAAGTAGTACAACAGAAACAACAACAACAACAACAACAATAATAATAATAATAATAGTAATAATAGTATATGTAATGTAATATAATAATAATAATAATAATAATAATAATAATAATAATAATAATAATAATAATAATAATAATAATATATTGTAATAATAATAATAATAATATGTAATGTAATAATAGAATAATAACAACAGAAATAAATCCGAAAACCTACCGAACAAATTTAACTGACTCACACCAATCCAAAAAACAACGAAATACTATTGTAGTAATACTATTGTACTACTATTAACAGTAGTAGTAGACAATTTTTACGTAGCATTAGTAGCTCAGTATGTTTAGTACTAATTTAGGGGGTGTTATCGCAAATCCGAAAAGCTACAGAACGAATTAAACAAATTCACACTGATCCAAAAAATAACGAACTAATAGTACTATTGTACTACTATTACTACTACTGACACCACTGCTATTGACGGTAGTAGTAGTAGTAGTAGTAGTAGAGGAAATGGGTTGGCTCAATGGTAGGCAATCTCCACCCTCGGTGTGAGATCAAGGGTTCGACTCATGGGGTGGGAGGGAAGGGTTTTTCTTTATTTGTAGGATTAAGGGAGAGACTTAGACCTCTCTTAAATTTAAAAAAATAAAGAAAATAATAGTAGTAGTTGTTGTAATAGAAGTAGTAGTAGACAATTGGTACATAGTATCAGATGCTCAGGGTGTTTACTACTAATTTAGGGGGTGTTATGGCAAATCCGAAAAACAACAAACTATTAGTACTAATAGTACTATTGTAACTACTACTGGGTGTTTAGAACTAATTTAGGGGGTGTTATGGCAAATACAAAAAGCTACCGAACGAATTGAACAAATTAACATCGATCCAAAAAATAACAAACTAATAGTACTATTGTACTACTACTACTACTACTACTACTACTGACACCACTGTTACTGACAGTAGTAGTAGACAATTGGTACATAATATTAGAAGCTCAGCGTGCTTACTACTAATTTAGGGGTTGTTATGGCAAATCCGAAAACCTAACGAACAAATTGAATTGATTTACACTGATCCAAAAAACAACAAACTAATAGTACTATTACGTACCTACTACTACTACTACTACTACTGTTGTCACCACTACTACTGACAGTAGTAGTAGATAATTGGTACATAATATTAGTAGCTCAAGGTGTTTAGTACTAATTTAGGGGCTGTTATGGTAAATCCGAAAGCTTACAGAACGAATTGAACTAATTCACACCAATCTATAAAACAACAAAACTAATAGTACTATTTTAATAGTGATAGTTAAAAATAAAGTGATGTGATAGACAATGGTCACATCACAATAGTCACATTATTGTAACTAGAATTTAGGACAGTGATATTGGCACCCCCAAAAAAACTTGGTGACACTCCCATTTTCATTCGGTCCTTTACAACCAAGTAAAGTATCTGTTACTCTGTTATTGTGGATCGACTAGAAAGATTATATACTCGGTCCTTGACAACCGAGTAATGCATTATTACGTTTATACTCGGTTCTTGACAACTGGGTAATGTATAGTTACCCGGTTGTAAAGAACCGAATCAAAAGTGGAATTGTTTCCAAGAGATATTAGGGGTGCCAATATTTGCACCCATAATTTAGACTAATGCTTGATTTTTTTTTTTTCAAATATTTTTGTTCTACCATCTGACTGAAAATATATATTTAAATTTAAGAAGGAAAATGATAATATGAGGCCTTAGTGCACATGTTAAAACTATTATAAATGGAAAGAACAATTTCTTCTACGAGAATCTGTGCCTTATTTAATTACAGGAGTTTATTTTTATCAAATAAGTAAATGACAATAATGCAGCCCAATCTAAAAGAACGTATCAATTTGCACCCTAAATTGTAGCGGGACCCACAAAATCTACTTAAGGAAAAGGCATGCAACCACATTCCTATCCACCACGTACGTTGTCCACTTGTTGAATTAATTGTTAGAGCATCTCCAACAAACTCTTCAAAGGACTAAACTACAAATTAATTGAATAGTCGTGTTAGCAAAATTCAATCCAACAGAAGTAGCACAATGGAATCTCTAATTTAAAAAGTCTTTCTCAGTCTTCAAATATGAAGAGTGATGAAAGAACTCTTCAAACATGTTTTTTAATATTTTATTAAAGTGATTTTCTGCTAATTTAAAATGACATTGTTGGAAAGTAAAACATTTAATATATAATAATAATATATTAAAAATTAAAACAATAATATATTTGAAAGAGGCTCTTGGAGATAATTGAAAACATTTTTTAAAATGGCTCTTCAAAGTGCTACATAGGTCAACAAAATTATTTTTGTAGAGTCATTTTTTAAGAGGCTCAAAATTATTTTATGTAGCATCTTAACCTCCAACGTGATATAATATTACGCGTTAAATGGAGAAAAAAATATATATCCCATAGATTTTGATCGGGTAAAAGTGTAATCTTTTTTTTTTCTTTGTTAAAACTTGAAAACACTTATTTAAAACGTAGAAATATATATCCCATGGTCATCATTCTTGATTGCATTAGGAAGCACTTTTTGATATCCATCTAATTATATTATAAATTTTATATTTTATATTTTATATTATATTATTATTAATATTAATAATAATATATAGTAAAAGGCTCTCTTTCTCTGCGGGGCTTGACACGTGTCCATTATTAACAAAACGTGCGATAAATATGCTCTAAACCTGTCAGAACTCAGAAACGTAACAGTCCCTTCGTTCACCACCAACTACTACGAAAAAATGATTAAAACAACGGCGAAGATAGACAGTGCAGACCACGTTCCAAAATCCCTCATGAGTGAAAGAACCTCAAGGAAACGCCGCAACGACGGAGATGAGGAGAGTGATCCTCAAATAAACATGTCGGAATCTGATCCGAAGAAACTAATGAAGACATTTCAAATTTTGGAGTGTGAAGAAGAGAGGATAGAGAAGAAGACGAAGAAGAACAAGAAGAACAAGATGAAGAAGAACAAGAGAAAGAAGTATGAAAATCATGTCAATACCGACATTGACAAATTTGAAGCGTGGTTGAAGTACGAAGACGGAAACGACCATGTGAGCCCTTCGCTGGATGGTAAAGAGGAAAAAAATGGTTATGTTCTGGACAGCGATGATGATGAACCTCCAAACCACTCCCATCGATGAAAACCCTAGTTTTTTTTTTTTTTTACATTTTCTTTTTTGGGCAAGGATTTTTGTCAGCGGATCCTCTTGGTAAATGTTTTTTTTTTGTGGTTGTGTAAATGATTGGTCCTCAGAGCACCTATATCCCCTACTTTTCTCTCAATTGTTTTGTTTTGGGCCCCTGGCCTCTCCGAAGCATCAAATCAAACTTTTTTCTTTTGTTAGTTCAAATGCTTAGGTTCTCCTTCTCTGAATAAAAAAGGAAACTAAAAACATAATTTCATCATTTTTAAGTTGAAGATAAAAAAAAATTAAAACAATAGGACATAACTACACTTTTATTAAAGTACATCACAAAATAAAACAAGTATTTTCGTTCATAATTTCTTTTAGGGAATACATTAGTTATTTTATATCAACGAATGACAAAACTCATGGATTTAATTTCCATTAAGTTCATCGAGTATTAATAAGTATTTCTCGACTGTTATTACTCCATTAGGAATGAAGGACTTTGTTAACTTCTTTAAAAGAGGGTAATGGTGACCCTTGCATTTGATTAGTGGATGCAATAAAAACTGTGGGTATCGCCCAGCTCCCTAACCTAATGCGGCATCGGGTTCGGACGGCAGGGAACCGTAGCATGGGGGGACGTCTAATCCTTTTGCTGCTGCAAGTCGCCCTGACTAATCGTAAGTAGCATGCAAGCATTCTCTCCCAATTAGAATTAATGGACAACATCGTTTTACATAAGACTTTTAAAATAGTCATAATTGTAAACTTGTGAATTCCAACAATATTAATTAGTTGCAGCATGCAATACTTTGCATGCCCAATCAGAATCGTTGCTTTAGATAAATACTACTTTACATGCACCAAGCATTGGAAATTGCATTATCTCACGCTGCCAAGGAAATAATTAAAACTACTCCAACTGTTAGAAGATCTTCGCTATAATTAAAACCTTATAATTAACTTAAATTCTTCAATCAAATTACACGATACTATTATCTTCTTACAAGTTCTTCGCTTCTTGTTACTAAGATTTCAAAGATGGGAGCACCAGATTATTCTAGCAGCAGTAATTCAGAAGAACAAAATCTCGTTTGCAGGCCAAAGCTATGCTTCTGTGGAAAAAACGCCTCCGTTAAGATTAGCCGGACACTGAAAAACCCAAATAGGATTTTCTATTGCTGCAAGAACAATGGCTGCGGTTTTTTTGAATGGTTTGTTCAACCAAGTGCTATGTCTTCTCTTCCAAAAGAGAACAAAGATAGGTCGACACATTCAACTACTTCAGCTTCTGTTAATATTCTAAATAAGCACGAGAAACTGTATGTTATGGTTCTCATTGAAATTGTGTTAACAGTTGTTTTAATTCTTCTTGTAGTTTGCATAATATTAAAGATGTAAAAAATCAGTTATTTCAATAAAATTTGATCTCTGTTCTATCCATTGTGTTTCTTCTTTTATTTTGCATAATATTATTTGATATGTAAAAATCAATTACAGTTTCATTGTCCTTCAAATTGCGGATTAGATAATTTACAATTAACTAATTTACAAAATTTTAATTTATTAGTATTTGGTTGTGTAAATTGAACAATTGTAAAGATGATAATTCAAGTTGATTCACAAAAACTCAAATTAGTCATTTCAAGTAAAACTTGAAATTGCCCCAAATTCAAGAATTAGATAATTCATTCCAACTTTATTTTTCGAGAAGATCTAGTATCTACCCGTGATGTTGATGCATCTAGACAAAAATTTAAATGACATAGAACAAAAGGGAACATTATTCTAACAATTGTAATTGAATTATTCATAAATGAGCAAATTCACAATTCTTCAATCGAAAATTAACCATAATTCTAAAATTAGGTAATTTACACAACTAAACGGGTGGTGTTTTCAATTAAATTTTATCAAAATCTTTGTTAATTAAACCCATTTGCGTCTTAAAGATAAATTTGACTGATGAGACTTAAAAGACAAAAATACAAATTATATATTTCCTCAAATAAGCTGTTTCAATATCCAGCTGGGTCTTAAATAAAAATACATATATACATGAGACTTCAATGCATTAATGATATTATAGTTTTTATTTCACCAGTAAATAAATAAAAATATCTTTCATAATCAACGTCCACCTCCGGCTCCGGGCACTACTTCACTTGTCACTAATCCATCTTCCTCATCTCCATTTCTGTTTTGATTGCCTTCATATTCTTGCTGCAAAGGAAACAAATAAAAAATAAGTTTTATGTTATTAATCAACCAAGTACATTAAATACTCATATAATCAGATCAAACGGTACTTACAATACGACGTCGTAACTCATGTATTAACGTTAGAAGCATTCAACATATCTCTCGATTCTAGCATCTTCGAAACTAGTATGTTTTGCAACCCAACAATCATTCTCAGCAAGGTAGACACTTTCTCAACACTAACCTACATTTGTAAAATTATATTATGTATCAAACATAGGATAATAAAAAAATATATATAAAAGGAAAAAGTAAGAACAAACATTAAAAAATATATCCACTTACAAATCTAACATGTTCTGGAATCTGCATATTGTTCATGTTAACATCTGATGGTATATTTATAATCATTGGATCACCATCTTGGTCTGGAATAAGAAAGGTCCAAGGCGGTATTGGGACATCGTCATCTTCAATTAGACTAACATTTCTATTACTGGCACAATCCTAATAATTTAAGATGTACAGATATTATTAGTTAAAATAAGGAAACATGTTAAGCAATTCTCGAATACAGGAAAAAACAAAAACAAACAAGCAGACTATACACAAATATTACCAAAAAACCGTGTGAGGAACACAGATCAAGCTTCGTACGACTGGTTCTATCTCGATTCTTGAATCTTGATGATGATGATCCTTCAGACTTTTTTGGAAAAAAATATCGGCGAGCATTGTCTACGATCTCTCTTGATCTTCTCCGGTAGTTACGTGATCTTGTTGGAACTTGCTGTGATGCTCCAACAGATCTCATCTTAGAAGAAGAAGAAGCAGCTCTGTATTTTACTTTTCTTTCTCTCTCAAAGACTCAGACCAAAAAAATAAACAAACAAAAAGCAAAGAAAGTAGAGTTGTACGTAAAATGTAACATGATATATAGAGATGAAAAATCAAACTCAAATCTATTTTGAAGTGTTATTTCCTAGAAACATATGCCATTAATTAACTATAAAACTGAAATGACTAAAACACCCATAAGCACTTATCCTAATCCGAAATTGGGTTATACCAAGTCTGTTTGGCAAATGGAATCTTTAAAGAATCTAAAAGATTAATTAAAAAAAAAAAAAGATCCGGTCACCTTAACATGCTATACCAGGTTAAAGGATATGTCAACTCATCAATGTGCATTAATTATGTCAGTACCCATTTATGGGTAGAGAGAGAATGTAACCATTAAAAACTCTTCCATATAAATATATATGTATATATATACTATAGATAATAATAATAATAATAATAATAATAATAATAATAATAATAATAATAATAATAATAATAATATTATTATTATTATTATTATTATATTATTATTATTATTATTATTATAAAAAAAATATAAATTATAAGGGCAATTAATATAACAATTAATAAGAGAGAGTATTAAGTGTGTTATTATTACGATAATTATTATAGCAATTAATAAGAGAGATAGTATTACTTCCTCCGTAATACTATAATAGTATATAGTATATGATATATTATGAAAAGATTCAAAATTACATTAATGCCTTCATTTATCAAGAATTACATTTAGGCCTTAAATTGTTTATAACTTTAACCTTGTCATCCAAAATGGGTAAATTGAAACAAATTGAATAGTTGGTGATATTAATTGCTAACATTGATAGTTGGTACGGTAAAGTGCTAGTACATAGTTGAGAGGGGCAAAGTGCAAATTAACCCTAATAATTATGTTAAATTTAATGTACAATAAAAAAAATACAACCGTCAAAAAATGAACTCAAACTTGAAATTCCTTCCCCACTCCCACAAATACTCGAGCACAACTGAATTGACAATTTTCCTCTCTAGCATATTTCTAAAAAGAAAAAAATACGGTTATTAGAATCTTAAAAAAATACTTTAGCACCCTAAAATAATATTTAGTAAGACTTTAAATACATATTTTTGGGATATTTTTTATGAACTTTTTAAAATGATAGAATACTCATTTAGAGTGATAATATGAAAAAATAAATAAACGTAAAAAGGGGATAGCAAAAAATAAATACAAATAAATAACTTTTTAGTGAGAGATAACAGTGAGAGTATAAATAAGAGAAAGGGAAAAATAAGTATAGAGAGAGTTGTGGGTAGTTATGAAGCATGAATTCTTCCAAATGGTCGTCAAGTCCAGTTGAGGGCGAATGGATGCAAGTTTGGCGCTAATTCACAACCAAGAATAATTAGAATTAATCAAATAATTTTAATTTCCGATTCGGCAAGGATTATTCCGGATCTGTTTGGGACTCAGGAGGGATTCGAAAAGAGTCCAATTTCCCTATTTTTTAAAATTTAAATTGACTTGTTTTTTTGGTTAAAAAAAGTGTTAACCTTATATATATAACGACAATAGGCCACAAAATCTTTCACATTACATTGAAACTTCAAAGATCCGCACACATGATTCTAGCTTTCCGACCAAACACGATCCTTCTAAAGTCTAAACTCAGAAACGACAAAGAGAAACACTCCAAACATGATCGACTTCAAATTTCATCTCTATCAAATTTCTTCTTACGACTATGAGCCTTAATTTTCTAGTCACCACTATGAAACCCTAATTTCTTGGCATCGCTATTGAAAACCTAAATTTCTTGTCCTCGCCAATATGGAATCCTAAAATTTCTATTTCATTGTAACATAGGTAATTCTCAAATATGCAATCTAATTAATAATGTAATTTATATTATTATTTTATCACCCCTCGCACCTACATCTTTTTAAAAAAAAAAATTCTCAAATCCCTGCACTCGCATCCATGCTTCATGGATGAAGAGTAAGAAGTTAAGAGAGTGGACCCTAGTTTTTCAATTTTTGGCTGCGTATAGGTTAAAAAAATATTAAGATTACCTGAGATGATATCTCTACCTTTGGATTCTCCCTCTATAGGGATTCTTTCTTTTAAAAAAAAATCAAACACACTAATATCATTACTGAATAGAATTAGAGTCGGACAATAAAACATTCATCGGACAATTGGGGGGATCCTCAAGCTAAATATCACACTCATAATCTGATTTAGCTTGCCTAGCTAAAGCATGAGCAACAATATTACCTATCCTTGTGGCAAAAGAAACAGAAAAACTATTGAAATCATTTCTAATTCTGCTAATGTTTACTACAACCGCACCCGCCGAAACCAATCCATCTTCATTATCTCGAATAGCATTAATAACTCCCAAATTGTCACCCTCTAAAATTATATTACGAAAGCCAGCTTCAAGCGCAAATAAGACCGCCTCCCATGGCGCTATACATTCTACCACTTCTGCCGAGATCACACGAGAACCAACCATACACATTCTAGCATAAAATTCTTAGCCACACAATTTTGTTTGTTGTAATCATATCAACCATGTTTAGTTTTGTAACATAAATTATATATATTATTATTTTAACTTAAAAATATCACTTTTCTTTTTGATGCGTCTTAAATTTAGAATCTCACCACCAAAAGTATATTAATAAAAATAGCTCGAAATATGGAGAGAAAAGATTGAATAATGTTACGAAATTGAATGCCAAATATTGTGATTAAATTGTATTAAAGTAAAGTCAAATGTCATCATGTGTGTTATGATTTGGGAAGGTATTATTGTATTTTTTTTGTAAATATTTTTAAGGGGTCCTACTTCAAAGCTTGGTGAGGAACCTCAAAATCTTAGAGAAGGTCCCTGATTAATGGAAGCAACGTAGTTTTGGTCTTAGCTACGGCACAAAGGAAGCTTGGGCCTGTCCAATTAGAACTCTAACATAAACAGGGCACTGTGACTGAGGAAGCTCATGGGCCGGCCCTTTACCTGCTTCTATCCAAATACTTGTGGTTGGACATCTTCACAAAATGATATTTGATAGGTAAGAGAGGCTCCAAAAAATCTTAATCAAGTTTTGTTTAGTGTTTAACATGAACCCTTTATTTGAGAAGAAGGGAGCAGTTGAAACAAAATTGCTGACTTCGTAAATTGTCAAATGTTCGTGTTCATCGATGAAATCAATGTATACATATTAATCAGAAAAATGTGTGCACGCGCCTTCAATAGTACAACAGACCAAAAGGTCCATGTATATGCTCAATCTGCAATATCTTATAAAACTACAATCTACACTTGTTTCTGTACCCTGGATATATAACAATTAAAAAACAAAAAAAAGAGAGAAAAAAAAGTGGGCGAGGGAGGGACAAGGCAGGGGAGGGTTATATAAAATCACATTTACATCAAGATTGAAGGGGTGCATTCTTTGTTCTCTTTTTCTTCAATCCTCTTCTAAATGTAAGATTATATGAATGAGCAAAACATACATTTATAAATAGTACTACTAGTGGTGCACTTGATTCGGTAATATTGGTGGAGTCTTTCTAAATGCATGTTTTCTGCAGCGTTCAAAAATGCCATCGTATATCAAATCAAATTGAACTCCCGCTCTCTCCCGGTTCACTATGAAGAGAATGTGATCACCTTCCACAATCTTGTAATACCTGCAAGCAATCAAGATCCACAAAAACTTTAATCATAGATTTTTGAAAAAAAAAAAAGCAGCACATTTAGCTGAATCATAGATGAGCTTAATTTTTGGTTAAACGCGAGGTGAATAAATGATGGTAAAAAGTGTGCAAACCAGATGCCCGGCTGCAAGGGATGACATTCAGAGTCATTTACAACAAGGCGACTCGGGTGTTCAACTGGGAGGCGAGGGTGCGTCATTGATATGGTGTTGATTGCCCCATCATTCTCCCACCAATCTTCATCCCTATAAATATTACATTAAAAACAACGTAATATAAGAAATCATATGATCAATTTCTGAAATCATATCAAATTCCAAAATAAGCACCCAAGTAAAGAGAAAATACATAAGAAAAATGATTCCATGCAATAAGCACAAACCTGTAGCCTTTGTAAGGGGGAGGGACATCAGGAGGATGACGCCACTGGCTCATTTGCAGGACTCTGATGAAAAGCAAAGGGTGGATTCCAAGAACCCCAGAAGGGATTGTAACACCCATAATTTTCCTAGTACGTTTGGTTGCGTAGTTGAAGTAGTATGTATTGGGGAACGTACACAACTGGCTGTTCAATCTAATGGACCCTTGGATCGTAAGATCGGGAAGGATCCAATCTCCAGAAGCAAAGGGGCCAGAATTCTTTAAAAGGCATTCAACAAGACCGCGCAAACCAATCTTCTTCCACGACATGTTGAAGTGATCAAACCCAAAATTGTAATAGGCCTTTAGCCATGGAATGTCAACCCAATCATATATTATTACTCCAAAACGGCAAAGCTGAAGTAGACATACGGGTTTCAAGGACATCCCATCTTCTGGCCTATATATAACAAGTTGAATGAACAGAATAAACATAGGATTCACAAATTATTTGGCGTGGTTTACTTATCAAATATGAAAAGAATTTTGAATAAGAATGGAACCAAGGTAAAAAAACTGAGACTAATTAATGGGCAAGCATTGAATTGTCCAAGATTCTGATTGCAATTTTCATTCATGAAAAATGCAATCGAGACAGCATTTTCCATCAGAAAAAGGTGAAGCCAAGCATATTATTAGGCTCTGTTTGATAACTATGTTGGAAAATGATTAGAAAAATAATTAATTTTAGGAGAAGTTAGAAGATGAGCTGAGTAATTTAATGAGAACCTCTCCCTCTCGTGCTTACTTGTTATGAGTAGATATTCTCTATCTTCCCTTATTTTTTTGTTGAAAATTTTTCTTGCTCACAAGTCACAACCCAAAGAATTTTATTCCATGGAAAAAGGAAAGAAGTGTCATTTTCCAACTGGTTATCAAATGGAGCCTTAGTTTTGAAATCCATTGCAATGAATAAAAAGAGACATTATGAGATAATGAGTCAGGCTGAAGAACAATTTTAATCTTATGAAACTTACTGCATTCCATCTAAGTAGGTTCTTGTAGTTCCATTGAATGCGCCCGATAACGATGTTAAGCTTAACACCCAGTTCTCGTTAGTGTTTTCATGTCCCTTGAATGCCTAAATGATAGAGCAAACTTTACTTAATAACATGAAGATATCTTTTTTCCTTATATCCTTGATTAATCAAAATAGAAAATAGATTATGAACCTTGTCAGCTAGCATTTGCTGCAGAACACGAACCACCTGTGCACCAGCAGAGTGCCCAACAAAGTGAACAGGATGATCCTCATCCCATTCAGGATAATGCCCTACAATTGCAGCATTTAATAAACCAAGTAGATAAACAGGTACTACTACTACTACTACTAATAAATCTAATCATATATTCATTTCATATACAAAAAAATGAGTGGGGAAATTAGATTAAATCATTAACCTTGTTCATAAATCCGACCAAATTGGGAGTGGCCACAAGTCTTGCTGTGTTCTTCTCCATAATCAACTTGGCCCCCTTTCAAATAATAGAACAATTCGCGAGCCCTGAAAAGATATACGGCCCCTGAGAAACCTATGCACAAACAAGGCATAAAAATAAACAACAATTACAAGCATTTCAGCTTGAAGCACCAAACCTATCATATATGCTAGTTAATGATCCAAGATCCGGCACTAAAACCCTATCATCCTTCTTCTCTGCCCCACCGAAATACGATAGCCCTCCTAATCTCTGAAAGCCCAAAAGTAAATAAATGAATCAACAAATGTACTAAATGAAAATAATCCAATTTAAATATTTCAAAAAAAAAAAAAAAAAAAAACAGAAGGAATGATTAACAAAACATACATACCCCTTTGCCAAAGCCAAAGATTCCATGAACTAAGACAATGGGAGGCAAATCATCGGCAGTGTTTAAGGAATCTTCTTTAAGGCCTCCTCTATCGAAATTGGGCTTGTAAATCCAATCACTCAAAGCTTGAGAGAGATCACCGGCAAGAGCGGTGCTGAATATGTAAAACCCGTATAACAAATGAACCAAGGAGCTCACAAATAACTCTGCTAATTGCAGTGCAGCTATTGACAATCTAATCATCTCTCTCTCTCTCTCTCGCCCACAAAAAAAAAATTAGAAAAAGAACAAAAAAATGCAGCAACTCAGAGAAGAGCCTTCTTCACGTTAAAAATGGGTGAAGGAAGAAGGCTCTTTAGGGCTAACAGAATGTTTCAACCTTTCAAAACATTCATAACCCTTGTTCTTTACACTATATTGATTTTCACCAAAAAAAAAATAAAAAGAAGAAATTTTTTAAACTTCCCCTCTTTTTGTTTTGAAAATGTGTTATTTGTTTGGGTTTGAAGATTTTTCCGAATTGGTGTCTCCCACAATTTTCTCGTTGCCTATCTCTCTCTCTCTCAAAGTCACAACCAATTCCTCCTGTTCGTTCATTTTCTTTTTATTTGTGGGCTGTTGCCACGTGTCCTAGCTATAGCCTCTACACAAATGTTTTTCATTGGCTGGATGGATGATTTGAAAGTGCCTCTGTATTACCGCGGTTTAGGGCAAATTCGAAACAATAAATGGGCTATGCCTGTACATATTAGGGACAAAATTGAAACATTATTATTTGTTAGTGACTAAGAAACAAAAGATTGCCCTAGATATTGGTGTTTAAATCCATAGATATAATATAAAAAAAGCTGATTATATTTGCCATTAGTGATAAGAAACAAAAGATTGCTTGGATATCAGTGGTTAAATCTATAAAATTAAAATAAGAATAAATACATTGGTCAGACTATTCTAGTTAAATAATGATCCGTGGTATAAAAATATAAAACTTTAATTTAATTCATGTTAATTAAAAATCGAAGTATCCAAATTTAGATATCCCTTCAATATATATATTAGAAAAACTTGATGAAATAAAAAAAAATCTGATAATAGGATAAAAATTAACGTGTGACGAATTTAAATCGACAAAATTAATTAGTCGATTGTCTAGTTTAGTTTAACGATGTGAATAACTGAAACGTAAATTCAATATATTTTGATGTGATATCTTAATATATGTGCAAAACTCATTTAATAGTGTAGAATTAATGTACACCATAACATATATATTTTTAACTATTAAATTTTTATAATTTAAAAAAAAAAAACTAATCAAAGATAGTGTTTTATAATATAGATAATTTAAATACTTTTTTAATGATAACTTAATGAAAAATGTATATAATTAATTAATTTATAATTCTAGTCGAGGTGTTCGATTCCAAGTGTGATGAGCTGGATGAAAGCTGGAGGATTCCTGTATCAATTATCCAACCAACTCCCAACGGTCCCACCAACCACCTTATCCATACCTTCCTGTCTATTGTTGCTACCCACGCGCCTTTGGAAGCAGTAGACAGCACATCTTCTTCTTTTCTTCTCCATTTTATCACTCCAACCTTAAGGTTGAAAACAGATATTATTATCACTAGGTCATATATTATTTGTTTTATTTACAAATTTTTATATAATGTAAAAAATTACAAAAATATTATATTATACACTATATTTTGTTCCACTATTTCTAATATAATTTAATTTTTATTGTGTGTAATTTTGTAAGCGAAATTGTTCTTTGGGCTAGTTCAAAAATATGTAACTAATAATACTTATTTTTATGAAATTGTTTTTCAGATTTTCAAATTTTTATGTCCATGTAAAAATAGTGTTATTTAGGAGTATAAAATGCCACTTATATAGTCTAAAAGCCCAATCTTTGCGCATGAAATAAAAAAAAATAAAAAATGAGCCCCACTTAGTAACAAAAATCCACTCACAATTGCCGTTACTTCAAGCATTCGAGTTTAGAGACCCAAATATATGTTAAAGCAATGACCGGTGGACTTTGGTGTTTGGGCCGTCACTTTATTTCGATCGACTCTTAAGTAATAATTATATAAAATTAAGGTATGTCCGTGCCGATGGCACTACAATTTAATTTGTGTAACCACTACGTATCGAAATACGAAGAGACAAATAAATTTTTGTTATACAAAAGATGATATCCAACCTTATCATCATCACGGAGAGATTAATAATTATGTTCCACATCCTTAAAACTATATATACCATATAATTGACACCTAAAATCATCGATATTTTCAACAAATTTAAAGTGCACTTGACAAATTTACTAAATCAAGTTGTATCATAAAAATTGGTTGTAAAACTATTTAGATTTAACTTTCAAAACTAATTTATTTATTGTCTACTAAAGATAACTTGATTTTTTTTATATAGAATAAAAGCAAAGTTAACTTAATAAATTATTTACAAACAAAATTATGAAAAAGTTTAAATAACCAATATTTTCATTTAAAAGTATTAGACGGACGATGTAGTTTATAGAAAATATAGATATATGACCGTTCCTATTTGGTCCAAATATCTTTAATTTCTTCAATAAAAAGTATAAAACGTTAATAATTTAACAAAATAACATTTTTTAAAAAAATAATACTTTTGTTTTTTTATTATTTTAGATAATACCATTTTTTTAAAAAAGAAAGACAATAACGATAGTTTGTGAATTGTTTGTCTTTTTAGAAATATATTAAATTTAACATTTAGTGCTGGTTTTATCTATTAACATAGTCTAAGTTAGATAATGGGTGGTATTATTATCAAAATTATATTGTACTCCGGCGAAGACATAATTAATTTAACAATAAGTAAAAATATAAAGCTAGATAATGGATAAGTGTTGTTGTGAGGTATATTGATTACACTTCAAAAGAAAAAAAAACTTTAACTTAAAAATTATATAAAAAAAAACGAAAGTCTAAAATAATTTAATTGTTATGAAAGTGAGAATTTTTTTTTTAAGAAGTTTATACTTAAATCATAATATGAAAGTAACATAAATTTAAAATCACCAAAATGTTAACTTATATAGGTAAAAAAAAAAATTATACATAATTTTATAATAATAATGGATCTTATTTTATACGTATTCATGAATAGGTTTCAAATATATATTTTTTATTAAAAGTATATACTTTGATTAACAGTTATTATATTTTGAAGTTTAAAGAAAAAAGGAGAGAGAAATTGGGTTGGTTTTGATTGTGTGTGGGTGGAGTACTTCAGTCTAAAGATGCAAAATGAGTAGAAATAAACAAATCTAAGGTGGAGAATGCTTCTTGGAGATAAACTACATCGTAAGGTCTAAAATGTGTGTAAGGGAAAGTAAATTTATCAAACTAAATCTAGACATTTGGTTAGGTAGAATTGCAAAAACTCTTTAATCAAAAAAAAACCTTTCCTTATTATATAGATTAGGAAATAACTGTAATACATAAAAAATTAAAAATAAAGACAAATTTAAATAACAAATTATTTAAATTAATTTTAAATATTTGGTTAAGAAAATTTTAATTCTAAATGTGTACTAGCAATGTGACTCCATTTTTTACATTGGCCTTGGATTTCCAAAACCTTCGGACATGCCCTGCTTTTCTTGTGTATTTTGGTAAGCCTCATAATAATTTATAAACTTTTTCCTAGGACGGGCCTAATTTTAACAAATACTTTTCAATGGATTATACGTTTATTAATCTTAACAAATACTTTTTGGTATCTTTAGTAAATAGTTTGGTTCCGTACAAGGATGTACACAAGAAATTTTTTGAAGAGGTACAATATCAAAAGAAATTATGTAACGAACTATATCTTAAGTAGTGTAATGGAAAAATCTTTAATTATTGGCTTATATGCGAGTTCAATAAACCAAAATTACACTTTGCGTTAGTCATATCGGAAGAGGACATATGTGGTTACAAATGAAAACATAAGCAATTGTGTGTTTTGACACTGATAACGCTCCCTCTCCACAATGAGAACTTTTGACTAAACCAAGTACTATATTTTCATATAAATGTGTGTCCATGGTTGTATTCTTAGCTTTTGTCAGTCCACAGTTGTATTTATTTTTGCAAAAATCCATGTTTTCTTTGATTATAGAATAACACAAGTGGATAAAAACTACTCTATATATCTCAAATTAAAAGTTGCACATTTTTCTTCTAGACATTTTAAATTAAAATTTTCATTCCATTTATGGGCATAGCAATGAATTAAATCTCTTAATAGAAAAATAAGTTTTAATATTTAACAAAATTTGATATTTACTTAAGAAGTATAAAAATCAATACGTGATAAATTGAGCATCGTTAATTGCAATAGTATGTATTGTTTAATATAGTATTAAATACATAATCATTTTAAAAAATATATTCAAGTTACATCTGGTCTAAAACAAAGAAGTTTTACACTCGCTAATAACTTTATCTCAATTTAATAATTCATCGATATAAACGTTGAATTAGTTAATTATAATATCTCAAAGATGCGTGCAAAAAATTAAATTAATCGGAGATGCAAAGTCCATCGTCAGAATCATGTTATATATTGATTTATGAACCTTATAAAAGTTAATTAAAAATAATTATAGCGATTATATGGTTACAAATATCGGATTGATTTAAAACTTTGCATGTTTAATAAACATAATACAAATAGAGCTTATTTCACGGTGTAATTTAAAAAAATTGAATTTGAGAAAAAGTTATGGATGAGTGTGAAACTTCTTAATCTTACATCAATATAACTTGAATCATCCCTTATATTTTTAATATACATACATATATGAAGGGAAAAAAAAAACCTTGGGCCTTACTAGGTATGTCCCTGGTTCCATACTAATTTGTGTTATTTTCTGTTTGTTTGGGAGAAAAATATCAATTTAGGAATAGTGCTACATTTTTATGCTTCACAAATGAGCATGTATTACATAATATCTTATAGATTAAAGTTAATTATTGGATAAATTTAATGTGTTAAATAAGTTTCTATGTAGAAAATTGTACATTCTTCAACTAATATTTCAGTTACTTCTTATCAAATTGGAATTTCAAATGTTAATGAATGAAAGACAAACATTATATTTTGACATGCATGATTTTTTTACTGCTTTTTCACGTACATAATTTATATTTTCACTGTGAATCTTATAGAAGTTAATAAATATAATTGTCAACCTACTTTATTACTGAAGGTATTCTGAACATATATATAGAGATGATGGATACAAATATGGAAAGAGTTTCAAATTTACAATAAATGGGATCCTAATATTTTGGTAACAGTAAATGTAATGATCTGATGGAATTCCTTTATTTGTGCTCTTGATTTTCTGCTGTGATTGAACTTGAATTGTGCTTAACACACCCCCGTAAAATTCAGCTTCCATTATGAAGACCAATCTTGGCACGTATAAATTATGTCCTTTGACGTGACAAAAGTTTGGTCATTAAGTCAGCAAGTTGGTCGTTTGTATGAACACGACGAACCTGAATTAGGCCCTTGTGAATAAGATCGCGAACAAAATATATGTCTATCTGGATATGTTTCATGTGAGAGTGATGAACTGGATTGTAACTCAAATATGTAGCTCCTAAGTTATCACATAGTAACATTAGAGGCATTTTGAGAGGAAATTTTGTGAAAAAGATTGTGCAGCCATGTTGTTTCAAATGTAGTCATTGCAAGGGCTCGGTATTCGGCCTTAGTAGATGAACGAGCAATGGTTTGTTGTTTCTTTAAAGACCATGATATGGGATTAAAACTAAGGAAAATAACATAAGCGGAAGTGGAACTGCGATCATCCAAGTTGCTAGCCCAGTCGGCATCTGAGTAAGCAGTGAGAGTATGAGCCATGTGTCGGTTGAGATGAATACCATGAAAGATGGTATTTTTTAAATATCGTAAAAGCCTTTTGGTAGCACTCTAATGTGTATGACTGGGTTTATACATGAACAAAAACAATTTGTTCACTACAAAAGATATGTTAGGTCCCATTAAAGATAAGTATTATACAAACCCAATAATTATGCGATACTCAGTACTATCAACGGAAGATGTCCCATCATCAAGAGAGAGGGTAACTGATGTGGATAAAGGTGTTGTGACACCTTTAGCTGCATTCATTTGAGTGCGAGATAACAAATCGCGGATATATTTATGTTGAGAGAGGAAATGGCATGTGCATGTGGGTATCACCTCAATGCCTAGAAAAAAATGGAGTGAGTCAAAATCTTTTAAAGATAAACAAAGGCCCAACTTGTGTATAATAGAATCGAGAAAATTCGAATCATTTATAGACAAGATTAGATCATCAAATATATTAAGAAGTAAACAAAAGTGCCACCCGCGTGATACACAAATAGTGATGAATCAGGAAGGGAGTTGGTGAAACCAAAGTTGATTAAGGCCTGTTTTAGAGCAGAATACCAAGCTCAAGGTGCTTGTTTGAGACCGTAAATGGTCTTTTGCAACTTACATACACGATTCGGATTAGAGGCATCCTTGAAACCAGGCAGCTGAGTCATATAAACCTCTTTAACTAAATCATTATCTAAAAATGCGTTGTTGACATCCATTTATTGTAAAGGCCAATCATGCATCAAAGCAATGGACAAAACTAGACGAGTTATTGCAGGTTTTACGATTGGGCTAAAAGTTTCAATATAGTCGAATCCTGGGCATTGGGTGAAACCTTTCGCCACGAGCCAAGCTTTAAAACGGTCTATACTACCGTCAGAATTTCTCTTTACACGAAAAACCCACTTACAGCCTATGATATTTCTATCAGTCGATTTTGCTACGAGTATCCAAGTACTATATTTCATTAAGGCTGTTAATTCTTAGGACATAGCATCACGCCATTGAGGGTCCCAGACTGATTGACTCATACATGTGGGTTCTAGAGGTTGGGGAAGTGTATCTTTAGTGACTAGATAAAGCTTTTTTGGTTTATGGATGTTGTTCATAGCTCGAGTAATCATTGGATGGGTTCGGGCGAGGTTGAGTAAGAGAGGGATTCAGGTCGGTAATGAGGTTCAATCTCGGTTATAGGTATATTATTAAGGTCAATTTTGGGAGATAATAATTGTGAGATTTATGCTTGAGAATTTTGAGGAAGAATAATAACTCAAATTAAGAGATGATGGATTACCGGAAGAATGCGACGATGGAGACAGCTCCGGCATCATAGGTGCAGTTCCAGTTGGTGACTATATGAGTGAAACAACTCTAAGTGACGCTATCGATCCCTCCTTACATCCATGACTTCTCCCATTGTTACCACTATCTCTTCCGCTAACTCTGACATTCCTCTATATGTTATCAATGCTGCCTCGCATATTGATGATCTTACTCTCTATGTTCTTCAAGGGATTGGCGCGGAATTTTGAAAAACTGCCGCTCCAATTCGCACTAGAAGAAACCTCTCTTACTTTCGAAGAATTCCATGACTTGCTTGTGGGTTATGAAAGTTACCTTCGTTAGTTAGAATTCTTCCATTGGTTGTGGCCACAAGGGTTCTTCTCATTCCATGGGTTTTTATGCCCTTGCGGTCCAATCTTGTTTTGTAACCCAAAAGCCCTCATATTCTTCAAAGTTTAATAGTACACCGACCCATCACGGAAAGTCTGCCGGCACCACCAGGTATAAAGGGAAATGCCAACTCTGCAAATAAGTGGGTCATTCAGCCAAAAGATGACCCAAATTCTCATATTCTGAAATTATTTCAAACTGAACTTCATCATCGTCCACTAGCAATGGAAAATGGCTTGTTGATTCAGGAGCCTCTCATAACATCACCAGTAGCTTGTCCAATCTCAATATTCATTCCGAATATGATAGTACTACTGAAGTTATTCTCGGGGATGGTTCAGGTTTGTCGATCTTACACATTGGGTCCTTATCTTTTCAATCTCCCACTCGTCTTTTTCATTTAAAAAATACCATATATATTCCTCTGATACCATATAGAAGTTGATAAATATAATTATCAACCTAGTTTATTGCTGAAGGTATTCTGAACATATATACAGAGATGATGGATACAAATATGGAAAGAGTTTTAAATTTACAATAAATGGGATCCTAATATTTTGGTAACAGTAAATGTAATGATCTATTGGAATTCTTTTATTTGTGCTCTTTGTTTTCTGCTGTGATTGAACTTGAATTGTGCTTAACAAATCTTACTTCATAGATCTTAATGGATAGCTTAAACAAAATTTAATTTTATCATAAAATAAATATTTTAAATAAAAGTTTAAATATAAAAAAGAAAGAGTGATGCATCTTACACTTATTGTGTTGATACAAATGTGACTATTAACACAACAATCAAATACTCTATTATTTTAAAAATCATCATAAACATATGTAAATTATTCCAAAACATGCATGAAAAATGTCATTAAAAATTATTTAGAAATACTAAATACTTTATTTGGAGTGCTAATTATTATGCCCTTTTATTTAAAGTGTTCACCTATTATTTAAGGGATTGTGAGTTTAATTTTTCTTCCTATAAAATGTATACTATTTTTAAAAGAATAGACTTTTTTTTAAAAGAAAGTTTAAAAATACTTTGATGCATGTGTGTTTTGAGCGTTGGGCCCTATTGTAGTGAAAGGGTGTTAGCAGGCTTTAATTGTTAGCTTGCATTTGTAATTGGCGAGTATTTGGTGGTTGCAAAAATGCTGGGAGCGATTAAGGACGTATCCGTTCTCTTCTCTTCTTTTCCCTGGGACTCCACAATTCGACGCACATTCACGTTGCGTGTTGGCGATGTCGAACATAATGCGGCCAGAAAGTTAGAATAAATAGTATATTTGCTTGGTCACTTTTGTTGTGGTTTTATTTAACTATTATTACAGTTTTAAATTGGTCACTTATTTACATGTAATTTTATTAGAACATTCATAATAGGTATAACAAATGAGCAAATTTATCATACATAGTTTTATACTGAAATAAAGTTAATGCACAAATTTACCTTCATATAGTAGAGGATGGCCAAACTTAGCATATGCTCAAATTTTACTCATACGAATGTACTTTACCCATATAATAAAAAAAATAGTAAGGGTGTGATTTACTTGTATCAAGGTTTTTTTTCCCCTCAAGCTTGGCTTACTCGTATGAATCATACGGGCTTAAGACACCTATATGTTTATTTATTTTAGCATATCTAATGTAGCCTCTAAAAAAACTTCATATTCATGCAAGACCATCTTCATCTTCTCCAGCTTAATACATTTCCTCCGGCGACCACCTCTCTTTAAAACACAAACCCAAGCCCCTTAAACACAGCTGTCTGTGCTGTCAAGTTCACAATTCTTTAAAAAAAAGCCATTTTATATATTCTTTGATGGGGTGAAATATCAATTTACTCCATTTGGATAAACAAAAAAGATACGTGGACTATCATGTAGGCGTGTATCGTCACGTGGCAAGAAGCCTTAGTCATGTATGATAAACATACATCCTTTAAATGCTTAAGTGGGTTTTACTTAATATAAGAAGAAGGCCCTTTAAGACTTGGTCCTACAAGTCTGTGCCAACGAGTTGAGTACAGTTCTGGACGCAACTGCATCAAAGCAGTTAATGAAAGCATGAGAAACTAGCAAACGAGATAGAAGTGGGTGCATAGACCACCTCAATTACATTAAATGCCGGTCAATAACATTTAATGCTCCGATTTAAGGGTAGAAGAAAGATCAGAGATGGACATGCTTTATTAACCACTGCAATGATATAAGGAAATATAGGCCATCCACTATAGCTCCACAAACCTATTTTCTCCCCTACTATATATAAAAGCATTTACTCCATTACAACGAACCAAAGTTCTGAGCAATGAATACTCAAACTCAAGAAATAACAAAAGAGATTTTCTTAACATAGATACTTTCCACTTGTGTTGAACAATCTGACAATTACACTAGAGTTTACGAATAGGTCATTAGTAAGGAAAAAAAGTCAACCATCTTGCTATAATAGTTAAACTAGCCAAAAGGTATTTATTCCTTTGTAACTAGAGCTCTGCTATATACTATTAGCTCATAAATAAAGATCTTTAGAGTTTAGAAATCTTTCACAGAGGAGTAAGCCTCATCGAAAAATGATTGAACCTCATCTATAATCCCCTCTTGTTTATTTCTCTAATCGTTGGAATTAGTCATTATATAGTTGACGTGACATTTATATTGCCAACTCACCATAAAACCTATTTTATTAAGATAATAATCATTGATTGTGTGAGTGATCTACTTCAGATTTTTACACCAACATTCTTTAATAAAGCAACAATAGAGGTTTTATTTTTTAAGATTTAAAAAATAATTTTAATTATAACCCAACCTAGATTTAAACCCGAATTATGTATGATGTGGAGGTTTTTTCACCACCTTGACACATCACGATCATATGTTAAAATAATGACAATTGATTAGGTCTAATGGATTGACCGATGTGGCAAAGAAGAACCCAAACAATGAAGTACATATTGAGTTGGGGTCAAACAATCCAACTCAAGAATATGAAAAGCTCACCCTGGCCTAAATCAATTAGATATAAATAATCACCCTCGCATAAATTAACTAGACATGCATGATCATCTTAGCCTAGATCAGTCAGGCCTAAATAGTTACCTTGACCTAAGAATCAACCTAACTCACGTAAGGATCAAACTAGTTCTCCTTAGTCTAACAAGACATAAGACTACAAAAGTTAAATTGGATTATTTGTACCATAAAAGACGTAGTATCAACATGTATCGACACACATTGCCTCTCTCTTACATGGCATAATAGGCTTGTATAGATAAAGCATCTCATTGGCTCGCAGAGCATATACCCTGCTCACCACTCCTCCACTCACTGTTGTACTAAGGTTCCCTCCATTTGTTCCTGTACTACTATCCCTTGGTAAGCCTCATCCTAAAACAAGCAATCTTTAGGTTATAAAATCTTATTGTAAAGAGATAAAAGCTTTTTTCTTCCTTACAAATAATAGTTGCAGAGAGAAGAATCATATGTAAATGCCATCCATGGCACCAGGTACTCACTAAGTATAATATAGTTCAACTCCATATTTTTTTCGTGGGGACATAGTCTTCTCCTTGAGGTGAACCACATATAAATACTTGCCTCTTTTTACATTCTACATATTTCATCTTTATCTCTCTTTATTGTTCGCTGCTACATGTATATGTTCTTTGATGCTTGCTCATTCCCTCCATGCTTGTGTGGAGCTCATCCATTTTTTGGTATCATTAATGTACAAAGATGTAACTTAAGGTTTGATGGAATGATATTAATAGCGTTATTAATTGTTTTGTTTGTTGGGTTTATTTCACATTAAGTCGTGCTCTGTTTATGAGTTGATGGGATTACTTCTTCCATTATCAACTTAAAAAACCTTAATCTAGCCACAAGAGCTTCAGCACAAAGTGCGACGGCACTTCCATACCATTGTATATTTATACAAATCATAATCTCATAAATCTATAAATATCAAACATAAACAAAAACTAAAAGACGATAAATATGTTGGAAAAAAATGGGTATAAAACCATTTTATCAAGCTATTTTAAAGGTAATTTTGAGCAAAAATCTTATACTCGGTTGTGGAAGGTTATCATATATTTATGCTCGCCTCCGTGAATTGTTATGGATGTTTTATATACTCACAAGTGCACGAATCAGATACTAATATAACTTAGGCAAATACGAGATCGAACCCTAGGGGCTTGACGATGGAACGTACATATATCTCTCGCTAACTCTAATTAATTCCTAATCTAGCTTATAAATTGAGTTTGATAATTTGTCAACTAAAAATACTAATAAAATAATAAATTAATAAATTACTAGTGAAATAATCAATTAATAAAATACTAGGGTGGCGGAGTCATATATTTGATATCATGTTCCTAATATTCATTCCCAACAAATTCTACTATCTGTCTCACACTAATTTGATCTCTCGACTCAATTAGATGCGGATAATAAATTTAATTAAACTCAATTAATTAATAAAATCTAATTATTAATTATTCCACAGCCAAACATATGTATAACATCAAAACACTCATTATATCTATCAAAACACACCATATATCCGCTTTCAACAAATTATAAGGTGAATCCAACAAATTATAATGAGAATCTAATCTTATTTTTATTAATTAAAATAGGCATTCAATAACAAGAATTATTTTTAACATTAAAGCATTAAAGTGATAGAGTCAATTGGCATGAATACGTGTAAGGAAATTAATAAAATATACTCATCATCAACTCTAAAAAATAACCTAACCTAGTATACTCGCAATTAAAACACGAAACATAATTAAATAATGTATAAATAAATAAATTAAATACTTACTTGATATGTACAAATAAATTGATGAAAAAGAAAATAATTCTAAATTAGTTTTGCCTCAAAATAAATCCACTGTTACTTATTGAAAATCGTACATAGAAGAAAAAAACAAACTGTTTGCGGTTTTCAATAAATAACGAAGAAGAAGAAAAGAAAAGAAAAAAAATAAAACTAAATATAAGCTATCTCGATAAACGTGCAAGAAAAATAGAAAAAGGAGAAAGAAAATTGCAGGCTGAGGCTGTGTTGATGAAGCTGCACGGCTGCTTTTTCCTCTTTTATAATTGGTTGGTTGTTCTAAGGCTTTTAATATGTAATGGGCTTGGGCTTGATGAATAGGCTGCAACTTTAACTTGGTTGAATGGGCTGGCCTGCAGGCTTGCTTAGATTAGTGAAGTGGGCTTACTATTTTAATTGGTCCGCTGGAATTAATATTTTAGCACATTAATCTTATTTCGACTATAACTTTGCACTCCGAACTCCGATTGACACAAGGTTTTCGCCCAAGCGTAGTTAACTCAAAGATCTAGAAACTTTTGTTTACGAAATTTTCTTCAAATTCCATACATATTAATGCCAAAAAATTCTTGAAAACATGCGTTGCGCGCAGCCAATTTCTTTTTCATTTGAAATCTTCTCGATTTAATTCCAAAGTAATAATATATGCTCTCCAAAGTATTTATTTGTGGATTACAATGTACCAATTTCTTGGCGTATCATGAATACATCAAAATCTTATATTTGTTTGCTCAAAATGATAAGGTGAATAAGAAATTGTCACATAAAGTGAGTTACTTAAGATGAAAAATGTAGATCAAAAGAATGGGAAAACGGCATGTTCCGCATGATAACTTAGTTTAAATGTTGATGGGTTTCTAAGATATCACTTTTTATAAAGTTGTCAAGCAATTAAGAAAATTTAAGGCTCTCTCTCTCTCTTGCGCTCGCAGAGGGTTGTAATCATGGATTCACGAATGTCAACCCGGGAAAGCCCGTCCGTGCGAGGCTCTATTTTGCACCTAGACTTAATTTTTTTCTTTCCCTCTTCATGCAAACGTTTGGTTTAAATTGATTTGATTGCATTTTAATACCCAAAACGTTTTTGGTTTAAATAAACGCAATTAAGGCCACGCTCCTCATGAATTATTAGTGATCTTATTTTTTCATTCCACACATCTTGCAATCCTTTTTTTTAAGTGTAGGTTCATAATTTCTGGTGGTATTGTTCAAGCATATATTCAGTTCACTCGTGAGTAACATCTAAGCCATTTTATGCTAGCAAATAGAATGCCATTAGCAACCTCAAAGCACTCTGAATAAGGCGATGTAACTGTTTTAAGAAAATTGTGTAATACACTAGACTTGGTGCAAAATTTTCTTATTGTCATCACTTTAATTTTCAGATTATTATTATAATTATATATTGCATCTTAATAACAAAATATAGCTCACACATTCGCGAGGGTGAAGCAACTTGTTCTTTTGATGACGATCTGTTTATGGGGCTTGTGTTTGTGTTTATGGGTTAGAAAGAGAGAATAAAGATGGGATTAAAAAAACATATAGAGAGAGAGAGTCCCTAAAGGAGAAGTGTTAGTTGGAGACGATGAATATAGTGGTGGGTAAGTAGGTTCGACCAAAATACCCCTAAAACTCACATGACCAACTTACATCATTGATAAACAGATTTTTCTAACAAATTAGGCAAAATGGAACAACTTATATAGTTGAGTGAGTTAGACAAAATTACATATAATTGAGTGAGCAATTTTAAACTACGACAATAGTTAAACGACAAATATAGTATTTACTCAAAAAGTTATATCAAAGTGGACATGTTATTTAATATTGAAAAAAACCTTTTATCATTTTCCAAAATGTGTATATGTTATATATAATATATATTTTATTATGAAACATTTTACAAATCACAACACATTATCTCTTTGTGATTCTTAAAAGATCACGAACAAAAACTAAGAATACATTTATGAGAGATGAAAGATTGCAAAGTTTCTAGTTACCATCGCAAAGAAGTTAGCTTTTTATTTCATTTATTCTTAATGTATTATAATATGACAAAAATTGTATCTACTAATAATAGAAGAGATTTGATTCATATTGCCTCTACACATCACGAGCATCATTATTAAATATTTAATATTATTGATTTTAATTTTATATTATCTCGTGTGTGTGGTTAATTAACAATATTCATAATGTTGTTGGACCCAAACAAGTGATTGGTGATGTGCACAAATTTCTTCATATTTTAGACTTCTTACTTACTTTTGTTTATCCGTTTTAGGTAGTAAAAAATATTAATTTTTAATATTTAGTAATAATTATAAAGTTGGTGAAGAAAAGATCGAAAAATGAGCTGAATTATGTGAGTAGAGTATTAAAGTTAAGAAGAAGCGAATATTGGAAAGAAGAAGCGATATCCGTTTAGTATTTTTGAGCATATCTTCTTGCCCAGAACTCATATTTTGGTGATCTCTATATGGTTAGAAAGAAGACTCGAAGACCTGCAAATTTTGTATTTTGAGTTTTCTTAAATTCAAAGGTTTACCTCGTAAAAAATAGTTTTGAAACTACTGCCAATGCAGGATGACAGAAATTAAGATGTGGTAGTTATACACCAAAAAATAAAACTCTAATCTCCATTTAATTTCTTACTCCTTACTTCTTTAAAATTTTATTCTTAATCAATCTCTTTCCATATTTTCCTCATTAAACTTTAATTATTCTCTTATTTATAGAATAACTCTTTATAAAAAAAAGCTTTAGATCCTTCAATTTTAACCTTAATTCGTGACTCCTATTGCGCAACTCTTTTTGATTATGCGATTTTAGCAGGGTGAGTGTTATAAAAAATCCTAATTTTTGTTATATGATGTCATGTTGAGGTTATTTGTGTTTTTGAAAGAACAAACAAATCGTTATGATGGACAATTTAATGAAGGATTCAAACCTTCATTTTCATGGTACGATATTAGATGGTGAGGTTAATTGTGTTTTTGGAACAATATATATATCTCGTCATTGAAGTTGTATTATGAAGGTTAGGAAATAAATTTTTTTTCACGTACGAGTTTGTATGAGAGTTCTCTGTAGCAGATGCAATTCGAAGCAAATGAGTATTTGAAATTTTGTCCAATTATCTTTGGAATATAGTTTTTATTATCATTAGTTTGCAATTTAATTTTTCTTATTGTAATAAGGAAATTAGATTAATATAAATTCTAAACTCTCATTCCATGTGAATTCGATCCTTTACGTTCGCTATTAGCATTGTTAGCGTAGTTAATTAAAGTTAATGATTTTTGATTTAACGTTTTTCTTGTGATAGAAAAATTACTATTTTAATTGGTTTAAGTAAAGTGAGGCAAAAATGTTCGTGAAATGGTTCAAACCTCCGAATTTACATTTTTTTTAAGGAATATTCAACTCTATTTCTTATTATTACTACAAGTATGACTTTTTAAGTAGAAGGTGAACGTCAATGCTAAATTGAAGGGGCAATTAAAAAAAAGGGCTTATTAGAGAAAGATTTTCACACTAAAGTCAAGGAATAATTTTTTTTTTAAATAAAGGGCTTATTTTTTTATTTTATTGATAATATGACATGTCTTTTTTTTCATTAAAATGACATCCCAACCCTTTAAAATAAACTAAAAAATACCAATATGCATTAAAATATGGACTGCAATCCAGTTATGCAATGTGAACTTTGTTGATATTTTAGGCAAAGTTCATATTTCCATATTTTAGAACTTTGAACTGCAGTTATATTGCAAAGTGCAGTTCACTGCAATATGAACTTGCAGTCCATTTTTCAATATATTATTAAAGCATAACATTATTATATTAAATGATATTTAAATTATTCTACACTTCATTTATAAAACAAAATAGGCCTTTATTAATTAAAATTTAAATATATGACATAATAAGTCTTTTGTTTACTTTGTTGGATTCCATAAAACTTTGTTTTCCTAAATATTTGTTGATTTTAAGTGCTTCTGTTCGGTACTTTGCTTTAATATTCTATATTTATAAAATTTTATTATTAATTTAATATATGACACTACTCCATAAAAGTTTGGATGATTTGGATTAGGGAATGAAGTGCAAAGAGCAAAATGCAAGAAAAGCAACAAGGGGCGAAGTTTGATTTGTAAAAAGTCCAGATAAAAATGAAATGTCCTTTTTGTCCACCACAAGGCCCAAAGGGTCGAAGGCTCGCAATCCAAGTCGGCACAAATAGATTAATTTTTAATTTTTCTAAAGAAGCAGCACCGTACTTCCCTTGCACCGGCAAAGCACTTGATCGCCACTCGTAAAACGTCCATTGCCAAACCATTTCAAGTATCGAAAGAGCAGCTACTAGGCTAGGGTTTGAAGATCGAAGAGAAAAAAAAAACGGATTTTTCCAAGATTAAGTAAGCGAAGCCTTTGATTCTTTCATTGGAGTGAAGTTAGGGTTTGAGGAATAATGGCGTTTATGCATCAGTTTGGGCGCTCGAAGAGTGTGGCAAAGAGGTCGAAGAAGTACTTGGAAGAGGCATTATACAAGAGACTCTTCAAAGATGGTAGCTCGGAGCTTAGCATAAGACAACAGTTGAATCAATTCCTCAAGAGTTCCAAAAGAGTTTACAAATGGGAGGTTGATCATTCCCTCAAGATCCTTCGCCACCGCAACCGTTACTACCCTGCTCTTAAGGTTTTCCTTCAATACTTACAAACACCTCACCTTATATGCATCATCCTCATTTGCAATTATCTTTATGTATATGATCCAATGTGTGGTTGTAGAAATTGTTACCTAAACTGCTAATGCAGCCCGAGTGAATTCTCTATGAACATAAATCATTTGTTATTGTTTTTTGTAGAGCCGTATGAATTACTTCTTTCCAAATTTGCGTACTATTATAATCTAAGCAATGTGAGGTAGAATAAGAAATATAGGATAGGCTGGGGGCATCATTTCATTTGTTCATGGAAGGCTGGTAGAGGGGGGGGGGGGGACAAATTAGAGTTTTCGAAAAAGGACTAGAATCATTACTGAAGCATAGCTTTTCGTGCATGTATGAAATTGAAAGATCCTCTCACTAAATATATAGACAACTTCAACGTAATGTTAATTTGGGGGTAGGGATGTAGAATGCAACAAGCTACTTTCTGTTCGGCTCATGAAAGTTTGCTTAAGGAGTAGTTCTAGATCGATTCATTACATAAGCAGACCAAGCTTGAACATATTTTTGAAGCTGGCTAAGTTATTGAATTTAGCTTGATGAGCTCATAAAAACACTAGAATCATACAAAAAAAAAATATAAAAAATCAAGCGACTCGAGCTTGGCCTAGTTACAGTGCATGGGCTAAGCACGCACGTATTTTCAAGCTCAATAGACTCTTTGACTCATTTGAAGTCCTATCTAGGAGCTGTAGAGCATATATTTCAGTGTTCTAAAAATCGGATTAAATCGGGGATAAATCGGCGATTTATCGGAAATCGGCGAGTTGCCGATCGGATTATCCATAATTGGCTCAAAATATCGGCAGCGGAGAAATCGGCAATTTATCACCGATTTATCACGATAACTTGTGATCGGCGATAAATTGAATTTTTTTTTAAATGTTTCCAAATTAAATGACATCGTTTACGCCCCCAAACCCTATTCGTTTTCTCTCCTCACTCGACAACTCCCACACCAATAGAACTCGCCGTTCCTCTCTCTCTATCTCTCAATCTCACAGTCTCATTCTACCTCGCCGTTCGCCGTTCGTCTCTCTCTCTCTCACTCGACCTCGACCTCGACCTCAACCTCGCCGTTCCTCTTTCATAGTCGACTGCTCTGTTTCTCTCCGCTGCTCTCTACCTCGCCGTTCATCTTTGTTTTTAACTTTTTATTAATATATTAATGTCCATTTTACTACTATTATGTTTTAAATATTGTTACATAATATATTATTTAAAATACTATTTATATGGTGAACAGTGCATATCCGATTTTTTCCGATTTATCCCCGATAAATCCCCGATAAAATGAAAAATCCCCACTCCCCACCTTGCCGATCGATTTCCGATTCGCAATTTTTAGAACATTGATATATTTACGTTCAACCCCCCTCACGATCTTCACTTATAAAATATATATGTACTAATAGTGAGACCCTTGGGAAAGGCACTAACAACCCTCAAAAAAACATCTTTCATCTCAACCATAGTACCACACAATCTTTTATCCCTTATACATTTTTAGGATTCAAAAACCATTGCCCCTTATTGTATAGATTTTTTGCTCATATCGTGCAAATACTTAATCTGGTACATGAGGAGCTCGTTTAGTATTCTCTTGCTTGGCCTCCTGTGAGCTGCTTGCATGATGCTCGGAAGAGGTTTGGATATGAATTTGTGAACTTTGAAATAAAAAGTGAATGTTGGTTTTGTTGAATCGACCATTGTTTTAGCTCTATTTTGTTATGGTATGGCAGAAAGAAATAAAATAATCTCTGAGGATAGGATTGAAGTCGAGAGTTATTTGAAATAATTAAACGTTTGTCTTCCCTTTGGACTTCAGACTCTAAGCATTCTCGTGCTTATTTCTTTCAAGTATTTGTTGGTTCAACTTGGAAGAAAGTTGTGGGTTGATTTAGAAGAGGATGCAATTAGCTACAGGGCTGATTTTGTCAAAAGTGCTGGTCTTGCAATCTGTTTGAGTCTTGTTTCATGAGGATGGATTTGTTTTTTCGTTTATTGTTTTGCTGGCTTGCATTTTGGGGGGTTTTGAGGTCCCAGTGGAGATTGCTTTGATTGATAGAATTGATTTTCTCCGAAGATGTTTGGTGGGCTGTGTTGGTAGGCTGTTCCTATTGGCTCTGACATCAGCACTTCAAAGCTAAGTAGAACAGTCAGAAGGTGGGCACTGGGCAGCAATATGTGAATGACAAGCATGCATATTCATGTGTGGTTTCCCTCTTACATGCCAAAGAAGTATCAAGTAAAATAAGATGCAACTACTTTTTACTCCTGTATTAGGAATCACCGAATCAGGTAGGTGTACTAGCACTTATTTAATAAGAATGAGAATTATATGCTGCTAACAAGGTATCAATCTCTGACTAGTACACCAATAGATACTTTAATACTAACAGAGTAATTAAAGGTTCAAGATCCATATTCAGGAGGTGTACAAGAGAAGATGTTTGACACCTCCTGCATGAAGAAGGGGATATCTACGGTAGATTATTGGTAGACATTTGAGAAGTACCTATGCATCTTTAATGAAATAGACAAATGGATTTCTGTATCTTACGTATATTTTCTTTACTAGATCTGACCAACTGCGCAATATGATACCGTGGTTAATGGTTATGAAAAAAATTCTCACACAAATTACAAAAAGGGTTCAAATTCACCCAATTTTCAACTCAATGAATGAAATCATTGATTTTAATTGCTGTTAGAATTGGCCATGGTGAATGTGAATGAAAATCGCGATAGCGTACCGCGTTCGATTTTGTTCATGAATCGGTGTGTAGCGCTTTCAAAATCGTAATAGCTTAGGTAAAATCGGACCAAAATCAGCCAAAATCAAATCGGACCAAAATCGGAAAAAAATGGGGAAACGGAGAAGAAAAGAAGCAGCAGCATTAAAAAAAGTTGAAGAAAAAGAAGGAGGAGGCTCGTTGAAGAAAAGAAAGAAGAAGAAAAGAAGAAAATATCGTTGAAGGAAAAAGAGGGGTACAAATTAAGAACTCAAAAAGAAAAGAACGGGTCATTAGGTTTCCAAAATTTCAATAAATGAGCTCAATTCCTTTTATGTTTATTTTTTTATTTTTGTATTTAACCCTAATATTTTTAAAACCGATTTCTAACCCACCTTTTGATCCATTCTTAATTTCCTAATAAAAACCGCCCACCCCTTAAATTTTAGGTATGCAAATAGCCCTTTTAGCTATTTTACTTCAATGTTAAAAAAATTAATGTTTATTGAAAAATATATTATATTATATTTTATTAGTATTATTTTATTTTAAAAACTATTTATGAGTATGGACATGTTATTATAATTATTTAATTCCCGATTTTTCAAATTATGGGTTTGCCGATTAATTCCTGATTTTTTTCCGATTTCTCCAAAAATCCTGAATCCCCTCCTCGCCGATCTAGGTCCGATTTACGATTTTTAGAACATTGAACTCAATGAATGAGATCATTGATTTTAATTCTGTTAGGATGTATGGATGCATGGTGAATGTATTAAGATCATTTAAGAAACTTGTGGGGGGAGAGGGCTGTGGGGGCAGGGGTTGAGGTGGAATTCACACTAATAACCTAATAAGAAATTTAATATTTGTCTTGATTAAAATTTGTTACTCGAGGCCTTGTCTGCATTGCCGTTGTTTGTATGGAGTGAACTATTATAGATAGTTGTCTTCAAGACAATAAAACAAGCATTAGGCTTGAATTTGCAAAGCCACCCAGGGTTGAGTGAAGTGGCTGATGGGTTTGCATCAAACTTTCCGCTGCAGATATGCTCTGTTATACAGAGTTAATTGAAGCTTGTGTGTGTTGGGTGAACTTAAAATATAGTTGTACCTATTATACCTATTACTAGTTCTAAAATGTCATTTACTTTTGCTATTATAGGATTAGCAAACTGCAGACTAGAGATGGTGACTACGCTCAAAAAGTGCGAAGTATTACGCTCAAGTGCAAACGGTCAAGTTATAATATACTTGGGAAGTCCAAGGTCGAACCACAGGGAAGGGAAGGAATCTATTTCTTTTAGTTATCTCTCTCAGGGAAAAGAAGGGAAAGGGAAAAAAATGATTGAAATGAGGAATAGGAAAGGAAAAATGAAACTAAATGAAACTAAAACTAAAGGCAAATTTAGTCCTATGGTGCAAAATTAAAGGGAATCCACAAGCGCAAGTTTTCTACCAAAAATGCTTCCTAAATACACTAGGGAAACATGCAATTGAACTAAAAATAAATAAATGAAATAAAACAGCGTACTAATTAAACAAAACAGAATATTAAATGTACTTAAACCAACAAGACACAAACGTTAGGGGTATCCGTAGCTAGGGAATACGAAACTAGTTCAATCGGGTAATCCAAATTTAAGTTTAAATAGGATTTTTCACTAAAGTTCAGATCTTAGACCTTCCAACCATCCAATTGTATTGCTACTACGAGTATATCATAGCCCATGTGTGACAAAGACCATATAGACTAGATTCGAGCAATAGAATTCGATAGTGAAGCTTTTTGACTTTGAAAAAGTGTAATTTGAAACCTAGTATTGCTAGTGCATGACAAAAACAATCAAAGTTGATTAAACTCTCCAAAAATCAGTAACTTAACACTCTCTTAAGGTTTGAGTATACTTGAACGTGATTCAAGTCAAATCCGTTTTAAAAAGAACGTTGAAAGTCAAAACTAGCACTTTCTTGACACTTATGTGAATAAATGCCAAAACAGCACTAAATCAGCCAATTCACTTATGAAACTAACTTAACTAATTAGAGGATAAAGACCGTCCTCAAATTAGCCATGTTAGGGTTTTGGGGCAAAAATTCGTGAATTAACAGTTTTACGGTTTTTAATCAAATAGAATTTTTGAGCTAACTTATGGAAACATGTTTCTTAGACATGAAAAGATAAGAAACTACTCATACATTCAGTAGGTGATCCATAACCAATGGAAAAATCAGATTCAAACCTAAATTGGATTACATTCAAAGATTAAGTTCGCATCTTTCACTACGGATCCCTAACTAACGATTTAGCTAGACATATTCAAATTAAACATGCAAACAAGCTTTGAAATTATGAAAAAAAGTAGACACATACTTAATATTGAATAAAATCAGATTTGAAAACTTTTGGCTTTGGAATTACTCAATTTCGATTTAAAACAAAGATTTTACGCTTAAAACGGTAAACAAACTCAAAACGGTTATAAACTGATGAATTTCGACTAAAACCCTAAAATTTTTGGAAAATCAGATTTCTTATGATGAACAAAGAATTACATATGAATAGCATTGAAAAACGATAAACTATTTGAATATAGAACGATAAACTAGCATAAATTGATGAAAAATCGAAAAATCGACAAAACGGGTCTATAAACCCTAGAACCAGCCCTTAAAATGTGGGTTTAGGGTTAATTCCAGAATATATATGAACCCTAACAACTAATCTATGAATTATCTAAGCAAACAAAGGATTAAAAACAATTAAATTAAAGAAATTAGAAAACTAGGGTTTACCCGGATGAAGAATAGTAATTGCAATTGAAACTTGATATAATGATGAATTGAATCTTGATTACACCAATGGTCCAGCCTCAATATGCGATAAACAAACTAAACTAACAATTATTTTGAAGAAAAAAAAGAAAAATCACTCAAGTTTGATCGTTAGATGCAGCGCAAAAGCTCCCAAGAACGTACGGTGCTCTCTACTAATAAATTCTAAAATATTATGTACCCTAAAATATGAGATATATGACCTTTTATACAGTACACAAGTGTCTCAAGTCGTGATTTTAGTAATCCTTGAAGAAACGGGCCGAAACATGGCTTAAAATTGAATTTGGGCCTAAAATTGGGCTCATTTTCTTTATGATGTCTTCTTCTTTTACTTATAACTTTTTGCTCCGAACTCCGATTGACGTACCGTTTTCGCCTATGCGTAGGTAATTTAATTATCTACAACTTATATTTTTGGAGATTTATTCAAATTCTCATTGTAGAAAAACTTTGATCAACTACAATCTTGGGCTTATTACGGCAGTTTTCGGTTTTGTTCGGAAACTTTCAGAATTGATTCGTTTGAGCTTCTTTCCTCTTGGGATCACTCTTGGACACTTGAATTCACTTCATTCATGTTTGGGGACTTGTTATTCTCTTCTTGCTAGTGCTTTGGGGGTAGTTTGTGGAGTTTTTCTCGTCTCGGGTATCAGAATGGATATTGAATTGTTCTTCGGACCTTCTTCCTGCACTTTTCCGCTTTCAACCTTCTATCTTGCATACAACTTCAATTGCTT
The DNA here is from genome assembly GCA_021464415.1 of Lonicera japonica. Lineage (NCBI taxonomy): Eukaryota > Viridiplantae > Streptophyta > Magnoliopsida > Dipsacales > Caprifoliaceae > Lonicera > Lonicera japonica. The sequence goes on along the minus strand of CM038468.1, from coordinate 61,358,136 downwards.
AACCACTTTAGGTCTGCAAAATTTCTTAGTAACACAGAAATACAATGCAATACCTTCTTTTCATGCTTCAACTGAATTTACATGCAATCTTCGGTTTTAGATGGTAACTAGAAGCTAATTGAGCCTTATTTACGGGATTAAAAATGCAATTTTGGGCTAAATCAGATAGTTCTTGTTATAATGGTCTGCCTTGGGTTCATTAAAATGCATATCTTGGTTAACATTCCTTATTAGCATATTATTACCACAGAATTTAATGTGAAAGACTACAAACTGTTTATGATTTAAGTGGAGTTATTGAATCATTACTACAGCAGCTAAACAAAGAACATGAACATTTTAATATGGTATTAGTGCCCTCATATGCATTACTGCTGCCATCTATTTGTCATCACTGTGCCATCTATTTTAAAAGAATGCATACATGACTTAATTTTGTGAATGTACAGCTGTCAGAATCTATGGCAGAAAGGGGTATGAACAAGACAGTGAGTGACAAAGCTATACATCTTGATCTTATTGCCAAAACTCGTGGAATCACTGCTGCAGAAACTTATTTTGTTGACCTACCGGAAGTGTTAAAGAACCATCTTACATATGGTGCACTTCTGAACTGTTACTGCAAGGAATTAATGACTGAAAAAGCAGAGGCTTTGATAGAAAAAATGAAAGAACTTAGGTTAGTTTCAGGTCCCATGCCTTACAATAGCCTAATGACCCTCTACACAAAAACTGGTCAACCAGAAAAGATACCATCAATTATCCAAGAAATGAAGGCTAATGACATAATGCCAGATTCTTTCACCTACAACGTCTGGATGAGAGCACTTGCTGCTGTAAATGATATTTTCGGGGTTGAAAGGGTAATTGATGAGATGAAGAGGGACGGTCGAGTTGTTGGAGATTGGACAACTTATAGTAATTTAGCGTCAATTTATGTTGATGCTGGCATGAATGAGAAGGCAGAGAAGGCGCTAAAGGAATTGGAGAAGAGAAATGCTTGTAAAGATCTTTCTGCTTTTCAGTTCCTTATAACATTGTATGGCCGTACTGGGAATCTGATTGAAGTTTATCGTGTATGGCGCTCTTTAAGGCTTGCTTTCCCTAAAACCGCAAACATAAGCTTTCTGAATATGACTCAGGTTTTGGTTAAATTGAAGGATTTACCAGGTGCTGAAAAATGTTTTCGAGAATATGTATCAGGGTGCTCAAAATATGATATACGGATCCCCAATGTCCTTATAGGAGCTTATGCTAAAGAGGGTATGTTAGAGAAGGCCGAAGAGCTCAAGGAGGTGTCCCGGAGGAGAGGGGCAAAGCCTAATGCTAAAACATGGGAGATCTTTTTGGATTATTATTTGAAAAATGGGGAGATTAAATCTGCTGTGGAGTGCATCAAGAATGCAATTTCAACGGGCAGAGGAGATGGAGGGAAGTGGGTCCCGTCGACCGAGATCATTAGGAAATTGATGGGACATTTTGAGGAAAACAAGGATGTCGAGGGGGCAGATGGTTTTGTGGAGATATTGGATAAGGCTGAGGAGGAGGTGGGGGCAGAGGTATTTGAATCATTGATAAGAACTTATGCGGCTGCAGGAAAAATAAGTCAAGTAATGCGTCGACGGATAAAGATGGAGAAGGTGGAGTTGAGTGATGCTGTGAAGAAGTTGCTGGATGTGATTTCCGTTGAATGAGTTTTGCTAATTTTTAAATTTATGTTTTTTGAAGTTTCAAAATTTTAGAGAGGTTAATTAAGGAAGATGATTTGAATTTGCGATTTTGTACGGAATAAAATTATGTTTAATTGCCCTCTCCAGGCTTAATGTAATGTAATTCTGACTTGATGACAAGTAATGGAACTTTGCAATGTGATTTTAAGATGAGTCAGTCATCTGCGGGCAGAAATTATTGTTCAGAGGGCTTGCAATTTCTACAACCAAAAGACATCTTGTATGGAAGAACCCAAGCTTGGATTGTCCTAGTATCAAGTTTTACAAAGTTTAAAATGATACATGCATGCCACTGTTAAGTTGGGTCCAGATAATTATTTTTTCCTTTTTTGTGAGTAATTTTCTTGCAAGATTATCGATTTATATGGCTTGTGAGAAGTTTGAAATGATCATAAGAAAATCAGTTTGTAATGTATTCAATATGAAGTTATTCTAGTAGGGTTCAAAAGGCCGGCTTCTGCCATAGCAATATATCAGTAGGCAGTAGGATTTTCCCCTCTTTCTTGAAGAAAATATGAGCATACAAACATATTAAAATACACAAGAGCAAGCAATTGTATTTGTTGAATAATGGAAGTATTTTTAGGGTGGAACAAAAATGTTCCCCTAATTTTCTCAAGAGTAATGCTACACTTATGGATGTTCTTACTACCTATTCTTATCGGTATGTATTATATGAGTTGTATCTTTATAAAATACAATAAAAATACAACCCATATTATAATAAGTGAGAAGAATTGTAATTAAAAAAGCAATTTTCTTTTCTCATTTAGAAGACAGAATCATAGTCACTCATACTCTGTAGGTTATGGGTCAGGAACCGTTGGGTTGTTTTTATGGCAATGATGGAAAAGGTTTTTGCACTGGTTGAAGATATACCAGGAGTAGAGTAGAATTCAAGACTAACATATTGATGTTATAATAATATCGATATAAACGTTTTCAGAGGTGTGGCAGCTGACCGTGGCTCTTACAGAATTTATAAACTTGGGCTTATTATTATTATTAGTATTTTAGAATTAAAAAGTGATGCTGTATATATTATTTCAGCTTTGGGGTGGGTCGACAGGGAACTCCCCAAGTTGAACCTAGATTGTTGCAAAAATATTTTGTAACCAATAGCGAGTTTGGTCTAAAAGTTGTGAAAAAAGATTAATTGAAGTGCGTAAAAGTTGACATGGACACCACCTAGTATAAACTAAAAATAGATATAACCTTTGTCCTCAATTTTTTCATTCTTTCCATTACAACCTGTGGATATAATGGTATGTGAATTGCTGCTCTCTAACAAATTGGTCAAACATTGATTCTCTTCTACCTCGAATTTTAAGTTCTATCAATTTTCTATATCCTGTTAGAATCGTAATTGTCTACTTAAGAATTCAAATTTTCGAAATAAGAGATAAAATTTTGGGAGTAGTTAGTTTGCCATTGCGAATTGATTTCATATTGTTTTAGTACTCACACATGCATGTCAAGTCCAACCTCTACATATATGTACTATATGTCATCCCATATTAATCGACAAATTTAAGTCATTGCCTTTTGGTTGAAATATATATATATATATATATATATATATCCACCATTATATTGCTTAATTAATTAGTGTTAAGCAAACAAATAGAGTAGAGAAGAATCTCACAAACCAACCATACGATATTATATTCACTTTTTCCAATTTCCAAATATACAAATTAAGCTCCCTAAAGGTCGTATACCTAACGGATCACCCTGAAAAGAAATCTATAAAGAATCACCCAAGCTCGATCAATGAATTAAAGATCTCGAGAGGAAATCAAACCACAAAAAAAAAAAAAAGAAAGAAAGAAAGAAAAAAAACTTTCCGACCACCAATTTACTCGTATATGATATATTATTCCCTTTAGGGACATTTATCATTTCTTCCGGGGCCTCCATAGTAAAAATAATTCCCCCAAACATTATTAATGCCTCCTCTTATATCATAGCAATCCGGATGGTCCGCCAAGACCCGAAGGTTTGATAATGGTACCAAGCTGTTATCAAAATCCACAGCTTGCATGTTCCTAAAATAAGAAGCTTTTCCAAATCCTTCTCCTGAAAAATGCCCGCTTCCCATTTGGGTCGACGTGTGAGAACCCAATTGCTGACTATTCACTATTTCCCCTCCGAATTGGACCATGCTTGCGTGATCCCTAAGGTGTGTAAATAAAAATGATGGCCAATATCCAACTAGCTGGCCAGACCCGAACTCTAGCCACCAATTTCCATGCTTTGGATCCTGCATCATAACATCATTTAAAGATGAGCCGCGTTAACCTTCATTGGATGTTAATAATTTTTTTTTTTTTGGTTGGATGGAGCGAGATCCTAGTTTCGCTCCTGTATGCTACAATGCATCATAAGTGTGTTTTGGGGACTTTATGATTTATCAATTTTTTCTGCATAGGCGGTATGCAAATTGATGTTACAATATATATGTTGTAATAAAGTATCATGTTAGTGGACACCGAAAATCCATGAGTTGTCCACCTACATGTCTAGTTTGCGTTCTACATCATATATATATATATATATATATAGTGACGCCAATAAAGACACCATTCGATCACTCTGACTCTCTGTAGTTTGTTTCCTAAGCTATCCCGGGGATTAATATTATTGCTCAATGGTGTCCAAGGCAAGATGTAATAACAGCCAATAATTAATGTGGTCCAAAACCCATAATTAGGAAAAAAAGAGAGATCAAGAATTGATTACCTTCCAAACTAATAAGCTTATATCAAATTGTCCACCATTGTAGGAGGAAGTTGGAGAAATGGTAGCTCCAATGGCTATTTTGTCGTTTGTTTGAACAAATCCTGAGCACAACAAGTTGTAGCATCCAGTAGCTTGATACGCATCCGACTGTAGTCAATTAATCAAAACTTTATTTCTCTTGTTTTTTTTTTTTTTTATCATTCTTCTTTTCCCCCCAAAATTGTATTTTTTTCAATCAGCAATTTAAGTTAAAAAAATAAAGAAACAAGAAAAATACAAAAATAAATGGTAAGGCACAAATAACTCACTGTCCAATAAGTAAAGAACCTAGGATAATTGTCCCCATATAGCTCAGGACTAACCTGTGGAAAATAAAGGTATTAGATTAGATGAATTAATTCAATGAATTAGGGAGAGAGAGAGAGAGAGAGAGAGATAGCTAGGCACGCAGTTGCGACATAATTGCAGCTTTAAATGACATTAAAAATTTATTGCTGTTAGTAATTATGTCTTTCAATTAAGTATTATTATTATTATTATACCTGCCAACCAGCTTCAATGGTGTTAAGATCATCACCAAAGGAACCAGAGATGACCCACAATTGGGATAAGCTAAATTCGTATTGGTTCGCTACTATAGGTGCCCACACATTGATGCTTGCTTTTGCTCCATAATACTCTTCTCCTGTTACATACCCAACCGCATGCTGTAATCCAACCAAAAAAATAAATAAGTTTAAAAGTCAATATTTTTTTCTTTCTTTCTGAGAATTAAAGTTTATAAGGCCATGTATTTCTGTAAATGTCTTAAAATAGAAATCTGACACATACAATGACGTAAAAAGAAACGCAAGCAACGAAATAAGGCGAATTCACAGTTTGTGCAAGAATCAAACATTTGCACTTTCTTTGAGGTGTATGCTCTGCTACTGAAATACGAAACACAACATCATCACCTTTATTTTCTTCAGATTTCATTTTGCTATTACTCCCTCCATCTTAATTGATAGTCCATATCTTCTTTTTATGACATGATTAACAACGTACCGAATCACAAAACTAAAAAACATAAGTTGTATTTTGACTATTGATTAAGTTAAGATTAATATTTTCTTAATAATACAAAAGTTCAAATGATATTTTTAATTCGAGACGGGAGTTTGTTTTTTCGCTTTTTTGCACAGACTAACCTCATGGCCATTAGTAGAGGAGTCTCTTTGAATTGGCTTCTTTAATTTTCTGCCAAATGTTGTTATAGAACTAGCTCTGAGTAAATCTTGTTCAGTTGTTCTTCTGATTGGAATAGTTCCTTGTGGGCATGATTCCCCTAAAAAACTCCACAGCTGATAATTTTCTGATACTGTGCCGGTTGGGTTGTGGCCCTTTGGTCTCTCTGGTGGATCCTTCATATTCAAAAACTATGTTCTTAGCATTTCATATATACTACTCATTCCACTTGTAATCAATACATTTAGAAAATTAAAAACATAATAAATGTATATGTAGAGCCTACCAATGGTTTTTGTCCTTTCAACTGAGGATGATCAAAAGCTGGCTGTTGATGAGTTACAACACAATCTATTAGATCACCATCAGGACTCTGCACAAACAAATTTAAAGAATTATGCTCCAAAAAACAGAACAAAAACAGCTGATTTCAAGGAGTCTTTAATAAAGAAATAATAAAAAAAAAATACCCGAATTGTCTTGAGAGAGGGCTTATTGATCTTCATGAGATGAGCTCTAATGTTCTTCAACTTATTTAACTCTTCTCTGGGCCGGAAAGTCTGATTTGCTTGATGGGTATTGTCGGATTCTAACGACATCACCGGACAAATAGAGGTGACATTAAAAAACAGAAAGAAAACAAAAGTTGAAACAATCGGGGAGATCTTACAACAGCTAGAAGCCATGTTTGAGGAATTTTTGTGTATCCTTTCTTCTAAACAATATGTTTGTTTTTGTGCGCATTGGTGTTGTCTTCTTCTATGATAAAAAGAATTCCAATTATTCTCACTTTTTGCCCATTGAAGCACACCTCCCACCAAATCCATCAAAATAACCATTCTAAGAAATCCCATTTACTCTCTCACCATTTCCAATGCTTCAAAAATCCCAAAATGACAAAGCCCCCTTTGTACCCCCCCCTCTCTCTCTCTCTCTCTCTCTCTTTGAGCTAGCAAGAAAATACACAATTGGGTTTGTGTTTTTTAACTTTTTTTAGAGTTTTAGCTAAATGGGTGTGAAGAGAGGAGAGAGGAGAAAGGGGGTGTTTGTTTACAGTCTCCAACGAGGACTGAGAGAAACTTTAGCTTTACTAGTGTAAATTTTTATATATATATATATATATAGAAGGGGAATAATGGGTACTGTTTTTCTGTTATTCTTTACTTTGGCTGTGAAAGAAGGCAGATAGGAATTACACTTGATTCTGGATTTTCCAAAGTTCTTTGCTTTCTCACTTCCCTAGATGTTCCTTCTGTGTCAGCTCCCCTGTTTTTTTTTTTTTTTTGGAAATTATTACACTGCCTTTAATTTTACCAACATTCCATGTTAATTAATAATTGACATAAGAAAAGCTGTCGCTTTTTTGATTTTCTTAAAAATTGTTTATCAACATAAAGTTTTGCGGGTTTAGGATAAAATGAAAATTTTGTTGGAAACAATTGCTTTATTGAAGCTGTCATTTTTGTATGAATGAATAAGCTAATTGGTGTTTGGGGATGGCACGCGCGCCTGGTTATGTGGACTCTTGAATTGCTTATTATGCTTATATATCCCATGCATTTATTTGCATGCGCGTGAGTATTGTTTGGGTTATAAAAATTAATTAAATCTTTTTAGAGGTTGTGATGCATGGTCAAACCAGGATTATGATTATACTTAACGTATACGTAAGTTTATATAATTACTGAAAGACGCTTTTAAAATTTCAAGATATCCAGTTTCTCACCCAGTTGTTAATATATATATATATATATATATGTAGGGATTATATGGATAAGCTTTTGGGGTTTAATTTGCTGAAAAGGTCGCGGTTTGATTTTTGTGATTTACTATTATAGTGTTGGCTAGAAAAACTGTATTACGTTTGACTTTAATTTATAAGCTTCTTGTTTTATTTTGCCGCAAAGGTCGTAATTTGAAACTGAAATTATAGAAAATCGTATTCGGTAATTGTCAAATATCATTTTGATATCTATGCGATCCTTTCCACCCAGTGATAACAGGACAGAAATGTATATGGACCCCTATGTTTCTTCATTTTTGAATAAAAGGTTATAGGCAAGACCGGAGTTACTACCGCGTTTTATTGTTATTATCACATAAGAAACACGTATTGTAAATACTATCGTTTAGTTGTTACTCCAATTTACGAATTGAACAATTTAAATTTGCATAATTCACGAATTATCTAATTATTTGATTGCAAAAATGAACCATTATATAAAAAGTCATAAACTTAAATTAATACCTAAGATATTAAATAAGAAAATATATATATATATATATATAGTTGAAATTACATAACTTATATATAATTATTATTCAAGTACATGCGAAAAAAGTTACACCATAAATTTTTTGGTTTTGGTTGAAATGAGAAAAATTATAATTTGTTAATTTACAATAAAGCAATTATAAATGATATAATTTACGCAATCAAATGAGTATTTTCTTTAATTGTAGTCGTAAACCAATAATGTATATATTCCCAATTGTAATGGCAAAAGTAAAATCAAAAGTCGTTAATTTTCTACTTGTGGCAGTCAAGTTTTTGAGCAGCGAATATGAATTTAAAGAGGTCACATGGTCATTAAGATGTTTACTGGGAGGAGTAAAAGCAATTGAAGGTCTTTTAATTTGTGGTTTATATAAAAGTTGTCCATAGAAGCAATAAAGTACGTTTCTCTCACACACACACACACATATATATATATATATATATGCGTGGACTTGGCTTTTCTTTATTATTTTTCGATTCAATTTTATTCATTAGGGTCTAGTTCGATGGATAAAAGGGTAATTTTTCATAAAAATTAGTAGAGATAATCTTCAAAATGAGTAGATATTTTAAAAAAAAAATCAAAAAATTCAATTTAAAAGTTGGTGAGATGATCATTTAAATTTTTAACGGTCGATAATGAATATATGTATCAAATTTTTATTTCGGGATGAAATTTTGTAGAGATGATTTACTCATTATAGAGATCATCTCTACCAAGTTTCATGAAAAAAATTACCCATTTAGCCCTCAAATTCAATTTCATTGAACGAAATTGGACCGAAAAAATAAGGGTGATTTTATTTCTATCCACCAAATCTTACAGTTAATCCACATTGTTAAGTTAATCCGCATTACATATTAAGTTAATCCGCGAGCGTGGATAAACTAATAAAAATATATTATGAATTTAATTTTATAAATATTATTTTAAATAATAATTTAATATGGAAATATCTACTAAATTAATAAGTATAACCACTTTAAAATTTTAGATGGGTAAATTTTAATTAACTTTGCAGTAAAATAACAAAAACAAAATTTAACCCCTTTCCCTTTACGGTTTTAACGATTCTCCCAGTGTCTCTTCTTCTTCCCACTATCACTCTTTTCCCCAGCCTTCTTCTTCTTCTTCTTCCTATCACAAACCCTAGATTAGTTTCATATTCTTTAAATCACCAAATCTGTATTCCAACCTTAGAAACACACACCCACAATTTTGAAAATCTTAAACTAATTTAGTTTTTGTACTATGTAAGTCTAACTCACAATACAGAAGATTAAAAATTTAAATTATACCAAGTTTCTTATATCATGTCTAACTTTCAGACTAAATAATTATAATGTTGGGGTTCCAAAAGATTAATGAATAAAAAAATTGTAAATTACTGGACAAGGTCTATTTGCAACGCAAGCCAGAAAAGTTGGCCATCCCCTCTTATATATATATATATATATATAATACACACTATATATACTTGATCATTCTTTCACTCTATTTTCGTGTGTGTGCGCTTGTGCGTGTGTATGTGTGTGTGTGTGTGTGTGTGAGAGAGAGAGAGAGAGAGAGAGAGAGAATGGCGTCTATTCGATTAACACAAGCGCAGAAGTAACCCTAAATCCGTTCAAACTTTTTAAAACGTAAAGATAAGTTAATTAAAAGGAATTATATTTAGATTAGGAATGTTAATAAAAAAGGAATCTAACGTTATACAATTATAATTTAATTAAAATTGGTGGATATACTAATCAATTTTAAAAAGGGTAATTTTGTGAAACTTCATTTAAAATTTTCATAATTTAAAGATGGACTAACTGCAAGATTTGGTGAATAGAAACAAAATCACCCAAAAATAATAAAAAGGAGTCAAGTTCCCATACCGTACGTTCCGCTTGCCATTAGCATTTTTCGCTGACCAAAAGCGCACATATATATATTTTCAAAAATAACAATGGGTTGGGAAACAATTAATATATAGTGGTCTTTGTTGGTGTTTATATAATTTTTTTTTTCTTGGAACATAGTTGGTGTTTAGTTGATTTATATTATGGAAATTTGTTTACATTTTCTTTATTTACAACCTCAAACAAACCCAATGAGCTAACAAGTTTTAGCTTTTTATTGCCAAAATAAAAGTTTTCATTGACACAAATGCTAGCGCATACGTACAAAAGATATATACGATCGAGAAGAACTATTTATTTATTGAACCGGCAGTTAAGAGGTCACATTAATTGGAACAATGTTTCATAGTTTGAATAATTCATTCGTCACAAACGTCGGTGGTTTAAAAAAATTATTTGACTATCCAAGTGCTACTAAAAAAAGAGTTGATCTTCGTTAATTAAACAAAATTTTATTCAGGTCTCCTCCAACATGTCTATTTCAACCATCTTTTCTGTTAACTTCATTAATTCCTATCTTATCTTTCCTAGTGATCATCATAAAATCTCAAACTATATTCTCGTGTTGGCTTTTGACCGCCCAACACTTCATACAACATTGCTGGTCTAGTTATCTTAACTTAATTATCACATAACACACCCGAAGCTTTCCTCCACGTGCCGGTTTTACATCTCCCTCTATCTCCCCATCTTCTTGTTAAATCCAAGATTTTGTGTGGAAATATCCCCAACTTTTACCTCTAAGTTTCTCCGCTTTTTATTGAAAGTATTCTGTCTTAATAAGCAAGTTTCCACCTTCCCAATCTTCTCTGCTTAGGACAATATCATCTGAAACAGCTGGTGGTAGGTTCCGTGAACAAAGGCAGATGCTAAAGCCCCTTGGTGTAATGTTGCTTTTTACTGGAGGGAATATAGGCACAACATTTCTTCTCTATACAAAATCTCTCTGGGTACCCTATATTCTCCATATAAAACCATAGAACATCAAACGCCGCAAAAAAATTGCTTCCATGACCTTCCGTTGATTATCTAAAATGTGTGGTCAATCACCCTTTCCCATAACTTCATAGTTGACTCATAATTATTGGCGCAAGACCCCTTTACATGAGGCTTCTCCTCCATTCTTCCGTGACCTCAAATAACCTAAACCAATGCCTTTATCACCTAGACCCTTCCAAACCTGGTACCCCCAACTCCCACTATCCATTCGTAATACTTACGCGTGAAAGGTTGCACCTCTCGATCAGCTCATCTCCACATGTTTGAATGTACTTCCATCTCTCTTGCAACCAAGACATCATACTGATCCAAGTCTTTTGTCTTCCTTTCTCGACCTTAGCAATATATGCCAAAACAAGATATTATGAATGGTGGTGTGTGGAGTTTAAAGTAAATAAGCAATTGCTATGCAAAGGCTTCTAAGGGGGACAACATAATTGGAAATAATGTAATTGAAAATAACTAAAAATGATGACCCTCCAGTAATATTACGCGTTTGCACGATCAAGTTTGAATGTACTGCATCATACTGTATTAAATATATGCCAAAACAAGATATTGAATGGTGGTGGAGTTTAAAGGAATTCATGCGGTTTTAAAATTTAAGGGTTCATTAGAATTAAGAATTAAAATTCTATGGTATTGAAATTCTAGTATTACCTATAGGGTCATAAAATTACAATATCATTATTTGAATTGTATGTAGTTTTCATTTAAAATTCTAGTATAATTCAAAATTTGTACGTTTGTTTGGTTAAATTATAGAATTCACATGAACTTTCAAATATACAATAGGTAAAGAACTCCACCACCAATTGATGGAGCTCCATTAGCGAGTTTTAAAGCTCTGGTGAGGTCACTGGAGTGTCGACCATGGTCATCGGAGCACTAGAAGTGACTAGTGGTGGCTATGGCTATAGTTCGCGATGTACATGCATATACATATATTTGGTATGTATAATGATAAATATATACTTCCCTATGTGTATATATGTGTATTTCACTATGTGTGTGTGTGTATATATATATATTACCTATAGTGTGTGTTTGAGCGAACAAAGGGTTAGAGTGGGGTGAAGGTAGGGGTGGTGGGTTGGGGTGGGTGGTGATGATGTAGGACGGGGTAAGGGTGGAGTGAGTGATGGTCATTGAGAGTATAATTTTTAGAATTCAATAAAAATTGAAATTGGAAAATTCCACTCTCCCTGTAGAATTCAATCCTCTAGAATTCCAAATTTAAACCTTAATGTTGTATTAAAACAATGGAATTCCAAAACCATACTATAATTCTATAGCATAGAATTGAGGTTGCCAAATACACCCTAATTGTCTTTAGATTTTGTTTTCTTTCTCTTTTTGAATTGTTTAATCAGTCGTATTCGAATTATGAAATTAAAAGTGCCTTAACAGCACATATTTTTTACTTCAATTTTTTTCTTCTACATTGAATGGAAAAAAATAAAATAAAAAATCGAACATATTTACATGGCAGGTACATAATAATGTAGTTATACTCATACTAGAAATCTCTGTTTTTGTACTATCAAATTCTTGGGTCTAATATAATTTTTTTTTTTACTTATTTTTTGTGGCTTCTTAACATGTACGCGTCCTTCTTGAGGATATGATTTTTGTATTTTTTAAGTGAAATAATGTGAGTTTGATAAATGGTCATTCGGTGATAAATTAATTGTATAAATATATATATTTAGACGATAAGAACATGATACAAACTTTTTCAACCAAAACTCATTTTTTGTCAACTCCATGTTGTTATGGAAAAAAATGGTCCTTTAACATTATTTTTAAAATTTTAAATCCAATAAGGTACCATTTACCTTCTTTCCAATAGAACTTACTTTAAATACTACACTCAAGTCATTTTTAGAATATTTATAAAGTTGAAAATTTACAATAAAGATAATTAGAAATGCAAATTAGGAAACAATCGTTTGCAATATTTTTCATAAATTCATATTTTTGTAGTTAAAATAGTAAATTTCACTACAATTCATATTTTTTTCTTTAAATTTGTAAATTTTCACATAAAATTTTCTTGCAAATTTACAGCGAAATTTGTAAATTTCAATTTATTTTGTAGTGAATCTTTTAAATTTCACTGCAATTTATATTTTTGCTATTAAACTTGCAAATTTTACATAAAATATTCTTGCAAATCTACAGTGAAATTTGTATGAAACTTTCAAAATTTTAATTAAAGTTTTGTAACTAAGTTTTTAAAAAATAATTTTAATTTTCTAAACAATAAACATAAAAAGGAAATGCAAATTAGGTAACAATATTCACAAAGAATATAGTTAGTTAGCAAATTAGTAAACAATTATTGTTAGGAAATATTTTGAATCTACAATATATATGTTCATATGTCAAATGTGAATTTAATTAATTCTAATTTTGTCCTTACCATTAATTACAGTAATAAATGCTATACTTATTATATTAAAATATTTTATCATGAACCTTCAAAAAAATCTGATCATAGAAGAGATTTTTCTCTTATTTTTCCTTTGATAAAACAGAAATCGTTCTCTTAATTTGTTGGTGTTAATACGAAGAAAAGAATGAGCGAAAACTACGGACTAACATGCAGTGCAACTTTGTTAATTAGCTTTCTTTTGATGCGTGTGTGACTTAATTAATTAAATGCGGAAAGCAATTAAGTCATATTATCAGCATCTTTACATACATAAAATAGTCAAAAAATGTTTCTCCTTTGAGGGAAGAAAAGCTGAAAATTGCAGCAATATTTGTGTCCAAATAACGACATAAAGAAAACAAAACCAAGATATTGTCTTGTAGTTTATATGTCTGTAGGAACTCAGAATATCTCAGGCCAAGTTAATAATTAGATAAAATTAATTTTAAGTAATATATATAGCACTATTGCAATGCATAAAATGTATTCGTATATAAATTATACGTATTGGCATAGAGCTGGTTTATCAAAAAAGGAGTTCCTTATTTAAAAAAAATAATAATATATTAATGGTTATTTAGAGGGATAAATAAATGAATACTTTATGAAAATTTTTAGAGGTATTGCATAAATCGCCTTCACCAAATTTCATAAAAAAAATAAATTCAACCCATAAGTAATTATGATTATTGTCAAAACAATATCTAAAATTAAAAATATATATATCAAAACAGCATACTCTGATAAAAAAAAAGACATTACTTTAGAATTATGAGTCCACACACATACATATATATATATATATATATGGTCCCCCTCAGGAAAACCAATATCCTGGACCGACCAGCCTATTGCGTACCATTGGATGCATGACATTCAAAGTTGTATTTTTTCAGTTTGATTTTTTAACTAATATAAATTAAGTGGTTTAATAAATTAATCTCTACTAGTTATTATGGCGTATAGGGACGGCAGGTATGCTCCTATTTCTTGGTTTTCATAGGATTTTTTAATTACTATACTTTTATCTCCTATATAATATTATACAAGTTAAATGTGTTTGTTGCACATAATTAAAAAGATATAATTAATTTATTACATCTTATATTTGTTACTGAAAATGATAGAATAAATATATTCTATTATATTTGTTGTAAGGATATAAAGCATGCATAATTCATATTTTTCTAAATTTTTCATTTTGATGAGGAAAAGATAATTTCCATTTTTTAATATATCCCTCCACTCCTGCGCACTATCTCCTATGTGAATGGCCTCATAATATTAAATTAGATACATTATACAGACTCAAACCCATCAATTATTTCCTACAAAATTTTTAATTGGATTAAACGTAGAGGTAATCAAAATGTCTCCAAGTGAGGGTTGGTAAAGGGAAGAAAGGCCAAGTTATATCTTTACTGGCCGGACCCATCTTCTTTGAGTGGCCAAGGTATACACTGCAATTTTTGTGTTCTATAAAGATTTAGCCAAAAGTTCCCCTTTGACAACCTGTACAAATAATTCCTTTTGTCTAAATAAGGAGTCGATTAATTTTCCGGAGACTTTTATTTTTTTGAAAAAAAAAATATAATCAACATATTAAAATTCAAGGTAGAAAATTAAACAATTAATTATAATAAAACCAGTGAACTCTTGAAAATTATGGAAGTCAAACGTGAAATTTTAATTAAAAACTAAAATTCCGTTTGATAACAAGATGAAAAATAGTAAAAAAATAATAATGTATTTTTATAAGAAGTTGGAAAATAAGTTGAGATATGCGGTTATATTAATTATTGCTTTTGGACTTCTTCTATGAAATTTTTGATTTTTTTCTTTGGATAGTGGTGAAGAAATTTTTTTCACAAGACATAAAAGGAAAATAAATGACATATTAGACTTATTTTCTATCAAACGGAACTTGAGGGAGATATATTTTTTGCATGCCCGGTAACCGTGTAGTAGCAAGTGTACGGCAATTTTGAAGAGTGTATTTAATTGCTTTAAAAAGAGAAATATGGTGTTGCTAAATCAACGTGCAACCATTATGTAAACAAAAGGTTTTGAACCCATGCGCCAATCACTATTCCAGATAATAATAATAATAATAATAATAATAATAATAATAATAATAATGGATACCAAAGATATATAATGGGCAGGCCTGGCCCATCAATACTGCGCAGACCCAAATATGAACCCACACCACCAAAAGAAAGAAAAAAAAAAAAAAAAGTAGAGGTGGGATAGATTTGACCAAAGACCCAATTCTTCTACTGTAGTGGTTCAGTTGACCAAACTGGCTCTCTTATAAGAATGGCTCAGAGAACCCCACATCAATTCAGAGCCCCACAAGAAGAACCAAAAAGTAGGATTTTTTAGGGCAAAA
The DNA here is from genome assembly GCA_021464415.1 of Lonicera japonica. NCBI lineage: Eukaryota > Viridiplantae > Streptophyta > Magnoliopsida > Dipsacales > Caprifoliaceae > Lonicera > Lonicera japonica. The sequence continues at coordinate 61,342,426 of CM038468.1, read as the reverse complement.
AAAAAAGAAGACATAAAATAGAATAGAATAGAATAGAATAGTTGTACGTTGTTCTAAGAATGATGGAAAAGTGAGGATATTCTTAAATACATTCATATAATTTGTTTTTTTTTATTTTAATATGAGAATATTTTTTTCTCACTCATCAATTTTTTTGAAAAAAATTTGTAATTCACTCCAGTGGTAGATTGAGTTTATTGAAATAATATAGGGATAGTAATGTTTCGCTGTTAAAAGTAAAAATATTAAATAATATTAACTTTTGCATTAAAATAAAACATAATAAAACAAAAATTACATTATTTTTAATAAATTTCATTAAAAATTACGAACAAGTCATAACACCTATGAAAAAAATATAAAATATTAATTGTAATAAATACATTTTTAACAATTATATGATATTTCATATAATAAACCATATAAAAAAAATTTATGAACACCCAAGCTCTTCTTTCCAAACTCTCTCTTCAAAATTAAAATTAACAAACTAAAATTCCACCCCTTCTCTTAAGAACAAATTAAAAATGAAAAACCAAGCTGAGTACAACAAAATATTTAGAAGATTTGGGGCTTGTTTTCTCATTTGAGTTGCTGCTCTCACACTAGCATCATATTTGCATAGTTGATAGCATAAGCCGAGTATTGTCTAGATGAAAATTTTGAAAATTTGCGCTATAAATGTTTAACCATGCAAATATGATGCCGTGTTTATTATATAATCTTGCTAGTCAACTGTGATTATTTATATTGAGAATTTTCTGGTGTTAGATTGTAGGTAAATTGCAGTATTACACTCCACCCAAAATTACTGTAAAATAAGTTGTTTCTTGTTTCTTTTGATTGCTATTCTCATGTAAGTTAGTGTTGCTGCTTGGTAGTCCTTTTGTATTTTTATTTAGTATGCAATTAGAAGTGATCATTCACTCTTAATTCGGTAGATCCATGATTATTTGATTATTGTGTTCAATTTATGTTAAAGGATTGAGAAATCGAAGAAAATAATAAAATTCAAGTCTAATTGTTCGGTCTATTCTGTAGTGATTTAATTTTGTTTATGTGTGTGTTCTGGAGCATTGATCAAGCCAATTAGTACATTAAAATTAAAATGTTTGCTCATGATCTGCTCAAAAACATTAACAATAATATAATCCAAACTTTGAAGCCGATTAGTACAAACTCTGAAAGAATAAAGAATATAGTTTTGTAATTAATTTTTAAAATTTAAGTGGTGAGAAGACAAATTAGCGGCGTTTTTTCAATGTATAGAAATTGGGGTGAGTAGAGTGAGTTTTACGCTATTTTTTAGGTTACGATTGATGTTATCTTAACTTTTGATGGAGGTGAGAAAATGAATTATGTGGATACATTTAAGAATATCAAAAAATAAAGGAATGTGCAAGAAGATGATGATTACAAGTTGTAATAAATTGACTTGCATGATCTGAAGATCCGCTAATTCTGGTCAACAATATAATTTAAATTCCAGTAGTCTAACGATGCGCTGGTGGCATCATTATGTGATCCGGCCTGCCCCACATGAATTGAATTGAAGGATTAATAATATTCTTTAATGAAGAAGCTTCACTTATATTATGATCATTTATCAAGTTTGCTCTAACAATAAGGATGTGACATGTAATTCAGACGATTTAAGCTGTAAATATGGCTGGGTGGGTGGTTCATTATAATTTCATAGTACTTGTTTTTAATAAAGAACAAACCATTGAATTAGATTGAAAATAAAATAAAATCAATCAATGGAAATAAAATCAATCAATGATCGAATAGAGAAGCAGCAAATTCACTACATATATTAATAGTTGAAGAATAACAAAAAATAATTAAAAATTATTGAATATCTAAGTGGATTTTTCCGTTTTGTTTGTTTGATTATATATATATATATATCAAGTCTTAAATTAAAGCTATGATTTTGAAATGAGACATACTAATTCGAAAAGTACAAATGTAACATCACAACAAACAGAACAAAGAATAAAGTGAATAAGCAAAATGTGAATGAACAAGCTAGCATTCTCCGATCAAAGATAACAACTGAATTCATTCCTATTTCCTTGTTTGAACACCGTATATATGTTAATTAAGCATATATCTAAGTTTTGGAATAGTTAGAAGGGAAAATGATAGAAAAGGGGAATTCCACCAGTCATTCGTATTAAAAGAAGAGAATGGAATCATGAAAAAGAACGGTAGTAATTTATTGTTGGAGCTTTAATTTGATGATGCCTTAACGATATGGTTTAACAATCAATGGACACTGTATGGTTTGAAGTAACCCTTTTTTTGGTCTAAATCAAGCGACGTTTAGGCTAACTTTTGCGCACTTCAACTAATTCTTTCCGCTCCTAGAGATCTTAACATTGCAAGGTAAAGAGTGTGGCCCAAGTGGTTAACTGCAAGTGCTGGTACTCGAACTCGGGACCTCACTGTCCTTGCTCGAGATGCAAAACACTTGCAGCTTAAGAAAAGTGGTACAATTAATCAATGTATTCGATATAAAAAAATAAATTTGATGAATCAAATATAACTCTTTCGTCTGACTTAAATTACGAATTCAATTTATTTTGGATTTGATACTTTATAAGAAGAGTAGATTGAAGACACAACTTTCAATTAAATACAAAATAATTTCTATTGTGAGACATTAATGATTATGTTATAGTCTAAATATGAAGCATCTGAAGTATAATTTTGAAGTACTACTCTCTGTAGATCTATCTGTGCAAACTATAGTTTAATTCTATATTCCTCTACATGTGTGTATTATATTTAAAGAGGAGATCGAGATTAAAAGTATCCGACAGTAGGGGCTGATGTTAAGCAATAATTATGTCTAAGAGGCATGGTTAGCTTTTCTTAGCCTTATGGATATTGTAGAATAAATACCAAACAATAATTTCAGAGAAATTCAAGATTGAGATTAAAAAAGTGATTTGTAAAACTAGCATCAGGGAATTAATAAAGTGTAAAATGATAAAAATATATAATATTATATAATTTAAGTCACCTTTTTTACGGTTTTAATATTGAATTTCTTTATAATTATGTGTGCAATACCAAAAGAATAAGCAAAATGGGGGAACATGTATGTATGAATTGAAAGATGTAGCTGACCACCCAATATGGACCATGATCATTGATCCATGTTTAAAGTGGAGATGGAGATGAAGATGAAGATGGTGATGGAGATTTTCATTTTTCCAAACCATTTATATGATTTAAGACTAGAGTAGTGTGGGAATGCATAGTTGGAAAGAAATGTTTTCTCTACCCACCCACTTTGGCATGCTTGGGGCATCATATCTTCATGGGGGCCCATCCCTATGACATCATCATGATGCACATGTTGATGGTGTTCCTCATGTCAATTATACATTCCTACTGAATAATAATACCTTACTCCACAATTGCTTGCTATGGTGACATCCATGATTGTAAATTGTGAATAATTAATAGAGTCCCCATTTAATTAAGATCAATTAATCATGTCCCTTCATCCAGCCATAGGATTTTTTGAGCAATACCCATAAGGGAAATTTAATGAATTTTTGTTGCATATGAAATTGTCAAAATTTTAAAATAATCATAAACTTTCAACCACCGAAAGATCTCTACATAATAAAGTATTTTTTATCGATTGACTAATTTATCTTATCGATGTGAAAAATAATAATTATGTATATATATATATATATATAAGAATTAAAATTGATCAAAAAAAATAAAGTGGTCGGTATAATATTTTCTTCATTAATTACTTCTGTGAAAAATTAGGCAATTGATAAAAAAAAAAATGGGTTTCTCAACACGCAGTAAATGGAATTTTACCATTTCAACTGAGGTGGGGGCATCGACTGGGTGAAGTAGAGATGATTGGAATTGACTTTTGGGGCATTTTGTCAAAGGAAGTATAGTGCATGTTTAAGCTATAAGTGGATTGACTTGTGGTATATCTGCTTTATTTATGAGATATGAATTTAGGTCCTTCCAAAATACTATCTTCTCTGCATATACATCTATCTCCCATATTTCTTTAATAGGATGTTGTATATCTTTCACTACTGTTGTGTGGTAAAACATTGACACCTTAATGTGGGAATTATGTATTAATTAGAAAGCATTGCGTTTCAAGAAATCAATTAATAAAAAGACTGACACATACAATATGACCATCAAGCAAGCTATCAGGCCATACCCAAAGTGAATCACACAATTAAAATTCTTAAAACGCGGACGGACTCTTGTGGATGAAAAATGAAAAATTTATTTTAGCAGCGTATGAGTTTATTCTTATTTTAGCAATTGAGCCCAATTTGTGTTGCAATTAACTTTGTTTTTTTTTTAAAAAAAATGAAGATCGGATTCACGTTTAGTAGAAATGGGCTTATGTTCCAGCCCATGAGAATGAATACAATAATAATGCTGAGTTTCATAAAATTAAAATCCAAAACTCACAAGGTGCGTACTGAATGGATTAAAATTGGACCGAGTGCTCAGTTCTAATCTAATCTAATAATATAAGAGCCTCGCGGTAGTTAATTTGTCCCCAGCCCGTCTATATCTATATTTTTCTCATAATATTGTCTGCACCCTTTAAAACTGCAATTTTATTTTCTTTTTTTTCTTTTAAAGGTAGTTGTATATTTCCTTTTTCTTTTTAATAAAATATAGAATTAAAAGGCTACATTATACTCATTGATATTCGTAAAATATTACGTTCCTCTCAAATTAAGAGTTATGTTTTTATTATTTTAGACTAACTGTCAATATTTTTTTTTTATCTTATTTTATTTTTAAAGAATCAATTGTGACTATTAAGTTTGACAATACAGTATATGTTTTGGAAAAGACTTACTGGGCCTATTCTGCATGTAAATTAAAGATTTTCTATTTACCCTTTTTCTCTGCTGTGGAAATAACTATCATCCACTCATGCCACTAGGTTTGTGTTTGGCATAATTAATTTCAAGTTGACTGTATCTTTAATTAGCCGATCAACTAACACTAACTAGGTGTTCAATAATTTAAATGACTGAGAGGAGGTAGAGGAAGAATTAAGCTTATAATTATAAGACAACTTTTGATTAAATTTTTTAGTAATTGATTAATTGCTTTTATGGGACAAGCACAATTGAGAATATTGGGGGGTACTTAGTGGCTCACTAGCCATATCATGATAAGATATATTATATATAAGTAACCGGTCAAGTGCGCAAAGTAGTCATGTATACTAGGTTTCACTTTTTTTATGATACATATCTAGTTAGTGACGTGTCATATGTTATTTTGTGGGTATGTATATTATAGTGGGAATCTAATTATTAAACATATGAAAAACAAATAATAGACTGCCCGCAATTAATTATTCAACAAAAATCTAATCTACTTGCTCCATCAAAAACCTTAAAAATGTGATAATTGTCTCGCAATTGTTAATGAATTGCAAATGATTCCAGTGGAGAATCAAGGGTTCCATTTTGATATTGTTTCTCTCAGTGTGTGGGGTTTACGCAACTTTAAAATTTGAATTCTGTCTGCCGCTGATAAAAAATATTTTTAAAAAATAAAAATCTGTGTGCTGGACTGCTGATTTCCATAGTTTCTCGGTGTAGAATTTTATAATATAAAATTAAATTGATAGTGAATTGTGTTTCACTATTACAATAAGGATGCGTTTGATTGTAAGTATGGAATTTGTATGAAAAGAAAATAAGTTTCAAGCAATTGAATTGCCTAGAATTGAGTTGCATGAAAAATATCAATTAAATATGTTTGATTGCCTTAATTTTCTACCCGAAAAATAGTGGTTGTATTATGGCATTTTTAATGTAGAAAAAATTATGGGTATTTTTTTACATAATTCTATAGTCATGATGGATCTTGTTTAGTTGATCTTGACTAGTAGATTTTAAATATTAAATTTTGAATTTTGTATTTTAAGTTATAGCATTTTTAATGTAAAAAAATGGGTAAACTTTTGTCTCAGAAAATGTGCAATTGCATGAAAAATATATACAAGCACCCCCCCCCCCCCTCCTCCCCAAACAACCAAAGAAAATGTTTTCCTTGTTTTGGTGGAAAATGTGAGCATGTGAGCAAAAGTGAGAAAATATTTTCTCTAGGAAAAAAAGCCAATCAAACACCTTAAATTGTCAAATCAAGTGAAAAATAAATATTTTCTATGAAAAAAAAATGCCAATCAAACACACCTTAAGAATACTTTTACATAAGCATTATATAAAATAGAAGGTAATAAATATCTAATTGTTGTAGGAACAACTATATTCAATTTTTCATTAGATGAGCCCTTTAAATAGGGTACAAATACAATAGTAAATAGGATAAACAAGGAAGCCCATTATGACCCATAATACACAATTTACACAGTAAAATTCTTAATACATAATATATCTAGACGATAGCACACTATGTGTAATTTTCTTAAACACTTCCCCTTGTGCTAAGTCGGAGATAGAATGGTACATGTTTTGTTACCTCATTAAAACCTTGTCAAGTAAAAAAATCCTGTGGAAAAAAATAACCTTGATCGAAGGGAAAAGAGTACAACATTATGACAATTCTGTTAGACTTCCTCCATTGAGTCTATATTTTCATTTGATCCTTACTTCGATCAATAAAGTCTGCAAGTATCATTACCTCGTTAAAAACCTTACCAAGTAACAAAACCCAGTGAAAAAAATAAATCTTGATTTAAGGAAAAGAGTATAACGTGATGTCGTGTAGATATTAGACTCCACCTTAAGTTTACACCTCCCCCTGATATTTACATTAATCAAGAAATTTGAAAATCTTATGCATGTATCGTTGCCTCGTTAAAAATCTTACCAAGTAACAAAATTCAATGGGAAAAATAAACATTGGTTTAAGAAAAAAAGTATAACATAGGTGCGAAAATTTCATCATATTTCATATCTTCCCTTGATCATTACTTTGATCACGAAAGTTGGGAAAGCCTAAGCACCATTATGTTTTTCACATGCTTTTCAAATATGGCCTTAGGAAAAGATTAGTTTGCCATATTCTCTTTAGAGCTTTGTTTGGGCTAGAGAGATACCCAATACCAATAAAATCAATCAAGATTTTATTTGGGATTTCAATATAGGGGGTGGCCATTTCAGCATCGTCATTTACTTTAGATATTACTGTCGTATACACTTTTTCCTCTCTGTAGAGAAAGAACAATTCCAAGCCAATGGTTCTTTTTAGGTGTTCAATTATACTACGTTAGCGTTGAGCTAAATCTAGCTAATAAGTTCAATGCGAATGTTATGTCATGTCGAGTATGTTGTGTTAAGTGCAATAATGCGCATATTGCATTTAGAAAGGTGTAAATAATAAAGTATCAATTATATGTTAATATCTATATTCTAACATCCCCTCAAACTCAAGGTGGTAGATGAAGGCCAAATTGAGTTTGAAAATTATTTTTAAAGTGGTCGAGTGGACACGCGTTCAACAATGCTTCTAGCCAACTCAAACTGGTCTTTAAATCGTGTTCGTGTCGCCAAGCTTTAATTTTGATTCATGTTCATTCATCAAACCCAAACAATCACATGCTTGCTTAGATACCCTCACATTATTCCAATTATACGCGTGCCCTCGATTGTTGGAATTTGTTTGCTTCGCATTTATGGTACAAGATTTTCATGATGGATGATAAAGAGGATGGTCCAACGGTGGATGGCTGGTCTGAATTTGAGGCTTGACTCAGGATGGACAATTTGAATTTGTGATCCAGGTCTTGTCCCAGCAGTTTGTGGTATGGTTAGAAGGTTGATTTAAGGTCCGGCACAAAGTCCGGTTAGAATTTTAGTCCATCGCAAAGATCGGATTGAATTTATGGTCCAGGTTTCTTTTCTCTCCCATTCTCTTTCCTTCCTCCCAATTTGTAGTCCAGGACAATGCCCGGCAATCAGTATTCTTCTTCCTTTCCTTTTTTAGTTTCCTATTTTTTTTCTTCTTTCTTTATTTTCTTATTTATTTCTCCTTCTTCTTTTTCTTGAACCAGTCAAAAGAAACAGGCTATACTGGTTTAATTGAATTGGATAGGTATGACGAGTCAAGAAAGCAGGCGTGTGGGTGTTTTTAGTATAATTAAGCAAACGCATGGGTCTAAGAAGACGTGTAACTGCATGGTTTCGCATGGGCACATAAAAAGTGGACGAGAGGTTAAGATTTTGAAGATATTTTGATATGCCAAGATTTTGGTGAGATTTGGTTGTTTCGCAATCCTCTGTTCAAGACGAAAAGGACAATGGCAGTGATTTGAGAAAAGGAAAAGGGTACATTGTTTTAAAGTGACTCGATAAGTAGCTTTGATATGAGACGGTTTGTTGCCTGATGAACGACGATATACATCGCCCATCGATGAGCAGAAGGTCAAGAGAAACTTATCCCTTTGATACCATATATAATTTCATAATATAATATTAAATTATATTAATAGTTAATTATGTTTCAACATTAAAATGAGAATACCTTTATACAAACATTACATAAGAGAGAAATAAGTAAGGACTATCTAGTAAGATAAAATAGAGAAATAAAGAAGGTTGAGAGAATTAGGGAGGTGTAAATAATAAAGTATCAATTATATACAAGGGCGAAGGGATTAAGGGGCACCCTGTTGGATTTAGAAATTTTTTACTAGATATGAGATTTTTTTAGAAAAAAAAAATATATATATAAAGACTTTTGTGTATAAAAATAAACTTGAGAATACCTAAAAGAATGAGCAACCAAAAATAAACTGAAGGGTTAAGTTGTAAGATATTTTTTTAAGGGTTGGGAGTACCTTTGGCATGAGTTACATCATTGATATTACAGAAAATTGCAGTTTTGAGTATTGACACGAATTGTCCACAAAGAATCAAATATTAAATCTCACGAGTAAGAATCATGCCAAAGTTTTTCTCCATTGGAGTAATATGATTGCCAACATTGTTTAATTTTCAAGCTTTTCTCCATTGGACAATGGTCCACAGAAACCAAAGTAAGAAGATGTTCAAGTACAAAGTTTTTACTGGTGCTGTTTGAAATATTTGGAGGAAGCGTTACCTTTGTTTTTTCTAGATGATATAATATTTTATAATTCAAATATCCATGTCTCTAAAGTTCATGACATTCCGGCTGCATTGTAAATGATTGTTTGGTGACATATATTAAATAAGATACTTTTAGTAACATTGACAAAGTAAAAGTATTGCAATGCTTCTAAAGTATAAAAAACGGTAGAATGTTATTATAATTTATCATAATCATTCGCATTTGTTATTTGAATTATATGAACTATTATTATTATTATTATTATTATTATTATTATTATTATTATTATTATTATTATTATTATTATTATTATTATTATTAATATTATGTTTTTGTTAAAATTTTAAAGATTTAAATATAATTTAGTGTGTTTTGAATTTCGACCAAATTTTGCCCCCTTTTAATCCAATTACTGGCTTCGCCACTGATTATATATGTTAAAATTAATAGTCTAACACTCGGTTACAATAATGTAGTGACAGTGCCATGATTTAATATTATGGGAGTAAAAAAAAATGATTATAGCGTAAGATAAAAATGACAAAAGTTAGTGCACAATATCTATATAAGGTGGTCAACAAGCATATTTTTTTCTTAAAATAAGGCGGGTAAAATTTTATATCATCACTTAGTTAATTAAAAAGAAAATTCTTTAAAATTAGTAGTAAAAACAAGTAAATTTTCAAAAATCAAGGTGAGCATTGAATAAGGTGACGCTGCAATTGAAAAAATTAATCACATGTGAAGTATTATCGTACTTTTGGAGAATCAATTTTAGAGTTGCAGTTTTCATATAAAAAATAATTATACTTACTAAACCAGGATCTGAACATTTGCAACTAGCTATGTTTGTGAATATTGCATTTAACCATCAATCTACTTATTATTTAAATTTCTTTTTTTAAATTATTTTATATGCGAGTCCCTCAAATATTAAGTGTACGTACAGGTATATAGCGGGGAAATTATATATAAGCGGAAGGGAGGGGAAAAGGGAAAAGGGAAAACAAAAAAAAAGCTGAAGCAATTAAAACTTTTGTGATGGAGAAGCAGTGTTTGAGGATGATTTTACGTTACCTCAGCTTTCTCGTGCTCTTGTGCTCCTGTGGTCATTGTCAACCGATGGAGTCCCCGCAGTACACAGTTGTACGCTCGGCATCAAATGTTGAGATCAGACTCTACAGAGAGTCGTTATGGATGTCTGCTCTCGTCCGCAGTGGCGCTACTTTTTCTTCATTCAACAACTCCACGGGAGAGGGCTTTCACAGGTTTCGTCTTCGTTACTCCCTGTTTGGTTCTTCAGAAAAGTCTTTCTCGAAATTTTTTTGGAGTAACTATATATATTTATCTTAACAAAATCGAGTTAGCATGTAAGCATAAAATTTGTTTGGAAAATGCTACTAAAATTGCAGATCGAGATATGCATTTAATGTTTTATCTAGCTTTCATCATCTGATTGGTACTTATTTTATCAGGTTGTATCAGTACATTCATGGAGGCAATAAAAATTCTTCACGGATTTCGATCACAGCTCCAATCTTAACAACCATCAGTCACGGATCAGATTACATAGTGAGGATTTATTTGCCTGCAAAATACATGGCCTCCCCTCCCCAGCCGAACACTCAACTTAATTTGCAGTTTGACAAGTGGAAAAGTCATTGTATAGCCGTGAGGAAATTTTCTGGATTTGCTGGAGATGACAATATCAAGAAAGAAAGAGAAGCGCTTATGAGCAGTCTAGATGAAATGGAGAGTACCGAAAAGTCTGCTGCTGTTTTGGAAGATAAAATTTCATACTCGGTTGCCCAATATAATGCTTCTTTCCATCTTTTGGGACGCTTAAATGAAGTTTGGATTAACATTTTGGGTTTTATGGCAGATGGGTGTCCAACTTATGGAAGCAAGTAAGGAATGATATGGTTCTTCTTTATGTACACCCAAAAAAATAAGGGTAATCTTGATGTAATTGCCTAAAAGCAGAAAGGTGTTTCTGAATGTATCCACTTTTTAGGGGATTACTAGGACTACCGGATAGAAAATGTCGTGAATGTTTTACAATGGATGTTGTTTTCACGATTGTTTGGCTAGAAGCAGTCATCAAAGCGTCTTTTTTCATAGTGTAGCTACTGTGGATTTCAAGTTCCAAAACTTTGTTTTGGGTAACGTATACCTATGAGACATAAAATCCAGACAGCTTTTTCAAAAAAAAAAAAAAAAAGAACAATAATTTGATAGGAAACATAAGATATTACTAAATAACTACTGAAAAACAAAACATTTATAAAAGAAGATACATTAGAGAATAGAGGATAAGATATCCACTGAACACATTAATTATATGGACAAGCCTAAACTCTATCAGACCGATGACAAGAAACAAACCAATCAACACCCTACGATACTACTGTTGTACTAAGATACCGCTAGAACAAGTCTTAGCACAAATGTAAAATCGACCGGACAATTATGTGTACAATAATTAAAGAAACAAGCACCACTAATATTCAAGTAATAAAAAAAAAAAAATTAAGGAAGAGAACAACTAACCAAGCACGCAAGCAATTAAGTGGTATCGGCAAAACCGTCACTAATCCACCAGGTGAAAGTTATTATTGATGAGACCAATTCTGATTACAACGCGCAAAGCAAACCCTAGCCGCTAATTAGAGCTCTAATTGATGAGACCATGATAGTAGGTTTTGGCTTTGTACAATCTTAGACCCATAGAATTTGTATCTATTAACAATGATCACTGCTTGAGCAATATCCGGTCGAGTATATACCATGACATACATCAAACTCCCAACCGTACTTGCATAAGAAACTTGAGCCATGTACTCCACCTTTGCCTTGGAGCTAAAAGCCATCAGAGCTGAGAGTTTAAAGTACGGTGCTAATGGAATACTCATTAGCTTTGAGTTTTTCATCCCAAATCGAACAACCACTTTTTCAAGGTATTACATTTGTATAAGATACAATCGTCCCCTCTTCCTATCTCGTATGATCTCCATCCTCAAAAATTTTCGCGCTCCACCCAAATTTTTCATCTCAAACTTCTTACTTAGCTGAGCTTTCAATACGTCGATCTTCACCAAGCTCCAAAAAGTAATGAGTATATTGTCAACGTATAGGAATAAATAGATGAAATTGCTAGATTTGAACCTTTTGAAATAAACATAATAATCAAATTCGCTTCGAGTAAACTTTTGCGCGATTAGAAACGTGTCAAACATTTTGTACCATTGACACATAGACTATTTTAATTCGTACAACGACTTCCGAAGTTTGAACATACTATTTTTCTTATCAACAATTTTAAATCCCTTCAGCTGAGAGATATGGGTCTCTTCCTTTAGGTCCCCATGCAAGAACACAGTTTTGATATCAAGTTATTCAAGTTTAAAATCAAATTGTGCCACCATAGCCAACAATGCCTAGATCAAGGTGCGCTTCACAACCGGAGAGAACACTTTATTATAATTTACCATTTCCTTTTGCACATAACCTTTGGCTACCAATTTTGCCTTGAAACGAACAATGGACCCTAGAGTCCTGTCTTTCTTAGTAAAAACCCACTTCACCTGATAGGTTTCTCCCCCTTCGACAAATCACATAGTTCCCAAGTTTGATTTTTTCTGAGACTCTATCTCATCTTTCATAGCCGCTTTCCCCTTCGTATTTTTGTTAGAATCCATAACTTCTCGATATAAAGTCGGCACATCCCCGTAACTTACTAATACGTACACCATCATGTCTGTATACCCATATTGAATTGGTGCACGCCGAGCCCTAAGCTCCCTTTTACTAGCCAAAGACAATATCGTTTGTTGTTGACCCTATTTCGCTACAGAATCTGAGACCTGTCGCCGAGAGTCGTCTTTTTCTTATTGGACTTTTCATCTGAAGTAGTTACTTTTGTTTCTACCACTATCTCGCTCACCTTATTCTCCTTTTCAACCGGGATTGAAGAATCACCATTTGTCCGCGAGGTCGTCTTGAGCATAGATGTTTCGCCAAACATCACATATCTACTAATTATGATATTCTTGTTTTAAAGACATCACAATTTATAACATTTGACCCATCACAAGAGTTATGAGCCCTAAGGTCATTTTTTTCATCACGAACATGATAATAAGCCGGACAGCCAAAAATATAAATATTGTCGTAATTAGTATGAGATTCGATCCACACTTCTATAGATGTTTTGTATTTCACTCCCGAGCATGACAAACGATTAACCAAGAACGTAGCGTATGATAGGGTTTCAGCCCAAAATCACTTATCCAAATTGGTCTTGAAAAGCATACACCGCATTTTTTTAAGGAACGTATGATTCATTTTCGTTGGCAGAACTCCTTATAAGAATCATAAGTGTACTCGCCATCGTTATATGATCTGAGCACTCTAATTTTTCTACTAATCTAGTTCTCAACAATTGCCTTCCACTTTAAGGACACATCAAAGACCTGGTTCTTATGCTTTTTGGGATAGATCCAAATTATCTTTGAGTAATCATTAACAAAAGTCATAAAGTAATGATTTTCACCTAAGAATTAAGTCTTTGTCGATCCCTAGACGTCCCTGTGCACATAATCGAGTGATCCTTTCGTGTAATGTACCGCTATTCCAAACTTTACCCGAGTCTGTTTTCTAAGCACACAATGCTCACAAAACTATAATTTGCCCCTTTTCGCACCCTCAAATAGCTCTTGCTTATTCAACACCATCATAGCCTTCTCTCCAGCATGACCCAATCACATATGCCATAAACTCGTCGTGTCAGTCTTTTCAGTTGTAATCGAAGCAAACCCAGTCACTGTGCATCCTTAAAAAAATAGAGATTACTCTCATTCTTTCCTCGTATCACAATCATAATCCCGGAAAGAACTTTCAAGTTTTTACCCTCGAGTATTACACGATACCCATTGGAATCAAGAGCCCCTAAAGAGATCAACTTCTTCTTTAGATCAAGAACATATCGGACATCACCAAGAGTACGTACCACCCCGTCGTGCATTTTTAACCGGATCGTACCAATTCTCATCGTTTTACACACATGGTCGTTACTTATCAAAACTTTGCCCTTGTCAACCTCGATGAAGGTATGTAACAATTCTATGTTTGGGCACATGTAATACAAGCACTGCTATCCAAAATTCACTAACTCGATGAGTTAATTCGTGGAGTCACAACCAATATACTCTCGAAATTCTTATCTTTTGGTGTTATTACCGCATTCGCGTTCTACGCCGCACATTTATTCTCTCCACTGCCATTAGTTCTATTTGAACATTCTCGATGCAAGTGTCCTGGTTTCCTGAACTTGTGAAAAATTATCTTACTTTTGTTAGTCGATCATCGAGATTTCGACCGCAACCTTCCGTGATTTTTTCGCTTCTTCTCATCGCTTCTCCCCCTAGTGAATAGTGCATCTAAGTTGAATTCTCCTTTTTTCTTCAAGCGCTTTTCATTAGCCAAGACGACCGACGATGCCAAATCGTAGGTCATATTTTCCTTCCCATGTATAAGCGTGGTAGTTAGATGATCACAACATTCTGAGAGCGAATTAGGAAGCAAAATTTCCTTGTCCTCATCATCAATCTCGACATTTAACTCCTGCAAATATGAGATTATCTTGTTGAATCTGTCGAGATGATCGTTCATGGATGTACCCCTCAGAAAGTCATACCGAAATAGCTTTTTTTTAAGTACATATGATTTTTGATACTATTCTCATATACTGATCCTCGAGCTTCTTCCAAATCACCGAGGCAGATGTTTCGTGCATCACATAGTACATCACGTTTGTAGTAAGGTGTAAACGAATTGTACTACATTCCTGCCTATCATACTCAGCCCAATCAGCGTCGAACAACTCATCAGGCTTAGCTTTATTCTCCAATAATGCTCTGTGCAAACTTTGGTGGACAAGAATGTCAGACATCTAGCACTGCCACATTGCAAAATTCGTCTTCTTTTTGTCAAATCTCTTTATATCGAATTTGATTGCGACCGTCACCTTAGGAGCAGACGCCCTTTTCAAAGGTGGTTTATCTGCAGCTTTAGCACCCCCTTCCGGTGTATCAACAGTAAACATCTCTAACTATCACACAATTATCTCAATGAATAAACCTTCCTTAGATACCAACTACCACAGTCTAATGAAAACAAACAACTATCTGAAGCGTTAAATTTTTTTAAAGATTTCGCCCACAATCCAACCAAATAACAGGAAAATTCCCAAATATCATATGGAGGCGTTGCTTCTATATTAAAAAATCATTCGGTTTCGTTTACGCCAAATCTGCCACACCATTACCATAACTGCTTATCATCTTACTGCTCTGCCTGAACTACCATTTTATAATCATAGAATCACTCTATCTCTTGGGAAAAGCCCCAATCAAACCAAACACCTCCAAGGCCTTTGACCACACATTCTTAACAAATTCACAGTGGAGCAAAATATGGTTAATATTTTCATTGGCCTTCCTACAAAGAAGCCAACCTTGCGAACACCTTAATTTTGGTAAGGATTCCTTTTTTCCAAATAACACTAAATTGAGAAAAGGAATATCTCAAAAAAAGGGCTTGAAAGAATTTCAAAGAATGATTTACAAGAAAATTCTCCCGAAGAATGACACCCCAAACTCTTTTATTCGAGGACTCACGAATAAAGTGAACATTATCAATGATGTTTAATAAAACGATAAATTCATCTCCTTCTCAATCATTTCTAGAAAAGTTCAATCCCCATGAATAACTAGAATTTGAATGCCATGATACAACTAATTAGATGAGCATGTTTCGATTATTGGATGGACGATATAAACGAGGAAAGGTTTCATTAAGAGGACCATTGCCCACCCAAAAATCTTCCTAAAATCGAGTTCTATCCCCTTTTCCCACAAACCATTTTATATTTTGTACAAAGGAGTCCCACCCTTTAACTATTGACTTCCATTGAGAGCGGAGAGTTGCATTGAAGTCAACATTCACATCCCATCCGTTTTAATGAGTGACATACTTACTTGCAATAATAAAGTGCTAAAGTGAATCTTATTCTACTAGAAATCTCCATAACTATTTAACGAGTAAAGCAGAATTCCTTTGAATCAAATTACCTACCTCAAGACCCCCAAATTTTTTAGGCTTAATAACTAACGCCCATTTCACTAGGTGATCTTTCTTACCCTCCCAAAAGAAGTTCCTCATTTTTTCTCTAAAGACAAAACTACTTTGGTTGGAATTTTAAAAATAGAAAAGAAATATATAGGAATACTCCCTCAAACCGATTGGATCAAAAGTCAAAACCAACCTTCCTCCTTTAGAAAGACAACCTTTACGCCACCCGTCTAATCTTTTAGCAACTTTCTCTACAACCCGATCCTAAAAAGAAGAGTTATCATGATTACCCCCTAAAGGCATACTCAGGTAGCTTAATGGCCAAAACCCATTATGACAACCCAACTCGTTGGCAATGCTAGCCAATCTCTTGGAATCAATGTTGAGACTCGCCACAATGCCCTTAAGCATATTAATTTTCAATCTTAAAAGAAAGGAAAAAAGGCCTAACATGCCCACGAAGTTTCGTATGCTATCTTCCTTGTATGATGTGAAGAAAATGCTACCATCCACAATTTGTAAATGATAAATCCTTACTTTGTCCTTACCCACTACAAAGCCTTCTATCAACTCTTTATTGCACGCCTTCTTGATTAACCAGCTCAAAATGCCAGCAAACAAAATGAATAAGAAAGGTAATAACGGATCTCCTTGTCAAACTCCTCTCGATGCCTCAAAATGACCTCTTGGCTGCCCATTAATTATGACAAAAGTTTTTCGACGATAAACATCCACCAACGCACTTCCTCCATCTATGCCCGAAACCCTTTTTTCCATTAACAAAATCTATTTTGAAAACTATGCCTTATTTCTTCTTTGCCCTATAATCCACCACCACTCCATTTACTATTAAAATCATATCTAAAATCTGTCTTCCTTTGATAAAAACTCCTTGTGATTTATCAATAGTCTCCCCCAATACCTTCTTTAACCTTAAAGACAAAACCTTTGCCATAATCTTTTATAAGGATGAGAATAAACTAATGGGTATAAAATTCTTAAAGGAGATTGAATTCAACTTTTTAAAAATCAAGCGATTGAACGTTGAATTGGCTCTTGCATTAACAGTTCCATTATCATAAAACTCTTTTAAAACCATCAACATGCCCTCTTTGATTACATCCCAACCTTCTTGTAAAGCTACCACAGAAAAACCATTTGGACCCGGGGCCTTGTCCCCTTCGCATTGAAACACCATTTTTTTAATTTCTTCCTTCTCAAATGGTTTTTCTAATTTCTCGTTACTTTCTCCACAAATGGTCGCCCACTCCAAACCTTCAATTCCAAAGTTAACGTGTTTCTTTTCGTTATACAATTTCTCAAAAAAGCTTGTTATCTCTTCAACAAATTCATTTTCCGAATATAAGATCAACTGTTTGAACTTTCTATCTTATTGATTAATTTATTTACTTTCCTCCCACTAGCCACTATGTGAAAGAGTTTTGAATTGTTGTCCCCTTCAGTCACCCCTTTAATTCCACAAAATTTCCTCAAGTATTGTTTCCTCCAATTTCCTTTTTAACTCCCTTATCTCCTGTCTCCCATTTTCATCTATCTCCTTTACAAATTCCAGCTCATCCAACTCCCCAATTCGATTTACCAATGCATTTTTTTCTTATCTTACATCACCGAATACCTTTTTGTTCCATCTCTTAATCTCATTCTTACTCGCCTTTAGTTTTCTCATGAATTTGAACCCCTCACATCCCTGTTGGACTTTACTATCCCACCAATGCTTAAATTTAGGCTTGAAGTCTTTATGTTGCAACCATATATTCTCAAACCGAAACAGCGTTGGTCCCCATTTAAAGTCGTTAATGTCCAAAACAATTGGACAATGATCCGACATTACCCTAACTAAAGCCTCTTGCTTAGTTGACTGGAACAATTCTCCCCATCATTCGGAAGACAAAAACCTATCGATTCTTGAACACACCAATTGTTCTCTTATAACAGCTTATTTGTGTCATAAAACCAAAGCCCAAAACATAACAATGTAATTACCCATGTTTGTTTCAGCACTGTGGTATTAACTCCCATCTTTTGCAATTTTATTCACTTTCAATCTACTTTTAAGGTTGAGTTGTTCTTACTCATTCAAACAACACTTCCATTATGAATAGATAATACAGCAAGGAACTGAGATTGCATTTTGCTCTTAACTTCAATTACACATACTTTTGTCATCTTTGCAAATTATTTCCCTTTAAAATTACAAATAGGAAAGAGGCACCTAGATCACATCTGGGGTCTCGTCTGGACAACATAGATTTTCCCATCTCTCACTACACCTTCAATGTCTTGAGCTGATCCATATAGATCTTCTATTGCCTTTCCTACGCCAGCAATGCTAGCTAGGATTGATTTTTGAAACTTACCATCACTGATCAATGGATCTGATGAGTAATCAAGCACTACTTTTTCTTCTTTGTCCATAGGCACACTGCACAAAGACAACATAAATGTGTCAAATGTAGAAAAAAAACATATAATTAAGTTGGCAAAGGTTTTCAACAAGATGTAAAAAAGGATTTTTATTTTTTTTGCAGGAGAAACATAGTAAAATATCCATATTAGATAGAGAGAATCTTTACCTATCATAAAGACCTGCACCGGCATAACCTTCTAGATCTTCACCATTGGAATCTGATCGGAAGATGATGGATTGTCTTATGAAAAGGCCAATGGGCTTGCTTGGGTATCCCAAAACCTGAAAATTTTCACTCATGAGCATACGCAGATATACTTGTTTTTGTGCAAGGATCCAAGCCTCCAAGGTATTTACTATTTAACAATATTGATTCAAAAACAAAATTCTAAAGAGTGTATTATTAACTTACATATAACAACATAATACATCCATATATACAAAATAATCATATAACAAAAGTATTTCACAATCAACTTTGGGTACTATCATTATAATGACCAATTACTTCGAATCCATCATTGATCAAGTACATGCATGTTATACTTGTTTCTGTTTAGTAATACTCTAAACAGAGATCAAAGAAGCTATTGCTCACCTGAGGACAGTTTAGATCGCTTTTCTTGCAGATAAAACTCAAAGCACGACCTGGATAAGCTCCGACCAAAGTTTCCCCAAGGCCCTTCACCACCTGAGCCAAAAAATGGAGAACTATTGATTGTGATCGCTTGTTCTTGATCTTTTTTTTTTTTTTGGGAATGATTATCTTGAAATTAGTTTATCCATTAAAAAATGCAAAAGAAAATTTGTGGCTCTTAATTTGGGACAGAGTATATGGTTATATATGAAGCAACAAAGGATTAATCTGGAACATCCGAGCAAAACAGCATTTACATATTATTACCTCAGCATATATCTCTGACGAGTCTCCTGAAGATGGATTAGTGGTGTGTATCACAAATGCATAATCAGCATTAATTATTTCCTGAACTAGGACAGCCATGCAGAGAAAGTTGTGATCTAATTTCACTTTTCTCGTGCTGAAGTATGCTCTCTCATTCCACTTTGAAGCCCAAACCTAGGAACCAACAAATAAATAACATTCTTCTGATATTAAGGCTCTTTAATGAGAGTAATGAGCATGAAAATTTAAAATTGGGAAATGTGGACAAATATTGTAACTCATGGTTGACCACTTTTGCAATAAGAAAAATCTTGAGGCATCACATAATTCAAACGCTACTTGTGCATGGAATGTAATTTACCTTCTTTATGGCCACCCAGGCTTGTTCCCATCGTTGCTTGCCTTCATCACCAGGCCAAGGCATCCCAGAACTTTGCATCTTGCTTTTAAGCTCTTCCACCTGAAAAAAGTCAAACAACACTTTCCATATGGTCACAATGAAATTCCTACTGAGCTATTTACTAAGCATGTCACTTCTTCTGTGATATCCAATTCAAGTGTGTACCAGCATACCAAAGAGCAAGGTAAACACTCAAAAGCACAAAGGCTCAGGTTTGTAAATAGCCTGAATACCAGAATGTTTCTTAGATTTTTCTCAACTAGCTAAAGGGACATACCAATTTGGGTGGTGCCGCAAGTTCCAAAACTGTCTTACGGATTTCCCCAAGAATGCTGTACTCTCCTCGTCCTAACTTTTTCTGCAGGAGCTGCACCTTTTTAGCTACCCCCTGCCAATTGAATGCAATACATTTTTCAACTGCCACAAGACCTTAGCATTGCATGGGTGGCTCTACTAATAAAAAATGCAATAAGATGTTTTAATTTTTGTGTGTAAAAGACAATAAATAATGATGATTGCAAATTATTGGAGGAATTGAGACAAGGAAACCTGATTTAGATCATCTGAAAGAACTTTTTCAAAAACTCCAAAAGGTAGGGCAACTGATGTGGGAATCCCAACCGAAGATGGCACTTTTCCTTTCAGATATGCAATATTACGCGATTTAGCTCCAACCTAGTAAAATAACAATCAATAAGTTACAAATAGAAAAAAAAATACTCAAAATTGTGAGGGTATTAATGTTAATGTTGCTCTTCATTCAGTGGAATTAATATGATTAATTTTCATTCTACATAACTCAGTAAATGCTAACAGAAAAATAGAATGATAAACAGTTAGAAGTCCCACAATTTAAAGTCGATAATTAAGTACAAACCATTTTACTTGTGAACTCCTCAGATGATATAGCATATCTGCCAGCAAACTGCTTTTTCACCAAAGTTAGAGGCTTCAAAGGGCCAGAGTCTTCCTCATTGGTAGAACTTGTGAGATCACCCTCCTTTAGTTCACTAAGATTAAATATAAAATGGGAAGAAATATTAGTTCTATTTTCATTAATGATGCATTTTAGTGGAGCAATTCAAATGTGCATCACCAGACATTTGGTAAAAGCATTACTTCCTACAATTCAAATGCGTATATTCACCTGTAGACGACATCTGCAGAAGTAGGTTTAAGTTGCAATAGCTTCCCTTGTTTTGCTTGAAGATTAGCCAAAATGTCAGGATCAAAGCATGTAGCAAAGCACACCTGCCAAGGTCAAAACAAATGTCTCAAATACAGCAATCAGCGCACTCATTGAAACAATCACCATCAAAGTACAGGACGGAAAGGACTACCTTGCTGTTTCTTGCTCGAACAGAAACATGAGATAGAACATCTGGCATGTCTGGTGTTAGCACAGCAACTGCACCATTAGGAATTTCTTCTTCTCCTCTCACACTTTTTGCGACCAAGATTGTTGGCCGTTCGTAAGTTTCATTCTGAACGGCAAGCAGCTCATTCACCACAACAACATATCCAACTGCTTCAACCGGGCAGATAACCTGCCAACTGTTTAAGCAGTAGAATCTATCAGGATATGTTTAATATATAATATATAACTTGTAGAGTTTATATAAAAATGCATTGCTATCAACCTTCCCAAATTTGCGGTAATGCGAAGAATGGGATCAAGCCGATTAAGAAGCGAGGATAGTGAAGCAGCTGATCCAGCACGAATGATTTCTTCAGTAAATATATTCACCTGCACGAAGTTGTTAAGCAAATATAAATATGGTCAAGATAGTAAAGTTTAATTAAGGTACATATTAGATAGTGAAAAACATACAGCCCGTTGGTCCAATCCAAGCTGTGACCCAAGGTATTCAGCAGATGGTTGCAAGAGTTGCTGGAACCACTCTGCCTTGCTTGTAAGTGCAAGTCGGGTTCTGTCAAGGACTGATTTTGCGAATAATGCCCAGTGATGATCACCACTCTTTGACTTACTTAGGGCTTGATTCCATCCCTTGAGAAGAAACCAAAAAGAGAAATAAAATGGAAGATAAGATTACTTGCTCCATCACCACATAAACCAAAAAATAAAGATATACATAGATCTGACTATTGAAACAACTATTGACAGTATATATATATTTTTTGTTAAATTTATTATATGAAAAGTTAGGAGTTCACTCCGATGATTATGCTTTTAGAGACCAAAAACTTGTACATTAAGATCTTCCAAACCAGTCTACCTTCTCAAAAATAAGAACTACCTGTTTCTCTAAGTAAACTGTCTTTGCAGGGTGCATGTTGCCCCTTGCAACAGTACCTATGATACCAAACAAATTTCTTGGTGCACTAATCTGAACTTTGAAGTACTTCAAGTTTATAGAGAAGGAAATTCGAGAGTAGTTTGCCTTCATTTTTTAATATTTAAGTTTTTTATTTTGCTTATTACCTTTAAGCAATAGATGAGATCTTCATTATCATCTGATGAAAGTGCAAGATTCTCAAGAAGAAGAGTGATGAAGTACATAATTTTCTGCAAAAATGCATGAACAGAGTTGTCAAGATAACCTTTTGATGATTGGAACTAAATACCACAAGCATTTACAGAGCTGCAAGAAACAACTTGGTCTAAACATAAGGCCAACAGATTATAACAGTTAAAGGACATATACAGATGCAGACCAACTGGAAACAGCAAACCTCTGGTTTAGCATTATTCAACTCCTCGTAGCCCCTCTCAATGGCTGTCCTCACAGTAGAATCAAGGGCAATGTCCAAAAATAGAAGATCCTTAAGGCGATCATTCGGTTTAGAGAGCAATGGCCTAAGCTCCTCACGGGCCTCTAGCAATCCCTAGATACATTGAGATAGATTTATATTTCCTTTAGAATGAAATAATCTTACAAAGGAAACAAATTGGAGAGTAGAGGCAGACCAATAAATAACATAAACTAAATCAGAATTTTAAATACCTCAAGAAGGCCTTCAACGTTCTTATCTTCGACATGTTGTAGGACAAATCGAAGCAAATCCTGTTCAAAAGATTCATAGTATATATATGTAAAAAAAGTTAGATACCTTTTGCACACTTGGCATTATGAAGGACACTTAGAAACTTTAGCTGACTAAAACATTACCGGAAATTCAGATGGCAAGCCTGATACAGGATTTATATGGACCCCAACCATGAAGCCTTCTCCCTGACGAGAATTCAAGTTTCTTAATGTTTTATTTTTGAATAACAGAAAGACATCATTCTGAATATCACCGAGCTGCTGACAGTACCTCAGATTTGTAACCCATGCAATTTGAAACTGCAGACTCGAGATCTGCACCGGAATGAACAGCCTGCATGGTATTTTCATCGTTATACATCGAAACAAAAATATATATGATTGAAGTGATTGAGGCTAAGTATACCCATAAACATTATAAGAACGATATATATGATCAGATTTCTGGATTCCTTTTTCTCCATGAAAAAGGATATTTATCACCAATTAATTCCAATTTATTTCAGTCACATAAATTGCTTCTCGACTCATTGCGTCATTCTTTTTGCTCAAGTACGATTCTTCATTCAGCAGAAGCAAATGCATACCATGTGCAGCACAATAAGAAATCTTCATGTTGATTCAAGTTGTAATCAATGTTGTTTCAACATTGCAGAGAAGTATCTCGTGAACTGTATAAAGACCATCAAGAAAAGTTTATGAGGCTAACCTTCAATGTTCTCATGTAGTTCCCTAAATCACGCAAAAGACCATCTTTCTGATTTCTACTTAATTTTGGTTCGGAGTGGATGGCGCGATCATAACTTAGAAGTCGTTCTTTGGTTATTCCATTCTCATTCAGGGTTTTCCAGTACACACTGATATCAAAGTCACTTTTGATATAATTAATCAATGCCTGCAAAAGCAGTTAATATGTCACTAATTTTATTTTATTTTTGATAAGAAACTGAAATTTTATTGCCACTAGAAAAAGAAAACATCAAAGAAGAAACAAGAAAATAAACATACTAGTGGAAGAGTATTCCACTAGACTGACTACAGCCCAGCCTACCAAAATGGAACACACTATACTCAGGGCTCACTTAGCTAAAAAACTAGCACAATCAATTCTAAACAAAAAACATTCTGAACTATCATAAACTCTAGACGCCCTGGCCCACAAACCTGTAAGAAATAAAATATGCTCCCACAGATCCTCAGCTGAGCTGCTTTCCCTTCAAAAATGTGTTTGTTTCTCTCCATCCAAACACCCCAAGCTGCAGCTAGCCTCACAAATCTCCAGAGAACTCTAGCTTTGTTCTGACTCTTACCAAAGTGCCATTTCAATTCTACAAACTCTGACCACTTCCTGAAAATAGCACCAACCACCCCCAAACACCTCAAATAACCCTGCCCAAATCCTCCTGACAACCCCACAGTGAAGAAGAATATGATCAACGTTTTCATCAAACTGTTTGCACATCACACACCAAGAGGGAGGCAAGCTCCAAAAAGGCCTCCTCTTTTGAATCACATCACATGAGTTAACTTCCCCCTCAAGAGCAAGCCAAGCAAACACTTTAATTTTGGTGGGAACCTCGTGCTTCCAGATGAAACTGGACAATGAAGCTGAAACTAACTGAGAAGTTTGTGTAAAGACATTAAAAAAGGATTTACGTGAAAAAACACCGGATGAATGAGCAACCCAAGATCTTTTATCAAGATAATTCCGATTCAAAGAAACACTGTGGATCAGCTCCATCACGGCTGAGAACTCGACAATTTCCCTACCATTTAGATTTCTACGAAAAGGCAGATCCCAAGAGGAGCTTGGAGACCAAGAGGAAACCATTTAAATAGTCATGTTCTGATTACAAGACAGGTTGAAAATCCTAGGAAATAGTTCCTTTAAAGGACTATTCCCTATCCATATATCCTCCCAGAAACAAATTTTGTCCCCCACACCCACCACTAATTTAATGTTTTGCATAAAGTCAATCCACGCTCCAGAAATCAACTTCCACGGGGCACAAAGAGTGCCACTAATTCTGAAACCTGCATCCCACCCATTAGAATGGGACCCATACTTGCTCTCTATGATCGCATGCCAAAGTGAATCTCTCTCCAAAGGGAATCTCCATAACCACCTCCCGAGCAAAGCCATGTTTCTTTTGATAATGTTCCCCACACCCAACCCCCCATTCGATTTAGACTTTGAAACATCTTCCCAATTAACTAGGTTATCTCTCTTACCTTCCCCGTACCCTTCCCAAACAAAATCTCACATCAGTTTTTCCAATATTCTCACTGGATTTTTGGAATTTTAAAAATTGAAAGATAATAGGTTGGGATACTCCCAAGAACCAATTGTAACAATACCAATTCCCCCCCCCCCCTCTGACAAACAGCTTTTATACCACCCTTCAATCCTTCTTGAAACCCTTTTGATAACGAGGTCCCAAAAAGCCATACTATTAGGGGTCCCACCCAACGGCAACCCTAAATAGTTAAGAGGCCACTTAAATCCTTCTTGAAACTCTTTTGATAACGAGGTCCCAAAAAGCCATACTATTAGGGGTCCCACCCAACGGCAACCCTAAATAGTTAAGAGGCCACTCACCGTTAACACACCCCAAATTTAGAGGAAACAATTGAAGAAATCCACAAATAATTCCATCCAGAATACCTGACAGATCACAACGTCATCGGGGCTGGTGTTATTATGCAACTTCTGATGCCATTCCTCCATCATTCCACCCTTGCAATCATTATTTCTCTGCAGAAAACAAATATTTTCCGATCACTTGTTCACAAGAAGGAAATTAGAGTATGCAAACGGGAAAAATAAACAAGAGGAGATCTGAGCTATCAACCTGAATAACAAGAATTTCATCACGGATTCGCTGCCCGACGTCCCCTTCACCTCCACGGCCAACAGTTGACATAATCATTCGCAGAAGTTCACGATACGATGGGCAACTTTCGTAAACATTTTGGAGCAAGTCTGTAAGCCGATTTTGAGCTTTACTTATCTCACTACACCAAAAGAGAGAGAGAGAGAGAGAGAGAGAGAGAGAGGAGGACAAATTAGGATGACCATTCATATTTAGAGGACCCAGAAGGCAAAAGCTTACTTTAAAAAAGCACATGAACATAAGATTGATATTAGTAATGCCTCTGTCCCAAAGTAAGAGTCCATTTTGACTTTCGTTAATTTCAACACAATCAATGACTGAGAATAAAACTTGTTTACTATCATGAGATATGGTACATTAATAATGTCTTAAAAAGAAAAGTGGACTCTTGATTTGGGACATCCCAAAAAGGAATAATGGACTCTTCATTTTGGATGGAGGGATTATGTAGTTGTGCTGGACGTCCATGCAAAGGATGTGTAAAATATAGAATCAGTAATATCCCATTACATGATTCATTGATGCAAGATGAAAAGCATTTTTTTTTCTCATTCTAGAGTTATACCGTGGCTTTACGTTGTAGTTTCTATTCCATATCAGCTGCCTTGTAGCCATAAATCTCATCCACACAAGAATTCCAGCAAGACCCAATTCACCAGCATCTTTAGCTTCTTTCGTCAAGTCTGCTGCAATATTAAAACTGAGGGGAAAATGTAAGACATAAATTAATTAGTAATGAGTCAGATAAATCATATTTTAATAACCAAAAGATAAGTAAGCAAATAAAACCAACAGCACCAGATGATGACAAACATTCATCATGTGACAGAAGGTACTATGCAACCATGGGTTTCATTATATGCTCCAAAAGACAAGATGAAGGAATGTTAAATTTGAAATGCCATTAGTACTGACCGGTGCATGAAGGACTTCTGTGCTTCACTTTCCATATCAACTATTTTATCCAACAAGGCTTTTGCGGTACCCTTACCCTTACCATCACCAAAATCCTTAAGAGGAGAATAAAAAGTACTAATCATTGTATTAGGAAGAAAAAATGGGTTGAGAAAGAACAAGAAGATTGAAGAAAGAAAAACATTTAGATGAATCTACAACAAGGAGCCGTGTTAGATAAAATGATAGAGAGCAACCTTTTGGACCTCCTTAGATTCAACACCAAATTCAACATAGAAGTCTGAACCGTTATCCTTCATCCACCTTCCACCAGAAAAAAGGACAAATGGCATCCCCACATAAGTGTCGTCATCAACTTCTATATCTAAAGATTGGACCTGAATATTGGAATTATAATATGAGATTGCTGCCACAAAGGTTTATCATGTGTTAATATTTGCAGAAATTGCACATAATTGCATCAGTTAGATTCATATGTTTCAGGTGTAAAGGATAGAGAACTTTTTTTCCTCATGGTACACACCTTGTAAGTTGGATCATCAGAACTGCCAGAAAAATTAGTTTCAACGGCCTTATCTGAAGAAGCTGAACCCAGGGGAAGTATACTTGGAGGTGGTCCCTGCAAAACGTCCATAGATTTATTAGTTCAAAGGGACGTAGTAAAATTATTTTTAAGTAGAAAAACAAATATTTGTTTCAAGTAATCTGCCCGATAGCCAATATTTACAATCAATAAATGCTAATAGATTACCAGCCACTCGCCAGCTTGTTTCGATAAAGCCCAATGAAGGGTAGCCGGCTCATTGAGATCTGTGGCCAAATATACTCTTGTTTTACCAGAAGGCTTTGTTACAAGCACCTTCAAATGTAAAAGTCAAAAGGTTAGAATACTCCCCGCAACAGAATTTCCTGGGGAACATTAACAGCACATCATGATCTCACCAAAAGTTCCTTATCGCCAAGCTTGTATATTTTCCTGTTAATAATAGGACCATCACCATGTTCTTCCTTGGCTCTAGCAAAAAGTTCAATTGTAGACAAGGCCTTCGATTTGGTTGAGGTATTTTCTGTGGCCTTAGCAGGTACCTTAGCATGCTTATTGAGAAGCTGCATTGGGTCACGATTCTTGCGCTGAATTCTTTCAATAGTAAAGTGTTTCTTTTTTTCCTGTTGCTTTGGAGCCTTAGTTTGTATCTCTCCTTTCATGATCTTCTTTCGTAAATCATCAAGAGATATACCCTTCTCTAATTCAGTCTGCAACTCTTTTCTCGCTTCTTCAAATTCTCTCTGCTCATATATTAGAATATCATAATTCATCCAAGCAGTGTGAGATTTGAGATAGACAAGTTGCTTATTAAATTGTAAGAGAGTCCAACTAATGTGCAGTTAACCCACTATTAAGTAGCATAAAAAGCAAATGGTGGATTTGAGGTTTACAAGTTGCCGATCTGCAGAATACTGAGGTTTTCCTGCTTTCTCCCAATGTATATAAGCTTGTGTTTGCACAAGATCATCAGTTATTTCACTCATCTTTTCAGAAAGAGGCAGCACCTTACTTTCTCTTAATTCATTTTTGTTTGTTAGTCTTGCTCGAATGTCCTCATTGGAACTGCCCTATGAAGCACAGATGCGAGTGCAGATTCGAATGTGACTCAAATCGGGTGCGGCAATTCGAGAATTTTCAAAAAAACAGAATGCGGGCGCGGGGGGTAATAAAATAATAATATACATTATTAATTAATTAGATTGCATGTTTGAGAATTACCTATAGTCACAATGAAATAGGAAATTTAGGGTTCCATATTGGTGAGTGGTGACAAGAAATTTAAGTTTTCAATAGCGATGACAATAAAATTAGGGTTTCATAGTGGTGACCAGAAAACTAGGGTTGTGGTAAGGAGAAATTTGATGGAGATGAAACTCGAAGTAAGAATAAATCATGTTTGGAGAGGTTTTCTTTGTTGTTCCTGAGTTTGGTCTTTGTTGTTCCTGAGTTTGGACTTTGGAAGGATCGTGTTTGGTGTTTGGTCGGGAAGCTAGTCATGTGAGAAGTTTTGGATTTTCAAAGTGGCGTGAAAGATTTTGTCTGCTACTGTCGTAATATATATATATATATATGTGTGTGTTAAAAGTTGAACACTTTTTTTCTAACAAAAAAAAAGTCAATTTAAATTAAAAAAAATAAGGAAATTGGTCGAATCCCTCCCAAATCCCAAACGAATCCCTAAAAAATCCTTGCCGAATTGGAAATTAAAATTAACTAATTAGTTCCGATTCTTCTTGGGTGCAAATTGGCGCCAAATCGGGGCCGCACCCTATTCACACCTGACAAGACTCGTCGACCTTTCGGAAGAATCCGTGCTTCATTTACCCCTAGTGATTTACTCCAATAACTCAGCATGAGGGGTTTCATACCCCCCTAGGGTACATAAAATATTATTATAAGTAATATAAAACCATAAATACTCTTATAAGTGATCTACAAGGTATGGTACCTTTGCTGCTATCATTCATAAATTAGCATCGGAATAATTATTCTGTGCCAGAAAAGAAAATCATTTCCAACACTGCCAAAAACCCTAGCTTCCTTCTAAACAACTCTGACCATAATTAATGGCATTGAGGTCAGAAGAACCAAATGCCTATTATATGTCAGGTGATCCACCTCAAAGTAACTTACACTAATCAACAATACCAAACAACCCAATGTAAAATTTTTATATGAACTAGAATCAGCATACGGAAAATTTGGCCACATTAACTGGCAAGTAGCAACCTTGGCTTTATGCTGGTCCTGGCACTGGCCAATTCAACATTTCCATAGTTGTGTTAAATTGTTCAACTGCCTCGTAAGTACATTAACTATTTTGACAGAGGTTCAGTGTCATAAAATATGACAAACACGTTAATGGTTAATAATCATGGCGGGAAAATTTTTAAACAGCAACAACACTTGAATTTTGAACATATTCAAATCCAACAAAGCACATGTCTACAACAATTTGGGGTTTGCGTTAATAAGGAACATGGCTGTCCATTATGCAAGATTTACTTGCCTTATCTTCCTCAGGGGTATACGTCTGTTTACCATTCCTTTCCCACCTCACGTATGCTTGAATCTGTACAAGATCTTCAGGAACTGAAACATTTGGAATAAGCTTCCCTTTCAGTGGCAACTCAATATGAAAGTTATCACCGTTGTGTTTGAACCTACCAATAAAAGGAAGGTAGGGATTAAATATCACCTGCAGATTATAAATGCAATTACAAAAACACAAAAATTAAACAAACGTAAAATTACCATTTATTATGGGCTTCTTCAACTATAAGGAACTCTATAGCTTGTAGCTCCGGATCATCAATCTCTATGCTCAAGAAGGAATTGGAGCCAGACTAGAAGAAACATATGGGTGAATAAAATAAGTATCTCATTGTCTACATTCATCTAATAACAGGTTCCCGAAATATTTTGTTATGGAATTGCTCCAGGAATCGAATCTTATGCTATTTATAACTTACTTTGATCAAAGGAGTTCTAAGAGCTCTGTCCTTGTAGACTTTAGTTCCATCTGGACGACAAGTGGGAAGTACCCACTTCCTGAAACAGGGATGAGAGGAAAAAGAGACTAGCAATTAGCAAATGGAACAGTGAAAGCTTCAGAGTTCAGATTATTGTAAAGTACTAATTTACAATTGAACATACTCTTTTTTCTTTCGTATTCCACCCCAGTGTAGAGTTAGATTGTCATTACTATTTGTGACCTGAAAGTCAACCTGAGACACTGACCCTGCAGTGGGAGCCCTAACAATAACCTGTTCAATTGCATATGTACAGCTTATGTTAATACAAATTATTGTATATAGGTATCTACAACAAGCATTATATTTGCATGATAATTCAACAGACGTTCCAAATATTTGGGTAAATGTAATGCCTCGTAATTTTTTTAGTATTTATTTCTAAGTTATTCCTTTATTTTCATTAATCACATAGCAAATTATGGTAGGATTAAACCATGTAAAAAATCAAGAAATTTTTACATTGAGGCTGTTTATGCAATTTCTCTGTTTGCTTGGATTTTGTCACACCCCAATTTTTGGACCGCCAAATACTCAAATAACAAAATAAAACCCACGAGTCCTCGGCCGTCCAACTACCGGGAGTGAAAACCAAAACATCTGATTGACTGATTCAACTTGTAGCATAAAACTTATCAATACATTTAAAAGAAATTCTTATATCAGAATAATAAAAAATTTGCGGTCGGAATAATAAAACTTAATAAACAAATTCTTATCAGTGAATTTGTTTAATAAGTTTTCTGTTATTAGTTAAGTCAGTTTAGTTTTTCCTTTTCACCCCTGTAGTTGGATGGTCGACTTGCGGGTTTATTTTGGATATTTGAGTATTTTGGTGGTCCAAATATCGGAGTGTGATAGATTTTTATTAAAATAAATAAATGAATGAGGCCTCGGTAGTAACACATTCTACGCTCCTTTTACAAGAGTTACTTGATTTTTCACCACATATTTTACATATAAGCTATAATTACCTGCAATTCAGTATTTCCATCAAGGCTGAACTTTCTCCCAAGCTGCTAAGAAAAGAACAGTTCAAAATAAGTACATTCCCTGACCAAGATTTGAGAGACAAATATGGACATAGAAATCTAGTACATTCTATATTAGCTCGTGTAAATAGGAGTTAAGCCCAGTGGTCAGGCATTACTCTGCAACATAAGTTCCAGGGTTCAATAGGCCATTGCCATTGTTTGATAAAGATAGGGGGAAAGCACAATGAAGACACTGGAAACAGACACCGAAGACATGGTAATGAGCAAAATATAAGAAACTGAAAATATATGCAAGCATATAGGATAAAGAGGTAACAGAAAATTAATTCGCAGAGAGGGGAAGAAAGAATATTTTCTAGATATATGTGTAGTAACTAACACCTCTTTCAGCCAGGAAGAACTTTCAGAGAACAGATTCTGTAAATGAAAAAGGTACACTGATGATATCAAATCAAAGGCCAAAATCTAGAAACATAATGCTCATCTAGGAAAGAAAAACGTTGCACTACGCCTTTTATTACTGGAGATGGTGCTCCTAGGTATCTATTGTTTCAGTTTTTCCATTTCCATCCCAAAATACAGAACAACTATTGAATTTCATTACTTGTCACAACTTTGACAGTTGATGCATTGATCCTTCTCAAAATACAGAACGACTATTGAATTTCATTACTTGTCACAACTTTGACAGTTGATGCATTGATAAAAATCATGTAACACTGTAAAAAATAGGTACACAGAAAGTGGGGAAGGAGGCGATGAAGAAAAAGCTAACTACTAGATGTTACTAGTCACTGAATGGGACAATGCAAGAGTTCTTGTTGAATAGTTATTTTACTAATGTTGGCTAGAAGAGATTCACAACTGCGATCAATGGGAGAAGCAATTGATTGAATTATCTAATAATGTAGTAAATCACTACATGAAATTCACCCAAGTCAGATACTATGATTTCCGAAACTGATCATCTATGAAATAACATAACACACCTAGAATTAAGTAATATATAGGCATATAAACGGATAGCAACAAGTACAACACTTGGTTTGAGTTTTTATTCGTTTTTGGAACTTGAAATGGTAATTTCACGTGGAAAGTTCAAGCATCATCTAATAATGATTCAACCTCTTAAAATGAACTAGAATAAACTACTAGTGTGAATTTACCATTTTAAGATTCCAGAACGAACATAAACTCGAATCGAACGAGCACTTGATCTTAGCCAAGAGGACGTCAAAGGAATCCCTCTTATCTCGAGCATAAGTTGTTAAAGTAGTGGTGCATCTAATTTATTAAAACTGAGAGAAGATAACAAATCTGCGTGCTAGATGAATTCCAGGAAAAATTATAAAATCAAAGCTATTAAATTACAAGTTTAGTGACTCAATGAGTGCAATTAGTTAATTGAACATAAGCAACCATAAATTATATAAAAATCAATACGAAATTGAAAGTGTACCTGAGAAGCCGGATCAGTGGCTAAGACAGCCTGAGGAGAAACAGAAAGCGTACGATTTGTTTCCATAGGGTATGTTGTTTTCCTCACATTCAATCTGTTACCCAAGAATTTGGTAGTTAAAGGCGACTTCCGTATATGTGAAGTGGCTTGAGCTTGGAACAAAGTTTTGCCGGCTATGCAAGTACTTTGATGCTCTCGAACCGTGGAAGGAAGCAAACTTTGGTGAAGCAAGTTTTGTCCGATAGAATTGCTCATATTCCGCAATCACTGCTCAAAATCCACGTACAATCAAAGAATCAGTTGACATATTTCTAAATAAATACGAATGCATACATACGCACACGGCATACACATTGCTTAATCGCAGTCACAATTCGAAAATAAAACGTCGTAATTTGAAGAAAAACAGGGATACTAAAGTGGAACTAAACAGACTGATTGAATTAAGCAATTGAACTGATGAGATTTTACCGTGGTTCACGAGCGATGGTTAGAGAGAATCTGAACTATCAAAGAGACAGAGGGAGAGAGAGAGAGAGAGAGAGGGGCTATCAAATTGGAGCTGAAGAGTGACTGTGGTGGTAATCGGAACGTGGTCGACGTAGAAATGATGGGGAGGTGCTTTATCATCGTCTCCCGTACACGTGGCGGGTTATTATAGGGCCACGGCACATTGATTGTATTGGGCAAATGCTAGATTTGTCACGTGCAACTCGAATGGACCGTAGATATAGCGTGAGAGAGATATGGGACGTCCCCGTGGGGTTCTTGAATAGCGGCCACCTTTGATATTTGTATGTGTGGCGAATTGAATGCTCTCGTTGAGGAGAAAATATTTAATATGACGATGGTTATAATATTTTATGTTATTACATAATTAAATTATAAAAAATTAATAATTTAATGATTGAGAAGAAAAAAATATACATTTTTTTTAATTTAATTAAATTGTAATAATATGTAGCATTATAATTATTGTATTGAATATTTTCTCTTCATTGAAGAACCATTTTTTCATTTTACCCCCTTTTTTATATATATTTATGTAGGAATTTTTTTTATTTTTTATTTTTTGGTAAGATTGATATTGACATGATTCCATTTACATCAAGGTCTAAAATATGTAGGGTTCATTGATATATAATCCAAACACAATAGAAAGAAGAATTGACAAAAATTGCGGCTCATTACCCCGGCCTAGTTATCACTGCCTTTTTTAGTTAGAGATTTTGAGCCTCTATAATTAAACTATTTGATTTCTCAAGTTGTAAGAGGAAACTAACTAATTATGAGTTTATTCTTGCAAAAATTGTTAATAGAATCAAGAGTTAATTAAAATATTGTAAATCCATTGTATCAAAAACTATTTTATAAAGTAAATAGTTGTGCAAATTTTTGTATCTGATTAAATGGTAAATATTAAAAATGATGAAAAAATCAATTGCATTTTTTTTAATACATGCATTAAGCTTGAACAAAATGTGAATTTTTTGTGTAACAGTGAACGACGATATACTCATTTGGAATGTCAAAATATCATTTTTTTTCTCTTGTTGAAGTGCCAAATTGCCATATACAAGAATGATTTTTGATAAGACAAAGTACTAACCCATATATCTAATAGTATGTAAACAAATGGGAGGAGTGAGAAGATTTTTTTGTTATGTTGTCATGTGTGTTGTATTTACTCCCTCTTTATTCTTTCAATTTTAAAGGTTTCTTTCCTTTTTAATACTTTTTTTTTTCTTTTTGTGTGCATTTACTCCCTCTTTAATTAGAATCCAAATTAATTTCTCTCACACAAAAGTTAATCTATTTCCAATGCAATTCGCAATCTGGTTTTTTAATTTATTTCTAATGCAATCAGAAATCCTATTTTTTAATATATTTTCAATCCAATGCGCAATCCAATTTCTATTTTAAAGAAAATTTTGAAGCCAATGGAAAAAAAGATGATACAAGCTTTTCTTCCTTACCTTTTAATATGCAGAAAGAAAATTGACGAATGTTTTTAATTTTGTAATTAACCATTTCATCTTACAAACTAATTTATATATATATATATATATATATTCTGAGGGATATTAGTGTAAATTGAAGTTTCTATGTCGATTGAAATTAAATATAATTAATTTTTGGGTATGCTATCTGTTGAGCACCTTTCGAATGCACTGCACTTGACTTAATTGATGGATCCAAGATTCCCCAAGTCTCTTTTATTTTTAAATAAACAAATATCACCATCTATGCGAGTGAACCAGCTGCCTCCAAACATCTACGCTCTGTTATATAAAAAATTCCATCTATCTATCTATAATATAAAGTTAAAAAATACTATTTATTAATTTAACGGCTATCTAATAATTCATTTTTTTTATAGATTAATATTTTGATAGTGTCATATGGTACGAATAATACCTAATAAATTAATAAAGTTTAAATTGAGTAATTTTATTATTTATAATACAAATTAAAGAAATACTATTCACTGATTTGACCGCTATCAAATAGTCCACTTTTTTTTGTAAATTAATATGTTGATAGTATTGAATGGCACGAACAATACCTAGTAAATTAATAAAGTTAAGATTGAGTAATTTTATTAATTAAATGAAATTTAAATTTTTTGATAAATTATTAATTTATTAATTAAAAACATTAATTAAAAAGAGTTATTAGTCTTAATTTTTGTAAAGTTCACCAGCACATCAACTGAGTCCAGAGCACTAACTAAACCTCTAGTTCACATATATAGTAATAATATTATCATAAATTTAAACACCTTTAGGCCACATGTGTGAAGTTTTATCTTAAAAGAAATCATTAGTATGTGGTGACATTACTCTACTTATATATCCATGTCGAGTTCTACAATTTTTTTCACATGGGATCAATGATTTGAGCCAACATTCTCAATCATCTTGGCCCTGTTTGGTTGGACTTTTAAAAACACTTTTTAAATTATTATTTTTTTAAAATCTTTTTTGGTACATGTTTTTAATATATCATTTCACACTTCCCAAAACCAAATTCACTTTACTTTCTCTTATAAAACTTTAAAAAAAAATTAAAACACCATAACTTTAAATCCAAAAATCGGAATTAGATAAAATATATATATTTGAAACATACTCATCGAGATCTATAAAATAAGGCGGTAATATTTACACCCCCATTCTTATCACAAACACCACCATTTATAATTTGATAAAAAAATATATTTTAACACCCCACTTTTTTGTCACAAACACCCTCTCATTTAACCATTACTTAACTTATTTATCCAATGATTAAAACATTAACCTATCTATTTATTCATTTTTAATAAATTAATCTAACATTAACCCAAATAATTAAACATATATCTCTCATTTTTTTTCCCATTCACAATCACATTCCATTATTTCAAGTAAAACGATAAAGAGAGAAGAGACTCACTTCTTTATCATTTGAGCTCTCAAAATCAAGAAATCACAACCAAATCGAAGCACAAACATTATTGGTGGAAAGTTTGAAACTTGGATTATGAAAAATAAAAAGTATTGTTTATGAGATGGTGGAGAAAGAAGAAGTTCAAGAAAAAATTGATGGTGAAATTTCACTCCAAAATGAAGTCAAAGATATATTATAATTGTTATTATTGGTGTATTGATGTGTATATTGACTTTCATACATCATTCTACAATATTCAAATTGAGACAAAGATTTAATCCCCAAAACAAAGTATAAAACGGGTTATGTTCAGGTTTGGCTCGCTTTATATAAGGAGAACAATATAGTTATAACTTTCCTCAAATAAGGCAAGTGTGTACAAACACACCCACCTCACGTGAGACGAGTGTGTGTTATTAGGTTAGTCACTTACAACACATTCACCTGATGTGGGTTGAATGTGTGTGAATCCACTCACCTGACATTAGGTGAGTCTAATTTAGAAATACTCTAGTATACTTCGCACTCCATTGCCTAATATTAGGCCAGTCACTTACAATACATTTACCTGATGTGGAGTGAGTGTGTGTGAATATACTTACGTGTCATTAGGTGAGAGATGTAAATGACTTTTTTCTTTGTCAATGTTAAGTAGTTTTATTTTTAATTAATGTTTGTATTGACTTTTAATTGGGTGGAGGGTGTTAGTGACTAAAAATTGACACGAGGAGGGTGTTTGTGACAAAAGTGGTGTTAGTGACAAAATTGGGAGGTGTAAATAATAGCCCCCATAAAATAAGATCGATTGTGATTATTTTATTATTTTTTATCATGAGTTTTTTTCTCATGTATTTTACTTTCTCTCATGAGTTTTAATTTTTTTCTCCAAACATAAATCGAATGTAAAAATCTTCTTTTCAAAATTCAACTTCAAAATAAATTTCAAAATTTTAACTTAATACACCAATCAAACGAGCCATTTGTATTCACCTTTGAACTATATATGTAAATCATTACTCAACATTGTCCACGAGATCATCCACCTTTAGTCAATACACATATCGAGTTACACCCTATTTCACTTTACTCAAGAAACTTACACAACGACTCTACCCCCGGTTTCTCCGAGTCTAACTCCAGTTACTAGAGTGCTTTTTATAGCGACTAATCACCGTAGATGAACTTCACAGAGTCTAGCTACCGGTACTGCTCCACAAGTGCGTGGATTTACCATCGAACTCTGATACCAATTATTGTAACCACCGGCACATAAACTAGACCCAGGACAATAACTGTGCCCACCAGTCTGCGCACATAGTAATGATATTGTCCCCAACTTAAATACATTTGGGCAAAAAATTTGGGGTTTTATCTTAAAAGACCTTGTTGATATGTGGTATCAATATTCTACTTATATATTATTGTTGAGTACAATTTTTTCTTGTGGCATCAATGGTTTGAGCCAACCATTCTCAACAACTACTATAGACATCACAATTTGTGACTCCCGCAAGAACCCTTATTTAATTACTAAATTATTTTATATTTTTAAGCTTAGAATTTAATTTGGTGGAATGGCTTTTTTTCAAACCTTTATGTAGCTTATTTTGTTTTTTCACGTGTTTTACCCATTTTTTAGAATCTCACATTAAATGAGAGCCAAAAGTGAGGCATTCACTCTCCTTATAAATAAGGACCTAAGGCTTATCTTTTTTTAAAAGAGAGTAAAATAAGGAGGTGAAAGATCATGTAAGAGATTTTAGCCTTTGAACCGATAGCTCTCATTAATAAGATTTTCATACTCTTTTATTAGAGGTGTTGATGATTATACTCTAGTTAATTTTTATTAGGTTCTTAGAAATAAGAACCATTTTAGTATAAAGTTTACACCTAGAATATTAGTCTTTATCAATGCTGGGGGTCTGTGAGTTTCTTTTGTATTTATATTATCGTTGGGAAGGTAATCATCTGACACATTCTTTTAATTAAGTCTATTATATCCATACTTGTTTAATTTTAATTAAAGTATATTGTATTCATATTATTTTAAATTTTAATTAAGTTTATTATTTGCATACTTTTTAAATTTTTATTAAGTATATTATATGCATATTTGTTTAATTTTAATTAAGTTTATTGTACTTGTACTTGTCTTATTTTAATTAATTAATTAAGTTTATTATATGCATACTTGTTTAATTTTTATTAAGTTTATTATATGCACACTTATTTAATTAAGTTTAGTATCTACATACTTGTTTAAATTAAAATATATATTTAATTTCTTATAAAATTTTCATAAAGTTCACATCAAGTCCGAAACTTGCTTACACATTAGAGCATGTTTAATGGGAGTTTACAGCACAACAAACAACCCTACTGGATGGGTTTGTCATATGACAAACCCATAAAATATAGACCAACCACTTTTTAATACATCAATTTATCAAAACCCATCACTTCAGTTGTTAATCGCAAGACAAACCCTCCCCAATACTATAAATAGACCAACGCCCCATTGGTTTAAGGACACAATTTTGACACTAAAAAACCTTATTCCCTCCCATACATGTAATCTTCAAGCCTTCTTCGGAAGCACACTTGATACCATTTATTTTCGCAAGAGTTTCGGATCTGATCTTGGCACCCGGAGTGCCACCTTTTAGAGTCAGACTGATGGAAATATTTCAAAGATGAAAAGAAATTACACACCGGAGGATTATCTACAATACTTTATTTCTCTATTATTTATATTATATCGACGGAGAGGTTATCATTTAAAACTTCTTTTTAAATTAAGTTATATATATGCGTGCTTGTTTTTATATATATGCGTACCTGTTTTATCTTAATTGTTTAACTTAAATAGATATAGACTTTTTATATCTATTGTTCTGTCCCATTTCTAATCGGATAAACTTATTGCCAAGTTATCGATATTCTATCGTTTTCAAACAAAATTTATTTTCAAAACCCTGATAAAAATTATTTGTAAAATTATAAAAAGTAAGGTTATTATCGTCCGGATAAAACCAAGTTTTCAAAATCCGAACTAATAAAATTTACTTAGGAATTAAACTGATATATATTCCATCTTCTATATAGACTGTAATGTATCTGATATACTTTCTTCAGGAGTTCAATTCCATGTCAAATCAATTCCAATAAAGATCCGATATTTTATGAATTAACTAAATAAAATAATTGATATTATTATTTGAGAAAATAATACTGAATCAATCTCAAGATTTCAAAATAGATAAGATAAACTTTGTCACTAGTAATCAGATTTTGACAAAACCAAAACACCGAATCATGGAATATAAGGTTTTCATCCATTTCACCGTTTTTTCCCAAAATTAGGTTTTCATATGATAATTTTTAAAAGAAGTAGAATATCAGTAAAAGCTTCAAAGTTTTCTAACATAAAATAAACATGCAAAGACCGCTAGAGATTGAAAAGGCAAAACGGGTGCTTAACACCTTTCCAATCCGTAATATTGTTCCTGAACCTTATAGAATCCTATTTTCGTAGATAAACGTATAAGGAAAAGACTTAATTATAGCCTTTTCCTTTACACCACGTTTTTGTTCATTTTCTCGTAAAACGTATAGGCGACTCTGAATGAACCTTTTTGCATCTAGAAGATGATAGATGGACACATGATATGAGTTATTACCATATAGAAGCGAATGAAATAATGGAATTTCTTCCAACGTTTCAAACCCCCAAATCAGAGGTTGAGACCTAGAGGTTGCATTTGCGGATTCTCACAGCTACCCCATTCAAAATATTTAATAAAGATAATGATGATAAAAAGATAATTGAACAAAATAATTATACTAACTAATGTATAACAACAATATGTAAATAGTTAAATAAAATTAAGACTAAGTTAGATAATAAAGTTGAGAATCCTAGGAAAAATCAAGAAAAACTATTAATTAAATTACTAGAATCAAGGAAATGATTAGGCTTGCCTAATAAAGATAAAGAAGTAACTAAACAATTAGACAAGTTATTTAAAAAATTGGAAGCTGTTAAAGAAGAGTCAAGAACTAGTGATATTAAAACAATAATAACTATAAATAAAAACACTAGTAATAATAATGACAACACCACGTATAGTGATTCCACTATACGAGAAAGTCCCCCTGATAGAGTTAACACATTAATATTTACCATAGTAAAACATTTAATAGGAACACTTAATAACATAACAAAAATAATTCATGATCAGTTAAGTAATCTCACTTGTTCCACAATAAGCCATTTTAGGCAGTACAAAGATTTATTTACTTCTAGAGTCATGATTATAGATGAAAGTAACAAGCCATTTTGGAAAGAAAATTTTGTTAACAGACTACCCAGTTTATTTCCCATAAAATTTGAGAATAATTAAGTAAAGATTTAGGATTCATATATTACGATAATATCACATATAGAGATATCATCAGTCATATTCATAAAACAAGTCTTAAAAATGTGTATAGAATTTAAGATTAGTAAACAAGCTAACAAAGATAAAAATAAAGAAAAATATGAATTAAGAACATTTTGTGAGCAATACAAATTACCCCCCAATTACTCCTTCAAAAAGGAAGCATGAACATAATAAGAAAGAAAAATACCATAAAAAAATACAAATATAAAAGAAGAGGTAATACACATGATGATTATTACAAAAAACAGTCATCTAATAAAATGAAGAATAATTTTAAAAGTAGCTATAAATAAAATAAAAGCAATGTCATTTGTCACAATTGTGGTAAAAGAGGATATCACAAAAATGAGCGCAGAGTGTATGAATGGAATATTGATAGACTTAGTGAGCAAGAATTACTTAATAAATTAAATCATATATCAATGATTATTAATAATTATGTAAATGCATTCAATGATTTGGGATAATCCGAAATTTTCGAACTATTAACTTCAGGATTCACGGGAATTCCTAGATTTTGGTGTGAGAAACATCTTATTAAAGAAATCAGGGATTCGATAATACATGTAGTCTACGGAGAAAATGATGGCAACTTTATATTCGATGAAGATATTGGCCTATCTCCCCTTGATGGAGTTAACGCATTAATATTTCTCATAGTAAAATGTTTTATAGGAACACTTAATAATAAGAATTGCATTCAATAATTAAAGAGCTATATTATCGTAATCAAATGGAAGTTGACTACTTATTGAACTATCCAGTTGAACATAAAAAGAGTTCGGAGATTTTAACTGGAACATAGATAATTGATAAAGTCACAAAAAATAATCAAAAAGACAAAGTTAAGGATGATAGTTTTGCTATGGAGCATGTTTCTCAAAAAGAAGTCATCAAAGCGATAATGACACTAAATAATTTCTCTTACAATGTGATAATGGCACATCGGGCATGTTTAGGGCATTACAGAAAGTTATGTATTAAAATCGGGTAAATATAAATTTCAGCAAAAAGAAGACAACATTATACTCATATTTTGATAAGGCCTGATAATATGCCTAAAAATGTGAATTATTAATTTATGTAACCGATTGATTTAAGGGGCTTATAAAAAATATTATCTTATAAATTTAATTAGCAAAACTATTAATTTAGCTCTTGGGCTTGAGTCAGGACTCGAAAAATTTATTAATTTAGCGAAATTATTATTTTATCGAGTTTTTACTGTATATCTCAATTATCTCTAAAGTACTAGAATATTAAAGAGCTCCCAATCCATATAATAATTGACAATTGTTGTTGAATTTAAAAAATGTATAAAAGATAAAAAATTGTGTGGTTAATATTTTAGATACTTTTTAAATAATTGATAATACTTTTAGCACGGAATACAATCTAGTATCTTATACGAAAACATAATAATTTGTCACTCATATATTAATTAGTAACAAACTTTGTGTAAATTAAATTCTATTCTTGACGGACTCATTTTATTAATCAATAGTTTGAGTACACGGGATGGAAACATAAGCCTACATATATGTGTGAATGTGAGAGAGATTGAGACTTTGCCCAACAATTGAAGCAATCCTTCTATTACTTTTTGCTGAGCTGCAAAGCTTGTGATTTTGCTTGCCCTTTTTCTGTGGAAGAATAGCCACGTTAGGTGTCATGTGGATTCTCATCTTTGCTCAAAATTAATTAAAGCAAATACATACATACATATATATATATATATATATATATGTAGGAACAATTTGACACAAAAGCACGTTCATGTTATTTGATCCGGCATATATCTGGGCCAGATTGGGAAGCTCCAAAAAGAACAAAGAGAAAAAAGAAGAAAGGATGATCACTTGTTACGTTTAGAAATAACATGAATTTTGGTGACTCCCTTTAACAAAAGTTTCAGAAACAGAATCCATATTGCAACATTCACTTCACTCAAACTATCTATTTACAGAAATAAA
The DNA here is from genome assembly GCA_021464415.1 of Lonicera japonica. Taxonomy (NCBI): domain Eukaryota; kingdom Viridiplantae; phylum Streptophyta; class Magnoliopsida; order Dipsacales; family Caprifoliaceae; genus Lonicera; species Lonicera japonica. The sequence continues at coordinate 61,299,773 of CM038468.1, read as the reverse complement.
GTAGTAGTAGGAATAACAACATAAAAAGGAAAAAAAGGGTAAAACAAAAAAAAGGTTAAAGACAATATTCCCTAAATGTTAAGAAGTATAATAAAAAGATGAGCAATTGTTAGTGTTTTAATACATGATACTAAGAGTGTCACCTGATTCTGTTTCTACCAAAATTGACTAAATTAATTCGAAGAAAAATGATTTCGCTATCGCATTTGAAGTACTGAAACCGAAAAGATTTAGTGTGGTTTTGGTAATACTTGTATAAAAAATAAAATATCAATTTACCATACCAAAAAGTATAATACGCTATAGTAACTAACCAAGAATACCGAAAACACTAATTCCAAAAGTAGAGAAAATACATAATACTAAAATTATCGAATAGTTATATAAAAAGATGTCGAAGATAGCCAATACCCCAAAATATCTAGGACTTTAATACTTACAAATTACTAGTTTTTTAAATAAGATTTTATACTTATATTATTGAGTGATCTTGACCACTCATTCATTTTTAATTGTAATTGTTCGCACAATTATTACTTGAATTCTTACAAATTGCAATCTAAAATTTAGTTTCCATTCTAAAACTCTCTCGGTTATCGAAAATGAAAATTAATTGATAATATTTGTTAACTTTTACGCTAATAATAACGTTACCAAAACTAGAATTACCAAAAACCGAAATTTATCGAATATAGCAAAACTGAGTTGTTTAGTATTAGTTTTTAATTTAAAATGGGTGGTGATATTGGCACCCCCAAAATCTCTTAAAAACACTCCCACTTTTCATTCGGTCCTTAACAACCGAATAACGTATACGTTATTCGGTTGTGAAAGACCAAATCTAAACTTGCAAAAATTTGGAAAAACTTAAAAATTCCTTATTCGGTTGTCAAGAACCGAATATATAGACCTATATTCGGTCCTCAACAACCGAATAATTGACACTTTACTCGGTTGCGAATGACCGAATTAAAGTGGGAGTGTTACCAAGTGATTTTGGGGGTGCCAATATCACCACCCTTTAAAATACGGATCAATAAACTGATAAAATTAGTATTGAAATTCTTATTTCAGTTTTAATATTAATAAAGACCATTTATTAACCCCGTTAAGGGAGAGGTGCATGGTTGAATTGCCTTTATCATTTAACTACCTCTTTTTTGTTATATCAAATTTTGTGTTTATCCGTGCAATACGATGTGTATTGATCACTTGTATACTTTGGTAAAAGAAAAAAATAAAAATAAAAACGCCGTAGATAATAATATGGAACAAAGTTTGAAGGGCTAAAGTTGGGCTTGAAGAGGATATGTGGGTGTCCAACTTTGCTCAATCCCGTACGCAGGTCTAATTTAGAAGCTCAAGTTTATGAGAATACGGACTTCATTTTGGGCCTCAATATAGACCGTATCACTCAGCAAAATCGACCTAAGGAGAAAAGCAAATATTTTGGAAGCGTTTTGCTATTTATGCACGCTTTTTTACTTTATTCCACTCTAAATTAAAAAAAAAATTGCTATTTCCTCAATACTTTTCATACTTTATCTTTTTTAGTTACATCATACTTTATCAAACGTAAGAAATGAAACTTGACATGAACTTTAATTTCTCAATCCCATAAACAGGATAATTAATTTCCCTTTTGTAAACCAAACGAGACCTTACTCTTTTGACATGGGCGGAGTAAATACTCATACATGGTGATGGAAGCACAAAATGCAGGTGCTCAAAACAACCGCCACCATTTGTGGTGAAGCTTGGATCGTTTGAAGAATTGAAAGGGGAGAATGATCTGAGCGTAAGAGAAAGATGAGAGAAAAAATTTAGAGAGACAAGATGAGATCAATTGGTGTGGTGCTCATGGAGTGCTACTGTACTAAAGAATAAGATTAGTTAGTGGGATGCACTAAGAAGGTGAGTGTTTACAAGTTATTTGGTGTGTAAATAACAACATCTATACGATGACAAAGTCAATCATACCTTGCAAAATCAATACATCTAATTTAAACCAATGACTGTTATTATAAAAGTGTCTATTAGCTATTCGATCAAACTTAATCTTTTGACTTAAAATGTACGTATCAGAAATTTATTAGTACCACGTTAATCATAATCAATGTAACACACGGGTTAGAGTGTGCCCTGAACTATTTATACATTATATTTTAATGTAAAATTACATTTGATTGCCTAGACTATTATAATTTTCCTTAACGTTGAGGGGTATTCAATTCCTCACCTTCCAGTCTGAGAAAGCACACAATTGATAATGTGCACTCAAGTCTTAAAGAGTGAACTATAACCTCGTGTTATTTTGTTGCCATTATCTCTGTAATCTAATAAATTAATTTTGATAGACATAGGGCCCGTTTGGTTGTCCTTTAAATTGCGAATTAGATAATTTACAATTAGGTAATTTACAAAATTTTCATTTATTAGTGTTTGGTTGTGTAAATTGAACAATTGTAAATATGATAATTCAAGTTGATTCACAAAAACTCAAATTAAGTCATTTCAAGTAAAACTTGAAATTGCCTAATTCTAGAATTAGATAATTTATTACAACTCTATTTTTTGAGAAGATCTAGTTTTTACCCGTGATGTTGATGCATCTAGATAAAATTTTAAATAACATAGAATAATAGAGAACATGTTTTTATTCTAACAATCGAAATTTCTCATTTAAGTTTTCCAAACACTACTTGAATTAAAATTGAATTATTTATAAATGAGCAAATTCACAATTCTCCAATCGAAAATTAACTAATTCTAAAATTAGATAATTTACGCAACCAAACGAGCCCATAATAAATCACTTTAGTTCATCAACCTACCACGTAAAATATATCACAAGTTCACAACCAGAAAAGGATCGATCTCTTCAACCATAGGCATCATTTTACCAGCTTCCTTTGTCACATAAGTAATGTATATATATATTATATTTATTTTATATTATAAAAGCAAGCTTCAACTTGCAGTGACACAGCTTCAACCTTCAAGAATTAAATTGCCAACTTTTAACAAACTAACTCGCTTCCTAACCACTGAACTATCTTTATCTTTTGTGATATTACTCCTTAAATTAAGTACATGCATACAAATAATATACGCATCACATGTACAAGTGGTCTATTATGTATATATTCAAAGGTGCAACTAGCCACCAACACTTTATAAACTATAGCTTTTTCCTATTTACACCATTATCTATCCAGTAAATTAATTAAATCCATATAGGCAATCCAATAGCACTGTACACTATAACATTCTTTAATAATTTTCAATTTTACCCTTTCAAACTTTTATTTTACAAAGAGATTGACACTAAAGCATAAGTAATGGGATTTGAACTATTTGCACCATTATTTAACAAGTAAATTAAATCTACCTAGCCAAAGGTACAACCATCCAATACCACTGCACAATATAACATTCTCTAATAATTTCCTACTTTACCCTTGCAAACTTTTATTTTACAAAAAGATTTACAATTTTACCTTTGCAAACTTTTATTTCACAAAAAGATTTACACTATGGCATGGATAAGTAAAATTAAATCTATATAGCCAAAGGTACAACCATCCAATACCATGCACACTATAACATTTTCTAATAATTTCCAACTTTACCCCAGCAAACTTTTATTTACAAAAAGATTTTCAATTTTTCTGTCGCAAACTTTTATTTCACAAAAAAATGTATGCTGTGATATAAGTAAAGTGATTTGAACTCTCGGGCTTTGTGAGAATAACGAAGTTCTTAAGTGTTGGACTATGTATCATTTTTTTTATATTTTTTTCTTTAAATTATATATATGTTAATAGTGTGCTTAAAATCTAGTATATATATATAGTTTATTTCTAGTACGGATCAATCCTTAATCTTTAAGGATTGATGTTTTTATGACGGTTTTTCGTTATTAAAATATTTATAGGGTAATTTTTATAACGCAAAGTTGTCATAAAAATAACCGATCTATACGAACTGATCCGCACCTAATTTTCTGTGCGTATATATATATTAGATTTGTGTGGTCACTTCCAAACAATAACATGCATATATATTTATCTAATTCCCCCGAAACTCTCTCCATGTCAGCATCATATATATATATATAAGCATTAAATCGCATCCACACAATCCGACAAACAAGGCGCAGACAATTTGGTCAGACCATCTCCATTGCAATGTCTAAATGGCCAAATTTGGCTTTTTTATTGTTTTATTGGGTAAGGTAAAAAGGTAAAAGTGAAGCCAAAAGTGTAAACCAAAGCCAAAATTGGCTCCCGACAATATTTTAGCTCGGACGATTGATCAAACGACGGGGCAGAGTGGAAGCCTCTCACGATACATCATGTGTCGTGAGAAGAAAAATAATGCTTGGCCGATCAATGATGTGTCGTGCGACACATCATTGAAAATCCCTTGGACGATGCATTATTAATCGTGGTATACATTCGGACGATTCAAGAAAAGAAAAAAAAAAAAAAATAATGCCTGCCACGACACATCATGTGTCGTGGCTATCAAAACCGTGAGACGATGCACCATGTGTCGTGCGACAGCTTCCTATTATGCCCCGACATATGATAAATCGTCCGAGTTAAATTTACCATCTCTTGCGCTGCGCCTCTCTGTTTTCAAATAGTAAAAATATACCATTTTAGCATACCTTTTTAGCTTTCCCATTAAAGATGGTCTCAGGACGCATTAAATTCTCCATCATCATTTCATACATTTCATTGCACGCAAGTACGAACACACTGGCCACCACCGGCTTAGTGCTGTTTGCTACTTAAGGTGCAGAATTTGGGATCTCCAGTGGTTTTGCAGAAGGGATTTGTTAGTGCTGCGGCACCATTGAAGGACAAGAGAAGGGTGACTTGATTTCTCACGAGTTTTCCGGTCTAGCTTTCGCGCACCATTGAAAATATAGCTCTTAACTTGGAATGTCTAAGAGGAAGTATGACTAAGAAAGTGAATATAATTCTACTCTTTTTATCTGCGATTCACTAAATGACCAACATATTTACCAAAAAAATAGAATACTTAGTTTAGAAAGTACATTATGTTTTACTTAAATAATAAAGAAAATTAACTCGCACTAGTCAGCAATATGGTTTATTAGGGGTGTAAATGGATATTCGCAAATTCGAATTCGTTATGTATTGGAATATGTATTTTGTGGATATTTATATGAAAGGATATTCGGAAAAGAGTATTTAGATAATATTTATAAATATATGAGAAAATGGATAAGGATATAGATAATAATAGTATTCGACATGGATAATCCGTATCTAAGGTGGATTATCTATATTTACGTATATTCGTATCCGCTATAATTTAGTATATATTATATATATACTTATTTTTTTAAAAAAATAAATTTGAACAAGATTTAATATGGCGTGCACAAGCTAGTCCCAATTTACCAAAAAAAATTAAACTAAATTAAAAAAAAAACCTATAAAAAAGGAAAAGAAAGAGAAAGACTATTTAGAACATATGTGATTAGTTAAGATGAAAGGTTCAAAACCATATCAAATTTAAAATTGTAATGATTTTTAACTTTGATTTGTCATTTTGTTATGTATGGTTATATTATAATTTTAATATAAATCTTATTGGGTCATACAAAATAAATAAAATAAATTCATTAGTTGAATTAAAAGTTTGACATAAAACGTTAATCATTATTTCGATACATTTTGCAATATTTCATTATATTTCTCGAGTTACAACTTGTAAAATGTGTCATTTTAATTGAAAGATTATGTTGTTAAATATATTTTTAAGATTTAGCTAATTTTTAAGTTAACAAAACATAGGCAACGTGTATGTAGTTATATAAAAAAATGGATAGGGATATTATTTGAATCTAAGATATCCAATAAGATAAAGATAATAATAATGTGTTATCCGATTCGTACCTGATCCATTTACACCCATAAGGTTTATAATCATATTATAGAAACTTAACACAGTCAAATATAGTCCCCAAACATTAGAAAACGAATGAGATTATTATCATTTAGTACTAAAAGCTGAAATGATGTCTTCGACACTAAAGTTAAAATCCATGTGCCAACACTTCTGGGAATCTACAACATGTTTTTAAGTCTTACTACTAAGGAACAATGCTTTAGGCTTTTACATATAGTTCACCAAACATGATTTTTAATTTTTTTATACCAAATGTGTCCGAGCCAACTTTCACCACTTTGACTAATCCTCCTTCACAGCTTAGACCACACTCGTTGCTAGCCACATAATATTTTTGTAGCCATCGAGGTTCAACATGGCTAGCTCTCAGTCGATTAATGCTTAATTCTCGCTTTATATTCAAATAGCTTGTAGTTATTTTATGTTATTCATGTGTGATTCATTGTTCATCATTAAGAATATGATTTTCCAGAATTTTCAGGGTTTTAATCGATTTTACTTAATTTTTGTCGGTTTTGAGCTTGTTTATTATTTTAGCCGTAAAATCTTCATTTCTAATCGGAATTGAGAAATTCCAAAGTAAGAAAGTTTTCAAATTTGATTTTTTACATTATTAGGTATTTGTCTACTATTTTTCATGATTTCTAAGCTTATTTTCATATTTTTTTTTATTATGGCTAGCTAAATCGTTAGATAGGGGCCCGTAGTGAAAAATGTGTAATTAATCTTTGAATGTAATCCAATTTAAGTTTGAATCTAATTTTTTCATTGGTTATAGATCACCTTCTAAATGTATGAGTATTTTCTTATCTTTGCATGTGTTAAAAAGATGTTTCCATAAGTTAGTTCAGAAATTTCATTTGATTAAGAACCGTAAAACGCCGATTCACGGATTTTTGCACAAAAATCCTAACGTGGCTGATTTGAGGACATTATTTATCTTCTAATTAGTTGGGTTAGCTTTTTAAGTGAATTAACTGATTTGGCGCTGTTTTGGTATTTATTCATGTAAATGCCGAAAAAGTGCTAGTTTTGACTTTTGGCATTCTTTTAAGACGAATTTGCTTTAAATCACATTCAAACCTATTCAAACCTTATAGGAGTGTTAAACTAATAATTTTTGAGAAGTTTAGTCAACTTGGAATGTTTTTGTCACGCACTAGCAATACTATGTTTCAAATTACACTTTTTCAATGTCAAAAAGCTTCACTGTCGAATTCTATTACTCAAAACTAGTCTATATAGTCTTTGTCACACATGGGCTATCATATACTTGTAGTAGCAATATAATTAAATGGTTGGAGAGTCTAGGAGCTGAACTTTTAAAAAAAACCTTGTTTAAACTTAGATTTGGATTACCCGATTAAACTAGTTTCGTGATCCCTAACTATGGATACCCATAACGTTTGTTTCTAGTTAATTTAAGTTCATTTAATATTCTGATTTATTTAGTTAGTTCGCTATTTTATTTATTTTTAGTTTATTTGCATATTCCCTTAGTGCATTTAGGAAGCCTTTTAAGTAGATAACTTGCGCTTGTGGATTCCATTTACTTTTGCACCCTAGGTATAGATTTGCCTTTAGTTTTAGTTTGGCTAGTTAATAGTTTTAATTTAGTTTCATTTCCATTCTTATTTCCCCGATTTTATCATCTTTTCTTTTCCCTTCTTCCATCTGAGAGAGATACCTAGAAGAAATAGATTCCTTATTTTTCCTGTGATTCGACCTTGGACTTCTCTAAGTATACTATAACTTGACCGTCTACACTTGGGTGTAATACTTCGCATTTTTTGCGCGTTGTCAATAAGCTGAAAAACTGAGAAGCACTACGCCAAGCCAACCACTGTTGGATTATTTGATCAAGGGATTGACGGAACTATTGCATAAATTATGATGATGCAATTGTTGTAAGTCATCGAATCCATAATTCTATTTCGTTCATAGTGAAGCATTGTCGGTTAGTCCTGATAATTAGTCTTACGAAAGTAGGGATACCTCGTTACTTCTTAGTGTTATGGATTGCTTTATATGATTGTTTACTTGATATAAATTGTTAAAAAATACAACGCATGATTTCGATAGTAAAACTGAGTAGACTTAGGGTTTTGATTTCCCTTATGACATATTAAATTATTTTTAATAAAACCCTAAAATAAATTTAGGCAGCACGATCCGTATATTCCATATGCATATAAAAAATCAACAAAAAAAATGGTGACTACGGTGAAACAGATCATTGAAACATAGGCTTTGTAGTTTATTAGAGCCATTTGTAATATAATTTTCTTTTTTTTTTTGTTTGGTCTCTATATTTATATGCCTATATGAGATCACAAAGGAAGCGCTTTGATCTTAAATAATGGCTCTACATTTTCTTTCTGATGTAAGGTTTTTTCACCACCTTGACATGTCACAGTAACACAATTGACTAAGCTTAATGGAGTGATCAATGTGGCAAAGAAGAACCACGAGAGTGAAGTATTGTTTTGGGTCAAACTGCCCAACTCAAGAGTCTAAATCAGTCAGGCCTAAGTAATCACTTTGTTATAAATCAGCCAGGCCTAAGTGATCAGTTTGGCTTGAATCAGTCAGGCCTAAGTAATTGTTTTGGCTTAAGAATCAGCCCATTCACTTGAGGATCAAACTAATTAACCCCTCTCTAACAAGACTCAAGAATATGTACAAAAGGTGAATTTCACCATCCATACCATAAAGGACATTGTATCAATATATATTGGTGCGCACCTCTCTCCTATGTGGCGTAACAACCTTGTATAAAGAAGGTGTCTCATTGGCTCACAGAGCATATACCATGCTCACCACTCTTCTCCTCACTGTTATACTATAGTCCCATTTACTTACTTTTATACTGTTGTCCCCTTTATGTTTTATATAAATAGAGGGGTAAGCCTCATCCTCAAGCAAGCAATCTTTAGCCTATAAAACTCTATTGTAAAGAGAGAAAGCATTCTTCTTCCTTAGAAATAATAGCTGCAGAAAGAATAAACATACGTAAATGTCATCCATGGCCACCATGTACTCACCAAATATAATATAGTTGAACTCCATATTTTTCATTTGTGGACGTAGTCATCTCCTTAAGGTGAATCACACATGAATATTTGCCTCCTTTTTACATTCTGCATATTTCATCTTTATCTTTTTTTACTATTCCTGGCTACGTGTATGTGTTCTTTGATGATTACTCATTCCTTTTATGCCAGCATGGAGCACATCCATTTTTAGGCATCATCACTTGCAATCCATGTTTAGCAACCATAAACACTAATTTGATCACATTCTCCATGATTTTAAACAAAGAGGGGGCGAAAAAATAAACATTCAACAATCTAAAATAAATAACAAGTTCAAAGTAAATCTTAGTATCAAAACTACTAATCTTACTTATGTTTAAGTTTTTATTATTGAAGTATATTACATTCTTAAAAGAATAAATGTAAGAGTTACTAGTTACATTATTTGAACTTTGTTCATAAAAAGTTTACTCTTGACATTAACGACCAAATCATATTTAAAAAAATTTTAAGTATATCTTCTCAAATTATATATTAAAATAGCACACATATCACACACGCAAATAAATTAATATCAAATATAAGTTAAAAAATCCAAAAATTTCGGGGGGGGGGGGGGGGGGTGGTCTTGCGTGTACATAGGTCTGCCCATGTATTTGGTGATGTTATATAAAGAAATAAATAACCATATATAGCAAAATTTTGTCTTGGGGCCTTTTGTATATTCTTGTATAGGTATATCAATAAATTTACAAATATATGTATATATATTATAGTTGTGATACTTGAAATTTATTTTAAAAATATAGAATAAATGATTTTTTTTTAAATTCATCGTAATTAATCAACAATCACAAATACTTAAAAACTCATGTTAGATTATTGAAAAAATAAATAAACAACTAATAAAAAAATGAGTAAACAACTCAAATGGCCACTAAACTTTCAAACTAGTATCATTTTGGCCATTAAACTTTAAAACGAACCGCTTTGGTCATCTAACATTGAAGTGAGTACCACTTTGACCATTCCATCCAATTTGACTGTTAAATTTGATACATTTGCATTGCACATGACTTCGTGCAAGGCCATTTTGGTCATATTGCAACAAAACAACATTTTCCTCTTATAATTTTTGCCAAAATGAAACACAAACAGTGTATAAAACAAATCAATATTTTTAAACAAATAGCACAACTAGGGCTATTTTACAACCAAAATGATCAAAATACGCTTAAATAAAGTCATGTGTCTTCCTCATGGTTTCATTCCATTCAATTTAAGAGTCAAATTGAAGTTTGATAGCCAAAATGGAACTTACTCCTAAGTTGGATGGCTAAAGTAGTTCGTTTTAAAGTTTGGTGGCCAAAGCGGTACTGGATAAAAAGTTTAATGGCCATTTGGGCAGTTTACTCTAAAAAATTGATTTTTTTTTTAAAAGTCAAGTAATTAACAGAGTAAAATTATATTGATTTTTGGTATGTAGAATCATAATCAATTCTTAATATTTGAAAATATAAAAGAATTGTGAAGTTTTTCAAGGCAACATATGGTGAGACGAATCGTTGATTCTAGTTGTTACCATAATCTAAAAGAAAATGAAAGATGGATTGAGATATTAAATAAAAAGAATCAAAAAATATGTTTGTGCGTTGGTTTAAAACTTGTGAATATAGAGGAACGCATAAAATGCTACGTTAATAAAGATTTCGCCAAAGAAAATAAACTAGCGAAAGACCACATTGAAAAACACCTAATTTAATGCTAATTTTTTATTCGTTAGAGTGGTTGCATGTACTTTAAATTTGTCAAAGTTTAAGGATCAATATTAAATAGTGATTGAGCTTAAATATATTTAAAAAAAATTTTGCTACCCATAAGAATTGAACTCAAAACTAGTGGAAACAAAAACTCTTAATTTCAACCAACTAGCCAAATACCATATTTTCTCGCAAAATGATTTTAAACTATTAACAAGGGGCTTAGAAAAGTTGGGGGTCACTTATGCCCAGGGCAGATCCTAATTAATCCTTATAAAACAACGAATTACGTATCATCGGACCGAAGGAATGGGATGGTAATAGTTGCTATTAAAACTCTGTAGCTTCGATAATAGTCTTGCCATTAATAATAAACTAATGGTCATTTTTGTTTTTACTTTTTATTGTTATTAGGAGAATTTATGGATTTATTAAAATATACATAAATACTAAAAAATCCATATATTAAAATATGTCAGAATCTATACAGAATTAAAATAATTCACGAATCTAGCAAAATTCATAGATTGTAAAAAGTTAATGACAATCTTTTAAAATCTGAATTTAAAAGATAGTGAAGTCAATGAGAAAAGAGGATTATGCTGACCATTTTTTAAGAAGGGTTAACAAATTTAGATTTGAATTTTGTGTGAAACAGTGGGTTTAACTTTAACCCCAAAATTAGGTTTTGTTTACAAGAAGTTTTTAAATTAGGTTTTCTTTACATGAAATTTTGAATTTGTGCTCCATGTTACTGTAAAAAGTTATAGGGTGCTGGTAAAAGCACCCTGATATTTCAATTTAAACACAATTTTTATAAAAAAAAGGGTAATTTATATAGTTAGTATATGTGTTTTGAAGGCACCCTAGTATCTCAATTCAACCCATGACTTTTTTTTTCTTTCATCGTTGCGTCTCTTTTTTGTCATCTTTTTGTTTCATCGTTCTCTTTTTTATAAAAAAAAAGGTAATTTATATAATTAAGATATGTGTTTTGATGGACCTACCTTTGAGCTAGCTCCTGACGTCTTTTTTTTTTAATCTGATGGAAGAACTCTCCACTCTTTTGTAAAAAAGAGGTTTTGTACCTTCACAGTGCTTTGGTTAAAGAAGAATAAGCAGAGGTGAAACTTGTTTAATGCTCATGATTAGTGAAAACAATATATATCTAACAAAAAACAAGACATAGCCTACGCCTGCATGCTTACTTTGTTGTCATTATCATTGGTCTTGTCGACATCAATATTACAATTGCAGTGAAACTTTCCTTCATGTTTATTCTTAGTTAAGCCGGGAGACTTGTCGGCATTAAAACTAGGACACATGTGCTTTTGGCATTCAAATGCAGTTTCAAATAGGAAATCGAATCCATATCTGGACCATTGCCATATCCTCACATTCAAGATTGGCATCTGCACTCCAAGGCCTAATTATCAATGGCTTACTACCAAACTACCATGGCCCCTGCCTCTATGACATATACAGTGGACTCCACATTCTTAAATTCCATCACGGGGACCCATGTTTTCAGAAAATATATCTTAACCTCACCATAGTTAATTCAGTTTCTTAAGTATGTATTTATTATTAAGGTGCCTAAACTATATGTGTGCTCTTACAAATTTAAAATTAAAATATGGGTGCCTAAAAAATGAGTGTTTAAATTGAATTTGTAGGGTGCTTTTACTAGCACCCAAAGTTATATTGTACAAAAAAAAACAAAATTGTGTTATAATAATTATTGCTTTGTATAAAAATAATTTATTTTTCTATCTTGGGAACTAGTATCTTGCATTTTTATATTGATTGAGTGGTACCATAATCTCAGGGTTATTTTTCAATTGGTTTTCTCAAGTTAAGAGAATTAACTTATTATAAGAAAGTTAATGTTACCGAAAGGGCAGTATCAGTTTTGTTATGAATATTTCTTTACAGATGATAACGTTTTGGGCATAGTGTTGAAGGTAAATGCATTAAGTTTTGTTATGAATAATTCTTTGAAGATGAGAAAGTTTTGGGTGTAGTTAAAGGTGTAAACAGATGGGATACGGATCAAATATCACACTATCTATAATCATTATCCTTATTTAAATAGGCTATCCAAATCCTTATTCGATCCCTTCGAATAGTAGATTTAACTATTCTTATCCTTATTCTATCGGATTTCTCAAATTCGGATAATTACTATATCCATTTTTTTATATAATTTTAGATATTTTGTTAAATAATATAATTTTACCTTTGCCCTCACTTTTGCATGAAGGAAAAAGGCAAAAAAGGTCAATTTTATATCGTTGGTCATTTTTACATGAAATTCTCGACCACTCAAAATTGACTATCTCTTTATGGAGCGGTTATTCCATATGCAATGTCGATGATCTAGAGAATAGGGTTATGCACCGGGTAAACATGATATCAGATTAGCCGGCACGTCTTTCCTGAACAACTATGCTATATTTTTCCTTTTTTATTGTACTTCCGTTCCCATGTTTTGTTAGTGCAAAAATTTAAAGCAATCTGAAAAATATATTTAACTATTTGATTTATTAATTAGGACGAAATCTTTTACAAGTTATAACTCGAGAAGTAAAACGAAGCATTTCAAAACTTGTTAAAATAAAATGTTATATTTTATAATAAATTTTGACATGATATAATTTAATAAGATTCATATTAGATTATAAGATAACCACCATATAAATATAAATAATAAATTCAAATTGAAAATCATTACCATTTAAATTTAATATGTTCTCAAATCTTTCATTCTAAAAATCACACACACACACACACATATATATATATATATTGTAAATACAACTTATGTCTTTCTTTTTCTTTTTTATTCTTTTCCAAGCCTTTTTTGTGGTTTAGTTTAAAAGACTTTGTGAATTTGGGCAGTTTATGAACACTAAACTAAACATGGCCGATTTTTGTAAGGGTGAAAGAATCTCTCTTTATAGCCTAGCTATATATATATATATATATGATATATACATAACATATACCAAATTATAGTGGATACGAATATCTAGTAAAACGGATATCCACAGATATTGATAATCCATCTCGGATACGGATTATCCAAGTTGAAACTATCATTATCCATTTCTTGGATATTTAAAAACATTATCCAAATCCTCTTTTTCGAATATCCATTCGAATAAGTATCTACAAAATTCGAATTCGAATACAGATTTTCGGATATCCATTTACACCCCTAGGTGTAGTGTTGAAGGTGAGAAAGTTTTGGATGTTAGGCTAAAATTAAAAATTATTTCGTTAATGTTTAACTAGCTAGTTGAAACAATGTGTGTCTCATTATACTTCAAAACAAATTTTTTTTTCATTATCTCTTCCTTTATCTCTCAAAGTAATTTCTCTTTTTGTTCATCATCGGTATCTCTTCTTTGTTATACTTACTATATAATTAACAAACTCGACCACCTTTTTCTTTTATATTTGCATAAACTAATTTAAAAGAAAGTTACTTAAAAACCAAAGCTTCTATTTGTGATTGAGATCCAATATATCTCTTCTTTTACCTCTAAAAACAATGTCTCTTTTTGTTCATCATCAGTATTTCTTCTTTGCTATACTTACTATTAAGATTAGCAGCTCGACCACTTTTTACTTTTATATTTGCATAAACTAATTTTAAAAAAAGTTAGTTAAAAACCAAAACTTGTATTTGTGATTGAATTAGCTTCTACATCGAAAAACAATGTAACTAGTTTACAAATGACTCTCTAACCTATTTATAATAAATCACGATATTGACAGATAGTAGAAATCAAATCTAATCAATGGTTAAATTAATAATATAAAGGGTTCTTACACCTTCCATTATATCTATACTATTCTAGAATGTTACATATAATTCTAATTAATATATCTACATGTATAGTTTCCAAGTTTTCTCTTGATGATTATGTGTATAGTTTTTGTCAGCCGAGTTAAGTACATTTATGGTCACAAATCTCTCAAATGATATTTAAATAATTGTACAAATTTAAATAGTATTATGACAAGGATATTGTTTTACTTACAGTGGTATACCATTCAAATAATATAGGATAAGATATTTTTAAAGAAAGCGAAATTTGATTTAAATCAAATATTTGTATCTAGACAATCGCTACTCAATTTTACTAAATTTTGTAAGCCACATAATTTATTTCGTAGCCAAGATTATAACGAGAAAGTTCTAGATCTCCAAATAATTTAGTTTTTGGCATGCATATTCTACCTATAATACTTATTTGATCCAATAGTTAGATTGACGAATGATGAATTTGAAAAAAAGATATTAGTGAGTCTAAAACAAAAACTTCATTTCATTGTGCTCGTGTATGTTGAAGATGTCCTATATAGCAAATATGATAAAAACTAATTACTAATATACAACATTATTAATACATTTATCAAATTAATGATGTACATTAATTTAACTTTGTTACTTTGTTAGAGCATTCACAATGGTAAAGTAAATAAGGTAAATAGGGCAAATAGGGCAAATATACCATACGAGTGCACGCAATGGTTACCACATGTAGAATAAAATATTGTTTTGTAGTATAAGTATATGGCAAAGTTAAGTTCCACTGAATTATATGCATAACTGTTTTGTTTTTGGAGACTGAAAGCAGTTATACTTTTGCCTTTTAGTCTCATTTTTACATTCTCTCCACTCTGTCATACTTTATTCACTCATACACACTTTGTCTCTTAAAACGCCGCATAATATTTATTTGATCTTTATATATTATTATGCCACTATGTAAAACATTAAAGCAAGCAATGTAAATATACCATACTTGCCATACACCTAAGTTTGCTATTGTGAATACTCTTACAAAATTTTAATTTTATTTTAAATGACTAAGAATGTATATACAACTTTTTTTTTGGTGAATTGATTATGTCAAATACATATGTGTGTATATGTATATATGAGTACATTTCTCATGCGAACCAGTCCATACGAACTAATACCTTTAACCGTCGCAAAACATCGAGGATATGTTTTTAGCGACGAAAATCTATCGTTAAAAGTCCAGTTCGCACGGACTAGTTTGAACGAAATATTTTCTCTCTTTATATAATACAACTTTTTTTGTTACATTATATTATAAAATAATTATATAAAAAATAAAATAAGGCTTTTAATTTAAGATATTTAAAAAAGAAAAAGAAACTATTAATTAGATTTGTAACATTTATTGTCAACTAGAAATGGGGTAAAAAATCTTGTGTGACAATATTTTTTGCAAAAAATCCAAGAAATAATAATATTATTATTTTTTTTGAAATAAGGGCTAGGTTTTTTTTATCATTTTTTTGAAATAAGGATTTGTTTATCAATTGTGTTTTGTGTAGATTGAACTTTATAATCCAAAAAAAAAATACAAATTTGTTTTGTTGATGTGTTTATATTTTTTTAATAATATAATAATTATAATATATTATAAATAATACAATATAGTTTAAAAATGCAACGTAATTTTACATTGTAATACCCCGTAATATAATTAGTGTAAATTAGACACATATTTCTTGGTTGAGTATGGACTAAATTGTAAAGTTGCAAAAGTTCATGGCTAAAATAATAAAGTTATGAAACTTTAGGGTTAATTATCGTAATTAGACAAAAGTTAGATATTTTTTCCTTTTAAGGCTAACCGACTCCATCACCTACATAATTCTCCATTTTCATTCCTTTTGCTTTCATTTTTGCCAAGCGACAGAGAGAAATAAAAAAAATAGGTACGAAGGTTATGTCTTATCAATTGGTCATCAAAACTCCGTCGAATCGAGTCGAGCCTTAAGGAAAAGTTGTTTTATACGTTGAGGGCTACGCAATGGTATAAGAATTTTAGAGTTGTGCTTGTTGGAGTTTGGGTATCAACTCAAATTTCATTCTTTGGGACTAAATATTCTGAGGTAGGGGTTTAATTGTTTCTAAAAACCGATAGTATAATTTTATTATATATGAATGATCATATTTTAATTGTCTTTGTTTTAAGAATTATTATATGATGAGAATGATGGTGTTTTGTGATTTATAAAGCCATGTGTATGTTATTTGAAGCAATATATGACATTATACTTGATACATTTATATTATTTGATATACATGAGATATCCCTTAAATGTATAAATATTGTATACTTATGAAATTAATTAATTGATGAATTATATACATTAAGGGACATGTATAGAGATTTATCGTGGTTATATGGCATAAGTTGTTTCAAATATTTATTTATTAGCATGTTATGCATACTGTGCATCGTTATTGTGTCAACCGGATTCTTCGAGACCTTTCGGCAAGCTCGGACTGTTTTCATGGCCTATCATATGAGCATATATCCTGTATTTATGGTGCCGATAGCTACTTATATCTGCTGAATTATTCTAGGATATGATATGGTCATGTGATGGGTTTGATATGATTGTTATTGTGGTCCTTCGAAGATGAAGAAAATATGTATTGACTAGTGCTTGCCGATGTGAAAATAAGTAGGGCTCGGTGCCCTTGGGTTGAAAATCCCTAAACCCCTGGGAAACAGCAATGAGGTCGGCTGTCTAGAGCCAGCGGTGAGTAGCCCGGAAATCTAGGCATCGGCAAAGCAATGGTGATTCCGTGGTATGATATGGATGGACATGTGGTCCAATTATATTATGATATGATGATGATCTTTTATAAGCTGGATGATATTATATTGTGATTATGTTTGACTTATTCTTTGGGGCGGTCAGGTCCGTTCTTCTTCTTATGATTATGATTTGGCCCAACTTCGGTATCTCTTGGGGGCGGTCAGGCCCATTGTTATTATCATTATTATGATTTGGTTCGGCCTCGGTATTCTTTCTGTGTAATGGTTGACACAATAGAGGTAATCTGCATATGCACATGCATGCATTATTTTATTGGTTGAGCCATAATTTATAATTAAATAATTAATTACGTTTTATACGTAATATTGCCTGTTATATCTCCCCTACTGAACTGTGAGCTCACTTTTTTTTATGTAAAAAAGTTCAAGTATTTAGGAGACAGATACGACAGAAGAAGCAACAGGGTCAAGAACGAAGTAGATGCTCTCTGATACCGACTCTTTTTTGTTGTATAGGTGTATACATGGCAAGCCACGGCTAGCCTGAGTTGTTGCTTACTCTGTAATACATGTTAACATAGTGTGTATGTCTTTTGGATTCCATGCATGTGTATAAATATATATTGCACTCATGCTTTATATTACCGGCTGTAGCATGAGTACCGTGGTTGTTTGTTCCAGGTTATGTGATTTTCTTGAATTTGTTATTTTATTATTTATTTCAAACCTACTTTAGCTCGTCTAAGGTGGGTTAGTAACGCCCCAGGTCTTAATTACAGATGTTATCCTACTAATTAATGCGGAGGTGTTATATACATAATATTGTAAGAGGCAACCGGGCATAAGGGCTCATTCCAATAATAACATAATTATAAAGGGCACTTACAAATTAGCAGTGTAAATTAAGGATACTGCATAAAAAAGACACTAATACTTCTTCCTTATTTAACTAATAACACATTAATTGGTTGTGTTGGTTATTATTATTAAGGATACACAAAAGTTTCTTAGGGGAAGTCCCGTATTTCTTCCCTTTGTTTTGCTCAAGTTATTCCCACATAGATACATGCATAATTCCCATTGCCATGCTCTCATAGCTTTATCATTGTCATCACAATAAGACAATCAATATATAAATAATTAAAAAGGGTTCAGAATATAATAATTATTTACATGGTGTTAAAATAGTTTTAGCATTAATTGTCCAACAATGAAATGGTGCTAAAATGGTTTTAGCACCAATACAAAATAAAGAATAACGAAATTCATGGTGCTAAAACAGATTTAGCACCCATTCAATACTATACATCAAGGTGCTAACATAGATTTAGCACAAATTCTCTATAATATAGTAATTATTTACTCAGTACTAAAACAGATTTATTACAATTTTTATCAAAAATAACTAATCACATGTGCTAAAACAATTTTAACATAAATTGTCCAAAACTAGAATGGTGCTCAAAATATTTTAACACCACAGGTGAATACATATAATTAAACTAAAAGTGTTAAAACAGTTTTAGCCCCCATCCAATACTACCTTGACTACATAGTGCTAAAACAGATTTAGCACAATTTTTATCAAAAGTAACTAACCACATGTGCTAAAACAATTTTAATACCAATTGTCCAAAACTAAAATGGTGCTAAAAATGTTTTAGCACCACAGGTGAACATATATAACTAAACTGAACGTGATAAAAACAGTTTTAATATCCATTCAATTATACACATCAAGGTGCTAATTTAGCACCATTTTTGTCAAAAGTAACTAATCATATGGTGTTAAAACAGTTTTAGTACCAATTGTCCAACACTAGAATGATGCTAAAATGGTTTTAGCACCGCAGGTGAACACATACTAAATTAATAGTGCTAAAACAGTTTTACCACCCATCTAATTCTATATATTAAGGTGCTAAATAAATTTTGCACCATTTTTGTCTAAAGTAACTAATCACATGGTGCTAAAATAGTTTTGGCACCAATTGTCCAATACTAAAATGGTACTAAAAATATGTTACCACCACATGTGAACACATATAACTAAACTGAAGGTGCTAAAACAGATTTAGCACCCATCTAATGTTAAACATCAAGGGGCTAAAACAAATTTTTGTTGGTCGAATTTTAACCCTAGAGGAGGGTGAATAGGATTTTTAAAAACTTAATGCGGAATTAAAAACTTTTCAAAAATTGTTTAAGCAAAATAATTAAGCTAAACAAGTATATCAAGGAATGCAAGCAATTTCAAACATTCAAACCCCAAGACAAGCAAATATGTAATCTCAAAATACAAGTAATAATATAACAAGTAAATAAAGAGCTTAAGTTAGAAATATTAAACTAATTTGAAGCTCAAGACTTTTTGTCCACACGGTTCAGTTTGTTAGACCCCACGTACTTTCGCACTTGTATAGTTTTTCGAGAATTTTCACTAATTCCAATCTCTTTTCGGGCGAAGATCAAACCTCTACAGGTGTTGTTATCTCACACACTCTTACAAATATTGCTTTACCACAATATTCCCACAAGAATCCCTCTCTTGTTGATTTATAAGATTTACCTCTCACAAATACTAAACAAAAATTTACCTTCTTTTTTTCTTATGAGATTTACCTCTCACAATTTGAATATAGATCGTTTGGTGATTCACACCAAAGAACAACTCTAAAGTATTTAAGAAGTACTATTGAAGCTCACACTAGAGTTACTTGTTTAATCAAAATTTATAACTCAAATAAAAAATGATTGATCAAAATAATTCTTGAATATTTGAATGATGAAGATAGATGAAAAATATGTTTGTATAATGATTTAAGCATGCCAAAATGTATCTTAGATAGTGTATATATAGTCCCAAAAGTGATATAGCCGTTTTTGAGGTTTGGTAGAAGTTTGGTACCAAGAATGGTAAAAAATCAGGAATCCAACGACTATATTCTAGGCCATCAGTCGACTGAGCAAGGCTCATCAGTCGACTGAGCATAAGCCATCAGTCGATTGATGGACCCTGCTGTCCATCAGGCCAAAAGGCCAAAAATTCTAATTTTTACACTTTTGCATATAAGCTCCAAAATCAATTATAATGCTTTGTGGACCTTAAAAATAAGTTCCTAAGACACCTATTTATGGAAAAACTCAAAATATGATCATTTGAATTTAATATGAATTTATTTCGAAATCGATTTTTTTGCAAGAATGATGTTTTGAAATGATTTTGATTCAAACTTGGTTTTGATCAACCTAAGAATGTTGAAATAATTTATGTGAGCTATAATAATCATCAAATAAAAAACTTTACAAATAATCTTAAGCACTCACTCAAATGTCGAATATACAAGTCTTTGAATGCTTCGATTTGTTTATTCAATTTGATCTTCACTTGAAGCTCTTTCCATGAAGCTTTTGCATATGATCATTGATCTTGTTCTTCATGAATAGCACTGTGATGAGATTGATCTTCCTTGACTTGTCCAACGCTTGTAGAGAAATGATCTTGGTTTGGATATATCGGTTTTAGTCCACGTATGATGATTATTAAAATGTGGCTATAATTACCTCAACACACATGTTAAATTACACATGATTGATTTATTGTTTTTATCAAAATAAGATTAAGACATTCTAGGTCAACAAGATTTAGTATAAATTCTTTATAATAGAGTAACTATTTACATGGTGCCAAAACAGATTTAGCACAAATAGAAAAACAAAAGAACAACGAAATTTAAAGGTGCTAAAACAAATTTAACACCAATAGAAAACAAAAAACAAAAAAAAATCAAAGGTGCTAAAACAGATTTAGCACTATTTTTATCCAAAGTAACTAATCACATGGTGCTAAAATATTTTTAGCACTATTTGGAATGAAACAAATTCAAATAGGCCAAAATAGATCTCAAAAACACGAACTAAAAAGTGACTTTCCATTAATCTCTCAAATGTGTGGTTCATATTTATCTAAACTATAATAAGTTTGATATAATTTTAGGAGTAAGTAATGTTTCTTAAAATTCAAACTCAAAGCTGAATGAAGATTAAGATACAGAACTCACGGAAAGGAGACCATTGGGAGCGAATTCAAAGTGGCGAGAGACTGATTCAGAGGTTTCAATCCAAAAGACTGGGACTGGAGGGGGGCAGTGGTGTCTTATCTTCTTCTTTCTTTTGTTGAATATTTATCTTCCCCTGTATATATATAAATATATATATGTAATCCTTTGGAAATGAAGTAGAACAGAAATACATGTATAAATAAAGAGAGAATGAGAAAGAGAAAGAACCATCAAGTTCATGGAGGTAGAAAAGAATGAACCAGTTGTAGCAGCTAAAATGGATTGCTTTCGAGTTATATGTATAGAGAGAGAGACGAGAGTGAGTGAGCAAGAAAGAGGGGCAATGTTTAGGGTATTTTTGTCCATCAACATTTATCATTTTTCTTAAAATAAATTAATATTATGAAAAGTGTCATTATTATTATATTTCAAGTACATTGTTTACATTTTTAGATGTTGGGCATTTATTCTCGATTAATTTTCTTGCACTTGTTTTTGCAATTAAGTAAAGAAGATATCATTGGCAAAGCAATGCTTTCTTGTCGGAGCAAGCCATCTCATTTTTGATATTTTAAAAATGAGATGAAATTGCTATGACAAGAACAATTGTTTTGACAATAATATCACTCTTAAGTAATCCTACACAATAAATTTATTTTGGTAAGCCTTAAGAGAATCTTCAACAATCTTCTATATTTTTGTTTTGCACAATTTGTAAATTTTCTGTTTCTAGCAGTCTTTTAAAATATAAGTTTGTGTAAAATGGTTTTGTAAAATACACTTCCATTTTACAACGCCATATCATTTTTCTCTCTCTTCATTTTTTAAATAAAATTTAAAAATATAATAACTTCAAATGTAAAATATGGATCTTAATGAAAGCTATATATTTGAAATATACTCATCAATACCTACAAATCAAGATCCATTGTGATTATAGAATTAGTTATAAACAAATTCAAGAAAAAATAATAATAAATTACTTAAATTGATAGTTAACAAGTGTTGAAGTCTTATTGGTTATTTTAAAATTTACATAACACTTTACAAAAGTACTATTGAAGCATATTTTTTTTAGTATTTAAGTTTTTTGTAAAAGTGAGTTGACACGTATGATTTACAAGTCAATTTTTACACTGTCATCGAAGATACTCTAATATCTCCCGTGAAACATTGCAAAAGAGAAAATGAGACTATATATTTATAAAAAATTTGAGAGACAAACTTATAATATTAAAATATATGATTATATATATTAATATTTTTTGGACATAATGTATATTAATATTGAGAATTGATAAAATTTAGCTCTTCTTATAATTTGAAATTTATTTTGGTCTTTAAAAAAAAATCAAAATTATAATAACTTGGGGTGAAAAAAAATCCTAACTCCACTAATGCCCAAGAATTGCATATTAGTGCATATTAGTTCTAAAGAAATTGCATTCTTCTTACTCTTTTGGTATTACGAATGGATATGAATTAGTCATTTTAGTGAGAGCAAATTCTAAATGAAGGTAATTATTTCTCTTAGAAATTCAATAAATAGTTGTCTGGATACCTCATTCCATGACATTTTCATTCCTGAGCAAGTATGTTCGGTTGAAGACTCAAACAGACTTAATCGGTACAAACTAATATAGAATTCGCATGAGGCGATTACAATAAGGCCAAAACTTCAAAATGGGGAAAAATGGGGGCTAAAGCTATAAAGCCCGTAGGGGCTTTTTGACGGTCCACGTGGAACATCTGCAAGCCTGTACGAACTTTCTGTTCAAGGAATAGGTTTTGAGTTTCCAGAACGAATTTTTGAGCTTCTAGATCGAGCCTTTTATATTTGAGGCTGAATTCCATTGCTATATAAGCCAGAGCCATCTTCATGATAATGGTTCAAAATTTTGGAGAAATAAAAAAAAACAGTGAGTTTGTGAGAGTAAAAGGCATGTGTCTTGTTTCCTTAGAGAGATTTGTGATTAATTTCATAGACTAGTAAAAAGTTTGTAACACAATTGTATTTTTTGAAATAAAGTTTTGTATTCGAGAAGATATACACTATATTTAAAGATTATGTAGTCTCCTTACCATATAACGCTTTTATTTTTTATGCATGTATATATTGTGCATATTTTGTAAATGCCTACTTGCGTATGTTGATATATGCCCAAATTGATTTAATTTATGTCCAAACTGGAATGCCATAAGCTTAAATCTGGACTTGATTTGTACTGATTGGATCATGTTGAACCAAATATGTCCCGTAACTTGGATAACAAGTGACTTTTTTAGTACGAAACATTTGCATCGCAAGTTATAAAATTAATCCAAAAACTCCTCTGCATGCTCTGTTTTGTACTAAATCTAAAAAAATTGGGACAATTACAGAAGTTTCGTATAGGCTTCTTGATTGCCTGTACGGGTTTCCTGTTTGCCCGTTTGTGTTTTCTGTCCAATTAGCCCATTTGTATGCTAAAACCAATAAAATTTTTGTATGCTAAATAGACACTCATTTTCTAGCCTTAAAATCAGTAGGAAAATAACGTAAAATATGAAAACAAACATGTTCATTTAGAAGCCGAAAGGGCAATATGGGTGCGTATCACTTTCTCATTATTATAACATAATCTTCGATTCCACTTTGGTTATGTAGATTGTGTTTGTACCATGTCTGGGTATATTTACCTTTTGTCCGTTTTTTCGAAAAACATATTGGCGATTCTAAACATCGAAATAGAGGAATGAGTGAAGGGCTCAGCGCCCCAAATTAGGAAAACGGGGATTCTGTTGGAATTCTCATAGACTGTTCTTATTATTTTTTTAACTTTTTTTTTTCTGGATGGGACGAAGATTCTTATAAAATCAATCGTATTGACAATATTGTTTTACGTTAAGTATTGTTATTTTGTTCTTGCGTGATATGCCAAAAAACCTTAGCTAAAGATTAAGAAATTTTATTTGACGAAATGAGGTTAGCTAAGTTATGAAAATCTCAATGTCTTAATTAAAATGTTTAATTAATTGATTGTTGATAGACATATTTTAAATTAACCACATATGCTTCATTAAGGCTTTGTTTGGTTCGCGGATTTGAGAAGTCAGGAAAGGAAAGTCATTACTTTCTTTTTGTTTGGCAAGTACAAACTCCAAAAATACTTTCCCGACAGAGGGGAACGTAGATGGGAAATCATTCCACTCAGGCCTCGTTTGGTTTACGGAAAGGAAATCAATTCCCTTGTATTTCTTATGGGGGTGGAAAACTAAAGTTTCTCTCAAGTTTTCATTCTTGTGTTTTGCAAAGTATGGAAAGTATTTAGGTAAGGGTATTATTATCCACAATTTTTGTAATAAATACTATGAAACCACAAGAGAAAATCAATTCTATGGATTTCGAGAGAAATGATTTTACCTACTTTTCCCTATGTTAAGAAAATGTTTCCAAAATTTGTGCTTACTAAATAAAGGAAATAAAAGACTTTCTTTTCTTGAGTTCTCAAATTCGCGAAACAAACGAGGCATCAAACCTGATGGGATTGATTTTCCCTTCTGATTTTCGAGCATTTATTACAAAAGTTTTGAATAATAATAACCTTATCTAAACATGTTATTGCCAAATTTACTCATTAAAATATAAGGGTATTATTGAAATATTGTTATATTTTTACTTTTCTTTTCTGCACCAACCAAACACTAGGAGAAAAATTAAGTGGTATTTCCTGAATATTTTTCATATTTTACCAAACACAGGAAAGAAAACCTAACAAGAATTTTAGTTTCTAATTTTATAGGAAAAACAATAGAATTGGTTTATTTTCCGTGAACCAAACGAGATGAAAATTTTCTTATATTTTCTATTCTTGTTGAAAATAGGATATGAGTAAGAAAAATATTTAGGTGAGTACAACAAAATTAGTAATGGAATTGGAGGAAGCGCGAATACATTATGCAACAAAAAAATTGTGAACGAAATTAATTTGAAACTATTTAGATAATTAAATGGATAAGATTGCAACAAAATCGTACCTTTAGGTTAACATTGCTGGTACATTAGGGACCCAAATGATGAATTTCTGGAAGCAAATAGGGGGAAAATTATAATTCACCCAAACTTCCTTTACTTGCCAAAATTAGGTTAATAAATACAGACAACTAATTAAAAGAAAGAAAGAAAGAAAGAAAGAAAGAAATGGATTCTAAGAAGGCGATTCACTTATAATATAGATGAAAGGAATCAATCTTGTTGCATGCATAAAATATTTATGCATATCCCCCACCCACAACCAAGACATTCCCACTTCCATATACCTTTTTTTTATTATTATTTTAAACCGAAGGCACAATTCCCTTCTTATCGCCGAATTTTATATCATATTTGTTGAGAAACAGCCAAGCAAACACTTATTTGCTTATCCAATTGCTTGGCAACTTTTCCGATCGCCGCCGGGAAAGGCGTACGGAACTGCTGGAAAGCATCGACACAATCAGTGGTAGATACGGCGGACAAATAGATATTGAGGCTGCCCTTATCGTTTTGCTCGAGAAACTCGAGTGCTCTTTTAAGATTATCCACTGCCGAATCGAAATTATCCTTGCAACTTTCGACTGTCGATTTACGGCTTATTAAAGGGAGCTCTACCAATGTTGGCTCAACAGCCGGAAGCATCTTGTCCATTAGCTCGGCCACGTGGAGGGCGGAGTTGATGGCGTTTAAAACGGCGTCATGCCAATTGGTGGCGCCTTGGACCATGGCGGTGCACAGGAGGCGAGTATCGGAGGTCCGGCAGAACTCGTTTATGCCTTTAAATCGGGCTTCGGTGGACCCGGCGAGGAAAAGAAGGATCGTGACTGCAGCTACTGAGTGGTACATTCTAGAATCCATTCTTCTTCTCTTTTTTTTTTTTTTTTTTTGGCTCTGAAAAGAAATTTATTTTTCCTTTTTATATCTGATTTGATTTCTCTCAGAGCCTTTGCTGTGTCAGGGGACAGATTAGGAAGAGCGTTTATGTAATTATAAAAACTGGGGATTAAATAGTGCTTCAGGGGCATTTGTTTTTTTAGGATTATTTGTTGTTTTTCTAAAATGAATTGTGGATTGAAAGTTTTGGGAGCTAAAAATGGGTTTGATTTTTAGTGAGGATGGGCTTGATTATAGCAACCTTTTTTGTATGAGAGAAAGCAGGAGGAGCTTGACGTGTTTTATGGTATAATAACAAACTTTACTAAACTAAGTTGTGTTTTAAAAATTAATTTTATGAGAAAATTGTGCAATTATTAGAGACTTTCAAAGATATGATGATACGTAATTATTAACATGTTTAAATATTTTTTAAGGACTCTACTCGCACATAAGGCTTGACAAAGGCCTCTCGTTTTATTAAGAGGATAATTTTATTTGCTGTATTAGGAAATTGTACATCTCAAAAATTTATAATTCATCACTGTCCTCGATGTAAATAATTTATTTATTGATGAAATGGTAAAGTTTAGCATTATTACTTTACCATAATATAAAGAAAAAGGATGCATCGCGTTCAGCAAGGCATACTCTTTTATGCGCCTAGACTCCAAGCGCAAACGCAGCTAAGGCGTGAGATTTTTCAAGCGAGGCATTTGTCTCTTGTGTATTTATGTTTTTGACTTTTTTTCCCCATCAAAATGTCATCGTCGCTTGGCCTTTTAGGTTTTAAACTCGTAGAAACAAATGAAGAAATCTTAGTCGATCATTTCACACACGTACTCTCACTCCTCAACGGCGTGCTTCTAGCCTTCCACTTCTCAAATCACTTGTCTCACGCGCCCATAGGTACTTCTTTCTTCTCCTTTTTTTCTCTCTCGTGCAGTCACGGCAATTTCTAGATGACTGACTGCGAGTGAGTTTGAAGGGGGTTAGGGGAAGAAGAGAAAAGAAATAGACTAATACGATGACCCAGGTTTTGTTATTTGTATGGGTTTTCTTGTGTGAGTTTCCTAAAATGTCCTTATATTTTACCACCACATGTGTACTCAAGAGGCAATGGTTTTCTATTAACTAATAAAATTATGTGAATATTTTTTGTGTTTGAATTATTTATTAGGAAAAATTTGGATGGAGGGATGCTATTTTTTTTTTTTTTAATTATTTATTATTTAGAAATAAAAAAATAATTATTGTCTATTTCGTTTTGGTTCATTGTCATTGCTATTATGTTATTTTCATTACTATTATTTAAATTATAACTAAAATTATATATTTCAAGTTTTCTTGTTCTAGATGATATTACATTAAGATAGGTGGTGTAAATTATAACTAGAATTATATATTTTAAGTTTTTGTATGAGGTGCGTCTCGTTTGAAAAGGCGCACTTAGCGCTTGTTCGCCTTTAGCTTCTGATAACTATTATTTTTGTACAAACTCTATATAATAAATTGTTGTGACATACTTGAATAAAAGAAAAAAATATAGAAACACAGTTTATAAATAAATTTTTAAAAAAAATGCAGTACAAGTTCTTGTTTAGATGTCTTCAAAGTAAAATTACAATTAGACTAATTGATTGGCTAAGCATTATACATGGACATATAACACGCCTACATTATACATGGCTGTATATATTTTTTGTGTAAAATTCTATGCATAAGGGAGTTTTACGCATAAATGTGTAAAATTTAAATGGACCAATGAAAACCACATAAATAAAATGTATTATTATATATAATGTTCAATAGTTTTGTATAAAAAAAATTTATACATAATTTCATCATCATAATGAATCTTATTTTGTAACTTCTGATGACTAGATTTCAAATATATAAATTATGTTAGTTTAGATTTTTAGTTATATCATTTTAAAGTTTTTTTGTAAAAAGATAGGGAGAGACAAAAGATCACGCGAATGTGTAAATTGGGTTTGAATTTTACACAACATTTTTACACAAATCCTAAATGTCAAAATTTCATAAAAGATTGCTGAAGATCATTTTCTTCACAAAATGTGTAAATTTTACATAAACCAAAGTTATATGAAATGGTCGGAGATACTCTAAATCACATCAAGGATGTTTGCATTGCATCATTTCAACATTTTCTAAGCTGCAATTTTAGAAATGAGTAAAAGTCTCACTAAATATAATATAAAATAAAGGGACAACTATTTACACCACAAAAAAAATACTTAAAATTACTTGAAGTAAAAAAAAAGTATAAAAATGAACTAAATGCATTACATTTTTTTTTGGGTAAAATAAAGGACTGTGTACTTTTTCAAGCAAAAAATATAATAATTAATTTGTGATAGAATTAAAAAGATTTTTATGGTGTACTAAACACATGTAATTATACTATATTTAAGATTGTTTATGAACAATATATATTTGAGACCTGGGAATAGGTCGGTTTGCGTCATTTTCGTGTCGGTTTGGGTCGTGTTTCGGGTCTAAACAAGTAGCTTTTTTGTTGGGTGTTATTGTTTCGGGTTTTACGGAATTATCCGATATGACTTGTTAAGTACATATATAATAAAATTTATGTTTGTATATAATATATATATGTATACATTGTAAGCTCACATCGAGTTAACAAATACATGTGAAATACTTATATTAATACTGAAAATATTCATATATGCATGTACATAAACAATATTATACAGCTATGTATATTATTAATGGGTTGTAACAATTATTATCATGTTGACGAATACTAACCCAACCCGATTGAAGAAAAACAATTACACTCTCAATCTTTGAACAATTTACAAAAAAATAAAATAAAAATGTATATATAAATATTTCAATGTTTTGCATATAAACAACCTTAAAACATAATGTAATCCATGTAAAAGCATGATTTGGGGTGTTACCTTTTAATTTGTGTTTTGAGTGAGAAGGGAGATAAAAGAATAAAATTTAATTTGTTTAGTTAAAAAAAAAATGTGGTATGTTTAAATGGTATTACAAGAATTTTATTATACTTTTATAGTGATTTTAAATAAATAATAGAATTTCTATAATAAAAAAGCTAAATTCTGTAATTGAGCAATGTATGTGAGTCAAACTCGTCTTCCATAACCAACACCTCCAAATTATGAGAGAGTGAGAATCCGGTTGACCAATTCTTGCCCAAATCTCCTCCATTGAAAATATGTGGATCATATCAACATAGTTTCCTTTCTTCATATACATAAACCAATTATATAGTCACCGAAATATTTTAAAGACGTCTCTTTAAAACAAGACTAGACTAGACTAGCTAGTACAAACTTGCACGAAAATGAAGAAAATAAATGAACCTATAACCATACCAACCCCAAATATTCCGCGAGAAATAATTGAAGACATACTTTCAAGAATCCCCATTAAATGTCTCATTCCATTCAAAAGCGTCTGCAAGTTATGGCATGATCTAATCTCCGATTCACATTTTGTAATGTTCCATTTGAAGTGATCAGTCAAAGAGAAACTCATGTTGGTGAATGTTTCGCTATATTCTATGTAGACTACAAAATGTCAAAAAATTTCAATAGTAGATCGAGCTTGATTGGCCGATGAAGGGTGATCGATGCAATTACTTCCTCAAAGTCCTAGCTTCTTGTAATGGCTTGGTTTGTATAAGTCCATCCGAAGATGTTTTCTTTTTATGGAACCCTTCTACTAATGAATCCAAGAAAATACCCAATTCGTCTATTCAATATCCTTCGACTTCTTGTACTTGTTCTTCTATCTTTT
This sequence comes from Lonicera japonica, assembly GCA_021464415.1. Classification (NCBI taxonomy): domain Eukaryota; kingdom Viridiplantae; phylum Streptophyta; class Magnoliopsida; order Dipsacales; family Caprifoliaceae; genus Lonicera; species Lonicera japonica. The sequence continues at coordinate 61,269,650 of CM038468.1, read as the reverse complement.
GTGGACTCGGCTACGATCATTTTGAGGATGATTATAAATTGGTTAGAGTTGTTTTATATGATTTCAAACCAAGGTCAAAATCTATGTAACAAGAAATAATTTTTGGAGACGAATTCAAGATTTCCCTTATGACTTCCCTCATGGAGGCCGTGGTGTATTTATGAATGGAGCACTGCACTGGATTGTATCCTTGTGGAGCAGTAAACTACATTATTACATGGTTGCTGCTTTTGATTTAGCGGAAGAGAAATACAGCCTAGTGAAATTGCCTGAATGCGAGAACGAGAAATTTTATTTTGATATTGGAGTAATGGGAGGAAATCTTTTCCTATTTTGTTGCTCAGGTGAAATCAGCTTCGATATACGGGTGATGAAAGAATATGGCGTGACAGTCTTAGGCTAGACTAAAAATTACTGTACCATGCATTACGAAAATTGAGGCTTATGCGTATTTGCGGCCAATTGTGTCTACGGAAGAATTAGTGGTGAAATTTCATTGAGAGTAGGTGCAAGTTAGTTTTGTATGATGCAAAACAAGATTGAATAGAGCTATGGTAATAGAAGAAGGTATGCCAATGTGTCACGGGGTGCTTCCCAACAGCACCCGTGACTGGTTATACTTTAACGACACCATGCACGTGCCTGAATGCAGCACAACCCAACAGGCGATCCAGCACCAGCACGTACTACTAGGTCGTTAAGTATCATTTAGTTTTAAACTTGTGCTTAGGTTAGTTTTTGGAGAAGTATATTCTCTTATGTAAGTATTGTTTCCATATAAATAGATTTAGGAATTTCCTTTGTAATTGCATTTACATTTCCTTTGTAATCGATTTCTTGTAACTTGTGTGAGCCAATGTGCACTGCTACAATTTTTGGTATTTTCATTAAGTGGTTATATGTGGGGATAAAATTATATGCCTCACATCCAAGTTACCTACCAGTGCACGTTGTCTAGCACTCTGTTTCAAGCTCTTACTTTCTTTCATATTGTAATAACTTTCCATGTAATCAAGTTTTATGTAATGAAGTGATTTCAATTTATACTCAAAACTCTTTTTAAATTACTGTTGTTGCATGTTGATTGTAAATAAAATTTGATTGAACTTGACTGAGCTATCGATTAGCATTATCGCTCACGCGGCCTCCTTCGTGCCATCAAAGGACGCCCCGTGACACAATGCCACAGTATTTTGATACAGTAACATCCGTTGAGAGTCTCGTGTCTCCTAATGTTAACAATAGATAGGTAAAACTATGTTCTTCACGTTAGACCTAGTTAGTTCTAGGGCTGCTATAAGAAGGGCTTTGAAGTATTACCATCTGATCCGGGAAAGTGTTTAGATTAAATGAATTCTCTTCTTCTTCTTCTTCTTCTTCTTCTTCTTCGATTTTTTTTTATTAATTAGAAACATTTTAAAAAGGAAAATAGGATTTTGAATTTGAGTTGGAGGTTACACAAATTTAATGTACATGACTTGGATTTATTATATGCAACTTATTTATTATGCCACTTGTTTATGCATCACTTTAATTTTAGATGGGTATTTTTTTTTTAAGAAGATCTAGATTTCTTTCTTTACTACAATAAAAAAAAATCCCACAACCACAAACGAGACTTGAATCCAAAATTCCTCAATCAAAAAGAAGTAACGTTAATGACTGAAGACTAAAGGCACGTATTAAAAATGACACAAATTTTACAAAATATTATTTTTTTTATTCATGATATGCTTAGTTTAACTTAATACGTGTGCATGATACAAGTTAAATTGCCAATTTTTTTATGCTCCCTCTGAAATTGTTGTTCCATAGAAACTCCAGTTCTCCAATTGTGGTAATCTGACGCTTGTAATTGAAATTTCGGACATGAATACGGCTGTTGATATGCAAAATCAATGAAACTTATTAGAAAGTCGATGAGAGGGCAGCCAGCCAGCCAGCCGTTAAAGACGAAAGGCATAAAATATGTGAATTATTATTATTATTGCCTTTTCTTGTTTGGACTTTCCAAGGGGCAAATCACAATTAAGCCACTTGTCATGTTTAAATACCACGCCAAGCATCAATGAACAAAGAGTCACTTGTACACCAAGCCCAGAAGATATATACATACATGCATTGTAAATAATAGTCCAAATTAGTGGCACTACTTATTCGGCATGTGTATTCTCGAGTACATGAATATTTTAAAATAAATTTACTTTATTGGGTAGAATACAAATTGATGTGAAAAATATTACAGAGTCAGCATATTAAATTTACGTTAGCGTTTTTCTATTGGAGTCTTTTACATAAAAAAAAAAAAGCCTAAGATTTCATATCTTATATAGTTAGTGGTGTTTGATTGTGCTAATTCTTTTACACAATCAATTTCCGTACAACTCATTTTAACCTAGTTTTTACACGTTTAATAGTATTCCATGTAAACAAATTAAATGCACCCTTAGTTCTGTTTAGAACCATTAGGACATTAATGAGCAAATCGTCAGGGAGGATATATTTGTCATTTCAACTTGAAATCAATACAAGGAAATTCAGAAAAGAATCTCTCACCAAGTCAAGAAAGTGCAGTTTCCTTGGGAGGGTGAGAGAGCTCTTTAAACTCGCTAGTCAAAACTTGAAAAAAAGTGGAGCTTTCAAACACCCAGTTTTCCTCCTCCACAGAAAGCTTTGAAGTTTCAGTCCCACATACCATTGAAATCCGAGCTAGGAAAACAATGACTTCTCTATCTTCCATCTCTTTTGAATTCAAATCTGTCCTCTTTCCTACACAAGAAGGCAACACAACAATGAGACTCGGGGATGGTGTATAGTTTTCGTCTCCCCTCAAAGGGCCAAAGGCCAAACACTATTACACAAATAAAATCCATATATACCCACATGGAAAGTTCAATATCTTCCAAAACAAAGGGCAGCCACTTCTGCTACTTTCAGCAAACACAGTTCCCATTTTTATCCCAACACTTCTTTATAGAAAAACAATCCTAGATTGATGCCGTAAAGGGAGACCAAAAGTTTAGCCTTCACGATAAACTTACCTCAATATTTCATCACTATATAAAGAACTGCCAAATAACGCACTTGCTACCTTACATTTCCTTTCCCGTCAATCGAGAAAGAGCAACACGTGTTAACTTGATTGTGTGTAACGACAGAAGCAGATTGTCAAAAATAGAAATCCTACCAACTCACTATAAGCATATTTTTACAGGTATCTATAGCCTCCTCAATCCAGACACTCAAACATGGAGGAAACTAAAAATCACTCTCACGATGAAATCAACTCTGGCCAACAAAATTTTGCTACTCTGGTGGACTCTGAACACAAGGCAACAGAATTCAGAGTGTTCTCATTGGCAGCCCCTCACATGAGGGCATTTCATCTATCGTGGATTTCCTTCTTTTCTTGCTTTGTTTCCACCTTTGCCGCTCCACCCCTTTTGCCTATCATTCGAGACAACCTCGACTTGACAGCCACTGACATAGGAAATGCGGGAATTGCAGCAGTTTCAGGTGCAGTCTTTGCCCGAATTGTTATGGGGACCGCTTGCGACTTGTTCGGGCCCCGCCTCGCCTCTGCCTCGATCATCCTTCTCACAACGCCTGCAGTTTACTGCAGCGCCATGGCCAACTCAGCTGTCTCCTTCCTCTTTGTACGTTTTTTCACCGGTTTCTCTCTTTCCACATTTGTGTCGACCCAATATTGGATGAGCTCCATGTTCTCGGGTCAAGTTGTCGGCACCGCCAATGGTGTAGCTGGTGGTTGGGGAAATCTCGGGGGTGGTGCTACCCAGCTCATTATGCCCCTTGTGTTTTCCCTTATTCGGAACACTGGGGCAACTCAATTCACGGCCTGGAGAATTGCGTTCTTTATTCCGGCCCTCTTTCAAACCTTAGCGGCTTATGCTGTTTTCCTCTTGGGCCAAGACTTGCCAGATGGGAACTTCTCAAAACTGGAGAAAAAAGGGGACAAGCACAAAGAAAGTTTTTTGCAGGTTTTTTATCACGCAATCACAAATTATAGAGGGTGGGTCTTGGCATTGACTTATGGGTATTGTTTTGGGGTCGAACTGACTGTCGATAACATAATAGCGCAGTACTTTTATGACAGATTCAATGTGAGTCTTCACACTGCAGGAATTATTGCAGCCAGTTTTGGGTTGGCAAATATAATTTCGAGACCTGGAGGGGGGTTTCTCTCGGACGTGGTGGGGAAGAGGTTTGGGATGAGAGGTAGGCTTTGGATCCTATGGCTAGTACAGGTATTGGGAGGTATGTTCTGTATACTCCTAGGGAAAGTGGCATCTTTAAGTGCATCAGTTGCTGTGATGATTGTGTTTTCTGTGTTTGTTCAAGCTGCATGCGGCCTTACATTTGGAGTAGTTCCATTTGTCTCCAGGAGGTAATGTTCTTAACAATAATAAGTCAATAAATAACATCCAATTATGTAGTTTTCCATTTAATTCACAGAATTGACCGTTCTTCTCCAACAAAAGTGTGCGCTCCATCATGCCTGATATATGCTGTAAAAACCATAGTGTAGGCTGTTGTGTGTGCCCGGTGTGGCTACAACATGTGTTGGCAGTCTACACCGTGGGTGTTCATCCCACATTGTCTGGGTGAGGTGAACTAATGTGTCATATATCTCTTGTAACTAATCCTTCTTAGTAAGTGGCCTTCTGTGGAAAAGCAAAACTGCAAGTGCTTGAGCCCATAATGGACCATATCTTTTACGTTGGAGCGGGATGTGACATATACAGAGGCAAAACTGTTTATGTGAACACTTGCTTTGTCTCATTTATGGCATTTAGATCTTAAGAGTATCATTCTTGGTCTCCACCAGAGGTTTTTGAGTTTTTTGACATAGCGTTAAGCTAGACAGAGAATTCTTATACAAAAATTCAGCTAGAATATGGTGTACTTCATAGGTTAAGTTATCGCATAGTTCAGATATCTTGTACAGTAATTCCGTACAAAAGCATCCAATTTTTCACATTTATGTGCACTCAAATTTGACTGTCTAATGTTCCTTCCATTATAGGTCCCTGGGGGTAATATCTGGGATGACAGGTGGTGGTGGAAACGTAGGTGCAGTTCTAACTCAAGTAATTTTCTTTAGAGGAACGAGATACTCGACAGAAACAGGGATTACTCTGATGGGCGTCATGATTATATGTTGCACCCTCCCAATATGGTTGATTTACTTCCCACAATGGGGAGGGATGCTTTGTGGCCCATCATCTAGAGGCACCACAGAAGAAGACTACTATATGTCTGAATGGAATTCGGAAGAGAAAGATAACGGTTTCCATAAGGCAAGCTTGAAATTTGCCAGTAACAGCAGGAGTGAAAGAGGTAAAATGGCGGATTTCGCACCCACCATATCCAGTGGGACTCCACCTACAAATGTCTGATATTATTGCATTTAGCTTCTCTTATCTTTTTCAGAACTTTTGTGTTAATAGCCCTTAAAAGCTGTAGGTGTTAAGAGGTCCGGCTGCAACTCCAAGCTCTTTACTTTCATAACACTAGATGATCTAAACATACACCAAGTAGTGTGATGCTTGTGTATATTCTCTTCTCTCGGTTATGACTTATGAGAGAGCTGTTACTATTACCTGCTAGGGTGGTTGTACGTGTTTCTTTCTTTTGTTATCCTTCTTATTTTGGGATGTTAGATATTATTATTAATTCCCTTTGGTATTCTTGGACTTGTTCCTCACATAAAAAACTGAAATATTTGGTAAAGGAGACAACATTTTTCTAAAGGACAAACTACACTTTGAGGGGATGAATACTAAATTAACCAAAAGGTCCAAACCAAAATATAAGGGTTTTTTTCTTTTCTTTTCTTTTCTTTTCTTTTGTTGCTATTGTACATATTCACCTCTAATTAAAGAAGAAACATGATAGTAATGGAGTCTTGCTTGGGGTATGCCATTGACAGTAGCGTGAAACAAAATAGATGCAGAATTGGGTTAACGTCAATAGGGGAAAAAAATATTAACAAATACTATTCTCCTTTCAATGGTAATAAATTAACTAACATATATAAATACCTCCACTCTAGCTGCTGCCACGGGGGGGGGCGCTGAACCAAATTTGCATGATGTTGCTGTTGGTGAAGGCTTTGTGGGCAGTAGAAAAGCCACGTACACCATATCCAATTATCCATCTCGTCGAATGGTTTGTCTTCTTCCTCAAATTGATTGGGCTTCGTCACGAGCACGAACAATTAGTTCAAACATTTTTTAAGCATCAAAAGAGAAGGAAGACATGGATCCAAGTGTGAATCGATACATACAAAGGGTCTAATATAGTAAATAAATGTTAGGCCAAGGTCACATGGACCATCCATCCTTACGGGACTAAGTTATTTTGGCCTGTGTTCGGTGGTTGGTTTAAAAATCAAGCTGCCGATTGAAATTGTTTTTAATGTAAATAATTTTTATTTTTATTTTTTATAGTGTAAATAGTAAAAAATAACTAGAATATTTTATAGTGTGCAATTTGCTTTTATAAAAATAGTGTAAAATAAAAACACCATTTTTCTTATTTATAATATCAACCAAACACACTATTCTTCTAGAACACTTGCAAATAGTCAAATACAACTTTAAATAGCATTTTAGTGACGACATAAATGTGTCATTTAATACGCTAAGAATGCATTTGACACGTCAAATGAGAAAGTTTGATATAATTATTTAATTCTTCCAGATAAGATAAAATAATCTCATCTCTTTGATGGGATTGTTTAATCCCTTCACTTGTGGGATAAGATATGAAGATTTGGCTCTGTGTATGAATAATATTCCTAATTGGTTTTATATTGTACAATTCCTAATTAGCTTTGTATTGTCCAATTCCTTGTTGATTTAGACCCATTACATTTATACCCTATAAATATAACTCTTGTCATTGTTTTTTTTTATATATAAGAATTTTATTGTATTGTTTTCTAACTATATTAAAAAATATATTTGAGAGATAATATTGTGAATTCTAATTGACGGTTAGGGTTTACTTTGCAGTTGTACTCGGAATTGATCTTTATCAATAATAGCTATCACCCAAGACATTAGTGGCGGTTTTGATAATACCACATAATTGCTTGCGCGCTTAGTTGTTTTATTCTTTAATATCTTCTTTTTAGTATAACTTGAATATTTGTAATGCTTATTTATTTAATTATTGTACATATAATTGTCCAGTCGGTCCTACACTTTTACTAAAGCAGGTTTTAACTGTATATCAGCACAACAATTTGGTGTCAGAAGGAGGTTCATTCTTTGGGATAATTGTGTAATAGTTAAAGATGTCTACTACTAATAATTCGGAGGCGGGTGACAAAGCTGCAGATAAGCCACTTTTTAAAGGGGCCGTCTGTTTCTAATGTGACGACCGCGGTTAAATTCGATTTAGAGAGATTTAATGGGAATAAGATGGACTTTGCGATGTAATAGTGCCCGATGTCCGACATCGTTGTCCAACATGGTTTGCATATAACGTTGTTGGAGAATAAAGTTAAGCCTGATGAGTGGTCTGATGCAGATTGGGCTGAGTATGATAGGCAGACATGTGTTATAATTCTTTTACACTTTGATTTGAATGTGATGTACTATGTGATGCGTGAAATATTTACCTCAGTAATTTGGAAGAAGCTCGAAGATCGATATATGACGAATATTATCGAGAATCGTCTATATTTGAAGAATAAGTAATTATAGTATAATTTTTTGAAGAGTACATCCATGAATGATTATCTCGACAGGTTTAACAAGATAATATCGTATTTGTAAGAGTTGAATGTCGGGATTGATGATGAGGATAAGGTAATTTTCTTTTTAATTCGATATCGGAATCTTATAATCATCACGTCTATACATAAGAAGGAAAATAGGACCTTTGATTTGGTATCGTTAGTCATCTTGGCTAATGAAATCGCTTGAAGAAGGGGGGATAATGTAATACCTGGGTCCCAATTAGTGCATTAACAACACCATTAGAACCTAAAGGAGTTATTAACCCGTTTTAGACTAGTTAAAACAGATCTACCAATTAATAAATATAAATAAAATAGCATGTTGACTTATCTAACTAAAAACAATAGACGTGAAAATTATACTTTTAATGTACTAGTAAAAACCAATTCAACCATCACAACATAATCTAAATATAATCACGTTGTGTCCTTTTTTTACTAAACTTGATTAAGATTCTAAGCATGCCTCTTATATAATACTAACAGTTTAACTAGTAACAAGCTTTATAATTCAATATAAAAAACAACTTAATGTATATTTCATATAACTGAAATATCTACATCATGATATTTCTATCTTCTATATACATATCTTATATCATATCAACTTGACACATCATCACATGTCACATGTCGTCATCAATATATTTACCCATACTAAGTAACATGTATTTCACTTATACAATTTAATATACAGTATAACGAAAGTATAAAGTAATATATATATATATATATATTAAGGTTGATTTACATTTTGACCCCCGTTTATTTACCTTTATTTCACTTTGGCACCCAAAGTTTACATTAATTACCATTTGACACCCATTTGGATGGATTCCGTCCGGTCAAAAAGTCAAACCGTTAAATCATTTTTCAATACCAAAAATACCCCTGTGGTTGGATTTAAATAAAAACAAAGCCATTTTCACAAGGCCATATCTCACTCGATTCACGTCCAAATGATACAATCTACATATGGTTGGAAAGCTCTTGTAACATAGATTATGAATTCATTAATAATATTTAATAATAATCAATCTAATTGGCTCGAAATTGCTGCCAAAATTGACAAAAAATCACTTTTTTCAAAAAAAGTTTCACGAACCCATTTTCACAAGGCCATATCTCACTCGATTCACGTCCAAATGACGCGATCCACATATGGTTGGAAAGCTATTGGAACATATATTATGAAAACATTAATAATATTCAATAATAAGCAATCTAATTGCCTCGAAATTGCTTCCAAAGTTGAAAAAAACTCAATTTTTTGACAAAAAATCACTTTTTTCAAAAAAAAATTCTATAGACCCATTTTCACAAGGCCATAACTCACTTGATTCACGTCCAAATGACGTGATCCATATATGGTTGGAAAGCTCTTGCAATATAGATTATGAACACATCAATAATATTCAAATAATAAGTAATCTAGTTGCCTCAAAATTGCAGCCAAAGTTGACAAAATTCACTTTTTTTTTTATACAAAATCACTTTTAAAAAAAAAAAAGTTTCATGAACTCATTTTCACAAGGCCATAAATCACTCGATTCACGTCCAAATGATGCGATCTACATATGGTTGGAAAGCTCTTGCAATATAGATTATGAATATATTAATAACATTCAATAGTATGTTCGTGAATATTTTTTTTAAAAAAAGTAATTTTTTTATCAACTTTGGAAGCCATTTCATGGCATTTAAATTGCTTATTATTGAATATTATTAGTGTATTTATAATCTATGTTGCAATAGCTTTCCAATCATATGTGGATCACATCATTTGGACGTGAATCGAGTGAGATATGGCCTTGTGAAACTGAGTTCAAGAAACTTTTTTTTTTCAAAAAAGTGATTTTGTATAAAAAAAAGTGAGTTTTTGTCAACTTTGGAAGCAATTTCGAGGCAACTAGATTGAATATTATTTGAATATTATTAATGTGATCATAATCTATGTTGCAAGAGCTTTCCAACCATATATGGATCGTGTCATTTGGACGTGAATCGAGTGAAATATGGCCTTGTGAAAATGGGTTCGTGGAACTCTTTTTTGAAAAAAGTGATTTTTTGTCAAAAAAAATGAGTTTTTTTCAACTTTGGTAGCAATTTTAAGGCAATTAGATTGCTTATTATTGAATATTATATTATGTTCATAATCTATGTTTCAAGAGCTTTCCAACCATATGTGGATCGCGTCATTTGGACGTGAATCGAGTGAGATATGGCCTTGTGAAAATCGGTTCGTGAATTTTTTTTTTGAAAAAAGTAATTTTTTGTCAACTTTGGAAGCAATTTGGAGGAAATTATATTTCTTAATATTGAATATTATTAATGTATTCATAATTTATGTTGTAAGATCTTTCCACCCATATGTGGATCGCATCATTTGAACATGAATCGAGTGAGATATGGCCTTGTGAAAATGAGTTCGTGAAACTTTTTTTTGAAAAAAGTGATTTTTTGTCAATTTTGGCAGAAATTTCGAGGCAATTAGATTGCTTATTATTGAATATTATTAATGCATTCATAATCTATGTTGCAAGAGCTTTACAACCATATGTGGATCGCATCATTTGGACGTGAATCGAGTGACATATAACCTTGTGAAAATGGATTGGTTTTCATTTAAATCTAACCACAGAGGTATTTTTGGTATTCAAAAAGGATTTAACGGTTTGACTTTTTGACCGGACGGAATCCATCCAAGTGGGTGTTAAAGGCTAATTAATGCAATCTTTGGGTGCTAAAGTGGAATAGGGGTAAATAAATGGGGGTCAAAAGATAAATCACCCATATATTAACTAGATATGTTGTATCATATTTCACTATAATATCAATACATAACCGACACATGTAAGTGGTATTAGGAAACTATACTGCGAACCCAACTTAAACCCGACGACTCCGTACTCGTTACGTCAGTCTTGGTACCTACATATGTATACATTTAAAAATAGGATGAGCTTAACGCTCAGTAGTGATGGAATAAGGATGTATTTTTACAAAAAATATTCCTTTAAAATAGTTTATCATTTATACTGCAATAGTATTAGGGGTGGCAAAAAAAATCGATGAACCGATTCGACCGGCTAAACTGACCGCTCAAATGGGGCAGTTAACTGAAAATGCGAAGAGAGGATAAAGTAAGTCGGTTGACTGAACCAACTACTGTTTCTCGAAAGCGAAGGCTGTTCGCAACTGGCCAAACCGTTAATCAATCGAACTGATTGACTTTTAATTAAAACATATATATACATATGTATATATGAATTTCCTTAACAAACTTCAGGCTCCCAGAAGCCACCTCAATGTGGTAAGCATTAATGTTATTAAAATGGCGGTTATTACGAGCTTTCCATAAAAACCACATTGTAGAAGCAAAAACAGATCCCCAAGGTAAATTTAAATTAAATTTACTTTCAACTAATTTGGTGTTATGATCCAACCAAACATTAAAGATGGTACCCATATTACACCACCCAACATTAGTGAGGATTTTTCCAAGTTTTGTGAGCCACAAAAAAGTGATTATTTTTTTGGGGAGTTTGAGCTTCCAGAGCCATTTCCAATTTTCACCATTAGAAGTGCTTTCACAATTATCATTAAAGATTTTTCTAGTAGCAATTAGAAACTTAAAACTCCCATCCATAAGGGAATGTCCTGCAAAACAGAAGATAAAGGCACACTATATATGTAAAGGCACATTACAAGTAAACATTAAAATATAATTAAAGAAAGCATATAACCCATAACGTTTGTTTAGTTACTTTTTCTTCTTTAACTACATACATACATGTACGAGTAGTCCAAACTGAAGTTAAAGATCGAATTTAGGTGGTTCTAGGTTCGTTTAGGGTAAGAAAGAATAAGAGTTGGCCACGCCCTATGAACCTTGTTGATCGATCACCCTAATAACCATACTTTGTTTTCAAGTAGAAATGTGAACTTTATTATAGCTACTAGAGAAGTGTCCATTTTGACAGTTATTTTAGTTACAAGTATGGACCTCCATGATTGGGCAGAGGGGAAAGTGGTTTACATCTTTGATGTTATGTGGGGATAAAAGAGTGCGGAAAAGGGAATAATAAGGTTTTTCATTTATTTATTTTTTTTTAAGAAAAGAAAGTAATTCTAAATTCATCATTTCCTACTGTGCGCTTTGGGCTTCATGTGGGACCGGTCGGTGCCATTTTGTGCCACTGGTCACCACCGTCCCATCCATCTCATATTTAGGTTGAGGTTTTGTTGATTTTTTTTTTTATTATTATTAGAAAATAAATAAATTATATTAGTAAATTTACATATACAGATTTTTGCTGTAAAGGTCTAAACAATTTGGATCACAATAACTCGTCCTGAGAGGCTAGTAGTGGCATTTTGTGGCCAGTATGGGATGAATAACAGGGCGTGCAATGGATTTGGATTGAAAGAATGAAGAACAGAAATTAAATAAAAAGGTGGTTCATTTAATTCTTTGAACAAATCATTTTATTTATTTATTTCCTTCTAAAAATAAAAGAAAGGGGACTCGGGGATCTAATAAGTTTGAACGTCAAGTCAATCTGAGCATGTTCATATAAAAGAAATTAAAAGGCTGAGGGAAGAAAAAGAAACCAGCTTTAATTAATAAGTTTTATTTAATAAATAAGTAAATTCATTTAATAACTAAAAAAACATATAAGTGAAAGTCTTAATTCTTCATCGATAAATTTATTTTAATTTTATGTGCAAAGTCGCCTTGGCATGCATGCCCCCAACATCGAAACCAAACTTTGGGCCCTTCAAAACTAATACAAAACCTTGTTCATATATCAGCCATTTTCCGCCCAAACCCCATCAAGCCCATGCATCCTTGGAATTTTTCCAAAGAAAGTATTTTTAAACTATTTTTTTTCTTTTGACACAATTTGTTAACTTCTGTATCATACACCAAACGCCAAATAAATAAAAACTGACGGAAAATCTAAGTTTAGGTGCATGTTATTTATTACTCAAACACATCCCCCAAATTTTTAGATCATGTTTAGTTTACTGAACTCAATATAATGAATTGTTTTTAATTTAATGAGTATTTTATATATATATATATATATATAAATAAAATACATGGTTTTGTTTTATTGGCATTAGAGATGATAAAATTAAATGTACTACTTTTTGACATGTAGTTAGTTTGAACCCAGATGTGAAAAATAATAAAATAAATCATTAGGTAGTGCCAATTAAATAAACAATCTTAATTTATTTATTTTGTTGGTTAAAATCAAACAATTTGTAACATGTGCAAATAATAAAATACAGCCTCCTTAACAGTTAACATGAATGGATTAGTTTGCACAAATGCAACTCTACGCGTCGTCTCACAATGATTTTGACTGGTTTTGTGTAAATTTACTTGTCTCAAACTCTCAATTATCGTATATCTCAAATCCAAGACTACTTCCACAAAAGTACAAAGCCATTGACCCTCTTTATTCAAAATGATCTCCAATCGCGCTCCAGATGACATTCCTTCACCCTCACGTCACCTCACCTCACCACTCTGTCTCTCCACGAGCTGGCGCCTTCAAATTCAATGTGTGGACCGGTCCTTCTCTGCAGTTGGACCATGGACCCCAGCTTTTCCCACTTGGTTTCCCCACAAAAAAACAGTCTCCTGTTATGACTTCTAACTTTTAATATATTAATCTACAAACTCTTATATATATATATATATATATATATTAATATAATACATATTGATGTAGTTCTTATAAACTTTTCTTCCTATATAGGATCCTCCTTCTAATCAGATAAAGGAATTATGCGAAAGAACCCACTGAACAATTTGTTGCAACTTTTGTTCCAAGAATGGCCTATCAAGTAGTATGTTTGCTTATATGTTCATCTTTGTTTCTAAAGAAAGCTCTTTCAGAACCAAGAGCAACGGAGGCAGCTTTAATATGTAGCAATACAAGTGCAGCAAATTCTGATCGTCAAGTTTTTGTAGCAACCTTCTTAGCAGCCATGGATTCTGTGACCCCACTAGTCTCAAGACAAAGATATGGGGGCGTAATCAATGGGTCCGGTAATACAACCGTATACGCATTTGGGGAGTGTATGAGAGATTTATCAACGAATGATTGTAATTTATGTTTTGCTCGTTGCAAGACCCAAATCCTTAGGTGCTTACCCTTTCAAAGATTAATTCGTGGGGGTAGACTTTTTTTTGATGGGTGTTACTTAAGGTATGATGATTATATGTTCTTTAATGAGAGTTTGAGTCCTGTTGATAGGACTGTTTGTTCTACGAATGATTTTGTTGGGAATCAGAGTTTGTTTAGAGCTAATGTTGTTGAGTTGGTGAGGAATTTGACGGTGGAAGGGCAGAGGAATGATGGCTTCTTTGTGGGGTCTGTGAGTAGAGAGAATTTAACGGTTTATGGGTTGGCTCAGTGTTGGGAGTTTGTGAATGGGAGTGCTTGCGTGAGATGTTTGGAGAATTCCCTATCAAGGATTGCTTCTTGTCCTCCTAAGGAAGAAGGAAGGGTGTTGAATTCTGGGTGTTATTTGAGGTATTCCACCCAAAAGTTTTATAATAATTCTGATCCTGATACAACTGGAAGGGGAAATGGTGAGTTGGGTTCTCCTTAAATATGTTTTCTGGTTGTTTAATTCGTTCAATTTCTTTGCATGCTCGCTTTATTGTTCATTGAAAAACTTCTTATAATTCATTCTGACATCTTGTCGAACACATGCCGTGGATGAAATTGTCCTAATAGTTCAAATAGCTTTTTCTCCCCATTTCAATATGCATATATAAGGATACCCTAGTTAATTAGAAAGAAAAGTGACTTCCCGAATTCATTCAAGTTTAAGCTAAAAATCTCTTTCTTCCTTTATCGGGTTATTAGGAAGAGGCAACCGCCGGGCTATTATTCTGGCTGCAACTTCTAGTTCTGTGGCTTTTGTGCTCTTTGTAGCAACGGCTTTGTTCTTCGTCCGCAAGAAATTTGAGAAACAGAGGAGAGGTATATAAGCATGGACATTTGAAAATTTACATTCTTTATATCTATACCAGACTGATGCTATAATTTGTATTTCTTTTGTATAATGTTATAGAGAAGAAGCAACTAGGTGCTCTTTTGGCCACTGTAAATAGGTCCAAGCTCAATTTTTCGTATGAAACTCTTGAAAGAGCCACAAACTACTTTCATGATACTAATAAACTCGGTCAAGGAGGATCCGGTTCCGTTTACAAAGTAATTTCCTTTCCCTTGTCCTCAAATTAAGATTATAGGCGCAATTTTATTGACGTAATTAGGCCGATTTTGTGTTGTCAACAGGGGACTTTGCCAGATGGGAAAATTGTTGCCATAAAGAGGCTTTTATTCAATACAAGACAGTGGGTAGATCACTTCTTTAATGAGGTCAATTTGATTAGTGACATCCATCATAAAAACCTTGTAAAGCTCTTGGGTTGCAGCATTACAGGACCTGAAAGCCTTCTCGTGTATGAATATGTGCAGAATCAAAGCCTCCATGATCACCTCTTCGGTTGGTCTCTTACAGATAAAACTTGTATAATAATTTGGTAAAGTTAAATGTGTTAATAATCATATTAGTGTTATTGATTTGATTCAGGGAAAAAGAACGGGAATCAACCACTAACTTGGGAAGTGAGGCATAAAATCATATTGGGTACAGCCGAGGGATTGGCCTATCTTCATGAGGAATCAGAATTCAGGATCATACACAGAGACATAAAGTTGAGCAATGTATTACTTGATGATGACTTCACCCCAAAAATTGCTGATTTTGGGCTAGCTAGATTGTTTCCAGAAAACAAGACTCATATCAGCACCGCCATTGCTGGCACACTGTAAGTTCAACAATTCCATTTCATTAAAATCTGCCGGAGCAGGTTCAAAAAAGAAATGAGGAATGACATGAAAATCGAGAAGATTTTTTACTTCATACTTCTCAGAAATTGGATGTTGTTATGTTTGAATCTTGCAGTGGTTACATGGCTCCAGAGTATGTAGTGCGTGGCAAATTGACAGAGAAGGCTGATGTTTATAGTTTTGGTGTTCTTCTCATTGAAGTTATATGTGGCCGAAGAAACAACGCTTTCTCTGAGAGTCCATTTTCTATCTTACAAACGGTAAACCTCCACATTCTCTTTTGCTTTTTGGAGTCTTACAAAATGAACTGAACTTCATATATTTCTCTTCATAGGTGTGGAATCTTTACGGCACAGGAAGATTAATTGAAGCGGTTGATCCAAAACTTGAAGGTAACTTCCAAGAAAATGAGGCTTCTAGTTTACTTCAAATAGGTCTACTCTGTGCTCAAGCCTCAGCAGAGCTGCGCCCATCTATGTCAAACGTTGTCAAAATGCTCGTAGAGATGCACGATATTCCTAAGCCAGAACAGCCACCGTTTCTGAATTCTAGTAGTGGAGAAATAAGCCCTTTTAACAAAGGAGGTACTTACTATTCTCAGCCCGACTCTAACACGCAATCTTCTGGAAATAGCATTACCCAAAGCTGGATTGAGCCCAGATAAACTATTTGAAGCTCCATTTTTGCAGCATGATGATGAGTTAGAGCTTTGATGCTTTTGGTTTTGGTTTTGACTATATACTGTATGCTTTTGGTTTTGACTATATACTGTATAGATAGATATGGGCCAAATGCCTTTTGTAAATTATGTTTGAAGGCAAGTAGCAATCCAATTAATGATTATGATTATGATTTTTTTTTAATTTTTGTTTTCAAGAAAACACTAATAATCATTGGTCAACTAGAAGATTTGTTTGCTCTTGTGAGATTTTATGCATTAATTGCGTTCGAAAGCATAAACGGGACTTGTTAATCAGAGATTGCACAAAATGAAACAAAGAAGTCTTGATGGATTTCACCTACAACAGAACTCTGGGAAGAGAGTTGAAAATGGGTTATGTGGACGCATTATTTGACCAATACACTAGATTTAACATTATTTCATTCAACCCTTATTAGTCAAATGTAGCTGCAAAAACCATCGTAAGGAGCATTTCAAAAACCGCGCACTCGGTTACAGATTAAACTTTGATCGACATTATTTATGAACTGAATGTTGTTTTACAGCCATACATA
This sequence comes from Lonicera japonica, assembly GCA_021464415.1. NCBI lineage: Eukaryota > Viridiplantae > Streptophyta > Magnoliopsida > Dipsacales > Caprifoliaceae > Lonicera > Lonicera japonica. The sequence goes on along the minus strand of CM038468.1, from coordinate 61,252,763 downwards.
CTTGACTTTTAATTTCAAATTAGACTACAACTCAAATGCCTTGTTGTAACGTGGGAATATTGACAGAACGAAACTAATAAAGCTTTCCCAAAAGGTAGAAAAGAAGAACACAAATAGAGAAATAATTTATTTTTTTTATTATTTTCTACTATAATAATAATAATAATAATTTATTATTAACTAATGTAAGCTAAACCAATCAATTATCAACTACTACAATAATAAATTGCGCGATTTATTTTTTATTTGACTTTCAGACGACTACACGGTGCTTAACCATTATTAAGCACCTTTTGTATCTTAATTATCCCTCTAATTAAACACTGTTTCTTCACTATGTGATGCTTAAAATAATAATAATGGGATTAAGAAGTCACACAAACTCATCATACTAAACAGCACTAGGAGTATGAAAGTCAAATGCATATTTTAATTCACCTCCAAAATCATAAATTATAATTGAATAAAAGTTAGCGCCCTAAAATTTGTGTTCATAAAAAATCTTGACAAAAACGAAACTAGCAAATTAATGAAGAATATTGAACTTGAGTCTACCATCTAATTAATATGCATCGACTGTTATTTATTGGCCGAGCCTAAATAATTGTTCTACTTTAAAAGGCTAAACAGGAAATATCATCAACTTGGACCAAAATCTAATCTTAATTTATACGGCGTTAACGTCGAAGAGGAATGCCAGTACGTAGGTAAATTTAGTTAGCAAGACACCTACTTCAATTTAAGAGAAATGCTTTTTTAAAAAAATAAAAATAAAAATAAAAGATGAACGTGGTTCAAAATGATTTATATTTTCCTTTTTTAGGGGGGTGGTTACCTTCAAATTTACTCGAATTGGAAGGGGACATTAACCTACTTTTTGAAGAGATCAAATGAACATCAGTGAGTTTTGGCAATAGATGACTTTATTTATTTATTACGCCATATAAATATTAAATTATTCAAATATGAGCCTTTTACAGAGGAAAAACACTGTAAAATGAACTCACTTTATAAATTAAAGAAGAGAAAGCATGTTATTTTCAGCAAACATTTTCTAAGTTCCCCTTTAGAATTAAATTAATTTGTAAATAAACAAGATGAAATCCAATTCAGTTAAATTAGATGTGATCTTCACCTTTAATTTTGCAATCTCAATATATTAGCCTATGCAACAAGATCATGTATGTCAAACAGACAGATCATACAAAAAGGGTGGGGCTATATTGATTCGGTATAATAGGACCGAGTATATGAATATTTACTTAACGCAATAAAATTAATTATTATTGAAAATAAAAAAAAATACACTAATTTGAACCTATTACAACAAGTAATATTAAAATATTTCCGCTTTATTACACCAAATATTTGTATATATACTCAACTTAATTATACCGGGCCAATACAAGAGTATAGCAGAAAAATTTGAGGGGTGCAATAACGCCATCCAAAAAAATATCAGTCCCAGAAGAAAAAGGGTTCGAGGTCTTTAATAATTGTGTTTGTTGTAGAAATAGAAGGGAGGGGGGGTAAAATAGTAAATGTGGGAAGATATTCGTTTCCCGGCAATAGTCGAGCGGCCCTACAAAAGCAGATGAAAAAATTTCGTTACCGAACCCACTTTTTTCAGAGTCGCTTTCGCTTGGTCTTAGTTTTCAAATGGATGGGAGAGGACAAATATCACACACTACTCCTTTCTTCATCTTTGACTTGTATCTCTATCTACACATTTCATTACTAGCAGTATACCCTCTTTCTCTCCATTCAACAACGAAGAGCTGAACCGTAAATCTTACTCGGAACTCACCGATTCCATGTAGAAAAAAGAGGTACGAAAAATTCAGATCTCTCACTCTGTTAATAATTCTAAAATGGAGCTTTCTTTGATATATTTCTATATTTTCCATTACTTTTTTTATTATTATTTTTATTTTGTGTTAACGAATTGAAATTTAACGCTCAAAAGGAAACACTATTAACGCCCAAGCTTTAAACAACAAATTACCGACAGTATATTAATCTAGAGCTATCTTTTCGTTTGATTGTGTCAAGTGCGATTTCCTTTTTCCGCTCTGTAATTTTTGATATATTTCGTTATTAGAGAAGTCGCACAGTGTTTCTAAATGAAGGGTATAATCGTTCTCGTTGATTATTTGAACGCAAAGTTTTAGCCAAATGACCGTAAACGTAATAGTAATAGTTGCTGATTCTGAGCATTCATCGCTCTGATAATTAGGACTGGTTTCTGCTTAGTAATTTTGGAATCAATAATTTTAACACTTGAATCATATTGATGATTTTCATGAGTGAGACTTTCCAGTACTCAATAATTGACTGTTAGCTGGCTGATGTAACTAAGCAATCCCAAATCAATATGTTACTAGCATTTCTTCTTTAGTGATGTTCTTTCAAACTAATTTTGCACTTATAAACTTGGATTTTTTATTTTTATTTTTTTACATTGTGATCAATGTCGTGTCCATGTTCTTACAAAACATTTATGCTTAATTCCATCTTAAACAGCCTCACAATCAAATCCCGGTCCATTAGGATAAGTTCCAATTCATCCCAAAAATGGAGAACACAGTCCGAACTCCAAATGTTCTATTCACTCTTACCACGATTCTAGTATTACTAGATGGATCAGTGGGAGAGCCAAGAGCCCAGACGGTCCAAATTATGTGTGGAAACCAACCAGAACATAATGCAACTGTTTATGTCCCCAACTTTGTAGCTACCATGGAAAACATAAGTGAACAAATGCGAACTTCAGGTTTTGGAGTAGCAGTTACAGGTTCAGGCCTCGACACTAACTATGGACTTGCGCAATGCTATGGTGATCTTTCTTTACTTGATTGTGTATTGTGCTATGCCGAGGCACGTACTGTTCTACCCCAATGCTTCCCTTTCAACGGGGGTCGCATTTACCTTGATGGCTGCTTTATGCGAGCCGAGAATTATAGCTTCTTTGAGGAATATAGTGGACCAGGAGACAGGGCCTTGTGCGGGAATACAACTCGAAAGAATTCAGCATTCCAAGAAACAGCAAGACAGGCTGTGTTGCAAGCAGTTTCGGATGCGACAAACAATAATAACTACGCTCGACTTCAGGCAGCTGTTTCTGGGACAGCAAACGAGTCTGCCTATGTCTTGGCTGATTGCTGGAGAACATTGAACCCTAGCTCTTGCAGGTCCTGTTTGGAAAATGCTTCTGCATTGATATTGGGATGCTTGCCTTGGTCTGAGGGACGGGCATTGAACACTGGATGCTTCTTGAGGTACTCCAACACCAATTTTCTTAATCCTGAACCAGACAGTGGACATTCAAGAGGTAATAAGAATTGTTTTTCATTTTTTTCTTTTGTTAAGTGACTTTTTCCACAATTCTTGTGCTTAGGAATTGTTTGATTACTATGGATCACGTGTCTTGCAAATGTTGGTAAAGAAAAGGGGATTTTGAATTGGCCTGATAATGGTTTCCCAATGATCATTTATGCAGGGAGAATTATAGTGATTATAGTTGCCATCGTTAGCTCTGTGGTCGTTTTTTTAGTTGGAACAGTCATTGCAGTTTATATCTGGAAGCACAGAGAAATACAGAAGAAGAGAAGAGGTATAAAGGCCTTTTTCATATTATTTTGACCTTGACATGCATTTCGATCCCAAAATAGTTAGAAATCTACCATTCATTTTGAGGAAATAAATTCACAGAAGTTGTCAGGAAAAATTGTCAGAATACCTTAACCTAATGGTGTTCTCGCGTACTTGTTGCATGGAAATTTATAGTCTTAAGCTTTGCATAAATTAGGGTTTTCAGTCTTATATACTGAAACATAGTTGATGATTTAAGTGTCCTATGTTTTCTTCTTCATTCCCCAATTTCCCAGGTTCAAATGATGCGGAGAAAATGGTGAAGACTCTTCATGACAGTAGCTTGAACTTCAAATACTCCACAATTGATAAAGCCACAGGCTCTTTTGATGATGCAAACAAGCTTGGGCAAGGAGGATTTGGAACAGTTTATAAGGTAATGCATCACAAATTATGCTAGTTTCTTCTTCTTTCATAAGTTAAATTTATTTAAACATCTTGGCCACAAAGATATAAGCCAAAAACCACTTGTATCATAGAAGTTTGAGCTTCATAAAGGAAAGCTATTGCAGGGAGTTCTGCAAGATGGTAGAGAGATTGCAGTCAAGAGGCTTTACTACAATAACAAACACAGAGCTGCAGATTTCTACAACGAAGTTAATATTATTAGTAGTGTCGACCACAAAAATCTGGTCAGATTATTGGGATGCAGTTGCTCAGGGCCAGAAAGTCTTCTTGTATATGAATACCTACCAAACAAGAGTCTTGATCGTTTCATCTTTGGTAAGCACTAGAATTTTAAATCATGTTCATAATTCTGACCAATGATTAAGAAAACTTCTATAATCTACCCTTCCAATCATATCTTCTCGTTCAAATTATGAAAATAATTGAATCAAGATACTTGTTTGTAAACATTACAGATTCGAACAAAGGCAAGGCACTAAACTGGGAGAAGAGATTTGAGATAATCATTGGGACAACAGAAGGTTTAGTCTACCTCCACGAAAACACCAAGACCCGAATCATTCACAGGGATATAAAAGCTAGTAATATTTTGTTAGATTCAAGACTTCGAGCCAAAATCGCTGATTTTGGATTAGCTAGGTCTTTCCAAGAAGATGAGAGCCACATCAGCACTGCCATTGCAGGAACATTGTAAGCATTTTCCCTGTTGTTTCTGGTTCTATTTGTTTCTTGCTGTTGTGCATGTATAGTGAATCCTGTGGCGTATTAAATTAAAAAATATTTGTATAACATTATCTTTAGAATTTTTCTTTAATTATAAAATCTTCAGGGGATATATGGCTCCAGAGTACCTAGCACATGGTCAATTAACAGAAAAAGCAGACGTGTATAGCTTTGGAGTGCTTTTGTTAGAGATAGTCACGGGAAGGCAGAACAACAGGAGCAAAACCTCGGAATACTCAGACAGTCTAGTCTCGATTGTAAGTTAAAGAACTTGAAATTATCTATACAGTTTAATTGTCCGAGTTAACTTCTTAACTTTTATTTAATACCACATTAATATTATATGGCAATGTTACAGGCATGGAAACATTTCCAGCAAGGGACGGTGGAGGAACTTTTTGACCCAAACTTAATGTTGCAAAATTACCATAACAACCACCTCAAGACTGAGGTACAAAGAGTTGTACACGTAGGACTTTTGTGCACCCAAGAGGCTCCAAGGCTACGACCAACAATGTCTAAGACACTACGGATGCTAGCAGTGAAGGATGAACAACTCCCTTCACCCAGCAATCCCCCTTTTATAGATGAAAAGACCATGGAACTTAATGATACAAGTGAGCAGGCACATTTCCCACTCAATTATGGCAATTCAATTGCCAGTGTCTCCCATAGCTCATTCTACCCAAGGTAAACACATGGGCGCACTTAGATTGGAAGTTAAAACCCACTGATCTGCAAGGGAACGAGCTCTAGCTTCTGCTAGTTAAACTTCAACCTCGCTTGTGCTTTTTCAAGCATCCGTAGGCTAAATAGAATTGAGAGTGACATTCTGATGATTTCAGAATGAAAGTAAGAAAAGGGTCTATTCATTTGTACTCTGGCTTTAGCTAATAAGGTTAAGGTAGTCGGTTCGCTTGCTTGGTAGAGGCTAGGTAGTTTACTAGAGAGATGGGGATTCTTGTGTATGGATGAAACTAGAGAAATAAGGCAGCCATTTGCCCTCTGTAAATTGGAGTTCAGGCTAGTGTGCTATGCTTCTTTGGCATGAGGTATTTATGTGCCCGAGGGGCTGCTTCCTTGGTGCATTTGGTTTCTGGTTAGTTAACAATATTTTTTATGTATGTGTAACATTGAGTTTGAGGATGTGATTGTGAAATTTTGTTGCTATTAATGAGACTTGATTTAGATGTGATATTTGTTTAAATATTTGCTGCTTCTATCCAAACAGTGTAAGATGGGAATTTAAGGAACTTGCACCTGGAAATTGTTACCTAGAAGCTTGGTTGGTTCGTGATATATATGTTGTATTGCATTTTTCGAGAAAGTACGTGCAGTGGAAAACAATTACTCTAGGTTTGTTATTCTCTTCTTATTCGCAAAAATCAAATTTCAATTTCAATGGAAAAGTAAACTCTGGATATAAGTTGATTTGTTATTTTTGAAAAACTTTGATCTTGTCTATCATGCATAAACAATTAGTCAATCAATCACAATTAACTACGCCGGAAATAATGAGGTATCTTACTTGCATAGAACTAATCATCAGGACCAAACGACAAAATCCACTAAGAACAAAATGTTTGCAAATACTCAAACTCAAACTTAGAGACTAGAATCACTCAAGTTTTGATTTGGTCTTCAAACTCAAATTGCAACATTTGCCAACTCGCTCGTACGGTTTGGCAATGAATCACTCGTCTTGGCTCCTCCAACGTTCACCTCTGCAATTTTGTTCACAGTTCCTATTCTTCGAATAACACGTTAAACAGGTTGCACAAAATATCGCACGCCTGAAATCCACTCCGATCTATTGGCCACTTTGGTCTCCTTCTTCAATTAATGGTTGAAGATGAAAGATCGTGGGATCTATTCTTATTCTCAGAAAAGAAGAACAATTAGCATAAAAACAAAACCCCTTGATTTTTCTCAAAGGTGCTTTGAAGTTTTGATCTATCTATTTTGCTTTGAAAACTCTCTCAAAACATGTATGTTTGACCCTAGATGATGGGTTTATATTTATAATAGAAGCCTAGACCAAATCGTCTTTGAAATAAGTGAAAAAATCAAGTTCAAACAAGTTTTATTTCAAATCCTATTAAAAAACTCCGCATTGGGACTAGTCTACCCATATTCAAGACCGGTCAGCCCTTTAGGCCAAGTTAGAAACATAATTCAAGGGTTTTCTCATTAACTTGAGCCGCCAAAACATTATGGACACAGAAAAAAATCAATAAAAACACTTAAAAACTAGTTTTACTCAAAAAGCTTTTGTTTTCATTTTAAATGCTCAACCACCGACTTTGAATCAAACCAAATGCCTATACTTACTTAGCTCAATCCCATTGATATTCTAAATTCGTTCTTCGAGGCTTTCAATCCGACTTTTTTTTCACTTTATCACATCTTCACTTGAGGTTAGTGACTACAAACTGGAACAATTCATTTGGCATCGAAATTAAGCCAATCTAAATTAAATCCAATAAGACCTTACATTTTCTTGAAAAGATTAGTGTTTCATATATATATATATGTGTGTGTGACAAGTTTTGATAATCGACGATTTTGGTGGCCAATGGCCAGTATTGAAGACAACTGTGTCAGCATCATGATACATTTTAGTAGTTCCGTCCATCAAATCCAATCTTAGTGTCTCTAGAGTACCATTTCTTCCCTTAAAAGATGATTCTCAGATTATAAATGGAGAACTAACAAAATCCACAGAACAATTATAGTCCTACAGGTACAGTAAAAGCATATGATACCTATATAAGACTGAAGCAATATCAAAAGATACTTCTTTTTCTATGAACAAATTTTGGTGGGCTTGCCTCTAATCTGAATGCGTAGGATCGCTTCTTTTTGAATTATCTCCTTCCTGATATCTCATAAACGTGTTTCTTGTTGCGGATACTGTGGATTCTCAGATTATAAATGGAGAACTAACAAAATCCACAGAACAATTATAGTCCTACAGGTACAGCAAAAGCATATGATACCTATATAAGACTGAAGCAATATCAAAAGATATTTCTTTTTCTATGAACAAATTTTGGTGGGCTTGCCTCTAATCTGAATGAGTAGGATCGCTTCTTTTTGAATTATCTCCTTCCTGATATCTCATAAACGTGTTTCTTGTTGCGGATACTGTGTCGGAGTATGCAAACAAGAGACTCCCGCATGTTCCTATTAAGTGAATCCCCCACTAAAACCAGCTTCTTCCCTGTGAGTCTTTCCAGGAAGTCGGTGGCATTTAAACTGGGATATTATCAACAGTCAACACTGAACAATTAATATGGATTTTCAGGCGTTTGGTTCACTATTTGAATGAATTATGTTCATCAAAGTCATAAAAGAATCTAATAATGTTTAACAAGCTAAAGTAAATGAAGAAAGTACTATCATTTTAATTTCACAGCTATTCATTCTGTAAAACACTTGCTCACTACCAACTTAGGTTTACAAGGCTTTTTCCCCCCCTGTTTTAATGTCAAAATCAGGTTTATTACCTATTTTATAATCCTTAGTCTTTCTTCTCTACCAGAGTAGCTCAAATTAGTTAAGTTTTCTTCTCTACCAGAGTAGCTCAAATTAGGTATGTATAGGGTTAGGTCAAAGAATTACCTTAAGACAAAAAGAAACTTCAGTAAAAGTCTCAGAACAAATATCAAGTTCAACAATAGACCAGGGCAAACTTGATGTAGAACAGGTAGCGGACCTGTATTTAACAGCACTGGATCGTCGTAAGCCCGCCTGGCCCAAAAAGTGACGAGACCAGAATTACATGGGGCCTGGCTAGTTTGACCCGAAACGGCCCAGAGAAATCAAGTCACTGCCTCTGGCGGTGTTGCACGTCGTTTTTTGGCCAAAATCCTTCATTTAGGCCCCCGAATCCGCATTTTTACTATTTAAGGCAGGTCTTAATTACGCAATAAGTTGAGTTTGGAAAGTCAGATTTGACTTCCGTCAAATCCCGCGCAATCCTTAACATCAGCACTGCAGAATCCCATAATTTCTGCAATTTCCTATTTTTGGCAGTTTTTTGAATTATTTCGAATTTGTTTTCTTTTCTTTCATTTTGTAATCTCTTATAAGAGAATCTCTTTGTAATCGTTTAGGCAGATCATCTTTAATAAAATTTTGAGTGTTTTTCTCTATATTGTGAGTTTATATCCCATTTCATAGCTTCCCGCTACGTCAAAACTCAATAAAAAAAAATCATTTTTTAATTCCACAACTTTAAAATATTGGAAGAAGTTAAAAAGGTTGGTGGGTATTACCTATATTATTGATTGAATATATATATATACACAAATACAAGTGTGTCCCCTTGTCCTCGTAGAGGAATTTAAGAATTCTACTCGTAAATCAGAAGTTCCCTCAAGAAAATCATGTGATGAGTTTGACCAAATGACTAATTATTAAGTCCAAAGCATTTAGATTAGAGTAGATATAGAGAGCAAATACCTTGGCATATCACAGCCATATGGCTGCCATTTCCATGTGAGAAAACCAATCATCTGGTCTCATCCCTATCAATAAAAGGGCACTACCCAGCTGGATAGGATGGCTTTGTTTCATCTCTCACCCATCTGCCATCAAATATATCACAAGTACTCTTTCCCACTCTCTTCAGATTCATTCCGACAGATTGTCGTATTACTTTGAACCAGTGAAATTCGCATCCTTTGTTCTTTAACAGATTTTTGCCAAACACTGGAATTGAAGTACTCAGTAGGACCAATAGAGTTACCAAGGGAACTTTCAATTCCACTACTCCCTTGAGTGCTTCCATTTTTCACTTTCTCAAGGGAATTTGCCAAATGGGTTTCCTTCAAATTCACAGATTTTCCTGTATAGTTAGTAAACTCCCCATTTGTACCAATTAGGGAAACATTTGCATTATGGGTTTCTCTAGTTTGCATCAAATCAACAGGTTTTTGCAATTTTGTAGAAGAAGAACTAGAATTAGAATTAGAATTAGAAAGAGGAGGAGGAGGAGGAGGAGGAGAAAGGGGAGTGGTAGTTGGGAAGGAGGGCCAAGGGATAAGAGAAGTGGTGGTGGTGGTGGTGGTGGTATTGGGACTAAAGTGTTAAACCCTTGAAAAATAGGGTTGAATAAAGGAGGAGCCTTAGATGGAATACTGAAGAAGACTAGAATAAAAATAACCAAGGAAGTGACAACCTCAAAACCAAAGCCAGAAAGTAACTTCCTGCTGGGTGACAAACAGTAGGGAAACTGGTCTGAGAGTGTAAATTTCTTGGGGTCCATGGATGAAAGATGAAGTAATTAACTAATCATATCATATTCATATCCTATCCCGCAAGATAACAACATGCAACTTCAGTAATGACATCAAATTAACAAATTATTTTGAAAGTAAAGTGAAATGGGAGAGAGAATTATTTTGAAGGGAAAACAGGTGTAACGGAGAGAGAATTGTAAAGAAAGTGGAGAAGTAGAGAGGAGGAGGAGTAGGATGACGGAAGAACCCGTGGTGTAAAAGATTTCTTCTCTGTGTCAATTTTCAAACCGCACAGCATAACTAATAGTAAATCGAGACAGACGTAATAATGGAATTACCGAATTACCCCGTCACTTATATTTATCAACTGCAGAAGAAAAGGGAACATAAACTTCACTTGTAGATTATACGCATTAATTTATTTAAAAAAAAAATTGAATACTAAATGTTTTAATTATATTTTTGTAAATTTTTATGTAAATTTTAAAATAATTAATAATATTTTCAACATTTACTAACTATCAATTTAAGTAATTTATTATTATTTTTTTATAAATAATTTTATAATTACAATGGATCTTGATTTGTAAGTATTAGTGAACATATTTCAAATATATAGTTTTTATTAAGATCCATATTTTACATTTGAAGTTATTATATTTTTAAATTTTATTTAAAAAATGAAGAGGGAGAAAAATGATATAACGTTGTAAAATGGAAGTGTATTTTACATAACCATTTTACACAAACTTATTTTAAAACATTGTTGGAGACCAAAAACAAATTACAACTATAAATTTTACACAAAACAAATATATAAAAGACGGTTGAAGATGCTATAACAAAATGGTTGGGAAAATAATTTTGTAAATTAAAGGCTTATGTTTTATTAATTTAAAAAGAATATAATATAAATTTTACGGTATATTTTTCAATTATAATTTTTTATAATATCGTATAAAATTAAGTTTGTATTACATGTTTTTTAGTACATTACTTTTTCTTGATAGTACTTTTGATTTATTTTCACAAATTACAAGTTTAATCTATTTATTGATTTTACACACATCATAATTTTTTTGAATTATGCAAAGTTAAGTTTAAAATCCTATTTTTAATAGATTATTATGTATTAGGATTTATTTGACAATGTTTTATAATTACACCAGTAACATATAAAAATATACTTGTTAAAAAAAATACACACCATGCTAAACAAATTTGCATTAAATTTTTTGAATTACAAAGATAAATTTACACAAAACATAATTTTAGTCAAAATCCTTATTTTAAAACACAAATGATAAACATGGAGCCTATTCTAATCAGATTAAAAATAATATTATTCTCTAAATTTTTTCGAAAAACTATTCTCATGCATGTTCTAGTTAAAATTATATTACATTTTTTTGCAGTTATTCAAATATAATAAATAATGTAAAAAAATAATAGCAAGTAGTTTAGGAAGCATGGATAATATAACACACATGGGAATACAACAAATCTAAAAAAATAACATAGGATGATTATAAGATATACTACAAAAAATTAATAAATAATATATTCATATATATATATATATATATAACTTAGCAATTTTACAAAGTTTATTGATGAGGATGAATTTTGATTTGGCAAAGTCAATAAGTCAACATCACATGTGAAATCCGAGTCAACGTCTCACATGGAAGCCACGTCAACAAAAGTTTTGAGCCCTGCTACAGTAAAGTGGTTAGAGTGAAGATGAAGCAATACTCAAGTGCAAAGCAAGTGTTTTACCCACTGTGACAGAAGATCACGTGCAACTATAGCCATGGTTTTAAAGGATTAGGCATACTTAAGCTTTATGTATATATAGAAGACATTTACTCCTTCAAATGAGGAGGGGGGAGAGAACAAAAGGATAACCAAGAAACTATTTTGCGTGGTTGAGCATTAACGGAAAGCCCAGGAGATGAAATAAGTGGCTCAAGAACACTTAGTATACATGTATATAGAGAATATTAAATCAAGCATTCATTGTCTCACAGTCTCGATCTACATTTATTTCTACTTGTAACATTATTCTAATACAAAGGTCTTTCCGAGTTCTGAGCTCATTTGACAAAGATGGAGTAAGATCCTTCACGGGGCTAAACCACCTCTATATACTTTGTGTTGCAACTATCCATCTCATAAATGCCCAAGTCACATTCCATGTAAACTAAATACTATCAGATAAAATTGAATGAATTGTTAAATAACTCTATCAAGATTTACGCACCATCATCTATGAATATTACATTAATATTCGAGAACATATAAATCTAAGAAATACTAACTAAACAATCATATAATACATGAAATAGCTATTTAATTTCAATTAGCTCCACGTAGTTCACACACCTTGGCAAAGGAAATATCATCTTATATTTTATGTCTACCCTCAAAAGATAATAAGTGATGTCATACATCAAATAATCCAAAAAAAATACACATAAGTAAGTGAGTATTAATTCATAATAGTTTTGAAAGTATTTAATAGTTTTTTCCTTCATTTGGATTTTCTATATAACAAAAGTAGCCTATGTTTTTCATTTGTACAAAATAGTATCATGTTTGTATGTCTTATCTTTGTCGTATCCATGGTGTATCTTAGACTGATAATTAAGAAATATCTAGAGAATAAAAAATGCAGGAAATTCCAATATGTATCTGGATATATCAAGCAAGTATCAGTGCTAGATACATATCGGATAGGAAAACATCAACCCCGTATGAAGTTTCCATGCTTTAGATCAAGTAATGCAACAATTGAAAACTATATTGCCCTTGTCCAAAAAAAACGCTATATTGCCCTCGTAATTAGATAATTTACGATAAAAGTTGAGTGATATAAATTCTGGTTTTATAGAAAGTAGATAAACTATATTTTATATACAACTTGTTTAAACTATTTATGACACAGACTTTAGTTACTATATATGCTCGTATAAAAGCTTACACAAATTTTAAATTGTTCACCGTTATATATCTCAAATGTTATTGTTATTATTATTTTAATTTAAATAAAACAAAGACAAAAAGCAATAGAAATTAAGCAAACTAAACATCGGTAACCGTTCATCCAAGAACAGGATCCTCCCAAAAACACAACTTTTGGAGGCAGTTTTCTACAATCCCCGCCCATGATCGATTATGTCCCTCCTAGGCTCTAAAAGGTGGCTTGCCACTTAGTCTGTCCGGATAGTGATTCAATATGACTAATGAAAATTTTCACTCCTTTTTGTTTGAAAATTTTGTTTTCATAATTGAATTATGAACAAGATTCATTTGCCAAACTCTTAAAGTCATTTTATAGGAAAAAGAAAAAAATTTGTAATATCATATTTTAAAAATATAGGTAATGAAAAATCAGTCACCTAACCTAAACAAACATAAGGGCTCTAAGTGCACTATGACCACTTAACACCTTTTAAAACATTGCTCGAAGGATTATTGCAAACTCAACTGAGTTTGCAAATGAAGCACATTAAAGAAGGAGGTAGCACTGATATGACATTCAATTGAACTCCAAATTCGAGCACAATCATATCGATCAATTTCTCGATACCCACCCAAAAGTTTGTTAGAAAATTTATATTTTCTAATTTATGTGGGCAACATGTTATAATATTTCAATTATATTTGCTATTTAAATAATGGGCTTATTTTTAATGGTCTAATTAATTTTTAGTTAAGCCCATAGACTATTCAAATAAATGTGGGCCAAATGTGTAGATATCTTGTATGGGCTTGTTAGGGTTTTATGAGAACTCTAACTAGACTATATATAAAGTAGATATTAGGGTTATAGTCCCCAATACACCGATCAAAATACGGTTCACTTTTTCCCATCTAGAAGAGAACCAAAAATTCCCATCAAGAAACTAAAGCTATTGGGTTAAGGAAGACCACGTACTTGCTCAATCTGTGTTGTTATTCTGATCGATCCTCGTATTCTGTATTTGTTTATCATCAATCCAGGTACGCGGTTTCATTGTTTTAATTTAGATCTTAATGATTTGACATGGTGACTTTAGTGATTAAATTCTAACAAGTGGTATCAGAGGAACTTCATGTTGAATCATTAAAATTTTATGAGATTTATTATCATATATGATAATGAAAAAGTTTTGGATATATATATATTTTAAATCACAATAGGCATCTCGACTTTGGCTTACGGCAGTGTAATTTCATAATCTACAAAGACACCTGGGCACTAATGTTTGTTTAATATAATTGTTATCCTTTTGTATGTTGCTTTATACTATATATATATATATATATGTAATTAATTGATTTGATCCATGAAGTTTCTTTATTCATATATATATGAAGTTTATAGACATAGCATATGTATAAAAACTTGATCCAATTTGATGTGGCAGTGGAGGCCGTACCGTTTTTTTTTTAAGAAAAAGAAAGGTGGGGTCAAACTGTGAACCGTGGGTTTTCATTATATATATATGGTTGCTTTAGTTATCCTTTGGTATATATATATCTGATATATAGAGCATTTCATATACGGACCAATCCGCACGGATTGGTCCAAAAAGTGGCAACTAGTTTCACGCGCGCTCTCTTTCCCCCCGTAAAAAGGCGATTTTCTCTTTCTCTCTCTTCAGTTCCCTCTCTTCTTTCTCTCTCTTCGTTTCCCTCTTTTATTTCTTCTCTCTTCATAAATCAGAAATTGAATCAAGCAAAATCTTATTTCTTCCATCTTCATAAATATCTTCTCTCCCTTCTCTCTCACCGTAAAAATGATCCTCTCCAGTACAAGCGTCGTAGAACGATGGAAGCAATAGTTCGTACTCATTGCCTTATAACTGCTTTCTCTTTCTTAATCTATGTCTTGAAAATTTAGTGCTGTAAGTGGCTTAATTTGGGTTTGATTTTGCTTGATTTAGTGTGATTTGGGTTCAATTTGGGTTTGATTAGGGAATTTGATTTGATTAATTAGATGTGTGTGGGTGCCCTGCTCTCTCTCTCGTTATCATTTTCGCAAATTAAATACTTACACTTCTATATTTATAATTGAAATATATGGCGATGAAAAAAAAATTCGATGATATTTATGAAGCCTCTGCATTTTCGGCGGATTCCGTTTTTAGTTCCTGCGAAATGACTGAAGCCAACATTCAAATCTTTACATCTGCTGGGCTACGCATTCCGGCGCACGTTAGCATCCTGGCAATCTATCAAAACTAATATGATATATAATTCGAATTGATGTACTATTTTTCTTCAAAGGAAAATGAAAAGTAATAGTTTCTAAGTTTTTAC
Source organism: Lonicera japonica (assembly GCA_021464415.1). Taxonomy (NCBI): domain Eukaryota; kingdom Viridiplantae; phylum Streptophyta; class Magnoliopsida; order Dipsacales; family Caprifoliaceae; genus Lonicera; species Lonicera japonica. Next base: position 61,237,428 of record CM038468.1, on the reverse strand, counting down.
AGAGAGAGAGAGAAGGGAGATAATTGATTTATGAAGAGAGAAGAAAGAAAAGAAGGAAATGAAGAGAGATAAAGAAGAGAGGGAACTGAAGAGAGAGAAAGAGAAAATCGCCTTTTTACGTGTGAAAGAGAGCGTGCGTGAAACCAATTGCCACTTTTTGGACCAATCCTTGCGGATTGGTCTGTGTGTGAAATGCTCTGTACATATATATATATATATATATATATATTTAAAGATTTAATTTATTTTGGTAAATTTTATATATATTGAATATGTTAAGAGTAGAGAATTTTACTCTTGTATATATTGTGATTAAAGGTTTGGACAAAGCTTATTATTTATTTAGATATTAATATTTATTATTTATGCAAATAATAATTGGCCCAACGGAAAGTTATTATTTGGCCAAATAATAGACATTATTTTTTCTTGATATTTGTGTGATTATTATTCATGCATTTAATAATCGGCCCAAAGGAAGATTATTATTTGGCAGAATAATAAACACACGTGTTAGAAAAAATGAAAAAATGTGTGATAATTATCAGGTTTTTATGTAAGCAATAAGTCAATCTAAAGAAATGCTTTTTGTTTGACAGAAATTATTATCAACATTTGATTCTTGTATTGAGAGTATCTATTACAGTCTCGTGTGGGTACGTATTTTCTCTCGATATTTGTGTGGTTATTATTCATGCATTTAATAATCGGCCCAAAGGAAGATTATTATTTGGCAGAATAATAAACACACGTGTTCAAAAAAAATGAAAAAATGTGTGATAATTATCGGGTTTTTATGTAAGCAATAAGTCAATCCAAAGAAAGGCTTTTTGTTTGATAGAAATTATTATCAACATTTGATTCTTGTATTGAGAGTATCTATTACAGTCTCGTGTGGGTACGCAAGCCCCTGACTGTCAGTAATCCAAAATTGCAATAGGCGTCAATGTGGGAAAGATAAGATTTATGCTTTGCAAATCTCATTAATACAAAAAATATATTTATTTTTTTTATATTATAAAGATGCGAAGTACAAATCGTCTGATATTTTAAAATAGATTAATTGAAACGATTAGTTGCCAAAGTAACCTCTATCGCGTAAATTTATTTGTTTTTAAATATTAAGATGTGTGTATTTGTTATTTATACGAATAATAATCGACTCAAAGGAAGGTTATTGTTTGGCCGAATAATATGTACACATGTAGTAATAAATATAATATGACAATCAAGTTTTTCATTTGAATAATACGTCAACCTAAAGGAAGTCATATTATTTGACATGATTTGTCGTTTATATTTGATTACTGCGTTAAGAGGCCAATTACAAATTGATGTTTCATTCCAAAGACTAAATATTAATGTTGTGCTAGGTATCTTGTGATGGGAACCCATTATTGATAATTTGGATAATTGTGTCATTCATATATATTGTTTATTAATATGTTATGACATGTATATTAATTGTAAGTTTGTAATTTTTATAATTTGTTCTCTATTCAGTTTTTAGTTATATTATATATATATATATATATGTATATATGCCAACATAAATTCGATATCGGTGCTTAACGGTACAGATTTTAAGAATTGGAATTAGAACGTTTCTATTCCAAAAATTTTAGGGTTTCATAAGAAAAATACTACTTAGTTCTTTAAAGAAATTAAGGAAAAAAAATTGCCATAAAAAACAGAAAATGCTTATCTAACAAACACCTCTAAAGAACAAGAAAATGATGAAAGATAAAGGTAAAGAAGTTGCAGTTGGAACAACACTATAATAATTGCAAAAGAATTTGTCAGTTACTTTTGCAAAAATGATAGACATAGTAATGTTTCAAATACGCCACTTGGTGTGTAAAGTATGATATACTTTTCATTAGGGTAGTTAGTTTTATTTATGCACATGTGAGTACTTGGTGAGTACATTTTAGAGATATTACCCACATAAGTGTGTTTAGAGGTTACATGTGGAGCTAAAAGCAAATTGATGTTGAAAGATTCATCTATCAAGGCAATGGCGAAACAGTTATAGTTGAGGTTTTAAGAAATTTTAAGTTATTATTAAAGACTAATTACTTTTAGATTTAGGAGAGACTTATATGTTATTGTCATTTAGACATTATTTCTATTTTTATTTGGACAAATACGACTATTATTGTTCATTTAAAAATAATAAAGTTAAGTCTTTTTCAAAATTTAAATATTTTGTACTATTTTTTTAATTGATAACTTATATACGGATACAACCATCTCATATAATGAAACCTTATAAATTGATTCACGTGATACAAAACATAAATTAATTGATAAGAATTCTTCCATGTTATGGCACAAGCATTTTGAACAAATCTCTAAACAGAGAATTAAGAGACTTATGGAATTCTTAAAAACCCTTGATTTAACAGATTTTAAAATATATATTTAACGTGTAAAGGAAAAATGGACAAACATAAGAAAACTAGGTGCCACAAAGAGTTTAACTATCTTAGAACTAATTAATGCAGATATCTATAAACTATTCTCTACGGCCTCCTGGATTGGTTAACAGTATTTAATTATGTCCATGACAATTATTAAGGGTACCTATATTTAATTAATGAGAAGTTAAAATCATTAAACGTTGTTATGGATTTCACTGTCAAAGTTGAAAATCAACTAGGTAAGAAAATTAAGGTCGTAAAATCTTATCGTCGTGGTGAATACTACGGTAGATAAAACGGATAAGGTAAACAACGTTCTGGACCTTTGTGAAATTTCTAGAGAAATGCGGAATCATCTCGCGGTACACCATGCTAGGCAGACTTAGTATGAATAGTGTTACTATGAGATAAAATAAAAGCTTAAGGATATGGGAAGGAGCGTGATTAATCATTCTTCTCTACCATAATGACTATAGGAAAAAACACTTAAAACTGCAGCATATTTTTTAAGCAGTGTTATATCAAAACAATAGATAAAACAAGTTGTCTAGCTGTAGTAAGGCCATAAAGAAATTATCTGCTATTTTATTAGATACACTAAAAGATCGAGAGATTATAAATTTTGCAATCCCTCGAATAAATCCTTTATTAAGACGAAAAATACCAAATTTCTAGAGATTATTGAATTTGAGGGGGAAGATAAAGTTTGAAACATTGTCTTCGAAGTGGAATTTATTCAAATTCCAAGTACTGATATTGACAATGATTAGGAACAAATTTCTGACATTATTTCAAATGTAAAATAGGATCATCAAGACAATGTTAAAAACTTTCTAAATAGCAAACTCAACAACCTCAAGAAGAAGTGAAATTAAAGAAATCCATTTATGGCTTAAGGAAGTTTTCCGTCAATTATATCCCAAATTTCATCAATTTATTATCTCGTACGGTTTTAAGGTAAATCCGGTTGATGATTATGTATATCATAAGCTCAGTGGAAGTAACATTATATTTCTGGTATTTTATGTTGATAATATCTCTTTTATATTAGGAATATAGATATATCGTCATTATTGTCAGATATCCTAGGGTTATCACGAAAGAGATATATCCAAATAATTTTTATCAAATTTGGCATGAAAGTCTATCATTCAAGAAATGCTCCCATTATTAAATAAGACAATTTATGTCTCAGCTAGTGCCCCAAAGTAAGGTTGAAAAGAAAGAGATGCAAAAGATTCCTTATGCATTAGTTGTAGGGAGTTTGATATATTATCACGTATGTATGCATCTGGGTTTAGCGTTCATAGTAAGGATATTTAGTAGATATTTAAGTAACCCTATGATATATCTTTGGAAATCAGCCAATTAAAGGGTTATACAGTATTTAAAAAGAACAAAAAGATTATATACTTATATATCGAAAATCAGATCAGTTGGAGATCATATAGTATTCTAATTTCAATTTTTTGGATGGGATATAGCTGCAAAATTTTGTCACTAGGCTGCGAATTATGGATAGTGTCAAAAGACCATTACAGATATTTTGTGACAATAAATTGATTGTACTATATTCGACAACAACAAAAAAATTTTCGAAAATCTAAAGCACATAGATATTAAGTTTTTGTCATTAAAGAAGAGTTCAGAGTTGTCGTGCCTATAGAGTATATAAGTACAAACTCCATAATTACAGATCCGTTCATTAAAGGCTTAACACATAAGGTATTTTATAAGCATATTGCTCATATGGGTTTTGTGTTATCTAATAAAGTGCTGGTTTAGTGGGAGTTTGTATCATGAATGTTCTTTTATTTAGACGCATATTTTCTGCAGAATAAAGAAGATGGTTTATTTTCGTCTTAACTCTGGATGTTTGCTTTTTTCTTCCATTGTGGTTTAACTTAAATCGTGGAAAGTTAGAGTTGATCTCATTAAAGTTGGGTCAGTTGGAAATAGGCATGTATAAGATCACATTGCATGTAATTTTCTTGCTACTCATCCATATTTGATCTATGTTATCAAGTGTATTAGTATGGTGATAATCGTGGTTTAGTCACGTCCTTAGTGTGATAAAAGTTAGGATAATTCCATTACTCGTACATGAGATAGACCAGATTGTTTAATGAGAAGTCTAAGGATAAATAGCATACGGATGCGCGCTTAAAGAATTCTGTGATATAATTGTTTCCGGAATAATATGTAGCCCAAGTGGGAGTTTGTTAGAAAAATTATATTTTTTAATTTATGTGGGCAACATATTATAATATTTCAATTATATTTGTTATTTAAAAAATGGGCTTATTTTTAGTAGTCTAATTAATTTTTAGTTAGGCCCGTAGACTACTCAAATAAATGTGGGCCAAATGTGTAGATACCTTATATGGGCTTGTTAGGATTTTATGGGAACTCTAACTAGACTATATATAAAGTAGATATTAGGGTTATGGTCCCCAACACACCAAATCAAAATACAGCTCTTTTCTCCCAATCTGAAAGATAACCAAAAATTTTCATTAAGAAACTAAGACAATTTGGTTGAGGAAGACAACATATCAGCTCGATCCGTGCTGTTATTGTGATCGATCATCGTATTGCGTATTTGTTTATCATCAATCCGGGTACGCGGTTTTATTGTTCTAATTTAGATCTTGATGAATTGACATGATGACTTTAGTGATTAAATTCTAACACTTAACACCTTTTAAAACATTGCTCAAAGGATCATTGCAAACTCAACTGAGTTTACAAATGAAGCACATTAAAGAAGGAAGTAGCATCGTCATGACATTCAATTGAACTCCAAATTCGAGCACAATCATATCGATCAATTTCTCGATACCCACCCAAAAGTTGGTTCAGTCTCGAAATAAAATCAAAAGCATCCGATTCAATGATATCTAGCATAAACCCCCCTTAGCTAAGGTCAATTATTCACCTCTGAAATGCTATGTGGAGAACGGTTACTCTAAGGCCTCGTTTGGTTCACGGAAAGGAAATCAATTCCCTTATCTTTCCCATGGAGGTGGGAAAGTAAATTTCCTGTCAAATTTCCTTTCTTGTGTTTGGTAAACCATGAAAAGTATTTAGGTAAGAATATTATTTTCTAAAATTTGTGTAATAAATGCTTGGAAATCACATGGGAAAATCAATCCCATGTGTTTTGAGAGGAATGGTTTTACCCCCTATTTTTCCCTCTCTCGGGAAAGTGTTTCCGGAATTTGTGCTTACCAAACAAAGGAAAGGAACAACTTTCCTTTCCCGAGTACTAAAATCCGTGAATCAAACGAGGCCTAAGAGACTATTTAATTTTTTATATTTTATTATTTTAATTTTAAAAGTTGGCAGAGAAATAAAATATTTACACTTGAATGCACACATAAAATATTTTGTTCATATTTTCTAATAGATTGGAAGAGCTTACTTCGCTCTTTATATATGAATAGCCAAATGTTGCTCTTGTATTTGTAATGTGGTTTTGACTTTTAAAGAACTTTTTCGGAACAAAAAAAAGTAATACAACTTTAAAAAAAAAATTGACTTTAAGGGCTCGTTTGGTTGGAGTTTTTCAGGATTCCTGGAATCCTAAATTCCATTCCATGAGGATTATTTTGTTTGGTTGGAGTTTTAGCTAGGAATTTAGGATTCCTAGGAATCCTAAATTCCCCCATTTTGCCAAAATCTATTCCCTTATAAATTGGGAGGAATCTTGGATTCCAAATTTGAGGAATCCTTTTTTTTTTTGTCCAAAAACTGTTTTTTTTTTCCAGAAAATGAAAAAAATTCCAGAAAATTTTCAAAAATATTTTTTTTCCCAGAAAATGAAAAAAAAAAAAAATTCCCAGAAAATTAAAAATATTATTTTTCCCCAGAAAGTGAAAAAAATTATTTTTTCCCAGAAAATGAAAAAAAAAAAATTTCCCAGAAAATTAAAAATTTTATTTTTTCCCTCAGAAAATGAAAAAAAATATTTTTTGCCCAAAAAATGAAAAAAATTATTTTTTCCCCAGAAAATGAAAAAAAAATATTTTTCCCAGTAAATGAAAAAAAAAATCCTGAAAATTACAAAAAATAAGTTGCCGAGTCATTCCTAAAACTCCAACCAAACGAGCATTAATGGAATCCAATAAAGGATGCCAGGAATAAAGGTTTCCTGGCATCTAGAATGCCAATTCCATTCCTAAAACTCGAACCAAACGAGCCCTAAATGTAAGCAAAGAACTGTAGATTCAAGTACTTTAAATGATTCTAATATAAACTACTTAGGGTAAATTTGACTTTTTCCACTTGAATTATTATTCAAGTAGCACTTTACCTACTAAATTATTATTTTTTTGTAATTTTTACTATAAACTATTGATTTTGTTATAAATTCCCTCAAATTGCTAACGGGGTTAAAAACAAACAGAATTTGAGAGCAAATTGGAAACTTACAAAGGATAAATTGCACTTTACCCCTTCAACTATTATCCAAGTAACATTTTGCCTACCAAACTATTAATTTTAGCAATTTTTATTACAAACAACTAAATTTGTTACAACTTATCTTAAATGCTAACGAGGTTAAAAACATATAATTTACTTAATTAAGTTTATAGAAAATAAAATCTAAAGAAGATTAAGAGAATAATATTGGAAACACAAATTTTCGGTAAATTAATATATTATTAACTTATCGATAAATTAATAAATTAAAACCTTATTTAATTAATAAAATTGACTGGTTCCGGCCTTATTAATTTATAGAGTTTTTATTGTAAAGGTTCAGATATTTTTTAAGAAAAAATGGCTTAAATTTGTTGCAAGAAATTAAAGAAAATTTGAAGAATTGGTTCATATTTGATTGAACATTGTGGTTGCCATTAATGGATGGGAGAGAGTTGCCGATGAGATAGGTGGAGACGATAATTTGTAGAGAAAGAGAATCATTGAAAATTTAGTGCTTAAAGAGAGGAATCGCTGAAGAGAATCGAAAGTTTATTAAATGTAAATTTTCATATTTACCCTTACCTCCGTTTTCTTAACCCTGTCAACAACCTAGGGTAAAGTTTAACAAAATTAACAATTGCCAGCAAAAATTACTAATTGATAGGCAAAGCGTTACTTGGCCAATAATTCAAAAGACAAAGTGCCATTTACCTTTTTAAAATTTTCAATTTTGCCCTCAAATTCTGCATGTTTTTTAACACCTTTAGCAATTTAAGATAAAATGCAACAAAATAAATAGTTTATAGTGAAAATTGCTAAAATTAATAGTTTGACAAACAAAGTGCTATTTGGGTAATAATTGAGCAAAATGCAATTTACCAAAATATTTATATACCATATTTAGATATCAGCTTCAGCTTCTTATGATGCGTCTAGAATCATCTTTAGAACAACTGAGCATAAAATTTCAGCATGCCTTGTAAAAGAAAAAAAAAGAAGAGGAAAACACTGATGGTTTCCAAAAGTATTATTTCTTGAACACATGCTCACCCATTTTCTTTTCCCATTTTTCTCCTTTCAGTCACCCACTCTGTCCCCAAAAGAATCAGTAATGTTTTATTTTATTTTTTGTGGAGAGGCACATACAAATTTCTACCAGCATCCCAATGTTTCTCAAAGCTCTATATCAACAAGGCCAATAGTCAAAAAAGAACCAGATGATTATACATGGCTTCCCTATTCTTCTTTTTTACAGATAAATATATTCACTCAAAAGCTATATCAACGCCAATCAAATACTCTCCACAAGTTTTGACAGCGACAAAAGGTTACAAAGTGGGACAAGAAATTTATGTCACCGCGGCCCTGAAAGTTCCATTGCTTCAATTACGAGTGAAGATTCTTCTATGAAATCCGAATATCTTTGAGGACGATTCTCAAATGCTCGACTCCTCGAAGTTTCCACCTTTTGTGAGGCCTCCCATTTTTCAGCTAAGCCGTCACCTTCCAACATCCTTAATACATCTGACATTTTTGGTCGATGCAAAGGATTAAACTGAGTGCATAAAAGAGCAACTTTAACCATTTCCGCTAATTCAACCATGTCGAAACTGTTTCTCAAATCTTTATCCACCATTAGGTTCAGCTTTCCATCTTTATGGAGCTTCTTTACCTGCCCAATGATAGTTGCAGTATAAACACTAAGAACGGATAAATATATATATATATATATATATAGAGAGAGAGAGAGAGAGAAAGGGAGTACCCAATCGAGCATTACGCCTTTCTGGTTGGCTGCACGACCAAATTCCAAAGCCTTATGGCCTGTAATGAGCTCAAGAAGCAAAATCCCAAAACCAAAGACATCAGTTTTTTCTGATGATTGGCCGGTTGACAAATACTCGGGAGCAATATGGCCCACAGTGCCACGTACAGCTGTGGTGACATGAGAATCGTGGTGATCCAAAAGCTTTGCCAACCCAAAATCTCCAACAACTGCCTCAAAGTCTTCAACCAACAAAATATTGGCCGCTTTTACATCGCGATGAATAATTTTTGGGTCACACTGCTCATGCAAATATAGTAGCCCTCTTGCTGTGCCTAAAGCTATCCTTTTCCGCCTTGACCAATCCAAAACTGGCCTACCGTTGATATAATCTATTACAAAAAAAGCACATAATACTATTAATTATCTTTCATGTATAGAAGATTGAGATTTCAATTGTGTTCTATATTAAAAAAGATTAGCTAACCCTTTAATCTAGATGCTACACTCCCATTTGGCATATAGGGATATACAAGAAGGCGTTCGTTTTCGGTAGAGCAGAAACCCAAAAGACGGAGAAGATTCCGATGGACAGCCAAACTGATCAACTCCACTTCCGTCTGAAATTGGATTTCCCCACCAAAAGTATTAAAATCCTTTAATCTCTTGACGGCTACAATAGTGCCATCATTTAAGAGGCCCTTGTACACAATTCCAAATCCTCCTCTCCCAAGAATATTCTTTGAGTTGAAATGGTCAGTTGCATTCCGAAGTTCCTTAAAGGTATACCTTCTCAAATGCCCCAAGCATACCTCTGGATCGTATTGTTCTGTCAAGAAACAAGTGATTATTAATAACAATAAACGGCTAATACTCGAATCCTTGAAGTTGAGGAGCTAAATGATTGTTATTTGTTAGCATAAATATGTACATGCAATCAAGAAAAGGGTTTCAAATTGAAATTATCAACGCATAAATTCAGAAACCGAAACAAAGATAAAGAGAACAAAGGGACTGACCATTAACATCAAAGAAAATCTGCTGATTGTGCCTATATCGCCACCAAACAAGTGACACAATAACTAGTATGATTAAGAAGGCAATACTAAAGCTTGTACCAAAAGCAATAGCTACACGGTGGCTTTTCGACCCAGATTCTGATTGATCTGCAAAATGAGAGGTTTTAATCAAGGCCATTTCACCAAAGTGCGAAGCAGAACATAAACTGAATTAAGTGTATTGATAGACACCTCTAATGCCATCAGGTGGGAAGGAAAGGGGCTCTGGATTGACAACAGGACAATTCTTCTCGGAATTCTGTCCGCAAATTAAAGAGTTGCCTATAATTCTGAAGGCAAAACAGAACTTCAGTATTAAAGCGGAGCAACTGATGAAAGACACAAAATTTGTACGAGAATTGAGGTGAATAACACTTGCTTGAAAGTTCTTGCCGATACTTTGGGCAAGGGACCACTGAGATTATTGAAGGACAAGTCCCTACAAACAATAGCAAGTTATGTATTATGTACATAGGTTAATCTTTCAAATATAATGTACATGAAGATATGAAACGAAGGGAGTGAAAAGAGCTCAAGGACATACACAAGAGTGAGACCTTCAACTTCGGACAAGGATTCAGGAATCGGCCCACTAAGGCTGTTGTTGTTTAGTCGCCTGACTTGCTCAAAGAAAACAACATGAGCGGGTCAATTTTGAAAATAATTAATACTCTTATAGCTATAAATGTGTATTGGAGAAAGTTGGCGAAACTTACAAATAATTCAGGTTCTTGAGTTCCCCTAAAGAAGTGGATATTTCACCACTGAATCTGTTGCTGGAGAGATCAAGTGTCTGAAGCTTCTCCAATTTCCCAATTGAAGCTGGAATAGGACCAGTAATTACATTGTTCTGTAGCAGCCTAAAGCAGCAGTATGGAAATTGCCAAAGTTATATAATAAGTGAGATTACTTATACTGCTTTTTCTTTACATGTCTCCCATATATAATGAGAAAGAGGGCAATAACTTACACAGATTGCAAATTAGTGAGGTTTCCAATCCCAGGTGATAAGGTACCTGACAAGCTCTGGCTGGGTAGCCCTCTGAAAATAGAAAGAACAATTATATGCTAACATTGGCCCCAAATTTGTGAAAAATATGTATTTAATTTCTTTCATTAATTAGAGCAGTAGATAACAGGGACTAAAGCCAACTTACAGTGCAGAAACATAGCCATCAGAGGAGCAGGTGACCATCCTCCAACTACAAGGATCTACAGAAGTAATATCCCAATTTTCCAGAACATTGTATGGGTCAACCAAATCACTTTTTATAGCCATTAATGCCACAACTGCATCAATCAAATTGAACACGACAGGGGGGTCATTTATTATAGATAGACACGAGGCAATTATTCCTCCTCCTTCTCCTTTTTTCCTCATTTTTGGTTTCTTTTCCTTTTCCCCTGTAGTTTCTTGAGAAGAAAATTTTAAGCAAACTGTAAATCATAAATGTAGTAACTAAAAGAAAAATACTGACCTTCATAGTTTACTCCAGAAGGAGAAAGAGTTGCAAAAGAACCCTCCAAAAACATCAAAAATAGTAATCCCAATCTCCAATACAGAGACCCTCTTTTCTCCATAATCAGTTTCACTATCTTCACTTTATATACTCAAGCATCAGCCAATTATCAGAATAATTACAACCAAAATGTGTGGGCTTTTTGTCTTCAAAGAATTCCCTAGTTCGGTTCACAAAGTCCGCTAAACTTCATAAATTCGAAATACCCGGATAGTAAAAACTTCATATACGTTCCAAAGATTAACTATGTAGACAAATGCTTGTATGCAACTTGGCTCACATGAACAACACCATTTGTGCTTAAGAAAGAAGCAAACGTTCAGCAAGAGAATTTTCTCGAGAAACAAACACTCACTAAACCTGAAATTCTGAGAATCTATAAATCTGGGAATGTTGGGGAGTGCTTTTACGCGTTATTAGCCAATCCCCACAAAAACAATGTGAGTACGAGTTTATTGTTGTGTTGTAAGCCCTCTCTTCTCGTTCATACCCTGTGAGTATGATTCAAATCCACCACCATATCCTCTTAAAGATCAAAATCACGGGCTCTGTGTGTCTATCTCTATATATATATATATATCAAATTATCAATACCCAAAAAAATCAGAAAGATACAAACAAACACGCAAAAAGGCCAAGAAACATAAGGACAAAGGCGGTCACAGATACAGAGAGCAGACACTGGAGGAGAGAGGCGAACACTTAAAATTAATTGGTTTTAAATGTGAAAAGCAACAAAGAATTATTTTTGTAAAATGAAATTGCATTTTTTAATATTAAAGATTAATACAGTGACTGGTGGGTCTGAAGGGATGTGTGGGATTGATCGGAGAGAATAATATGTCTAAAACCAAAAGCAAGAAATTTTTTGTGCAGCTAAGATTGTGGGTGGGCAGGTCACGTGCTTGGCTTGTCTTTGTCTTTGTTAGCTTTTGGCCCTTTCCTGACAATATAAAATGATTTTGTTCCTCTCCCTTTGCAGAGAATGGACCCACTATGCTCGAAGGCGTTTCAAATAATTTTAGGAGGAAATCGATGTTGAGATTTTTTTTTTATTAATCACTTATATTAAAAAGAATTATATAAAGTCACGTAAAGAATTTTGCCGTTGAATCTATAATTTCTCTAATGCGATATTAGAAAAAGTGTCATTAGATTATAAGACGATTGCGATCGATGTCATTTAAAAATGTTATTAGGAATTAATGAATAAAGAGGTCTAATTAAGAAGTAAATTGGATATAGATATTGTATATCTATATCTAGTTAACAATTCGTGCATCTGCAATGCACATATGTTTAATAATTATATAATTTTAGTAATGTTTGTCTTTATATTTTTGTCAAATAATTAGTTTAAGTATGTTGTATACGGAGAATAAAATATATATTGCTTTCATTAAAAATTAATTTTGCAACTTTTATTTTATTTTTTTTAAAAAGACATTAATTTTAATATAATTAATGGTTGATAGTGCAACTCATTTGCTATGACAAATTGAAAATAAGAATATTAATTTTAACATATTTTAAAAAAATAATATAATAAATGATGCTACTTCTAATATTATAATAATTATTATTATTTTATTTTGCATTAAGAATATAAAAAATCAATTAATAAGTAATCAATGTTACTATAATTAAGAATATAAGAAAAATAATTAATGTATCTACTTTTTCCATTATAGTAAGTATAGATAATAATTAATTATTTATTAAACTATGGTATTAAGTGTATTATTTATTTCCTAATTAATTGTGAATAATTAAGGTGACAAATGTCAAATTCTAAATAAAAGGTGCATTAATACTTTCACTTCTTCCATTTTATATATACTATTAAATATTAAACTAAATTTTTTGTATATTAAAATTCGATATGCTACAAAATTAATTTGGTATAATATGGTAATGATAATTACCAAAAATTATTACTAATATCATACTAAATTGTTGTTCATGTTTTATACTAAAAATTCATCAAGTCACCAAATATCTTGTTGCACTTTTATAGATCAAAAGGGATGGAATCTGTAACATCCCCGCCTTAATTAGTAGGATAACACCTGTAATTAAGACCTGGAGCGTTACTAACCCACCTTAGACGAGCTAAAGTAGGTCTAAAATAAATAATGAAACAATAAATTCAAGAAAATCACATAGCCTGGAATAAACAACTCTGATACTCATATTGTGGGCGATAATATAAAACATGACTGTAATATACATCTACATACATATATAGAATCTGAGAGGCATACACACTAAGTTAACATATATTATAAAGTAAACAACAACTCAGGCTAGCCGTGGCTTGCCATGTACACACCTACACAACAAAAATGAGTCGGTATTAGAAGTCATCTACTTCGTTCTCGACCCAGTCGCTTTTTCTGTCTTATCCGTCTATTAGATACCTGAATTTGTTTACATAAAACGGGATGAGCTCACAGCTCAATAGGGGGATATAAAAGGCAATATTACGTACAAAACGTAATTAACTATTTAATCATAAATCATGGCTCAACCGATAAAATAATGCATGCATGTGCATATGCAGGTTATCTCCTTTGTGTCAACTATTATACCGAAAGAATATCGAGACAGAACCGAATCATAATAATTATAATAACAATGTGCTTAACCGCCCCCAAGAGATACCGAAGTTAGGCCAAACCATAAGTATAAAAAGAAGAATTGGCCTAACCGTCCCAGAGAATAAGTTGAACATAATCACAATATAACAACATCCAGCCCATAAAAGATTATCATCATAGCATAATAGAGTTGAACAACATGTCCATCCATATCATATCACAAAATCATCAATACTTTGCCGAGATCTAGATTTTCGGGTTACTCACCGCTAGCTCTAGACAGCCGACCTCATTGCTGTTCCCCGAGAGTTTAGGAATTTTTAACCCAAGGGCACCGAGCCATACTTATTTTCACATTAGCAAGCACTAGTTAATACATATTACCTTCATCATCGAAGAGTCACAATAATAATCATATCAAACCCATCACAGAACCATATCACGTCCCAGAATAATTCAGCAGATATAAGAAGTTTTCGGCACCATAAATACAAGATATATGCTCATATAATGGGTCATAAGAATAGTCCGAACTTGCCGAAAGGTCTTCAAGATTCGATTGACACAATAACGATGCACAGTGTGCATAACAATCTAATAAATGAATATTTGAAACAACTTATGCCATATAACCACAACAAATCTCTATACATGTCCCTTAATATATATAGTTCATTAATTAATTAATTTCATAAATATACAATATTTATACATTCAAGGAATATCTCATGTATATCAAATAATACAAATGTATCAAGTATAATGACATATCTTGTTTCAAATAACATACACATGACTTTATAAATCACAAAACATCATCATCCTCATCATATAATAATTCTTAAAATAAAGACAATTAAAATATGATGATTCATATATAATAAAATCATACTATTGAGTTTTAAAAATAATTAAACCCCTACCTCAAAATATTTAGCCTAAAAGAATGAAATTTAAGTTGATACCCGAATTTCGACTAGCACAACTCTAAAATTTGTATACCCCTGCATAGCCCTCAACGTATAGAACAACTTTCACTTAAGGCTCGACTCGATTCGGCAGAGTTTGAATGACTAATTTATAAGACGTAACCTGCGTACCTATTTAAGTTTTATTTCCCTGTCTCTCGGCAACAAGAATGGAAGAATGAAAATGAAAGAATCTTCCATTTTAATCAAGGCTTAGTCGGTGGTGTTAGAAAAAAGAAAAATATAACTTTTGTTTAATTACGACATTTCACCCTAAAATTTCATAATTTTCTTCTTTTAACCCTGAACTTTTGTAACTTTATAATTTGGTCCATGCTCAATCAAGATTTCTAAAATATGTGTCTAATTTACACTAATTACATTACGGGGTATTACAGAGTCAATAAATAAATTGATTTACTTCACCAACTACAAGAAAACACGTGGCCATTCACGTTAACAGCCTAGTATATCGTAGTAAGGAGAGCTCAAAAGCTTTGCCTAAATGCCACCTGCCGACCAGAGCTTTAATAGTTTTATAGGTATTCTACCTAAGGGCTATCTTCCAACAACGAGTTACGAAGTTCAAATGTTAGGTTCTTCTAACGAGCTCTATATCTGTCTGACCAACCACTATGTCAAGGAAGGTGCAGACAGCATGGACGACTACTACCAACTCCTCCAGTTCCACAGAACCTCTCTCAACTTCATTAAATGCGCACCACTGCATTTAATACCCCGGAATCCATGGAGAAGCAACATCATAATTAGTAGAGATGAGGGATAGCCTTGGACCTGCTCTAAATAGCTCACTTACACATCTCCTCTCTATTGTATATATATAAAGTATTTACTTCCCTCAACAACTAAGAAGCAGCCAAGTAAGAAAATAACCAAACTTTTATTGCAAGTCTTATTATAGAACTACAGTAGCCAAGAAAGATATACAGCAAAAGAGAGCTCTAAAATATACGATTGAGCTTTTTGCTTAAGCAATGTAAGCATATGAAACGGCCTATTAATAATATTTGGAACAAAATTTGAATTCACACCTTCAGTGTTGAGGAGGAAATGGCAATAATCAGATATAATACGAGGCAAATTAGTGACTGCACCTTTAGGGAAGTTCAACCTCCATTCTACATTCACTAACGCTTGATCTAGCCTGGCTAAAGAGTTCGCTAGACCATCTCTATTATTAGACCAAGTTAACAGCGGACCACTGTTACCAAGGTTCACAAGGTTGCATTTGTTGATGTTGTTTGCGAATTTTGAAGTTATGTTCGTCAAGTTCGAGCTCCTTGCTCTATGGAGGCTTCTCTTCTCAGACTCACCAGTGTAATCATTGAAATCGCTTGCAACTAACCATGGGAACCTTCTTGAGTCAACCACCGCTGAGAGATTGTTCCAAAGGTGTTAACGGAGAATTTTATTTGGGCTAGCGTAAACAGTCGATATGAGCCAGTCTTTGTAATTGGTTCTGGTAACCACGGCGTGAACCACTTGATGAGTGATTTGGAACGATTTAATAGACACCAAGTTAGAGTTCCAGAGCATCCAAATACCACCAATTTTCCCCACCGGGTTAGAAATAGCAAAGGATTGAAGGCCAAAGTTATCAAAGAAATTTCCCCCCTTCTATCCCAGAGAATTGAAGGTGATCCATTTTTACTATAATTTTTTATTAACAAGTTAGACTACAATCTTTGTCCCTTTGACCATATCATTGACAATGCAAAGAGAATTTCACAGTCTTTTAAATCTTGTAAATGTTTTTTGTGGGCTCTAGTGACAACGAGGTTGCTCATTTTTTAGGAAAATATATTAAGTTGTATCTGATTTTTTATTTTTGTTCGAGGAGGCCATAAGTTCTTATTACTTCCATCCCAGATGATATTGGTATCTAATTTAACTCATTCCTTAAAGAAGCGTAATTAAATACCGGTTGAATTACTCACATTTCATATCGAAGAATGTGTTCGAGTGTCATAAAAAATACAAAATTTTCACTTTAGTGGTGTTAGATTGTTTAAAATCTTTAAGCAATTCAATTTCACTCGATTTTATTTTTGAAACAAAACAAAGATCACGGTATATCATGGCTAACGAAACCAATCATTTTGCAAATAAAGAATCCTAATTTTTTGAATTCGCAATAGAGTGACTTACAAAATCTCCTTATTGTGGAGAAAAAAGCACACAAAATACGTACCTTCCCTTAAATCTAATAGACTCAACAACATAACACAACTTATTTAATAATAACTCCTTTGAATAAATTAACTACCATCTGAGCATCACATTTTAAACTTCAATGAAGAAATATCCTAATAAGACACTATAGGTGTGTTTGTTGCGCGGGATTAGAAGTAGGATAGGATTAATTAATCATATCCGGTGTTTGTTGTCGGAAATGATAGAATAAATAAATCTTATTATGTGTTTGGCGTAAGGGTTGATAGGATATTTTAATCCTATCCCACGTTTGGCACAACACAGGACTTGATTGTATTCAGGATTAATTATCATTTTATCACTTTAGAATCGAATAAATATATACCACCCCTATAGGTGGTATTATTTTATCCCAAGATTGCCGAATAACAAAATGAATATAAAAATTAATCTTTTTTAATCTTTTTCTTTACCACTTTTAGATGATCAAATTTATTAATGAAAATCTTCAACCATCCAAAATCACAGTAACTCAACTAATAAAATTCATTTCTTTTATAATATGGCATTTTTTTTTTATTTATTAAATGAAGATATTTATAAGAAAATTTTATTTTAGAAAAAAGGGTAACATTAGAATTTGAAATTGGACTTAATGCCCAATTGGTAAATATTGTATGTGATATAGAACTCTTCTCCCGAAAGAGTTTTTTACGAAACTTATTTATTAATAGAAGAATCGCATTAGTTAAAAAAATTTGTTCACAACAATTAAAATTGCATATACTTTTAAAAGAAAAGCAATTTGTATTATATAATATCTAGACTTGTAATCAGGAACTCCATCAAATGCAAAGTTTATTAAATTTTTATCCGACTAATCTTTATCTTGTCCGATCTCGCTTAATCCTTATCCGACTGATTTTTTTGCTATCATATCCCACATAATTTTTATCTGACTAATTCTGACTCTTATCCTATCCGTCATTTATCATATCCTATCTTACCTCCTTATCCGTCGCGCCAAACGCATCCTCTTCGTAAAAGAATTGCTAAGGCTATGCAACCTCATTGAAAAAACAACCATCAAATCTCTTAGTCATAGTAATAAAAATAGTACCTAGTTTTATGATACAAGACGTTTGAATAATTTTTATTTTCTTATTTATTTTCTTATGTTCTCAAATATATTTGCACCATTTTGGGCGATGAACCATTGTGGCAAGATAGCGAAATATTGAGATGACGTGTAGCTACTTTCACTGTTATTTAAGGCATAAGTCACTTTAAGCCAACGATCTTATAGTTCGTGGCATTCATTTTATTCTAATAACAAAAAGGTTATATGTTCGACAATTGATCCATTCTTATTGTAATGATAGTAAAGTTATGTTATGAAATATCGCTTTGTGTAAAAACAAATTCCCTTCAACATATAAATGCTAAAACTTGTCTCCAATACATACTTGCGAGGTAGTTTCACCCTCTCCCAAACACAATTTTATATACCTGCACTCGACCAGATTTTGAAAACTAGATTTATCAAATTAAACTCGTTCATAATCAGTAACTAGTTTATTTTTTTCGTTGAAATTAAATATATGTCCATATATATATATATATATGAATTACACACATCAGATAAGTTAATTATTCTACTGGTACCTTGTTCTATTTACCTCATAATGTATCATTACTATCACAAAGGCGGCCTAATTTTTTCTTGCCGAGCTGGATTAATATGTTAAAAAGACGATTGCACCTTGACTTTGTTTTTGTAAAATTTTAGGGATTGCTTAATTCTAAGATTTTAAATGTTGGTTGTAATAAGAAAAGTTTAAGTGATGCTTTATTAAATTAATTACATTTTTAATGTTAGATATTGTATTGGCTGGAAATTTATCATAAAATTTAGATTATATTTTGTTCGTATTTTATTTTCAAATCTTAGGTGGTCCTTGGAATCACGTTTGATTGATCTTAAGAATTGTTCTATCTTATATTAAGAAATTTTATTTTTATAACATTGATTATATAGTATTCACATTTCAATCTTTTGAATTTTCAAAGAATAAATGAAAAAAATTAGTTTAAGACATTTGAAAATATATAAGAAAAACATCTTTTAATTTAACTTGTGATGAATGGCTTTTATTAAAAATTAAAATAAAATTTGGGATGGAAAGAATATAAAATACTTGTATAACATTGTAACAACAATTATGTCTTGAAGATGATGCTTAAATAGTGAACCCAAAAATCAGGGTATCTTTGTCGTTTCCAGAAAGCTGAATATTCTCCGGTGTACAATTGCTAAAACAATTAGCATCCACTCACCTCAAGTAACCTTTAATTAGTTTAACAAAGAATTCAATTCCCAATCCACACAACCCCAAATTCAGACAAAAGGGTGAATTTCATTTTGGCTTTCGGGAAAGTGTAACCAAATTCCCAATTAGCCCCTCAAGTTTATCAAATTGCATGAGCTTATTTTGTTTCCTTCCATATGCGGTTGTTATGCATAATGAATTAGCATTAAATGTGCGAGTTGCCATCCTTTTCGAATCTATATTACATATATATATATATATATATATAGGTTTGCCCATCCCTGCACTGCTTACTCGAATTGGTAACAGGTTATTTGTAATGAAATTTACTTAAACCCGTCTCAAATATATAAATTAATGTATAAAATAACATATTAAAAAAATATATATATGACCAAAAAATCTCCGCATTGTTTCCATATGCATAAACTGAATTCAACATATTCGACCCTAACCCAACCCATTACAATTATATCATTTTATAAGGGTATTTATAAAATAATAGTTATATTCAAGTCGTCTTAGGTCAAACAAGGAAAATTTACTCAAAACATTATAATTATTTAATATTTTTTTAAAATATTAACACTAATGTCGAGTTGGGTCAGATGGATAAATTAAACTAATCTAATAAATTTTATTAATAAGAAATCAATATTAGAGTTCTCCTAATTAATCTCATCCATTTGGATAGAATTGGAAAAATTAATTCTTATACGTTTTATATTATAATTTTAAGTAATTGAAACATATTTTAATGGTAAAAGTTAATTAAAAAAATATTATTCTACTAATATTTAATATTTAATTCTTCTCTGGAAACCAAGAAAATAAATGTAGATTTTCTTAATTATAATTCAAATAAATCTAAATATTTTTATTTAATATTAGAAAAAATTGTGATTATTAGTAGATGAGGGCAATTAGATAATTACCCTTTGGGGCTTACCAATTTGCAAGCTAAAGCTAGTCAGGAAATGACACATGGCATCCTGCGTGAAAGAAGCACGTCAAACGCAATTAGCATCATTGGCAGTCAATGCATTTAGCACCTTCTAGATAATAACCAGAGGGTGCTAAATGCATTTAGCACATTCTGGTTGCTCTTTAGGGGGTGCTAAATGCATTTAGTACCTTTTGGTTGTGGCGCTAAATGCATTTAGCACCTTATCGTTGCTGTCTAGCGGGTGCTAAATGCATTTAGCACCTTCTGGTTGTGGTGCTAAATGCATTTAGCACCCTCTAATTGCTGTACAGGGAGTGCTAAATGCATTTAGCACTTTCTGGTTGCTGTCCAGCGGGTACTAAATGTATTTAGCACCCTCTGGTTGTGGTGCTAAACGCATTTAGCACCTTCTGGTTGCTATCCAGGGGATGCTAAACGCATTTAGCACCCTCTGGTATCTTTTGGTTGTAGTGCTAAATGCATTTAGCACCCTCTGGTTGCTGTGCAGGGGGTGCTAAATGCATTTAGCACCTTCTGGTTGCTGTTGGTGTTATAATGAGACGATATTATAAGGAAGGAGTATTAGTGTCTTTTTTGTATAGTGTCCTTAATTTACACAGCTAATTTTTAAATATCCTTTATAATTATATTATTATTATAATGAGCCCTTATACCTAATTGCCTCATATTCAACATTTTTTTTATAAATATTTTTTATTTATAATTAAATAGTCAAAGTGGGTATTGATTTAAAGATGTTGATGAGTAGAATTCAAATATGCAAGTTTTATTACAAAATATATTTTTAATTTTTAATTATACTATTTTGAAATTTTTGTAAAAAGTTGGAGAGAGAAAATGATGAGGTAGATGTGTAAAATGCACACCCATTTTATACAAAAGATAATGTAACATATTTTACACAACATCATTGGAGCACCAAAAATTATACAGAATGTGTAAATTTTACACAAATCCTATGTGTTATAGTTTACACATGCCTATTAGAGATGCTCTTACCGAGACAACTAACATGAGCAAGTAGCGACAGTATGGCCAAGCAATTTTCAGTGTACATAGTGCCATGCTTGCAATTAATGCTTCAAATTAAGGGGATAAGTAAAGTCATGCTTAATCAACCACTTCAAATGATAGAAGAGCTATTGTTCGTCAACCAACCACCACCGTGGACTAATCTTGTTCTATGCTTACTATTTATATGGAACATTTACTTCATCAGATGACCCCGAACTTCTGAACTTTGATTACAACTAATCAAGTTAGAAGAAAAGAGATTTACATTCTTAGAATATTTTTCTACCTTCTTACTAATAAGTCCACCAAATGCACTAGAACTTGCAGACTTTTTGGGTAGTGAATAAATAGTGAAGAGAGATACCTAGCTAGAATATCCATTGTGATTACTATACTAGTTGAGAGTTACAACAAACTTGTAATCAGATCTCTGCTTTAAGTTATTACCATTTTATAAAAGGTCTTTGATCCTTAAATTCATTCACGTATATAGATTATGTCATATCGCAAAAGAGCTGAACCTCCTCTATAATTTTATTGTCAAGTTCATCATAACTATCTCACGTTCTTGTTGACGTGTCACAAATACAACCAGCTCGTCACCTTTAAATTCTTTATTATCAAAGCAATTAACATTGACTAAGTGGTTAACTAAATCTCCTAGATTTTTACACCAACATAAACAAATCTAATAAAATATATAAGTAATCATAATTATGTTTTAAATTACTTATGAGCCATTAAATCAAAAGACAAACATGTGAGGATAAATTCGAGCCACCTGTTGGGAATATAAATATTTTTTTGTGATTTGTTAATAGATTAAATATATCGAGAAAGTTTGATTTATATATTAAGGCTCCGTTTGATAGCAAGATGAAAAATAAAAATAAAAACAACTAATTTGAGTGAGAAGATAGAAAATAAATTAAGGCATATTGTAAGATCTTCTCTATCTCATACTCATTTTTGTGAGTATATGTCTTCCATCATCCTTTAATATTTTGTGAAAAAAATCTCTCCACCATTACCCAAAGAAAATTTTATCATTGAAAAAAGCAAAAAGTAAGAGTTAATCTCATCGTATCCTTTAACTTATTTTCCATCTTCTCACTTAAATTAGTTCTTTTTCTTTTTATTTTTCATATTGCTATCAAACGGAGCCTAAATTATCAAGTTATCCGAGCACACATTTAATTACCACTAAAATTAAATATTACTACATATTTTTAATGTAAAATTTTTTTAGATATTTTATTGCATACACGTATAGTAGGATACTAAACAAATATTTATTAATTAGTGTTTGTTTGTTTGTACACATTTGCGGTAGTGAATTAAAATGTCGTTTTCTTGTTTTGGTTAAAGGAAAACGTTTTAGTTGTCCTTTGCAAAGTTTGATGGTGGCAAGGATAAGAGGGATGCGACCTAATCGTTGGTGTTGCAATTCAAAGAAAAAAGAAACTAGGGACGAGGTCTGGAAAAGGCCACTCTTGCATGCTTCTTTAATTATGTATATTTTGTATTTTACACTTTGTTAGACGCACGCTATCACATTCACAAAAGAGAAAAACTAAAAAAATTAAATCAAGATTATTCGTCTTTTGTTTTACCTAAGTTTTTGAAATTTTGATGTACAACGATGATACTAAACAAATATAAAAAGCATTAAAATAAGTTTAAGTTCGTCTTAAAAATAAGTGGCAAAATGCAAAGCGAAAAACTTTAAATAAAACATAAGAAAAATGAAGGGTTATGATCGAAGATGTGCTATCTCTACTGCACATCATACCCTCAGGAGAAAGCTTTTACCCTAAGAAAGGAAGAACAACATATCCAAAACTTGAATTTATGGTGATGAAAAATGCCATTATTGCAATTAATTATTTTTTAAAAAAAAAAGAGTATAAGTTCTTTTTTACTATAATGATAAAAAAAAAATCCCCCACATTAAACTTAATTAAAATTAAATCAAAACTTTAGCACCTGTGCGTAATGACAGTACTGTTTATCAAGACCAAAATAAATTTTTGTATTATTGTATAGGGATATTGAAAAATAGGAATTTTTTTTTTTAGTTTTCTGCAAAAGAATCAAAAAATAATAAATTTATAAATTAAGGGCCTATTTTTTACCAAACTCTAAAATGAGTGCAACATTAACTTTGCAGTAGATTTTCGAATTATAATATTTTATGGTTTCATACCAAATTAAGTTTGCACCGCATATTTTTTAGAAGATTACTAATTATCTAAGTGTTTAATTTACTTACATTTAAGTTATTTTAACAAGTTACAAATTTAAATCTATTTATTGATAAAACACACATGATAACTTTTTTGGGTTATGCAAAGTTAAGTTTACACTTCTTATTTTATAACACATTACTATGTATTGGGGTTTATTTGACGGTAATTTAGAGTTACTTGAGTGACACATAAAAATATACTAGTTAAAAAAATAAACACATCATGCAAAACAAATTTATAATAAATTTCTTGAATTGCAAAGTAAGTATGCACAAAACACAATTTTAGTCAAAACTCTTATTTTAAAACTCAATTGATAAATGAGCTCTTATTTAAATTATTATTATTTTTTTATGTAGGTGGCCAAAAATTTGGGCAAATCCACATGATGAAATTCTTAGCAAAATCAATGGAGTAATAGATGGAGATGGTGAAGGAGACAAGAGATTTTTGGGTACGGTAGGTTCCCACGGTAGCGCTTATGCTATTCCGATAGTACATCTTCCGTTTGTGTGTATGTGTGTTTGATTTATTAGCTCAAAGGCAATTGAAATGGGGATACAAGTTACCACTCTTTCTCTAGAAACAATTCATTTGGCTAGGTCATTCTTCTCCCATCTAGGATCTGAAAGGAGGCCCTCTCTCATGGCTATCCCTTATTCTATTTATATTCATAAAATTAGGGTTACATATCTTACATTAGGGTTAAGGGTAAAAGACTAAAAATAGCTTACTCTACCTCTTTACAAATTCTTTCATAGATTTTGGGCTGGCTCATGTCCAGGCCCATTATTATCTTCATAATTTTTATGCTCCCACAATTGCCCCTCAAGCACGTGAGCTTGGCGGCCAAAGTGAGTTCATATGCTTGGACCATCAGCTTTCTTATCTTTGTAGTCTTCAAAATAATTCACCAAGCTTTCTTGAAAAACTTCAAATCTTGTGGCGAGAAAGTGATATGCGTTGATATATGAATGGTCGGCGCGCTAAATCATCTTATATTGCCGATCTAACAAGTTGTTGTTGTTGTTGTTGACCGGGCTGTTAGGCCAACTGTTGTAAATCAAGAAGTATCTGTTGCCGAGCAGGTGACTATTGGTATTGGGCGAGCTCATTTTTTTTATTTAAGTTCCTCCTCTTGTAGTCAATGGGCCTAGGACCCCTACCATATATGATCAATTATCTGGCTTTTATGGATGGAGCTTTGATCGTACTTATATTTCCTCTATTTTTGCTAGGCTAATTTGCTCGGTGGTCAAGCATCATTTTTTATTTGGCCTTTCAGACCTCATCAACTTGTCTCTGGGGCAGAAACAATCATCTTGGCCGAGTTGGCTGATATTTTTGTGGCTTACTCGGCATTCGTAACTTTTTAAAGTTAAAAGTTTAAACATTGTGCAGTTTATCAAAGCAATAAAGACGATTCTGCTAAAGCAGGAGAGTGGTTCTTATGGTGGCTTTCTGAGCCTTGCCTACCAGTAATTTAATCGGTTTAACCGGCCTTTGTTGTGCCACCATGGGAGGTCTTTAATACCCTTGAAGAAAGGTCTTACATTTATCCAGCTAGTTGTAACAAGCTTTAGAACGATCGTGCTCCCGTGGGTGATCTCGCCTTAAACTTTAGAAAGGTCTTAAGAGATTTTGTTAGCTTCATGATCGAAAAATTGCCTTCGTCAATAAGAAGGTCTTATCTTGAACACATTACTTTTGATGAATAAAGGGTTTTTTTTTAAATTTGTTTTGCCGATCAAAGTCTTATGTAGAATTCGCCCTTCATGAAAAATATAGGACTTAGTGAAATTCGCCTTTAATCGTCGAAAGGTCTTAATACACTAACTTATCGAGCGAGGTCTTAAGCAAAATTTGCCTTTTAAAAATAAAGGTCTTATTTAAATTGCTTTAATTGATAAAAGCTTTATTTAATTTTTGTTGCATTGTCCGAGTAAAGTCTTATATGTTTGCATGTTTGCCGCCTTGACTGAGCAAGGTCTTACACGTTTTTATTTTTTCCGCCTTGACTGAGCAAGGTCTTACACGATTTTTTTTTGCCGCCTTGACTAAGTAAGGTTTTACACGTTTTCATTTTTGCCGCCTTAACTGAGCAAAGTCTTACAGGATTTCTTTTTACTGCCTTGACTAAGCAAGGTCTTACACGTTTTCTTTTTTGTCGCCTTGACTGAGCAAGGTCTTACACGATTTCTTTTTGCCGAAATAGATACACCAAGGCGTTCTGAAATAAAATATGGCTGCCATGCTTTGACCCCTTGTAAATTGACAATCTTTGATTATAAAGATTTAGCTACAGCAAACCTCCTTAGCTTTCACAAAGCTGCTATTCAATATAAAGATAATATGAGGGTTAGAACTGCGATTTATCATGTCAATCTTTCGGCAGGAATAATGCATAGCTGTATGTGCAACTTTCTTACCAAAGAGAGCATTTGGCTATAAGTAACGATGATGAACCAGACTTTGATGAAAATTAGAATGATACATAGAAGGCTTCCAAGTTGCCATTGATTTGACATGGTACATGTTTATTGATGAACCTGACTTTAATGAAAATCTGGTTTGCTTAAGAGCCCCTTTTCTCCACAAAAAAAATACGAAAATGCCGAGAACTTGAGAGTAACCAATCGATTCCCACATATGACGCCAATTGTAAGTGGCCAAAAATTTGGGCAAGCCCACATGATGAAGTTCTTAGTAAAATCAATGGAGTAATGGATGGAGATGGTGAAAGAGACAAGAGATTTTTTGGTACGGTAAGTTCCGCCGGTAGCGCTTATGCTATTCTGGTAGTACATTCTCCATTTGTGTGTGTGTGTTTGATTTATTAGCTCAAAGGCAATTGAAATAAGGATACAAGTTACCACTCTCTCTCTAGAAACAATTCATTTAGCTAGCTCATTCTTCTCCCATCTAGGATCTGGAAGGAGGCCCTCTCTCATGGCTATCCCTTATTCTATTTATATTTATAGAATTAGAGTTACATATCTTACATTAGGGTTAAGAAATAAAAGACTAAAATGGGCTTACTTTACCCTTTTACAAATTCTCTCATAGAGTTTGGACTGGCTCACGTCCAAGCCCATTATTATCCTCATAATTTTTATGCTCCCACATTTTTTTATTAAAAAAAACATGCTTTTATTTCAAAAAATATTATTTCCTAAATTTCTTTTGAAAAATTTTGTGAGACCATTTGCCCCATTTCCGATTATCATAAATAATATAATTTTTAATACTTCAATTATTTTTAAATTTATTTGAAAAAAGGTCATCGTCCTTAATTAAGTGGTTTAGTTGATCATCCATAGAATGAAGGCCGTGGGTTTAAATTTGATTAAAATTATTATTTGTTTTTCTTAAAATATATATATATATATATATATAATTTTAAATCCATATCAAATTGCTTTTTTAATTTTTTTTGGACCACAAAGTGCTCATCTTTTTTTGGGGGGGTCAAAAGTTCTTATCTCACTCAATGTGTATGGTGCATAAAACACCGGCTATTGGTTGGGCTTATGGACCATTTTTCAATTATTTAAGGGATAAGGCATATCACTAACTAAGATATTATACATTGATTATTAGTTGCATTAATTTAGTTTGGGCACTGTCAAACTTGGGAATGATTAATTTTATATTTTTTGCATGGAGTAGCACTTTTATTTTATGTTTTTCAAATTAAAGACCATTTTTCTATTGGGATAAAGCTTTAAAATGGTATGTTTGATTGTTGGGGAAGTTACAAGGGAAGTTTTTCTAGAAAAAGTAAAGTGAAAAAATAATATATTTTAGTGTGTGTTTATGTGACATTAGAATAGAAATGTCTAGTATATACTACAACTAATAACTTACATGTTAAAATATATAAATAGGTTATTACCAGTGTTTTGAAAAGCGTAGAATAGCGCGCGCTATCGCGTGTTTTTGGCCACTAACACTACATTGCGTGCTTAATATAGCGGAATGAACAAAAAGCGTCGGTGATTAGGTGACGTGGCATGCTATAGCATGAATAGCGTACACCATTTACGCTATTTTGAAAAGTGAAAGCTAAGTCAAATATAAAAAAAACTTAACAAACTGTAAGCTTGTTATTCTCCCCCAGCCGTTGTCTCTCACAGCTCTACCTCTGTATGTAGTCGTCTATCCTCCTGTTGTGTTCTCCTTGAACCCTAGTTTTATTTGAACGTTGAACAAGGCTGAATCGTTTTATTTGAACATTGAACTAAGGTATTCCTTGAACCCTAGGCTGATTTTACTATTCCAGTGAACCTAAGCTGGTTTTATTTGAATACTTTGTGGCCTAGACTTGTTTTACTGAATACTATTTATAATGTTAGATACATACAAAAAAAATGAATAGGCTTTTATATAAAAAGTTGAACGCGTTGGTCTATGTGAAGTATAATTTTAAGCTAAGGGAAAGAAGCATTAGGAAGAGAAACAACACTGATCCTATTGTAGTTGATGAAATGGATTCAGATGATGAATGGATAATCGAGAAAGAAGATCATCTCCTCCCGATGGAGCTTTCTTGGCATTGAAGATGATGACTTGTTTTTCGGGGATCCCATTGTTAGTGTGCCTCCCGGCATCTTCGACAGTCTTATAGATTCTGATAAACGAGTGGAAGTTCATGTTGATGATAAAGATCATCATTCTCCTTTGGTATCAAAAAAGATGATTGGTGAAAGTTCAAGTAAGTATACGGCAATAATTGTTTTTTAAAAACTTGGCATTCCATTAGTTCTTAAATCTTTTTTCTTGTATTATAGGTGGAGGAAAAAGCAAAAAGGAGA
Organism: Lonicera japonica; assembly: GCA_021464415.1. NCBI lineage: Eukaryota > Viridiplantae > Streptophyta > Magnoliopsida > Dipsacales > Caprifoliaceae > Lonicera > Lonicera japonica. Next base: position 61,209,117 of record CM038468.1, on the reverse strand, counting down.
TATTGAGCCTTATTGATGAGGATGTGGAGATGGAAGAATATGATGGAATAAATCCAAGAATCTTTGATAGTGGAAAATTTCCCACCATATATAGTCTTGATGATGATAGTGAACTGGAGGTAGATAACACCGATTACTTTTAGTTTATCATTTAAAAGTTTAAACTTTAGAACTTGATGTGTTTGGCTTTTAATTTTAGAACTTGATGTGTTTGGCTTTTAATTTTAGAACTTGATGTATTTGGCTTTTAATTTTAGAACTTGATGTATTTGAATTATAATTTTTGTGTTGTTTTTAGAGGTGTTGTCAGAAATTCGAAAATCGAACGAACGAACCGATCCATTATAATCCGAAATTACTCGAACCGAAAAAAAAACTAAAACTGAAATCAAAAACCGAAACCGAAACCGAATGGTTTGGGTCAGTTCGGTTCGGTTTTCGGGTAAACCGAATTGGACCGAATTGCCCAAAACTTTTTCAAAAAAAATGGTTTTTCCGTTTAGGCGTGTTACTTTAAAAGACAAAAGGTAAAAAAAAACCTAATTCATCTTAATTCTCACACCCTTCTAGTCCCCATATGTGCTGCACACCCTCCTAGTCCCCATATGTGCCGCACACCCTCCCACTCCCCAGCCAGTGTCTCTCTCTCTCTCAGGCTACAGACCACAGCCCACAGCCCTTCGCCCCTTCGTAGTGAGCTCCGTACTGCCGCTGCACACCGCCACAGCGCACAACCAACCTCATCCTTAGCTCAGGTTATCTAGATCTAGGGTGTTTTCGAATTTGTATATATGTGTGTGTTTGTATATTTATGTGTGTGTATGTTAGGATTTTATATATATATATCCATATATGTGTGTATGTTTTCGGATTTGTATATATAATTATATATATATATATGTGGGTGTTTTCGGATCTGTATATATATATGTATCTATTTTCCTCTTTAATAAAACTAACAGCTAGGATTTTATTGTTATATATATGTCTTGTTTTCGGATCTGTAATGAAATGGAATGAAGATGGTGCTATTTTTTATTTTTTTTAAACTGAACTCCACTGAACACATGGGACAGTAGATTATATTTTTGGAGCTATTAAATCCGGTAGCTAGCATTTTAAAATTCAAGTAAAAAAGTTTCAAAACAAAAGTTAATTATGCACGATATACCTTCAAAATTGAAGTATGTGAACTGTAAAGTGGGTAAGATTCAGCTTCATTATACATACAAAATTTATTTTTGTGTATTTAGGTGAAAGGGAGACTTGAAAACCGAATAATTTGTTAACTGTAAAGTGTGTATTTTTGTGTAATTCTTAACTAAAGTTTTAACGATATAAAAAAACCCGAAACCGACCGAATTAGACCGAAACCGAATAATTTGGGAAAGGTTTGGGTTCCATAGGTATGAAAACCGAAACCGAAACCGAATTATGAAGTTTGGGGAGGGTTTGGGGTACCCCAATCTCTACCCCGACCGAATCCGAAAACACCCCTAGTTGTTTTTATTTGAAGTGTTTTAATGAATTTTTACTAATATTCTATAGTATAATATTATTTTTTTTAATTATTACGCTATTAGAGTCCCAAATTGCTTACGCTATTTGCGCTACGCGCTTCCGGAACTAAAACGCTATTACTCGCGCTATCGCTATTTGAAACATTGGTTATTACAAGTAAGATATTACTAAAATTAGACACATTTATTAAAGTTATAGAAAAATAAGATGCTGTAATAAAGTTTTTATTATAACTTTTGTATGTATATAAAGACATTACCAGCTATAACTATTTACAATATAAATTGTAATTATATATATTTTACTAGTATATTATTACAACAATGCTATATTAAATCAATAGCTTTCCCATATTTTATAAAGAAAGTATAATACTAATATGTAAATTAATATTATAAATAGTTTCGCATAATATATATGAATTTACAAATAATTAGTCTTATACTCATTTTAGAAATAAAAATATACAATGATTTACACAACAATTTGTTTTGTAATTCATTAATATTTATATATAAAATCACATTATTAAGTTTTTCACAATTTCTACAAAATCACATTATTAGGTTTTCCACAAATTTTCTGAAAATTCTTAACATTTAGATAGGATGCAATTTGAGGGAATACTACTGCAATACTTCCTGCAAACCAAACAGACAAAAAATGAAGAAAAATCAAAATATTTTTTTTTATTATTTTCCTTCTATTCAAACGCAGCCTAATTGATTCTGAAGTCATTTATTTTTCATCATGATCTTCATAAACTAAGGTGGATTTAAACATATGATCATATACTAAGGTGAAAGCACCCTTTTTTGTAATTAATTATATTGCGTAATTATTTTGGTTAAATAGTTGAAGGTGATATTATCATATGGGGAAGGTGATTTCAGTGATCCGCTTAAATTTAAAGAGTAGTGTTAATATGGCCTAAAATTTAGTATAAATATGTCATAAATTAAGAAAAATTAAATTTCGCTATTTCTATGAAATCAACTTTTTTTTCCTAAAGTTTTCAAAAATAAACTTTTTATATTTCTTGTTTTTGTCTCTTTCAGCCACACGAATTTTCTTGTTGGGTACTGGGGTCTAGATCTGGATTTCCCCGATCTTCGTCGTCATCGAACTGATTTGTGTATCCATTTGGATTCGGATTTTCTTCGGTTTAACTGACAACCATCTTTCCTCTCCAACCGGCCTGTACACGAATTTGGAACGGGGGAATCGGTCGGAGCCCAGTGGAGGGAGCTGCCGGAGAGGATTCCTATTGGGGATTTTCTAAAGTATGAAAGCTAAATGATTTTCTGTATCGCTACTGTACAGTACGACCCGTTGGTTGATTTTGGTAGGAGATTAGAAATTGGGATATTTTAAATATAAATAAAATGAATTTTGTACCCAGACTCATAAACTCCTTTAATTAATTTCGTGCAAAATTGCCATGAATTTTGTTCTTCTTTAGTTCATATGCAATTAAAATGAATTAGTTTACTCCCTCCGTCCCAATTTAATTATCATATTTTAAAAAATTAAAAATTAAAGAAACATAATAATTACTTCAAGAGAAAATATTTATTTTTAAAAATGCCCTTTATTTTTTCTCCTAATAAAAAAAGGTGGCGAGACCCACAATAAAGAAAGTGGCGGGAGCTTAAAGAGTTTATATTAGAAATAATAAAAAGTGATGTAATTAATAACCTGCTAAACATAAAAGGTGAACAATTATTTTGGGACATTCAAAAATGGAATAGTGGACAATTAAATTGGGATGGAGAGTGTATAATATATGCAACTGAATATAGATCTGAAAACTCAAAATATTAAGGGCTTGTTTGTTTGCACCACTTAAATCTAAAAATTTTAAATTTAAATATTTAAGTAATTTCAAAGTTGTTTGTTAACCAAAACTTAATTTTTTTTCACTTAAAACTTAACATTTTCATCAAAAGTTTTAAGTGGCAAATTCACTACTTAAAACTGAAAACTTAATTTTAAAAAGTATAAAATACCTATTTTACCCCTTTATATTTTAGAATCATATGATTCAAATAAATTAAAAAGGGCAAAATTGTTATACTAAACAAAATTCAATTTTCAAATGTGTTATATTCAAACAAACAACATTTTTTTAAATATAATTTTTAAAACTAAACAAATAATTTTTTCAATTTCAATTTTTAGTTTGTTTGAGATGGGTGGGTTGACTTGGAAGTAACGAGACAAAAACCTTTCATGAAAGAAACAAAAAGTTATTTTTCTTTCTTTTCACTGTTAGACCATCTCCATCCGGATGGTTAAATATGCATAATTAACTTTTTTGTTGCCTTATTGGGTAAGGCAAAAAGCTAAATAAAATTGTAAAAGTGTAAAGCAAAGGTATATTTAGCGAGGGACAAAATTTTAGCTCGGACGATAAAGGAAGTATCGGGGCAGGGATAGAAGGCTCTCACGACACTTGATGTGTCGTGGGAGACAATTTTTGTCATGGCACGACACATCATGTGTCGTGCAAGCCTTAAAACATTAAAAAAAAAATTAAAAAAAATTACATGCCACGACACATCATGTGTCGTGGGAGAGAAAAAAATTTACCCCGTCACTTCATATATCGTGCAAGGCTAATTTACCTTTTTTCCGGTGCATTTCTTTATTTATTGCTAGGCTAAATACACATTTTTACACTACACTTTTACACTACCCACTAAAGATGGCCTTAGGCTATCTTCAAAAGCATTTTCTATAAATTAATTTATATCTTATGTGTCATGGTATTTTTAATACATTTATATATCTATTTGACAGTAAAATTAAATAAATAAAAATGTTTCAAATAAAGTTTATCAAGCGATGCTATTTATATTTTACTTGACATTTATTTAATAAAAAGGGAGAATTAATCGATTTTTTATATTCAATGAGGATGTACTATATTACATTAAAAATTTTTATTACAATTTGTATACGTAGAAATACTTATAAAAATTCTATATATAACTCACATTTAATTTCATATAAAAATAAATATAAAAATGACTATTGAAGTATTTTTTATTTTTTTTTAATATAAAAATTTGATTAGATAAAAATGATTATCGATGATGACCTTATTTAATTGCTGACATAAAAGCATGTGTCCCGGTTGTAGCGCCATTAATTAATAGTAAGTATGCTACGCTGGAACATGTGCCGCATTTCTTAATTCTGATGAATGTTTTTCTTATTTTTCAACTTGACAGACAGACAGCCAGATGAATTGTTTTTTCTTAAACGGAGGAAAAACAGAATGGAAAATCAAACAAAGAGTTGGTGGTTGATGATCAACAAATCTCTAACTAAAGGCCTCAATTTGATATCTATCCATCTATCAATGATAATTTACTACAAATTTCCGATGATCGGACCTCATCGCTCTCTGCAATTCCATCATCCCTACCTTTGAACAAGTCAACACGAACCTCTCCGTAGGATTTCTATCCCCGCTCCCAATAATATTGTTCTCTACAATCCGCCACCTACATCCTCCATTAACAAACTCGCATATTAAAACCTCTTCCACCTCCATTGGATTGTACATATACACCGTGTTTCCAGCCATACATACACCTATTGACGATAATTGAAACATTTCGCTCTCTAGCTTCTTAACAAACTCCACTGGCATCTCTCCAATCTCTTCACAATCGAACGATTCACAATCCACTTCCCAAAGCTTCACTCCCTCCACTTGGTCCACGTCTCCGATCAGTCCGATTAAAATCAGACGGTCATCTAAGAATCCGATAACGGAGTACAAAATCCGCGGATTTGGACGTAGATCGTACGGACCGTGCCAATTCATCCTCTCCGGATCGAATGAGTGAGTTACACCGGTGTGCTTCTCGCTGACGAAGAGGATCCGATCGTTTGTGGCGATCGATAGCCACGTAGAAGCTGAGGAGTCCTTGAGAACGGCCGGCATGGATTCGGATATGGTCCACTTGCGGGAAACGATGTCGTAGATCTCGACGGCTAGTGGATCCTCTTCGAAGTCGCAGGTGCCGCCGGCGACGACGATGCGGCGGCCGACGACTGCTACGATCGGATCCGTACGCCAAACAACCGGCGCTTCGGCTTGGTGCCACTCGAGGTGTAGGGGATCGAAGGAGAAGGAGAGTTTAGAAGGGGAGAGCATGTAGAGGAGGTTGGAGTGGGAGGAGCGGAGGGCGGAGACGTAGCGGATGAGGTTTTGGTTGATGTCGATCCAGACGCGCGAGCGTGGATCATAGGCGCGCGTCGTGGTGGAGTAAGGGGGGCGGGAGCTCTGGATGTAGATGATGAGCCACGGCTTGAGCCGGTTGAAGTGGTGAAGGGAGGAAGAGACGGCTCGATTCCAAGACCTGGACACCTGAGAGGCTGGCACAAGGTCGATCAGTGGCACGTGACTGAGGATGGCCTCTAACGTGTCTCCATGGATTTCGGTTGCTTCTACTTGTTGCTCGTCCGCTCTTGCCACCGTAGTTTTACTAAATGCAATCATAATTTTATTTTTGTTTTTTTTTTAGAAGAAGGAATTGAAAGAAGATTATTAATTTGGTTCCTGTGGGTGGAGGCCGCCCAATGATGGGAAAGGAAAGGATAAGGAGGTGGCTCATCATGCTGATATATATATACATATATATATAGGTGAAATAAAAGAAGCTTCCATCTTTTTACACTCTTCAATTCAACATGTCTGTAGAACAACAAAAAAATAAAAATTTCAACGAGTCAGTGTTACTCATTTAAAAAGTAATTTTTTATTTATTATACGATTTTAAGTTTTAAAAATAATTAATTTTTATTATATAAATTAATTCATAACTCTTGTCAAAAATATTATTCATCTTAAAAGGTATTTTTGATGTCAATCATACAATGCATTACATTTTCTTATATAGACTCACTAGGGTATATCTGTGCCATCCAGCACGGTGAAATAAAAAAAATCTAATAACAGGATAAAAAAATTAACGTATGATGAATTTAAATTGACAAAATTAATCAGTCTATTTTGAACCCGTTGTCTAGTCTAATCTACCGTTGTAAATAATTGAAACGTAAGTTCAATATATCTTTATGCTGAAAAAATTAAAAGTATACTGGATTTAACCAACTTGTTTTTAATTTTTTAAAGAGTCTTTTAATCATAATCCAACCACGGAATATATGTCTTAAAAATGACAGATTGAGATGGCCAATAATATATGAACATATAATATACGTCCTTAAATGTTACACAATAATTTTTCTTGATTTTTTTTTGCATGATTATATAGTAATGATGTATCTTGTTTAATTGATCTTGTTTAATTTAATGCAGACAAAATTATTAGTATGTGAGAATTTATTGAGTGTATATTATTGGTGCGAGTGTTTTAACTTTGATGTGACATCTTAATATGTGTATAAAACTCATCCAATGGTGTAGAACTAATGCACACCATAACGTGTGTATTTTTTAACCATTAGATTTTTATATTTTTTGGAAAAAAATTTGGTCAAAGATATTTTATAATATAGATAGAGTAATAGAGTATGTCGTAATTTGAGTCAAAGATATTATATACATCTTAAAATTTATTTTTGTTTATTATTTTAATTGTGCTTCAGTTTTACCATTAATTGTTTTAAACGCTGCAAAGCAATGAAGAGTAATTTTTTAAGAAGCTCACAATCACCTTTGTTTTATTATTTTAATTGTGTTCTAGCTGTTAGTTAGTTTAATACAATTATTTACTCATTCTATTTCAAATTAATATTTTAAATTTTTTTGGGTATCTCAAATATCTTGTCTTCAAAATATGATTAATGTAGCAAGTCAAACAATAAAAAGTAATTAAGTTAGAAATATTGATTATTAATTAAATTTAAATTGAATTTTTTCTTAAAAAGTACGTATTGGATTATCAATTTAAAAGAGAAAAAATATTATTTTATTGTTGACCATATTTTATAATTTTATTATACGATAGCAGTTGCGTGATAAAGTGTAAAATGGCTGATGACTATTTCAATTCATTCTAGAAATGATAAATTATTAATAAAAATAATTATAGAGCGGTGGGGATTCTCGCCAAATGTGGCGAGCAAACCCCCATTTGCCACTCCACTTTGGTAAAATAGCGAATATGTTGGAGACAGAATTTTATAAGGAAATTCTCGCTATTATCTATACGAGTTGGGTTTTTAATATGTCAATTTAATTATTAAAATATTTTTTATATTAAGAAAATAAAGAAAATTTTATTAACTGTCATGATCATTATGCATAAAATGCCATCACATTATCCCTTAGACAAATACAACCATTTGTTATAAAAATATTACTATTTACACATTTGTTATAGATGTTTCTATACAAAAATTAAAGAAATACTATTTAACTATATCTACATATTTAATTAAGTGTGCTGAATCCCTATGGAGTGGCCTAATGGTTCATTAGGTCCTTGTGAGGGATCATTTAACACTTGATCAAACACTATTTAAAAGTAAGATCTTAACTTAAACAACATAAATCATGAATTGGGCGTTTTGGGAGGTCAAATAAATGAATTTTTTGACGAAATTTTGTCAAAATTGTCTCCATGATAATTATATTGTCTAAACCAAATTTCATAAAAAAATTAACCGGAAAGTGGGTTAACTATGAAATTGAAATATATATGTCTAATTTAACAAAGATATATATTTTAATTTTTTATTTACCTACTTTTCGATTGATTTTTTTTTCAAAATTTGGTGAAAATGATCATGTAGATTATTAATTTCCGTAAAGTTTCATAAAAAAAAAAAGTTATCCGTTTGATCCCCTATATGACTTATCCGTGATTTAAGGTTCTTAAGTTAAAATCTTAATGTAGTCCATTCAAGTTTTTGTTACTATACATTGCTAGGAAATTATCGAATGTGCCTTATAAAAAGTAAATGAAAATCTATAGATGGAAAGGAAAAGATAGCGAAAGACAAATAAATTTAACAAATCATACACGAAATTGTGATCCAAACTAAATTTACCACTATTTAATCTGTGAATTTAAAAGGTGTACTATTAAAAGAAAGTGAAATCTTGAAGGGAAAAGCAAAAGGCAATATAAATAAATTAAAAAAGAATAAGAAAAGAAATTGCAACTATTTATGCACATGACATAAAGTATTGGTAACCTGAAGATATACAAAATAAACTATGAACAAAAACCTTTTTAACTTTGATAGTGTGAAAAAAATTTGAAAATAATGATTCAAAAGCAAATTCCCCTATGTAGATAAACAAATTCAAAAAAAGTACCGTCAACAAAAAACCAAAATCAAAGAGTGTGAAGGAACGGGCAATAGACTTTGCTAACATAAAAGACCTTGTAAGTTTTTTAAACTTACAAATCCATCACATTTGTGTCATTGTAAAATTAGATTCTCCATTACCAATCATAAATAGGATATGCTCAAGTATATAATATATATTTTTAGATTTATAAAAAGATTTTAAAACTATTAAAATATTAAAAGAGGTTAAGTGAATTCTATGCTAAAATTAAGATATTCAATTTGGGACATCCAAAAAAATTAGACTTTTACACTTAACTATGTCACATTTGTATCAATGTTAAATTAGATTTTTCTATTACCAATTAGAAATATGATATGCTCAAGTATAATATATATATATATATATATAGAGAGAGAGAGAGAGATTATATATTTATAAAAAAGGCTTTAAAACTATTAAACAATTAAAGTAGGTTAATTGAATTGGTAAAACTATAACGTGTTTTATTATAAAGTTTTGTGCAATGATTATTTAAAAAAAAAAGCTAAAGCACTTATAATTTCATTTACACTAAAAAAATTTAGATTCTTAATTTGAAATATTTTTTTAAAAAAATACTCGATCAATATCTTATGTTTAATTTTAGTTTATTTGGTCAAAATTACTAATTTAATTGATTAATGAAAGAATAATAAATAATTACTTAAAATATATCGAATTTACTATTTTGCATGGGTTAAAATGTTATTAATGATAAAGATGGGTTAAAATTTGGTAATATTTAGCCTTAATTGAATATGTGAGTAAGAATTAATTATAAGTTTTAATAAAACTAATAGTCATTTAAATAATTATTTTCCAAAGGGCAATAGAGATATATATATAGAGAGAGAGAGAATATTGAAATAGTTTACGTAAAAAACTCTTGCAAAAAGTAGTATCGAATTTTTGTTCTTTTTTTTTCTTATGAAAAATGTTAACACTTGCCCATAGGGCACATGACAAATATACTATGAATGAAAAAAAGTAACATCTTACAAAAGAATTTGTGCATAATATAATGCGTATTAGATACTTACACTTTTCATATATAAATGTTTAACGATAAGGGTACGTGTTAAAATGACTAATATTTTATTACAAAAATATAACATTACAGATGGCTTTAACTATATCATAATAAAAAGGCTTGACTCTTAATATGAAACAATGAAACCAACTTAATAAAGAAGATTTATTACTCATAAATTATTCAATTAGACTCACTTTGACCCTGCTAAAAAAAATGCAATTTTTTGGCACTTAAGAGCCTCACTTTGTCTTTAACTTCTGTCCAAGTTAAGTTGGATCGAATTAAGGGTATTTTTGTCGTTTTAATAAAAAATTCAATTTAATTATATGTTTTTTAAAAGTTGATTCAAGAAAAAATCGATTTTGTTGAAGGAAATTACACGCAGTGTACTATCGTCTAGGTAAAATATGTATTAGGGATTTTACTGTGTAAATTATGTATTATGGGTCATATTGGACTTCCTTTATAAATCATATGTACTGTTGCATTCATGCACTATTTAAAGGAGTTATTTAATGAAAGACATAACTCAGTTGTTCCTAAAACAAGTTATCAGCACGCTCAGAGTTAATAACCCTAATATTAAAAAAAACTTAGCCGTCGGCCACCATCACTACTGGACTCCTTTCTCGTCACCCAACTTTCAAGAAAAAGCTGTGGTATACATACATAATCAAGGTACTTATTTTTACCTTCTCGTATATGTATCCGTATACGTATATGTATTCCTTGATTGGTTGTCCCGTAGATATCATGTACCCACATTTTGAATTTATCAGAGCGAGTTCAAATACTGCTTAAAACACATATAAAATTAGAAATCATTAATCCTCTGCTATTTGTTTGAAGACTCTTATTATTATACTGTATGAACTAGCTCCCTTATGCATTATTATACTTGTATGAAGAAAATTAATTGCATTTTATATATATATATATTTGAGTAATTACTATCAATGGTTACTGAACTATTATCAAATTTTACTAGTGGATACTGCACTTTATTTTGTTATAATTAGACTATTAAACTTTTAAAAAGTACTACCAGTGGCCACTTCGTCAAATCTCACCGTTAGTTTTTGGCGAAACAGTTATCACGTGAAATTTTAAAAGCATTTTAATTTTTTTCCATTTTTTTCTTCTTCTTCTTCTTCTTCTTCTTCTTCTTCTTCTTCTTCTTCTTCTTCTTCTCTCTAACTTCTGCCATTCTTCTTCTTCTTCCGTCCCCACCCCTATTGTTGCAGCCATAGACGACTCACCCCCCCACCTCATCACCATCGCCATCGCCGCCACCACCAACGATGCACCCCTTCTCATCGCCACCACCATCGACGACGCTCTCCATCTTCAATTATCATTGAGTACCAATTAACCCAAATTTAAACCATAAAAAACACACCTAATAAGCCTCTCTACAAGCCCTAAAATAGCTCAAAAGATCAAATTGAAGCTGATCACCCCTAAATTAAATTAAATTCTCACCTTACCCCCATTAAACCAAAATTAAACCATCCAAAAATCCTTCTGTGGATCCTTCGATTTCTTCACCATTGCCACACTCTCCAATATACTCCTCGATGATACGCTTTTCTGACCACTCCCTTGTATCTTCCTACTCACTATCTTCAGCGAATTTGATCGGAGCTCCAATTCGGCCAGTGAACTCACTGAATATCTCGGATACGATGGTGGTGGAAAAGAGAAGTAGTGAATAGTGGTGGCTGGGAATTGAGAGAGGTTGGGGAAGAAGAAGAAGTAAAAGAAGAAGAAAGAAAAGAAAAGGAAAAAATGAATAAGAAATAATAAAAAGACTTAAAAAAAAAAGAAGAGGGGTGGGGGTGCGAAGAGGAAGAGTGGTGGAAGGAAAAGCTTAAAAAGAAGAAGAAGAATGGCACAAGGAGGAAGAAGAAGAAGAAGGAATGGCGGAAAGAAGAAAAAGAAGAAGAATGGCGAAAGGAAGAAAAAGAAGAAGAATAGCGAAAGGAAGAAAAATAAAGAAAAGAAAAGAGAAAATAGAAAGAAAAAAGAAAGAAAGAAAGTAAAAAGACCTAAATGCCCCTAACATTTGAGGTGATAATAATTTTCGTAAAAACTAAAAGTGAGATTTGATAGAGTGACCACTGGTGATATGTTTTAAAAGTTTAATAGTCCATTTATAACAAAATGAAGTATAGTGGCCACCAGTAAAATTTGTCAATAGTTCAATGGTCATTAATAGTACTTACTCTATATATTCTGATGCATATTATGCCTGTGTTAAATTATGGCAATTAACTTGGACATCTCTCATGTGTATATCATGTGCAGTGGCGTAGCCACATAGAGATGAGGGGGTGCGCGTGCACCCCCGACGATTTCGAGATTTTTATTTTTAAAATAAAAATAGAGATTTATATACATAAATTTATAGTTGACGGTATGTAATCGTAAGAAATAAAAGTTGAGGGACATTTTGAGAATTGAAATACACTTAAATGAGGAGGTGAGAGATCCCGAGATCTCACTCTCCCCTTTTATTTTTCCGTTCTCTTCTCAGTTCTCTCTTGTTGCTCTCTTTTTCTTTTTCCGCTCTGTTTGACCGTTTCACTCCACACTATGTGACCGGTGACTCCGTCCAGCGATCACTGAGCCACTGTCACTAATCACCAATCGACTCGAATTGCGCACTCCCGATTTCGAATTCCTGGCTACGCCACTGATCATGTGTATGTTATATCTATATAAATATTTTAACCAAACCCATTATCGTTCCGTCTATATTATGTGTATACATAGGATTGTTTTTATTTGAGGATTACGATATATATATGCGACGTGTGTATATATATATTAAGTTAATGTATAAATATTGTATGTATATATATTCACCGCATGACACTATTGTTTATAATCCCAGCATCCAATATGCATACATGTATCGTATATTTAGTAGTGGTATATATATTTTATAATCTTCGTAAATCATCGTTGTTCTTACAAAAAAAAATTAAATAATTTGCTCGGATCCTATTTTAATAATAATTCCTTATTTCTCTTTCTTTGCCGATCCCAAATCAAAACACCTACCTGCTTCTCTTTCTTTAATTCCTTATTTCTCTTTTAGTATTGTCTCAAATTTTTTTTATTCTATTTTAATAATAATAATCATCATCATCATCATCATCATCATCTTCATACACATCTTCCTTCTAAGTTGCAATTTCTTTCTTCATACGTCAATTCATAGCCACGCATAATGAGAAATGACTGTGGAAAGTGAAAGGACGGGATTAAAGGCTTGGTTTCGGGCTTAAATTATTATTAAACTTAAAATTTCAAGTAGGTTCAAAAAAATTAATTAAGATTGATTTTAAATGCACCTCTTTAATTAATCTTTTCACACCACTTAAAATTTAAATTTTAGCAATTTAACTTTAAACCTAATTTGTAAACTCACCCTATCACTTTTATACCTGTAATTAATGTTGGTTTTAGTTTTTTTTCCTTTTTATTTTAATTCAATTTTTCTTCACTCATTTTCTTCTCTTCATTATTTTTCTCACTTTTTATTAATGAATATATATAAAAATCGAGATTCTGAAATCTCAAATAAAATACAAACTTTTAGTGTAATTTTTTTGTTATTCTCAACATTTATTTTACAAATTGTTGTATGCAATTTTAAGTCTATTGTAATAGGGAAAAAAAATAAGAATAATCTTTTTTCATGTTAAACTATTTTTTTTAACAAGTAAAAGTTAAATTGTAACGAAGGATTATGAAATTTTTTGCATTGACCATCAAATTATTTAGACAATTATTATTGTGGTTCTGTATTATTAGAAATTATGCGGTAATATTAATTCCTCACAATATGAGCATTTACTTATTATTATATGCTTCAGCCACAAACATTATGAATTATTTTGCAATTAAATAATTTTGTGAATATTTTTGTTATTGGCAAAGTTTTTTGTCACTAAACATTTCCTCTATGGAGTTATACAGGTTTCAATAAATTCACCCTGACTAAGGGGTGAGTTGAAGATTTTTTAAAATTTAATGAAGTGACAAAAAAATTCTCTCAATTTAAAGTGAAAAGTATAATTTAATAGGTATATTTAAAATAATTCTTAATTAAGTATGCACCCAGTTTATATATATATATATATATATATAATATAATATTATAATAATACCCGAAAGGAAGGAATATGTAGGTGCCTCGTCTAAAAGTTTTTTTTTCTTTTCGTGTCAATTTAGTACCGCCTGTTGTAGGGCTGGACTCGAATTTAACACACAACTAAAAGGTGGGTCAATTTTAAAAACGGAAATAGCTGCTACAAGTCCATGATATATCCGAAAGTACGTGGATAAGGCACCACGTAATTATTAAGCTGTAAATTTCATAAAATATCTGCTGCCAATGTATGGTCTAGCTTGCCAAAACCCTCCTTTTCATATAAATGGCCTGAACCCTGAACAATTAATATATATATATATATATAGATAGAGAAATATTGTTTATAAATTAATTAACTTAAAAATCATTCATAAAATTTTGTAAAAGTTATCTTTATAATGAGTACATAAATCATTTTCACTAAATTTCATAAAAAAAAATTTAAATCAGGAACTAGGTTAACTAACATCCAAAATGTCAACATTCAAAAATGTCCGTATATATAAATTTTTTTAGATAATCAGCTTCTCGGTTCAATTTTTTCATGACATTTGGTGAAAATAATTTACATTATAAAAATCATCTCCACCAATTTTATTAAATAAATTTATCCACGCACTTTTTTGAAATAGATGGTTCTTAAATTAGTTAATTTAATGACAATTTTTAAAAGAAAAATACTTTATAGATAGGAGTTTTAATTTTTATCAGTATATATATTGGAGGCTACTATTAACACACAACAAAACACTCTCTAACAATCTAACACTGAGTCGGTTGTTAAGAACCGAGTATATGTGCAAATACTCGGTTGCCAAACCAATGAATTTTTTTCTTACCCAACAATGGCTCGACTTTTAGGGATTGAGTATGTACACACATACTCATTCTTTAAAAACTGAGTAAATAGAATAAAGTGTTAATTTTTTTTTTAATGTGTAAATAACAATCTCTTATATATCTGGGTCCATTATCATGTGTCAGTTCGCTACTAATAGGACCCTCATCCATGGTCCCCTTAGATAAGCCAACATCCTCATAAAATTAATACGTACATATACTTTTATCCATATTTTACGTACATTATTTAATTTCCATTATTAATTAGTTAGGTAGTTGTTAATTTTTAGAACCATCTCTCGAATTTGTTGAACCCAAGGAAGAGCGGATCCAATTTTTTTTGAGATGTGGGTTAATAGTAACAGATAAAAAAAATTTTAATTTTTTTTTAAAGTATAATCATATAATAAAAAGAAAATTTAATTGCATAATTTAAATATTTGAGTTCATACATAACGAAAAATATTTAACAAAGTTGAGCTTGACGAGTTTTTAATGATTCGAATTCATTTATTGTAGACTTTGAAATTTTCAAACCGAGGTTTCACTTTATGTTCAACAACATACAATTGGCAAGAATTACATCCTCCATTGAGCTACGTTTTAATGTTATTCATACTGGAAAATTATTTTTTTATACCTGTAGAAACAAGAAGAATTAATACAATATGAATCAATTTGTCAAGTATAGTATAATCTTCTAATTTTATTCTCACAACTAGTTTTCGGAATAACTCAGTAAATATAGACTGCTTATAAAACTTGGGATCACAAACAACATTAAGTTTGTAATGCATTTGTTGATATTTCAATACACGAACATCTTGAATAGTGAAATTAGTTAGATAGAATTTTGAATCAACCATGCAAATCTTGTTATCGTCAAATGATTTAAAAGAATTATAGATTAGTGGGATTATAATACTTAAACTCGGTTAAAGGGTGAACTAAAACTTAGTAAATAGGTGGACTTATGTTAACTTTTTTTTGTTACTGGTGCAAATAAATTTTTCAAATTTTTTCCTTGCGCTGAAGCCACTTTGACCTCGTCCGCCCTTGAATTCAAGGTAGAAGAACCCCCCCCCCTAAGGCTAAGCAAACAAGGTTCGTGGTTGCTTAAGTCACTCGATTTTTTTTTAAAATTTTACGTTTTTTGGAGTCTTATTATACCTTGAGATTTTTTGTCTCTGGTTCTAAAACGTTATAAACATTTCTTTCTGCTTTTTATTCAAAAATTTACGGGGCAAGCATATATAAAAGCTCGCTTCGAGTCCTTAAAGACTACATGGCAATTTTTTTACTAGTTTGCGATAAAAAAATGGTATATAATTTTTTTTTCAATACATAAAATATACTAATAAATTTAAAAGTCGATTATTTAAAAAGGATATATAAAAATACACTAAAATGTGAGAAGATATTATGCATATGAGGGTACAATAAAGTCTGGACAAGGGGACCACGACATCCCTCACCCCACTCCCGAGTTACACTTAGGGTGTGTTTGATAGACCATATTTTCCATGAAAAATATAGCTTTTCCACTCAAATTCCTACTTTTATAGTGTTTGATTGCAAATATTTTTCATGGAGTCAAACTCCCACTTTTTCTACTATTTCATCTCATTTTCCTTGTAAAGCTGGAAAATATTTTCTTTGGGGGGGGTTTAATTTTCCAGGCAATTCGCACAAGGGTCGAGGCAACTGTTTTTTGATGAAGTAAGCGTGGTCTAAAAAAAAAACAGTTTTTTGATGAAGTAAAATTGTTAAAAAAATAAAAAAAACTGTTATAAAAAAAAACTGTTTTTCGATGAAGTAAAACTGTTCAAAAAAAAACTGTTTTAAAATTCAGGTTCTCTTGAAAGAAAATCTGCAGGCAAACCAGAATACTGTTTTTCGATGAAGTAAATTTGTTCAAACATAAAAAAAAACTGTTTTTTGATGAAGTAAAATTGTTAAAAAAAAACTGTTTTTCAATGAAGTAAGTGTGGTCTAAAAAAAACTGTTTTTTGATGAAGTAAAATTATTAAAAAATAAAAACTGTTTTCAAAAAAACTGATTTTCGATGAAGTAAAATTGTTCAAAAATAAAAAAAAAAAAAACTGTTTTTTGATGAAGTAAAATTGTAAAAAAAAAAAAAGAAACTGTTTTTGCACTATTTTTTAGGAAGCTCCATGTAAAAAAGATACAAGTTCCATGGAAAATAATAGCTATCAAACAACAAAAGTTGAAAAAAGTTACAATTACCATAGAAAATAATGTCTGTCAAATACCAAAAGATGGAAAAGTACACTATTTTCCGGGTAGAAAATTAAGGCAATCAAACATATTTAATTGACATTTTCCATGCAACTCAATTCTAGGCAATTCAATTGCCTGGAACGTAGGGTGTGTTTGATTGGGAGTATTTTCCAATTTATTTGACAACTTAAGGTGTTTGATTGGCTTATTTTCTAGGGAAAATAGTTTCCAACTTTTGCTCACACACTTACATTTTCCTTGTAAACAAGGAAAATATTTTCTTGGGGGGGGGGGGGGGGGGGGCTAGTTTTTATTTTCCAGGCAATTGCACGATTTTCGAGACAACATTTTACCCATTTTCTACACTAAAAATGCTATAACTTAAACTACAAAATTCAAAATTTAATAAAAACTTTATATTTAAAATCTACTCATCAAGATCAATTAAACAAGATCCATCATGACTATAAAATTATGTAAAAAAAAAATACCCATAATTTTTTCTATATTAAAAATGCCACAATACAACCAATATTTTCCGGGTAGAAAATTAAGGCAATCAAACACATTTAATTACATGTTCCATGCAACTCAATTATAGGCAATTCAATTACCTGGAACTTATTTTCTTTCCATGTAAATTCCACGCTTGCAATCAAACGCACCCTTATTTTCTTTTCATGCAAATTCCATGCTCGCAATCAAACGCACCCTTAGTTTTGTCCTTGAATATAGGCATATATATATATATATATAACCCGCTAATATAATAAATGCTAAGTGTAGTTTTTAATTGGAATTTCTAGTATCGAACTAATTAATTAATTTTCTTTCTAAGAACCTAAAAATTGTGGATCAAAATCGTTCATTGTATTTAAGGGAGTATAAAATTTGGTTAAGCTAAACTAGGCCGGCCTAACATGTTCAGCGGCTTATATCCTAGGCCAAGCGGACAAACCACTCCTAAAAAGTTGAAGAATAGCTAGAAGACATGTCAAAGTAAGGGCGTCTGGGACATCAGGGGTCGAGACCCTAGGGAAGGGCACACGTGCCATAGCACGTGTGGAATATGTGAGAAATATGTGGAAATGATCATGCCTGATCATACGGGGCTGTACAGAATCGTACAGGTCTCCACTGCCCCACTACCAATGTATGAATTCAGAAGTTGTTAGCAGTAGATAAGAGAATAAAGGCTGGAGTGTTATCTAAGTCTTACCCTCTTTAGTCATTTTACCAGCAACCCTAATGAGCAATTGTAACTCTAATTCTATACATGTAAATAGAATAGCGAAGGCTCGAAAAAGGGGTTGGTTGCGGCGTATTTGAGCAAATAGTTACTAGTTTACTTAATTTGTTTTAGAGAGAGAAAGCCTGTAACACTATTAATTTTGCCTTAAGAGCTCAATACAATAACCACATATACACATAAACGGAGGATGCACTAATGGATCAACATAAGCGCTGCCGGGGGAACCTACCATACTCAAAAAAATTTCTTGTCACACTTCACCTCCATTTTGATTCATTCTAACTCATTTATCAAGTTATCTTAGTGGGTTGGGTTATAAAATTTATGCCACCTACAGTATTCATAAAAAATTTTGCTTGCAAAAAGATATAATTAATTGAGCAAGTTAATTAGTCTAGTAGTAAAGGTGTTCATTCTAATATGAAAAGGTTTGAATTTCATTAAGGACGGGGAGGGTTATTTAATAAAAAGAGAGACTTAGACGACCTCTTTTAAAAAAAAAGTCCACTCTAGTGTAGCTAGATTATGTACACTTTTATCATAATTAAAATAAATTAGAATATTTTTTTTTAGTTTAATATCATACTTGTTAAAGAAAGCCTTGGCTGAGGAAGAAAAAAAAAGAAAAGAAAAAGGAAAGCCCAATTGACATTGTATTTTATGATAAAACTAGGGTATACTCGTGCCATCCGGCACAATAAATTAAATAAGAACTGATAATAAGATAAAAAAGAGTAACGTTTGATGAATCTAAATCGACAAACTTAAAGTCAATATATCTTCATGCTAGAACAACTAAAAGTAAGTTGAATTGGACCGACTTATTTTTAATTTGTAAATAATCTTTTAACAAATTAAACTTAAGGACATATGTGAAAATAATTCAATAATGTCTATTGTTTGATTTGAAAATAGTTCAAAATATTGACTGATATATTGTAAACACTCCTAAAAATGATATATAAGATGATCAATAATGTACAAACATATAAAGTACGTCCTTAAATGTTATTCAATAATTTTTATTATTATTATTTTACATAATTCTATAGTCATGATGGATATCGTTTAATTGAACTTGATTAGTAGATTTTAAATATTAAATTTCAAATTTTTTATTTTAAGTTATGACATTTTTAATGTAGAAAAAATGATTGATATGTGATAGTTTATTATGTGTATATTATTAGTGTTAAATGTTACTCAATAATATTTCTTATTTTTTTTACATAATTCTATAGTCATGATAAATCTTGTAGTCACGAAGGATCTTGTTTAATTGATCTTGATTAGTAGATTTAAATATTATTTTTTTATGAAATTTCTTGATTAGTATATTTTAAATATTAAATATTAAATATTTTTTATTTTAAAATAATCTTGTTTAATTGATCTTGATTATTATATTTAAATATTATTTTTTTTTATTAAATTTCTTGATTAGTAGAGTTTAAATATTAAATTTTGAATTTTTTATTTTAAGTTATGACATTTTTAATGTAAAAATATTTATTGGTGTGTGAGAGTTTACTTTTGTGTATATTGTTGGTGTTAAATGTTACTTAATAATTTTTTTTTTACATAATTCTATAGTCATGATGGATCTTGTTTAATTGATCTTGATTAGTATATTTTAAATATTAATTTTTTTATTAAATTTTGAATTTTTTATTTTAAGTTATGTCATTTTTAATATAAAAAAATTTATTGGTGTGTGAGAATTTATTGTGTGTATATTATTGGTGTGAGTGTTTTAACTTTGATGTGACATCTTGATGTGTGTATAAAATTCATCCAAGGGTATAAAATTAATGTATACCATAATATGTATATTTTTAACCATTAAATTTTTATATTTTTTGAAAATAAATTTGGTCAAACTTGGTATTTTATAATATAGATGTGTACCTAATTGATGAGCTGATAATTTTGGCCGAAAAAAAAGTCAACGAAGCCAAGGTGCATTAATCATGTAGTGCGTATTGACCCAAGTTTATACATTGTAAAAGCTATGAGGATGCTTTGCATTACCACCAACCGAATTTATTAGAGCTAACGTAGATAGGTTAAACCAAATAATCTGATGTTTTATTCTTTAATGTTACAATTATTGTCTTCTGAAATATACTAATTTTTCTGTTTTAAATTAACAGCTTTATTTTATAGAATAACATTAATATATTTTAACTTAATTAGTAGACAAAATATATTTTATTTTCATTAGTTAATTTTAGAGCATTTATGATTCTTAAAAAATGATATTATCAATTTGAGATTGGAAGCGAAAACAACGTTGTAATAGTCAAAAGCATTCTCCCTCATCTCAAATTGATAGTACACTTTCTTCTTATTCTTCTTCTCATGATGTTCTTAAATTTATATTTTCATTTCATTTTTGACCCATCAAATCTCAAAATAAAAAAATAAATTACATTATTAATCAGTAATTCAATTATATTTAATATTTTCTTAAAATTTGCCAAACTCAAAGTAACAACATAAAATGCAAGCAAAATATATATAGGGTAGCGCTAATTACACACACTAAAATATTCTATAACACTCCAACATTGGTTTAATTGTATAGGACTGAAGTAATGTGCACATACTCAGTCCTACATCACCGAGTATGTACACATGACTTCGATCCTATAGAGCTGAGCCAATGTATTTTTTTTTTGTTTCCAACAATAGCTTGACCCTATTGCACCAAGGTAATGAGATGGGGTGTTATAAAATAAAATAATGTGTAATTAACACCGCCCTATATATACCTAACTATATGCACCAACGTATTAGACTAGGACCGTCGCTTAAGTGGAAAATTATTTAACAATTAAGTACTGTTTTAATATATGAGAATGCCTTTTTAAGGATGATTTTATTTCCACTTTCAATAATTTTTGGTTTTACTTATACCTTTCATTTGGCCATTGACCACTAAGTAGGGCTTGTTATTTGATTTTTAAAAGTTGAATATAAATTTAATTATACCTTACGCGACCCCTAAATACCAAGTAATAAGCTTAGTGAGAGTAAGGATAAGGGGGAGGCAATTGAGGCCAAGGGGGAAGAGGAGGATATTGGTGATTGTGAAGAGGAGGCGTAGGATAAGGGGGAGCAGGAGGCGTAGGATAAGGGGGAGGAGGAGGAGGAAGAAGAAGGTGATCCGATTGGGGAGGTGGAGGTGGAGCCCACTGCTGGTGAGGGGGGGGGGGGGGTTGGAGGAAAAGGGGAATGCTGAGAGGACAGGTGGTATTGAAATTGGCTGGAGGACTAGGAATTAAAACTAGGAGGGGCTAAATTAATACACTTTTAAAAAGAATTTGCGTGTATTTTTAATAAGGTTAAAATCAAAATACTATATTAAAATACTTAGCATCTTATATGTCAAAAATCACATTTTTAGTTACAATATTCTTCTTTAAAATTTCATATTGTAAAAATGCTTAATAATATCATCATTAACAATAACTTCATATATTAATTTTCAAGCCAATTTTTTTTTCAAAACATCTTACTATATAATATTCAATTTTTTCTAACCCCCTCCACCACTGAACATGCAAAATTGCACAAACGCTACCTGAAATTTACACAGCTGTACAAAACTCCTCGCACTCGCTAGGAATTTGTAAAAAGTTCAAGTACCTTGTGCCCGCATGGCTCCGCCTCTGGTTCTAGTACTAGTACTGGTTGCGGTTGCGGTTGCGGCTGCGGCAGCTGGTGGTGGTGTTGATCCGCCATGGACGGTGAAGGATTCGAACGGTTCTGTTTTGGAGCGGTGAAATATTACGTGGTATATTAATATATTTACAATTTAGTCCGTTTCTTTCATTGTTTGAGATTAAGAAGGCTATGTTAGGGGTGCTCAACTGTCAAACTACCAAGAAAATGTCAATTATTATTATTATTATTTTTAAAATTTTCTTTATAAAAAAAGTTAAGTCAGCATTTTAGTTTTTAAGTACTTTTGCAGTTGTGCCATATTTTTTTTCACTCATGCAATCTTTCTTTATATTAAAAAAATGATCATTATATATATATTTATATTTATATGATTCAAACCTTTGCACTTTTACTATTAAATAAATTAAAGCAATACATCTTAACAATTATGCCATTTATCTTTTTATTAATTAATTTTTCTTCAAACCATCTATTTATAAGTTCGCCCATTGTTTGTTAAGGTATTACATAGATGTACGTAGACGATGTAATTATTTACCTTATATTCTAGGGGTTATTTTGAAATAAGTTGAAAAATAATTTAAAATATTAATAATTTTTATGAGAAAAAGATCGAGAAGAATACTGGTTTTAATTAGAAATAAAAAAGAAAAGAAAAGAAAAGAAAAGATTTTAAGTAGCTAACCAAAACATGAAAGATTGTCATATGTCAAAGTTCTAGCCACAGTTGGCAAGTGGGTGGCTAGCCAAAATGACGGTTTTAATTTTAAATAATAATGTGGGTTCCACTCATCCTCTTTTATTTTTTAGACTAATTTACATCATGTATTAGATATCCATATTGTATTCAATAAATTTGTAAATTTTTATATGTATGTCTACGATGTAATAAATTTACTTCATAAATATATTCATGTATAATAATAAAAGTATAAATTATTAATGCACTTGAATTTTTGTCATATATAAATATGACACACCTAGTGGCGGAGCCAGGATTTTTTTCAGGTGGGGCCAAATTTTTATTTTTTTTAGGGATTTTCTAAGTCAATATTGAGTCAACCACAATAACTAAAAAATAAATATATTAATCTCAATATTAACTTATCAAATAATAATCTAATAAGGAAATTAACCTTAATAACAAAATTTATTATCAATATTAAACAATTTAATAAAAAATTCAAAATTAATAAATAATAACTAAAAAAAATATATTAATAAACATCTAAAATCAAATATCAACATTAATATTAATATTTAAAAATCTAAGAAACAAATCAATATTAATAAATAATCAACAACAAACAATTATATTAACAATTTAAGAAGCAAATCAATATTAAAACACTTAAATCTTAATATTAAAAAAATAAAAAAAAATTGGTATTAACATCAATAATAAAATATATACTGGAATAATCAACATTAATAAACAAATAATCAGCATCAATAAACAAATTCTTAATGTTCAAAATTTTAAAACAATATATATAAGACTTTAAAAAAAAATATAACCTAAAATACCGGAGTAAATAAAGAATGAAGATGGAGAGAAGAGCTGGCTGCTTGAAAAAAAAAATAAAAAAAATTGAACGGAAGCTCACAGAGAGATTTAATGAAAAATGAAAGAAAGGGCAAAGGGGGGAAGAAGAAGAAAACGGCTGCTAGTTTGCTGCTGCTGCTGCTCCTGGCAGCTTATAACTTAACCTAATACAAATTGCAAACTAAAACCTTTAACTTATAATGTTAGTAACACGTAACCCCCTGCACATAACTTTCAACTTCACATAAAACCCCCCTGCGCCCAGAGCGCCCAAAACTTCGCCTCATTTTCCATTCCCGCCCCTTATTACAACACCGCCCCTTCATCTTATAACATTAATTCCGCAAAGCACCCTCCCCGTAAATACACATTGACCTCTCATATTTCCTTTCTCGCACAAAACATCCCATACTCTCGAATTTTTTTTCAAAAGTTCAGATAGGGCCATGACCCCACCTAGCCTCTTCTTACCTCCGCCCCTGGACACACCCATGTCACAAAAATAAAAGAAGTATAAAAAAGTATTATTGGCCCTCATACTATGAGTTAAAATAGTGTTCCTCACTTATATGTTTTTCGTTGTTGTTGTTGTTGAATTGTTATTGTTATTATTATTAATCCAAACAAGTCACACTTATTTCACTCAAAAAAATAAGGCATGGCTGTATGACTATTTTTTATATCATATGAAGTATCGCATCGCAAGATAAATTTATATATCAACTGTCAATTACGCTATGGGTGCTCTTAACTACTAACTAGTGCATAAAAAATGCGTATAAGGCTGTTTAGTAGTAGTGATTATATGACAAACCACTTTTTTGTCATGCAAAACATTTAGTAATGCAAAATAGGCAACGGCGATGTGACGAAAAACTTTTTATTAGCAAAAGTATTTTGTGACGAAAAGCGTAATTTAGGTGACAATTTTTTTTGTCACTATAACGTTGTTTAGCTGTAGTGGTAACTATTGAATAAAAAAATGTGGCTACCAATCATTGGAAATATTAGTACCAAATCATGTTGTTCCTTCCTGAGTAATGAATCCGTTTCTTTTAGAGTGACTAACAAGGAATATTTTGAGGTAGAGTTAGTAAATTTAGATAACTAATTAAATTTATAAATAATCAAATCTTAAATAAGTTCTTACCGCTTCAAAAGGGAAAAAAATGGTGATTTTGTTTCTATCCACCAAATCTTGCAGTTAATCCACCCTTAAATTATGAAAATTTTAAATGAAGTTTCACAAAATTACCCTTTTTAAAATTGATTAGTATATCCACCAATTTTAATTAAATTATAATTGTATAACTTTAGATTCATTTTTTATTAACATTCCTAATCTAAATATAATTTCTTTTAATTAACATTCCTAATCTAAATATAATTTATTTTAATTAACTTCATCTTTACGTTTAAAAAAGTTTGAACAGTTTAGGGCTACTTCTGCGCTTGTGTTGATCGAATAGACGCCATTCTCTCTCTCCCTCTCTCTCTCTCACACACACACACGAAAACAGAGTGAAAGAATGACCAAGTATATATATAGTGTGTATTATATATATATATATATATAAGAGGGAATGGCCAACTTTTTCAGCTTGCGTTGTAAATAGACCTTATCCAGTAATTTACATTTTTTTTATTCATTAATCTTTTGGAACCCCCAACATTATAATTAATAATATAATTATTTAGTCTGAAAGTTAGACATGATATAAGAAACTTGGTATAATTTAAATTTTTAATCTTTCGTATTGTGAGTTAGACTTACATAATACAAAAACCAAATTAGTTCAAGATTTTCGAAATTATGGTTGTGGGTTTCTAAGGTTGGAATATAGATTTGGTGATTTAAAGAATATGAAACTAATCTAGGGTTTGTGATAGGATGAAGAAGAAGAAGAAGAAGAAGAAGAAGAAGAAGAAGAAGAAGAAGAAGAAGAAGAAGAAGAAACGGTGGGGAAAGAGGGAAGAAGAAGAAAGCTGGAGAAAGAGTGATAGTGGGAAGAAGAAGAAGAAACGCTGTGAGAATCGTTAAAACCGTAAGGGGAAAGGGGTTAAATTTTGTTTTTGTTATTTTACTACAAAGTTAATTAAAATTTACCCATCTAAATTTTTAAAGTGGTTATACTTATTAATTTAGTAGATATTTCCATATTCAATTATTATTTAAAATAATATTTATAAAATTAAATTCATAATATTTTTTTGTCAGTTCATCTACGCTCGCGGATTAACTTAATATGTAATGCAGATTAACTTAACAATGTGGATTAACTGTAAGATTTGGTGGATAGAAATAAAATCACCAAAAAAAGGGAGTCCTTTTGGAAAGGATGAAATATTAAGACACTCCGGGTCTCTGGCCATCTTTGGTGGAGATGCATTAAGAAGAACCATATTTATCTCTATTTATCAAAATTTGATTAATCTAATTTAAAACTGACTGTGCAAATTTGCAAACTTTAGTCTAAAGTGAGTTTAGTCCTTTTAAAAAAGCCAAATCCTTAAATCATGCAATGAGAAGTGCCAGCGTAAATGCTGAAAAAAAATTGAATTTCCTCACAAGGAAAGTTCATAGAAAAATTAGTTTAAACTGGTAATGAAAATGGTAAAGAGACAAGGGTTTTGGTTACAAAGTAGGTTACTTTGATAGCGCTAATATTATTCCGGTAATACGTTATTTTTGTGTGTGTTTATGTTTGTATTAGCTCAAAGGTAAGAAACTAAGAGAATATTACAAATAAGCCACCAGCTTTATCTTTGTACAATTAATTACTGGTCAAGTAAGAGGACGGCCCATTCACCTTAAAAGAGAAATCTCGCCTTGCCAAACGATTAAAGTCAAAGAAAAGGACAACCGTCTTACTTTTATTTATAATCATAGAATTAAGATTACATTGTTTCATTAAAGAAAACATTAAAAAGATTAATGAGAACAAACCAACACTTACATATATCATATGATGGTATAGTACAAATTACATGTATCTCTATATAATTAATTACATTGTATCTCATTCCCAACCCACTAGGAAATGACCAAATAGTCATTTGATGATGTCATCAAGACCAGCTCAGCTATAATACGACCATATCGGCGGAGGAATAACCATTTTCGCAAATAGCCCAAAATAAATTTTGCACTTGAGTCCTCAACGGTCCATAGTGCTGGGCCTATTTTAATAGTGGGCTAGATATTCAATTTTGCCCAATTCATACTCCATAATTCTTGGACTCCCTCAAACAAAATTAATTACAGGTTAAGTGACCCTAATTTTATAAACATTTTTCATAATAAAAAAATAAAATTAGATTTAAAAAGAAAAAATCCAGAGGCGAATATGATAAAAGGAGAACAACGTAAACCTGATATTCAGAACAAAAGAAACAAACCGTAATATGCTTCAATTCCTGACTGCTGCGAGCAATATCGACTTAATTTCTAAATAGCCCAGCTCCTGCTCATCTGGTGATATGATGCCCGTTTCTTTATGGACTTGAAAACGAAAAAGGATTAGAATTAATAGTAACACTTTTATCTCAAAGTGTATTCACTATTCAGACATATACGTACGCGTATATATATATATTTCTTCTCACTTTTTACCTGTGCCTTCGGACGAATTTAACGCAACGTGAATCAATAATTTTCTTGGCAATAATCTAATGTTAGTTCGAAATCAACTGAAACTATTTTTTTTTAATAATAGAATTAAAAAAATGGGATATTGAAAAGTATTACTCGTTCGAAAAAGCTTTTAGTAAAAGACCCGGGGAATAGTATTTTTGTAGATTAAGAGGTTATATTTGACCAAACTTTAAAAAGAGTGCAAAATTAAGTTTACACTACATCTTTTTAACACATTATTATAAATTAGTGTTTAATTGACAGTGCTTTAAAATAATTTTAACAAATTATATATCCAAAATCTATTTATTAATCGAATGCACATAGTAATTTTTTGGAGTTATACAAAGTTAAGTTTGTACTCCTTATTTTCTAAAACATTATTATGTATTTGTTTTTGTTTGATATTATTTTAAAGTTTTATAAATGAAAAATAAGAATATATTTGTTAAAAAAAATATAAACACATTATGCAAAACAAAATTGCATTAAATCTTTTTTTATTGTAAAGTTAAATTTGCACTTGTTCAAAACTCTTATTTTAAAACACAATTATTAAACAAACTCTTATTTCAAAATAATAATAATATCTAGGCCATGATTTTTAAAAAAATATTATTCGTTAATTTTTTTTGTTAAAAACATTATCACATAAGACATTTTATCTCATTTCTAGTTGATGTTTTTTTTTTTAAGAAAAAGAAAAAAAAAAAAGGAAAGAAACAAAGTGTTAATTGGCTAAGAGGGATGTTTGAATCTCCTAGGTAATAATTCTTTTAGACCTCATTTGATTCGGGTATTAAAAAGTGGGATAAGATTGTTAATACTACTTTTATTATAATACCTTGTTTGATTTGCACAAATATGCTGAGATTACTAATACTGGTACTAACTTAATATCACTATTTATGGTATAATTTAATACCAGAAGAGAGGTGGTATTGTTTATTCAGAATTAAGAAAAATGAACCATATATTTTTAAAAATGCCTTTACTATTATAATATTTTCAAAAATGCTATCACTGCTATAATATTTTCAAAAATGCCACTACTACTACTACTACTATATTATTATTATTATTTTTTTTAAATGTATTGGGTCAATGTGGGAGATTGAGCCTTTAATATCGCCTAAGAAAAATTAGTCGAAATACATGTAAAATTAGTTTAAACCGTAAAAGAAAGGAATGGAAAAATGTTTGCTTTTTTTCTTATTTGACTTTTTTAAACAAAAAAAGTGTTGGTTGTGTGTGTGTTGAGAAAGTTTCCATTCCCAACAGTTAATTATGAAGAGCAGTTAATACCTTCAGTTGTTGGTATACTGGGCCCAACTAATCGCGTCTAACGCCAGTACAATTAAATATGCTAAAATAAAATATTAAAAAACCTTAAAAAGTTTAGGTTAAGAAATTTAACTCTAGTGTATCAATTTTTATTTCTTATTTAATAAGTTGATGAGTTTCATTTCTTCGAAAATGTTTTGGAACTTTCTTTTAAAACTATATTTTTTATTTTCAAGTGGCGTGGAACCGGAGAGTAAGGAGAAATTACAAGAATTAGATTATGTGTAAACATTAGGGACAATATAAACATATCATTTTAGTTATGGACGGGGAGATCTCATAATGCTCCGGCGAGCAATGAATAACTAATCTATACCTGTACATAATGTGATAGAATAGTTAGTTTTCTTTTTTGTTTGTTTGTTTTTTTTCTTGGTTTTTTCTCAGTGTATATCTCTCTTGATCTAATGAAGTTTCAAATTTCACAAAAAAAAAGAAGTTAAGTTGCATCTCCATGTACCATGTTAGGTTTATATTTTTAGTTGGCTTAATTTCGATATCAAAACTCTTTTTTCGTTGTAATTATTTTAGTCGAATTAAAGATTTAAAGATATAATAATCAACGAAAGATCACCGAACTTACAAGATGTATCGCACATAATTCTGAACATAAGAAAAGTTGTTTATATGGTTTGATTCAAAATATAGGTGGTGGATTGAATGTTAAAATCGAAATTAAAAATCTTTTGAGTCAAATTTATTTTTAAGTATTTTTATTGAATTTTTCCAAAATCTGTAAAGGCTTGTCGATACAAATTATTGAGAAAATTTATTTTTTTCATGTTTAACATGTTCCATAAAATTGCCTCTAAAATTTGAGTCGAACCAGAACTAAAACAGATTTAATATGGTAAAATAAAAATAAAAATAAAAAAAATTAAAAATAAAAGAATTTTAATTTATTTAATTAAAAAAAAGGAAAGTCAAAAGTCAAAGATTCCTTAAAAAAAAAGAAGTTATATTTTTTAAAAAGTTAACCTGCCTTGCGTCACCTTGCTTAACCCATCTACCTCTTTCCTAGCCACACACGTGTAAACGTAACAAAGGACTGAAGGAGGCAGCAATTTTATTATGTACCGGACCCATACAGATTATCAAAACATGGACCGGTCCGGAACTCCGGGGCAATTGGTCAAAGGATTTCCATGGAATTGAATTTCTATTTGAGACCGGTCCAAAGATTCAAGTCTTACCGGTCCGGCGCATAATTTATTGGGTATGTATTTTTATCGTATTTTTTTTTTAATATTTTTAATTTATTTTAAAATGAATTTTGATTCAATACTATTTTTTTTATAAATATAAGGTATTGATTTGGGTCAAAAAGACATGATTTTAGAAAGTTTTTTAACGTAAAAAATATTCAAATGATAGAATCAATTTTTGAGAGTTTTGAGACACCACCTAAGTTTTGTTTACATGCCATAGGAGATCATTCTGTTCTTTAAAATTAAGAACTAGGGTTCCAAATGTTCTCGGTCTTGCGAGCGTATCTTTGGTTACGATTGCGATTAAAGACGAGATGAGTGAAGTGGCTAACTTGCAATAAGGAAAATTGCAAACGGGGGTGAAAGATTGTGATTAAGCACGTAGAATGATGTGTCGGATAAGCCGAAAAAGCGAAAAGAGCTACGCCAAGCCAGCTGCGGTTGGATTATATGTTCAAGGGATTGACGAAATTATTGCGTAAATTGTGGGAAATCAATTTTTATAAGTTATCGAATTTGTAATTCCGTTTTAATCATAGTGAAGTATTGTCGGTTAATCCTGATAATTAGTCCTACGCAAGTAAATATACCTCGTAAATTCCTTATGTTGTGGATTGCTTTTATGTGATTAATTGATTGATATAATTATTAGAAAACACAACACAATATTTCGACTGTAAAATTAATTACACCTAAGGTTTTCATTACGATAATCAAATCTAAAATTGTTTTTGATAAAACTCTAAAATCAACCTAGACAATATGATCCCTAAAATTTATTTTTCTTTATATTCCATCTTTATTTTTTTCGCATGCGTCTACAAAGATAAACTATGTACCATTCTATGTGCAAAACATCTTGGGAAGTTAAGACTTGCCTCTGTAATACCTAAAATAGTTAGATATATAGTATCTCAAATTTACTTATATCTTTTATGTACTTTCTATAACAATTGAATTTAAGCAAAAGATGTTGGCATAAGTGTTCTAAAGATTTTTCTAGAAAAAAGAGGTACACTAAACATGAAATGAGAATGTAAAAAATCATTTTTCGTAGAGATTATTATACAAACTAACACAATATCCACGCATCAAAAGCATCGATCAACTAAACATAATTTACAACTCATTTGAGAAGATAAACTAAAACAAATGACCTTCGATTAGAAAACCCGTTTGATGAACCTAAAAATAAGTTTTCAATCTCCAATTGCTAATAAATATTGGTGCAAAAATAACAATTTATTTTTGTAAATGTCCATATTAAACTGGTCGAAGTTTACCTTTAATCAACATTGAACTATGAAAAAATGTAGTACCGTCAAGCAACTTTGACACTTCCGAATGCATGTCATACCCTGTTGAAAAATCAAAGCTTTAACTGTCGATGCATGTGGAATATAAAGACAAACAAAGTTAGACTAAAATTAAAATCAATACAATAAATAAAATATATGGATCGGCAATCAGTTCACAACTTAGGACATCTTATATAGTAACAATGTTTAATCTTCATTAATTAATTGAACTGCTGGGATAGGAAAAAAATAAATAAATAGGGGCTGGCATGGGGCATCAAAGAGTTGCCCAAAGGTTATTCATAGAGTGTTTAGGGATGGAAGAAATATAAAGGACTGAGGCATGAAGGTTTATAGACGGTTATGGAAGCTGAAAAGAAGAGTAAATAACGAAAATAAACACAAAAGGAGATTTCTAGTGCAAAAAAGGATGGAAAGAAGCGTCTAAATAGAAACACAATTGATTGGTAGAATTAATTGATGCAATTATTACCATTACTTCATATTACTATATAGTATAATATTAGATTAGATGCTTATAGAAAGTAACCTTGATTTTGGCCCGGGGACAAGAAGATTTAACTAGGGGGTGCTCAACTGTCAACCTACCATGAAAATGTCAATTGTTTATTTTTATTTTTGTAATTTAGAAATGAAAAGGAAAGTTTGATTGAGGAACTAACTTTGGAAACATAAATAGCAATGAAAAAAAAAAAATAGGAATTATCTTCATGTATAAATTTTAAACCACATTTCAAGCAATTTTATAACTGCATGCTGTGTCATACTTTTGGATTTTTGTTTTCCATCTACAATATTCTTTTATTATGTACACACACACACATGTGTGTGTGTGTTTAATTAAGTTATAATAAGAGTAAAACAAAGGAGCTTTACACCCACCAATATTCTTTTTTCAATTTTATAATTCATAACATTTGGTGACCAGTTGCTAGTCAATGTTTCGCGAACAGAGATTAGTCGAGGTGCAAAAACTGGCCCGAATACCTTGTGGCACTAGAAAATATCTAGAACAAAAAAAAACTAATAGCTGAATTAGTTTATTACAGTATCCCAAAGATGCGGGCAAAAAATTAAGATAATCGAAGATGCATAAATCCCTCATCGTAATTATGTTATATAGTGAATTATGAACCTTACAAAAATTAAATATAGTGATTACAAGGTTACAAATATTAGATTGATTTTGAAACTTTGCATTCTTGATAAATACAATAAAAATAGCCTATATAACGGTAAAATTGATAAATTGTGAATCAAATTTTTTTTTTACAGATAAGCGTAAAACTTCTTAATTTTACACTAATGTAAATTGGACCTTTCCCACATATATATATATATATATATATACGATGTCAATTCAAACCCTTAATATTATATAACCAAATTAAAATTGTCTTAACCAATGTACCATGCCATTTATTTCTTTTGTTATTTTTTTTAGAGTAATAAAAATAGCACTCCACAAAAGTACTCTCCCACTCTGAAATTATCTTTAGTGACACTTTATATAGATATTTTGGGACACTTTTAATCATTAAAAGTGATTTTAAAGAATACTTTTATGTAGTGCTAATATCATTACTTTTTTTTGTTTGTATTGTAGTTAAACATTTATCTATTTGAATGATAAACTAGTATATATGTATTTATGAATTAGTATACCCGGTCACCAACTCCAGAGCTATTCAATAAGCCACTACATTCAATAGAATTTCTTTTGGTACTCAATAACCTAGTTATTTACTTTAAAATTTTTCAAAGTCGATCAGATGGAGATGGAAGAGAGTGTTCATAATATCAAGAAGTTGATTTTCCATATTTTACATGTTAATGATGTAAACCACACTAAATTTTAATTTTATCTATTTTTAATATTAAGGTAGTGTTTGATATCATATGAGAAAAAATATTGAATAAAATTATCATAATGGCCCTTACATCATAACTCTTGTTCCAATTTTTTCCTTTTTTTTTTTTTTGGGTAAATTACTTTTACTAAGCTCAAACTCAAAGATACAAGAAAATAAGGGGCATACCCCTGCAACTACAACAACACAAACTCGCTAATTACCCAACTTTTATAAACAACCAATTACTATATATATATATATAGTTTCTATTTACTTAATTTCCATCTACAAAGCTTTAGCCCTAAACAAAAGATATATTGTGTCAATTTACACCCTACAAGTGATGGATGCAACAAATCAAAATTAATATAAATAGCATATGTGATACACATGTTCCATGCATGAACAAGGATATTTTAGTAAACTGGCTTACTAAAAGATGATCAAGACGGGACCCACAGGTGGCAGAAACCACAAATCCATATGTACGTAGTATAACCAAACCATTTCCAACTCTTTCTCTTATGCTTAACAGGTGACAAATGCACCACTGTTTTTTGTAACTAATAACTTTTATGTTTTACACTTTTTATTTTAATTTTTTGTCATAAACACACCACGTACTCCAATACTCGCCTCTTACTTGACATATTAATTAATCACTAACCCTTCTTCTTTTTTAAAACATACACATATACACTCCCATATATACATACATATATATATATATATATTCGATATATATATATATATTCGATGACAAAAGAAACAAAGAAAAAAATGTGTATATATATAGATCTCTTCTAGAAAGAAAAAAAAAATCATTCCCACGTACCTTTTGGTTCACTCGGTTCATGTCAACCGAGTAGGAGACTTCCACATTCTGTTCATGTCAAGCAAGTCGGATAGTGAAAAATTGTTTAACAGTCACTTGATACTCTCTTGACATATGAACCGAGGGAACCAATAGATCTGTGGCTATATGAATTTTTTCGTTTGTTTTTTAGAAGATACATACATATATATATATATATATATATGCATTTTTTCGTTTGTTTCTTTCGTTTGGGGTGTATATATGTTTGATTTGAAGAGGAGGAGGAGGAGGAGGATGATGAAGAAAGTGGTGAGAAGGGTTGTGAAGGGGGTGGTGGAAGATGGTGAAATTATTTTGTTGTGATTAAGGATTAATTAAGTTAATTAATAAGTTAGTAAATGAGTGAAGAGGAGGGTGGTAGAGATAACTTTGATTTGTTTAAGTCAAAAATATTTAAGGGGTGTTAATGACAAAAAAAAAGGGTGCAAATATCACAACTTCCATGTTTAATGTCTCTCTATTCATACATGTTCAGATATCCATTTAAGACCACAATTATACATCTTTATTTTGTATAACCACGGTAGATCTAAGTGATGATTTGAGAGCAGAGCTCAAATTTAAACACCATGTGTAAATATTTAAACTACTTGAACTCAAGCCTAGATATTGCACACAATGTATCTAGCGGCCCAAAAATGTGTTATACATGGGGAAAGAATATCTTTTCTAATATATGTACAATGCTTTTATATATCTCTGGGGCCACCCTTGCCAAATTACGTGGGGATTTGAGGTTTGAAATTTGATTATAGTCATAGTGTGTTTAGGTACCTATGGTATGTTTTTGCTACGAATTTGCCAAACACGTTAGCTTATTTAATTTGACACTTAAAATTGTGTAGACTAATATTTGCTCTAATTTCAAAACTTGGAATCAAGTCGCGTGTTATTATTTTTTAGTCTAAAACTTTAGATCTTAATAATTTGTACTGAAATTGACACCACGCCTTGTGATTCTAATGCGCTGGGGAATACTGTTACTTGTGAAACAGTCAGATCCTCCAACTCACTTGGGTAGTGCTTAACTAGCTTGCTTAGAAAGAAATAGTTTTAATGATTTTTTTTTTTAAGTATTTCAAATTTTGTATTCGTCTTTTTTTTTTTTTTTGTGTATGATGAAAAAAGAATGAAAAAGATGAAAATTTAGCGTCATTTATATGACACAATCATCTAAAAACAAAAGAGAGACTCGGATTTAATTTGGGGAACCAAGGAGGAGTATAATTTTTCCTTTGCTCCAATTATTTTCTAGAATTAGTTTTGGGATCTGTAAAAGGCTGGAGTTCTCTAGGCTTGAATGAATACCTGATTGAAATAATTGGTCAGTCAAGGCGATTTACGAGAGTGTGCAAGGTGGAAAAGGACTCTAATAAAGATTTTACAGCATGTTAAAAGTCCATTACTTTTAATAACATCTTAAAATAAGAGCACAAAATTTAGGAAAAAATAAAAAGGGTTCAAGCAGGCCCAATATAATTTGACACGAGCCCTAAGACCACGCGAGTAATAATTGGCAAGTCATCAGATAAGAGTATCAAATTTCGTATTTATGCCTGAAAATCCTGACAGACTAGATCACCTAGTCCATTTATATTAAAAATCATAAGTACAATTCAATCTTCCACAATTTTGGGCACAACATTCATCTGAAACACAATTGATCAACAGACCGAGATAGAAAGAGAAATCACATAGTCATCTCTAAACTTACGCGGCTGCAGTGATGCACTCAATTGCCTGTTTGCATATGCCGGTCATAGTTTCCTCGGGACCATAAACCTGAAAGAGAAGATCAGTAATAGCAAGAAAAGATTTCAGATTTCTCTCAGAAACGGTCAATTAATTGATTCCGTATTTTTATTGAAAGGGCTACTTGTATTTGTACCTCAATAGGGATGCCAATTTCTTCTCCAAGTGCCCTCATTTTCGCAAGTCCCCTTTGATAATTTGGACCTCCTCTCCTCACATATATGTGCATTCTTGCAGCTTTAAGCTTTGATTCCTGTTCCTCAAACATAAGAATTACTGATTCTTGCATATGTATGGACCATGCTGTGAATGGGCCCACAAAATTACATAAAATATACACAACTCACCTTCTCCTTCAATGCACGAATTATACCATTGAATGTAGCGGCAACATCAGTAAAGTTGGCTATGCCACCTCCTACTACAAGGGCTCTTTTACGGCCATCCGGATCTGCAGTTGCACACTGTAGAGGATTCATCAGACTACTATTTCATATTTTCCCAAAAAACACACCAAAACTTAAAGTTAGGCAGTCCGGCTAAAGATTGGATTATGCACATGAAGAGTATTCTTATTTCTATCAAGGGGCCCTTGCGGAAAGCGTTAAAAACTTCCTTAGGGTCCGTTTGGTTGCATAAGATGCCCAATTTTAAATTTAGTTCACTTTCATCTATTGAATTGCAAATTTGAGCATTTATAAATAATTCAATTCTAATTCATGGAGTGTTCAGAAGATTTAAATGATAAATTCCGCTTTGTCTAGTGGAATCAACATGAAGTCTAGACACTTGTTCTAGACATAGGTAATTTCATGTTTTACTTAAAATGATTTAATTTGAGTTATCACAAAACAATTTGAATTATCATATTTGCAATTGCTCAACTTTCACAACCAAAAACAAATAAATGGAAAAATCATAATCACCTAACTGTAAATTTTTCATTCACAAGTTGAGGGACAACCAAACGGGCCCTTAAAAAACTGCTCTGAGATCCTTAAATAATTGGTTATGTATGTAAATTTGGAAGAAATCTGCAAATGCTGATGATATGCAGTACCAATAAATAAGGCCCGGCAATTTATAACACGACACGAATTTACCGGGTTTAGGTGAACCTTTAACGGGTGCGGGTCATAATCGGGTTGACCCGTCAAGCCCGTTTATTAAATGAGTTGATTTCGGGTACATTCGCGAGACTAAAATAAAACCCGTTTGACCCGGTAAAAATATATACGAGTCGATTTCGGGTCATGTAAACCTGTTTGTAACCCGTGTAACCCAAATATATAATTTATATATATATAAATTATTGTGTGCGTATATTTTAGTGGTTAATTACTTAATTAAATTATTAGCAGGTCACTAAATGTTATTCGTATACGACCCGAATCAAACCGTTTATCTTAAACGGGTTAAATGAATCGGGTCGTGTCATTTGTTAATAAAACGGGTTGTGTATGAATTTGAATTTTTCACCCATTTATTAAACGGGTCGTGTACGGATGGAGGCACTTTTCACCCGACACGATTTCAACCCGACACGAAACATACCCGTTCACGACCTGTTGCCAGGCCTTGTACCATTAAGCTATGAGATAAAAGTAATGAATGATCCTTACATCAAGTACAACTCTTGCGTACTGCAAGACCTCCTCTTCATTGGGTGCTCCACTATATTCTGCATAGTTTCCAAGCTCAGAAGCATAGCCAAGATCTCCAACCTGATCAGAGAAACGAAAGGCCACTAATTATAAGAATGAGTATATGAAATGAGCATATAAAGGTGTTCCAAAGTCAAAGCATGAAGATGAGAAACGCACGGTATCTGCATAGATGACACTGGCACCTCCACCAGCAACCATAGTCCAAATTCGTCCCTTTGGATTCAGAACTGTGAACTTCAAAGATGCACTAGTCTACAAGAAATTACATATGCAAAAGATCAATTAATTGCTGAATGCATCTTGCGAGCTTGTGAAACCTTGTTATGCGCCTTTATAACCCCAAAACTTAAATTGATTCAAATGGCAGATAAAGAAGTGAGTATTTCAAAACAGGGACTTTCGGTTTTTGAATGTAATTTTAACAAGCAAAGACTTTTCATTGCTCAGGCAGTCAGGCTCAAATGGGACGTATATTTTGTTTGACATTATCTCAAATTAACCAAATAAAGCAGCAGTTTCACACTTAAAAAATCTGCGCAGAAATTGAAGACCTGATGATTCAAGGATTCAGAAAGAGGGAGAACTTTTCTTAAAACAGTTTCAAATAGTTGCTTGTGATATATACACACAGCAGAAACAGATTCTTAATGCAGGTCCCACTGCACCAATGTATACCTTTTCGTCTAGCTTATGAATAAAGCTTTCTGTAGGACTCATGATCCTTCCAAAGGGCAATGGAAATTCAATGTTACCCCATCTGCATCATTGAAGTCATTTAAGATTATGTTGAAACACAGGTGCTTACGCTGAATAAAATACATTTGATCAATCAATTCCATAGCAAGGCAAGGCTTCATTTACGATAGCAATCACCAAAAGTAAAAAATATAGATAGTAATTGTACTTTTTAAAGTTCTTGAAAGCTGCAGTATCATCAAGTTCTCCTCTCATATCCAGAGGATAAGGCTTCCCTTCGACCAATGTGAAAGGATTCATCTCTAGGAAAGTAAAGTCCAGATCTAACACATGAAAGTTTTGGCACATCAGGGGAGAATTTTAAGCCAATAAATTGTCTGAATAAAAGGAAAAATAGAAAAAGAAATATTTTGTCTTGGATCTTGGTGTACCTGAAAATAGGGTAAAGATCACTTTGATGAAGTCCTCAATTACAGCTTTGATCTGACCCATCCAAATAACTTCACATTAGTAACTTCAAACATACAATATAGCAATTGCATGCAACAAAGAGCTATAGTTCGGTTTTCCAGAGGGCATGTGTCATGACAACAGATGACAAAGTAGTAACATTGGGAAGAGTGAAGATTTTCATATATAACAAACAGTAATGAACAGAAACATATAATATGGTTGCATTGAAAGCACGGATTTGTAGCCAGATGAGAAAAGTGAAGACTCCTATATGTATCTGAAAATATTGAATAGAAACCTATATGGCTCACACTGAATGCACCATATTTCTAACTTGGCGAAAATCCCTAAGGTTGAATGAATGTTTAAGCTAACAAAGTCAAATGCATAGGCAAAACGAAGCCAAGCAGATGAAGAATTTTGTGTCCTACAATATTTGCAAAGAAAATTACCTCCAAGGGAAGGGTAGCTATGAGTGGAGCACATATTTCTGATGTCAAAGACACCCCAGTTGGGATAAATATTGTCTTAACCTGGAGAAAGGATAAAGGCAACATAAATACCGAGGTAGGAAACAAAATGAAATGAGAGGCAAAACCTAGTTTTACAAGATTTTTACTGGCTCGCAGAAATAAATAAAATATATTCTTGTTCAAAGTACCTTGTCCCAGTTCTCTTCAATATCAATTCCTCCACATTCTGAAAAGCTTATGCTACAACCAAGTCGATCAGAGACAATATTGAGGTAAAACTCTTCATTATGTGGAATGAATGGTTCAACAATGAAAGTTGTTATGGGTCCTTTGCATCCTCCCATCTCTACCTGTAAATCAAAGACATAAATATCAGCAGGACAATCAAAAAATCAAAGATGAACAAAATTGTAACCTAAATACACGAACATATGCATCACATGTAACATACTATATACAATCCTAGTGATGCTTGCTGGATCAATAAAATGAGTGATACAAAGGAATTGCAATAACCTCTTTGCCAAGTCGCTCTTTCACAAACTCAGCAACTTGTGCCAGATCAAGATTTAAGGCAACAAGCCCACTCTTTCCACGCTTCCCAAATAACATATCGGGTTTCACCACCAGTTTTGCTGAGGAGAGCCATGGTTCCTTTTCTACTAAGTCATTGAAGTCGGTTGATTCTGTAACCTAACCACGAAATGCAAAACAAAAAATCAAATCACTGATGTTCAATGATCCACTCTCACAGCCCTCGTAATGTCTCATGAAACATCAATTGATGCAATTTTCTACTTCCGTGGTCTTTCGAATAAAAGATAGCAAATTAACGGTCCGAATTGATATAATTTGAAATTGAAATTCTCTTTCTAAAAAGAAGCCTTAAAAATCATGGTTTTAGCTTAAGTGGTGCTTGATTACAGTAAATTTCGCCAATCAATCTCTTTCTCCTTGTAAACAAATTCCATTGATTTCCATGGAAACCAGTCAAACACATCCTAAGTGTCATTCTCTTGATATTCATGACTTCAATTGTCTAATTGCTACAATCACTTCTACCTTTACTAGTTTTTTTCTTATTTTTAATGGCACGCTATTTATTTCGGTCAAGCGATTCAACAGGTTGTGCCATGAATGTGCAGTCTTTTGAGTGATATTTTGTTAAGTATGTGCTTCATGTCATAGTTTCAAAGCCAATACAATGCCGTGCTCATCAAAAGTTTTACTGAAGAGCAATTTAAGTTCACAGGCTAAAATTTTATATGAACATTGTATTATTAGGTTAATTACAAGGTAATTAGATATTTAGTTACTATCATACAGTGACATCAATTGGACCAATTCGAGTGTCAATTTCTTTAACTACGATGATTCATGAACTTATATATAGTGAACAGCAGTTTAATTACTTGTACAATCCCAAACAGCTTGTTCATAGTACTCATAAATTATACCATAAACCCGCTATAACTATTATCTCTATGCATAAATAAATGATAGATCTCGAAAGCTGGACCTAACCAAAACTGAGCTCCGTAAGAAGAACGCCAACTTTGTTATATATAACGAATCGGTTATGCAGGATTGTATTGTATTTAACGCCTGAGCAGAATGTATCGTTAAAGGTCAACGAACTCAACAAAAGCAGAAAAATAAGAAAAGAGGTCAAGATCTAAGAGACTGCGCTTACTTGAGCAGATTTAATGGCTAATTCAGCACCGGAGAGTCTCTTATAGTGCTCCTTCAGCAACCTCTTTGAATCGTACTCTCTGATCTTCTTGCGTGCCATTTCTTTCCAATCTAACTTTTCACGGCCCCAAAATCATCAGAATCCAAAAATAAAACTCAGATCTATATTACCAGATCACATAACTTGAAAATTCAACATTATAATATAGAGCTGTTTGTAAATTATTCAAAGAAGAGATGTGTAAATAACATGATTGGTTAGAAATTAATAGAGAGAAGAACGAAATAGTTACCGTTGAGAAACGAAGCGAAACAGGGCTACGAGATTTTGACTGGAGGTATGAAGGCTTACAGAGTACAGACCGAAGAATTTTCTAACTCTTGATCTCTCTATTTTATAGTTTAATGGACGAATAATCTGGAATTTATTGTATTATTATTATTTTAGTTGTATGTATTTTTTTTTAATTGATTTCAGCAGACTTTTATTAAATACTCGCGGGAGTTCGTCTGTCACATGCTGCACCTACCTACCCACGTGGACCAACCGCTTAAGATCTATATGATATGCCTAGAATTGGAAAATACATTTTTTAAAAAATAGAAAGTTAAGCCTATTTATAGAGCTTATTTACACACTGTATTTATGTATTTCTATTTCCATCAAAAAAATTGTAATTTCTATTGGATTTATGTTATTCAGAAAATATTTAGAGAGTGGTAAATTGGCAAAATAATTTTGGTTTTATAGTGTATAGTCTTAATTTTCAAAAATATATTACATCATAATTTATATGTCATGCTACTCAAAATTTTGAAAGTATTCACAACAAATACGGAGAAATTTTTTTGGGTGATTTAGACTGTAGATGCAGTTTGTTCTTGTATATTAGACGTTGAGTGTCAAAATTTTGCATAATAGGTATTTGGGTACCATTTTGGATGGAATATGTTAGGCAACATGATCAATTGTTAGCTCTGTTAATTTTTGACCATTTTACCCCTAAGTAAGAGCAATATGTTTTGTCTTTTTCTAGAGGTAAAATGAGTAAATTGAGTAAAAAATTAACGGAGTTAATAGTTGACCACGTTGACTAACGAATTCCATTCAAAATGGCACTCAAACATTTATTATACAAAACTTTGGCATCCAAAATCTAAATCACCCAAAAAATTTACAAGTTATCTTTCTCAAACATGCCATTCTTTTAAAATTAGCCTTTATAAAAGTAAATATGGTTTTATAAAGAATTTTTGATAAATTTACAAAAGAAACACATTATGTTTAATATTTTTTTTAAAAAGACAAATTGTTAAATAGTTGTATTCTTTCAAACATTTTATCAATGAATTTTAACTCAAATGATATTATTGTTTACTTCTTGTACAAGTGATAGGTTCGAATTTCATCAACAATAATTTTATGACACATTTGCTTAATCCTTAAAGAAGAACTCGAGCTTAAGGGTGACGAAGATACAAATTTGAACTTCAATAAAAGCAATTTTAAATCTTAAAGTTAAAGGATAGTTTAATTGAGTAAAATTACCTCTATTTATATAGCCCATTTGGAATAAGGAACCATATATTTTGCGTGTGTCTATTTGAATAGCATAAATTGTATTTTGTTTTCCATTTTTATATTTTCGCATTACTTTGGTCCAAAGGGTGGTAGTTAAGTCGAGGACTTTATATGGTAGACAACTAAGTTAAGTTAATTGTATTCATTTTTTCCCTCTCTCTATTTAGAAAAGGTCCACAAAGGGCACCTATTTGTGATGGGTGATGGGCTACTTCGCTAGCTATATATTGTTGACTTTAACCAAGAGGGAGTTTTGTGATAATTTGCACACCTAGCTAACCTTGGCCATTTTTGTTTGCAATTGTTTGTACACTGATATATATTCTTCTTTGGTTTATAAACAATTGCAATCACAACTTCATTAAACCCACATTTCATTAATAAATCATAATCTATCTAGCCGCAGACTTGCTCGAAAATCAGCATAGCAGACAAGACCAAAATTTCGCCCAACCTAGCTCGAGTTATTGGAAATCAGCGTAATCATCAAAACGAAACTCAAAACAAACCCAAATCAATTCATACCTCTGTTAATGCTGCGTTTCAATGTTCAGGAGCTCGTCTGGAGAGTAACCGTGGTAGAGAGATCGAGGAGTTCAGTCGGTACAATGCGTAGAGAGAGAAAACATTATGACAGGAGATTGACGGAGCAATAAATATTAGTTATAGCGTATATGACTTAGTTTTAAAGAGATTGGGAGGGGAATTTGTCATGCAATTTAGCCTAATTTACCAAATTGTTAGGAGATAAAGAGAATTATGAAATATAAATGATTATCGCCTTTATTTAGGTCATCTCCTTTGTCTAAGTTAAAAAGCTAAGTTTAGCTTATTTGGTTCTCCATCGCAATGTGTAAAAGTGGCTACAAAGATTCACCGAAAGGAAACTTACTTTTCGACAAACTATTTTGCCAGACAATATATAATATATCATCCAGCTCTAACAATTATTGGGACGATATACTATATATCGTTCGAGATTATTTTTTTTGTTAAATAAACATCGGGATGATATTTTAAATATTGTCTAAGACCAATGAAGTAAACGAATCAAAACTTTACATTATAAGACCATGGTTGGATGATGTTTTATATATCGTAAAGCCTAAAAAAAAATATTTTTTAAAATACTCACTAGGATGAAATTGCTTCTATCATCTAAGATAGATTTACCTTTTATGGGATTCCAATTTTCAAGGTTAATATGGTAAAATTAGGCTGTTAAC
Organism: Lonicera japonica; assembly: GCA_021464415.1. Taxonomy (NCBI): domain Eukaryota; kingdom Viridiplantae; phylum Streptophyta; class Magnoliopsida; order Dipsacales; family Caprifoliaceae; genus Lonicera; species Lonicera japonica. Next base: position 61,165,732 of record CM038468.1, on the reverse strand, counting down.
TTAGATTTTTGGCATTTACCGTGGAGATGGTCTTAGGGCAACTTCAATCATCTCTTGTACTTTTCTATAAACTTAAATTTGAGGAGAAATCTTATAAAAACCGACTCCAACCTTCCTTATCTTCTCCCCATAATAAAAGAGTCCCTATAAATATCCCCAAGTTTGAGAGAATAGATAGGCGGTTTCCAAATGTTCTTCCAAAGAAAAATATTATAGATCTAAAGTTGTCAATCGTACTTGGCAATTAGGTTTATGATGGTGATTAATGTTATAGATCTTGAGTTGTGTCGATGGAGAGATATAAAGAATTGGGAGTCTTCATGATTCCTTTCTTACCACTACTGCCTTTTCTTCCTTCAAGCTGGTGACTAAATGGCTGGAGGTGAAGTGGGTTTTTGTTCTTTCTTTTTCTTTTAAACTATTGTTCAAGAGTTTTTGTTTTGTTGATAATTACTTAATCTTGATTGATTTTGGTATTGGACGGATTGATTTTAGTTAAAGAAATTGTAGAGCTTCAATTCTTCGCTTTTTTTTACTCTCATTTTCTTCTTGGTTTTTCGATACAACTAATAGAATGAGAGTGTGGTTTAAGGCCTCGTTTGAACCGTTTGGTTCAAAGAAGGGAAGTCAATTCTATTGTCTTTTCTATGGGTGTGAGAAACTAAAGTTCCTCTCAGAGTGTCAGGTTTTCTTTCGTGTGTTTGGTAAAGTATAAAAAGTGTTTAGGAAATACTATTTGATTTCCTTTTCGGTATTTGGTTGATACTAGAAAGTAAAGTAAAAATATATTCAATAATACCCTTGCAATTTAAAATAAAAATAACACTAAAGCAATGGCATATTTAAGTAGGGGTATTTTTGTTCAAAACTTTTATAATAAATGCTGAAAAATTAGAAGTGAAAATCAATTTCATGAGATCTAAGTAGAATGATTTTATCCCATATTTTCACATTTGTCAAAAAAGTATTTTTCGAATTTGTGCTTATCAAATAAAAGAAAGTAATGACTTTCTTTTTTCAAATTCTCAAATTCGTAAATTAAATGAGGTCTAAATGTATAAAAGGGGTATTTTGGCTCTTTGTTAATAGTTTGACCAGTTGATTGAGAAGTTCGGTTCAAAATAGGGGCCCCTTAATTATAAAAAGTAAATGGGGCCAAAACCCAAATGACACTTCAGTCTTCTATTGAGAAGAGACTCAGTTTTGCTCAACGTGGTGAGGATTATGTATCATAACTATTGGGACTGAAAGGTTTACACAGCAAGTTTGGTATGATATTCGGAGCCCATCTAGAATCACCGTGGATCGCCAAAAGCCATTGTATCCGAGTGTTTTAGGACACCGGTCACTCACATAAGATGCCGGATGATTTTGGGCGTCAATAGTTCAGATCGTGCCATTTGATCACCATACAAAACTGCAGTTAATTTATATATATATATATATATATATATGACGACAAATATCAGACAAAATTCTAATTCTACGATCAGGTAGACTTCTCTTCTCCAGTGTTTGCTCCAGAATTTCGATACTTTTGTGTGGTTAATTGTGATCCTAACTTTCAGCTATACACGGATATGTACGTATTAATATAGTGAGGACATGGCTTGTTTTAATAGCCAAATTCTCTTTCTCACTTTAATTTGTTGATTTTGTAGGGGGTAGAGGGATGGATATGGATAAAATCGAGCAATTGAAGATTGAATTGCAGAGCTTGTTGCAGCAGGGGAGAGTTTTGATCCATCAGATACCTCCATCTCAACTTTACGTTGCAATTGGAGTTTTCTTCTTCACTGTGGCTTTCCTTTCATTAGGTAATCATCCTCACTACCTACATACATTGTCATATCTCTTTGAATCGGCCAAAACCAATATTGATTAGTGAGTTAAAATTTTGGTTTCTCCTAGTAAGCAAAGTTACTAATAAACTGTCAATTCTTGGTGCTATGGATGTTAAATAATTTGTTGTTATTGATTGATAGAATGAACAGGACAACTATATGATAATTATGCAGTCTGCTCACCAATTCCTGAAACACAAAGAGGGCTACATCTTGTTATGCAGTCATTGTCTAGCATTTTGTTTTCCGATAGAAAGCCAAGAGATTAAGTTTTTATTTCACTAATCTTCCTTTACTGGATATCTTCACAGTTCGCTTTTTTAAGGGCTCGACGCCAAATACCATTGTACTTACTGGGCTTAGCAGAAGTGGGAAAACTGTTATTTTCTACCAGGTATGCGTTGACACATTGGGCCTGTTACTTAAAACTTTGTTGTGGAGTAATTGGCATCTTGAAGATAACGATATATCAAAAGAGTAATTCATGTGCTGTGCAATGACAGCAAGTTATGAGCGGAGTTGTATTCTGAACAGAAAATATAGCTGCCAATTACCCTTTGCTCAAAATTATTTTCCTTAGGGAACTGATGTGAAGTTGAGCTTAAATTATGTCTATGAAGTCATCAAAATGGTTGAAATATTTAATGGATTAGTTCTTCAATGTCTGTTAAGAACCTGGGGTAATTGAATTAAGCTGTTCTTAATCCATGACAGAGTGCTTTATTACCTTTTATAGGGTTCCTGTTCTTTTGGAATTTTTAGAGTCCGAATCTGTAGGTTAGGAGCTAATATTTTGCACATGTGTTGCTGGCTTGCATATGGTGCTACTTGGGGAGACACTCACTTGGACCGAGAGAGATCCCAGGTTCGAGTCTAAGTAAGGCGGGGTTTGGGCCTTTGGGGGGGTTCATTGTTTGTAGTTCAAGAGAGAGACTTAGACCTCCATCTGAAAAAAAAGAAGTGTTATATTTGATTCAGTTTTGTCTAATCATTACCTGCACGTTCTGGGTAAGTGCACTCAATTGTCATGCAAGTATCCAGAAGATATCTGACATCTGCACGTTCTGGGTATGTGCACTCAATTGTCATGCAAAGTATCCAGAAGATATCTGACACGAGAAATTTATGCCTATTCCAGCTTCGAGATGGGTCTTCCCATCAGGGTACTGTGACATCAATGGAACCAAGGGAAAGCAGTTTTGTGCTACACTCCGAGAAGACCAAGGTAATTATTTAGTTTGGCATGCATACATTACGGTAAACATTCGCAACTATTTTCCATTTTGGTATGTAAAATGAGTATTGCTCTTTCTGATCTAAACTAAATCGAGTTTTGATTGAACTGAACCCTGTTTCTCTGTCATTGGCAGAAGGGGAAAATAAAGCCTGTTCACATTGTTGATTTTCCTGGGCATTTGTGTCTTCGGCCCAAGCTGGATGTGTTCCTGTCTAGAGCAGCTGGCATAGTTTTTGTGGTGGATGCTATGGAATTCTTGCCACACTGCCGAGCTACTTCAGAGTACTTACAATAGATAATTTGCTGTTTATTAACGCAAGCATGTATATGCGCATAAATTCACGCGTGTGGATATTTGCTACATGCACTGTTTTAACGTCTGATGTTCTGTGTGAAAAAGGTATCTCTATGATATTTTGACGAAGGCATGTGTGGTCAAGAAGAAAATTCCAGTTCTCATCCTCTGCAACAAAGTGGACAAGGTTACGGCACATAGCAAGGAGTTCATCAGAAAACAATTGGAAAAGGAAATGTAAGACACTATAAAGTATTTTCATTAGGTGTTTGGTCTTTGTATAACCACCGATTTAGTCTTTTTCTCGCTGCAAGCTCTATGGATTAATGTATAACTTAAGCTCCCTGGTCTCTCTGCTATTCCCCAAGGATGTGTTTGATTGAGATTTTTTCCCATGGAAAATGGCCAAGATTTCCAAATTTCCCATCTTTACCCGTGTTTCTACAGTAATGTTCCAAGGAAGCAATTTCCAAAATATTTTTATTTACTGCCCAGATGACAGTTTGGATATATGCGATCTATATGTATATCGGCGACCCTTCAAAGCAAAAATTTAATGAATATATGTTTGATCTGATCTGTTTGTATCTTAATTGTTAACTGGCAGTGATAAGATCAGGGCATCAAGAAGCAGTGTATCAGCTGCAGATATTGGGGTAGTTGGAGAGGCCTTTGCTTTCTGTCAGTGCGATAACAAAGTCAGTGTTGCAGAAGCTTCTGGTTTGACTGGTGAAATATCTCAGCTGGAGCAGTTTATTAGGGAACATGTAAGGCCTTAAATCGATCTTCCATCTGATATCCGTTCTTATATGTATATATATATCTTGCCGAAGAGGGGTTTTGGTATTTTTTTTCCTGGTCAGTGCAATTTCAATAAGAAGATGAAAAACTAAACTGCCCATGAAAAACGGACAACTAAGTTGAGTATAAGAGAGTGAAAATCGAATGCCTGTTGTTATTTGAGACAATTATAGTAAACGATTAATGTAATTACTCATACCAAATTGCTGCCTAGTGCTCATGGTGGTTGGCATTATTCTTTTGTTTCATTATGATTCGGGACGGTGCAAAATTCTGCAATAAATTGCTATATCAAATTTGATCGATAAAAAGCTGGAAAACGGAAGTAATAAATATAAAAAGAGGTGCTAGAAATTAGATGGCCACCTTGTCTGGTTTGATTTTTTGTTTATTCCAGGTACCTTAAATAGGCAAATTTATGCATAATCCGTGTGAACATGTTAAAGTGAGAAGTTCACATTTCCAACTTCCGTTCCAACTATATGAAATTATCAATTTTTCATGTGCCAAAACAATGAAGGCTCAACTAAACAAAAACAAAGTATTTGCTTTTGGTTGTCTTCAATCTCGTCTTTGGCAGTTCTATTCTTACTAACAGGAAGAACCACGTTAAAGGATCCAAATATATCAAAATCCAAGAAGTCCCAATAGCAATTATTTTTCATCATCTTTGTACAAGAATATTGCTTTCGGTCCTAATATAATAGTCCCACATCATATTATTAGGATCCCTACTCTTAATTGAAAACTTGAATTTTCAAATCCAAGTTAGAACAAGTTTTTAATTTGACAATTAACTATAATGCAATTAGTGTTTCCAAAGAATAAATAAGTAATTACGGCAAAATAAGCGTTGTTAATTTGAAATGGAGGGAGTATACAACTTTTGGTAATAGAAAAGATGAATACAATTAGAATTATTCATGTGCAAACTTTGTACACTATGAATTTCCCACCTCAACAACAGTTTCCCATCAATAGTTACAGAAAGATTAACTGCTACAAATTCTTACTGCATATTATATCCCACCACCTTTCTTTCAGATAAAATGAAGTTTAACCCACTAATCTTTTGGGCAAATAACCTAATATAAGAGGTGATAATGGGGCTTGAACCGAATTCAGTATGTCTATACTCATGCTCTGCTGAGAGTCTTGGTAAATCTTGACAAACATACCTGCTTTGTCTTAAATATTAGAGAGACAATGGCGTAGCATGGGAGATGAAGCAACCCCACTCCCAAGTACCTGCAAAATTTGTAATTGCAGCATAAAATATGTAAGATTTAACTATAATTCGGTATTTATTGAAAATTATGCCTAATTTTCCGAGAAATATTTTCAAACATGGTTGTGAATAGAACTATAGAAGTTCCAATTTTCAGGAAAGTTTATGGACGGGTGTAAAAGAGCAAGCTCCAACGGAGAGAATTATGCTATTAGTTAACACATTAAATAAAATTAACCAATTCAGCCCCCTTCAGCCACTCCCGTGTCTAATTCTAGGTCCGCCGCAGAGTTTATGTTACAAGTTTCATACGATACTTGTGTCAAAAGAAATGAGGTGATCATTTGAAACAAGATATCACAGTATCAACAACATGAATCTTTCAGAATTACATACATACCATACAGGAGCAAATGGGGATGACAAGTCAAGAAATGGATATGGCCACCTGTAATAGAAGGGATTCAGATTATTACAACATTATCCCAGCATCTGAAATGAAGAGTTGCTATATGAAAGTTGAACATCTTAATATATCGACTCCTTTTATTTTTTGGCAAAGTTCATAAATATTAGTAATCATTTTTGAAAAACTTTAAACTTTTCAGAAGCCGGGGGCTAATCACACCCACCCTAGATCCACCAATGCTCAAGATACTCGTTTAACTATTGTGGGACTTGGTACATATATTTTGACAGTTGAACTCTTAATTTGGGAGGTCCCAAAAAGAGAGGGTTTGACCCTTAATTTGGTGTGACCAAAAACCAGATGATCCCACTTCCATTATAATAATAAATTGACAAAGAACCCATCGTACCACATTGAAATGCAAGCATGGAGGATCCATTGGAAAATGACAAATACGCTCGTCCATAAAGCAAAATATGCAAGACGAAAAAAGGGGAATTGCTGAAAGGAGAAGAAAAACAATCTGGTTAGTCATGCATGAGATATAAAAGAAACAAACGAAAATTTGTGAGATGACAACTCTACTTGAGATGTAGCTTACCAGAGAATTCAAAATCATGTCACCAAAGAGGAAAACAGCATTGATAGAGTGCATGCTAACAACCAGCTGCAATTAAAAATACAAATAGAAGTCATAATCAAGTTTATGTAGTGCATGCTTGAATATATTTATCTATGCGATGTTTTTTGAACTCCAATAATGCAGCTTGGTATCAAAAGAACTCGGCTCTTTTTCTTCTTCTTTATTTTTATTTTTTTGTGGGTTGTTTGTTGGGGGGTGGCGGCTTTCAACAGAACTGAACTTACAAAGTCTAATTTGAAATCATCGGCAGTAAGAAATGGATAAATTATGAACCAATATACACTATCAGTGAGCATCACAGCACCTGCACACACCTATTCATAGAAGAAATAGAAAAGAAGTAAGATATAATTCCAAGCTTCCAACCGGATATTATCTAGCAACGAATAAAGTCGCACATATGTCCATCTCAACTCAAATTAGATCTTATAGTGCACCTAAATATTTGGAACGTAGTAGGATATTTTTGGCCCACCAAGTAAATAGCAGATATAAAGTAATAAATACTTTTTCAAGGGTCCGTTTGATAACATGGAAAATGATAATACAAATAGTTAATTTTTGTGAGATGTTGGAAAATAAGTTGAGGCATGTGGTGAGATGTCTTCTTACTTTTTGGGTTTTTCCATTGAAATTTTTTCTTTGGGAGTTGAGGAAGAAAAATTTTCCACAAAAAATAGTGAAAGATCGTGGACATCTACTCTTAAAAATGAGTATGAGATGGAGAACATCTCATCACATGCCTTAACTTATTTTCCAACCTCTCATAAATCAAGTGTTTTCCTTTTCATTTTCCATATTGTTATCAAACGGAGCCTAAAAATATAATATAACGGCAGCCCTGTTTTATTTCACTTCAGTCTGCCCCAATCAATGAATATTTTCTTTTCCTTTTCCTTAACACATTAATTTGGGGTTATCAAAGCACATTTAAACTACTTCAGTAGTAATGGTGTTAATCAAATCGTGAGAAAATAACTTTTGAAGTTTCAAGAAAACTAGATCCTCCCTCCACTGCCCATTTGGTTATCTCTAAAAATGTCATTAGATTTTGGAAAAATCAAAGTCATACATAAGAAACTGAGATTTCTGTAAGTAACTGAACAAACACCAACAACTAGCAAACAATATGTGCAGTTCATGCCTCATTTTCAAACTATAAATGGTATAACAAATTAACAGCAATAGCAAAAGGAAAGAAAATGTTAGATAGAACTTGCCTGGAAAAGTATTTGAAAGCCGTAGCCCCACATGGCTGCAATTTTTTTAACATGAGATTGTACATGGGAATTCATGTTTACAGGCCTACTATGTGGGTTTGTGTTTTCACCCAGTGTGAGAGCCACGTAAGTGCCTCGTTCTGGGTCTAAACCCACACGACCAACCATATCGCCACCAACTTCATTCTGGTAGTGGCAGCATCCATAAATTGATAATGAAGATCCAAGCTACGAATCGTAGTTAAGGACATAAGCAACTTAGATTGGAATTAAGTGAACTTGTATTGAAAAAAAGTCCACAAAACAAAGATTATACTCTCTCCATCTCAAATTATGAGTAACAAATTGAAAATAAAAAAAAAGCAACCCAACATACCCCGAAGTAGATGGTAACCAAACAAAACGTCCACCTGTTCAGCACAGGGAAACACAATCAAACAAAATACAAATAGAAGTTAGTTGAAAAAAAAAATATGGTCTAGCTAACTTGAAAGCTGCTCATTAAAAGAAGCATCTTGTGATGAATTCAATCCTAAAGATAGATCATCCAACTATCAAATATCGGTAATCCACTCTATATTCAAGTTTTATGAGCACAAATACAAACTGAATAGAGTTAGATGAAACTTACTGAGTGTAAAAATAAAATATACCAGCGCCATCAATAACCACATTCGCGATAATCAATGCCAAGAGCAGACTAAAAGCGATTAATCTGTAAGCAAGTAGCCAACCGGGATGGATTACTTTCAAACATGTTCTCCAAGCTTCATCATTGTACAAAGACCCTACTGTTTCCTGCAGACCATCTCTTCTCTGGGTTCTTTTTTTGCTGAAACCTTCGTACTTTAATAAAATAAATACGGCTGCTACAATTGTTGTTATAAGCCATATTGCACAAAGGAGGAACCTCCAGTTCAACCAATAACTTAGGGTATTTGTATCGTCAGTCATGACCGGGCCCCAAATACGATTCAAGGAACCTGTTAAGAAGATTCTATATATATTCAGAGAAAGGATTGACTCATCTCCAAATCTTCTTGTGCTAGAAGTATAAATGAAACTGAAATTGGATTTACTTCAATCTAACACGCCCTATCTACAGTTAAGTGAATTGGGGGTAAAAGTTCTGAAAGTCAAATAAGACAGATTTGAACAGTGAAAGCAAAATTTGCAGGAGATAAAAGGGTTGCAAAAAATGTGCAGAGTTTCAAGCTGAGGTTGAGGTTAAGCGATAGTAGTAGAACAAAATTTTCAATCCCCAAAATAGAAAATAAAAATAAGATGGACTAAAGAAACTGCAAACCCAGCAATCTATATATGCTAGAAAAGAAGAAATTATCAAAAACAAATCCACCCAATTGGAGAAAACAAGGCAATAGAATCAGAGTTCGTTCATATATAGGATACATAAATACAAAAAGCTACCATAAAAGTGGGAGAAAGTAGGGGAGACGGAAATACAAATGCTTACAAAAAGATGATTCGCCACTTGGTCGAGTTTTTGGAGAGAGAGAGAGAGAGTCTTTAACTTATATCTCTATACACATAAACACTGACATACATAGATATATATATATACAATTGTACATACTGTACATCCTCCTCGCGAAGAGGTCAAAAGAGAGAAGAGACGTGTGTAATTTTTTATATGTATAACCGATCAAAGACACAAACACAAGCATTTTAGACAAAAGACTGGAAGGACAGACTACCTAAGAACATCTCTGTATATCTTTTCTTTTTTGTGTAAAATCACGTGTGTAATGGAGTTTTACGTGTAAATTATACACACATTTATTTTGTATTTAAATGAATTAATAAAAATTACATAAATATAATATTTAATAATTTTGTATGAAATTTTTTTTAAATATAATTTTATAGTCACAATGATCTTATTTTGTAACTCATGATTAATAAATTTTAAATATATAAATTGTATTAAAAACTAAATTTTAGATGGCAAGTTTTTGTAAAAATTAAAGAGAGAAAAAGAAGATGTGAATGTGTAGATTAGGTTTGTATTTTACACAAATCTTTAAGTGTTAAGGTTTCTTGAAAGATTCTGGAGACCATTTGTGAAAAATTGAGAGAAAAAGGAGATGTGAATGTGTAAATTAAGTTTGTATTCTACACAGTTTTTTTACACAAATCTTAAGTGATAAAGTTTCTTAAAAGATTTCTGGTCATTTTTTTTAAACCGTGTAAATTTTACACTAACTAAAATTATACAAAACCGTTGAAAATGCTCTAACTGTGTATCATTAATCAACCACGAGAAAAAGGTCCCGACCTTTTTAGACAAATTATTATTATTTAGAGGTAATTAACGTTTAATTTTATATTACAATTAGCTTTTTTCTTTATTTTTTTTTAACAAAAAAATAACACCACACAAGCATTATCTTCGACTAATTACAATTAAATAAGATCCTTAAATTTTCAGAATTACTGTGGTCAAACTCATGATTTAATACATTAATTTCGTAAAAAAGTAAAATTATTAATTTTAATTTGGATAGAAAAAAGTAAATGATATTTCGTAAAGTTTGAAGACTTAAAATTTTCATTATTTATTGGTATATATATATTTCTATTTAATTTTTGTAAGCTATAAAATCGCTTTCTTGCTTGAATTAGACTTGATAAATTTTGTTCAATAGTCAAGTCTATTTCCGGTCACCAATTCAAATGTATTCTCCTCATTAAAGAATAACAAGAATACAAAATATTTTAACAATTTAAATGTAAAATTAATGGGGAACATTGTAAATAAAGAATAACAGTTGCCTCCCATTTGAATCACAATGAATTCAACTCAGAAAGAAAGTAGGATGAAAGAAGATACAAGGGTGTGTTTGATTGGCAACATTTTTCATGAAAAATGAGCATTTTCCACTTGATTGGATAACTTAAAGTGTTTGATTGGCTTTTTTTTTAGGCAATTCAATTCTCACTTTTGGTTCACACATGTGCATTTTCAAGGCAATTGAGAAAAATGTTTTCTTTGGGGGAGGTGGTTTTTTGTTTTCCGTGCTTGGGCACGGTTCACGAGACAAGGTTTTTACCATTTTATACATTAAAAATGCTATAACTTAAAATATAAAATTCAAAATAATATAAAAATTTAATATTTAAAATATACTAATCAAGATCAATTAAACAAGATCCATCATGACTATATAATTATCTAAAAAAAATACCAATAATTTTTTCTACATTAAAAATGCCATAATACAACTAATATTTTTCGGGTAGAAAATTAAGGCAATCAAACACACTACACTACATTTTCCATGCAACTCAATTCTAGGCAATTTAATTGCCAGTAACTTATTTTCTTTCCATGCAAATTCCACGCTTGCAATCAAACGCACCCTAATATCTTAAAAATATAATATGGCTATGTGTCCTTTTAATATGCAACATAATTGTTTATTTGCATGTTAAATTTGTCAATGGATGGAAATCATATAATATGAGGGCCAAACATAAAATACCTAAAATTTTGAGGGTCAAGAAAAGTTGTATAATTAATGCATCCTTTAATTACTAATAATTGCAGATTAGATTCCAAAGTTTTGAAAACTTCATGAACCCAACCTCATAGTTTAAAATTTCACATAAAGATCCCTATGAAAATTTGCCAAATTCAAGTGGGGCCTTAAGCCCCTACTGCTCCAAAGTCCAAGCTCCCTCAGCCCTGTTTCCACGCATGAAATATTTATAAAATGGATGGAATCTTATAATATGAGGGCCAAACATACAATAACTAAAATTTTGAGGGTCAAGAAGAGTTGTATAATTAATGCATCCTTTCATTACTAATAATTGCAGATTAGATTCCAACGTTTTGAAAACTTCACCAACCCAACCTCACAGTTTAAAATTTCACATAAAGATCACTATGAAATTTTGCCAAATTCAAGTGGGGCCTTAAGCCCCTACAGCTCCAAGCTCCCTCAGCCCTGTTTCCACGCATGAAATATTTATAAAATGAGGTGGAGGGAGGTCCTAAGGAAGGCAACTAATGTTTTAACTTTTTCTTTTCTTTTCTTTTTTAATACTAAACTTGTTCTTCAAAATAAAAAACATGTTTATTTGAGATAGATTTGCCTCCCTTTAATCTTGGAAAAAAATAAATAAAGCATTTGTACCTAAGTCCTAGTTTTGTACCACTTTAATATGAAGAAAATATTAATACAACTATACGAGTTTGCCCCCTATAAATAAACTTGCTCTATAAATGCACGGTACAATGGAAAAGTGGAAAACTCATACAAAAACAAGAGGGGATTTTGTTTAACCTTTTATTAGCTTCTACAAAAGAAAAGCTTTTATTACACCTTTAAGGCTCGTTGTTTTAATTTTTAAATTATTTTCGGAATGACATATTCCATTTCAGAGGAATTAAGATGCTTAGTTTGGATTTTGAGTTAGGAATTCATAATTCCAAGAATGAAGTATTCTTTCAAAGTTTTCCGTAGATGAGAATAGAGCATTACTCTAGATATTCTCTTTGAATTTTTTCGTAAGACCAAAATATCCTTTTTATTTACCGAGATAACTTTTCTTTATTTCATTTGTATTCCTTTTAAAAGATTTTTTTTATTTTCTTATTTTTATTATTAACTACATACGACAATTTCTTAAAATTCTTAACAATAAAACTTAAATTTTACCTTTAAAAAATTGTTAGAACTTGTCTCCTGATTTTATAAAATAAAACACATTTTGGTAATTCACACGTATTTCAATCATACTCTCATTTGAATTAAATATAGAAAGGTAATTTAACATTCCAAACAAAATTAATTCCTATCCAAACCAAACATTAGCTAAGCATCTTAGATATCATAAAAAAAAGCTTTCTAAGAATCTAAAATGCCCATTCCATTCCCAAAACTTGAACAAAATGAACCCTAGGACTATAAATACAGCATGGGCAATAATAAACATCCACGACTGACGACTGCTGTATGCACGAGAGATGCGAGTATCTTTGGACAACATAATATGTGAATGCACTTGATGGATGCTCAAATACAAGAAAGAATGATTATATATTTCTTTTAATTTCAGTGTCCAACTGCACACATTTAAGATTTCCGAAGTACAAATCTACACAGCAAAACAAGCTTCTGGTCGCCTATACTTGAAACCGAAAATGAAGAGTCTTCTCAAATAGATACACATTTGACATTCCACTGTTCTCTTTCTTCTCCAATACAACTTTGGAAACTTTGCCTCCACATTCACTTCATCGAAAATGGTCAACTAAATTACAAATTCAACCGGAGCATCTTATGCCCAATGCTTATTTAATTTTATTCTTCATTGTCACTGAGCTGCTTCGCTATCAAATCAACAGTTAACGTCCCCATAGGTAAGGATGAATCATCATCGCCAACAAAAGATTCATTCAAGTAGGATTCATCATCATAATCACTACTATTATAATTCTCATCCTGAGGACTTTCTTGATCCTCTGCTGTTTCGCCTGACAAGATCAAAGCTGGATAAGAGTGCACTGCCGCCTGTGACACCCTCTCGAATTCCTCCACTTTCTCTAAAAGTTCATTTGGACTGAGCCCTATCTCATCCAGGACTAGTGCTTTGCTTGACTCAATTGCATTCTTCCACAGGGACACCATTTTAGGGCTTGAACTCACTGCTCTAGGATCTTCTGACTTTTGAAAGCCAACATTAGGCCTTGATGATGTTGGAGGAATACATCGATACATGGATTTCCATTCATGGCCCCTCCACATCAATATTTGTTCTTCATCAAAAGATAATAGCACACATGGAACCAGTTCCTGTTCAATACATACGAGAGAGAATAAATGATTTTTTAACATCGGGAAACGCTATTAAGGGCCTGTTTGAGTTGACCCTACGAAGTCTAAATGAACAAACTTCAAACTTCAGGGGTGTTTGTTTTGATTAAAATTCAGAAGAAACCTAGGCCTCTTGAGTCATTTCAGAGGCTCTCCTACCTCTTCATGTGATTAATGGAGTCTGAATGGTTGCATAACACCATTTTTTTGCCCTCAACCCAACTCTTGTGGTCATAATCCTGTCTGGTTAACACATTGACTCTATTGACAGGGAAAAAAACACAAACCTTTAACTTAGCCCCAATCCTTTTGTAATCGCTTGCATGCATCCCGGTGCAATTGATCTTTGCTAATTGGCATTCTTCGAAAGCACTCCGCACATCTCTTACTAGGGTATTGTAAACACCATTTTTAGCTGTGGGTAAAGATGAAATAAAGACAATGATTGGATCAGAAAATAAATTTTCAAAAGGAAGCAAGTGGATTTTGAGGATAAGAGGAATGATGGTTTACCTAATTTACATATTGGGGGAAGATTTTTCCCTTTCCTTCGTAACTCATCAGCTTCAGCTTTAGTCAACCCTTCTGGAGCTTCTTGTATGAGTTTTGGGTAAACAGGTGTAGCTGGTTTCCAGAGCATCACTGGGTACTGTGGACGAGTACGGTGATCATAGTTTCTACCACGGAAAAGATAAGCCGTTCCACCAACCCGATGAATTATCTTTCCGCCAGTTTTTTCCTGTTAAGTTTTTAATAAAACTTTAGTGGATAGCTAAGAAGAGTTTTCAGTAGAATTCCGAATGTGAATAAGTGGTGAAAAATATAAATCCTATTTCATAGTCCAATACTTGGAGCATTATAAATTTGCAAACATTGATTCGAAAAGAAAGCCAACAGAGTAACAGACAAACTATCACTAGCTAAGAAACGTAATTCACAACAGGAGGTTGCGAAACCATTTCCAATTCGCAGATTTGTTGATGCAAGGAGAACTTATTTTATCTGCCTACTTATTTGCGAATTGAAATGAGCAATCACAATCTCCGTATCATGTGTGTTATCATGTTGTGTCTCAGTTTGCCAAGTCTAATGTCTTTCATCGACTATAGCAACAAAAAGTGCTAAGAGGAAAGAAGAATCTAGGAACATAGTAGCTATACTTAACGTAGCATTTCAAATTACATCAATGATAACACCCATGACCCACCAATACAAACAATCGTGGTGAAAAAACATAAGCCAAAAGGGGTATGCTTGTCAGATCTGAAGCAACTACCATGAACTAAAAGAGTTGTACACATATTGGCAAGTTATATAGGCTTAAAAGTGTCAGTTACAAGAACTTATGCATCTGAAACTCATAACTTGAGCATGTAACATGAACCAAAACATTAATACATGAACATAACTATTACGATATTATTGGCACAAAATTAGGAGTTTATTGTGCATATCTTTTGAGGAATATATTTCCTTATTTTAGTCTTTGTATTTTAGGTAAATATATCTGGGTGATTAGCAGGATTCTAGGCAGAATTTTGTAATATATATTCTTGGTTATTGTGAATGAGAAAGAGAGAGATTGGGTAAATAATTTGTCATGGTATCAGAGCCAATAGGGAGATCCTAGGGCAAACACAATTTTTTTTTTCCAGTATTATAGCCTCCACGAGAGATCATGGCTGGCGGAGAAGGAGACCAGCAAGGAGATGGTAATAAGAAGGTGGATCTGACGTATCATCTTGGATCGAGTGATGGTCCGGGCAACATCATCACCCCGATTCAGTTACGTGGTGAGAACTACGATGAGTGGGCGAGGGCAATACGAATCTCGCTAAAGGCGAAGAGGAAATTTGGCTTTGTGGAAGGGACGGTTCCAAAGCCAACAACGGAGGAGAAACTTGACGATTGGGTAACTGTGCATTCGATGTTGGTGTCGTGGCTAACCAACACCATTGAGCCGTCTATTCGGTCGACACTTGGAGAATATGATGATGTACAACTCCTGTGCAACAATCTCAAAAATAGGTTTTGTGTGGTGAGCGGCACTCGTATATGTCAATTAAAAACGTCCTTGGGGGAGTGCAAGCAAGGAAAAACTGAGACTGTGGCAACTTATTTTGGTCGTTTGTCAAAAATCTGGGACGAACTGACCACATATGTGAAGGTGCCGGTTTGTAAATGTAGAGGTTGTACTTGTAGCATAGTCACGCAGGTAGAAAAATTAAGAGACGAGGACTATCTACATCACTTTCTTATCGGCCTCGATGGAGCATATGCTTCCATTCGAACAAATTTGCTTGGACAAGAGCCCTTGCCGACGCCTGATAGAGCATATCAACAAGTGATTCAAGCAGAACGACTGCGTGGAGGAGAGTTGTCTTCGTCCAAGGACGAACGAGACAGTATCATGGCCTTTGCAATTCAGCCTGATACACGTGGTAAGTCTCGTGCTGTGGATAATACTGACAAGTTTTGCAATCATTGTGATAGAGATGGCCACGATGAATCCTCTTGCTTTCAATTACACGGGTTTCCCGAGTGGTGGGGGGACCGACCTCGCGGAGGAAAGGGACCGGGTCGTGGTGGAGGACGGACAGGAAGAGGAGGTGTGCGTACAGGATCTGGTCGTGGCAGAGGGTCTGGTGCACCGCCTGTCCGCGCAAATAAAACTGGAGGGCCTGGAACTTCGTCTGGGCAGCAGGCAGGGAACTCGCAGGGGCTCGCGGGTGCAACTGAAGCAGCGGGTCTTGCAGGTGTTTCAGCAACGCAATTGCAGCAACTTCTTGATTTTTTGAACTTAGCCAAAACAAAAGATCGACTGTATGGTAAGAATAGTAATTTTAGTTGGATTATCGATACAGGAGCGTCGAACCATGTGACGTGTGACTTATCTATTTTGAAAAATGTAAGAAAGGTGAAATATTGCCCGGTGGGATTGCCGGATGGAAACACGGCAGAAGCAAACCGAGAGGGAAGTGTCGTGTTGCCAGGAGGATTGAAGCTTGACAATGTGCTTTATGTCCCACAATTAACATGCAATTTAATTTCAGTAACTCAATTAATCGATTAATCACATTGTGTTGTTCAATTCACTAATAATATGTGTTATACAGGACCAACCGACGAGGAAGGTGATTGGAGCGGGTGAAAGATTGGATGGACTTTATTTTTTCCGTGGTGTTCCTCAAGTGACGGTCTTGACGGTGGATGGTGATTCATTGTACGCGTTGTGGCATCAATGAATGGGGCATCCATCGGAGAAAATATTGAAGATGATTCCGACTGTGAGTCGTTCTTATAG
Source organism: Lonicera japonica (assembly GCA_021464415.1). Lineage (NCBI taxonomy): Eukaryota > Viridiplantae > Streptophyta > Magnoliopsida > Dipsacales > Caprifoliaceae > Lonicera > Lonicera japonica. Next base: position 61,148,908 of record CM038468.1, on the reverse strand, counting down.
GAAACATAATAAAGCTTGTGATGTATGTCCACTTGCAAAGCAACCTCGATCTAGTTTTCCCATTAGTACGAATAAAGCTGGTAGGATTTTTGAACTTGTTCATTTGGATTTGTGGGGGCCTTACAAAACTCGTTCTTCATGTGGGGCTACCTATTTCTTGACAATAGTAGATGATTTTTCAAGAGGAGTTTGGGTATATTTACTATGCAATAAAATGGAAGTTGAATCTGTGTTTCTTAATTTTGTTGCTATGGTTGAACGACAATTTGAACAAGTAATAAAACGTGTGAGAAGTGATAATGGGACCGAGTTCAATTGTTTGCATGATTATTTTCAAAAACATGGAATTATTTTTGAGACTTCTTGTGTTGGGACTCCACAACAAAATGGGAGGGTTGAGAGAAAACATCAACATATTTTAAATGTGGCTAGGGCATTAAGATTTCAAGGGAACTTACCACTCAAATTTTGGGGAGAATGTGTGTTGGCAGCGTGTCACTTGATTAACAGAACACCCTCTACTTTACTTAAGACTAAATCGCCATATGAAATATTATTTGGCAAAGTGCCCTCTTATGATGCTATTCGTGTATTTGGTTGCCTTTGCTATGCTCATAATCAACGACACAAAGGTGATAAATTTGCAAGTAGGAGTCGTAAATGTATCTTTGTTGGCTATCCATTTGGGAAGAAAGGTTGGAAATTGTATGATTTAGAAACACATGAGTACTTTGTTTCGAGGGATGTGAAGTTCTTTGAGAAAGAATTTCCTTTTACGACAAACCAACCACAAAATATGGTGACTCCTATGCTGGCGAACAATGACGATGGGGCATGGAGTGAGGATGAGGGTGCCGATGAGTGTCCTGTGTGCGCTGAAGGGGGGTTGGAGGATGCATCCACTCTCGAGGAGGAGTCAGGTGCTGCGATGCAGCCCGTGCAGCAGCCCGCACATGAGGATGTGCGTGAGGAGGGGCTGGAGAATACGGTGAGGGAGCTAGGTGTGCAAGTTGACGAAGAGCTAGGGCGAGGAAAACGAGCCAAAACTCCTTCAACACGGTATCGTGATTTTGTTACTCATACTATACGGAAAATAAGTCCATCTGAGAATTCATCAGCTCATTTATCTTCCTCAGGTACGCCCTATCCTATAACATATTTTGTGAATTGTGAACGTTTTTCTATGAGACAGAGAAATTTTCTTGCAGCAGTGACTGTGGGACATGAGCCAAAACATTTTAAAGAATCAATGAAAGACCCGGGATGGCGAGATGCAATGGGTAAGGAGATACGAGCCCTTGAAGACAATGGGACCTGGGTAATGGAGACTCTTCCACCCGGAAAAAAAGCTCTAGGGAGCCAGTGGATATATAAAATTAAGTATAAGTCCGATGGCAGTATAGAGCGGCTCAAAGCAAGACTTGTGATCTATGGCAATCATCAGGTAGAAGGAATTGACTATAACGAGACATTCGCTCCTGTGGCAAAAATGGTGACTGTTCGTATTTTTCTTGTTATTGCCGCTGTTCAAAATTGGGAGGTACATCAAATGGATGTACATAATGCTTTCCTTCATGGTGACTTGAGTGAGGAGGTTTATATGAAGATTCCTCCAGGTTTCAAGAATACAGATCCTAACATGGTTTGCAGGTTGAAGAAATCGTTGTATGGTCTGAAATAAGCTCCCCGATGTTGGTTTGCAAAATTGTCAACAGCATTGAAAAATTATGGATTTGTGCAATCCTATTCAGATTATTCATTATTTGGGTTGTGCAGGGGAAGAACTCAGATCAATGTGTTAGTCTATGTTGATGACTTAATTATTGCAGGGAATGATCAAGTTGCATTGACAGTTTTTAAAAATTACCTAGGCAGATGCTTTCATACGAAGGATTTGGGAGTTTTGAAATATTTTTTAGGGCTAGAGGTAGCTCGTAATCCAGAAGGAATTTTTCTTTGCCAAAGAAAATACACACTCGATATAATTTCCGAAACGGGTTTGTTGGGAGCAAAGCCTGCGGTATTTCCTATGGAACAAAATCACAATTTGGCCCTTGCAAAGGGCGAGTTCCTTGTGGATCCGGCACCGTATAGGCGACTTGTAGGGAGACTAATTTACTTGTCTGTGACGAGACCTGATCTTGCATATTCGGTTCATATTCTGTCCCAATTTATGCAACAACCTCGTGATGATCATTGGGAGGCAGCTCTCAGGGTAGTTAGATATTTGAAGAAGAGTTCGGGGCAAGGGATTTTGCTTCGTGCTGATAGTGACCTACGTCTAGAAGGGTGGTGTGACTCAGATTGGGCTAGTTGTCCACTTACGCGGCGTTCCTTGACAGGATGGTTCGTGTTACTTGGTTGTTCTCCTGTGTCGTGGAAGACCAAGAAACAACAAACAGTATCTAGATCGTCTGCGGAGGCAGAGTATCGATCAATGGCAGCAACCGTGTGTGAGTTAAAGTGGCTTAAACAACTTTTGGGCGACTTGGGTGTATGACATCCGAAAGGTATGAAGTTGTAGTGTGATAGTCAGTCAGCATTGTATATTGCTCAAAATCCGGTTTTTCACGAAAGAACAAAGTATATAGAGGCTGACTGTCATTTAGTTCGAGATGCGGTAACTGAAGGGATGATTTGTCCGTCTTATGTTTCCACTAATGTTCAATTGGCAGACATCTTTACAAAAGCGTTGGGGAAAGTGCAATTTGAGTTTTTACTCCGCAAGTTGGGCGTTCGAGATCTTCATGCTCCGACTTGAGGGGGGTATTACGATATTATTGGCACAAAATTAGGAGTTTATTGTGCATATATTTTGAGGAATATATTTCCTTATTTTAGTCTTTGTATTTTAGGTAAATATATCTGGGTGATTAGCAGGATTCTTGGCAGAATTTTGTAATATATATTCTTGGTTATTGTGAATGAGAAAGAGAGAGATTGGGTAAATATTTTGTCAATAACCAAACATATTTCAAGAAAAAGACATTTGACAGAATGTGAAGCGTTTGACCTCAAGACAACGGCAAACATTGTTCATATCCACTGTTGGAACACCGAGGCACCGAACTTTACAAATAGGGTCCCTCCTCCAATGTGAATGTATCAACTCTAACATATTATGAGTCAGTCCATCCCTACCTACAAAAGATTCAATCATAATGCAACTTATAAAAAAGAATAACTCTACAAAAAACACACTTTAGCAAACAAATTATATCCATTTGCTTTTCTAATCATTGTGTGTTGAATACTGAACTCTGAATACTTAATGCTAAATAGAAGCTCCGAAAAAATGTGTTTGATTTTATTTGGCTTTGGAATTTTTGATAAATAGCATTTTATAATTTTACCTTTCTTATTATGGTATATATCAATAACTGATGGATGAAATAACATGGAAGTATTAGAATAAAATTTCATTAAAATTGAAATAAGCATTCAAACGCATTACTTGCCTCTTAAAGTTGAATGTTGAATTTTGTCATAATCCCGCATTAAGATATGAGAAAACAAACACTATTTCTACCTCTGAATACTCATTAGACTTTCATTCAACATTGAGAGGTAAAAACAAACACACACACACTGAGAATTTGGTTGTAGTTAATCTTTTTTTAATCAGATCAACTTTACTCACCAAGATTGACTTGGCGATTACTAGATATGTGAGGCTTGAGAAGCTGTCGAATCTCGGGCCTCGTCAATGGCTTTCCGAGCACTTCCTCTCTCGGTTTCAGCTCCGGTTGATAATACCCAAGCTTATACGGCGCTGGCATTTCCAAATACTTCTTCACTCCTTGAGAATCATCTGTTGGTGGCGAATTGAACGAATCAAAAAGAGGAATATTCCTCTTCGCCTTCTTCATCGGCGCTTTCCCCGTCCACGGCCTCGGCATAGTAGGCGGAGCAAAGGGCAAGAACGCAGGCTCACGAATCGCCACTGGCTTGGCCTTCGGAGTCTCCGAGTAACTGAATTGAAACTCGAACGGAGCTCCTGGGAGGCGGTAAGAGACGCCGGACTCTCCGACGACGACGGAACGGTCACCGTCGGAGGAGACGACGCCGTCTCTGACGGGTTTGTAGTATTTGGAACGATGGTGGAAGGTTTTGAATGCGGGGTTAGGGTTTGGTTTAAGGGGTGGTTGTTTTTTACGTGGGGATGGGTATTTGGGGATAGGGATAGGAGGGTGTGGAGGATGGTTTGATGAGGTAGGTTCGTTTGGGGGTGGGTTTGTGGGGAGGGATGAGAAGAGGTTTAGTCCTGGTAGTGATGCTAGAATCGCCATTAATGGAGGTCAAAAACTTAGGGGCAGTACAGTCAGATTAGTTGAGGGAAAATGTGTGTTGTGGGGGTTCTGGCTTTGATGATGATGATGATGGAGAAAAATTTCGCCAGATTTTTTTTGGTTTTTGAAGACAAAAACAGAAAGATTGTTTTAGACTACGACGACGTCGTACGTCTTATTACTACTTTTTTTTTTTTTTTAATTTTTTAAAAAATTAAGGGAGGTCTAAGTCTCTCCCTTAATACTACAAATAAAAAAAAACCATCCCCTCCCACCCATAAGTCAAACCCTTGACCTCAAGTCAAGGGTGGAGGTTACCTACCACTAGGTCAACCACTCTACTTTAGTTTTAGTAGGGAATGCCTTTTTCATTCACACTCCCCCCTGTATTTTATTATCTATTTCATTCACATCCCATGCGTTTTGTGTTTTGCATAATTCCAGAAAATTTTCGGTGGTTTTATTACTCCGTATAATTAACCCGTAAACATCTCTTACTCAACCAAAATTAGATGTTTTTGAAGGAAAGGCTAGGAAAATGTTATCTTGATTGGAAGGGGTTTAAAAAAGGAGGGGGAAGAGGTGGTGGTTGATAATAGACTTTTTAAAATTAACATGATTTTGAGGTTAGATATTTAAAATATTTTTAACGTAAAAATAATGAATAATGAATAATTCTAAATGATGAACATATAAATATGTCCTTTTTATGTGGGATAAAAAAAATCTTAATAAATAGTGTTAAAACAATGGTACAATAAATAGTCTAAGGATCCGTTTGATAACAACATGAAAAATGAAAAAAAAAAAAAAAACAAACAAACCTAATTTAGGTAAGAAGATGAAAAATAAGTTAATGGATGTGGTCAGATTAACTCTTAGGCTCCATTTGATAGTAACATGAAAAATGAAAAGAAAAGTAACTAATTTAAGTGAGAAGATAAAAAATAAGTTAATGGATGTGGTGATATTAACTCTTACTTTTTGCTTTTTTTCATGAATTTTTTTTCTTTAGGTATCATTAGAGAAATTTTTTTCACAAAAATATTAAAGGAGGGTGTAGGAGATATACTCACAAAAATAAATATGAGATATAGAGAATCTTATCATATGTCTCAACTTATTTTTCATCTTCTCACCAAACTTAGTTATTTTTATTTTCATTTTCTATATTGCTATCAAACGAAAACTTAGATACTTATTAAAGTTAAATTATATGCCTTATTTATATATTTTTAGTTAATTTTTGTATATTGAAATTATTTATCCATTTTTCAGAACTAAAAGTAGTATTTTTTTAATCCTCAAACTCAAGTGAATAAAAATATATTTATTTTACTTTTAAACAAAAGTGTAAAGAAACGCATTTTAAAGAAACTTATGAGTTATTCTAGTGGAATGTACCCCACTAAGATAAGGATTGTCAAATCTTATGCTGTCACTAACAATGTACCGTGGGACATAGACTCATACAGGCTTTGGCATGCTTGCCTAGTGCACCTTGGTCATGATAAACCGTGCGTTAAAGTATTTACACGGATATCCATTCTTTTGAGTGACAAATAAATGGGACAAAACTTTAACACACTGCAATGTGTTGATACTAGTAATGCTCAAAGTAATTCTTGATTTTCGAAGTATTGAAAACCATATCCCCCTTCCCATTATGCCTAATTGACCATGTCAAAGGAACGACACTCCATTTTTTCAAAGCTTGCTCTTTAGCAAAAATAAGATCGAGACCTTCTTATGCTAAAGATACAAAATAAAATATACCATTCTTACAATATATATTTGTAGATAAATCCATCCAGAGTGCGGAACCATTCAAAGTACTTTATGGATCTGGTGGATAATTCGACATTCTGGTCACATGTTGAATAATCGTCTACAAGAAATGCTGCATTTACAAACCTCTTAGTACATATTATACGCTTAAGGGCTCACCACCCTGATTATTGTACCATGTCTATACGACTCGATAAAGCTGGAGGGTTTACATCAAAAGTATTTGATAATCATTGCATAAAATCGAAGTAAAGAACCCCGTTTCTCATGTGCATACGCAAAAAGGTCTCACAAAAAGTAACCATCAAAAGGATATAGATGGTAGATAGGGCATTGGTTATGCGCACTGTATTGCCTATGTATGCCCGAGATTTATGCAAAATTGTATGCAGCTTTACTTATTTGTTTCAAAGTTCACTATTAGACAACTATTATATGCATACCAGTTGGTAACTGGATATTAGCCTGATATTTTATGCATATGTGCCGATTGCGCCCCCACAGCGCACCAAACTGGGCTTGCTAAAAACAATTAAGTATTAACGTTGGATATGAATTCTCAACGATAATCCGCTATTTGAAATCCTTGTCAGGTGATCTCTTTACCGCTAAGAATTGCGAATTGTCACTTTGATGAGACAGTCTTCCCGTCGTTAGGGGGAGATAAGAAAAGAACTTTTCAAGGGAACGACATGAATTGTCGTGGTCCCCACTCTGTCTCATTTTGATCCCCAAGCACATCACAATGTATAGTGAAGTGAAAAAGAATAATCGATCTTGAAAATGTAACAGATTCGATGCCTGATACATTTACTGATATCGAAAAGTGACGAGATCAAACATACCAGCTGCAATATGCCTGCAAGGTCATAAGTCCCCAATAAGGGCACAGTGTCGCAGAAAGAGACGATGCAACTACACTTAGTGGAGGTGTGGTTGAGGCCATGGCTCCTTAAAAGGAATAAAAGGAGGCCATTTGGTTCAACAAACACTCACACTAAAGAAGAGGTGGAGTAAGGCACAAATTAATCAATTAATCATTAATGTAAAAACCCCTTTTATGAGATTATCTCTGATTATATTTATGTCCATGAATCAATACTGGGGGACGCCCCGAAGTTATAATGATTCCAGAGAACAAATAAATCTCAATGGGTTAAAGGATGGCATATGAATTAATGGATGCATTAATGATACACTGTTGCTTAAGAAGTCAAAGAGCACGATGATGTCGAACCTCGCTCTGTTGTAAAATGTCAACAAAGGGCAAAATTGGCCTAAATGAAAATAAGCAATCCATATAGAATTAGATTCTATGGCAACGAGATAGGTATTTGGTCCGGTAGTGCTAACCGCGCCAAGTGTAAAGCATGTAGGACATAAACAATTATTTGCCATAAAGCGTAAATGAGAAAAAAGAAGTCCTGAAGTAAAAAGCTCACCTTGTGGCGCAAGGTTCCACACAGACGCTTTAGAGTTGCTTAAACATTATAACATTCCGCTACTTTGGTAGTTTTCGAAGGACTGAAAATGCAGCTCATGGATGTGGTTACTGAATATCTCTAAGGGGATCTTGATTCAGAGATATATACGAAAGTGCCATATGGCCTTACATTACCCAAGTCAAGTGACTCTAAACCACGGAGTGCGTTTGCAATTAGGTTGAAACGCTCACTTTACAGATTAAAACAATTCGGATGGATGTGGTATACCCGTCTAAGTGACTACTTGATTGGGAAGGGATATAAGAACGATGAATTATGCCCATGCGTATTCATAAAGAAAACAAGTTCTAGATTCGTAATTGTAGCTGTATATGTCGATGATATGAACATAATAGGTACTCTTGATGAAATAAGAGAAACCGCAAGTTACTTGAAATCCAAATTTGAGATAAAGAATCTTGGGAAAGCTCGAATTTTGTTTAGATCTTAATCTAGAATATCGAGCTTGTGGAATACTAATCCACTAGTTTGCGTATGTTCAAAAGATAATCAGACAATTTAACCTGGACAAAACGCATTCTGCTAGCATTCCCATGATCGGTCGAAGTTTAGATCAAAGGAAAGATCAATTTCGTACAAAGGAAGATTACGAAAATGTGTTGGGAAATGAAACTTCCTATCTAAATGCAATATGCGCATTATTGCACTTAACACAAAATACTCGACTAGACATAATATTCGCATTGAACTTGTTAGCTAGATTTAGCTTAGCGCCAACGCAGCATAATTGAACGCCTAAAAAGAACCATTGGCTTGAAATTGTTCTTTCCCTACAGAGAGGAAAAAGTGTATACGACAGTAACATCTAAAGTAAATGATGATGCTAAATGGCCACCCCTACATTGAAATCTCAAACAAAATCTTGATTGATTTTGTTGATGTTGGGTATCTCTCTGGCCCATACAAAGCTTTAAGGAGAATATAGCAAACTAGTTCACCAAATTTTTCCTAAGGCCATATTTGAAAAGCATGTGAAAAATATAAGGGTGCTTAGGCTTTTCCAACTCTCATGATCGAAGTAATGATCAAGGGAATGTGTGAAATATGATGAAATTTTCACACATACGTTGTACTCTTTTCCTTAGACCAAGGTTTATTTTTCCCACTGGGTTTTGTTACTTGGTAAGGTTTTTAACGAGGCAACGATACATGCATAAGCTTTTCAAATTTCTTGATTAATGTAAATATCAGGGGGAGGTATAGACTTGAGGGGGAGTCTAACATCGACACGACGTTACGTTATACTCTTTTCCTTAAACCAAGATTTATTTCTCCCACTGGGTTTTGTTACTTGGTAAGGTTTTTAACGAGGTAACGATACGTGCAGACTCTATTGATTGAAGTAAGGATCAAATGAGAATATAGACTCAATGAAGGAAGTCTAACAGGATTGTCATAATGTTGTACTCTTTTCCCTTTGATCAAGGTTATTTTTCCCACAGGGTTTTTGTTACTTGACAAGGTTTTAATGAGGCAACAAGACATGTACCATTCTATCTTCGACTCAGCACAAGGGGGAGTGTTTAAGGAAATTACACGTAGTGTGCTATCGCCTAGATAGAATATGTATTAGGGATTTACTGTGTAAATTATGTATTATGGGCCATAATGAGCTTCCTTGTAAACTCTATTTACTATTGTATTTGTACCCTATTTAAAGGGCTCATCTAATGAAAAATAGAGCAGAATTATTCCTACAACAGAAAAGTATATTTAATCGGCCAATATTATCTGGGCCTTAACTTTCGAATAGCAGCAATTGTAGCCCAAACGAAAACTATATTTTTTTGCCTGAAGGCCCTCGGTCCATTTCGTTAACCCTAATCACCATTCGAAACCCTCACATATAAAACCTCTCGTTCGATTTTTCCACATCCCACCTTCATTTTAATTATCGGAATCGGCCGCAAAGATGCAGATCTTCGTGAAAACCCTAACGGGGAAGACGATAACCCTCGAGGTTGAGTCTTCCGACACTATCGACAACGTCAAGTCCAAGATCCAGGACAAGGAAGGCATCCCCCCGGACCAGCAGCGCCTCATCTTCGCTGGAAAACAGCTTGAGGACGGCCGTACACTCGCTGACTACAACATCCAGAAGGAGTCGACTCTTCACCTCGTTCTCCGATTGAGAGGCGGTGCTAAAAAGAGGAAGAAGAAGACCTACACCAAGCCTAAGAAGATCAAGCACAAGAAGAAGAAGGTGAAACTCGCAGTGTTGCAGTTCTACAAGGTGGATGATTCCGGTAAGGTGCAGAGGCTGAGGAAGGAGTGTCCTAATGGCGAGTGTGGTGCTGGAACTTTCATGGCGAATCACTTTGATAGGCACTACTGCGGCAAGTGCGGACTTACCTATGTTTATCAGAAGGCCGGTGGTGATTAGGTTTTTTATTTTGAGTGATTGAGTTTTGTCAGTACAATTTATGATTATGAAACGGTTATAGAACTTTGAATTGTGTCTGTTTAATTTTGATTTTGGATTTTGAATTACAATGCTTTTGTTGCCTAGTTATTGAGGAGCGTTTGAAATAAGTTTTGCCTCTGTGGATTCCTTATTTTGATTATCCCCGTCCGTTGATTTGTTCAAAATACTCGTACATAGACATGTCTCCGTGCATGTAGAAATTTTGTTAATGCTATGGTAGACTGTAGACTTACATGGGTACTTGTATTGAAATTCATAATTGAACAAGAAATTGAGCAAGAAGAAAGTGAATTGTGTAGACCGATGTGCACACCACTAAAGACTTGGATATGAGGTTAAAGTAAACAGATGCGGAGATGGTTTGACACCAAGCACCCTTATAGATTTATGGATAAAGGTGAATTATCTGAATTATCTTTGTACGTGTTGTTGTGGCTTATTTAGGAGAATAAGCATGGTGATATTATTTGTTATATAATACTCAATTGTAGAATAGGGGTAAGATAATGTCGAATTCAATTAATTCGTGTTGATCCGAGGATGGGTAACATAATACTCAATCTCTATGAAGCTACTTAATTTTGTAGGTGTATGATATATGATAGTGTTTTTATTTAGACTTACAAAATCTGTTCGCATTTGTTTGTTGCATGTGTATGCTAATTGGGCGTCAAATTTTGTTGGATAAAGCCCTGCCATTTCTATGCGTTCTTGGGTAATGGCCAATAAATGTTTGATCGCATTAGAGATTGAGGGTAATCAATTGCTCTTGTTGAGTCACCTATAAGATGTGGTCTCCCCCATTTGCCTTATTTTTCTGTGTAAACATTCATAGTTGGTTTTTCGAGGTTTGGAGAGTAGGACTATTGCATGCAATATTTTGATTTGAGATGAATTTATTTGCGGTTCAGTTGACCAGAGCAAGATTGTTTAGTGATTGCCTCGAAGTTTTTTTATTGAAAATTTAGCTCCATGTTCAGGTGGTGTTTGATTGGCTGGGTTTTATTGTTAATTCATTTCCACTCAATTTCCTGGCTCGTGGGTTTGTTGGACAATTCTTGACAATTGAATTTCCTACCATCTCCCACGTATTAAACCTTTCAAAGGCAAAAGATAATTTTTACATGAAAAAATTTGTACATGTTTTTTCACCTTCTCACCTAGGATTGCAACCTTTTTCATCCAAAATCTAATTCTAGATTTTTTTTTCCGTTACAGACACCAAAGGAAAAATAAACTACATGTTGACATTGCTGCTTGAAGCAGGCCTCTACTTTCTGGATTTCTTCAATCATATCTTCTATAGCTTCATCCGGAGGAATAATGGTTTCTAGGCCACAAATTCCAATTACGTTTGATTGCATTTCCAATCTTGGTGGACAAAATGTAATTTGCTTACGGGATGATTGAGATATTTTGGAACTAACTTCATTTTACAGTTCTAGGTGAATGGTTTAGAATATTGTAAGGATTTCAATCTTTTTGTTTCACTAAGCATTACTATAATTATTTCAGACGTGTTACAGTAGATTATTTGGCCAAAATCAAATAAGATTAAATAGCAACGTACACTTGGCTAAATAATTGCCTGACAAATCAAGTTGTTACTCTTATTCGTTCAAGTTTCAAAAGTCATTCCAGTTTTTTTAATACATGGTGTAAAATCCAAATCAAAATTTGTTATGTTATCACGTGCAAAATAGAGGCGTTGTTGCTAGAATATAATTTTATTTTCTAGAAGAAAAATATAATAACAAAATGGCATATCAGTAGATCGTTGTGCTAAATGTAATGTAAAGGTCATAGGTTTGAGAGGGCCAATTTTTTTTTTGTAATTAAGCATTGTTTTAATTGTTATATAATCTTTTCGAGCTTTTTAGGTAATTTAGCATTGTTTTTAATTTTATAGTTGAGCATATCAACTTTTTGCTAATCTAGCATTATTTTTATTTTTATATGTAAGCACATCATGAAATAGATTCCATGTTTGAGATGGAAAATTTCAGCTAATCTAGCATTTATTTTTTTAATTTTTATTTTTAAACGTAAGCATAGCATCAAAATATTCGTAAAGCTCCTTCGGTGCACTAGTTAAGAGGACGATAATTCTTTTTATGTGTCGGGGTTAAAACCTCTCAAAGAAATTTTGTCTTCAGTTCATATGGGGATTTATTTAATAAAAATAAAATAAAAAATTGCTACTTAACTAAAATACTAAATATTAACAAAGGGATTGCAAGTAAAGTAATTAACATGACATGAACAAAGACAGAATAGAAAATAGAGTTGAAGGCTCCTCATTGTCAATTATACTCTCTTTCGAGGAAAAAACAAAACAAAACAAAACATATATATATATATATATATATATATACTAAGATGCCTTCTTCCCCTTTTCTACACACTCTCGTGGCAGAGTGCATGCACTCTATTATGGAAAAAAATGTTTAACTCCACTTTCAGTTTCAAGTGTGTGTGTGTGAGAGAGAGAGAATTAAATAAGGCGAAAATAACATATGAAAAAAACGAGTATGAGTCAATTTGGTCCCATAGAACTCTGTCTTTCTGCAGGATTGCTTCTAGTGTTTGTTTAATGAATATACACAAATTGATTGACTTGTTGGGTACATAAGAAAGTTATTGCGTCTGTACTGAAATCATGTGTCATCAATAGAAAATTTTCCTCTACCAGCAAAGCTAATTCATTAATCGCAATGAAAATTTAATGTTTCATTTTTTAGATTTCTCCTTCTTTAAATTCCCCTTCTATAACACCATATATTCACATTGGCTTTCCCATCTTCCCCCACTTCCTCTGCTGATTTTTTTTCTTTTTCGCAAAAAAGAATGTCAACATTCAGGCAAATTTTTGATATCCAAGAGCAAATTTGCTATGTACAATGTACTTATTGCGCCACATTTTTACTGGTGATACATTCTATCTATGTATCCATGGCTCATCAATATTAATGTGATTATTATTTGATCATATTTCTAAATTCCCACCCCCTCTCCCAAAATTTTATTTCGTTTTCTTTTAATGCAGGTAAGTGTCCCATTTAGCAGCTTGTCCATGGTGGTAACAGTTCGATGCGGCCACTGCACAAGCCTCCTCTCCGTTAACATGAAGATAGCTTCATTTCTCCCTCTCCGTCTATTTGGTTCTCTCAATCAAGATGATCAAGTACCTACTAAAATTTCCTCTCTCCTTTTTTTTTAGATGAAAAAATAAATAAATTGATCACCGCGTTTCTTGCTTAATATATATACGTAGAAAATTTCCATTGTTTCTCTGTATCTCTCAGCCAAAAATTGAAGGTTGTCCTGAAAAAGTAGATGGTCCTAAAGCCTTGGAAAAAAAAGGATCATCATCGGATGAGGATGAAGAGCAAGATTCTGTCCCAGTGAATCAAGTTATCAATAAACGTATCGTTACCAAATATTTAATCCTCTTAAATTCAATAAGTATCCTTAATTTTAATTATTCTTCAACATTGTTAGGGTTTTAATTATAAGATTGATCATCTTACTGCAGCCCCTGAGAAGAGACAACGAGCTCCATCCGCTTATAACTGCTTCATTAAGTAAGAAAACCTATATCCTCTGGCATAGTGGCACTGATTTATTACCAGATTTAATGAGTTAATTCTTGATTACACTAATATATACATAACAGAGAAGAGATTAGAAGGCTTAAGGCAGAAAATCCCAACATTACTCACAAGAAAGCGTTCAGTACAGCTGCAAAAAATGTAAGTTTTGAGCAATTTGAAGTTTAATTACTTAGTGAAACATCTATAATGATGACACGGTATCACATAACACGATTTTTCTCATCTTGTTTTTTTTCTTTTTCTTTCTTTTTTCAAAAAGTGCGTCTTTCACTTTCTGGATTTTCTTGTCACTTCTAGCTTTACTAGTTTGTATAGTAGGTATACCATATAGTTTGTATATCCAATATTTTGTGTGGTGTCAAAATTAAATAATTTACACGTTGGACTACTTTTCAGTGGGCCCATTTCCCATTAAGCCAGCAGAAAGGAAAAGGAGAGAGCTGTAGCCAGGGGGGGAGAGAAAAATGGCAAAGTTTTCAGATGTTGAAGAGGTATGATTCCATAATTATCTAGTGACTTTTCTATGAGAAGTTTCCTTTATTCTACTAAAAGTTCAATATTACTCAAAAGAAGACTGTTTGGATTCTCGATCAACAAAACTAATCACACAAACATTTGATAATATGATTGTCATTATCTTGAATTTAAACCACACTGATGTAAATATTTATGACAAACTATATATAAAAGGGTATGTGAACATAACCAGTGACTAAAAACTCCTTTTATTTTTACTATGTTTGTAGTACCATACTAAATTGGGTGCATGGGTTTTTCTTGTTATAAATATTTGGCAGGCCCATGTAGAAGGAAACGGTATCAGTGAAAGCAAGGCCTCATGGAGTCATGGCATTCTATTATCACAAACGCCCCTTGAGTAAATGTACCTGCAGAATCCAAGAAGATAAGTTTTTCTTTTTTCAGAGTGTTAGGGTTTCCATCCTATATCTTTGTGAGGTATAGACGATGGTTTTCACTGCTAGTTGTTGATGAAGAGTACTTGCTGAGCAAGGTTAACTTAATTCAGTTTTCGATTGGTGCCAAATGATTGATGTCTTTTTTTAATTGAAGAGAGCTTTTGCTTTCATTTATGTGGAAAGTAAAATTGAATCTTTCTAACACGCGTATTTCAAAAGCACATGTTAGATATCCCCTAAATAGAAATAATAAAAAGTCTCTGCACTTTATTTTATTAGTACCTATATATTAAGTCCTAATTCTTTTTTGTGTATGCACTCTTAACATGTCAACTTAAGACAATAGTTAACACGATCACGCATGCACAAACTTGATGCGCGCTCACATATAGTCATGTCCATAAAACTAGGCTGACACATAATCCATGACGGTTTCGAGTATATATCTTAATAAACACATCATGCACATATAATTTAATTTCTCGACTATCTAAATATATTATAAGCACACAACCTATATATTCCCATTTGCACGAATTATTATAGGTACATGGGATTCTTCTAAAACACTAAAATATATATGACTGCAGATTGCTCCATATTCTCTTTAGTTTGGACTTTGGATCGTCTATGCTTTATTCGGAGTGGGATTCTTTAATATAATTTATTATTTACTAATTCCATTGCCGCCTTCTTCCAAACCTTGGGGCCTTTTGATTGTCTCTATCTGGAAAAGGAAACAAATGCAAATTATAACTCATCTAAATAATTAAACTGTGTATCATTAAGAGACACATACCTTTCTACATGCATTAATTAAGCCCCTTAAATTGTGCAATTGTTGTTTCTTAATATAGAAAGGCATGCATCTCTTAATGGTATCGGTTCAATTTAAGGGGCTTAATTAAGCAGCAAAATAAACTCAAACACTAAAGTAAGAGGCTTACTTATGAATGACCTCGGGGAAATAGTAGTGTAGTATGACTGAAAGAAATCTTTGTTTTCTTTTAGCAGCTCTCTCCATACTGCAAGTAATTAACCATAAAATATCCTTTATGAGGGATGTTTACGTGTGCAGTTAATTTGTGCATGAAGAAGAGAGAGAGAGAGAGAGAGAGAGAGAGAGAGAGAGAGAGAGAGAGAACCTGTAAAAGTGATGAGCGGCCGGATGCTGGCATGCTCCGCGAGGGCCTTTATGCATTGGTCACGGTCCATATGAAGGATCAAGCACCTCTCTATAAGATGTTGAACCTGCATTAATTAATTTCAAATGCCCAAAGACTTTAGGCTTAGCTTTGATATACGAATTCATCTTAAAACATTAACTTAATTAATTTTTACATGAAAACAGAGAATGGAAAACAGTGGTAATATAAAAACAAAAGCGCATATATATATGCAAGTACCATTCTAATGTAGGTGTGGGGGTGGCAATGCAAACAAGGAAATGGGTGGTGGCTATGATTATTCATATTTCTCTCTTGATGATCGACACAAATAGACAAAAAAAAAACAAAGAGAATGAAATAATAGAATAGAATAGAGAAAGGAAAGAAAAGAAAAGAAATGAGAAAAAGTGCAAGGGAGGGAAGAGAGATATTTAAAGTATTATACAACACATAACAAGGAGGAGTAGAAAGAAGAAGTAAGAGAGAGAGAGAGTGATGGTTGGTTGGTTTGTTTATCCAGAGATATCTAAGTGAAGGGCCAAAAGAGCACAAGAAATCCAAATAAGAGATTCACCTCATCTCCAAAAAGATAAGGGAGATTAAATGTTTTTTTCATGCTTAATTGTGTAAAGATTTGAGTTTTTTTATGATGACTGAATTCTTCTTCGTGGCCTAGTCCATAGCCACTTGAACAGTACACGTAAATTATTTTGGGTCCCTCATTCTTCAAGAGCCTTCAATACCCAGTGGTCCACTATTTATTTAGACTTGTCTACTCTACTTTTTTTGTTTTCCCTTATAAAATTGAATTGTAGTTAAAATAAGTGAACTATAATAGCCTTCCAATCATATTAACCTTATCTTGTGTTGCTTTTGGTACAAGGTAATTGAGTCCCGAGCTATATGTTCTCCAATAATGGAGTTAAAATTATGTACTCATTAATCAATCAATCAATCAATCACAGCTTGGTGGAGCAGTCACTTACATCACGTAGTCAACATGCTTCATTATATTATAGTGGGGGCGGCTAATGATTCTCAATGCAAGCGATTTCTTAAGCTAGCTAGTCTTATAATTAAACAAATTAAAGAGGAACACAAAAGAACTATGAAGCAAATTAGGGTCAGTCACGTACTTAATTGGATCGTCTTTTGCAATAAAACCAAAAGACCTGTCACTAGTCGATGTGGAGTTCACTTTAGAAATCTGTCCTCTCCCAATTAACTTTATGTGTGTTGGCTTAAATCTGTAAACACATCACTATATATATATATATATATATGGTACATTTCTCACACGGATAGGGATCTTTAACGACGAATTGTCGTCGCGAATATATTAGAAATCGAAAATGATTTTAGTGACGGAAAACTCTCGTTAAAAGGTCTCAGTCCATACGGAACAGTCCGCATAAGAAATTTTTCGTATATATATATATCCCAATACGTAACCAATTAAGTTGAAATAATTTCAAGACCACAAAAATTTAATCATGCATCTATAAACTTGGAGTGACCCATATCATACCTCAGTCTTGGTAATTCTAGACAAGAATGGTCATAAATCTCATGATGGATACCAAGGAGTATAAATACAATACAAATATCTAGTGCGGATCGTATGCATATGGGGAGCATATATGTTCAAGGATATATAAATGCTTAACCACCATATTAGCACCAAGGCCGCCTTCTCTCATTATCTTCCATTTACTCATCTCTCAAATTCTGATTCACATATTTTTTGAGACATTTAAGCTTAACTGTAGCACTGTTGAAATTAATCTATCAAATCTTAAAGAGATTAGACAAGAGCTGTTTTTTGGGAGGTTGATTAAACAAGAGCTGTTTTTTGAAAGCAAAAGCTTTACACTTCAATTTTATTTTATTTTTCCTGGTTGAAAATGAAGTACGAAGGTACGAGAGAAAATTGCATGGTATATATAATGGGTGCATTTTACTAGAAAACTGAAAAATATTTTGAAAAATCACATATTTATGCCAAGTTGGATCATGAAACGGGTGATTTAGTAAAACGTTTCATTAATTGTTTTTCGATTTTCTAAAAAATTTAACTTTTTGTGCATTGAATGAAAATTTTCTTTTTTATGATTTTTTTTTTTTGAGAAAATCTTTCCAAATGAAACTATATATATATCAGTTTCAGATAAAAACTAGCATTTTTTTCAATTTTAAAATCAAAGGAACCAATGGTGTCAAATTCTCTCAAAGTTATGGCACACGAAAATTCCCTGTTATGGGTTAAAGTTTAGGTTTGAGAGCTTGTGACGAGAACAATCGGGCTAATTTATCTAAGCTCGGTTGGCGTGTGATAAATGAAAAGGACCTGTTATGGGTTAAAGTTTTGAGAAATAAATATAAAATCCCTCCGAACCGAGGCTTTGGAAAAGGAGTAAAGGTGGTTCTCACATTTGGAGGGGTATCCAAGACTCTAAGAATATTCTCTCGGAGGTCGTTAAATGGACGGTGGGAAATGGTACTACCACTTCCTTATGGGAGGACCGGTGGTGTGGTTTGGCAAGTTTTCGTAAAAGAATGGGTACTAATACTCATCTCTCTGAGGATGTTAAGGTTAAGGCTATAATTAATCAAAGAGGGGAGTGGGATGTTCCTAAAATCACTACTTTGGTCCCGACGTCATGTTTGAACGACATCAACAGTACTCCTCTCCCCTTATCAAATTCTAATTTTAGAGATATTGTTGATATACCTTCTTGGGGGCTCAAAGGAAACGGGAAATTTTCCATTGGCTCGTGTTATTTGTATATTCTTAAGGAAAAAAATGTTATTAACATTAATGATCCTAACTGGAGTTGGCTATGGAAGTTAAAACTTCCAGCTAGGATTATTCATTTCCTTTGGTTACTTAAACTTGACAGAATTCTCCACAACCAAATGTGTGTGCGGAGGGGATTTTCTCAAAATTCGTTTTGCAAGTCTTGTGGTATGGTTAAAAGCGCTAACCATATTTTTCGCTCATGCCAACGTGCGATTAAAGTGTGGAATGCGGTTTTGGGTATTGATAACTATGATCCAGGTGATACCAATTTTTATATTTTGATTGATGCTAATCTTACTAGTAATGAGAGTAAGAGAAACATGCCTTGGAGAACTCTTTTCGGTTCGACTATCTGGAATATTTGGAAAATGCGGAATGATTTTCAATTCAATTATAATTTTTTAAATGAATATTCTGTTGCCAGATTTAGTATCAATTTTGCGCAGGTTATCTCGGCAGCATTTTGCGGTCCCGGGATTATTTGTAATAGTAGTGATGAGAGGCTTATTAGTTGGTCTTTCCCTCTTGCAGGCTGCATAAAGATCAATACGGATGGAAGTTGCTCCCCTGAGGATCATAGAGGAGGATTCGGAGGTCTAGTGCGAACGGATCAAGGAAAATGGGTGGAGGGCTTTTGCGGCTACATAGGATATGCGGACGCTCTAAAGGCGGAACTATGGGGAATTAGACATGCCTTGAAGCTTTGCAAAGACAAAAATTGGAGAAATATTACCATTGAGTCGGATTGCTTGGTGGCGGTCAAGCTCGTCAATGATAACGATGATGAGGAAAACCACCCAAACAGAATTTTAATTGATGATTGCAAATATTTGGTGGCTGAAACGGTTTCAAGTTTGGTTCATATTCTTCGAGAAGCTAATAGATGTGCGGACGTTCTTGCTTGCATGGGAAGGGAGCAGACGGAGCTTGAAGTGCGGATGTTAATCCCCCCGAATGAAGTCGTGGAGGAAATGGCATGCGACATGAGAGGAGTCGCTTATGGCAGGGGGACTTAGTTGTTTTGTTTTTTTTGTTCTGTTGTTCTTCTTTCCTCTTTTCACAAAAAAAAAAGAAGAAAATTCCCTGTTAAATTTGTCTCAAAGCACACGTAAAGAGTTTTCCGATACAAGTACATAGTCCCACATTGGTAGAGAACGAAACTTACCTCTTCTTACACATTTATAAGAATGGATTAGGCTCCTCTCCGTGTACCCTTACTGCTAAATGCCCTCTATTTCAAGGATTAAATATATGACATTTTTTATAAAATTTGGTATAAATGATTTTTATTGTGTGTGGTTAAAAGTTAATCGATCCTATTTTATGTGTTTGGTAACCGGCTAGGAATTGTGGATGGAGGTGATGAACAGTTAAGAACAATGAAACAGAGAGAAGATCAAATTTGTTTTGGGATACATTCCTTTGTTGGCTTTAATCCCTAGTTTGGCAATACATCCCTTTTATATATGAGTGGATTCTATTGGCTTGAAAGTTTAAAAGAAAGAAAAAATACAAAATTGGATTAAGGCTTTACTCAGGGAAGAAGGATATAATATGTGGGAGATGGTGCAGAGGGTATTGGGATTCATGCTTTAGATATGGGTTTTCTTTCCTATTTATATGTATATGATAATGTTACACTAGGGTTTAGGAAGAATGAAAATTACTCTAAAGGGTAGAGTCTCTACTCAGAGGTATCAGCTGTCCTTAACCCTGTTCACATTTATATAAGTAGTTATTTTTCAGTTCAACTATCTGTTTTTCATTGGCCTACCAGTCTTGGTCAGCCACCTTTCATTCAGTCCACTCTGGTCGGCAAGATACAATAATTGATTTGTGGTCAGTCATAACGTAAACAAGATTTGATCGACTAGTTAACCCCCCCCCTCTTTAATGAAAACGGGCCCATGGGCTTTGATTTTAGGCTGGCCATAATGCTGAACATCGACGTGGGCCTTGATCAAAAGCCCGTATTCAATTTTTACCTCCCACATTTATAATAAGTAGATCATCTTTACAAAATTTCATTAAAAGATTCAATTTAAAAATGGGCGAGATGATCACTTAAAATTTCAACAAATAATAATTAATATATATATCAAATTTTATTACAATTACTTCTAGTTTAAATTTCTTGTTAAAATTTTTGGAAATGATCAACTTAGTATATAAATCATCTCTTCCAAGTTTCAAGAAAATTTCATCCGTTTAACCTTTAAAATAAAGGACATAGGAAGAAATTAGATAAAAGGGTAATGGAGAAAAGCCAACTTCTACGATTAAGAAGGGTAATAAAGAGAAGCCAACTCCATTTAACCTTTGATTAAAAAATTCTCATTTAAACTATTTGAGGGCACATAAAAATAGTTGTCCAATTACTGATTAGATTAACAAAAGAGCGCCTAACAGAGATGGCGCCTAGTAGACTAGGCTTGCCTAATAAATTCAATGTGCCTAGTAGACTTATGGTACTTACCAATATGTCATAAATATCTTATATTTAGTAATCTAAATGAGTACTTTAGTCAATGAAGAAGCAATAATAACACAACCACACCAATATGGGCATGGCTGCCTACCAAAATATGACGCTTGTAAAATGTTAGAGTAGTGGCCAAATTTTGCCTTTTTATAGTCATTTTACCATTTATTCTAATGGAATATTGTAACCCTAATTCTATATCTATAAATAGAAGAGGGAAAGTTCATTATAAGAGGGAAAAGGCTGAGAGAAATTACTACCTAGAGGAATTGTTTGTAAAGATATAAAGTGGTCACTTGTATTCTTATTTCAATTGCCTTTGAGCTAATAGATCAAACACACACACACACACACACAAATGGATGACGTACTGCCGGAATAGTATAAGCGCTAACGAAAGAACCTATCGTCCCTGAAAATGTCGTCTTTTTCACTATTTCAATATATTACTTAATTGATTTAGCTTAGAACTTACTTTGTGTAGAGACCCAAATTTTTTTGTCACCTACACTATTGATTTTAAATGAATGTCATTTATTATAATCACCATTTATATAATGTCATTTATTATTATCTTCTATTGATTTAATTCCAAATTTAATTATATACTTATTTTTTTATATTTATCTTTAAGAATGGTAGTATTAAAATTGTAATGCCCTGAATTCCGTTACGAGATTTTCACCTCCGGGACTCGGTCAATCACGGATGTCGTGCGCGACAGGAGGTTTAAAATGTAAAATCACAACTTTTAAAACATTTCTTTAAGTAAAGGACTATGTTTTGTTCTCACTTTTGGTTTTTGGTTTCGTTGTATTGTATATAAACATTGGATTTGATGCATAAATTGTATTTATTGTAAACAAGTGTTTTAAGTAAACTTGTATAAATGGTTTTCACATATGTGGAGATTGATTTGAAATGTGGTTAAGTGTGATTGCTTTTGTATGTACATGGTTTTAAATGTGACATGTCGGTTTGTTACTTAAACGAACTTCACATGCTGAAATCTTATTAAAACGGAATTTTATTTGGTTTAAGGGTGTCGATTTCGAACGCTTAGCTTAAGGTTATACCACACTATATACTAGGGCTCAAGGTTATGTAAGACTTTGATACATGGTATAATTCTTAACTCTTTATTGGCTAAGGTTGGTCGGCTTGCAAGCCTCATGTCTAGCCTAAGTCCCTTCCTCACCACCACTTGAGACGGCGTGTGGAGTAGCAATCTCCTGAGCGTATAACTTAACTATCGAATTATAACTAGGTACTTCCTTTAATGATATTTCCTTAATTGAAATTAAGTTTTAAAATAATATAAATTAAACCCACCGTCTCGTATGGCACCGTGATTAACCGGGTCCCGGAGGTCTAAACCTCATAACGGGATTCGAGGCGTCAAAAAAATTCAACATATTTAATTGAAATAATAAAATAATTAATATTTTATCCTTAATTAAAAAGTTGTTTATTAAACTATTAATTTTAAATAGATATCTTTTATTATAACCATTATTTATATAATATCCTTTATTATTATTTTCTATTAATTTAGTGAGATTTTTATTGAAATTACAGATTTTTTCCCTTCTTTATGTATCTTGAAAGTTGAATATACGAAAGCCAATAAGGTGTTTTCCATCGTACATTCGTGCTTATATTCTTATATGTATATGTTTCTTATCCTTTCTTATTTTTTGGGTACATTTTTTCAAAGTCAAAATAATTATTTTCATTGAAAAATAAGAGCACATTTTATAAAAATTTTTTTGTATAGAAAAAGCTAAAAATTAAGAACATTGCACATCACCTTAATTTATTTTTCACAAAATAAGTGAAAATTAGTCGCATATCTAATGTGGTGGAGATAATATCTTGTGAGAAATACAAAAAAAATGAAAACATGATGTACAATAATTTTGATGCTAAATTAGGCTAGAAAATGTAGTGTTAGTTTTTGATATATGATATGAATTGATATCTTCTGAATTTCTAAAATAGATTAACTCTTAGTTTGATGTTGACAATTTGGCATGTCATTCTCCAGAAAAATAAATATAAATATAAAATTAAATATCATATTTTTCTATTTAAATATTTTGATGAAGTGATGACTAGTCAAAAAGATTTTGTGATACAGTTTAATTGGACACCTTGTCAGGCCCAGATAGGTTGGATTACATATTGAAGATTAGGCTTTGGAATTTGTCCAAGCCCAAAGGCTTGAATGTCCTTAACTCTCTCCACAATTGGAGGTCACCTAAAGGCTTATGAAATTGTTTTAGCCTTAAATTGTTTAATGCAAAATTAATATTTAAATTATTGTTTTCCCTTAACCAAAAATCTACAAAATTCTAATACTAAAGATAATCTAATATATTGTCTCTATGGTAGAGATAATAACCCGGGGAACTTAACATAAAAAGACTTAGAAAAGGAATAAATAAAACTTAAGGAATGCAAGTATGAATATATTATGCCCATAGAATGCAAGAATTTAATTATGATAGCATAAAAAAAAAAGCAAATCTTAAAGCTTTGTTGATTAATAATGTCACAACGTAGAATTGTAGATTTTGATGAAGTTTTGAGAAAGAACTATGTGACAATGCGTTTAGTTTAGTGTTTTTTTTAATCAAACTAGGTCTAACTCGTTTTATTTATTTGTGTCGAAAACGAAGTTCATTTAGTCATAATGTGAAAAAAAGAAAACAAATATTTAAATGTTTTGAATATTAAAGGGGAGCTTTCTTTAAATTGTTTATCATGATGTGTTAGTTTCTATGGTGGGATAGGAACCAATGGAAGTTTGAATTTATTCATTTAGATGCTTCACTTGTAGCTACCAAAATTGTCGCCTTCCTCTCTAGCATTGAAGAATTGCAAACTTGATTGAATGTTAAACAAAGAAATCAAGTTGTTAGGTGGTGCAACCCAAGGTATCCATGGCGTTGAATCAATGTGGACGTTGCTGCTCTGAATGATGTTGCAAGTCGACGTATTAGAATGGTGGGTCGAGGCAATGATAGCTCTATTATTTTAGCTATGGCTAGAAGATTTGATGGGCGGTTTCTCGTTAAAATTGCATAGGCATTAGCTATTCTTTGTGCAATTAGAGAAGTGTCTTCGCGAGGTCTCTCTTCGATGGAGTTCGAAAGTGATGCTCAAAGGGTGGTTAATTTAATTAATTCGGAGGAAATTTTATTAAATGAGTTAAATTCTATTGTTGAGTCTATTAGACTTGAGAGTAAGGGAAGGAATTTTGTGTTCCTTTTTTCTCCTAGTTCTAGAAATTCAGTAACCCATGAAATAGCTAAGTTTCTTCTTTCCATTGCAAATTTGGAAATCTGGGTTTCCTTATTTTCAGAATGGTTGATCTCATTAGCAGAAAATGATTTGTCGTGATTTTCTTTTCTTCTAAAAAAATGTACAATAAATAAAAATTATGCGACTAAAATTTAAAATAATTTTTAAATAATTGAAAATGTTTTTGGCTTGGGTTACATAATAAATGAAAGTGACAATTCTCCTTTAAGAGGATAGCCGCTATTTGTACATCATTTTTTAGTTAATTTTACTCCACTTTTTATTTGACCGATAACAAGTAAGTAAGTCCATATTATTCGCCTGATGACAAGCGAGTAAATGACTTACACTCATTTATCATCAGGCGAATAAAAGTATAATATAATTAAATATTTTTTAGAGTGCAAATAGTGGATGCATTTAAAAGTGGGACTTACCAGTAATTTAACAAAACTAGTTTTTGTGTACGTGCATTGCATGTAATTCTAATGTTTGACAAATCTAATATTGAGTATGTATTAGGAATTTGATAATTAGTATAAAGAGTAAAATGAAAATTATGTCCAAAATGAAAGCTTCATAGATATATAACAAATAAACAAAAAACATAGTACCAAATATAAAATTTAATTAATAATTATAAGAAAATTATATACTCGATACTATAGAAAGATGTTGTGAATACATAATAAAATTTTGTCGCCGATATGTTTTTAGTACGTGGGTCGTAAAGCAGATTCTTAATTAGTATTTCAGCCAAATAAGTAAACTTTAAAACTGTGTGTAAAATCAAGAGACATATTTGTTCATACAATAATGGAAAAACAATACTTAGAAGTACTTCTATATATACGAAGCTTTTGAAAATGTGACTTGTACTACTCTTTTAGATATTGTTGTTACTATATAATATTTACTTATCCTACTTATGTTTACTAAGCTAGGTAATACATATATAATCACATTCAGAAAATGTTCATAATTTTTGTTAGTTTTTTATGGCCAATTTCTTTCGTTAAACTTCTGAGCGTATGTGACTTTTATACAATAAATTATACTTAAAGCAATTCTCATTTAAGTAGAAGGATATAAACAAAAGGAATTTATATAAAATTAAAGTTTCATAATTAAATACGATAGATATATATTCGTAAAATATAAAATCGAAACCTAATTAGTACAATACTAATTAATAAGGTTTGTTTTTACTAAAAGCTTAGCATTGTATTAAGCCCGGATACTTCAAAAATTCTAGATATTGTTCAATATTTTTTTACGGTGAAGTTAAAATTTAATAAGTTATTTTTAATAACTTACTTTCAAAAATAATTTATCTTATAAAATTAAATATTATAGATAAATTAAAAACTTAACTTTCATTTAAGGTGTTTAATTTATGAAGAACTTTCAATTCCAAAATTAATAAAAATTGTTTTGCAAATTTGATCATAAAATATCAAAGAAGAGTAATTAATAATTATTTACCCCAACAATTTGCTAATTAAACAAAAAAATTTCTAGCTTTTAGACAAAGATATGTAAAATATGTTTCTTGTAAAAATACATGTATATAGTGCAAGTTTGTAAATCACAATTCTAAATGTACTAGTAGAGCTAGATGTTAAATCAAATATTTGTTTGATTCCACTCTGTAAATCCAAGTCTAATATAGACTCTTACGATTTTGAGTCTACTATGAACTCGTATAATTACTTAAGGAGTTAAAAGGGGCGTATTCAATTTTTTTTTAAACATTAAACATAATTATTCTTGTTTACTTATTTTACTTAAAAAAAGTAGAATTTAAATTTATTTAGAATAGTAATATAAAAATATATGGAGTTATATTGTTTTGTTTAATTTAAATCTTAAAATTTTGTATTTAAAATTATAAAAGTCCTATACAAAACATCTAATTCAACACAAACTCTATCTTGTTTAATTAATTTAACCAAATAAAATAGAGTTTAGATTTATTTATAATATTAATACTAATATAAAAATATATGGACTTACAATGCTTTTTCAATATAAATAAAAAAAATATTCAAAAGGCATATTTGTCTTTACAAAAAAAAATCACTTAAATTATTCGTACTTTAATATAAAAATATATAGAGTTATACTGTCTTTTCAATTTAAATCTTTAAATCTTGAAGGGGCATGTTTGTCTCTATAAAAATTTTTTTTTTTAAATTATTCATATTTTTAAATTTATTTATAATTTATAATACTAATACTAATATTAAAACAAATATATACGGAATTATTGTATATTTTCAATGTAATTCTTAAAATCCTCGGGACATATTTATTTCTTAAAAATGGAAAAAACACTTAAATAATAATATAATATAGATTTAAATATAATAAGATTTCACCTAAAATGCAATTCCGTGTCTTATTTATTTAACCCTTCCAGAATTTCCTTTCTCAGAAAGGATTTGCTTCCCCTAATTCTCTCTCTCGTGCGTTTTTTGCCGGCAACCCCACCGTCACCGCCGCCGCCGCCGCCGCCGCATTCACCAACAACCGTTCCTGGAGGACAACTTTGTTGCCACTACCGGTGCTTGAGAGGTATATCACCCTTTTAAGTTATTATTGAATCTCTAGTTTCCCCCCATTTATATCCTTGTTTCTTTTCCTCTGATATTTACGTATATATCTGGTTGCTTTCTCTAGGGTTAAATATTACCCACAAACATTCATTCGCCTTGAACGATTGAAGAAGCTCCAACATAGCAGCACAATTATTCAGTTTAGCCACGTTTCTGTAATGTTTTTTTGTTCAATTCATATGTAGTTCTATTCTGTTCTTTTCGTTAAATTTTTTGTTTATTGCCACTTCTATGCCCTCTTTTGTATCTGTGCAAGTATATTATTGCTTTTAGTTCCTCTCTTACAAGATTTTGAAATGTATATAGATAGATCCAGCCATTAAGCTTTATATTTGTTTTCCTTTCCCCTTTAGAATTTTTAAGTCTTGGTTGTTGAATCTTTGTTAGCAGTATACGTAAATAGTTTCTATCATGTGTAGCAATTGCTTTGTGGAAAAGAAGAAGTGGTTGAGTGATGAAAGGGAAATAGCTTACTGGTCTACCTTGATTGAATGAAAATCTGTTAACTGATTCACCGAATGCAACATCATCGGTTGTCAACAACCTTGTCCGATTTCCACCTGAAGTAGTACTCATACACGTCCTTTCTCTCCTCCTTTCCTTCAACTCACTACAAGGTTTCCATAACATGACAAGCACATATATGTAATACGTGCTTCTATATATAATACTTAAAACAGTTGGATTTGTGCTGCTCGAATTGGCTCTCGCAAACCTGTTACAAGTTTGGTTGATTTTTTACCCAAGAATTATAATCCTTATATCTGTCAAATTTCGAACTCCCACAGTTTCACTCAAACATTATAACTGTTGGAAGGTTTGGGTTATATTTGGTCAGTCTGTGTTTGACTGTTGGCTTAAACTTAATTTGCAATGTATTCATTACTTACCGTGTTTCGTGTCTAACGTTAATTTGGGCATGATTTTTATTGTTTACTTTTTTTTGTGCAATCACTATGGACTGTGCTGATGTTTTTTTCTTTTGTTCTCCTTCTTCTCCAATATCCAATGGATGGTATAGTAGATGAGTCTCGCGACTGATTCTCCGGTACCTTCATCAAGCAGCGATGATTTTGCAGCATTTCTGGATACAGAGCTAGATTCAACATCGGATACATCACCTGAGGCTCAAGATGACGATGACGACAACTATGACTCTGATGTGGATAGGTATTAATTGTTCAGTCTAAAAATGAGCTTATGTAGGACTCGCCTAAACTTTGAAAGTAGAATATGTTCTATCCAAGATCCGCTATTTGTAAAAGTAAGAAAAGTATCATTTGGTTCCATATATCGTGCTCTTAACACAGTTTGAAGGTTTAATGCACACACCTATTTTAGATTATTCCTTGTTAGCTGCATCTAATATCTATGTTTGAAGTGTTTATATATGTAGATTAATATGTAACAAACAATATATATCCCTTGTTGAATGTATCTTATTCCAGAATAACATGTGCCTGAAACACCACTCAGATATATGCCTTTTGTGATCACTCGTGCTTAAGTTTGAACTAATTTAAGGTGAAAAACCAGTTTTTCCTGATTCACCATTGAGTTGTAGCTCACATGGTATCACTACACACCTTTAACAAGAGTGTGCATGGTTCAAACCCTGCTAGGTGCAGTTTCCAATCGCTTCCTGGGACAGTTGATAGGGGAGGGCTACCCCCAGTTGTGTAGCTCAACTACATTTCTTAATAAAATTCCACTCTAGCCCTTGACTAGCATTTAGACCAAAAAAAAGAAGAAGTTACTAGGATGTTTTGGAGGGTAAACCAAAATGAGTGAATCGATCTCAAGCATGGTCTTAATTGAAATGATGTGAACCACTCTTGTGCTCTGTAGGATAATACATTTTGAAATAACCTACCATCCCTACTATACTTCTCACTTGGGGGCAGTGTATGTTGAGTAACTCTTCTCTTTCAAGTATTTTATCTATTATTTGTCTTTATCCGCTGTGCTGATTGGGGTTGCATATAGGATTGAAAATATTGCAAGTTTTTATAGGTTACTCATACTCTGAAGTTGAATTCGGATTACATCTTCTATATTTGTTTGGTTTCTGCTTTATTTCTGGATTGGTACTCTTATGAAAATATAATTTGTTGCGTTGCAGGATTAAAAGGCGTAAGGTGGAGGTGGTGGAAAGTATAGTAGATTCTCGGAGTTCAAACATACATGAAGAACCAGAAAAAGCTTTGGGTAAGATTTTCTCTTCAGTTGTTATTTTATTACTTATGTTGTGGTGTCACTACATACTTGCATAGTCTCTTCGTGTTTGATGCTTTTCTGGTTCACAAAGACAAGAATACGTCTATTAGAAAATCTTGAGTTGAATTCTGGCTCTAGATTGCTTGGAGACACTTTCATTTATGCGCTACATTCTTATTGTTTTACGTGTACATTAATTGTAAAAATGCACATGTCACTGTCCAGATGCATCTTTTGCTATTTAAATAACACCACTCTGTCTTCCATAACTTGTTCTTCACCAAAGCAAGAAATGGTTTAGTATTTTATCCATCCACTATTTGTCATTTGTACTCATCTTATTGTTTAGAATTCACTATTTGAATTCTGTCATTTGTTGCGGAAGTGGTAAAGAGCTGCATATGTATTGATAATTAGACATTGTTTGTTTCATTTTCATGAACAACTTAAGTATTTTCTGGGAACTGTGTCTTCTAATATGTTATTACGTGCAGATGCATCTCTGAAGAATGATATGTGTACCCATCCTGGTATTATAGGAGGATTATGTATACTATGTGGGCAAAAGGTGGATGATCAATCTGGCGTTGCATTTGGTTATATACATAAGGTTACCCTCTTGTATTTTACTAATTTTGTTAGCAACATTGTGATATTTTTCTTTCTCCAATTGGAGGGACTAGTTGGATTCTTGTACCTGATATAAGTTGAGACTAATTATATTTGCAGGATTTGAGGCTTGGAAGTGGCGAAATTGCTCGGTTACGTGACAAAGACTTGAAGCATTTGTTGCACCATAAAAAACTTTATTTGGTTCTTGATCTAGATCACACTCTGCTTAAT
The DNA here is from genome assembly GCA_021464415.1 of Lonicera japonica. Taxonomy (NCBI): domain Eukaryota; kingdom Viridiplantae; phylum Streptophyta; class Magnoliopsida; order Dipsacales; family Caprifoliaceae; genus Lonicera; species Lonicera japonica. Next base: position 61,118,935 of record CM038468.1, on the reverse strand, counting down.
TCAACTAGGTACATGGATATCACACCGGAAGAAGAGTATCTAAGGAGCCAAACAGATCCTCTGCAAGGTATTATATGTTTACGTGTCTCATTCCTTTTCTTCCTTGTGTTAGTAAAAGGACTTGAGAACTACAGCCATGAGTCAAAGTGTTAAAAAAACGATGCCTTGTACTATAGAGTATAGACAATTCATCACTATCTAATGCTTTTTCTTTCTGTTCATTTTCTTTGGCCAACACTTATAATTGATAATTTTTAAGCTGTTCCTTTTATGTCATTATAAATTATGCGAGGGACAGATGCGCTAAAGGGAAGCCTATTCAGATTGGATGGCATGCACATGATGACCAAGTTGAGGCCCTTTGTCCAGACCTTTCTGAAAGAAGCAAGTAGCTTGTTTGAGATGTACATATATACAATGGGTGAACGTGCCTATGCAATGGAAATGGCTAAGATCCTTGACCCTGAGAATGTTTACTTCAATTCTAAAGTGATTGCACAAGGCGATTGCACCCAAAGACATCAAAAGGGTCTTGATGTTGTGTTGGGCCAAGAAAGTGCTGTTCTCATTCTTGATGATACAGAACCAGTAATCAAACCTGCTTCTTGATGATATCTCATGTTGCTGTTTCAGTAAAATGTCATTTGACCATTGTATTTTCAACTTCGAGATCTTGGCAGGAATTGGATAATTCCTGGTTATTGAGAGGGGAATAATTGTAGAATTGAAAAGGAAGAATTAGAAATTTATAAGGGAGAATTTAGAATTTAGATATAGAAATTTAGAGAGAGAAGAAGAAGAAGAACTGCTGATGATTTTATAGGATATACACATGGATGTATGCAAACATTTCTCATCAAACACACACTCACCATTCCTAATCTACCCTCACTTCTCACCACAATTACATTCATGACACAATTGAGAATTCTACCCCTTCAAAAATCCTTGAAGGATAAGTTCTAACTCACCACTCCTCCTGGAGAAAAAAAATTCTGATAACTTGTTGAGCTGCCACAACACACCATTCCATTTGGCAATTCGAGTTGATCCCGACACTCTTCATTTAAAATTGGAGAAAACTTCAGTTGACATCAACATCAAGCCTTTCTTCAACTTGAAAATTAAACAATTTGTGATTTTCATGACCAAGGCATGAAGCTATTACCTACTTGATCCATCCATTAACATCATCACCATTAAATTTAGGCAGCTATTAGGGATTTGGTGACCATTGCTACTTCGTCCTTGAATAAATTTCAACCACTGTCCCTCAAGTTTCACATCTTCAACATTTGTATCAACTTCAGATCACCGGTATACTGAAATTCCACCAGATCCCGAGTTTTCCCCAAATTGTTGCTTCATCCCAGTTTGTTCCTTATTGTGCCGTCTCGATAGACGATTTTAGCTTTTTTCATCGAGTCCTACACCGCCTTGTTACACATTTGTATTTGACTAACTTTGGTTCTTTTCAACAGGTTGGTTATACCAATTGATTGGATAATTCATCCACTTGTTATTGAGAGGGGAATAATTGGAATAGAATTGAAAAGGAAGAATTAGAAATTTATAAGGGAGAATTTAGAATTTAGATATAGAAATTTAGAGAGAGAAGAAGAAGAAGAACTTCTAGAGAGAGATAGAATTTTTCATATATATTTTTGCATGCTTTACTTCCATTTGGGATGACTACATGGATGACTTGCAGACCAATTGACCTATTCATGATGTTTGCTGCTGTCCATGATTTTAGGTACACAAGGAGAATAAAATGGAGAGATTCTTATATATATGTATGCTTGTGTATAATGATTGGCAATAGTACAATATGAGGCTTGGGCAATTGATCAAACTGAAGAATTTAATATATATGCATGATCATTTTGGCAGATGCTGAGAAGTGTTCGAAAGGAAATTTTGAGTGGATGTAAAATTGTTTTCAGCCGAGTTTTTCCGACTAAATTCCAGGCTGAAAATCACCACCTGTGGAAGATGGCAGAGCAACTGGGAGCTACATGCTCCACTGAAATTGACCCAATGGTAACGCATGTAATCTCAACAGACGCTGGGACAGAGAAGTCCCGTTGGGCACTGAAGGAGAGAAAGTTTCTTGTTCACCCGCGTTGGATTGAAGCTACCAACTATCTATGGCAAAAACAACCGGAAGAAAATTTTCCCGTCACCCAAACAAAGAACCCATGATCATCCACACTCAAACAAGCGACCCAACCAACCAAAATTCCGGGGCCGTGAGACACACACAACCTTGACCCCTTTTCCAAATCAAGAATGATTGATCTTCTTGTTGATTTGGTAAAAGTTGAAGTTGATAGGTTAGAGAACTAACAATAGCAGCAATAGACTCTGAGTTAGTGAAAATGGATTTCTTATTACCGCATTTATTTTGGTTAGCTACATGCATTTAAAGATGTAAAAACCAATTTGCATATTCAAATCCTGAATTTTGCCTTTTCCATTTACTGACCATAGATTTTGAAGTGGTATCGGAGAATTAGAAAGTTTGCCAATCAATTTAGTTTAGTTTTTCGCATCCATAATAGTTGCGGATGTTTACATATGGTCTGAGTTTTGGATACGCAAATTGGACCTGTTTTTCTCTTTAAAGTTAACTAGTTTTTGTGTACGTGTGTTGCACGTGACCCGTTAATAAATATATATGATTAAGAGTTGAGTAGTTAGTATGAAATAAATATAATAACAAATAAACAAAAAATAGGATCAAGTATAAAATTCATTTGACTTTTTTTTACTGACCTAAAAGTCTTGTAATTTTAATATGAACTATAAAATAGCTTCCTTTTTAGGAAGTTTGTTATGAAATTATATAGAAGTTTTATATAGAACACATAATTTAACACAAATTCTAGCTTGTTTAATTATTTTAACCAAATAAAGTGTTCAAATTTATCTGTAACACTAATACTATATTTTATAAAGTGTTTAAATTTATATGTAAAACTAATACTAATATAAAAATATATGAAGTTATAAACTTATAGTATTATACTATTTTATTTAATGTAAATCTAGTTTAAAATTTTTGTTTAATTATTTTAGTAAAATATAGTAGAATTTGAATTTATTTAGAAAACTAATACTAATATAAAAATATATGTAATTATACTGTTTTATTTAATATAAATCTTAAAATCTTTTGTATAAAATCAAGAGACATATTTATTTTCACATAAATAAAAAAAACTTAAATTATTCATACTTATATATAAATATAGATATAGATATATACTCCTGAGTCCTTGCAAATATTAAAGGAGATTATTGGAAATATAATATGCTATGAAAACATAAGGAAATAAAAGACAACAAAAAGCGTACGTAAAAAAAAGGTGTCACATCATAATTAGAAATACTGAAATTTTATGTTATACATTTTTTTCTATACCACATGCAGTCAAAATGTTATGTTAGCACTCCCATACAATCATTCTGCTTTACTAGCAAACTTCCAGATTGATCAACTTCTATAATTTATAAGCGTCGTAATTTGCTTCTCACTCCACCTCTCAAAAACCTTTTAACTCAACCCAAGTACTTTTATTTCGTTTATGTGTTTTCTAATTTACAAATTGGATCATTTACAATTACTTTAACGAATAAATTCTCTAATTTTTGTGTTTGGTTAAAAAATCGAGTTAGTGTATGAAATTCCTCACATATGAAACAAGAAAACTTAACGACAAGTAACTTATAACTATCATACAAATTCATGTGGAAACAAATATCACCACACAAATTTTTGTTAAAATGAAAAAAATTCACAATTTATCAATTTACAAAATATATATTGATCACTTTCAACTAAAATTAATTGGATTTCAAAATTAGAATGATAAATATATTGATCTAAAACTTAAATTGTTAACATTTTTAGTTTTGGAAATAACAATCAAATGGTAAATAAATAGATTATTTACAATTTTTGAAACGTCTTGTTCCACAAAATTAACAATTTTTATCCATTAACCATATAAATTTATTTTTGCTTGTAACTTTCGAGCTAAACATAATAATTTATGTGTAGAATCAATTCAGTAAACATATTCAACCTTTGTATAATTTTTATTTATAATTAAATGTTAGTTTAAACACATTCATGCTTGTGGGGTGAATTGAAAGTTTCTTTGAAAAATTAGTTGATAAGCAAGATTGTATGAACGCCCATTTTATAAATATACTACTATACTCATACTCTTTACATCATATGACAAACTGGATAACAATCTCAGATTATTATAATACGAACACTGGAATAGTTGATATTAACGTGAAGGAATTCGAATCAATCTTCCACTGTCACTAATTTGTCAGATTCGTCTTCTATTGTCCACCCGTGTTCTCTTGGAAGGCCCAGATTGCAGATGCTCTCCACTTGATTGTATCTATATTACCAGAAGCAAAAAAGATTGCATTGCAACATAAGAGTCCATCTAATCTTTCGCAAGTAAAGCACAACCTAAATGGTTACTCACCTTATTAAGCTTCTCCCTGACCAACTTCACTGTATGATTCATCGATTGTGATGGGAAATAGTCCTAATATCAAATACAAAAAGAAGAACAACACAAATATGTACTTTAACCAACTTAGGCATGATAAGGTACACTTGCCAAAATTTACGCAACAAAAAATTTGGAAAATACTGATGAAATATATCCAAAAACCATCATTCCTATTGAAATTCTCTGTAACACGAGAGATTCAGTGTGTATAAGTAATCAGATACAAAGTAAAGGAAATATTGAAGTTTGGGAGACAATTTTATAAGCTAGTAGAAACCTTGTTAGAAGAAACCATTGTGATGGAAGAAGAGTCTTGATTCTGAGAAATATGCTGGGGCTCTCCCGGCTCCCTATAAGAAGGAAAAACATCCCAGCTTAGATAATACAGTAAAATAAATTACAAAATCTCTATTGGGAGAACAAGTTGCAAAATTGAACTTAATCACCTACCTTTTATTAAAATTTAAAGCTTGGGATATAAAATTGGTCTGTGAACGAGTCCCCTCCAATAAAGACTCACCACAGAAAGAACCTGGGCTATGAATGGCAGACCCTTTCGTTCTTGCAGCTGGAATCAGAGAGGTTTAACAAACGGATATAAATAACCTGTAGCAGTTCATTTCATATACAAAGGCAAATCTCAATTTTCTGACCAGATATCTAAGGGATGAAACTTACAGTTCAAACGAACTAGAACTTCCCTTCTCCTCCCTTCTAACTTCTCTTTTGTGTCAGATATGCTCTCAAATTGAGGTGCATATGAGACCTTCAACTGATTCCCAAGGAAAACAAATTCATCCAATTTCCTTTTCGCAAACCTATGATACCAGAAAGAGTTGATGATTAAGAAGCCACATTCATTAGTTAGTACATTTAACATAAATAAGGCCAAACATATACAAAAAAAAAAAAAAAAATGATGTATAATAATGAATTATAAAAGAACTATAGTTACCTAGCATTGTTCACCTGACAAAACTTGATCCAGTATACATCGGTAAATGACTCACAGTCTTCAGCATCCATTGGTTTACATCTAAAAAAATGCTAATAAAAATCAATCACTAAAATGAAAGTCTTGTAAAATAATAGTATAGCAACAATACTTTTTAAAACATCAGAATTGTAATAAACTAGACAGGATTTAACCCGTCACCATTAAGAAAATAGATTCAGCAACAGTCAGCAATGCAAGCACACAAAAGTAACCAATTTTTTTGTGAACAAAAATGGGAAAAATCTTATTAAATGAAATTGGAATAGCACATTATGTCAAAAAACACAATTTGATTGTTTAGCAAATCAAAGACATCAACGAAATCTATGCGTACACTATATGAGTATAATATATATATATATATAGAGAGAGATATTACTCTTCAATATCTCCATAGGATCCGAACACTTTTAACAACTCATCTCCGCATCCCAATGCTGGAACGTTCCTCACAATCAGATATCTGTTACAAACAGAAGATTACAAACTACTTAACTTACGAAATTGAACTGTTTAGCATTCACTTAAGAGTGGAGAACATACATACATAAAAATGGCATTTTCAGATATCCTAAAATTATATGCAGTGTGAATTGGAGTTGTTGGTAACAAGATTTGAAATTAAAGATATTAACCAAGAGACTAAAATTGCAGTATCACAGATAAAGATATACAGATAGGGAGATACTTCGATTCATCGCATACAGTATATATGCGAACTGCAGGAGGCTCGTCTCTATTTTGAGGCATACCAACGCTTCAATATAACAGGTACAACACTGAACGGCGGGGCTGACCGTAAGTTGCAATTCCTGCAATTCATTCATGCCAACCCAATTACTAACAATATCTCAGGTATGTTACAAATTTGGGCCAAGTGGGTACAAGGATATAGTTAACAGAATAACTGAAATACGCAAGTTATACGCCAATGTGTTTGACTTGCTAAATGTAATCGACTCAACTACCACCGTCGGCAAATTAAATGAAGACCAAAAAAAAAGGTTTACGAAGCAGTATCAGCAAAGAAAAAGAAACGTTGTGAGTTCAATGTGGGAGAATTAGAAAAAGAAAAGCAAAAGTAAAACAGATGCTTCAGATTGCTGCATAAATTGAATTCAACAGTATTGATTGTGGATTTGTAATAAGAAATAAGGGACAACAAAGTTAGATAGAAGAAGTATCACTATTAACCCAACAATTTCCAAATGGGGCACAGAAGAAGAAAGTAGGTTTGGAAATATTGGGAGCAATCAAGTAAAAATGTTTATATATGATGTAAGGCAAAGCACAAACAAAAAAAAAAGTACAAAAAAGTGATAATATAAACCTGACTACGAATGAGGTGCAAAGATCTTCCTAGGGTTCAGCAATTGGCGTATACGGTGCAACGTTGATGAGCGATGGCGGAGGAGGAGGGGGTTGGCGCTAATAAAACCCACCGTCCGTCGATTCCTCAAATTAATATATTTTTTCTTAGTGACATCTCAAATTTACTAACTCAATTTTCATTTTAAAAAATCAAAACATGAAGCCCCCACATACTAGCAACATCAAGACCTACGGTTTGTTTGGATCGAGGGAATGGGAAGGAAAGAAAAGAAAAAGAGGGATTGCATTTTACTCATTTGGATAGAATTTATAAGAGAGAGTGGAGAGGAAACGGAGGGATTGAAAGGGATACCCTGTTCCTTAATTTTGTTTCCTTCTAATACTCGGAGGATTGGGAGGGAAAGAAAAAAAATTTAATGACTTTTTCATGTTATTCCAAATTTAACCCTAATTTATTAATAATATATTAAATCACATTCTTTTCCTTTCTTTTCTTCTTTCTATCCAAACAAGATTCATTTTCATTCCATTCTTTTCCATCTTTAGCTATCCAAACAATAATAAAATTAAACTCATTCCTTTTCATTCTATTCCATTCCTTCCCCTCCTAATTAACTATTTCATTTCCATCCATCCCCTTCGATCCAAACGGACTGCTAATCATATGGTAAAAATGTGTTGGACTTTTAAATTATTTATTTTATTTTTCAAAAGAAAACCGTTTAATTACTAGATTACTTAAGAATTTTATTTTATATTTTATTTAAATTAAATATATTTAAAGAATACACACATTATGTGTATATATAATTTAGTATTATATTATATATATATTAGAAAAGCAACTTATATGCCTACCTTTTTTATGGTTGTGCATATAATAAAGAAGTTCCAAGTTGAATTTGAATGAAAAAAAAATGAGAAAATTATACTAACAGTTTCACACCAAAATAAAAAATTATACTAACAGCTCCAACCTATGATTAATATTTCAATTTAATCTTTGAAATAAATAATTTTTGGGAATTAAACCCTCAAACTATAATAATTGTGCAGCAGACCACGTTAACCCCGTTTTTACCCTTGAAAAAGAAAAAAAAACATTATTCTTCCATTCTTTCTTCTACAAGTGATAACTTATAATTTTCCGATGAAGTCGATGGTGGCACTAAATTTTCCGGCAACATTCGCCGACAAATCCAATTTGGTGGAAACTTAATTAGCTCAATGGATTAAAAAAAACCCTAGATTGATTCAAGAAACTTTCGTTGAGCTGCATACCCACAAACACTTAGGTCGTGTTTAGTAAAAAAAACTGAAAACTGAAAAAGCTGTTTTTTTAGTCCTAAAAATTGTATCTGAAAAAATGTTGTTTGTTTGAATATAACAAATTTGAAAACTATTGTTTTTTAGTATGACAATTTTGCTCTTATTATTTTATTTTGATCACTTTTCTCCAACTCATACTCTTTCTCCCTCTCAAAACTACCTACCCTTCTTCCTCAACAAAATTTGATAAGAGCCAAGGTGGATTGGAAGACTAGTGGAAGAGGCGTACAATTCTTCAAATTAAAGGTTGTTTCCCTTTGAAAATGGAGCATTTGTTTGGCTGTGTAATTTTGTTAAAAGAAAGAGAGTAAAATGGAAATTTTCCATGTAGAACTTTTTAAAACTTGAAAACTTGCTCATTCATACTTCCTGGGGATACTTGTTTACTTACAAAGCTGATAATTTTTTAGCACCCATAAGGTGATACAAGGGACATTCTGTGTACCTTACTGCATTGTCATAGGAAATGACAACATTGCTGACAACCCGGTTTGGTTAAAATGCTACTGGTGGTTGGTGCTCGCAGCCGCAGTTGGTGTATCATAAACAAGTCCTAACCGGAAAAAAAGCTTAGAAAGTGAAACATATCCAATTCCCTCTTCGACTTTTGTTTGACTAGAGTTTACTTTACAGGCATTTCATAATCACATTCCGAATCATCAGATTCTTTGGATAGCTTGTTTGATGATGATGGGGAGAAATTGACGGTTGTTTTCCTTCGGAAATGGAGTATTTGTTTGGCTGTGTAATTTTGTTAAAAGAAAAAGGGTAAAATGGACATTTTACACTTTTTAAAATTAAGTTTCAGATTTAAGTGGCAAAGTTGACACTTAAAATTTTAGATGAAAATTTTAAATTTTAAGTGGTAAAAATTGGTTCCAACAAAAAATCACTTCTATAACTACAAAAGGAAGACTTCTAGATCTCGCATCTATTTAAATTGCGGGAATTGATCACTTAATTTTTTAGGTTACTAAACAACTTATCAAATCACTTAAATCTGAAAATTTCAAATTTTCAGATTTAAGTGACAAGTGAACATCCCCTTAGTATAAGGTCCACTGATTTGATACAACTCCATAGGAAAAAGAACAATCTAAAAATTTAGGTTTTTCTCTTTGATTAGGAGATTTGGTAGCAGAATTCTCTTATGATGGATGTGAGTAATGTTCAATTTAATGGAGTAGCTATATCAGAAATGGTGCTTGGGACCTTCCTAGTAGGCCTATATATTTCAAGAGTTGTAGTTGACTATTCATAATTTACCTGGTATCAGTTTTAATGCTGAAGATCATTTGGTGTGGACTCTTGAGAATTGCCTTGTTGAGAGTAAAGGAAATAACTTCAGCTACAAAAGCCTATTTTTATTTGGCATCAAAGAAGTAGCTTATGTAAATTGATAGATAGAATAGGTGAGAATGTTAGAGATGCTACATGGCAGTGGAAATCTAAGATGAAATATAATAATTGGTTAGTCTGCAAGGAATGCCGGCTGAATGATCATATTATTCTTGTATAGGTAGCTTCCGGTTTGTTTTGTTGGTATTCTGGCCTTGTTCTGCATTTTTTTTAAAAAGAAACACTAATCAAGGAGTGAAGCATGAATTTTATTAAGAAATCGTAATGAGCTACACAAATGTGATAGCCTTCCCCAATCAATCCATCCTTGGATTTGAAATTGTCCCTAACAAAGTTTGAGCCTGCAACACCGTTGCTCTCGAGCTCTTCTCCAAAGACTTGCTTTCGCTTTGATTCCATCACCATCCTGCCATCCTCAAGTTCTTCTTTGAATACTTGATTTCGCTCTTGATTCATCATACCCGCATCAATATCTCCTAAGAGATTAATCAACTGCTTTGTTAGATTGCCGCTGACTGGGTTCGTATCCTGCCCGCTCATGTGTCCAAATGTCTTGTTCTGTATTAGTATGTGGTTTTTATAAAATTTCAAGCTTTACCAAAAAAAAATAGAAGAAGAGCTTAGATTCTCTGTTTGTGAGTTAGAAAGTTGAATTACAGAAAGAACATAAAACTCTGCTCTTGGCATAATGACGTGCATATGTTATTCTTGCATAAAATATTTTTGGATGGATGACAAAATTTGCCCCTGCGATTAAAACTGAATCCAAAGTCCGATTGCATAATGTTTGTTAGTTAGAAAAGTTATGAGAGGAGAGAAAGATTTGACAGTTGGCTTTTTCTTTTCTTTTTTAGATCTAACAATTGTAAGCAAAAGGCAAAAATCCAGAAGACACTTTTTGGGTACTGAATGTCAGTGGACTGGATAACTGGTTGAAGAGTAAAGCAAAGGTCTCCAAAATGATTATTCTTACACTTGAAGTGTAGGCATGTAGAAAATATAGCACCTTCATCTAATTTCAAGCCAAGCCATATACGTAACCCCACAAACCACTTACTAATATACACATATAAATTAATACCCAATGTCTTTCACTTGATTTATCAAACAATCTAGCAAATTAACCTACCAATACCCATAGATCATGGACAATATCTTATTTGTTTCCATTTTTTGTCTGTTGATAGTAGCTCATGGAACTTCAGGAAGCAATTTATCTGACGATTTTGCTATTCTTGCAATGCTTGATGATCTGGACATAGAAGAAGGAGAAGAGGCAGAGGCAGAGCCATTTGACTTACCTTCATGGACAAGTGAACGTGGTAGCAAGGTTCTTGTCAATGTGGATGGCTATGGCGCTAAAGGAGATGGAGTTTCTGATGATACCCAGGTGACTATCCTCTAATATTTTTCCGAGTACAGAAGTTATGTTCAAACTACGCATCAACCGTCTGTGTCAAAATCCATAATGCTGGTAGTTTTACCGTAATATGGTCAACGTTTAGCTCATCCGCAACTTAGTTTGATTTATTCTACAGTGGGATTTATGGCAAAATGAGAGCCTGGTCTTTTCATATATTCAACATTTAATGAAATATTACTGTCATTTAATTTTGTCGTTCTTCTTTTGGTATGCAATTGCTGTTAGGCCTTTGTAAATTCGTGGAAGCAAGCCTGCTCTACACCAAAATCAGTTCTTTTGGTTCCCCAAGGACGCAGTTATCTAGTTAATGCAACTAGGTTTAGGGGGCCATGTGTTGACAAGTTAGTAGTACAGGTAATCTCTAACATCATATACTTTTCATGTTAGTTTCTTTATTATTCAATTTGGGAAGAGAAAGAGATATGGGTGTCCCGATTTCAATTATATCTAAATAGTTTACTAACTAGATTAACATCATGCTATGTTTTCTCAAAAGTAACAGAAAAAGAATCATAGCTTTATTTCATACTCTATATGACTACGTCTAAACACATTGTTGACAATCGTCATCATCGATGGATTGGGTACAGATTGATGGAACAATTGTAGCACCAAATGAGCCCAAAAATTGGGATCCAAAGAATCCTCGAATTTGGCTCGACTTCTCTAATTTGACGAGGGTGGTTTTCCAAGGGGGTGGAGTTATAGATGGATCAGGCAGCAAATGGTGGGCAGAATCTTGCAAAAAGAACAAGACAAATGTAAACTTCTTTGTTTCTTTTAAACTTGAGTTTCTTCATAAAAAAGTAAGATATTGATATGTTTCTTACCTTTTGCTTTTCGTTTTTCTACAGCCTTGCAAGGGAGCACCAACAGTAAGGATTTGACTTAAAAATAATTGATAATAAAACAAATTTATGCACACTATAAAGTGAATTTTAACATTCAGATTTATAAATGCAGGCACTAACGATAGACTCCAGCTCGGCTATAAGAGTAAAAGGCCTTACCATTCAGAACAGTCAACAAATGCACTTTGTTGTCTCCCGATGTGATTCTGTGCATTTGTCTGATATACAAATATCTTCTCCAGAAGACAGTCCCAACACTGATGGAATCCACATTACTGAATCAACAAGTGTCGTCATGCAGAACTGTAAAATCGCAACAGGTATTAAAACCTTGGACTCTCTCTCAATGAATCTAGGACACAAAATACGGAGGTTACTATGAATAAGAGGCATGCCACCTCAAATGATCTGATGAATGATGTCCTAAAGAATATTTACTAATTTGGGCGTATTATTTGGTATGTTTGAATTTGACGTTCAGGGGATGACTGCATCTCAATTGTGAATGCTAGCTCGAGTATCAAGATGAAGACAATATTTTGCGGACCTGGTCATGGAATCAGGTATGATCCGATTTTAAACTATGCTCGCTTGAACTATATTTGTATTCATAATTATATAGATTAACACCTTATTGTTTGTAACTCGTATTGCTTGTGCATGAATTTTGGTGATCCAGCATAGGGAGTCTTGGGAAGGACAATTCGACAGGCATAGTGACTAAAGTGGTGGTGGATACGGCATTCCTCAAAGGGACTACCAACGGCCTCAGGATTAAGACTTGGCAGGTATACTACTATTACCCCGTCAAAGATAAGGCACCTTATGTTGATCAGCACTATAAAGATACATTTTTTACCTTGTAAAAAACGTAATGTGCATTGGAACCATGCATATTCTCCTATTCACGTACTACTTTGGTGAGAGTTACAAAATTCCTCCTTTTTTTTTCTGTTCTTTATAGGGAGGAAATGGTTATGTTCGCGCAGTACGCTACCAAAATGTGAGAATGCAAGATGTCAAAAACCCCATTATTATCGATCAGTTCTACTGTGATTCTCCAAAATCTTGTCAAAACCAGGTATCAAGTCCATTTTCATACCCTTCTAAGTCCCTAGCCTATGACAAAGGATATGGGGTACACAGTATGTACTCACCACACCATAGCCAATGGTGAAGCCCATGTAATGGGCTTATGTGGCACTTCACTGTTGGGGTCTTGGTGTACGTGGCAAGTGTTTCTATTCCCATAAGCATCGTGAAGATATATATATATATATATAAATGTGTTTTTGTTTTGATTTAGACATCAGCGGTGGAAATAAGCCAAATCATGTACCAGAACATAAGTGGGACTTCGGAGAGTGATAAGGCCATGAAATTTGCGTGCAGTGATACAGTTCCGTGCAACCACATTGTGCTGAACAATATCCACTTAGAGAAAACGGATGGCACTGCCGAGACATACTGTAACTCTGCAACGGGCATTGGCTACGGATATGTAATGCCTTCTGCTGAATGCCTCACTTCCTCTGACAACAAGTCCATTATAAAACAGAAGAATGAGGCTGAGCTGGCAACACCAAGCCAAGAGTACCTCGTTCATACCGAACTTTGAGTATATATCGTTCTTAATCCTTAGGTGATTATAGTAAACCGGGTAAATTTACTATAGAATATGCTAGTGTCGTAGCTTAAGTTGATCGAATTTCAAGATAATATATCACAGATACCATATACACTACTTTTTATTTTATGCAGGATTAGCATTTAATATGTACTACATGAATAAAGTGATGAAAAATGTATGTATCAATTTAATCAGTTTGATTGTTGGTACAAATGGCTCTAATCTTTGGGTATTTCATATATATTTTGTCTATTGCCCGAGCATGATATTTTCAGTTCAGTTTTGCACGGACGTACTTTGGGCTGACCAATCTTGCATGTACATAACCAACTAAAACACAAACCCTGCAGAGGTACTATCTCTGCTCTCCTTTGCTCGATCTGCAATTTTATACTATACATAATATATACGCTACTTTGTAACTTGAAGCCAGAAGCTGATAGTAATTAAAGTCAAGATTAATTAGAAAACAAATAAAAATATGCCACCTTTGCTTGCCACTATATATATATATTAAATAAATGAATCGTCTGAATTATTAAAAAAAAATGAAAAAATTGGTGTTGTGCCCATTATTGAATAACACCAAAAAACTTACTATTGAGTGGATTTGTAGAATCCAAACCCCATACACGCGTACATATTCACATATATGCATATTAACAAAGAAATTGGTAAAAACAAATTGGAAAGATTGAGAGTGACAAGCAAAAGTTCCAAATGCAGATGACAATAAAGAATCCTGCTCTAGAAAAATCATCTCAATAAAAGTTATAGCTATGGCCTTCCATCTTTAATAAGTTGAATAGAACAAAAAAAAAAAAAAAAACCTACCAATTTCATTATATATATAAATACTGAATATATTTTTGTCATATTCATTGGAATGACTCTATTAGCATAGTGATAGTATATTGGTGTTGGTATTATACTCAGAATCTCTTCCATCTTCAATTCCTTTCATTAACTTGAATTAATTAATTTCTTCTTTATTTATTAATACTGAATCATATCATATATGAGGTTTAACGTCCGCTTGTGAAATCGGGGTTGTTAATTACGTACAGCATATATTTAAGGATCGACACCTACTATTGGCCAGGAACAATATTCTTAACCGGGGGTTGTAATGTACAAGTTTCCCATTTGTGGAGAAATGATGACGTGGGTTGCCTTGGGATTAGGGATCATGTGGTAATTAATAATTTAATACTGTGGATATGATCTTGAGTTAATAAACTTTATGACTTGCATTATTGGCGAAGTTATGTGAACTAAAAAGCAACCAACTGAGTCTTTAGAGCAACACAGATGAATATGATCACTGTCCTACCAAAATATCACGATGATGTCAAAATCATTGGTCCCCTCAAATTGAGTGACACGTGGACTTTCAGATTGGATGTTTCTGGTTGGCCATAAAATACATATTGGACAAAAAATAAAATATATAGCAAAATGTTAACTTATACTCTAATTTCGCATATTAAGTAATATACTATGAAAAAAAGAAGAAGTTGATATTGAGCGTGAGTGTCCTATTTAGTGTGTGTTGACGAATGGTTTAATCCGTGTTCTTAGTATTTCTCTCTCATGACTGTTATTAATACATGCATGTCCTTAAGATATCTATTAGCATGACCCAAATATATATATATATATATATATATGTTTAAGTAATTTCTTCTATTCTTTCTTTATAGTGAGTATGACGGATATAATACCAACAAGAAGGTAGTGACAACTGACAAGCCTCTAAGACAAGTCCTTTAACTCAAGTCTCACATGCCCAACAACACCAAACCCAAATCATTAATTATTAATTTATGAATTTATTTTTTAGCTTCAAAGTTTTGAAATGATCTTTGAACTATAATGAAAGCTTCTAGTTGTTGATTAATATTTGAGCAACAGAGTTCAATTATGTTGTACTGCTAAATTGTGGCCAGACCTGAGAATTTAGAGGCCTGAAGCGAAATTTATCAATGAGACCTTTTGTCTTCAAATTTTTAGGTCTTTTTTTTCTAAGCATCCAAATTAAAAAAAAAAAAATTAAATTAATCTACATAAATGATCACTACTTATTTTTTGATCAATGATAACATATAAGATTTTTTTATCAACGAACTTCCCCGACTTTAAACTTTAAAAAATTATGGGGTCCTCAAAAATTTGGGGTCTGAGGCAAGAGTCTGTTTTGTCTCACCTTAGGTCTGGCTCTGATTGTGGTGTGTTTGCATTTAGAGTTAGATTAAGTAGTACCGTAAATTAAGAGCTCTTGATAACCAGACTTTTACCCCGGCCAACTACTTTTTGAAGTCCTATCATAGCAAACTTTGTTGTGCTAAATTTCCTAGTATATATTATTACTAAACAAAACTGAAATTTCTTTAATCTTTTGAAAAGTGAGTTTCCAACCCTAGTGTTGTCTTAGCACAAACATAAACAATTAAGAAGGAAAAAGCAATCTATAGAAAATTCTCTAGTCTTCTCTTCTTAAAGGGAAATAAGTAGTTGCTAAAAGACGAGACGAAACAAGACATGAATCAAATAGTTCTTTTGTTTCTTTGGTTCCAAGTTGAACAAACAGGTTGATCCCGTTATAGATAAAGACCTTTTGATTATAAAAATTACTCATCAATCAATCAAAATAATCAACCAACTTTGTTATTTTAAATTGCAGTATTCACAAAGAAGATGATGGAGAAACAAACACAAATAATTAATGTCATATTGCAAATCATTTAGCTTTATAGAAATCTGGGTACTACGGATGAAACTATTTACTCTTTCATTCAGAACTATGTTGGTTTTAGCCACTAGAATCAGAATCGAATAAGTTTTATTAAAATAAAAAAAAAATCAGAATAAATAAAGAACACTGAGGCCCACATTCTTGTGTTTCCTCTCTCTGTCTTCTTTTAACTCTCGATCACTCTAGACTTTTTTTACATACTGGCCAGCACTCATTGCACTGTACTACAAAGCTACTTACCTTGGTAAAGAATGAGTTATTATTGTGATTTTGGTTCACTTATAGCATGAAAAATGTATACGTGCCAAAGTATTATTAATTGAAAAATTAAGGACCTTAAAATGGTGCAGAATTCCCAGAACAGAGAGTAAGCTAGGACAATAAAAATGACAAGATGATGATGGATACATATGTATATATATATATAGAGAGAGTCTATTTCTGGTGCGGACCAGTTCGTACAGACCAGTCCCTTTTTTTTTTTTTGGTTACATGGACCGGTCCTTTTTACGAAGATTTTTACGACAATTTTTCGTCATGAAAACATTAGAAGGGTGTTTCTTATGACGCAAAACCGTCATAAAAATGACCTGTCCGTATAGACTGGTCCGCACCTGAAAATTTTCGCATATATATACAACTAGCTACAATACGTTATAACACAAGGCATATAAATCTTGCTTTTGTTCCAACTGGTATGATTGGTCACGGTAGGACCACAACGTACAAGCTGACAAAATCTAAAATGGAACAAAAAGAAACTCTCAATTAATTAATCCCTTCCGAGCCCATCAATGGACTTCACGAGAAAACTATATATCAAACTTCACGAGCATATATATATACATATACTTACTCAGAGACGGCTAGCTTAAAGTCCTGTACGTTCAACATCAATCCCCCCCTTTTCCCAAAATGTGACCCCATATCATGCTCATTAATGTACTCACGTAACAAATTCAATAATGTGTATTTTTTTATTAGAGAGATGCATTCTTTTAACAAACTTGCACTGCCACAGTGGTGGACGAGGGTCAATTTTGTATTTGAATTACAATCAGTGAAACTCCAACTTGAGATCTTTTGGTTCAAATATATTCTTTTACCACCGGAACAACTCACACTGGTGTATATTTGTTCTGATACAGTATTTATATGAATACTAGTGTAATGCTCATTATTTCATGTCATGGCCAAACTGATCATTGGGTTTTTGACAGCTTACCGGATGTATCTTGAACTATTATAATGCGACTTTCCGTAGAGTAGTTTCTTACAAAGCAAGTTGACAGAGAGGAACAACGCATGAGAGCTTGTTTTAGTTTGCACACAATGGGTCAGTTAATGAGATTTGGAAATGATAGATGGATGTTTACTGGTTGTACGTAATAAAATCTGAGTTTTGATCACAAGCACAACAGTCACATATCCAACAGGATCTATTAGTATAAATTACTTTTATTATTATCATGATACAACATAGTTCGAGTGCATGTTCAATATATCCACCACGTACATACGTACTGACTATATTTTCTTTACAAGAAACATATTAAAAATATTCCCTAAACCTAACCTCCATCGAGAATCTTAGTTTCTAATTTTTTTGAGAGGTTTAAAATTAAAAGACATCTTTCTAAAACTAGACTATAAATTAGTGCGAAATATAACCCAACTTTCAAGTCTTTAATTAACTGGGGAAGCACGGATTCTGTTTAGCCAAAAAAGATAGTATGAAAGAGGTCAATGTCCAAAGATATTCGTGAATATATATGGAAAAAGGTTAGTTATGCTCGGAAAATAGGTTATGGTTTGGCTTCAATTACATATAAAATTCCATAAAATTATCTTTCATTGAGATATGCTTTTCAAGTAAATTCCAAATTCCATATGAATCGGTTTTTTCTCTAATCACAAGGCAGTTGAAGAAAGGTGCAAAACATAATGCAACCTACATTCTATTGTGAAATCCATTAAAGAAATATTCAAATCCTCTTTCGTTTTTGTCCATAAGTTATTCTACAGCCAGCTACTTACAATGGGGTTCAAACATGTGAACCATACAAGAAAAGTATTTTACAATTCGTATGTATATATATATGTGTGTGAATTATAGGTTTTGTTGGTTGGCCACTTGGCTGGTTGTTGTTCCTTTTTGTAATTATTATTCTTGGGACAACAACATTAAGCATAAAAAATAGCAAAACCTCAATTTCAAAATCTAAAATAACTATAATATAGAAATACTAAAAACATATGATTATGTCAATAACAAACTTGTACGGTTTTCGTTTATAAAAACTATATACCGGTAATATCAAATATTTTCGTACTTAGTACTGGCGAAATGCCAACTAAACTGACCTAAGAGGCTAAGATCACCCTGATATAAAAGAAATAAAAAGAAGAAAGGGCGGCATATTAAATTATGTGGGAATGAGAAGGGATGAAATGAAAAGTACTAGCTTGCAAGTGTATTTATTCTCTGTTTTGGTGCAATTAATCGGACTACAAGTTTAAGCCCAAAAACATATGGGTGGTTGACAAGTTTGGAAGAACAATAGGATGTCAACTTCCACAACGTACAGCCACGTGGCATGAATTGTACATTTTGGTGGGCTAAATAAACCCCAACCAAATTTCACATAAAGGAACAAATTAACTACTTCAATAAAAGAGAGAATAAACACAAAACTACCTATTGCACTATCAAACAACACTACTGATCATATATATCTTTCCACAGTTTCATCATTCATGGGCCTTGTAGTCTAGTCCTTTCCTCTTCCTATTTAAACACCCAACACAGCTCCTCTTTCTAAAAAATCCCTCACCCCTCTCTCTCTCTAAACATGTCTGGTATTAGTTTAAGAAGACTTACATTTACGCTTCTCGTGGCGTTTATTGTATGGTCTTCAAGTATTGAAACATGCAATGCTAGAAGAGGCAACCATTGGAGGCAAAAATCAAGTTTCTCGGCTTCTCTTACAAAGAAGAAAGCAAAGGGCCATGGCAGTAAACCAAAACCATCTCAAAAAACATTGCCGCCGCCACCACCTCCTCAACCAAAGGAAAATAGTACTGATACATTTGATGTAGTAGATTTTGGAGCCAAAGGTGATGGAACTACCGATGACACAAAGGTATATAAGTTCTTTTTTATGTTCACAAAATTAATGCACGTGTTTCTTAATTAAACAATTATTCACCGCGAATAATTTCTGACATTTAATTCCCCTAATTTATGGATTTTAGCTCTTGCATATAAAATAATGAAACAAAAAATAATACTCCTGTACACTTTTATTGAACAAAGAAAGGTGTACTAACAATGTAACATAAAGTAACTATAAAAAAGAAAAGACAACAGAACTTCCACGGGCAGATGACTCTCATTACAGTTAGTTTGGTCCTGACTCAATAATTGCATACACCTACTTGTAAACTAAGAATTGTATGTTGTAAAACTTTATAACATAGTTGGTCCAAGCTGGGGAAAAGACGGAGTAAACAAGGATATAGCTATAATACTGACCCGTAAAATGTATTTCTATGGTGCAAAACAGGCATTCCAGGCTGCATGGGCAGCGGCTTGTCAAGTGGAGGCATCGACAATCATTGTCCCATCAGAATATGACTTCCTTGTGGGACCCATTTCATTCTCGGGTCCTCACTGTCAAAAAGACATCATCTTTCAGGTAAATGGTGATATATATTCGGGAAAAAAAAAACAGCCTAATGGTTCTACCTTCGTGTTTCTATGCATTGAATCTTTTGCAGCTTGATGGCACTATCAGTGCTCCAACAAATCCCAAAATCTGGGGTTCAGGTCTCCTTCAATGGCTTGAATTTACGAAACTGCAAGGAATCACAGTTCAGGGGAAAGGCAGCATTGATGGAAGAGGCTCTGTTTGGTGGCAGGACTCCCCTTATAACAACTACACAATGGAAGAAAATCCTCCGATAAGCACCTCACTTGGTGGGAAAATGCCAAGCACCAAGCCAACTGTAAGCAACATTATTTTAAGAAAATACATTCACAGTGTGTTTTTGATCTGGAGCCCGCAAAGTTTTTAACATAATTGGTGTTTACTATTGCAGGCACTGAGGTTTTATGGGAGTTTTAAAGTGAAAGTCACAGGCATAACAATTCAAAACAGTCCCCAATGCCACCTCAAGTTTGACAGTTGCACTGGAGTTTCAGTATTCAGTATGAGCATCTCATCTCCTGGTGACAGCCCCAATACTGATGGAATCCACTTGCAGAACTCGAGGGATGTTTTGATCCACAATACTAACCTTGCTTGTGGTAATACATTTCTTGCCCAAATGTTTTATACTATAATATTTTTCTAGTATACAATTCCTAAAGCGGGGCCCATGCACGAAACTATATATATATTATGTTCCTTGAATCTTTGTGCAGGAGACGATTGCATTTCTATACAAACTGGATGCGCAAACGTATATATGCGCAATGTAAAATGTGGACCGGGACATGGAATAAGCATTGGGGGACTAGGAAAAGATGGTACAAAAGCCTGTGTCTCGAACATTACAGTTAGGGACACCCTTATGACAAGCACAATGAATGGTGTCAGGATAAAGACATGGCAGGTACGAGGTATCAGAGAAATATTAAAAAACGGTCCAATTATTTCTTATTACTAACTTTGACGGTTTTACCTACTTGTTCACAGGGTGGTTCAGGGTCTGTCCAAGGAATAGTATTCTCAAACATTCAAGTTTCAGAAGTTGAAAATCCAATTGTAATTGACCAATTCTATTGCGACAAAAGCAAATGCAAGAACCAAACATCGGCTGTGGCTCTATCAGAAATCACCTATGAAAAGATAAAAGGGACTTATTCAGGAACACCCGTGTACCTTGCGTGCAGTGATAGCTTGCCCTGTACTGCGGTAACCTTAACTGATATAGAATTAAAACCAGTGGAAGAAAAAGGGCACCACCTATATGATCCATTTTGCTGGGAGACTTATGGAGAGTTAAGCCCCCCTACAGTTCCGACCATAAATTGTGTACAGAGTGGCAGACCATTGAACTACCCGATTCAGAAAGACGAGGGTACATGTTGACTAGGCATTTTCTTGGTGTATTGATATTGCGTGGTCGGCGTGCTTTCCTGACCCCTTTTACACCATTAGCTAAGCTAGCAAATAGTTGTCTTTATAGGAAATTGCAGTGTGCCACTATCAGATGATTCCCTTTGTGTGATAACATATACCGACGTTGTTAGTATCTAGAGTTTGATAGATTGTTATAAGGAAAATTGGGTGTTTTAGTAAGGGATTTCTATGTAAGATAGGAATACATGCTTGATTGATGTACTGTTTGATAAATAGATCGCATTTTAACTAGCTTGGGGACGTTTTGGAAATTATGATTTTGTGGTAAAGAGCATAAACATTTTTAGCTGAGATTCCCTCTATTTGGAGCTCAGTCAAACTAGTAATATGTAATGGAAGAACCCGAAGAAGAAATATAAATGTAATGCTAAGAAAGAGAATCATATAACACACATGAAAAAGTTCCCATAAGCGAAAACTCTTGCAGAACAACAACTACTATCGGAATCAAGGAGGAAAAATATTGATGATCCGATTCTCGAGTCGAATCTTCATTTCAGTCTTACGGAAACAATGCAATTCTAAAGAATCGTACTTACAGAATTGGAACTGTATTTTCCGCAGATTTTGACTGTTTACTATCTTTACCATTCGTTCTCGGTAATTCATTCTTTTTTTTTCCCTTTAATCTTCGTTCTCGGTAATTCTTCGAAGCGTAATTTGTGGGTTTTTTTTTTTTTTTTTTCCTCCATTCCGATCTCCTCCTGACGCCGACGGTGAGCGAATTTTTTGATAGGAAAAATTGAGAACAACTACTTTGGGCAAGGTGCATTATTTAATGTATATTGTATTTTTATATTTTATATATTAATTTTTTTATAATATACTACTCTTAGGGTGTGTTTAATTGTCTTTATTTTTCATGAAAAATAGAGTTTTTCACCCAAGTTGTCACTTTTGTACTGTTTGATTGTCAAATTTTTCAGGTAGTCAAATTCCATCTTTTGTCACTATTCATGTATTTTTCCATATAAAGCTTGAAAACATTTTCTTTGGGAGGGAATTGGTTTTTATTTTCTAGGCAATTGGCACATTTTTCGAGACAAAATTTTACCCATTTTCTATATTAAAAATGCTATAGCTTAAAATAAAAAATTCAAAATTTAATAAAAATTTAATATTTAAAATCTACTAATCAAGCTCAATTAAACAAAATCCATCATGACTATAGAATTATGTAAAAAAAATACTAATAATTTTTTCTGCATTAAAAATGCCATAAAACAACTAATATTTTTCGGGTAAAAAATTAAGACAATTAAACACATTTAATTGATATTTTTCATGTACTTAAATTCTAGGCAATTCAATTGCCTGAAACTTATTTTATTTCCATGTAAATTCCATACTTGCAATCAAACGCACCCTTATTTATTTGACATGGTAGGGCTTATTAGGTAAGTAGGTTGGCCATAAAATCAAATGGAAATTTTTACTTAGTTGAACCATTTTGGGAAAAAAAAAAGAATGAAAGAAGAAAAATTTATTCCTAAATAAGTGTTTATTAAAAATGATAAAAGTGACTTTGAATAACGTTTCAAGATTTTGAAACGAGTTTTTGAAAGTCCTAATTGCGTGCTCATAAACAATAAATTTGTACAATTTTTTCAAATATGCATAAATTGCTTTTAAGATAATAACAAGGGTGATTTAAACTTTGGGTGCCGTTTGTTCTTGGATATAAGACCTTGGGTACCAAAGTTTATGATAATGAGGATTTGGGTACCATTTTAGATGATTTCTGTTAGTCCACCCAGTCAACAGTTATGTCCTCATAACATTTACGCAAAGCGACCATTTTGCCCTTGTTTACTTAACTACTCCATCCACCTTATACACATACACTTTACAATTAAATGCAGAAAAAACCCTAATTTCGACAGCCCCATGGTCCCCTTAAAAAACTCGGCCGGAATTCGACGTACCACTGCTCACCATCGTAAAAGTGGAACTTTTTTTGCCATACTTTCCTCCATCCACCAAATTGGAAAGCCCCACCAAATTGCAAAGCCCCATTGCCTTCGCACAACGCAAGATTAGAATCACAATGATCCTTGTCCACTTCCGCCCTACCTCCGTCTTCTACAACGCCGATCAGCGCTCTGTCGACATCTCTAACACCTTCGAAGAGTAGAAACAAAGGCTCTTTTTCTACACAAATCTATATATACATACATACATACACACACAGAGATCTACATATATGCATGTATAAATCTGTGTGTGTGAGGATAAATTAATACACAAATCTACATATATGCATACATAAATCTCTATTATATATATATATATATATATGTATACCTACATGCATGTACTTATACATTCTTACAGATCTGCGATTATCATTCATATATATACATGTACAAATGTGACTATTTTGATATGCTCTGTTTGCGGGTAATGATGGTGGTAGTGCTGGGTTGGAAGGAAAGAAGTGGAGGAGGTGGCGATAGGGTTTATTTGTGGGTGGTGAATTGGCGATGGTAGTGGGTTTGATTTTGGAGATTTTTCTTTTATGGTTTCCTGTACTTTTAACACAATTTGCCCAAAATTGTTGGGTGTCAAACCATTTCACAATTTAGTATAAGAACCAGGGGTAAAATAGGCAAATCGAGTAAAAAATGAAAGGAGTTAATGGTTGACTAGATTGACTAACGGAATCCATCCAAATTGTCACCCAAAGTCATATTATGGTAAACTTTGGCACCCAAGGTCGAATATTCAATAACAAACGGCACCCAAGGTCTAAATCACCCTAATAACAATAAGATGTAAGTTCATTTCATATTTGTACGTGTATATATATACACACTTTAAAAAACACAAATTACACAAAAGTTTTGATTGTAAAAGTTCGACATTAAGGATCTTCAGACAGAAATTGAACAGTCAATAACTAATGGTTAACCCCATTTATAAATGCTACTACTACAATTTCTTAATAATGTTTCACAGTAAAAACAAAAATATAAGATGGACTTGTAACTCCATTTCAA
The DNA here is from genome assembly GCA_021464415.1 of Lonicera japonica. Classification (NCBI taxonomy): domain Eukaryota; kingdom Viridiplantae; phylum Streptophyta; class Magnoliopsida; order Dipsacales; family Caprifoliaceae; genus Lonicera; species Lonicera japonica. The sequence continues at coordinate 61,094,569 of CM038468.1, read as the reverse complement.
CTTTTACTAACTAATTTAGCAATTGGTTAATTCCAAAAGGTTTATGCAGAATACGCATTCAGAGACATTGAATCGAAAATTTCATTATCGGTATTAAAAAAATGGTTGTTTTCAAATAAACTTTTTTTTGTTTTCGTTTTTTGTGGACTTAAACAAACTTACTTGAAAACAAAAGAAAGGATTAGTTAATGTGGATGGGCTATTAAAAAAAGCCCAAGTAGGTCTCGGCCATATCGAATCTCCTTATCTTATCCAATATTCCAATCCAATAGATATCGTGCAAAGAGAAAGGAAATCCTGAACATAACGAACGAACGAACGAACTGCCATGTAACCACAAAAGAAAAGGAAGTTGATCAATGGCGGGGACTGTTACAGAAAAAGAGCTGACTACCATGAGAAGGAGAGTGGCCTCCGTTGCTAACCATCTCATTCCCTCTCGTTGGGCTCCCATTCTCGTTGATTCCATTTCGATTGCTTCGTCCAATTGCAGCAATTCTTCCATTAATGATAGCTATCGTCGGATACACGGCCAAGTTCCTACTACTCAACCTGTTTGGACAATTGCGTTTGATGATTCCGGAAAGGCTTTCACCGACATCATATATGAGAAAGCTGTTGGAGAAGCCATCGCCAAGGTCCTTATCTTCACCATATTTCTCATAATATAATATAATATAATATAATATTTGGAGCTTATTTCCGTACTCTTCTTCATTTTTATGTCCTAGTTATCAACTGCATTTTGTGTACTAACTCTGTCTACTCCGGATTTATATGCACGCGCTCCTCTTTTTAATTAAGTTGTTTGATAACCATGTTGGAAAATCATTAGAAAAATTAATAATTGTTTTTTATAAGAAAACAAAATAAACTATTTTATAAGTAGATGTTGTCCTTCTTTCAATATTTCTCATAGAAATCCTTTCTTTCACTCTGCTCAAAAAAACTTATTCCCTGAAAAAAGGGGAAAAATAATATCTCATTTTTCAACTTTCCACAAAAGTCAGTTGTTTTTCCCATTATTTTCCAACTCGTTATCAAATGAACCCTTAATGAATGAAAAAGTGGCTCAGTAGTAAGATATCTTCCTTTCTAACCTACAGCATGAGGGTTCATGTCGATCAAATGTTTTTCAAATTAAAAAATTTGTGTCATAACTGCCTAAAATAGAGGGAGGGAGATTTGCTTTCTATTTTAGTATAGATTAAATTTTACTATTATGAGTTGGTATTTATCTTGTAGTTAGTCATCATTTATTTTTGTGTAGATTACTATTAACAGACCAGAGAGAAGAAATGCTTTCCGGCCGCAAACAATTAAGGAACTCATTCGCGCATTTAATGATGCTAGGGATGACAGTTCTGTGGGTGTCATCATTCTCACTGGAAAGGTACCTTCCACTGTATAAATCTATATTACATGATGTGCAAAGTAATATGTCAAACGCATGAAGTAAAAGAAAGTGCTGTTACTGACTGATGCTCCCTAATTTGTTCAAACTTATTTTGCTCATCTGTTTCCACTGCAGAAGTGTAACCTGATAAAACTACTATATCCAATTAATGAAGTAAACTGCGTGTAATTCTCAGAGATCCCTTAAATTTGTTTGCATTTAATTCGTTATGAGCTGAGCAACTAAAGTAGAATAGCAGCTCTCCCAGAAAACCTTTTATTACATATAGGATCCAAGTAGGGTTTAAACCAGTTGCAATGATATGTTGGCTGCAGGGAACCAAGGCATTCTGTAGTGGTGGCGATCAGGCACTGAGAAGTAAAGATGGCTACGCTGATTATGAAGATTTTGGCCGCCTTAATGTTTTAGATTTACAAGTAATTTCGGCTTCTATTTTATATTTGAATGTACTTGCATCTCCTTTTTTTATTGGAAAGAGTGGTATGTATTAAAAAAAGACTACAGAAGCATACTCAGGACATACCCCGATGAAACTTTGTGGTTTCTTCATGTTTTCTAAATTTTGTTAGACATTTTTTCTTCTTTATACAGGTGCAGATACGACGTCTTCCAAAGCCAGTAATTGCAATGGTAGTCTCTGTTATTCCCTGTTCGCAACTTCATTGCTTCATAATTGTTCATGTGACTTGGATGTGGTATTATAGTATATGACTTTTTGCCTCAAATCAAGGTTGCAGGTTATGCCGTTGGAGGAGGACATGTGCTTCATATGGTCTGCGATCTGACGATCGCTGCAGATAATGCTATTTTTGGACAGACAGGTCCTAAGGTGATTTTAAGCCTATTCCCTCTATAAACTGTTACTAACTAACTATATAGATGCCAAGTTGCCAACCAATGTATGGTTAACGTAGGTTCTGATACAATATGATGTGTGAGTCAGTTAACCATCAATGTTTCCTTTTTTGGGACTGTGAAGCTGGACATGTCTTTAGTTTGCACAGCACTCAGCATACAAGTTCTTGACTACAGTCGACAATGCTAACAAATGATTTTATTCTGTGGATTCAGGTTGGAAGCTTTGATGCTGGTTATGGAAGTTCAATAATGTCTCGTTTGGTATGTCTTGAAGGCAAATGAGCTTCTTGATTTAATGAAATCTTGTTTTTGGTAAAAGAAAAAGATGAAAAATGAACCCAACCCCCTCTAACACAAGACAGGAAAAAAGAGTACTGCTGTATTTTATTAGGTTGGGCTAGTTTGTTTCATACTAAAACTACTTGGCCAGTAGAGCATTTGAACGCATGGAGAAGCTCATTTTTCCCCTGTACGGTTCATTTCTAAAACACAGGTTGGACCTAAAAAGGCACGTGAAATGTGGTTTCTGGCAAGGTTTTACTCTGCTTCAGAAGCAGAAGGCATGGGACTTGTTAATACGGTAGTCCCGGTGAGTTCTTCTTGTGTAAATGAGCATACTTATTTTTCAGTCATTAGCATACATAGTTTTATACTGTTTCAAGCTTGTGAGATTGATTTGTGTATATAAGTGAACATTTCTTTTGGTTTCTAAGAAATAAAATTATACAATCACTATCGGTCAAATTGGTGCTCTTAGAACTTGGCTAATGACTGAATGCTTCAATTCTTGTCCAGCTAGAGAAGTTAGAACAAGAAACAGTTAAATGGTGTAGAGAGATTCTGAGAAACAGCCCAACTGCAATTCGGGTGCTCAAATCATCTCTTAACGCAGTTGATGATGGGCATGCCGGACTCCAGGTATCTTCAGTTTTTACCATCTTGTTATTTGTTAAAGTAATCTCTTCACTATTACATAACTCCATAGGATTATAACTTTGAATGTCGGCATGCTACAAGTTCCTCGTGTTCTTTACTTCCCTAGACACATTTACATATACTTGTTATTGTCAATGAAGGAGCTTGGCGGAAATGCGACGCTCATTTTTTATGGAACTGAGGAAGGTAACGAAGGGAAGACGGCGTATATGCAACGTAGGCCCCCAGATTTCTCAAAATTTCCCCGACGACCTTAATGCTTTGCGAATATTTCCATGTTGTACACTTGTAGTTCAGTCACCATTGTTAGCCTACCCTGCTGGTTAGGTGCTTGTGTAGGCGACCAGTTTTTTGCCACTCTTTAGGAGTTGACAAAAGGGAATAAGGAAAGAGATAGAGAATAATGTATTTTTCTATCTTACTGCCCTTCATGAGCTGGTATTTTTTTCTAACGTACATTTATTGGCTTGTTTTTATTTGGTTCAAAGCTTTTGTCGAAAAAATCCCAACTTATCATTTGTTAAATAAAATGGGAAAGAAACGGAATTGAGTGATTATGTGTTTCGTGCTTTTGTCTTTCTCAATAATTCTAAATTGGCATAGTTACATATAGTCTATCGTAATTTATGTCAAAAGTTCGTATAGGAAATTGTGAATTCTCAAACTCCTTTTTCTTTTTGACAGAGACTTTGTGATTCAAGATAGGAAATGTGTATGGGAGGAGGTTGGGGGCCGGCGACTTGAACCTTTGCTCTCATTTGTTAACACAAAACCGCTCTACAAGTTCAACCCTTTTAATTCTTTGTATATGAAATTACTAATTTTAAATCTTAAAAGTGAAAAAACTCAAACCAATGCATATTAAAGTCACTCTAATAAAATTATGAATTAGAGCAAACTGAAGTATCACGTAATATATTATTTGAGTAAAAAAAAATTATAGTATGTATTGAAATAATAGAGAGAGGAAGAAAGAATCTTATTATTCAACTGATGATCCAATATGTGTAGGGGTTAGCTCTATTTATATTAAGAACTAACCTCCTTACTTCTCTACAGAATCAATGTGGGACAATTCCACTATATATATTATTAAGTAATCCCTCATTCATACCACAATTCCAATGTGTGATAAATTGTATCTTACAATATTAGTTATGGACATCCACATATTAATATTTTTATAACACTCCCCCTTGGATGTCCATTATGTCACAATTCAATGACAGCTGCCTCATTAAAACCTTCCTAAGGAAAAACCCAGTGGGAAAAAAACCAAAATGAAGGAAAAATAGTACAACATTCTTCTGGATCATTGAATCGGTATCAAATGCACAATATGCTGCCTCGTTAAAACCTTGACTAGGAAAACCCAATGGGACAAAACCTAGTTAAAGGAAAAAGAGTACAGTGTGCAAATATTAGGTAGCATACTTCAGGATGCTCCCCCTGATTATTTACTCCCCATAATGACAACATTTATATAGTTTGGTTATAAAGTCGACGCATGCCAATATCATAAACTAACTTCTGGAATATCGGCTTCGGTAATGACTTTGTGAACAGATCAGCTAAGTTGTCACTTGAACGGATTTGCTTGACTTCAATCTCTTTATTCTTCTGAAGCTCGTGAGTGAAGAACTTAGGTAAAATATGTTTAGTCCTGTCACCTTTGATGAAACCTTCTTGAATTTGTGTTATACATGCTGCATTGTCTTCATAGATAATACTTGGAACATCTGTAATAGAAGACAACTGACAAGAACTGCGAATATGATGGATTAAAGATCTCAACCACACACATTCTCGACTAGCTTCATGAAGAGCTAAAATTTCAGAATGATTAGAAGAAGTGGCTACTAAAGTTTGTTTAGTAGATCGGCAAGAGATAGCGGTATTACCACTAAGAAATACATAACCTGTTTGAGACCGTGCCTTATGAGGATAAGAAAGATATCCTGAATCTGCATATCCTATTAACTCAAAACCATTAGAATTATGTGAATAAAATAAGCCTAAATCAGTGGTTCCTCGTAAATATCTGAGGATATGTTTGATACCAGTCCAATGTCGTTTAGTTGGTGCTGAGCTATATCTAGCAAGCAAATTAACTGAGAATGAAATATCCGGCCTAATACACTGTGCTAAATATAATTGGGCACCAATCGCACTTAAATATGGTACTTTAGGACCCAATACTTCTCCATCATCTTCCTTAGGACGGTATGGATCTTTCTTTACATCTAAAGACCAGACAACCATGGGAGTGCTTAGTGGATATGCTTTGTCCATACCAAAACGTTTCAATACATTCTCAGTATAGTTAGATTGATGGACTAATATCCCACTAATGCTTCTCTCGATCTGCAGGCTGAGACAAAATATTGTTTTCCCAATGTCCTTCATTTCAAATTCCTTCTTCAAATAATTAGCAGTTTTTTTGAGCTCTTCTTGAGTCCCGATTAGATTAATATCATCAACATAAACTGCTACTATATAAAATCCTTTTAAGAATTTCTTTATAAAGACACATAGGCAAATAAGATTGTTTTCATATCCTTCCTTAGACAAATATTGACTAAGACGATTGTACCACATTCTTCCGGATTGTTTAAGTCCGTATAGTGAACGTCTTAATTGTATCGAGTACGTACTCCTTGGCTTTGCTTCAGGCAAAATAAATCCTTCTGGGATTTTCATATATATGTTTGTGTCTAAGTCCCCGTATAAATAAGCAATTACAACATCCATGAGTCTCATATCTAAGCTTTCAATAACTGCTAAACTTATCAGATATCTGAAAGTTATTGCATCCATAACAGGGGAATATGTTTGATCATAATCAATCCCAGGTTTCTGCAAGAAACCTTGTGCCACAAGTCGTGCCTTGTATTGTGTGATTTCATTCTTTTCATTCATTTTCTTTACAAACACCCATTTATAACCTACAGGGTTAACACCTTTTGGGCTTTGTACTATAGGTCCAAATACACCACGTTTATTTAGAGACTATAATTCTGCCTTGATGGCAATTTCCCATTTTAGCCAATATTCTCTTTATCGACATACACTTAATGTACGTGGTTCTGTATCATTTTCATCGTTGCCCTTTGATACTTCAGTAGTTACTGTAAATACAAATACGTCATCGATGACCTTTTGTTTCTATTCCACGTCTCTCTTGAATAAGTGTAAAATATAGAGATCTCTTCATTATTTGGTACCAATGCCTCTCCAGGGGCTTTTATAGTCTCTTCAGGGACTTTTTCTAAAACAATGACATCTTTCTGGAGCCTTAGAGAGAATGGATTTTCCCATGACCTCTTCTTGAGTGAAATGGGGAACCTCTTCAGGAGTGTTCTTAGGGCATGATTGCTCAGTCTTCCTCTTTCGGGGAGCTGAGTCTTTGGAACCTATAGGTCTGCCACGCTTTTGGCGTGGCGCAGATTCATTAACTGCCATATTTTTATTTTTTCCTTTAAGGACATTAATTCTGGCAGGTGCATTCATAGCTGGCACATGTGATTTTATTACATTCGCTGTATCATTAAATCCATCAGGTAATTTATTTGCAATTTCTTGTAAATGTAATATTCTCCGTACTTGTTTATCACATTCTGATGTTCGTGGGTCCAGATGAAACAATGTGAGATTATTCCACGATATTTCTCGCCGTTCTTCTAGAACGGATAGTTCTTCAGGAACCTTCTTATCTCCCCCTAACGGCGGGAATACTGTCTCATCAAATTGACAATCTGCAAAACGTGCAGTAAACACATTTCCTGTCATTGGTTCTAAATACCGAATAATGGAAGGTGAATCAAAACCTACATAAATCCCTAGTCGTCGTTGAGGGCCCATCTTAGTACATTAGGGAGGCGGAATAAGAACATAAACTGCACAACCAAATTTACGCAAATGTGATAGATTTGGTTGAAAACCGGTTACTAGTTGTGCAGGAAAAAATGTGTGATAAGCTGTAGGTCTAAGTCTGATCAGTTTTAATGCATGCAATATAGCATGTCCCCAAGCACTAACAGGTAACCTAGATTGCATGAGTAAAGGCCTTGCAATAAGTTGAAAACGCTTAATCAAGGATTCGGCTAAACCATTTTGGGTGTGAACATGTAGGATGGGGTGTTCAACTTTTATCCCTATGGATAAACAATAATCATAAAAAACTTGAGAAGTAAACTCAGCTGCATTATCAAGTCTTATAGATTTAATAGGTTGATCTGGGAATTGTGACCTAAGTTTAATGATATGTGCCAATAGGCGTGCAAAAGCAATATTTCTAATAGAAAGTAATCTTACATCTGACCAGCGGGTGGAAGCATCAATTAAAACCATAAAATACCTAAAAGGTCTACTTGGGGGATCTATAAGGCCACAAATATCGCCATGTATTCTTTGGAGAAAAGATGGTGCTTCAGAAGAAATTTTAAGGTACGAAAGTTTTGTGATGAGTTTACCTTGTGAACAAGGGGTACAAAAATAGCCACTTGGTATGGTCAACTGATGGTTTGCCAATGAGTGCCCATAAGAGTTATTTATTATCTTTCTCAACGTGGTTGTTCCTGGGTGTCCTAATCTATCATGCCACAATCTTAAGGCCTTAGGATCACTAATTTTCGGTATTTTAGACTTGAGCTTTTGGCTCATAACTGAGTGTGACTCAACATTAAATAATGTTGTGCAATAGAGATTCGAGGAGAAAGCACTTAATTTTTTTAGTGGGAGCTTCTGGCTCGCAGTACTAGTAGTGATGCATAAGAATTCCTTGTTACCTTCATTTTTCGTTTCAATATGATACCCATTCATTCTAATATCTTTAAAACTAAGCAAGTTTCTTTTGGAACTGCTTGAGAATAATGCATGTTTTATAAAAATATGGGTACCATCTGGTAACATCACATAGGCTCTTCTGGAGCCTTCAATTATTTATGCAGGTCCAGCTATGGTGGATACTTTGCGTGTATTAAATACTAATTCGGAGAAAAAAAAATTATTTTTCAATATAGTGTGTGTTGTGCCATTGTCTACTAGACAAAAATTATCCTCGGTATCATGCATTCCATAATTCATACCTTTAAAAGAAATATTATAAACTATTTAATAACCCAAACATATTATAAAAGCAATTAATTTATCGTTATAATGAATATAAAAATAAACTATAGTTTCTAACCAAAAGTTCAATAATAGAATATCTAATACTGCCTAAATGCATAAAATAAGTAGTGATATTCGACATTATGACTGCCAAAGAGAATTGTTATAAATTAATTACTAATAAAGGATCAATAAAGTCAAATATTTTTGGCCAATTATAATTTCATAGATAAGAATTTCAGGTTCTTGAATTATGAGACTTCGGGCTCATAAAAAATTAATTACAGAACTTCAGGTTCTATCAAGATTTCAGGCTTGTAAAATATGGCCTTATTTTGATCCATTATATTTATAGTCGTTTAATTATTAAGTTTAAAAGAAGAAAGGTAGAATAAACAATAGCGCACACATAGGATCATGCAATTTAAATAAAACTTATTAAGTTAGATTAAATACAAAAAAAAAATTATGATTTTTTACCTCGAAGTTAATATCAAAATTACAGGTTTAATTATTGAAGTATGTTTTTATTAAAACTTCAAGTTCCAAATAAATATTAGGGAACTTCAGGTCCCTAATATAATCTATGGATCTTCATGTCCAGGATAATAATTATGGAATTTAAGGTTCCAAATAAATATTAGAGAACTTCAGGTCCCTAATATAATTCATGGATCTTCAGGTCCTGAATTATGATTATGGAACTTCAGGTTCCAAATAAATATTAGAGAACTTCATGTCCCTAATATAATTCATGGATCTTCAGGTCCTGAATTATGATTATGGAACTTCAGGTTCCAAATAAATATTAGAGAATTTCAAGTCCCTAATATAATTCATGGATCTTCAGGTCCTGAATTATGATTATGGAACTTCAAGTTCCAAATAAATATTAGAGAACTTCAAGTCCCTAATATAATTCATGGATCTTCAAGTCCTGAATTATGATGACAGGCTATCAATAGGACTTGAATTTGAGCCGAAATTGATTTGATTCTCCATTTCCTCGGCTTCCATCAATAGATCATATGGAATATCTAAATGATTTTTATCTTTTAGATTTTCCAAAAAGGTTTTCACCTCAAGCATTTGTTCATGGGAGACTTGATAAGTAGAGTTTAAATCAGTCATAAAAAGTCTCCTTCCATCCGTTACCATGGTTTTATAATAGTTAGGATACGGATGAACAGTTGGGTACAGCTGTTTGGCTGTTGTAGAAATATGTATTAAACTTCTTACAAAAGAGTTTCGAACATCAAGTTCATCTATGGGGGTTCCGGAATACATATCATTTTCAAACCATTGGTATTCTGATTGCTCTGTGGCTCGGAGCTCCCATATTTGGTATGGCTGGTAGAATTTTTCTCTAAACCTCCATCCAGTAGAACTTGTAATATGAAAATATAACATTCTATTATATTTATGTTTATGTACCACATGATAGACCATTGCTTTGATCATCATAGGTAATTTAGTAAGGTTACTAGAAAGACTACTGGGGAACATAATGTGGTTCACAAGTCCCCAATCAATTGTTTCAGTATTCCAAAGATCATCTTCTGCATAAAGATGGATTTTTGGAATTACTTCATGATCATTTAAATTTTGACTATATTGATTCAAAAGACTTTTTATCTTTGAATTTTGGTCTTCAATTTTTTGAAGAATCTCTATTTGAAATAAAGGTCTCGGGAGAAGGAGTCTTGCCTTCTCGTAAAGACAAATTCTTTTGATAGTATAAAAAATATTATCAGAAAATTCATCTTCTAATAATTCTGCAAAAGAAATATTAGAGAACTTCAGGTCCTTAATATAAGTTTTAAATCTTTAGGTTCAGAATAATAATTATGGAACTTCAAGTCTAAATAATTTATGAAATAAAATATGTAAATCTATAATAAAAGACAAAATAAAATATTTAACAGTAATATAAATCATCAAAGTATTATAAAAGAAAAGATAAGCATAAATCTAACCTTTATGAAAAAAAACTCCCGTGCCTTCTTTCGAACAACCCCTTCTATCGAACAGTCTCTAAGAAAAAATTGAACTATGATGACCTATTTTTGCAATGGCCGTTCTTCAAAAGGAAGGAAAAAATTCCTTCAAGAAGAAGGAAAAATTTAAACTATGGTGGCCTGCTTTCACAATGGCCTCCAATTGACTGTAGAGCTGTCGTGCTAATAACGTATTGAAATAATAGAGAGAGAAAGAAATAATCTTATTATTCAACTGATGATCCAATATGTGTAGGGGTTAGCTCTATTTATATTAAGAACTAACCTCCTTACTTCTCTACATAATCAATGTGGGACAAATCCACTATATATTCTATTAAGTAATCACTCATTCATACCACAATTCCAATGTGGGATAAATTATATCTTACAATATTAGTGGGATGAATTGTATCTTCCAATATTAGTTATGGACATCCACATATTAATATTTTTATAACAGTATGAATAATGACCACTATGACGATGCGATAAAAACATTGTTAGGAAGACCTCGTATGTTTTAGGGTTTTTAGACAATATATAAGTGTCATGCCATTTTTTTTGTTTTAATAATTCATATTTTAGACTTTAAAATATTTTAACTTTTGTGTTTTAATTATGTTTTTGTGCTTATATTATTAAATCGTATACAATCAAAATCTACTTAACAATATCCATATTTATTTTGAGGGGACATAAAATTATTATCAAAGTATAATGGGCTGACCCAACACTTTAACTCCTATACAAAACATTCAATTCGATGAAACAATGGTCAAAGGATGAACGAAGAGCCGATCTGCCAATGCCAAGGAGGATGGGAAATCAGTCGACCTCAGTGATGAGCACATCACGTGACCAGCATGTGCAAGGAAATAGAGATCGTGCGTAGGGATGTGATAGGACCATACGCATCACGATGCATTTGTGCAAAACTACTAACCCATGGTAGATACCAACTGCTTCCATTATACTCTATCCACCCATGCAAAACGCAGCCATCAATCCTTGATGTGAAAGTGACTCATCTTAAATGAAAATCATTCCACAATTAATACAAGGGGACCCACACTTTACCCATAACTGTTTTTTGGTCATTTGTCCTAACAGAGTATTGTAACCTTAATTTTATACAGATGTAAATAGAAAGTGATAGCTTTGAGAAAAGGGTCAGTTTTTATTACTAAGGAATCTAAAGAAAGGTAGAGAGAGAAACATAGCAAAAAAGCCAGTGGCTTATCTTCTTGTTTTTAACGCAATTCATCAAGCAAAAAAAGTTCACACACACAAAAAGAAGGATACACTGCCAGTAGACGTAAAAATCACTAGAGGAATCTACATACAAATAAAAATAATGTTTTCTTATTTTTTTTGCTACTAACTGTGCATTCATACTTACGAAAACCTTCATTCCTATAGGCTCAGCCAGATTTTTAGTCACTTTATACACATTATGTGATGAGTAATGCCAAGCACAATTTTATAGACAAAACCATTTAATATGTTTTTAAGTGTTAATAATGAATAAGATTTTTAGTCTCACGTAGGAATGGCAACGTGGCTGTTTCGGAGCGGTTTTGCTTAAACTCGAAATCGAACCGCATTTTTTGTCCTGAAACCAAACTGAAACCGCCTCAGATTAATGTACGGTTAACCGAATTTGAACTGCTCCGCCCCGAATATACGAATTACAGGTCTAGTTAATCGGGTCGTCCCGCCCCGCTCTAAATAACCATTATTTTAAACTAAAAACATATTTTAAACATTAAATCAGGATAAAAGAAAATTATTAATAAATACCCCCATTAAAGAGAGGGAGGGAGAGAATATCAACATTAGTGAGGCCTAAAAAGCGTATTTTAGGGTTAGGTTTTTGATAGAAAATAGAAACATATATATATTTTTATATAAAATAAATATTTTTATATTATATATATATTCAGGGCAGTTTGCGGTGGTTTTTAGAAGATAAAAATCGAAATTGAACTCGTAACGATTTTTTTTAAAACCCAAAACAGAACCAGTTTAAAAAACCGTCCCAAAACCGCTCCAAACGGATTGGATCGGTTTAGTAACCCGGCTGTCACACCCCGATTTTTGGACCCCGAATACCCAATTAATACACATGTACTCGCCCGTCCAACTACCGTTTGCGGAACAAACTTAAAACTCATTCTTTATTTAAAAAGTTCAATTACAAACGAAATAGAATAGAATATCTATTAAAGTAAGAGTATAAACCGGAAAAACAAGCAACATAAATATCCCTATTTACAAAATAAAAGAAAATAAATAAGAAACCATAGCTCGGAAAACTAAAAACGAAAAATATGCAAAACGTTTCCAAAGAACGAAAAATCGTGTGTCCAAGATTGCAAATGCAAATTAACATGAAGATTGTCAAAGCGAAGCATTACATATTGTAAAGTTATCCTGAAAACACTAGTTGAAAACACTAGACACTAGACACTAAGTTAGCGTGTGCACCTTAATTACATGCCACCTCGCCATACTCTCCCATGGCCTACACAGATCATCTTACCCTGTGTCTCCCCGTATAACTAGCGGTCACTCCGAACCGGAACCTGCACGGGCATATCGTCTAAAGTTCCGACCTTCTTCGGAAGGCTAGTTATACGTTTGCGCGCCAAAACACTCGCCCTTCTGCGAGTAAAATCACATATAATCCACTCGTCTATTCAACAATAGAACGAGTACAACAAACATCACAAGCCACCATCTGGCTTACAATCAAGATCATAAAATTCCATTGGCTTTCACCAAAGTTTTCTTTTCACAAAAATCATGGGAAATCCACCCAAGTGTTGAATCAAAACCAATATCAAATCATAACAAGGGAGCAGTGGCGTAATTAAGGAATTTTCCTATGACTTCTCTAGTCAATTTTAATACAACCAACTCATAGTCGATACAACTCTAATACTTAATATATAAAGAAACTTTACTATCAACCTCAACAAGAATGTAGATTTGTCCCAAAAACAAAATCATACTCACACATTTACTAAATATCACTTCTAGAAGCTTAAAATAAATAATTTCACCAATTATGAATTGTTCATAGTATTCCAAACGTCCATCAAGTAAACAATTTCACAAACTAAATACAATCATACCACAAATCCTTTTAGAACCTCATAATCCCAATTTTAAAGGCTATTAATAAAATTATTTTAAAACATAAGTTATATTGCACAAAAAAAAATGAGGCAAGAGCACAAACAATATCTTAAATCGGCACAATCATCAATTTCACAGACATTCTGGGGATAAACGAACAATATAAAAATTCCAGAAAAATTACACAATATAGACAGCCATGTCTAGTTTCATATGCAATTGGATTCAACTGAAAATAATTTATATTCTAGGAGTTATGAATGTTTTACTAACAGGTATACAATCTGTCCAGCATCAGATTTTGTTGCGCACTGTTTTTGTAACTTCAATAACTCTCAACATAAAAATCATATTCGATCAATTCCAAAGCCCAGATTCTCCTAACACACGATATTAACTTGACAAATATTTCCAGAATTTTACAGAAAAGTTTAGTATCCAAACCGAACTCAAAACTACAGATGTGTGACAGCAATCTGATCAACATTAAGTATTTTAACACTCTGTTTTTGTAAAATTGATATCTCCCAAATTAAAAATCATATTACTCCAATTCCAAAGCCACAATACTTGTAACTCATAATATTAGTCTATGTATTTTTCTGAGATTTTAATAAAGACATATAATTGAGGTTTGTCTTTAAGAAACTTATAATCAATTGAATAAAAATACAACAAACCACTTTCTCAAAAATTAGGTCAAAAGAAAATCAAAACAATATATACGAATAGAAATCACAAGAGAGGGTGAGAATCACTCACTATAAATAGTAAAACCTAAATTGATCAACCAAAAGAAATCTAAAAGAGCCGCCAATATAAATCGACTCAGAACAAATAGGTTATATATATATATATATGCATGTATCGAAATCCACATAATAAAGGTGAGAAACACTCACTAGATAATCGAAAGGGGAAGAACCAAAAGTATTCTGCGTTTACTCGGGCTCTCTCTTGCGTCTCTTCTTCTTCTCTACAAGCGGCCACATGACAATAGATAATACGTAGTTTTCTCCTCTCCCTTGAAACCCTATATGTGCTAATAACCTACTTGTATTCATACTAGGGTTTTCTCATCTCAATTAGACCAACTAAAATAAGTTTTATAACAAATAAAGGAATACATATAAATTAACCCATTAAATTAACCTAGTGGCCCATCTAATTATAATTACTCAAAACCTCAAACTAATTTTATTTTTCTCTAATTCCCGCAGGTCAAACTCACAGCATGGTTAAGTCAACTTTCAAAAATCATAACTAATTCATTAAAAGTCTAAATGTGGTGAAATTTGTGCTCAAACTGAAGCTCATCAAGTCTAGCTTAAAACAAAATTGGTTTCACACAAAAATTCTCAACATAATAAAAGATATGAATTTTCAAAGGAGAACATATCAAAACTTTAAGTTTCAAAACTAATCATATATATTTTAAATTATAATTTTTAACACATTATAATAAATTGGCCACACAATAAATGCACCACAAAACAAATATTAATTTACAATATATGCATATAATAATTTGGAGTAAATAAGTATTTTAGAAAATTCAGGTCGTTACACCGGCGGATTGGTTTTTTTTGCCACCCCTAGTCTCACGAGAATGAATATATATAATAAAGGCAATAATTTTGGAATCACTAAAATGCACAAGGAATTGTGTGGTTTAGATTTCAAAATTTATTTTTATTAATAGTGGCCTTGCTGTGAGTTATGAACTAGTATAAAATATATATTTTTTAAAACGAGTGATGTGTAGGGTGTGCAAAAAATCGAAAAAACAGAAAAACCGAGCTAGCTCAAACCGAGTGGTTTTCAAGCTTTGTAGTTCGGCTCAGTTAAGAAATTGGACAATCGAAATAGGTCAGTTCAATTACTAGTTTTTTAGCGTATAAAACTGACAAAAATCGAACTGAACTAACTAATACACTTATTACATTTTTATTAGTTTAGTGTATTTAACTAATGAGCTATTTTCTTTAAAATAATATATGTTAAATAATTAAAAATAAATCCCAACAATAATAAATATTTAAGAAGAGAAAATGCTCAAATAATGAACAAGAAAAGAAGGCCTAAAAAATAAAAAAAAAACATATGAATAATTCTAAATAGTATAAACTAATGGCCCAAAACAATAATTTAGACTCAGTGTCCAAATTGACAAAAATCGATCGCTTGAACTAACCAAAACAGAACCGACCCTGGTTAGTTTTAGTCATTTTGACTGTTCGGTTCGATTGAACTTAGGCGTTAAACCGAAAAGTCAGTTCAATTGGCAATTTAACCGCTCGGTTCAGTTAACAGAACCGTACACACCCCTAGTGATGAGTATATATCCAATTGATTCGAGAGAGAACGGAGACTGGGACACGGACGAGGTAAAATTTGGGCACTCTATGTAAATAATCACATTGAATATTCATGCCTTTCAAAGAAAAAAAGTTTCAGAAATAGTAAGTATCACAATAATTAAAGAGTTTTACTATAAAAAACTAAAAACCTGATACAACTTCGATAATTATCAAAATATGAATTTCAACTATAAAGGTGAACTTGCGACGAACTTTATTTGAAGTGCCACTTTTACCCTTCAATATTCTCTTACAATAAAAAAGTTACCGCATGCACCGAGACTTTGAAGTTTAGACATTGGGAAAAAAGTAAACTATTACTTAATCACTCCGCCAAAAAAGATCTTTGTTTTGCTTCTATTTTCAATTTTTTTCTTTTTTGGTTTTCAAGAGAATTTGAGATTAATCTCTTCTCAAAAAACTAAATTTATTATTGACTCAAGAGAATTTACATTGTTAATAATAAAGTAGTCAAAATATTCACGGTTAGTATAATATTCTATTCAATGTAAAGTATTACTTAAAATTGTATTACATACTTCTAAAAATTATACATTAATGTGATAATATAGAAAAAAAAATCTTGGAACACAATCTGATAATATAATTGACAATAGTAACGTTGAAAAGCGTGGGTGCGTGCAGTAAACAAATACTCGTACCAGAAAGTAAAAAGAAAAAGAACAGACAACAATCGGACGCTACCGCCAGTAATTTTACTATTGATTATGCGGAAGGAACCTACCGGTCTGTTTGTTTTTTAAGATATGTAGTTGAGAGTCTAGAATCTCTGCAGCTCTCTGTATACGGTGTACCGGCCCCATTCTGCTAGATATCCACTGTTTGGCCAACTTCTTTCAGGACTCTCGGCCTTTTGCTAAAGTATTCGCCTCATCAGAAAACCCTAATCATGAAAAATTAGAATACCCTAACCTTTTTATAAAGCAATGAGCGGGGGAAACGAATTTCGATTCTTCTTGTCATGCGACATCAATCTTCCTGTTACTTTCCGAATCGAAAAGTTGGAAGGGACCTTGCCAGCCACCTCCTCCAAGCCGCTTAATTCAGGTATTTTTTCTTTCTTTAATCATTAATACTCAATTCGATTTTAGTTTCATGTTCCTTTGAGGTTTTAAAAAGTTGACTCTCTATTTGGGGCTTTACTGGAATTCAAGTCCTCAAATTTAAATCTGATCATTTGTCGTCCATAATTTACGAATTTATGTTGACTGATACAATTATTTTGGCATGAATCTGCCATCTCTCAATGGATTATGTTATTTAGGGAGAGGGGGACAATGATTTCTTAACTAATTTCGAATCCTCTGATTAATTGCGTGCAATTCAAACCTCCACGCAGATCTCAATTGCACTACAGAGGAGAGAAAACCAGAACTGTATGTAGAGTGTGCATTGTACATTGATGGCGCTCCGTTTGGGCTTCCCATGAGAACAAGGTTTAGCTTTAGTCACATCATCTTATTGTCTATCTTCTTTTACCTATAAATACATCTAGACACACAGGCGCATACAATAAGGCAGATATATCTTTACACACACATAAATAAACATGTCTTTATGTTGCATATTGCAATTACTATATTCAGGCTAGAATCTGCTGGTCCATCATACTGCTGGAGTGAACTCATTACATTGAGTACAAAATATCGGGACTTAACTGTCAATTCACAACTAGCACTTACTGTAAGTCAACAATTTCATTTTATGCCTGTTCCTTTTTTTATTTCTTATATTCCTTCAAATCTTTACTTAATATGTCCTTTTCGCACACCAAACTAGGGTTTTCCTCTCCGTGATCCATATGTTGAGGGATCCTAGCACTGTATAGCAATACATTTGCAGAACCAAAAGGATGCATGAAAGACCTATATTTTTACATGCGTGAACACATGAATCGTTTTGCGTGAAAAACAGTTTTATCCCATTGGCGGATTCCCTTTCCTGGAGTAGTCTCTTTCTCCGGAGAAAATAGTGTTAGTGATACATGTGTTGGAGAAAATGATTTTTCTCCTGTAGTTTGTCAGGCGGCATTCCTTCATCGTAATCACTCACCTTAGAATTCATGGTTCAACTATGTTTAGATTACTTTGAGCTGAGTTTTTATTTGTTCCTCATATTTGCGTTAACTGCAGGTTTGGGATGTTTCTTCTGGAAAAAATGAGGGTTTGATTGGTGGGGCTACCGTTCATCTCTTTAACATAAAGAAACAACTCAAAACAGGGAAGCATAAGCTTAGGCTTTGGCAAGGAAAAGAAGCAGATGGATCTATTCAGACAACTACTCCTGGAAAGGTTTCTGCTCAATACCCTCTGTACTAATAAACAGACATGTCATGATCCAACTTTTAGTCTATTGATTTGATTAACCTCTTGTAGGTTCCTAAGGAAGAGCGCGGGGAGCTGGAACGTCTGGAAAAGCTTATGAATAAGTATGAAAGAGGGCAGATTCAGCGAGTTGATTGGCTGGACCGCCTCGCTTTCAAGGCTATTGAGAAAGTCAAGGAACGGGAAAGCATTAGAAATGGAAGTTCTCATTTGTACCTGGTTGTTGATTTTTGCAGTTTTGAACATCGGGTTGTTTTCCAGGTAGCTGTTATTCGGTCTGCAGGCATAAAGTTGCTTCTTCCTTGTACTTTCTAATTTTTCGAAGCTCTGTTTTTTCTAGAAACAGAAAAGTTAATTTCTCTTGTTTCTAATCTCCTAAAGTTATCCAAAGAAAATTATTGTAGTGATTCTTTTTATATAAGTTTATGCCCTTTTTGAAAAGGATCCATGCACTAATGACAAGCTGGAATTATATTACAATGAATCTGTAATAAGTCATGCTTTACCTATGGAACCTCGTTTTTATTTCATGTGTAGGAGTCAGGAGCAAATTTCTTAATACCGTCTCCTATTGCTTCAACAAATGAACTGGTTACTGTATGGGACCCGGAAGTGGGAAAGATTAATCCATCTGAACACAAGCAACTAAAGCTCGCACGGAGTTTGACACGTGGCATCATTGACAGGGACCTCAAACCAAGCTCTAATGAAAGAAAGTAAGACTGAATGTATTTCTTGCTTGTCAAAGAACAACTATTATCTTGTTCAACTGCGTTTTGTTCAGATTTCATGATAAAATTTTTTTTGGCCATGTTCTTCTTTTGTAAATTTTGGAGGCTAGTGTCTCTTTCCTGTGCCCAAACAGTACTCTGCTGCAAAACCATTTTCATTGCATGTTTTGTCATCTGGAGTTGAGAAGGATGATAAATCAAGTGACTCTCTGAGAATTGTTAGGGTTGACTTCCAACAGTAGGAGTAATCAATTTATCTATACTGTATTATCAATTTAACGGTGATAATTTCTGATTCTGCTTAGGCCATGATTCCCAGCAATGTGCTAAAAATAGCTGTGCTTGATTTTTCTGTTTTAAAAGTCGAAGCTAATCATTATGCTTATTAGGTCTATACAGAGAATCTTAAAGTACCCCCCAACCCGTACTTTGAGTGGAGATGAGAGGCAGCTCTTGTGGAAATTTCGCTTTTCATTAATGTCTGAGAAGAGAGCTCTCACGAAGTTTCTCCGATGTGTTGAATGGAGTGATGTTCAGGTTGGGATATTTCTGCCATATCCTCTCTCTCTCTCACACACACACACGCACACACACACACACAAGCGCACTGAACTTTTACAAGCATTGCATAATTTTTTCTCCTTATTTATCTGAAACAGTCATAATTACTTCCACGTATCTCATTCCATTAGTGGAACTTATCGTCAATAATCACCCAGTCGTTTCAAGAAACAGGAGGGTGGGGGGGATGGCTGTTGGTAGTGTTCTGCACTTGATACGAAGTTCAGTTTGTTGTTTTTATTAGCTGAATTATGTCAATGTCTTTTTTATATGCATACGTGGAGGATTCTTGTCCAAGTATTTTCTTTTTTATATAGTCGTTATACCACCATTGTTTAAAACTTTAATAAAAACTTGTTGCTTCCCTAATCTATATAGGAAATTATAAATTTTGTTAAAATATTTCTGTCTTTTTCAATTATTGCTTTTTAAGTGGAGTTGTGACTCAATCCCTATGTCCAGTCTCTTTACTACTATTACCAATGGTGGGAATGCTGTGTTCATGTATTTGCAGGAAGCAAAGCAGGCAATTGAACTAATGGGTAGGTGGGAAATGATTGATGTTTGTGATGCGTTGGAGCTGCTATCTCCTGTTTTTGAAAGTGAAGAGGTCAGATTAACAAGCTTCAAATGACTGATGCTTGTGACCTAATATCTGATTAATAAGCTTGTAACACATTTTATACATTTTTGCAAATCGTGCAGTTATTGTAACTTATGCTTAGTAAAATAACCTATTAACAGGTCCGTGCATATGCTGTTAGTGTTCTTGAAAGAGCTGATGATGAAGAGCTCCAGTGTTATCTACTTCAGCTGGTTCAAGCTTTGCGGTTTGAGCGTTCTGACAAATCTCGTCTTTCTCATTTCCTAGTGCAACGTTGTATGCCTGCTGTAATATACATAAATAAATCTTCGTGGCCAAAGTTTAGTTGTATTTTGAACTTGCTTGTTTCATCTGAATTTATTATTTAATTGTGACAGCATTGTGCAATATTGAGTTGGCTAGCTTTCTCCGGTGGTACGTTGCTGTGGAACTTCATGATCCTTCATATGCAAAACGATTTTATTGTTCCTATGAGATTCTGGAAGAAAATATGATGAAGGTGAGGATCTTGATTTCTAAGTACCTAATCGTTAGAGTAGTCCATTTAGTTTTTGGAGGCACACTGTAAGGAATTCTCAATTACGTAAACAATGCATGTGCATATCTTTGTCCTCCTTACATCCAAGAAGTTGCTATTTCCAGATAGGTTACGAAATTGGAGAGTGCATTTGGAATTTCCCCTATTAGATTTAAGACAAAATTCTGGAGCATCCATTTTGGGTATAGGAGATACCAAAAGCAAATAAAAGATCCAATTTATATAGATTGAATGGTCCCTTTACAGTTGGGAGTCAGTGCAAATGGAGATGGAGATGGTTTCAAGTTGTGGCAGAGTTTGGTGCGCCAGACAGAACTGACAGCACAATTGTGTTCTATAATGAGAGATGTGAGAAATGTACGTGGTGGAACTCAGAAGAAGATTGAAAAGCTTAGACATCTTCTTTCTGGACTTCTTAGTGAGCTTACCTACTTTGAGGAGGTATTTCTTTGATAATAGAACATGTTATCTTCTCCATTCTGATGCTTATTATATTTGATTGTCAAAATATATAAACCTTTTGATCTTTTGCATTTTCAGCCAATACGATCACCTCTAGCACCAAGTGTCCTCATCACCGGGATCATTCCCTCAGAGTCATCAATATTTAAAAGTGCACTGCACCCCTTGCGCCTGGCTTTTAGAACAGCAAACGGTGGAGTTTGCAAGATCATGTTTAAGAAGGGAGATGATCTTCGGCAAGACCAGTTGGTAGATGAAATTTGTTCATGCATTTGCTAAAATTTTTGTGGGACTTAACAGGTGGTTTCGTTTTAATAACAATTTAATCGATTCATACATTGATGCTTGGGGCTTGTAGGTTGTTCAAATGGTATCCCTTATGGATCGTTTGCTTAAATTGGAGAATCTAGATCTGCATTTAACTCCATACAGAGTCTTGGCAACGGGGCATGATGAAGGCATGCTGGAATTCATTCCATCAAAGTCTTTAGCACAGGTATTATATCCTGCAAAAGGTTTTCTTTGGTATTTCTGCCCTTTAATGTTGGGAAAGAATATATATTAGTATTAATTATTAAATAAGAACAGTGCCTAGGTGATCTTTTCTATAATGTGATGCATAGTATCGTAAATTGGATTACTCAAACATGATTCCTCACTATTTTCCAGATTCTAGCAGAGCACCGTAGTATTATTAGCTATCTACAGAAGTTTCACCCCGATGAGGATGGACCATTTGGTATTACAGCTACATGTCTCGAAACATTTATAAAGAGCTGTGCTGGCTACTCGGTTATCACATATATACTGGGCATTGGAGACAGGTGATCTTTCAATATTTAGTAATTGGTAGAGATTCTTTAGCTGCCATAAATCTCAGCGCACTTCAGATATTTAATAGAACCCCGAGGTCTTATGTCTAAAGAATCATATGTATTAGTTTTTTGAGATATAAAAGCTCTTGACTCATTTGGGGAGTTATGTAGTGATAAGCGTACATCTTTTATGTATATAGATCTGAATGTAATATCATTATTATATTATTCTTGGTACGCCAAATTGAAATGCAGTTGTGATCCATCAATTTTCTGGATCTGCAGGCACCTTGACAATCTTCTATTGAAGGAGGATGGCCGCCTTTTTCATGTTGATTTTGGTTTTATTTTGGGACGGGACCCCAAGCCCTTCCCACCACCTATGAAGCTTTGCAAAGAAATGGTTGAGGCGATGGGTGGGGCAGAAAGGTACTTTTCCCTAGTTCATGCGTAACTTAACTCCAGTACTTTCTAGTACTGTAGTTTTATGTTAAGATATTTGTATACTGATGCTCTTATTCAAAAGAGATCCTAATTATTTTCTTTTCTTCTTCCGCAGCCAATACTACACCCGGTTTAAATCTTACTGTTGTGAGGCATACAACATCCTCCGAAAATCTAGTAACCTAATACTGAATCTGTTCCATCTGATGGCGGGGTCCAACATTCCTGACATTGCATCTGATCCCGAAAAAGGCATTCTTAAGGTGACTTGTTTATGTGCCTTTTCTTTTGTTGTTGATATTATTGGCCTTGAATATGATGTTTATGTTTATTTTTCGTATAATCAATTTTAATGGTTATTATAGCTTCAAGAGAAGTTTCGATTGGACTTGGACGACGAGGGGTGTATACAATTTTTCCAGGATCTGATCAATGAGAGTGTTAGTGCATTATTTCCACAAATGGTCGAGACCATTCATCGTTGGGCCCAGTACTGGCGCTGATCAACGACTAAGGAGTTGTATACATGTCTCTGTAAGTAGGCTTTTTATTTTCTTTATGTTTTTGGTGGGCAAGGATCTGTCTAACAATATAGTCAAGGTTGGATCCAGACCCATACTGACCGGGGCTATAGCCTAGCTCAATTTTTTTTTATTTTTTTCAGTGATGTAATATGTAAAGTTTTCAGTTTTAGCCCAGTCCAGCTTGATTAAGTATTTATATTAGCCCGCCCCTTCATAAAATTCTGGATCTGCTTTTGATTATAGTTTAGCACTTTAGCCGAACATTAACTTCAGTTGTTTTCAACTGCATTGTTAGATCTGGAAGAAATAAGTTTGAGCTCGGCAAAAAGTCAAATTGTCAAATGTGATTTTCAATTTTTAGGCATTGAACTTCCACCATTTCCGTATTTATTTAGGTGTCCAAATAGACTCTAAATAACTGGAGTGAGTACTTAAATAACTGGAGTTCATTTTGGCTATGTGGGCATGCATCATTTTTGTTTTGACCTTTTCTTTTCGCAGTGGAATAGCAATTTTTGAAGAATTGAATCTTTGAGAATTGCTTGCTTGTTGGTCCAGATCGAAGAGGTTTGAAGAAGGAAAAGCGCTCCCGAAACAAGTATCAAACTGTACATAGTAGAAAAGTATTTCTTTTAGTTACCATGTAATATAATTCTATTTTTATAGAAAAATTACTACTCCACACAGAAAGATATATGTAAATTAATATTATTCGCCATAACTATTGTGCGGGTGGTATGTAGTTCCAAGCTCTTTTTCCCTTCCTTTTTCAATTCGATTTTAATTCTGCGATAGAATGGGCTTCGTTGCTAAGTGTAGACGATTTTGGAATTTTCGCCATGAAATAATTTGTTATAATTTTTTAGGTTTGACATGAAACCATAGTTAGATAAAACTGATTTTAGCATAAGCACAGTGTCGAATTTAATGTGAAAACCAACCATATTTTTTGCAGCATCTCAACGAATTTTCCAAAAAATATAGGAGGAAAAGATATCAAGAACAATAAAATCATCGCCAGAAATAGGGGAAAATATGCATGGAGATATTCTCTGCAATTTTGTTTCAATGTAAATGATTTGTGTATAAGTTTGGCATCGGCCTTCAGAGGAGAGTTGAAGGGATCTGCGAGAGGCAAAAACCATTTTAAAATTTGAGTCTTTTAGATTTAAAACGATGGTCTACGTTTATTATTTTAGTTTAAAGTAAATATTAATTAGTTCACATCCAAAAATTTCATTATTGAGCTTTGTAAAGTTGTGAAAAATTTCTATGTGAATTTGGGGAAGTCTCTGTTAAAACTAAAAATGAGTAGATCTAACAAAATCATTTTGTTATTTTTTCTTTTTCAAATAAACAGTCAAGGACAACTAATGGAGTTGGCGATGAATTTTTTTGGGATTTATAATGAGTTGTTGATGCCCTTAATTGGCAAGATTCTGCGCTTTTATACTTTATATATATTTAGATGCTTCCGTGGTATGATTTTCTTCTTATTTAGTTATTAATTAATTTTTGGGATTGAATACTTTGTAAAGCAAGAAATATTGAAAATTTAGAAACCATTGATTCATTTACCGCTGACCATGGTACTTCTATGAATAAATAGACTTTTTGTAATTTTACATCTAAAGAAGGTTCTATACTCCTAGTGCAAAATTCCAACTTTAAAATTCAAACGAGGTCATCTGCCACAAGAACAAACATGTTGAATCCTAGCTAACACGTTTTCCAAAAAATATAGTGCTCTTTATCAGCATGGTAAAGTTGCTTAATATTTGTGTTTTCAGCAAATCCCTCTTTATTAGAAGTAATTAACTCTTGTTTCAACACATTATTATGGCTAGAGCTTTGTGAGGAAGGGTGGGTAAAGTTGAATAACAGGCATTACAGAAACAAAATAGCATGCCGGTAGCCTTGTTAACCTAGAGGTGAGGAGAATAAAATTCGGGTCCGGCTAATTACAATTCAGGAGTATTTTGTATATTACTTGTATAAAAAAAATAAAAAATAAGGTTGTTTGTATTAAAGAATAATATCCTAGATGGCAAGATGTAAATGGATGCACAATGTTGGGTAAGTAAGATAATCCAAGTTTCAAATACGTGATCTCTTACTAAATAAATTGTTTTTTATAAAAATTTAGTCGACCTCCGCACAATATGAGGTAAGTAAGATGATTCAAGATTCGAATACAAAATCTCCCATTAAATAAATTAAATTTTATAAAAATTTAGTCAAACCATTAAGCGAACCACATAAGTCTACAACAAAAAAGCTAGGGACATTTTGGTGATCCGAGTTAAAAAAAGTGAATGGGTAACTTTGGGTTAAAACTGGTCTCCTTTATTTATCATTTCATAAGGATGATGTTATAAGCACCCTGATTATGTAACCAAAACACCAATATAGCATTAACACTATAATTTAAAAGTTAATGATCATGGCACCCATATGGTGGCACCCAAATTTAAGTACCGAGTCGATATTTTGTTGCCGAATTTCGATATTTGATTCGATAACCTTTTACCGACTTAACATTCGGCAAACTTTGGCCGAGCCAATTTTTAAAAATATTTCACTGACATTTGATCTCGGCAAAAGGTGATCGAATTTTAACCTCTAACTCAGTGAATTGCCACCAAATATTAAGTTTGAAGTCGGCAACTTACTACCGACTTGTAAATTATGTATTGGGGCAACCTATGGGGGACACCCTAAATTTAGAACAACCAACCCCATATGGTGGCACCCTAAACTTAAACACCGAGTCAATGTCTTGTTGCCCAACTTCAACATTTTATTCGGTAACCTTACCTTCCACCGACTTTAACATTCAACAAATTTTGGTCGAGTCAATTTTTAAAAATATTTTATTAATATTTGATCTCAGCAAAAGATTATCAAATTTTAATCTCTAACTCGATAAATTACTATCGAATGTTGACCTTTAAGTTGATAACAAATTACTGACTTGTATGTTATATATCGGCCAACCAACCCCTAATTTTTAGCTACAACATCAAATAATTAATATTTTGATTGCTCCGTAAATATTTTTTTCTTCAAATTTTTGGTGTTTTAGGTAAAAAAAAGGTGTATATATAATATCACCCTATCATAATAATCTCTCTCGTTGACGCTTATCACCCCCCACCCCCATTATTACGCGTTGGTATTAGGCTGGCTTCCTTCTCTCTTGTTTCTCTATCTACTCTCACAGATCCCTTTTCAAAGGCTTTTTCTACAGGTATATTTCATCTTCAATTCAATTTTGAAATCTCTATCTGATCATTGTTAAGCCTTTCTATAGATTCGTTTATATGTGCAGATTGAAATGCTCTCTTAAGAAATATCTGTTATTCATTTGAAATTTGCTCTTCGAGCCGTCTCATTTGAGGTCTCTCGTGATCGCCTTATCTTCTCTGTGTAAGCTTTTTCGGATAAATAAGTATGTATTGTTCGATGTATTTTCAACGATCTCTTTAACATTTCATTTTATACTGTTGTGATTATTTGGCTCGCTTCTTGTTTTGAGATTATATATTTCCGATTTAGGTCACGTAAAGTCGTTATTTATGTTGTTTGTTTCCTTTTGTTCCGATCTGAAGATTTTGTATTGAATTATTTCCGATCTGTTGTAGATATGGTTAATCACGTTATAAATCCTGAACCAGCGTAGGTTGTAGAATTTGATGATTACTTAATACACATTACAATGTCAATTTTTTCTGGCCGTGAGCTAATCTCTTTACGTTTGTGATGAATTTCCCTTCTTTTTCAGATCCATCTGTCTAATTACATTTTGAAAAGGTTTGTATTGACATTGTGTTCCACGTGTGATATTATGAATGAATGAATCTCAGTTTTATCATTTCGTTCTTGTTTGCATAGCTACTATTTTTGGCTGATCTATTTTAATTGGTGCCCTGATACATAGGGATCATCAGCAAGAAAGAGAATGGGGCTAACGTTCACCAAGCTTTTCAGCCGGCTTTTCGCCAAGAAAGAGATGCGCATTCTTATGGTTGGTCTTGATGCTGCTGGTAAGACGACCATATTATACAAGCTCAAGCTTGGCGAGATTGTGACAACAATTCCTACCATTGGTAAGTCCTGATGAATTTGATTTAATATTCCTCTCATCCTTTTAGATTGTTATCTCTAATAGTTGAATTTCCTGATTATTGTTGAGACTTGCTTTGCTGCATTGTTTTTGACCCCACTGGTTTTTGAATTGGAGCTGGATGGTTGGTGTGATTGTTGTTGGGGTCGAATGTCTGTTTGATTATCTGTTTTTTTTTTAATGTTCTATTCAAGGTTGAGTATGATACTGAATGAATGTTTTGTTGTCAGTAGTTTGATGCAAATACTATTTGCTGTTATATCTTGTTAGATAATTATACACGTAAAAGGTAATTGACATACATTATGTACTTAAACTGCTATTTTCGAATTTATCATATGTAAGGCCTTTCTGTCGATGAAACCATGATTTTGCCAGGTGTGATGTTTTGGCCGTTAATTTATTATGTTCATTTTTCAGGTTTTAATGTGGAGACTGTTGAATACAAAAACATTAGCTTCACTGTTTGGGATGTCGGAGGCCAGGACAAAGTATGAATGTTGAGCTTTACTATCTTATTGATTAGTAACGTGTTGCTATAAATTATGTACCCGAATCCTAATTTATTTTTCGAAGCCTGGTTGTGTGGCATTAGTGAAGTTTTAGTCATGCAATACCTAAACACTGTAGCATTTTCATACGCAGATTCGTCCATTGTGGAGGCACTACTTCCAAAACACACAAGGCCTAATCTTTGTGGTTGATAGTAATGACAGAGACCGAGTTGTTGAGGCAAGGGATGAACTGCACAGAATGTTGAATGAGGTAATTTGCCATATATGAAACTCAATATAATAGTTCATATCTTTTCCAGGAAGCACATTTTTACAGCTCAACTTAAAAAAGCCTTGTCCAGCTAACTGAGTCGGCTACGTGAAATGTATCTGAAGGTTATGCATGCGCACGTGTGTATATATATAACTACGTATATTTTTATTTGTTATTTAGCTTAGTATCTCCACCTAGTGGGATAAAGGCTTGTTGTTGTTGTATTTAGCTTAGTATCTCCAAAAAAAATTGACACTTATGCGCGTGCATGTATTTTCCAAGATGCATGCTCCCCTTCCTTCTGGGACAGAAAAATTGAACCTGAAAAACCTACTGAGGGGCAATTCAATTAGGCTGCAACCTTTTTGTTCTATCTATGATTTTGCTGTACATTTGTACTTGATGCATGAGCTTCTTAGCCAATCTATGATAACTTTATTTAGGAGGCAGGAAGAGGGGATTGGAGATGAAGCTTTTAGTAAGTCTTATATTATCCATCATGCTCTTAGTTAGAGCCTCAGAGGTGCAGCTTTTAGCCCAACACGTAATGGGTCCTTATTGGACTAGCAAATTAAGAAGCTCTCTTACTGTTGTTAAATGGGTTCTTATTGGGTTAATCATTTAGCTCAGAATCCAATTATAAGGAATTTCGTTCTAGCCCATTATCAGTACTACATATTGTCTTATAACCAATACTGCAGCTCCTCCAACACCACCACGTTACAGTCACTGCCACCTCCGTGCTACGACCACCGCAACCACTCCCACTCCCACTCCCACTCCCACTCCCACCAAATTGAACAGCTGCTCCCCTGCCACCACTACTGCGTTACGTCCTTGCTTTGGGTGTTTAGATTTTTACGTGTTTTTTAACCAACATATTAAGAGTTCTCCACATGCTTATCACGGATTAGCTAAATCTGATTATGTGCTATTTGTTGGTCATTTTGTGCAAGCGATTTCACTTTTGATCACTAGTTGCTTGTGCAGCTTCGAATTTAATGACTTGTTGATACAGGACGAGCTTCGAGATGCTGTGTTACTGGTATTTGCTAACAAACAAGATCTTCCAAATGCAATGAATGCTGCTGAAATTACCGATAAGCTTGGCCTCCACTCCCTCCGGCAGCGTCACTGGTAATCATTCTGGAACTCTTACCCTTCAAACAATCTCTATTCATATTCGAAACAGTGTATCATTATTATAACAGAAAAATATATATTCTTTATATATATGTTTTAATCTCGCTCCCTTTCTTTCCAGGTACATCCAGAGCACATGTGCAACCTCTGGGGAGGGCCTTTATGAGGGGTTGGATTGGCTTTCCAACAACATTGCTAACAAGGCAAGTACTTTTGGATACTCTTTGAACACATTTGACATTTGGTGATGGGTGCACCCTAATATAGTACTATTTGTTTTTAGTTATTGTATAATTTTGTTTCCTTGTTCTGTTTCTAATATCTGCATGTTGCAGGCATGAGCTGATGCAGAGTTGTTTGTTGTGAAGTGATCCTGGATGCAGGCTTATTTTTATCTAGTCCTTTTTTTTTTGGTCTTTTCCTTTTGTTCCTCACCCCCCTTTTCTTGATTTGCCCCTCCGCTTTGGCAGTTTGTGCTTATGAATTTGGTTTTGGAGGCAAAAATGCTTTGACGTTAGGGTTATCTTAAAGTGGTTTTGTAATAGAATGGTTGATTGGGATGTATGCACTTGCGAAGCATATGTTTAGGTTTTGGATATAATTTCTAAAGCTGTAATAGAACTAATTTGGTGTTGACATTGCTTTCTTTTCCTGTTTAAATTGTTTGGTGCCTACCTACTTCGATCATTCTTGCGTGTATCTGCTAAAATTGTATTTTTATCTGCAATAGATTTTTGGTATTTTATATATTTTGGCTTTACTTAGGTAGGAAGATACTTGTATAATGCAATTATCGTGGTATTGAAAGGTATTGGCATATTGTAACCTACAAGAACAAAATACTTGGGGAAAAAAAAATTACTGGTACAATTTTGTGTTGCTCGTCTGTTTTTGCAATTATGGGTAAGGTGGGATTGGTGCTCGCACTGATGCACAAAGATCAGTTGATATGATTTTGACACACATTGGCACTCAGCAAACAGTTTTAACCCGTCGCCATCGTTCAGAAGAAAAAAAGAAAAGAAAAAGAAGGGTGTGAGCCAGATTATTACTATCATCTGTAGGGGTGATGCAGTTAACATTTCTCGTTTTCTTCCTGAACTAAGGAGATTTGTTCATTTGTCTTCTCACTTTTATGTGAGTTTGTGACATTAATTATGCACATATTGGTTTTCTTAGACAAGCAGTTGGTAGAAGATACGAATAACTTGTGAGTAGTTGGCCAGGGTTGCATGGTCTGATGGGAAAATAATACTTGACATGCTAATTCTGACCAGAGGAAAAATTGCCAAGGAAGATCTTAGTTATTCACTCGTGGAATACCAAGCTTAGAGTTTACCATATTTCTTGTCGTAAATTCTAGGGTGCAGAATTCACTAGATGATAGTGTAGTGGAAGACATTTTCATATTAGAAAAAAACAAAAAGTTGGATTCATGGCCTGAAAGGCTACAAATATTCCATGTAAGCATGAGTGACAAAGATGTTACTACAATGCACCCACAGGCCAGGATGAAAGGCTAAGCATCTTTCTGTTTTCCTACAAATATCTTTCTTTTGTTTTTTCATATCACCATTCACTACAATTACCAAAGGCTGTTAGGGATATATAAATATACATGGACAGAAAGAGAGATTGAGGGGGTAGAGCTTCCACGCTTGAGTTCGATCCAATTCTGCTCTTGATCATCATTAGCCCTTCTCTATTGAAGTTGGACTATTCAAGAGTGCGACCCTATTATTATTTACAACTACACAAAATTTGTGTTGGCTCACGAAGATTCACATATTCCTACTGCAAAATATCTGTGCAACACGTACAAAAGATTTATATTTTATGATTCTCAAAAATAGATTTATATTTTATGTATTCCATTTGTCAACTGTTGGCATAATTTCAAAGGAAAAATAGTTTATGCGGATAATAATCATATTCATTTTGCAGGCTCCGATTATAATTTTTTTGGAGTCACCGACAGGATTGTACGGGAAAAAAAGGAATATCAAGTGTAACCGGGGCACACTAGCTACAAATACTCACACACACATACATATATACATAAATTTTTTAGGTGCGAATCACTCCGTACGGACTGATCTTTTTTATGACAATTTTGCGTCATGAAAAACACCCTCCCAATGTTTTAATGATGGAAAACCGTCGTAAAAAAGACCGGTCCTTATGGACTGGTCCGTGCCAGAAACGGACTCCATTTATATATGTAAGGTGATATTATTGACTAAATAATTTATAATTTTAGAACCATACAATATAACGTTTCAAATTAATATTATGTTCCAGTAAAGAGAAATATTGTTTCGACAATATAGCTACCCTATATACGAGAAATTTCAGGTGCGAACCGGTCCACGCGGACTAGTTCTTTTTATGCCGGTTTTGCATCATAAAAAAACACCCCCAAATGTTTTTATAACGGAAAACTGTCGTAAAAGGACGAGTCTACAAGGATTGGTTCGTACCAGAAACGAACCCACCCTATATATATATAGACATCTGGTTTTGTAATCAAAACACCATAACTTTCAAAATTCAAATTCCTATGAAGGAAACCAAATCCCAACTCAGGGTGTAGCCTACAAAAAATCAATTTTAGCTGCCCTTTGGCAATTCATCACCAAAGATATGTACAAAATTCAGCGTCTTTCAACCATGGAATAACACCAAAACTTGGTACATATAGTTCAACCGAGACATGATAAAAATTGCACGGCTACAAATGGCCGAAAATGGACAACAAACTCGGCAACCATTGGCCCCAATTGAATGGCAAAATTCGGCAACGAGACACTAAATTAATGCTTAAAAATTATGATGTTAAGGCTATAATAGTATTTTGGATATAAAATTGGGGTAACTATATGATCATCTATATATATATCACTGTCAAGAATAAATATGAGTGGCCGGAGAGCGTGTGTGAAAAAGACAAATTGAAGAGCAGTAGTAGTAAAGATGTGGCTCTTAACATATTGAGAGGATTACGGTAGAGTTGCTTCCACTTCTTTTTCCTCTGGTTGTAAAATTATCGGATATCCCCAAGCAACCCCTAGCTTATTTCTTTCATATATATATATATATATATCATGGACCACTTTGCCATTTATCATCTGAAAATAAGAGGTGCCGGTCCCATTCCTCTATATTTGAGGTGAAAATTTATTCCCTTTGCCACAAAATTAAAGTTACACGCAACACTAAAATGTTTGTTCCGTTCAAGCTTTTGTGATTAAGGCTAAAATTGACAATATCATGTGTAATTAATGTTAGTAAAAAAAAAATTGAAATCATGTAGGTGACTAAACTTTTCTGACATGATCAATCTATAAGACTGCATGCGAATTTGTCGAGTCCTACTTTTATATATATAGTACTCCTTTGGGTAAACAAACTTGCGAATGTCTAAGGCCACGAGACTTGGACCTTTATAAAAGCGCGGCTTCATGTAATCTAGGGGATCAAATCATCCTCGAATTCGGGGTTCTAAATTTAGTACTTTGTAAGACGCAAGATTCCCACTTTCATAAAGTTGATGTACGTATAGTTTTATCCCCATACTTAAACCTTCATTAGTTTACCTTTTTTTTTTTAAAAAAAAATAAAAAATAAAAAATTATTGAACTGAGACCCGATTGGATTGAATGAAAAGAAAATAATATATTAAGAGGGGAGCGAATGTAAATGAATGAGTTTAATTTTATTATTGTTTGGATAGCCAAAAATGAAAAAAGAAAAGAATAGAAAAAACTCTTGCTTGAATAGAGAGAAGAAAAGAAAATAATATTGTTACTAAATTATGATTAAATTTAGAATATAGTAAATTATTCATTAAAAAAATTGATTTCCCTCCAAACCTTTCAATATTGGAAGGAAACAAAAATAAAAAAATAGAAGGGATTAACATTCATCCCTCCAATAATAACAGGTAATTTCTAATTATCTCTTATCTTTTCCTTTCTTTCTTTTCTTATTCCCTCGATCTAAACTGAACATAAAATATTCAGGTTTGATTATCTTTATTACTAGGACAACCCATTAGCTCAATATTTTTAATTAGTTCATATATCAAATGCAAATTTAATTTTAAGATAAATCACACTCCAAAATCAGACAAACCTTACTTCAATTTTGGATCAACCCTGTTAGAGAATATTGTGTATAGCTATATAATTAACTTTGTGTAACTGTATAATTGACTTTGTGTTGTGTATAGTTGTATAGTTGAATTTGTTTCATTTGTTTCCTTTTCTCATCTTTCCTCCAGCCCTATATATAGAAAATATCTCTATGTATTATGAATTATTATTCAATACATATCTTTCTCTCATCTCTCCTATTTCTCTCATCAAGTTAACATGGCATCAGAGCAATTTTAAATCTCTTATGACAAGCTTCCAACATTAATCCACTGCCTTCCAAATTCACACATTCCAGTCAACAACATCAGATCCAAACTTGCTGCTAACGTCAATCCAACACACAAATCCCCCAAATTCACACTCTCACTGCACCTCGTGGCCAGTAGGTCCTTAACGGCGTTACCCACAACAAACACACGAAGTCTGTTTAGGTTTTGACCGAGTAGTACTCACCTAATTCGACACAACTCTGTTTAGGTTTGTTCTTCTTCAAGCAACACAACGAGGAAGAAAATTCTTTGTTTGCTTCCAGTGATTCTCTGGCGAGAACTTCCAATCCCCTCCTATCGCATCAATCCCCCAAAAGATTGACTCACCGCCGGTAACCATCTCATCACCGATCTCTCAATCGTCCAGAGTTCTCTCCGACGAGAATTTCCAATCCCCTCCTATCGCATCAATGAAAATAAAGGTCTACTTACCGCCGGTCTCTCAATCGTCCAGAGTCCTTTTCGCCGTCCACTTTCGCCTCGAACGGCGTGTCAGAGTTCTCTTTTCGCCGTCCACCTTTTGCGCCGTTCTCTTTTGTGTTCCTTTTGACCTTTTCACCTCGAAGACAAAAGGAAAGGAAAAAGGGTGATTTTAAGTTAGGATAAATTAAGTCTTAAAAAAAAAGGTTAAGCCACGTGGAAGACATCCCATATATTTTTGAAAATTTTATTTTTCCCCAGAACTTTTTGAAAATTTTAGTTTGCCTTCAAAACCTCTAATTATTCATATATTAACCCCCAGATCTTTCTTTTATTTCTATATTCACCCCCAAATATTTCTTTCATTTCCATATTCGCCCCCAAACTCTCCAATTTCTTCCATATTTACCCAAAATCATCCGGTTACTTCCAAAATTGCCATACAGTTAACCAAACCCTATGGATCTTACCAAAATTCCTTCACCTATTTTTATTACTTCCGCTGACATCCACCCATCACCTCATTCAACTACATCTGTTTCTAATAATGCTCTCGCAGAATTACTAAAACAGGTTTTATCTGGCCCTTCTCATGCAATGTCTATTACTCCAGGTAACTCTTGGTATTTTGATCCTGGCTGCTGCAATCACATGACCCCCGATCTTACAATCTTTCTTTCTAAACATTCTACCTCTCATGTTTCTCCCATTAAAACTGCTGATGGGTCCCAGTTAAATGTCACGCACACTGGTTCAGTCTCTACAGATAATTTATCTCTTTCATCTACTTTTCACATTCTTCAGTTAACTATCAATCTTATATCTGTTGGTTAACTTTGTGATTTTGGCTTAACTGTTGTCTTTTCCTCTTCTGGTTGTCATGTACAGGATTCACGGACGAAGCAAATTATTGGAATAGATCGTAAAGTCGGTCGTATGTTTGAACTTATCCACCTTCGTACACCATCAAATATCACCACCTCTACCTTCTCCGCTGCCCCCGCTTTCTCCACCTCCTCTCTGGAACTTTGGCACTCTCGGTTAGGCCATGTCTCTATTGATTGCCTTAAATCTCTTATTTCTACTGGTAAATTAGGTACAGTTAAGTCAGACCACATTTTGACCTTATTTATTCTGATATTTAGGGACCTTCTCCTCATAACATAATAGGAGGATCTAAATATTTTGTTATTTTTCTAGATAATTACACTCGTTTTACCTGGATATATCTCATAAAAATTCGTTCCGAATTATCACAAATTTATTACAACTTTGCTCAAATGATTCAAACTCAATTTTATCTACCAATCAAAATATTATGTGGTGATAATGCTATGGAATACAAAGAGTCTAATTTTCTCAAATACTTACGTCAGCAAGGAACCATTTTTCAATACTCATGTCCTGGTACATCTCAGCAAAATGGTCGTGCTGAACGCAAATATCGTCATATCTTAGACACTGTTCGCACTCTTCTTATATCTAGCTGGTGCCCCGAACGATTTTGGGGAGAAGTAGCACTTACTGCAGTCTACACCATTAATAATCATTATATTCCTACCTTTCAAAACCAATCGCCATATGAAAGACTCTATAGTAGTTCACCCAACTATAATCTTACCTTCGAACACAACACATTATCATGAACCAACTCCCGAAACCACTTCTAGTCCATCTATCACCCCTTCCACAGATTCTATTCCATTTACCATCACCACCACCACCACCACCACTGCTCAACTAGATGATCCGACAACGGAATATCCTAATAATGCTACTATGTCTAACGATCATTACAATCATTCACCTCATCCTCGTCAGTCTACCTGGTTAAAACACCTACCTCATTATTTTCGTGATTACCATTGCTATTCCACCATACTATCGCATCATGAACCATCTACTTATAAAGAGGCTAATTCTAACCCTTTATGGCTGCAAGCTATGTCTGAAGAATTGCAAGCCTTAGAGAAATTCCAAACTTGGGAATTGGTCTCCTTACCCCCAGGAAAGACAGCAGTTGGGTGTAAATGGATTTATAAAATCAAAACCAAATCTGATGGGTCTATTGATCGGTACAAAGCTCGACTTGTAGCAAAAGGTTTTAATCAAGAATATGAAATTGATTATGAGAAAATGTTTGCTCCTTTTGCTCGCTTAACCTCTGTTCGAAGTCTTATTGCTATTGCAACTATAAAAAAATGAGAATTATTTCAGATGGATGTGAAAAATGCATTTCTCAATGGAGATATTTCTGAGAAAGTTTACATGAAACATCCTCCAGGGCTTCCCCATTCCATATCTCAAGTCTGCAAACTTCACCGTGCCTTATATGGTCTCAAGCAAGCTCTTCGTGCATGGTTTGAGAAATTCAGTACCACCGTTCACAAATTGGGTTTCACCTCTAGTCCTCATGATAATGGGCTATTTATAAAAAAAACACCGATCGGTATCACGCTTCTTATACTTCATGTGAATGACATGATCATTACAGGGGATGATGCTTCCGGAATTGCTGAACTTAAACAATCTCTTAGTCGTTATTTCGAGATGAAGGACCTTGGTCGCCTAAATTTTTTTTTTGGGGCTTGAAGTTCTATTTAATTCCGCTGGTTATTATCTCTCTCAAGCTAAGTATGCTTCTGATATTCTTACTCGTGCCGGCTTTACCGACTGGAAAACTGCTCTTACACCATTAGAAACGAATCTCCGGCTTACTCTTCTCGATGGTTCTTTCCTCAGTGATGCCACATTATATTGTCAAATAGTTGGTAGTTTGGTCTATCTCACCGTCACCCGTCCAGATATTGCTTACGCTGTCCACATCGTCAGTCAGTTCATGTCCGCTCCACTTTCTACTCATTATATGGCTGTTCTTCGCATTCTCTGTTACATCAAAGGCACCTTATTTCACGATCTTCATTTTTCAGCCACATCTACTTTAGAGTTACGTGCCTACTCTAATTCCGACTAGGAAGGAGATCCCACTGATAGGCGTTCAACCATAGGGTACTGTATTTTTTTTGGGAGACTCCCTCATATCTTGGCGTAGCAAGAAGCAATCCTTAGTCTCTCGCTCTAGTACAGAAGCGGAATATCGTGCACTCGCTGACACCACTCAAGAACTTATCTGGCTCCGATGGCTACTCTCAGAAATGGGGGCCTTTCAACACCTTCCAACAACACTTGATTGTGATAACAGAAGCGCCATTCAAATTGCTCACAATGATGTTTTTCATGAACGAATAAAGCATATTGAGATTGATTGCCATTTTGTTCGTCAGCATGTCACCAGCAATGCAGTTCGCCTTTTATCTATTGCCTCTGAAGATCAGCCGGCTGATCTCTTCACTAAAATTCATTCGCCTGGCCGCTTCCATGATCTTGTTTCCAAACTTAAGCTAGTTTCTCATTTACCACCTTAAGTTTGAGGGGGGGGGGGGGTTAGAGAATATTGTGTATAGCTGTATAATTAATTTTGTGTAACTGTATAATTGACTTTGTGTTGTGTATAGTTGTATAGTTGAATTTGTTTTCTTTGTTTCCTTTTCTCATCTTTCCTCCAACCCTATATATAGAAAGGGTCTCTATGTATTATGAATTATTATTCAATACATATATTTCTCTCATCTCTCCTATTTCTTTCATCAAGTTAACAAACCCCAACCCAGAAGCAATTTAATTATACCTATTTTTCATTAGAACCTTGTTATTAGCATAAGTAACGTGCCTTGTTTTTATAGCGCTGTCATATTTAAGTTGTTTATAAACCTCCGTACCTATAAAGAGTAATGTGAAATGGTTACGTTTACTTGATTACTACGTGTATGCATATGGAGGAATGTCTTTTTCACTTTTCTATTAATTAACATATCGAATTAATCTTCCTCTAGCAAAATTAAAATCATTAAAATGGCCCAATTCTAGTTAAGATAAAGAAATATGTATATTCAGCTCTGGTACAATATATAGTTAATCTCTTTTTGCCTTTTCTCCGTGAACTTTTAATTTTTTCAATCAACCTCGTGTATATCCTTCAAAATTAATTGGTGCAATGATCAACTTATGCTAATCCATGAAAGGAAGGATAAAATTGGTTCATTATTCACATTTTGGTACGTACAAGTTAACGTTGATTTTTCAAGAGTGGTTTTATTTTCACTCTCTATTAATGTTTAGTTTCACTCCTACTTTTTATTCGGCCTTTTGAGTACCGAGTAATTTGTCTATTATTAGGTTCTCGAGGACCGAGTATAAGCCCATTACTCGGTGCTTTGGGGCCGAGTAAGGCATTGTCGATAAATGCCTTACTCGGCCCCAAAGCACCGAGTAATGGGCTTATACTCGGTCCTCGAGAACCAAATAATAAGCGCCTAACTTAATTCTCAAGTATCGAATGAAAGATTAGAGTGGAACCAAACATTGGTAATGGCGGAACTAGAACCAGCCCTTTTCAATTGCAGATAATATCATCTATACTATATATAAAAGTACGAATAACTTAAGTGTTTTTCTTCTTTTTTGTGAAGACAAATATACCCTTTCATTTTAAACAAAAATTTTTAAGATTTACATTAAATAAAATACTCTAACTCAATATATTTTAATATTAGTATTAGTATTCCAATTAAATTCAAACTCTACTTATTTGGCTTAAAAAATTAAACAAAGATTTTAAGCTCGATTTACATTAAATAAAATAGTATAATTGTATAACTCCATATATTTTTATATTAATATTAGTATTTCAAATAAATTTAAACTCTACTTTATTTGACTAAAATAATTAAACAAGTTAGAGTTTGTGTTGAATTAGGAGTTTTGTACAAGACTTCTATATAACTTGATAATAAACTTTCCAAGAAGAAAGCTATTGAATATATTGTATTAAAATTACAAAGCTTTTAGCGTAAATTAGAATTTCGTTTCAAAGCTCACCATAGAGGTACGATGTTCTTATAATTATCAATTGAATTTTACGCTTGATCACTATGTTTTGTTCATTTCTTGTTATTTCATTAATGGAATTAATAACTTTTGTCAAGTACTAAAACCACGTGCAACGCACGTGCATAAACACTAGTAAGGTATAAAAGAGTAGGACCTTTAACCTTGTATGATTTTGACTAAACTGCTTCATTACAATAACTTTGCCTTTGGATTTGTAATTATTGAAATAAGGTTTGATGATTCATTGGTTCTGTGTACCTAATTAACCAATGCCTGCCCCACTAATCAATGTTATATATATGGAACAATAATCAATTGTTTAATTTTTTCCCGTTTCATATGCTTTAAGCACAAGATATTGTTTATTCGGTTTGACCCAAATTTACCCCAACTACTTTCGGTTTCAAAATTTTTTTACTT
Organism: Lonicera japonica; assembly: GCA_021464415.1. Classification (NCBI taxonomy): domain Eukaryota; kingdom Viridiplantae; phylum Streptophyta; class Magnoliopsida; order Dipsacales; family Caprifoliaceae; genus Lonicera; species Lonicera japonica. The sequence continues at coordinate 61,055,468 of CM038468.1, read as the reverse complement.
CCCAAAAAATATATGTATATGTAACACATCTTGTTAAAAAAAAAGGGGGCTATAAATTTAAAACAGAGAATAATATATTCTCATTCTAACTGGCAAACTTCCATCGTACACCTGGCATCTAGTATTAGTTTCTTCCTGTAAAAAGTGTACTCTTTTACTTCCACAGAAAGTAAAGTGAAAATGCTCTTCAAGTATTTGGTAATTATAGTGGTAAAATGTATGTATTAGCAATGGTGTGATGAGGAAGAATTTGGGACATGGCTGCCCTATCAATCCATCATGTATATATATCTATTATTCTATATATATATATATATACATATATTGTTGTATTCTGTCTTTAATTTATAGTTGGTTTAGGCTTTGTTTATTTTTTCTGATCCTTAATTGTAGATTTAGGCTTATTTGATCTACTTTGTCTTATGATCCTATAACTAGCGGAAACCACTTAGGATTACAAGTATGTCCACTTAGGATATGGATCGTACGTAATTGCAATCAATTTTTCAGATTGAAATAATATATATATTGAGACTTGCATGTGTGTGTTTCTAAGATTGCCTTATATGTCGATTTGTATAGGAAGCTAGGGCCATGACATAGTGAAAAGGCACATATATATCCTTTCAGGATCAAGAAATGTAGTTTGCCAGTTAGAAGAAGGGGAAGACAAGAAAAAACATCGATCATGCATATATATGGTAGTCGTCTTCTTAAATCGATGCTGGATAGGGAGAGATAATTTACTTATCACTAAAGTCTACCAAATTTCGAAAAATGGATTGTCGTCTTTAAAGAGGGCGGCCTACATATATAGTCTTTGTATCAAACTATGAATACATATAGTTCATACACGTAACTCAACTTCCATTGACACAGCCAATATGAATTATGCTAGCAATTTCAAACCGAGATTCGTTAATTGAGCTTTGAATCACTACTGCAATTTTTTCATTTCAAATTAGAGGCAAAAATGCTGGAATAACTACTCTACTCGGTCCAGTCATTTTTTCATTGAACAAATTAAATAGGATGGTAGCCCCGAAGAAGAGTATGCATAGTTTATGAGCAATTTATGTTCCGTATCCCACAGTTGATGAAAGATGAAAGAGTTGCATCACGTTTTAATTGAATTATATATGAAATTAAATAATTAGTTTCTGGAATAAGGATATTCCTCATGGGTTTCTTCACCGCTATGAATCCATGTAAGTAGGGTACGTTTCTTCACCATTTACAAGGACCTCTACTTGAAAATTTATGTATATATATATATATATTCCCATTTAAGTCATTTTCCTATGCAATATAATTTGATAATAATAATTATTATTGTGTTAGAAAATTTTATTAGCGCTCATTTTAACTTCCAATGAGATCACCTCCTTAAATCATAACCGTCCAGTCTAACGATAAGTATAGATGGATTTTGAAGGGTGAACAGAAAATGATGTTGATTCGTTCCCACACATACAGCCCAAAGACTTTAAACAAATATTATCATAAAAAATAAAAAAAAATAAAAGAGATGCTGATTTTTTATTTTTTTTCTTCTCTTTATTGCGGAGGGAGTTTCATTTGGGGTTCATTTGGCACGAATTTAAGTTTCATTTGATGCTTATTTAAGCAAACAAAGTGTGCTATACAAAACTCAGGAACACAAGGGAAGTAGAGTTTGCATCCATCGTGTTGCTACTTCACTTTCCTAAAACTCCTCACCACCTTACACACACACATATATACATTCGCAAGCTTTCAAAGAAAACAAAGTAAATGGCTCCGGGAGTACCGGTAGATGGCTTCAATTGTGCCAGAAAAGTTTCAAGCATTAACACCGGCTACTCAAAAAGAGCATATGTGACATTTTTGGCCGGTAGTGGTGACTATGTGAAAGGGGTGGTAGGATTGGCCAAGGGTTTGAGGAAGGCCAAGAGTGCTTACCCTTTGGTGGTGGCCATCTTGCCAGACGTGCCTGAAGAACACAAGGGTATTTTAAGGTCTCAAGGATGTATCATTAAGGAGATCGAGCCAATATATCCACCGGAGAATCAGACCCAGTTTGCCATGGCATACTATGTCATCAACTACTCCAAACTCCGAATATGGAATGTAAGTATCCTAAACAATGTTTAAAGCTCCTAATATTACTTAGTAAGGACGAGTCCTAGAGACATTTATCTAGTATGCACAATGACATTCCAATCTGGTGATCACTCACTAGTTGAATATATTGTGAAGTATTTGTACGTTACTCCACATTCTAACCAATACATGGTCGCGAGACTATATGTATTAGTCTTTTATGTTAGATGCATGCACATGTACCTCTAGAATTATTGACTTAGAACAACCCCTTTTCAGTCATTTTTCCATTTTTTGCTTTCTAATCAAGAAAGCGTGCTCGTATATTTTACAGTTTGAGGAGTACAGCAAGATGATATACCTAGATGCGGATATCCAAGTATTTGAGAACATCGACCATTTGTTTGATAACCCCGATGGCTACTTTTATGCGGTGATGGACTGCTTCTGCGAGAAGACATGGAGCCACTCACCACAGTACTCCGTAGGGTATTGCCAGCAGTGCCCTAACAAAGTGACATGGCCAACTGAGATGGGTCCCCCTCCTCCCCTGTACTTCAATGCTGGGATGTTTGTTTTCGAGCCTAGTCGTTTAACTTACGAAACCCTCCTTGAAAAACTCCGTGTCTCTCATCCAACACCCTTTGCTGAGCAAGTGAGTGATGTTTAAGGAAACAGATACCTTATCAGATAACAATTGGAATATTATGTTCTGTGGGTTCTAAGTTTTGTGTTGCTATGTGCAAATTATAGGATTTCTTGAACAAGTTCTTCCAACAAGTGTACAAGCCCATTCCTCTTGTGTACAACCTGGTACTAGCAATGTTGTGGCGTCACCCAGAGAATGTTGAGCTTGAGAAAGTCAAAGTGGTCCACTACTGTGCTGCTGTAAGCATTCTCGTCTTTAATTTCTCAAATTAACTTGTCTATTTTTCACTTAAAATGATAAAAACTAAGCACTAAATTGGCATATACTCCTTCCTAACAATAGGGATCTAAGCCGTGGAGGTACACTGGCAAAGAAGTTAACATGGACCGAGAGGATATCAAGCTTTTGGTTGCAAAATGGTGGGATATTTATAATGATGAGTCCCTAGACTTGAAGGTTGATAACACGGTTCAAGAAGGAATAAGCTTCTCGAGGCCATCAATGATGGGTTCCATGCTTGATCCCGCAATGTCCTATATCCCTGCACCCTCTGCTGCCTAAGAGGAAGAGCTGATTCTCGAGTGTGTTCAGAGTTGGTGTAAATCATATCTTACCTATACTTAACTAGGTTCTTGATCTTTCGTCGTTTCATTATAAGAGGGGGTGTTGAGGCTTCCATAATACGTAATTATCTGCTTGTAAGGCAAAGGAGTATATAGATATTGTCTTGCAATTACATAATTGAAATATTTCTTTGTTATATAGGATTCTTACTTTGTCATAGAAATTTAATTTAGTTTAAGAGATTTTACCAACAGTTTCGAGGTAGAGGAATACAAGCACTTGATTCCAATCTCTGGCTTCGAACCCTGTTTTCGTTTTGTCGAAGCGATTGGCTCTCAAATACCCGTGAACAGGCAATAGATCAAGTCGTTAGAAAGATTGAAACTGCTCATTTTTAAGAGAATTTTTTTTTTACTTTTTTTGGACAATTTTTTTAAGAGAAGTTAGAAAGATTATTACTTTTTGAGTTTTCCAAGGAATAAAATTCGTTGAGCAACGGGTTAGAAAAAATTTCCATGAAAAATTTAGAGAGCATCTCACAAAATCACTCATTTTTTAGCATTTCCCAACTTCGAAATCAAATGGGCCCTTGATTCTACACCATCAAGAAATCCTAATAACTCAGGTACTGAACATAAGGTTTGCTAAAACTTGATATTTCCAAGCATTAAGGTTAGAATTACCATTCGTTTCAAAAAATAGGTTAGAAGCCAGAAAAATGATACTTCTATTTCACACCTGGAAAAAATGTGGCTTCTCCAACAGCTCGGTGACTCGATTAATTTTCACTGCAGTCTACTACATATTATTTTTCTATATATTGAGACTGAAACCCAAGAGAACTACATTCTCCTAGGAACTTTGAGTAGCTGGAACAGGGCATTGACAACAAAATCTGAGCAAGGCACCATGCAGTGTTTGCCTCAAGTATGATTTGACAGATCATTTCACTCAAGGCTCTTTCATCAAAACACAATTTTGATAGAATTTGTAAGATATTAAATCACGGTATTCTTGAAAGAAAAACACAAATACCATCTTCACAAACACATATATTCCAGAGATCAATTGCTCACATGCATAACAAACTTTCCATCTGCACAAACACCCACACTGAAATGGAGAAACAGAGAGTAAACCTCAACTAATATAGGGTATAAGTTAATACATAACATACCCGAATTCTTATTCATAACTAGGACAGCATCCCATTAACTTCTCAGCATTCTTCTAATATCATACATGACAAAGCTTTATCAAGCATCCAATTCAAAATACAAACGACTTAAGCTTTATAACAAACATCTCCATCACAAATCCATCCCTCTTGGGGTTTTCCTTCATCCTCAATGTCAGCCTCGGTTCCCAAGGCACATTTTGGGTGGAGATCAAAGTCACACTCTTCACACTTGAAAGACCAAACCTGCCCTGTCTCATTACACCCATCACATGTATACACTCGGGACCGTGTCAGCTCAAGGTCATGATCCTCGTGCAGTGCGTGTTTCACCTTCCTAGGCCACCCTTTTGCCATATCCTCATATTGTGCCTCTATCTCCTTCAAACGCTGCTCGGTGAAGGGATAAGCATCAGCCCCATGAAGTATCACTAGCTCTCTGGCCTCTGTTGTGACAGTCTGGCCCGTCGGTCCAAGTGCGGCTAACATGGGGATCCCCCGAACCTTGAATAGGCGACTCAATGACTCCTTCCTCTTATCACCAAAGGGAAGTGCAAGCCATGGCATTGATGAGAAGTACTCTTCAAAGGACGTGTGGTCTCTGTCACTGGAGATGAAAACCACTTCAAATGCATCGTCTTTTGCCTTGATAGTGTGGTATACTTCAATAAGCTTTGGTGTAAAAGCCCGACATGGAGGACACCAATGAGCAGAGAAGTATAGAAGTACGCGTTTTCCAACAAGATCAGACACAGGTATCTAATGCAGAGAGAGGGAGAGAAAGCTTGTCAGTTATCACATATAAAATGAGTACACCCACCTCAAGAAATCGAGATCAAATCAACTTGCAGAAAAGAAACCGATTTCAGTTGGCGTAATCATAGTTATCTAGTATGATAATATTTTAACGAATACCAGGTTAACCATTAGGTTAGTGGCGTTCACTCATTCAGCAATTCCTAAAACCCTTACCTTCACTCCATCTTTACCAATGACAAAATTGAGGTCTCCATTAACCAAAATGGACTCGAGCGTTTGCGCTTCACGTTTTGCTTTTTCAATCTTCTCAAGCTCAGAAAATCTCTCTGGTGTAAAAGGATACGCCAGAGCTCCATGTTCTTCTACCACATCAGCAACATTAGAATGAAGAGTCTTTCCATCTGGTCCAATGATGACCAAAGTGGGAAGTGTTGAAAGCTCAAAGTACCGAACAAGCTTCTCGCACATCTTGTCCTTCAACGGCAATGCAAACCAAGGCACGCCTTTAAACCCATCTTCATCTGATTCTGCTTCTTCATCGTTATCAAGGGGTATCATCACAATCTCAAAATTCTCTCCTCCTTTCAACTTTTTATAAACTTCAATGAGCTTCTTCGTAAAATCAACACATGGGTTGTATGAAAACAATGAGAAATACAAACCAATGGTCTTCCCTTCAAGCTCCGTAACCGGTACCTAGCATATGGATTGGAAATAATGTTTTTATATCGTTTAGCAAAGAACGAGCTAATCCATAAAAAGGGCAACAAAACACCTGCAATTATAACTAACCTTCTTCCCATCGGTTGAGATAACGAAGTCGCGCAAGTTTGAGACCAATAAAGATTTCAAAGACTGGTTCCTCCTAGCTTCTTCTTCCTGTTCTTTAATTTCTTTGACCCGTTCCGAAGTAAAAGGGTACCCATCAGCTCCATATTCCCCAATGATCTCAACTCCTTTATCAGTCAAAACATTCCCATTTTCATTGACGATCACCAGGTTAGGTATTCCCCTCACCTCAAACAAATCATCGAGGCGACTGCGCGTCTCAGAATCAGAGAATGGGACCGCAAGCCAAGGCATCTTGGAGAAATACCCATTGAATAATTCATCATCTTCATCAGCTGAAACAAATACAACCTCAAAATCACCTTTTGGGGTGAGTTCATTGTACACATCCACCAACTTGGGGGTGAACCGTTGACATGGACCACACCACGATGCAGAGAAATATATGCCAACTTTTTTTCCTTTCAAACTTTCAATTTTAACCTGTAAAATTTGAAATTCTTAAGATTTCATTTAGGTCAATTTAAATCAAATTTGGAACATTTGAGGTACTAAATGCCAAAACAGCTCATTCAACTCACAAATCACAGATCACTTCAAGATAGGTTCAAAAATGGAAGATCAGAAATCACTTCAAGATGGTTCAAAAATGGAAGAAAAGTGAAATATAAGCCCATCAAAGGAGTTCAAACAAATTATGCGGTATAATTGCTACACATCGAACAGAATTACATTGCTGCACACCAACACGAAAATTATCCAAAAGGAAAACAAAATTTTCTTACTTAAGTTCTTTCTTTAGAACAAAGAATTCTGAATTTAGTTCTATCAGTCCCAATATTCATCAAACCTTCCAATTGCAATCCTTATTAGGGTTAGTAAGGCCAATCCGAAAACCATCCGAACGGACTGAACCAATCCGTAAAACCCCAAACTGAAAAAAAAATTCCAAAATGTTCAAATTGCAATTTTGTATGAAATTTATCACCAATTACTAAGGGGGGTGTATTCAATTGAGATTTTAAAAGATTGTTTATGAATAATTTAGTCCAGTGGATTTTAAAAGACTATTTAAGAATGTAATGACTTATAAGATTTTTTTAAAAGATTTTTTATACTCAAGACTTATAAGATTATATCATTAGAATTTATAAGATTTGAAAGGACCACATGGATTTTTTATACTCAAGACTTTTTATGTTTGAATTTTTTGATGAGTAATGTTTAGTTCAATGATGCACGAATTCTCCAGCATCAGCCTCTACGACCCAAGCTTTCCAAATGATGGTGGAATTTTTTCTTACCAAAGATTATATAAAACCGCTACCATTTCTTAATAAAAGAAACGAAAAAAAAGTTAATAAACATTATGATTCTTATGAAAGGCAGAGAGTGCCGATTTTAGTATTTGTGCTCATCAATAAAATTTATTTAAAATATTAATAAAATTATGCAAGCAATCTTCAAAAGGGGTTCAATTGAAAGGCCTACTCTTTAATGACAAGAAGGCACTAAAGGGAAAAAATAAATTGAAATACATAAAAATAGTTCAAATCTCAAAGAATATGAAAATGTACACATACATACAAATCTCAAATAAAATTAATTAGTTGTGTATCCAGAATTTTCAATTAAAAAACAAGTGACTCCACTCAACCAGTAGGGAAAATAATATTAATTAATATTATTATTTATAAATTATAAATTTTAAATAAACACACTGTTTTTGTGGGAGATCGAGGTCCAACGCTTTCATCATCAGGCGGTTGACAGATTCAAATTTATTTATTTTTATTTTTAACAGAATTGAATAAATAAAATCTGGAACACTAGCTAGCTATTAAAGATTGTGAGTCTAGAATTATCTAAATGTACCTGATCACCGTTATGGTGGATGAGATAATCTCTTTCGGAAGAAGAGAAGAGAGTGTTTATATCATGGACTGCAACTGCAACACCACCATTAACATTATCATTATCTCCTTCATGGTCCGTCATTGATATTCTTCTGATCGAAACAACTTTGTTACTAAGTTTTAGAGAGAGAGAGAGAGAGAGAGAGAGAGGAGTTTAGTTTGATCAAGTCATGTTTGGTCGAGTGGGTGATGAGACAGATATAGAGGATAACTATGATGCGTACGGGCGGGTTCTAGAAATTTCCTCGTATGTATTTTTTTTTTTTTTTTCAATACAAAATTTCTTGGTAATTAAGCAATGGCCATTGTTCGGTTCACACACGGAATTGCGTAGAAGTACTTTTTCCTTTGTCATTTCTTATTGTTATTATTCAATTCAATTCTTATTCCTATCAAAGGGTTAATCTTGTCTTGGTTGTAATATTATTGGCCTCTCATTCCATGTTTAATTCGTCCCTACACTTACAGCATAAAATGACAAAATAATATTTTAATTTATCTATTTATCTTAGTTACTATTTTACTTAGGAGCTTTTGTTTTTGATTTTTTTGATCTTTGATTACTAAATTGTTGAATATTGAATTAATAATATTTTTTTTTATTTTTAGTAATACTCTAAGGGTGTATTTGATTGGCCTTTTTTTCATAAAAAATATCAAAAAATATATTTTTTATTTGATTTGACAACTTAAGATGTTTGATTGGCTTTTTTTTTAGAAAAAATATTTTTTTAACTTTTGCTCATATGCTCACATTTTTCACCAAAATAATGAAAATATTTTCCTTTTTTTTTTAGAGGGGGGGGCTTGTATTTTTTTTTCAGGCAATTGCACATTTTCCGAGACAAAACTTCACTCATTTTCTATATTAAAAATGCTATAACTTAAAATACAAAATTTAATAAAAATTTAATATTTAAAATTTACTAATCAAGATCAATTAAACAAGATCCATCATGACTATAGAATTATGTAAAAAAAATATCAATAATTTTTTCTACATTAAAAATGACACAATACAACCAATATTTTTCGCGTAGAAAATTAAGGAAATCAAACACATTTAATTGAATTTTTCATGCAACTCAATTCTAGACAATTCAATTGCCTGTAACTTATTTTCTTTCTATACAAATTCCATATTTGCAATCAAACGCACCCTAAATATTAAGTATTTGTATAAAATAATGATTTAGGGAGTGTATTCAATATAAAATCTATAAGATTTTTTTGAATTTGTAATCTTTATGTGTATTCAATTGAAATTTTGAAATATCTTTTAAAATCTTATAGTATTCAATTACAATTTAAAAAGACTTTTAAAATCTTATTTTATTTAAAACTCAATAAATTTTAAAGAATTTTATAAATTAATAGATTTGAGAGTATTTTTATAAATAACAAATTCACCAACAAATCTTTTCTTCAAGTAAAAGATTTCATATAGATTTCTCTTCCATCTTTCTCCTAAACCCTATGTATTATTTTTCTTTGTCATTATAATCTTATTAAACCTTCCACTCAATTCTTCTTCTCCTAAACCATATGTATTATTTATTTTTCGTAATAAAAATTCTTTTATTATTTATCATTTTATTTTTTTATTTTAATTAGAATAATCAATGCATTTATTAAAATTTATACAAATATTAAAGAGTTTATACCTTAAAATATGTTATACTCTGTATAGATTTATTAAAATTTGTTAAACTCTATATATATTTAAAATAATTTACGGATTTAGAAGAATCCACATATTTTAAAAAATTATAAAAATCTTTTAAAATATGAATTGAATACACCCTCCTAAGTTTTCATGGTCGTCATCATCATATTCTTCTATATATATATACATATATATTGTCCCGGGTCTTTGATACTAGAACTGCTCCCCATTGTCTCACCTCAACGGCAATGTTTTGACTTGAATTTTGATAAAAACCTCCATTTTACACCAGAGGGTAGCAAAAGATACACAATTTAAACCAATGTTTCAAAAGGTGTCTAGGGCATACGTCTCGAGGCGAGGCATGAATTTTAAGGCAAAATAAAAGACTTATGCCTCTCTAGCTTGAGGTGAGTTCAAGGCGCATGCTTTGAGGCACACAACCCAAGGCATGTGAGGTATTTCTAATGTATAATACGTCATTTTAATACTTATACATATATATATATATATAAGTGAAATAAACCACGGAGAAAAAGGGGAGAAGAACAGCGAGTTAAACCCACAAACCCTATAAATCTAAACACTAAAAAACGAGCGTGTAGTGACCAAAATGGCAAAAACTTAGTAATTAATTTATTTTATTGTTTGTCTTTTGATTTTTTTTGGTATTCATGGATTTATTAAAATTTGCATAAATTCAAAAAAATCAATGCATTAAAATCTATCAAATTCTATAAAAATTTAAAACAATCCATAAATTTAATAGAATCTACGTATTTTAAAAAGTCAGTTACAATATTTTAAAATTTGAATTGAATACACCCCCTTAGATTTAACATTAAACATTTTGTAAGAATGATGTTTCTTAATACTAAATATTTAATCATTAAAAAATAACAATTAATTTTAAAAAAAATATTATACATCTAAATACTTAAAACTTTCTCATTAAATATTCACAAATAAAAAAAATCTCTTAAATCTTATTGTATATTTTTAATATAAAAAATTATCAAACATCATATTACATGCGTATTTTAACATAGAAAATTATTAAGTAATAAAATTGTAAACAGAAAAAACAGTATGTACGTTATTCCCATTATGTTCTCTCCACCTAAGCGTGGCTCATTTAATATGCAATTTTATTTCCCCAAGAAAACGCAAAGATGGAGCATATGACGATGACCCACAACAGCGAACACTTTTGCGCACTGAATAAATGGCAAGCAGGAGAAATATATTCTATTATTCTCTTCTTGCTACTTGCGTTAACTTGACAAACAGCTCGCTTTTATTTTAAGGCTATTCTTGTATTTTTTATTTTTAAAAAAAACACACACGCGCAGTAATGTATCTATATCTTGAAATATTTAGACTTTACACTATATTTTTTAACCCGTAATTTGATATTTTACTCCATATTTTAAATTTTTGGTCTTCGCATCCCACCGTTAACTCTGGTTGTTATGTCATGTTAATGAAACTTTATATTGACCATCTTACCCTTATTAAAGATATAATGAAATAGCAATTTTATGATCATCTATATTCTTGAAAATTATAGAATATCCAAACCCGTTCATAAATTGTGCATGTTTTACCATAAACTTCAATCCGATTATCAAATCTGATGCCTACACACGCACACAAATATTGTTAGGTTTATATTTTTAATTGTCTTAATTTCAATGCTAAAAGTATTTTTCTGTTGTAATTATTTGAGTCAAATTGAAAATTTGAAGATGCAACAATTAACGGAAACTCGCCGAATTTACCAGATGCATCGCACATAATTCAGAACCTAAGGTAAGTTGAGTATATGGTTTAATTCAAAATATATGGTTGTGGTTAAGCTTAAAATTCAAAATTAAAAAGCTTTTGAGTCAAATTTATTTTTTAGTATTTTTACCTAGTTTTGTCGGGATCTGAAAAAGGCCAGTTGACACAAATTGTTGAGAAAATTTATTTTTTTCATATTTAACATGTTCTATAAAATTGTCTCTGAAATTTGAGTCGAATTAGTGTCTAAACGAATTTAATACGGTGTTAAATAAAGAAAAATAAGATAAAAGGATTTTTAAATAAATGATTTTAATAATTTTATTTAAATAAATAAGAAAGGAAAAGTGCATGTTTGATTGATGTTTTGAGTTAAGTTTTTAAGTTGAGTTTTTAAAATATGGGGTTGGGTAGAATTTAGAAAGTATGTTGAAAAGTGGATTTGGTTTTTTTCAACCAACTAAAAATCTCATAAAAAAATTCAAAAAATAGTCGCAATGGATTTTATTTTATAGATCTCGAGTCTCGACGAGTATGTTTTAAATATATATTTTTTATTTAATTTTGATTTTTGGAAAGTGTAAAAGTAGAGTTGCTTTTGAGTTGAGTTTTTAAAATTTGAAAAAAAAACATGGACCAAATAGGAGAAAAACTTGCCTGCACTTGGTATACCACGTTAGTGATCCCACGTGGTATACCAAGCCAATCAAAATTCGCCACGTCACCTTCTCTCACCTTCTCTTTGCCACATCACTCCTCTCTCTCTTCCTCTCCCACCACCATCACCACTGCCGGCTGCCTCCGGCCACCTCCGGCTTCTCTTCAACGACCACCATCATCTCCTCTCCAGCACCGGAGCTCGACCATCATCATTCCTCCGACTCTCTCTCTTTCGACGACGTCCACTTGGTTGACGCGGGGCTCTACACCGCCGACGAGGCGACGTCCTCCTCTCTCTATCTCTCTCACCACCATCACCACATCCGGCAACGTCGCTAGAGAGCACGCCAGAGGTGGTGATAGTGGTGAGAAAGATAGAGAGAGGTGGACGTCGCCGGAAGAGAGAGAGAGAGAGCCGGAGAAGTAATGGTGGTCTAGCTCCGATGCCGAAGAAGAAGTGATGGTGATCGCCGAAGAGAAGTCGGAGGTGGCCGGAGGCAGCCAGCAGTGGTGAGAAAGGAAAAAAGATAGAGGAAAGTGACGTGATGAATTTTGATTGGCTTGGTATACCACATGGGATTGCTGACATGGTATACCAAGTGCAGGTAAATTTTTCTCGAAATAGACCCTTAAATTTTGAAAAAGTCAAAGAGTCCTTTTGTTTCCAAAATAACCGCACGTGTTTGTCCCATCTTGCTTTTTTGCTATTCCATTTATACTAAGCCACATGTAAAGCAAGAAAGGCAAGGCATTAGCCTTGTTTATGGGTGCATCGGTATAAGTTATAAAAACTTGGACCGGTCCGGCAAATGGGATTTTTTGAGAATTTTTTTTCAAAATTTCAGAACGGTCTAATTTATTGAGACCCGTGTCAATTCGGCATGTAATTTTTTGGGCATGATTTTTTATCGCAATTTTTAATTTTTTTTTAACTTATTTCAAAAAGAATTTTGGCTCTATATTTTTCCTATAAATATAACTATTAGTTTGGGTTAAAAAGACATAATTCTAGAGAGTTTTATGAGAGAGAAAATATCAAAATATTAGAATCAATTTTTAGAGTTTTGAAACACCACCTGTGTTTTGTTTACATGCCATATGAGCTCATATTATTCTTCAATTTTAAGAACTAGGGTTCCAAACTTTCATGATCCTGCGGAAGTGTCTTAAGTTGCGATTGGAGACGGGGTATGCGAAGTGGCTAACGCACAATAAAAGAGATCACAAACATAGGGTGAATGATTATGATCAAGTGCGTAAAAAGAGACGACTAGTAAGCTGAAAAGGCGGGAAGCGCTACGTTAAGCCAATTGCAGTTGGATTCTACGTTTAAGGGATTGATAGGGCTGTTGCGTAAATTGTGATGAAGCAATTTTTGTAAGTCAATCGAGTCTGTAATTCCGTTTTGATTATAGTGAAGTAGTGTCGGTTAGTCCCGATAATTAGTCCTACGCAATTAGAGATACCTCGTAAATTCTTATGATTGCTTGATATAATTGTTAGACAACACAACACATGTTTTGACAATAAAATTAATTAGATCTAGGGTTTTAATTTCACTTATCAAACTTTAAATTATTTTTAATAAAAACCCTAGAATCAACCTAAGCAATACGATCCCCGAATCTTTCTTCATATATATATATATATATATTCCATACTATATAAGGAAAGAAGAAAAAAATTGAGCGAAAAAAAGAACAGCTCAAAAAAGGTTTTTGATTATTTACTTTGTTTCATATTTAAACCCATCATTTAATTTATATACAACAAGAATCGGATCAAGCATTTTCAAGAGTAAGTAAAATAAGGTGGTGTTTGTTTTTCGCTCGGAATGCTTAATGGGGGTGTTTTAAGCATTCATAGGTATATAATGTTGTTTGTTTTTTTTAATGATTAAAAGGTTAACGGTCATATTTTTAAAAAATTAAGTATTAAGAATTTAGCACTCCCAATCTTGTGGAATGTTTAATACTTAATTTAAAATATTTTCTTTTCTTTTTTTTTACCCTTATTATTTTAATTTTAAAATTAAAATTATTTATGGGTCACCACTGACAATGGAGACACTAGTGTCGAGGACGAGTAGTGTTATGGTGCAAAAGGAGATGGAGATAGAGGAGTAGGGGGAAATGGCATTTTTGTCGTTAGATTAATTTATTAACGGGACTTAACTGAAATAGTTATCAGTGGGATGCAAAGTCAAAGGATTTAAAATATAAGATGTAATCTTAAATTATGGATCAAAAAATAAGGTGTAAAGTCAAAATATCCCCTTTATTTTACACAGACTATATATGCATGCGATTTATATAGACTAATGAAATCTGAATAACGTTAAATTAAACCTTGGAGAGTAGGAAGGGGATTAAGATCCCTAGCCTAGCCTTTAACCTGTGGTGAAACAAGCAGAAGCTAACCATTTACCAACTTAACTGCACCTCAAGTCTGCATTTATTGTTAAATTTGCTCTCTTTTAAATGTGGAAAATGTGTATGACTACTAAATTGATTTCTTTATTAATTTTAGAGAAAATATTGAATATTAATGATGTGTTTGATTGCATAATTTTTTCGAGATTGAATTTTCAAATACAATTTATTTCCGTCTATCTTTTATGTAATTTAAAATTACCCCCATCCCATGCTTCATATTTCTAGGTGAAATAGTTTACCTGAGTTCAATTTTCTGTACTTATTGTAAGGTCACCAAATGTGACCGACAAATAAATTAAGAGCAAACACAATCTCAAAAAGACATAAAAATATTTTTGTAAAGGTGATTCTCTAAAATTAATTTTTGTCTCCTTCACTTGTCATGTCAATGCAAATTAAATGCACTTTAAACTTGCCCTTTTCTAGAAAAATCTCTCACTTCACCCCTTCTTTGTTATCATCTGTGGGAGGATCAAGTGTTATCGTTTGTGGGAGGATCAAGTACTGCCCTTCTAGGAATCAACCAATCCTACAAAAAGTGTGTAATTAAAACAATCATATTTTTAAAATGTTAGAAGTTTGGTGACGTTTGATAAACAAACTGAAAACTGAAATTGAAAAAATTGTTTGTTTAATTCCGAAAACTATATCTGAAAAAATGTTATTTGTTTGAATATAACACATCTAAAAAATTTAATTTTTCAGATTTAAGTGATGCAAATAAACATTCCCTTAGTGCCACAAATTTTAATTTTATTACATGTAGCAACATGACTAGCGAGTGCATATCTATAATCAGTACCATTGTTTGTCTTTGGTCGCCAATTGATTGTATTAATATTATTATACATTTTTAATATTGATAGAGTCTAAAAATAAATGGCCGGCCTCTTTAATTAATAGGAGCCAAGGTTAGAGCAGCATGAACGCGCTGAGCAAATGCACTATTAATAAGGGTTTCGTTAGAGATTGGCTAGAATAGCCAAAAACAATTAAAAATACCAAGAAATCTATTCAAACTAGGATTAATCTACAAAATAAGATGGTCCTTATCATAAATAAATGATATATCCCACCTCCCTAACTTACAGAAATTAGTCCAACACCTTCCATATAGAAGTAGTTTCTAGTCAAGAAAATACCAAATTTGAATTGTAAACCCTAATTTATAACTATAAATAGGAGGGGCACACCAACACCAAAGGGATCATGATCCGAATCCTTCAGATGGACAGCCAAACTCTTGTACTTTTAATTATTTATCAAGCATAAGAGAAAATACCATCAAAGATGGACATACACCATACCTACTATTCATCGGTTGCGGTCGGGAAAACTGTCTTGTAAAGAAAAACTACTATTCATCTGCTAGGAAAACCCTCTTATAACCAAAAATCTCTCGTATTCTTGCGTGTTTGTTTCATCTTTTTCTTATAATCTTGTGGGTAAATTTTTTAACCTTACAAATATGAGAATTTTTTTTTGTTTCAAATAGTGTTGTTTTAAAACTTAATTAGGCGGATAGCGTACCTTTGAACTTATTTTGGTGAACAGTGTTAGCTGTAAAACCGTGAAAAAAATCTCTTGTATTCTTGTGTGTTTGTTTAATCTTTTTCTTATAATCTTGTGGGTAAATTTTTTAAACTTACAAATATGAGAGGTTTTTTTCTTTTTTTTCAAATAGTGTTGTTTTTAAACTTAATTAGGCAGATAGCGTACTTTTGAACTTATTTTGGTGAACAGTGTTAGCTGTAAAACAGTGAAAATGTCTTCATTTTTAAGGGAAAAAATGTAATTGGAACTAGCAATTTTCCAATCACTTTTTTCCCTTAAAAACCTGAGACCCTCTCACGGTTTTACAGCTAACACCATTCACCCAAATAAATTCAAAAATACCATATCCACTTAATTAATTTTTAAAATTACACTATTAAAAGAAAAACTCCAAATATAATCTTGTACTTTTTGTAGTATGATTCTAGGTTCGACAATTATACGATGGTATTCTTAAATACACTTACATTATCAATCTTATCACCTCAATAAAAGTTAAAATCCAAATTAAATGAACCTAAAATCCTTTATTTTCACCCCATTCTCTCTTAACAAGAAACCGTCGCCTATTATTTTTGAATGATCCTAAATGCACTGACTAATTTATTTTTTTCACCGCACTTAGTATTTGTTTGTTCGGCCAGGATCAGGTGCGGACTAATCTATATGGACTGGTCATTTTTATGACTGTTTTGCATCATAAAAAATACTCCCTAAATGTTTTTATGACAAAAAATCGTCATAAAATGACAACAAAATTAATACGGTGGTTTTGCGTTATCTCTGGTAGCAAATATCAAATAAACTACATACAATCAAAACTAATGTTTGTTTCTTTTTGTTTCTATTTTAACAACAAAAAAAATGCACGGGTCTTTGTACACACATACATACACACATATATATTACAACTCCAATTAAGAGAATGAATGTTTGAGATATAACTTAAGGTTATTTTTACAATAATTACTAGTATAATTTTTAGATTTATGGATTTAAAGCATTTTTTAATTGTTCTTCAATTGAATACGTTTTTTGTTAATTGAATAATGATTACCTAATTGATCATTACATTAGTTATTACTTATACATTAATTTGATTCAGTATTAATGATTGAAATTTAATGGATAGATGTTTTGAATATAATTTTACTTAGTGGTACATACGTTACACAAATACAAAAGTTTGATGATTATAATATGCCATACTAGTGACCAAATGTCCTTTTCTGAATAAATAAATTTATGAGTTTTTACGAATTACTTTCATGGTAAAAAGTAAAATATTATGACTTGTATTTGATATTTATTCATACAATAAATAAGTTATATTATTTTTATTATGTCACTCAAATTTAGTTGTATAATTTTCTAATGATTAGTAAAATATGAAATATTGTATAAAATTTTGATAATTATTAATATACTAAAAGTGAAGTACTTTTGTTAAATATAAATAAATGATCCATTTGAAAGTTTAGGGGAAGATTTCAACTGTCAATATAGATCATGAGTTCATAAAAAACTTTGTCAAGACAGTAAAAAATTTTGTGGATGTGCAATGAAAAAATATTTTATTGTTTGATGTATAAAAAAGAGGTTGTATATCGTTGGCATATATAAAATAAATAGGGTGGGTTGGATTTTCTGATAAAAAAAAATTGATCGGATAAATTAAAGTGCAAGTTTCTTTTACTGGGTGAAAATAATATTTTTGTGGGTTTATATAAGACTTTTCATATTTTTGTTTTAGTAACGACAGAAAATAACGTTCCTATAATACATTCAGTAAACCTCTAACCCCATCTTTGAGGTGAATTGAATTTTTAATTTTTTTAAAAATGAGTAAGATAAGGAGAAAGTATTCTCTCATTGAGATTGAGACGAGAAGACTAATATTTTCATGAATTTATTTAACGACTTCCGTATATGATCCATCCTCTTTGTGTAGCATATATGTGGACCTAGTGGGTAACAAATTTGCAATATAAGATTGGAAACTTCATTATGATTATAAGATCTACTCTGTTGATCAAGACAACTCGTCCCATTAACTAAAATTTTATTATAAAAAATTGTAGACTTACATAGTTATGCTATTTTTGTATAATTTTTTTTACAAACTAAAGTGACACTAACCTAAATAAATTGGTTGAAGTTGTGCTTGGTACATTAGGTCTGTTTGGTTGAATTTTTTAATTAATTTTTCGGAAAGTGTAAAAGTAAGTTAAAAAGTGAATTTAATTTTTGTTAGAGTTTTTTTCAACCAATTCAAAAAAAATCATAAAAAAATGGCTCAAAAATAGCCTCAATGGATCTTATTTTATAAATCTCAATGAGTAAATTTCAAATATATTTTTTTATCTAATTCCGATTTTCAGATTTAAAGTTATGACGTTTTAAAAAATTTATGAGAGATAAAATAAAATGCAGTTAATTTTAGAAAGTGTGAAAATAAAGTTGACTTTTGATAAAAAAAACTAAAAATTTAGTTTTTAAAAATTGAATCAAACAAGACTGTCCGTTCGGTAACGTTTTCGGAGAATGTTTTCTGAGAATATTTTCAGAAAATAAAAACGATAAAACGAATTTTTCGAGAACGAAAACAGTGAAAACGAAGATTGCAAAAGTGACAATGGAAAAAACGTCATTTTGGCGTTTTATGCTTTAACCGTAAATTCATTCTTTGAAAACATTTTCTGTATTTTTGTCAATATCCCACCGAACGAATATTTTATCTATTTTTGACCTCAAAAACTAAAAACGGGCCTCTAAAAACACTTCTGAACGGAAGTGATTCTGTTTGTTTTGCTTTATTTTGTTAGTTTTTGTGATTCTGTTTGTCCCTGTATAGACCAAAAAATAAACAAATTGATAGGACCTTCATGTGTTGTCTACTTTTCTTATCTGATTAGTGGGACAATAGTTTGGGTAAAAAAATTATACTAGAATTAAATAAGTTTACTGCTCCCTATTATTATATTTGTGCACTAATGATTTAATTTTTTTATTATTATCATTGCTCTAAACATAGAACGCTGAACCAAACCTGTAGCAGCATCCTTGTTTGAAAAAGCAAAGAATAAAGCTGAAAAAGCAAAGAATAAAGATGCTATTTATGGGAAAACGTTATGTATTATTTCTTAAGAAATCAATCATTCACACGGAAAAACAGTTTAGATACGTAAAGTTGTTCATATGATGCCTTTCGCGCTATTAGATTCCAATCAATATATAGATTTCGAGTCATACCCCTCCACACGAAGATTAACAAACAAAAGAGATTGTCAGCAATAGTGTATATTAACTGTGATTTTGTGTATAATTTATACGATTTATAAAAGTTTCAGTTTTCAACAGTTCTTTGAATTTAGTTTTTTTTGTAAAATAAAAGTATAAAATATACTTTAAGTTTGTACCGTCACATCAACTTTTTATTTCTTTAATTTTTTTTATAAAATTTTAAAATATAATATATATATATATATATATATTAATAAAAAATATATACTTGAAATCTACTTAGCAAGACTAGTAATTCAAGATCAATTGTAATTATAAAATTATATATACAGAAAATCAAAAAAAAATTGAACAAAATGACATTATACATGCATCAGTATCTTATTAGTTGATTCAAATTTTACAAAAGCAGCATTGGGGTCTTTTTTTTTAACTTCAAAATTTGTATAAGAGTGACTTGACACATAAGATTTAGGCAACAATTTTTACACTATAGTTAGAGATGCTCTATACACATGCATGCTTTGATCCATCATCAAAGGGATCGCTAAATAACAAATGGATAAAAACTCATTTTTCATATGAATTTCCATGTGACCTGACAAGTCACATGAAAAAATTCTATTACAATTTCTACATGTAAAAATGGTTATAAAAATTTTATATCATAAATGGCAACAATTAAATGAACTCCACGACATCTTAAACAATTAAATTAGTTACAAGCTAATTAAGATCGGAAAGGAATATGAAAATAACACTATTGGAAAGATCTGGTTTGAAACTTTTTCATCAATTTGGTATTTTTGCCAAAATAGACGGAGAAATTTTCTAAAAAGTTAGTACCATAACATATAGAATAGAAGTGAATCAACAAAAGATGCCGTTGAAGATGAACTAATGGGATTATTAAGTAACTTATACGTACTCTGAAAACGTGTTAAGATCGAATATTATTCTCGTACAAAATTAGGTTTACAAAAATAAACAAATCGTTATGAAAAGTGGGTGTCATAGTATCAAATCTACATATATATATATATATCAATTATTTTCGCTAAAAAAAAGGGCCCTCAAATTAATGAAAGACAACATGTATAGAGTTTCTCGTTTCTGTTTGTATGCCTGATAAGCATGTTGCAAAAAGAACAATGGCATATGTATAACTTCATTTGACTACTTTCTTTTTAATTAGGTGGACGGAAGATACGCAAAAATTAGCGCATGGAATGTTAGAATAATGGAAAGAAAGATGTGTTTTTTCACCTTACGTTTAAGTTGGATCAACAAAAATATCATTTTCTATCCTCTTTTCTCTCGTGGTCACTGTAGATGTATTTATATACCGCATATATAAAAATATATATAAAAAAAATGACGACTCTCCCCAATTAAGGTTTGTTACATTTAATCAATAATGCTATACACATAAAAAAAAATTATTAGCGACCTTATATTAAGCCTTTTGTGTAGATAGGAAGAAAAATACTTTGCATGGAAATCTATATTATATAGGAGAACATTTTCTATACATACCAAACCATACATACTATATATATATATATATATTGAGAATTTTCAGAGAATAAATGGATAATTTTTTTGTTAAAACTTAGTAAAGATGATGATTTTCGCGATTTAGTACATCATATGTATTAAATTTAATCAAAATCTTTAATTTAGAAGTGGGTAAACTAAAAAATTAATATATACGCACAATTCTAAACATTGAAATCTTAAATATTTAGTTAAACTACTATTCAGTTAAATTTTTTAATAAAATTTAAACAAAATTAATCTATTAATTATAAAAATTATTTTCATTATATTTTATTTTAAAAATAGTCGAGTATCCAAGACAACATTCAAGTATAGTCTCGAACGAGTTCAACAAAAGCTCACTGGTTGGCGGTCTAAGCATTTATCCTTAGCGGGGCGTTATACGCTGATTAATTATGTTCTTGCGAGTATTCCAACGTATGCCATGCAAACAAATTGGTTTGCCATAATCTACCTGTGATGCGCTTAACCAATTGAATCGTAATTTTCTTTGGGGTTCCACTCCTGGCCGGCGTAAATTCATCTCATTAATTGGGATACGGTTACAGCTACTAAGGCTCGAGGTGGATTGGGAATTCGGGAAGCTCGGCTAGTAAACACAGCGCAATTAGCAAAATTGGGGGATCGGATTGCATGTGGCACGCTTTATACGGCCATTATATGGTTTATATGGAAAGCACGTAATGATGCTGTTTTTTAGAGCATCGAATTTACTCATTCCCGAGTGATTCGCCAAGCTCGCATGTATGCGATGGACATCCAGGTGGCCTTCTCCCACGCCCAAGCCACGTTTCTGGACCCAGTGAATGGACGCTGGGTACAACCGCCTATGGGTTATGTTAAACTCAATGTCGATGGTGGATTTAAAGACGGAATGGCCGGGAGGCTATGGTGGACTCCTTCGTGATGATGAAGGGCGCTGGCTTTGGGGCTTTACTGGCACCCATGCCGCGCGCATTCGACTCTTTACAAGCTGAGTTTGAAGCTCTCAAGGCTGGCCTTCAACTCCTACTCACCAATCGCGCTATTATTGAAACAGACTCGTGTGAAGCAATAAACATTCTTCATGCTTGTCCCGAGGAAGCAAGCCCCCACTACCAACTCATCCTTGAATGTCAAAATTAAGCTCCACCACCTGCTATGGAGCTCCCCAGTTGTTTTTGTGTCTAGTAGTTGTAATATTCCTGCGCATATGATGGCCCATCTTTTTTCTTTGAATTGTATTAACCAAGAGCCAACTCTATTGTTTGATACTCCTCTAACAGTTAGGGAGGCAGTTGCTAATTATAATATAATATAGTCGGGCTCTGTTGCCCCTTTTGCACCAAAAAAATAAAATAAAAATTCATTTAATTTATTTGTCTTTTCAAAACCTAAATTCATATTTATTTTATGTACAAATAAAAATTATATATATATATATAAATGTTTAACATTTGCATTTAGTACACACTTTAAATTTATTAATTATGTGTCATTATATATATATTGTTTTCGAGAAAAGTGAAAGCGCCTCGGAAATGATGCTCTTTCATGGGGAATTGAGATAAATATATACTAGAATAGATATCTGTTCAAAGTATCCAAAATCTTGCTTTCTCTACGTACAAAGCAACAGCATACCCCCTTCTTCCGCAGTATTAATTATTAATTAATTAAACAACACCAAAGAATCTCTTTAGTTGTCTCTTTATTAAAGAAGGCTAGCTCCTCCTTTTTGTGAATTCAAAAACCTCACCATCTCAACCTAATTTTTCCGTACATACATAACCACCTCCGGACTGGTTGCTCATATTCTTGCTTCTCCCCATTGATTACTTGAACTAAATATACCTTAGTTTACGTACACTCAAAGAACACAATTAATTAAACCTCCCTAGCTAGTTAGCATATATTTATATATAATACTAAACCAACAATCCATTTCTTTCACTTTCCTCGGATCAATTCTAAAAAATGTCCCAACCAGCTGAGGTTTACCCTAATTCTGTCCCTCGAAAATCCTCTTCCCACTCGAATGGCTCATTCGGGTCAGTTTTCATAGTCCTGGCCGTTATAGTCGTTATATCGGCTATAGCCTGCTTTTTGGGACGGCTATGCAACCGTCGCTACAATAACCACCAAGCCAAGGCCGCCAAGCAAAGCAATGAGTTTCGGCCCAAAGAAAGGGAGGGACCGGGGAAGCAGAAACATAAGCAGAACTTTCAAAGCAGAGAAGGAGATATAGAATTTGGATTTGATAGGCGAATTCCAACTGCTAAAGTGGCCACTAATACTAATGGTGATTTTAAGGGAGCCAGACCGCCGCAGAATGGTGAAGGTAGAGGAGATCAAATGAGGTTTGCTGATCATGACGCAGAAATTAGACCCGGTGCTTGATTTTTATATAATTTTAACACTTTGGGGGCAGACTTATGGACTCATTGATCAGTAGAGTCTATTTGTGATAGACTGACTCATTACTAATGCTTCTCAAAACATGTTCTTTGATAGCGTCTCTCAAGAATTATTATTTTATGTAAGATTTGTTTTATGGGGTGTGTGGCTTTTAGATCAGGATTAATGTGTTCCTTCTTTTTGGTTTATTCCTCTTAAACTATTTGGTTATGTATAAGATTGTGAAATGTAATGTTGCTTCAATTTATAATGATTTATTTATATATCGTGAAGCTAGGGTTTCAAAGCTTAACTCGAGAGAGAGTTAAATATAGGGTGCGAGTAGTCTTTGTGACACTTGAGGGGTTTTTTGGTTTGAGTTTGGGTAGAAATTATAATGTCTAAACCTAAATTGAATTCGAAAGTTAGGTTTCAATTCGATTCAGTTTTTAAATTTTCTAACTCAACGCTTATTTTGATCAAAAAAATAATAATTTTATATTTGCTCCTACTTATTTCGGACATAAAAAATATTAACTTTTACATTTATAATATACCTCTAATATTTATGATAGTTGAAAGAGTTGAGTTTTCTACATAAAATTTAAATAGTTCAGTAATATTATTTTCGAATCATATATATATTATTTATTTTGACTTGATTTAGTCCGGTTCGGTTCGGTTTGGTTCGGTTTTACATTATCACTTCCCAAACCCAAACCAAACATATATGGTTTTAATTTTGTTTTTTGTTTTTTTGTTTTTTTGTTTTTAACGGAACGTTCGGCTCGATATGATTCGATTTTGAGATTCGTCACAACACCCTAGTAACACTTATGAAGTATATCGAGGCATATGTGGTCTAGTTAATTTGACATGAAAGTTAACTTAAGATCAGCATTAGACGAGTAAATCCCTTAAGCTATTGCTATTGCTGATCTTTATGTCGTGTGCCTATCATGTGTGGGAAAAAAAATTCAGCTTTCTCTTAATTGATTACCTCCCAATTTATGTATCGAATCGTTAATGCTTCGTTAAATAATTGAACAATTAATTTTATGAATTTACAAGTTTATGCTAGTTTCCTTTTCATTTTTTTGGCTCTTAAAAAAAATAAAAATTTGAGCTAGTTTTTAAGTTGTCTAAGGCATCTTTTTATTTGAAAAACATTTAAGTTACATATAAGATATAAAATTAGTGAGATTTGAACCACAATGTACACAGTCTTGCATTGAAATAGAAGGATGACAATGTACTTTATAAAATATTTTAAATTTATAGTTTTCTTTTTTCTTTTTTTTTAGAGCAAATTTATAGTTTTCTTTTATTGTGAAAAAAAAAATATTTGGGCTTACAAAAACATATGATGCATCATATACTCTCGGCCCAATCAAAAATAAGAGCAAGGCTAGCCAAAAAATTGAAGCTAAAGTCGGGCATTGATTAGGGTTGGCGTTGGGCCCTTTTGAGCGTAGCACTAAAACTCCGCCACTATTTACCATTTTCTTTATTTATGTTCGTTCCTCCTTCTTCTTCTTCTTCTTTTTTTTAAAAAAAAAAAAAACAAAAGGGTAACAATAAGAAATTCAATCTCTTGTAAAGTTACAAATTAAGCATCCTATAACTTCAAATCTACTTTCCTTTTTTTTTTTTTGGTACACTTAAAGAAGTAACGTTGTTTGGATAATGGCTTTTCCATTGCGCTAATTACGTTTAAATGTGAAAAGCAAATGAATGATTAAAGAGAATTATGCTATTAAAAAAACAATTGTGAATTTGTCATCAAATTACAAATTTATTTTTTCTACTTTATTAAGAGGCTAGTATTATCTTTTTTATCTACATTATATAAAGCTAAGAAAATTTATATTAGTTTTCAAGCAAATCTACCATATTTTTAATATTCTTTTGTCAAAAAAATAAAAATATAGAATTTTATCAAGAAAAATAAATCCCCACTCCAACAATTTTTCAAGCTATGTATAATTTTGATGTATTTTTTTTTTTAAAAAAAATGAGATTTTATTATGAAATGGTTATAGTTACAATTAAAGGTAACCCTATTTATAACTATGCGATAAAGCTTGCATTCTCAGTTTCTATCTCATAGCGTCTTATTGACAAGAGAATTAAGGCTGTGTTTGACGTGTAGGATAAGAGAGTGTGATGTGATAACTTTATTTTATTCCATATTTAGTATTTGTCGGGATTGAATATCCAGATGTATTATTTATCCAACTAAAGTTTCTTATCCTACAGAGAGAGTGATTAACGAATCTTACTTAAAAGATGCAGTTGTTTTTTCTTGTGCGCATGGGATTAAATAATTATATTTGACTATCTAATCCAGCGTGTTAAACACACTTGTGGGAGGTAAATTTTGGTTATGGGCTTCTAAGTCAAGGCCCAAGTTTGGTGCCCGGATTACCGCCGCCCATGGATAAAGCTTGTAAAATTATGAAAGCCATCCTCTGGCTAATGAAGCCTCGTTATTATGCTCATCAAACCATGGTATTGTGAGCTGTTCAAAGATGGTCGGAAGATGAAGATAACGCTGCTGAGCTGGAAGATAGATAATGGGAAATAGCCACTTTCGTTAATGTGAACAGGGTTAGGAATACCTAAAATCTTAGAGTAGTGATCAAGTTTACATTTTTATAATAATTTCTTAATGTCTCAAACTCTAATATAACCCTATCTTATATATATATAAACAGGAAGGGAAAATCCACAGCTAAGAGATTCCAACTCTTATTATCTCTACACTTACTCTCACACATTCTCTCTAAGGAAAAAACCCTCACCATTGTAATTACTTTCAGTAAGGTTATTAGAGCTAAGTGAAGAATACTCACACACCAGGGAGGACGTATTGTCGGATTGAGTATAACAGTCATCGAAGGAACTTACCTCACAAACAAATCATGTTTCTACCTATTGCAATTTTGCTATTCAAGTTAATCATATTTGTTACATCTGATTGTCAATTTCATTATTTCATACTAATTCTTTCCTTTTTGGTTTTGGTCAGATTTCTACTACCCACAACACCTTGAGTTACCATTAAAATAATGTTCTCTTATCTATTACTTGCTTTAAGATATATTCAGCATCATATACAACGGGTGAAATTAAATGCAATTGCAGAAAAACTGTAAAATATTTATTTATTTGAAAAGCTGCTGGAACCTCTCTTTTAAGAAAATTTATTAATTAAACTTGGTATGTACATTCATGAGAGTACGTGCTTTCCAATTCATTTCCAATCAAACGTGGTCAATTGGCAAGTGAATAGGACTTCTTCAACCTTCATAGCCTAGCTTGCTTTCTTGCTAAGCATGAAGATCACAATTTGTAAGTGTCAACTTGGATCAGATGGATAAACCCATAGATTAAAATTTAATACTTAGGGTTATTATCCCTAACTAAGTTATAAACACATATATATACGTATACATTATATGTATGTTTATGGGTTAGGTTTTCTTGCTATCGCAAATAATATTAATAATGTCATCTATACAAAAACAATATTGTTTTTTAATATAATTATTTTATGATCCATGTAAAAATATAGTGGCTTTCACAATTTAAAAATAAAATAATATTCTTACTGACTTCATTTAATATCGTATCATATCAGATACGTTAATACTAAATATATTATTAATAAATTATATATTTTAAAAAATATAAAATCTATCATTTCATCTTAATCGACGAGTATAACATTACTCTCCACCCTGCAAACCATTTTTGTTTGCATTTGAACTTGGATAAAACACATGTCAACTTCTTGCAATTTGTTACGTGGGGTCCAGACTCCTACACGCGCGTGATCCAAGTTATAGTTCCATATATATATATTTTAATTTTTATTTTGTTTAATATAGTTCCATATATTTGGAAGCTTCTTTGGTAACATATTTAAATGTTGACTAGTCAAAATCGCTTGCTTACTGGCATGGCCCAATCTTTTGACTGAAATGAGAGCCGCGCCCGCCCGCACTCCATTGTCGCGCGAAGAATTCTGATTTAGAAACTTGGTTGACGGAGAATAAAAAATGTGTTCGTAATTACCAAACAAAAACCAAAACCTGCCTAAACAAAACATTGGATTTGTCAACTCAACGACGTCAAGATGGACTCAGTAATAAATAAGCATTTCAAATTTGGAAAGATGAAATTTTATCATATCCTCTGTCGAACTTGCTGTCAATAATTTTATTTAGATAGATATAACTGTTTTATATAAAAATTGACATATTAAATATGACAATTATGTATTAGTTAAAAGAGCTATAAAATATTTTATTTTAATTAATGAGCGATTGACAAATTATGTCAAAGATTTTATATCCATGTAGAATTACTCACTTACTGTTACCTCCCTCTCATGACCGTCCCATATTTATTCTAATAAAATATGAAAGGTTCAATAGTTTCAAAATATATATATATTTAAAAAAAAATTCATTGAAGAAAAAAAAAATTATGTCTTGCTCTTATAAAAAAAAATTATTGTTCTTTTAGAAGATTATAGTTCCTAAAAATAAGAAAAAATTCAATATATATTATTATGGGTGGTAAAAATTTAACCAAACTCAATAAAGAGAGAAATGACCTAGAATAATGAATTTGGCAACCAAATGTAATAAAGGTGAAGGTAATGAGCTTGAACAGTAAAGAATAACACAAGTAGGAATGAAATTTGATTGTGGGGTAGGTTCCTCCGATGAATTTTATACCTAGTCTTGGTAGCACATCTTTTCTTGCGTGTGTTCTTCACTTGACTCTAGTGGCCTTACTGAAAATAGTTACAATGATATGGGTTTCTCTTAGATATAATATGTGAGAGAGTGTGGGATAATGAAAGTTGGATTCCTACCAAATAAGCTATCCCTTTCTATTTATACATGTAAAATTATAGTCACAATACTCATTAGGCTAACAGTAAAAAGACTATTAAAGACATAACTTGTGTATCAATCTAGCACTTTTCACGTGGGGTATATCCTTATCTATAACTAATTTTGCATTTTACAAGTGTCCATTGGTTATTCGCTCAAGCGCCCGTCTCAGTAAGGAACACCAAACATGCCCATAAATGCAAGTGTCCAATCACAGTTGGCTGGATTGACCATATTGGTCCTTTCGTTATTCCCAACTATCAAGATATACTCGGCTAGTGTAATTTAGGCCTGGCAATATTTGACACGACACGCTAACCAGACACGAACTCGACCCGGAGTTAGCGGGTTTGGGTCAAGCATAAACGGTTCGGGTCGATTTCGGGTCAGACACGCTTAACCCCGCAAACTAAATGGGTCGTGTTCGGGTTAACCCGCTAACTCGAAATTGACCCGCACTTAACACGATTATTTTTTTTTGCAACTATATAATTATATTTTATTTTGCCATCTTGCTTAGATACTTATATTCTTATTTTAAGTATTGGTAGTATATGATAGTTATTATGTTTTTGATGATGGATAAACTACTAATTTTTTATATTTTTGCTTCGGTGATGGAATTTATTTTGACTCTAGATTATTATTCTCATATTATTTTGATTAAATATTGAATTTTGGTATTGAGTGATACTTATTAAAAATTTAAAACTATTATACACATGAGACTTAATTGTCATTATAATCTTAAAAGGTTAATGCACGTCGTGTCGAGTTGCAGGTTTAACACAATTTATTTATTAAACAGGTTAGTCGGGTCATGTCGTGTAACCTATAAAATAAACAGGTCGTGTTTGAGTTAATATAAATGACACGATTAGTTAAACGGGTCGTGTTCTGGTAGATACTAATACTGTAATATTTGTGTATTGACACGACCCGAATACGACACGCGAACCCGAATTGCCAGCCCTAGTGTAATTGTGCTCGGCCAAAGATTATGGACTTTTTCTGACCATCACAGTCCTCATATTATACTTAGGTTTTGGTCCCAAAATGTTCGGCATGCTTGGGCTTGGCTCTGAAATATTCAGCCCAAATAGGAACTCTATTTTTAATCTCCCATAGTTACAAAGTTGAGCGTTAAATATACTATAAACACAAATGATAAGGTTATGTATAAATAAACTGTGCCTTATTTATTGGTACATGTAAGATAATATAAATAATAAAGTTCACGTATAATAACATAGTAAAAAATGTATTAGTTATTTATCTTTATGTTTGCTAGCTATGTTTGAAAAATACACCTTAGACACAATATGGTCAATTAATTCTTGTGTGTTCTTGATCTCGCATGCACTAATTTTTATATTTTTATAATTAATAAAGAAATTAATTATAAAAGCTCCCCAGGTCAAGTGGTAGTGCACTAGGATCAACGCTGGGTTCGACTGGGAACTCTCTAGGTCGAATCTCGAAAATTGCAAAAACATCTAGTACCCAGCGGCTGGCCACTGTTCTGCGAAACATGGATTAGTTGAGGTTCGACTGGGAGCTCTGCAGGTCGAATCTCGAAAAATGCAAAAACATCTGGTGCCCAGCGGCTAGCCACTGTTCCGTGAATATGGATTAGTCGAGGTGCGCACCTTGAATTTTTTTTTAAGAAATTAAGAGTGTTTCATATTTCGCATTCACGCCAAATGCACAAACCAATTTCCTCATAATTATTCATCAGAGTTCACATTAAAAGTATGAACCAAATTCTACAGAGTTATTCATTATGTTTAACATATTAGAATATTGATAGTGTTAGAGTGAAATACGAAAATCAACCATACAAAAACACAGGTTTTTTTGGAAGGCTAGTTCTTCAGTAAGTATAATTGCTTAGTGGTAGACAACTTCCGTCCTTATCGTCAGGTCAAGGGTTCAACTCATGGGGGTGGGTGGAAGTTTTTTCTTTATTTGTAAGATTAAGGGAGATATTTATACCTCCTTCTATTTTATTTTATTTAAAAAAAAAGGTATAATTGCCGCGATTTTGAAAATTTTTGCACCGACTAAAGTTAAGTAAAAGTGAATTGAGGGAGAAATGGTATATTTCTAATGATCTCGCCTCAAACTAAAAAGTAATATTTAAATTAAAGATTCGCCCAATTTGTTACACTTTGAAAGACAATACATATCCTCAGTGTGATTATTAGTGTGCGCAGATAGCCGTTCCTGCTGTATGTTAAGATTATTCTAAATTGGAATATAATCGAGCTTGTATTGAGAGATCATCGCATTCACAATTAGAGATCTCACCATTCACAACCATATACTTTTGTAATTTGTAAATGTGCTTAGATCACCCAAATCCAAAAATTTCTTGGTTCGAATTTCACGGAAAGTATAAAATGATTTTTTTATTATTGTAATTAAATAAAGACATTATATATATACATAAAAAGAAGAGACAAAGTTCAGTTAAATCTATATTTATATTAAAGTAGGCTAATTTGACAAAAAAAGTTAACCAAATTTTTCGCCTAAAATTTTTCTTGTACCTTATTTTATTTTTTTATTTTTGTAAGTTTGCATACGTGTGAACATATTAAAAGTATCCATATAGTTAATGTAGTGTATGGATAATTGGCCAAAATAATTTAAGTATTGTAACTTTCCAAAAAAAAACTTGCTTGTGAATTTCACTATTAATTATTACAGCAATATGTACAATCATGCATGAAAAATCAAATTTTAATTTGACATTTTCTTATGATACAATAATTTGACTATTTGTTGTTATAGTAATTTGAGTATTGTGGCTTTTCAAAAAAAAATTACTTTTAATGATTTATCATTGTCCGATTTTTCTTTTCTTTACCTTTTGATGCGTGTTGATTTAATTTTTATATATATTTTTTGTATTCTTCATTTATTCATAAATATTCTTTAGCGTATTTTTTTTGTTTAGTAATTTTTTCGATTTTGGATTCTATCTTTAAGTATTTTTTTTAAAAAAATTTAAGTGTTGTTTATATTATCGTACATTTAATTTTAGTAATTTGATAACTATTTGAATTGTCAGAGATTGTTTCCATTGCCAGCAAATGTAAATAATCTATACTTTTCCTTGATATTCATTATAATTTATATTTTATTAATTTTAATCTTAAAAGAAATTGTCCATAAATGTATTTCTAAGTAGTTTTAGTTTTTCTATTTCCATCCTAAGGTATCTTTAAATATTATTTTTTTAAATTTGGTTTTTTTTTTTTAATTTAACATATATTATTATAAATTTAATTTAATGGTTTATTATTTTTTATTGTTTTATATTGTGTTACATGTAAATGTAAAGGTGATATACTAGTTCATCTATTAAATGAGGTAGTCACGAATGTTGAATGAAGAAGAAGGTGGCCGGGTGGGGTTTGAAATAGTGAGTTGTTTTAAGGTGTCGAGACGACAAATGTACTGCTCATAAATGCACATTTTACATAAGATTCAAAGAATTCGAAATAAATTATACACAGGCACGAATATTCACGATTCATGTCCTCTATGCGCGGCTCATTTGTTAACGCCGTTGACAAATAAACGCGCTTACTTTCGGCTCTTACCTGCCCGCCCTACCCCCGATTTCCTCGCGCTTTCACTTTCTCGTTTTCTTCTCAATCCCCACACTTTGTTTGTCCTCCAACCAAATTACATAAATAATAAACAAACCAAAAAAATTAAAATAATCCGTTCAAACTACCCACGTTAGAATTTTCTCTGTTCCTTGCCAACGACCGGTCACCTGTACCTATTAAACATATATATATATATATATATATCCCCCGAAAATCAATACCTATCCACTCATTTATAATCCCTTTCTCCCAATTCTTTCCCAATTCACCAACTCCCCTTTAGAGAGAAAGAAAGAAAGAAAAAAAAATCAATTTGAAAAATGCAGGCGATTCCGTCCTTCAGTCCCCCTCACAGCCTACAACATTTTTCCGATAATCATTTCCAATTCTCAACCGTCGATGAAGTTTCCGACGACTCAACCGCACAGTTACAACTCACGCTGTCTGATGATAATAACAACACCGAAAAATCATCACAAATTGAAGATCAGAAAGATGAAAATGAAGAAGGAGATGGAGATGAGTTTTCTTTCATTACTAGTTCCGATAAATCGGCGATATCGGCAGATGATGTCTTCCACGACGGTCAGATAAGGCCAATTTTTCCGTTGTTCAATCGAGATCTACTATTTTCCGACTACGATAACCACAGTTCCAGCAGCGAGTTTCCCCCTCGGTCTCCGGTGAAGGTCTTCGTGGAAGCACCACCACATCCGTCGTCGTCTTCGTCGGAAACCGACAAAAATGACGGAGTCGCCGAAGGACCGTACTGCGCTTGGTCGAAGAAGCCTACCGAAGCTTCGCCGGACGGCTGTAAGAAGAGCAACTCCACTGGATTTTCGAAACTCTGGAGGTTCAGAGACTATCTCGATCGGAGCAACAGCGACGGCAGAGATGCGTTCGTGTTTTTGAGTAACTCGACGGTGAGCGCGAAGAGAGAAGATAAGATAGAGGAGAAGAATGAGAATTCGTCGAAGAAGAAGACGGCCGGCGAGGTGAATGTCGGTGGAGGAAAGGCGGGAAAGGCAATAAATAAGAAGGGGGGAGTGAAGGGAAAAACGGCGTCGTTGTCTGCACATGAGGTGTATTTGAGGAATAGAGGATCGCAGGAAGGTGATCGACGGAGGTCGTACCTTCCGTATCGACCGGAGTTGGTTGGGTTCTTCACTAATGTTAATGGTGGCTTGAGCAGAAACGTTCACCCCTTTTAAGCACAAAATTCATTTTGTATGCTTTTTGTTTTGTAATTACTTCAATTTTTGAAGCTGTACATTTTGTAAGATTTTTGATAAATTATTTGGGTTTATTGACTCAAAGTAGAGTTATTTGATCCTAAATATGATAGTTTGTATGATTTTCTCAACTGAATAACAAAAATATCTACAAGAATAGAAAACAATTATTGAGAAAGTTAGTTGCGGAAAGGTATTTACCTTGATGAAACATCATATCTTATAGTATTAAGATTAAATGTACGAGCATCACGTGTACACTAATTTTTATGCCGAAAAAATGTACTGTGATTTAAAATAGAAGAAATAAAATATAATAATATACTTAACAAAGTTGGCACTTTGGTTAAATGATTCTATTTCTAATCTATTTTGTCTAATATAACAATGCAAAAGATAAAATTATAAAAGAAAATAGTGTTTATGACTACTTCGAATACTTACGGGTTTAATATACATGTTTTGATGGA
This sequence comes from Lonicera japonica, assembly GCA_021464415.1. Taxonomy (NCBI): domain Eukaryota; kingdom Viridiplantae; phylum Streptophyta; class Magnoliopsida; order Dipsacales; family Caprifoliaceae; genus Lonicera; species Lonicera japonica. The sequence goes on along the minus strand of CM038468.1, from coordinate 61,022,018 downwards.
CATAGTTATTAAATTAAGAATAATGTTATTAGCACTCCCATGGGTATTTTATAAACTCTAAAAAGTATTTTTAATGTATAAAAAGTGTTATGAAAGATTTATATAAAATATTACTAAAAATAATTTTAGACTGCTAGAGTAATAATATCCTAAATAAATTGTTAAGTATAATGTGGAACAAAATTGTGCAATCAACAAATTCGTGAACCATTGTTGTGCACAATAATGACAAAGTGTGCTAAGGTTTAATTGATATCTCGAGATTGAAAATAAGACAAACACGTAAAAAAAAAATGAAATTTTGTTATATGATAATTCTCCTAACCAATGGCTAATAAATCTAGAGTACGTCTATCCTTGTGTTACTCTTTGCTTGTAAGGTATTGAAGAATGGAATACAATAATTTTGGCTATGGTGTTTCGAGGGATCTTCTGTATGAGGCTTTATATGATAGTCCTTCTCCTATTTATGATGTATAGGATTAAGGTTTATAAATTCAAGATAAATGTGAGGATACTCCAACAATTTAAAAATTATTTGAAGCAGTTACTTGATTTACGGGATAATAATAATTATCTTTTTAGCATATACGACCAGATCAATCTAATTATTTTTTATTTGTGCATTCTTATTTGTACTAGAAGATTATAAATTTTAGAGGAAGAAGATGGATAAAATTTTGAAGGTTTAAAAAGAGAAAGAGAAAGAAAAACCTCATCCTTGTTCTTGTATATATAGACTGTGATAAGAGCCCATTTATGTTTGTCATAACACAACACGGAAAAAGAACAATTAATTAGGGGGCTGATAAATGCACCCCCATTTTTTGTCACAAACACCCTTTACACCTTACACCCCCAACTTTTTAAAAATTTATCACAAACACCCTCCTTTACCACCCTCCAATTAACAACCATAATTTTAATTAATTAAACTAATAAAGTTAAATTAAAAATGAACTAAACCCATAAAATAAAAAAAAAATAATAAGAACAACAGGGGATTCAAACACACCATTGTTTTTCCTATTACCGTGCTCTGAAACACTCCCATCCCCACTGTTGTTCCCATCATCTCCGGCTCCACCGCCTGGCTCTGTCGTTCTCCATCTCCACTGGTGGATCTCTTTCTCCATCTCTCCTTCAACCCTACCCACTAGGCGCAACGCACACCATTGCTGGCGACCTATCTCTGTACGAGTGTTAACACTCTCCCGTCATTCATTGCTTCATCACCTACAAAAATCCTCTGTCTGTGATAAAGCTCAAAGGTAGTCAATCCTCTTTCTGTCACTTCGCATTTTTCTCTCTGTGAGGCGGCTCAAAGCACAACACGAAACTGTATGGGTTCGATTTTACCCCCAAATTTGGTGTCCTTGAAAGAGGGAAAAAAATGAGTGTTTTTGTTGGATTGTGCGAGACTTATAAAATTACGATTGCATTAAGAAATTTGTTCTATTATTTTTCTAATTTTTTCCATAAAAAAATTATGTCGAACTCAATTCAGATCCGAGATCATAAAGCACGATGGTCGGAAAAAGACCGAGCTTCTATGCATATTAATTTTTAGTAAATCCCAAACTTATTAAGCGAATCAAGGTTGTGAAGCTTAGCTTCTTTCTTATCAGCATATTTGTTAATTAAAGATCAAAAGTTTAAGTTTTGAAGCATGTTAAAATTATTAGTAACGTTGAAATTGCATATCAGTAGTCCGAGCTTAGTACATTAGCAAGCTTATTAATACCCATCTGAAGCTAATAAATTCTTCACAGTACATTCCGACAAAATGAAACCAACAAAACATATGAAAGAAAGCATGCATTTGATAAAAAAAGTCCATTACAAAAAGAGTAAAAAGATTGATAAAAAAAAAAAAAAAGAGGCTTTCTTCAAAGATTCCTTCGGTGTGAAGAGCCTTAATGGTTCAACTTCGAGGACCCTCATGACCTTCTCGAGTTGTTTATTAATTTTGTCAAAGCTCTCTTGAAGAAGGCCTCCGGGGATTGAAAGAAGCAAATCCTTCCTTCAAACGAATAAATCGACCGGAAAGACGGTCATAGCTGTTCTTCAGACGACGGTGTTTTCGTTTAAGGCGAAGAAAGGCCCTCAACATGTTGGCCACTTCTGTAGCGTCTACTCCTTCAGCGCACGGAGCAGAATCGGAAACGGATTCACTGTTAAGATCACCCATTGAAATGGAACTGTGAGGTATAAATAAAAAAAAAACAGTTAAAGAGTCCGATTTTATATAGGGTAGGAGTTACTCAGGGGGTCAGAAAACCCTGTGCAATGAATATCCTTGGAAAACGAGGACATTCACCATTTATTATTATATTCATTCCCAGAAACACCTTGGGAATATACCAACACTCTGCCGGCCCAGTGGCCATTAGAAAAAATCCACGTGGCCAACTGGGGTTCATAATTACAATAGATGAATAGATCAAAGTTTGATATAAATGAGGAAACATATAGTCGGCTAAAAGGATGTATACTACATAAAGAAAATCGTACTCGAGGAAAGTTTCATATCCCAACCGAGCTTAATGGCAAGCCGAGCTTAAAATAAAAAGTGGTATCGACCATGTTAAACTTCTTTCTTAATTAAAGATAAAAGTACCAAGTTATGCAGCATGTTTAAATTATTAATGACGTTGAAATGCACCACCTTTGGGCCGTGGCTTTCCATTCCGAGCTTATGAAGGACAACAATGAAAAACAATCTTGCACACATCATTTGCTGAGGGTAGCAATGCGTTCCGCAAAAAGTACATTCAATCGTGCCGAGCTCGTTAATAACATTGACATATTTCGAACTTTAACGAGCCTGTTACCCAACATCAATGCAAGTATGACATATTTCAATTGTGCCGACCTTTTACCGAAGCTAAAATTTTAAAAATATTAATGGAATCAACCATGTTAAAATTCTAACTTTTAAAATCTTAAAAGTCGGGAAGGGACTCCGAGCTTCAAGACCAACGCATTTGACTCGGTCGCAATCAACCCAACGTATATATAACAATAGCAAAGCATTTGACAAAAAATGTCCATTACAAAAATGTTAACGAAAAAAAAAAGAAAAAATTACATAAAAGCCTAATCCAGTGGGATAGAAGGGTCATGATCAGCAGTATCCTCCAACTCACCCTCTCCAGCCTGTTCCCCATCACCAACCCGGCTATAAGCAGCCTGACCAACAGGGGATTGAATTTCCACCACCTCCCTGCCTTCAGGTTCTTGGCCGACCTCTGCTTCCTTGTCCGCAGGCGCCTCTACTACAAACTGGAAGCCAGCAGGAATGACAACAGGAACCCTCAGCTCACTCATAGGAGGCACCTGGGCAGCATCGAGCGCCCGGTCATACCCAGCCTGGTATAGCTTCGACTTTATTGCTTTGACGTCTGCAACGCATTCCTCGAAGCATTGATCATAACCCCTCTGCTCGGCATCATTAATTTGCTGGTCCTTCTCCGCTTTGAGGTCCGAGTTCTCCTTGTTCAGGCGCTCTACTTCATCTTTCAGGCGCTGCTGATCAGACCTAAGAATAGACACCTCCCCCTGAGCACTCCCCACCTGCTGGTTCAAACGAGATATCAGGCCGTTGGCGGTGTCCAGCTCCTTCTTCCTTACCTTCAGCTGTTCATTGAGGCTCTTCTTTTCGGCTTCGAGCTGCGTGAGGGCATCATTCTGGTTCCTACTCAACATAACCCTCCTATCGTCCAACACCATGAACTTCTGGGCAGCCTGTTCAGAGAAAGACATACCAAATTACAAGGAAAAAATAAAATTGCGAATTCCGAAAAGAAATAAGCTCGGCCATTAACCTTCAACATATCCTGCAGAGCTTCATTCCTGAGTTGAACAGCAGGGATGTCTTTGAGCTCGGAAACATCATCTGCCTTTGTGATGCCGTACATGATGGTGGCTGCAACAGAGGGTGAGCGATATAAGGAATCAGACTCCAGCAACTCACGGCCCTGGTAGCGAAACACAGGACGCCAACTGCGGTCAGGCTCTTCCTGTACCTGTTCGGCTACCTGACCTTGAACACTCTGGGGCTGATCATTTCCAGCGGTGAAGTCGGCTGCTTCCATCCTCTGACCAGCTGTGGGTGAGGATGGTGGGGTAGTCACGGCAACTCTGTAGCCATAGCGTGGCCTCTTCTGAGGAGACGACGCAGGAACTTGTCCGGCGTTGGCGTCGTCCTGTAAAGCTTGGCTCAAGTTCCTTCTCTTTGGGGGCATCTCCACAGGATTTGCGATATCTCGGCAACTTCTCTTTTCCCCCTACCTTGCACTGGAGACGATGTGCTAGGTCCACCGAAATCAGCAACGACCCCAGTTGGCGTGTCAACCGCTCTCTCAACAGGGCCCTCCCTGATCGAAAACCCAGAAGGAATGGTAGGTCGGGATGAAGAAGTAATTTTATATTAATCCGACCTCAAAACACACCTACTGATTGCCAATCTCCGAGAAGAAATCGTTGTCAATGATTGCAACGGAATAAGTGTTGGGAAGCTCGGCGTGATCAATATCACGAAATTGTTCACGGGATTTAGGGCTCGAACGACGGAGATTGACTGCAAAACAAACGAGACTTGTATAAATATCCAATTCAGAATATAACACGAAATGGATCACAAAATTAAACATAAAAATCGTACCAAGACGTTGATGTATTTATCTTTTTATTTTATGTATATTCCCAACATCCCAAGCACCGCCGACCACAAGAAAGCCCTCGTCAAAACCTTTTTCTGACTTCGTCACAGTTCACAAAATCGGGATTATTAACCCGAGCTCGGAACTAATAGCGAATACGATCGCCAGGATAGTTTCAGAGGGAATAGCACCAGAAAATCTCCATCCAAGTTAGACTCACCCCCAACAATCTGTTAAGGGCTGCACAACCTAAGACCACTCTAACCCCACTAGGACTCAGTTGACACAGCCTCAAGTTGCAACGTCTCAACAAGTCACCCTACAGGGGGTCCAAGGGCAGTTTCAATCCCGCCTGTTGAAATAGGACAGTATATATATGCCAATCGGGGATAAATCGCTGAGAGAATACAGCAAGTTCTTCCCCCCTAACTAAATACCCTCGTTGAATCGTCTATTCTATCTAAAATCCTAACCTCTAAAAGAAAATTTAAACGACGATACCCAGAGTGAGGGATAGGGAAGACTTACAGTGAGAGAAAAACTTCGAAGAAAGAATATCGCGATTTCAGAACGGATGTGTAGTTCGTCGCACGTACAGGGAAAGGAGGGAAGAAAATTGCAGAGGAAGAGTTTGTGATTTTGAAATTTGAGAAGTGGGTAAGGTGGACAGTTTTTGTCCAACGCGGTGTGCTTTCCCTCTATAATCGTGCCTAATGATGAAGTTGCATTTAATATGGGTCATTTCAATGCTGCCGACAGCTTTTCAACAGTACAAGCCAGCCGCGAGGCGCCACGTGAGGCACGGGCCCAGTTTCCAATTTCATTGCCTTCACTACGAAGTGAAATCCTGCTCAGGTCTTACTGAATTTCTGCCGATTGGAATTGTATACCGAGTTTACTGAACAAGTCACGAGTGAGGTAGCATGATATTTTTGTCCGAACTTATTTAACACGAAATGGAGTTCAATCATTAGGAAATATGGTTCCGAGCTTTGTGAATAAGCTATTTACATCCGCCGGTACTTGGCAAATACGAATTCTACTAAACGCACATTAGGTACTTCCGACCTTGGAAGACTTGGTTCATAACAAACTTCAGAGGTGACAACTTGTTTGGTACACCATATGGCATTTTAACAACACGATTGAGAACATTAATAATGTCCGAGCTTCCTACCAAGTGGGGATTCAACTTGTGAAACTTGGTTTGCTTCCGAGCTTGTGATCAAAATCAATTTGTTCGTTAGTTTCCCAAAAAATTACGTGATGCTTACATCTTTACAAAAAATTATGAAGTATGTTAAACATATTAAACGTATGTTGGTTAGGTGTAAAGATAAAATGTTTATGTTTTGGGTCGTGTTAAATTTATAAGTGTCGCCGAGATCAATAGGCTGAGCTTGATTTAGTCACCTATAGCGAATAAATTATTCACGCAACATTATTGAAAACGATAGAGCAATCAACAGAACACATGAAAGAAAAGCATGCATTTGATAAAAAAAAATGTCCATTACAATAGGATAAAAAGAAAAAGAAAAAAATGAAAGGCTTTCTTCTAAAATTCATTCGGGCTGGAGCCTTAATATTTAAACTTCGACGACCCTCATGACCTTGTCGAGTTGTTTATTAATCTTGTCGAAGCTCTATTCATGAAGGCCCCCTGCGCTTGAGAGACGCAAATCGTTCTTTCAAACGAAGAAATCGACCGGCGAGGCGGTCGTAGCTATTCCTCAGACGACGGTGTTTTCGTTTGAGGCGAAGAAAGGCCCTCAACATGTTGGCCACTTCTGTAGCGTCTACTCCTTCAGCGTTTGGGGAAGCAGAATCGGAAACGGATTCATTGTTAAGATCCGCCATTGAAATGGAACTGTGAGGAATAATAAAGAAACAGTCAAGAGTCCGATTTATATAGGGTAGGAGTTACACAGGGGGTCATAAAATCCAGTGCAATGAATATCCTTGGAAAACGAGAGGACATTAGTTGCATTCACTCCCAGAAGCACCTTGGGAATATGCACACCCCTTTCATAAGTTGCCCAGTGGCCAATAGACAAAAGGCACGTGGCCAACTGGGAAAGGTAAAGCATTCCAATGGAAAATTTACAAAGTATTACACTTTACCGAGCTTTCTAACATTCGAACTTGTAAATATATCTTTTGAAGTTAAAATTATTAATGGTATCGACCGTGTTAAGCTTATTTCTTTATTCTTATCAGCAGCAAAAAATTGTTGCTGAACCAATGCTTTCTTCACTGTTTATCCGACAAAACGAAACGGCAATCAACACAACATTTTTGGAAAAAAACCAAAGCATTTTATCAAAAAGAGTTAACTACTTAGCACCGAGCTCAATATTGAGTGTCAACTCGACAAATAGTTCAGCAGTTCCGAGCTTAATAACACGAATTTACAAATGCCAATACAAAAACCACAAAAAAAATATAGTTGAAAGCCTAATCCTGCAATTCACCCTCTCCTGCCTGTTGCCCATCACCAACCCCGCCTCCTGCTCCCACCACCTCCCTGTCTTCAGTTTCCTGGCCAACCTCAGCTACCTCTACAGCAAACTGGAAGCCAGCAGGAATGAGCACCGGAACCCTCAGATCGCTCGAAGGAGGCACCTTGACAACATCGAGCCCCCTGTCATACCCAGCCTGGTACAGCTTCGACTTTATTGCCTTGACCTCGGCAACGCTTTCCTCGAAGCATTGATCATAACCCCTCTGCTCGGCATCGTTAATTTCCTGGTCCTTCTCCGCCTTGAGGTTCGAGTTCTCCTTCTTCAGGCGCTCCTCATCCTCTTTCAGACGCTGCTGGTCCGACCTCAGAAAAGACGCCTCCTCCTGAGCACTCCCCAGCTGGCGGTTCAAACTAGATATCACGCCGTTGGCGGAGTCCAACTCCTTCTTCTTTGCCTTCAGCTGCTCATTCAGGCGTTTCTTTTCATCTTCCAGGTGCGCGAGGACCTCATTCTGGTTCCTACTCATCATAGCCTTCCTGTCATCTAACACCATAAACTTCTGGGCGGCCTGGTCAGAAAAAGTCAAAAAGAATTACAAGGCGCAAAATAAATTTATAAAGGTAAGAATTGATATAAGCTCGGATATTAACCTTCAACATATCCTGGAGGGCTTCATTCCTGAGTTGAACAGTAGGGATGTCTTTGAGCTCGCAAACGTCATCAGCCTTTGTGATGCCGTACATGATGGTGGCCGCAACGGAGGGGGAGCGATATATCGAATCAGACTCCAGTAACTCTCGGCCCTGGTAGCGAAACACAGGACGCCAATTACGGTCGGGCTCTTTCTCTACCTGTTCTGGTACCTGACCTTCAACTCTTTCCGGCTGATCTTTTTCAGCCGGGAAATCGGCGGCCTCCAATCTTTCACCTGCTGAGGGAGAGGATGCTGGGGAAATCACCACAGCTCTGTGGCCATAGCGAGGCCTCTTGGGAGAAGACCTCACGGCAACTTGCCCAGCCTCCGCATCGTCCTGTAAAGCCTGGCTCAAGTTCCTCCTCTTTGGGGCCATCTCCACCGGATCTTCGATATCTCGGTAAGTACTGGCTTCTACGCACTGGTAAAGGTCAACGAGTTCAGGGTCGGTTGGAGTTTCCGAGCTTCTGGCAATTCCCTCTGTCGCTATCCTTTTCCCCTTATCTGGAAAAGGTACTGGCGCCGACGTTGTAGGTCCCCCCAAATCAGCAACAAGCCCAGTTAGAGTCACACCCGCTCTCTCAACAGGGCCCTCCCGGATAGCAATCCCAGTATGAATGGTAGGCCTTGATGGAGGTCGGACTCGAACCTTCTGCCTATCCTCTAGTCTGCTCGGCCTTCTGGTGTTGCCAACCCAATCCGGCTGATTGGGTCTCTCCGTCAAAAAATCGGTGTCCCAGGGGGTGTAACCCAGTAAGATATGAGCAGCTCGGGGGTGTTCAATAAGACGAATCCCCTTTGGACCGTTGTAATTAATGACCGGATTGATGGAGTCCCAGTCAATCACTTTAGAGCTCGGACGATCGGGCTTCACTGCGAAACAAACACAAGATTTGTATAAAAATCCCATACAGAATATAACACGAATTCAATGACAAAAATACACCTAAAAATCCTACCAACGTGGTGATTTATATATCTTTTTATCTTATGTATGTTCCCATCGTCCCAAGCACCGCCGACCACTACCATGCCTTCGTCATAGCCTTTTTCGGACTTTGTCAAACACTTAACCAAATCGGGAGCCTTAACACGAGCTCGGAGGTAATAGCGAGACTGATCGCCGGGACTGTTACAGAGGGAATAACACCAGAAAATCTCCCTCCACGTTAGTTTCACCCCCAACAGTCTGTTCATGGCCGCACAACCTAACACTACTCTAACCCCATTGGGACTTAGTTGACACAGAGCCAACTTGCATCGTCTCAACACGTCACACAACAGGGGGTCCAAGGGGAGTTTCAATCCCGCCTGTTCAAATAGCACAGTATAGATACCGATCTCCCCATCTCGTGGAAGAATAGTGGGCTCCTCGTTTGCTTCAGGAAGCCTAACCGTACACCCATCGGGGATAAAACGCTGAGAGAAGATGGCAAGTTCTTCGTCGCCCCTAACTAAATACCTTCTTAGACTCATCTAGTCTATCTAAACCCTAACCCTCTGAAAGAAAATGTAAACGACGATACTAGAGTGAACGACGACACTAGAGTGAGGGATAGGGAAGACTTACAGTGAGAGAAAAACTTCGAATAAAGAAAATCGCGATTTCAGAACGGATGTTTAGTTCGTCGTTCGTACAGAGAAAGGAGGGAAGAAAATTGCAGAGGAAGAGTTTGTGATTTTGAAAAATGAGAAGTGGGTAAGGTGGACAGTTTTTTTCCAACACGGCGTGCTTTCCCTCTATAATCGTGCCTAATGATGAAATTGCATTTAATATGGGTCATTTCAATGCTGTCGACAGCTTTTCCCAGTACAGGCCAGCCGCGTGTCGCCACGTGGCGACAAGGCCCGCATACAATTATATCAGTCCGACCTCAATTGGAATGCCGACGTGACGTCCCGTGTGATGGAGCCTTAAAAATTTAATTCCTTTGCTACACGAGCTTGATACTTGGAACTTGGGGAACTTTAATGAGTCCCGAGATGGTTACAAACTCAATATTGACAATATTGAACTCAAAACTCTAATGATTTCCGAGCTTGATACCCCCAAACAATGTCCGTGTGGAACTTTAATCTTGTCCGAGCTTATCAAACCATTTTCCCACTAAAAAGTATAAATTAAAAAAAAATTAAAATTCCTCTTACTAGCGATCTAGCGATTAAAAGTTCCTTCCGAGCTTTGTTGTCAGCAAATTCAGTGGATATAAATTTTCGATCTATGTTTAGACTGAACGGGATACAATTACTTATCAAACCTCATTCCGAACTTAGTTTTAACTATTTGGAAATCAATTTGTTATATCGATGCACTGTTCACAAAACTTTTATGCCGTCCGAGCATCTTACCCACACCACACCCAATTTGACATCGTGATTGTGTGCCGAGCTTGATACCCCAATCATTGACTAACTTTCTATCTTGGAACACCATTTTCTCATAAAAAAATGCGTAGGAGATATCACAATAATTTCACATGGAACCTTAATAACATCTGACCTTTGCACACCATATGGTACTTTAACAACACATGGATTTTAATGACGTCCGACCTTTATACCTACTGCAGACGATATGGAACTAAACTTTAATGTTTTCCGAGCTTGATAACCTCTACACAGCCTGGTGGAACTTGTATGGACTTCCGACCTCGATACGGTGACCAATTTGTTCATTAGTTTCCCAAAAACTTACATGATTGTTGCATCCTTAGAAAAAATTACATCGGTGAGACCTCATCACAATAATTGCACACGAGTTAGAGATTTACAAAAAAAACTTACGATATTTGCTTCGTCATTTGAATTACATGAGGGTTAAGATTGACAAAAAATTACATGTGATATACACATTAACAAAAGATTGTCCAATCATAATCCTTTTTTTATGATTGGACAATCTTTTGCATGTACCCCTAATTACCCATTTCTTTATACAATATTAGTCTATTAGCAAAAGTTTCTTCCCAAGCGGCCGCCTCTTCTGTTCGAAGCCTATTCCACATGCTCGCAACAGGTGGGATCGGTGAATCATCCTTCAACTGAACTTTAACAAAATGATTTCCATGTACGAGTGCTATTGCTAGGACACGAATGTCGCTTCCCTCCCGCGGGCCCTCATCGTGCGGAAAAAAGGTCAGACTTTGTATTGCTGAAAACATCACGACGACACAATTATAAGCCGACGCAGTAAGGAAACCCATATCGGGCATCACCATCCAGTGCTTGTCGTCTTTGCATATGGGTTCAAAAAATTCTAGTATATATCGATTATCATTGTAAAACCAATCTCCCCACACGCTGTCATACATATGCTTGTACCTTTCTAGGTCCGCAATCAAGTCCTTTCTTACTAGCAACCAACCCTTTTCATCATCCGACCATCCCATGTGTTCACTAATGGCTCGAAAACCACAATGACCATCACCTTTAACATTTTCTATATCTGCGATAAATGGATGCATGATTTTGGGGATGAATTGGAGATAACGTTCGAAAAAACTTTGGCTAAAATCGGCCTTCCCTTCTTTTTTCTCCTTTATAACAACTTGCCTCAATTTATTAGTTTGGGATGATTGTGTAACGACTAATCGTGCCTCTTCTTTGGTCTTCGCATACTCAAACCCTGATGGATTCCGTTTTGTTGATGATTCATGTTTCATTTCCTTTCGGGACAATTTTCTCTTACTCCCTTGTGGTCTACCCTTTGGAATGACGGGGGTTGGCTTTTTGAGTGACGTTAAATATGGCATAGCGAGGAGCTTTAATTTTATCAAAATTGCCTTCTTCTCGTCCGGCGTCGATTGATCATACAACTTCTTCAACAAATAAATCTCGGCCGTTTTAAAAAGATCTTCTTCAACAGATCCATCCTCTTTTTTTGGTACGATTGTCAACCTTTGCCAATGATCATCAACCGCATCCAATGGTATGGGCCGATTTGCACGACGATATAACACCAACTCGTGTGCACATGGCAAACCATAAACCGTACGAAGCACGTGATCGCACGACGATGGATCTATACCAATATCATTCGATCTGACATCCTCATCCTTTATCAAGTCTAAAGCAAAAAGTGATATATTTCCCCTAAGTTGTTTCAATAAAAAACTGCGGTGTCTTTCTTTTATCGCACCAAGGCTTCTCTCGAAAACGGCTTTAACTTCATTAATTTGTAAACACAACATATTGGCCATCCCCGCAAAAAACAGTTGAGAAAGTTCCCTCACCCGACTCAAGGTGCCTTTTCAACTTGCCGTGCGAACCTTCGGCTCTATTCGTCGTCCTATTTCCACGATGTTTTATCTCATTCGTCCACGCTAACACGAACAACTCTCTTTGTTGAAACCAATTGTCCGACAAGTACTCTATGGCCTTTGAAAACTCCTTCCAGTCTTTCTTGAATTCTTCCCACCTTAGAAAGAAGTCTTCTTTCGATGATGTCATCATAATACTACTCCAACCGTGAATGAATGAATTCCAAACAGCACCCGATTGAAATAAAGGTTTACATCTTTGTTCTACATTTTTTGAAATATGGAATGAGCACAACATGCGACGGGCATCCGGGAAAACATTACCGATGGCACTAATACAAGCGGACTCCTTATCCGTTACAAAGACGCTTGGAAGTTCATGGGGCTCGAACAACCTTTTTAACATTAGAAGAGCCCAATGATAATTCTCCTCCTTCTCCTTATACATAAAACAGTGGGCAATAGAGAACGTTCTGTTTGTCGATGTAAGTCCCACCATAGCAAATAAGGGCATCTTGTACTTGTTTGTTTTATAAGTACAATCAACTATAATCACAGAGAAAAATTGCTTCGCCAACAAAATACAATTGGGTTCAGCCCAAAAGAGGTCCAAAACCTCTTCAGTAGTTTCATCACATCTGTGCCAATAAACATAATGATTATCCACTAGAATTTTCATCAATTGTTGAATGGCACTCCTTCCCTCCATAGCATGCAATCTCATCTTCGCCTTCGCATTGTAAATAGTCCTTATCGTGGAAGCATTCGTCTCATCACGACCTTTGATTCCACAAAGAACCTCTTTTGGTTTTACTCCAGCAATTGTCATTTCACTCAGAATTTTCTTTTCGTGTTTGTTCAATCTTCCCGCATATGGATGCCCCACTAGAGTTTTTGGTAACTCATGATTATGAACTCCACATTTCACATGTACCTTCCATCGATCTCCACCAAGATTCAAACCACGAATTAAAAATGGGCAATTACATTTTCTTGTAGCACTATCTCTCTTCGGTTCATGTTTTTTTCCCTCTTTGCGGTTATTACGATATTTGCCTCCTCTTTCACAACCCAAATATAGCCTTGGCCTCCTTTTACTAGTACCGTGGTCTGACTTTTGGGTCACGATTATAGTGTTGATCACCTTTCCTTTACTTTGACACCAATCTACTAGAGCATGGCGAGATTCAAATATCTATGGAAACCAAAATTGAATAAATTAGTGATTTTTATATTTTATAGGAAAATAAGTACAGTAAAGTTGTTAATTAAGTACTCATTATACTTACTTTTTCTGTTATAAACACATGAGCCACGTCAATAGATTTTGTTGGGTTATAGTCGTTCTCCATAGAATCTAAGATGTTAAAACTATTAGACACACTAACATTAAATGATTGGTCGGCACAACTTGGATTATTAGGCTCTTCATCAATTACATTCTTTCCTTCCTCGCCGTCCAAATTAAGGTCATCACATTTCATTTGGATTTGAGAATGAGGCTCTATTTTCATGGCTTCTTCATCGACATCGGGATAAGGAACTTTACTAGTTGCTTCCAATTTAATTGCGGTCAAATCAATTTCTTCAAGAAGAGAAATATCGTTCCAAATAGAAGAATCAAGGCAATTTGGGTCCTGCAATATTTTAATTATATAAGTAAGAAATTATCCAGAAAATACCAATACAGAGCTCTGTTACACCACTCAGCCAATGTGGGGTGAGTGATGTGCATATCACTCGCCTAATGTGGGGAGAGAGCAACTGATGGGTTTAAAACCCCTAGCTCTGTTTTACCTCTGTTTTTTTTGGACAAACTTTTTCATTATGATTTTACAACATTCATCAAATGAAAAATTAAAATGCACAAATATAAGGTAACACTGAAACAAATATACCTCTTCTGATCTATCTTTATCATTTAGGTCACCAAATATAACACCATATTTATCTTTCTCTTCTACTTCACCACCATCTTTGAGCTTCTTCAACACTTCCATTTCTATATTATTAAACTCATTAACCATGATTTTTTATGCTTAATCACTCAAACCAATATTGTTACTATTTGATTTCTTCTGCAAAATGAGATTTTTGGTGGGTGGAGATGGAACCTCTGACAGAAACACGTGCTTACTCGGGAGTGGGAGTTGTGATGGGTGGTGGGTGTTTTTTTTTTAAGTTAATTACATTATTAGCTAATTGTAAATATTTATATTATATAAAAATAAGAGGGTGGTAGGAATAAACTTTAGTTTAATATTAATAAAAATTCTAGAGGGTGTTTGTGACAAAAAATGGGGGTGCATTTATCAGTCCCCTTAATTAGTTACTGGGCCGATCGTTTCGAAAATTGGGACTATACCAGGATCCGTTTAGCCTTCCTTAATTATAATTGATTGATGACCCAAACTCAAACAAACGTGGTTAACTAACTTGGCTCAAAGTAAGACCCAACTTCCGTAATATTACTATTTTCTTTTTTCTTTTTTAAGTACAAACAAACATCCGTGTTGGATGGGGCCTTCGTCCTTTAGGATAAACATACATAAACTTTCCGTCCCTTTGTCCTATTATTAGATACCGTAACCGTGCCATGTATATATATTAAATAATAATGATAATTTTTACTTGTGAGTTGTGACGCATTTAATGCGTATATAATATGTACTAAATAATTATGTCTATTTGATCGGTGACATACTCTAAATTGACAATAATGCATGTTAGATTAAGGATATCTTGATAACAATATAAAAAAGAAAAAAAATTATTTTTATAAATAGTTAAAATATGTGATAAGATCTTTTTTTACTTTGTAAATTTTTCAATGAAATTTTTTTTTGGTAGTTGAGAGATAAATTTTTTTATAAAAAATAATAAAAGACATCTATTCATAAAAATAAGCGTGAGATGGAAAAAATTTTATCACATACCTCAACTTATTTTCCAACTACTTATACAAATTAGGTGTTTTTCTTATTAATTTTAATATTATTATCAAACAGAGTCTAAGGCTCCGTTTGATTACAAAGTGAAAAATGAAAATAAATTGAATTAGTTTTGATGAAAAGATAAAAAATAAGTTGAGTGATAGAAGTGATATTCTCTTTATTTTTAAGTTTTTCCATGAAGAAATTTTCTTTGCTTGGTGGTGAGTAAAAATTTTCTACCAAAAATATTTAAAGATGGAGGATATATACTCATAAAATGAGTAACATCTCTCACCTTATTTTCTATCTTTTCACACAAATTAACTAAATTTATTTTTCTTTTCCATCTTTGCAACCAAACAGAACCTAAGAGTTCGAATTTTAATTTGTAAAAATGCATCCACTTAAAATGTAGTAATCTATAATAGATATATACATCACCATGACCAAATTGTAGGGTATGAATAAAAGCTTATCTGGAATCTAACAAACAAGAAAAAAAAATATAAAGGGGTGATATTTTCACCCCATAAAACATGTGATTTCATTTTCACTTTTATTTGGTTCTCAAGAACCAAGTAAGATCTTATTATTTAGTTCTTAAGAGTTAAATATAAGTCCATATACTCAACATACAAGAATTGAGTAAGGCATTATTACACTTATATTCAGTCCTAAAAAATTAAATAAAAGACACTTTTCTTAGTTTTTAATGACCAAATAATAAAATATATATATAGAAAATTAAATATTTTATAGGATAAAAATATCACGACAAAAAAAATAATTGAATGGCCTGTATTTTTTTATCACCACTACCGGAGTTGAAACTTGGAAGGATTGGAGAGGATTGAATTGTATGGAATAAAAGTAATCTGTGTCAGATGGTGTATAAGTGTGTGACTCATATCATATCATATCATATCTCATCAACAGGGCTAGCTATTAGATGGAAAGCCCACATTCACCCTCACTTCACTTTCTTTAATTTATTTATTTATCCAATATTCCAATGTCAATTACAAATCCGGAATATTAGAAAATAAGTTTTTTTTCTTTAAAAATCTTTTGCAAAAAAAAAAAAAATTAGAAAATAATATTTTTGTAAATGAGGTGTCTATTTTTTTTTTTTACCAAATTCTAAAAGGAGTGGTATGTCAATTTTGCAATAGATTTTTGAATTATAATATTTTATGGTATCAAGCAAAATTAAATTTGCAGTGCATATTTTTTTAAGTAAATTATTATGTCTAAGTGTTAAATTGACGTAGGTTTAGAATTATTTTAACATGTTATAAACTTAAACCATTTTATTAATAAAACATACATGATATATTTTTTTTATTATGCATAGTTAAGTTTGTACTCTTTATTTTCTAATACATTACTATATATTGGGAATTCTTTGATATTACTTTAGAGTTACCTTAATAACACATAAGAATATATTAGTTAAAAAATATAAACAAACCATGCAAAATAAATTTGCATTAAATTTTTGAATTGCAAAGTTAAGTTTGCATAAAAACACAATTTTGGTCAAACTCTTATTATAAAACACAATTGATAAATAATCTCCTATTTCATATATTTTTTTGAAAAAAGTGAGCCATTATTTCGGTTTACCAACGTGCTAGCTAGTACGTACCTCTCCGGCCATTTCTAATTACTTGTAACTCCTGCAAGATATATCGAGGTACTTCACTCTCTCTCTCTCTCTCCCTCTATGACATTATCTGCGCGCAGCCTCACAATTTAATTTGTTATGTAACAGATCGAATACGGAGAGAGACATGGGTAGGAAGTTCAAAAGTTGCATGATGCTCTGTTGTTCAATAACTCCTTCGGTAAGAATCTATTTATTAATGTTTCATGTGCATTTCTCGGATTTTCTTTTATATATATAGTAGTAGGCTACTGCTCATCGTACGTTAATTTCTTTGATAATTCTTCATTTAAAAACAACATTTGTAATTATATTTCAATTATAGGGGTGGTGCTAGCCAGAGCTAAGTATAACAAATATATATTATTACTTTATTCCTCGTCTCAACCTTTTCACATATTACTAGCTAGCAAGCTCATGCGTGTGTGAAATTATGCTCCCTGGTTCATCATTAATTGTATAACATATTTTCAAGACCTGTACAATTTCGAAACATGCATGTTGACGCTGGAGTAAATTAAACCTAAGATTGTAAGAATATTTTTTAACAGAAAACACAAACTTTGTTCAAGAGATAAATTAACATATTCAAAATGGCATAATCCAGGCTTAGGAATACCCGGTTCGGGTTTCATCCGATGAACGAGGACAAAAATTTTGCCCTATTGAATAATTCAGCCACAGTTTTCTAAAATGACACAGTTTTCCAAAATGACAGAAACAATAAGCACACAAAATGATAGACGCAAATCAAAGCATAAGAAAATTGATGGGGCACAATTGTTACACAAAATATTATTAGATTAGCCAAAAATTAATGATTTTAACTTTTAAGTACCTGTACGTAGGAAAATCCTTATTTTAACCAAAAGTGTAAGTAAGTAGGTTAACACACTTAAAAAGTATTTGTAGGTAGGTTAACGTACTCAAAAAGTAAAAGACTAGAGATATATAGATAAATTATTCTATAACGTCAATTCAACATGAATACTAATTTAACTTTTAGCAAGTGTTACTATTTTTATAAAGAAGCTAGGCTAACGAAATTATTATTTTTGAAAGATAAATTCGTGGTTCAGTAAGATGAGATCTAGTCTAGGTTGTAGAATTACCGCATTTACCAATTAGATCATTAAGGAGATCTAGGTAAAACTATTTATTAAGTATTGACTAACATTTTCTTGAACCCTCAAAACCTCGGGGAAAAGAAGGAAAATTCTAGAAACCGTACATCATAACAGGGCTGCTATTTTGGCTCTGCTTAGTTACATCTTTATTCTAACATAAGGGTGTGGTTTAGAAGAAAAATACAACATAGTTATTAGTTTGATAAATATTGTAAATTAAAAGAATATGGTTTATTTTATATATTGTTTTTCACAATTTTATATAAAACAACCGCATCTCCAAATGTAATGCATGCGATTGATTTTATGTATATACTAGGGTATATCCGTGCCATCCAACACGGTGAAATAAAAAAATTAGGATAATATGATAAAAAAAATTAATGTGTGACCAATTTAAATCGATAAAATCAATCAGTCTATTTTGAGCCCATTGTCTAGTCTAATATAACGTTGTGGCGTAAGTTCAATATAGCTTCATGCTGAAAAAAATTAAAAGTATACCAGGTTGGATTGACTTGTTTTTAATTTTTTAATCATAATTCAACCATATAACGTACGTCCTAAAAATGACAGATTGAGATGACCAATAATGTATAAACACATAACGTAAGTCGATCCTTAAATGTTACACAATAATTTTTCTTGATTTTTTTTGTATAATTATATAGTCATGATGTATCTTATTTAATTGATCTTGATTAGTAGGTAGATTTTAATTATTAAATTTTGAATTTTTTATTTTAAGTTATGACATTTTTAATGTAGACAAAATTATTAGTATGTGAGAGTTTATTGTGTGTATATTATTGGTGTGAATGTTTTAACTTTAATGTGACATCTTGATGTGTGTATAAAACTCATCCAATGGTGTAGATTAATGCACACTATAACTTGTGTATTTTTAACTATTAAATTTTTATAATTTTTTAAAACTTTTTTGTTCAAAAATAGTATTTTATAATATATTTTCTAATACGAATCAAACTGTCATAGCTAGAAAATGTCATTTGCATAAAAAATTGCAAACAATCAAGTTTGACTTAAAAAGTATAAGGACCTAATGATTAAAAATACACATGTTATGGTATGCATTAGTTCTACACCCTTGGATGAGTTTTATACACACATCAAGATGTCACATCAAATTAAGTTAAAACACTCATACTAATAATATACACACAACAAACTCGCACAAATTAATAATTTTGTCTATACTAAAAATGATATAGCTTAAAATAAAAAAATCAAAATTTAATAAAAAATTAATTTTTAAAATCTACTAATCAATATCAATTAAATAAGATCCATCATAATTATAAAATTATGTAAAAAAATTCAAGAAAAATTATTGAGTAACATTTAAGAATCCATACATTGTTGGATTATTTTTACATTTTTCCTTTATGTTTGTTGAAATAAAATAATGATATTTGTCTATTTAAATTTAGAGCATGTTACTCTTTTTTATTCTATTATTTCACCGTACCGGATGACACGGATATACCGTAGTTTTCAATATAACAAGTCAACCAACCAAACACCATTCTTTTTTCTTAGATTTTGGTCAAAACATTGGACATAGTCCTGATCTAATTATTATATATATATATATATATATATATGCTCAAACCCATCAAAAAAGTCTTGAGATTTATAAATACTTGGGGTAGTCCACTTCTAAGCAAGGGTCGATACCTAAATGGTCTCTTGATTAGGTCCAAGAGTCGAGCCCCCAATCAGAGCTTCCACGCACGTACGTACGTACTTCGATTTTGTAGCCTCCCCCATGTAAATTAAAACCTAATTAAATTTCCCTATATTATATCATATATATACGTATACATAACCGATCTCCTGCCTTTCGCAAAAATCGATGTAGTGCCTTATTTTCCTTCCATCAAACCGATTCTTTGTCTCTCTCTCTCAATTTCACCGAACTTTATTTCTGAACATAATAACATATTTTGTTTGAAGTGTATGAAATTAGATCCCGATTCCTCCCCAGCAATTCAATTACTACAGTCTTATTTTGTTTTCGATCATTCTACTCGTTGGATTTGTAGAGTATAATCCTTATTTTTTTCTATTTTGTAACAGAAAAAGTATCATTAAGCAGGTATATATTTTCTTTGGAAATATCAAATAAAATATAATTTTCAATAGTTATCCACTTCAACTATTGAGCATGTGGCCCAGCAGCATCGGATGCAAGTGGTTCCACAAATTGACAAACCATTCTTCGGTGGAGTTTGTTGATAATTTTCTTCCACTTTTGTCTTTCTACAATGATTTTTTTTTTGTAAATTTAAATCTCATCTTCAAAGAAAGAAAAAGTATTTTTTTTTCTTCCAATCTTAGAAAAGTTAAAATAATTTTATATTTTATTTTCTTTAGGAAAAAAAATTGTTTCAACTTCAACCAATTGAAAAAATATTTTACTCCTAATTAGATGGAGCTGTTAGTACTAAGCATAATAAATTAGAGAGGAACAAGTAGAGGTCACCTTCATGCAAGTATAAGTTGTTATGAGAATCATTCGTTGCATTTTATTAGTGAAAGTGACTAATTTGTACTAATATCTAAATCATCATTATTGGAATTATATTATATTTCTAATTTATTAGTCAAAGGTATATATAGGTCTACGTACCAATATCAAGTAGAGGAGCATGCATCACCGAGGGTTTGGTTCACACATCCAAATGCTTTAACAAAATTATGAAAATGTGTAATAAATTCAATCATAAAGTTTATAAAAATCTAAAAGATCATAATTTCCAGACCAGGCCAATTTCTGTTTTTCGTGAGATCATAGATTTTTTTTTTAATTTAGAAATAATAAATAAAACGACACGAATCAAAAAAGAAAAAATCAAACTTATCAAAATGAAGTGTTAACAAACTAAAGCAATTAACAAAATGCACAAAACGTTTTTGTAGAGTTACTTTGCAAGGTCTAAACGTTTGGTAAAGTTATCTTGCAAGGCCTAAACGTTACATATATGATTAAAAGTGCACTATATCTTATTTGTTGTATCATATTATAAGTTACACAAGTGCTTAAAAACTAGTTAATTCTAAACACGTGATTTGTGCAAATTATATATATTAGATATGGTCGTATTTAGGGCACTACCGACCATAGCACGCATCAAGTTTTTATTGTGGAATCCTACCCAAATATCCATCCCAAACCTGACTAATTACAGAGATCTTAAACCATTGGATATTTGTAGTAAAACTAAATATGAGTGGACATTTGGAAAGAGCCTTACCCAATCATTGTAGGTTTTAAATTTGAACTCGCATTGTTTATATATGCATAAACCCGAATTCAATCTACCCAACCTAGGACTCTACCTTCCTCAACGTGTTATAATCATACGAAATTATCAGGGTATCTAAAGAAAAAATATTATATTTCAATTAGGTCGGGCCAAATGAATTATATTTATGTAGACTTAAATTCGACCCGAACTTGTACCGGAATTTTGTTATAAAACCCATACCCACCTCGATCTTAAAAAATAAGTTATAAACCCAACTTCATTAGGAGTTGCTTGTCCATAAGATATTTTTAGCAAAATTTAATATGCATAGGCCATCAGTTAGAAAGAACCTAACACAATTGGTGCAAATTTTGTTTTGAGAAATTTAAAACCGCACATTGTAATGTATACATAACCCGAACTCAATCTATTCTGTCCCAATCCACAGGCATTGCAATTATATGGTATTTAAAGAAAAAAAATTATATTTAGGTTGAATCAGGTCAAACAAGTCAAAATAAAATTTATAATAACAAATAAACATTACATTTCTTTTAACTTATTTTAGTATCTCTACATAAGAATTGGAAAAATCAATTTTAGTAATTTTCATATTGTAAATTTTAAGTTATTGAAAAATATTTTGTAATAAACCCTATTATCGAAAAGATTTATTCTACTAATATTATTATTTTTTATGAAACCAAGAAAGGTAAATATTTCTAATTTACAATTGTTCATGCATATTATTTTGATATTTGCTCATCAATAATTGGGAATATATTAAATGCTTTGTATTTTAATTAACAGATATCATTAATCAATATGAAAACAAATTAGATTTTAAATTTCTTTGAAACAATTTCAAATTTAATGGAATATATATGTAGGCGTAACTATGAGGAATGCCATCACACATGTGACCCTTGATATCATAAGATAAATAAATGACCGAGATATATTTTTTTGTTTCGAATCCATACCCAAAAACAATTGGCTAGACAAGAGTAAAGAATCTGATCCAACCTGAATATGTTTTATTTTCAAACCCGAAGCCACACTATTTCCATACGCATAAGTCCAAACCTAACATATCCAACACCAACACGTTGTAATTATATGATACTATAAGGGTCTTTAAAGAAAATTATTAAACTCTAGTTAGACAAATGTATCAAATTTACGTGAAACCGAACCCAACATGAATTTGTGTTTAGTTTTTGTTCTAGAATCCATATACGCCTCAATCTTACAAAACCACGCCCCAAACCTATGGGTGGAAGGAGTATGGCCCTTGTGAGCCCCCACTTGTATTTGCAAAATTTTCATAATAAGTGTAGAATTTTATATTGTATAGGGACCTTGTATGAACACGAAAACTATGACGTTAAGTGTGTAAAATATTTAAAATTAAGGTCCGACATTTAATTATTATTATCAATAAAAGAAAAAATAAAAGGAAGAGTTATTTGACTTATAACCCCCATCAATTATACATAAACTGATCTTAACACAAAAAATTTACATATTGTAGATTTGACTCTCATAAATTACCTAAAAAAACCTATAAGCTTTTTTTTTGTGGGTGGGGTGGGGGGTGGGGGGAACATAAATTACATGAAAATGTTTGAATTTTAAAAAAGAAAAAGAAAAAGAAAACAAGAAGCCTCTGATCATTGAGAAATGCATTGAAAATGATCAAAAATGAAAATGCCTTACTACGTTTTCAAATTACGAAGGCTCGCATATGAATTTTGTAATATATGATTTTTTTTGTACATCTTTTTATGTCATAAATGTTTAATATTTTATATAATTTTTTGTTTTGTTATAATTACATTTGATTTTTAAAAAATTATTTAGAATTAATCAAGCTAGCCCATTAAACTAAAATCCTAACTTTGTCGCTTCCCAAACTCGACTCATTTGAAAGTTTCAAGTCCATAGGATATATAATGCATGAGACATTAATTAAAAATTACCCAATACTTTTAGTACATGTTTCATTTTAGAAAATTTGAACCCACGCCTGTTACTTTATACATAAGCCTGAACGCAGTTTGTCCTGTCACGACCCACTTGACACATTGTAAATTAAAAAAGATATATAATATTTTGTCCGAGTTGAATTTTGGTACTTTTTATGTTTTAATTTTTTTACATTACTAAAACATATTTTAATAATAAGAACTAATTGACAAAAATAACTTTTCTAGTAATATTAACATTAAAATTTTATTTTAAAACCGATCGAACAAGAAAATTTATCTTAAGACTTTTAAGTCTACAATTGTTCATCATGTTGTTTATATCTAATATTCTTCCGTCCTTAATAAATAATATATTAAAAGTTTTTAATTAGTAAATGATTAATTAATATAGAAACAAAAAAGAATTGGATATTTTTTTTTAAAATTTAAATATAATTAATATGGAAATAAGTTATTATTTGAATATGTTTCTAACACTTTCAAATTTAATAGGAGATATAATTATCCGTAATTATGTTTTAAATTACCAACATGTCATAACACCAAGGGCGTAGAGAGGGGGGGGCCCAGCTGGGCTGGAGCCCAGCCAAAAAAAAAATATTGCTTATACTACCTATAAATTTTAAATACCAGCTTAGCAGCCCAGCCAATTAAATAGATTATTAGGCCAACTAACTTTTGTCAATTACTTAGGCCATTCAAGTCTTAAGTTTGTAATAATTTGTATATATTATTAATTAAATTATTGTTAATATGCGCTATTGCGCGTTGATAGACCCAAATGTTCAAGTCTTAAGTGGGAAGGAAGGAGAGGGGGAGGGGTTTGATTTTATATATATTTTTTATTTACTATTAGAGATTTAGAGTATTATTTGTTCATTTCTTAATTTATTGTTCATTACTTCAATTTATTTAATATATATTATATACAATTTATTTTTTTAGATTATTAGAGTATATTGCTGTTAGTTGGACAATACTTATATTTAATTTGTTTTCAAGAGCTTATATTTTAAAGCCTCAGTTTTGTAGTAATCAACCGTCGTATATATTTTAATGAATTTTTGTTGTATTTCGAAACATAATCTTAAAGCTTTGAAAATGAAATTTGGAAAAAATTACTCTTTACATTTTTTAGCCAAACACAAAATTTAATTTCACATTTCATGCTTGGAAAAGGGAAAAAAAAATTCGTTATTAATATTTTCTAGATTTTTTTTTGACAAAATTTCCTTTTATTATCAGCCCACCCCAAGGTAAAATCCTGGATCCGCCCTTGCATAACACTTATAAGACGTTGGATCAAAAGATAAATACTAAGGACATATTCTAGTTACCACTTATATATTTGAACAATTTTTTATGCATTATTAATAAATGTATATATATACACATATAATTTAAATATAAGTACTAAGTGACTTGTCGTCTGAACACTTTTTCTAACTTTTTTACAAGTAAATGTTTAATTTTTGTTATAAACATATTTTATTTTTTATGAACAAAGAAAAAATTGCATAAGTATGTTCAGTAATTTAAAAAATGAGACACATTTTCATACCAATTAAATTAATTGTTGATATTATAATATGAATATTCTAAAATTATACCCAAAAAAATCGAACTCTTAGAAAATTTATTTATAACGCATGAGCTCACTTTTACTATTACATAACAAATTTGCTCGGACACTAAGTTAACTTTTCCGTTTTTCGTAATTAGTGGGAGGCGATATTAATTAATTGTACATGTTATTTGTATCCTTGTTTAGAACATGTTAGCTAAGTTTGGCAAAAGTCACCTCACTCGTGTGGTTTTTGTACAAGTGAGGTGAATTTGTCAGCATTATCTTTAATTTCTTCTTAGAGCATTATCTTTGTTATTCATCGAGACACCAGAAGGGCCATTCATATAACTTCATACAAAGGTATGAATGGCAAAACTACACTCATATGATGCGTTTGGCACACCGGATAAGAAGATAGGATATAATAGGATAAATGTCGGATAGGATAAGAGTCGGAATTATTCGGATAGGAATTATGTGGGATAGGATATGAAAGGAATTAGTCAGATAAGGATTAAGCGGGATCAGGACAGGCTAAGGACTAGTCGAATAAATATTTAATAAACTTTTCATTTGATGGAGTTTTAGATTACAAGTCCTAAATATTATATAATACAACTTGCTTTTCTTTTAAAAATATATGCAATTTTAATTGTTGTCCACAATTTTATTAGTTGAATTACTCTGATTTTGGATGGTTGAAAATTTTCATTAATAAATTTAATTATCTAAGAAAGTTTAAAGAAAAAGATTAAAATAATAAAAAACAAATTATATTCATTTTGTTATCCGGCAATCATGGGATAAAATAATACCACCTATAGGAGGGGTATATATTTATCCAGTTCTAAAGAGATAAAATGATAATTAATCCCTAATGCAATCCAGTCCCGAGTAGCACCAAACGCGGATATGATTAAAATATCATATCCACCCTTGCGCCAAACGTGGGATATGATTTATTTATCTTATCCTTTCCGACACCAAACACCGAATATGATTAATTAATCTTATCCTGTTTATAATCCCACACGACAAACACACCTGTATAGTTTTTGTACAAGTGAGGTGAACACTTGGTTATTCATCCGGCTAGTCCATTCATATCTTTGTCAGCATTATCTTTAATTTCTTCTTAGAGAGAGGAATTAGTAACATTTAGGATAAATTTAGCATTATGATATTTAAATTTCAAAATAAAACACAGCGGGTAGGCTAAGAATATAATTATACGAATGAACCTCACTGATATAATTTTTGTACAAAAAAAAAGACAAAAAATGGTCATACCAATGAAACTCATTCGTATGACTTGGGGATGCAATAGCCATACGAATGTGGTACGACTGAACTACATTTGTATGACTTTTTTTTTTTTTTTTTCACAAGTGAGCTGAATTTGTATGAATTATACGAGTGAACTACATTCGTAAGACTAAAATTTAGTGAGATAGTAAATTTATCTATTCTCTAACTTACATGTCTAAATTTTATTCTACATTTTTGTTCGCTGTGAAGAGTATCAATTTACGCTATCCGCTGACAATGCTCTTACAAGTATATATATATATTTTTTGAAAGCACTCGTACAAGTATATATATTTTGGGATTCACTCAATAATTCAATGATAAAAATAAATGTTTCAATTCAATAATATAATATAGTAATTGAATAATAAATATATCTTAACGTTCTCATTATTTTATAATTAATTATATAAATATATGGCGTTTTGGTTGACTTTAGTTTGCATCCCCGAGACACCAGAAGGGCCATGTTGCTGTTTTACCCCAAACTGTTTGATAAATAAAGAAATAAAATAAAAAGGAAAGGAAAGGAAAGGAAAGTGCGACCTTCTCCCCTCCACCTCTCTCTTTGTGCGAATACGTCAATGGTCATAACACCGCATGGATTAGGGCGATCACGGCGGCCGTTAATTAATCTCCGTCCAACACCTCGCCTACATCTTTATCATTTACATCTCCGCACACAGAATCCTATCTCTGTCTATTGGTTGTCCAATAAAATGGGAAACTTTTTCTCAAAACATTACTCAATTTCTTTCCTGTAACCCACCAAAAAAAAAAACAATTACTTAATTACTTTTGCGCTAATAATTTCACCAAGTCTCTCTCTCTCCTTTTTTTTTTCGTTTCCAATTTTAAATATACAAGAAAATGTTAACCGAGTGCTTGTAAAAATACTATATCTAGTGTACATTGGAGCTTATTATTTTATATAAATATTTAGCATAAGCCTTTGGACGTAACATTACCCATATATATATATATATATATTTCAAAAGATATGCATACAAACACAAATATTTAAAATTAATTTAAGGGGGAAAGAGAGTAGATAAGTGATTTAAAAAGTGACCACCGACGTAAAGAGTGAGTAGTACTTTTAACTAAGAAGAAACATATAAAATGCATTCATTTTGTAATGAGCGTACATTGCCTCAAAAAAAATTGCATCAATTTTTTTTTAGTTAAAATAAAACGTTTGATACTAAGATATACTAGCAGTTTATGAAATGGTAATGACATAAGAGAGAAAATTAAAGTTGGTTTCTATTTACAGTGAATATATATTGTTACGTTTTTATATGGTTTTTTGGAGACGAAAGTATTACCCATTTTATGATAGTTGTAGGTTTAAAGTGATTTTCTCCATTTGATAATTGAAAAGTTGATACTTTTAGTTATCTTTTATGTAGCTGATCAATAATTGCTTAACAGTGTTAATGGACAAGCACTTAAATGCTCAAATAAGGCCGATAGGTTATTGATAATATAGTAAAAGGTAAAATAGATACTCTCTTTTGATATTGGCTCGCAATATCTTTACAACGTTTACTATAAGAATCTCATTTTGTTTTGAAGGATTATCTAACAAATGTCAAAATAATAAATAAATTTATATTTTTGTCCATTGATTTAGTTTAAATTATTATCTTAATTTTAAAAAGTTTAAAAGTAAAAAAAAAATGTTGAATATTGAATGAAGTTATATTTTTTTCCCCACGAAGTATCCTCACACCACATTAGAAAAGTCATGTTTTGGTAAAACATTTTTTTGGAACATGACTTTATTAAGAAAAAAAAAGTGTTATCTTTTATTTTTTTTTATAAAATATGCAAAATGTCATTAAAAGATGTTATACCTATTGCAAAAATAATTATAACTTTTTTTATTTTTAAAAATTGTAAGATGTGTTTTTAAAGTTATACATCGCTTTAACAATAATAGAAAAATATTGTTAAATTCTACATGTAATTGTTTTACTCGTTCAATAATTTACTACAGTAAGATTTGAGAGGTATTTTCAGAACACGGATTTTATATATAATATGCCGGCCAGATCGAAGAGGTTTTTACCGAGTACTAACTTTTGGGATTTGTCCATTTCGGACAAAACCGTGTTAATATTTTTTGAATGAAAGCTTGCTTGCTAGCTAGTTATAATGGTTATATAAGTATAAATAAATATTAAAAAAATTGGTATTACAAATTAAACAATACATATATAAGTGTGTGAAGGTGAAGGTGAAGGGTGAGGTTTGTTCTGCTGAAAAAGTAGCACTCGAACAGGTGTGTTAATTTCATCTTCCTAGTAGTAATCTATCTACACCACCTCACAATCCAAATTCTCTCTCTGTAAGAAAAGGTTTATTATATTCATCCCTCGACAATTGTATTTATATTGATCCCCGATTTTGGATCATCATCATTTTTTTGAATTATGTTATTTTGATGTAGACCATGCAAATTCACTGAAATTTAGAGTTTCCTCTCGTAATCATTCGATGAAATTTATAAACGAAACTATTTCATCTTCTTCGTATGGATCTGTTGTTTTACATAAATATATATATATATATATATACACACACAACTGAAATGATCGAGGCTGGTATGACTACTTTAAAAATTTTCTCTCACACCGACGCTATTTTTTGGTATATATAGATTATTCAGTTTCCAATTTATGAAGGAAATAAGCGTTTTTGTCATTGATATTTAACCATTGTTTCTTGATCTGTTTAATTTTGGGAAACCTAATTACAGAAAGAAGATATGGGAACAGATTCGTATGAAGACGCCATTGAAGGACTTAAGAAACTCCTCAGGTAACTGTTTTTTCAACTTTTGCCTGTACTTTTCCTCATTGACAACTATTCAGATTCTAATTAACCAACATATCAATATACTTTCGTATTAGATAAAACTCATGGGACAGGCTAGGCTTATTATATTTACCAACATGTCAATATACACACCTAGCATAAATTAACGTTTTATCAATTTTAAATTTGAGCAATATGTTATATTATATTTAAAAATAAAAATTCTCTCAACCATTTGTTAGTTGTTATTTGTACTCTCCCAAATCTCAAGACATTTTATTTTTTTTTCATTTTCAATAAATTTGTTGCTATGTAAATTTTCTCGATCAAATTGTCCCATCCCCATTTTGATCAGTAGTTAAATCAACCATGATTTTCAACGTTGGGCCCCATATTAGCTGGGCTTATCCCATCCGTTCGGTCATCTGATTGGTGGGCCCACAGGGGTACTCTTATCATATCTTATCTGACCGGCGAGTTTTACCGTTTTCGTTTGTTTTGTGCTGCAGTGAGAAGGGTGGGCTGGAGGCCGTCGCCGCCGCAAAGATAAAACAACTGACATCGGAGTTGGAGGCGACCGCTGCCATACCTTTCAACCCGGTCGAGAGGATACAAACCGGGTTCGCTCGCTTTAAGAAAGAGAAATTCGAGTACGTAGATTGTACTAAAAATCTTTTAATTAGAATCTTTACCTGTTCATTGCTTCTTCAGCCTTTGCAGTTGTATTCTCGAATATGCAAATACGAAATGCCTTTGGGCTCCTGCATTTACCTGTTCAAATATATTATAAACAGGTTCTAACTGACGTAATTAGACTCTTTACCGTAATTAATTAATTTACGAAAGTTCGAGGAATATGCTTATTAGGTTCTTATTACTCCTTGGACTACCCCCATTATCCTTTCCGATTATGGAATGACCTCATTACCCTTTTGTTCCTTTAAAGTCGTCAATTTTGACTCGTGACATGAGCAATAATGGAACTTTTTATTTTTCAGTTGTTTTAAAAGTTGGCAAGAAGTTTGATACTTGTTCACAGTTTGTTTTTATTTTAGAGCTCACGTTGGGGATTCAGTTAATAGAATGAATAAAGCTTTGTTTTGACGAACAATGAATTAATTTGAAATTTTTGCGCAAGTTTTTTCTATCTAAAGCAGTAAAGCTCGTAGGTTCTTTAAGAAAGTTGGGTATTCCCATTTGCTTTTGTAAGGTTGAAGAAGAAAACTATAAATTAATTTTGGATTATTAGATAAATTTGGACTAGCCAAAGGTTGCTTCTACTTAATTTGATACATAAATGCACAAAAGTTTATTCAAAGCAGACCAAATGGCCCTGAACGTGTCAATGCAGTGATTAGCAATAACTAAAGGCATTTGCATGTTAATGACAGGAAATTAATTGGATTCGTCTACTGTTTCCTTCTTTTTGCAGAAAGAATCCTGCTTTGTACGATGAACTTGCCAAAGGGCAGAGTCCCAAGGTTAGCAACCTACTTTTCAACTCTAGTTATTCCTCACAACTAACAGAACAGAACAGACTTTTTAATTTAATGGCCAGTCAAAAGAGTTGGCTCGCCTTGATTGATAATCAAGATGACCTATCACGTTCAAACTTGCGTGAACTCGATACCTTATTAATCAATCTTCTTAATTCCAGTGCCTATTTTGTTTATTTGTATCCAACTGTATGTTTTTATGCAGTTTATGGTCTTTGCCTGCTCGGATTCTCGTGTTTGCCCTTCCCATATCCTCGATTTCCAGCCAGGAGAAGCCTTTATGCTCAGAAATATTGCTAACATGGTCCCACCGTTTGACAAGGTATATATATATATATATTTTTCTTTAATACAACTCCTCCTTATGTTACAGAGATTTTATCATCTATACATTAGTTTTTTGTGACAGACTTAATAGTATACTTGATGAACAAATGTATTGCCGTCTTGGTGATGCATGCATCATTTAGTCAGCATCCTAATTGGTATTAGGCCAATAATAGATTCTTCTATTTTGGTAGTAATTTATTAAATTTGACTTGAAATTATATTATATAATATATGGTGGGTGCAGACAAAGTATGCAGGAGTGGGGGCGGCCATTGAATATGCAGTGGTGCACTTAAAGGTACCAGTTTATTTTAACCTTTTACTATATGTCGTCGAGTAGTGTAGTTGGTTGGTTTGGTTCCCCTTGATGTTGGGAAAACTTGTAGTGGGGGATAGATGTAACGGGACCACAACATACTCAATTGGCTCTTCTATTCTGCCTGCCCCACACGCTTTTCTCTCTTTCTGTTTATGTGTCGGTTTCTAATAACTCAAGATCATATGTCCCATTAATTATGTATCATTAAAGAAAATGTTGATGTTAAAACCTAGTAGTGACCACTAACAAATTCCAAAGTCAGTGGCGCTTATAAGTTATAAGCTTTAAAGGTTGGCTTATTATAAGATATTCAACTGTTTAATTTTTTCTCATGTCCCGTTATACACATAATTAAAAAGTCTCTCCTCTAGGCGGGTTTTGATTTCATCTTAACTACCTACCTAACTGTCAATTATTTGTTAAAAGCCACAAATTTATCCATCTGATCATAAAGGACATTGTTAATCATTATAGAGTGATTTAGTGGCTAACCACCCTGAGTTCAAAAAATTGGGCTCGAATAGGAGCTCCTCAGGTCGAGTCCCGAGAGATACAAAATATTTGGTGGCCAGCGGCCGACACCCTCCGCGAAAGAGATTAGTGTGAAAGCTGATCCGGACACCCCTAACATAGACCCACAAAAATAAAGAACGTTGTTAAATTTATTTTAAGTCTCATAGGTACATACGGCTCTAATCTAAGTATGTTAGGCCATCTTTTGTGGTCGTCCTGTGAACCAATTAAAGTACTATATATTACTCCCCGTTAATTTGGAGCACTTTGAACCACATGATTTTAATACCAAGGGCTGCTTTAATCCGTCATTTTCTTTTGGGCTTGGAATTGGAATTGATAATACAAGTTAACTGCAGGTGGAGAATATAGTGGTGATTGGGCACAGCTGTTGTGGTGGAATAAAGGGGCTCATGTCTATCCCTGACGATGGGACCACTGCTAGGTAAGTCCTTTTATTTTTGTAATACTAGTAAGGTATGGGTTAACTAACCAAACAAAAATAAATAAATAAACAAGTATCATGAGTTCCAAAGCTTATTCTTTTCAGGCATAAACTTAGTAAGTATACTGTTTCGAAACCTTGGTTTCTACTCCCTACTGAGCAATAAATTTTTTATTTTTGTTTGCGAGTTTAAAAGAGAGAAAAATATTGAGAATTTTTCTTTCTTTGTTTCTTAAATGAAAACAGTATTTCATGGGTATAAAGAGTCAATAAAATTTCATTAAACCCATCTTCTTTTAGCTCCTTTTCTTTCCACTTTGGAGAGCACTTTGCCCTAAAAATTAACAAGTCTCCTCTTTAATCACCCGAACGCTAGAAAGGATACACTTTATGTCCCTTTCATGTCTTTCCTCTTGCATAAAGCACAAATTGCCTTTCTGTGCATTAGTGGGTTCTTCGTCATAATTCCGCTTCTTTACAGTAGTTGGACCTTTTGAGTGTCATCTTCTTTCCTCACGGCAAGCTCAATGGGATCTAATACCACTTAGCGCTGGGGAGGCTAGTTACTGCACAAGACGTCTTCAACGCTCCATTAGTTTCCCTTTGGCCTTTTTCTATCTTGTCTTTAACGTAATTCGAGTGCGATATATCAACATTTTCATTTAGATAGATCCTAGTCTTTCTTTATTGGGGAATATAAGTTTCTAGTCAGAATGTATCATAGACTGCTGACAAAGATATAAGAAATTTCAGCAGCAGTTCTTTTTTTTTTTTTTCAAATAATGACCGATTTCTAGACTTCAATTTTTGTTACTATAAACTCAACTAGATGGTAGTGAGTGGAGTATAAAGTATGAAATGATTACTAAGTTTTTTTTTTTCCTGTATGAATTGGCAGTGATTTCATAGAAAATTGGGTCAAAATCTGTATGCCAGCCAAGGACAAGGTGAAAGCAGATTTTAACGGTTTGGATTTTGCAGAACAGTGCAAAAACTGCGAGAAGGTAAATTTTCCATGAAATTCAGTACACTATATCTCGGTGCCAATCCATCCGTAACAAATTGTCAATTCTTGTTGTCTTGTTTAACCAAATTAATAGTCACATCTTTCCTTTTCGGGACATCCAAATTTAAGAGTCACATTTCCATATTGGTGTAGAATCATTGCAAAATATCTCTGGATAGTAAACAAGGTTTATTTCTGATCATTGATTATGCTCAACTTAGTGTTTTCCTAAAACGAGTGAGACAAACGTACACCCTTATATTTGGGATGGAGAAAGTAGAATGTCTAGCAAATGTTTAAATGTTCATAATTTAAGGCACTACCAAGTGATATGACTTGACATCACCAATTTTTTCCTCTCGTATTGTGATTCAATCTGAAACTGTGGGAACCAATATATAATCAGATAATGTGCTACTTGGGTTAAAATGAATCTGGAAAATTGTCTTCTTTTTCTTCTGCTTTATATATACACACATATATAAGCTAGTAAGCTACCAAGTACACTATGTTAAGATTCGTCTGTCAATCTTTCTGGAATTAATGCAGGAAGCTGTGAATATATCGCTAGGAAACTTGTTAACGTATCCGTTTGTGAGACACGCTGTGATCAAGAAAACCCTCTCTCTGAAGGGTGGACACTACGATTTTATTAAAGGAACATTTGAACTCTGGAGTCTTGATTTTAGCCTTTCACCTTCTGCCTCAGCATGAACATGCTGCCAAATTTATTTACCTGAAGTGTTCTATTTTGAAACTATTTCTTCCACACTGCATGTTGTAAATGCTCTCATGCACAATTATTGTGAAAAAAATAAAGTCTTGCAGATGGCTTATATCTGCATTATGAATAATCATAATGTCCTTGTGTTTCTCTCAGCATTGAAATTTGATTTTGCCTTCTTGAATAAACCTGTTTGATAACTCATAATACCGCCTCTATATTCAAACTTTCGATCTCATAATTTAATCTGTGATGTCTAAAAATTATTCTTCATTTGCATATGACATAATTTCAAACCTTATCATACGGATTCCAGTAAGGTTTTGCCTGTGGGTTTGGGTCTGATTATCACAAATCTCATATATACATAAAAAGGAAGTCGCCATGTTACATTCCTTATTTAATTTGTCAAATACATGCGTAGGCAAAATGTTTTACAGAAATCTCTTTTGATCTCACGGAATTGGATGTACAACCACCTTTCCAGTAGCTCGGCCCATTTCAAGATAAGAGAAAGCATCAACCACCTTATCAAATGGGAACGGCCCCTTTGAATCGACAATTGGCTTCACCTTCCCACTCTCCAAATATGGGTTTAGTTTCGTCAATACGGACCCGTTAGATGTCACTACGAATCTGAAACCAGGCTCCACCACAGCACCAGTCAAGAACACAGCCACGCCACCTTCCTTCACCGCTTTTGCTGCCTTCTCCCCCTGCCCTGTTATTTAGTTACCAGAAACAAAATTATTTTGTGTTATTCTATCCCAAATAATACAGTATATGACAATTTATACTACAAATATGCTGCTGATAATAATCGCTAGTATGATCTAATATTAAATCTTACCCACTGTGTCATAGACTACATCAAATTTCTCCGGTAGGTCTTCGAAGTTCTCTTTAGTGTAGTCAATTGCCAAATCAGCACCCAAGCTTTTTAGCAACTCCAATTTACCTGTGCTGGAAGTTGCTGCCACTCTTGATGCACCAAATACGTGCTTAGCGAGCTGCATCATCCACACATCTTTTCAATTATAAACATGGACCAGTTGAAGATTTTTGGCAATCTATTTGACCACCCCACAAGAATATGCCATTGTGAATGAGGAAATAAATTAAACAATATGAAGTACCTGAATTACAAGGGATCCGACTCCACCGGCACCACCCAAAACAAGTACAGATTTGCCAGCTGAAAATCCAGACCGTTCAAGGCCTTCATGAGCGGTCTCAATAGCAAGAGGGAGGCTAGCAGCCTGAGCAAAATCAAGATTCTTAGGTTTAAGAGCCAACAATTTCTCTTCAACAGCGGTGTACTCTGCCAAAGAACCAAACTGTTTTGGTCCATCAAGAGCTTTCTCGCTAATGTCTCCGTATACTTCATCTCCTTCCTTTAGTCCTTTTACTTGGGTGCCAACTTTTACTACCACCCCAGCAACATCGTACCCCGGCACAGTCTGTCCAAAGCAAACAGTTAAAAGTAGAACTACTACAATAATTGAATAAGAGAAATAATGTAATTCAACAAGCTAGTTGAACCTGGTCCAGACTTATTTCCATCACCTAAAACAAATTGAGACATGAACATATAGAAGGTTTACGGAAAGAGCATTTAGAGTGTTTATGGAACTCAAGTTTCAAGACTTTGAATGGGATTGAAACTGCAGCGGCTAAAGGAGATCAGTCAGTCCATCTTCCTTGTGGGTAAAGGTTGTTATATATGGTTAAATTAAGAAATATATTTACAAGTTACAAAGATTAAGTTTTGTACCTGATTGGCATTTTATTAATAAGCTTAATAGTAGCAGTTGAGTAAAATTAACTTATCGGTAAAGGACAACACAAATTAGAAACATTTCGACTTATGCACTCAATGAGATTGTTTCAATCCACTACAAAAGTTCAATGAGCAATAATATTCTCCTGAGGACGGGCTTTCTATTTTTCAGTTATAGAACTAAACTTGCACTTTATACCCGCCCAAACTACCCAAAAATAACCAGTCACTGATCCATCTTTTCTCCAATAATATCCACATAAAAGCACATGCAAAAGGGAAAATTAAACAGATTCCAATCCAAACACCCATTTCAGTACTGTAAATTAAGAAGTAGAAGAACAAGTTAGTTACCGGAAGAGGCGAATCGGTGGCTTTGAATTTGCCGAGTCTCCTCTTGAAATCAACAGGGTTAAGCGCAGCTGCTACAACCTTAATCAAGACCTGATCATCCTTCAATTCTGGAACCACAACATTGGTGTCAAACTTCAAAACATCGACCCCTCCATATTCAGTGTAGATCCAGGCCTTCATCTCAGAGGGTATTGAAGAACTTGTGGAAGCTACTGCAGAAGCAGGGGAAGCTTGAGAATTCGCAGAGACCGATCTTAGAGGCAAAACCGGGGATGATTGGTGGGTTTTATGAATAAGAATTGAAGAAGAACAAGAAGTGCTTCTTATGTTTCTAGATAATGAGAGAGAGCGAGCGTGGGGGTGGGGGTGGAGTAGGGGTTTGAGTTGTAGAGTAGTAGTGGAGGAGGTGACAAGGGCATCCATGGTTTCCAACAAGTTTTACCTGCGAGCTTTATCTCTTCTCTTGTGCATTTTTTTTTATATGGTCTGTTTCTGTTTATTTGGTTGGTTGGATCAAGGATTGCGTGGGGACCTATTATCATTTTTATCTATTTGTTTCAAATTCCTGCTTTATATTTTTATTTTATTTTCTCTATTTTTCCTCGTAATTTTGCTTTATGCTTATAATAGACTATGATATTATTGCCGGAGTAATTATATTTTGTTATTAGGACAATATATAATTTTACAAGTATAATATACATAATTATTTTGTTAATATAAATAGTTTGGATGAAATACAATGTCATTTGATCAACCTTATTTTTATCCAAATTTTAATGAGATAAATATCCTTACCAAACTTCATTTTATTACTTGTATCCTTGTAAATTTTTCGAGCAATATCAATTAGGTTGTACTATTATATTATATTTGTAGAAAAATATTGTATCCGCCTCATCATAGTAATTATATATTCTTTTGTTTATTCCCAAATGTTACATTCCATTCTAGAATGAGTTAAATGTTTGGTTCGGATTTTGAGTTAAGAATTTATTATTTCAAGAATGAAATATTCTCTCAAAATTCTTCATCTTAAATGGATGAGAATAGACTAGTACTCAGTATTTTCTTTTAAATTTTGTCTTAAGATTTTCTCTTAAGACTAAAATATCCCTTTTACTTAACAAGATAACTTCTTTTTTTTCATTTATATTATTTTAAAAAGAAAAATAATTGTTATTGTTATTATTTTTTCTATTTATTATTAAATACAAACAATAACTTTTTATAGTTCTTAACAATAAAACTTAAATTTTACCGTCGTAAATTTGTTAAAACTAGTTTTAATTTTATAAAATGAACATTTTAGTAATTCACGTATATTTCATTCTTATTCTTGACCAAATATAGAGAGGCAGTCCAACGTTCTGAAAAAGAAGACTTCATGTCTAAATCAAACATTCGCAAAGTATCTTAAATGCCAGGAGAAAACTTTTGTAAGAATTTAGGATGTTCATTCAATTCACAAAACTCAAATCAAACGAACATTTGATGTATAATATATACTATGAGAGATTTGTTGAGAATGCTTGAATTTGGTCAGACAAAAAGTAGTCAACCTAATATTTATTTTTGTTCAAATTTGTTTTCATTTAATTATAACGTTATGAATCAAATTCATAATTCCTCATCTACCCTCCTAATTGATATTCATTCTTTCTGAATTTTTTATTTGAGTAGGAAGTTGATATCTAAGAATAACTGCATTCAACACAATTGGAATGATAGTAAATCAATCCCAAAATATATTTAAATGCAATAAAATATATTTTTTTTACCTACGATTCTTATCACATATTCTTACCGAATGTAATATATAAATTATACTTTTATTGTATTTTGTGAAAATACAACCCATATAATACTACTGATAAAAATAAATAATAAACATACATGATAAGCGTAATATTGCTCACAAATATTTCAAAGTATGTACTTCTCCATAAAACTTTGAAACAAGCAAGCTTTAGTTCTAAATATGAAACTTGGGAGTGGATGTTACCTGGCTAATCGGAAGCCAACCAAGACTGAGTATGAGCAAACAACTTTGTTTTCAAGAATTACACTTACAAAATTATTAATGATAATTTAAAGGGTATCAGTAAAGACACCCTTAATTTATAGTCTGTACACCTATAATTAAAAAATAATTAAAGTGCCTTAACTAGCCCCTTCATTTTTAACTCAATATATATATATATATATCCTTTTGGATTTTGAAAACAACGATTCATTGGCCTAATATTTAATTTGATTAATAAATAACTTCATTTAAACATTTTCCCTTTGAGTTATAGATTTGTTTTCATTTTATACTTGGATATTCTTTTGATAACATTTATTTTAATGTTATTGTAGCAACAATGCGAGATCGATTTCTATAATCGAAGGGAATAAAGGCAACCGGAAAGAAATAAACAACGGAATGGTTTTTGTGTTTAGAATTAGATTAAAAAAAAGAGGATGAAAGGAAGAGAGATTTCTAATTAAGGCATCTTTATTTTTATTTTTATTTTAATAATGGGTGTGTAGACTAAAAATTAAGGGTGCTTTTACCGACACCTTAATTTAAAAGGTTAGAACATGAAATATAGTGTTATCGCTAATAGACCCTTAATTATCTTTACTATAAAAATTGGGTACTGCTAGATGCGTATTTTTGCCAGCCTCTCTGCATCTAATTTTTGTGTCACTATTTAACTACTAAAATATCGTTCATATAATAAAAAATATGTAAGATTTGTCTTATTATGGTATTCAAATTCAGGATCTTGCAGAAAATAAAAGTGTATCTTTTAGCGGTGTTTTCGGTTTTGGTCGGGATAGAAACTAAGGTACCAAAAACCCAAACCAAATGTAAAAGTTTGGTTTCGGTTCGGTTCGGTTACGGTTACGGTTTCTAAATCTTCGAAACCCAAACTCGAACCAAACTTTTCGGTTCGGTTTTATTCGGTTTTGGCGTACATTTTTTTTTTCTAAATCAATTTAATATAACAATGTAATACTAATAGTAATGTAAAAATTATTCATATTTAAATTAAAGTCATGATTTTTTAGAAACAAGGAGAAACACATAGATACTATGTTTTCTATTTAATTACAATTTTATTTGTACATTTACAGGAATAAAACACATTAAATAAAATCATAAATTATCTTGCCATCATATACGTGATAAAAAAATCTTAACATTGTGTAATTAATTCAATAATAAGGGCACACGTTAATAACTTCTTTTTTTTAAGATTATCACAATATGCAATTAGTAAGAAACATATTCTTATAAAATGTCATATTTTTGTATTATATTATCATTAACGTGTGCCATTAGAGTATATATTAACATTTCTTTTTTCTAATAAATTATTCGGTTCGGTTCGGTTTAGTTCAATTTTAGACTAGCTTGCCCCAAACCTGAACCAAACTTTTCGGTTTCGGTTTTCTTGTTTTCGATTTTGATTTTTTTTTTCGATTTTTTTTCGAATCGGGGTTTTACAGATCGGTTCGGTCAATTTGATCGATTTTTGGATTGGCTTTAACACCCTTAGTATCTCTATCTATTGAACAAATACAATCACATATTTTAAAAGGGTTTATCAGGTATAATATTACACATGTTTCTCATGTATTTTGATTCTAGTAACAATAGGCCTCATGTTAATGGATCAGATTTGTTCCTGAATTTAATACGAATCCAATTCATTTACTTGGACATGGATTAGGATTTATGATTTGTATAACTAAATCTGATTTGAACTCATTAGGCATTTGATTAATAAATCGAATACAAATATAGTCAATTTGATCCGTTTGCAATTAGACAAAAAATTCATATACATGCTTAAATTTATCATTATTTTTACTTATCATATTATTATTATTATTATTATTATTATTATTACATTTATAAAAACATAACTATAACTTCATTAAATAAGTTTTATTTTACAAAAAAAAATAATAAATTTGACTATTGTTAGACTTAACATTTATATTAATTTCATTATTTTATATATGTTTACAAACTAATTATTACATAATTAAAATTTTAATCTAATCAAATATAATCCGATCTAAACAAATTTAGATAAAGATTAATATTTTAGTGATCCGGATTCAATTCAATACTTTTTTATAAATGATTTTATATTTATACATATCCAATTCAAATCCGATTCGTTGTTGGCGTAAGTAATTAGGGGACTTAATTATCGAACATGTAATAGATGAACATCCTTCTTAAACTCAAAGGTAAAGATGAAAACTTGGGCAGGTGGTTAAACGACAAGATGGAGATTGACAACCTGATTGTAGACTACTTCAGGGCTTTGTTTGAGTCGTCGGGTGCAAGGGATAGGGGTGTTTTCGGTTTCGGCCGGGGTAGAAATTGAGGTAACATAAATCCTCCCCAAACTTTATACTTCAGTTTTAGTTTCAGTTTGGTTCGGTTTCGGTTTTCGTACCTATAGAACCCACACCCTCCCAAATTATTCGGTTTTGGTCTGGTTCGGTCTCATTCAATTTTTTTTATATTGTTAAAATTTTAGTTAAAAATTGCACTAAAAAAACACTAAAATGCACTATAAAACTTGTGTTCCATGTTGTATACTAATCCTCATAATTTGGAAGCTAATTAAATTGATTTTCGTTTTGATGAGACTTTTATGATAACAATGTAGATTCATTTAAAAGGCATTACAAAAGAAATATATAATGTTACATATATTTATTTTAATAATCACCTTAAGTAATTATCTGTAATTGTAAATAGTACATAGGCTTAGGTCATTTATAACATAAATGTTGTAAGAAAGCCTTTTTTTTTCTCAATGTGTTGTAAAACAACTTAAATAATTACCTTAAGTTAGCAATTTTCTTTAAAAAAAAGATTTTATTTTTTCGGTCCAATTTGGGTACCCTGAACCCATTCCGACTCAAATCAATCGGTTTCAGCTTTTGGTTTTGATTTTTTTTTCTGTTCGAAGAATTTCAAATCGTAACAAATCAATTCGGTTCATTCGGTCAGTCGGTTTTTGAATTTCTGACAACACCCGTAGTGAGGGATTTCTCTAGTGTTTCACGATGCATTCCTCGTAAAATTGACGAGACCATAAACCAGTATCTTTGTCGGCTAGTTATGGATTAGGAAATTAATAGATCAGAGTTTAAACTGGGCTCGCTTAAAGTGCCAAGCCCAGATGGTTTATCAATTATCTTCTTTAAGAAGTTTTGGAATGTGGTGGGTAGTAATGTTTGTGATGCGGTTAAAAATTTCTTCAATGGTGAATTCTTACTCAAAGAACTTAATGCCACGAATCATTTCCTCATTCCAAAGGCGGTTAGCCTTGAAACTATATCCCATTTTCGGCCGACTAGCTTATGCAACTTTCTTTACAAGATTATTTCAAAAACGTTGGCCAATCGTCTTAAACCTTTTCTGGGCAATATAATCTCTCCGAATCAATCGACTTTTATTCCAGGAAGAGCTATTCATGATAATATTATTATTGCCCATGAAATGTTTCCATCTCTTAAACTCAATAATAAGGGTCGGGCTAAGGAATTGGCTTTTAAACTTGATCTTAACAAAGCTGACCACGTACCGGGTGAAATGAGATTTCTTACTTTAAGTGTTGAAAAAATTGGGTTTTTGAGATAAATAAGTCAAGTTGATCTACCAATGCATCAGCCCACTATCGTCTAATATTGTGGTCAATGGAAATGAT
Source organism: Lonicera japonica (assembly GCA_021464415.1). Taxonomy (NCBI): domain Eukaryota; kingdom Viridiplantae; phylum Streptophyta; class Magnoliopsida; order Dipsacales; family Caprifoliaceae; genus Lonicera; species Lonicera japonica. The sequence continues at coordinate 60,980,553 of CM038468.1, read as the reverse complement.
AGGGGGAGCATAGTACCGAAGAGTACATGGCCTTTGCCAAGGTGATCCGCTTTATCCGTATTTATTTCTCATGGTCCAAGATGTGCTCTCTATTGGTATTTCAAAAACTATGGAGGAAGACAAAATCTCGGGTATTAAAATGAAAATGAATTGTTCTTCGATCTCTTACGTATTCTTTGCCAATGACAACATTCTCTTTCTTAAAATGAATATCAAGGAGTGTTTTAATGTGAATGATGTTTCAGAAGCTTATTGCAAAGTCTCGGGGCAGCGTATAAATTTCAAAAAATCATATCTTTGTTTCTTTAAGGCTTGTTCCCTGAATATCGTGTCCTCTATTTGCCAGGCTCTTAATGTGAAAAAATGAGCTGCTAACCCAAATATTTGGGTTTTCCTCTATTTTAAGGGACATCGAAGTTCTTGTGAAGATTATAATTCAAGCGATTCCCACCTACGTTATGTCTTGCCTCTCATTTTCAGTGAGTTTTTTCAATAAGCTTAATGCTCTGATTCGTAGATTTGGCAAGGTGGCTCGGAGGAAGGTAATAAAATTCATTGGAAGAGGTGGGAGGTTCTTGTTGTGAATGTGGGAACAATAACCAATTCCCAAATCCACCAATAAACTCGAGAAATCCCTTTCAGAAATTTCCACAAACACTTGGCGGGCGGAAACCGTCAAGCAATAGGATCTTAGCTCAAACCAAGTATGGCCAACACAAACTCAAGCAAATATAGATGGAAGATAAATAGTAATGATAATCAAGAGCAAAACAAAGCAAGAAAGAACACACCGTATTTTGTGGAACCCTTTGGGTTTTCCACCAAGAGGGAGCAACTTTATTGATAACCAAGAATTTACACCAATTCTCTCACAATAAACCTAACTCTAGATCAATAGAACAAACCTCCAAAGATCACCTCTCACCTTAGCTAAACCCTAGCTAAGCACTTGTCTTTCTCTTTTTCACTCTTACAAAGCAACACTCTTGCAAGTCTCTTGCAAAATAGAAACAAGCCTTTCTATTTATACCAAGTGAAAAAACAAGACAAAAAAGCTTATACCCGCCCAAGTGCAAAAACGATTTTGCACTTCATTATGGGTGTTCTGTCTAGTGCAAAATCGATTTTGCACTGGTGCAAAAACCGTTTTGCACTTTCACTGCTTGCACCAATTACAAGCCAAACACAACAATCTCCACTTGGCGAGTAATCTCAAGCCAACCTCGATTGCTTCATCTCGGGATAAGAACCGTGCATCCCCTTAGAGATTATCCCGACACCTCCAAGGTCACACCCTCCTCCTTCAACATGAAGTGAGATTAAGAAGCTTTAGGCAATGCCTAAACTTCTCCGCGGTTACCAGTTTTATGAGCATATTGACCGCATTCTCATCCGTATTCACCTTCTCTAGAACGAATTCCCCGGAATTAACCCAATCCCGAACTCGGTGATACCGCACATCTATGTGCTTCGTGCGAGCATGATACACTTGATTCTTTGCCAAGTAAAGCGCACTTTGACTATCACACCGTAGCAAAATACTCTCATGCTTCAAACACAACTCGCTCACTAAGCCTTTCAACCATACCGCCTCCTTCGACGCCTCCGTGAGTGCCATATACTCTGCCTCAGTCGTAGACAAAGCACTCGTTGCTTATAGCATAGATCTCCACGAAATCGGCCCACTTGCTAAAATGAACACATAACCCGTGGTAGACCTTCTTTTATCAAGATCTCCCGCATAATCGGAGTCTACAAATCCCTCAACACTCTCAGCCCCATCTTTTTGCTCAAACACTATACCCAAGAACTTGATACCTTGTAGATATCGAAGAACCCATTTAACCGCATTCCAATGCTCTTTACCCGGATTCGACATATACCTATTAACCATTTCAACCGCGTGAGCTAGATCCGACCTTGTACACACCATGGCATACATAAGACAACCAACCGCGCAAGCATACGGTGTTGTCGACATCTCAGCACACTCATCAAGAAAGGAATGACATTGCTTTGCGGACAAAGCAAAATGAGGAGCTAACGGAGTAGAAACCGGCTTTGCACTCGACATATTAAATTTCTCAATGACATGAGAAATGTACTTCTTTTGCGAAAGCCACAACTTGCCTACCTTTTTATCTCTCCGAATCTCCATACCAAGGATTTTTTATGCTGCCCCAAGATCATTCATGTCAAATTCCCGGCCCAATTGCACCTTGTGCTCTTTCACCTTTGACATATCTCGACATGCTATAAGCATATCATCCACATAAAGCATCAATAAGATAAACGAGCTATCATCAAAGTTCCGAACATAGGCACAATGATCACCATCACACCGACGATAACCAATCCGCAACATAAATGAGTCAAACCGTAGGTACCATTGCCTTGGCGATTGCTTTAGTCCATACAAAGACTTCTTAAGTCGACAAACAAATTTTTCCTTACATACTTCCTTAAACCCTTTCGCTTGCGCCATGTAAATCCTTTCCTTCAAATCACCATGAAGAAAAGCCGTTTTTACATCCATTTGCTCAAGCTCCAAGTCAAATTGAACTACCATAGCGAGCAAAACCCATATCGAAGTGTGCCTCACAATCGGGGAAAAAATCTCATCATAATCAACCCATTCCTTTTGAGAAAACCCCTTTGCTATTAACCGTGCCTTGAATTTCGGTACTTCATCTTTGTTGATTGTTTCTTTCTTCCTAAATACCCATTTAGAACTGATAATACTCCGGTCCTTGGGCCTAGAAACCAAATCCCAAACGGAATTCATTCGTAAAGCCTCCATCTCCTCTACCATAACACCCATCCAACTATCATTGTCTTCGACACTAATGGCTTATTTATAACTAGTTGGATCACCCTCACTTGTAATAAGGGTATAGTTGACCTCGTCTTCCCAACCAAACCTTGAGGGTGGTTTGATTGCCCGTCATGGTCTATCCCGTACTATCGATGGTTCCGGCTCCACCTCACCCGGTCTTTCCTCGGATTCCTCTTCCTCTAGCTCCACCTCAACCGTGTCGTCATTCGGTTGAATTTTATGAGAATCATCTCAACTACCGCTTGAAGATGCTCCACCACTTCCGATAACCGACGAACTTGGAACTAGAATTGGAATCTTGACCGTATTAACCCCACCATTATCATTGATCTCTTGGTATTCCCGTTCCTTACGCATAGTCCCCTCATCAAATGTTACATCCCGGCTAAACAAAAGCTTTCTCGCTACCGGATCCTAAAGCTTGAACCCTTTTACCTCTCCCCCAAAACCGAGAAAGATACACCGGTGAGCCTCCGGGTCATTCTTTGATCTCTCGTCGCTAGGAATATGAGCATATACCGGGCACCCGAACACTCTTAACTTAGAGTAGTCCACTTCTCGCCCCGACCATACTTCTTCCGGATATTTTAAATCAAGATTCACATTCGGTGACCTATTGACCAAGTAAACGGCATGATCAAAACAAGCCGCCCAAAATGTTTTCGGAAAACCCACATGAATCTTCATACTTCTCACCCTATCCATAATGGTGCGGTTCATTCTCTCCGCAACTCTATTTTGTTGTGGAGTTTTCTTCACGGTAAACTGCCTTTTGATATCGGCATTCTTGCAAAACTTCACGAATTATTCATTCTTATACTCCCCTCCATTGTCACTTCTTAAATACTTTACTTTCCGACCCGTTTGATTTTCCACCATAGCCTTCCACTCCTTGAATTTTCCGAAAACTTCGGATTTTTCCCTCAAGTAGTAGACCCAAACTCGACGTGAATAATCATCAACAAATGTCATAAAGTATTTAAAACCGCCCAAAGAAACTACCTCTAAACGCCCACACACATCGGAGTGAATATAATCAAGCATACCTCGACTTTTGTGTTCCGCGGTATCAAATCGAACTCTAGTTTGCTTACCCATCACACAATACTTGCAGAAATCGAGCTTGCACCCATGGACCCCCTTCAACAATTTTCGTCAATAAAGCTCCTCCATGCCCCATTGGCTCATGTGGCCAAGCCTCATGTGCCATAACAAAAGCTCATCCCTTTCTGCTTCTGTGGAAACCGCCGCTCCACCAACCACTGTGGTTCCTTTCAACCTATAAAGGTTGTTCGGTGACTTTGTGCCGCGCAAAATCACCATTGATCCCTTCTTCACCTTCATAGCCCCGTCTTCGGCTTGAATCGCACACCCTTTTGAATCGAGCGTGCCTAAGGAGATCAAATTTTTCTTGAGAGCGGGTACATGTGTAACATCACTTAGCGTGCAGGTCACATCATCCCACATCTTTATTTTCACCGTGCCTATACCGACAACTTTGCATGTAGCATCATTGCCCATGAAGATTTCTCCTCCATTGCATTCCGTGTAGTCAACGAACCAATTACGATTCGGGCACATGTGATAGGAGCATCCGAAATCAAGAATCCACCCACTATTTTGATCTGCTAAAAAACAAGTAAAAACATCGGTGTTAACCTCTTGATCCACCTCTTGGGTCGCAACTCCCGCAACCTCTCTTGGCGTGTTCGCCTTCTTACCTTTTAGCTCTGGGCAATTCTTCTTGATGTGGCCTACCTTGTGACATTTAAAGCACTCCCAATTATTTCGATCTCGTGATTGAGACTGACCCGTGCCTCTATTCTTGGCACCCGTGACCTTGACCGCCCACTTCGTTCACCACTACCACTCTTGGCAACCAAGCCCTCACTTGATGAAGAGCTTGCCCCGTTACCTCCCTTTTTCATGGCCACGTGCGATTGGAGGTCCTTGACAACCTCATTAAACTTGAGCGTTGTCTTGCCAAATATCAGCGTAGTAACGAAGTGATCGTAGGAGTCCGGCAATGAAACAAGCAACAATAAGGCGCAGTCCTCCTCATCAAATACAACATCAATTCTCTCAAGGTCATGCACTATTGTCTTGAAGACATTGATGTGCTTGTTCAAATCTTGCCCCTCCTTCATTTTCAACTTGAAAAGTTGCTTCTTGAGGTTCAACTTGTTGGACATAGACTTCCCTATGTACATCTCCTCCATTCTAGTCCACATAACCTTTGCATTCTTCTTCGACATCAAGTTTTTCAACACTTCGTCGGTCACATGCATCTCTATTGCGGATATAGCTTTCTTATCAATCTTATTTCATTGGTCTTCGGACATATCTTGTGGCTTTTTCTCAAGTCCAAGAAAAGCAACTTGCAAATTCGATTGGACAAATACCCCCCGCATCCGCCTTTGTCAAATACCGAAATTGATAACCTCGTCATAAGGATTTATCTTAACCTTCATAGTGCTCCCAACACCTACAATGGTAGAAGAACTAGCTTGTGTTGCAACAACTCCAGTTTGAGTCATTTCGGCCATTTATCGAACACTTGGCGCACAAACCTTGCACCCAATAGCCAAACCTTGATACCAAACACTAGGCACCAACCAAATCCTCTGATACCACTTGTTATGAATGTGGGAACAATAACCAATTCCCAATCCACCAATAAACTCGAGAAATCCCTTTCGGGAATTTCCACAAACACTTGGCGGGCGAAAACCGTCAAGCAATAAGATCTTAGCTCAAACAAAGTATGGCCAACACAAACTCAAGCAGATATAGATGAAAGATAAATAGCAATGACAATCAAGAGTAAAACAAAGAAAGAAAGAACACACCGTATTTTGTGGAACCCTTTGGGTCTTCCACCAAGAGGGAGCAACTTTGTTGATAACCAAGAATTTACACCAATTCTCTCACAATAAACCTAACTCTAGATTAATGGAACAAACCTCCAAAGATCACCTTTCACTTTAGCTAAGCACTTGTCTTTCTCTTTTTCACTCTTACAAAGCAACACTCTTGCAAGTCTCTTGCAAAATAGAAACAAGCCTTTCTATTTATACCAAGTGAAAAAACAAAACAAAAAATCTTATACCCGCCCAAGTGAAAAAATGATTTTGCACTTCATTATGGGTGTTCTGTCTAGTGCAAAATCGATTTTGCACTGGTGCAAAAATCGTTTTGCACTTTCACTGCTTGCACCAATTACAAGCCAAACACAACAGTTCTCGTTCCCGAAAATCAAGGCATCATGGGCTTTAGTAATTTTAAAGCTTTTAATTTGGTGCTCTTAGCTAAACATTCTTTGTTTGCGTCACTCCTGAAATCCATTTACTTTCTAGATGGGTCCTTTATAGAAACTGGAAAGTGGTATCGTCTATCTTGGTTGTGGTTGGGCAACATTGATGGTCGAGAGGTGTTATACAAAGGTCTTCACTGGAAAATTAGTAGCGATAAGTCAGTGAACATCTGGGTGGATAAATCGGTGCCGAGATTGAAGGACTTTAAGGTTTTCTCTAACTATACTTATGTAAACTCTATTTCCTTGGTGGATGAATTAAATTATAGCAGTGATGGGGGATGGAATATCTTATAAGTTGATTCTCTGTTTGAAAATGAAGAGGCTACATCTATTTTAAATATTCCTATATCTATTCATGACTACCCTAATTCGTTGTGTTGGCATTAGTCAACGAATGACTCTTACTCAGTTAAATATGGTGACCAAGTGGCTCTTAATTAGATTGGAGCGGATGTTTTCAGTGGGTCATCATCCTCTATTTTTTCGAGTGCGGTTTTTTAGTACAACTTATAGAATTCGAAATGCTCTACCGAAAATTATGCATTTTTGTGGAAAATCGTGCACAATTCCATCTCTTCTAGAGAAAATTTGTTTGCTTGAAAGCGTTGTTGTATATAGATATATACATAATTTAAATGAAATAATTAGTTTAGAAAGTGTAGTTCAAGTGGGAGTGGCTTGAGATATTGGTGGTTCGAGCCCCACTGACTACATTGATTATTTAAGGTCTTTGATAAGGATTTTTTAATTATTTTATCAATTAAGTTAAATTCGTTTTTTATGAGATAAGTGTTTGACCATGTCTTTTGAGACGTTGAAGAGGTTGCGCCTTCTGCGTAACAAAATTTTATCCCCACGTTTATTCCATTGCACGTATACTTAGTGGTAACTCGGTGAGAGAAAGATATAAAAAAAATAATCTTCTTCTTCTTCTTCGTTTTTTTTCTACTTCACTGTTTTTCTTATAATTATTTTGGAGTACTTTGAGAGTTCCCTTAGGGTTCTACAGTTGCTGGTAGTAACCCTAAGGTCGTTGAATCCTGGGAGGTGTATGCTCTTGAAGGCTGACATCATCGATTTCAGCGGGCAATTTTCACCTTAGGAAATTGTGTTTACAGGAGCCTCGACCGATAAGTTTTTCTCTATTATGTATTTCCATTTTCCACAGTAGAATAATCAATATACTTTTCCAACAAGCGTTTCCCTATCCGTTATGCCCCATTTGTTCCTTAGAAGTTAAATCTGTGGAAAACATCTTTTTTCGATGTGATTGAGTAGCTAGTGTTTGAAAGAAATACGGTTTGGATGAATTTGTCTCTTTTTATTATGTGTTTGTCGCATCTTGGGTGGATTCTATGTGGACCTCGCGTTATACGAAGTCCAAGGTTAATTCGATTATTGAAAATTTTACTACTGTTTGCTAGTGTATTTGGTGTGCCTGTAATAAATTCATCTTTGAGTTAAACAATATTAATCAAATTTTACTGCAAAAATGGCTAATAACTTGATATTTTAGGTCTTTGTAATAAGTCTTTATCATATTTATTTAGTTACGCGTGTACCTCTATTACTCTGTGGAACCACTTAACTAAACGGTTTTTTAAAGTCAATTGTAATGTTGCTTTCAAATATGGTAGAGTTGCCTTTGCTTGCATTATTCGAGATGATTCTGATCACATGATATTTGAGGTCTTTGTAATAGGCCTTTATCATCTTTATCTAGTTACGCTTGTGCCTCTGTTACTCTATGGAACCACCCAACTAGAAGGTTTATTAAAGTCAATTGTGATGTTGCTTTCAAGGATGGTAGAGCTGCCATTGCTTGCATTATTCAGGATGCAACTGGTCACATTATTAATGGTTTCAGCCAGAGGATTGTTCAAGTCTCCTCAATTTTATTAGCTCAAGCCATTGCGTTAAGGAAAGCGTGCATCCTTTATGTGTAAAGCTAGTATTCGAGTGACTTGTTTAGAAAACGATAATCTTTTGTTGTCTCTTGGTGTATCGATAGTGATGGCTTTTCGCCCTGAAAAATCTACTAAGTTTTTTTTCGACATTAGGCAGCTAGCTTCCAAAGCCTTTTTTTTCTTTTATTGACATTCACAGATTGGCTAATGAAATAGCCAACTAAATGGCTAAACATGCCTTTATATTAGGTTCATAATTATCAATGTGGATTGTATCCCCCATAAACTTACCATTTTAGTTTGTAAGGACTTGTATAGTTGTTAGTTTTGCCCGCCTTAACCTCCTTTTATTAAAAAAAATAAAAATAAAATTAATTAAATGGACCCAATGGGTAAAATGTGTGACAATAAAAATTGCATGATTGGACCCTAAGAGCATCTCCAATACAGTTGTGTAAAATTATTGTGTAAATCTTACATGGCAAGTGACTAGTGAGTTTTACATAATTACACAGATCTATTTACTCTCCAACCGCCAATATTAATACCCTTGTGTAAAAAGGAGTGGTCTAATAATAAACAACCATCTAAATAACACAAAACTACACAAACGAAAAGAGAGAATGAGTGGATGGAGAGAGAATGTGAGTGGTGTGCTTGAGTTAACGAGAAGAGAGAATGAGTGGGTGGAGAGAAGATCCTTCTTGGCCGTGTGATTGTGTAAAATTTACACATTGTGTAAATTTTTTGTTGCTTCAATAGTTGTTTAAAATCAATGCTAACTAAGCTCTTGTGTATAATGGCTATGCATTTTGCACATCTAATTTACACAGCTAAGTAGGATTCTCTCTCCACCCACTCATTATCTCTCCTCATTAACTAAATCATACCACTCACATTCTCTTTCCACACACTAATTTTCTTTCTTCATTTGTGTAGTTTCTTGTTCTTTAAGTGAATATTTTTTTTGTATCACTTCTTTTTACACAAGAGTATTAATGTTGACAGTTGGAGAGTAAATAGGTATGTATAAATTTTTTGTGTAAAACTTACTTATTATGTAAGATTTACACAATAATTTTATACAGTCCTATTAAAAATATTTTAAATTAATTATTTTTACACAGCCTTGTTAAAAATGTTAAGGTGAATCTGAGTGCAACGTGAAGTAGAGGATAAACCCCACGTCAGATTAAAATAAAATAAAATTAAAAAGTGAAAAACGATTTTGATATCAGGCTTTTACGCACTGTTCTGTCTGTGACGGCCGATTGTCTCTCTCTCAAATTATCCTCCTTTAACCTAAAAAAACCTAAAAGCTCAATCTCCATTTTCCCATTTTCTTTCTTCTCTTCAACTCTCGTAAGTATATGTACCTGCTGCTTCTTTTCTTACATATGTTTTAATTCCATTATCTAATTTTTATATGTATATATGCTCAATTGATCAACTTAGGGTTTTAATAGTTTCGGGATTTTGTTTTATGTTATGGTGCTTTAACTTGATTATCAAATTGACGATTTGCTCACTCAAAATTCAATCTTTGGCCTTAGATTCTCAATTTCAGATTTTGATGAATCTCACATTTTAGAATGCTGATCAATATTTATTACGGAGTATTATTAACACAAAAAACAGAACCTTAGACTAACAGAACCGCTTTCTTCCATTTTATCTGCACATTGCTAGCTTATAGATTGGATGAATAAATTTATGTCTACATATCTACGAACAATTAAACTCTCAAAATTCTTTCTTTTCACATATTTCACCAGCTATGTAAGTTGTTCATTATTTTATACTTTTCCGTTCAGATTAATGTCCACAGATGTCTTATTTAGTTATTTCCTTTATATGCTTCTGTAGGATTCTACTCTTGTTTGTACACTTTGCTGTTATGGTTTTCTTTTCTTTTCTTCTTTTTTTTTTTTTTAACCGATATTAATTAATTTTCTTGACTTGATTCTTGCCTATGCAAAGGGATATTAGAAATGGCTGAGCAAAAGAAGAAACAACCAGTTTTTTGCAAGGTTGACCAGCTTCGCCCTGGAGCTAATGGCCTCAACCTCACTGTAAAGGTTGTTAGTTCGAAAATTATAATGCAGAGAGGGGCTCAAGGACGCCAAATGCGACTTGCTGAATGCCTCGTTGGTGACGAGACTGGAATGATTATCTTCACAGCTAGAAACGATCAAGGTATATGGTTTCTCCCCCGTTTCTAAATAATTCAAAACACATTAACAGGTTGAATGTTTACGAAATATCGGCTTTGTCCCTTTTATATTTATGAAAGGAAAAAACCTTTCAGCCTTCACAACGTGTCCGAGCTTGTTAGCCAAGTGTGCTAGAGTGTAAGTCGGACAAGACATAGGAGCCCCACTAAAGTGTCAGAAGTAAAACTTTGCTTCGCTCTTCTGCAGATTTTGGAGTCACCTTATCAATTGTGGATAACGACATCAATTTCTGCTAAAATATTTTGCGAATCTGCATGAACTCCTTGTCCTATTCCTTTTCGAGACGGATATAATATGTAGTGAGAGGCAGAGATAGCCTTCTCGATGTGTTATTGTTAAACAACAACAAAAAACTGTCTATCTGGCATGGAAGTTTTCTGTTTTTGCTCTCCACCCAGGCCTTAGCGTCTCAGGTCACCCCATTCCTCTTCACATCCACTTCCAAATTCTAGCTGTACAAGGGTACACAAAGAATAAATGCCTTATAGTTTCACTGCAGGATCTACATAAATAAAAAATGAGTAATGCTACACTCACAAGAAATGTGGACCAAAGATGTGCACTAGATTAGGTGTTACTTCGTCATTGTGGGAAAAGTGGCTCTGTATCAGCTCTTCATCCAAGCCTGAGGTGACACTGCATCCTGGACTCAAACTTTTCTGAACATATTAGTGAGTAGAATTAGTCATAAATAAACAAATCTCACAAAGAGTAGCAGATCTCTTTCATTGGAGTGTGTTTCAGTTTTTCCATTATTGTGCTCCAAGCAGCCCTGCTACTATACTCTTTTTCTCCATTTGTCTAAAGAGTGTCTTTTTTTTTTTGGGATTTGGACAATAGTTTGTCCATTAGACTCCTAAATCAACATAATCTGGAATATGGAATCTCCATGTCTCATTTATAAAATCACTCCGGTTATTGTTTTCATTAGAAGCAGTGTTGTATATAATCCTGCTCCCAAGTTTCTTCTTGAAGGGCACAATGGAATGAAGGATGACGAGCTGTGAGTCCACACGTATTTTTTACCATATGTTGCATGAATAAGGATATGCCATACGCAATACCTTATTATACTTGGATAAGGCAAACTACAGGGGGAGTTCGGATACAATATCATGTTTACAACTGCATTACCATTTTCCGTATGCGCAATATTGACTTTATTTCTGAAGATTATCACTGATGGGTTGTTTCTAATATATATCCAGTGGACTTGGTGAGGGAGGGTGCTACCGTAATCCTGCGCAATGCAAAAATTGACATGTTCAAGGGATCAATGAGGCTTGCCGTGGATAAGTGGGGTCGCGTGGAAATCACGGAGGCAGCCGATTTCTCCGTGAAGGAAGATAGCAATCTTTCCCTAATCGAGTTTGAGCTTGTGAATGTAGTTGAAGAGTAATCAGAACCAGTGTAATTTTCTCCTATTGGGGGAGAATTAGAGTTTTTACCCAAAATGCAACGGTGGAGAGGTTTAGATGTTTATTAAGAGTAATGTTAAAAGATAGAACCCAAGTTGAGACTTGCTTCAGTTTTGGGTATTTGTGTTTTTCTGTAAAACTTTGGTTGTTTTGTACTGAATATTTCTTTGGGTTTCTTCTACAATTCTGCTTCGTACTTCTGGATAATTTCTTCAACCTAACAGGGTTTTCTCTTTCAATACGGTTTATGGAGATGCTTGGATGTTTTATGGTGCAGTTTTTAACCTCGGGTGAAATATATGATGACCAGTTGACAATGAAGTGGTAAAAGTTTTCACCAATATCAGGTTAAGCAATTTTATATAAAAATAGTGAACAAAATTTAATTTTAAATTGGTGAGCGAGCAGGTTAGCTTGGAAAGTAAAGGTACCCACTTGGGCTAAAAGATCTTGAGTGAGAATCTTGTGTTGTGGTCGCATAATTTTTGTGCTCATAACAAGGTCACGGGTTTGATATTTATGGACATGGATATTGATCCAGTTTATTGATAGTGGTGGCAACTAGTAACCGAAGGATGGGGATACTGACCTGACATTTCGATAATGGCCAAGTGCGTTCGAAAGCCCCCCTTCCCTCGTAGAAGGTTGCTTGTATACATGCAGTGGCGGAGCTAGAATTTTTTTTCAGGTGGGGCCAATCTTTTTTTTTTTTTCAGGAATTTTCTAAACTAATATTGAATCAACCACAATAACCAAAAAATAAATATATCAATCTCAATATTAACTTATCAAATAACAATCTAATAAGCAAATCAATCTCAACAACAAAATTTATTATCAACAATAAACAATTTAATAAACAAATCAATATTAATAAATAATAACTAACAAAAAATATATATTAATAAACACCTAAAAGCAAATATCAACATTAATATTAATATTTAACAATTTAAGAAACAAATAAATATTGATAAATAATAACCAACAAACAAATATATTAACAATTTAAAAAACAAATAAATATTAAAACACTTAAATTTTAATATTAAAAAAAATTGGGGTATATAAGATTAAAAAAAATGGACCCCTGGTCCACAACCATAATTACACGTGCTACCCCCAAACTTATCCAGCATCTTACACAAAACCCCCTCCTCCCTCACTCACATGTTTTACTTTTATTACATTGCATGACCCCCAACTTTCTGCACTACCTCGAATAAACCCCCATACTAGGCAAAAATTTTAAAACAGTCCAGGTGGGGCCATGGCCCCACCTCGCCTCTGCATGGCTCCACCCTTGTATACAAGGAAGAAAAAATAAAAAGGAGTTCAATTTAAACTTAGGTATTATCATAATAGGCGATATTAAACTTAGGTACTCTTTTATTTCAAAATTATATTTTGGTGCAAATTCCGTCTATTTCCGTGAAAAACTAACAACTATGTGAAATCACATGACTTTAACCAACCCATCACAAAAAGAAAGAAAGAAAGAAAAGATAGTAAAGCAACCCATCTGCCCGTTTATAGTCACTATATAAATAGGAATAAAATCTCACTTTTTGGTGTTGAAATCCTCATTCCTATTCATGATTTATGTATGAGTTTGGATCATTAAACCATATTGAAACAAAATGGGAGAAAACAAGTGTGCTCAGGTAATAGTTTTGAGGTTAAAAGGCTTATTTCTTAAGTTTCCATTAAAGTGCCTAAGTCTAATAACTAATTTACAATATGTACCTTTTGTTAAAATAACTATTTACAATATTTAACTAAGACTAACAATAATGCTTGTTGATTTTTATAGGATATTTGCCACGAATTTCACCAAAACCATTTTATAAGGGAGTGAAAGTCCAAAAAAGCTTTGTACAAATCGACAAAGATAATCAATGAAGTGAGGTTAGACATACCTGTTACATTGGCTATGATCGAAAGATCATACTTCTTTTCCTTGATCATCAACAAAAATCATCCAATCATCTTCGTTTTGGTCAAATATAGGCGGATTAGGATTCTTCAATGGATTTCGGATTTTTTGGCAAGTAAAGAGTAAGAAGAATTGCATTAATATCTTTTCTTTCTTTATTTCTTTCTTCTTTTTTTTCTAATGAGTTGACTAAGATTATGATGGGTTGGCTAAAGTCATGTAATTTTCACGTGGCTGTTAGTTTTTGACGAAAATAGACGGAATTTGCACCAAAGTTTAATTTTGAAACAAAAGAGTACCTAAGTTTAATTTTGCTAATTATGATAGCACCCAAGTCTAAACTGCCCAAAAAAAAATTATGTACACAGGTTCTAAACATGGAAGTAGCAGTTAGATGTAAACTGTAACCATGCTTATAAAAGCAAATACATGAGAGGTAACGAAGCTTAAGATTGTCCAACAGATGCGCTCACTAATCATAGAATGATCAAACAATGAACCCATATTACATTCCATTACATGTACACAGTGGGGCATATAGATAACCATGGCACTGACTTTACACTGGCGTCAAACTGCTGATGGTAGTACTATCTCATCTTTCAATTAAACATCATCCAAGCTTCGACCCAGTCAGACTTACAGTCAAAGTTCACATGCATCAAATGTGGCATACAAATTCAATGCTGATTCTCAAAAGTAGTCAGCTTGTAAATCACACTGAGGAGCTTAATTTTGCTTCTCGGATCATTTCTCGTGATTTGGGAAACTCTTGAAACAGCTTGATTAGCTCGTAAGTTCTCGTGTCTCTACCACTGTAGAGGCAAAGGTCCAGTGGGGTTAAACCATCCTGAAACAAACATACGTGTTTCAACCAACTATAAGCCTCTTTTAAAAGTTAAAACTTATTCCACTTGAGACAGATGAAGTAAAAAGATGTTTACCCCGTTTTTTAAAGTCTTATCAGCTCTCTTTATTAACAGAAGCTTCACTATATCTGTTCGGCGGGATTGAACGGCTAGATGTAATGGTGTCCAACCATCCTGTGAGAAAAGGGAAAAACAAGGATTGCAAATGATATTGTATAAAATAACATTTTTTTTTTATGTCAATGTATAAATAACATAAAATTTGACAACAGAGAACTATTAAAACATACATTGTCCTGGAGGTTGATGTCAAGATTATACAAAAGAAGAATTTTTATCATATAACTCGATGATGTGCGGACAGCGTAATGCATCAAGGTAGCTCCATCCTGTTGCCAGCAAAAAGTTGAAAAGGACTTACAAGTTGATATCAATATTTCAATTAACTGAATCAAGACACATGAAAAATTAATGCTTATATTAGAGCTCCAAAGGTCAAACATCACATTATCTGGGATATAGGCAAGCTAGGTATTAGCAAGCATATGGCAAAGATGACTATCATACAGATCATAGGCTATTATGACTAAAGTAGGAACTGAAATACGCTATAATTCTTCAGTTGTGAGCATATGCAATTAAGAATGAAAAGGACTCAGTAAGTTCTAACTCACTTTATCGCGAACAAATGGATTTGTTGATTCTCTCAAGAGTAAATTAAAGATAGCTTGCTTTTTGCCAAGTATTGCTTTGTGCAGTGCAGTCAATCCATCCTGAGTAGAAAATGATAAAGCAGACCCATGCCAAGGGTTAGATAGTATAATTAAGCATTTCTAGCATATAACTTTCTTAAATATAAACTGATTAAAAAAATGGAGCAACATGGATGGCAGGTGTTGGTCAATGTACCTCGTCCGTAGCATTAATATCGACATTGTGTTTTAGCAAAGCACCAACAAGGTAAATCTCTCCTGATGCAGCAAGAGAGTGCAGAGGTTGCCATTTCCCCTAAAAACATATCAACAGAACTTACGAATGGATATATAAAACCTTATGTTCATTCGCCAACAGGATCACCAAAACAGCAGGATTGAAAAATTTAGGAACAAATAATGAGAAACATGTAAGGTGAACAATAGGTATTAATCTACCCATCCACTATCATTAAATTGAATCATTAAACAATAAAAATAAAAGAAATAAGTAGTTAAGGACGACTGTTCAGGGATCACAAGAAACTTACAGAAGTAGCGGTTGCCAGATCAGGTAGCCGCCTATTCAGTAGGACCTTTTCCTCCTTTGTAAATAACTTTCGAGGACCTACTCATTTAGCATAACAAGCCCAAAGCTTAACATCATTGCTACAAATGATATCCAAAGCAATAGAAATAGTGTTCAAAAGAATGTTTAAGATAAGACTCAACATTTCCGCATCTTAAATTAAGGGTGAGACTATTTACAACCACCATTTATCTCACTAACACCTCTCATCTGTCAAACACTCCCCAAATATAATTTTTTGATCACTAACAACCCTCATATTTACCTCTCCTATTTACCTTAAGTATATAAAGTATGTAATTAAAAATATAATTAACCTTAACTAAAATTAATTTATAACTTAAGTAATCAAAACAAAATTTCAAATCAAAAAAACCCTCTCCGTCTCCCTCTCTCTCTGCGTCTCCCTCCGGCGCACGACCACCCCGACAATTAACTCGCATACGACCAACCACTCCCTCTCCCTCTCCGTCTCCGTCTCCCTCCGGCGCACGACCACTCCATCTCCCTCCGGTTCTCTCTCATGATGTGGGGAGAGTAAATGGAATAAATTCGGCTGAAGTGGGGAGACTGGCTTTTAAACCTACCGAAAAATTTAAAAGTTAAAATCTCCTCATGTGGGGTGAACATTTGCCATATACTCTCTCTATGTGGGGAGAGTAAATGTAATAATGTCGTCCAAAGTGGGGAGACTGGCTTGGAAACCCACTGAAAATTTTTAAAGTTAAACTCTCCTCATGTAGGGGGAACATATGCTATTTACTCTCCTGATTTGGGGAGAGTAAATGACTATTTACCCTCCCCATGTGATCCGAGTATAGTCTGAACAGATGAAAAAAAATATTATGTTTTGTGGGTTTCATTCATCTTCTTCATTCTAAATAAATGTAGGATCATATATGAGAGATTTAATCCATCTTAATACTCCAAAAAACATGTACATACCTCTTTTGTTTCATTATTCTTTGGAATGTCATCATTATCACCGCCTTCTTCTTTCTTCACTATCACCAAGTTCTTTCTTCTTTTATTCAAAACTTTTACTTAATGTTCAAACTACCAACCAATAATGCTTGCACTTGAATTTAATGTAGAAATTTTGATTTTTGGAGCCAAAATGGTAAAGAACCGAGTTTGAATGCAATACTTGGTTTGCTCGGGAAAAGGGTTGTGGGGAGAGTAAATGTGGTTTGTGGGGGAAGGGTGAATAAATTATGTGGGGGTGGGGGGTGTTAGTGAGATATAAGGGGGATGTTTTGAAGTGTGTGATTAATTTATTACCCATGGATAAATTGATAGAATAATTTTTTTACCTTAAAGTAAATATGTTAATTGAGGGGGTGTTTGTGAGATATAAGGGGAGTGTTTAAAAGTAGATCTATTCAAAATTATGTAGGGGGTGTTAGTGAGATAAATGTAAGTTGTAAATAGTCTCACCCTAAATTAATGTCCAGGTTTAGTGTTCAAAGCTGCAAAATTTTAAATAACAGAGGTGGGAGAGACATATTCAATAGCAGCCTAGTTCAGATTGTTAAATGACAAATTCCAAATCCATTCATTTCAAAACCTTTGATCCAAATGCAACCTTAGTTCATGACTTCGTGTGGATTTTAACAACACAAACCAAAATTCTAGAACTATAACTCAGGAAATTCTCTCTAGGTTTTCAGATTGCAGATTGCAATTGGTGCGCTAATACACAAAAGGTTTGAGTTACTAAGCGATTTTATGTTAAAGTCATCTCAGTAGGAATATGGCAATCCAAGTTCCAAATCCAATCTACGTTTGAATTACACTACCATTGCACTTGGACATAAATACTGAAAGTGGTCGTTGCACCCTTTCTGATATTCATGAATTCAACTGAACACACGCCAACAAACCCACACAAGAGAAAAATGATCTTTGAATAGACATAAGATTTCTGTAAACATTTTAGAAAAAAAAATCACTAGCCTTCATTGGAACAAGGTTATCATTATATTTATCATGAGAAGAAAAATAAATAATGGAACTTCAACACAAATAGTGTAATAGGAGCAAAATTTACCATCAGAATTTTGAGCAGCACCAGGATCATAACTCCCACTATTCAAGAACTCAGATACATCCTCCAAAGTAGCACCATATACAGCCAACTTAGGGTTCCTGGGCGCCACTCTCCTACTAGAAACGGGGCCTTCCACTCCCCTTTCTCTCTCTTCCCTAACCTCTCTCTTAGCCCTCACATAATCATCCACCGCAAAGCTAGGGTTTTTGACAACCAGAGGCTTCAATCGCGACAGCTTAGCATCCCTATACGTCACATACTCCTCCACAATAGGCTTCAACCCTTGCTTCTTCTTCTCTAATTTACAACCGAACTCCATTTGCTGAGCAAGCTTTCTCCTCTCTTTCTTCGTTATATTAATTGCCGCCTGTACGTCTTTCCATTTCTCTGGAACCAAATCCTCTGGCTCAATTTCGACCACCTTACTGTCTTGTAGGGGATTACTTGTGTTTGTGTATGAATTGAAGTCGTCTTGAAGATTAGGGTCTTCGAATATGCCTTGTTCGAAGACAAGGCAATCCCCGATGACAAGCTCTTCCTCCTCCTCGTCTTGGTCATATTGAGGTTGGGAGTTATGGTGGGTTGAGTATTGGAGGGAGGAAGAGAGAGAAAAAGAAGGTGGTGAGGTAATTGTGTGCGATAAGGTTAGGGTTTGGGAAGGAGAGAATCTGTAAGGAGGTGTTGTAGAGAGAGAGGAGGGGAGGAGAGAGAATTTTCTTCCAAGGGTTTGGGCGTGGTTCAGTATAGTAGGCAGTAGTGACATGGTGCTTTTGCTTCTTCACCACCACTACCACCACGGCTTAATAAAAAGGAAGAAAGATAACACTACTACCGAGAAACAACTTCACTTTTCTCCTGGTTGAGAATAGTCGTGGCGTTAAAAAAGTTCACTCTTACTTGCACATTATTACTAAATATTTGATTGCCTTGACGATAAATTTGACCATTGAACTTTAGCATTTTTTTTAATTTAGCTATTTAATTTTTTTTTTTATCTAAAATCTTATTAAACTTTCTATAACATTTTAATTTAACCCAACCATTTAACACTGTCAAATTAGAATTAACAGAAAGCTGAGGTGGACAATAAATGGTCCACGTGGACAAGTGAACTGGCTTAAAATACCATGAGACACATGTGCGTCTGTCTCCAGCCATGAAACAAAGCTTACGCGATTTTTTTCCCATAAAAACTCAGTCGTTATTCCCCCACTTAAACCCTAGACTGACATAAATTAAAATCTACGAAAGGCGATCATCAACGGTATTTGCGGTTTATATTGACAAAACTCAAACATTTGTTTACTATTGAAGACGATCATCAGCAGGTATTTACAGTTCATATTGATTATATCTTCTTTCTATGTTTCAATATTTACACTACCTATGGCTTAGCCATTAGAAATTCAATAAGATCACATTCACAATCGGAAATACACTATCTTCTGTCTCTTTTGCTATATTTACTGATGTTAGAGTTTAATTCTTTGTTCTAGGATGGACAAGTGTTTTATGTTGGAGATTCATCATGGGGGTAAATTTGTGAACCACCATATGTTGTATTACAAGGGGGTAAATTAGATTATATGTATAACATTGACCCAGATAGGATGTCTCATGAGGAGTTGAAGGGTATAATGTCAATATATTATGGTTACAATGATGTGTCAAAAATTTACTACAATATCATGGGTAAAAGTTTTGTAAAAGGGTTGAGGTTAATTATGAATGATACTTCCATTTTGTAAATATTAGCTGAAGTCGTAGATAATGGGGGTGTTGAAATATATACAAAGCATGGTGTTGTGAGTGAAGGTGAAGGTGAAGGTGAAAGTGAAGGTGAAGGTGAAAGTGAAGATGAACAATCTGATGATGAGAGTAGTGCGGCAAGCTTAGACAATGTGAGTGATGATGAGGAGTTAATTGAAGCTAGAAAAAAAAAGGCTGCAATTAAAAATTGTGATAAATCAGAGCATGGTGATCATACTGAGGCAGAGCATGGTGATCATAGTATAAGTGTTTATTTGTTAAAATGCTTCCTTTATTACCATTTGCAGTGTGGAAATTATGTTAGCCTTAGTTGTTCCTTTTTATATATAGGTTCAAACTGGGATGTGCAAACAGAGCAGGTGCATGCATATAATGAGCAAGCAGAGCATGTATATTTAAAGGCACATATTATTTTCTTTACGTGGCTAATATATGCTTTCATATATTAACAGATTATTTTTTAAATAACTAGGTGCAAAATGAAGTTCATAGTGATGAGGAGCATGAATCATAATATATTACCAAAGGGGATGCATTTGATAAGGAAGAAGACTGGTATTCAAGAGCCTATGACAGCCCAGTTAATGAAGATGAGGAAGATGAGGAAGATGATGTTGAAGTGACAAATCTTCCAGTTTACAAGCACAAACCTGGGGGTCCACAAATGGAGCCAGATATTGGTATGAAATTTTGCAAACCTAATGACTTGAAAAATTGTTTAAGATCTTATGTTGTCAAACATGGGTATCCTATAAAATTTCAAAAGAATGAGAGTAAAAGGCTGCTTACTGTATGTGCTAATGGGTGTCCATGGAGGTTATGGGCTACCTACATGCAAACTAAGGATTCACTTTAAATTAAGTCATATAAAACAATTCACAAGTGCGTTAGGAACTTCAAGCTTAAGTTGATTAATTCTAAATGGTTGGCTAATGAGTATCACACTAAGTTTATTAATAACCCAAGATGGAAATTGAGAGATATCAAAGCTGATGTGTTAGAGAAGTATTCAATTGATGTTAGCCTTAATGTTTGCCATAGGGCTAAGAAAAGTGCATTGGGTGAGTTGGAAAAGTCATTGAAAGATCATTATGCTAAGCTTTGGAATTATGGAGCTGAAATATTAAGGTCTAATCCGGGTAGTACTGTTAAAATAACAATTGATAGGCCTGACCCAAATGGAGCTACATATTTCCAAAGATTCTATGTATATTTAAATGCAGTTAAACATGGGTGGTTACAAGGCTGTAGGCCATTTATTGGTATGGATGGATGCTTTTTGAAGGGGGTATTATGATGGGGAATTGTTAACTGCTGTGGGAAAAGATACGAACAATCAAATTTTCCCTAGTGCATGGGCTATAGTAGAAGTAGAAAGTAAGGATTCATGGTCTTGGTTCTTACAACTACTCACTGGGGACATTGGACTGATTGAAGGCAATGGTTGGACTCTTATCACAGACCAACAAAAAGGTTTGGTACCTGCCATTCAAGAGCTTCTTCCACTAGCAGAACATAGAATGTGTGCTAGGCACATATACTCTAACTTTAGGAAGCAACATACTGGGGTAGAATTGAAGTCACTTTTTTGGCAAGCAGCTAAGAGTGGTACACCTGAAGAGTTTCAACTTGTAATGGCTGAGATTAAAAAAGTTAAGAAAGAAGCATTTAGTTACTTTATGGATCACAACCCATGGCAATAAAGCAGAGCATTCTTTTCAAATTACTCAACATGTAAAGCTGTTGAAAATAATATGTGTGAGTGTTTTAATGCCTGTATACTATAGGCAAGGCATAAACCCATAATATCCATGCTTGAGGATATTAGGGTGTCTACAATGGTCAGAATGCACAAAAAAAGAAAGGTAGCTCAGAAATGAGAATATGTGATATGTCCAAGAATAAGAGCTAAATTGGAGGAGAACAAAGATAATCATCGATTTTGGCAGTGCACCTATAATGGAGACACACTGTTTGAGGTTAAGCATGGTGAAGATGGGTACACAGTGAATTTAAAGAATAGGAGTTGTTCTTGTAGGATGTCGGATCTTTCTGGTATCTCTTGCTGCCATGCTATTTCAGCCATATACTACATTAAAGATGACCCCGACAATTATGTATCAGGTTGGTTCTACATAGAAGAGTACAAGAAGTCTTATAAATACTTTTTACAGCCACTCAATGGGGAGAAATTGTGGTCAATGACAGAGCTTCAACCCTTTCTACCACCTCCAAGTAGAAGAATGCCTGGGAGGCCAAGAAAGAATAGGATAAAAAAGCTTCATGAGTCTCCTAAAAAAGGCAAAAGTCATCAACTCAATAGAAAATGAAGGAAGATGAGGTGCCAAAATTGCTTGCAATTTGGCCATAATAAGAAAACTTGTAGAAATCCAACAATTGGAAACCCCCAAAAACTTCCTGTAAGTGCTTTCATTTCTCAATTAATGTATATTTATTACTCTAAATTAAAAAGCCTATGATTACTACTTATTGTTTACAACTTGTTTGTTTTTTTTAGGTAAAGAGAAAAGCTTCAAATAGCTCAAGTCTCCCAACTGCAGGAACTGCTAGTATTGTTTCTAATGATACCCCAAGCACCTCAACTAAACCAAGAAGAATAGTGCATCACAAGAGTGCAGCAACAAAGAAGAAGGATAAAGTTCCTTATGGATATGGAGTGTACATATCCCCTAAAACTGGAAAAACATTCTATAGTGGCCAAGTTAACAAACCAGTTCAAATTAGCAGTCAAAGCTCAATTAATGTACCTAGTTGTAGAGGTAATGGAGCACATGCTACTAGAGGTTATGTAGCTGCACCACAACCATCTCCACCCAATGTTCTAACAAGAGCAGCAAAGGCAAAAGCCAATTCACCCAGTGTTGTAACCAGGAGTGCATCGAAGGCTATACAAGAGGAAATAGTAAGAAAGAAAGCTAGGTTGCTCTTTTAATTATGGGGGTTTTTTTGTGAATGAATTGGTAGTCAAATAGGTTACCAATGTATGTATGTTTCCTAGTTTTTTTTGTTAATGGATTGGTAGTAAAACAAGTTACCAATGTATGTATGTTTCCTAGTTTTTTTTTGTTAATGGATTGGTAGTAAACAAGTTACCAACGTATGTATGATACCTAGTTTGAATGGGCAATGGATTATTTTTTTGCTAGTTTGTATATCAATTTATATGTCAAATATGTGTGGCAAGTTTATACATCAATTTGTATAAAAGTTCCTTGCTAGCATGGGAAGCTTATATCAATTTCTAGTTTGTATATCAGTTTAATTGATTGCATGTTGTTATATATCAGTGAATGTGTTTGTTTTTAATTTGTTGTGAATGGGTTTGCCAAATATCAATTCATATAAAGTTTGTTAATGGATTATTGTGAATGAGTTTGCCAAATTGCAGTTTAATTTTTATAGAAAACACAAAACTTGGTTGGCATATATTTACATCTTACAAAACACGAATTTCTTACCAGGCCATTCATTTACATCTTACAAAACACCTCCAAGTAGGTTGGCACACAAAATGATACTTCCATTTTGCTTTACATTTTGTTTTACAACTTACAAAACACAAAAGCTACAAGAGAAATAACCAAAACAATTAGGAATTTAACTTTAAATTCCATCAGCTTGTACTTCCTTTTCAGCTCTCTGTTTTTCTTTTGCTCGTCTTCAACAATCTTCTTCAATTCTTTGTTTTTTTTTTCTCAATCTTCAACTGTTCAGCACTAGATTTGAAACTATTTCATCAACCCACTTAAAATATTTACAAGGATTATCCTTGTAATTAGAGCACCCGATGAACATCCTTCCTGGGTTCTTTGAGGTCCTGGAAAAATTTAGAACGGGAGGGCTTCCACAATAGCAAGAAAATCGTGAGTTTGTTGAAGAAGATGAAGCCATCACCTACATCAATTATTTAAAACTCAGAATATATATGAAGAAGAAACTGAAAGTCAGAATGTAGATGAAGAAGATGAACAACCCTAACTTTTTCCCTACTCGAGCATTATTTTTATCTCAAATCGAAGGTAAATGAGCAATTTCTAGTAGAAATATTCAATGTTCAACTCGAAAAACCATATACAAAAAATCATGCTTACAATTTTGATGAAGAAGGATGATTATACAACTGATTTATCCATCTTTCTCCCAAATATCATTCGTATATACAACCCTAGCTTTAAGAGTAGCCATTGCCCTCTTTGTAATGGCTGGAGATAGACGCACGTGCATCTCACGTGGTATTTTTAAGCTAGCTCAGCTGTCCACGTGGACTATTTGTTGTCCACCTCAGCTTTCCGTTAATTCTAATTTGACGGTGTTAAATGGTTGGTTTAAATTAAAACGTTATAGAAAGTTCAGTGGGTTTTTAGATAAAAAAAAAGTTGAATGGCCAAATTTATCATTAAGCCTATTTGATTTTAACTAATGTTTTATTTATCTGGTAAATAAGTGTATATTATTTGTTGTATAACAAGTGAGTAAAGCATTAAAAATTTTATTCGTTTGTTATCAAGCGAATAATATACATTTATTTGCTTATTATCAGGCAAATAAAAAATGACGTGTTACCAAATATTTTATAGAATACAAGTAGCAATAATTTTAAAAAATTAAGGGCTACTATTGACGTAACAATTCATCCTCTAACAATTTTTTAATTATTTTATTGAAATACACTATTTTTTTTAATTAATGATTAAAATATTAAACTCGGATTAATAATAATTTAATAACTTTAAATCATTTAAGCCCTAATTAATGATTAATTTTATTAATTAAAAACTATTTTCTCTTCCTCCTTCATTATCATCATTATTCCTCTCCACCACCACTACTGCCGCCGCCGCCTCTACCGCCACCATCTAAATTATCATCATTCTCCAAAAAAAATAGGATACTTATATTTTTGTTGTTTATTTACGTTTTCTTTTATTTATAAACCATTGGATACAAAAAAAATTAAAAAACAAAAATAAAATACGAAGAATGTTTACTCGTTTCTTAAGAATCGAGTGTTGTACATCGTATCCGATCCAAAAGAACCTAGTAACGTACAAGTCACTCGATCTTAAAGAACTAAGATAGGTTTTGGGTCATTTTTTCAATTTCACTCACTTCCTTAAAACCGAGTGACTTGTACTTTACTCGATTCCTTTAATTTGAACCGAGTATGATGAACAATATTAGGATCCGAGTAAACTTTCATCCATTGCAGAACTTTGTTTTGATTTGGTGTGTGCATTGGCTAAAAAAAAATTATTTATTCTTCCTAAAAATCATATCTAATAGATTTTTGTCGAAAGTATATATGGTGGAACTTTCTTTTTAACCAGCAATGAAAATGTTTGAGAGAAAAATAAAGGGAACGACTAGATTGGGAAAGAAAAAGTTATAAGAAGAACATTTTTTTGGTCATTAAAATGGTGGCAAGTGAGCGACCACTCCAGGCCGAGTAAAACTACATTGGGTGGTAAAGCTCTTCCTCTTAAGGTTTAACACAGCTGCATTCTCAAGGCTTGAACTCGAGACTTTGGTTAAGTTAGAACAGTTCCCTGCTAGTTGATCTATGTGCTTGGGGGGTTAAGAAGAATATTGAATATGAGATTTGTGGAGTGAGTGGTGTGATTAATTTTTTTTGAATTGTAGAGAGAAAGAGAGTGGAATGGAGTGGTGTAGTGTGTTTTTTAGATTAGTATTAATTAATCTTAAAATTAAATATAAGGTGTTAAGAATGTTAAGAAGATATAAAATATATTTATGAAATATTAGAGAGTGAAATGATCTATGTTAATAGTAGCCCCCAAAATTAATCTAAGATTATATGACAAAAATTATATATAAATATAAATAATCTTGTTCTCAGTTATTTTTACCTTTTTGTTTATGTAGACATCAAATTAAAATTTTCATTTTTTTCTTAAGTATACTATCAATATTTCATAGCAAGTAAACCATATTTTGTTATCAACACGTACACATGGTTTAACAAGCATCTTTTATAACTTCTAAATCAAATCATCGTTTATTTAAAGTTTTTATATATTTTAAAAGAGAAATGCTAATTTTTAATCGTCTCCAACGTGTATATTTGTACTAGATTCAAAGGATGTTTCCTCTTCTTTTCTCAATGTAATTAAATCACCACTAATACCCTATTAAAATCATCATTATTATTGCTTAGTATTTGATATTATTTATTCTAGTAATCATATAAAAATGGCTCCCATATTCCAAATTTGTTGCATATTATTTTCTGATCAAAAGCTTTTCAAGGTAATACTTAATTTTAATTTATGTTAAATAATTTAGTTTTGATTTTCCTTCCAATTGTATCTTTATAATTTCTTTCCCTTCTTAATGTTTTTGAAGTGCTCAAGGTATTCATCAAAGATTATTTTCTTCCACTCCATCGACGATTTTTTGTTTCAAGGTTAGTTATATATATCTACTTATTTTCCTACTTTAAAAGTTTCATACTTAATATGTAAATTTTCTCTTAATATATTGATGGAAAGGTAATGTTTTAGTGAATAATTAAGACTTGAACTTATATTATACTATATATGTAAAATATATATATATATATATATATACATAAATTGTACAAATTTTAATCAGTGAAAAAAAAATTAGTTAAGAGAAAAATAATAAGGTTCTGTTTAATAGCAATATCAAAAGAAAAAAAAATTAATTTGAGTACATAAAATAATAAATAGATAATCTGAAACCGTAGATGTATGAAGATTGAATCTGAAACCGTACATTGTACAAAATGAAAATGAAAATGAAAATAATTCTAATTTTTAATTGTCTCCACCATGTATATTTGTACTTATGAGCAAAATGAAAATGAAAATGAAACTAATTCTAATTTTTAATCGTCTTCACATATTAAATGAAAATAATTTTTTTAAAAACACCCGCACATCATGTGGGTTGAAAACTAGTTTTAAAAGATAAATGCTATATTTATCGAGTGTTTTTACTACTCTTGTTTTTACCAACATTTATTACATAAGTTATTCATTCAAAAATATAACAAGAAGACAATTCATTTAATGTACTTAGTAAAAATATGTGACGAGATTTGTAGGTAAAAAAAATATTTTTCATTTCAAAAATATGAGATTGGTGATTTTTGATAAACGCCAAATGTGTGGAGACGTATGCAACAGATCGTCGTGTAGTAAAGCTAGTTTTAGAAGATATCCATATCGAAGGTGATCGTCTTTCAATCATTAAAGATTTTGCAAAGTGCTGCGATTCTTTATATTAAGCAGACATTCTTTTAAGTGATGCTCGCCAATATCTAGCTATGTGCCCTGATTAAAGAGTATCATTTGTTTGTAGAGAAAGAAATAGTGTACTGCATTGTCTCGCTAAATATATTTTAAATGGTCAAAATTCTATTCCTTGGATGGAAAATACACTAGATTTCTTGTCATTCACTATATCTTTTGACATTTTTTTTTTAATCAAATCTCTTGAGTCTCGACATTCACTAATCATAATCCACCACCAGTTTCAACAAGTGAAATGTCTTCTTTACTAATTTATTGCGACAGATAACATAATCTAGCTAATATCATCGGGTGTACTCTCAAACAAAAATTAATCCACAAAGCCTTATGGAATGGAGGCAATCATATTATTAGGTCTACCATAATATCACGTCAACTAATGAGAACAGTGGCCAATCGCTTCGAGTTTTTTTATAGGTGAAATTTATAATTTGTAGGGTTTTTTTTCTTTTTCAAAATATATATATATATATAAATATAAACTTTAATATTTTAAGGAATGAGATTTATCGGTATGAGGAAACACCACGCAATAAATACAGATTTTTTTCAATTAGTACATTTTGAACCCCCAACCCCCCCCCCCCCCCCCCCCAAAAAATAAAAATAAAAATAAAAATTATGCTCATGTTTTACCCCTCCAAACTCAAATTTTTGATCCGCCAATGTACTCATCTTTTTAAGTTATCTTCTTTTTTTTTTTTGATAAAAATCTAAATTAATTTTTTTATGAATAAATGCTAGATTGGATTGTTAAAACAATTTATGCTTGTGTTTTATCCCTCCGAACTTGAATTTTTGATCTGCTAATGTAATCACCTTTTAAAATTTATTTATTTATTTATTTTATAAAAAATCTAAATTAAAAGTTTTATGAATAAATGCTAGATTGTATTGATAGCCTATTTCTTAAAAAAATAGTTTTAGGGTGTGTTTGTCGTGCGGGATTAGAAGCAAGATTAGATTAATTAATCCTATTTAGTGTTTTTTATCGGAAATTATAGGATAAATAAATCATATCATGTATTTAGCGTAAGGGTTGATAGTTTGGTGCAACATGGGATTGAATTGCACTCAGAATTAATTATCATTTTATCTTTTTAGATTCAGATAAATATATACTACTCCTATAAGTGGTATTATGTTATTTCATGGTTGCCAGATAACAAAATGAATATAAAATTTAATTTTTAATTAATTTTTTTTATTTTGATCTTTTTATTTACGCCTTTTAAATAATCAAATTTATTAATAAAAATTTTAAACCATCCAAAATCACAGTAACTTAACTAATAAAATTCATTTCTTGTATAACATAATATTTTTATTTATTTTTTATTAGTTGAAGTTATTTATAAGGAACTTTAATTTTAAAAAAAAATGAAAACATTAGAATTTGAATTTAATGCTTAATTCGTAAATATTGTATGTTATATAAAACTTTTCTCCCGAAAGAGTTTTTTACGAAACGAATTTATAAATTCGAGAATTGCATTAGTTAAAAAAATTTGTGGACAACAATTAAAATTGCATATATTTTTAAAAGAAAAGTAAGTTGTATTATATAATATCTGGACTCATAATCCGGAACTCCATCAAATGCAAAGTTTATTAAATTTTTATCCGACTAATACTTACCATGTCCGATCACGCTTAATCCTTATTTAACTGATTCCTTTTTTATCCTATCCCACATAATTCATATCCGACTAATTCCAACTCTTATCATATCCGGCCTATATCCTATACTATCCTACCTCCTTATATGGCACGCCAAACGCACTCTTATAGTCAAAGTAAAATTTCGATTGAAGTGAGATGAAATATATTTTATGGATATATGGATTGACCGTAATTAATTAAGAGTTTTCATGGGCTAATCTTAAAATGAGTGATTTTTTTTTAGATATCTTTTGAATTAAGCTTTTCATTTATCTTAATAGACATAATCAACTATATCTCATGGTAATAAAAAATAAGATAAAATTATATACAAGATAAAAGATAGATTGGGATCAAAAGTGAGATTCAATATCTTTTGTTAGTCTTAACTTATACCATAACCATAATGTTTGATATATCCAATTTTTTGTATTTACGTATTTTGCTTTGTCACTATATACTTATTTTTTTTTTCAGTATATTTTTCTTCAAATTAAAAAGACGCGATTATATTATTCAATTTATTCATATAGATTCATTACTATAACTTTGTTGATATAAAAGTCTTCGAATGTACAAAAATCAAATCAACAAAATGTGAATTTCAAGAATTAGATTATAAGTATATTAACAATTTTATAATTATCTCAAGTTGATCTTGATATAAATTTATATATAATTACAAAAATAAACTATAAAATAAAAGCACATAATCATATAAAAGAGTCATTATGCTAGAGTTAAATCATATAGCTTCGTATTTATTATGTCTTGGCCCTTTTAAGGCAGATATTGGGGCACAAACCCCTTTCTTCTAAATTCTTTGAGAAAGAGAATTGATATATACCAACAATATTATATAACATTTATCTCTAACAACAAATGAGAAATATAAATTATTAATTGAAGTAAAATTAACTAATTTTTAGTGCTAAACTCAATTTTAGTTAAGTAAGATATTGGTAGGAACAAGTTGAGGGATTTGCGGAATTGTGGGTGTTGGCAAGTTGCTCTCCCTTAAACGCCATCAAAAAATGAAAAGAAAATAATCCAACTAGTGCAAGTATATATATATACATATATATAATAATGTATATTATATATATATAAGGTGATTTAGACTTTGGGTACCATTTGTTCCTGCATATTAGACGTTGGGTGCTAAAGTTTTACAGTGCTTGGGTGCTATTTTGGACATAATATGTTAGTCAGCGTGGTCAACCATTAGTTCATTTAATTTTTACCCATTTTACCCCTAAGTAAGAACAATATGTTTTATTGATCAAAAATTAACGGAGCTAACAGTTGGCCAACTGATTCCATCCAAAATGGCACCCAAACACGTATTATGCAAAACTTTGGCATCCAACGTTTAATATACAATAACAAACAGCATCCAAAGTCGAAATCACCCATATATATGTTGTCATATAAGTAATTCGAACATTCGTCAATAATTTTTTTTAATTTCATAATTCATCAATCAATCCATTTGACTAAATCATTATTATATATTAAAAATGAATTCAAAAATTAAATTAAACACGGTTACAGAATCCCATCATCGTAATCGTGTTGTATATTAAATTATAAGTCTTATAAAATTTAAATAAAACTAAAGGATTGTTGTTCCAACCATTTAGACTTAAGATGTTTTAATTTTGTTTGGTTGATTTCAAAATTCAAATATGAACAATTATTTTGCCTCTTAAAAAATAATTGGCAACCTTACCTCTTAAGTCTAAAGTCTTAACTATTAAAGAGGTAAAATATCTTTTTTGTTGTAATCTTTTTTAAATATAATTATTATTATAAAATAAGTGGATAAGAGCAAATTTGTCCAAATAACATTTCTCAAACATTCAAATATGATATGTTAAAAAAAACAATTGCTTAGATATAACATTCAGAAACAAAACAAATATATTTTTTAGATTCAATTTTTAGAACTAGTATTCAGATTCACCATTCAAACAACGAAACAAACACACCTTAAGCATATTAATTAAATATTTTAATTTTATGAGCTTGAAACACACAACAAAAATAGCTAATCTTTTGGCGAAATTGATGAATTGTGAATCTAAGAAAAAGTTATGAGTGGATTTAAAACTACTTAATCTTATAACGATATAATTTGAACATCTGCCCAGATAATTATCTTTGATATTTTCTAGTTTTCCTAAGGTTTTTTCTTATACTATAAGATCTTCGATATGGCTTGTATGACCTATGTTAAGATTAATTTGACACAATTTGAAAGAAAATAATAAAATTATTATATTTATAGTTATTAATACCCTAAGTGAATATTGACCTACGAGGGAGAGTCTTATTTTTCTTAAACACACTTAGATATCTTGAAATTTCAAGTTCAAGAGTTCCGCATAGTGCGCACACAGATTAATAACCATGCACTTAATAAGATCCAAGTTCTACACAGCTTCAAGATCGACGAACCATTCTATACACAATTTTGTAAACACACTTAGATTTCATGAAGTTTCAAATTTTACACAGAGATCTCTGTATATTATTATTTTTTCAAAAAATACTTCATGTATAATAAAAAAATTCCAAAACTAAGGAGGGGTGATTGCTCCCCTTGCCCCTAAATACCACTCCCACCCCAACCCCCACTATACCTAACATATTTTATTTTTTTTGAAGTTTAAGTAGTTGTATGAGAGAGAAAGAGATTTCACCTTTGCATCACGTTTGAAGGGTGGTTGGCCATCACCGGCATTTCTAAAGTGAGGTTGTCCGTCTTCCGGAACTTATGTAACAATATTTTAGCTTTCGAGATATAACACATAGGGTAAATATACCCCCCTTAGAATAGTTACAATGGTTTAAATAAATAGGTAAATATACTTTATGCGCACACAATAATTGTGTATGGCAAATTAAAACACTATAGCTTAAATTAATAGTGTACTAAAATTAAATTTCACTAATTTATTTACCATACACCGCACAAAAATTCGTTAGAGGGCTGCAAGCCTTTAATAAATGCGTTGAAAGAGGATACACATTTTTGAAACGCGTTGGCCAGCGAGACCATCCATTTTTGGAGCCTAGGCAGCTATAGCGTTCGCTAGCCACCAGAACGGTAGCCAGACATTTACTCATTTATTATGGAAGAACTAATATAATATATCATCCCAACCACCCAAAAATTATGAGTCCTAAAATAAAATATTTGTATGTTTTTTTGTTTCTTGGGTAAACTTTATTTATTGGTGTCCAAGCTAGCTTTCTTTGTTTATTTTTTAGTTTTATTTATAGGTGTTCGGGTTAGATTTCAAATATTTTGAACAATCCCTACTCACGATTTGTGACTACTGCTGGCTCAGTATTATTTTGACAGCTCTAAGTATTGATTTGGGAAATAAACCCAATCGATCTTAAGATTATTCTAATAATAACCTTATATCACTAGTCCGTGAGCTTGGTTATATACTTCGTTAATGAAATATCTTCGCTCAGCCTTTGCAGCAAAACACTGATTAAAGCCAAGAGGCCCACAACACTGTCCTTTCTGTTTCAAATTTTCCCTATAAGTTCCCGGTGCTTCAACTCAACCAATCAAGTCCCAAAAATAAAGCAAAAAGAAAACCCAACAAATCTGTCGGCATTCTCAAATAAGAGAAAATGCAAAGAATTAGGCATATAGCTCCTCTCTTCGTACTCCTCTCCTCCTTTGCATATCATAATGTGAGTACGCGCATCTTTTCATTGTTACATTAAAGTTTGAATTATTTTATATCTGTCATATAATTTTGGATAATCTTATATTACTCGTTTTTCTTTGTGAAAATGGCTTATATGACACAAATACACAATAATGTATTAATTTCATTTGTTTTAGTCTATATTTAACCATAAAATGAAACACAATAATGCCAGATGCAAAAAGTTATATACAAAGATATATTTGATCAGACAAAAATTGAGGTGTAGCAGAAAATATTTAAAATTATTTAACTGATTATTAATATTTTGAATTACATCGGAGTGAATAAAAGCCTAACGGTCCGTTTGAATTGAGGGAATTGGAAGGAAAGGAAAAGAAAAGAGAATGAGGGGTTATATCTCACTTGTTTGAATAAATTTATAACGAATGGAAAGGAAACGGAGGGAATATCAATCCCCTTCTATTTTTTTTCTTTCCAATATTGGAAGGATTGGGAGGGAAAGAAAAAGGTTTTAATGAATTATTCCCATTATTCCGAATTTAACCATAATTTGTTAACAATATATTTAATCACATTCCTTTCCTTTCTTTTCTTCTTTCTATACAAACAAGATTTACTTTTATTTTATTCTTTTCCATCCTTGCTATCCAAACAACAATAAAATTAAACTCATTCTTTTCCATTTTTTTCCTTCTTAATTAATCATTTCCTTTTTATCCCTCCCCTTCAATTCAAATGGACTGTTATTCTCTCCACAAGCAAGTCAACTGCCACTTTGTTACAAGAGTATTGACAACAAATAGGATAATTCTAAATAAAACAAAATGTGGTCAAAAGGGATAGAAGCTATAATTTAGCATATAACCTTCATTAGTCGTTCAACAAAGAGAAAACTTAGTCGCGTCAATGCAAATTATGCAGGTATGTGCTTTAGCCTCCCATGTCGAGAAATCAAGTGTCATTCCAGCCGGTTTGAACCCGTTCTCACCAAAGGCGTACGCGATCCGATATTGGACGAGGCAAATCTCCAATGACCTGCCCAAGTTCCTTATTGACAAAGCATCACCAATGACGGCATTAGAATCTGCTACCTTCAGAAAACTAGCAACTGAAAACGTTCTATCCACCCAGCTGCCGTCGTTCTGTTCCTCGGCAAACATACTTTGCTTTCCTGATTCATCGGCGAGCCTTAAGAAACACAAGGAAAGTGTGAACTTCGCTACGTATTTGGACAAAAACTTTACCAATTACGGATCGAAAGCTCAAGCAGGAGACGACACCTTTACCTCCTACTCCGAAGGTCTCAACAATATTGTTGACTCGTTCCAGGGCTACAGCCGTGAATCCAATAACAACAACGAGAAATTCAACACCTACGCCACCGACGCCAACATCGCCGACCAGAGCTTTAACACCTACGGCACCGGCGCCAACGGTGGCGCCGGGGAGTTCAAAAACTACCAGAAGAATGTGAACAAGGAGATTCTCGAATTCACTTCCTACTCTGCTAACGCAAACAACCGGGAGCAAAGATTCACTACTTATGCTGACATGGGAAACGCAGGTACCGAGGGGTTCCAGAACTACGCCAGGGATGGTAATGGCGCTTCAAATGATTTTACTGCCTATGGCAAGGATTCCAACGTCATTGCTTCAACATTTTCAAGCTACGGACAGAATGCAAATGGACAGAGTGATACCTTCACTTTTTACTCAAACAATGCTAGTAATCCTCAAAATAACTTTAAGAATTACGGAAGCAATGGCAATGCAGCTGCAGAGACATTCAATAATTACAGAGATGGAGCCAATGTAGGTGACGATACTTTCCAATCTTATTCCAAGAGTGGCAATGGTGAAAAGGTCAATTTTGTAAACTATGGAAAAACTATGAATGAAGGGTCTGACAAGTTCAAGAGCTATGGAACTGACGGATCAAATGGGCAACAGGTCGGGTTCAAAGTCTATAGTGATAAAATAACTTTCAACGAATATGCCAAAAACGGAGTCACATTTAAGCAATACACTAACCAAACCTCAAGTTCTGCAGAATTGAGTACAATGGCGATGAGTGGTAAACTTGTACATAGATGGGTTGAACCGGGTAAATTTTTCAGGGAGGAGATGCTGAAAGCCGGAGTTGTAACGCATATGCCGGACATTCGTGATAAAATGCCCAAAAGGTCGTTTTTGCCCCGGGTTATTTCATCGATATTACCCTTTTCGACATCGAGGATAAGTGAGATGAAGAAAATCTTCCTCGCTGGTGACAACTCGACAATGGCAGGAATGTTGATTGAGACATTGACCGAGTGTGAGAGGGCTCCTGCCCGGGAAGAGACCAAGAGGTGCGTCAGCTCTGTCGAGGACATGATCGACTTCGCCACCTCTGTATTGGGTGGAAACGTCGTTGTTCGGACCACAGAGAACACAGAGGGGTCAAAGCAAAACGTGATGATTGGAGAAGTAAAAGGAATCAACGGTGGGAAAGTAACGAAAGCGGTGTCTTGTCACCAGAGTTTGTTTCCATACCTAATCTATTACTGCCACTCGGTCCCCAAGGTTCGGGTCTACGAAGCGGATCTACTGGATCCAAAATCCAGGACCATGATTAACCACGGTGTTGCCATCTGTCACATGGACACATCGGCATGGAGCGCCAGTCACGGAGCCTTTGTGGCGTTGGGTTCGGGTCCGGGAAAGATTGAGGTTTGTCACTGGATCTTTGAGAATGATATGAATTGGGCCATGGCTGATTGAAGCGCATTTTCTTAGTTGGATATGGACCCGCTTCACTTGTAGATGTGAGCCACTAG
This sequence comes from Lonicera japonica, assembly GCA_021464415.1. Classification (NCBI taxonomy): domain Eukaryota; kingdom Viridiplantae; phylum Streptophyta; class Magnoliopsida; order Dipsacales; family Caprifoliaceae; genus Lonicera; species Lonicera japonica. The sequence goes on along the minus strand of CM038468.1, from coordinate 60,945,444 downwards.
TTCAGCTCTACTTTCAAGTTATGTACTACTCATTGTAAGCTTATCTTTTGCTTTTTTCTCCAGGATACTTATCTTTTGTAATGTACTACTTTTTTTAAACTTATTGTAATTCAGTATTTATTTCGAATGAATAAATGAGATATATAGTGTTTCAGAAAGTACATGTAAGAGTAAAACTACTATCAGATGGATCAACATAAAGAGCAGTTGTTTAATCAATCAATGTACCTTGTCTGTGGCATTGATATTGAGACTGTGCTTTAACAAAGTACCAACAAGTTAAACCTCTCCTGATGCAATAGTTTACAGAGGTTGCCATTTCCCCTGAAAATGTATCAACAGAACTTATAAATGCGTATTAAATCTTTTACCCATAAAATACATTGCAGATGTTTAAAAAAAGTATCTTGTCCTTCCCCTTCTTCCTGACTAGCAAACAAAGGAAAATAAAAAAGCAACTTTCTCTGCTCTCCTACACTTCCAAAGCGAGGATAGAAAACAGTTATGTTTTCTCTTCTTTTCTCGTCTCGGATTAGAACTTTCTTTTATATTCTTTACAGAGGTTGTAGTTGCGGATCAGGTCACCGCTTATTCACTTGGACCTTTTCCTCCTTTGTAATCAACTTTCGGAGGACCTATTCATTTTGCATAAAACGCGGAAAGCATAAGATCATTTCTCCTAAAGATATCAAAAAATGCCAATAGTGTTCCACAGAAAGTTTGAGACGAGTTAAAAATTCTGCATGTTCAAAGATGAGAACATAAAAATCAAGAGATACACACATATGTATTTACATGAGAATATGAGCAAAAAGAACTAAGAAACAAATGAAAATTACAAAATTAGTGACCATGAATTAATGCCCAGGTTAAGTGTTCAAAGCAGCACAATTTTAAATAACAGGGCGAGAGACATTCAATAGCAAAGTTGTTCAGATTGATAAATGACAAATTCCTAACCCATTCATGAAATCCATTGAGCAAGCAAGAGAATTTTATTTTATTTTTTTAGGAGTCACATCACTAGGAATATCACAATCCACATTACAAATCCAATCTAGGTTTGAATTGCAATATCACTGCAGTTCACATACATATACGCATTTGGTTAATCGAATATGCAATGTTTGATCGAATCTACAAAAATGCACCAATCACACGAAATCACATACATATCTGCTTCTTGCACCCTTTCGGATATACATGAATTCAACTGAACATACACCAGCACATCCACAATTGGAACTTGTTGAATCCATATAAGAAGGCAGTATAATCTATTTTTTCAAAATGATGTCACTAGCCTTCATTGCAACAAGATCATCAAAATCTTATCATGAGAAAAAAAAAATTAAGAATGCAACTTAAGTACAATACTTACCACCCCAATTTCGAGCAGCATCAGGATCATAATTCTTCTTCTAGAATGATCGAAAATCACAAGCTTCAATTGCAATCCTCCTCCAAAATTAGGCTTCAACCCTAGTTTCTTCCTCTGTAATGATTTGCTGAGCAAGCTTTTGCCTCTCTTTCTTTCGTGATTTTTAATTTTCGCACGGGCCTCTCTTTCTTTTAATTATGCAAGATTAAGGGCCCAACTATTAAGCCCACTTGGGCCTTAATATGGTTTCACAACATCTTTAAGAGATAATTTTATTTATTTTTTTCGACATAAGTAATACACCAATGCATCAAGTTCAAACCAATTTCTCTCCTGTACATGCAAGAAATTTTCGTAAACCTGCCCGATACAAAAATCTTCCTTATGTACCCTCCTTTAGATATTTTTTTATTTTTTTTTAGTAAAGACGTTAGCTAACATTAAATCAAATCGGATAGAACTACATCGTGAATAATTAGAAGTAGGTGATCAACTGAATTTTGCCAACTCGTTTGTAGATTGGTGGAACAAATTACAAAAGCAAAGCTCTAAAAGTGATTTGGACCATGTGGCATTTTTACTATGGGATATTTTGAAGAATCGAAATGAGCAAGTGCGGAATGGGGTGTCAAAACCAGCCAATAGAATAGTCCAAGACGCAGCTCACTTGAGAACCGATTGGATGATGGCAAGCATCAGATCTTTGAATTCTAATCAGGGTCGTCAAGCGGAAACAGAGATTAAGTGGAGCAAGCTGCCAACGGGGTTCTTGAAATGTAATGTGGATGCCAGTGTGTTTGATGATCCAGCCAAATTCGAGTATGGAGGTGTTCTGCGGAATGAACAAGGAGTTTTCCTAGCAGGACTTCAAGGAGTAATAATCGGGAAATATTCTCCGCTTTTGTTCAAGGCTTTGGGAGTTAGAGAAGCTTTGAGCTGGCTAAAATCACTCCAATTGACAGATGTTCTCATTGAATCCTATTCTTTTAATTTAATCTAGGCGCTTAACAGTGACCAAGATGATTTATCTAGTTTTGGATTAGTTTTAGAACATTGCAAATCCATGCAAGAGGATTTCAATTAGTATCGTTTTATTTTTGCTCGTAGATCAGCGAATTATGTTGCTCATTGTTTAGCAAGGGCTGTTAATTCTATGTCTAGTCAAGATAGGTGGGTTCATATTCCCCCTCCGATTATTCATGATGTACCCTTTTACAAATTTGATCATTTTTTACAATAAAATAATGGGTATTTTGTATTTGATTTTTCAAAAAAAAATAAAAGGAATACTTTAATTGGAACTTATTTAATAAAAAATTTTGCTAAATAAATAGGGAATAATATTTTTATAAATTAAGAATTCGTGTTTGACCAGATTTTAAAAATAGTGCAACATTAACTTTCTAATAGATTTTTGGATTATATTTTTTTAAAATATTGTACAAAACTCAGTTTGCACCACATGTTTTCCAGTAGATTATTAAATTAAGTGTTTAATTGATAGTACTTTTGAGTTATTTCAACAAAGTACAAGTTTAAGAAAACACGCATGATATGGGTTGTACAAATTTAAGTTACAATCCTTGTTTTTTTAATACATTATTATGTATTTAGATTTATTTGATATTGCTTTATAATTACATGAATGATGTATAACTATATACTTGTTAAAAAATAAAAACACGTCATGGGAAAATGGGAAATTATTTTCTCTTTGTTTTCTTTTTATATCATCCTAACAAATTATTTACTCAAAAAATGAAAAACCACTTTCATCAAAATGTAGGATAGTGAAAAATGGGAAAATTAGTTAAAACAATATAGATAAAGAGTGGGAGATAGAGAGAAATAAGACATCAAAATTCAATTTATATCGACCCTGACTATAAAGAGTCCAACGCACCAGCGACCATTATCTTCCGAGAAGGGGAGGAACATTGATATTCAATTTATTCAAAATCACATTATCAACCGTGCACCTTTTATGAATAAAATGATTGCTACTCAAAATAAGTCTAACACTATCTCAAACATTCTTAACAATCCTGGAGGGTAAAATATTCATGTTCTCGAATTTGCCCTTATTACGGTTACACCAAAGCTCCCAACAAATGGTAGTAGAAATTAGAAAAATAATAGCTTTAAAGCAAGGAAATTTTCGCCTTTGGACCCACTAGTTGTTAACCTTACATTGAAGAATAGAACCTCCGGTACGAATATCAAATAAATCTTCGAGATAATGAGTTATAAGGTCTCGCTCCGTAATGTTTTATAATATTAAGGACGAACTCATATTTAATAAAAAGAGGTAGTACTAATTTCATAATTTGGTTTTGCAATAAGGACACTTTTCATAATATTAATTTATTTTAAGGAAAATAATAAATATTGATGGACAAAATTACCCCTAATATAAACATCTCTTAATTAGTACGCACAGTGCAAAGTAACATGATTTATCCATTCCTGCCACAAGAAGAATGGTAGCAGTAGACTAGCAACAAGTTCTAAATAACGTCAAAAAGCAAAAATGTCCCTTTGCTTTCCACCAGCTTGGCCTCCTCCATCACTCATCAAATCTCCTTCATCCACCTCCTTCCCTCTCATCATCAAGTGCCACGCTGCCACTCCCTCCGCATTCTGCATCTCTCCGCCGCCTGCTCTTTCTTTACCGGAAAACCCTAAGGCTACTCATCCTCCTCCTCCCCATCTTTGACCTGCGCTCTCCAATGCCCTCACTTCGAATTGTACGCCATTTCCTCTTCCCCTCCCACTTTTTTTATCACCTATCTATATCTATATCTACGTGGTAATTGACATCTATTATGCTGCTGCTGTTTGTTTATCTATTTAATTAGGCAGGTGTTCTGGTTGTACTAAGGAATTCAATCTCCACCGTCCTCTCATACTCGCCTAGGTCACCTCTTTCTTCAATAAATTCAGCATTTCTGATTTCAAATTTGACTCTTGTAAACTAGTATTATTATTCTCTCTACTCCATTTATTTTTATACCAGCAAAACATATTGGTTTTCAGTAAGAAATTCTTGCATTTATCACTTTCTGGTTGTGGTTTATCACTTTCTGGTTGTGGTTTAGCACCTTCTGGTTGGTGCTAAATGCATTTAGCACCTTCTGGTTGGTGCTAAATGCATTTAGCACCTTCTGGTTGTGGTTTAGCACTTTCTGGTTGGTGCTAAATGCATTTAGCACCTTCTGGTTGTGGTTTAACACATTCTGGTTGGTGCTAAATGCATTTAGCACCTTCTGGCTGTGGTTTAGCACCTTCTGATTGTAGTTTAGCACATTTCTAGTTGGTGCTAAATGCATTTAGCATATTCTGGTTGGTACTAAATGCATTTAGCACCTTCTGATTGTGGTTTATCACCTTTCTGGTTGGTGCTAAATGCATTTAGCACCTTCTAGTTGTGGTTTAACACCTTCTGGTTGGTGCTAAATGCATTTAGCACCTTTTGGTTGCTGTCCAGAAGGTGCTAAATGCATTTAGCACCTTTTAGTTGCTGTCCAGGTGGTGCTAAATGCATTTAGCAATTTTTGGTTGCTGTCCAGAAGGTGCTAAATGCATTTAGCACCTTCTGGTTGCTGTCCCTAAATACATTTAGCACCTTTTGGACGCCCAGAAGGTGCTAAATGCATTTAGCACCTTCTAGTTGCTATTAGTGTAATAATGAGCGTGAGACATTATAAGGAAGGGATATTAGTGTCTTTTTTGTATAGTGTCCTTAATTTACATGGCTTATTTTTAAGTGTCCTTTATAATTACATTATTATTAGAATAAGCCCTTATATCTAATTGCCTCTAAATCTTCAAAGAAAGACCATACATATATAATATCACATTCACTTATAATATCAATAAAAAGACTTAGGCATTTAATCTCTTTTTGCGTCATCTTTACCTTTTTTACATATCTCAATGAGAGTACTTCACATCTTTTTGTTAAATTGCATGTTTTTGTTTGAATTAGTATATATATATATATAATTTTATTTTTTGGTTAAATTAGTTATGGTTTAACTTATACTGTTTATTTTGCTTGTAATAAAAAATTGATTACATATAGATTTGTTATATATTTTTAAAAAAAATTGTGTGGACCTTCCTTATTGAATAAGCAATAAATGCCCTCTTTTATGTAGTCAATTAACTAAACAATTACTTTAATAATTAATGGGCACTTTATAAATGGATGCTCTTTTTTCTCGTTCTAATTATTAAAGGATTACTATTTATATAATCTTCATATTACAGATACAATGTACTTGATTTTAAAGTAATATATTTTGTTTTTACACAAACATTTACAGATTTGAACCACTTAATTAAAGGCTTAAACTATTGCATTTTCATTTTTGGTTCCTCGGAGCAACGGTGGGGAACAAGTAAGAATTCTGCTATTTCTATTACACGAGTTTAAATCTTGGCAAAATGTGAAAATCAACTACTCTAATACTGACTGAACTAACTTCTTTACCTAATTGTTTAGAATAATTATTATTATCATATTAATAACCTAAGATCTTCTTCTTTATAATATCACACAGGTTATAATCATACATTTGTCCATTGTCGAGATTGCAATAAAGCTACACGAAATAGCTTCTTGGATTGATGTTGTCGCTTTAGAAACCCTTAAAACCCTAAAAAAAATTCAGAAAGAATGAAAATCTTTTAATTTCAAAATTGCTCTCTCACTCTAGATTAAGTGTGTGTTATATAAGATATTCTTGATGGGCAGAAGCCCTCTCTAAATAGGTGAGAGATGGACCAAAATTATAGGACTTTTATTTACCACCTTCCATCAAAATGTAAAATAAGTCCAACAATTATGTCATAGATATTCAATCATGTAATTAAAGAATGCATCTGTTAAATAATATATTCACTTTAATATGGACCACAATTATGGGTTGTGTCAAATTTATTTTTCCATTAATTAGCTATTTAAAAATAAAATATTTCAATAATTATATTTACATAAATTTATATAACAATAAAAATGGACTAACCATCATATATATGATGGCCTCGCATGCTGAGAAATCTGGTGGCATGCCAACGGTGTGAACTCGTTCTCGCCAAAGGCATACGTGGTTCGATATTGGACTAAAAACATCTCCAACGATCTACCAAAACCCTCGTTTCTTATCGAGAGAGCATCGCCATTGACTGGCGTCAAATTGATCACCTTTACAAAACTGGCCACCCAAGGCACTTTCTACACTCAGCTGCCATCATTATGTTCTTTGGCAATGTAGAAAACTAGAGAGAAATGAAAGATTATTGATTTCATTGATATATTGTGTGTATATTACAATGGGAAATGCTCTATATTTATACAAGTATAAGAAGGAAACATGAGTGCCTAAAAACATGGAAGAAAACATGGAGGAGACAAGGAGTGAAACATGGAGAAGAAAAGGGAAAAGGAGAATAAAGGAATAAAGGAAAAACTTTCTAATATTCTAACACCCCCCCCTCAAACTCAAGGTGGCATATGGGATGTCATCTTGAGTTTGCAGAGCATGTCTTGAAAGATGAGGAATGCTGGGTAAGTATTATTTGGCAAGGGAGGTCCAGTTTTAATTGTTCGATATGGTTGTTAATTGTCTGGCACGATTGCCATCCGGGGCGAGGTCCGACACGTCATGGATGCCGTTTGGGGTGAAATCTGACACGGCTGGATTTGATATGATTGACGTTCGGGGAGAGATTGCCATCCGGGGCGAGGTCCGACACGTAATGGATGCCGTTTGGGGTGAAATCTGACACGGCTGGATTTGATATGATTGACGTCCGGGGAGAGATCCGACATGGCTGAAGGCCGGCATGAATATATGTTTATTTCCCCCCTCAAACTCAAGGTGGTACGAAAAGACCAACTTGAGTTTGACAATAGATGATGGAAATATAAAGATTTTTTTTTTTTTTTTTATTGGTGTTAGACAGTGGGATTTGGTGAAGATTTGATGGTGATAAAGGTTTCGATGGTGAATGGCCGGTAGAGGAAAGGAGGAACAATGATGTTTTAGATGATAATAGTGGATGATGAACAGAAAAATCAGAAAAGTTCTGGGGTGGAAATGGAAAAATCATAAAGTTCTGGGGTAGAAATAGAAAAATCAAAAAGTTCTGGGGTGGAAATGGAAATATCAGAAAGTTCTGGGGTGGAAATGAAAATATCAGAAAGTTCTGGGGTGGAAATAGAAATATCAGAAAGTTCTGGGGTGGAAATAAAAATCTAAAAGTTGTAGGGCCAAATTATAAATATCAAAAACTTCAGGGGTCAAAATGCAAATAATACAAACTATTCTTTTGGCGTTGGAATCGTCTTTTCAAGACGAAGAGGATGGGTATGGATTGATATGGATTGGATATAGTTTTTCTTAGGCTGGTTTGAGCAGTGGGATGGTTTTGTAGATGATTTAGTAATGGTGGATTAGCAGTGGGTTAGTTTGTGGGTTGATTGGAAAAGGAGGATGAGAAATGGAGAAGGAGAAGAAATGTTGTTATTGATTTAATTGATTTTGGATTGATTGTGGATAGGTGAGTCGGCGAGGAAGCGACGAGGCAGCGAGATGATTGTGTTATTGGCTATGGTCCGGCGGGCGACAAGATGTATCGCCCGCCAGCAACGGCGGAAAGTCGAGAGGATCTTACACCTCTGATACCATGTAGAAAACTAGAGAGAAATGAAAGATTATTGATTTCATTGATACATTGTGTGTATATTACAATAGGAAATGCTCTATATTTATACAAGTATAAGAAGGAAACATGAGTGCCTAAAAACATGGAAGAAAACATGGAGGAGACAAGGAGTGAAACATGGAGAAGAAAAGGGAAAAGGAGAATAAAGGAATAAAGGAAAAACTTTCTAATATTCTAACACTAATATTCTAACAGGCAAAAATGCTCTACTTCCCCGATTTAGAGGTGGGCCTCGAGAAACACAAGGAAAGCTTCAACTTCGCTACATATTTGGACAAAAAATTCACCAATTACGGAACGAATGCTCAAGCAAGAGACACCTTTGCTTCCTACTCCAAAAGTCTTAGTAATCCCGTTGACTCTTTTTAAGGGTACAATCGTTTATCTGCCAACAACAAAGAGAAATTCAACATATATGCCACAGACGCTAACATCGCCGACCAGAGCTTCAATTCCAACGGCAAAGGAACCGTTTAAGGGTTTAGCGAGTTCAAAATTACCAAAAGAATGAGACAAATGAGATTATGGGATTCACTTCCTACTCTGAAAATACAAATGGCAGGGAACAAAGATTCACTACTTACGTTGGGTTAGGAAATGCAGGTACTGAGGTGTTCAAGAACTACGCCAATGAGGTCTTGACACTTCAAATGATTTATCTGCTTACGGTAAAGATTCTAGCATTATCACTTCAACATTTTCAAGCTACGAATGCGATATTACTGAGGAGATTAATACTTTCACTTTTTATTCAAATAGTACCAATAATCCTGAAAATAAATTTATGAATTACGGAGCTGACGACAAGGGTACCAAAGAGACATTCACCAATTACAGAAATGGAGCTAATGAATGTGATAATACTCTCCAATCTTACTCAAATAAGGGCTTTGCCAAAGAGGTCAATTTCATTAATTATTAAAAAAATAATTAACCAAGGATCCGATATGTTCAAAGGTTATGGCTCCAACGGATCTATAGCTCAAGAGGTCGGCTTCAAAGTCTACAACATTACAAATACTTTCAAGGAATATGCCAAAAATGGAATCACTTTTAAACAGTACATTAATAATACCATAAGCTCAGCCTCAACAAATCAATTGACTATAATGGCGATTAGTGGAAAAAAGGTAAATAGATTGATTGAATCGGGTAAAATTTTCAGAGAAAAGACGCACAAGGCAAGGAATGTAATGCCAATGGCAGATATCAGTAATAAAATACCAAAAATGTCGTTTTGCCCCAAGTTATTTCTTCTACTTTACCATTCTCCACATCAAGCATAAGGGAGATGAAAATAATATTCCAACTCAGCAATGGCTAGAATGTTGATAGAGTCGTTGATCAAGTGTAAGAGGACTCTGGCACATGACGAGACCAAAAGGTGTGTCAGCTCTATAAAGGACATGATCAACTTCACCACCTCCGTTTTAGGCTGGAACGTCGTCGTTCAAACCAATGGTAGAGCCATTGATTTTATTCAAGAGGGGCCAAAACTAATAAGTTTTTAGGAACGTTTTGCGCATATTGTAATAAAGCCAAAATAAAAATATTATATTAAAATATTTAATATCGTATACGTCAAAAATCAAACTCACATATTTAGTTACAATATTTCCATTCGAGATTTCATATTTTGAAAATACTGAATCATATATTCATTGTCAATAGCTTTAAAAACATATTTTTTTAATATATATAACAAATGAATTATTCATGAGATCATCTCCTAATTAATTTTGGAGATTGAAATAATTTGATGAATGAGATCCATAAATAAAAATTAGAAAAAATAAAAAGCCACGAATAAAGACCATATAACAAAAAATAAACATAGCCGTCGTAAATAAATGGTGTGTTTTTTTCTTCCAAATTGATAACTAATTACTAATTTATAAATACGTACTTCAACCCTTGCACATTCGCCCCTCTGGCACCCTCTTTTCCGCGCAGTGGTCCCCTCCTAAATTACGAGTCCCGACCCTGCACTTCCGCGAACATCACCTCACACCCCCCAAACTTCCCATATTTAGTAAGAAGGCCCAAAATTCCAAGTCCCTGGTCCTCACGTCCCTCCACCCCTGGTTCGGACCACTGACAACACTGAGGAATCTAAGTAAAACCTGATGGTCAGGGACGTTAAGGGCTCGTTTGGTTTGAGTTTTGGGAATGGAATGGGCATACTTGATTCCTGGAAAGTTCATTTCCTAGCATCTAGGATGCCATGCCGATATTTGGTTCAACCGGGAATAAGAATGGAATAAAGTATCAATTACAAAAATACTCTTCTTTTTATAAGATGAGAAAACATCACATACTAATTTTTCAAAAGAGACAATTACTATAATAAATTACAAAAATTACAATTTTTGTAATTAAAAAAAATTACAACAGGAAAAAAGAACAGAAAAAAGTTCCAATTTTTTTTTCATTTTTGTGCAGCAGCGTAACTAAAAAAAATAGTTTCAAACAATATTTTCATACACAGATGGAAAAAGAATTATTTATTCACAAGGAAGAGTGTTATTTTGGTCATAACATGAAAAATTAAAAAAGATGTCCATTGGTAATCGTTTATTTCTTATGATTTAAATGGGAGAACTTGGGAGGAAAGATTTGTTCCTGGAATCATTTATTCCGGACTTAAAACTTGAACCAAAAGCGAGAATCGTTTCGGAATGGAATATAGCATTCCCAGAATAGTTTAAATCTTGAACCAAACGAGTCATAAAGAATCAACAGCGGAAAAGTCATGAAAGTGGTCTCTTGTCACCAATGTTTGTTTCTTTTCCTAATTTATTATTGCCACTCGATTCTTAAGGTCTAGGTCTAGGTCTATGAAGCAGATATACTATATTCTAAATCCAAGACTAAGATCAACCACGATCTTGCCATCTGTCATGTGGACACGTTGACATGGAGGGCCACACACAGAGCCTTTGTTACGTTATGTTCGGCACCAGGTAAGATTGAGGTTTGTCGCTGGATCTATGAAAATGATATGAATTGGACCATGTCTGATTAAAGCCCATTTTCTTAGATGGGTTTAGGCCCGCTTCACCTGTAGATGTGAGCCATTTGTCTATTCTCCTCCCAAGTTATGGTTCTTGTTTACTGTGTACTACTCTTTTTCGCTTATTGTAACTTTGTATTTATTTCGAATGTCTCAATTTGTTAATTAGTAATTAATTAATGTTCGTAGTTTATGTACTTTTTAAATGAACGTATTACACTACTTATGTATGTGCTCTACCCCCTCTCCCACAAACAAAAAAAAGGGTCTTATTTGTGAAGCTAATATAATGCGGGTCTTATTTATGAAGCTAATATAATGCTTTATTATAAGTCATTATCGTTAGGAGTGTGCATCGATTCGAAACTAATATATTTATTATAATCCACCAACCAATCCTATCTAACATGATTTTATATTTTAGAATACAATCCAATCCGATCCAATTTGACATTGGATTGAATTTGTTCGAAATCAATGTCTCTTGTGTAAGAATTATTTAAGTTTAAATAACATGTAAAACAAATCCAATCAAATTCACAAGGATACAATTCAAAAATCATAAGGATCAAAACAATATAAATAAAAAGTTCCTTTCATAAGTAAAATAAAAATCTAAATTAAGTCATTATATATTAAAGTCTAATTCATTAGTAAAATAAAAGAGAAGTAAATTAGGGTTTACTTATTAGATTCTTTTATATAAGTATCAATAATAAGGTATACACAGTCTATATTAATAACTTAGTGTATAATAATAACCAATTACGTAAGGATAAGTGTCCTTTGTAATTGAGTTTGGATTGTATCGGTTTCATATTAGTTTTATCAAGGTGATAACCAAGGCGATCTAATATTTGGTCCATTTTCTAAAATGTAAACCAATTCAATCAATTAGTTTCACTGAATCCAATCAAGATTGGATTGGATCAGTCGGTTTGAGTGAATTAGATTGAATTATGCATACCATTAATTATGGCATGTGACAAAAAAGTTGTAATTTTCGCAGTAAGCAACTTCTACTCTTGTCATGAAGTCAAGAGTTCGACTTATGGAAGTGGAAGAGAGAATTTTTTTATTTTTATTTTTGAGGTTAAAAAAGAAACTCATACATTCCATAATTATTATTTTAAAAAAAATGAAGTGACGAAGAAGATTTGGTGCAATTACGAATAGTTACGCATACAAAATTTGCAAAAGAAAAAGGTGTTGGCAAAACATGTAATTAGAAAAAGCAGCAGAAAAAAAAGGGGAGAGATAGATGCGTACTTCTATGTTTCCATTTTTTTTGTAATAGGGCCTCCGATATTGACAACATCAACTTTAGTTTTCCGGAGGGGAGGATAAATTTTTATAGAGAAGGACCACGTTTTTTATGTATGCGATATGCCTCAACATAAAAAGATGAGGATATGACAGAACATGATAGATAGCCTTATCACTACCTCATCACGCAAATGCATAAACATAGAGTCGATAATATTTTACACTAACTATTTAATTAGCTCATGTCATGGGTCAATAATTTAATGTATAGGGTAAATAATAATATATTTTTTTATTATTATTTATCGTATCACTTTATTTTTTGAAATTTTTATAAATAAATAAATAATATCAATTCCATTAATGTTGAAAATTAAAACCTAAATCATTATTGTGAGATATAGTTATATGTCCAATTGTCCAAAAAAAAAAAAAGAATAGCATTAGAAAGAGTGAATGATATTCTAACTATATGGGCCAGAATAAACGTAAACGTAATAATAATAAACTGTGGCTTGTTGAGAAACAACCCCCAACCCAAGATAGCGTTTTGTTTATCATTTTCGGAGGGGACTGCCTGTTGGGCGTTGCTTCAACTCAAGCCTTCACATATTGTGCATATAAACATTATAATTGGGGAAAAAAACAAAGAAAACCCTGAAGTTTGGGGGTATTTGCAATTTTGACCCCAAAATTTGAAACTTTGCAATCGTGCCTCCAAGGTAATTTTTCACTGCAATTTGGACCCTCCGTCCAACTCCTCTGTTAAAGTTAACATTTTGCTGACGTGGCAACCAAAATTATTTTTTTTTCTGAAACTTATCATTTTCTATTAAAATGAGAAAATATGTAGGCAATGAAAACACATCAAAAAGCCAAAAAAAAAGTGCCTAAAATTTCTTTTACTTCGCAAAAATGACGTAAAAAAAATACAACTAATTTTCTAACTAAAAAGGCAAAATAATTTGTTTTTTTACTAAATTTACATGCTTCTAACTAACACAATCACTTTAAAAAAATTAAGTGTTATTTAAAGAGGGTTCAAATTCGTGGCTTTCTCGCATGTGTTTATTTATTGTGTTATTTAAGAATTGTTTTGTTAGGTTTTGAAATTCAAATTGCAAAAATATCTATATTACTCATATTACATATAAAAATATTGGATTTTTGTGGTGTGCTTATAATCGATTTTGTCACAATTTTTTTTTCGCTCCCACGTCGATATTAAGAGTTATTTTTTTAAAAAAAAAAATTAAAAATGAATGCAATTATTGTAGAAATGAATGTTCTCACCATTAAATGTATTATTATGTTTATTTTTAATTTTTTTAAAAAAAATAACTCTTAATGTCGACGTGGGAGCGGGAGAAAAAAATTGCGACAAAATCTTTTATAAGCACACCACTGAAATCCAATATTTTTATATGCAATATAGATATTTTTTGCAATTTGAATTTCAAAACCTAATAAAAAAATTCTTAAATAACACAATAAATAAACACATGCAAGGAAGCCACAAATTTAAACCCTCTTTAAATAACACTTAATTTTTTTAAAGTGATTGTATTAGTTAGAAGCATGTAGATTTAGTAAAAAAAAATTATTTTGCCTTTTTAGTTAGAAAATTAGTAGTATTTTTTTACGTCATTTTTGCGAAGTAAAAGAAATTTTAAGTACTTTTTTTTTGGCTTTTTGATGTGTTTTCATTGCCTACATATTTTCTCATTTTAATAGAACATTTTAATAGAAAATGAGAAGTTTCAGAAAAAAAAAAAAAAAGAAAAAAAGATTGGTTGCCACGTCAACAAAACGTTAACTTTAACAGAGGAATTGGACGGAGGGTCCAAATTGCAGTGAAAAATTACTTTGGAGGCACGATTGCAAAGTTTCAAATTTCGGGGTCAAGATTGCAAATACCCCCAAACTTCAGGTTTGTCTTTGTTTTTTTCCCTTATAATTGAATACTGAAAAGATAGTAATTTTTTCGCAAAATAAAAATAAAAATAATTTAAATTCTAAAAGCCTACAAAAACTAGTTTTTATTATCCGATATACATATAATATCATCTTTAAAAATATGTTACGAATGAAAGATACTAGAGATGGTGGAACGTATAGTAGTGGACAATAAATGAAATTGGATTTCCAGATTGTTGGCTGAAGTTAAATTATATATGTATATATAGATATATAAAAAATCACCGACAAGTAGTTAGAGCCAGTGATGGATCTAGGGGGGCGGTCGCCACCCCAATTCTTTTTAAAAATAGATTAGCTATAGTAGTAATTGTGTATTTATAAAAAGATTATAAAAGCTCGTCCCTCCAAATTATTTTGAAACGATTAAGTATGGCCTCCTCAATTATTTATCTTTTAGAAAAGTTAAACACCCGGACTAATATATAAGATTTACATTTTTGTAACAAAATAAATAAAAATTGTATATCCTTTTATACATCAAAATTTACAATCTTGCTTATAAATAGATAATATTTGCAATCTTGCTTATAAATTTTATCATGCGGATTTCACCGAGTAAGAAAAAGTACACTTGGAATTTCAATTAAAAAATTATAAGCTTGATATTTTGATCCATCCAGAGTTTCAAAATTTATCAACAATTTTAGAGTTATGCCAAGTGTTAATAAAAACTAGAAAGTTGATTATTTATCCTCTTATCGATAGGTTAATTCACCTTGTTTTGACATTGCCGGTTTCATCAATTACATTTGAACGTGCATTTTTAGCTAGAAAAATTGTTAAGACCACACTTCGTAATAGGATGGAAGATGGTTTTTTAACAAGCTATTTGATCACATATATTGAGAAAGATATTGTTTGTGATTTCGATGTTAATAATATTATAGATGCATTTTATATCATGAAAGAAATGCGAGTACAACTTAAAATACCTAAGTTTAATAGATAATTGTAAAAGGGCAATTATAGTTATTATTTTTTGTAAGTCAATGTGTTTAATGTAACTTACCCACGTGGGTAATCATATGTATATATATATGTGTGTGTGTGTGTATTTTTTGTAATTGTATATATATTGACTTATTATATATGTTATATTTTTGCGTTAACTTGCTTTATTATTTGATGGTAAAATTTAGTTTGAATAATTTTTGTAATAATTATTTTTTGTTATTGATTCATTTATATTCTCGTCCCCCTAAACCTAAAATCCTGGCTACGTTCCTGGTTAGAGCATCTCTAAGAAACTCTCTATTATACTAATCATCTTTATAATAGCTAACCTACACTAACAAATGAGACTCCAACAACATAGTCAAAATAGAGATTCTCTCTAGATTTAGAGTCTCCTTGGTTCTCTATTCTATATTTTTGCATTAAAAAAATCAACATTTTTTTCTTTTATTTGTTACATCCAATTAAATTGCCACATGTGTCTTCATAGAAGTGTAAATAGAGAGCATTGTTGGAGCCATTCTTCAAACAATACTCTTCATTTCAAAAAAATGCTCTTTATTTTGAAAAAAATGATCTCTAAAATAGAGAGTATTGTTGGAGATGCTCTTATGTGGTAATTAACGTGCTGGGATTAGTGTCTGCTATTCCACGAACAATAATTAATTAAAGTGCGTGAAAACTGTTCGAACACTTGTCGTAATAAAAAAGTATCTAGAAACAAAATATGTATATAATAAGGTCCCTTCTTAGATTAAAAGACCACATCCTATCAAAATGTCATAAAATTGTAAAAAGAATATGCACCCCTTCTTTAATTAGGGCACATCCAATAAGGTAAAAATATAAATTTTACTATATTCGTTTTATGTTAGTAAGGGCACACTCAATTAGGTAAACAAAAACCTAATTTATGTTTTTGTATCATAATCTATTTATCATTCTCTCCCCTTCTTTACTTGTGTCCATCATCACTTCATTTTATTTTAAATCCATGGAAAGTATGATTTCTTTATTATTATAATGCTAAATACGTTTAATAATAAAAATGCTTGTATTATATATCTATCATGGATATATTATTAGTTTTAGTTTTCTAGAGTATGAATAATTATATTTTGTGTTTAGCAAATACATTGTATTTTTAGAATTTTGAGATTGTATTTGAATTTAGATTTTGCATTGAGATTATGGATGTTAGTTTTTCTAAGAAAAAAATTGTTATTGATTTTTTTATGGTAAATGGTATGCCGTTTTTATTATTGTGGTTGTAGTTTCTTAAACATGTGCATAACTTTTTTACTCTAAAGCACGGATACTTCAGTTATGGTCAGAGTATCGGTATTGGATACATATCTTGCATGGACACAACTGGATAAATACAGGATACGTATATGAGTATCCAATATTTTTTATTTTTTATTTTTAAATTTTGTATATGGGAGGGATGTACGACAAGAATACGGGAGTGATACGGAGAGGATATTTGGGAGATACGGCGGGGTAAGTTTTGTAAATTTTCTATTGGAGCTGCTTTAAAAATAACAAATAATTCCTTTAATATATAAACCTTTAAAAGAGACTTAGGTTTTTCATTTACAACTCAATGAATAAGTCAACCATTTTATCAGAAGATGAAACGATTGACCAAAACGCTCCGTCGTTCGTCTACGATCATCGTTGTTCGTAGGGGGGTGCACGGTTCGGTTAACCGAACCGTGCGGCTTAACCGGCAACCGAACCGACCAAGTCAGTTTTTTCATAATTAAGAACCGAGACAGAACCGAAAAGGGAAGAAACCGGTCGGTTTCGGGCAAGGTCGGTTGTGTCGGTTTCGGTTCGGTTTCGGTTTTAGCGTAAGAGGATTTTTGATGAAGAATTTTATTTTCAAAACCCATTTAACTTGTTATGT
Organism: Lonicera japonica; assembly: GCA_021464415.1. Taxonomy (NCBI): domain Eukaryota; kingdom Viridiplantae; phylum Streptophyta; class Magnoliopsida; order Dipsacales; family Caprifoliaceae; genus Lonicera; species Lonicera japonica. The sequence goes on along the minus strand of CM038468.1, from coordinate 60,928,206 downwards.
AAATCTTATTTTCATAAATCACAAAAAAAGATGTAATAGAAATGAAGAATTTTAATCTCAAAACCCATTTAACTCAAGAAAAAAAATAGGAGGAGATAACAAAAGGGGTGGTATGTAAATAAAAACCTAGGGTTCTTCCATGTAATTTATATATCTCGGTTCGGTTCGGTTTTTGGCCGGTATTCATGACCGAGAACTGCCAACCGAACCGATGGCAGTCGGTTCTTTAAGCAACAAACCGAAAATAAACCGCAAGTTAACAAAACCGTCGGTTTCAGTCCGATTCGGGTCGGTTCGGGCCAATTTTTCGGTTATTTTGCACACCCCTAGTTGTTCGGTCTCTGGCCTTCTTTTGGTATTCAAGTCAGTATATTATATCTACTTTTAAGTTATTATTCAATTAAATTGCTCAGTCGTTTGCTTTAGTTTTATGAATATTTATGATATTGTTCATAAATTTATAAAATTCTTATAACTGAATAATTAAATATATATATATATTATAATTATTTTTTATTATCCGTATCCAAGACGTATCATATCCTCTATTATAATTAAATATATATATATATATGGCTGAGGTTTCAATGGTTACTTCTCTTTTTACCCATGTATAGTTATTGTAATATTAACCATTAGATGAAAAATCAATGGTTGAGATCAGATGTATAGTTAGGTAACATAATTAATGCACATTAGAAAAATACAGAGTATTAAATGCAATGTTAAGTGGGTAATTTGTTGTTCTCTGATGACATGGCATTTTTTTTCTATTTAATTTTAAGGAATCATAAATTAGCTATTCATTACATGATTTTGTAATTCCAATACAGGATATCCCTATTCCTTACCCATATAAAATGGGTGATTTTATTTATATTGATATCTTGCAATTAATCTACATTGTTAAGTTAATTAGTATTGCTTGCTAAATTAATCCATAAATGTAGATAAACTAACAAAAAAATATTATTGATTTAATTTTATAAATATTATTTTATTAATGATTTAGTATTAAAAAAATAAATTAGATTAATAGGTACATCTAATTTAATTAAATAAATAAAAATATGGGTTTTTTTAAAAAAAATTACAAATCAATTACTCTCATTCTAATAAATGACATTCTATTTTTAGAATTAGTTTCAAAGATAACTTTTTAATCGATGACAAAATAAATTTTAATTTATTATAAATAAAAGATAGTCATTTTCAAAACTATCCCTTATTAAAGATAACAACTATTAAAAAATAAAATAATAAAAAAATATAAATAACAAAAGCTCAAATTCAAACTAAACATCTCTAACAAAGATTTCAAATTTGAACATGTAATCGAAATTTTATCATAAATGTCAACCAAAAACATAAGAGCATCTTCAATCATCTTGTATAAATTTTGTGTAAATCCTACGTGTCAAAGTGGGATTTACACAAAAATAATAAAGAATTCGTTTTATACTCCAACAGTCTATTTTAGATTTTTGTATAAATATTAAACTACCAATTAGATATGCACAAATGGAACTTATCCTATATTTATTCCCTTACTTTTCAAATCTATTTATTTCTAGAAACAGGATGAGGAAAATAGACACGAGATTATCCGACGTGGTTGTGTGAATTGGGTTTATATTTTACACAACATTTTTACACAAATCCTAAGTGTTAAAGTTTTTTAAAAGACTACTGAAAACCTTTTTTTTACAAAACATGTAAATTTTATACAAACCAAAATTATACACTACGGTTAGAGATACTCTAAGTATTAAATATATATATTTTATTAATTCCAAAAACTCTAAATTTTAAATTAATTATCAAATAATAAGATGCTACAATTTTAAAAAGAAAAAAAAGTTTATGTACAGCAAAAAAGAAAAATAAAAATGCTTAAGAATTGTGAACCTTTCAAAAAAAATTAAAATTTTGATGAACTTTTTTAGAATTGTCTGTAGGCTCATTTATTTCGCATAATTTCATAAAAAATATTTTTTTTTGAAGCACAAAATAAATCTCAAAGGTTTATGATATATTGTTTGCATAATTATCCTCTCACAAACCATTCCAGTAAAAGAAAATATTATTCCTATTATAAATTACAGTACCAAATGTCGTGCTAGCTAATTAATTGCATGATCATGAATACTTTATATGATTATATATTAAAAAATTGATAAACATGAAATAGGTCTAATGTGATTGTCAATATAGAAAAATATGTATACTTGATTCTTAAATATTTATTATTATTATTATTATTATATGAAAAAAAAATGGTGGAAGTATTAATAACATAGTTAATTGAAAATATTTTTTAATAAAACCCTTTAAAATTCTTTAAGGGTGTGTTTGAAATGTGGATTTGAGAGAAGATTTTAGTATAAGATTTGTATTTGGAATCTCAATTCTAAATATTTTTGTTTGGTGTGAAATTATGATTTGAGATGTATAAATATATTCAAATAATAAGATTTGATAGTTATCATAAAGTTATAACTTTCAAATTTTAGAGATAGAATTGTTCCTTATAGATCTTAAACTTGCGAAGTTGAAAAAAATATTAATTAATTTTTAAACAAATTATTAATTTTTATTATTATAAATATATTTGTAATATTAATTATAATAATAATACGAAGGATGACAAAGAGTCGTGTGTTGTCCAAATCCAAACTCAACAAGCATATAAACACATCCAACCCGATGCAGGTATTATTATTTTAAATATAAATCCATTGTGAATGGTGTACGCATAAACCCACTCCCGTTCCGTGGTAATTACGCTATATTATAAGGAATAAAATACTATAATATGGGCGGGTCAAGTCAAACGGGTTAATTTTGTGTAAGTATGAGTTCCGCCACGGTGTCAAAAAATAAAAATAACTTACTAATCAACTAAATATAAATTTTAGCGAAATAATATTTAGATTTATAAATCAATTTCCTTGTATTTGTTAAGCAAACACAAAATTTTAAACTCTTGTATTTAAAATATGTAATTTTTGAATCTTAGATTTATAAATTTTAAAGCTAAATTCAATTATATAATTCAAATGCACCTTAAAAGAAAGTAGAAAATAAATTAAAATAGAAGTAGATTTCAATTAAGAATTTAAATTAAAATGTAATCTAAATTAGTACAATTATAAATTAATTTTAATTAGTGGATATACTTCTCAATTTTGAGAATGGTACAAAATTGTTTGTCAAACACAACACATTGATTATTGAACCAAATAATTAATTATTTAATACTAAATAAGATATATTTTACGTGTTATTTAGGAAGTCGAACACATACTTCCGTATCTGATCAAATTATTAAAAGTTAAGTTTATTTGAAATACTTTAAATTAAGAAAATACGTTTCTTTTAATATTATTTTATGTTATTGTGTTAAAATTATTATTTAGTTGAACAGTGACTAATAAAATTAGTAGCACAAGTTATATGAGATGCTTCAAATTAATTTTTGAGTTTTTATTATAATATGATTTGTCGCGAATGATAATGAAATGATTAAATTGAAAGTGTTATTAAAATAGTTGAGTTGTATGTAATTTATAAACATATTGTATAGAGATGAAAATTCAAAGTCAAATATATTTTGAAAGTGTTATTTTTCATAAATTTATATTATTAATTAACTATAAAACTGAAATGACGAAAATACCAATAAACACTTATCCTAATTTGGAATTGGGTTATCCTAGGTATATTTGACAAAAAAAATCTTTAAAGAATCTTATTTGGTTGAGATTTTAAAACATGTTTTAAAAAGTGAATTTATTTTTTGTTAAAGTTTTTTTCAACCAATTCAAAAAAACTCGTAAAAAAAATTAAAAAAATAGTAACAATGGATCTTATTTTATAGATCTCGATGATTAGGTTTTAAATATATATTTTTTTATCTAATTCCAATTTTTGAATTTAAAGTTATGGTATTTTAAAAAAATTTATGAGAGAAAAATTAAAGTAATTTGAAAAGTGTAAAGTAAAGTTGACTTTTTGCTAAATAAAATTAAAAAACTTGATTTTAAAATCTCAACCAAACACCACCTAAAGTTTAATTAAAAAATAAAAATAAAATAGATCACCTTAACCTACTATAACAAGTTAAAGGATTTGACACCTCACCAATGTGCATTAATTATTGTCAATATTCATCAATAGGTAGAAAGAAAAGATAACCATTGAAAACTCATCCATATATATATATATATATATAATTAAAGGGATGTGCCCCTACAACTGACTAGCTTCCATTAATATATTTGATTTGTTCCCAACAGATAAAAAAATTAACAAAGAACAAAACAAATTAAAATTAAATGGCCTTTCTTCTTGAAAAAGAAAAAGTATATTGAAATCATGATATTTGTGGGAGAGGTGTGAGACACGTGTGTGAAAGTAGGTTACCCACGAAATAAGAATTTGAATAGATAGCTAACTAGCTTAATCTATAATACAAATTAAGGAAATACTATTTATTGATTTGACCACTATGTTTTTTAATTCAAAGGTCATAAATCAATTCAACAATCTAATGGTCAAGATTGATTCAATAATCCAATGGCACATAATTTGATAAATTTAGAATATTAATTTATTCAGTTATGTTCTCTTATCTAACTTACAAAATTAATACATTTAGAATATTGATTTATTTATGTTTTGATACAATTTTAAAATTAATAAGGTAATTTACTATTTTGATATAAAAGCCAAGCATAAGGATATTTATTTAACACCCACTTTAAATCTTCTTTTATGTAAAATTAACTATTTTATTTGTTTTCTTTTCTTTTTCTTTTTTACTTTTTTTAACTATTTTTTTTATAACTTTTATTTTTTTTGTTTTGGTTATTGGAATTTTTTTGTTAATTATTAATTTATGTAGTTATGTTCTCCTCTCTAACTTACAAAATTAATACATTTAAAATATTAATTTATTTAGTTATGTTTTGGAATAGAAAGTAAAACTCATAATTTAAAATTAATAAGGTAATTTACAATTTTGATACAAGGGCTAAGCATAAGGATATTTATTTAACAACCTCTTTAATAAGGTAATTTACTACTTTGGTCATATTTTATTAGTTTTATATTTTACTTTTTTATAACTTTTTTTTTTTTGGTTATTGGCAATTTTGTTTTTGTTAATTGAGTAGATAAAACGTAGAGCGAAGCTAAGAAAACCGTAACTTAGATACTAATTATTTTATTTCATTTTTAGACTTTTTAAAATTATATTAAGTTTAATCTAATTAATTCCGTAAGATAATTTAATTATTTTCGTAAGATAATCTAATTAATTCCATAAAAAAACTTAATGAAATTTGTTTTCAACCTTAAATACCTATTTTTTTACAGGTGATTTTATTGTTATTCTCAACTTCTTACCATTAATTTCCTTTTTGTGATTTCGTTAAATTGATTCATCTCAACTATTAATTAAGTTTAACCACTAGTTAAGATAGACTTACTAAAAAAAATATAGTGACATAATAGTTCATATTATTTATTTTTGATAGAATCATGTTTCCCTTTTTCCTTCCCCGTGGTTGAGTATCAGGTATATCTGTGTACTATTTGTTTGAAGAAGAATATAAAATTAAAAATTTCCATTTTTTCCTTCTATGCATTTACTTTTACCATAAATGATTAGAACATGACTGATTGTTTTAACTCTGAAATGATACTTTTAAGTATATTATATCTTATTAGTTTGACATTTCAAAAATGCCATTGAAAGAATTGAAAATTTCCATTGAAAGAATAATTAGTTATGCTCTAATTTACAGTTTTTCTTTTCCTTTTCAAGTGTTTTAAATTATTATTTTTTGACGTACATAACTAATGTACTAAATCCTGTGGTAAAAAGAAATAAAAAAATATATTATCTTATGGAATTAATTAGATTAAACTTAGTATAATTTTAAAAAGTCTAAAAATAAAATAAAATTATTAGTATATCTGAGTTGCGGTTCCCTTAACTTCGCTTTAAGTTTTATCTACTCAATTAGCAAAAAAATTGCCAATAACCAAAACACAAAAAATAAAATTTATAAAAAAAATAGTTAAAAAAATAAAAAATAAAAAGAAAATAAAGCTAATAAAATAGTTAATTTTACATAGAAGATAATTACACTAAAACTGTGTTTTAGTTCATTGAACTTCTCAATTCAATGGAAATTTGTTTTCAACCTTAAATAACTATTTTTTTACAAGTGATTTTATTGCTATGACTGATTATTCTAACTCCGAAGCGATACTTTTCTGGTTAACATTTCAATTCTTTCAATGGCATTTTAGAAATGTTGAACCAATAAGATATAATGCACTTAATTACACTAAGGCTGTATTTTTATTCATTGGACCTCTCAATTCAAATACGTACAATTCAAATAATTTGTTTTCAACCTTAAACAACTATTTTTTTTTCATGTGATTTTATTCTTATTTTCGATTTCTTTCGATTAATTACCTTTTTGGGATTTTGTTAAATTAATCCGTTTCAACCATTAAGTTTAACCACCATTAAGTCATATTTTATATGACTATTGTCATACATGGACAATCTAAAGGTTTTTTTTTTTTTTAAAAAAAAAGGAGGTCTAAGTCTCTCCCTTCTAACTACAAATAACAAAAACCCTCCCCATCCCCACCCCATGTAGGATTCGAACCCGGGACCTCCCGGCGTTCAGGTAAGAGCCTTACCACTGGGCTATACACTCCCACCAATCTAAAGGTTAAAATGCATATTTCTCATCTAATCCAATAGTTAAAATCACACCTCACTTATTTTTATTTAAATACTAGGGTATGCCCATGCTCGAGGGCACGAAATAACGAAAAAATTAAATCTATCTTTATGAATAACGAAAATTATTTATTTTTATCTACTGTACTTATGGCATGATAATTCATTGGTAGTAGAAACTCAATTAAATCTATCTATATTCTAGAGACTGCACTTTTTTTTTCTCATTTGATTACCTCTTTTTACTTACACCTATCATCTACCCCCAACCCCACACTCTCAACTTTCCCCTCTTCCCCTTTGCGTATAACTTTTAAAATTGTAAAATTTTAATTAATATAATAATATGAGTATTTCCTAAAAATGATATATTTTATCTGAAACCCTTAATTTGAGATATAAGAAAAAAAAGTGAGACTTAATTTGTGACAAAAAAAAGTAATACTAATGTAGATTGATTGATGGTAAAATAAGTAACATGTTTTCTATTGTGTGAAATATATCCAACCCAAATGGTTACCATCCTTTTGTATTTCTTAATTGGTATTTTCACTAAACATGTCAATAGTTGATTTGGATCGTGTTCATATGGTACTTTATCGAATTTTAGATGTTATCGTTTTGGATTTAAATGAATGACTTTCTTTTCCTTGGTGAACAAATAATATTCAAACTATATTTGTTATTTTAACAAATAATCTGAGATAACCAAGTTGAGTACGACTGAATACGCAACCATTGCCAAACCTACCAATGTGGACATTGGAATATGAATACGATTTATTGATTTGTATTAATTTTAAGCTAATCATAATCGATTTGGTTGGGAAGTGATCGATAATGTAATATCATTTTGTTATTTGCGCTAAGTGAATAAAATATATAAATCACACACAATTTTATGTTATGCTCGTGCCCGAGGGCACTCACGACCTACTCATTCAATTTTACATTTACTGACCAAGTTTTGAAACATCTTAATATATAAGATTAAGAAACATGCATGCCATTAGTTGTCACCTCCAATAAAAATAAACTCGGCATAATGCCTAAGCTCTCTCTATAATTATCCGATTCAATTAGTATATATATATTTTTTTATTTTATATTATAAAGTCAAGTCTTAATTCAACCACATAAAATTAGGTCAAATTTTTCCTATATGCAATCTCTTTTTTCATTTTCATTAAAAAAATTAATTGTAAGAAGGTTTGAACTTTAAACAGAGTAATTTATTATTTAATCACTAGACCACTAAACATTTTTATTTTATAATTTAATTTAATTTAAATTAAATATATCTAAATAATGCATACATCAGACATCCAAATAGCCTAGTATATATACATATACTAGGGTATACCCGTGCCATTCTGCACGGTAAATTAAATAAGAACCGATAATAAGATAAAAAGGAGTAACGTGTGATGAATCTAAATCGACAAACTTATATTCAATATATCTTCATGTTAGAACAACTAAAAGTAAATTGGATTTGACCGACTTATTTTAATTTAAAAATAATAGTTTAATCATATTTTTTTATCTTAATTTGATCTCGGCAAAATAAGTTTTTAACAAATTAAACTCAATGCTATATGTGAAAATAATTCAATCACGTCTATTGGTATGATTTGAAAATAGTCCAAAAATTTAACTGATATATTGTGAACACTCTTAGAAACGACATTATAAGATGATCAATAATAATGTACGAACACATAAAATATTTTGATTTCGGCAAAATAAGTTTTTAACAAATTAAACTCATGGCCATATGTGAAAATAATTCAATCTCGTCTGTTATGATTTAAAAATAGTTCAAAAATTTAACTGATATATTGTGAACACTCCGAAAAACAACATACTAAGATGATCAATAATGTACGAACACATAACGTACGTCCTTAAATTTACAAACACTAATGTACGAACACTATGATGGATCTCGTTGAATTGATCTTGATTAGTAAATTTTAAATATTAAATTTTGAATTTTTTATTTTAAGTTATGACATTTTTAATGTAGAAAAAATGATTGATATGTGAGAATGTATTGTGTGTATATTATTGTTATTAAATGTTACTCAATAATTTTTCTTCTTCTTTTTTTAACATAATTTTTTAGTCATGATGGATCTTGTTTAATTAATAATGATTAGTAAATTTAAATATTAAATTCATAATTCTATAGTTATGATGGATGTTGTTTAATTGATTTTGATTAGTAGATTTAAATATATTTTTTTATGAAATTTCTTGATTAGTATATTTTAAATATTAAATATTAATTTATTTTTTTATTTTAAGATGAATCTTGTTTAATTGATCTTGATTAGTCGAATTTAAATATTAAATTTTTTATTTTAAGTTATGGCATTTTTAATGTAAAAATATTTATTGGTGTGTGTGAGTTTACTTTGTGTATATTATTGGTGTTAAATGTTACTTAATATTTTTATTTTTACATAATTCTATAGTCATGATGGATCTTGTTTAATTGATCTTGATTTGTAGATTTAAATATTAAATTTTTATTAAATTTTGAATTTTTTATTTTAAATTATGGCATTTTTAATATAGAAAAAACTATTGGTGTGTGAAAATTTATTGTGTGTAAATTATTAGTGTGAGTGTTTTAACTTTGATATGATATCTTGATGTGTGTATAAAACTCAACTAATTGTGTACGTAGAATTAATACACACCATAATATGTATATTTTTAACCATTAATTTTTATACTTTTTAAAAATAAATTTCGTCAAACTTAATGTTTTATAATATAAATATCTTAAGTCTCTAATATCAATCAAACATAATTATGACTCAAAACTGGGATATGCATATAAATTTGTAGAAATATATATAATATCAACACCGACACTATCCTTGTTGGAGGGATATGAGAGAGAGAGAGAGAGAGAGAGAGAGAGAGAGAGAGAGAGAGAGAGAGAGAGGTTCCACGTACGCATGTAAGTACGTATTTATGCTTCTAAACACAAAACAGGTGGGAGGACCACGTACTGCTTCCAATGTCCATGTTTGATGTTAATGGAAAAAGAAAAAAAGGCATACACATGCACTAGACCGAATAGATTTTGCAGAGGAAAAGATAAAGCTAATGCTCATCGATTCACGCAGCACAACAACTTACAGTTCCATTTCCTTAATTATTTAATTTCAAACTTTGTATATATATATATATATTATCTATCTATTGATCAAACTCGATTGGGAGAATTAATTAATAAATCAATTAATTCCGATCTGCCCGCTGATAAAACTAGCCATCATTTCATTTCATATCAGCAAGCATTAATTGATACAAAGTACAAAACTATTTGCAAAATTAATTCACCATTCTTCCCATCAGGCCAGTCTACCGTATAATTGTGGTCATAATTAATTAATTAATGATCTTTCAGGGTTGACCATTACGCCATAATAAATCCTTAATTAATTAAATTTGGCTGATCTGCTATAGTATATATGACCAACACACTTTTTATTTGGTCTGAGTTTGTACTTGCTCTTAATCGCATGTTTTTCTCATATTCCCTCTCCTACAAACATTTTTACAAACTAATTAAAAAGAAAGAAAGAAAGATCGATATGAATTTATTTACGCGTGCCAATTAATCCTAAGAGAATGCTAGGAGTTAACCTTTTTGCCCTAGCTGCTTGTGATTGCCTGACTTATTTTACATGGCTTGGTCACCTTGTATTAATTATATTATGAGATGGAGTTATATTTATATATATATATATATATATATATGGATTCATATATATATATAAAGATGTTTAATCATATATATATGCCACGCTTGGTTGCTAGATTGGTGGATGCACATGATGATGAGATATATATATATATATATGATGCATGGATGGATGGATATTATTGGAGCTGAGCTAGGTTTGCTGTACGTTGTGCACTATATATAATTAAACAACACACGTTAGTTCCATGGTCGTAGTGCTGGGCCTCGATATATCGATCTGTTGCTTTTGTTAAACCCTTTTAACCATTGTTACTCGATCGATCGCTTCACTGTATATCTTCCAAGTAAAATATATAAATAAGTTCAAATTCGTCTTTCCTATATATATACACGCATGCATCACTTTCTTTATCTCTCTCAATATATAGATAATTCAAATGTACATAATATTTGTGACGCAACTTTCTTGACACATTTATATATATATATGGGAGTACGTACTTGTATATATACAGATGATCTTCAAATGAGTAGTCATGTAACATGGATGAGTGTAATTATTGTATCCATAACACATTTATAATTTTTTTTTTGAGGGATTTTTTTTTTTTTGAGATAATTTGAGTTAAAAGAATGCCTGTGCGACTAAATCAGGTTAATTGTTCCTCTTAAAATTTTAAGAAACTGATATTTTACCTCTGATTTTATTTTTAAAAATCAAATATATATACATTTTAGTTAAACTTCCCCTGCCTACTTAATTTAATTTTGGGTATAATATTATTAAAATTAACTTTTCCCCGTCTAATATTCTTGGAAAGACTATTAATTCACCCTCTTTACTTCAAAAAAATAAAAATAATATCAGCATTAAACTTATCCTTCCTGTAAAAGTTCATATGGTCAATCCGCCGCTAATTAATTATACGTTAATTTTCAATCACACACACACACACACATATATATATATATATATATATCAATACCATGCATTTTATCAATTTCTTGAAAGAATAGCTAGTACTCTATCCTCTTTTAATTATGCAATGTTAATTGTGACGGACATGTCACCCATGCATTCAAAAGATTCAAATCCCATAACTTCATGCCATGGGTAGAAATTAATTTCCTTGCAATCATATATGGCAATTTGATTTGAATTATTACCAAATCTAGAGCTAGCTAGCGGTCCAATTTCCTTCTCTTAATTTGCACAAAACATACCAATTTTTAGTTTTAGATAGCTACTAACTACTAGTACTTGTGGAATCAAATCTCGTAACAAAGTCAACACAAAGCAAAGATCTTTTTTTCGTGTCGAGCAACGACTAATCTTTTTCTATAAATTATGAAGGATGCAAAAATGTGACTGAGTATTTTTCATACAGCCAAGCCAACAATGCATTAAAACTTGGTGCCAACACCAGATTAACTAGTTGATGCCAAAGACTTTGTATCCAATTTAGTATCTTTTTGTCCTCATAACAAAGATACTATGAGTTCAATCCATGTAAATAAAGTATTGGAACCTTTGTTAATATTGTAAGTGACAATGGTGAAGACTATTTGATTGGTTAAATTGATCTTTTAACATCTAAAGTGCATAGTAATATCATTGATTCGAGATCAAAGTTTTATTGTGAAGTTAATTAAAAAATTTAATGATGCATTTATAAAAAACACCGCCAATATTTTTATGATAGAAAACTGTCATAAAAAAATCGACTCATATGAACTGATTCATACCAAAAATAGTCTCATGTATTATAAATGTTCCGTGTGTATATAATATATATATATATATATATATTCGTAAAAACGAAATAAAGGAGGGTAGGTATAGTTTTGTGGATGATAATGATATACCTACCACGGTCAGTGGTTCATAATTAATTGGACTAAATTAGATGTTCGTGGGGTTGGGGGTGGAGTACAGTGTACGCTGTATATACATCAAAAATTTCATGGAACAGAGATTATGTTCCTGTTCAAATGACAGAAATTGTGTGGTGTTGTTTAGTTGGGTTTTAAAAAATATTTCTGGATATTTTTTTAAAATAGTTGTGTGTGGTTCACTCATTATAAAAATTTTATTCAAGTGAAAAATATATGTTTTGTTTATTTCTGCATTTGTATTCCAAAAAAAACTTTAAGAAATAAAAGAAAAATTATATATTTTTAAAAAAATTGTAGAAATAGTATACCATATATAAATCAAATTGAAAAATAGTTTTAAGAACTCCACTTAAGAATAAATTTTTAATTCAAAAAATCCAACCAAACAGAACATACATCTCGTAAATTGAAACCTTAGTGACACGTTATTTACATCAACAAGGACGCACCATCATTTAATTCAAGTTGACTGCTTAACTATTTTAGACAACTTCACCAAATTTCATTGTCAAAAAGTTGATATAAAATTCTATGTACGCTTCTCCACCTATTTGAAGCTCAAGGTAGTTTCGAAAATCACTATATCTCTCAAAAACATAAGTTCATTTTTTCATGGAAAAATAAGCAATCAAATATCATTAAATGTATTTTTCATGAAATTAAATTGAGTAGAAATAGAATAGGCGTTTTTCCACTCTACTTTTATGTTTGCTAACACACCAGAAGTTGCCTATTGCCACTCGATCTCCATCCTATTTTCATTCTCGACTATTTCAGTAATATCGCGTACTACAAATGCCAGTCACTTGCGATGTTTATTTGAGTATATTACACCAAAAGTCACTAAATTATTGAGTTGTTTTAATTTACTCACTAAATTATTAATTGTTCAAGTTCACCTACTGAATTATTCAATTTACCTACTAGACCATTCATTTATTTCAATTTATCCACTGTACTATTAATCATTTTGATTTACCTATTATATTATACATCATTTTTTCCTGAACACCCCTTTCATCTAATAATTCCCACTAAAATGAAACACACGGTCTATAAAATAGAGCAACTTTGACTATTTTATGACTAAAATAAATTTAAATGAAGTCAACATATGTTTTGCATATGGCTTTATTTCGTCCAATTTAACAGCCAAATTGGATGAAATGGACAAAATGGTACTCCCTCTAAAGTTGGATGGCCAAAGTGAATCATTTAAAGTTTAATGACGATATTAAATCCAAAATTTAATAGCCATTTGGACTGTTTACTCTTATTTCAATTTACCTATTAATTATGTTAGAATCCGTTTGAAATGTTGACAAAATTGGACATGTTTGGTTCACATGGAAGGGAAAATTGGCCTTACAGCACCCTAAATGTGAATCACACATTCAAATAGATGAGCGTGTATATTATGGGTAAATTGAAACAAATAAATAGATAAGCGTGTAAATCGAAATGATTAATAATTTAGTAAGTGAAAAAACTAAATAATTTAGTGGGTAAATCGAAACAATGCAAAGTTTAAATGAAAACTTTAACGGGTAAATTGAAATAACTTTATAATTGAGTAGGTAAATTGAAACAATTAGTAGTTTAATAGATAAATTGAAAAAACTTAGGATCCGTTTGGTTGCGTAAATTACCTAATTTTAAAATTAGTTAATTTTCGATTGAAAAATTGTGAATTTGCTTATTTATGAATAATTAAATTCTAATTCAAGTAGTGTTTGGAAAACTTAAACAGGAAATTCCGATTGTTAGAATAAAAACATATTCTCTATTGTTCTATGTTATCTAAAATTTTGTCTAGATGTATCAACATCATAGGTAGAAACTAGATCTTCTCGAAAAACATAGTTGGAATGAATTATCTAATTTTAGAATTAGGCAATTTCAAGTTTTACTTGAAATAACTTAATTTGAGTTTTTGTGAATCAACTTGAATTATCATATTTACAATTGTTTAATTTACACAACCAAACACTAATAAATGAAAATTTTGTAAATTACTTAATTGTAAATTATCTAATTCGCAATTTGAAGGACAACCAAACGGACCCTTAATAGTTTAGTGACCTCATGTGTAGTTTACTCATATTTTTTTGACAAAATTCACAACGTTTTCTTCTCCGAGCATTAGAATTTTACCAACATTTTTTAACAAATGTCGCCAAAAGTAATTTAGCTTTTCGTGCCCATTATCTTTTATCGTAAAATAAGGACATGCAACTTAAATGGTCAAAACTTTTAATTTGATTTCAGGACGAGTTCATTTTTCTCAACGATGAAATACATTTTTTTTTGAGGAATTCTATAACAAAATTAGGTTCAATGACAAAACATCAATTTCTTGTCACAAATGAATAACATTTAGGCTCCTTTTAATAATAAAATAAAAATATTTAAGAAAACAACTGATATAATTGCATGAAACTTGAAAAAACAAGTTGAGTGATGGGGTGAGATGAATCTCAATTTCTTACTAGTATAACACATATATTACATCCTTCTTTTTTTATTGAAATTTTTTACTACTCACCATTCAAAGAACTTTTTTTTATAAAAAAAAAAAAAAAAAAACAAAAAGTAAGAGAACATCTCCCTGTACCTTTCAACTTTTATTTTTCTACTTATTACACAAAATCAACATTTTTTTAATCATTTTTCATCTTTATTATAAAATTGAGTCTTAGCTACGAAATATAATTTGTCACAAAAAAAAAAAAAAAAACTCTGCCACAGAGAAGTTTGTTTGTAGGTTTTCGTTTTGGTATTTACCTCGTAGGTTGGGTGTTAAACAAATAAAAACTTTATGAGCTTTATGGTAGTGTTTGGTGTATGTTTTGAGTTGAGTTTTCAAAATATAGTATTTGGTAGATTTTGAAAGTACGTTGAAAAGTGAATTTGGTTTTTGTTTGAGTTTTTTTCAACCAACAAAAAAATATCATAATTTTTTTTCAAAAAATAATCACAATGGATCTTATTTTATAGATCTCGACGAGTATGTTTTAAGTATATATTATTTATTTAATTTTGATTTTTGAATTTAAAGTTATGTTGTTTTAAAAAAAAATTTAGAGAAAAAAAATAAAGTGAAATAAATTTTGAGAAATGTGAAAGTAGAGTTAATTTTGAGTTAAATTTTTAAAATTTAAAAATAAAAATAAAAATAGAGAAATACCAAACAGGCCTATATCTTTTTGTTTTTTGTTCCTACGTTAGTACGTTACGCTTTATTTATTGGACTGGAGTAATACTGAATACCTACTGCACCAAGTTGTTCCCCATAATTAATGCATGTTAGTATTTGATGGGTTCTCCATTTATTTTGTGATTGGGACTCCTATGTAACAATTAATTATTTATTTTTTGTGTGGTTCATATAATTAATTTATTTTATTTAATAATTTATTAAAATAATAAATAAATAAATAATAAGAGAGTTGTAAAATTTTGAATTGTACGGTTTTATTAAAGATAACAACCTATTTAATTATTTGGATAAAATCTCTATTGGTTAGAGATTAATAACAATTATCTCTAATTAGTTAGAGCTAACTCTCACTAACCTACTTTGATGGAAAGTGGGAGTTACATATAGGTACGTGAGGAATTGGGTCATCTCCCTGCCTATAATTATACGTAACATTACATCAGTTACGTATTCCAAAATTACGCTACAACACATAAAGCGTATAGGCCAAGGGAGATAAATTTGTTCCTAGTGTTTAGAATTCTGCCATCGATATTTTTATTAATTTCCGTATGTTGATTTGTATAGATGCATGAATGTTAAATGCAATTATATTTATTTAAAGACGTATGCAAAATTATTTCACACCCTCGTAGTTTGCCAGCCATATAATCCGATGTTATAGTGTTATAATACTGAGAGAGTTCATGGAAGCTCGTCTATTTTGATTTTGTTAAACAAAAAATATGTTTTAATTATAACTTCAAATTTGAAACAGACAAGATTACAAAATGTTGTCGTTGTTCCACTTGGCGATGACATAATATAAAGACGGGATTTAATGTGCGCTTTTGGATTTTAAATTTGGATAAAAGTATTTTGTTACGGAGACAACCAGTGCATTCACCTTATTTTACTAGTGGCAGTTTCATTATTATAAATTATAACTCAAAAGCTTGGATAAACATATGCCCAATGTATGCAATTTATTTTAGTCTCTTTATTTTATTTTTGACGCAAAAACAAAGGAACTGATTTTATCATGCCCAAATAATGAGGTGTAATTGCTTGGATGTTTGGGCTAAGACAAGGAGAAAGTAGCTACATATGGCAATAGTTAATACGACCAAATACAACCAAAACTGTCTTATTTCAATTTTCCCAGCAAACATATTATGTCATGATTTTGTTTATGTTTATGTTGTAGCTAGCCATTCCTATCCACTATTTTCATCTTTCTATCCATATTCAGCTGTTTCATAAGAAATAATGATCGAATATGGTTTCTAGAATATGGTTTCTACGCGCGCAGAGGATATATAAAACTCGATCTGCTTAATTTGTAGGTTTCTGATTTTTTTTATGTGAATGATCGAGCTAGATAGCTAGTTAATATATATTTGGGTACATTGTGTTACATTGATTACATCATATATAGGTCCATCATATCAAGTTGTAACGATTATTACCTCAGCTATAACTACATCTTTTTTTAACTTTGTCTTATCTTATTGTCACATATAACTTAATTTGTCATAACCATTAATTTCATTGTACAAGTATGTTATCGGTCTGGTACTGCATGTATTTTTTGCTAGAGAAAAAAAAATTTATTAATGTTTGAAAGAAAATAAAAAGACTATTATTTTTCAATTATTCAGAGGAGGCCCTAATTCCAATTTTGATCTTGTTTCCAACACATCATTTGGCTTAAACTGGTTCACGTATCATTCCCAATTCAAGTTTCAATCATTTCGTTAGTTAGTCTGGAAAAAAATTAAATGTGGCGCTTCCGTATTAATTAATCTAGCACTGATCCTGAATGATTAATTTTAATGAAATTATATCCAATAGTAATTATATTATTTTTGTTAACGAAACACTAATAGAATTTACCCCCTCGAGAGCAGGATGCTGGCCGAGAGAGAGCTTGTACTTTCATGGGGCTTGTCTCAACGTCTAAATTATAAATAAACATTGGGAAGCTAGGTACCAACAACAACAGAAAATAAAAACGAAAACAACTCTAAAATGAGAATAGAAAAATACCATTTCTAACTTCAACAATAATAAGATAGGGGTACAATTTTCAAACTTCATATTCAACATTCAGACTAAATGAAATTGAAACAGAAATAGCTAGGGCATGAATTGTTAGCATCAAAATCAAATCTTTTACCACTCCAAAATCTATTACAAATGTATTTAAAATTATCTCAAAAAATGAATAGAAGTATCATCAAAGAGCATATTAGATACTAGGTGGTAACCCTTACCAAAGTCGCTATCAACCATTCAAAAAATTATCTTAAATCTTAATCACAAAATTATCTATCCCTTATACATATTTAACATTCAAAACCATTACTCTTTATTGTAACGACCCAAAATATCCCGAGATGGTATCCTTGGTATATATGTGGGTGCAATGAATTTAATTTACAAATTGGGCAAGCCATTTGGGGGGGCGGAAGAACTTGTTGGTTATATATGGTATCAAAGCAGACCTAGAACCACTATCACATGACGTGCGGATATTGTGGGTCTTGTTTGTGCAGTTGACGGCAAGCCGGAACCAGAATTGCTGGATGCGGCTAGCAAGAGCCGAGGTTGTTTGTGCGTGAATCCGGCATGACAAGAACGTCAAGGATTTAATGGGCTTATTCGTGTGTCCCCTGCCTAACACGTATGTTAGGGATTTAATAGGAGAAGATTGTAATGACCTAAAATATCTCATATTGGTAGTGTAATGGAAATATTTTTGGTATAAATGTGATTACAATAAAACTAATTTATAATTTAAACGAGCTAGTCGTTTTGTGGAAGAACTTGAGCGTTTACATAAATACATATTTACACGCTATAAAATTTTAAACAAAACAAACACCAGGAAGGAAGAGTGAGAAGGTACGGAGATGCTCGTATCCAAACCAATTATAACATGATCATATTTGTTGGGAGACCAACTTTTTTATCATTAATTTTGTATGAGTTAAGTTGAGATCAAACCCCCCCTTCTCTAAGGCGCGCAGGAAACAATAGTGGCGTGTCGAAACTGATTATGAAGAAATTTAAATCTTGTTTACTGTTGTTTCTTGTGGAACATGAATTCCTCCCCGTTTAGCTAACCCTCTTGTGTTCAAATAAATAAATAAATAACCCCCTTATTATATAAATAGAAATCCAAGATGTGCTAAAACACTAGCAAGAAAACAATATACTCAAGAACCTTTACAGACTCACTTCTACCAAATCTGCCAAATTAATCATCCAAGTACCACTGGATTTATACGTTTAAACCAAATAATTAATTAATCTTCTACTTTGACTTCCTTCCTATCATATTCATATATATATATATATACACAGGCTTCATATTGATCACTTTAATTGTTTTGATTTAGAAAAGGGGCACAACGTTAAAATGACTATTACTCTCACATTTTGCATAATTTTTTTGGAAGAAAAAAATTACATTTTCAGCATGTTCTATAAGAAGTCTGTTTCTTGACAATCTTAATTAACGAAATAGTGGAAGACTCAATTCTGTGAGTGAAAGCATTCCCCATTCCCCTCACAACAAATAAATTGGAAATTAACCAAATAACTTGGTGCCAACTCTTTGATGTGATCTAAAATAGTACACAAATTATTGCGCATAAATGTCTCATGGAGAACTTGAATAATATTAAGCACGTCTTACGGAAAAATTCAGAGAAGTTAGACATAGAAAACAGAAGTAAATGAACAAGTAGTGGTTAAAACGCATCAACAGTCTTAATTGTCCAATGGTAGAACATTATTAGAGAAAAATAACAGAAATTGGCCAAATAATTCCCATATTTTTTTTGGTATAACCGAAAGAAAGAATAAACATTAACAATAGCTACTCTAAAAATGTCAACATTGCAAAAGGTTGTTTAGGGTGATATTATAGGCAATTTTATAGTTAAAACATCAATGTAGCCTTAATATAACAATTTAAAAATTATTGATCATGGCAACTCATATGGTGACACCTCAAATTAAAGCACCGAATCGGTGTCTTGTTGTCGGTAACCTTCCACCGACTTGACAGTTGGCAAACTTTGGCCGAGTTAATTTTTAAAAATATTTCATTGACATTTGATCTCGGCAAAAGGTTACTGAATTATAAACTCTAATTTAGTAAATTGACACCGAATGTTAACTTTTAAGTCGGTAACTTACTACCGACTTGTATGTTATGTATTGGGGTAACCAACCCCACATGTTGACACCCCAAATTTAAGCACCGAGTTGGTTTCTTGTTGTCAAATTTCAACATTCAATTATGTAACCTTCTACCGATTTGACATTCGGCAAACTTTGGCCGAGTTATAGAAATATTTCATTGACATTTGATCTCGCCAAAAAGTTATCAAATTTTAACCTTTAACTCAGTAAATTATTACCGAATATTAACCTTTAAGTTGACAACTTGCTACCGACTTGCATATTATGTATTGGGGTAACGAACCCTTAACTTGTAGCCACAACACAAATAGTTAATATTTTGGTCGCTCTAAAAAAAAACCTTGTTTCAATTTTTAGTATTCTAGTTACAAAAAAAGGGTGTATATAACATCACCTATCGTTTACATTTGAAAGAGGCTCTTTAAAAAACGTCATATCCTCGTCTTATAGAGCTCCCCCCCCCCCCCCCCCCAACTACCAAATATCATTCCCCAGTCAAATGCAATTATGTAAAAGGCTCATTCAATTACGAAAGCAAGTTGTATTTTAATGTTATATTATTTTATTAATAATTATAATTACTTTAAAAATAACATCACTCTAATTTTAAAATAATTTCAAAATAAATCGTACACCACTATATGAGAAAAGAAAATGTACAATATCAACTTGCAACTTCAAGCATTTGACTTTGGTAGCCATTACCTCCCCCTATTAAATAATATTATTGTAGGTTGAAGGGCATAAAAATAATGTTCCGAACTCATGACAAACTAGTGTAATTCGAGCTCACTACAGACATAGTATACTGGTCAATTTGTTTTATGCGGGAGGAATGCCAACCTTGTGGTGGGGGGTATATTGCCTCTAAGATCTATTCTTAAAGATGTTATTATTTGTAATGTTTAGCATCGAGTTGGCGATCGTGGTGCGCTGACCAGAGTTTCGAAATATTACACAATTGTTATTAAAAAGGACGAAGGGCAATGTTCGAGCTCATCATGTGTCCGAGCTCAGTCCAGATATAAGAAAAAGCCCTCAACCCAGGACACGTGACAGTAGCAGAGCGAGAGCGTGGCTCCCACGCCCAATGGCTAGTTATCAACTAACCCCATTACATAACTAACCCCATTTTTCTCTCCACTCCTCCCCTAACGTGGGGAATGGAACTTATCTCATTGTAACAGTCAGTTCCTTACATTTATAAAAGGAATTAACTCTAGTTATTTTAGGGACCAAATTAAAGCATCTTAAAAACAGTCAATTGTCTATCAATTTGTAACCGTCATCATCAATATTAATTAAAAATCATCATCAAATGGTAGACGTAAACTAGACCTACTATCAAATTAAAGCATCTTAAAAACAGTCAATTGTCTATCAATTTGTAACCGTCATCATCAATATCAATTAAAAATCATCATCAAATGGTAGACGTAAACTAGACCTATTATCCATTGGCTAGGAGAACCATCATTCACCAAAAACCTGTGTGTGATCATATTCTATTTTTCTTGCGCTTGTTCATAAATTTTGTGTATGGGCAGCATTATTTACCCAAAAAGATTTGTCGACCTTACACATGTTGTTTTTCTTTTATCATTATATATATAAGCAATAATTATATTAATTTAATCAGTTCTTATGAAAGTGTACGAGAACTAAGAATACGTTAACAAATTATAAAATTATTAGCTTATAGACTTTTTTTTGTTTAGTAACAACAGTGTACTTGTAATTATTTAATACTAGTTAGCAGTAATTTTTTTGATCCATTTGAAAGTGTAAATATAAGTAAAATATAAATATATAATGTAACGATCCGGTCCCACCTCAGTACGATATTGTCCGCTCTGGGTAGCGTCCTAACCAGGCCTCAGCCCCAGGACATCTACCCTCACGGCTTTGTTTCTGGGAGCTCACGACCAGCTTCCCAGGGGGTCACCCATCCTGGGATTGCTCTGGTCCACTACTCGCTTAACTTCGGAGTTCTCATGGGATCCGAAGCCAGTGAGCTACCCAAAAGGCCTCGTACTTAATTAGCGACCATATCTTACTTATATGGGTCTCCAAGGATCCCCCAACTTTTGGTGTGAGATGCCCCCTTTGAGCTACCATTCCTCCACACAAGGGGGTACTCGTCACTCAGGGCGTCACATATAATAATTTGATAATTATTATAAATAAATTGTAATTTACCTCATTAATTACTAATATAGACTATAATATCAATGCCATTATTGGGGATCATAAAATTCTTAACAAATGGAGAACTGCTAATGGTTAGGAGCTTACTAGGTTCATTAATGTGTGTCCTTCATTCAAGAAAGGTGATTTTATTCTCACTAAATGGCTCCCTCCTAAAGCTAGCAGATTTAAACTAAACATTGATGGTTGTGGTAAAGGGAACCCGGGCATGAGATCGAGGTGGCGGAAATGTTCGATCTCTAAGATGATAAAGGGACAGTACATATGTGGTGTGGGCTATTGCTGATGCTTATAGGGTGGTTTTTAATATGGTAGCGAAATCTTAAACTTTGCTACAAGGTATTCACATGCATGTGTGTTAATAATGGCATGCATCCAGCTATCAGCTGGTTGATATCGAAGTGGATGCCATGATATGATATGATGCTAGTGTAGATTCTTTTGAAGAAATCCTCTATTCCTGGGGTTTCGACAGTTTAACATATATCTTTAAGGAGATTTTTCATCAGCTCGATCCATCTTTTAGAATTCATCGTGAGCCATGTTTTTAGGAAAAGTATGTAATCAAGCTGCTGATTTTATGGCTAATTTAGGCTGCACCGTTGGTAAATTTATTAAGTTTGATTGTATTTTTATGCATAAGAAATTGAGGGGTATTGTGAGGATGGATTATAATGGGCTGCCTAGTATTAGGCTGAAGAGTTTGCAATTGCTTTGCTTATTTTTTATATAATATCTTAAGGGCCCTGCCCTTTCTTTCCTTTTTTTTAATTTTTTTTTTTTGTAATTTTCCACCTAGTTGCAAATGTATTTTTAGTATAAGATAACGCAGAAGTTTGGTTAATTCACTCTAATGGTGCAAATTAGTAATACAATCCACCCCACTAACCATGAGCTAACGCGTGGCTGTCGATGTCAGCAATCAGGTCTGCCCCAACGAGAGGAGCTTGGATGAGCCCTGTTTGGTCACCACAGGAAGCGTAGAGCCCCTCATAAGTTGGATACCTGCTCGAGAGTTAATTATGCGCAACAAATTATTGAGCTCAGGCTCCGAGGCTTTTTTGATGAGTTCTAGAGCTCCCTCTGGCCCAAACCACTATGTCAGAGTGGTTGGCAGAGGCATGGGCAACTGTCACCCGCTCTGCAGGACGTAGAGAACCTCCCTCACCTTCATTAAATGCACACCAACTATATTTAATGTACTGAAATTCATGGAGAAATAATGTCAGAGTTTGTGATGATCGAAGCATGATTGCAGACCTATTCTGAGAGCTCTGGCCACACGTTTCCTTTCAATTATATATATATATAAAGGAAGCATTTACTTCTCAACAACAATAAGAACACTGAACAACCAACTGTACAATATAATAACTGCTGCACAACCAAGAACAAGAGAGAGAGACAGAGGTACCGAGCACACGATTAAAGCTCTAGATACAAAGAAGCTAGAACTTGTATAACCAAGAGCATACTCCCATTGTAATATTGTGACGATAGTCTAGCTAGAGATATTATTGTGAGTTTGTAATAACCACTTAATTATACCAATAACAAGAAAAAACTAAGCTCCTAACTTTATTCCACAAAGGAGGACTAACCCATATTTTCATACGAGGCCAACCTCCTCTATACATTTTTGACTATGTTAGTTTGTTGCATTTATTATTTTAATCACTTGATCCGATCATTTAACTGTGCGGTCTAAAATACCCTTTCTAGTTTTTAGCACCAACACACTCTAAATTTTGTTTATTACATCATCAATAAGTTCATATCATTCTTTACTTTTAATTATTTTTTCAAAATTCTTGAAATTTTCTAAAAGAGTGATGTGGATGTTTTAAGCTATGGCCATTATATATATATATATATATATTTATTATTTTTCAAAAGTCGTCCAATCTAAATTCCCATAATATCGTGTGATCAATTTGAGAACTTAAATATATAATTTATAAGATTGAAATATTAAATCAATTACATTATTACTCACACACAAAATATACACGCAATTCACTCCAAAGTTCAAACATATTTCATTTATTTCTCTCTTCATCTCCCCAACATTCCTATATACACTATTTATTATCGAAAGGCAATATTCACTATTTATATATAGCGTTTTCCAATGTTCAGAAAAAGTCGCGATATTCACTATTTCTTGTAGTATCCCTAATAATAAAAATAGGTAAAGTAATAGTAGTTTATCTAATAATTTTATGCTTGAGAGTGTCTTTTCCATATATATTTTGTTTGAGGAGATTTAGAAAAGAAAAGGCAAACATTCCATATGTGTAAATATATAGATATGCTTTAATTTTTTCATTTGATGTTGATCAATATTCCATTAATAACATGCCAAAAGTAAAGTAGTTGTATAATAGAAAATGTAAACTATGAGAAAGTAGGTTTGAAGGAAGTAAGGATTGTGATTAAGTTGTATTGCTTCAAATACATTACTTTAATTCGTTATAGCTATAAAGGTAAATTGGTCCAAAATATGAAAAAAAAAAAAAAAATTTGAATCATATTAACGTGCATGCGAAGAAAAAATATGTTACAATTTCGTTAAAAGAGAAATCAAATTCTGTAAATACGGTACGAAAACGTAATTAGAAAATCGAATAATTAAAGTGTGGTGAAGCAGAAATCTTTCCTTTTTATTTAGCAAATCTGCTGCGTCAAAGCTTCTTTCTTTTTTTTTCCCCCTTAATTTCATTAATTCTCTATTCAACCTTAATCTAGCTGCAAAAGCCCCGACCCCTGTCTTCGAAGGCCCACTCACCCTTCCTTTTCTCTTTCGAACTTTCACTATAAATTTCTTCCCCCCCTTTCCGACTCAACAAACCAACATTCTCTCTCTCTCTCTCTCCCTCTCAACAAAACAAAATGCTTAAACCTAAGCATGTCATTAGTAGCGGTCTCTTTATCTTCATCTCTTTCTTTTACTTCTTTTCATCCCTCAATGTGAGTATATATATGCATCCAATTTTTGTGTCCTTAATCTTTCCCTATATATTTATAATCTTTGTATAATTTGCATTGTTTTTTTCATTTATATTGATAACACAAACATTCAGGGACCTACTGAATTTATTTATTTTATTATGGATTATACAAAAGAATGTACTATTCTTTAATATATATATATATATATAACTGATTGCACGTACAGTTCTTTTTTATTGTCAAGTCTCAATTTCGCTCTGCATGTCTTAAAAATAAAGAAACTAAAAAGATATTATGGATTATTGCGTGAATGCAGGTAGGTTTGGCCGGAGATGGAACCGGTTCAGTGGCCGGAGAGAACCCTTTCACGCCGAAAGCGTACGTGATTCGATATTGGAACAAACAGATATCCAACAACTTGCCCAAACCGGCTTTTCTTCTGGACAAATCTTCGCCATTGAGCAGGATCGAATATGCGACCTTCGCCAAACTAGCCGCTGACAACGCCCTCTCCGCTCACCTCCCATCCTTCTGTTCCTCCGCCAACCTTATGTGCTTCCCCGATTTATCGGCCAGTGATGAAAACCACGATGACAGCGTCAACTTCGCCTCGTATCAGAACAAGAACTTCACCAATTATGGAACGAATCACCTCGGCGGACTCGACACTTTCAAGAACTACTCCGACGGCATTAACCTCCCCCTCGACTCGTTCCGGCGATACAGCCGAGAGGCCGTCGGAAACGACGAGAAATTTTCCAACTATGCCCCTGACGCCAACGTGGCGGATCAGAGCTTCAACACGTACGGCGCCGGCACCACCGGAGGTTCCGGCGAGTTCACGAACTACAACCACATGGTGAACGCTCCGGACCTGAAATTCACGTCCTACTCGGCCAAAACAAACGGCCGGCATCAAAAGTTCACTGCGTATACCGGGGAGACCAATTCGGGGGACGAGTCGTTTCAGAGCTATGCAAAAGCCAGCAATGGCGCTGATAATGAATTCAACAGTTATGGGAAGGATTCCAATGTGATAGGCTCCACGTTTAACAGCTACGGCCAGAATGCTAATGGGCAGAGCGATAATTTTACCTCTTATGGATCTGATAGTAATAATCCCCAAAATAATTTCAGGAATTATGGTAGCCAAGGCAATGCTGCTGAAGAAACGTTCACCAATTACAGAGACGAGTCCAATGTTGGTGAGGATTCGTTCCAATCTTATTCGAAAGATGGGAATGCGGAGAAGGTCAATTTCGTAAATTACGGAAAGTCATTCAACGAAGGAACTGATCAGTTCAAGGGCTACGGAACTGATGGTTCCACTAGCCATGAAATCGGATTCACAACTTACGGAATTAACAATACCTTCAAAGACTACGCTAAAGACGGCGTCAAGTTTTCCCAATACGTTAACTCAAGCTCAAGCTCAAGCTCAAGCTCCGGAGAATTGACTGCTGCAATGGGCAAGAGTCCCAAAAAGGTAATTAGATGGATCGAACCGGGTAAATTCTTCAGGGAGAAAATGCTCAAGGAAGGGAATGTAATGCCGATGCCGGACATTCGTGATAAAATGCCCAAAAGGTCGTTTTTGCCCCGGGTAATCTTGTCTAGATTACCTTTTTCGATATCGAAGCTGGTTGAGATGAAGAAAATATTCCACGCAAGCGATAAATCGACTATGACCGGAATGTTGACCGACACGTTGACCGAGTGCGAGAGGGCTCCGGCACGCGACGAGACCAAGAGGTGCGTTGGCTCCGTCGAGGACATGATCGACTTCGCCACCTCTGTACTGGGTCGAAACGTTGTTGTTCGGACCACTGAGAATACACAGGGATCGAAGCAGGACGTGATGATCGGAACCGTTAAAGGAATCAACGGCGGGAAACTCACGAAATCCGTGTCTTGTCACCAGAGTTTGTTTCCATACCTAATCTATTACTGCCACTCGGTTCCTAAGGTCCGGGTCTACCAAGCGGATCTACTTGATCCCAAGTCCAAGTCCAAGATCAACCACGGTATTGCCATCTGTCATGTTGACACGTCGGCTTGGAGCGCCACTCACGGAGCCTTTCTTGCGTTGGGTTCGGGTCCGGGTAAGATTGAGGTTTGTCACTGGATCTTTGAGAATGATATGAATTGGGCCGTTGCTGATTGAGTGTTGGGCCACCCATTTCGTTAAGTTGGGTTCAGATCCGGTCTACCAATAAATGTGAACTACTGGTTCAACCCCAATTTCACTTCTTTTATTAAGTTACGTTCGTATCTATAATCAATCACTCGTTTAAGTTTATTATTTTTTTGTTTGTGTTAATTTCGAATTAATCAATGTGTTACGGTTTCATTTTAGTATAAGTACATAATGTGGTATTTATGTGTTCCCAAAAAAAGTCTTCTTCTTTTTTTTTTTTTTTTTTCTTTTTTGGAGTTGTGACACATTTCGTTTTGAAGTATGATGACTTAGATCAATATGAAATGTCTTATTTCATTTTCTATTCTAGCTTAAAACTTAATTTACATGTGTTTCATTTTATTTTATCTTTCCGGTATTGTTGTAATGGAAGAGTACTACAAATAAAATAAAAGAATATATAGCTTGTGGTACAAGAATAGTAAAATTACTCAGACAAGATGGTGGCACCTAAAAATTGTATATATGGTAATACAATGCAGCAAGATGTGATATGAAGGGCTGGAAAAGTTGATCAAATTCGAATGAAAAAAAAAATCACTTTTCAGGTTAATATATCAGAGAAAGAAAGAAAGAAAAAAAATCATTTTCAGAAAATTGAAATTGATATAATAGTAATTATAAGGAATGGAAGTCAAAACACAAAAGCTGAACACTGCATGTGTAGGCATCCCTCCAGTAGGTTTTCCCAAAGTCTGCTGCTATGATGCAGCGGATACATCAAATATTTGCTAGCTAGCTAGCTTTTATTTGGAATGCATACATATAGTACATCTTTAAATAGCTTGGTTGAAATTGTACATGTATATCATTATTTTGTAACACATAATTCTTGATTATTATTATTATTATTATTTTGATAAATATAATTGTGAATCATCTCTATCAATATTTACTCGATCTTCAAAAAAATCAAGTCCTAGCTCTTTTTTTTAAAAAAAAGAAAAGAAAAGAATTATACTCTTTAAGGAAGTACATTTATATATATATATATATATACACGCACGATTTCTAGCTGAATGAGGAGTGATATTGAGCACTATGAGTTGGCTGGCTGCCCATGTGGAGTTCACGATGCAAATTGCAGAGGAAGCAGAATTTCGAGTATGCACAATGATTGTGGGTGACAACTGCAAATGCCCAAAACTCATTGCTGTTTTTTATACCATCAATAACTTGCTTTTGATTTGCTGCTTTTGTGATGTTGGCATTTAAACAAATCAAGAAGAAAAAGAAAAAGAAATAAGAAAATGTTTCGTGCTAATAGCCACTGTTTTGTATGTGTGGGTAAGGTTAATGAACACATGTTTTGTAACTTTGTATTGCTTTTCGATCTATTACATTATAACTATATATATTGTAAGAATTTTATTAAGCACACGTACTTAAAATACACGATATAAATACTTGAAATCTTCTTTAATTAGAGAAGGCATTTCATTTGAATCTTTCACTCTCACCAAAACTTACAATGCGACTAGGTTAAACTGTATTGAGGTGATCATTTTGTTAGAACATGGACCAAGCTATTTATAACATAGGAAAACCCCTACCCATTAAGAGTTTAACTTAGAATAAAGAACTTCATAATATTTACTAGCTAGGATAGAACCTAACTATGTCAATATCAATCTTTCAAACTCACATTATATGTGGCGAATTAAGGTACATCATAAACCTATACACTTTATTATATCAATTTTAACAGGTAAAATAATTTGGACTCATTCGTTAATTCGGATTTGGTGACTCTTAAGAATTAAATCAATGAAAGCCCAATTTTTCTTACACATGCGTGTAGTCATGTATTATAACGATACACTCACTATTCGACCTTTGAATAATGATACTCTTAATTTGCTCGTAAAGACAAAATTTACTTTGGACAAAATTATTCTCCTTTTCACATTACATTGTAATACGAGAAGCAAAATACTTGATAAATACAAAAAATATTAGCCTAAACACAACACATAGTACTCAATACGTACATGCATCTATGTATCTCCTCAAAATTAACCGCTTCGTCATAAACATACAATATTAAAAGCTGGAGTTAAGTTCTAGGTAAGGTTTCACTTCAATCCACACAATACATATATAGAGAACGTAACGTATACTCTAGATATATATATATATAGGCCATATTTTTAATGGTCCATATAATTTCGAGCTGGTGGAGAGGCCCGTTAATTCCTTCAAATAATTGAATCTTCTTCTCCTTTCAACATACATGAATTTAGGACTACCTATATCACAGATGGAAGTCTACACCAAGACTTTTTACAATTGCATGTGGTTTGTTTTACAGTTCATACTTACTAAAGCTTTCTTCCTTTAATATAATGTATGCAAAATTTTTAATTTTTTTTTTTTTCATAATTTCTTGAGATTGGATTTTTTTCATGAAAAGGTAAAACAAGGGGAACAAAAATAAAATCAATGTAGGAAGCTAGGAGCCCTTCCGAAGGCTAAGGTTGAAACTTGTATTAATTACTGTTTTATTTTTGTGGTAAAAGATGATAACAAAGAACAAAATTAATTAAAAAAAACAAAATTGGTGTGATGTTGACTTTCATAACGAAGGACGTAGATAAACAATAGTTGTGAGAACACTTTTTTTGGTGTAAAGAGTAGCACTCAACAGTGCCAGTTGGGGAAAGAAAAAGTGCAAGGCAAGGTCTGACACATGCATGAGCTAATTAGAGTGTCATATAAGCATAAGCATGGTTCTCATTTCTATTGCAACCCCCTCCCCCCACTCCCTCTCCCAAAATCCCATTTTTATAGAAACAGGAGACTTAAAAAATTGTGGGGTCTATTTCCCTCCTTCTACATTGATACTCTGTATGATTTGAACTTAATTTGTTTTGGTAGTTGGTACTTTCAAATTAAAAGTATTATTTTTTTTCCTATATTTTAAATAATGTCTTTTTTGAGATAATCAACATATTATGTGCCGTTGTACTACAAAAACAACTACACTAAACACAATATTCAAAGCATTACTCAAAACAAATTAAGCTTTTTTTGAAACGCTCGAAGTTGAGAATATAAACCGAGTAACTAACCTTTTCACTATTATTATATACCAAGAGTTAACATTACCAATGCATCTAATTGTATACAATTTTTTTAATTTGTTTGAAAGGGAAGGGATATTCACTTTACTACAATAATAATTAAAATTCATTCACTCCTTTATAAAATTCAAAACTCAAGATTTTCCTGCCTTTCCAACTAATTAGCTTACTCGCTTTAATTATATACAATTTTGGAATTACTAATTAGTAACACAACTCACTCGCGCTCTTTAAAGCAGAAAATTGAATTGGACAATAGCAACACTGTTCAGTAACCTCGTGGTTACCAAACTATTAATCGTTGTACAATAAAGCTGCATCCTCTAAAGGTTGAATGAGTGGCTTATGTGCCCAACCTTCTTTCTGGGTAGGAAAAGGCTTCTTTTGATGTTATCGAAAACTTACATCGACTATCTATGTATTGATCTATGACTAGGACCAATCAATTTCATAGGTTCTACACAAAAAATACTTGTACACTATTATTGTGCTATTATCAAAGTATATATGGATTCCATCAAACTAATGTATTATGTCTAAAGCATAACGTATCGAAGCTATTAATTTGTTTGGCGATAACCATTTCGTTTTCAATATTGTATTTTCAATTTTTATTTTAGGTATTTGTGTTTTGTTGGTCTACAATTGAGACTCAAATCTTACGTACGTAGCATGTGAAAGAATAGACAGGGATAGAGTAGGGATGTCATTTCGATAAATTGTGCTTACCAATATCAAAATCAAAATAAGAAATTCAATACTAGTTTACTAATCAGTATTTGAAATTAAAAACCATTACAAAATTGCTCAGTATTTTTGGTTAATTTCAGCTTTCGGTATTTCAATTTGTTAATTCCAGTTTGTTTTGGCACTGTGGTAACAATATTATATCTGGTATTTTTTTGGTAAATGTGCAAATGGTAATGAGGGGAACAACTAAAACAATAAAAAGTTTTTCAAATGCATATAAACTATTGTTATGAGCATAAAATAAGAGAACGTTTATGGATAAAGTTTAAGTTCTAAACAAACATTAAACAAGAATCATCCAATATTAAACTAGCAAAAAGCAAAAGAAAGTAATATTAAACAAGTGACTAGATTTATGAGATTTTTTTTTTAGAGAGATCAACCAACTTTTGTTATTTTTAATGTTTAATTAGAAAAATGAGACTAACAATTTTAGACATCTAAAATAAAAAGTGGGATTTATATTGAGACAGAAGAAGTATAATTTATTTTTGGAGTTTTAGTATATTTACATTCGGTCATTTTGAAATTAGTGTTTTTGGTATTATTTTTTCGGTTTACCATTTCGTTATTTTCGCACAGGTGATATGGCATGAGCATGTCATACATAGCATAGCATGATTTACTTGCATTAAGTAAATGTTTTCAGTAT
This sequence comes from Lonicera japonica, assembly GCA_021464415.1. Lineage (NCBI taxonomy): Eukaryota > Viridiplantae > Streptophyta > Magnoliopsida > Dipsacales > Caprifoliaceae > Lonicera > Lonicera japonica. The sequence goes on along the minus strand of CM038468.1, from coordinate 60,896,558 downwards.
ATACTATTGATGCATAAGTGATAAATTGTTTTAAAGGTTTCTATAAAAGTATACCTATGTTCCAACACTATTGAGCATTAGGCACTCTGTTTTAAAAGGTATATATATATATATATATAGGGGAATTTTCAGGTGCGGATTACTGTTCACGGACCATCCGTACGGATTGGTCCGTTTGGCACGCTTCTCGATGGAATTTTTTGATGAAATTTTGTGGGGATGTTCTTCATCGTGTGTAGAACATCTCCACCAAATTTCATCAAAAAATTCAACCGGGAAGTAGGTTAACTACATGATTGAAAAATATTGGATTTTATATATCTATTTCTGGACCAGTTTTTTTCAATCATGTAGTTAACCTACTTCCCGATTGAATTTTTTGATGAAATTTGGTGGAGATGTTCTACACACGATGAAGAACATCCCCACAAAATTTCATCAAAAAATTCTATCGGGAAGCGTGCCAAACGGACCAATCCGTACGGATGGTCCATGAATAGTAATCCGTATAGGATAGGGACTCTATATATATATATGTATGTACCAAATTAAGCTGATGTGACATATATGGAGTCGTCGGGTTTGGGCTCAGGTTTGAAGTATAGTAATTTAACCAAGCCTCTTGGCCCAGTGGTATAAGGCTGCCACTGGGACAACCTTGGGTCGACTTGGAGCTCCCAAGGTCGAACCCCGGCGTTGTCAAAATAATGCTTGGCCAGCGGCAGCCATGAACCGCGAGCGGGGATTAGTCGAGGTGCGCGAAAGCTGGCCTGGACACCCCGTGGGGAACCAAAAAAAAAAGTATAGTAATTTGATACCACCCATATATGTTGATTTTGGATTAGTGCTCTTGTTAGATATGCTACGGCATACCCAAAAGATGTATATATTGTTTTATACTTTTAATGTATTGTGTATTAAGTTATAACTGCAAAATTGCTAGCATGCGCTATATATAAATATATTGACGGCTATAGGTGACACGTTGTGATGTGTCAAGTTGATATGATGTGAAGCATGTATATAGAAAATATAAACATGATGATGTAAATATTATAGTTATGTGAAACGTATATTGAGTTATTTTCAAAATGAATTATAAAGTGTGTTTACAGGTTAAACAGTTAGTTATAAAAAAAAAAAAGCATGTCTAGCTTCTTAATCATGCCTAGTAGAAAATGATACATCATGATTATATTTGGACTCTGCTATGATGATGGGTTCTAATTGGTACCACATTCATTAATTTTAATAGGATACATTAGCATGCTATATTATTTATATTTATTAATCGATTGACCTATTTTAGCTATTCTAAAATGGGTTAGTAAGTCCTTTGGGTCCTAATGGTGTCATTAATGCACTAATTAAGATTGGGCATTACAAATGGTATCATATGTTAAGTTACGCCCTCTTTGACTTGTGGGGGTAAAGTTATAAGAAAGTCGTGTTATCTTTATTACGATTATTGTTCTATGATGTGGTAATGTGTTAGAAATATGATGACTACACATGTAAAGGGTGTCCATCGAGTGTTAGCAATTAAGTTGTAGAGTGTGGTTTTGGAGTTGTGGTGATGCAATGTATTATCTTGTTATGGGTATGGATTGGCTTATTGCACTTTTGGCCGAATTTGTTTATTATCATAGAAGAGTTATTATCCAATTGCCGACTAGTATGCTGAATATCTTCAACTGTAAAATCAGATTTTATTTATCTATGTTCTTTAGAAGACCTCAGGCTAAGAAAAGTATTAAGGTCGTTAATAAGGGTTGAGGTATGTATTTGGGCTGTAACCGTGTTGTCAAGCATGGGATATGATATCTTCAAATATTCTCTAACATGGTGATAGAATTTTTCTAATATTATTTTGGAAGACTCTCATGTTTATATTTATGTAAAAAGGTGAATTTTGTGATCAACATTATATCTTATACTATCAAGCCTCATATGCCTTCTTGTAAAGCAATATCCTCTCTCAGTTATATATACCGTAGCAATGTTATGACACGTGGGAAACGTTATTTTTATATATCAACTGTCATGATGACAAAATTCTTCCAAGTATTATTCTGATAAATATACACTTTTATCTCTGCGTATAGAATGGGATTTGGTTATTGATGTCGTTTTTGATATTATTTGGTCTCGTATTTCTCTTTGGGGTGCTTGTAAGGTACAGTGATTCGATATTTTCAGTTTCTACATGGTAATACCATAACTAAACCAAAAAAAAATTGGTATACTCAGTTTTCTTATTTTGGTTTTCGGTATTCATATATGTGTTACCAAAATTATTTTTATTCAGATAAATTCGATCGATTTCGATAAAAACCATACCGTGTGGCATCCTTAGGACAAACCGTAAAATTTAGTCTGATGTAATCATAACGTCTAACTACCCATTAAAATTTACTTTTAAGTTGTAGACAAACCATTATAAGTATTCTTGTACCGAAAACGTTCATCAAAAATAAATTGGGTGATGCAAGTTTGGTCACTTCAGTTCCACATTTAATATTACCTTTTTACATTATAAAATTAAGAATATAAGGTAAACGATTGGCCATGTTCTGATTGTTTACACAATCTTTTCGAATAGAAATTTATTGCTTTGACAAAACCATATTCAAATTGCAACTCTTTAGAAAAAAAATCCTTGCATGTACACCAAGATGTCATCAATCAACTTAAACATGCATTTTGTGTTAAACTGTAGTTAGTAATTTCTTGTGAAAATGTTCACAAATTTCGTTGCCATCAAATTTTTATTCATCATGAAATCCCATGGAGTTAAAATGCAAATAAAAAATAATACAATAAGAAAAGCAAAACTTCAGACTTGGGAATTAACATCCCAAGCTCTGCCACTCACATGGCAGAACAAAAAAATCAGCGTCCTCTGCAACAATAAATAAGCATATTTGAATGCATAGAAGCTATTTGTTATTAAAGGCCTCTGCAAATAATCTACCACGTCATTCATGTATGACATTATACTAGAATATTAATGAAAAGCATAGAATCCTCGCCCAATTTCGGTCTATAGATTTGCTCAACAATTGAACAAAATAGTGGTTTAAATTCAGTCTGATAATTTGGTTGATCGATAATATATAGACATCACTCAACAATCGAACAAAATAATGGTTTGATTCAGTCTGATAACTTAATTAATGGACAAGATATAAACATCGTCAACAGTTCTCTTTCTATTAGACACATTGGGTATGTTTGGTTATGTTTTTAAATATTAGTTTTTAGTTAAAGTATAAATAAAATAAACATATATGAATGATTTTATTTTGATAAGATGATTAAGAAATCTCACTTTTATACCATGAATATATCATAAGGGATTTTTAAGGTGCGTTTGTTTCATTATCTAAATATGAATGCTGAATTTAAAGACAACATGTTTTGAAGTTTGAAAATTGAATCTGAAAAATCTATTTGATTTGTTTTTTAATAGCATATCTGAATAGGTGTTGTTTGTTTAAACATATCACATCTGAATGTTGAATAAGTATTATTTTGACAAATTTGGCCTTATTCACTTATTTTATAAAAATGACTACATTTAAAAGGATAAATGTAAAAGAGGTATTTTACCTCTTTAAAAATTAAGACTTCAACTTTAAGAGGTAAGGTTGCCTCTTATTTTTTTTAGAAGGTAAAATAAGTATTTAGATCTAAATTTTTAAACCAAACAAATGAAATTAAAACCTCTTAAGCCTGAATTGACTAACCATTGAAACTTAAGAGGTATAATCAAAGAGCCCATTAATATCTATACTTGTAAGGATTTTGATGGCGAGATCATTGCATAAAAATCACAAAGTATCATCTAAAATCTTTTCTATGGTTTTACAAAACTATATAAACATCTAAATCAATTTATGTACTTTATTGTCCATATATCCAACCTCTCCATCACAACTTTCACGTCATTTTATAATCCCTTTCCATAAATATATTAGTTTGTATATATATATATATAAAATAAAATCGACCTCATGTCACGTACACAAGAAACTAGTACAAAGGGCAACATTACATTGAGTTAACCATCCAATCTTGTCCTTGGCAAGGGTGTTTGGTTACAATTAAATAAATATTATTTATACATAACTAATAATTTTACATACACAAATAATACAAATGAAGATTTATCTATTACATAATAGTATTATCGAGGAAGTTCTTTTATTTAATATGTCATTAAATCATTAATATATATTTCAATAACTAATTCAATATTTCCTTCTCTTTTTTTTTCATCTTTCGAGAGTCCAAGGATTTCAAAAATCAAAATTATGTCATGAAGAGTCCAACCAACATAAGCCTCTTCGTTTTATCTACATCTTTATCTTATTATATTTCTCCATTTGTATATAAAATATATTACTTGTGTATCTCCGAGAAAAACATTATTCCAGTTTGCCGAATTTACACTACACGATGCACAAATTATTTTTACTTTGATGTATTCCATGCACAATCATCAACTTCTTCCTTAGATAATATGATTCTCTTACTAAAGTTTGAAAGGCCTTTTTTTTCTACATTTTAATATGACGAATCAATATTCTAAATGTTTTTTAGTTTTTATTTTATTTTCCCATTCATATGTTTAATTTTATTGTGTTGTTGATATTACTTATTATTTATTTATTTTTAATGAAGAAGAAGTCCCAAGCAAATAGTCAATCACAAAATTAGTAAATACAAACAGACAAAAAGGATAAATATATGAGATATAGCAACATATGAGGTAGAATAGTACCTTATTGTGATTTTTAATTTCCTTAATTATATTGGAGATTGTAGATTAACAGAAGTATTGGTTCTACGAATCTTTGACCCATACTTGTTTATTGAAAGTTCTATATAATGCATTTATCGTTCAAAATGTCACAAAATTATTTCTATACAAGCTAAATCTAACAAGCAAAGAGTACAAAAAAAATTATTGAAGGAATGTGGATTTCATTTTACTTCAATTTTTTCTTTACCATGTCATTTGCATTTTTAGCAAGCGTTCACATGAATCAAATTAGCCAATTGAAGTGAATTTGTATTTTTTTTGTATTATAAATAAATTTGCAAAATGTAATCACCCCCGTACATCACATTTTACTATGTTCAATATGTAATACTACGTTCCATAAATAGGCTTATTATAGGAAAACAATTTTTGTTGCATTCATTTTTTATTTTACAAAAAAAATAACAAATAGATAAACGCATAAGAAAACAAGAAAATCTAGAAATTTTTACGTCACAATTTTGAAAACATAAGCAAGCAAGCTTATTATGCTCCAGTCTTCCTTTCCTTTTTTGCAATTTTTGCTTCCTTTCATTTACAAAAGCAAGTACCCGACAGAGTGTGAGCTCAATACTAACTAAAATTCTCGACGTTAACCCTACCTAGTTGTCATCCAACGTTCTTTTTCCACTCCTATACAATCTATGATTTTCCTTCTTCTTCTTCTTTTTTTTCCCCTTTCTTAGAGGTGCTTCCAAAACTTAGCAGAGATTGGTCACAATTAAGATAAATTGGCATCCAATTTTTAAGGGCTGTACAAAATGAAAATGAAGCACCCAATTAACTCCCCAAGTCGATTGGGGAACAATGGTAGCACAAAACCATCGGGATTTTTTTCTTACTCGGTGCTTCGACCTGGAGAATGATTAGGGATCACTTCTGTTCTCTCTTGCTTTTTGAATTCCTTGATAAGCAAGGACCGAATTTTCTGTCTCAAGCCAGATGCTTCTTCAGGCCTAAACCATTGCCTGCCGAACTGAGAATTAAAATACAGCCAACCACCAAGGAAAACATGTCAGTATGAAATCAAATTATCTAAGCACTCATTGTATTGGCCATTGTGCATTAAAGTTGTATTGGCCAATACACAATGTATTGTCCAACAGATACCAGATCCTGAGTTTTACACTCCGACAGGGATACATTTTAAGCAAGAAATGACTGCTCTTAGCCACTTAACAATTTGAGCTGTTGCCATTCCAGTATTCAATAGCCCCATAAACTCAATTTCATAGAGAGAAAGTGAGAAATAAAATAATAAAAAGGGAGAGAGAAATGAAAGATTTACCATTGATAAATCTTGCTTTTTCAGCCTTTCAGGAGCCTCTTCAATGAAGCGTTCCATAAAGAAAAGAACAAAGAGGCCACAGTCATATTCGTTCTTCTGTTGTGGAACCTAATGGGGAAAACGACATTAACAAAATAGTTGAAGCTAGCCCAAAAGGTCATAAAGACATGAGTTACAGCGTAGGAAACGACTCAAATAATATTTCTTCAGAAGCTCAAAATCCTCATACACAAAAAGATATTAATTCGAATGATATAAAACCTACCAGAAATAATGAAACCTACTTTTCCAAATAAGCACTGAAATGATATTAAATCCTCGGAATTATAGTGGGCGAGAGGATCACAGTTCTAAAGGTTTAATCAATGGCTGAGTAAAAAACTAAGAGAGCATATTGGTTGCCTAATAATAATAATAATGATAATAACGGGATAGACCTGTATAATTATAATTATTATTAGTTTATATATATAGGATATTTATAATACTCACGTATCCATATCCTACTTTTCTTACAAACTTGTATTATGTATATATATGATACTCTTAACATAGCTTTTAGGCCATGTTCTTGTACATGTCCAACGGATAGGGGGAGAAAAATAACTATGATCCACCATTTCAAAGGAAAGTGTGTTTGGATGGAATTTGTTTTTTTTTGAATTCTGAAGCATTTCAAAAAACAGCCCCATTTTTTAAAACACTAACAAAATGTTTACACTCGTGTTCTTACCAAAACCCTCTCACCAATCCCGAAAATGGTAAAAAAAAAAAAGAAGGAAGAGAGTATGACAACGATATCCCAAATAAAACTATTTCCAGAAATGCCAAAAATAAAACTTAAAATAAGACCAAAAGAAGGTAAGCCAAAACTAGGACACTTTTACTAACCAAATAAGGCCTTATTTTCGATTATGTTAAATAACAAAAAAATAGAAAGGAATCCCCTGAATCTTGAGGAAAATAACACTACAGCACGACCGTTGTGCTTTGCATAATACTATGGACTTCCCCTAACGGTTAATGCGTTTTCCACAAACATCCACAAACACTAGTCAAGTTTAAATAATAAATAAAATTCTTAAGCCAATAAATAATACCCATGTTGGCTGAGTGCAAAATTTTTCAACAATGAAAAGAAAACATGCTCACACCATTCATAATGAAGTTGATTTTTAGTTGCTATTTTACTGATCATTTAAAATAATTTAGATGATAAAGAAAGGTACTGTTATTAATTCTCAATATTTGTTACCAATCAAAAATAGTGGTTCGCAGGTATACTTCCATAAGAGCTAACATTCAAATTGAGGCACCAAAGAAAGAGATTTACCGGTATTATTCTGTCATCAATTCTACGAGGAAGATTTTGCCAAATTCTGTCTGCAATTGGGAGTTCAGAAGGGGCTTCTCCTTTCAGATAGTTCCACTCTTCTTTTAAAAAGCTACAAGCACATTTGCATACTTTCTATGTTAAAAATAAGTTTGCCAAGATGGTACTCAGATTACAGCTTAACCTGTGCTTAAAATAAATTACACAATACGAACTGGGAGTTTACTGTAACGAAGTGACCTGGAACATGCCATAACAGACAAGGAATAAATAAGAAAAAACCTTTATTTTTCCAAATTGTAACATAACAGTATGAAACAATGAAAGTGATTTGATTGCCAATGCAACAACTGAACAATTCAACGAAGTTCAAAATTAACCAGTCAAGGACAAAAATTAATTCGAATTATATTTCGCATTCAAACTTGCCACTATGACATATTCCAAACCTCACAACGCAGTCAAGTTCAACATAGTTATTAGGGTTGCTTTTACTTATTCTGCTAAAGGGGCAATGTATGCATAGCTATGATAGATACGCTAGAAACCAATTTTGAACATCCTAAGTACTATATTTTCTTAGATCGAAATTATTCATGTAAGAAAAACAGGAAAGGAAAATTAAAGAACAAAGAACAATATTGAAAGCAAATCTATGAAAACACTACAAACACAAAAGGGAACAGTTGTGATTTCATGTGCATACAAGGAAAGCTCGTGAAAATTGGTTAGTAAATATTTAATAAACAGTATATTACAAAAGCTGCAAATTAGAGAGACGGGGCAAAGCAACTATCTCGTGCAGTCATACATCTTAAATCATTAGTCATTCAGTTGGCAAAGGTGGCATGTAGATTACCTTTTAACGTTGTCGAAAATGGATCTACTATAGTGAAGTCCTAGAGAATCCAAATGGAGTAGAATTGGCCCTGATTCCTCTTCCTTGTCCGGGATACAAATAATCACCAAGCTCCAATGAAGACTGCCAATAGACAAAAGGACAGTGATAAAGAAAAATGCAGTAACCTAAGCCACATGATACGAGAAATTATAGAGAAGTTGAACTCTATAGTAACAAATTTCAAGAAGTTACATGAAAGTCATGCTGTCATATATACATGTCACTAGTTAGAGAAGCAACGAATCCCAGGTTGATACCTAGACCTTCATGTAAGTAGTTAGAGGAGATATACACATAAGCAGTTATAGACATACATGTAAACTGAGTAACCATCAAAATCAACAATATTATCCATTTGTAATTCAACAAGCTCTGCACCCTCAGATTTTTAAAATTAAACTAGTTACTCTGTCACAACCACCTTAGACCTTTTTTTGTATCAGAAAGAAACCCACTTTATTGATAACTTAAGGAACCAAGTTACAAGAAAGTGGATGGTGGACCAGAGGTTCACCCAAATAGAACACAAAATAAACAAACAAAACAAAAACCAAACACTGCACAATGACCCAAGAGAATCTGATAACTCAAGAAATAGTCACAAAAACTAGCAAGGGAGACCTGATGTAGGCCCCAGTACTACTTCAAGGACAAGAATAAATCCTCAATTAGATTAATAAAAAAAATTACAATTGCGTGTAGCAAATTTAGAATGGACTGGTGTTTGGCAATGTATTAAAAAGGCAACCGCCGAAGATGAAAAAACGCTGTGCGAGCTGAATGTTTACAGAACTGGATACTAGCTGGTGATTGTGAGAATGAATTTTTTTTTTTTGAAATATACAAATAAACAAAAAAATTAAAAATGGAGATTAACAATCTACAATCAAGACCAAACTTACATAAGAATATTGAGAGATTGCAAAAAGATTAGAAGAGCTAGCCAAATTGAAGATAACAATTGATTTTGTGCCAATTGGATCTTCAAGATGCCAAATTCTTTTGCTTATTAGCATTGTTTCCATTCCCACAAGCCAGACATTTACTTTGTATCTGTATCTCATTTCACCTTCTGAGGGATACTCCAAATACGCATCTTTTGCAAGAGAAAATTCTTGTATATCCAGAAGAATGAGAGACCAAGTCTGCAATACCAAAATTCCCCAATTTCTCTATCGTTTAGATTCCTATATAGTGATGAATAAAAAAAAACTAAAATGGAGATGATTATAAGAATATTGAGTTGCAACCCACAAAAATGTCAAGATGATTCTTTGCTTATGCATTGTTTCTACAAGCCAGACATTTACTTTGTATCTGTATCTCATGCTCTACGCATCTTTACTTGTATGAAGAGTTGAAGACCTACAAGATTAAATAAAAAAACTTACTTTTCATGTATTGGAAGAAGTATATATGCTTTCTCAAATATGTTGACACCTTTCCACCACCTTCTGAACTTCACAAATGAAGTTTCTTTGTCACCCTGCTACAAGTCATCAATAAAGATAAGTTATTCGATAAACAAAAATATATAGAAAAGATTCACGATACAGTGCAACGACTAGTGGTCAAATATTAAAATCTGTGGCTTCAGGATTTGCAAGTGAATAAACATTCCATTTGTCTAGAAAACAGTTCGATAAAACATTTTACTACGAGAAGGGAAAAAATGAAGGTTCCACTATATTTGATGGATATTGTAAGTTGAAGCTGGAGTAAAAGCATCATGTGATTCCAATTAGCTTTTTTCTTATGCATTAGGGTATCCTTTGAAAATTCACTAGACCAAATGGAATAAAGTTCCTTTGTTTGCTGAGAAAAGGCAACCAGTTCCCATATTGTTCTGATTTACCAACAAGCCACTATTGAAAATCCCCAGATTCATATGTATTCTAAAAGAGAAATTTCTAGAAAATTTTCAACTCAAGTAGCAGGTCATCGGTTTAGGTGTATAGAAAATCCATAAATAAAGTGTTAGCAGTGTCCCAGGATTAAGTGAGGATGTTGTTTTGAGGTTGAGGAATAGTAGCCAACTAGAGAGACTGAGAAAGAAAGATACCTTGTTCATTACAGCCTCTTTCAGCTTCTTATAGAAATATGTGTTGAAAAAATGATAATCACAACTTGCCCTCTCCCTGGGAGATGTTGGCTGCTGCAGGTATCTAGCCAAAACAAACCAGGAGGTTAGTCAAATTACAATCTCATAAACCAAGTCATACTTTCATAAGATCTTAACAAGGTCTAAGGAGATAAAAGTATGAGGGTTTTTCTGCCGGAGATAAATATACTCTACAACTCCCAAGTGAAGAAACATTTTTATGGTTGTCTTTCCAGCAAAACAATCATTAAGACCCAAAGATGCCCAATTTTCCATTGCTCCAACATCAATTTGTTTGAGAGTGAAATTGGTTTGGATGGAAGGAAGGACAATCATTAAGACCTAAAGATGCCCAATTTTCCATTGCTCCAACATCAATTTGTTTGAGTGAAGGAAGGAAAGAAGGAAGGACAAGCAAGCTATTGGTGGATTATTTACATTTTAGAATCCACTCTGAGAAAGAGAAGACTCTAAGGAGATTTTGTCGAGATACGCTTTGGCGATGTTACCTACCAAATCAAAGGCCTGCTAGATGATCGAAATAGCTCAGGTCAGTGAGGACTCACTCTCCTATTCCTGATCTATCTAATCTTTTATTCTATCTACTGAATTCTAAAGGCAACCCACCGCGCCAGGCTATGAGATAAGATACAGCTGTTGTACTATTTGACTGGTAAGAAAGAGCTTCCGTAAGAACATGACATGGCAGTTTACTCACTTTGGATGAAAGACAGATCTCATATACATGTTAGATATCGATCTCCTATATATCGCTAGCCAGAAGGCTGGAAAGAAGAAGAACTTCTGCAAGAGTGCATGCATCCTGCTCTGCTTCTTTTATCTACAAACAAGTTGATAGAATAGGAGCTTTCATATGAATGGTGCATCAAGTAAAGTGTTCTCTTAACACAAGCCTTGCTGTTGAAATTTGGAAGAGTTCCTTGAAGAAATTTAAGCTTTGGTAACACACACCTTGGGTGAGATAAGCTGGCCATACAGATAGTTGGTGGGAAAGTGAAAAAGAAAACGAGAGAGAAAGTAGAGAGGAGGAGCTTCTGTCCATACAAACTTAACTATCATTCAGGTTATGAGGTTTCAAGGACCAACTTCTCATATATTAGATTTAGATTACATGTACGTACAAACCAAGATTTAAGATCCCAGTGGTCTTATGAGTGATCGGTAAACTGAAATTGTAATTTTCTTACATTGGATACCTAAATTGTTTTGGTTTATGTATATATATTTCATACGAAGATGTATTATTTTGGATTTGTATTGCTTAAACTCTCTCCTGCGGAGGCCTCTCTTCTAGTTGGGACATCAAGACCCTGATTGGTTTCCAAGATAAACTACTTTGTTTGGGTAGCTGTTGAAAAACCAAAACCAGGCAGAAACACACTGGAACTGATGCATCCTGAAACCCATGGTCTCGTGGTATTGCAGTTGAGGTCTCACTTTGGAAAGTGTCAAAACTGCCGAATGATTCGGTTTGAAATTCCACAACCTTTTACTGAACCTGTACACACCCCTATTTCCAAATATTTATAGCCACCACTGCAAAAATCTGACCATGTAAATTGCAGAACATGATATATTTTGTGTGATGATTAAGAAATAATTAAAATTACCTCAATCACTAATCATTATTTTTTGTTTCCATTTCTTTATGTTATTTCATTCTTTTTCGAGTGTTTTTCATTTGGTTGGGGTGGGCTAGGGATTGGAGCATCAGCTAATGAACTCCAAAAAATATGGAATGACTCAAACAATATCCCCAAGCAAAAAGAATTCCCTGACCACGGCATCAAATTCTCTTAATAACCATAATAACTTACCGGATGTAAAAATTCATAATAGTTGATGACAGATAGGCTTCAGGAGCAAGACATTCCATGTCCGAATAACTAATTTCAATAGATTCTGGATCATCCCTGTGCCAAAAACACCTTAAATGTGCAATTTATATCATAAAGATATTGCTTCGAAGGAAGTTATATCATGCTTCATATTCAGGAAGAAAAAATAAGGTATACCTTGATGGATAGTAGATCGTAATATCTTTCAACCTGAAAATGAGTGAAAACAATAAAATCATTGGGAGTTTGGTAGTTTACAACATATCAGCAGGTGAGATATTGTCTGTTAAAAGACTAGAAAAATATTTTGTTACCAGTCATCTACTTTGTCAGCTAGCTGTGCCGTCTCCATAAGCTTAGGTTCCTCCTCATCCACTAGAACAACAGTCTGTCCCTGTGAAAGTAATAGGCCAGAGGCAGACCTAACGTCAAGATAACCCCCTTTGAAACACTTTGAAATATTAGCATGTAAACCAATAAGATAGTATGAATAAACACTATAATTTTAAAGGAAGAAAAAGGAAACAAAAAAAGCGCAGTTTTCAGAAAACCAACCCAGAGAACGAAAAAACATATAACATGAATAACATTAAAGGGAAAAATAGCATACAACTGTCCAACCTAGATAAAGGGTCATTTGGATTTTGAGGCCCGTAGTTTCACCGTACAAAGTTTGGTCCCCACAGTTTTCATTTTTTGGACTTTGGGGTCCAAAATGGATGGATCCATCAACCAAAGGCAAGATCCCGTTAGTCAACACAATAATTGATGCAAATTTCCAATAATATCCCTCTGAATAGTCTCAAACACTACACAAACTATCATCAATTCATCATTAAACTGATTATTGAAGAAGATAAAGTCATAGATCCTGTTAAAAGATTTGAATAAATTTTAAAAATATAATTAGAATTCAGGGTTCTTGTAGTAGAATGTAATTGGCATGCGAAAGATTTGTCATTGTAACCTAATCATCCATCTTTGGTTTTCTAAAGTTGTTGCAAATACATACACGTGTGTATTGAGATTAAATTTGAAATTTTTTCATTTTGGTAAGTTCAGTTTTATAGGTTGAAATTTTTTGTTTTCTTCCTTTTCATTATATACAGGTATACGTACAAATGGGCCTTTCTATCCCTGGAATTTTATTTTAAAATCTGGATATAAGGGCCAGCAAGTTGATATTCATGCGCCTTTGGAACACTTGTTTCTTTTCAGCCATAAAAACATCTTTAAGACTTTAACAGCAACGATGAAGTGTTGAATAACGTATGGGAATACAACAATATGAAGTAAAAAGATACTAGAGAAGAAGAGAACATAATGGGAATAACCTACATTCCTAGGCCTCAATTTGTGTGAATGCTGGGGTTGAGAAGCATTCCTCCTACAAAAAGAATAAGAACAGGAAACACAAGTGATATGAATACATTCAGGTCCTTGAGGTGCAGAGTAAGAAAAAACAACTGGATATCTAAATAGCAATACATGACTGATAAACATATACATTGAGAAGAACATCATATATGGAGGAGGAAAAAAAGATACGAAAACCAAGCATAAATCACACCGCCAACTGGAGTACAATCAAATAATGGAAGTAAAAGTCCCAAAACGCTGCCAACTTGAGCCAAGGATAATAAAGGCACCAACACTAGAATGACTTACCATAATTCTACCCCGGGGAAAATATACTTCAAAACAACTAAGGTGCCATTTGATAAAATAGAAACATGGAAAATGATATTTAAAAAAAAAAAAAAAAAACAACTAATTTGTGTGAGAAGTTGGAAAAAAAGTTGAGGCATGTGGTGAGATGTTCTCCATCTCATGCTCATTCTTATGAGTATATGTCCTCCACCCTTCTTTATTTTTTGTGGAAAATTTTTCTTTCTCACCCCCCAAAGAAAAAATTTCCATGGAAAATGCCAAAAAGTTAAGAGTTAATCTCACCACATGCCTCACCTTATTTTTCAACTTCTCACGCAAATTAATTATTTTCCTAACATTTTCCATGTTGCTATGTAACTGAGTCAAAAAGTTACAAATTTATTGGTTTATGTGCTGTTGAAGGAAGCATCCAAAATCCAGACATAATTTAATCTTTTTCCTCTCTTATGCTTCTCTGCTTGCTAGAATTCAAGTTGGCAAACGTTACAGTGGAGCAATGCTTTCTGGTCATCAACCCAAGCAAGCATTGGCTCCTCTCCATACAGACGCAAAAAAAAAATAGCTTAACAAGAATTTTTTTCAGGTCAATGATTAGAATTCAAATGGATACTCCACAGAAAATATTGTTTTCGCTCAATATGCAGCAGCAGCACATTTAAAACAGGCCAAACAGTGTCATAAGGTTCGAGTGTGTGACACAGCTATTCCATGAAAAACTTGCAAAGATAGTAAATACCCCTTGCTGAATCATGAATGTCTGACTATTGATACATAATGACTACGGTGGAGTAGGATCATACAGCATATCATAAATAACCTTTATCAGATGGGCATATTCATACAAAGAAAATGTATTATGAACACAAAAGAAATATATGTCTATTGAAAGTAAACATGAATACAAATATGAAGTAGGGGATAAAACTATGCATACTTTGAGAGAGAGCCAGACAAATCTTCCTCAAAATGGCGGGGTGAACAGGTAGAAGAATGCCTGCCCTTTTGATCACCATTAGAGAGGATCTTTTTGTCAACGTCAACAGAAATAGTAATAGGGCACTGAAAAGGTGTTTGTCTAGAAGATAAACCACTCTTGTGTCTTCCCTTTGGTAAAGACAGTCCATTGGTTTTCTTTCTCCGAGTACAAGGAGTCAAAGATGACAATTCTTTTTCAAATGCATTGACTGTCCTACCATCCGTCTGCAAAGAAATAAGCAAGCATTAAAACCACACGTGTTGCAGTTAAAAGGACATAACTAACCCTAGGGTAGATGAATGGAAAAAATATAAAGAAATGGAAAAGAAAAGGCAAAGTTTAGTCACCACCATACATTTTCATCTATCTTTCTGTTAAAATGTGCAGCAAACTGAGATGACGATTGAGCCCCTTGTCTAAAGCCGTGAGATGCACCTACAAAACATTTTCAGGTCCTAATTTGTGCAGTTTAAAACCAATATTGTGGATATTACCAAAAGATACAGAATTTTATCACTCCATGGCATCCTTGGATACTTGTATCTAACATTAACAAAACACTTAACAATAACAACACAGAAAATGAACCCAGTGCAGGAGGGGGGCCAGTTGAGTCTCACACATGATGTCACTTATGTTCCATTTCCACCCATTCAGGAGGTGTATTGGATGTCTTCACAATATTTATAGAGCAAATTTCCCCTAATATACAAGACAATCAACCGTAATTTCTCCATGGAGCCTATGTTTTAACATCAAAACGAGTTATTATCAATGTTCTTCAAAGGCTTTAATACATAAAATAAAATATTTGCTTTCTATCAATGTATCTGTGAGCATAAACAGGGTTGCTAGCTTGAATTAAATCTCAATCCAAATCAACCATGACTGGTAAAATATCTTGGAAGTCAATGAAACTAAAGATGCTGTTGCTAATGATTGTAAGGATCACATAATAACAAATATTTAAGTAAAATTTCATCCAAATTTCCAGCAAAGCAATTAAAATCTCACCAATATGTTGGGTCCTCTCACGTCCATCATCATCCTGCTAAATACAATACGATAAACCATGGTCAAGATCTTACGGCATTGATATAGAAGATATACATTTTGTCAATGTTTTAAAAGGCGCGAGGTGGGTTTGAGGCGTTTTGCTCAAGCGAGGCAAGGCGTAGGCCTCGAGGCAAAAGCCTCATTTTTTATTTTAATTTTTCCCTAATAAAAACTCACAAAAATATAAATAATATTTCACACATAATATCACACTATATACCAAAATTTTAACTAAATGTTTAATTTTTGTTGGTATAAGAATGCTAAAAATATTTCAAGATACGTCAAAAAACTAATTAAATAAACTTAAATAACATTATCACTTTTCATAATGTTAAATGCCATTCAAAAAAGCAGCAATTATTGAATGAAAATAGTATTGAATCAAATGCTACACAAATTAATGAGGTTATTTAATTGTTTTTTATTCCCTAAATATTAGAGAATTATTTTTTTAAAAAATAAAATATAAAGTATATTATACATGAGGATAGTACTTTATTATAAATTTGAATTAGGTAATTCAATTTATAATAAAGTAGTTATAATTATTAATTAATTAGATAGATAGATACATGAAATTGCAATAATAATAAAATTATAAATAAAAAAACTTAAACTTCATAAGAAGTAATCAATAATTTAAATTTATAATAAAGTAATTATAATTATTACTTAATTAGACAGATAGATGTAATTGCAATAATATTAAAATTATAAATAAAAGAAACCTAAACTTCATAAGAAGTATCCAGAAGCTTTGGGACTTAAAGGTAAAGTGAAAGGATAAGAGAAGAATTTGAAAGAAAACAGGAACGAAGAAAGAAGAACGATATCTGATGAAAGATCTGCTGAAAATTGCGTTGCTAGGGTTTTGTCTAGGCCACAGTTCTCTTCTGTCATCTCAGGTCTCCACAGGTTCTCATCTCTCTATGATCTAAAACAACGATAAGGGTTTGGGTTTTTTTGGCTTCTAATTCTTCTCCTTTTTGTCAAAACAGACCAAAACGACACAGTTTATTCAGGCCAACGCCTCATGAGCCTCGAGGCGTAACGCCTCGAAGCATGCGCCTCATGTGCGCCCCACTCCCCTGAGGCGTAAGACTCAAAATTCCCAAAAAAAATACGCCTTGGAACGTTTTCTTGCCGCCTCGCCTCGAGCTGCGCCTCAAGACGTACACCTCGAGCACCTTTTAAAACACTGCCTTTTGTACATGCAGACTTCTATTTATAAAGAAAACAAATATTGCACATTCACCATTTGCGTAACTCACTATTCACTAGTTGTGCAAAAGGACATTTTCCTAGCTTCTTTGTAAACCATAAAACATAATTTTCCCACCAACTCTGCGACTGCAAGTTCCAACTATAGTCAAGCCACATGCATCTTTCATCCACTGCCGCAAACATAGCACTGAACTCCAAGTAGGTTTGACTATAGTTGGAACTTGCAGTCGCAGAGTTGGTGGGAAAATTATGTTTTATGGTTTACAAAGAAGGCCGGAAAATGGAAGGGATATCGGGCTTAAGGAGCAAGGAATCATTATAGGCACCATTTTTTGTTTTATCACAAACAGGAAATAATAATATTATAAACAAAAGGAAAGGATTACATAAGTTGAAGGACAAGTAGGTAGAGGGGTTGGTTGGGGATTGAGGGGTTTATAGAGGTAAGGCAATTGGCCTGCCAAAGAGATGCTTGACGTAGGCATTGAGCATTGAATTCAACCATCGGGCACACAATGCAAAAAAGGCACTGTCAAAATTCATTTTTACTTTTCCAACAAACTTGTCAAACATTTTAAAATATGAAGTTTCCCAATGTATGAATCCTACCAAAAAAAAAAAGGCGCTAACAAAAAGACACTGGTTTTTAGGATTGACACCGGTCCAGTTTCCTTGTATAAATGTGTATGTTTATGCATATGGCTGAAGTTTCCAATATATGAACCCCTGCATTTTAAGTTCATGGAAACACATACCAACAACAACGTTGCATACATAGGTAAGATCTGGTGTAGGGGTTTTAGACATTATTATGTCATATTAGGGCACTTCCTCAGACTGATTTAAGGTCACACTGAAATCCCTAAATCCAAACAAAGCAAAAAATGCAACTTTATTACAGTTACAGTACAGTGATATCCACGTAACAAACATGCGTGCGTGTGTAAATGCATATATTTGGCAACTGGCACTCAAATGAATGAACAAATAAAGAGTAAAAAGAAGCAATACCTCCTCCAGTCGACGGTTTTTGCGTCGTTCGTTCTCGTCTTGGTAACGCTGAAGGGTGGCCTTAAGCTTTTCGCCCTTATCGGGCAATTTAGGGCCTAGGGTTGCAATATTTCGCCTTTGCCTGGCCATGAGATCGACAAGTTGCGTGTCGGTCATACGGGAGATGTCATCCCTCGGAGGAGGCTGTTGATCGCCGCCGCCGCCCATGTTGGAGATTACGGGGGTGGAGATGACCTCCAATTCCAGTGGAGGGTCGTCCTCAATGAAAACTTTCTCCCAGTCAATAGGTTGGGGCCTTTTTCTATTTCTCTCTCCTTCCATACATGAAAATTGTTGCTTCTTTTCGTTTGCTCAGAGACACTCAGGAGGTCTTATATAAATATATATATATATATCGATGATCGATTCAAAAGGAGGCAGCAGCAGCAGCAGCAGCTTTTAGAGAGAGAGCCCTTGGAATTGGAGTTTTTATTTTATATAGAAGAAGAAGGAGGAGGAGGAGGGTTGTAAGAAAAAGAAGAGCGTCTATTCTAGTTCACCATACTTTGTAATGTATGTGTTGTACACACAGTCGATTGCTCAGTCTCTGCCCTGCATTTCCCCTCTCTCTCTCTCTCTCTCTCTCTCTCTCATGGCAGTCAGTCGAGAGAGGGTGGGTGGACCATAGAAAAAGAATGAAATTGGGGAAGAAGAATTAATAATAAGTTTTGCCATATTAATAATAATAATAATGCGTTTAGTAAAAAAGTTGAAAACGGATGAAAAAAATTAATTTTTTAGTTCTGAAAATTATATCTGAAAAAATGGCATTTAGTAAAAAAAATGAAAACGGAAAAAGCTGTTTGTTTAGTTCTGAAAATTGTATCTGAAAAAATATTGATTGTTTGTTTCAATATAACACATCTGAAAATTAAATTTTTTTTAGTATGACAATTTTACCCTTATTATTTTATTTTGATCACGTGGTTCTAAATGAAAATAAGAAATATTATATAATTTAAATCATTTAACCAAGTATAATAGTTTTATAAGTTCAAATACTAGTTACAAATGATAATTTGTAATGTTATCTTTAATTGGCTTTCCAAAATTCAGTAATCAATAAATGTAATTGGAATAAACGAAATTTGAAAAATGAAAAGGGGAAAAGAATATGAAGAGTGGATGTGTTACATGCAATCTTGCCATTGCATGGTGACCGGAGAAAATGGTTTGACAGTGGTGGAGTATGAGTATGAGTAAGAGGAAGAAGAAGAAGAGATGCAGCAGGTGTTTGTGGTGGATATAGAAAATATGATATGATGGCTGTGTACTTTTGTTAAAAGAAAGAGGATAAAGTAGACATTTTACACCCTTTAAAATTATGTTTTAGATTTAAGTGACAAAGTTGCCACTTAAAATTTTGTATGAAAAAATTTAAGTTGTAAGTGGTAAAAATTAAGTGGCCACTTAATTTTTTGGGTTACCAAACAACTTTTTAAACCACTTAAATTTAAAAATTTTAAGTTTTCAGATTTAAGTGTCATTTTAAGTGGTAAGTGAACAGCCCCTGAGAGTTTTCTCGCCGCCACAGTTGGAAGTCCGCTTGGATTATTATTAGATCATTTTTACTGTACAAGTTGACATATTTCATTTGACATTAAAAAAATCTCTAATGTAAAATGTATAATATATAAAAAATTAAAAGAGAAAATTCAATTGCTAAATAGATGTTAACTAGATATACTTTTTCGACAGAGTTTTAGTCGAGAACACACACTTATATATCGTTTCAATTTGACGTGTCTTGGGAGAGACAAATGTATAGTCCATAGTATCTTTTTTAAAAATAATATCATTGTGCAGAGTCCAATTTTCACAAATCATTGGGCAAGAATTAAGATGATGGACTCTTCATCGCCTCACTTAATTTTTTATATATATAATATAATGATAACGATTGGGTGATGTAAACTATATATTGCGTCTTCTAAGTGATTTCTTGCATTGCCAATTTAGTATGTTAATATTAACGAGTTGTGATTGAGATACACACATTCTTAACAATATATTATCATAAAATAGACATTGACAATTAATAGTCTATTCAGTTACAACTTGTCGAAATATATTCACATTGAAATAGTATATTCGTTTTGACACGTATGAAAGATACAAAGGTGGCTTATATAAAAAACAGTAACTTTTTTTTCCAATGTGATTTTTTTTTAAGTATCTTCATCATGCCCTTATTATAAATAGTCTGTGTTGGCCCGCTCAACCATCGTTTTATTTATTTTAAGGAAATTTTGAAGATACAAGGATGGGTATATAAAACCAAAGAGATGATAATAATAATAATAATAATAATAATAGGTAATAAAATCCCATGTGTTTTAAGACGGCAAATTCCCAAAGTTTCAACATTTACAACAAAATTTTGAAAATCAGAATTTTAAAATGTGATAAAATTTTAAAATATCAAGATTTATTATTAAAAAAAATTATTATATAAATTGTGTGATTTAGAAAATCTTTTCTTAAAATAATACGAAAATAATGTAACCTTATAATTAGATGTGGAAAGTAAAATAAAGTTAGAAAAGATATATATTGAAAAGTCGATATAAAAATGAAATTTATACTATACTCTCTGTACCAAAGATCCAAAAATATCATTAAGTCCACAAGAATATTTAAAAAACTAGGAGTTTATTAATAAATGAATGGTTATTTAATTGACCACAGATGCATTGCAAAGATTAATAACATATGGAGGTAATTTTGGTATAGCATACAAATTTTTAATTTTAGCTATCCAATTTTATTATATTCTATCGGGAAAACGAAAAAACAAATCTTGAAATTTGGGGGAAAAGACAAATTAAACCCTGAAGTTTTGGTGTAGATTCAATTTATCACCTGATGTTTCAAAAAATGCAATGAATACCTTGAAGTTGCTACAGTGGTTCAATTGAGACCCTCGTCATACTTCCGTCCAAATAACTTGACGAAATGCTGAGTTGGAAGCTGATGTGGCAAGTTAAATACCACAAGACCCGCACATGACTTAAAACCCATTACTAAATACGATCAAAGCAGCAAAAATACGATAAACTCATGCTTAAAATCAAATAAAACCATTGCTTAAAATCATATAAAACCTAGGGTTCTTCACTGTTAATCAAGCAAAGTATGCGCTCTGTGCAACGATATTTGCGTCATGAAAATAAAAAAGAAGGTCCACAATATAGTAAGTATAATACTCTTGAGTTATTGTATATAGATATATATAAATAGGGATGTGTGTATATGCTGTATATAATAATGTGTGCAATGCTTTGGGTTTAATAAACAAAAGTAAAATAGAATATGAAGGCAAATTTGTGTGCAATGCTTTGTTTGTATGTGCATAAAGATTCTTTAATGGTGATGATGGTGGTGGTCCTTCCTTTTTGCTTTACATTACATTGATATATGTGTTCCCATTATTAATCATAAAAAATCAACTGTTGTGCAGAAAATGGTTAATCTTATTTCACTCTCAAAATGCATCACGGGGTAAGCTTTATAACTGATGGAAATAAGTATTTGGGTGGAAAATTTTCTTATTTTGATTATTGTGATGAGGACTTAATGTCTCTGTTAGAGCTTAAAGACATGGCAGGGCAAGTGTTGTGCAGTGGGGAGATGAATTTTCATTACTTCGACGATAATGGGCAGCAATTGCAATTACTTGATAATGACCATTTTTGGTCATTGTTGAGTGTCTTATTCAAATTAGCCAACAACTATAAGGAGGTCAGCATTTATGTATCACAGTTAAGGGATGGAGTAAATGAAGTGTCGGTTGGAGTTGAAGTAAATGAAGACTTAAGTAGGGGTTGCTTAACAGATGAACAACCAGTTGAATGTGTGTGTAGCAGTTGAACAAGAAGTTGAATTGGAAAATGAGGAAGAAGATGAAGAGAGTGATAAGTCAACAGACTTTGATTATTTTAGCCAAAGTGATTATAATAGTGATTGATGGTGCGGATTAATGGTGCATTCTACCCCGCTAAACTCGAGCTGACACGTGGTGGATCTCTTTTAAGGTCTGAATTTTTACTTGATGATCGATTTCGAACTATATATTACAAAACGCGAGCTCCGGAGCCCTTTCAACGAGCTCTCAGAATTGCGGGGGCATCTTGGGGGATCCTTGGAGACCCATATAAGTAAGATATGGTCGCTACCCTTTTGGGTAGCTCACTGGCTTCGGACCATCTCCGAAGTTAAGCCAGAGAAATCCAGTGGTTGGCTGAGGGTGATAGATGCGGGGCTGAGGCCTGTCACCTACCCAGAGCGGACAATTCGTACTGCGAGACACGCCCTTTCACAAGCTCCAGAATTGCTTCCCTTTACGCCCAACCACTTGCCAGAGTTCATTAAATGCACACTTTCCTTGCTTTCATTAAATGCACATCCGCTGCATTTAATGCACTGAAATTCATGGAGAAGCAAGGTCAGAGTTGGTACTGATACAAGCATAGTTCCAGACCCTCTCTGGGGGACCTGGCGACACGTTTTCTCCAATGATATATATACAAGAGGCATTTACTCCCCTCAACAACCAAGAAAAAAGAAGACAGCGTTCCCAATTAAGAACAAAAAAAGAAGAATATACTTCATCGACGAGGGTGGAGAAGTATAGGCAGGGCTATGGCAGTTTGTAACCGAACTCCTCTTTACGAGAAGACTAAACTAGTGATAGCTCAGCTTCTCCAACCTACTGTAATAGTAATAAAATAGAGCGATAAGAGAGACCTTTGAAAGTTTGTATACTTGTAAATTTATCATCAATACAAGGCAAATCGAGCTCCGAGCTCTATTCCATAGGGGATGGAGTAACCTGTATCTCCTTACGAGGTCAACCTCCTCTATAAATCATTGATTCTCTCAAATTCAGCATTTTCTCCTTTATCACTCTTATCATTTATCATACTCGAATTGACTGCGTGGCGCTGAAAACGACCTCCTAATTTTTAACACCAACAACGATGAAGACGATAAATTATGTTATGTTAACATTGATAAATAAGTTGAGTGGGTGGATTGAAGGATAATGTTGCAAAGGAGAAAGAGGTGGTGGTCAAAGTAGATGGGCAATCTACTGATGATGAATTCCCTATATTAGATGATGAGCTGAAAAGCATACATAATTCTTCAGATGAAGATGGAGGAAAACAGATGGTGAATTGGCCTGAGTTCAATAAGAATATTTGTTGACCTTTCATGGTTTAAAGCTATTTTTGATAATGACAAAAGATTAATCATGTGTATTTAACATGTGCTTTATTTATATTTAGCATAAACCTTTTTAACAAGCTCCAATGGATTCTCAAGCATCTCAAGGACCAAAACCGTATCCAATATCAAGGCTCTTACCTCTACTAGAGATCTAATTAACTCTCACATGATTACAAGCTATTATGCTTCAAGATGAATATATATGGTGCACTCAAGAAGGAGTTCAAAGAAATTCATACAAGCTCCTTAAATGCTAAAATACTTCATTTTGTATGTGAGTGCTTAGTCTTTTGTAAAGATATTGCTATTAATCTCAAGTTAAGCTCAACCATGATTTTGTATTATTATATTGCATTCATCTCTTACCAAATCAAAGTTTGAATTGAACATCATTTACAAAACGATTTCACATAAATCGGTTTTCTTGTAAAAATTATATATAATTTATCCGGTTGTTTTTATGTTCAAAACCAACTCCAACATGCTTAGAATAACCTCTAGAACATTCCCCAAGAGTTTGGTTGATTTGAGGTTTGGCTTGTGCAAAATTTCCAGAAGCATGTTGTCGATTACACATTTAATAGGTGAGTCGACTACACCATGTAGTCGACTACATGGTCCATAGGGGAGTCGACTACCAAGCCAAAATATAGCCGTTGGAAAGTTGGTAAATGTCTTGTTTTGTCTCATAACTTCTTGTAACTACTTCAAACGGCCATAATCTTTTACAAGCTATTTATATGTGGTCTTAGACACATTTTTTAACACTTGAATGATCACACAAACTCATTTTACACATATCTTCATTATTCAATAATACAAGCTATTGCATTGATTATACTATTTATTTTTGAGCTTATTTCTTGATCAATATTGATATCTCTTAGTGTCAGCTTCATTTGTAATTTCTCAAACACTTAAGAGCTATTGTACATTGGTGTTAGCCACCTAAACTTATTCAATTCATATTTGTGAGATGGGTTTTTCGTATAATAGCAAGAGTGAATTCTTGTGTTAGTATTAAGAGCAATTCAATACTTGTAAGAGTGTGCGAGAAGAATACACTTGTAGAGGTTTGATCTTCACCCGAAAGAAGATTGATATTATTGGATATTCTCGGGGAACTAACCGAACGCGGAGTAGGGGCTAACAAGCCGAACCGTGTGGACAAAAAGTAGGGCTGGGACCGGTTCGGTTCTTGTCCTAAATGATAAGAACCGGAACCGAGAACCAAAAATTAAAAACGATTCGGTTTTGAGCT
The DNA here is from genome assembly GCA_021464415.1 of Lonicera japonica. Lineage (NCBI taxonomy): Eukaryota > Viridiplantae > Streptophyta > Magnoliopsida > Dipsacales > Caprifoliaceae > Lonicera > Lonicera japonica. The sequence goes on along the minus strand of CM038468.1, from coordinate 60,871,778 downwards.
TTTTTTTTTAAGAACCGAAAGTGGAACCGAACCGGTTCTAACGGTTCGGTTCTTCGGGGAACCGTTGGAACCGTTAGAACCGTTAATAATCGTAGGAACCGGCCAAAAACGGTTCTAACGGTTCTTCGGGGAACCGTTAGAACCGTTAGAACCGTTAAAACCCTTAAAATTGCTAAAAAACCGGTTTAAAACCATTAGAACGGTTCCTAACGGTTCCTTTAATTAAATTGACCAAGGAACCGAGAACCGAACCGTTAATAACCATTAGGAACCGAACCGGTAAAAAAGTCCACTTTAATAATAAGAACCGAACCGAACCAGTTTTTTTTCGGTTTTTTCGGTTCGGTTTTCGGTTTTTCGGTTTATTATCCCAGCCCTAACAAAAAGTCTTCGACTTTGATCGGTTCAATCTTTCTAACTCTTGAACTTTTATATTGTGTTATTTGCACATTGTGATTGGAATTATCCTTGTTTATTGTTTGCTTGATTGACATAGACATCGAATATTTTTAAATTGATTTTTAAAAATCTCTTTAAGTTTTAAAAACCCTATTCACCCCCTATAGGGTATTTTCCGACCTACAATATTGATTTGGAGGATCTAAAGTTTAAGCTTGGAATGTTGTTTAGTACACGTGAGAAGATGGCAGCTGCAATTTGGCATCATTTAATAAAGCATGGAAAGCAAATAAAGATTATCAAGAATGAGAAGACAATAGTGAGGGCTATATGTAAAGAAGGATGTAAGTGGACCATATTTGGCTCTTCTATGCAAGGTGAGTCAACTATTTAAGTTAAAACTTGTTTTTCAGTGCACACTTGTCTTAGGTCCTTTGTCAACAGAAATGTAAGTTCAAAGTGGCTTGGTAAAAAATATGTTGATAGGATTAGATCCAATCCAAAAATGCCATTAACAGCATTTTATGAGATGGTGATGGCAAATCTTAAGGTTAATATGGCAAAGTCAAAAATTTTAAGGGCTAGGAATCATGCAATTGAGATTATTCCAGGGCACTTTAAAAGAGCAATATAGTATGATTAATGAATATGCTGCTGAATTGAGGAGGTCGAATCCAGGGAATACAATGATTATTCAAAGAGAAGGTGTCAAGTTTCATAGGATATACATATGCTTCAGTGCTTGCAGAGCTAGTTTCTTACAGTATTGTAGGCCTATAATTGGGATGGATGGTTGCTGGTTAAAAGGACCAACTTGTGGTCAATTACTTACAGCTATTGGATTGGATGGGAATAATTCATTGTTCCATTTAGCATATGCAGTGGTTGAAGAAGAGAATAAAAATTCTTGGAAATGGTTCATTGAGCTTCTAAAGGAAGATGTTGGTTTCACAAACAATTATTGTTGGACTTTTATTACTGATAAACAAAAAGGATTGGTTCCAGCTATTGCAGAACTTTGTGAGAATTATGAGCATAGGTGTTGTGTTAGACACCTATATAACAACTTTAAACTAAAACACAGAGGAATAAAGTATGAGTAATAGTGCTCTGTTTTTCATTCTTAGTTGTGTATTTTTAAACTTCAAATTTGAACTAATATGTATGCATTATACTAATGCACTAATTCATAGGTGAAGAGACCATCTAAGCCATCGGCTGTAAAGACAGGGTGCCAATTCAATCCAAATCCAATCCAACAATCTTAAACAAACTCATCTAACACATGGAATGTTTTATCATCTATGATGTGGCATGGGCAGAAAAGTGTATCTCATAAATGCAGGGCCTTTTCCACAAAAGAAGTGATGGACATATGTGTTTTGTTTTTTTGTTAATGGTAGTTTTGTAGGCCTGTAATTGTGAATGTAATGATGGGGCTAAACTAATAGATATATGTGGATGAATATGTTTTTTTTATATGAATGTAATGATGCTGGGTTTTTTTTAGATGTTAACTCCCCACTTTATTGTATTTTTTTGTTTACTTTATGGTTAATATATATGGGATGGATGGTTATTGTATATATTAGTGTTCAAATCGCCTCTTCTTTAATTTATGTTATTCTCTTATTAACTTGATGGTTGCATTGTTCAATTGCATTTTTGGCTATCTGCTTAATTTAATTTCGATATTAATTGTTACATAGTTACATTTCATGCATTCACATAGAAACATTCATTCACCAAAAAACCTTCCATTCAAAAGGATATTTTCATTCATTAAACAAAATGGGACCATTACATAGTTCATTACATAGACCATGTCACTAATAAACAAAATGAAATAAAAAACAGAGCACTATTTATCTCCAAGGAAATAGAAAACAAAGCATTATTCATCTCCTACATTTTTGCCTACATAAGCTCCAAATGGGCATTCTTTATCCATAATCATCATTTCACATATTAAACAGCAATATGAGTACAATAAACTAGGGGTGGGAAAATATACCATTTGTACTGTACCATTTCGTACCAAACCGAACCAATACCAAATTATACCAAAATTTTTGTAATGGTACAATACCGATTGGTATTGTACCATACCGAATTACTTTGGTACGGCACTGGTATTCATATTAATTATCAATGATATACCGTACCGTATCGATTTTTTGGTATGGTATAGTATACTGTACCATACTAATCCCAAATGTGCCATTATACCAAAAACTAAATAAATACCAAATTACCAATATTCCACAATTAGATATAGATGAAGTTATATGAACGGTCCAGATTGTCAACAATCTCAATATCTCTTTAGACCCATTTCAGCTCTAAATCATATAACAATTCTCGTTCCATATAAATATTCCATTTAAACAAATTTTGTCGGTTCATTTTAATATTGTTTAGTTCATTTAAATCGTTTCACTGAATATGCACTCGAACTTTGACATATATAATATCTATCGACGATGAGAAGATGTTGGTTTTTGTTTTCATTCACAATAGGCTATGGCAGTGTATAGTCTCAACAGATGATGTCAAGTAAAGAAAATAAATTAGAGCGTCGTAAGTTTTATTCTGAATTTGGGAACCTAGTTGGTTGAATGGGACTAAGATATATAAATTATAGATATATATATATATGTATATATTCTGCAATTTTGCTTAGTTGTAGGGGTTCTAAGTTCTTCATCCTCCTTTTAGTTGTGCGAAAATTGTCCCAATTTATTTAATCCATTTGAATTATGATGGCTCAATTTACTTAATCGTTTTGCATTGCGATAAATATGAGGCATCATAGTAATAACACATTTTTATCTTTTTAGTTTATTTTTTTAGGCAATAAAGTGCAAAGATGTAAATATTAACAAATCATATCTAATTCTTTTTTATAAAATTTTAGTTAAATTTAGGTTTGAGCTAAGTTAACCTATGTTTTACGTTAATTAACAATAATCAATTATTTTGTAAATCAGTTAAATTAAAAAAAAACTTTTTTATTTACAAGATTGATTTTTTTGGTAATGTATCATACCAAAACGTAGCATACCAAACTTTCAGTATAGTTTAGTATGGTAATGGTAATGAATTTTGGTGTACCAAATTTTTGGTATGGTACTCGGTAGTCGGTATGGTACGGTATTGTACAAAATCCACCCCTACAATAAACCATGATAGTAACAAGAAGATCCAAAGCCGTTTCTCTTTTTTTTTACACTGTTGTACAAGGTTCTCCAACATGTTTACCCTTTTTAGTAACCCAGGGATTATTTGTCTTCCTCGAGCACAAATAGGAGGGTCAAACCATGAGAAAAATCCACAACCTCCTTCAATCCATAAATTTATACAATAAAGTAAGAAATATAGTTCAATATGGAGCAAAAAAGAGAATACCAAAGATTGAAGTTTTTACCCCAAATTGTTTGCAACCTCTGAATCTCTTTCCAGGATTTAAATCAATCCACAAAGTGCGAAGACTAGCGAGATTCCCACAATAGCACAATCGACCATTAGCTTCCATTTTCTTTCTTCCGATGGAATAATGTTGTATGATCTGGGTTTTTTTTTTATATAACTTGGATTATCACATGAAAGTTACGTGGTGTGTATTGGGCGGGAATAAGCAATTAACTTAGGCGGGACTTTGCCACATTAGCTTCCAACTCAGCATTCCGTCAAGTTATTTAGACGGAAGTATGATGAGGGTCTCAATTGAACTACTGTAGCAACTTCAAGGTATACATTGCATTTTTTTAAACATAAGGGGATAAATTGAATCTACACCCAAATTTCAGAGTTTAATTTATTTTTTTCCTTGAAATTTGATATTGGTTGCAAGTTTGTCCTTACTATAATAATTTTAGTAATATATTTTTTAAAGTTGTTTGGTTGCAATCCAAACCTTGAGCCAAGTGGCAAGCGGAGTGCCAACGTGGTAGACATGACTTGCCATGTCAACTTTCTCTCTTTTCAACTTATTTTTTAATAAAAAAATTATATAATATAATAACTTATAACACAAAATACAAATTCAAATAAAAATAAAAATTATATATTTAGAATCTATTCATCAAGACGAATAAAATGAGACCCATTGTAATTATAAAATTATTCAAAAAAAAATGGTGAATTTTAATATATCTTGGCCAAGTCATGGATTCAAATAAAACTTACAGTAATAATTTTTGTTCGGCACCTATAATAAATATAGTAATGCAACGTGATAATTGCTGCCTTTTTTTTGTTATATAATGTTATAGCCTTTGTATTTATTTTTTTCTTTTATTTTGCTTTAATTCTTTTGGTATATTTCTAATGCTATATTATTCCTACTATATTTATTGTTTTCTTTTCTTTTCTTCTTATATCTATTGATGATATACCCCCAAAATTTATTATAAATATAAATAAATTTCTTAATAAATAGACCAAAGTGTCAATCTAAAACAATAGAGTTTCACTTAATTTAGTATTAACTTTAATTAGACAAATATTAATGTTAGCACTAAAGTTAAAATTTATAAATTTTTAGTACTAAATTGTCTTTTTAAAAAAATAGTGATTGTACCATTTCCCTAAATCATGAAAAAATGTTAACATTAAAAAAATTATATTTCTCTTTGTATTAACTAAAATAAACATATATTAATAATATATTATTATTTTTAATGATTTTATAATTACAATGAACCTTGTTTTATTCATCTCAATTAGTAGATTTCAAATATATAGTTTTTTTTTGTAAAAATTATTACATTTTAAAATTTTATGAAAAAAAACGAAGATAGAGAATTCTAACATGGCACACCATGTTGGACGCCACATTAGCATTTAGTTAGATACATTTGGCTCAAGATTTGAATTGCAACCAAATAACAACTTCAAGGGATAAATTGCCAAAATTATGACATTAAGGGCAAACTTCAAGATTTGTTTTATTCCCCCCCCCCCACCCCCCCCCCCACACACGGTTACATCCCACATACAATATAATATATATATATATATTATTTAAAGTTAATTTAACTTTAGAACTTCTCTTTTTAATATAATTTTGAGATTCAACAATTATTCTTCCTTGTTAACATCCACAACATTTATATTAAGCACACTCATAACATAATCTTATAAACAGATAAAGTTGTGTTTATATTGTAATGAACTCGCAAACTTATCATATACTTAAGTTTTAATTAAATAGGTAAGTTTTGACCACTAAACTTAAAACAAATATTTTTTGCTCGTCAAATAGTAAGAATGTAATAACCCTGTAATGTAATTAGTGTAAATTAAACACATATTAATCTCGATTAAGTGAAATTTTTGAATAGTTTAGGAATCTTGGTTGAGCATGGATCAAATTATAAACTTGCAAAAATTCAAGGTTAAACTAATAAAGTTATGAAACTTTATGGTGAAATGCCATAATTAAACAAAAGTTATATTTTTTTAATTGACCACCGCCTCGCCCATTTTCTTCATCCTTTAATTTTCATTCTTCTCCCATTTTTATTATTGTTGCCAAGAGACAGAGAAAGAAAATAAAAATAGGTGTGAAGTTTTATTTTTGTAAATTGGTCATTCAAAATCTGTCAAATCGAGTCGGGCTTTAAAGAAAAATTGTTCTATACGTCGAGGGCTACACAGTAGTATAAGAATTTTAGAGTTGTGCTGGTCGAGGTTCGGATATCAACTCAAATTTCATTATTTGGTGCTAAATATTTTGAGGTATGGATTTAATTATTTTTAAAACCCAGTAATATAATTTTATTCTATATAAATTATCATGTTTTAATTTATATTTGTATTAAGAATTATTATATGATGAAGATGATGATGTTTTACGATTTATAAAGCCATTAACCTATGATTTGAAGCAAGATATGTCATTTATACTTGGCATACATGTGTTATTTGATATACATGAGATATTCCTTAATTGTATAGATATTGTATACTGATGAAATTAATTATTTGATGAATTATAAACATTAAGGGATATGTATATAGACTTGTTATAGTTATATGGCATAAATTATTTCAAATGTTCATTTGTTAACATGTTATGCATATTGTGCATTATTATTGTGTCAATTGGATTATTGGAGATCTTTCGACAAGCTCGAATTATTCTTATGGCCTATTATGAGGGCATGTATCTCGTATTTATGGTGCCAAAAGCTTTTTGTGTCGATTATATCATGCATTCTGAATGTGCTATGATCTCGTAATAGATCCGATTATAATTATATTGTGGCCCTTCGATGATGAAATGAATCGATATTTATTGGTGCTTGCCGATGTGAAAATAAGTAGGGCCCGGTGCCCTTGAGTTGAAAATTCCTAAATCCTCGGGGGACAGCAATGAGGTCGGCTGTCTAGAGCCAGCGTTGAGTAGGCCGAAAATCTAAACATCGGCAAAGCACTTATGATTCTGTGATATGATATGGATGGACATGTTTTCTAATTCTATTACGATATAATGATGATCCTTCATGGGCCGGATGATGTTATATTGTAATCAATGTTCTAAAAATCGCTAGGCGCTCTTAGGTCGGCGAGGGGGGGCCTAACGCCTAGAGGATAAATCGGGGATTAATCGGTCAAATAATTTTTTATTAAAAAAAATTTATTTTAAATAACATAATACTAATAAAACATAATATACCTTTCAAATTAACATCTCCATCTCAATGTTTTAAAACCAAAAGTTATGATAAGTACAAAATAAATAGCACAACTAATTTTTTACATAAATAAGAATAAGTGAATAACATATAACAATACTAGGTTACTAAATATTAAATAATAAATACTAACAATATTAAATAATATAAGTTATATAACAATGTTAAATACTAACAATATTAAATAATATAAGTTATATAACAATATTATTTATATTACTAATTTAAAAATAAAATAAAACAACTAAAAATAACAAATTTATAGGAGAAGTAAAAATCTGAAAAAACAAATTGGTTAACATAACAAATTGTACCTTTTTACCTTTTTTTTCTTTTCTATTTTTTTTTTAACTTTTTATTATTATTAATTGTAACAAAGCCCTAACTCATCCCATCCCTTTATACGTTTCTACGCCGCTCAAGGCTCTCCCGTCTTCGATCGTCACTCTCGCTCCATCTCTCCGGTCGTCACTATCACTTCACCCCTTTCTACTCCGGTCGTCTCTCTTCCTCAAAGAAATTTCGATCGTCTATCCGGCACCCAAAAATCGGCGCCTAATTGACGTCTAATCACCCTAGCACCTAAAGACAAACGATTAGCCCTAGGCCGGGCAGGGGACCACCGATTTCTGCCTAGTCGCCGCCTAAGGCGCGATTTTTAGAACACTTATTGTAATTATGTTCGATTTATTCTTTTAGGCCATCAGGCCTCTTCTTATTCTTATAATTATAGTTCGGCCCAGTTTCGATATCTGTTAGGGGTGGTTCAGCCCATTGTTATTATTATTATTATTTGGTTCGATTTCGGTATTCTCTTAGTATAATGGTTAACACATGGGAAGTAACCTGTATATGCACATGTATGCATTATTTTATCGGTTGAGTCATGATTTACGATTAAACAGTTAATTGCGTTTTGTACGTAATATTGCCTGATATATCTCCCTTACTGAGCTGTGAGGTCACCCCATTTTATATAAACAATTCAAGTATCCAATAGACGGATAAGACTGAAGAAGTGACTGGGTCGGGAACGAAGTAGGGGACTTCTGATACTGACTCATTGTTGTTATACATTGGTGTATATGGCAAGTTATGGCTAGCTTGAGTTATTATTTACTTTGCAATACATGTTGACATGGTTTGTATGCCTCTTGGATTACATGTATGTGCATAGATGTATATTACACTCATGTTTTATATTATCGCCCACAGCATGAGTATCAAGGTTGTTTATTCCAGGACTATGTGATTTTCTTGGATTTATTGTTTCATTATTTATTTTAAACCTACTTTACTTCGTCTAAGGTGGGTTAGTAACGCTCTAGGTCTTAATTACATGTGTTATCCTACTAATTAAGATGGGGGTGTTACAAAGAGATGGGGCATAATCATCAACCATTACTCTTCTTACCTCGAAATATTGATTAATATTTTTTTTCTTATACATGGTATTTACCTATTTACTTTCCCATTTACATTATATACGCCTCTATACATATCATTTTTCATATTAAAGTGTCAAGAAATATTTTCCTTTGGTTTCTTCAATCTTTTGAGTTGTTTAGATCTAAAATTTATTTTCTTCTTAGATGCATCATATTTAATTCCAACCTTTGACTTCTTTAATTCCTTTAAACGCAAATGTGGTTGCCAAAAAATAAGCACAATGTTGATTGGATAGGGTTGTGAGTACTAAAAAAATGAAACCAATAATTGTTTAAGGCTGGTTCCTCCTATTAGATCGCTGACTAATCCTACAGTACCTTCATTTTGAGTGTGTATTATATTGCTCAATGCAATGAAGTTGTTATTTACAATTAAACTACTAACTTATATTATCTCTCTATGATTGAATTATCTATGATTTAGGACATTTATAATGTGCCTTAAACCTTTTTATATTTATAGGTATATAATTAAAGTTTATAATGCACGTATATAATTAATAGTAAAATACTAAAAAGAGTAAACTTTGGCACTATTATAGCACTTTACAGGTGGCTTTCTTATTATCTTCGGTGCTTATAATTATCATGTTCACACTATAAGGGAAATCCTTCAATATATGCATAACCACCTCAGCGAATACATTATATCATCATGACCATTTTGGCGGCAAGCTTCCCTTTCCTCGGTTAATGACTTATTCCCAGTCTCATAACTTGGGATTTTTTTGTAAAGAACTAGGGGTGGCAAAAAAAACCAGCCCAGCGGGTTTCCAACCCGATCTGACCTAGGTGGGGCAGGTTTGGGGCGGATTTTTTTAAAAGCAGAACGGGTTTAGTATTTGAGAAAAAAACACGAACCGGGTTTGGGGTGGGTTCGGGTTTCACCATAAAAAAAACCCGCACTGACCTACCCCTATATATATATACACTTAATTTATAAGACAACCCTAGACTTTAATTTGTAAAGGCCAGATCTTAGATCTAATTTCTCCCATTCTTTGTTCCTTCTCCACACGACCACACACAGTGACAACGCCACCTCCTTTCTTCATTTTCTTCTTCATTGCCATTCCTCTGTTTTCGCCTCTTCAGCTTCGCGCGAGTAATACTTTCTCTCTCTCTCTCAAGCCTTGTTGTTGTGATATGTATATCTGTTGCGAGCTAGCGTGTGTGTGCGTGTCCATTATTATTCTTTCGATTTGGTTATTCGGTTATCCCAATTGAGTGTTAATCTTTAATTGTTTACTTTGATTTCACGTATTATTGGTTAGATATAGTTATTATGATATATATATATATATACATTGAAAACTAGCGTGTGTGCGTGTGTGTATTATACTTTTGATCTGCTTCTTCGATTCTTCCAATTGATTGTGTTAGTGTATAGATATCTACTACTGCTAAATACTTCACTAACCAAAAATGCATAATCTATTTAAATTCAACAATCACTTTGAATAATATATATACACACAGTATCAAACAGTTCATATACTTCAATTTTGAAGATTTATATATATATATAATTAATTAATAGAGATGGTAGACTAGTAGCGTTAACGAGAATAAAAAAATTATTTGGGGCAGGCGGGGCAGGTTCGGGTTTTGAGAAATTAATAAAGAGCGGTTTTTTTTATAATCAATTTTTGTCTTTTATTTTTATTTTATCTAAGTAGATTTTACATTAAAAAATATCCATGTAATAAAGAATAATGGTTTTTAAATCTAAAAAAATGAAAATGTTAACACATGTTCAACATGTGACCTTAAGCACACGATAACATGATACTTTAAAAATATATAAGTAATAAAAAAATTATGTGGCCAAAATTTAAAATATTTTTTAAATAATTCACAGTGTACAATAATTACGACTTAGTTGGATAAGAATTACTTGTGATATGATATGACAAGAATCAGTCGTATAAGGATTATGAGGGATATAAAGTTGTATTTGACACGTAGAATAAGGCAGTGGGATATGATAATTTTATTATATCCCATGTTTAGTATTCATCAAGATCGGATATTGAAGCGAATTATTTATCCCACTAAAACTTGTTATCGCACCAATAAATGGGATTAACGAATCACTCCTAGAAGGTGGGATTGTTTTATCATATTCAGACGGGATTAAATAATCCAATTCAATTATTTAATCCAACGTGTTAAACACAGACTAATAGGATAAGGACGAGTCAGATAAAGATTATATAAATTGTGCATTTGGTGCCATCCTTGATTAAAAGTTATGATATTATACAATATGACACAATTTGCTTTGGTATAAAAATAAAAGTAATTTTAGGTTTCGTTCGTAAAAAAGTTTTTTCGTTGTTTTTTGCTAATGCAATTTTTCTATTTGTTGAATATCAAGTAAGTTTTGTAAATGAATATTCTTTAATAAATTTGATTATTTAAAGTGCACAAATTAAAAAGAATATTGAAGTAAGAATAATTGAATTAATTTATTTTTTATTATCCGGTAAAGTTGGAATAAAATAATACCAATTATAAGAATGGTATAATTTTATCTTATTCTTATAAGATAAAAAAAAGGATACATCAAGACTATTAATCTTACATATAATTCTATTCGTTGTTGTATAAAGTGGAATATGATAAAAAATCTGGCCGAACCTTGCACCAAATACAAAATAAATTAACTGATCATATCATTTTGACAACAAACATAAAATATAATTAATTAATAATGTTTCACTTTTTTAGTGTCATAGAATTTTATAGATGTGATAACGGGTTGGTTCGTGTCAGTTTTATGTCAGGTTGCAACGAATTCGTGTAAATTTTGTCATCACCCAAACACGACCGGATAAACGGGTGAGTTTTATGTATTCATAAATGACTCGTTTTGCTATCACGTAACATGGCACAACTCAATAATACCAATTAAAGAGATAATTTTTAAAAAGAAATTAAAGAAATTTATATATTATTTTTTTGAACAAAATAAGACAAATAAATAACTAAAATTATTAAAAAAATAAAGATAAACATATGCACATATTAAAATAAGTGCAAATTATTTATTTATGAGATAATGGGTTATAAGGGTTCGTTCTGTAACGTTTTATAATACTAAAGGACGAATTCATATTTAATAAAGAGAAGTAGTACTAATTTCATAATTTGGTTTTGCAACAAGGACACTTTTCATAATATTATTTTATTTTAAGAAAAATGATAAATGTTGATGGACAAAAATAACCCTAATATAAACATCTCTTAGCTCCTTCTCCCCCACCTAAACTTCTAATAACTCATCTATCTATCTAGATTTCATTCAATCATCAAATACTCCCCCCTGTCTCACCAACGACCTCACCCATTCCACCACTACCACCACCACCACATGATTCTCCGATCGTATCACTAGGAGGAGCGCCGTTTTTATTATCTTTTTTTTTCCTGTAGGGGCAATCATAAAACAGATATAACTTTTGATTGAACCGTTAAATTTAGGCTGATTTTCGGATATGTTATTCGGAAAGACAAAGTTACTTTATTCACAAGAAAATCAAGACGATCATAGGTCATTTTGCTATCAAAATCGAATAATTTCGACAGCCCATAGAAGATTTTGAAAAAAAACAAATCGGATTGTTCCTTTTTTTTTTACGAACCTTACGTCGATCCATATATATAAATAGAGTGGATATTGATCTCATTAATTTTGTTATTCTATGTTTTGTAATGGTGCTAAAATCATTTTAGCACATTCTGGTTGTTGTCCAAGTGATGCTAAATGTATTTATTGGTGGTGTTGTCCAAGTGGTGCTAAATGCATTTAGCATTTTCTATTTGTGGTGCTAAATGTATTTAGTACATTCTGGCTGTTGTCCAGGTTTAGCACATTCTAGTTGTGGTGCTAAATGCATTTAGCACATTCTGATTGTTATCCAGGTTTAGCACATTCTGGTTGTGGTGCTAAATGCATTTAACACATTCTGATTGCTGTTAGTGTCATAATGAGATGTGAGATGTTACAATGAATGGGTATTAGTGTCTTTTTTATACAATATCCTTAATTTACACAACTAATTTTTAAGTGTTATTTATAATTATGTTATTAATATGAGCACTTATGCCTAATTACCCCTTTATTTATTTAATAAACATTAATTTTATTAAAAAAGTAAATTAATAATTAACGAGTATAATGGGTGACCGAATTCGTCAAGATAAATCCATATACATTTCGTTATCATTTTTTGTTTAACAGGTTAACCCGATAATAATTCAATTTTGTTAAAAATTTATTTATTAATTTATGTTTTTTTAAAGGCTATTTATAATTTTTCTATCAATTTGTATTATATATTATCGTATATATTATGCCATGTCTATAATTTTGTCCCCAAATTATTCACCGTTTATAAACTGAAAAGTCTATGTCTCTAGGGCACATAATAATAAACATCATCGATCGACGAAGAGTTCTTCTCTGTATCAATGGCGGAATCAACTACCTCAAATGAAACTACAGACACCACTTCTCAACCCCCTGGACCCGATAACACTATTACCCAACCCGATTCATCACCACAGCCTCCACCTTCTTCCTCATCAACCCCGCCCACTATCGTTACATCAGACCCCAACCCTAACCCTAACCTTACTACACCACCACCGCCTTTCGTATCCTTACCACAGCCTCCATCGATCCAGCCTTATTCTTCGCCTTCGTTTCGGCCGGCTCTACCGTCGGTTCCTTTACCAACGCCACCGCAGTTCTCTCCAATTCCTAATTCTAACTTTCAAGCGCACAATTTTCAGAACCCTGGGATTCAGGTTCAGCCGCCTGGTGTGAGCACCGTCACTGTTATGATGCCCCCGCCGCCGACAAGCGGCGTCGGATCGGTTACTGTGCCGTCAGTGCCGCCGCCTATGATGTCTTATGTTCAGCCTGGTCAACCGCCAAACCCGGCTATGAGGCCTTACGCTCCAATGCCCAATGGATATGCTCCTCCACCGGGTGGGTCAATCTCTCTACATCTTTTTTGTTTTAATTATGTTTCTTCCTCATTTGTTAATTATATATGTGTATGACAATAGAAAATTTAGTAATTTGACTAGTACACCTTAATAATTGTTTGTTTGCTTAGTGTAAATGTTGGTCTCTCTAGTGTTAGTTTGATCTAAAAAAAATAAAATTATTTGTGTAATCACATAAAATAGTGAGAACATTTGTGGACTTTCTTGAAGCAATTTGTGATGGACCTAATGTTGTTTACAATTCCACTATATGTGTTACAATTTATTATTACAATAGAGTTAAGGGAGGAGAATTTGGGTGAGAGGATGTGGGAGGATTAGTGTTGGTTGGATTAGGGGTCGATGACGGGTGTTTTCTCCTACAGTGTCTTGACTTGAACTCTATTGATTACGGTGAGAAAGGTTGGAAGGCTTCGTATTGCAGTTCTTTAGAGACTTTCCACTCAACAACTCCCTGTTGGTATGCCCGCATTTGCTTAGCTTTCTTGGTTGTCATTACATAGAAATTGTTTGGTAAAATTTAATTTTCTAACACTCAAAGCAAGCCTAAGAGCTTAAAATTGAACATCATGACAGTTTGAAAAATATAATATCTCCCATTTGTCAGTCTGCTAAATAACCTGGTTGTGTCATTTTAATTTTAGTAGGCTATTCTTTCATAGTCGTAAGGATACTTTCCCTTTAATGGGTTCCCGATTCTTGATCTTTCGGCAGCAGACCCATGCTAACAACTGAGTGCTCCTTCCCTTTGTATTACCAAGGTATCGCAATCCTTCCAATTACTTTGTGGTTTTCCTTTCTTTGCATTCATTATGATGCGCATGGTTGTTAATTGTCGAGATACTTTATATTTTCGAAATGAATGGTTGAGATACTTAAAGATTGTGGAACGGTAAATAGAGTGTTGAGTTTTCAATTGCGTCGGTGTGAATGAGACGCCGGAAAGTCTCACTTTTCTGATTTCACATCATCGTGATTGGTGCATTGGATAGTTTGAGAAGGCTTAGCGTTTGGCAGTTGATGGATAAGGTAAGCTCACTTCACATATTGATGATTTATGAACTAGATATTGTTTTCTTCATTTTCCTTCAGGTTTTCTGTTCAGCTGGTGAGTGTAGTCATGCCTGTGCTGCCATCTCTAATTGCTTGTAATGTGTGGTAACAACAATTGAATATTCTGTGAATATCTTTTTTATACTTAAATATTTATTATTATTGGATGAAAAACTGTTATAATTATGTTTATATTGTAAACATGATCTAATGAATTTGCACAGTACTTTTTTCCCATCAATGCAGGAATTCTTCGTTATCCCTCTGTGTACTCATCAATGGTTCGACCAGCATTTCCTCCACGTCCGCTAGGACCTGTTGGATTCGTACCAGCTCTGTCACGCCCTCCTATGATTCGTGGTCCAGTCATTCCTCCAGTTATTAGGCCAGCTATCATTCCAAGTGTCACACCAACAGAGAAGCCGCAAACCACTGTGTATGTTGGCAAGATATCATCAACAGTGGAAAATGATTTCATGCTCTCCCTCCTGCAAGTAGGTCATTATTTTCTTATACGTGTAACTTTTCGTCTTTGTTTTATTCCATATTTCCATCTAGTCGGAAGTCTGTTTTGAGTTCCTGGAGGCTAATGTTAGATTCTGACTTGTGTACAATGTGTGAAGCTTTGTGGCCCTGTCAAAAGTTGGAAACGTCCTCAAGATTCTACTAATGGAGCTTTAAAAGGCTTTGGATTTTGTGAGTTTGATTCTGCTGAAGGGGTTCTTCGTGCATTAAGGCTGCTGAGCAAATTAAGTGTTGATGGACAACAGTTGATGGTATGACCAGATTTTTTTTATCCTTTGGATTTCATACTTGCTTGGTTGCTTTTGTAGTTTCTAGCGTATAATGTGAACATAGTTCTTCTTATCCCTACGTGCATAGTTGTCAAAAGCTAAAGGCGCACTGAGGCGCCAAGGTCTGTGGAGCCTAGGCGCAGGGGCGTGCCCGCCTTTTTGAAGCGAGGCGCACCACATACAAAAACTTGAAATATATATTTCTAGTCATAATTTACACCAGCTACTCTTATGATTTATCCTAGCAAAGAATTTAGTGACGATGAAACTGTTGAGAAGCCAACTTATATACACTATTAGGCTGCCAAACTTATGCCTAATGTTTACTGATTATCAGAAAATTATAAATGAAAAAAAGAAAAAGAAAGACTAGAAAAACTAGTAATAACAGAGAAAAAAAGATTTTTTTTTAGAAAGAGTAGGATGTAGGAAGGGGAAGAAAAGGAGAAAGGAGGAGAAGGAGAAGAAAAACTTGTGAGAAAGAGAGAAATCGTCGACTGAGTGGGAAGAGCAGTTGCCTCTTTTTGATCAACTTTCTCCTTTTAGGGTTTCATCAGGTTTAAGGCGTATATGACCTAAAATATTGGCATATTGACTAAAAAAACAAAAAAAGTTTTCACAGTAAAAAATACACATCGGTGCCTCACTTCAGAAAATTCCCCGCCTTGAGTGCCCCGCGCCTGGGGCCTAGGTGCATAAAGTGCACGCTTAGTCGAACGGGATGTGTTTTGGAGGAAGCAACTCCCCTTGCTTGCACCTGGATGCGCCTTGAACCTCGCCTTGCGTGCCTTGGAGCGCTTTTGACAACTATGCCTATGTGAATATTAATGAGTAAAAAGTAGAAAATAACTGAATAATGCTTAATTCTTGCACTTCTAGGCTGTGTATATTTAATGCAAAAGTATTATGATATGCATCTTTCTACTTTCTATAAATGTTTGAATGTTGATCACATACTTTCTTTTATTTAATACATCTGCAGTTAAATGTTAATCAAGCAACTAGAGAATATCTTGAGCGCTATGTTGAAAAGAAAAAGGAAAATTCAAAAAATCTCAAAGCAACTCAGACTGAAGGGTCTGAGAAAGAGGAAACAAATGCAACAGCTGCTGAGAAAGAGGAATCTTCACGTCCCTCTGCAGAGAGCTCAAAGGAGGATGATGACAAGGATGCTGCAAACAAAGAAAGTAATGACCTTGGCAGCTTTGGTCTCGTTACTGATGAAGACAAGGAAGCCGATCGCGAGGCTTCTGAGAAGCTTACGGGCATGATGGAAGAGAGGTTAAAGACTAAACCTCTACCACCCCCACCCCCACCTCCCCTCTCACAAACAGGTGCTGATGCTTCTGGTAACTCAAACTCAGAACATCCTGCGAGGTCAAGGGATGGCGACTCAGATGTGGATATAACGAGACAGGGTAAATAAATAATTTCACAATGACTAATTTGGGGATCTTTAATGGTTTATATAACATTTACCTCTTTGACCCTTTTCTTTCATTCTGCAGATGCAGCAGAGGATAGAAATGATGACGATACGACTAGCGGAAGTAAACCTCCAAGTGAGCCTGACAAGCCCGAAACAACTTCGCCTGACCGGAACAGACGGAGTGATAGGAGGAGCAGAGACAGAGAAAGAGATCTTAAACGGGAGAAGGAAAGGGAGCTTGAAAGATTAGAGAGGGATAGGGAACAAGAACGAGCAAAGAGAGAGAGGGATAGAGAATACAAGAATCGTGAAGATGAGCGCAGGTTCAGGGCGCGTCTTAAGGAGTGGGAATCTAGAGAAAGAGAGAGAGAGCACTTGCGGAAGCAAGAGAGAGAGAGGGAGAAAGAAAGGGAACAGGAGCGGAAATGGGAAATAAGTGATCAAGAGCGTGAAAATGACGATGGTTATTCCAAAAAGAGGAAATACAAGAGTAGCGGGGAGGATAGAAAAAGGAGGCAAAGGGAAAAAGAAGAGGACATGGCTGACCGATTGAAAGAAGAGGAAGAGATTGCCGAGGCCAAGAGGAGGGCCGAAGAGGAAAGGCAGCAGCAGAAAGAACAAGAAAGCACATTGAAGACTTTATTGGTAACTGCAACTAATGGAAGTGATAAAGCTGTGCTGCCCGATGAAACTAATGTTGAGATGCAAGATCCAGAAGTTAATCAGACTTCTGATGGCGATTCCGGGCATGGAAATCATAATGGTAAAAAATTACTCTATTTATTCTAATTATATGACACACATGCTCATGTTCTCTAAAATATACTAGAATTCATGGCACACTCGATGCGTGTACAATATTATGCTTGGTAATTTCTAATATAATGTAGACTTTTAAAACAGTTTAAAGGCACGTGATAGTGTTTGGTCAAGTGGTAAAGATATGTTTTCTTTAGACCTAAGGTTATGGGTTAGAATCCTTGTTGAAGTTGCATTCTCTTTTCTAAAGCATGAAGGATTTTATGTAATTTCATATATACACAAACCTTCCTCGCATTTAATATAGTAGACATGAACTTCCTTGTGACAGGTGATGATATCCATCAAAATGGAATTGGTGACGAATTAGCTAACGGGTCTACTGCTACTTCAGATACACGGCAGTGTGGCAATGCTCCAACTAGAAAGTTAGGGTTTGGTCTTGTAGGGTCAGGGAAAAGAACCGCTGTCCCTTCTGTTTTTCATGAAGAGGAGGATGAGGATGCACACAAGGAGAAAAAAATGCGGCCTCTGGTTCCCATAGATTACTCAACTGAGGAATTGCAGGTTGTCCGTGATACCATGGGTGCCGCTCCATCTCCAAATTTGGCTGCTGCAGCAGAATTTGCAAAGCGAATTGCAAATGTTAATCCTAAAGAAGATAGGCCTGATGCAGAGAAGGAAAGAAGCAGACGTACCCACGAAAGATCTAGCCATCGGGATCGAGATCGGAATGATGAGGTGGTGACTCATCGCACCAGAGATGAAACTAGGACAGAGAATGCTGATCGGGAGCGTGGATTGGATAAAGTGAAAACACAAGAGAATAGGAAGCTATTGGATGCGAAACAATTGATTGATACTATTCCAAAGACCAAGGATGAGCTATTCTCATACGAGATCAACTGGGCCATTTATGACAAGGTAACACTACCCTTGCACCTTATTTATATGTGCTTGCCCTCAAATTTAAAATATACGAATACAGTGCCCAGCAACCAAATATTTGTAGGGCTCAAACTGAACATATACTTGCTACCTAGTAAACAAACGGTACGGAACTGTTTGAAGACAACCTTTTGATTTGGCGTTGCCAACTTTTAGTTATAGCATGGACTTTGGAACTTAGGGTGTTGTAGAGAAGGAGGTAGTTCCATGTATTGAAATAGGATAAATCTAGCAAGTTTAGACACTGAAAATTGTCAATCTTGCAACTTTCTATGATCTGATAAATTCCATGGGTTTTTATTTGGATCTTTAGTGTACAATTGAACTCGCATTTGTGTCAGCAGTGATGCTATTCATGAAAGGTGAAACAGTGCAAGGATTTTGCTAGTTATATGTGTGTTTATGTTGTCTAAATGAATTGTTTTTAAGAAAGATGATTTAGTCACATTACTTCAACAAATTCAAGTACATTAAAATATATGTATTCCTTTTCTGTTGAACAAAAGATAAACTGTACTTCTATACCTCACTCTTGACGTTATTACTTGATTAATGTGGCATCCTCTTGCGTATATTATAATGGTGGATCATTATTGTTTTTCAATTCTCTTGTATATTTTCACTATATTGTTGTTTCATCATTCTCACAGAATGATCTACACGAGAAAATGAGACCATGGATCTCAAAAAAGATTACGGAGTTTCTGGGGGAGGAAGAAACCACACTGGTGGACTACATTGTGTCAAGCACAAGGGAACACGTGAAGGCACCAGAGATGCTGGACAGGCTACAGTCCATCTTGGATGACGAAGCTGAAATGTTTGTTCTGAAAATGTGGAGGATGCTTATCTTTGAAGTTAAGCGAGTAGAGACTGGACTTGCTTCCAAGTCAAAAACTTGATGAAACTCAACTTGCATGTTTTCTTCTCCCAACATCTTTTATACAGACTTTAGCTTATTTTAACTGCATATTTTTTTCCCCAACTCATTTTCAGGCTGCATAAATTCTATCAAGGCATAAATCTCTATTCTTTAGTTTGTAACTTCGTAACCAGTTAGTTGATTTTATGCCCTCCACGTCCTTCCCTTTTGGAGAGTTGTGCAATATTTGATGTTTTCTAGATATTTTTTGTTCAATGACATCATTGGTTGAGATGATAAATATGTTTATTGTAGAAGAAGAGTTTCACCAATTGTTATTGATAGATAGAACACGCGGTACCTCGGCCCCAATTTCAGATGTGACATTTGGATTGATGTTTCAACCTCGTTGGTCCACTGTCATATAGTTATATTGTAAATTGTTAGCCAAGTTTGCTCAATTTTTTTTATTTTTTGTTTGATTAATGAGAAATAAATTACGGGGCATTGTGACAATAATCTCTTTTGTTCGGAAGGCCTGTTGAGTTAAGCCAGTCCTCCATTTATTTTTTCTAAAAGGCGGTCTTACCTTTCTGCGGACATCAAAGAGAGTAAATTAAAGAAATGCGACTCTTTGGTTAAAAAGGGAAATTAAGAAAGTAATTAAGAGAATAAGATTGCAGTTTAAGGGGACAGTGTATGCTGCATGAAGAGAATACTAAAAGAATATTAAACAACACAAGATATTCAACAAGGCCAAAAACAACTTACGATTAGGTAAAAGCTACTCGCTACATCTTGCTGTTGCGACGACCGACCCCAAAATTTTCAGAATTATAGTTGTCCATAACTCATTGACGCATATTTACATTCAACCAACACAAACAGGATCTTTGGCAATGCAAACTGGCATGAACTTTTGCAGCCAAGAGCAAAGCTGTAGTTTTCCCATTGCTCAGCAAGAAAAGAGGACATGTATATAGATATATCTATGTATACACAAAATTACATCTCCTCATGTCTCTCCTTTTGTTATGTACAACACAGATTGACTATATTTCTATGCCGCGATGTGTACCTTTGTTCTTGATCATACAACAACAATCTCTTCGTTCCAAGAAGGCCAGTCCCTCAAAGCGACTCTAGCAGAAGTCAACTACAACATTTTTGTCAGTGTATTACCTCTCTCCGCTCCATATGTACATGCACCATATCCTCACTCCCCCTTCATGCCCTTGCAACATCAGCATCAAACGCTACCTTCTACTCCACAACATCCACAGTGAAGGATTTCACTGGGTCCCACCTCAAGTAAGAAATATGTCGGCAAATTTCAACCCCCGGAGTCCCTCCTTTTCTTGCTTGACCTGCTTCTTGATTTTGAATTTTCAGCAGGATCACCATCCAAGTCCTTGAGAACTGGCGAGCTATCCGATTTGACATTGTTTCCTCGATGAGATCTTTTGTCCGGTCTGCAGCTCTGCTCTGGAATTTCCTTTGGGGCTGCACTTGAAGATGACTTCTCATAAATGATGGCAGCATCCAAAGTGTATATTCGGAGAGCAAGGGGGGAGAGAGTAGAGATGTTTGCAGCAGCTGATGGAGTAGACCAGTACCACCACTCATTTTTCAGATATTCAGTTTTTATCATTTCCTCGAGTAGTACTGTTGCTTGACTCATCTGAAACAATAGTAAAATTCAACTTATTTACACGATTTCAAGAAACTTTATCAGCTCAACTACGAAATGAAGAAAGATTGTGGTACTAAATTATCTGGAGAACTATTGGCATTTTCAACTGAATGAAATGATAAAGGAAATAGACAACTAACCTCATAGATTGATGCTGCAGATTTTACAAATGCACGCCAGGCACATCTTTTTTCCGGGTTTACCCTTGATAGTCTCAAAGCTTCTTCTGGCAGGGCAGCATCCATATCGAGTAAGTTCTTCTTGAGCAGCCTTAGAATTTCAGAAACCTTGCCCACCAATGGTTTCAATGAGGACTCACGAATAACACGCAATTTGCCACTACTGAGCACTGCAATTCTATTCTTTATAGATGAAAACTGATCTTTACCACTTGTAGATTTGGATCTTGATCTTTCAGCTCTTGACGTGTCCTCATCTATGCCATTTTCAACACATTTTGATGAACTATTCGAAATGTTATCAGTGCTCACAACATTGCCTCTCATCTTTGATTGTTGTTGTTGATCTTTTAGATCCGCAGATTCATCGGATGGGTTGGCCTTTTTTTTCACAGTAGGGACCAAGGATAAGGCAGGGTCACTCAGATAAGGAGGTAGGCTTGGGACAAAGGACGGAGTCCCATTAGTACCAATCAGTCCTATATCTTTCACCAATTCCTTAAGAGAACTCTGAATGACAAACTTAGCTTTGATCTCCTCAAAATCAAATGGACATTCCGGCTCATTTTGAAATTTATCAAAACCGGACCTATTTTCATGCTTTCCATTTTTCGCTTTTACATCATCAGGGTCATTCTCGATGGGGATTTCCGTCCTTATCCTTTTCCCCTTCGAGGAATCTTCATTTACCTCACTGTTGTAACGGGAAGGTGAAAAGGTGCTGCAGTTTACATCGGTATGCCTTTCAAGATCCTCGCTACTTGAAAACGTTTTGTGGCATGTCAGGCAATGTTGTCGAGAAGCCCACAATGGTTCAAGGCACTCACAGCTGTAAAATGAACCGAACTTCTTTTCCAATGCAGTCCATGCCTTGGTCACCAGAAAACCAGAATCTATAGCTTTTCCATCATTAGAGGAATTCATTGAATCGTTTTCTGCTGCATCTTTAGAGCCTTTGGATTTATTTCGCTGCCACTGTGAAATGGAGACTCTCAGTTCTCTCTCTCTAAAATCATTGTCACTTAGCCATTCAATGAGTCCTCTGATTTCAGTATCGGACTCGTAACAGGACCATGAACCTGGGTTGGTTATATTTGGGTCCACTGGTTCTTTTCCTTTACTCTGATTTGCTGTCACACTTCCATTCACCACCACCTGTGGACTAAAACCAGGCCCATCAACAACCCAGTAGGGTCGGCCCGCAGAATCTTTTCCCAAAAATTCCTTGCGAACTTGTACCTTGAAAAGTTCAGATTCAAGAGTTGCAATCTTGTCACTCAAACAAGAAATCTCACTCTTGAGGGAGCTCGCCTCAAGTTTGTAGGATTGTGAGACATTCACATACACAGAAGGTATATTCTCGGCCTTATTGGGGTCAAAGGAGATATGGTCCGGTGTAACTTGATAAGCAGGCGAAGGGGAACCATTACAACCATCCTGATTTGACTCCTTGGGGTCCATAAACTTAGCATCGTTTGAAAGCATGGATGCCAATGCTTCTGACCCCATTTCTCCTTCTCCGTTTTGTATATTTATTCTTCCTTTTGCCATATTTGCAGCCATTACTTCTTCTCTAACCATAAGATTTTTACGATCTGAGTTGAGGGTACGCAATTTAGGCTGCAACTCGGAAGAAAGAGCAGCACATTGATCGAGGTGGTCACGAATAATGGTCGAGCTCAGTGCCTCGTCGCACAAGAATTTGAGGAGAAAAATTCTCTGTAACAATGAAAAAAGCAGACTAAGCTATAATAGTGTTGGGAAAGAAGAGTGACAAACAAACTAAACCATGTTATGCAGATGTGAATTAGGAAAAACAAAATTACCAAAAACTGAATTATTGAATTAACAAATCCACATGACATTGTGTATAGAGAATCAGTCAACGGACGAACCTCTTCCACAGTGAACTCCCAATACTCTTTTAATTCCATCGACTGTGCCAATTTGGTCAACCCTTCCAAAATATTATCAACGAATTCACCCCGATGTATATTTTTCTTGCACCGACTTATGATCTGAGTACGACGGGCACTGCGATATGTGACTTTGGCAGCAACACAAGATGGGCAATACCAGTTACCTTCGGGAATTCTAGCAAGTGGAGGATCTAAGCAATATGTATGATACTCTGAATCACAAACATCACATAATAAAACGCTGTCATCATCTTTATCCATCCCACAAACTTTGCATACCCCATCATCCCAGGGTGCTCTGGGAAGTATGCTCTCGCTTGCGCATATCAGCACATCATCTATATCTTTCTTTGCTTCCTCCGTGGGACAATTAGGATACCCGCTCTCCTCAATTTTGTGAACGAGTGTAAGAACCTAAAGAAT
Organism: Lonicera japonica; assembly: GCA_021464415.1. Taxonomy (NCBI): domain Eukaryota; kingdom Viridiplantae; phylum Streptophyta; class Magnoliopsida; order Dipsacales; family Caprifoliaceae; genus Lonicera; species Lonicera japonica. The sequence goes on along the minus strand of CM038468.1, from coordinate 60,848,152 downwards.
GAAATAAGTACGTGAAATATAGAAAAACCCTAATTTCAAGCAAAATTTATTTCCTAAAATAAAGTTTCAAACCGTATTTGATCTTTTTTCATTTTGATGTCTTGTTATTGTTTGTGTACATAGGTTTTTGGGAACTAGAAGCTGAGCAAGAGATACACAATGGAATACACCAACCAACCTCATTTTCATATAAATCTTCGAACTTCAGCGATAACGTGTCGGCCAAATCTATCCAATCAGATTTATTCTCATATGCTGTGTGTATATTTTGCCAAACCTAACAAAACAACACAGGCATTAGTTAGATAATTTCATCATGTATTATATAAACGAAATACTATTGATACAACTTGAAAAAAAATGAATTAAAGTTAATGCCGAATAACATGTGAAGCACCAGGATTGGCAGCACACAGAAAAGCTATAGATAATTTGACTGTAACACAGAACAAAGTCATAAAAGTTGTCAATCTTCCAATCACAGAGTTTAATAACTCGCATTGTATTTGGATCAGGGGAAAATCATCAGGCTAGCATCTTCCATGAAAACTATAACCTTCAGCTTCGAGAATTTGGTAATTTCACATATTAAGCTTGACTACATTTAGCAGAGGAATTGTCCACCTGTGATTAAAGCTCTTCCATGAATACCGAGACTTTATATGTCTATTTACAGATTTAGCATTCAATGGAAGCACATTACCTTTTTAATCAATTGCAGTGTACAGCCGCACATTTATGACTTTTGAGTGGGTGCCAATGTATATCAAAACATATTTTGCTGGAAATGCTAAAGAGATCATTATGAAGATCTAAGACCTATATCATTACACCACTTTTATGATGAAAGAAAAATCTACAAAAGAAGATTAATACGTGTTGAGATTTGTATATTTTATATATAGCATGTGTATATTTAGGATATATTTAGAGAATCCTTATTAAAAGGAAATTCCTTAATATACTAGGTCTCTCTCTTGTATATATATATTTTGTACCTTTCTACTCAATGATATAACATAATTCTCACATTCTCACATGGTATCAGAGGATTTGATCCTCATATAGTAACCAAACCCTAGCCACCTCACATAGTAACCAAACCCTAGCCGCTGTGTTTCTATCCCATCGTGTAAACCCTAGCCGTCGCGTATCAAAAAAAATTACTGTTCATCCGAGTTACTGTTCACGAGTAATGTTCACGTTTTCAAAACGCACTTTTTCCAGATCGTCTCTCTAAGATCTATGTTCTAGCATATTTCTAACCTATTCCCAACATCAGTTTGGTGGTATTTTGGCTTATACTACAAGAATCTAATGAGTACTCCAAGCGAAGAATCAATCCTTACGCTTTCGGTATCTGCCACTAAATATGCTGAGTTCCTGCAATTCCAAGAGAACAAGCGGTCCATCTCCAATGCTTATGTAAATCAAACTGGTAACCCTATTGCCTGTATCTCTCAATCATCATGTCTTGGATCTTGGGTTCTTGATTCTAGTGCTTCTAACCATATATCTGGTAACAAGAATTTGTTCTCTTCTATTACTTATTCTGATTCATTGTCTACTATTACCTTCGCTGATGGCTCTCAAACAAAAGTTAAAGGCATTGGGCAGGCCAAACCCTTGCATACCTTGTCTTTAAATTCTGTTCTTTTTGTGCCTGGATGTCCTTTCAATTTGATTTCAGTTAGCAAATTAACCCAAACCTTGCCTTATTATGTTACCTTTGTTGCTAATTCAGTTCTTGTGCAGGAGTAGAGTACTGGGAAGTTAATTGGAGTAGGACATGAGTACCGTGGTTTCTACTACCTCACCTTACCATCAACCCCTGTAACCTGTGTTGCTAGTGATCCACCTGCACTCCTTCACCAGCGTTTAGGCCATCTCAACCTACAAAAACTACAAAAAATGGTGCCGAATCTTTCTCGTGTGTTATCTTTAGAGTGTGAGTCTTGTCAGTTAGGAAAACACATTCGTAATTCTTTTCTCAGTCGTGTTAATAAACAAGCAGATTCACCTTTTTCTTTAGTTCATTCTGATGTATGGGTCCTAGTCGTGTCAAGACAACTTTGAGTTTTCAATATTTTGTCACTTTTGTTGATGATTTTTCCCGATGCACTCGCTTATTTTTAATGAAAAATCGTTCCGAGCTATTCTCTATCTTTCAAACATTTTGCTTAGAAATTAAAACCCAATTTGGCACTACTATTCGTACTTTCCGCAGTGATAATGCACGAGAATATTTTTTTGCCCCCTTCCAATCCTTTATGACTTCTCAGGGCATACTTCACCAATCTTCTTGTGCTCATACTCCTCAACAAAATGGAACGGAAAAATAGACACTTGATTGAAACTGCTCGTACTCTCGTTATTCACAATCATGTTCCACAACGTTTTTGGGGAGACGCAGTCCTCATCGCTTGCTATTTAATTAATAGGATGCCATCCTCAGTTTTAGAAAATCAGGTGCCCCATTCTCTGTTATTTCCCACCCAGCCTCTCTATTCTGTCCACCCCTGTGTCTTTGGCTACACTTGTTTTGTTCATGACCTTACTCCTGGGAAAGATAAATTGCATGCCAAATCTCTCAAATGTATATTTTTGGGGTATTTTCGCTTACAAAAGGGTTATCGTTGTTTTTTCCCAGACCTTAAACGATACCTTGTTTCCGCAGCCGTCACCTTCTTTGAGACAACACCTTTCTTTCCCTCTTCAGAGAGTGTTGCATGTCCTATTGATATTAGTGAGTCCCCCATATCAAACGCTAATCCTATTCCGCAAGTTGTTTAATCTGGTGTGTCGCCTTCGTCGTTCTCTTTATGGTCTAAAGCAATCCCCATGGGTGTGTTTTGGACGTTTTAGTTCAGTTGTCCTTCAGTTTGGTATGGCTCGTAGTGAGGCTAATCACTCTGTCTTTTACTCCCATTCGTCTTCTGACAAATGCATCTACTTGGTCGTTTATGTGGATGACATCGTTATTACGGAAAATGATCAAGAGGGCATACAGAGACTCAAGCAGCATCTATTTCACCACTTTCAGACTAAAGATTTGGGAAAACTTAAATATTTTCTGGGAATAGAAGTTGCTCAATCCCGACAGGGTATTATCATCTCTCAGCGGAAGTATGCCTTAGATATCTTAGAAGAAACTGGCATGACAAATTGTAAACCGGTAAAGACTCCGATGAATCCAAATGTCAAACTCCTACCTAATCAGGGGGAGCCGTTATCAGATCCTAGTAAGTACCGGAGACTCGTTGGGAAACTCAACTACCTCACCGTGACACGTCCTGATATTGCGTTCTCAATGAGCGTACTCAGTCAATTCCTATGTGCCCCGTGTGATATTCATTGGGAGGCAACTGTTCGTGTTTTAAAATACATAAAGAAGTTACCAGGCAAAGGTCTTCTTTATGAAAGTAGATGCCACACTGAGGTCGTTGGCTACTCCGATGCTGATTGGGCAGGCTGCCCACATGATAGGCGTTCGACCAGTGGGTACTGTATCTTTGTTGGAGGAAATTTGGTCTCATGGAAAAGCAAGAAACAATCAGTTGTTTCTCTATCTACCGCTGAGGTGGAATATTGAGCAATGGCCAAAGCAACGTGTGAGCTGATTTGGATGAAACAATTATTACAGGAGCTGAAGTTCTTAAAGATTCAACAAATGAAATTAATGTGCGATAACCAAGCAGCTCTCCACATTGCCTCCAATCCAGTCTTTCATGAGAGGACTAAACATATCGAGGTTGACTGCCACTTTATTAGAGAGAAAATTCTTTCAGGGGAGATAACGACGAGCTACGTGAAATCGAATGATCAACTAGCTAATATCTTTACAAAGTCTCTCGGTGGCCCTCGAGTCAATTACATTTGTAACAAGCTTAGAACTTACAACTTGTACGCTCCAGCTTGAGGGGGAGTGTTGAGATTTGTATATTTTATTTATAGCATGTGTATATTTAGGATATATTTAAAGAATCCTTATTAGAAGGAAATTCCTTAATATACTAGGTCTCTCTCTTGTATATATATATTTTGTACCTTTCTACTCAATGATATAACATAATTCTCACATTTTCACAATACGAAAAGAAAAAGAAAAAAAAACACTTCAGACAAACTTTGGAGTTGGGGTATTTTGACTTTGCCCCTATTTTTACGTAAACTTCAGAGTTGGGGTATTTTGACTTTGCCCCTATTTTTAAGTAAACATATTTGAGTTACCACTCATGCAGGGCGCAAATTATAAGGATTATCAATCAGATGATGGTTTGGGGAAGAGAAGAGAAGGGGAAGGGGGGGGGAGGAGGGGTTAGTAGGGTCTAATTGGCATAAAAAACAGGGGGACAAAATCTAAAAATTAAAAAGCTCCTCGAAGTTTACAGCATCAAACAAGCTAATATTAAAAAAATTGATGATACCTGCTTACTTTGCATAATAAAAAGGTCGGTCAAGAGCATAGTACAATTCTAAGCAAGTAAAGGAAATAAATACCTCTCGAACATCCTCAAGAAATGCTTCATGAGATACACCATATGTCCCCACAGCCAATCTGATGTCAATTGTCCTAAAATCCAGGGGCCGAGCTACCATTCCAGGATAGCCGATAAGTCCGTCATCATCGTTATCGTAAGAAGTGAGAAGAGTTTTGCCCAACAAATTACAGAAAACTCTTTCTTCATCTTCAGCAGCTGTTTTGCGAAGTACAATACGACATTGCTTTGCCACCAAATCGGATAAAGTACTTACGGTCTTTCCTTTTTCTTTCTTCTCAGGTTTGACCTGCGGACTTTCCCGCCTTACTCTTCCCAAGACCTCAACAACTTCTCTCTGTACTCAATAATTGTAAGAACTTAAAATATACTTGAGTCAGAAAATACATGTCAATAATGCTTTGACATTAAGTTGTTAAGACCACATTAAGAGGTATACTTCCCCTTTTTGGGATCTCTCAAATTGACAATCCTGCTTCTAAAATCGATGCACCAAATCTCAGGATAATTAAACAATAATTGGTCTTGAAAATGATTAATGAGAAGCCGACTTTTGGGGTCGCAAATTAAAAGTGCTGTAAAATCAATGTACTGAATCCTAACCATAAACAAGTTTGGTGTTCTGATAATATTTTTTAAAGAAAAAGGTCCACAAACTTCACACACTTCATTTTTCATATGACAAATTTTAATGGATACTGTTGAAGCGTATGACTTCAGGTTTGGCAAGGTCTCGGATTCGAATCCTTCTGCTTGTATTTGTCCCCTTTTGCGTTTGTGCAATATGCACCCATTTTATTTTTTTAAATAAAGGGAGGTCTAAGTCTCACCCTTTAACTGCAAAAAAAGAAAACCCACCCCAACCCCCCTTGGTGAGACTTGAACTTGGAATCTCGCCCAGGTCCAAGCGGACGACTCTCCAACTATGTAAACCCACTTGCAGTGTGCACCTGTTGTTGTTTGTGCACTAAGTGCAGTTTTATTTGGTTTGTCCCTCCACGGGGGTCGCACGTGAGTGGGACTGTTGAAGAGCATGATTTATATTGTTGGTCTACTACCTAATGACTTAAGCTTTTGGGAGAAATGGTTTCTAACAGATGCATACTGCAAGTCCACATGAACAGCATATGAAATCATTTTTTTAATGCAAACACCTGGTGCACATACAGTTGGAAAATGACGCAGAAAAGATTAACGCAGCTGAAAAAAAAACATTGATTATTTTTCCACGAAAAACCAGCTTCCCTGGTTATGCTGGCCAGTCAAGATTTGAGGACATGATGAGAGGGATAAATGTATTTCAAAAGATATATACTTCAATACATTCAACCTTAAGTTTGTAGATAAATTTCAAGGAAAAGTCAGAAAGAGTAGAAAGAATCACCTTGGTAGGACCCGATGCATTTCCCTTGTAAACCTCCTTGCTGATAGAGTGTTCCAGTTTATCTTTTGCCCATTCAGGTGGATTTCTCCTTAAAGCTTCATACACGCACTTTCTGATCCTGGCTCCCACATTTGTAGGTAGCTTTCTTACAGGTTCTAATACCTCTGCCCACTCAGGGACTTCACTTTCATTCACCTTACCATTTTCAGAAGCACCATTACTGTCAGACTCTTTTATATCTATACTATAGATATCATATTTTGTCTTCAATGAACCGAAGACTCGCTTCGAAGCCTCTGCAAGAAGCTGAGAATCACATAAATTAGAATACCTTTTTTAAATATTTTTTCAAGTAAAAAAAATCATAATAAGGGGTATGAAGAAGCCTAGTGAACAACAAACTTGTAACATAGACCAGACATAAGTTCTAATAGAGAATATGGTAACCATACAGGTGAATGATAAATAAAAGTTCAGACACGTTATAAACAGAAAAAAAGGACCATTTTAGTCCAGATAAATATGTAGTAAAGAACATTTCTGAGACAAAGGAACGCCAACTTTATTTTTTATAAACCAGAAATACAAAGAGAAAGTAAAGCTGAGAATATGACCCGGATCCAATTTTTCACATGTGGAAAAAAAATAATGGCAGGAGAGAAAACTAAAATCGTAATTTGGTAAATTAGGTATGTGACCAGTTGAATCCCTTTTATGTCTACACAAACATAACTCAATATTTTTTCTTCAAAAAGAATCATCTAGGAAGTTAACATGTGCACTATGAAATAAATGGCATACGGTGCACGATAAGTAGTAGTCATTATAAGTTACAGAAGTTACTAAAAGCATGGTGAATTAAATATAGCTTCTTTTAACAGGCTCATAATGTCAATGGTCGGTGACAATGAGATGAGTGGCGAATAAATATAACACCTTTAAATTTTGTACTTTTTTCCAATATTATCTAAAAACGCAGACCAAAGGACTGAAGCTCGGCCTTACCAGTGCATCTGCCTCCATTGCCGCCACTCCTGTAGGAGAACCGCAAAGGGGCCCACCATCACCTTGTAAGCAATGAAACACTTTTCCCCTCTCGCGGCAAATGATCTCTGCAGATTCTAGGTTACCCTCCATGGACAATACAGCCAAAATGTATCTCCGAGCAAGTTCGGGCCAAGTAAGTTCATTTACGGTTAGCATATCAAGCTTTATTTTCTTTGCAGTGACTGAGATTTCAATATCTTTCTTTTTACCTCGTCTTGGTTTCCACTCTCCAGCATCAAAAGTGACCGAGTTTTCTACGTCTTTCTTTTTACCTCGTTTTGACTTACCCTCGGCAGCATCAGAACTAGGATCTACAGACACTGCAATTTTCGAAAGAAGTTCACCTATTACCACTTTCAACAGTGAGCTATGAGTCTTTGTCAATATTGCACCAGTGCACCTGCCGTGAGTATGAAAAGTGACGTTGGGACGGGCAACCCTGTTAGATTCTGTTTGCATTGTAACAGGGGCACATGCTGGATTTCCTAGTGGAACTAAGTCGTCTAACCATGGATTTATGAATTCACATTCAAGTTCTTGGAAAGAAAAATGTTTTTCCAGCCCTAGAACCTCTGAGAAACGCTGTGAGAACTCCCACACCTAAACAGACAAGGAGGAAATTGATGAGTTTAGGGAACTATGGATAAGAAACTTCCATTTCTTTACTACTAAGGGCCCATTTGTTTAAAAATGTGGAATGATAATGTATGCATTTATTTATACTTTAATTCACTTTTTACCTAGGTGAAAAGTATTTCAACCCAAACCCAATGGGCCCTTAAGTTATATTTTTGAAAATGTAGCCAAACAGGTCCCAAGTATTTCTGATACCTGGAGAGCATCACCAAACAAATATGCAGGAAGCTTTGAGCTAAGTGTCTTGCCTAAAGGACAGGATTCTTTTTTGGGTCTTCTACAACTTCTCAAGAAATTGTTCAATCCTTTCTCACCTTGTACATCACTCTTCCTTTTAGCAAGAAGGAACCCGCTTGCAACTGTTTGTAAAGTTGAAAAATAATCTCTTCTACTCAGAAATTTATACTCAGAACAAGAATTGACCCCAGGAAGCTGTTCTATGAGTTCTTGAACAAATTCCACATCTAGTCCAAATCTGTCCTGTTGTAACCATTTGGCCAACATTTTACAACATGTGTCAAACTCACTAATGCTTTGAATTAAACGGGGGATATTAGTCGGGCCCGCTAAATAACAAAACTTGGATAGTGAACCAATGGTATCAATTGCTGTAACATCCCTTCCTTCGATATCATGCTTACAGAAAAATTGAAGTGCACCTTTTTGTTGATATGCCTCATGGCAAGCATGCAGAAGAGTTTGGGAGACCATTTCCCATACAAGGGTTGGTGATCTCCCTTCAAATTCAAATTCGCCAATAAGGTCTCCTCGCACTAATTCTTGAGGATTACAGTCTGATTTCACATTCTGAGAATCAAAGTTCTCAATTGCTTTCTTCCTAGAACATGACAAAATATCATCATCCATATTTGGTGGGATATTTTCCTGTAGCATCATCTGAATATCTGTGTTCTCATCATCAACAATTTGAAAAATAGCTGAATCATCTTTTCCCAATTTGTCTCCATCGTCCAAGCCCATTATTGGCCTCGAAAGGATTGTTGAGCCATCAGGAATAGACTGCATGGTGCACGGACATCTTCTGACCTTGAAAACTGGGCCCACATCACCACCATCTGAAACCTCACAAACAAAAAGGGACCCAGTAATCTTATCATGCCAGCTAGATCTGTAAGCTACAGGCCAGATCTGGCTAGTGTTGTGGTACGACGGTCGTGGATCAATCTTGCCCACAGAAAGAATATGGAAGTCTTCAAACTGCACAGGGAATCCATCCTGCAAAGATGGTGAAACAAATATTGAGTAAAAGCGGACAACATTGTACCGGCTGGAGTGGACCGTTACAATTAAGATAAGACATATAACTGTGAAAATACTTACTTTGAAGTGTTGAGATCCAAAGTCAGCATTTTCCACACCGTCAAGTTCCACAGCACTTCTGCTATTACTATAATTTCTGGCCTGGATAGCCATTTCAAAGCCTGGTGGCATCGGAGCATCATTGTGCGGGTAATGGATTCGAAAACTCTTGCTCCTTGGATTATTATTCTCACCCTCTTTATAGCTGTTGCCTCGAAGCGACCTCAAGGTTTCCTTTCCTCTTTGGTTAGAATATAATTCTTTCTGAGCTAAAGCAAATCCATTACCTCTGTCCTCAATTTTTAAGGAATGAGAGTTAGATAGAAAACGAAGATGATGAGCAACGTCAGCCATTGATTCAAACCTACTTCCATCTGGGGCACAGTAAACAACAATAGTTTTGCATCTGATCTGACAATAGTCAAATTTCACACGCCACCCCTCTCCTAAAATGCCTTTCCTTTCGAAAATATACTCTCTAAGAGCTTGTAAGTAGATGTCACTTGCACTATGGGGAATATACTTTGCTGGTGTACAATGAGTCCCCCAAAGCTTCCCTTGAAGTGTTGAACTTAGATCTGTTTCTCTGGAACTGCTCTCAATATTCAATCTGTGCTGCAGTGGAACTTCAAGGCCTGATTTAACAATGGATGTCACATTTCGAGAAGCAGCATGAAAATTATATCCGTTCTCTGGGTATATCAAATTTGTGTACGTCACTGGGGCATTAAATGAATGGCCAACATAAGTTGTGTTGTGCACAACCTGCATTCTACAAATAAACACAAGACATAATAGTAGTGAGAATTTCATTCTAGGCAACATAAACATCATCACATAGCAAATGCTATACAGTTAAACGGAAGGATGAATATATATACATGCACATGTATGCAGAACTTAGTCATAACGATCCTACGACCAATTTAATATCATATGTGTAATCGAGACTCGAGAGTGAATAACTTGGAATTGTAGAAGCATATACTTAGTATGTGAAATGGGGCTCAAGCATATCAAATCTCATGCAGAAAGATTCATAAAAGGTGTCAAATATCATGGTACAGAAGTATGTATGATTCTGTAACTGGGCTGAAAGCAAGATCAGAATTGGATTCACAACATTCATTCTTAACCCAAAAAAGGTGCCTCATGTATTAAAGATAAATTCTGAAGTTGCATATGTGGATGACAATCAAAGTCTTACCGGGCCACACTATAAATTATTTATCTTAGAGTACGTGTAATGAAGATTATATATTGAGTTTTCGATCAATCTTTGACTTTAAGATATTTCCTACCCAGGTCAAGATTTCTGAAGGAAAAGCCAATAATATTTCCTGAATCCTGAAAGGATATCCAAGTGTTATCACCTTTCCTGTATTATTACATCAGTTATCATAAATAGTTTAAGAAATTAGTTCATTACCAGGGTGTCTGAGTGTGTTCAGCATATCAAAATATATAGAACAATGTTTCTAATGTGTCAACTACATGTTTAATGCTGATACTCTAATAATCTAACCTCTAATAGTCTTTATGTAGGTCCTATTTTGTAAAAGTTGATTAGTGCTGAATCATTCATAACCTTCACCCCATCAATTCATGGGATTCTGTCTAATTGATTAGGTGGGATTTGCATTGCAAAGTTGCAAAGCAATAATAATCTTCTTCTTCTTCTTCTTGGATTTGCATTGCAAAGTTGCAAAGCAATATTTGAATTAAAGACCTTCAATAGTAAACCTAAGTCAAAGTAATCAGACAAAGACTCAAAATATCTTCTTCTTCTTCTTCTTCTTGGATTTGCATTGCAAAGTTGCAAAGCAATATTTGAATTAAAGACCTTCAATAGTAGACAAAGACTCAAAATATCTTCTTCTTCTTCTTCTTGGATTTGCATTGCAAAGTTGCAAAGCAATATTTGAATTAAAGACCTTCAATAGTAAACCTAAGTCAAAGTAATCAGACTCTTCTTCTTCTTCTTCTTGGATTTGCATTGCAAAGTTGCAAAGCAATATTTGAATTAAAGACCTTCTTCTTCTTCTTCTTCTCCTTCTTGGATTTGCATTGCAAAGTTGCAAAGTAATATTTGAATTAAAGACCTTCAATAGTAGACAAAGATTCAAAATATCTTCAATAGTAGAGAAAAATTCAAAATATCTTCTTCTTGGATTTGAATTAAAGATCTTCTTCTTCTTCTTCTTCGCCCTTGGCGATTCAGGTTCTTAAAGAGGCATGGATGTTCAGAGAGAGAAAGAGTACACTACGCGTGCGGATATGAGGGTTTACACATATGCCCTTGGGGATTCAGGTTCTTAAAGAGGCATGGATGTTTAGAGAGAGAGAGAGAGAGAGTGAGAGAGTACACTAAGTCAAGGTTTGCCTTGCCGCAAGTACTTTCATATGCTATGTGTCCACATACAAGCATAAAATGCCACTTTAGTATGATTAGCTGTAATCATCACCTTGGGTAGGGATCCGGCGACACAGAGAGAGCAGGACTTTGTGGGATCCATATGGAGAGAAGATTTGGTTTAGGCACTAGAACTATGAACTTGTCAGGATGCAACTACCTCCTGCAATATGGTAGCATAGTTACTAGAAAATGCTAACACCTCAATGATTTACCTACTGGTCTTGTAACAACTGGAGTCTTCACCCAAAATGAGTAGCCTAAATTATTATTTAGGTTTATTGAACCCACATATACGTCAAGGACGACCTCATTACACGTGGATATGTGGGTTGTGAAACCCAACCCCCCCGCCCTTTGGGCAAAAAATAAGAAGAAAAAAAGAAACCCATTAAAGCCTAATGTCCTCATGAGGCTGGGGTCACACAAACAATTTCGTCTCGTTACCAGCAGCCACAAACAATTCCGGCTTGTAGGCAGCCACACAAACACAACCCGCAACAACCACACATCCACATGTTAGTCGGCCTAGGTCCCCTCTAATAGTATAGGTAACAATCCGAGTTCTTGCCCAAAATGCTAGCCCAAGTTACACTACAAACACGGGATGTATGTAGGCTGTGACATGTATGCTCGTACCAAAACATGTTACATCATACAATTTCTTTCCAAAATACTAAAAGCAGCAATAAGAGATATAAAAGCCCATACGGCATCTAGAACTATGCAATATAATATCAAATAAGGTAGACGTTTTGTAATCAAATCACATTTCAAAGGACCCTAAAAGGAAATGGGCTTATAAGGTTTTGTAATCAAATCACACTAGAATCCATAATTAGCTCAACAACTGGAACAAAATTAACTATAAAAACTAACCCTACAAATTACACATTTTAAAGCGTGACATATCTCTTTCCTGTACCCATACCACATACGAATATGATCCACATTTTAGGTAACATTGTGTTTTAGCTTGACCATATTACGAATTATTGACACCCCGATTCCTTTTTTATCCCACATAGCATACAAATTTTCCACATAACTACAAGAGCCACACATGTGCTCTCATGATAAGAAGTAGCCTCAGGACCTGCAAAGGCGGTTGACTCTCGCGTCCACTGCATTAATAGAAGTTGCACAGGCATTTGAAATAGAAACCCACATTTCCTTAATATTATTCATGATTCCCGTAGCATTAAGCTAGTTTCTAACGCACAAACCCCTAAGCTCAACATGCTTATACATTTCCTAAGAAATCTAGGCTTGGGGGGATCTTAGTGCACTTAACAACCTAGCAACTTGTCATTCTGTGAGTTGTGTCGTGTCATATCAGATTTCTTCTAAAAATTGCTCAGTTCATTCTTGACCTATCAAAAAGCCTTGTTATACTGTATTTGCGTCATACCGGTTGTGTCATGTTTGAAGTGTGTATTGGTTAAATACGATGTGTAAGAGTGCCTCATAGGTAACTTGTTAATGACCTGAGCTCCATAATCCTTAGCCCAATAACTAATAACCAATTCATGTTCTGCCATCTTGTCATGTCTTACTTTTCCATGTCTAGGATATCCTACAAATTTAATACTCATTATAAAACATTTGTCTTCACATAGCTTAACGCTCCCTTGTTTCTTTGTGAGGACGATATCCTTACCCTTAGCCCTATCGCTTCAGTTTCTTACTTCATTTTCAACTACAATACAAACCGCTAACTAGCCACATATCACTCAACATATCCAATTCTTTGTCCACCTTGACACATTCACCTCCTACAAACTAAGACCTTATTAGGGTCAGAGCTATTGCAATCCATGTCACTATTGTTACTCAAAATGGTAGTCACCATAGTGTATAACAATTAACTTATAAATTAACTAAATACCAAATAGCACCATAATGGGAAGGTGTGGTATCAATCCTTACTGCCAGTTAGGAGGTTGTGGGTTCAATCCATCTCTCACTTGTAGTTGTAAGAACATCCACAATGGTCAAAGTAATTAAGGTAAGTAGGGTAAGTTTACCCTATAAGTGCACGCAACAATTACGTATGGTAGGCTAAAACACTGTTCTGTAAGATAGTGGTATGCTATAGTTATACGTAAGACCCTCAAACGCACAAGACTTGTGTGCCTCCACTTGTCTCTCTACTTTCTTGCTCCACTTTTCGCTGATTTAAATGTCGCTATTCTTCTCTTTCTCTATACTTTTCTCTTCTCTCTCTCATCATTTCACAAATACAATATTTACTCTCCCTTTATTTTACCATACTACTATTTTCTACAGTAAGCAGGGTAAATTTACCATACATTAAACCTAATCCATTGTGGATGCTCTAACAAAGAAGAGACTTAAATCTTCATTTTTGTACACGAGTCTCTAGTTCAATGGCAAGTGCAACGCCTCTAACAAGCGAGAGGTTGCCAGTCCAAAACCGAGGAAGGGAGTTTCATCGCGTAACTAAAAATGGAGTATTTCTCAGAAGATGACGGATCCTGAGCGAAAGCAAGTCTTAGGGTTCAAAGGCGACAGAGAAACAAGCTCAAATAGATTACCCCATTTGATAGCGAGGGTTAGCCCATTTCAGTAGCCCACAATCAAAATTTCCCAATTTCAAATAGATTAGACCTTAATGCAAATAGAGCTCACTTATTGCCAAAGAAATTTAACTTTCCAACTGAAAAACCGCTTTATGAGAACCACGTACACTCAAAGCACAAAGGTTATTTAATATCAACTCATGAGTGTTGTAGTATTGGCTATAAGAGTTGTCACGCAATATTCACCTCAAATCTTGCACACAGATGATCACATTGGTGAGACAACAAAAGGGAGCTTTTTAAGAGAATGTAATAGAGTGGTGGTACATCAGTTTGTTGAAGAAACATACAAAGAAGTAATTCCCATCATTATCACTTAATTAGAGAAGTGATAAAGATACAACTCTAATATTTATCTCACGGTTACGAAAAAAGGCCAATACCTTAGCCATTTGGTGTGCACATAGGCAAACGTGGTACACTTTTTTTCCAATATACCTATGTGGATTGGGGTTTCAAGATCATGGAAACAAATAAAATGGTAATTCCATCATTATCACTTAATTAGAGAAATGATGAGGGCATACGTTAGTGGCATTCAACATTAATTTTAAAAGGCATATATATACGTGGATTGGGGAATTGGGACAATGGAGATCTTAATGTATCTTATACTTCCACTAATGGTACCTTTCTAAGTTCATAGATGATAATACTAGCAAATGGTTTTAAAACATCTATAGGCAATTTACAAGCGGAGCCTCTATCTCCTCTCTCAATGTTGGTGATGGATGCCTTATTTTAAGTCTTCTATAGGAACATTGATTGTCATCCATAAAATGGATAAAATTCAATGGGTCAAATAGTTTGAGGTGATGGGATAGTTAAGGTGTTAAGGTATTTTACTCTTACTAACACTCTAAGAATAATTCGTTATACTCATCCCAAAAAATAATTCCGCATTGAATGGAGTTGCCTTCTTTTTTACCATTTATATGGAAAGCTTCTTTGCGGTAAAGAAAGAGTATTCCTAAGACACAAGTTCAATATGCTCTGACATGCATGAATTTGCATTTTAGAGTATCCAAACTTTTTAAAAAGGTTTTTTCAAATTCGAATAAGTGGGGATACATTTGGGATACACTATGGCATAAATTCGGATATGTTTAGGGTCTTGACAACCCATAACTTATCGTGATCCCAGGTCTCCAATTATCATGGATCATTAAGCTTAGCATTTCTAATTTTACTATTTTATTGTCATTTGTGAGGCCAAAGCTAACATAAATTTTTTATTTCAAGTAAGGAGAAATTGGAGAAAGACTAAAAAAATCGCAACAAGAATCCCATGCTCCAAAACATGAAACAATGTACCAGGTCCAATATCTTATGTACTTGTGCAACCCACCTAGGCAACATTGTATACACCCATTAAAACATCTCAGCATTAGCCATTAAGAATCCTAGTCAAAGATTGACTATGTAAAAGAAATCCTAACGAATCTTTTGTTTGAATTACATTCAATTTACTCTTGCAAATATTCATCTTTGCATGTTTCTTTACGAGAATTTCAAACTAGTGATTTCTAAGAATGAAATCAACGAAACAATTTCTCCGAGAAATCCGGAATTAGAGTGAGAAATAGCACTTAGCTAATTCACATTGTCTATTAACTCCTTAAACTAATCACTAAACATTCAAGATTCATCCTCATTGAAGCACTCTTAGATATGGACTTGGAAAAGTGAGAACAACACAACCAATTTCAATTAATAAGTAAAGATTTACCTAGTTCAACCACTTGTGAGCCGACCCTTCATACACGTTACATCAATGGGTGGCCAAACGTGTTATATACAAGGGGACATGCTTTAAACATGATACAAGAACATAGACTCATAATGGCTCATAATTAAATTAAGCAAATCCTAACACGAAATCAAAATGACTAGGATTGGCTTTCGATCGCAAATTGAAAAGGGAACCCTATAAAGGAAATTTGAAAACATATTATGCTTTATATGGCAATCCCATTTTTGGGGAAATTTCTTAATTCATACTAAATTTAGAATTTTCGAAAATTTCGGAGATGACCAAAATTTGAAGCTTTCAGGAAATTACGAACATGTTTTGATGTTTAGAATGATCGAAACTTCTTCCGAATTTGGATTACACATTCAAAATAACTAGATACATAGTTAAAGTGATAGATGATGAAATTCAACAAAACTACACAAAAGGAATAGCCGAGATATATAGTTTGTTTCTTGTTGAAATAATCTTCAAATGGCATTCATATCATGTATTTATGGCATAAAATTAATTGGCTAATCTTGGGTAGGTTCTTCTTCAACCTTTTCCTTTATGATAATCCATTTCCCAAGATCCCTTGCCAAACTTTATAAGGAAAATGAAGGTCCATTTAAGGTTAAGGTTTCTAGTTGGTCTTCGGCCCTCCATATGCTCAATACTGACAATCTTTTGCAAAAAATAAGGCCTTAGAAAGCTTTGTCTCTCAAATTTTGTATTATGAATCGTTTCTTCTTACGAGATACATGTCCATTTGCTTTTACATTGTGCGATAACTTAGGGCTTTAGAATTGCCTATTTCAGATATATGCCGAAGATTGGTTTTGCAATCCATCTTTTGAACTTTGTTTATTCAAACAATTGGTGGTTATTAGTTGCAGGGAGACAGAAGGATCTTATTGCAACGTCATATGTTTGCAATCGTACGGGTTTTTGCATAGAGAAGAATGGGATCCTCAAAGATCAGAGTTCTCCAATTCAAGTTCTATGGATTAACTAGCTTTACTCGCATCTCTTTGGTTCCATGCATCAGATGCATTTCGAGGAGTCTAAGCAACGTGTACTTTTCGAGGAGTTCAACTCTCAAATTAAGCGAGATTGGCAATAAATGCATTAATATTATGCATTTTCCTACTTTAGAGCTTTTAACCTTTAGGGTTCACTATGAGGACTCATTATCCTACACCTAAATTTTGTATCTCCTCATTGAATGAAATTTATGGCCACATCGGAAGATATGAATTCGTTATTCGTGGAAAGTGACCTTGTTCAATATATAGTATTTTAATCTGGAAACTATGCAAGCCAAAGTTTTCCTTTCTTTCATCACATGGGAAATAAAACTAACAAATTAATTAAGAATGATGAGCACTAAAACTTCATATACACTACTTTTGTTGAAAATATAAAATTTTCCAAAATTTTGGATTGGCGTTTATTTGGAAAATTTGGAATTTTGCAAACCTTAAAAAAATATTCTAGTTCCATTCCAACTTCATTTTAGAAATTTCGTAATATTATATGGATGATTTTAAATACACCCACTTAATTAGTCTTCTCACCCCACTTTGAGATAACTTTCTTCTCATCCCATTGATTTTTGAAAAAAACTTTCAACCCACCCCATAGGTGGGGTGAGTTTATTAAAAGCAATATCTCTGTAAAAGATAAACATTTAGTGACGAATAATTTGCCACTAATATCCACAAAAATTCAATTGCATAGAATTCATCAGATTATGAGTGGAATTTGCATGAAAATTGAGGTAGCATAAAAATTGGGTATAATAATTCTCGACTCCACTCTGTCTAACATCAATGTAGGCTGAAATTGTTAGGCATTCTTCATAATAAAGGTCAAACTGGTAGCCATAGAAGGGGAGGTAACACATGAGATTTGAATATAATTCACCGGCATTAACAGTACTTAGGGTTGCCCTTTTTAACTCAGAATATCGAAGTGACATTGAACAAAGGAATTTGTTGAATATATTAAAATTTAATCAACGAGAAATATAGATTACAAAAATAAATGATGCACTTTATCAAAACAAATAGAATTAATGAAGAAAATTTACATACTTTTGAAGTTAGAAATGAAATCATATTCTTTAATCTTTTGCCAATTAGTTTCGCTACTCATTAATTTGAGATTAGAAAACTTCTAACAAACGAGAAGAAGCAAAGACTGGAGATTATAGCATAGAATGGAAGAAAGAGCGAGAAAAATAACGCTACAAGACATGAAAGAATAAGG
Source organism: Lonicera japonica (assembly GCA_021464415.1). Taxonomy (NCBI): domain Eukaryota; kingdom Viridiplantae; phylum Streptophyta; class Magnoliopsida; order Dipsacales; family Caprifoliaceae; genus Lonicera; species Lonicera japonica. The sequence continues at coordinate 60,830,244 of CM038468.1, read as the reverse complement.
GAATAAAGGATTTTAGTATGCTCGGGTAAAACAGCGACAATGGCATGGGATATTTTGATGGGGGTGAGTTTACTGATTTTAATTAGGTTATTTTAGGTTAAAATTATTCAATGTAAAAATTTTAAATGGGGTGAGAACCTTAATTTAGTGGGTGCACTTAAAATCACCCTATTATATTCATGCCAAAACTAAAAATGATTTTATAATGACATAACACGAGGCTAGGTCTGCTTATTTATAGTAACTTGTGTCATTTTCCTTGTTATTCTTTCACTCATCATTGCACATAGATGCCAAGAATTGCTCCATATCAAATAAGTAAACAAAAACTAGGAGTTCAAACTACAAACCAATCAATATTGATTGTATTAGATTTTCTTAACAAACATAGATCATATGACCATACAAGGCTCTATTTGCCCTCCTAAATAAGTGCGTGTGAGGGAAAGGGTACGGGTGACTAACTTGATGGTTAACTTTAATTGCACTTTGTGCTCCTCAATACATGCACATAAATACTTTTAACCTTAACAAGATAGGTAGGCGGCGGATTCTTTTCATATCTTTTCCATGATTGCCATTTCTTTTGCTCAATTTGGAAAGAATTCTTGAAAGAAAATATCATAGTAGATTGACCTTTAAGCGCGTTCATGAATCATCTAATTCATGAAACGGGCACATTTACAAAGACAATCCACTACCTATGATAGAATTCAATTCAAAAAATCCACATGGATCTTGATTATAAGGAAAGACCTTAGCATTAATATTTCCAACATTGATAGTTCACAAGCAGCATATGATGGTTCACATTTCATTATTTGAGACAACAGGTTGGGCAACATTGATTTGATGGTATCGTTATTTGTTAATATATTGGTAAACTTCGCACCCACCCTTCTATTTTAGCTAAATATACATTAGCATACATTAAGAACACATATATGGAAAGAACAAGTTTCAAAGAAGCATTAAACAAGCCAGGATCAATCATCCATAGCTTTATTCTTTCTATCTGAGAGGTTCTTAACTTCTTCCTTAACAATGTCCTTAATAAAAGGTATATTGCAGAAACCACTCCTCTCTATGGATTTTCTCGAAAATCACATCAACCCCCTATTATGAATGGACACTAAGATTCTTTTTTTTATATACTTTTCATAACACGAATATTCCTAGTGAAAAAAGAAGGGAGAAAGTACATAAGTAAGAGGACAAATTATCCTCCCAAAACAAATACGGCAATGGCAGAAACCATAAACAAAAAGAGCAAGAATATTCCAGTAGCATGAGAACAGCACCCAGCCGCTATGCCCCATCTCTTGAGGTTCCCTCTTTTTGGCCTTGCCGATGAACCTCCTCCTCCTAAATCTGCACTTCATCCTATAATTACCTGCTGACGGCATCCATCCACCTAACACATAAAACCTCCCAATTCACACTAAAGGATACAAAGTTTCATTGGTGACTCTGGGGCTGCAAAAAAACAAGCCACCCACATAGTGAGCTCAACTCAAGCTTGTTTGTTAAGCCGAGACCTAGTCACACCTACAAGCTAGTTTAATAAATGAGTCAAACTCAAGTAGAATCCAGCTTGGCACAAGTAGCCTTAGGTCACACGTATAGCTTGTTTATGAGCTCAACTCGACCCCGTTTAGGTACTCAAGCTTAAATTTTGTCGAGTCAAGCTCAAATGGCATGTTAGAATTCAACAAAGCTCGGCTGTTGTAAATTTGAACAAACAAGCTCGAACATCTTAAATTTCCTTAAATTTCATGTTGGCTCATTTGTACCTCAGCTCCTGATTGCTCGTATGTGAAAGCTTGAACTTCCTGCTTGTACTTGTTGGTTCACCCTTTGTATAGTGAAAATTGCACTTTATTGTGGTTGTGCACCTTGGTCTTGCATCTCCATGTGCGAACAATGGCCTCGTAGCATAATTGAAACAAAAAGGTTCCGGCCAAAAGGCACGGAAAGAACAAAGTCAAGTAAAATAGGGCAGGGAATACAATGAATAAGGGTCACAAGAGAATGCTGAGGCAGAAAGTCAAAAGCACTGGAGATATACTGAAAGATTGGAGGTATACAAGGGTGCAGGGAAGTCAAAAGGAGAGAATTGTCGTAAATCATTAGACAATTTATTTGGAGGACTATTTGATGCCAAGTGCAGTTGTCATTTGCAATTCAACATTGCCCTGAAGCATATGAATGGGAAACTTTCATCCAAGTGATCCAACCAACTTTAAGATGTGCTTCAGCAATGCAGGTTAAGTCAACTCATGGAACAAACATATATAAGCAAGACCTCCCCAGTACCCTGAGGATCTCGTCAGGGTGGGGCCACATACCAACAGTTTCGGCTCATTATCAGCGTCACTCATAGAGTGACCACACATCAAAATGGTAGTGGGCTTGGGTTGGCTCCGAATCCCGGACCGCACCCAAAAGTGTTAGCCCAAGTTATCAACTGGCCACTGGGTTCCTTGAACCATCAGATAAGCTGAAGACTTGCCACTACACTACCAATAAGATGTGAGTCGTTACATTTGGACAACGCCCAAATGCTAGGCTTTTGAATTTCATTCATTCAAATTTCTTCCAGCCAGGGGCTTGATCTCTTACAAAAGTATAGCGCATACTCCTTGTTGCCCGTTGCTTTGCTTGAAGGACTCCAGTCCGAGTGCAGTATCTCTTTAGATTATCAAAAGATGGTGGTCACATTTCTTGTCTACACGACTACACGTGAGCCCATAACTAAAAGCAAACATTGTAAGAATATTTGATATTTTGATGTAATGCTAGAAACTAAAACACAATCAAAACATGTATAAATCTTGTTAGAAGAACATACCTCCAGCAGCCATGGATTTGGTTTGGCAAATGGTTTGCAACGAAACAATCTCAACACACACAGATGCGTGTCTCGGGCACAAGATCTTCCTCACCCTCTCTACCAATTTATCTGTAAATTGGTTGTAATGGGGACTAACCATCTTTCCTTGTATATAGATATATACACTGACGTAGAGTCAGTCTTCCTTATCGGTCTATAATTCAGTTTCCACATAAAAAAAATTCTAGAGGGGAAAGGGGACCAACTCAGGCAAATAACACAGTAAGCATCCAACAAGCATAAATTTGGTGTTCTTGACAAGTTCTAAGTAACAACCATAAATTTGGTTTTCTTGACAAATTCTAACCAAACAAACTAGGTAAAACGAAAAAACATACAAAAAGACACGGATTATATGAATTTTTATAAGTGGCAATCAATAATTATGGGGAAAATACACGGATAGACACACAAAAAAAAAATATTGACTCTAAAATTTAATTACAGAGCAATTAAGTGTTTTTAAAAGACAAAACACGAACTGAATTTGACCCCATTAACCACTGATCACATGCATTTTACAAAAACAAATATTTATTTATAAGAAACAAAAAGGGAAAATAAAAAAGAAATATTCATACTTGCCACCGTTGTTCTGCTTCCTGTCGTGCTGCATTGCTTGGCGGCCCAATGTCTCCCCGAGGAAGATAACTCCTTCCTCCTCGTCGGCGTCCGGCTCTCGCGGTGGTGACGCATTCATGTCCAAAAGGCCCACACCCACACCCCCGCTCCTCAACCTCTCACTCCCATTATTTCTCGAAGCACACTCAAAACACTTCCTCTCCCTTCGCCCTAAAAAATTCACTTGCAACACCCTACCGCACGAACCGCACCGAAGCTCACTACACGAGCCCCCATCAGTAGGCTCCGCCGGAAAACAACTGTCTCCGGCGAATGCTTCTCGGGGAGACGGCAGAGGCGTTTCGTTCAGATCAATTTCTAACGGCACCGACCTAGGCCCGAGCTGTGCATTGGCGCCAAATCTGGACGAATTTCCGGTCTCCATTGTTACAGAAGCTGCTCCGTACTGAAATTGAACTCAATTGGGAAGAGGAGAAGAAGAAGAAGGAGCATTATTATTAAGTATAGAGAAGAAATTGAATACGGGTCTCCCCTCTCTGAATAAATAGGTGGGAGGAGAGAGTAAAGGTTGAAACTTTAGGTGAGAAGAGTGAGAGAGAGAGAGAAGGGGTTTGTTGATCCAAGGGTTGAGATTGAAGATGACGAAGTTGTTCGCTAAATGGTTTGATAGCACCGACTGGTTTCTTTGCTAAAAGGCAAAAACGTAACGGAAATGAGAGAGAGAGAGAGAGAGAGACCGTAAATAGGACCAAATTGAAAGCTGAGTGATGAAAGGAAAGTCGTTTTGTATGGAAGCGAAGCTGGAGACCAGACCTGGTTTGAGTTCTCGAGAATTGTGAGAAGAGAGAGAAGTGGGGGTTTTCATTCCTCAATTGACGTGACTGCCCCTCTGCATTTGCTTTGCCATGTAGATAACACTTTTCAGTCAAAATTAATTTCATTGTCCAAATTTGAAAATTTAAATAAATTTTTTTATATTATTTTATTTTCTTATATAATATATATCTATCTTTATGTTATTTTCCTATGTGTATAATTAGTAAATATTATTTAATTGTAAGAAAATGTATTCGTTTTGTACATGGTAAGTAATACATTATGTGTAACAACTTACGGTTAAAATATAATTATGTATATAAGTTATAGGCACTTTTTATCTTTAAGGGTGCGTTTGATTACAAGCGTGGAATTTGCATGGAAAGAAAATAAGTTACCGGTAATTGAATTGCCTAGAATTGAGTTGCATGGAAAATGAAGTGTAGTGTGTTTGATTGCCTTAATTTTCTACCCGGAAAATATTGGTTGTATTGTGGCATTGGTTGTAATGTAGAATGGGTATTTTTTTTTACATAATTTTATAGTCATGAATTTTATAGTCTTGTTTAATGGATCTTGTTTATGAGTAGTATTTTAAATTTTAATATAAATTTTTTATTAAATTTTGAATTTGTAGTTTAAGTTATAGCATTTTTAGTGTAGAAAATGGGTAAAATGTTGTCTCGAAAACCGTGCAATTGCCTGGAAAATAAAAACTAGCCCCCCCCAAAGAAAATATTTTCCTTGTTTACAAGGAAAATGTAAGTGTGTGAGCCAAAAGTGGGAATTCAATTGCCTAGAAAAAAAAGCCAATCAAATACCTTAAGTTGTCAAATCAAGTGGAAAATGGATATTTTCCATGGAAAATACTCTCAATCAAACACACCCTAACACTTCCTGTTTATTTATATTTATATATAATAATATATTAAGTGCAACAACTTATAGTAAATGAAAATTTTATATTTTTTAAATATAATTTTGTGTAAACAATTTACTTTCTATTTGAACCGGTAATAATTAATTATCGTGTTGGTTTTATATATATTAATACGTCAAATTTAATGTTTAAAGGATTGTACGATATTGCCAAACTTTTTCTCTTTATATTTTGATATTTTTCTTTAGCTATGACTAACGTGTTAAAATTATGATATACTCTAGTAGTTTTAGAATTCAGTGGATTTTACAGAGTTTATCATGAAATTTTGGTATTAACTTTAAATGTATAGTTTCAATATTAGGGGAAAATGAATAATAACTAATATCATTAAATAAGCAACGTGAAAATTTAATAAACCTCTTAAATGTGCATAAACTAAAAAAATAGGTGGATTGATTCAAAATCACCATCAATAATAAACAATTATTTACGTTCCATTTACATAATACAATTTTATTTTTTTTGAATTTATGTCATTCTGTTACAATTAATGGTAGACCATCATATACTTGGCTTTCTATAAAATAACAAATGTATACATTTTTTTCGTTTCTATCTCTTGCGGCAAAAGATAATGATCGAAACTAATTACTATTTGTGAAAAAGTAAGTTTGTTTTATTTTTGTGACCTTATATGTAACGGTTGTTAAGGGAAAAGTAATATTTAATGTGTAGATCAAACAAATGGCTTAGCATGCGGCAAAGGTTTGTCTGTATATCATTCAACCCCTTCACGTTAATCTCGATGGTCGAACAAATCGCTTAAACTTTTTAATTTTAAGTGCTCTTAAAGTTGTTTGTTAATTTAAATTTGAATCTAAAAATTTAACTTTTTTACTTAAAACTGAAATTTTTTATTAAAAGTTTGAAGTGGTAAATTTATTACTTAAAATTAAAAGCTTAATTTTAAATAGTGTAAAATACCTATCTTACCCTCTTGGTATCAAGAGTCGTGTGATCCAAATAAATTAATAAGAGAAAAATTGTAATACTAAAAAAATTCAGTTTTCAGATGTATTATATTTAAACAAATAACATTTTTTCAGATACAATTTTCAAAACTAAACAAACAGTTTTTTCAGTTTCAATTTTCAACTTTTTTATCAAACGGCACCTAAAATAATTTTGAAAGTATGCTTTTTCTCAAATAGTAATGCTAGACGTGTTTCAATATTAAACACATTATATAAATTAATTAATGTGATCCCAATCAAACAAAATAAAATGTCAAGAAACACTTTAAATGTGTGAAATTGCCGGTCCATTAGGTACCGCATCAAATTTGTATAGGAACAGAGCAAGTCTAGTATTTTCTTGATACCAGTTGATGAAAATATAAAAGATTTCGACTTTGTTCTTCACTTAAAAAGCATATTTTAATTTATTGTTTTTAAATTATTCTATTGCAACTATTGTTTAATTTATATTCTTTATAATAAATACATTTTTTCAGAGGTTTGAATAAATCAGGTACACCAGTTTAATTGAAAAGTATATATTTATAATTAAAATATTTTAAGTTTGAATCTCACTAAATGCGTAAATAACTTTTTTTCCAAAAAATTGCCGTCTTTTTGTTTGCTGTTTTGGGTTTGGAAGTAAAAGGAGGGACAGAAATGTAAATTAGGGGGTCATATTTTCCGGGGAAACAAAGGTAGGCTCGGCATGCTTGCCCTGTGTCCGCAGATGGTAACCGTGACAACATCACTTTCTAATTCGAGACACACTCTGTCTCTGTCTCTCTGTCTCTCTCTCACCCAACCCCAACAACACCGACCCCCGGTATTTGCAACTTCAAACTCTTAGCTCTCTCCCTTCTTGGTCTCTCCTCGTGACTCAAAGTAAGTAGTCGCAGTCGCAGTCGTATATATATTCTAGAGATGATGCCCATGCCCTTTGCCCAACTTAAAGTACAAACTTACCTCCCCCATCATGTTAGGCGCTCATTACACCGGTCCAGCACACACTATTATTACACTAGTGAGGATAATTAAGTAATCAAGTTTTCTCGCAAAGCCCCATAATCCAGTTACAAACCTTTTTACCCAAGCCTCACTTCCATCCATGAACTCATACCCAGTCTCATTTTTTTTTTGCTTTCCATTTTTAGCAAACTCCAACAATACTTAGAAAACCTATACTATTAGGGTGCGTTTGGCGCGCCGGATAAGGAGGTAGGATAAGATAGGATAATGATCAGATAGGATAAGAATCGAAATGACAATTGCAGACCTCCGAATTTGAGTGGGGTGCATTACCACCGGTACAAATGCAAAATGACACATTTTGCAAAATGGGACCCACCATGAGTTAAGCTTCTATATTTCCAACCGATAACACCTCTCAGTAAGCACCATCAGACGGTCTCCGCACGAGTTGTGCCAACATCATAAAAAATACCGTCCTCAAAACGGCATTCTCTTAGCTGTTTTGACATCGGCAAACTGGGCTAAGAAGTTTCCATATGATAAATTTATCAAACTTACGATGTTTTAACTCACACCCTTTTTAATGATATCTAACTATAAGCAGTTGTGATCATATATCGATAATAACAAAAGAAGACATTTGACAATAGGCCAAAATAACAATGCAAGAACAACTAAAATTTGAGCATAAGCATACCGGTCTTGAATATACCTCACAAACTATATGCCTTACAAACTAGGAAAACAGTACCTGCCGGGCAGATATTTATCTATTGATGATGGGGTGACCAAATTGTACGATGATGTTTTACGTTCCTCTCAAATGGAACATGCTAGAAAAGGAAAGGATAACGATAATATCACATTTAACATAATAACCAGTAAGGTACATTTCCATGTTGTTTTATAACTTCAAAGAATATAAACAACATTCAAGGATCCCATGCTTCACCTATATGCAAGCAAAAGGGAATAATAATACATTCAACAGCCAAGACTAAAGCTTCACAGATACACAGTCAAGTCCAACAAATAGCTGATGGATCATATGACCCAAAACCAACTAACAACTGAACCAATTGCAAGGCCAACAACTAAAAACAACACGAGTACAATCCCTGCAGTCTCTGCATGTTGCAACTGGACTGTCTTAGGACCCAAAATCATCAACACACTGGTTAGGTATCCATTCGTAAGCCCCAAAAGACAAGTCAACAGTGTCACTGGAAACTCTGTCTGGAAGAATTTAGGCCCACGCAAGCAACCATAGAAAAGAGGCAAAAACAACAAACGGGCAAATGCGGCACCAATAGCAACCTTCGCATTATCAAGGAGATAGACTGCAGTCAAACATTTGCCAACAAGATCAAAAAGATTATAACCTGTAATGAGGAGGATAGGGTACCAGTCATTAAGAGCCTCCGAGTGCACATCTTCAGTAATATAACCAGGAAATATACAGAGAGTCACAACGTATATGATAAGGACCCCAAACCCATAATATTTCACTGTCCCAACAATGTCCCACAGTGTTGATCTCCATAATGCCCCAGTAAGAGCACCTTTCTCTTCTTTCTCCTCGTTTACAGCCTGTATCTTCAGATCATTGTAGTACTTGATAACTGGAAGCCTGTGTGCCACGTTGTACAAGATGGTGCATATGACCATCACAACAATGCTGACGATAAAATAAAGATTTGCGCTTTTTCTCAGCCCATGGGTGTCTTGCGGATATACAGCTTTGGTTAAGATTCTTAGGAATGAAACAAGTACCCCTGCATCCACAACACAAGAGATCAGAATTTCAGTTGTGAATACTTGAACTGTATTTGCAAGTGAGGCAAACAAAGTGACATATGTGATGCATTTCTTCATATCCACATTTAATCCGCTGCATGTGGGTTTTGACACTTCTTTTTTCTTTTTCTTTTTCTTTTTTTTGGGGGGGTTCCCTAGAGCAATGGAGGGGAAAGGGAGATAAGAATCCCATACTGCTAAAGCATGGTTCAAAGCTTGGCAGAATGTGAAGGTGGGTTAGCTAACCTCTTAACTATTTAAGTGTACTACTACCATTAATTCATTTACTATCACTTATTCTTGTTGTTTTAAGGTGGGGGTGGAGGAGGATATAGCTCAAAAGGATATCCTGTCACCTTGTCATGAAGTGTCAACCGATCATAATAAGATAATTTCATTGTATTAGCCAAAGGAGTTGTGAGTTCACAACATAATCACTTTGGTCTTTCTGACAAGTAAGTTGGAAAATTGCATTACAAATTGTATTTCCTTTTATCCCTAGATACTAGTAAGGTCTGAGTTCATTATTTTGATCTATTATGGTCTATGAAGCACAGACACTCTCTTGGAGGTCACATGTCGGGCCCAACACTTATCGGACACTCTGACACACTCCGATACTCTCTCCGACACTTGAATTTAATTATAGTCTCTAATACTTGATAATTGATTTAGATGGCTACTACTCCTAATGTTTCTTCATTGTAACATCAATTTTGTATTCCCCTTTTGTTTTCTATCATTCTATGGAACAAGTTTAGTCTATGTATGCTTTTTGATGCTTTAATTATGGAACAATTTAGTGATCATGTTTTGAGTATTTGGGTTATTAATCCAATCTAGTTCATTTTATTGAATTCTTAAATATTTACAATGTTTATTGCATATATAATTAATTAATTAATGAATTAAGAACGTGTTCCACCCCCCAACCCCCCATGTCGGATCCTACATTTTGGAAAAATTGTGTCGTCGAGTCTATGGTTCATAGATTATGGTCCTTCCTCATCGCCACTCAAACTGAAAAGGCAGATAAACCTTTCAACATATAGATCAAAGATAGAAACAAACACCGTCAAAAAGGCAAATATTGAATTGTGTGGTTCCAAGTATCTGATACCAACAGCCCAACAGGGATGTGGGGAGAAACACAACAAAAATAAACCAAAGAACAGGCCCCAAACTGCTAGTTTTTAGTTTTCTGGTTTGGCCAGTGGTCAGTTCAAAGAGCTGACATACTTCAGTTTGGCTCATGGTTTTCTTGTATGAAAAACCTGATCTAGACCAAAACAACTGGATATATATATACTTTTACAAGTATCTCAAATCAATTTATACACATCCTTTTTAGCAACTGTACGCATCTTAGTTTGCTAGTGTGACTTGTTTCGCTTGTTCTTTTAGAGATCACAAATCGACCACGGAACCAACAGGCCTCTTGATTGACAAGGAACCAATCATGCAATTTAAGAAATAAGTATAAAAATGATGAATCTGTGAACTGATCTGAGTCCTAAATCCTCGCCATGAGTCAGAGCGAACAGCAAGTTCATCAACAGCACCATATGAGTAAAATATGTCTAAAATCTTGATTCTTTTTTGTTGTTATTTATTTGGTAGCTTAGTTACTTAAAAATGTGATTTATTACCCACTTAAAAAGGTTTCTTTGGTTAATTGGTTAGTTTCAAAACTGCCATTGTTCGGTCTGGGAGAAAATTGATGTAGTTTGTCCGTTTGGATGTATGGGAATCAGTTAGCAAAGATAGAAAATAAATCAACAAGGTCGGTTCAGTCCAGAGTATTTCCCTAAACTAAACCAACTGGACTATGAAAACATGCCCAAATTTTTGCAGATACATCTGTTCAAATGGAAATTCTCAGACTCGTTGAGGATTATACAATACGAAATAGTTGTTCCAGCAAATACATGGGCAGGATACAATAATTAGTCCCTCCATCACAAATTGATAATTCTACTTTTCTTTTTGGTACTTTTCAGATTGATAGTACCATTTGCTTTTTGGGGCATAACAATGTACCTAATTTCACAATAGAAAATAAGTTGTATTCATGACCATGATTAGGTTGAAATTTGTTTTTCCCTTGAAAATTACCAAAGTAAAAGCGAGACTATCAATTTACGATGGAGGGAGTAACAACACTGAGATGCTACTACCCATAGTTGTTAGAATCGCACGATATGCGATATGATTCACGATTCGATACGCGATTCATCAAGTCAACGATACGGAATCGTATAGAGAATCGAAAGTGATAGAGAATCGCAAAGTATCGGATGATTCACGATTATGTGGCATTTGATTAATCTATCTATTTATTTATTTTAATTTCTATTGAAAAAGCTTGTTTTTTTTATTTTCAATATAACTTCTATATTACTTTTTAATTTCATATACAGTAAAAATTGCAAAACCCTAGCACAATTTAGTGATATTCTGCATGTTTTATGTGGCAATTATGCACTTTGATTTGTAAATATTTGGTTTATGAATAACTAATATAGAAATAGGAATATTGGAATAAGAATAAGATAATCGGAAGCTATTACAATACATTTTACATGTGATTCTTCTACTAATTAAAATATATTTTGGTTCTACTATTTTCTCTGTTTATAATAAGATTAAGTAAATAATATTCTTACAATAATGAGTTCACGGTGGGAGTACTTGGAGCCTACAATCTTTTTGCTACAACAACAACATCCATTAGACAATGTACCATTGTCTTACATGTTTGGTTTTACATTATAATAGCTATTACTACTTACGAAAATTTGTCTTTTATGTGTTTATTTACTATTTACTATCTTGTTTTACTTTTGCACCGAATCCTACAATTCGATTCCCGATACGATTCATGATTCGCGATTCATTGGTTTTCGATTCGCGATACGATTCACGATTTGACAACTATGCTACTACCATTCATAGGTGTTTGCTAATTGAAATGTTGAAATCAATAAGACTTATGTGGCATTTGATTAAAAAAATGAAAACTGAAACTGATAAAACTGTTTGTTTAGTTCTAAAAACTATATTCGAAAAAATGTTGTTTGTCAGAATATAACACATCTGAAAACTGAAAAAAAAAATAGTACGACAATTTTGCTCTTATTAATTTATTTGGATCACATGTTTCTAAAATGCAAGAGGGTAAAATAGATATTTTACACTCTTCAGTCTTCAAAATTAAGTTTTCAGTTTTAATTAGACTTGAACATCAGTGAGAATTATATGAGCAGACGAAAAAAATAAAAATGAAATTGGTGAAGTTTTATCTAACAACCTACAGTCTGACTAATATTCCTAAAACATTCTTCTGTTTTCTTAACCAAAAACAGTATACAGTAAAACGAAGCTCTAAATCAACTAGAAAAGCAGAGTGAGGTGGTGCTTTTTAGTAACCAACAAAAGATACTGCAAATGCATTAAGAAGAATTCAAATCGGCCAAAACACAAACAGCCAATTGAAAAGAGAAGAGATTGTACCGGAAGCAGCAGTGCCGGCAACGACAGCTTGCATATACCTCTCAGGCATCTCACCGGCTGAACCAATAATCCCACCCTGAACCAACGCATCCGCAATCCCCGACAGCGCCACCGCAGCCACCGACACATAAAAACCATTATAGACCCCACTCCGCCCCTTAATGTAGGTCACGTCCATGATCGGAACAACAAGTAGGGAAACAACGAATAGAACCAGACCTACGTTGATCCGTACGGAAGAATGAGACTTGTGAGCATAGGCGACAATGAGGAGGAGACCTATCAGGCCTACGATCATGTAAGAGATGGCGAATACGCGGTCAACGGATGCGTCGGGGTAGAGGTAGGAGAAGTAATCGACGGCTGTGATGAATGCGTTCCATGGAAGGAGGTAACCTGTGCCTAACGTGAAGTATATGAGGTAGGCTAAATGGAAGGTGTCTTCGGGGATTTTGGGGTTTTTTTTGTTCAGGAGGAGAGATGATGATTCCGAGTCGCCGTCGACCGTCGTAGTAGCGGCGACGACCACCATCGGGAATTATTGCTCTGATGGTGTTAGGTAGAAATTTTGCTGTGTATATTCCACAGGCTGATTGTTTGGATCTGCGCAACTGTCACACGCTGTATCTCTCTGACTATCTTTTTCCCTCTAACGCAAAATGGATAATATATTATATATATATATATATCTTTAATAATAAAGTAGGAAGGTGAAATATATAAGGGATAAAAGTTTGAAGGGCCATGATTTGATACTCTAATTTTAAGGGTGGATTTGGTAGATTAATTTAAATTTGAAATTAAAATAACAGAGTGTGTTAGGTACGTTTTTTCCACAATATAAACAAAATATCTTCTCCAGCTCTTTGTATTGTTCCTTCCCTTCCTCTCCTTCTCTTCACCTTCCACTCCTTTCTCCATGTTGCATCGTCTACGACCTCGATCACGGCAACCACACCAACAAATTGAAGAACCTCGATCACGACAACCACGCCAACAAACTGAAGAACCAAACTTTGATCGGGGTTCGCGCTGCTTAAACCTCGCGTCGAGTTCGAGCCACTCAAACCTCGGCTGGGGTTCGCGCCGGCGCCGAACTCGACCATTGCATTTACAACTCCAAGCGAGTCACCGGTACGAAAATTCTACCGAACATTTTCCCACTCTCGCCTGGGGTTCGCGCCGTCGCCGAACTCGACCACTACATGTACATCCTGTTCCCACTCCACCACCATGCCGGTCTGCCATGGCCGGAACAACCTCCTCTGTTGTAACACCATTGCAAGGTAACCCTCTCTCTCACCTTTCTAATTTATCCTCTCTGCGTAGACCATTTTTCCCCAACTCTTCAATTAGAAAATAGGGGAGATATAACTTATGAACATAGAACAGAGCAAAATCACATTCCTCTGAAGTTAGTATAACTTTGTGAACGTGTATTGGTAATATTTGATGCACATTTCGGGTATTTTTCTACCGTGTCGGAATTTGATATTGCTTTTATGTACGGTCGAGTTTTTCTTCTCCTTTCTTATTCATGGTTAAACTTCTTCTTTTTTATTTTTTATTTATGTTTATTTCATTTCATGTTTCATGGTTGCTGTGTTAGAGATGTGTGAGAAGAAAAATATTGAGGTGCTAGATAATTATAGGAAGTTATATACAGGAAATTAACATTTGATTTTTAAGGTCCATGATTTTATTAAATTCAAGTGTAATTTAATAAAATCATGGACACCACTTGCATCCATTGGCATATATATGCGTATCTTCCTCCCTCTACGAAAACTATGAAAGGAGCAATGAAAGGAGATGAAATGAAATAAAGTTGCTGATAATAAATGACTCATCCATACACCACTTGCATCCATTGGCATATATATGCGTATCTTCCACCCCTCTGAATACTACAAATATGTTTTGATAGAGTAAGTGTGGAAACACAATCTATTTTATTAAATTCAAGTGCTAGATAATAAATCTAATAATAATAATAATTAAGCCAGGGCCCCCTCATCCCCACATAGATTCATCCCTGCCCTTGGGGAAGTCATGAATCTTTTTATCTTCTTTTTTTTCATTAGGAAACTAAGTAAATGGAGTAAAGAGATACATTAATTATATTATAAAAATAAAATAAAATTATATTTTATTAATTTAAGAAAGAAGTATACTTCTTTATACCATATATATATTCTAACACCAAGAATCATTCTAAAAATACTTTGATTTTGTTAAGAAAGCTCGCAGGGTTATTTAGGTTCAAGTTTTGTTTATGAATTGATCTAAATAAAGTTAAAAAAAAATTGTATTGAATAGCATATTAGTCTTCATTTTAATTTTTTTAGTTTTCTTTTTTTAAGGAGTATCATAAGACTAAGGGAAATCGGCAATCAACCAATTTCAATTTTCAACCGATTCAAGATATAAGAATTCCACAACTCATTTTAATTTTTAATTAAAACACAACACAATAAAATATACATTAACTTTTAATTAAAACACACCGTAATAAAATATGCGTGGCTCTATTACCATCACAAGAAACAACCAACCAAAAACAATCCAACGATACCAAATTCGGCCAAATAAACAACCTAGACTACATAACACCATTGCTTTTTGGTAGTACATAGAACTTCTTTGGGTAGTATAATAGAAAAACAAAAATATCAATTTATTTAATAGAATCCCAATATCGTACTGGAAAATGGAGTTTGCATGTCATAATCAAAAAGTACGTTAGTCTAAAATAGGTACTTAAATTTCACATACGGACCAATGACATTAAAATGCGTTTATCTATTTTCCAATTATGTACCTATTGTTTCATTTGTCTCACTTAGATCCTCAAAGAACAATTAACATTTGAATTTAAAGTTTTAAGGGCCATGATTTTATTTTTTATTTATGTTTATTTCATTTCATGTTTCATGGTTGCTGTGTTAGAGATGTGGGAGAAAAAAAATATTCAAGTGCTAGATAATTATAGGAAGTTATATATAGGAAATTAACATTCTTCTTAACAAGGGTGTGACACTTTTACTAAATTCAAGTGCTACATATTGTCCAAAACATAGAAAAGGTTAGTAAGTTGTAAAGGCAAATTAGATGAGAGATTTTTGGACACAATTGTTCTTATTCGTGGTTAAATTTCATTTTCTTTTAGTATTGGACACATAAAAAAAAAGTGTATTTTCATTAATTTTTGTACTTAAGGTGCAATGGTTAGATTATTACAATCATTTTAGGGTGTTGTTTTTTTGAATCATTGAGCCATGTTCGAGTCTTAGTAACTTATATACATTTTGGATATCCCATTTTTTTAAACTCACCCTCACTATTACTACTTTAAATAGTCTCACTTTGGTGTACTTGAACTTTTAGTAGCGGGCACATAAAATATTGTAGTTTCATTAATTTATGTAGTTAGGTGTAATGGTCATATTATTACTTTCATGTTAAGGTGTGGTTACTTCGAACCATTTTTTTAAACTTTAAACAAATTGATAATCTCACTTTGGTACATTGATAGTCTCACTTTGGTGTACTTGAACTTTTAGTATTGGACACATAAAAAAAGTGTATTTTCATTAATTTTTGTACTTTGGTGCAATGGTCAGATTATTACAATCATGTTAGGGTGTCGTTTCTTTGAATCATTGAGCCATGTTCGAGTCTTAGTAACTTATATACATTTTGGATATCCCATTTTTTTTAACTCACCCTCACTATTACTATTTTAATTAGTCTCACTTTGGTATACTTGAACTTTTAGTAGCAAACACATAAAAAATTGTAGTTTCATTAATTTATGTAGTTAGGTGTAATGGTCATCTTATTACTTTCATGTTAAGGTGTGGTTACTTTGAACCATTTTTTCTTAACTTTAGACAAATTGATAATCTCACTTTGGTACATTGATAGTCTCACTTTGGTGTACTTGAACTTTTAGTATTGGGCACAAAAAAAAGTGTATTTTCATTAATTTTTGTACTTAGGTGCAATGGTCAAATTATTACAATCATGTTAGGGTGTCGTTTCTTTGAATCATTGATCCATTTTCGAGTCTTAGTAACTTATATACATTTTGGATATCCCATTTTTTTAAACTCATCCTCACTATTACTACTTTAAATTGTTGTGATGTGCAGCAAATGTGAATGCAGTGGACATCCCGTCTGCCGAACGACCTTTAATCACAGTGTTTGGATATGTAAGTTTCGAATATTCAGGAATCATTATTATTAAAGTTGTACAGTTTGTGACACAATTTGTTTCTTAACAAAATATCTTATGTAATTTATTGTGTTTTACAATTGTTCTAGGAGGATCATAATGTGCAGCTTACGGTAACATTACTTTCTCTTAAAGTTGATGGAGTTGTACAGTTTGTGCCTTTTATTATCATTTTACATTTGTTGGACTTTCTTTTACATGGAGTATTTTATAATCATTTTACATTTCATTTATATTCTTTATTTACAGAAAGAGTTCATGCGCAAGAAAAATGTTAACATCGTTGTTCGAGAAGAATCTGAATTGAATATCATGCTCAAGGCAAGTTACCCAAGTATTAAAGAAAAAAATTCTTCGTTCTTTTCAATAAAAATGATATATAACTGGTTGATGGATACTTTTATATCTTTTAAAGATGTTGTATATTTGTTTGCTATTAGGATAAACAACTAAAGCTTCAAGCAAGCACATCTTACATCGGGAAGGGGAAAGGGAAGGAGAATCAAGCTCCTGTACTGGTGGTAATTGAATAAAATTTTCTTAATTTCTCACCATAATTTGTGTGTTATTCAATTTATTTTCGTAATCAATTTAATCTATTTGGTTTTATTCTCTTTTCCTTTCCAAATCAAACAAGGTCGAAATAAACAAAAAAAAACTTTTTGTATATTTTGATGAAAATGAGGTAAACTTTTTTTTTCCATCAGGCTAACCAAACAAAGCTTCAATTTTCCACATTAGTTTGAAAGGAAAAATAATTTACTTTTGCTATTTTATTTATTTCTGAACAAATTGCCATTAGATTTAGTACATGTATGGCTAATAGATTGCATATGTTTGTAATCTAGATTTCCATAATAAATTTAATATCTTTGGTTCTCTTAACTCCTCCCTTACGAATAAAAATTAAATAAATAAATTTATATTAAAAATTTTAGGGATTTAAGTATTATATATCCGTTAAAACTAATGTTATAGGTTCCATTATCATTAATTTTTTTGTTTACATTATTTAGTTATGTTCTCCTTTATACAGTAAGAAAATACTTAAATAATGGTATAAAAAATAATTATACATGCAAAAACTATTGACTTTCCTATAGCAAACTTTAAAATTGTGGTGTAAACAATAATTATAAAAGTTTGTTTTAGATCTTTTTTACATTCATTTTAGGGATCTGAAAACAATATTATTTCCAAAGCTACGCTAGCTCAACGCAAAAGACGAGAAAGGGAAAAAGGTGACCTTCAACCAAGACAACTTGCGCAACGTATGCGTCGCGACCGAGAAAAACAAAATAAAATTCAGGAACCCTTTATAGCGGAGTCGATTCAACCAAGATTCTTTCCTGGTTTAACCCCTAGGGCTAGCAAACGCAGGTCTTACGAACGTGAGTGCCTTAGGATCAAGAACCATTTTTTGCATCATCCTGCACTGTTAGACCCTGGGCCTTCTAATTTCCTTCCACATCCCTCAAATCCGTTATTGCATTCTCAAGAATCACTTTCACCTCCATCAAGTAATATTCAAGGAGTATTTGAATCACAAAACATCTTTTCACCTCCAGTACATTATGAAGCACATGTTGATTCCGTGCCAATAACACCTTCTCCTCAACGAAATCATGGGTAATTTTATTTGACTATTCACCCGTTCTTTATATATAAATTTTAAATATACTATTTTCAAATACCATACTTTCTTTTATAGGTCAATGCCAATAATTCACTCATTTCCTGATAATTTGTCGGACGAGGAAGAGGCATTAACTACAAATTTATCCCTTCATACACATAGCATTTTAGGGAGACATAACATCGATGGGATGAATATAAGGTGTCCTCATTGCTCAGCATTGCACTGGAGTGCTGAAATGTTATCAAGTTCTTCTCTTAATCGACCATTATTTGGAAAATGTTGTTTGCAAGGAAAGGTTCGTCTGCCATCACTCCTTACACCTCCTCCTGAAATTCAAACATTATATGATGGAAATGATGAACAGTCAAAGTCATTTCGAAGTCATACTCGATTATACAATGCCGCAAATGCCTTTACGAGTTTAGGCGTACAAATGGACAACAGACTACTTCCTGGTAGAGGCCCTAGGGCATTTACAATTCATGGGGAATTACGACATAGGATAGGTGCACTATAACCCTCTGATGGTCAAGATCCAGTCTATGCTCAGTTGTATATTCATGACTCTGACCACGCTCTAGATTATCGTACTCGCCGAAATCCTCAATTGAGAACCGATGTCTTGCAAATAATCCAAAACACTCTTTCACGGTACAACTCATTTGCAGAGAAATTCCGACATGCGGCGTCAATTTTAACAAGGCAACATTTGAACAACTACAATATTCCTGCGTACCTTCATTACACAGCAGCAAAAGATCGTCGAACACATAACTTGCCCACTTCGGATGAGATTGCAGTGATATTACCTGGAGATGGTACAGAGGTATCTGGAATGAGGGATATTATTGTACGGCTGAGAGGTAGTGACTAGTTGATGCAGATTAACGAATGTCATCCAGCTTATTTGCCGTTGCATTATGTATTGTTGTTTCCGTATGGTGAGCTTGGATGGGAACCTGAATTCAAGCAGTGGGATGTTGTTTTGGGTCAACCTTCAAATACGAAAAGACTTACACAGCTGCAATATTATGCATATCGTTTGTTTGAAAGAAGTACTGAGTATTCAACCATCCTGAGGGGGGGAAGATTATTCCAAGAGTTCATTGTTGATGCTTGGGCAGCAACAGAGCAAAATCGATTAACATATTATAGGCTCAACCAACGAAAACTTCGGTCTGATTTGTACCAAGATTTAGTAAATGTTGTTCCCGATGGGTTAGATGCTTATCAAGTTGGTAAACGGGTAGTCTTGCCATCCTCTTTTTCTGGGAGTCCAAGACAATTATTTGAAATCTTCCAAGATTCTATGGCTATAACTCGATACAACCAACATCCGGACATTTTCTTAACTATGACTGCAAACCCGAACTGGCCCGAGATCAAAGCTGCATTGTTACCGCATCAAACTACGATTGACCGTCCAGATTTAGTGGCTCGAGTCTTCGAGTTAAAGAGACAGGCTCTGATGAGGGAGATTGATATAAATAATGTATTTGGTGAAAAGGTTGCACATGTTTTCACTATTGAGTTTCAGAAGCGTGGGTTGCCACACATGCATTTACTCTTATTCCTTCATGGTGAGGAAAAAATACGAACATGTGAACAGGTAAATCAATCAGTTTGTGCTGAATTCCCTGATCCCAGTGCTGACCCGCTTTTGTACGAAACAGTAAAAAATTGTATGGTACATGGCCCATGTGGTCTACGAAATCCTAAAGCTTCGTGTATGGATGCCGGCAAATGCACTAAAAGATATCCTAAAGATTGGGCAGATGAGACTACGATGGCAGAAGATGGATATCCTATTTATCAGAGGCGCAATGATGATCGAAAGCATACTCTCAGATCTGGACATGACGTTGATAATAGAGATGTTGTGCCATATAATCCATATCTTTCTAGATTGTTCAATTGTCATATAAATGTGAAAGTTTGTGCAGGGATAAGGTGTGTAAAGTATATTAACAAGTACATTTTCAAAGGTCACGATCGAACAACTATGGTATTGGGGGCCGTTGATGAAATTAAACAATATCTTGACGCAAGGTACATTGGACCTACGGAGGCGGCATGGCGAATATTTGGCAACCCTATGCATCAAGAGGTCCCATCAGTTCAGCGTTTGGTAGTTCACTTAGAAGGAATGCATAATGTCTGTTATAACCCTTCAGAATCCATCAATTCTATAGTGAATAGAGCAGAGGATCAACGAACGACCTTGACAGGTTTTTTTTCATGTTGCTCTACTAATGCTTTAGCTCGAACACTCACATACCAACAATTTCCAAAATATTTCGTTTGGAATTTGAAAGATAAGTTGTGGACAGAAAGACAAAGGGGCACCTCAATTGGAAGGATGTACTTTGCAAGTCCAAACGAAGGAGAGAGGTTCTATCTGCGTCTTTTGCTGACTGTTGTTGAGGGGCCTCAATCTTTTTAATGTATAAGAACATTTAACAATGTTGTACATCTCACATATAAGGCAGCATGTATTGCTAAAGGCCTTTTAGAAGATGATCAAGAATGGATTCAATGTCTCAGAGAAGCAGCAATAATGAGAACCGGGTCCCAATTGAGAAGATTATTTTGTATTATCTTGACACAATGCTCTCCACTAAATCCTGATTCATTATGGAACCAATTTTGTGTGCACATATGTGATGATTTACGTCGCAAAATCTGTACCTCTTATGGCATTGATGTTCCTACTGATGCACAAGTTTATGATTATGGTTTATACCTTATTAATCAGCTGCTTCAAGATTCGGGTAAGAGTTTAGTGGACTTCCCGCCAATGCCACTGCCATCTGGTAATTGGAGTATTATAGTTGGTAACCGACTCATATGGGAACATGTGCAATTACAAGGCGAGGTTGAGCATATAAATGTACAAGAAAATGTTAATCGTTTGAATGAAGGTCAACTTGCTGCTTATAATTATATCATTTCATCTGTTTATGAAAATATGGGAACTACTTTCTTTCTAAGCGGGGGCGCAGGAACCAGAAAGACTTTTGTCTATAATACTGTCGCTACTAAATGTCGCAGTCTGGGGGATATAGTCATTACTGTTGCATCGTCTGGAATTGCTTCAGGACTCTTACATGGGGGTCGCACTGCACATTCAACGTTTTGTATTCCACTTGACGTGTTAGAAAATTCAGTTTGTGGATTTACAAAGCAGTCGTCTCATGCGGAATTATTTCGAAAGGCTAGGCTAATTATATGGGACGAGGTTCCAATGCAGCATCGCCATTGTGTTGAAGCAGTTAATCGGACCTTACAAGATATTTGTGATAATTCACGTCCATTTGGTGGTATTACAGTTGTTCTTGGGGGAGACTTTAGGCAAATTTTGCCTGTTATACCGAGAGGTCTTCGGGAGCAGATAGTGGCAGCGTCATTAAGGCGATCTGTGCTTTGGAAGTACATACATATATTGACTTTGCAGGTTAACATGCGTCTATGTGATGATCAATATGGATTATCTGATTTCTCAGGTTTCCTCAATGAGGTACTGATCTTTTATGTCTTAAATTGTATTACTATTGATGTCCATAGTACCTCCCAATCTTCCTTAATCTACTAAATTAGTTTATTTCACTATTATGTAGATTGGTTCTAACCCTCAAGAAGCTATACATCTTCCAGATTCAATTAGAAGGTGCCAAACTGTTGAAAATCTAATCTTAAATATTTATCCCGAACTAGAAGTGTTAAGCATGGTCACACCCGAATTCCTGAAAGAACGTGCAATTCTATCTGCTAGAAATGATGATGTGAATGAAATCAACCTTGCTGCATTAGCTGTTTTCCCAGGAGAGCCATATACATACTTTGCTGCAGATAAAATGGTTGAAGACGATGACGTAAATCATACCATTACACATCGATACCCTAATGAGTATTTGAACACACTTAATCCACCAGGGCTACCACCATTCAAACTAGAGCTTAAAGAAGGTTGTCCAATAATGTTGTTAAGAAATATTGCACCCAAAGATGGTCTCTGTAATGGAACAAGACTTATCATCGTCAAGTGCGGAGTTTTTGTTATTGAAGCCAAAGTTTTAACCGGATATAAGCATGGCAATTTGGTATTCATTCCGAGAATTTCTTTGACTCCTTCGTCATCTGAAGTACCAATCAAAATGACTAGACGACAATTTCCTGTGAGATTAGCGTACGCAATGACGATGAATAAATCTCAAGGCCAATCTGTTAAATTCGTCGGAGTAGATTTATGAACTCCGATTTTTAGTCATGGTCAATTATATGTGGCTCTATCAAGATGCACAAGTTCTTCCCGTCTATGCATACTTCTCCCTGAAATAACCGACAACTCCACAACGAATATTGTTTATCCTGAAGTTTTGTTATAATACTGCTTATGTTGGGTACTACTACTACTACTACTACTACTACTACTACTACAACTACTACTACTACTACTTTTCTTTTATTATGTCTCTTCTTGAAATAAAAATTTTAGTTTATATTTATTTGACATTAATCTGCAATTTGTATTGTTAAAATTTTGCAGTCTTGGGATGATAAAGCTGCTGAACTAAAACGTATTAATTCTACTAAAAATCGCGGATGGGGAATAAATAACAAGGTAATGTGTTATTATAGATTTTTGTAATTGATATAATTTGTATTTAAGTGGCAATTGTTTCCTTATTTTTATACTAATATATTGCTTTTTGCTTCTAAATAATAGATTTTTGTTGAAACCCATGTTCACTGGCCATATTACGTGGAAGTGGATACTCTTACTTTCCGAAAGCTCATGCACAGAAAATATGGTAGTTATTGATGTTGGATCTTTTTCTATATCCAAAGGCATTTTGCTTTTTAGCTTTTGTATATGCAACCTTTGTTTTTTTTTTTTTTGTTATAGATGTGGGCAAGGTTGATTTTTTTAAATACTTTGGCTTATATTTTTGGTAAATATGTATGCTAGGTTATATTTTTATAAGTGTGTATTTAAGGTTAGTGAGTAGCAAGAAGGTTAGTGTATTTAAGCTTAGGTCCGATTTAGGTGGCTGAATGTAAGTTTTTTTTGTAAAATATATATGCAAAGTTTTATTTTTTGGTACTTTTTAGTGTAACTTAAATAGGTATTACTTATATAGCACTCGCACGAGGCTTGCTGATGAAATATTGTTAGGAATATCCGCTTCTTATGGTTGTTTGATGTCGATTCAGAGTTATCATTTACCGATGAATGTCAAGGTATTTTCATTCTTTGCTCCTTTGTTTTCCCTAACCTATATCCAATAACCATTAAATTCAAGGTATTTCTATTTTAAATTAATACGAATTATGCCGCAGTGCCATCGGCATGGGTTGCCACTATACTATCAATAAAATACAAGTCTCATTCTCTCTTCTTCCCTCAAGCTGCTCTATCTCGCTCTGGCTGATCGCCACCATACAACGACAATGTCCAGCTTCTCTCGGGTATGTAGTGCTCTCCCTCTCTATTTTGGGCTTTTTAAACTAGATGTATTTGCCTCTTAGGCTTTTTTTTATTGTCTCTTTCACTCTTTATGTTTGGTGCTTCTCAACTCAGCCTGTAATCTCTATTCTCACCTTGCATTTAGCCACCATCAAATAGATTTTCTAAACACGGCTCCAAAATAGGGTCTTTATTTATTTATTTTTGTGGTCCAAAAGGTTTTTGGTTCCGAACTTTGGCTTTTTAGAATTTAAGCCTCATAACTATGGAGTTAAAACTTGGTTTTTGGTTCTAATTATAGCTTCTTATTTTATACTTGCCCCTGTTTGATTTCATTATAATTTAATTCCTTCAACATATGGAAGATCCGAGGCTTGCACTTGGAACCACTCACAGCTTGGTATACACTTCCTTTAGGAAGTCTTTTTTTTTACTTACTTTTTTGGATATTCTGGATGAAGTTAACGCAAAATAATTTATTTTTTTTACTGTTATACAGTTATGATCGATCAATGATAATCAATAATTTTTTTTTTGTGGTCCACTGTGAATTTTAAAATTAGGTCACATATTGTCATTTTTTCCTCAAATAACACAATAACCAATTTAGCTTTTGTAATCATGCTCCCTGTCTCAATAGTAGAAGCAAATAAGGAAATTTTAGAATATCAACAGTCAACATGGTGGGATTTGCAAATTAATGTGGTGAAATGGTTGATTGTGTGAATTTGTTTGTATTTTAGGTAACAACCAATTACCAGAATATTATTAGCATGCAGAGGATTTCAGTGGGCCTAAACATGGAGTATGTAATCGATGATGGGTATATTTTTCTTTCATGAAAACCAATAATATCTTTGCATTTGGGTATATCACATATCAGACAAGCTTTGGGATATCAAAATTGCATCACATGAATTGTATAAGCAGGTGGGAGGTTTTATATAAATGTTAATGAAATCTCTCCAAATTTAGTTGTTTTATTTTGGTTTGCATCTGATACCAGCTATGATCAAACATGTTCATCATGAAACTAGATGAAAATTGCACTGTGTTTTAGGTAATTGTAGCCATATTATGCCTTTTAATATTTTTTTGGAGCTTTTCTTTTTATACAAAATTAAGGGTAAACTGAGATTCGAGGTGCAGAGTTGGGGCGCACTATGTTTTCTTGCTTGGGAACCCCAAGTTTGCTTCTCTCTCACTGGAAGGTTGAACACTGAGTTTATTTGTGTACCACATGGATCTTAGTTGCACATAATTGAGAAATGCTCTCCAATCATGAATTTTCCTCAAATTTGGGGATAAGTTTCGAGTCATAAGGAAGAAATCAAACTCTAAATTTGAGGTGTGCGCAAAAGTATGTCTTTTTATTTGAAATGGTGGGAGTTATAAGGTTTAAGTTGACGTGCATTGCTTTGATGTATGTCTCTGTTTGATTTACTTGCCCCGAAATTTATGTTTTGATGTCGGTTTCTGTTTTACTTAGTTTCCCCAAATTTCTTTTTTGATGTCTATTTTCAGATTGCAGGTACTAAGAGAGGATTTTTTTTAGTCTAATTGAAATATACATGTCATATTGAAACTTTCTTTTAACCAAATCAAGATTTCAATTCGATTAACAGTGTAATTACGCAGGTGTTTGAAGAAAAATGCAAAGTAATGTAAGTTTACAAAATGCTTGCCGCTATTTGTCTATCTCTCTCGGTGTGATTCACATAAACAAGTTTTATCTATATCTATTGCAAATTAGGTGTATCTCTCTATTTGTACACGTTATTTAATCTTTCCTCTTCTTGGACTTTCTCATTTGTGTTATTTTGTTTATTTTCACCCAGCAAATTCTAGATTAGCAAATTTTGATTTTTAAATTCAAAACCAAAATTGTTAAGAGTGTGTTTCTTTGAGATAAACAAGCAAAAGAGAGTTTCTAGGAAAGATGTTTCAACTGATTGTTTTTAGTTTTAAGGATTTGTTATTAATATTAATATCTATGAACAGTTATGCTTACACAACTTTGTTTATAATGCTAAATTTTTATATGTCCGTGCTGGAGTTTTGAATGCCGTGGCTATTTTCTCTCTATTCTGGACAGGCGAAGGTGAAGGTGACGATCGCCGAAGCACTGTCACACTAGTATTGCTATTGATATGCATATGCACTTCTCTCTCCTTTATCTCTACGATTTAGGGCTTCTAATATACAAAAAGTGGACTAGAGTGAGAATTGATCCCGTGTTCAAAACTCTGAATATTTTTGCTTTTTTATTGATTGGGCTTATTTCATACTTATTAGCAAAACTAAAGGATATTTAAATCATTGGATTTCTTTTCTTCTTTTTTTTATGTTTGTTTTCTTTAATTTTTCCATTGCCAGGTTGACATTTCACCAATTTGTGTACTGGCCAACTGATATTTGCATCTACAAGGTTTGGTAAATTTCTATGTGGATATTACGAATTTTTCGCAACAATCAATAGGAGGCTAATATAATTTTTTGGTTTGTGCCAATAGGAATACTGCCTTGATCTAATATTATGTGTTTTTCTTGCAGGAACAAAAATATATCATTTTGTTTTAGATTCCTTATGATTATAAATGCACGATTCGGTAAATTATACTTCTTTCTTCTTAAATTAAGAGTTCATCTTTGAAATTTATGCATCAATGGTGTGGTTTTGAGATTGTTGGTTTTTCTAAGCAGCTTCGGCTGATGGTGTAATTCTTTTTTACACCATTTTCATTTTTTCAAGCTAGAAATTTGTGCGTAGATAAAAGATCAAATATGTGTTTTATTAAATGCAAAGTACAGATCTACATACATGTGGTCATTCATTTGCCTATTTAACTCAAGGATAGGTGTTTCTGTATATATAGGTTTCTCATTTATATTTATTTTGTTTATTCCGAAGATTCTAGATTTAAGGGCCATATTTCCTGCTTTTTGCCTATTTGGTTTTGAAAAAATAAAATTGTTAAAGAAAGTCTATGGGGTTTTTGATAGAAAACAAATAACAAGGAGTTTCTACCCACAAAGTTTCAACTGGACTGTTCTTAATTGTGTAGGTACGTAATTAACTTCTATGTAAAATTGCACTTAACAACTTCATTTATAATGCTCAATTAGTCCATGTCTTTGTTGGAGTTTGGAATGCTTTAGTAATAAAAAGATGCAAAACTTCAAACTCTCTTCTCCTAACGGGTGTAGTTAAAAATCACATAGATTTTTAGTTTTCTGAAGGGAATAAAATTTTGTTATTTTCAAAATACTTAAAACTTATTTCAATAGTTTAAGAAAATCAGATAATTTTTTAACGGAACCCATGGTCATTCATCATCATTGGCTTTATCATTTCTTTCTAAAATAAAATAAAATTTATGTTATTGTTAGTTTATTTTGTAATTTTGTTATTAATTACATAATTAATGCCGCAGTGCCATCGGCACGGGTTACCCCTAGTATATATATATTATATATATGAAAGGGTGGTTACCCATGTGTTAATATTCATATTTGGAAAAACTACTAAATAATTTTTTATTAGGTATAATTGTCTAAAACTTAAGAAGCAATTAGGTATAAGGGTTTATTATAATAATAATATAATTATAAAAGATATTTAAAAATTAATTGTATAAATTAAGGATATAGTATAAAAAAGACACTAATACCCCTTCTTTATAATATCATCTCATTATGACACTAATAGCAACCAGAAGGCACTAAATGTATTTAGCACAGCAACCAGAAGGTGCTAAATGCATTTAGCACCCCCTGAACAGCAATCAGAAGGTGCTAAATGAAATTAGCACCACAACCAGAAGGTGTTAAATGCATTTAGCACCCCTGTATAGTAATCAAAGGGTGCTAAATGCAATTAGCACCACAACCAGAAGGTGCTAAATGCATTTAGCATTTCCTAGACAACAACCAGAATGTGCTAAATGCATTTAGCATCCCTTCGACAGCAACCGGAAAGTGCTAACTGTCCAAGGGGTGCTAAATGCATTTAGCACATTCTGAACAACAACCAGAAGGTGTGCAACTTGAACAACAAACTAGAAAGTCAACATTCATTATAAAATAAAGAACAACAAAATTGATGAGATCAACATCCATTCAATTTATTTATATGTATATATATATGGATCGACTTAGGGTTCATAACAGAAAAAAAAAGTTACGATCATATTGTTTTTAAATCTCGCTGGGCTGTCGAAATTAGTCGATTTCGATAGCAAAACGACCTCTGATCGTCTTAATTTTTCGCGTAATTATAACAACTTTGTCTTCCGAACAACATATCAAAAAATTAGCCAAATCCAACGGTTCGATCAAAAGTTACATATATTTTACGATTGTAGAAGAAGAAGAAGAAGAAGAAGAAGAAGAAGAAGAAGAAGAAGAAGAAGACGATGATGATGATGAGAACGGCACTCAGATCAGGTGGTGGTGGTGGTGGTGGTGGTGGAAGATGTGAGATTATTGGTGAGACAACTTCTCTTTTCTCTTGTTCTTTGTTTTCTCTCTCTAAACTATGTATGTAAGAGAGAATAATATGTCTTTTGTATAATTAGAATAAATGATATACTAGGGTATTTTTGTCCATCAACATTTATCATTTTCCTTAAAATAAATTAATATTATGAAAAGTGTCCTTATTGTAAAACTAAATTATGAAATTAGTACTAGTTCTCTTTATTAAATATGAGTATGTCCTTAGAGTTATAAAATATTACGGAGCGAGACCTTATAATCCATTATCTCAAAACTTAATGTAATTTAATTTTTATCAATTTTTAACATTTTTGATGAAAATGCTCATATCTCCTCTTCTTCTTCTTCTTCTTCTTCTTCTAGTTAAGAATTCTAATTTTCTCTCTCATCGTAAGCCAAAAGCTCCAATATCTTTCTTACCCTTAATTTCTCTTAAGGTTGGGACCAATTCGGTTCCTTGCAAACTATTTAAAGAACCGTTTATTTCATAACGGTTCGGTTTTAACTATATTTTTTAGAAGAATCAGTTTAAGAATCGAACGGGTTCTAACGGTTCGGTTCATCCGATTTATTGGTTAATCGTTAGCAAGAGAAAAATCCAAATTAGAAAATTAATCGAATAATGATTAAGAACCAATATTGCAAAGGAACCGTTTAGAAACTAGTTCTTTAGTGAAGAATCGTTAAGAATCATTAGTAATTTCATTAAAACAACATGCACAAAGCTAAATTCAAAAACTCAAAAAGTTTAAATGTCCAACATTCCAAATCCAACAAATACATACATACATACATGTTTGACATATTAACTAGTGCAAGTTGTAAAAAAAAAACATAGTTCAAGTGTTCAACTTTCAAGTCTTCAAGAATAAGAACATAAAAATAATAAAACATAATGACTAGATAACATGGTGGCTGCGTGCGAAATGGGGGCGTTGTTAAGAGTTGGGGCTAGGGTTTTACGGACAAAAAAAAAGGTGAATCGGTGATATTTGTTAGGTTTGTTTTATTATTAAGTTTTATACTTTTATTATTATTAAGTATAATATAAATTATATTACATAATTATATATATATATATGTGTGTGTGTGTGTGTGTAAAATTGTAAAGTGACTAATGGTTCCTTAACAGTTATTAGAAAGAAATTATACTAAGAATCGATAGCCGAAACGCTAATTATTTATAAGAATCGAATCGCTAACAAAATTAACATAATTTCTAAGAACCAAACCGAACCGATTCTCGGTTCTAATTTTCGAGCCCTAATTTTCCCTTTTCCATTTATTCTTCCTATCTATACTCATTCTCTCTTCAACCCAAACCGCTCGCCCCATTAGCGACCTCCCTCTTCCCCACTATTCTGTTCATCCATTGCCAGCGACTTCTCTCTTCTCCATCGTTCACGGTTTATCCACCACCATTATTCTACGCCTTTCACTTTTGACCATGTTCACCACCACCTACTATTTCCCCTCAGGCCACCTCCACATTCTATACCATCACCTCCTTGAAATCGTAATCAAATATAAAATTGAATTGATGGAAATCTAACCAAGATCAAATCAAGTATAAGTTGAATCAAGACAAAATTGAATCTATATGTACAAACTAAATTGGAAACAAATAAAATAAAAATCTAAACCTAAATAAAAAATAGAATCATTGTTTTAGAGAGAGAAAATTGTGCCATGGCAATTTAGAAAGAGAACTTCCCCTACGAAATTATAGAGAGATAAAACTGTGCAAAAATGGGAACTAGCTTTAAAATGCCTCTCTCTCTCTCTCCCTCTCTCTTTCTTTTTCCTTGTTTTGAGCTTCATTTTCATACATTTATACATCAACAAGTCTAATATGTAGGTATAAACGGAACCCATTTCCTAAAGAAATGTAATTGGTGCTTTGGGTTTTCTTTCTTAATGGTAGAGAGAGAAAATTTGGGCGGGGGTGTTGGTTACAATAGAAGGTGCAATGATAGGAGTGGGGGTGGGTCAATGAAATCAAATAGGTTTAGTAAATTTTGAAAAATAGAGTATTCATTAATGAAATGGGTCTATTAAAAATTTAAAAAGATTTTAAGTTTGAGTGAAAGAATCTAAACCATGTAAAATTTAAGATGCTGCTAATGTAATTAAGTTTAAATTTAAAGTGAGAATATTGGGGCTTTTGACTTAAGATGAGAGAGAAAATTAGGGTTCTTAACTAGAAGGAAGAGGAAGAAGAAGAAAAGGAGGAGATAGGGGCCTTTTCGTAAAAAAATGTTAAAAATTGACAGAAGTTGAATGGCGTCAAGTTTTAGAGGGTAATGTTTAATAAAAAATTATTTGGGAGGATTTCTCAAATATGGCTGTTAGAATATAGAGTTAAATCAATAAACCCCCCACAAAAAATAAGAAAAAGAAAAAGAAAAATTAGTCTCCTCTCTTCATTCATGAACACTTTTTTAGTTTAGTTTTCTTTTTTTTAAAAAAATAAAATCTTTTACAAAAATGCGTTCTATGCATATGTGAATTCTTAGTTATAGATATAATTTATTTTTTTTAGCGTGGACTATAATTTTTTTTTTTAAAAAGTTAATAAATTGCATCCAATTTTTTTTTTCTTTTCATAAGGGCCAAATGCTAAAGACCCCCACCCAAATTTATATTTTTTGGCTTGGGTCCTATCTCTAATTTTTGCACCTAAGTCTAATTTTAGATTTTGACCACTATTAATAATGCATATTAGACTTTACCCACTAATTATTTATATATATTAGATTTTAGCCACAAGAATATAATTAGAAAAGAAATCCTATATAACCGTTTATTTAAAGGAACTACAAGATAATGTTTAAAGTTTAATTTGAAATAAAAAGATGGCCAAAGTATAATCATACATTATTAATAGGGCCAAAGTTTTAAACCCTCTATTTTCACAATCACATGAAATAAAATGGAAGAATAATCTTAACAATAACGTCCATTTTTTTAAGGAAAACTATGACATCCGTTTTTTTTTAAAATGTATTAATTTTGTCACAATCAAATGATTTAAAACAAAATTTGTTTTTTGTCAAGAGATTTAATAAGCTGTTTGTGTTCCAAAAAAGTACACATTAATTTAGGATGTCTAAAATAAAATAATAAACTTTTTAACTTAAGATGGATAAATTATAATAGTACATTAGTTAATGGTAATAGCATGCCAAATTTTGCAATCATACGTTGAGGAGAGGAAAAAAAAGTATCTTATATCATTTTTTATTTTATATGTATGACTATAAGGGTGTGTTTGTCGCGCGAGATTAGAAGTAGGTATGATTAATTAATCATATTCGGTATTTGTTGTCGGGAATGATAGGATAAATAAATCCTATAATGTGTTTGGCGCAATGGTGGATATGATATTTTAATCCTGTCTTGCGTTTGGTGCAACACGCGAATGGATTGTACTCGGGATTAATTATCATTTTATCCCTTTAAAACTGGATAAATATATACCACCCCTATAAGTGGTATTATTTTATCCCACGATTGTCGGATAACAAAATGAATATAAAAATTAATTTTTAATTAATTTTTTTATTTTAATCTTTTTCTTTACACCTTTTAGATAATCAAATTTATTAATGAAAATTTTCAACCACCCAAAATTCACGGTAACTCAACTAATAAAATTCATTTCTTTTATAATATGGCATAATTTTTTATTTTTTTATTAAATGAAGATATTTATAAGAAACTTTAATTTTAGAAAAAATGGTAATATTAAAATTTGAAATTGTACTTAATGCATAATTCGTAAATATTGTATGTGATATAGAACTTTTCTCCCGAAAGAGTTTTTTACAAAACTTATTTATAAATAGAAGAATCGCATTAGTTGAAAAAAATTATGCACAACAATTAAAATTGCATATATTTTTAAAAGAAAAGCAAGTTGTATTATATAATATCTGGACTTGTAATCCGAAATTCCATCAAATGCAAAGTTTATTAAATCTTTATCCGATTAATCCTTATTATGCCCGATCCCGCTTAATCCTTATACAACTGATTCTTTTGCTATTGTATCTCACATAATTCCTATCCGACTAATTCTGACTCTTATCCTATCCGGAATTTATCCTATCCTACCTCGTTATCCGGCGCGCCAAACGCACCCTAAATGTAAGGAAGTATTGAAGGATTTCAATTGCAAGAAATTTTTCGGGCAGCGATGGGCTTAGGAGATATAAATATTAAGAAAGAAGAAAATAAGAAAATTGAACGGAAGAGAGGATAAAAAGTTGGGTAATTTTACTCAATTCGACTTGTTTTGAATTGGGTGGGTTTAAAGATGATTTTTTTAATATTGGAACGGATTTGGATTTTAGAATAAAAATTCTATACAGGTTCGTTTCGAATTTAGGTTTACACAAAATTTACCTGTCTGACCTGCCCCGTTTCAAATAGAGCATTTTCTTTCTTAAATATATTTATAATATAGTATAATTACCTTGTGTCAGGGTACGCCAAGGCGGCTTAGGTCTAGTATGGATTTATGCATACATTACTTGGGGTGAGTTTCGTTTTTAAAAACATCAAAGTCCACACTGGGGGTTTGGTTTGGTTGTGTTCGGATTTGGCCAAACCCACCCAAACTCGACCCATTGCCATCCTTAAAGCAGAGAATGCACTTGCAAGGACAAATTTAGGATTCTTATAAAGAAGTGGGTTGTATAAAAGAGATAAGTTAAAATATAATTGAATGGGTAAGCTATAGAGAATTTTATTATCGCAAATACTACAAGAACAAAAATATTTCAATCATAAATACTTAAAAAGATAATAGGATAAATAAACCAAGAGGAATAGAAACGAAAGTTTGGAAAAAAATAATGTTAGATAGGGAATTCAAACTCATAACCTCTCGCTTAACATAAAAATAATATATCACTTGATTTACAATATTATTACATAATTTTAGCCTTTGTGTGAGCAATGAACTATAATACATATATATATATATATATTAAAGTTATGCTAATAATATATTAGTATTCTAATCAATACTGTGAAAAAAATTTGAAATAGGCTAAATCCTAATTCAACATTTTTAAATCTGCCTTCAACACTTGAAAGAAAGCATGAGGTAGTGGCGGAGCCAGGATTTGGACTAAGTGGAGGTGAAATTCAAAGCACACCAAATCATATTTAAAGTCTTAAAACTTTAACGCAAACATAATAATATTAATAATAATTCATACAACTGAAATAGTAAATGCGAATAATTATGATAAATTACAATAACATTCTACGGTTTTTCATATTTTGGAAGTATTACAATACTTTCTCTTTGTCAATGTTATTGAAAACTTCTTGTTCAATGTATGTCACCAAACAATCATTTATAAATCCATCTATCATTTGGTTTCGTAGTGCATACTTTATGATTTTCATTGCCAAGAAAGCTCGTTTAACACTTGTCGTTATAACAAGTAAGAGTAGGGCCAACTTGGCGAGCAAATACACCATTGGATAACTCATATGCTTCTTGGTTTTAACCAATTTTTGAGCAAGCTTGCAAATCCCCTTCAAACCAAAAAAGTCATCATTATACCTCACATTTTATATATAGTTTTCAAGTTGTTCTTCAAGTATTATGATATTAGATGATAAAAAATTAGAGGGATAAAACTTTACAAACTGAAATAATTTTAGCAAATTAAAAGCGAATAATGACTTTGATGGATCAAGACATGCCGTACACAAAAACAACTCCGCATTGATCTTATTAAATAACGATTATTCAACTCCTGTGGTTGCAAATTTATCACTGCATAAAATAATTCCACACGATAGTAGTAGAGATTTATATTTGCTTCAATATTTCGACGTGATCGCCTATGCACTACAAACAAGTCATCTAAATTTGAAATGCTTATCTCATTCTTAGTACAAAATGAATAGATAGTAACAAATAAAGACTCTCACCCATCATTTTCCAATTTTTGTAGCCGTCTCTTCGAAACTTGAACATAGGTTATGGCGTTGACAATATCTAGATCATTCCTCGATCTATAATGCTTATGACAACTCATTAGTAATTCCCAATATTATTGGCATCACATGCAAAATGAATATAAACTTAAAGGTATGCATGCGAAGCTTCAAATCTTATGCTTGAGTTCTTTACCCGTCAAATGAACTTTCATCTTTAATAATTTCAAGCACATCAATCACAGAAGAGAACAAATCAATTAAACTACAAATAGTATATAAATGTGAACCCTAACGTGTATCGCCTGCCAATTTTAATGTCGTTTTTTAATTGAAACTTCTTCCTATTTCTCTCCCACACTGTAAATCTCTTTAATGATTGCTTCAAATTGTTTCTTGCAAAAAAGGTTTCTACATTTGCATAAGGCTCTAACAATGTTTGACAAAATTCTAACGCGGTCAAAGAATAAACAAAGTCTCTTGTTTTTCTTTGTAAAGGCTACAATAGTTAACTGTAATTGATGAGTAAAGTAATGAACATAGAGAGCATATGGGTTATCCTTTATAATTAAGTTTTTAGGGTCATTAAACGTACCCCTTATATTACTTGCTCCACTATAACTTGCTCCTGTAAACTTGATTTACTTAAACCATGTTTAAAAAAGAAGAATCAATGGTTGCCTTTAGTGATAGAGCAGAAGTATCACGAACATAAACAATGCCAATAAAATGTTCAACCACAGACTCCCTTTTGTCCACATAACGTAAAACCACTGCCATTTGTTCCGTAACTGAAATATCGCGAGACTAATCAACCAATAAAAAGAACAACCCATTCTTAACTTCTTGCATAATAGCTTTTGTGGTTACACTTGCATCAACATTAATAAAATCTTTGTGGATGTCGGAAGATGTCATTTTATAATTCTGAGGAACAAGTTTCAAGATAACTTGTTGGACATTTGAATTTTGTTCTGCCACCACATCAAGAAGTTCAAAAAAGTTTCCTCGATTTGATGAGCCTTCATATTCATCATGCCCCAGAAATGCCAATCCTTGATGTTAAAAATACTTTAGATTATCTAAAGTCGCAATCAAACGAACACGATAATCTAATCGAGCTTGCTCAGAATTATTGGACAAACACACTTATATATGTTGCTTATGATTCACAAGCTTTCAAACATAAAAAATGACTGCTATTAGGACCTTCGATATGTTCATTCAATTGGGGGTGTTGTTAGAAATCCAAAAACCAAACGAATGAACCGAATGATCTGTTGTGATTTAAATTTTTTAAAACTAAAAAAAACTAAAACCGAAATCAAAATCAAAACCAATTGATTCGGGTTGGTTCTTCAAGTCACTTGAATTGGATCGAAAAATCGAATCTTTTTTAAACAATAATTTGCTAACTTAAAAACTATTGTAAAACGGTACCGTTTAAAATTTTGAAAGACAAAACCCTAATTCTTC
Organism: Lonicera japonica; assembly: GCA_021464415.1. Taxonomy (NCBI): domain Eukaryota; kingdom Viridiplantae; phylum Streptophyta; class Magnoliopsida; order Dipsacales; family Caprifoliaceae; genus Lonicera; species Lonicera japonica. The sequence continues at coordinate 60,794,493 of CM038468.1, read as the reverse complement.
TTACTTTTCCCCGCTGCACACCCTTATCTCAGCGTCTCCATTTATCTTTTTCTCTCACGTAACATTAGTTCTACTAAAAAGGCTATTAAAATGAATTTATTTTTGTAATAATTAATTTATACTCCCTCTTCCCAAATTGCTGGTCCTTTTTGGAAAATCCAACTTATTAAGGACCCAACATTATTATTGTACTTTTTGCTTGATTTACATTAACTTTCTCTTTTTACCATTTTCTTTATTCAAATCTTTTTCTTGAAAAGTGAAAGTACAAAAGGGCAAAATAGGTATGTATTTATTTTTTATGGAAGGTGGACATTTATTTTGGGACATCTAAAAATGGAAAGAGGGACCAACAATTTGGGACGGAGGGAGTAATGAATTACTTCTATGTGACTGTTTCGATTCTACCAAAAAGGCTATCAAGGATATATATATATACTTACTGCCAGCAAATTGATTAAAATTGGGAATTCTAGAATGATGTTGGGTGCAATTCAAGGCCATAGGTTCTTATCATATTGTTGTCAAGTTTTAAGTCTAATAGATTCCATACACTGGCTTTCAACTTAGTTATAGGGCATGGCTGTATTATTAAATCGAATGAAATTGAACCATACCGAACCCGAATAATTTAGAGAGGGTTTATGTTCCATAGGAATGAAAACCGAAATTGAAACCAAACTACAAAGTTTGGGGAGGGTTTAGGGTACCCCAATCTCTACCCCGACTCAAACTAAAAACATCCCTACGTTCAATATCTTATTCTTTTTCCAATTCGAAACCCCTACTTAACAAATGACTCACCACCGCCTTTGTTTATATGCTTATGTCTAAATAAATGACAACACAAACAATAAGTGGCATAATTTGTTATGCTATACTCTAACCGGCCACCTCCCATATTCGTCAAGCCATTTAGGATTAAATTGACTTTTGCAATTACCAATTTGTGTTTGAATGAATGTGTGATTTATGGGTTGAAAATGTCCTTTTTAAAAGTATGCTTTTCGAACCTTCTTTATTTGGGAAGGGTGAAAATCATATATATTCATTCTTAAAGCAGGATTAGATTGTAGCTTATCTAAATTTACTTCTTTATTAGACCCCGCATGTAATGAAGGAAAAATTTCGGGTTGAGAAGATCTAGCTTGTACATTGCTAGGCCTCGCATGTAATGAGGATGGGACTTTAAGTTGAGAAAATTTAGCTTGTATATTACTAGGCATCGCATTTTGAGAGGATTGAACTTCGGGTTAAGAACAAGTAGGCTCATTAACCCTCTTCTTCTTTATCAAGAATGTGTCCGTTATTACTGTTTCCAATAAGAAAAAATATTAAATAACTCTCTTCATATATAATTAAAATTATGTAATTAATCAACAATATAACTAATACTCAACTATTAGGGGCTTAAACCTAAATAAACTAATATTATGAAACTATAACTAATATTCAACAATTAGGAGTTTAGACCTAAATCATCTAATATTATTAAACTATAATTAATATTCAACAATTAGGAGTTTATACATAAATCAACTAATATTATGAAACTAGTCAATAACATAATTTAAATTATGTAATTAATCAACAATTAATAGAACTAATATTCAACAATTATATGTTTAGACCTAAATCAAATAATATTATGAAACTAGAACTAATATTCAACAGTTAGGGGGTTTAGACCTAAATCAACTAATATTATGAAACTATTTAATAATATAATTAAAATTATTATATAATTATTCAACAATAGAACTAATATTTAACAATTAGGAGTTTAGACCTAAATCAATTAATATTATAAAACTAGTCAATAATATAATTAAAATTATGCAATTAATCAACAATATAATTAGTATTTAACAATTAGGCCCTATTTGGTACAAGAGACGGTTATGGATTGGACTAAATACTGGGACTGTCTTGGATTGCCTTGACTTGATTTAAGCTGGATTAAGTACTGAACTACATTTGGTGTTGCGTCGGACTAAGAAGCTAAATAACAAAAATAGTATTATCCTGTGTTTGGTTTATGCTAGGTCTGGGACAAAAAAATTTCAAATTTTATTTAAAGTAATAATATTTGAATTATAATCAAAATAATTCAAAATTGAAAACTCTAAAAAATACCTAATCATAATCCAATGAAAATCAACAAATACAAATGTTAATTCTCATCAAATTAAGCTAACCACAAACAACCACATAATCAAAACTTAAAAATCAAACAAAGAAATAGTAAATAGAACCCATCAAATATCATTAAGGAGATAAACAAACATAGAATAATAGTGGAAAAGGAGAGGCATAACAATATCGAAAAGAAGAGCAGCATTGGATAATGGTAGACTCAATAGCGACTTTGTTATTTAGTGGCACCTCTTCAAAGTTCTCTATTTTGGGCCAACGAGTGAAGTGTTTTTTTGTATGCCAGGATTATATAGTCTCATTTAACTTAAAAATGGGCTGCATCAAACATGGATTTGGGGTGGTATTTAAGCTAGTCCAATCCAAGCCAATTCAAGGAAGTGTACAAAATAAGGCCTTAGAGGCTTAGACCTAAATCACAAAATATTCAACAATTAATCAAATAATTAATAGTTTAAGAAATACACTTAATATTATATAATTAATAAAGAAATACAACTAATCTAATACAACTAATTAAGAAATAATATAATCCCTAATTTTAAAAAGTAGATCTACAAATATTACCTAGGAGCGAAGGAGCTTGTGGCAGAGAAATTAACAGCAGGAGAGTGGAGGTGGAGCAGCAGTGGCGGCATGGAGGACTGGAGGTGGTGGAGCGGAGAAGCTTAGTGAAAAAATGGAAGAAAGAAGGATGGCTGAGGAGATAGAACCCGACAATATGAGATGAATAAATTAAAGTGAGAAAGAAGAGCTTCGTGGGTTTGGTTTAGTGAAAGTTTTAAATTTTTTTTTACACTTAGGCACTCTCAAGTATATATTTCTGCATATAAGTTCTACATAATTTTATTTTATTTTAAAATATCCCATATATAATAAAAAAATTCAAAACCAAGTAGGGGCGCTTGCCATTGCTTGTCCTTTCATAGCTCTACCTATGCATGAAGGCATTCATATTTCAATAGATAAAAAAGAGGATTTTTTTTTTCATTTAATACCACTAATGATGTGCCAAGAAATTTGTATATTGTAACTTATTAATTTATACTTTAAAGAGCGTATATTATTACATTTGCTGTATTTTTAGTGCTCCTCATGTGCTCAAAATTTAATGGAGAATATTGGCTTTTGAATAGAGTAATTTGGAGTTAAAATGGAAAAGTTATAGCAAAAATAAATTTGGTGAAAAAAAATAGAGAGGCAACACTGCGATTAAAAGGAAAATGAGTGAGTCAATTATACGACAGAAGCAACTAGCATAATTGGTTAGTGCAACAAGTATTCCCACAGAGGATTTGGTTTCAAGTTCTTGTAGCATCACATATGCAGAATAACAACTTTTGCAAAATTAAGCATCAGTAAGGCCAAAAATGGGCCAAGCCCATGACACATCTATAATTTTCTTTTCTTTTTTTAATTTTTTTAATATATTTTTTTCGACAAATGTGCAACAGCCGCAGCAATCAAAAAGGGTGTGTTGTGCACAAATTGCGAGGAGCCGCAGGTTTTCTTCCTCCTTTTTCTTTTCTTTTCTTCTTTCATTAAAAATCATGCACTGTTGTTTTTTTTTCCTACTTCTCTTATCGAGCAGCATTAAGGAGTTAAATTATATTTATTTTGTTGTGGATTTTTGTGGCTATTATTGATAAATAAGTTCCTTATTTTAGAATGATAATGATAATTAGATTCTTATTTTAAAAAATATTACTCCTTGATTTTTTTACAAAAAATATTGTTATGTAAAACTTTTTACCTCATTTCTAGTATTATATTTATTGTATCCTTTATTTTGTTTTTTAATTATATATACATATATATTTACTTTTATGATAAGAAACGATTTAGAGATTTAAAAATAGAGAAAAATCAAGCCATAATTTTTTGTTCAGAGACGAGATCTCGATTCCCATCTATATTGAACATCATCAAAGGTTGAAAAGTCTCGTGAATGCTACTCTTACATGCCGAAACGTCTCATGGATACAAGACATTAATAAACTTCAACCAATCCTAAATGCCTGGAAAGAATCCTAATGTAAACTACAAATTACAAAATACTCCTTTCACTTTTTTTTTTCAAAAGATCATTTCACTCTAATTAAACACCCCTATTGACAATTACATTTTTTTTGGTTATAAAAACATTACTTTTTAAATTACATAATGATAAAAATTAAAGTTATTTATTAAAATTTGATACATTAATTATGACTCTCAATTTAAAACAAACCCTGATGTTTTTTATAATACAAATGATAATAGATTCGAGAGTTTGATGAAGGGATGGGAGCGAAGATTTGAACATAGGTGTCTTGTATGATACATGTTAGAAAATGCCGAGCATAAATAGAATAAAAATACAATAATATTGAAAAATTTGAAAAGAAAATAGTCTCGAATCTTGTGTAGCATAGTTCCCTTAAAACAGTTACGCCGCTTCACCAGAGGTTTTTAGAGGCTGCTTAAGGCGTTTGTTTCCTAGGGTAAAATAGGTGTAGAATGTCTACCTTAGCATGCTGGTGTCACTCACTTTTGAACTGAATAACTCGTCGAAATTGTAGCACCAGAGTGAACAAAAAAGAATGAAGAGAGTTGTATAAGAGAAGAGAGAATGAGGATGGTTTTTCGTTTATTTTGAGAAGAGAGAATAACTGCCAATTTATAGCCACATGAGAGATCTTGAGCATTAATCTTGATTCAAAACTGTTTTTGGTTTAATGGAAAGAAAACTGCCAATTAATTTAGACGTTTTTGAATTAATTGGACAGTTTCAAACATTCAAAATTTTGAATTTCAAATGGAGAAAAAAAAAGTTTAGCTTCAAGTGAAAAACTAGGCCCCGCGCGGCTGGCCATTTTTGGTTCAACATTCGTGTCCGTAGGTGTAGACACACACAAGCCAAGCCTATGCCAAGCCAAACTCGATCGGTGATTTGCACCCTCTCTGCGCCTGTGTACGCAAGAAATAATCTTATTTTTCTTAGAAACTTATGAATTAGTGAATGGTGATCCTTTATAAACTCATAACTTTTCTCACAAAATTTCAATTTGGGACTTAACACTTTCTATTCGATTTTCCATCTCAAGTAGCTCATTTTGGATGATAATATCTCATTCGCCTGATATCCATATTTAGCAAATAAATATACCATTTTGATGTACTCGCGGAGGAGAACACGAATCTGTAATAATCTTTCAAAATTGATTATTTGGTTTTAAACAAATTTGTTCCAAAAATGGTGAAAAACACTTATTTTTTTCCAACATTCCCCACATGAATGAAATTGGCGACCAAAGACATGACGAACTACGTGATACAGTTCGGTGATCGAAACTTGCATAGGATAGGTGGGTTTTACCCTTTGAACTTTCCCTTGTAACTTGTAAGCATATGGTTACTTTACCAACTAAACAACAAACACGATGTCTTTTAACTGTTCTTTCATTTGTGTAAACGACGACATATCTTATACATAAATCTTCCAACAAATTTCAGTTCTCACTGTTATGTTCATTATGGCCTTGAACATGTGTTTGGTTCAGTAAGAGTTTAATAAGAATTATAACCTAAACAATTCTTTTAGAAGCGACCATTCTTCCCTCTTACATATATGACATATTAATTAAGAGTAACTCGCTTTAGTTGTCATTTTGAACCTAAATCTTGGGATCTTCAGTCACGTAGGTTGAGTATCTATTGTAATGACCTATTTATTCATGGGCTTTTGTCCCATTTTTAGCAAATAAATATACTATTTCGATATACTTGCGGAGGAAAACACGAATACGTAATAATCTTTCAAAATTGATCATTTAGTTTTAAACAAATTCGCTCCAAAAATAATGAAAAACATTTATTTTTTCTAACAATACATCTCACACTTGACTACTTGAGTTAAGGCCTGAATCTAAATAGATCCAAAATTTATCCTACCTAATTTTTATTATAATCACATCATTATATCAATACTCGTTCTTATAAATAAAAATAAGAACTTTGACCAATATAAAGCTTATAATACCTAGATTGCTTATGTTGAAAGCTTAACGTCCATGTCCCTCAGGCTTGTCATGTATATTGTATTGATGGAAGCAAAACGTAATTTTTTTTTGTTTTGTTTTAAATTAAAAGTTCCTAATTAAAATTTTAGACTTTTTAAAAGAAGTCACTAACAATGTCTACATAATTAATAAATAAACGTAAAACTTACGTGTTAATGTGAGATGTGTTATCTTAATTATGTACCAAAAAAAAATGATACTTTGAATTTGAAGCGTATTTTTCTTTCTTTTTTCTTTATTGAAAAGGAAAACAGTTTAAAATGACCAAAAAAAATAAAAATCCGCACGGTGGATGTCACAAATGACGCAAAAAAGCACTTCAGAATAAGAATAAGGAAAAAGAAAAACAATAAAATGAAGTTGGCATCTTCATGGCTCATGCCAATTATAGATTGAGTGAATTAGTGAAAGGTTAAATACATGCACATAAACGGAAATAGTCAACTCATTTTATGATGGTAGTAGCGGTCTCGGTCGTGCTTAGTAAACTCGGTTGGTACGTGAATCGCTTTCTAGGGTACTATCTCTCTCATTTTTATAAGGAAAATAATAATAAAAAGAATAGTATTAAAAAAAGAATTAAAAATAAAATTTGAAAATCATAGCAAAATAAGAAATCAATAATTTTGTAGGATTGTAGTGATTGTCAATCTAACATTATGCCAAACAAGTTATCGAATACCTCTTTGCTGGAACACTATCATACCAGACGAGTCACTGATCAAACTCGTCAATAACCGGTGCGCCTCTGTGCCAGTCTTTGCTTTGGACTTCTACCGTCCTTATCTTCAGGAACGACTTCTACAGTGCCAGTCTTTGTATTGAACCTCTATCATGCCATTCCTAGTGCTGAACCTCTATCATGCTTTCCCTTTACGCCGGGCAAAATTACCTATCGGGCCACTGTCATCGAAAAATGCGCCAGCCTCAACTCCAGTGGACTACTTTCAAGATTAACTTTTCAAACTAATTTATCATATTAAGTTTGAGGAGGATATTAACATATATAGCCTTATCGTTTTAATCAACCCTCTAAATCACTAATGATTCCCTACCTAATTTAAATTATTGTAGTATATCATATCATATTTAACTCATGTTACCAATCCTATATAACAAAGCCTTCTTCTCATTGCAATAGTTCATAATCACGATCAATTAAATATTTTTTTTCTCTTTTTATATCCTCTAATTTAATACTTACGCTATAATTCAAAAATAGAAAAATGAAAGATATAGATGTCTCATTCCTTATCTTTATGATAACGTGTTAGATGCACATCAGCTCATGAATAAGATTATTAACCAGCGATCCCATTTCAAATAGTCTAAGTGTACTCAAAATCTGACTTCCTCCTAAAAAATCCATACATAAAATTAAAAATTATATACTAAGGCTCTATTTGATTGTAAAGATGAAAAAAGAAAATAAATTTAGTTAGTTCGTGTGAAAAGATAGAAAATAAAGTTAGACATCTTACTCATTTTATGAGTATATTTTCTCCATCCTTTAATATTTTTAGTGAAAAATTTTTACTCACCACCAAGTAAAGAAATTTTTTTCATAGAAAAATTTAAAAATCAAGAGGATTTCACCTATGTCACTCAACTTAATTTTTATAATATTTTTGTCAAAACCAACTCAATTTTTTTCCCACTTTACCATTAAACGGAGCCTAAAGATTAAAGAAGACACCCTTACACAAGTGGATATATGCCATCCGGAGTTGTGATGGCAAAAAGTGATGTTGATCCGGTGAATTTTTGATGCGACTTAATTTAAACGGCACGGTTTTTTTTTAAAGCATGCCGGGTTTAAGTTTTAGGGATAAAACTTGGGCAGGTTACGATTTAATAATCGAAAAATTCCACCCGTATCTATATTAATATATAAATATTATTTTATTTATTATATATAATAAAACTTAAAAATTTCGTTTAATAGTAATATGATAAAAAACAAACAAATAATTTAGATGAAAAGATTTAAAAAAAAAAACACACAAACAAACAAACATCTCAAATTCAAGTTAAGCATTTAATATAACGGGTCGGGATCGGGTTTGGTCAAACTTGAGCTATTGCCATCCTTAATCGGGTGTTTTGACTTCCACGTTCACTGCAAAACATTAGTACCAGTTACCAGCTGCTCTAGTTGACTCAGCCAACGGCCAAAGGTAATACTTTTAGCAATTAGTCAATCATTACTTATATAGTTGTTTCAAAGACCCCGTATTTTTCAATTCTAAATATGAAGTTTATATAACTACATTAGTACATTAATTCCTTTTATTACACCATTGCCTTAAGGGTGTATTTGACGTGTTAAATTAGAGAGTCGGATATGAATAAAACAATTCCACCTAAAAGGTGGTATTTGTTAAACCCTCTCTCGATGGATAAGAAGTTTTGGTGAAATAAATATTCCGTCTGGAGATTTAATTCCAACAAACACCAAATATGGGATAAGACAAAATTATCATATCCCACCATCTTATCCTACTCGTCAAATGCAGCCTGAATATATATTATTTAGGGGACAATCACCATTGATCTTTTAACCAGGCAGAGGAAGAGTAAAACGACATATTATGTTTAAGCAATTTAAGAGTCATATTTTTTCCCGACACCCCATGCGTACAAGAAGCGTCTGCTTTGCAAGTACATACAGATCGAGTTTAATTAACTGATATGTATCTTTGATTTGGGACGGAACAATGAATATAATTTTAAATATGTCAAAGTTAAAAGAATAATCCTTAGACTTGGGACGGAATGATGATCGAGTATATATAATTTTTCTTTTTTTGATATAAGGTATGAATTTAAGCCTAGTACGTTTTACCAGATGGAATGGAGAGGAACATGGGGATTCTAGTACAAAAATATAGCGGCCGGATTAATTGGCCTGTACGTCCTGGACTAACAAAATTTGAGAAACTTAATCATAATGATTGTAATTCGTGACCTCTTAATTTGTTAGAAGAACAAAGAGTACACCAACAATCAAGAGGCAAAATTTTAGCTAAGGAGAAAATGCGAAAAAGGGAAATGTTAAGCAGCCTAAATGAGCTGGTTAATTTGGAAAACAAAGGGAAATGTTAAGCAGCCTAAATGAAAAAAAAGGGTACATAGCAAAAAAGGAATGGTATTTAATTTCTTGCCATCTTTTAAAGGCCAGGGAATTTGAGAAAACTGAGTAGTCGTTTAATTGATAAATATTAATTTAATAAACGTAATCGCATTAAGGTTTTTATGTGGTAAAAACCTCTTGGAGGGGCAATTTCTCCATCAATCCACCTTTCAATCTCTTTCAGATATTAACCTTCAAAATCCCATAAAACAAAGACAGACCAACAGAAAGAACAACTAAGAAAATTTAGAACTAAACGCAAATTTCTCTGCTATAAAATATTTATATATATATAGCTATCAAGTCAACTTGCTCCTCCTGTCTCACAAATTTTTATACTAATATATGCAGGGTTCAACCAAGCAAAACAATAGCTAACAACACAGATCGACTAAATATTACATATATATATATATAGAGAGAGAGAGAGAAGTTAGGGGGTAGCTTTTGAATCATAAAGTTGGAAATCTTTCAGGAATTTGGTTACACACTCGATCATCGTGAAGGTAATTTTCTACCCCGGATCGATTGCATGTGCGTATATATTAATTATGAGCTTTTTTTTTTTAATAAAGATGTGTACGTTTCTAGTTGATTAGATTTGTGCATGTATATGTATATGTAAAAATCACAATTAATTCCAACTCCAACGTGAGTGATATAGCCCTAGGATCCACTGAGTAATTATTACCAGCCATTGAATTAATTGAAGAATTAAATTTTCAACGAATTCGTTCAAAAAATTTCGAAGGATGAAGCCACGAGAATCGGATACGTTGATTCATATACGTACATTGATCTGCACAATTATTATTTTATTAATTAGTATAGTATTACTCCTCTGATTGTTTCATCAATTAATTTATCTTATGGATCAACACAGGGAATACGTACGTACCTACAATACATCCCTCTCTGTATAATGCATGTGTTTCTTTTTCTTTTTTTTTTTCAAACAAGAGGAATATTAATTAATTGAAGTGAGGGAGAGGGGAGAGGAGAGAGAGAGAGAGAATGTATTCGGCAAATCATTGGGGAGGATCGTTGGAGATAACGAACGGAGGAGGAATTAGAGCAAAGGAAGAAGAGGAGGAGGAGGAGGAGAAGAGCAGGAATATTTCGGAGTGGGACAGAGCATCGGTGGGGTTTCATCATCGAGACAACCGCCACGAGCTGGATGAGACGCAGCAGAGTTGGCTCCTGGGACAAGGGTCAAAGGATCACGGGAAGAAGAACAAGTACGTTGACCTAGGGTGTGTGGTTTGCAGCCGGAAGGCACTCCGGTGGACTGTGTGGGGGGTGGCGGCGGTGTTGGTGGTGATCGCACTGCCAATTATAATCACCAAGTCATTGCCCAAGCACAAGCCTCGACCTACTCCGCCGGACAATTATACCATCGCCCTTCACAAGGCGCTCCTCTTCTTCAACGCCCAGAAATGTACGTTTTCCTCCTTTCTCTCTCTCACTCGCACTCTCTCTAGCAGCTGTATGTATGTATGTATTCACGCACCATTATAACTTCTTTCAAGACCAGTTTGTGGGCAGTGATTTAGGAAAGGGCTTCAACGCCCGCAAATAACTGTAAAAGTAAAATCAAAATATTATATTATTTTTAATTGGAAATTTTAATATTAAAAAGGGTAACAATATTACTAAAATAATTATAATTATAACATATTAAAAGAATACAATATATTTTTCCAAAACATGCAGTTTTATCAATATACATGAAAGGAAAGGAAAGAAAAAGACACTTGGTGCTTGTTTGATTGAAATTTTAAAACATGATTTTTAGATAAGATTTTGAAAAGTGTAAAAGTAAGTTGAAAAGTGAATTTAATTTTTATTAGAGTTTTTTTCAACTAATTAAAAAAAAAGCTCATGAAAAAAAATTCAAAAAATAGTTACTATGGATCTCATTTTACAAATCTCGATAAGTTGATTTCAAATATATATATATTTTTTTATCTAATTCCGATTTTTGAATTTAAAGTTACAGTGTTTTAAAAATTTTATAAAAGAGATAATTAAAGTAAAGTGAATTTTGAGAAGTGAAAAATAAAATTAATTTTTTGATAAAAATTTTAAAAATTTAAATTTTAAAATCTCACCTAAACACCACCTTAATCTTATTACGTGTTTAAAAAAAAATTGTGATGCAAATATGGAGTTTTTTGTATAAGTAGGGTATTTTTCAAACTTATTTTGGCAAATAGGGTTGTTTTAATCTTATTTAGTCAAATAGGGTTGTTTTGACTAGGGACACCGTGGACCACTTGTTGGACCACTTGTCTTATATGAGGGGACCACTTGTATTACAAGTTCTTACCTGAACTAATCTTAGGTTAATTTATTCTAACCTTGAATCTAGTCCGACCACCAGTCTGTTTCGTCTAAACCTGGTGAATTCTATCTGTATAAAAATTATCAGACGGGTCTTCTGAAGGTGAACTACTATCTGGTTCACTGGAGATCTTGGTGGGGTAGGAGGTCTAAGAATTTCACTCCAAACAATCCGTATGGACACTGATGGAGCTGTGAGGCTGCCAGTGGTTCCACGGAAAGTCTATTAGGTCTAAGGCTTCTAGCTATAATTTGGGATATTCCAATTAATATCGTATACAATATCTCTTATGGGTGTGTTAAGATATTGTTTTCTATATACGAGTCTAATCTGCGTCTCCGTAATTGGATAATAACTGTCTATAAGCACGTAAATTATACGTCTGGCTGTTTCTATAAATCTAAAACGTCTAATTCTCCGTTTTCTCGTAGGAATTCTGCAGTCTCTGCAAGTCTCTTCTTTGCACAATTTTAATTTTTCTAAGGTTTCTTGCAGATACGTCTGAGGTCGTGGATTCCTCCACAAACGTCTACTTGGGCGTTGTCTCTTCCTTGAGGGAGATCTTTCGAGGATTATTTATTCCTCTTCGTCTATATCTTGTACTATCGCTTGGATATAATTATCTGTAGCGTTTTCTAAGTCTGGAAGTTCCTTATTTCTCTAGACACCCACTTGCAACCGTGGTGTATATAAGGAAAAGTTCCTCCGGATCTGAAGTGTGCTTTACGCACTAGTCTTTGGTCTTCTGGATTAATTAGACCCACCTTAATATAGGCTGGGTACTTCTAATATCTGTCTGATTTACGAAAATTTCGTAATCTCTGTCTATATTGCTCATAAATTAATTATGTGCTGATATTTTTATGTCTTAAAATTTTAGCTAGCAATAAGTACTCGCAAATAATTTAAACAATAATAAACCTGAATAAGATGTCTGGTCCACCTTACTTCGATCGCCTTTCTTGCCTTTTTCTTCCGTCTAAGTCTGTTCTATCGCTTCTGCGTTTATTCTCGCTATTCATCCACCTTTGAAGGATCGGTCGTTCGTTCCTGCCTACGCCTTTATCGCCTAACGCACCCTTGCTCACGGCTTCACGGCTACGGCACCTGCCAGCAACAACCAACAAACCGGCCACTCACCAGTCTTGTATGAATTAGAGAGAAGGTTTTTAAACCCGCCAAGAGATAAGTCTAGCTTTTGGAAAAATACAACAGAACTCGGAGATCAATGAAAGTTGTACTGAAGGAGAAACATAATTTTATTCAAGTAAAATTATTATTACAAACTACTTGCTTTCCTTTTGCTAACTAAAGGAAGCTTTACTCACTCATGCTCTATAGAATTGAAAACTCTAAGCTGAGAATGGAAAAACTACTTAAATACAAAAGAAAACTCTTCTCCTATATAGGGAGGATACAAATTTACAACCAGCTACCGGCTGCTAAAAGCAAACATGAATAAAAGGACAGGCCCCCACAGCTTTAGACGCACAGGCGAATAGTGAGTGAAGGGAGCTTGCCGACAACCTCTAGACAGCTAATGCTTTACATATAATTATACAAACTGATTAAAAAACAACAATTGATTGCAAAACAATAATGCACTCGGGTTATGCTTCTGTGGCCCATCGACAAGTGCAGGTTCTGTACTGCAATCAGCTTTTACAAATTTGAAGAAAATAAAGCAACTTTACATTATAAAACAATTTTATACAGTAGTTAGATTCGTTGGTCTGTTTTTTTAAAAAAACGTCATTGCTTACGTTTCTGCATAAGCTTTGTTGCTACCGTCTTCTTTCTGTTGCTAGCCGTCAGCTGTTACCTTATGTAATCAGTGGGGTAGGAATTCTGCTGGCGACGTTAGTTGGTAGGTCTGGATGGAGCCTCTAATGGTGCTCCAGTATCTTCTATTTGGCAATGTTGGAGGTAGTGGTAGGTATTATACCTCCGTGCCTTTAGTCTGTCCTCTTGGTCATCCTTCTCCAAAGGTTTCTTGTGCTTGGATGATCAGGTCTTCTTCGTGGCACACTGGTGTACCATTTTTCTTCACTTAAAAGTTCGTCCATAATCTTTAGGATACCCAAAGATCTGTTGACTTTTAATGCTGAAGGATTTTGTTTTCTTCAATGGGCTCGAGTTCTGCTGAACAGAGTCCTTCTACGTCCTGAGCATGGTTCTTCTGAGAACGGACTAGCTGGAATCTCCAATTTCATGGGTTTGATCCTGCTTCTGGACCAAGGAATAGCTTCTTAAATAAAGGGGAAGGTATTTTTGACCGTCTCAACATAATTGGCTATTTTTTCGCCAAAACAGTCTGCGTCTGTGGTTTCCTGTACGAAAATTTGGCCAATGAGTCCTTGGCTTGTCAAAAAGTTCTACAGGGATGTCTGTCTTTCCCAATATTTATTTGAGGTTTGTCTTCACAGTATCCTTTCATGAACGATGCATGCCCTGGGATCGTTTGTTGAAGAGATAATTGCCGATTTCTTTTAAGGTTTCGGCAATGTCTAGGTTCAATCCGTCTAGGTCCATTGTTTCATTATTTTCTACCGCTCGTTCTATTCTTAACGGGGTAAGAAGGTTGATGAAGAACCTTTTTTTTCTCAAAAACAAGATCTTGTATCTTGTTTTCTTTGGTGGCGCGTTTGACCTGTGGCTCTAGCATAGGTCATTTCTTGGGGTCTAGGAGCTTATATTAAGATTTCTGGGAGGTGCTGGATTTATTGGGAATAGCTATCCACTGCATCCTCATGAATCTGGCTGTAGCAACAATTTTGTCTGAACTCTATCTTGAGGTTGTTGGAATGATTCCACCATAGAGGTCTATTAGAGTGAGAGTTTCTTTAGTAAATTCTCTTCTGAATTTGACTAGATCTGGAAACCTCTGGTCTGGTCTATATTCGGGGAAGAACATCTCGATTATCTATTCTGTCTACAAATTTCTTCACTCCTTCTTCCTGGGGGAATGAGAATTTCATCTAGAGTTTCGAGGAGGGGTCTAGGCATCTTTGGCTTGCTTCTCTCGCTGGCCTGAGTCTGAGGGTCATATGCCCCTTGTAGATATCTGGCGACTTCTACCATGGTCTATAAATCTGGTCTTTCTGCTGGAGCTCTCCTCCTGCTTCCATTGGTCTAGTCTGTTTATCTGTTGATATCATAAAACAGATTATCCGATTTTCGGCAATACAGATTCTCTTGAAATAATATCAGGAATTGTATTCTTTTTCCTTTTAAATGAATTATACTGAAATCAAATCACTAGAGATTGTTGCCATCTAATTAGTCTATTAGTCTTTGATTTATTAAGATTTAGATTTCTAAAACCGACAGCATAGCTGGAATCTGTATATACTGTAAAGTGTTTTGGTCTTAGAAAGAGCATATATTTTTCTATTGCTCTTACTATAGCGAGAAACTTCTTTCTCGTGGGTTGTGTATCTTGTTTCGGGGTCAGTAAATGTCCCTGAGCTATATTTTACACAATTTCTTTTTCTTTGTCTGATAGTCTAAAGCATAGTAGATTGCACCCATTGCTTATCTGAAGCATCAGTTTTACTATGAAGATGTCTCTGCATTGGGCATCTCTAATCAGGGATATTTTTGAAATTCTTCTTTTAATTTAGTCATTATATCCATGTCGTCTTTTGTCCAATTAAATGGATTAGTCTTTTCTGTTCCTTTTAATTTAGCGGTAAAGCTTCTCCTTTTTCGGCTAAATCTCTAAGGTAGTCTGTGGCACAAATTAAGCACCAAGGAAGCTTTGTAATTGTTTTCTGTCAATGATTCTATCTGGGAAGTCTAAAATCTTTTCTAGTCATATGGTCTAGAGGAGATACTTTTCCATTCTAATATGGACTCCTATGAAATCTATTTCTTCTTGAAATAGAAGCATCTTTTTATGAGAGATAATAATACCGTGTTTATCGAATTGGCTTTATTATTCTAAGATGTTCTATATGGTCTTCTTCTGTTATGACTCGCAACTAGTACATCATCAATATTTACTAGGCAAAAAATCTGAATATTTTTTGAAAATGCCGTCTATTCTTCTCTGAAAGACTTGTGGGGGCATTTTTGTATCCAAATGCATTACTAGCACTCATACTTTCCTTGTGGTACGCTAAAAGTGTCCACGGTATGGAGTCTGGGTGCATTTTGATTTGCCAGAATCCTGACTTACAATCAAATTGCTAAATATCTTTCTATTTTCGATAAGACTAATAAGAAATATCTTATCTGGTATTTTGTATGAATCAACCTCCAATTTTTATTGAGAAGCTCTATAGTCTAATACAATTCGTCTTTTTCCTCTTTTCTTTTCTGATTCGTTTTACCATAAAAGGCAAGGCTATTATGTCTACTAATGCTTTCCTGAATCATTCCACCCTTGAGTAGACTATCTATCTCTGTTTGGAATTCTTCTCTATCTCTCTGAGAATATCCTTTCTTATAAGTGCCTCCATTTACTGGTGGCATCTGGGTTTATGGGTATGATTTGACAATATGCCTATCTTTTTCCCCATTTTTCTATAGGATTCTCTCCAGTGGTAGAATTGCTAATTCCTTGATTTTTTCTTTTTCTACTTCTAAGGATCTGATGTCTATTTTCTTTCTTTTTTTCATTTCTTAGATAGCCAAGAGTTGATGTCTAGTCTGATCAACAAATTTTGTTGGATAAATGTTATCTGTTTATAACATTTTTTTGTCTGGACAAGTGCATTTGTTTTTGAGAGGGGCTGTAATTTCCTCTATTTCACCACACTTAGCTGTAGTACTCTGAAGGGGTCGCCATGTAGGTTTTACTTGCATGAGGTTTGATGCTCTATCCTTAGATATGAGCAAAGTCTGAGTATCAAATTCGCTGATATGTGATAATTTATTTTATCAGCATATTGAAAAATGGTTGATACTTTCTAAGAAATCATTTCCGATTAAAAGAATTCCTATGAATTTACAAGGAGGACCATGACATAAAATTCATGGGTAAATTCTTTGTCTCCTATTTGGAAATAAATAGGTATGGTTGTAATGGTTAATTCTAGTATCACCATTAGACAACTCGTCCGGAGATAAATAAGTTAGTTCGCTAGGTCTATAATACTCATCTGGAAAGGCATTTGCCTTACAGATACTGGCAGTACACCTGTATCCATTAATGCCGAGAGTAGTCTGGGATAATCTGGGTTAAGAACCTTTACTTCAATAAGGCTCATGAAACTTTCTTTAGTTGAAACTTCAGATTATTTTTGTTCTCTGATTTCAATTCCTTTTAGAGGATTTGAATATTCAGAGATAGTCTGTGAAGGACTCTCGTCCATCTTTCTTTTTCCCTCCTTAATCTTTCTGAGTTATTTGTATCAATTTCTTGATAGTATTTATCTATGTCTAAGTCTAGTATGTGATCATACTTATTTTCGTACATAGTACGGAATTCATGTCTCCGACAGTCTTCATGGTAATGAAGTTTGCATATAATTGCATACATGAATAACTCAAGTGATATCATTGTAAAACAATAATCACAAGTGAAGTCTGCAGGGCTACATTTCATTTCGAATTTACACCTATGGCTTGGATTCGTATAGCACTGTGGTATTCTAACCATTCTTTCGGTTGGGAGGGTCGCCATACATCTGTTAAACTACAGCAGTAAATGGCTTCTTCATAGTCTAGATAAATAGCTTCGTCTAATGTTTCATTATCATCGATTGTGGTGACGACGAAACATTCTTTGAATTCTTCTCTTCTTTCGGAAGAGAGGTTCACTATCTGACTCAGTTGTATACGCACTATATACACTGGCATTGTCATCTATTTCGAAATCTGATAATTCGATATTATAGATGAGGTCTAAGTCTTGTGTGTCAGCTTGGGTAAGCATGACTTCTACTAGTCTAACACTAGGTTTTATCTCTTCTATTCTCTCTTGAGAACAGCTTCTAGCAAAATGTCCAGCCTTACACACACCAACATTCGTTCCTTGAATTATTGGTTGTTGGTTTTTTCTATCTTCGCCCTTTCTGTAATTAGGCACTTTCTTTCTGGAGTCTGAATCTCTTTTTGAAATATTCTCCTACTCTATGGAAAATTATTCTCTATTATTCTCTTGGATTTCTAACTAGTCGATTTTCTGAATTTATACTTTTTATTATTAGGGTCTGTATTAATCGTAGCTTTGAAGGTCTGTTTCCAATGTTTCTTCTTATGGTTTTTGGAAGAACTTCTTCCACATCCCCATTGGATAGGTGCAATGTCTCTTTCATCTTTGATTGAAGGCATATTTTTAAATGTTTCCTTAATCAAAGCGTCTTGTGCTTTCTCGCGTCTCTTTGCGATAATGTAGTCCTTGGCAAAATTTATTCTTTCACCAAGAGTATCTTCTTTAGTATTATTAACTCCAGGCCACTTTCTATATTCATTAATAAGAAGGTGTCCAATAGCTGGGAGTTTTCTAAAATACTCGTCTTTAAGAGTTGTAGTGAACTCTTTTATCTGGTAATACAACGTTTCATAGTTATTACTATATTCGTTGATCTTGTCTAAACTGCATATGCTAAGTAATGATAACTTAGTTTTTGCTACGTCTACTTCTGATTCTTGGGCAAGATGACTTGCACCAATGAATTCGGCTGTAAAGAGTTGTACATAACCGTTTACAGTTCTCTGATTTCTTGTCTCATTAAATCTTGCTAGCTTAGCTATACTAGCTTCGTCTGTTGCTGTTCTTAAGCTATCTAAATAGTTTTTTACAATTCCTTTTAGGGATTGTTCAGCATATCTCCTACATGATTCTGCATCCCAACTTTCGTTAGACGCAAAGCACATGTGCATCTGATCTTGCCATTCTTTTAAGGCATTCTTTCTATCTTGTACATTATCCAAATTTAGGTAGATACCTACTGGATTGATGGCTACTGAAGCCATATTTTTTGTACTTTGAAAGTCTATGGCTGTCGTGGGTAATCCTTTGACGTAGTCTGGTTTAGTCTTAATAATACTGTCACTATAAATAGGGATATTTATAGCAGCAGGAGTCTCAAATAGATTAAACCTACTTCTAGAGGTTTCACCTATCTTAGCATTGTCTCCTCCTGGGATTGCCGTAGCAACTGGGAACACTTGCTGTTCTTCATCTTTTTCTTTGAGTCTTAATTTTCTTAGGAGTTCTTTCGTGTCTTGAGAATTTCTTAAGTCTTTTATAACCTCACTAGATATCATCATATTATATCTAGTTGATTTGCTTCTATCAAGATTCTTTTTGTATGTGTCTCTTTCTTGGTCTGTTAGGTCATGTCCAAAGTTTTGGATCCTGGCCTTCTCATACAAAATATCATGATTGTCTATAGAATTTCTGGGTTTATGGTCTGGGGCATGTTGTAACATTCTAGCAGTGCTAGCATTACTACATTCTCCTTTTGAAGGATCATCTAAAGTGGAATCTCCCATATTTCTAAATCTTGATTCCTCGGTTCTAATGCTCTTTGCTTTGAACTTAGGAGGAGCAAACTGTTTATTAATATTGCCTGTGACATCATCTTGGGCAATATATAAAGGCTCATTCTGTACAGCCTTTGTCTCTTGGAATTCTGGCAACTGCCAGAGAGTCTTAGCATGTTCTTTCATAGGTCCAGTATTTCTAATACTGTACGTATTATTAAAGTCTGAAGTATTCGTTATAACAAGGATTTGTTCATTAACTCTTCCTTGAGGAATACCTGGTTGCATTCCTTCGAATGCTTTCTGGGAAAACTTAACATAGCTTTGATATTCTATATTAATGTTTGCATCTGGTAACACGTAATCTTCATACCCTGTGGCATATAAGATTAACTTAAAGTGTTTAGCTGTAGGTATAGATACTGTAAATGCCGGAGTGACATTGAAGTACCCTATATTATCTGACATCTCTAATTGGGCTATTCCAACTAGGCTCTTCTGAAAATCTTTCCATCTTTTGTCCACTAAGCAACAAAGGATGTTAACTCCATTCTGCGGTCTATGCAGACCTTGGATTCTTGCTTGGAAGAGTCCAAAGGTTAGGAATTGAAAGTTCCTGTCTGTTCCTCGGGATCTTAACCAGTCTGGTTCAAAGATCTGAATTTCTGTATAATTCTTTTCGAGGATATGGTTCCTACTACAATATGTCATGTTGTAGCTAGGTGTTTTAGGGATAGCTCATTCTCGGAACAAGTCTATGTATCTAACTGGAGGAAGTTGTCCATTACTAATGGATTCTTCGGCGTACTTCCAATCCATTTCTCCCCATTCTTTCCATTGAAGAGGGTGAGAAATATTTCTTTCTCTCCACCATGTTCTTATGTTGGAGGAAGAGTCTCTTACTCTTTGGATCATCAGAGTTTGATGTCCAATGCTAGGGGTAAGGCTAACTACTTTCTTGGTCTTATCTAATCCATCATTTCTAATTCTTCTTGTTGAAGATTCTTCTTTTATTATGACGGATGGAATCTCTTTGAACTTACAAGTGATTTCTTGTTTTTGCTCAATCTTCTTCTCGATTCTATCTAATGATTCTGAATAATCATTTTGTCTTTTGATTTGGCTAATAAGGGTTTCCTTAAGAGCCAATTGGTCTTTATACAATTTGACATATAATTCTTCGTTTATAGTCTTTGTATTTTCTTTTAGAGAACTATGTGCTGTAGCAATATATTTTTTTAATTCATGCACATTTATTTTCTCTAATTCATGTCTAGAAGCTATCTCTTCTGTAAGTCTAGCATCTAAAGCCTTGAAACCTCTTTCAAGTTTATCGACATACATCAGTATATGAGGTGTGTCTAAATCTGCTTGACTTGTCTGATTGGGTTTTTCATAAATGGCTTGTATTCCATTCATGATTTCTTTTAACTGTCTTTCTACCTGATCCGAATTTCTTCTACATTCGTTTATGGTAGATTCTTGAGTCTTAAAATGGTTTTCCCATTTTCCGTCTAGATAATATGCTAAGTTTTGTTGGAATTTAACAAAATCATTATAGAAGGTTCTTAATCCTTCTGTCTTAGCTTGTAAGTCATTTCTAAGATTTTGAGCAAATTGATACTCACAATCTTGGGTAGCTGCTATAGCTGTAGAAATGAAGTTTAGTATATCAAGAATACAGAGTGCTGCTTTGTTAGCACCGCTGATTTCTGATTCGATGAATCTGCGAGAGAATCTTTCATCGTTCATCTTTTCTATTATCTTTCGATAAAAGTCTGATATATCTTGTGGAATAATTCCACCTGGAACTTCTTTCCAGTCTGTGTTAACTATTTCCATTTTTATATTTCTGGAATATAGTTGTGTAGTCTAGGTATAATCTTAGATTGCTCAAAGGATAACCTTTTGAGCTCTATATCTAATTGGCGAATATGTTTTGATAATTCGTCAACCTTTGTCTCTAGAGAAGGATTTTGCTCTTTGCAAATCTTCTTTGTTTCTCTAGTTGTGTTGAGGATTTCTCTTAACGTAGTAACAAAATCCGAAGGGATTTGTTGGTCTAATTCTTTAATTAGTCTAGTATTATTTTTGGTCTGTAAATCAGAAGCTGGATGTCTGATTTGATCTTTTGGAGATCAATATGAGTTTGTTGCAAAACTAATAATAAATATTGGTTTTGGTCTAATAAGCAATTTATTGCTCCCGCAATAACCTGCTTGCTTTCTGAGTGTTTTAAAGGTATATGTTCTTCGTGTGAACAACCTTTAATCTGTGTTGTTAAACACCCTTCTGTTCCGATATGGTGAGTCGGAATTGGTTGGTAGTCTGGATTTGTTCCAAAAATAGAGGTGTAGATGCGAGGGAATATTCCCAAGGGCATCTATGAGGTCAACGTCTATTGTTGAAGTCTGTGAGGAAAGGAGTTTAGGATAACTCACTACCCTCTGATACCAAAACGGGGTTTTTACTCTCTTTGTAAATCTAAAGGATTATAAATTAATTTATAACTAAGTCTAAGGACTAAAGTCCAATTTCTGAAATTGTCTAATAAAGACAAAAAGTCTAAATCACCTTATTTATATAAATAAGTAGAAAACTACCTTATTCTTACAAATAAGTTATAAAAGTGCCTTAGTCATAAAAAGAACTCGCAAATATGCACTGTTTTAATACAAGAATCTTTAGTGGCCATTTGTTCCTCATTCACTCGGATAGAAAAAAGTCAAAGGCTGTGACTTGTACCAAGGAAAAAATGTTAAAACCATAATGAAAATTTTTATCATCCAATAGTTGGGCCGACGAACAAACAAAAGGGATCAATGATGTAATTTGGACTTTGCGCTGGGCCCAAAATTTTTATTCTATCTAATTAGGTTCTTCTGATCCAAAAAAGGCTTTAAGAATTATCCTCCCGGCCCGCCATCAAGAACATAACAAGGGAATAAGAGATCCGTCAAACACATTAACATATCTAATGGTACAGTTAAATTTGTAGTTGTCAAATTTAGTAATGTTGTTTGATAAATCGAACTCCATATAGCCATTAATAAACCAATAAATTTTATTTTTTTGAAGGGTGGGGAAATTAGTTGTTAAATTTTAATTACACAATCACGTGTAGAGTTAATATATTTTTAATAACAGTTCACTTAGTATTATAGTCATTTGAATTTACTAGTTATTTTGAATATGCATAAAGATGAATCAACAGCTATTAATTTGATTGAGTGCAGCCGGGAAGTTGCCCAAGAACAATGGAGGAATTAGTTGGAGGAGAAATTCAGGACTGCAAGATGGATCAACTCTAACAGATGTCAAAGGAGGGCTAGTAGGAGGTTACTACGATGCCGGAGACAATACAAAGTTTCATTTCCCAATGTCATTCGCCATGACTATGCTGAGCTGGAGCGTGATCGAGTACGAGCACAAGTATAAAGATATCGGAGAATATAACCATGTTAGAGAACTCATCAAGTGGGGCACTGATTACTTGCTCCTCACCTTCAACTCATCTTCCACCAAAATTGACAAAATTTATAGCCAGGTATCATCTATCCATTTATTTTCTATTGACTATACTAATTTTTCAGTGCTGCAATTGCAGCCGCCGGTGATACTCCAATGTGATATTTTTAAGTTCTGGTGGGTCCTACCACTTGATCAACCCACTCATTTGCCTCAACACTATCTAGATAACTGAATTTATATATATATATATATGTATATATATTAGGTTGGTGGGTCTCAAAATGGTTCTACAACACCAGATGACCATACCTGCTGGACAAGACCAGAAGACATGGACTACCCACGCCCAATCCAAACTGCATACTCGGGTCCCGACCTCGCAGGTGAAATGGCAGCTGCAATGGCCGCAGCTTCCATAGTCTTTCGAGACGACAAATCCTACTCCAAAAAGCTTGTCAATGGTGCCACCACAGTCTTCTCCTTTGCCCGTAACTTTGGAAAACGCGCACGTTACAGTCAGGGAAACCCTGAGATCGAGCCTTACTACAACTCCACTGGTTACTTTGACGAGTACATGTGGGGCGCTGCTTGGTTGTTCTACGCCACAGGGAATGATACTTATCTTTCACTGGCAACAAACCCGGGCTTGTCTAAGAACTCAAAGGCATTCTTTATGATCCCAAAGTTGAGTGTGCTTAGTTGGGATAATAAGTTACCGGCGGCTATGTTGCTGTTAACGAGGTTGAGGATATTCTTGAGCCCTGGGTACCCGTACGAGGATATGTTACGGAGCTATCACAATGTTACTAGTCTTACCATGTGTTCCTATCTTCAACAGTACAACATTTACAACTGGACTAAAGGTATATAAGACCAAACGCATGTCCCGTCTCAAATTAAGAATTACTGTAGGAAAAGTCAAATTTTGTGAGGAGATATTTTGGACGAAATTCGTAGAGAGAAAATAATGTTCATTTTTGTGGGTGCAGGGGGATTAATCCAGCTGAATCATGGTGGTGGGCAGTCTCTGCAATATGTGGCCAACGCTGCTTTCTTGGCATCCCTCTTTGCCGATTATTTGACTGCTATAGGTGTTCCCGGATGGTACTGCGGCTCTTCTTTTATCTCCTCCGATGTTCTTCGTACTTTTGCTACTTCCCAGGTTTGTAAATTCAAAAACATATTACATCAACACTAAATCTAACACTAACAATCGAAAAATGGATTAAATACTAGGCACACTCGAAAAAGCATGTTTATCCTCTAACTCTGTATAACATGTGTCTCTTGTGCATACAGACAGTATCTGTAACATATCCTCTCGAACATAAAGACTAAATCCAACACTAAAATTAATGTTTGTTTTGTTCTTGTATGTGGAAAAAAGATGGATTACATACTAGGTGCAAATCCCATGAACATGAGCTATGTGGTGGGGATATGGAACCAAATTCCCAAGACATGTTCATCACAGGGGGGCCTCAATACCAGAAGATAGGTAAGTACTCTTGTGGTGGTTGTGGAAATTTAAACCCGCAAGCCCTACCCTAAACCTATGGAGGAATGGTGGAGGTCCGTGGGGAGTACCAGGGGCCATTGATAGACCAATTTTTATGAGACACGCGAGCCAATTACAGGGTACAGGACTGAGCCACATAGTGGGAATGCTAGTTGGTCTGACAAGTGTCCTCAAGTATTTTGTATCGACAGGATGGTAATAACAAGGTTAAATATTGCATTCCAAAAATGATCAATCAGTCCACCTCCCCTGCACCATGGAAGCCTTAATAGTACTATATTTATTTGTGTGTTGTGTGTGCATGCATGTTAATGAACTTGTTAATTTATTTTTATCAAACCACCAAATGGGAATTAGAGGAGTTGTACACTAGATTATACCATTTTGTGCAAAATGCAAATCTTCTATACAAAAGGTATATGCATTTTTGCATTTCCTACAAATTTTGCAAATTTATGTAACTACTTTAATTTTACTTGAGATTCAAATTTCTATTTCCTTAGGATTCCCAAAAGAAAGGGAAAGGCCCAGAAAAAAATCGTCCGTGTTCCATTTATTGATATATAAAAAGTTGATATTTTGCTGATTCAGGATTGGAAGGTTGGACCAAGCATCAAAATATATAAGTGCACAGGCTGGGGAAGTAGACGTGAAAGTTTCTCTGTTTATACTGAAAAATTCTACTTACAACTGCACAGGGGAATATATAACACATAGCAGAAACTAAAGATAGCACTATCCAAATTACCGATGCAGGAAAGCCTTTAATAAAGATTTAACACATTTTATGATGTTATTTAACTGACATAGATCTGAAATTAGTTTTGATATTTGTTGTTCTTTAACGACCAAGGAAAATGGGTAGAATAGGAAACGTAATGGTTGCGTGAAACCAGGTATTCACTAACAAGGAGCTGGGGCTTGGAAGCTAATTGGGAAAGTGTTTATGGAAGTGGGTGTATATGGACTGTCCCTTATGGTACCTTGTTTAAACTTAGAACTTATAATTTTATTTATTGGAAGGAAAAAAATCTTTTAACAATGACATAACCAATATTTCACATGATCAGGGGTAATGTTATGCTTGACTTCAGTGGTTAAATGCACCTTAATGGCTGATAAGGTAAGAATATATTGAGCAAGTTCATGTTGCAAGATTTTGGATATCTACTAGGTAACTGCGTGCTACACTGATAATGATTTGCCTTCAAGAGAATCAATCAAAAGAAAAAAATCCCAAAAAAGGAAAGAAGGGTATGCAATTTTGATCACACATTTAAGTAATAGATTTACAGTCGTGAATCATTCTCCATTGTATTTAGCAATTAGCACAAGAAAATATCAAGTCTGCAACAGAATCTCATTTTTATTATTATTAGCATGAGAAAAAGAATTATAATACAAATGTAATCTTTTACAAAGCTTCATTCAAAAATTAGAAGCTCTTTAGAGATTAGCTCTTGAAAAAGGCGGAGCTAACGTCAAGATAAAAGAAAAGAAGCAGTCTCTACTGTCTACACAGAATGTGTACGTACATGGCAAATGCTTGAAAAAAAAAAGGAAAATAAAGAATAAAATAGTTTAAAACTTGTGTCATCACACATGTACGAATCGTTGTTGGTTAACAGCTGGACTCCTCAAGCCAGACGAGCTCTTTTCGCTAAATTCAAGCAGCATTCTGATGAGTGAACTGGCCTTTTTACTTGCTCTACTGGTGCCCTCGGTGAGGAGGGAATACAAAGGTCCCATAAGGGACGGGTGCTTTACTAAAAACAGAACCACATCTGCCCCACCATTTATGCACAAAGCAAGCAACAACGAAACACAATACTCATTTGCAGTCCTCGAATTAGAACTAAGAGACTGCACGATTATATGTAAAGCTCCAATGCTCAAAATAGCCATTGCCCCATCTAATTTCTCGGCTAGAGTTGCCAAAACAGCTAGAGAATCTAATATGAGATCTTCCCTTTGTGAAGATGCCAAAAGATTAATCAGCAAAGGGACTACCCCAGCTGCGAGTGCCCTACAATGATTTTTGGGGCACTGAATAAGCCCAAAGATTGCAACCAACGCGTTCTTTTTTCCACGTTCTGCACCATTTTTGAGCAATTCCACTAGAGAAGAAAAAGCCTCGGGAATTTCGCCAATCATAACACGGTATTCCTCTACGGAAGCAAGATAAAAGAGCGTACCAGCTGCGTGTTGTCGAGCTTCCATCTTTAGCCCGTTCTTCACAACATCAAGAACCATTTTCAAACCTCCCTTTTCAACTAGTACCCGTTTGATTTTCGAATACTTGGAGAGGTTTAAAAGGGATGCGATCGCATTTTCTTGGATGAGCAAATCATTTGAACAAAGTAGGTTTAACAGATTCGGGATCACACCGGCTTCAATCAAACAAGATCTATTAAAAATGCTTGTTTTAGTGAGCAAGCGAATCTCGAAAGCTGCTTTGTTTATCTCTCTGCTTGTGAAAGCCACAAGCTTGCCAACAAGAAAATTGGCTAGCATTTTCATGGCCTCCTCTGCTGCTACACTCCCTGAAAAGATTGTCTTTGTTGTGACTCGATTTCGCCCACCCGATTCAGCTACCATGATCCCATTTTCTAAGCAATATTGCTTAATACAATTCTTCAAAGCCAAATTGGGAACTAAATCTGTACACATTAGCTTCTCACCAGTCAATGGACAGGTATGATTTCCATCACCGAACCATTTCAAAATCGAGGGTCGGTCATAGGTGTGACCGGTCGATATAATCACCGGATCAGTCATGATCTCAAGAGAGATTGGACACCGAAAATCGTCTGAATTCAGACACTTAATTGCCTCACTGCTGTAAGTGTTGGTATTAGACTGTTGACTGCTTACGCTGTCAACAAGATTGAATACAACACAACGACAGTAGCTCATAAAGGCCACTAGACTACTAAGAAGCTCCAAATCTCGCTTCTCAGCAGTCAAATGGGCCAATTCAATTTCGGCTTCAAAAAACTTGATTTCTCTACTGCATTCACTCCATCTTTTAATCCCCAAATATTCAAGAAACAATCTTAGCTTGTTTGGTTCCGGAATAATTCTATCCTCGAATTCATTTAAAATCAAACGAACTTCATCCGAAGCCCATTTATCATCAGATTCGACTCTAAGATTCGCCTTCAACGCTTGCCTCATTACCAAATCAACCAATTGCTTAACTTCAGTCGAAACATCGATAGACTTTAATGGCATCACATCGATAGCAACACCAATAGCTCTTGTGAGTACTTTGAACTGATCGCTGACTTGACCGGACTTCATTAGCATCCAAAGCCGAGCATCTTCTCGAGCACAATCTTCTAACATGAACTGGATCTTCTGGAAGACGAAATGGAGCTCCGATAAGCTCAAAACGGTTGCACCCAAAAGTTTGGATCGAGAATTTTGAATTTCTTCGAAGAAAATGAGGAGATTGCCGACTAGGCGAATCGATTCTCTAGCTTTTCGTTTATTCGTAACGAATGATTTCGACTTGTACTCGCATATTGTGTGGCCGAGATTGATCAAAGAAGTGAGAAGGCTCACCGGAGAGACGGATTCGCAAGGGCGAATTGCCGGAAATGTGAGAATCCGGCGAGTGAATACATCGGATTTGTTTATCATTGAAGAAGAAGAGACAAGATTGAAGAAGATGCAAACGAAAAAGGCAAAAAGAAAATAATTTACAAAGAAAGAAAGAAAAGAGTCTTTTTGGGTTGACTTTGTTTGAATTGTGGTAATTTGAGGTTTTGGGTTGATTTGGGGTATTGATATGTTAGTTGGCCGTATATATAATAATATACGTTTGGTCGTTGAAGTGAATAGAGATGGACACGTGTTGGGATCTCATTTGTCAGGCGGTGACTGAGGAAGTATGACACGTGGTATCGCATGTGAATTGAGAAAGGCGGCTTCAACTGAAGCTTCGACTTGGTACGGTGATTAAGGAGGGAGTGACACGTATCACGGGAAGTATGGAAGACCTGGTGCTACGATGAATTGACCTAGCCGACATCCAGTTTATTTGAGCAGCGTAAATTCATAGCATAAAATTATGTGTATTATTAACTCTCTCTCTCTATATATATATGAAATAATTTATTTTGAAATCATCATCGTTAAATGCTGCTTAGAATATGAACCATTAAATTATAAGCACAAACTCTCAACGTTGTTTGTATCATTTTATTTTATTTTTTCTAAAAAACATATATATCTTTGACATGTATTTGTATCACAATTCGACATATACCAATTTCCTAAATTTCGTTTAAAAGATTACAATAAAAATTCTGGATGTTTCTCTTGCGATCAACCACTTTGGTGACGTCAAAATACAATTTATAAAAAAATATATTAAACCCCACTTTTATTCTGATGCATTTTAAACAAACACTAATTTAGTACATTCTTAATTGAGTTATTCTACAAATTTTTGAAAATAATTATTTGTAGTTTTTAAAAATTTACAGAATGAGATATTAAAAGTTTGGAAAAAAAGAAGTTGCTTTCACAAGAAGGTGATGAGCTCTAATATATTATATTTTAGTTTATCCTAAAACATATGTACATAATAATGCCAAGTCTTTTATGCACACTGAATATTTATATAATAAGGGAAAGAAATATCATATCACCAATTTATCAAATCAATGACTCACATTTAGTTATAATAAATAAGATAAATTTTGAGCCATTAAATATGTTTTCAAAACACTAAATCAATGAAGTCAACAAATTTTTCCCCTCTTATTATACCAACTACTATATTTTCTTTCACTTTTTTCTCTTATTAACTTATTTTAAAATTTTAAAATATATTAATTTAAATACAAAAACTAAATATTATTAAAATTTGCATATTTGAAATCTGCTTATCAACACCTATAAAATATAGTTAAAAAAAATCACTAAAAGCTATTGTAATTCACTTTTTTTTATCTCTAAACAAATTTATTCATATAACTTACATTTATATTATTTTACATAATTTATCTGTTTTAAATACAGTTATAATCTAATTCTTCATTTAGTTTAAAAATAATATATATATAATCTTTTACAAACTTAAACATATTTTATATATACATACATATATATATATATATATATATTAAAAAGCACATTGCTTTTGTAAACCAATGTTACTACTAATGGTACCATCTGTATACGATTAAAATTTTAGAAATATATAATATCATTGTAATAGTGATAGTGATAGAGTACATTACTTTTTTTCAAATATTTGCTTTTGTATATATTAGTGAATGATTAGGAATGTCTAAATGGCTCAACTCGACGTTAATGAGGTGCAAAACATGTTTGAATTGAAACATATTATAAAAGAGAGCATATTTGAGTTTTTCAATATAAAATCACTTAAATCTAGTTGGGTCGAATTTATCTTTTGGTGCATTGAATTCAGCTTAAGCAACCCCCTTCACTAGGGGTGTGCAAAATAACCGAAAAATCGAAAAATCGGCCCAAACCGACCCGAATCAGACCGAAACCGACTGTTTTGTTATTTTGCGGTTCATTTTTGGTTTGTTGCTTAAAGAACCGACTGCCATTGGTTCGGTTGGTGGTTCTCGGTCAAGAATACCTACCAAAAACCGAACCAAAATATATAAATTACATGGAAGAACCCTAGGTTTTTATTTACATACAACCCCTTTTGTTATCTCTTCCTATTTTTTTTCTTGAATTTAAATGGATTTTGAGATTAAAATTCTCAAACCTTGTTGCGAAATTCATTGGCCTATTATGATTTACCGAGCCTGGTTGTCAATTGTATCAAAAACCACACAAAATTCGAAAAGTTTTATAATATAACTAGTCAATTTTAATTACACTGCTTTCCAAAAAATTTGAGTATTAGCAAAGAATATAAAGATGGAAAGTAATACTAGATCAGTTTGCAAACACACTCAAACCAAGAGAAGCAAGACGTGTGAACCTAGGTCTATTGCCTTTTGGAATTAGGATAATAAAGTAAGCTCACATTTTCTACGTACTCACCCAGGGGTGTTTTCAGTTTCGGTCGGGATAAAAACTAAGGTACTCCAAACTCAAACCAAATATAAAAATTCAGTTTCGATTCGATTCGGTTTCTAAATCTTCGAAACCCAAACTCAAACCAAACTTTTTAGTTCGGTTTTATTCAGTTTTGACATTTTTTTTAAATCAGTTTAACATAAAAATGCAATACTAATAGTATTGTAAGAATGATTCATATTTAAATTAAAATCATGACTTTTTAGGTTGTCTCGAATTTATTGATTAATTTCTTCTTTGGAACAGTCGAACATAAAAAAAAATTATAGTATTACCAATTGATTGTCTTAAAATCTGGTTTTATATAAAAAAGTAGCATTAAGACAAGAGAAACAATTACGATAAGGTCTTGTTACTGCTAGTTTAAACTGGCACAAAATCATAAAGGATTTTACCTAATTTAGGCTGAGTTAGGTGAGACTCGTAATATAATTCAAGATTAGATTTGGGTGAAGCCTACTTTGGAATCTAGCCAACCCTATGAGCCAACCCCAATACCACACAGGACTACGAAAGGTTTGGGCCTTTGGAGGTGAGATGGGTGGCGTTGAGCGCATTTATCTTTTACCAATATCCAGCTCGAACTATGGACCTAGCTACAAGTTTCTGGAAGATCAATTTTGCTTCTTATCAAATTAGTGCTACCCAAATAATGATTTTTGTTTTTTGTGAGATATCTTAATTTACGACTCGCATTCTATTTTGGAAATAATGAAATAACTTTGCGTGATAGTAGAATTATATTAAAAGGAAAATCATATTTTGTGCCTAAGCACACACATGTTAAACATATGATGAAGAGAAAAAATAATCTCATATGTAAATATTCGTACCATATTAAATGTGTATTTAATTTTTTTTATTATTATAAATAGATTATTAACATGTGCCTTTAAGATAGATTCAAATGATTCATATTAAAATGCACGAGGAATATTTGTTTGTAAGAATTTGGTCCTTCTTAAAAGAGAGACTAGGCCTAACAAACTTTTGATATTTTTTAATTTTTCTTTTTCTTTTTTTTTTAAAAAAGGAAAAAAAGAAAAAAGCAGAAGGTGTAGATGTCTTCTCCCTGGCACAATTATTATTTATTTAATTAAGAAAGGGAAGGAAGAAGGAACGAACTACTTACTGATAAATGATGGGGTTTGGAATTATTAGGCAAGTCGTTCTTCTATATGTATTGCACTTTGTAAACAGGAGTTGGTCACGACAATAATAACAAATATAATACCAACTGGCAAAATTGTCAATTATTGGGCCGCAAGTTGCCACTAGCAGGTTTAACTGCTAAACAAGATCACCTAATAGATTACCAAAACCCCGCCCAACCTAACCACGATCTCGTCATACGTAATTGTTACACACGACAAAATTTGTAAGACACGTACCAAACTTTTGACAATCTAGTATGACATCAATCAATTTAAGACACGACACAAAGACAATGCGCCAATGCTATAATTGGAATCATATTTTTTTATTTTATTTTATTTTTTCGTAAGGAGTTTCTGTTAATTAAAAGAAAATGAAAATGCTACACTTTCGACCGCAATTCAAACTATTGATCGGTTCGCTACTTATTTTTCCTAATAGTGAATTTAAATTCAGTAGCAAGAGAGAGAAGCATGTAGGTAGAAATGATAAACCTTTTGAATCTTACTAACCAAATACATACACTATATGTGGCCAAACAACAATCAAGAATCTACAGCGATGTCTCAGGATTCTTGTAAAACACCAACCTACTTTCGGTGTTGAAAAGACGCAACAAAAATCACCATCACTAGTGGTTATTTTGACACCCAAAATACAGCTTGAATTGAACCAAATCCAAAGGCTAATCTAGGACTTGCATTCAATTCAAAGAACCATCCCACCAATATTTAAGTTAATAATGGTCACTTCATTGAACCTCAACTTGAAGACAGGACCACGAGGAAACATGTCCTAATCACCCCGTATGAACTTCAAATCATTCTTCCTCTCTCTGATACAATCCAATGACAAGATACATCCAGCTTGCAACAACTAAGCATAAAGATCTTAAGTTCCCTTCAAATAAATAGCCCAATTTGCGTTATTAACTTTTCTTCATCCCTAAACCTATCTATTAAAATATGGCTCTTTTGCTAGACAAATTACTCTTCTTAAGTCTCCTAATCTTCATTGTGGATCCGTCACGCGGTGCAGTTTACAAACCGCCCAACGTTGAGCGATTAACAGACCGTTTTAGTCATGTTTCCGTTAATCAGGGATTCTCTCGGGCTTTTGGAGGATCAAATATACGTGCCACTAATAATGGGTCCACTGCTGACCTCATTTTAAACAAATCCTCTGGTAACATCATGACTCCAATTTTTTGGAGCAATATACCGTCGTCTTTTTATTGATCTTTTTTATTTTTTGACAGGCTCTGGATTGGTCTCGAAGAACAAGTACCACTATGGATTTTTCAGTTCTGCAATAAAGCTTCCCGCTGGTTTCACATCGGGAGTTGTAGTAGCCTTCTATGTTAGTTCTTATTCCTTCAACAAGTACATAAATATTATATATGGATAACATGACATTTTCTAAATTTATCAACCGATATAAGCACCACACCTCCGTATCCAGGATAAGTATATATATAAATAGGCACAACACATGCAAGAATGCAAGATAATTTAATTTAATCAATCCCCAATGTAATTCTGTGACACAGTTTTTAGTTGGCAAATGCATTAAGTTGTTATAGACAGGTCAGGTGTAGATAAAACAAGTAGAGCTGAATGCAATTAAAGTAGTACGATACGTCGATTAATTCAGTTGTCTAATGGAATTTGTTAAATTATACAACAAAAGAAATAGAGAAATTATATTAATGAGCAAGAAATCCACAAGGGGTTACATTGTTACAATCTCACATACATTTACAATGGAATTGACATGAATATATATACAAGTAAAGAAGGAAACAAGAAGCCTAAAATGAGGAAGAAAGGAGGAGACAATGAGGGAAACATGGAGGAGGGAATAAAGGAAAAGAAGAATAATTCTAAGCTTTAATAATTACAAATAATAATGCTAATTTATGTTGGAGAATATCATCATTTCTAACACCCCCCTTCAAACTCAAGGTGGCAAATGGGCGGTCAGCTTGAGTTTGGAAAGCAAATCCTGAAAGCAGGAACATGGAGGCATGTGTGCAGGAGCATGGAGGCATGTGCTTAGATCTACTTTAACACCCCCCCTCAAGCTGAAGGAGGCTCTTAGGGATCCGAAGCTTGGATACGAGAAAATGGAATTTGTTTTTTTTTTTTTTTTTTTTTTTTTTTTTTTTGACATGTTCGATGATTGACCGGCAGACGGAACGGCGTTAACGGCGATGACGGTAGCCGACGGAACGGCGAGGTCCGGTGTAGAATTTTCGGAGGAAAAAACTTGATCTGAATACGCGAGCAGTACGTATAACAGTAACAAGAAATTGAATCAGAATACTTGGAGGTGCAGCGAAAGGCGACCCGCCGGAAATATTAAATTGAAGAGATTGAATATATATAGATATGTTTTTTTTTTTTTTTTTTTTTTTTTTTTTTTTTTTTTTTTAGAGAGGTGGAAGAGTAGCAGTGGTGCTAGTAGTCAATGATGGCCCTTTCTTTGGTTTTGGTTTTAGAGAGATAAACTGAAGTTTCGATATGAGAGGCGAGAGGTTTCCGAGGGTGTTGGTGGTGCGGAAGGAAGGGAACACACATTATTGAGATAAAAAAGAGAAAGGCGATGGATTCTGAGAATCATCAGCACCAAAATTCAAGATATCAGTGAAGTTAGAAGCAGAGAGCGAATTGTATCCTATATCTCCTAAGGTAGTCCAATCCGGAGTCATTAATCCGGCAACCTCCGCAACAGAACTAATTTGAGGAGACCCCTTTGAGAAACCATCCAAAGCAACTTGGTAATCTGACAGAGTCGGATATGCCGGCATATCCACTGCTGTCAGAGGATCCCCGTGTTCTGAAAGATTCACGGTCGGTAGATGGATATCAGGGGTTGATGAAAGGAGCTTTAAAAAACTTTTGTAGTGAGGATGCTCCAACAAATCTTCCTGGGTCGGAAGAACCCCAGGTTCTAGAGGATTCTCTGAGGGGCCAGATGGAGAAGCGAAGGAGCCTGGTGGGTGAGCAAGGGAGTCGGATGGATTGGCCCTTGAGGAACTTGCAGGAGGGTTAAAGGAGCCAGGTGGAGAGGCAAAGGAGCCGGATGGGTGAGTAAAGGAGCCGGATGGAGAAGCGAAGGAGCCTGGTGGGTGAGCAAGGGAGTCAGATGGATTGGCCCTTGAGGAACTTGCAGGAGGATTAAAGGAGCCAGGTGGAGAGGCAAAGGAGCCGGATGGGTGAGTAAAGAAGCCGGATGGAGAAGCGAAGGAGCCTGGTGGGTGAGCAAGGGAGTCGGATGGATTGGCCTTGAGGAACTTGCAGGAGGGTTAAAGGGGCCAGGTGGAGAGGCAAAGGAGCCGGATGGGTAAGTAAAGGAGCCGGATGGGTAGGCAAATGACCTGGAGGCTGGAGATTTCTCCGGCAGTTTTCCGGTCGAACGGTGGCGGCGTCGACCAGAGCCGGATGGAGAAGCGAAGGAGCCTGGTGGGTGAGCAAGGGAGTCGGATGGATTGGCCCTTGAGGAACTTGCAGGAGGGACAAAGGAAAATGACGGATTAACCCTGGGAGACTCGCTGTCCAGTCGAGCCTCCAACGCCGTCATTCGTGACTGCAGAGCCTCAAGCTTTTGATCAAGAGAGGTAAGGAGGGCAGCGCATCCACCAGCGGATTTAGGATTCTTGCCTTAGCTTCAAAGAGAAACGAATCGAGAGTTTCACGATGTTTGTGATCCGGTACGTGTTGTAAAAAGAATTCAACACTTTTTACCCCGAAAACGGAAAAGATTGTGTGATAATCTCGACGATGATACGCATTTGGAAAGATTTAACTGATTCACAAGAAGGAGGACAAGCTCTGCGGCGAAAAGAGCAGGCAGGACATGGAGTACCTCGCTGGCGGATGCTGATCGACATGGCTGTTTGTATTGGATTTGAATGGGAGATTTGCAGTGAGGATGGTGCTATTGGGTGATTTGCAGTGAGGATGGTGTGTTTTGATTTTAATGGCAGGAAGCTGGTGAAAGGGTTAAAGGCGCCGATCTCGAAATTTGAATTTCGAATTTCGAGGTCGGAGCAAAAAGATGTCGGCATTTGATGATGGCGAGGGTCTGGAGTTTACGGAATTTGCGGGTTGTCGGTTATGGTATGGATTAGGGGTTGTCGGTTATGGTATGACTGAGGAAATGGACGGTGTTGCTTGGGATTGACGGAGGAGAGAATCGGGAAGTTGAACGAGTGGATGAGTGGTGCAATGAGATCAACGGCTCTTGATGTTAGAATAGGAAAATAAGAAGGTTTAGGGGCTAGAATAGAAATATCAGAAAGTACAGGGGTGAAATTGTAAATATATCTGACGGTGTCTGGAATATTCCGTCAATTCTGACGGCAAGCAAACGGCGTTAACCGCTGACGTGGCTGACACATGACTGACACGTGGCGCTGACTGGATGCCACGTGGAGCTGACTGGATGTCACGTGGCGCTGACTGGATGTCACGTGGCGGACACGTGGCGCTGACTGGATGCCACGTGGCGCTGACTGGATGTCACGTGGCGTACACGTGGCACTGACTGGATGCCACGCGGTGCTGACTGGATGTCACGTGACGGACACGTGGCGCTGACTGGATGTCACGTGGCGCTGACTGGATGCCACGTGGCGCTGACTGGATGCCACGTGGCGCTGACTGGATGTCATGTGCGCTGGCGTGGCTGACACGTGGCGCTTGTGTGTCAATGATGTGGCAGTTGCAGTTTGTAAGGAAATAGAGGAAAAATAAAATGCTATTAGTAGGAATCGAACCTTGCACTAAGCTGTGGTTACCTGATGGTCTTGCCAGCCAGGCTGAATGCTTCAATAATAATTATTTGGACGTGGTTTTATTTGAACAGTTTGCTGCGTAAAGTCTGATTCGAGTAGTGTTTGGAGGCGTATTTGATTTGTTTGATAATGGTGATAGGTGTGGTGGCTTGGTGGCGAGGTTGTGTGGTGGCTGGTGGTTGGTGGCGAGGTCGTGGTGGCTAGTGGCGAGGTTGTCCTCTGATACCATGTTAAATTATACAACAAAAGAAATAGAGAAATTATATTAATGAGCAAGAAATCCACAAGGGGTTACATTGTTACAATCTCACATACATTTACAATGGAATTGACATGAATATATATACAAGTAAAGAAGGAAACAAGAAGCCTAAAATGAGGAAGAAAGGAGGAGACAATGAGGGAAACATGGAGGAGGGAATAAAGGAAAAGAAGAATAATTCTAAGCTTTAATAATTACAAATAATAATGCTAATTTATGTTGGAGAATATCATCATTTCTAACACCCCCCTTCAAACTCAAGGTGGCAAATGGGCGGTCAGCTTGAGTTTGGAAAGCAAATCCTGAAAGCAGGAACATGGAGGCATGTGTGCAGGAGCATGGAGGCATGTGCTTAGATCTACTTTAACAGAATTAATTTCTCCCATATCCAGCTGTCTAATGCAGAAATATTTCCCCACAACCATGATGAGATAGATTTTGAATTGCTTGGTCATGAGAAGAGAAGAGAATGGGTGTTGCAAACAAATATATACGGAAATGGAAGCGTCAAAACAGGACGAGAAGAGAAATTTTACCTCTGGTTCGACCCCACACTGCAATTCCATCAATACAGTATCCTCTGGAACACCCATCATACTGTGTAAGATAATCAAATCTGCTTGATTTTTTTTTTCTATTTTATTTAAAAGAAATCTTCTCACTAAAGTTTCTTATGAACTGGATTAACGCAGGTTTCTAGTAGACAACGTACCGGTAAGAGAGGTTATCCACAATGATGCAATCTCTTCTGTTTATCCATCAAAACCAATGTCAGTTTATGCAACAATATGGGATGGATCAGAGTGGGCCACACGTGGAGGAAAATACCCTGTTAATTACAAATACGCCCCATTTGTGGCATCGTTTGGAGGAATGGAAATGGAAGGTTGCGTAATGCACCCGATGGACTCGGCAGCTTTGTGTTCAAAGAGTGACCTTTCAAGCTTGGACCCTGTCGAGGGAGAAGAGTTTGTTAAGCTTTCAAAGCAACAGATAATAGGACTGGAGTGGGCAAGAGGAAAGCACATGTTTTACTCTTACTGCAAAGATACATCCAGATATAAACTACTGCCGCCAGAGTGCAATACAAAGTAATCCGAGTATGCTCTGTTCAAGAAACCTCGCATGTATCACGTCCAGTGAATAATTACGGAATCATATTCTTTGTATGAAAATTAACTATAGACAGAAAGGATGTATCAAAAACATAAATCAATAGAACACGAGAAAATATTGGGAACACGTTTTACCTCGGATGGAAACCCTCAAAAAGAATTCTCTTTCTACTTTTTGATAAAAAAAACATGTTTTGTCCACTAGTGATCTCGAAAAGGTTGAGTCCGTTCCAATCGGATATTGATTTATTTGATATTACAATCTTCAATTCGACTGTACTAAGTTACTAAGGCTTTGTTCACTTGCCACTTAATTTGTCACTTAAATCTGAAAATTTAAAATTTTCAGATTTAAGTGGCTGTGAAAGTTGTTCACTAACTAAAAAAATTAAGTGGCCACTTAATTTTTACCACTTAAAACTTAAAATTTTCATCCAAAAAATTAAGTGGCAAAGTTGTCACTTAAATCTGAAACTTAATTTTAAAGAGTATAAAAAGACTATTTTACCCTCAAAATCAGCCGCAGGCCATTCAAAATCAGTGAACTGGTAATAGCTCTTTGGGGTTTGGAGCTTAGTTGACTCCATTGTTTCCGACCAAACTCCTCCGACGCCGTTTCTAGCCTCGAAGACTATCGTATTGAATCCCTTCTCTATTGTGTATTTGCAGGCCAGTAGGTCGCTTACTCTAGCCCCGATTATCCCAATCTGCTTTGCCATTTTTGCACACCTCCCAAAAAGTCAGATGCTTTGTTTGTCTGTTGAACTTGGTTGGAACTTGATGCTTCATTTCCCATGCAAAAGACTATATATATATATATATATATGACGAAATTGTTGGGTTTTAAGCAAAATTTCGAGATTAATTGCTTTTGTTAGATGAGTATGCTATATGGTTGTTGGTCTTGTTGAATGCATCTTGAATGTTGCCATGGTCTTGTTCAATTCATGCTGTGAATATATGCATTATTTTCATATCTACGTGTTGTTTTGGTTCTTGAATTGTTTGCGTTTTGGTTCTTGATTTTGGAGAAAACCATTTCCCTTGCCATGGTCTTGTTCAATTCATGCTATTGGGTGTAAGGGCAAAATGGTCATAATAAAAAAAATTCAGATTTCAGATGTGTTATATTAAAACAAACAACATTTTTTCAGATACATTTTTCAGACGTAAACAAACAGCTTTTTCAGTTTTCAGTTTTTTTACTAAACGGCACCTAACTCAAAACTTTCAAAGGCGCAGTAATTAACAGAAACTCCCGATGGAGATTGTATTGGGAATTTCCCTGTAAGGGGGAATATCGAATCTTATTTTCAAATGCAATATATAAAATCATGAAAATCAACCCTTACTTTTCGCCCCACCTTTCAGACACCACTCCATTAAGTAGTCCTCAAATGTTATCTATATTTTCAAAACCCTCCTGCCCCGTAAACGCTGTAATATCCCCCGTTGTGCAAATTTACCCACTAATCCAAGCCTCTCAGATTGTGGATTCTAAGCTAAAGATTCAACCATTTCCCTTTCAGCATCTTCCAAAGTTAAAAATGATTCAAGGATTCATATGTCGAAACAGTGTTTACTTAGTCTGTACACAGTACATGCATAAGACTTCGAGCACTTCATTCTTTCATGCCTCGCCACACTTTTGTGTGAAAAACGACTTAATCTTACCAAGTTTCTAACAAACAGGATTATAAGGTTGGATCGCAATAATCGTGCGGCACCTCATCAGAAGATGGGAAGCAGCAACGGTTTCTACTGGAATTACAAGAGCGCCCACTTTAGCTAAACGAATGTCAAAATGTAAAAGTAGAGAAAAAACTGCGGATAAACAATTCATTAGGACCCCTCAGGTTTGTTACACCCCAATGCGTGGAGAAGCCTAACACCAAGAGGCAAGGCGATACGGTCCTTTGTGTGCGGTGCTAATGGGTTTTGGGAATCTATGCAGGTACGTAAAGGCTTGTTCGGTGTCTTGTGCGCGTTCCGCTGCGTGTTGCCGCTGGATTAGGCTGACCCGGATTCGGGAGAGTCTGGAAGCCGGGCGCCGCGCGGGGTCGAGAAAGTTACCCCGTGACAATTGTAACAAAATTGCTACAAGTCAAGTACCAAATGCATTACAGTAATGAACTTTTCCAAATGCGCAATATTCCAATGCAGAGAGGGGCCAGTGTGGGAACATGTCATGTGAGCTTCCTTCTTCGTACAACTATCACAACCTTCTATTCTGAAACAAAGTAACAGATAAAGAAAGGTAGCAGTATACGCACAAGTACATATGTCACGCATACATTTGCAATTAAAAAAAAATCTCTTATAATCCAATCCGGAAATGGTCAAATAGATTGATTCAAACAAAATCCTGGCTGGATTCTCAGCTGTGCATATGTAACATACATTTGCCCGCTTAATCAAAAACCTTACTCTCTTATTAACAGAAATGGTTAACTAATGCATACAAAAGCATATATTTAATAGTTCGGTACTTCGGTTCAGTGATCATATCCCTAAAACAAAATCCCCCACCCCCACCCCAAAAGTATGGGAAACACAGATTGCGTCTGGTGTTTCAGGTCCTCTTGATCTTTGAAAACGTTCCTGTTTCGGAAAAGTAGGTGCTTTGAGTCCCACTAGCAAGCTGATTCGCATATGCCTGTGGGTTTGAGAGCTCAATCCCCTGCAAAAAAGTTAAAACCAATTCAAATTAGAAACTGGAATGAAATAGAAAAGAGAAATAAGTTAAACTACCAGAGAAGTAAATTTTGAGAACACACAACCACAAAAAAAAAATGGTTTCATTTTCTCTACGAGCCACCAATCAGATCCCCTTGCAACGAAGTTACCAATTTTAAAAAAGTATCAAAAATAATTTCAGGGCTCCATGCTAAAACTATTAGGGCACGAATATCTCCTTTCTACAACCATTCTCACAGACATGCACATTTGCCAACCAAAATTGCTGTGAAAGGGTTAACAGAAGTACCCATCAAGATCATTTAAAATCTATTGGGATGTGTTGACTATAGTCCTTTCCACAAAAAATGCCCCAAATTCCATATTTTCCATTTTTAGTGGTACTGATATTGCTATTTCTTAACAAGCAATTCTGCAATACTAATGATTTTACATATCTAGCATAAGACCCCTCCCCACCCAACACAAAAGGCACGATAGACTGCACTGTTACGTGTTGATCACAGGCAATAGGATGGACAGGGTCTTTAGTCCCATAAACAGAATCATACTTTCAAGCTTGGTCAATGAGCCTAGATCGCTAGTTTGGGACTTGAATGCAACAAAATATTGGCAGCAGTCCGGGACTGAATGCAAAATAAGACTGATGGAGTATGCTTATGGGCCTAGCAAGAATGAACAGAACCTGCACAGGTGTGAAGGCCAAACTTGAAGTAAGGCCCGAGGTAGCACCACTGCTTCCATAATTCTTTTCCTTAAACCTGCTCAATAGGGGTTAAAAAATTTAAATTCCACGAGATCAAACAAAGGACCAAGGACAACTAAATCTTGATATTGCGTCAGAAGAAAATAGTGCATAAGAAAAGAGGAAAATCATTTAACGCAATACTATATACCCTACAAGAATTAGAAGTTTGGCTGAGAAAATAAAGAACAAATAATTAAATATAAGGCTCCGTTTGATTGCAAGGTGGAAAAGAAAAATAAATTGAGTTAGTTTTGGTGAAAAAATGGAAAAGAAGTTGAGTGATAGAAGTGATATCCTCTTGATTTTTAAGTTTTTCCATAAACAAATTTTCTTTGCTTGGTGGTGAATAAAAAATTTCCATCAAAAATATTAAAGGATGGGGATATATACTCATAAAATGAGTAGCATCTCTCACCTTATTTTCTATCTTTTCACACAAACTAACTAAATTTATTTCCCTTTTCCATCTTTGCAATCAAACGGAGCCTAAAATCTTCAAATAGAACATAAATATTTAAATAGAAAATCTTCAAATAGAACAGACTTCTTAGCAACTTTGGCAGCTAGCTTGCTCTGACCAACAGAGACACGCAACTTCCCATTTCCAGCCTGACCAAGCATTCCATAACCTTCCCCCAATCCATCACCTGTTTCAAAGAAGAGCTCACGAAATAAGAAAGAGACCTAAAGCTTGAACTTAAAAATGAACATTTAAACTTAAATCACCAAATTAAAATTTTAACAAGCACAAAAACTTATGCTTAAGATAATTCTCAAGTTAAGATCCTCTATACATAACGGGAGATGTTGCTTAAACGCCAGCAGTTTATATAATTGTATGGTATCGATACCAAATAAGCATATAGCAATATGCAGTTGCAGATAAATGATACTAGGGCAAATTTACAGTTGAAATTGCCCATATTTCAACATGATCTGTAAATAGTTATAATTACCTAAAGAGCTCTCTTCAGGTATTCCAAACTGCATCCTATTTGCCAGCTTCCGCATGTCCGTAACAGCATATCTGAATTTTGTTGTTTAACAGGTTAAAATTAAAAAGGGGTCGATAAATGTACATCTTCTGCATGAGATAATACAGAAACTACACTACCTTTCTTTCATCTTTCTTAGCCGACGACCACCTCTCTTCTTTTTAGGCTCCGAATCGGGAACTGGAAGAGGTTTTGGTTGCTTTGCTGGAGGTGGCTCTTGCCACTTTTCAATCTTCTTAACGATGTCTGCACGGAAAGATCTTCCATTGCCACCTGTTGGATCTCCTCTCGTAGAATCTACACGCGCCGCAAGTGTAGATTTTGCAGCCAAAAGACGACAAGCACGCATCCTCAAAGAAGGAGGTGTGCTCTGGAATATCTCTGTCTGCTCAATATATCCTACACGAAATTGGGATGTTGCAGTGGAAAACCCAGCTAAGTTCTTTCTCTTTGCACCAAGAAGCTGAACATTACAAGCTGGCATCTTAGCTAATGCTGAGAGACCACCAGCAGTACCCATCAGTTTTGCCGCAACTGCACTCCCAACAATAGCAGAAAGGTTTGGTGCAATATATCCCATTCTACTTTCGACAAAATCAAGAACTTTTTTCTTAGCAGAATCTAGAGCAAGAGCCCGATCACATGCATCGACTGTCTTTTGGAGAATCTCCTCTGGAAGTGGCTTGCCACTTGTGGTTGATGCCGTAACAGAAACAACCATAATGATAGCTGAGGGTAATAGTCCTTCCAAATCAACAAGGGTGAGATCCGTTTCATTCCCGATCTTTTTAACCACGCGAGCATAATCAATTGGGTGATGAACAAGAGATTCAAGCTCTGGAAATTTCAATCGATACTTGTCACGGATAAAGTTATGGATAATCACAATTTCATTCTCTATGTCAACTGACAGCGCATTACAATC
Source organism: Lonicera japonica (assembly GCA_021464415.1). Lineage (NCBI taxonomy): Eukaryota > Viridiplantae > Streptophyta > Magnoliopsida > Dipsacales > Caprifoliaceae > Lonicera > Lonicera japonica. The sequence continues at coordinate 60,751,604 of CM038468.1, read as the reverse complement.
TACTATCAGCTGGTATTCGGGATCATCTTCCAAAACAATCCCTTGCATTGAGATCTCAGATCCCTTCTCAAGCGCATCTTCAACTTTCTGCAGTGTAAATGCAATATCAGCCAACACATCCAAGTCCATAAGCACAAAACATTGCTATTTATGAGCCTATGAACTACAATTGTCCATGTCTATAACAATATCAGAGAGAGATTAAAATATAACAAAAAATTATGGTTTTTTCTGTGTTCAGGTTATCACGGAGAACTAAGAAACAGGCATTGGACAAACAAAAGGCATAAGGCAATTTAGCATTTCAGCACTTCACACCAAGACATGGCATAACCATGCAAAAATTAGAATATATTAAGATATTAACAAACCTGCATTATGTCAATATAACGCTGAGTTTTCTGTAGTTTGGAGACACTGTCCAGATCATCATAATTAAGCGTTTCTATGTCTGCTAGGTCCCCATCCACATCCTCTTCCATGTTCTCAGCATCAACATTTTCTTCATCCTATAAGTCAATAACTTATCACTACAACACATAATTGCTGTCACTACAGGCATATAGTAACTACATTAAAGCATCTTCCAAGGAAAACATGCTATTTATCCAATCACCTAAAACTTTGTTTTGAAGTTTCGATCTAGAGAGAAAGGGAGAGATAATTTACACTTCCTCTCGTTTGGGAGTTTTTGATGGAGATAATACGAGGGAAAGGGAGAGAATATTAATTAGAACTTTCTCCACAAATTGTTCTCTCAATTTGAAGATAATCAGAGAATGGAGAAATGAAAACGTAATAGATTTTAAAAATCATCTTTTTTTTCTCCCTTATCTTTTCAACTCACAAAAGAGGAGTAGAGTAAGTAACATTCTCTTCTCCTTGAACTTCCAAACCAAAGATGGAAAATAATTACACTCTCTCCCTTTTTCTTCCCTGCGATTAATACTTTTCTTTTCTCTCATAAACTCTGAAACACGAAAACGTAAGCACCAGAAAGTAACAGAAAACAATAAAAATGAGGAAAATGAAGAACTCACAAGAACGTCAGCCTCATTGTCTGACAGTTCGTCGAGATCAGCGAGAAAGGAATCAGCAAGAGTGGCCTGAAACAAACATAGTATACTTTCTTAGGTGTTTAAACTCAAGCTGCAACGAAAACAATGGCTGAGAAGCAAATGATCGGAAAATTTAGTGGAATATGACAGAGACTAAATAACAGTTGAGATAACCGACCATTTAATTCAACTTTTTCCCGGCGAAGGTGATCCGCTATTAGAATCGCACTGAAGCACCCCCCCTATAATAAAGCTTCGATTGTTTTCTGTGCAAACAATCAAGGATTACTCGTAAATCATCAGAAGGAAATTCTCAAATTGTTCATAAATTGATAGTAAAACGAACAAAATAAATTAAAATCTATATATATAAAACAAAAAAAAAAAGAGGCAAACCCTAGGGCAAATTAGAGGAAGAGAATTTGTACCAAAAACCAGGTAGAACTTTACTTCGACGACTAACCCCTAGCAGCTTCAGCCTTCAAGTTGTCGTCGATGGATATAATATAAAGAGTGGTGTAGAACGGAACGGATGTGATGTGATACACTGTCCGAAACGAATACAGGTGAAGTAGTGAACCGACTTACGAAGTTACGAACTATAATCGTCAGGCAATTTGTTTGTTGTTTAAAAGCTTTTTGGTCTTTTAATATTGACCTTTTCATTCAATTGATTAGATAAAAAAATTATTATTTTAACATAGGTAATAGAATTTGAATATTTTTACTTATAATATAATCCTTATAAAACATTTTAAATATTAATAGTATCTCTATCTAAACGTAATGTAAAAATTAATTTATAAATTATATCTGTTAATTAATTATTATAAAAAAAAATTGAATACTAAAACAAAAATGCTATAATGGTAGTTTTGTAAAGTTTTATATAAATTTTAAAATAACCAATAAGATTTCAACATATGTTATTTCAAAAAAACAAAATTTCAAAAATAAGGCTTAGATTCGAATCTCGTTACCAACAATTTTTCTCAGTGGGTCATCTGTAAGAACCACGGTGAGTGTTCATTGAGCTTGTAAAATATATATATATATATATATATCAACTAATCAACTTTTTATTATTTTTTTAAAAAAAAAACTTTTATAAATAATTTTATAATCACAATAAATCTTGATTTATAGGTATTAATGAATATATTTTAAACATATAATTTATATTAAAATATATGTTTTACATTTGAAGTTATTATATTTTTAGATTTTATTAAGAAAAATGAAGAGAAAGAAAAATGATCTTGCATTTTAAAATAATAGTGTACTTTACACAATCGTTTTACATAAATTTTAATTTTAAAATATTATTTGAGAGGAAAAATTTTACACGTAACATAGATATCAAAAACCATTGGAGAAACTCTGAGCCATGTATTTTTAAAAATTTTGTTGTATTTATATCACTTATATTTACACCACATGCGTCGCGTGTATAAAAAAAGTATAGTATATGTAATTCTCAAAATCTTGAATTTCAAGTATTTGAATCTTTTATTATTTTTCAAGTATTTTATATTTTAAGCATTCTATTTTTTATCTTTCATATATTTTAATTATTAAAAAATACTATTTTGTTATCTACTATTAATATAAAGTCAGAAGAAATTTCAATAATTAGGTATCAATTCTTTTATTTTCAAATTTTGCTATTATTCTAAAAAATATTTATATTTTAGTATCAATAATTGAATTTATTTTCGGACTCTGGCTATTATCAATACTAATATACCTCTTTATTGTTGGGTTATTAATTATTTTTAAAAATTCCATTAATTTATATCATCCACAAATATCTGTATGATTAATGATATTTATTTCTATACCAACAAAGCTATTCAATGTTAAAAAAAATACAAACATCTTTAACCAATAACCAAAAAAGATATCTACGCTATTACGACTACGCCAATTTACTAACCTCTTCGTGGGTTTATTTCATTTTAACTTCAAAAGCACCATAATGAACAAATGCGTATTTTTTATTTTATTTTTATTTTAGGTACCCGTTATAATGTTGAATTTGATTTTAGGTATTAAAAGATCGTTTTTTAAATTTTGGGTATCATATTTAATGTCTAGTTAATGTTCCATCCAAATTTTTTATGATCTACCTATTATATCCCTAATACCCAAACATAAACAACAATTTTGTTTAAAGTCTAAAAGATCGAATGAACATAAACACCAAGAATACTAACCTAAAACACTAGGAACATGAAGAACATTAACTCAGAAACCCCAAATCTCATAATCAAACCCTAAACACGAAGAACACTTACCCTAGGAACTTCTTGAGGAATATGGACCTAATTGAACGGCATGGTTGGTGAGGGAGGTGACAAGGATATTGATGACGTCGAACATGCAGTCAATGCAAGTGCATTCAAGGGATTTGGTGACGAGGATGTTGCAATCAATAAATGGATTGGGAAATTTTGGGCTTTGGTGATTAGGTTCTGCCATTGGAGTAAAGCTTGGAGGTGAATTTTTTATTAGTAATAATTGGGTAACTGAAGTGAGAAACATTGATAAGGATTATTAATTGATGAAGGAAGTGGTTGAAGAAGTGGAAGATATTATATAGGTTTTATGGATTAATGATTGAATGGAATGATCCCATATGAAAGAAATCTAAGAAGCATACACCACTAAACAAATATGAGAAGCAGCTTCCAAATGAGCATAAGAAGGTCAACCTACAGACGCTAACATACGAAGAAACGAAGGCTAAAGTTGATAGAGAGGTTAAATGCTCTCAACTCGGCTACGAGTGCTAATGACGATGAAGATGAAAATGATGATAAGTAAACGCCAGCTAGCCCAAGATTCATTTAAAGCCATCAAATTTTAACACAAATATAATAGTATTAATAGTAATATTTCATACAACTTAAATATCGGCGGCCAACGATAAGATTGCATCAATACGGGTGCCGATGGGTGGGGTGGGCCGTGGGTAAATGGTTATGACAAAGTACAGCGAAGAAGAACAATAGAAAAGATGACAGGAAAAAACACATCTAGGTGGGGTTTTATGCTATGTTGATTTTAAGTTATTTTCAAATTTTCAAATGGCTCATGAAGTTTACTCTTCCGCTCAAATTTATGTACATAGGTCCCTATATGCATATATTTTTCCAAAAAATACCTCATTTATAGTAAAAAAAAAATATTGTCCCCCATGCCCCTGAATACTACCGCCATGAACGTCAGTCAAAATTTGGATAGAACACTAACGGAACCTTAAAAATGTAGAAAAAATGTTCTTTTAGTACTTAAAGTCAAATTCAGCATTATCACTTACCCAAAGTCAAAAACACCCTTTAAAAATAACATAAATCTAGGCACAACCTTGCCATTTACCACACCACTTTGAAAAATAAATACATTTAGGTGCAGCAAATAGGACCCGGCTCAGCTGACTAGCCCAAACCCGACCTAACCTTACCATATAATCTCTTAACCAAATTGTACTACTAATACAATCTTAAGGGAATCGAAAAAAAAAATGACAAACTTACAAATATAGCTAATATAACAACCATAATGGGAAACTTGTCTATTATTTTAAGAGAGTGTAGAGAGATAAAATACAAGTAGGAGAAACAAAGAGAAAAGGTAAGAAATAAATGCACTTCTCAAGCCAAATACTCGGCATCAGAAGATCCTATGCTTATCTGTTCGGCGTTGGACTCCTCGTGACAACCAGTGTGGCGTATGATTTGGAGCTTACCTAAATTCAGCTCAATACACCTATATTGGAAACATTGTTTTATGGTACAAAACTTAATAGTTGCATACTCTTATAGAATACACATATCCAACTCATCGTACATATCTACCTGCTATGAATGCTCTTAGGTCTTCAATAGTATTCAAAGTCTCAAACAATAAAGTAGCCTTTTTTAATCAATGTCAAAATATTGTTTGTATATATACGCATGGTAAAACACGAAGTTAAAAACTATCCACATGGTAAAATAAGAAGTTAACAATTGTGACGACCCCCATTTTATTTAATATTTTATTTTATGAAAATCATGGCCTGTTAATTCTTCTTTTATAACATCAGTGGATTAACTAATTTAATTTTAATACGTTCGGTATCAATTATTTACGGTGTTTTAAATTATATAATTTTCTAATATCTTTAATCAACTTTTATCAAAATAAATATTGGAATAGTAAATTAGTTGGGTGTAATTTTATTAAAGTTTTATAATTACTTAATTTTGAAAAAAAAAAGATAGGTGAATCGGATTTCTTTACATAAAATGAAAGAATAGTATTTTTAGAAAAAATGAGGGGATAATTTTTTTTAATGAAAAATACTGAGAGAGGGGGAGGGAGATAGATAGATGATGTCGTAAAACCCAAACCTGTCATTCTAATCGGCTGTACATAAGAAGAAAAAAAAGAAAAAAATATAGGGTTTTTGGCCTAGGGTTTGTTCTTTCACCGAGGGTTTGCTTTACTTGTGTTACTCTATTCGGTGAGTCAATTTATCACCAATATGTGGAAATCCTAGCATGTTCGTATTTATTTTATTTGCTTAGTTACTCGAATCAATATGATGATATAACCGTGTGAGATAGATCTCCATCTATTCATGAAAAACCTTAGTACTATTATATTATATAATATTCTTATTTGTGTATATTTTGAATTAACGTAGTAACTTGTGAGGTTATTATATGTGGATACTTGATTATTTTATTTTGTAGTTATGACTGCACCAAAATGGATATATGAATTTATATAGATCGAACATGGGTTATGTTTGTATTTTACCAGTGGATTTGTTCGATGTTTTAATTGGTACTTGATTAAATAAAATTCTTGCTTGTTGATACAATGGTGTAAATATACAAATGTGAATCTTACTATATATAGATTAAATTGAAGTGCTACGACAAATAATTGATTTGAGAGATAAGTTTATAGTTCATTTGAAATAAAAAGGTCAGTTAATGAAATATTGAATATATTTGATGGCACGTTGTGAACTCTATTATATTAATATTTGAATGATGAAAATTGAAGATTCATTTGAGATATAAATATTGTATCCATGCTTTAATAATTAAAATGAAATATAACTTTGTAGAAATCCAAGTCACCACCATAACATTTTGTGATGAAATTTTGTATCACTCATATCTTAAAGAGAAATTATTTTTTGTTTTGCGAATTGGGTTGATTTGATTGTTATACCAAATAATGGTATTTTTTTCCCCGTTAAATATGTAATGAGAGGTTTGCAGAATATGACCAAATAGTGGCTTCTTAGACTTATATAACATAACTATCCATGGTGAGGCACACTTTATATGCGATACCCCATTTGGAATGGGGCGCGCCTGGAGAAGCGTTAGGTATAAAAGGGGCATACGAGTATGTATGTTTGGCACATGGAGGTATAATTGTGGTAGTAATAGTGAACTTGATACACATTAATTTACTTTTTTTATTTTTAAGTTATATTAATTTTGGAACTATTTTGGCATTTAAAAAATAGTAAAATGCTCATAAAATTATGAAACTCCATAGCCTGGTGTAAAATTTCATTTAAGACAACTTTCATTCTTTGAGTTTTTCATTATCAAGTCATATTGGCCTCGAAAAATGCCAATTTTAGTATTGTAGATTCGGTAATTATTGGGTTATAGGTTGATCACCGTTTTGAACTATTAAATGTGCTTATTTTGCAATTATTCTCAAGAGAAACTAGTAAAATATCGTTCCACGTCTTTTTTATGTTTACTTTTTTTCTAAAAAATGTCTTTTTGTCGGTGTTCTGGACTATTTTTTATTGCAGCTACTTTTATGACTATTATTCGTACTTTCACTAATCCTTTTATGCTGATTAGTAGGCTCTATTAACTTTTCTTTGCAGTTTTAGCCTATTACATATAAGGGTAAGCTTTTGGTGATAATTATTATTTTGGTTCATGTGCTAGAAACTATTGGCCAATATCTTTTAGGGACGGAATGTGGTGTCCCACATTCCGTCCCTAAAAGATAGCTGAACTGCTTGTCTTGCTATGATTTATATAATAATACCATGTTGTACGTTATAACTATGCATTATAGACATCTTAGTGGAACTTATAAATGTCGCATACTAATATATTCAATATAATGACCCAACTTGTTTAATACGTGTTGGGTGCATTTGTTTTATGAACGTAACCTAAGAATTTTTCAGGTTTAATTGTTCGAATAGGAAAGTTAAGTTCGTGTTGAGTTATATGTTTGTAATAATACTTATTTAAAAGTTGTTTTTATATTCAATGGTATTTGTGTATATGGGCGATGTAGATGCTATGGTCAATTATTTTGCATTTGTTTTATGAACGTAACCTAAGAATTTTCCAGGTTTAATTGTTCGAATGGGAAAGTTAAGTTCGTGTTCAGTTATATGTTTGTAATAATACTTGTTTAAAAGTTGTTTTTATATTCAATGGTATTTGTGTATATGGGCGATGTAGATGATGTGGTCAATTATTTTAAAAAGACATTGTATTTTGTTAATTTAATTGAACTTTTGCAATTTAAGTTTTGGATATTGAGAATACATTCAAACCTTTCTTTATTCAGCATATTTTTATTATTCCACTATAAAAAAAATCTTTTGAATTTATTGATAAGTTTTATGTTATGAGTTTAAACAGTTGATTTAATTTCACCCCCAAAAGTTGGATGTTCGTGTACTCGTGGAACTTTTTTTTATTTTATTATAGTATTTGGCGGTCCAAAAATCGAGGTGTGACAACAATATTCTTTAAGGAAATATTACTAACAATTTTAAACTTTTATAAAAAAAATCGCAATTTTTAAAAATAATTTAATTAGAGTGAATGCAAGAAGGGGGTAATGGGCTATAGATGACTTATATGTAAATATGAGTATAAATTATACTAGCTACTATAAATCACATTTTGTGATGAAATTTTTAAGAGTAAAGAAATTGATCACTAAGAGGAATTAATTAATGTTAAAACAAGAAGTCAACAATATTCTTTAAGGAAATAGTATTAAAGTAACTAAACTTTTATCAAAAACTAGCAATCTTTAAAAATAATTTAATCAGAGTGAATGCAAGAAGGGGGTAACAGGTTATAGCCTGACCTATATGTAAAGCATGAGTAAAAATTATACTTGTCACTATAAATCACATTTCGGGATGAAATTTTTAGGAGTAAAGAAATTGATCACGATGAGGAGGGAATTAATTATATTATAATACAATTTCAATTAAGGCCTTTTTTTGCTAAATATGTGATTGGAATTTAATTCTTAAAAAGCAATTTAGGAACATAAATAAATTGGCCGGCGATAATTTCTCCACAACCTATTTTCTTGTACTGCACATTAAATAAATTTTTTTCTCAAAATACTAAAATCTTGGCTCTTTCCCCCGTATCTATGGACACAAAAAAGAGGCACCAAGTGAAACAATGACCTATATGTCGCATGTTTAAATGCATCCGGTTGAAAAATGATCCACAACTACATACATAACAACTCGCTTATATATCTTACATTGAAGCAATGAATTAATAATATGTCATCAATTCAATATATTACAAGAACTTTTCATGTTTCCAAGACAAAATATTAAATTGATATACCCGAGAAATTGAGAGCTTTAGTCTTTTGATCAACACAAAAAGTCCCTTTTAACTTGTTTTATATTAGTTTATCTCCTCATTCCCTGTTCCATAACCGGTACAACCCGATATACTGCCACTGCTTGTCTGTGTCTCTCATTATTTTCATGCCATCCTATTCACAAAATTTCAAAATCAAACCACTATAGCTACACCCATATGTCTATACTTTGGGTAAGAAAACATATGTCATAACTATCTGACCAAAATCATCATTTATATACATAATGTGAAGAATTATTAAGTATCATATGATAGATGCACTGTGTGTATTATTGATTTTAATATCTGATCAAGAGGTGACAGAAAGAGAGAGCTACCGAGAGGGACGTCGAATCCTTGATGATCAAGTTGACGATATTCTTGACAAATAGCGCAACACTCGCAAAAGCAGTGAATAACACAATCTGATAAATAACTTCCCCTCAACTTGAATTTTTTCCTCATTTTGGCACGATACCAGCATGAATATGGAAATGACGTGTGACATGTGAATATTGGAAGAGCCGCCACTACCCCCATCCACGCAAATATTCCACATACTAGCCCTTGTTCAAACCAAGCTATAACACACATACAAATTAAAATCCACACATCAATAACATCCATGGATTCTAAAAGGCATGTAAATATAAAAGTGGTGTATAGATTTTAAAAAGCATGTAAATATCGAATGAAATTTTCAAGAAGTTTTTGAATAATTCTCTATATTAATAGAGATGTATATATATATGTATATTTATATTGCGAATTGATTATTTGATTTAATTGATACGTACGTGTTTGTCCTTCGTTTAAGATTTCTGCAATTTGCCCAAACGTAACACACGGACACCAGAATGTCTTGCAGCCTACGATAATTAATAACATAATATGATGAAATGGATGAAGAATGATGATTTTTTTACATTTTTTTTATAAATTGACGAAATAATGTAATGATGATAGGTCTTACAGTTGTTGACATCATCAAGGCAATCAAAAAGACCGGAGGACCAGGGGTGGTCAATAATGACATATTCGTTCCTAGTGATCATCTGAGGGTCATAAGCCCCATGATGGTAATGGGGCGGCGGTGGGGGTGGAGGCGGTGGAGGAAACATGGCATTATGGTAATGTTGGGGCGGCGACAGATAGTGAGGCATCGGCAGTGAAAATACATGGTTATGATGGTGGTCTTCGTTTGGGGGGCGCATTACTCAAAATCTTAGATGTATAATATATACATATGTGATATGATGATGGAAAAAAAAGGTAGAAATTAAGAAAAATGACAAGAGCGAAAGGAAGGAGAGAAGCAATTTTCCTTTGTCTTGCTATTCCCTTTGTTTTTCCTTTCTGTTTAGAGATTACAGGGTTGTTTTTGTGAAATTTGAGAATAATGTTGTCTCTCATCTGTATTGTCTCCTATTCTTGAAATCCTAATATCCAAGCGAAATTGTTTTACTTAATGGATAATATTTTTTGAATTTTAAAAATGTACAAGGGATAAATAATTGTTTAGCTAAAATTTAAAATACTTTTGAATTGTTGATTATGCATTTGACACGGGTAATGACATAATTAATTCATAACTACAAATTAATATAGAAAGTATAATAAAAATAACCCATTAAAAATACTTAAATTAGATTTTTCAATCAAATACACTTAAGATCTCTTAAAAATACCTTGACACGTATAATTGAGGACATGAATGTGTAGAAAAAACTATTGAAGTAATAAGTATAAGAAATAATTAGAGTACTGTCTAACTATGGTAAAAATATAAATCTCAAGAAAATTGTGCACAATACATATGTATGAAAATTAAAGAAAAAGTGTGCTAAACATATAATACAAAAAATATGTTTACAAATATAAATATTGCAATGCACAGATCATATTTGTCTCCAGCAAGTACAAATGTGTTGGGGATATAATACAATAATTTAATGTAGCATATTCAAGTCATAGCTCAGTTGATCGTGCTATGGTACATCTAAAAGGTTTGAAATTCTCCTCTTCCGCCTATTCCTCTCGTTGAACCTTCAAGAAAAATTGAAAAGAGAAATTCATAATTTGGTGATATTAACTCTATTTTTTATTTTTATGAAAAAAAATTCAATTATTGATCTACTACATAATTGGACTTTATAAAAAAATTGAAATTCATTTCCTTTCGTGACATTTTATTTTATTTTATAAAAAATTATAATATTTTCAATCTTTTACAAATTGGTAAAGTAAGAGTATCGACCATAGATTGGATGAAAATAATATGCCACATAGGATTGATGGATAATGAATTTAAAATAATTTATCTAATGCAACCATCCATAATGACGATGAAAATGATTTAGCAAAAATAAAAATAGACATTGTATGAATAACCTTATATTTCAAGAGAATTTCTTGGATAATGTTTTAATATCGTATCATTATTTTTGTCTATATATTTTTTTATTTTTAAAATTTTTAAATAATTTATTAATAAAAGTTACACATTAAAAAAATTTTGAATCAAAATATATCAAACAAGACTAATTTTACGCATGAAATAATTAATTTATATTTTATGAATTTATTAATAGATAATAGATAATTTTTTGGAGAATCTATTATTTATATTTCCATAGCATATATTAGTTTAATAAAATAAATAAAAATGGGGTAAATGGAAAAAGTGTGAAGCTAATCTTCTACTGACAAAAGCGTGGAACCCAACCAAACCCTAATCAAGTGCCCTATCATATGAGTTGGAGGAGGAGGAGGAGTCATACAAATACAAATAATATTTCAATTCAATACTTCTGTATCAATAAAACATCTCTCTCTCTCTTTAACCAACAATAATCCTTTTTCAGTCTCCTCCCCTCCTGCTACGAAAGCCAAGCGTCTTTCCTAAGCAGATTCTTCTCCATTTCTTTATATATATATACACACAACACATCCATAAGAGAAGACGAGCGTGAGAAACAGCAATCTCCTTCTTCTTCTTCTTCTTCTTCTTCTTCTTCTTTTTGGTTTTGGGAGAGAGATAAAGAGAATCAATGGCGGAAGCTGTTGTTGTTGGTACAGATTTGCCGGTGAAGAGGCCTAGAGAGGGTGAGGAGAACGGCGGTGCTGTATCCTCTGTTGATATGGTGGAGGACATCAACAGCAACAAAGATTCCTCCCAGTACAATATATCCTCTGTTATACCTGGCTGGTTCTCTGAGATTAGCCCAATGTGGCCTGGTCTGTTTCTTTCTACTTCATAATTATTCTAATGAAATAGTGGGTTTTTTCATTTAACTTCACTCTTTTTTTTCTGAATATATTATTAGTTTGCTCAGATGTAGCGTCACACCGCTCTGCTGTTTCTATTTTGGTCATTCATTCCTTGTAGTTTAACTAATGGGCTTATTTATTCCTGCTTGGTACCTTTTTCAATTTAATCTTTAAAGAAATAGGAATGAAGAGAAAATCGATAATAAGATGCCTGAATTTTAGATTTTTGCAGTGGATGGTACATGTTGGAAGACAAATAACCACTTAGTTCCCGATAATACATCAATTTTTGGGTTGGGTTGGGTAGGGCTGGGTTGGGTTGGGTAATATATGTACTTATATTAGTTGACAAACCAAAACAATATGAATTTCACAACTGGATTTGCTTTTTATTTGTACTTGTTGTTTTTTAGCAGTTCAAAAGTGGTTACTGGCTTTCCAAGCTGAAACGATTCATTTGCTTGTCCGTGATTGTCGGTCCCTATTCTTATTTGCACCATGAGTTTGTTTAGTTGGATATTCTTTCTTATAGCATACACTCTCACTCTTCACTTTTCATTATATCCTGCTAAAGGCTAACTTAAATTTAGAATGTAATTTTAGCCTTTAGGAGGCACTCCATTGAAATATCAAAATGGTTTCCATGTTCTGTGGTTGAATTGAAATTCTAAACTTGATTTGTTACTGAACGTGAATAACATTGTAAATGAAAGAGAAATATTGATTTCCATCCTGCAAGATATAGTGTTTTGAAAAACAACCTCTGGTATGCTTGGCTTTGGGTTTAAATTTCCAATTACCTTGAGATATGGTGTAATGTATTTGAAATAATTGACCTTGTTTGAACTTTTGCAGGAGAAGCGCACTCATTGAAGGTGGAAGAAATCCTATTCCAAGGGAAGTCGGATTACCAGAATGTTATGGTCTTTCGGGTATGTAATGCTTTGACAATCGAAGATTGTGTCTTTTCGCTTTTGCTTCCCGTTTAGTTTGGCGTGAAAAGCATTTTCACCTGTTTTCACTATATGTTTTGTTCACAGAGCCGGACCTGAGGTGAGCCGGAACAGGCGCTCGCCTCAGGCCCCAAATTTTGTAGAGGCCCCATAATTTTTTAAAATTTAAGGTTAGATTTGTAAAGTTTCAAAATTTTGGGGGTAAAATTGTAATTATGTTTATAAGTTTATTCCAAATTAAAGCTAAAGGTAAAAGGTCGACCAAAAAAAATATATAAATAAAGCATTACGCCGCATCTTTCTCAGTTTCTCTTCCGACTTTTCGCATAAACCAAAGGAGGAAAAAAAGGGGTAAGCTCTTTGTAGTTCGTTGGAGAAGGAGATGGTCGATTAGTATCAAATCAACGAGCTCTTCATAGTGATCATTTATGTAGATTAATTTTCTTTGAATTTGGATGCTTAGAAAAAAAAACTTAAAAATTTAAGGACAGAGGGCCCCATTCATAAATTTCGCTTCAGGCCCCTGAATTCTCAGGTCCGGCCCTGTTTGTTCACTTTGATGGCAACATGGAAAATGAAAGAAAAAACTACTTATTTGTGTGAGAGAAGTTGGAAAATAATTTGAGACATGTGGTGAGATTCTCTCATGCTCATTTTTATGAGTATTTGCCCTTCATCCTTCTTTTATGGAAAGTTTTTCTTCCTCACTACATGCTTCAAACTTGTTTTCCAACTTCTCACAAATCAATTGTTTTTCCTACTGTTTTCCATGTTGCTTTCAAACGGATCCTTGAAATTATGAATAAGTGGACACATAATTGTGCAATTTAACAAAAATATTGAACGGCGAAAATAATTTTTACCTACGTTAAATTATTTCACCTGAATCATATGTTAATTTACTACATTATTTGATGCTGAATATATTTTGTGTTTGTTGCTTCTTGTTGCAGTCTGCAACGTATGGAAAGGTTCTTGTATTGGATGGGGTAATTCAACTCACAGAAAGGGATGAATGCGCATATCAAGAAATGATTACTCATCTCCCGCTTTGCTCAATTCCAAACCCAAAGAAGGTCTTAGTTTTTACAGTGAACTAGTTGTTACTGCATATTTAACAAGAAATGGTTGGGATGGAGGCTCAGCTGCATTAAGCAGCTGACATGGAAACTATGAATCCCCACACCTTCCATGTAAATTTATTTGTGTATTAGAAGCCTATCTATTGTACACGTGATAAATTCCATAGAAATAGCAACTAATCTTTTTTCTGAGCCTACTCTTCTGTCATCAGGTCTTGGTCATTGGAGGAGGAGATGGAGGTGTCTTGCGTGAGGTGTCTCGCCATTCTTCTGTTGAGCAGATTGATATCTGTGAGATTGATAAGATGGTTGTTGATGTGAGTCTTGACAACTTCTTTGCTTATTCCTTTTTACTGTAGAATTTCAATTTAAAACTGCCACCGCTACCGCCCCCACCCCAACCCCAAAAAATAATATTCACAAAAGAAAGAAAGAGGGTGGCACCTTGAGCAGGATCTAATACTTGCTTTTTATTTCTCTGCTTTCAGGTTTCTAAGCAATTTTTCCCCGATGTAGCTGTTGGGTATGAGGATCCTCGTGTGACACTACATATTGGCGATGGTATTTTCAGCATGCATGCTCTTATTTCTTACATTTCATTCTTCTTGGCTGCCTTCAAAATTTCATATCTTTACGTGGCTTCTTCATTCAACTTTTTAGGAGTTGCATTTTTGAAGGCTGTTCCTGAAGGAACTTATGATGCAGTTATAGTGGATTCTTCTGATCCGATAGGTAATAATAATGTGCCATTGCCTGCTTCTGTTTTCAAGCTATGTCTTTCTTAACTATCATAGGCTCATAGCTGGAAATTAGTTGGCCTCATAAATCCTGAAATTATTATGGTTGTTTAAATAAATAAATCAGGTCCAGCACAAGAGCTTTTTGAGAAGCCATTTTTTGCATCTGTAGCAAAAGCTCTTCGTCCTGGAGGTGTATTGTGTACTCAGGCTGAAAGCATATGGCTTCATATGCACATCATTGAAGATATTGTTTCCAACTGTCGCCAGATATTCAAAGGCTCTGTCAACTATGCTTGGACTACAGTTCCTACATACCCAAGGCAAGGCATACTCTCTCTCTCTCTCTCACACACACACACATAATGCGTTAGGAAGGGCATTATTAAGAGTTTTTTTTTTTTGGGTTATTTGATAATTTTTGCTTCACAATGTGCATAGCTGATTTTGAGGCTGGTCTCTTGCAAAAAGTTGGAGTTTATGGGAACTTAATAATTTTCCTACTTTTCTTTGCATCACTAACATTTTACTTTATTCATTCAAAGATGAGTTTTAACTTATGATTATTCCAATAAATTTCATTTCAGTGGCATAATTGGGTTCATGCTATGTTCTACCGAGGGCCCGTTAGTTGATTTCAAGCATCCAATCAACTCGATAGATGCCAATGATAGCCACTCCAAATCAAAAGGACCTCTGAAATTCTACAACCCAGAGGTATGAATCCCCCCAAAACTTCTCTCTCATTTATGTATATGTATGTTTATGATTCTAAACTTTCTTTTTCCCTCTTCAGATTCATGCAGCTGCTTTCTGTTTACCTTCTTTTGCGAAGAAGGTTATTGAATCAAAGGCCAAATGAGAAATATAGTTTTTCTTGGAGAACTTAAGGAGCTGAGGATATATATAGATAGAGAGAGAGAGAGAGAGAGAGAGAACTGTTGTAGCAGTAACGAGTTTCATATGATTCAATTTCAGAATGGACTTGAAGGTTTAATGAGCTCTCTCTTTCTCTGGGTAGGCAATCTGTCTAAGTGAGGATACTGAGTTTTATCCATTATTTACTTTCTACTAGTTTAGTGATAAATTGTCTGTTCTTGACATCAAAAAAGTCATTACATTGCTCAGTATCAAATCGCATTTTACAATTATTTGTACCACGGACATCATTAAATACATTTCTATATTGCCTTTTGAACTACTCTCATTGAGTATTATTTGTTTTACGTACAAATTATCTTTTGAACTCATCAAAATAAACCCCTCCAAGATCTCAAATCATGAGAATTACAATTCTCACTCTCACAGTTCTAGATAGATCAAACCATGGAAGGAAAACAATAAACACGCTGTCTTTTTATTTCAATCTGAAGTCTTTGACGCCAATATTTGAATGTACAGTTCGGATCTTATGTTTTTCTTTGAACGAGATCATTAAAAATAGGATCGCCACAAGGTTTAGTAATTAGTTTTATTTTCTACGAGAACATTGCCATGTAAAACAATTTTGAGGAAAGCAAAATCTTTTTTTTTTTCCAGTAAACTAATCACTCACACGGTATAGTTGTTACTTAATTAGCTTGCAATGAATAAGGTTGTCAAACAAGTTAGAGAAAGCATCAAGAACACCATAAACGGCATTTACTTTGATGTCAAATACAAGGAAGATCTGCTACACAGAAAATGTAGCTGTGATTTTTGATTTTCCTTCCCTACAAAAACGTGAATTTTTAAAACTTCGCAAGCTCGCACAATATGCGCTTTTCGTACTCCCTTTGTTGCAAATTTTAATCCTGCCTTTGACATCCTTTTTAAGAAATACTATTTTCAACTAGTATCATCATCAATATAACTTATTTTCTATTGATTTATTTTTTCCACAAAATTTTAAAATCATGTGAATTGATAAATCATTATATTTTGAAATTTGTGATTTTAAATCTCATGATTTTCAATTTAATAGAAATTTTCATAAGTATTTTATAAACTATCAAAATATGAATTGAATTTGAGTGAAATTCTTATCGATTTACGTATTTTAGTAAGAGATAGAATCTTAGTGACCAATAATGAAATACATGTAAAATTCAAAAAAAATAAATAAAATTCAAACTCTATAATTTAACACAGGATTCTCAAAATTCCACCCTTTTGAATAGGTTATAAAATTACGTAATTTAGGATATTTTTTCAAAATATGACAGAATTTTAAAATATGGAGACTTGTTAAAAAAATAAATCATAAATTACAAAAATCACATAGTTTTCTAATAATATCTCAAAATCACGCAAACCAAATGATATTTAAAAATCAAGCAGGAGATTTGTTACGTCAACTATGTTCTCTTAAAAATTTAAACAGTTAAACTGAAATATCTTGAAAGAACATCAAAGTAGAGGAAGGAATTAGAAGAGTTTTTGACTTTTTGGTACTGCCTACCATATTCACAAACACTAAAGTCAAACATGGCATGGGCAAAGCACTAGTCCAAGATAGAATAAGAGAATATATGCTGCAAGATAATATAATCGGAATAATAGAACATATGCTGCGAGATAAAATAATGGGAAAGAATGAAGAGGTCGACTTTGTCGTAGATGTTGGCCACATAAAATCTCAGTGCGCATTAGCCCGTTAAAAGATGCTTAAATATTGATATTCTGGCAAAGTAGCAACTTACAAGGTTTACAAAAATTTTATGTATTTACTTATTTTTTCAAAAATAAAATAAAAAATACTGCTTTAAATATATCACTAGGCATCTTTTCCAACCATACAGGATCTTTTTCCAGCAAGTTGTTTAACGTATTTTTGTTTCCAATACTATTTGATTGCTTTAGTTTTCATTTTTAATTTAGAAATAATAAATCCACCGACTCAAACAATTACATTTAGTCTTTATTTGATTAGAGTGTTTGTTTATTCTAAGAACTAAAAATAACAATTTCATATATAAAAACTAAATTTCATCAATTTATGACTCACTAATTGACAGGAATTATAACATTTCTAGTGTGAATTTAGTATTTTTAGAATTTCAAAACTAAACAAAAACTTGCGTGACTGATAATTTAGAAAGTGCCAAGTGACCACACACTAAAGTAACGCTTTAGCACATCGAACGAAAAATTAACTTGTTCCCCATTTTGGTGAAATCCAAACCCACCCCACGCTGACGCTTCCTGTGAAAATTTTCTCTAGAATTCAATTGTATAAAATACACGTACAGTTTTGCACACCAAGCAGACAAACCGTATACATTCATGGGCTTGTCTAAGAGAGTAAAGAATGTGGTCACACTATATTATCAACGAGGAACTACTACTACTACTACTACTACTACTACTACTTGTAAACAACTCTTTGTCAATCCCTTTTCTGACTTTAGCCTTGATCCATGTAATTTTCGGAGGCGCTGGCAAATTGATAAAAACAACTCAAATAAGAAAAGCCGAGCAATCAAGTGCAAGAAAATGCACTCTCCTCAATTCGTTTTCTACAAGGCTACAATCGTATAATGAAAGGGCAACACCCCTTTTTACATAACCAGTATGAAAAATTCATAACCTAAAGAGGGACTAAAATAATTCTACTCTTCTATTACTTCCGAAAAGTTGAATATCTTAAAAGTGAACTGAGGCGGTCCTAACTCCTAAATATCCCTCGACATTTCCTTATCGTCAAGGACTATGGGATGGTTTTGTATTGAAGAATGCATATACATTCAAACAGCTGCTCCAAAAAGTTAACCACTAACATGCAACTAATCTACAAGTTGTTAAGAGAAGATTCTACAGCTCGTAACCATAGCCAGAGGAGAGGGGGGGGATTACAATGTTACATTATTTCTCAGTTGAGTTCTTGCACGACAAAATAACCCAATGGAATGCAGTCCCAGAAAGCAGTGAATATTCGGCATTTCACTTAACAAGCTTCCTCTCCCCTGAGAAGAGCCCAGCAAGTAAACGAGTCACACACAGCACAAGCTTCAGACCTTTCATTACATTAGCCTACCATGTATTAATCAGTCAATAGTTTTAGGAAGTTCCCCTTCAGGTCTTACTAGCAAAGGCCCACTCAATCATATCGTCGGTGCAGCTCTAAAAGAAATTGCACGGGTTCGCAGGAGTTAAAAGCAGTGACGAAGTTGATAGCCATCAGCTTCATTTAACCGAGCGTGTCAACATAACTACCTCATGCATAGTAGTAGTAGCAGTCTTACCTTACCTATAACATCAGAAGCTTTGTTGCAGAGGATGGCATCTAAAGGTGCAGTATGCAGCCAAGTTTTTTTTTTTTTTTTTATCATTTGCAGTTTTAATTGTGATTCAAACGCATCGCAAAGCAATAGGAGCAACGTCGGGAAGATGAAGTGGTGCAGAGATGAGGAGTGAGTGGCGAAACGAGGCAGTTTTAGCCGATAGTCACATCTCACCTCAAAAAACAAAAAAAGAAAAAGTACAAAACTACTTAGAAATATTTACTTCTAAGAGCAATGTCACCACAGTTCTAGACAAATATTAATAGCAACAGGAAGGCAAGTTAAAAGTATGAATTTGACCTCCAAGTTTTAGCAAAGCTGATAGCGCAAGCCGAAGCAAAAAATGGAGCCCGAAGCACCCTTTTTGGTGGCTATAGAGTTCACGCATCATCGAAAGCCAGGTTCAAAACACACCAATTGTCATGAAATTTACTAAAATAACCCTACGCTCGTTTGTTCATCAATCCTACAAGACTAAAGTATAGTGGAGATTTCATCCTTCAAGTGCTACGCCAATTTTCGAATCCATCCTGCTGCAGCCTCTTAAACTCTGCCAACACACTTAATCAAGTAAGTTTGAGTTCACATAAGATAACCCACCCACCCCGATCCAAAATATTAAAGGTGTAAATCCGGTGTTATTAACATTTTCAGCATCTAATTATATCATAAAGCGAAGAGGGAATTCAACTGCTTTTGAAGCCATGTCACATTGTTGAACTGCCAGTTTTAGCCCTGCAGTCTTTTTTTCATAAAAAATATGCTTGCAATGGGATTTGAACCCTGTCAACTACGAAAGCTTAAATATAACCACTAGAACACTTATCACTTTTAACATATATTTTCTTCAAATTAATCAATATCAGTTGCACATGCATAGCATTTACAAGATAAGCTAATTCAATTAAGGGCCAGTCCAAAATCCGCCACTAGACAATTGACCATAATAGGTTAACATTGTCAAGCAATACAAAAATTATGAGAATCTCGAATAACTAACAGTATCACAAAGTCGACAGGCCTCAGCGTCCATATACAATTCACTAAAAACAATACCTAATGGATGCAACTGTAAGAACTCATGCATTGAACCTCGACATACCCATTAGCATAAGGTGAATACTGGTGATCACGACGATATGCTGTAGCTACAACCAATAGGACGAGGTGATATGCTGCATGTGTCAAAACCGTAACTACTGTATGCATGACCCAGGGAATTTAACCAGTTAATGCATGCACGAGAAATTTTTATGCTCAAGGACCAATGACATACCCATTACCATAAGGTGAATCACGATGAGCACGGCGATATGGAGGCGACCTGCTATAGCTACGCTCACGACGAGGAGGTGATATGCTGCGACGCCTTGGAGATCTTCTCCCACGTGGACTATAACGAGGGCTATAACTCCTGCAACATCACGACAATCTAAAACTCAAGATCCAAGCTTTTGAAGATTAAACACAAATAAACATACAGCTAGATTGTGTTCCTAGTTAGCTACATATTGGCATGACTGCCTTTCTAAGCAGCTGAACAGGTCCATGGAAATTAACTGCAACTTGTAGTATCTGCTGTGAACTTTCTGAGCAACCAATATATTGACACAATACAATTCTTATTCATCATTTTTTTTCTCTTTCTTCATTTAGAACTCGGATATCCATAACTCCTAGAGCACTTGACTAATCCCAAAGGGTACATACAAACCCTCCAATATGCACACACCAGGGAACCTTATGAGAGGTGAAACCAAGAGGTTTTGAGGCAAGAGTCCAAGTAGAATATACAATACTTTTCAAACATAGAATATCACTCCATTTAGGAAGTCAATAGTTCTACATAAAATATGAGGGCGTTAACCCCCTAACAAAGTATCTATCATAACAGCTTCCTTAAATAATCTATAATCTATTAATCTCATTTCATAAAATGAGAAACTATTTCCCAGTTCTATTACTCAACCCACTTAATGTAATATGCATTTCATGACTGAAGCCCTTACAACTCAACCGTCATCTTTAACACAGTATCAGCTCTACATGTCTACAAACAGAATAATTGTTTAAAAAAAAATTCCAAAAGCAGGAGTAACTACAGCAAAAGGCTGGGATAACACTATGGGAAAAAAATCCATTGTTCAATTGATTGATAAGACAGTGAGTGTGTGTCAGAGAGAGACATAGACCTAAGATTCATGACATCCTATTTCCCATATCTAGCTTAATTGTAGATCCAGTAGTACTAACATCGGGAAATACAAACCTCGAAACAAAGGGTATATTAACTTGCTCATAAGATGGATTTCATCTCGTCATAATCTTTAACTCCAATCACATACAAAATGGCTAATCTAATTAGGCATTCACAGCATATGCTCAACTCTGTTAAGACCCATGTATCAAAATTCAAAAATAATATAATTTTTTAACCCAAGGGGTCGCCACAGCGCTAAGGGCAAACTTGGGACTATGCGGGTAAGCGCAGGGTCTCAAGTTCGATTCCCCGCAGCATGAAACCTTTCTTGGGCCACTAGAGGCCCCAATACCCATGGTTATCCAAAAATATATATATATATATATAATTTTTTATACTGTTTTGCAATTGCAATTCAGAGTAGTTTCTTAGTTTGCAATAGAAGTTCTCAACCACACAGAATGTCTATACTTATGCACTTTCATGGCCTAAGAGAGAAAAAGGGAAATGCAAACCAGTAAAACTCACCTCCGCCCATAACTCGGACTCCTACGGCGTCGAGGACTGGGGCTTCGACGACGTCCACTTCCTAAGCCCCGTGGACCAACGCGCAATCTGCACTCTCGAGCAAAATGACCAGGTTCACCACACTCGTAACACTTCAAGTCTTCACCACCACCACGTGCACGCCCACCACCACCACGGCTACCGCCACCTCCCTTTGAATTGTGTGAGAGCTCCACACGCCAACCGTTCTTCCCTGTTATGAAATATTTCATTTACACAAACTAGTGGATTTTTAAATCAGGAAAAAAAAATAAGACGATTATTATTCAAAAAGGTCATATTTAAACGGTGTAAAAGATTGTAGTTTGTCAGTCTCACAAATGCTGCCAACACAATCAACTGGACAAAATGTAAATGATATTTAACTAATATTGACGTGAACATTATTAATTGGGTAAAATAGATGACAGCTTACTGTTGCAGCGAGCTTGTACATGACTACTCGGATAAGCACAGAAATACGTAGCAGACTTAACATGGAGCTGCAACATCATCATCAAGTGCAACTTCAGCAGAATTATACTTACCATCCAATGCACGAATTGCATCTAGAGCATCCCTGCGATCATCAAACTCGACAAATGCATAACCTGGTGGTCTTCGAGCAACCCAGACACTGCATGAATTTCATTCAATAAGAACCTAACAATAATCATAACCTCAAAAACAAAAATAATTAGGAAAAAAGCAACAATCCAGAAAACATCAGCAGATGAAATTAATCCTCATGTCTTGAGAAATGTCAACTTCAGTTACACAACTAGCCCCTCCTCCGCCAAGTGATAATTAAATTCAAGCCAGCTTTAATAGATTACAGCAGGATTCACTCACCTATATGTAACCAAAACCTTATCCCAACAAACCACGAGGACAGACACCGCACAGACGTCACTTTTAAAACATTTAGAAGACTGATTTTTATATTTCGCAACATCAACGCTAACAATTATAAAAAAAAAACGCGGAAATCACAAGTGAAAGAAATAGTCAAAATATTGAGAAAACACTGCCTTAGAAACGAATAACTGTGCCTAAGACTGATCAGACAATGATTCTACAACAGATCACGACATAAAAATATACTTTTCAGAGAAAGGAACAAAATATACCTTCGGAGAACTCCGTAGACACGAAATTCATCTTCCAGATCTCTCTCTGTAAATCGAGGATCCAAATTTCCAACATAGACTCGAGACATTACGCCGCCTAATGATCACCAAACGAACACCCAAATTATTCCGTAGAAAATATAAAATTATATCAAAAGGAATGTTCTCCAAGGAGAGAAAGAAAAACCTAGTTACAGGTATAACACGAGCAGTCGTTAAAAATTAGGGTTTGATTATATGCGTATAAAGGTAGATGCATAAAAGAATCGAATGGATAATACCTGAACTTTCGAGATTGTTCAAATGTGTCTGGTTCGAAAACCGAAGGGCGATAATCAGACTCTCCGGATCAATTCTCAGAGCCCTACAACCCTCGCACCTACGACAAACAAATTATTGTCAGCGTTCTAGAATATTTGTTTGCGTAAAATAATCGTCCGGGTTGGGGCTATTGTGTTACACGTACGACCTGTAGGTCCTAGATTAAGGCCCAACAGGCCTGAGCACGCATTTTGTACAACCAGCTTGGCCCATTATATTTTCCATCATACAATAATATAAAAGTGGTATAAAAAAAATTAATTTATTAAAAAAAAATTACGCATATGGTGAGATTACCTTCTATCTTTCATAAAATAATTTTCTTTCAAGGTGAGGAGATGAAAATTTTTCTTTGAAAGTTGAGTCAAAAGATTAAAAAAAGTATGGACAATATATAATCATAAAACGAGCATAAGATGAAATTCATCTTTTTATATGCCTTAATTTACTTTGCAACTTCTCGTACAAATCAATTATTAGTTTTATTATTACTATCAAACATAACCTAAATGTATAACAATTGATTAAATATATATTATGTATCTAAGGAAATATTTTATTTTCTCTACGTCAAGCATACCAATATGATAACATAATATCTAATTATAGTAGCAATATCTCCCTTTTACCGCTAATATCAAAATTTTTGCAATGAAAACATACGCAAAATGTGCAAGTGAATATTTTTAATGATAAAAATGTTTCGAGTCCAGTCGGTTTTTTTTTTTTTCTTTTTCTTTGGATATAACCGTCTGGGTAATTTAGTTAATTATGTAATAATGGACCAAAAATCATGTGTACATAATCCTCTTCTAAGAGAAGAATAGTTTACTGAACTAGTCGAAATCCAATAGAGATAAGGAATATTCGCATATAAACTCCCCCACCTACCTCCACCCCCCGCTCAAAAGAAAAAGTAAAAAACATGGACAAATTTGCAGTTTTAGTTATGAAAGTGGGTTAGGGATGGCAAAAAAATCCAATCCGACGGATTTTCAACCCAATCCAACTTGAATGGAACGGGTTCGAATCGGAGTTTTTTTAGCCCTAGTTGGGTTCGGGTTTCTAAGGAAAAACCCGAATCGGATTAGGGGTTAGGGTTTTTGCATTTTAAAACCCGACCCGACCCGACCCGCATATTTATATATATAAAAAATATATATATTAATATTAAATATATATATATAACCTTTTAAGAATCCCCAACCTCATTTATTTTTATATAGCCTTTTCATGTTTTTTTTTATAAATCTAATTCCTTAAATTTATTCATGAACAGATCTATTTTTATTAATTTTAGTAATGTTAATTCATGAACATAAATATTTAAGGAGCATATATATTTGGGGCGGGACGAGTTTGGGTTTTAAGGCATAAACGCGGAGCGAGTTTGAATTCCAAAAAAAATCCACACCGAGTTTAGAGCAAAATATTTTAAATGCGAATCAAATTTAGTATTGATTAAACTCAATCTGTTGCCACCCCTAAAATAGGTCATATAAACAAGGTAAAAACAATGTCATTGTCACATTAATAGAGGTCAAAGTATAATTTTTAAATGCAGACATCATTTTCAAGATTGATATAATTTTTAAATCTAGGCTTCACCCCATGTGAACAGAGTAAATATGCATTATCATACGTTATTATTATTATTATCCTCACATAAGTTAAATTTTGTCAAAATGCCATGAATTATTCTTATCACGTTATTGTGCAATTTATTCTCTCTCAATAATATATATATATATATTAAAACAAAATAGCCCTTAAAAAGTTTTTTACCCATTTGGTCTTTTTTTTTGGATTATTTATTATATGCTTTTTTAGAGATTTTTATTTTTAGATGCATTAATAACCTATTTATTGCATTAAATAACCACTCAATCCCAAATTATGTTAAGTCTCTTTTAAGTTAATTTTCACACTTCTCTGACTTTTTAATTTCTATACGATAATTTGACAACTGATTTAGTTTATGTAAAGGAATTAAAAATCGAGAATCACATAGTCATGGCGTTATCTCTCCCTAGCAAATTTTGCATACACGGGTCAGTGAAAAATATAATCCAATTCTTTCAACTATGTTTCTGAATGACTTTAATTTATAGTATTCTTTAATATGTCTGATTCTATACGTAGTAATTTGTGTTTATCTTCAACCATGTGTAAAAACAACTTAGTTAATTTAATTGTTTAATTGTTTGATGCATAATTGACTGGACATATAGAAATTGTGATTTTTATTCTTCAAATTTTATCCAAGCATTTACAGTAGAACCAATTCACCCTAATGATGTTTTGTAATCTAATGTTAGTGCTTGCAAATTATTTTCTTTTTATTTTAAATAAAAAATTAATTTTATCTATGAAACAATTTCTACAAAAATATTGTTTTATTGTACTCGCTCCATACTCCTTTAGAGAAAGTTTCGTTGCCAGTCATAAGTTTAAATCATTTAACAAGTAGCAATTTTTATTTCAATTTGACTTCGTCTCTTAATTGTATTAAGAAAGAACAAGCTGTTTTTTCAAATGGTTATATGATTTTATGAGAGAAATCTGTTGATAGCACGAACCTAAAAGTGCATATTTTGGGGAAAATAAATTATGCCATATCTTGGTATATTCATTCTTTCTGTATTTTCTTCTTAAAGGTTGTAGTTGATCGAAAATATATTTTTTCAAATACTTTATCATTGTATCTTACAGTATTTGAAGTCTCGGTGAAAATTGTTGCATGTAGTAGGCTCGGGTAATTCAACTTTTCTGTTTATAAATTAAGTGGCCCCTTAGAACCTTACAATCGAGTAAAAAAATTAGGAAATAAATTGTGGGTGTAGTAATTTTTAATAGACTAATTAAACTATATATGTATCAAAAATAAGATCTTTAACCTTGGTAATCTATCAATTTTTTTGTTCCATACAAGAACATTTCATATTACAAATAGAATGAACAAACAAGCGGCATGGAACAAATTTCACAAACTGACTCAATCGTAAGTTAACTTTTTTCTTGTATTAGATTGTCTTCAATAAAGAAGTTTGGCTTAATTTATTTATCTTCCCAGTATATTTTATACTGTTTGTTATATATGAGATTGATCCTTATGTAGGCAAAATCTAACCATGCAAAGGGAAAAAATGAAGGTACATAGAAATAAACTGTGTTTCTTATTTCTAAGTAGTCCTTTCGTTTCAAATTAATAATTTTACTTTGATTTCAATATATTTTATAGAAACATTAATTTTAACTAAATTAATGGAGAAAACCATAAATTTTATATTTTCGTATTTTCATATTTGATACATTGATCATTTCTTATAGTATAGAAGTGGGACTGTAATTTAATAAATCTTGAAAAGAAAATCTAAATTATTGATTTAAGGTGGGGGAGTATTTTTGTTACTTCAAATAATGAGTACATGTATTTTTTTTTTGTCTAATATACACTAACACACTTTTATTTTATTTTTTCCATTTTATTAGTAGAGAAACTCGACAATTAATTGGAGAAAGGCATAAATTTAATAATTAAAGAAGAATGTTCACTGAATAAAACAACAAATGGAGGTCGTGGCTCCTTAAATGAATAGAGGGACGCCATTTGGTTCAACAAACACTCACACAAAAGAAGAGGTAGAGTAAGGCACAAATTGATCAATTAATCATTAATATAAAAAAACCCATTTCATGAGATTATCTCTGATTATACTTATATCCATGAATCAATACTGAGGGACGCTCCGAAGTTATATATGATTTTAGAGAATAAATAAATCTCAATGGATTAAAAGAGGGTATATGAGTTAATGAAAAGATTTTTCATATGCATTGATGATACACTGTTGCTTAAGGAATCAAAGAGCACAATGATGTCGAATCTTACTCTGTTGCAAAATGTCAACAAAGGGAAAAATTGGCCTAAATGAAAATAAACAATTCAGATAGAATTAGATTCTCTGGCAAAGAGACAAGTATTTGGTTTGGTAGTGCTAAGCGCGCCAAGTGTAAAGCCTGTAAGACATAACTAATTATTTGTCATAAAGCGTAAATGAAAAAAAAAAGTTCTGAAGTAAAAAGCCCACCTTGTGGCGCAAGGTTCCCCACAAACGCTCTGGAATTGCTTAAACGTTATAGCATTCTACTACTTAGTTAGCTTGGTAGTTTTCGAAGGACTGAAAATGCAGCTCATAGATGTGGTTACTGCATATCTCTAAGGGGATCTTGATTCAGAGATATATATGAAAGTGCCTGATGGCCTTACATTACCTAAGTCAAGTGACTCTAAACTACAAAGTGCGTTTGCAATTATGTTGAAACGCTCACTTTATGGATTAAAACAACCCGAACGGATGTGGTATACCCGTCTAAGTGACTACTTGATTAGGAAGCGATATAAGAACGATGAATTATGTCCATGCGTATTCATAAAGAAAACAAGTTATGGACTTTCAATTATAGTTGTACATATTGATGATATGAACATATAGGTGCTCTTGATGAACTAAGAGAAACCGCAAGTTACTTGAAATCTAAATTTGAGATAAAGAACCTTAGGAAAGCTCGAATTTTGTTTAGATCTTAATCTAGAATATCGAACTTGTGGAATACTAAACCATTAGTTTGCGTACGTTCAAAAGATAATCATGTAATTTAACCTGGATAAAACGCATTCTACTAACACTCCCATGGTTGGTCGAAGTTTAAATAAAAAAATATCAATTTCGTATAAAGTAAGATTACGAAAATATGTTAGGAGATGTGAGATGAAACTTTATATCTAAATGCTATATGCGCATTATTGCACTTAACATAACATACTCGACCAGACATAACGTTCGTATTGAACTTGTTAGCTAGATTTAGCTCAGCGCCAACGCAGCATAATTGAACACCTAAAAAAAACCATTGGTTTGGGATTGTTCTTTCCATACAGAGAGAAAAAAGTGTATACGACAGCAACATTTAAAGTAAATAATGATGCTAAAATGGCCACCCCCTACATTTAAATTCTAAATAAAATCTTGATTGATTTTATTGGTGTTGGGTATCTCTCTAGTCCACACAAAGTTATAAGGAGAATATGGCAAACTAGTTCACCAAGTTTTTTCCTAAGGCTATATTTGAAAAGCATGTGAAAAACATAAGGGTGCGTAGGCTTTTTCAACTCTCGTGATCGAAGTAATGATCAAGGGAAGGTGTAAAATATGATGGATTTTTCGCACCTACGTTATACTATTTTCCTTAAACCAATGTTTATTTTTTTCACTGGGTTTTATTACTTAGTAAGGTTTTTAACGAGTTAATAATACATGCATAAGCTTTTCAAATTTTTTGATTAATGTAAATATCAGGGAGAGGTGTAGATTTGAAGGGGAGTCTAATATCCATACGACGTTTCGTTATACTCTTTTCCTTAAACCAAGATTTATTTTTTCCACTAGGTTTTGTTACTTGGTAAGGTTTTTAACGAAGTAACGATATGTGCAAACTCTATTAATTGATGTAAGGATCAAATAGAAATATAGACTCAACAGACTCAATGAATGAAGCCTAACATAATTATCATAATGCTGTACTCTTTTCCATTCGATCAAGGTTATTTTTTTTCACAGGATTTTTATTACTTGATAAGGTTTTAATGAGGCAACAAGACATGTACCATTCTATCTCCGACTCAGCACTAGGGGGAGTGTTTAAGAAAATTACACATAGTGTGCTATCGTCTAGATAGAATATGTATTAGGAATTTTACTGTGTAAATTGTGTATTATGGCTATAATAGGCTTCTTTGTAAACCATATTTACTATTGTATTTGTACCATATTTAAAGGGCTCATCTAATGTTGAATTGAATAAAGTTGTTCCTACAATAAATTCAAGTTTCTTCACTTTGTTTTTCTTTTCAAAGATATGCAATGCTCCAGTTTAAAAGCGTGTAAAAATCTTTTAAATTTTTTATTTTATTTGAATTGTTATCGTTGCCATCAGAGTTAATACGATGGTCACCACCAAATACAATACAACAATAACAGGGGGGTTGAAAAGTTTGAGACATTTTGGTAATAGTATAACATACTGAGAAACAATAATTTTAAGAGCATTTCTAACAATATTCTCTATTTTAGAGAGTATTTTTTTTAAATAAAGAGCATCTTTTAAAATAAATAGTGTTGTTTGAGGAAAAGCTTTATTAATGTTCTCCATTTACACTTGTACGAGAACATATGTTGTAGTTCAACTAGGTGTAACAAATACAAGAAAAAATTGAAGCTTTTTTTAATGTAAAATATTAAATAGAGAGTCAATGAGACTCTCAAAATATAGAGAGCGTTCTCAACATTCTTATTTTAACTATGTTGTTGGACCTTCATTTATTAGTATAGGCTACTTATTATGAAGATAATTAGTATAACGAAGAGCTTTTTGGAGATGTTATAAGTAGATATAAATCTTTGACATAAAATTTGACATATTAAATATGTTAATTATGTATTAGTTAAAACTTAAAAGAATTATATCACATTTAACTCAAACTAATAACTAATTGGCACATTAATATGTCATTTTTTTATATCTATATAAAATTATTCATTAGAAAATGGTATTTATTATATTTAAGTATTTAACAAAAATACACGTTGTTTATTTCTATTTTTATTTTCAGATTGGTATTTGAGATGAATACAACGATGGTAAATAAAGATAAGAGAGGCCAACGCTCTATATATTTTTGTAAAAGAATCTATTATCTTTCCACACAGACTTTTTTTTAGGTAAATAATTAGACTACCTTAATGTGTGTGTATAAATATATGTATGAAAAGTTGGACATTGTTCAAGTTATATCTAGAGCAAAATAAATAAGTTTCACACTTGTTAATAATTTTATCTCAATTTTATAATTTATAAATCTTACTGTTAAATTAATTTATTATAATATCCAAAAGATGTGTACAAAAAATTAAAGTAATCAAATACAATAAGTTACTCATTGTAATCATGTTATATATAGTAAATTATGAACATTATAAAAATTAAAAGTATAATGATTATATGGTCATAAATATCACATTGATTTAAAATTTTGTATACTTGATAAATATAATAAAAATATTTTATTTAGTAGTGAAATTGATTATCAATAAGACAAAAAAATATAGATAAATATAACTAGAAATTAGGTACAAAGTCTTATTACAAATTGATTTTTACTAAAAATCCAATGAATAATATTTTTTTGAATGAAGGGCCTATTTTTAATTGATAATTAGCGTAAGAGGCCTATTTTGTTTTATATTTTAAATGAAGGTATTTGAATAAATTTAAATATCATTTAATTAATAAAAACATGTTATATATTACCTAAATTACCCCTCTTTATGAAATTTGCATAAAAAATATGGATTGCAGAGTTAATATTGTAGTAAAATATGAACTGCAAAGTTCATATTGCGGTGAAATATGGACTGCAATATGAACTTTGCACTAGAAATATGGACTGCAAAGTTCACATTGCATTAAAATATGGACTGCAATATGAACTTTGCACCAAAAATATGGACTGCAAAGTTCATATTGCAATCCATATTTTAATACATATTGGTATTTTTTAGTTTATTTTAAGGGCTGGGATGTCACTTTACAATGAAAAAAAAAGGCACATGTCATATTATCAATAAAATAAAAAATATGCCCTTTATTTACAAAAAAAAATATTCCTTAGCTTTAATGTAAAAATCTTTCTCTAATAAGACTTTTTTTTTAATTATCCCTAAATATAAAACTCCTTAATTTAAAATTGATATAATTTGAATATTTCATTGTATATAAATATATTTTTTTTTTGTACAAGCAACGAAGAGGTCGTGTGAACATAATAGAAAGGGGGTCGGACGCGAACATCGAACTTGGGCCGGCCATGAAACTTAGGGTGCGTTTGATTGTGAGCATGAAATTTGCATGGAAAGAAAATAAGTTCCATGTAATTGAATTGCCTAGAATTGAGTTGCATGAAAAATATCAATTAAATGTGTTTGATTGCCTTAATTTTCTACCCGGAAAATAGTGTACTTTTCCATCTTTTGGTGTTTGATAGACATTATTTTCTATAGTAATTGTAACTTTTTCAACTTTTGTTATTTGATAGCTATTATTTTCCATGGAACTCGAACATTTTTCTATGGAACTTGTATATTTTTTACATGGAACTTACCTAAAAAATCAGATTTTTTAAAAATAGTTTCTTTCTTTCTTTTTTTTTTTCAATTTTACTTCATCAAAAAATAGTATTTTGATTTTTGAACAATTTTACTTCATCGAAAATCAGTTTTTTTGAAAACAGTTTTTTTTTTAACAATTTTACTTCATCAAAAAACAGTTTTTTTTTTTTAGACCACACTTCATTGAAAAACAGTTTTTTTAAAAAGCAGTTTTTTTTAACAATTTTACTTCATCAAAAAACTGTTTTTTTGAAAACAGTTTTTTTTATTTTTAACAAGTTTACTTCATCAAAAAACATTTTTTTTTAAAACAGTTTTTTTATTTTTCTAACAATTTTACTTCATCAAAAAACAATTTCTTTTTCGGTCCTTGTGCGAATTGCTTGGAAAATTAAAACCACCCTCGAAAGAAAATATTTTCCATCTTTACAAAGAAAATGAGATGAATAATAGAAAAAGTGAGAGTTTGACTTCATAAAAAATAAATGCCATTAAACGCTACAAAAATGAGAATTTGGGTGGAAAAGCCCTATTTTCCGTGACTTTTCCAACCAACCAATCAATTCGAAGGAAAAATGCACACAGATTACATTACATATTCAAAATAACGTGAAAAAGCTGCTGAAGAACCATCATGGTTGGTTGTGGAGTTTGGTTGTCCACTAGTTCAATATAGATTGCAGTCGTTTGTCCTAAAACGGTCAGTTAAGTGCTGCCCACAATTTGCTTAACACTCACTGATCTCACCTTTTCTGTTTTCCTCTCAGTAATTAAAGAGAAACCATATCTTCTGCAGAGGGTTACTTGCAGTACTGGTAATGGTTTAAATTATTGAACCCCAATCATTACTCTCCTACTTCAGCCAATAGTTTTTTTTTTACCCTCTAAAATCCCCAATACTGGGTTTTGTATAATTTGTGATAAAAATGGTGGACTGAATGAGTAAGTGAGTGTATTTTGGACCGACCAATATTATTGTTAAGAGAGTACGTATGGAAGAGGATGGGATTGAAGAGAGCAGCAGCGTAAGATTATTGGGAAGTGAGTCAAGGTGGGTAGATGGGAGTGAGGTGGATTCAGAGTCACCACCATGGTCATTGTTTGGTGAGGATGATAGCAAAGAAGGGTATGGATCTGTTAGGAGAAGGCTTGTCAAGAAACCCAAGAGAGTTGACTCTTTTGATGTTGAAGCCATGGAGATTTCTGGCTCTCATGCCCACCACAACAAGGTTTAACTTGCAGTCTTTTACTCCCCTTTCAAATTTCTGTCTATTATTTTATTTTATCAAAAAGGGAGAAACCACTCCTCTTTTTATTTCTGGGTTTATTGTCTTTCATTTAATTCGATTATAAAATTTGGAGTTATGTGATGGGGTGGGTGCGGTGGGAGGGGAGATTGCGATTCACCACTGCAAGAGATTTTGGATTTACCGTGGATACTAGAAAAGAAAATACATGGATATCATATTCATCTTCTCAGTAGATAAGGGGTTTATGCTTGTGATGATTCTATCATGCACAAATGAGACTTTTTATTAGCTTTTGCAGAAGTGATGTATTTGGTCTCAAATGGTTATATGCTTTTTTTCGGGTTTCTTCTTCTTGATGGTATTTCTCATTGCCAGCCCACCCCCTTTTCGAACAATGCTAGGTACACAGGATTTGCGAGAGAAGTTAGTGCACAAAATGTTGTGTTGCATATGAGAATCTCCGCAGGACACCCTGCTCTGAAAGAAAGACAAATTAAAAAAGAAAAAGGATAATGATAATGATAAAAGTGAAATTGACAAAGAGTAGCTTGAGAAAGCTATAAGAAAAGCGAATAACAGTAAATGTAAATTGTGAGGAGTTTGCATAAGAGTAGTGCGTACCTCGCTCAAGTCATAAAATGACACAGATAGTAGCGTGAAAAAGGTAAAAGAGAAGGTGTGTTGTAAACCGTGTTGCCTGAGTTCTTCCCATAGGTTGTTTAACATGGTACTAGAGGTCTGGTTTTGCAAGGTCTTTTGTTCAACTCTTAAAATGAATTTGGTTCTCCTTTTGAATTAGTGCAATAGGCGCTATGTTATAGTCGTGCACCTTGGTTTAGCTCATTACCTGTGAGCAGGGTCACTAGAGGGGATGGTTAGAGCATGATGTACATTGTTGGGCCCACTGTGGATTGAGATGTTGATTGGAGCTGAGTTGTAAGTGGGTTATTTAGCTTCCTGATCCGATCTTAAAATTATTTGTGTTGTATGAGACATACGGGGTCTTTGGCACTTCTAACTAAATGAAGTTGCTTCGTTCAATCAGGATGTTTCCACTTGGCGAACTCTTGCATTGGCATTTCAAACACTTGGCGTGGTATATGGTGACATGGGCACAAGTCCTTTGTATGTATTTTCAGATGTGTTCAGCAAGGTTGACATCACAAATGATATTGACGTGTTGGGGGCATTATCACTCGTGATGTACACAATTGCACTCATACCTTTAATGAAGTATGTTTTTATAGTGCTTAAAGCTAATGATAATGGGGAAGGTATGAACTTTCTGATTCAAGTGACTTTTACATCATTATTAGCTGGTCTTTTCGTATATCATAAATTCTAAACTTACCTGCTCCATTTTTCAGGAGGAACATTTGCGCTATACTCGCTGATATGCAGGTATGCAAAAGTCAATCTTCTGCCAAACCAACAGCAGGCCGATGAACACATATCCAGTTTTAAGCTCAAATTGCCCACTCCTGAGCTGGAAAGGGCTTTGAGTATAAAAGAGAAGTTGGAACGTAAATCCTACTTGAAAACCCTTCTCTTGCTTTTGGTTCTAATGGGAACTTCCATGATTATAGGGGATGGCATTCTGACCCCTGCAATATCAGGTAATATACTATATATATATAAATATATATTTGATATACTTGCCTTTAAAAAAGTAGCTGAAAATGCAGTTGCAGATTTGGGAATAATGTATGCATTGCATGCAGCTTTAATATCACGGCTTCAAAAATGTTGACTTCTATTTGTGCTTCATTAACATGACTGTCTTATGATCCATGGGGTGCACAGTGCACTCACCGTAAGGTTTTGTTTGGTCAGACCTATAGAGTCATTCTAAATAAGGATTCAGCAAAAAATTATTATCATATTGGCTCCGTTTAATAGCAATATGGAAAATGACATTGATTTTTGTGAGAAATTGGAAAATAAATTGAGGCATGTAGTGAGATGTTCTCTTACTTTTTGGCTTTTTCCTAGAAAAAATTTCTTTGGGGGTGAGGAAGAAAATTTTTCCACAAAAAATAAAGGACATCTACTCATAAAAATGAGCATGAGATGGAGAGCATCTCACTACATGCCTCAACTTATTTTCCAACTTCTCAAACAAATCACTTGTTTTTCCTATCATTTTCCATGTTGTTAACAAACGGAGCCTTGATGTTTTTTTTTCTCGACTGAACAAAGTCTTGTTAAAATACTGGGGCTGTTACTCGATTCTAGCTTCATTCAATTTATTATATACGGTTCTTTTTCTACAATTCAGTCTGGTCTCATTGCTATGATTAATTGAATATCTGGAATGCAGCGTGCTTGAGCTTCATTATATTCTCATAATGTCACAATATATTTTTTTCTGTTGCAGTCATGTCTGCAGTGAGTGGTCTGCAAGGAAGAATACCAGGATTTAATACAAGTGGGTAAATTAGTTCTTTCCTTAATAAGTATTTTCAGTAAAATTGTAATTTTAGGTTGGATTTCACTGGATGAACTTTTTCTTTTTATGGTAGTGTGCCTCTCCCTCTTCCTCTAGTGATAGTTGTGCTTATTAAGGTGCACATTCAACTAGATTTTTGTTTTGTATGACAACAATCTAACTGAACTTGTGTTCTTCATAGGCACAATATAGGGATTTTTAATGCATCCTTTTGCCAGTTGCTAGTCATTCTTTAACTATCACATTTACATGGTACCATCTTTTTTGGGTAATTTTACAAAAGACATATCTAACAGATTGATTATGTTTACAGATGCTCTTGTTATCGTCTCTATTGTTATCCTCGTGGGCCTGTTTAGCATACAGAGGTTTGGGACCAGTAAAGTTGGTTTGACATTTGCTCCTGCTCTTGCTTTGTGGTTCTTTAGTTTGGGAGCTATTGGAATTTACAACATAGTTATGCATGATATCACCGTTGTAAAGGCGATCAATCCAGCTTATATTTATCTTTTCTTCAAGAAGAACTCCAGCAAGGCATGGTCAGCTCTTGGTGGTTGTGTTTTGTGCATTACAGGTATCAGTGACTGTTGCTATATACTTTTACTGCTGTTACTAATGCTAGTTTCCCCTAGTAATTTCACATCCTGTCATTAGATTTTATAATTAGAATGAGAGATGGTATTTTTTTTTTTGGTGTTTCCGTTGTCGTTTTTTGAAGAATCGTCTATTACTACATATTAAGTGCGAGGAGCATTTGGCAGTTACATTTTGATACATACTTGCAATTACAAAATTACCCTTTCTTAATGTAGTAAAGTGAAGAATAACCGTAACAAACGGTATTTGGAGACGTGACCTTTACGTTAAACAACACCCAACTTTACCACTTGACAGACATTGTTATATGGCCTTAACATGTTTTAAAAACCGACTAAGTTCCAAGAATTACCATGTACAACATTGCACATGCATCGCTATTACTACTATTATTTTACCTTTGTTTTTGATACAGTTAAGTAATCAAATATTGCAGGAGCAGAAGCGATGTTTGCTGATCTGGGTCATTTTTCTGTACCATCAATACAGGTTTTGTCCTCGTTATGCGAACCTTACTTACCTTCCTCTATGACTTGTCTTCAATAATTATCTTAATGGAACCGATCTGTTATTGTAGCCTCACATTTGCTTTAAACTGTCTGCCACAGATTGCCTTCACTTTTGTGGTGTTTCCCTGCCTTCTCTTGGCTTACATGGGTCAAGCTGCCTATCTTATGAAACACCCCGATTCATCAGACACAATATTTTATGACTCTGTCCCAGGTGAAATTATATGCGCTTGCTAAATGTTAGAAAATCATTACAAAGAGATCTTTTTAATTATAACTGGTGAAATTGACTGTTTGACATTTGTGGACAAAACAGAGGGACTTTTCTGGCCAGTTTTCGTGATAGCCACCTTTGCTGCGATTATTGCCAGTCAAGCCATGATATCTGCTTCATTTTCATGTGTGAAGCAATCCATGTCACTTGGATGCTTCCCAAGGCTGAAGATCATTCACACCTCGAGGAAGCTTATGGGTCAAATTTACATCCCCGTCATCAATTGGTTTCTAATGATCATGTGCATTGTTGTGGTTGCTTCCTTTAGGAGTACCACAGATATAGCCAACGCATACGGTTAAGTGTCGTCTTTACACCTTTCTAGTATATTCTCTAGTTACATACTGTGGTCTAAAAATTCTTTGACTAATACACTAATACCATTTAGATTATGTAATAATCTTTACTGGCCACAAGCATTATTAATATTGTTCTTCTTGCAGGCATAGCTGAAGTTGGTGTGATGATTGTTAGCACTACATTGGTGACTCTTGTTATGCTTCTGATTTGGCAAACCAACCTTTTTCTGGCTTTCTGTTTCCCAATCGTATTCGGGGCAATAGAGCTCACTTATTTGTCCGCTGTTCTGTCCAAAATTACTGAGGGCGGTTGGCTTCCTCTTGCCTTTGCTTCTTGCTTCCTCTGCGTGATGTACACTTGGAACTATGGGAGCGTTTTGAAGTACCAAAGCGAGGTCAGAGAAAAGATCTCAATGGATTTCATGCTGGACCTTGGATCCACCCTCGGGACTGTAAGAACCCCGGGAATTGGACTACTATACACCGAGCTGGTTCAAGGCATTCCCTCCATCTTGGGTAGATTCCTTCTTGACCTACCGGCTATATACTCTACGATAGTATTCGTTTGCATTAAGTATGTACCGGTACCGGTTGTCCGGCAAGAAGAACGGTTTCTTTTTCGAAGGGTTTGCCCGAAAGACTATCATATGTTCAGATGTGTGGCTCGGTATGGTTATAAAGACGTGAGGAAGGAAGATCACCACGTGTTTGAACAACTTTTAGTCGAAAGCCTCGAAAAGTTCTTGAGGAGCGAGGCTCAAGAGCTTGGCCTTGAGAGCAATCTTGATGATGTTGAGTTTGATAGCGTTTCAGTGAGGTCAAGGGACTTTGGAATTCAAGATAGTGATGGGGTTGGGGAGCTTAGAGTTCCATTAATGGCTGTTGATCAAAGATCAGAAGATGCAGGTACTTCTACTTCGGACGGAGCTATAATGGCATTGCCAGCTAGTGTAATGTCGACAGATGAAGATCCAAGCTTGGAGTATGATATTTCGGCTCTTCGAGAAGCCATTGATTCGGGGTTTACTTACTTGCTCGGTGACAGTGATGTGAGGGCGAAGAAAAATTCGTGGTTTATAAAGAAACTAGTGATAAACTACTTCTACGCGTTCTTGAGGAGGAATTGCAGAGGAGGTGCTGCAACTATGAGGGTTCCTCACATGAATATAATGCAAGTTGGGATGACTTACATGGTTTGATCTGATCCTCTCATCTTCGGATCATTTGGCCAGCATTTGCGTACTGTAAGTCTTAAATTAGACCTTGTACGTTGGTTTCTTTCAGAGAACATATAATTAGCATATAAATTGTGTATTGTTCAATCATCGACCGTTATATTTCGTCTCAAATAGTTGATGAGGCGAGAAAAGCTTCCCAGCAACATTTTCAAGAAGCTTGAGTTCTGTTTTCAAACTTCGAGTGAAGAGATTGCATATGTGCAAAGCTCATCATTGTAGTTTAGTTATGTATTATTACTTACTCTATTAGATACATTTTTATCTTAATGCCTTCATAGTTCATAATTAGAGTCTTCAACATTTGGTATTTTTATGATGTTATTGGATTCATCTTTTCTTTTGGAAAAGAACATTTGGCATCATTCTATTTGATCATTTTTATAAATTCCAACTCCAATATTGATATACAAAACGCACACGTTATCATATGTATCCATAAACGAAAATCATCCATTCAAATAGATTGTCTCTAATATCAAATTCAGAGGTTGGAAATAATGGGATTCATCCATCTTTGGTAGCAATAGATTGCATTTGTTCAAGTTAAAATAGCGTACAATTTGTTGGGCCAATAGATCCACACTCTATGCAATTTAACCACCTTTACATTACGGATGTAGAGTTTTAACTAAAAGGATTTTTAAGTTACAAATGTCCTTGTAATCCCGTGTTAAACTTTTACATTTCCGATGTGAGACTTGTTTTGAGCTAACCACGCCCCAACACAATTTTTTACGACAGTTGTGTTAGTGACAACTATTTCACTGTGCTTATCCATATCTATGGAGTGATGATCAGTATCACTGTGGGTTATCCTTTGGCGAAACAAAGCAAGTAGCGGCTCGGTAAATCCTAAAAAGCATAGAAAGAATTTAACAAATTCGGCTATTCATAAATTTATAATTGATTAAACTAGTCTAATGGCCCTTAAATTATTAATATTGTCTCACTTTAAACCTTGAACAAAATTTTATTTCATTTAAATACTTAAATTATTGACCGATTTCTAAATCAGCCATTCCGTTCAATTTTGCTGTTAACTTTGATGGAATTAAGGGTGTTTTTGTCTATTTCAATTAAAAAATCATTTTAATTAAAGTTTTTTTTTATATATATATATATTATAAAGGCAAAATAAAAAAAAAGGAGAGAACCCCATCTTCGGTTGCCTCTACAAGCTGCTAACTCTGCCACCACCATCTTCACATCTTTCTCTCTAAACCTCCATTTCTCTCTCTACAAAATCCTAAATCCTCCCATACTTGTATTTTTAAAAAACTCATAAAATAGCTGATAGATATAGAGAGAGAAAAAAACGCAATGAGCCTCTTTTCTAAAGAGAGAAAGTGAGAATGGTGAGGGTAGATTTGGACGAGAAAAGGAGAGAAAGTGGATGAAGGGGATTTAAAATACAACGCAACGAGCCTCTTTTCTAAAGATAGAGTGACAATGGGGAGAATAGATCCCATTTACTGCTTTGAGACCCATACCTACGAAACAAATGTCGCAGTCAAGTTTATTAACAAATGCAGTAATTATATACTGAAACAAAACATTATACACTATGAATAATCTCAAAGAAAACTAATTTATAATAATTAAAATTTAAATATAACTACTAACCTTGAGACCAAGTTAAAAAGGGAAAGATGAAAAAAAAATGTTAACAAAAAATTAATAGTGCAAAGATTTTATACGCACCAAAAGTTATTATGTGAAGATGTAGTTACTGAACGATTACAATATATTAACAAAAAATATATACCACCATAATTACAAAAAAAGTGTAGCGTTTGTGCATATATATTAACAAAAAGTATGCAGACGGAAAAAGAATGTTTGTATCCGTTGCGTCTATACAAAAAGATCAAATGTTTTTCTTATCGTTGCGAACTCAAAATCTGCCAAAAGTTCGATACATGATCCTCCGAAAAGTAGATGTATCAATCCCCACCAAAGAAGGCCATCTAAGCCCAGTCATAACGTAAACCTATTAAGAAAGAAATTATAGACAATTTTAGAATATATATTAATCAATTAAACTTCATAAGTAAAAAACCAGAGTAAAAAGTAAGAAAATAATGAATGCATATTACCGTGTTATCTATTCCCCATCCACGAAGTCGGGTTGAATGAATACGTCTCCATTCATCAACTTTATCAGGCCAGTACTGTGGAAAAAATTTCAAAGTAATTAATCAATTTTTTTAAAAATATATACATAACACGTGTAAATTATAAGATTAAATAAAAGGTGTACCAAAAATAAACTGTCATAGCAGAACTTCGGGATATACAACATTCAATGTTGAGTTGCTTGTGGAATTCGGGAGGAGAACGCACATACGGCTAGAACTCGTACATCTTGACATAGCCACGTATAATTGCCCATGGCTAAAGACCGGTGTATGCAAATCAACCCCGACAAATTTTACGGATTGGCCTTGAGATTTATTCATTGTCATTGCATATGCCAATCGAATTGGAAATTGACGCCTTGTCATTTTAATTGGCAACTCGGACGAAGATGGAGTTAAGGAAATTCGTGGAATGAACACTAAGTTACCATGCTTATCTCCAGTTAATATTTTAGCTTCAATTACAAAATCTCCGCAGTTGACTACAATAAGTCTAGTTCCGTTACAAAGACCATCTTTAGGTGCAATGTTTCTTAGTAGCATAATTGGGGCACCCACTTTAAGATCCAGTTTAAATGAGGGTAGACCAGGGGGATTAAGAGTGTTTAAAAACTCATTTGGATACCGATGTGTAATACCTGGGTCTACATCCTCTTCTTCTACCATTTTATCTGCAGCGAAGTACGTGAAGGTTTCACCATGAAAATTTTCCAATGCTGATTGGTTGATGGCACTGACATCATCGTTTCTAGCAGATAAAATAGTTCTCTCATTTAAAAATTCAGATGTGATTGTACTTGCCACGTCAAGTTGCGGATAAATAACAGAAATCATATCCTCAACGTTTTGGCACTTCTGTATTGAAGCTGGAAGTATTATTGTTTCTTCAGGATTTGACCCAATCTAGACAATGAAAATTATGATTTTAAAAGAACAATAATTACACAAAAAGAATAACAACATCTATATAAAAAAGTATTACCTCATTGAGAAAAGCAGAGAAACTGTTATTTTCATGTGGCTCATCATTTAGGCGCATATTAACATGTAATGTCAGGACATGGATGTCTTTCCACAATATAGATCGTCTTAATGATGCTGCCACAATTTGCTCGCGAACACCTCTAGGAATAACAGGCAAGATTTGCCTAAAGTCCCCACCAAGAATAACTGTAATACCACCAAATGGCATAACATTATCGCGAATGTCTTGTAGGGTCCGATTAACGGCTTCAATACAATGTCGATGTTGCATCGGAACCTCATCCCATATGATTAGTCTTGCCATTCTAAATAATTCAGCATGTGATGACTGCTTAGTGAAGCCGCAGAATGAGTTTTCTAACACATCTAGTGGAATGCAAAAAGTTGAATGTGCTGTTCGACCCCCAGTTAATAATCCTGATGCAATTCCTGATGATGCAACAGAAACCACTACATCTCCCTGACTGCGACATTTTGTTGCAATAGTATTATAAAGAAAAGTCTTTCCAGTTCCCGCGCCACCACTTAGGAAAAAAGTAATTCCCTTATTTTCGTAAATCGAAGACATAACAGCATTATAGGCAGTACGCTGTCCTTCGTTGAGCTGATCAATGTGATTTTGAACATTTAACTGCTCTGCTTCAAATTGTAACTGACGATGTTCCCATATCAGACGATTACCAACTACAGTACTCCAATTCCCAGATGGTTGTGGCATGGGAGGGAAGTCAGACAAACTCTTACCTGATTCCTGAAGCAATTGATTTAGAAGGAATAAGCCATAATCCTGAACTTGTTCATCAATTGGAATCGGAATACCATAACTTGTACGAATTGCGAATATGAGATCATCACATATATGCATAGAAAATTGGTTCCATAACGCATCAGGATTTAGAGGGTTGCATTGCGTCAAGATAATGCAAAACAATCTTCTCAACTGGGATCCTGTTCTCATTATTGCCGCTTCTCTGAGACATTGTATCCATTCTTCGTCGTCTTCTAAAAGGCCCTTAGCAACACATGCTGCCTTATACGTAGGGTGAACAATATTGTTAACAGTCCTTAAGTATTCAAAAGATTTAGGTCCTTTCACAACAGTTAGTAAAAGGCGTAAATAAAACCTTTCACCTTCATTCGGACTGGCAAAATACATTCTACCGATTTGAAAACCCCTTTGTCTTTCCGTCCACAACTTTCGTCCTTTTTGCCATACAAAATATTTTGGAAACTCTTGATATGTTAGTTGCTGGGCTTTGGTATTTACAGCGCAACA
Organism: Lonicera japonica; assembly: GCA_021464415.1. Classification (NCBI taxonomy): domain Eukaryota; kingdom Viridiplantae; phylum Streptophyta; class Magnoliopsida; order Dipsacales; family Caprifoliaceae; genus Lonicera; species Lonicera japonica. The sequence continues at coordinate 60,709,130 of CM038468.1, read as the reverse complement.
TGCGAAGAAAGCTGTGAGCATTGTTTGTTGAAACTGAGCTCTATTAACAACGGCCTGAATTGATTCAATCGGATTATAAAGAACATGATGTTGCCCTTCTAAGTGTACCACTAATCGCAAAACTGATGGAACTTCTTGATGTAAAGGATTACCAAAAATTCGCCATGCTGCCTCGGGTGGTCCAATATATCTTGCATCGAGGTATTGTTTGATTTCATCAACTGCACCCAATACCACAGTCGTGCGATCGTGGCCTTTGAAAATGTATTTATGGATATACTTGACACATCTTAACCCTGCACAAACTTCCACATTGATATGAAAATTAAACATCCTGGATAGGTGTGGATTATATGGCACGACATCTCTATTATCAACTTCACATCCAGATCTAAGAGTGTGCTTCTTACCATCATTCCGCCTTCGATAAATTGGATAGCCATCTTGGTCCATTGTAGTTTCATCAGCCCAATCTTTGGGATATCTCTTAGTGCATTTACCATTATCATCCATACATGATGCATTACGATTTCGAGCACCACAGGGTCCATGAATCATACAACTTTTGATAGTTTCGTATAATTCTGGATCAGCTATTGCATCTGGAAATTCAGCAGAAACTGAACGGTTCACCTGCTCACATGTTCGAATTTTGTCATCTCCATGAAGAAAAATAAGCAAGTGCATATGCGGCAATCCACGCTTCTGGAATTCAATAGTGAATACATGCCCCACCTTTTTTCCAAATACTTGATTTCTACCAATTTCTTTCATCAAGGCAAGTCGTTTTAATTCAAAGACACGGGCAACCAAATCTGGACGATCAGAAGGAGTTTGGTGTGGCAACAAAAAAGATTTAATTTTTGGCCAATTGGGATTTGCAGTCATGGTGAGAAAAATATCTGGATGCTGGTTGTATCGGGTTATAGCCATAGAATCTTGAAAAATTTTAAACATTTGTCTTGGACTACCAGCGAAAGAGGATGGCAAAACAACTCGCTTCCCAACTTGATCAGCATTTAACCCATCAGCAGCAAGATCAGATAGACCTTGGTACAATTCAGAACGAAGCCGTTTTTGATTAAGCCTGTAATAAGTCAACCGATTTTGCTCTGTTGCTGCCCAAGCATCAACAATGAACTCTTGAAATAATTTTCCCCCTCTTAGGATGGTCGAGTACTCGGTGCTTCTTTCGAATAAACGATACCCATAAAACTGCATCTGAGTAAGCCTACAATCTGAAGCTCTATTAAATACGGGATCCCACTGCTTGAAATCAGGTTCCCAACCAAGTTCGCCATGCGGGAACATTAACACATAGTGCAATGGCAAATAAGCCGGATGGCATTCGTTAATCTGCATCAATTGGTTACTCCCTCGTAATTGTACAATAATATCCCTCATCCCTGATATCTCAGTACCGTCTCCCGGCAATATCACAGCAATTTCATCAGAAGTTGGTAAATTGTGAGTTCGTCTATCTTTATTTGGTGCATAATGAAGGTAAGCTGGTATGTCATGATTGCCTAAATGGTTCAAATGTTCCCCCTCTAAAATCGAAGCAGCATGCCTGAACTTATCCGAGAATGCATTAAACCGCGAAAGATTATCCTGAATGGTTCTGAGGACATCATTTCGTAATTGTGGATTACGTCGACTACGATAATCTAAAGCTCGATCATGGTCATGAATATACAATTGCGCATAACTCGGATCTTGACCATGTGGAGGTTGAAGGGCACCTGTTCGATGTCGTAACTCCCCATGAATTGTGAATGATGTAGGACCCCTACCATGAAGCATTATATCATCCATTTGGACACCCAAGCTCGTAAATGCATTTGCTGCATTGTACAGCCGGGTATAACTTCGAAACGACTTTGATTGAATATCATTGCCATCATATAATGCTTTAATTTCAGGAGGTGGTGCGATGAGTAATGGCAAACGAATCTTACCTTGCAAACAACATGATCCAAATAGTGGGTGTTCACCAGACGAAATTGATAACATTTCAGCACTCCAATGTAATGCATAACAATGAGGGCATGTCTTATCCATTAAACCCAAATAATGTCTCCCTGAGTTAGGATGCACCCGAGGGTTAACAATAGCAGTTAAACGCTCATCATTGGAAGAAGTTGACCTAAAAAGAAATATTTTATAAAAACGACTTAAGTTATAAAGCAAAAGTTAATAAGTATCTCTTAAAGAACACTATTTCTCTAATTGTAGATGGAATTACCCGATATTATTCAAAACTGGTTGATGCAATGGCGGAATAGTAACATTATCATTCAAATATGACGAAGTTTGGAAAATATGATTGTCTGGCTGAGACTGAATAGTTATATGAGTACCATATGGCTCACTACTTGATTGTGAGTTTAAAGAATTTAGCACTTGAGTAGTAGAAGGACCAGGTTGAAGCAATGATTGGTGTTTATAAAATTGATTTTTGAGTTTTGAACATTCTCGTTCATAAGCAAGGCGTTGAGCTGGCCTAGGGGTTAAACCAGGAAAGAATCTTGGTAGGCTTGGCTCTTGTTGCTTGGACTGAAGTTCTTTTCCTTGCTGTTCTCTTTCGCGACGCAAACGTTGTGCAAGTTGTCTTGGTTGCATTTCGTTGCGTTCCCTTTCTCGCCTTTTACGTTGAGCCAGTACAGCTTTAGAAAGAACATTGCTATTGGGCCCCTAAAAATAAAGATCTTTAAGCTCATTGAATCCAAAATCCTAAAAAAGTTTGTCCTCACTCTCGAAATCAAACAATGTTAATGCAATTATTATAATAATAGGATGTATTAATTTTTTTTTCAAATTTTTTTTAATATATTGGCAAATGATTAAAAATGACAAATTAACCCAACTCGACCTTAACAAAGTGGTGAAACGGGCTCGAATTTAAGCATATCATAAATTGGTGCAAATTCGAGTTTTTAAAAAAAAAATCACATCAATCTGGTTGATTCAAATATATATTTTGGTATCTTGAATTCGACTTTAGCTAACCATGGTGCTTGATAGTTAAATAGGTTGTGTATACAGATATTAGTATGCTGTTTAGATATTAGGTAATTTTTACTTAATCTCACTATTATTCCACCAATCTACTTTATCACTTTATTTCTCATTAATTACTTTTTAAAATTTAAAATACATTAACTTTAAATTCAAAAAATTGAAATTATTATAATTAGCATATTTGAAATAAGTTATATTTTTTTAAAAAAAAAATTACTTTTATGAACCAGTTTTACCATATGTTTATTAAAAAGGACGTTCTCCTTAGCTATAATTGCTTTTGGTGAAAATTAAGCAGATGTGACTATTAGTTGCACCAGGGCTACCCCTAATTATAATATATTTGTTTCAATATATATTGGCGAATGATTTTTAAAAATGTTTATTTTTTCATATATTGGTAAATGATTTTTAAAAATATTTATTCGAGTTTTTCAATTAAAAACCATCTTAATTTGTTTGGGTTGAATATATTTTTTGGCATATTGATTTCAACTTTACGGGTAAATCAGTTGATATCTCTGTCTATGATAGGTCATTTATATGGGTTCAGGAAAAGCTCGACCTGTTATAGTGTTTCTCTTTGTTTATATAGTTTAGATAATAATTTTTTCATTATCAGTAAGTTTCAACTGTTAATATATTTTTTATATCGCCACGCCGTTTGGTACGGACAATACATAGTAAGAAATAAATAAAAGATAACACTATGATATGTGGAGAAGTAATAAGAAAATATCCAAGCAATGCATTTAAAATAGAAAAGGCAGGGACAATTAAAATTTCACTAAAAATAATTATATAATTCTAAAATCTTAATGCATGGTACTAATTTTCTTCAAATTGTAATATAGATACGTAGAAGAGGAAAAAATGTATTAAATAGTGTTTAACAAAATACCACAGGTGACGTCGGCGCTTGATTTTCTTTCCCCTTTCCCTTTCCTTTGTGAGATGCGTTTGACTCCGAGTTGTTCATATTGTGCTGTTACAATTTAAAGCATTATATATTAAAATCCGCCTTAAGCATTATATTTAGTTTTAATAAAAGTAAAAAAATAAATAAAAAGACAAAAAACTCATAACTTGCCTTAAGCATCATATTTAGTTCAGACTCATCTCGGATAACCATGCCAATATTTTGTTTGTTCAGAAACTCCTTCTGTACGTGAATTAAATAACTATTGTTTAATAATTATTGTTACATATGAGCATTAAAAAGAATTATCGGAGAAGGATAAAGATACATACCGTTTGTCGTAAATTGTAGTCTTCCTACAAAAAAAAATGAACTCAATTAAAAATATGTAAAACAAAAATTCGAATACGGTAAAAAAATGAGAAACAAAAAAGAGCTTACATATCCAAATACAGTTATACTACGTCGTCCTCCAAACGGATCTATTGTTGGACTCACTGCCGCTGTATTTTTTCACATAAATAATAAAGTTAAACATTTAGCTTTAATGAAATTGTAGCATGGGATTGATTCTAGCATTTTAAAAGAACACCAATTTCAACTTAATTAATATTTGAAAATAAAACTTGCAAAACATACAAAGTAGTGGTTGCACGGTGTTACTGGTGGAGGCATTAAGATTTACATGCCCAACCACGGATTGAGGCGGTGGGCCAAATGAGGTTAAAGCCGTTGTATTACTGGTGGAGGCAATGAGATTGTGCTGTCGAACAACTGATAGAGACAATGCGCAATATTAGTTATTCATAGCAAATGTTAAGACAAATAAAAAAGAAACTACATCTATTTTGGGCAAGTTCAATATATATAACCTCGGCTTGAGTTCGGGTTCAAGTTTGGCCAATCCCATCCCAAAAACGGGTAATTAGCATTTGTATAAATATATATGTCATATATCACAATATTAAATAAAAATAATAATATTATCAAGATATATACCTTGTACTGGTTGCACTACGTCATTGGCATGTCCACTGAGATTTAGATGCTGGACGACTGAATGTGGCAATGCATCGGAGGAAGTCCGGGTAACAGAATGTATGCGGGTGGGGGGTTTACGTGGTCGGCAGTTCTTCTGTATTCGTTGACGACGTAATCCCCATTGTAAGAAATTGGTGGCGTACTCGTTATGTTGTATTTCAGGGCGTCGACGTTGTGTTCGGCGACGTTGTATTCCCCATCGTAAGTGGATATTCATTATTAACTGTCCCATTTAAAACACAAAGGAATATAATTAAATACAAACGCATAATGGATGGCAGTAGCCAAGTGCATTAATGCATCAGTAAGCAAGTGCTAATGTAATACTCTAAACAAAATTAAATACCAAAACTAAATTAAAACGGAAATCCTCCCTCGGAAGCTTGAATATCGAGTATTTGCAATGTGAAAACAAACTTTATAAAAAAAAAGTGTGGAAAGTTTTACAAATGGAGATCAACAAACCACTCTTTAACAAAATCAATGAACAATTAACTAAAACACTAATATTCCCTCCGTCTTATTGTCAATTTGATATGAGCAAAAATGATTCCAAATATACGAAAACAAAATTCCTTAATTTGGCTTATTATTGTTAGCTTATGTTTTGTGCACAATTAAACTAAAAGTACTTCCAAGGACATCATTTCTTAATAAACATATGGTAAAACTGGTTCATAAAAGTAATTTTTAGATGTAGATAAAGGCTTGTTGTTGTTGTTGTTGTTTGGATGTGAATTTTTTTCATAAAAGTATTTTAGATGTTCATAAAACTGGTTCATTAAACTAAAATATACATAAAATGCTAGCCTTTGGATATGAATTTTTTTCCTAAGAACATCCCATCACTACACTAATGACCAAAATTTATTTACAAATAACACAAAAAAATTGAATCCTTAGATGTACTTTTAGGATATCAAATCAAAAAACTAAATATTTTTTTATCTCTCTAATATTCTACCAATCACTCTCTCCCCCACTTTAATCCATACCTATAAAATAAAATCCATACATTCAAATATAATTCTTTCTTTAGTTTAAAAATATATGTTTTTATTTAATCTTTTACAAACTTAAATAGTTTATTTTATTTTATTTTAAAAAATATATTATTTTGTAAATCAGTGTTACTACTAATGGTGACATCTGTTTATAATTAAAATTTACTAATGGTGACATTAATTTTTGTATATATTGGTAAATGATTATTAACCCATCCCGACCTTAATGAATTGATAAAACGGATTTGAATTTAAGTATATCATAAATGGAGGCACTTCGAGTTTTTTAATTAAAAACCACCTCAATCTGATCTGGTTAAATATACCCCATGGTTGATAGTTATATAGGTTGTATACAAAATATGTTTTTGAATACACGCTATTTAAGTATTGTGTATTTTTAACTCAATTTAACCGTTAATTTTTTTTTATGTCGCCGTGCCATTCGGCACGGGCAATATTCAATATCCTACTTTACCAATTGTTTGCCATCAATATTATGCTCAGCTGTGTATTTATGTCACTCAGTATATTCAATATCCTACTTTACCAAGAAACAAACCCATTTAAATATAATTCTTTCTTTAGTTTAAAAATATATGTTTTTATTTAATCTTTTACAAACTTAAATAGTTTATTTTATTTTATTTAAAAAAAATTATTATTTTTGTAAACCAATGTTATTACCAATGGTACTGTATATTTACAATTAAATTTAAAACACATTACTTTTGTAAATCAGTGTTACTACTAATGGTGACATATGTTTATAATTAAAATTTACTAATGGTGACATTAATTTTTGTATATATTGGTGAATGATTATTAACCCATCCCGACCTTAATGAATTGATAAAACGGGTTTGAATTTAAGTATATCATAAATGGAGGCACTTCGAAATTTCTAATTAAAAACCACCTCAATCTGATCTGGTTAAATATACCCCATGGTTGATAGTTATATAGGTTGTATACAAAATATGTTTTTGAATACACGCTATTTAAGTATTGTGTATTTTTAACTCAATTTAACCGTTAATTTTTTTTTATGTCGCCGTGCCATTCGGCACGGGCAATATTCAATATCCTACTTTACCAATTGTTTGCCATCAATATTATGCTCAGCTGTGTATTTATGTTGCATATGTGTATATTCAATATCCCACTTTTAATACAAATTAAACAAACCCACTTTACAAAGAAACAAACAGAAGTAGATTCCCCTTTCGACAAAGTAAATTTAATATTTAAAAAAAAAATCATTTTCTTCCTGTAGAGATCGTAAGGTCTTACCGGAGTTTTAAATATAATTTTTTAAAATTATTTTTAAAATTTTACAAAAAAATATAATCTTCATTTTTTATTCATTTCTTAAACTTTTTAAAAATAAATAAACAGAAATTGATAAACCACGTACATAGTAAATATTAGATTAAAGCTAGTGTCTTATTATTATTTTATTTTTTTGGCACTCACCTCAAATTACATGTTTTATCCGAGTATGCACTTACTCTATAAAATAAAACCATAATAAACCCCTCATTTTTGAGCTATTTTTTCTAAATTAATTTCTAGCAATACAAAGAAACAACCCCTTATTAGTTTCTGGCAATACAAAGAAACAACGCCTCATTATATTCAAATGTGGTTTTATTGTGTACAGGGAAAGGAAATTGAAGGAAAAAAAAAGGGTCTCATTGCCGATGGAGTAATCAAAAGGGGCAATCAAAAAAGGGTCTAATTGCTGAAAGAAAAAGAGGAACATGGGTGTGCGTTTATATCTATATATATATTTAGAGAGAGAGAGTTTTAGGAGTATTAGGTGATGGAGGAAAAGGGTCTATATATATATCTAGATGGAGGTGGGGCATTAGCTGGAGGAGATGATGATGTTGTAGGAAGAGGTGTTGAAGCCACAGGGGGTGGTTGTGATGGTGTGGTCGGAGAAGGGTCTATTGGAATGGACTGAGGTGCGGGCGAAGTAGCAGAAGGTGGAGACAATGGTAAAGGCGGTGGGGAAGTGGCGGATGCCGGTGGAACAGCAGAAGAAGGTGGAGCCGATGAAAACCTTCAACATGTATACCCAAATGTGGACGCTATGATCAAGGAAAGACCCATATGGCTAAATCGTACACAAATCAACCAAAAATCTAACACAGATCAACCAAAAATCTAGAAGTAATAGTTTAGAGTTAGAGAGAGAGAGTGCACCTGAATGTTGAAGCGGAGAAGAAGAGAAAGTGGAAGCGGAAGTGGAAAGTGAGAGAGAGAGGCGGAAGTGTCTTTGGAGTGAGAATGAGATATTTTTTTTGTTTTTTTGGTAAAGTAGGAGAGAGAAGCGGGAGTTTATTTCATCTCAGCCACACAATTTAATTTGATCAAATTTTGGCCACACAAATTTTTATAAGAGATACACATTTTAGAATTCAAAAACCTTGCACCCTTATTATATAGATATATGTGTGTGTACACAATTAATATTGATACATACATAAATACTTATATGGCATGAAAATGGAAGAATTTGTTCTTCAATGGTGGATTTTCTCTCTCTACATATGTGGGAAGTGGGTGGAAATTGAAGGAAATTAATTAGTGGCTTATATGACCATTTTGCCATTTTAAAATGGAAGAAAAATAAATTTCATCTAAGTTAATAACAAAATTGGATGAAAGGGCCAATCTAAAACTCGGTCAATAGCTTGAGTATTTAAATGAGGCAAAATTTTGTTTAAGGGTTAAAGTAGGACAATATTCATAGTTTAAGGGCCATTAGAGTAGTTTACTCTTTATAATTAAAACAAAAATGCAATAGAGGCATGCTACAAAGCAAGAGCATCTCATCTAGATAGATGGATGATGCCAACCGCCAACCCCCACTTGAGTCTTGAGGTGAGATAAAAGCATTATTCACTCTAAATTTAATTCTTCCATAGATAATTTTAAAATGAAAATAACATAAATAAATAGAGATCTCTCTCTCCACTTTTATGTCATGGGTATCTTGTCTCGTCTTACATGTATAAGTTTAAATTTTTTTTCTTGAACATTCTAATAATTTTGAAAAGAAAAATATCTTGTATAATTTGCATTTTTAAAAAACAAGAGTATTTTGAACTAGTTTGCATTCCAAATTACGCTCATCTCTTATCACGACTGTTGAAGAAATCAAGATATCTTGTTATTTTTATCATAACTAACCCAATTACTTATTATTTTTATAATAGAATGCTTATTAAATCCTTAAATAACAGCAGAATTAATCAAATTAATTTTGTGAGAAATAAATGTTTCTTAATTAGCACAATTCTAGGGGAGGATAGATTTGTCCCTACTGACCTAGTCGCCTTTAATTCAATACATTTGGTACTTGTTTGGTTTAAGTTTTGCTTCATTCTTAAAATCTTAAAATGATAATTCAGATAAGGAGACTTTTAAAGCTCATCTTAAGATGTTGAATAATAAGTTGATAAGATTTAAGCATACCATGTGAAATTATTGTTTAAATTAAAGGAAAGAATAAAATCTCGAACCAAGTGAGAACTCAATTGAAATTATAATTACGCATTCAACAAATATCAATAGGTGTTGGCAGAATGCCTGTATTTTCTATAATTTGGTAGGGTAAAATGCACTAAACCCCTATAAACTATTACAATTTGGTATTTTACCCCTTGATTTATAAAAGTTGGCACGAAACCCCCCCCCTAATTACCTATTGTCATTTAACCCCTAAAAGACATATTTACCCTTGTACAAAAGTTTAAAATAGAAAAGCAAGAAAAAAATCGATCAATTTTTCTATTTATATCTCTCTTTATATATATACCTTGTTTAATCTTTTCATCAATTAAAATTTGACAATTCCAATTTATTTTTTTCTCATCTTTAACCAACAACTCTTATGTGTGAATATACGAACGAATTATACGGAAGTATCTATAAAATGTATGTATATACACACATAAGTGTAGTATGAATATTTTTAAAGATAAAAAATTATGTATCACATAATTAGACACACATATATATAATTTGTGACGCCCGGCGAGTGATGGAGTACTCCCTTGTGAGGAGGAAATGTAGCTCAAAGAAGGCATCCCACATCGAAAGATGGGGATCCTTGGAGACCCATATAAGTAAGAAATGGTCGCTAATTAAGTACGAGGTCTTTTGGGAGGCTCACTAGCTTTGGATCCCATGAGAACTCCGAAGTTAAGCGTGCTTGGGCCAGAGCAATCCCAGGATGGGTGACCCCCTGGGAAGCTGGCCGTGAGCTCCCAGAAACAAAGCCGTGAGGGTAGACGTTCCGGGGCTGAGGCCTGGCTGGACGCTACCCAAAGTGGACAATATCGTACTGAGGTGGGATTGAGTCGTTACAAATGGTACGAGGACGTCGATTCCCTTGGGGGGGAGGATGTGACGCCCGGCGAGTGATGGAGTACTCCCTTGTGAGGAGGAAATGTAGCTCAAAGGGGGTATATCCCACATCGGAAGATAGGGGATCCTTGGAGACCCATATAAGTAAGTATGAGGCCTTTTGAGAGACTCACTGGCTTCGGATCCCATGAGAACTCCGAAGTTAAACGTGCTTAGGCCAAAGCAATCCCAGGATGGGTGACCCCCTGGGAAGCTGGCTGTGAGCTCCCAAAAATAAAGCCGCGAGGGTAGACGTTCTGGGGCTGAGGCCAAGCTGGACGCTACCCAAAGCGGACAATATCGTACTAAGGTGGGACCGGGTCGTTACATAATTAATGGGTTGCCAAAGTTGCGTTGTTATAATTGGGTCACTAGCTTAACAGAGAACATAAGAGTGAGCTAGTGGCAGTGGAGTAAATGCATGATGATGAAAGGTTTTACTTTCCCTTTTTAAAAAGAAAAAACTTTGTACAAGGGCAAATATGTCTTTTAGTGGGTTAAATGACAACAGATAATAGTTTAGGGGAGTTTAATGTCGACTTTTATAAATTAAGGAGTAAAGTGCCAAATTATTATAGTTGAAGGGGGGTTAGTGTAATCGAAAACATTACTAATAAGGAGTTGAAAAAGAATGGTTGACTTTGTAAGTACTATTTATTTAAAAAATTTTAACTATATTTACTATGTTCTTACATTTTTTTTCAAAAGGTGCTTTCTATATATATCCCCTAAAACAATATATCCGTTAGAGCCTTTTAGGAAAGGTTGTGTGCAAAAAAATGGGGCAAAAATTACTTTTCCAACAGCTAGTTTTGTTGACCAAAAATTCAAATTTGTTTTGATTATATCTTATAATCTGACCGTTGGATCATGCTCAAATTTTGGTCATAAGTATTAAGAGATGTTGACTAACTACTGTAAAAATTTTAAAGTGATCAGAGTCAGGAAGGCCTCTATCAGACCGTTAGATCAAAACTGAGCGAATCTTAAATGTAAAATATAAATATTTTTGCAATTTAGCAATTTAGTTCCATATATAATTCTAATGATTTATGAACTTCAAAGATATATTTCTAAGATACTTATTTTTATGAGAGCTTAAAATATGATCATTTAAAATTAATATGAATTTATTTTGAAACTCGGTCTTTGTAAAATAATGTTTTTCAAGGAAATTAAATTTCAAACTTGTTTGAATTAATCTTTAAAAGATGCATGAATATGTTTGAGCTATAAGGATTTAATAAAAAAAAAGAAACTTTACATAAATCTAAAGTACTCACCCAATTACTAAATTAACGAGTTTTCGAATACTTTAATTTGTTTCTTCGGATTGATCTTCACTTAAAACTTTTTTCTTGAAACTTTTCATATAGTCTTTTGATCATTTATAATGAGATATTTGATCTTTTTAATCTTGTCCAATGATCAGATATTAAAATAGTGATCATTGTCATGTTTTTCTTAAATATTCCAAGTAAATGAACTATATACTTATATAAAAAAATATGTTAAATTACACATGATTGATTTATTGTTATTATCAAAATAAGATTAAGACCTTAGGTCAACACAGCTCCAAGAGAAGGGATCCAACTAACATGATGATTGATGATATGAGGTTCATGAAAGGAAAAAAAGGGAAATAAATGGCCTCACTAAGTTTTTATTCAAACTACTGCATTGCATCAAGAACGACACTTCCTGATGAGTCATTATAAATGTTATTATGATCTTGGGCACCACTACTTTAGTTATAGAGGTTATTATTTTTTAGGCCATGGGGTTTACTCATTCATTAGTTTCATTGTAAGGATAACCATTATATCAATATAGCACAACACTTTCTGGTGATTTTGTATAGTATTAACCATTCATACCTATTTAAAAACAAAAAAAAAGATGTAATAATATATATTATAGCACTTGTATACATCATATGTAGATTGACTAGATAAATACACATACACAATACATTTATATGTTTTATTCTTATACTAGGTATTGCCCGTGCCGTCCGGCACGGTGAAATAAAAAAATATTAAATACAAATAAAGAGACCCAATGTTTGAATTGTACATGTCAATTTTACTAAGTTCATATAATAAACTATCATAAATAAGATAACAATGACATTAGGTGGGGCTTACGGATTTTTTTGCCAAATCTTGAATCGTGAATGAAAAAATATATTAATTTGAGTATAAAATGGTTAGTTTGAGTGATAAAATGATAGACAACGCTACGAGAGGTTAACAAAACTCACATACATAAAGAGAGGGAGGGGGAGAATAAAAACCGAACAAAATAATATTATACAGAGATATCAAAAAATTATAAAACTCACATGCTTGCATGGAAACTTTTTTATTCATATTCCTATTGACTATAAAATGGATATTCAACACACATAAAAGAAAAAATTCAAAAACATATGCAATATTCTTAACCTAGGCTGCTACTAAAACAAATAATTATCGGATCATCAACTAAATATATATATCATAAAATAAAGCCGCGATCTCCAACTAAATGCGTTAATAATTGCTAATAAAAAATGAGCACCCATATATATACCTTCTTAAAATAAAAAAGTAAACCACAAAATATTATATTCTTTCAAAAGAGTAAACAACAAATAGAGTAGAAAATCTCAAGTATTCGGATTTTTTTGCCAAATCTTGAATCGTGAATGAAAAAATATATTAATTTGAGTATAAAATGGTTAGTTTGAGTGATAAAATGATAGACAACGCTACGAGAGGTTAACAAAACTCACATATATAAAGAGAGGGAGGGGGAATAAAAACCGAACAAAATAATATTATACAGAGATATCAAAAAATTATAAAACTCACATGCTTGCATGGAAACTTTTTTATTCATATTCCTATTGACTATAAAATGGATATTCAACACACATAAAAGAAAAAATTCAAAAACATATGCAATATTCTTAACCTAGGCTGCTACTAAAATAAATAATTATCGGATCATCAACTAAATATATATATCATAAAATAAAGCCGCGATCTCCAACTAAATGCGTTAATAATTGCTAATAAAAAATGAGCACCCATATATATACCTTCTTAAAATAAAAAAGTAAACCACAAAATATTATATTCTTTCAAAAGAGTAAACAACAAATAGAGTAGAAAATCTCAAGTATTTTGATGAGTTTTTAGCCATGAAAATCTTAAAAAAGAGAGAATATATATATATATATATATTTTGGTGAGAGAGAAAGAGTGTTCTTGCATTTATAAAAAAAATGTGAAGGGAAAACACATCTAAAGTGTTTACATTTCTTTTTAGTTTGTAAACAAATTTTGACCATTAGTTAATAATAACAAAATAAAGAAAAAAATACATCTGATAATATAGATAGAAAATTGCCGCTAGAAAAAATGAAATAGTTTTAAGAGTAATGTGAAAATTGTATAATAAGAGTAAGAAAATTGAATTATAATTTTAAATATACAAATTTTGTCTTACACGTAACTTTATATATACAATTTTAAATATACAATTTTTTATTGGTAAATTTTAAATATACAAACTCTTACATAGTTTGTTTTAAATTTAATGTATTTTGAATTTCATAAAAATCGATAGAGAAAAAAAATAAGAGATTAAAATTGGTGGAATAAGAGAGATAAAAAGTTATTGACTTTCTTGATTTGATAAGTTGAAAACACATATAATGGTCTAAATTTTTTCTTCTTTTTTATAAATTAATGTGAACTATTAATTAAATAATTTAATGATTTGATGGTTGTTTTCCTTATAATATAAATACTTATAAAAAAGTAATAAAAAATCATTATTAATATAGTAGTTAAAAATCATGTCAAAACTCCCACCTATTTTTATTATTATAATAGTATAAATAATACATATCATCTTTAGGATATTTTTTTAGTACCCTTATCCAACCTAAGCAAAAAGTAAAAATAAAAATAAAATAGGCATGGAGTGTCGCGTACTCACGTGCCACTACTGTTGAACGGCTACCCGATTCACGAGGCAAGACGTACCGGCAACGTGTATGGATTTGGTTTGCGAAGCCAATTTGGTGGGTCCCTGCTAGTTAGGTCGTGTAGATGAATAGGGGAAGTTTATAATTACACGTCGGAAAGTGGACGTACGGTGGTGGTGGGTGGATGAGGAAAATGGTAAGAGAGAGAGACTCATATCCTTGTCGCCAACATAATTATCCGCTTTGAAGGGTGTATTTATCATCCAAGTCCTTACATTTGCACAAAATTACGTCCCTGCCATTCTTTAATAAAGTCCGAATCAATTTTTTTATTCTTTTTAATGGTATTAGGTAAGATTTTGGGCCTTAAAGCGTAGTTATATTTTGGTTGGGGGCCTATTTTTTTATTTTTTTTTTAAAGGTAATGCTATTATTATTAAAATAATTATATACATTTTATATGATATGCTAAACTATAAAAGATTTTTATCGTCACGTATTAAAGTTTCCTACCCGCTTAAATGCCTTTATGTTCAAATTTCCTTAATTGCATCCAAACATTTTATTGCCCTCCATGTAATAGCTGGATAATGTTCAGAAGACTTTGTAGTCCCATGTAAAAGAATTCGAAAGAGGGCTGATTTCGTCATTGCTGAGCTATTTTTTTTGCCATCAATTATAACTAACTATTTTTTCTTTTAAGAGAACAATTATAATTAACTTGGAATATATCAATATCCCAGAAAGATATATATATATATATATATAATCATGTTTATTTATTTATTTTTTCTCGTTTTTATAATATGCATGTTTTACACTTTTACTCATGATGCTTGAAACACATCTACAGTTTTAGATTGCTTGGTGTTTTAACAAATTGTTGCTTACACATGATAAAACTATTACATGTTATATGATTTTCGACTACTATGGTTGACCCCAATAAATTGTTAAATTTATTCCTTATTTATCTTTTAAGGATGTGAGAAACTTCTTTTTCTTCACTTACTTATTACTTGACTGTTATATTTATAAATGTGTCAAGCATTAATATTGTGTTTTCACCAAAAATAAGTAATAATAAAATGTTTTGATTAAAAATTGTTGGCTGAAGATTTGTTAGCAGTCAATAAAGATAAGACTAAAAAATGGAGAGATTAGTCTTTGTTTCGGCCTTTTGCTTATCTACAAGTGCTCTAAACTAGTTAATTAAAAAAATAAGTAAGTGTGAACCAATACATCTTCTACGAATTAATAGCCTAGGGAAAAAAAAACTGTTAGGACTTAGGAGATAACATTGTTTACTAAGTCTAATGAAGTATCCTTTAAGCACCTTTAATTTATTTTTTTGATGCATCTGTTGGAAACAAACTACCCTTAATCATATAAATAGTTAAACACTCTACCTCATTCTCCCCACTACTGTTAAATCCACTTTTAACATCTTCTCCACTTAAATGTAGTAACGATTCTTTGTCTTATATTTTTTATTAAACATATATTTTAATTGATAATTTATGATTAATTACAATAAAATTGTATTTGGATACTATCAAAGCATCTCTAACAAATTTATATATCTTTATTTTGTGTAAAATTTACACAACTTATAAATCTTTTTTGATCTCCAACAGTCTTTTAAAATAAAATAGTTGTGTAAAAATACACTCAAATTTTACAATGCCACGTCAGTTTTCTCTCTTTTCAATTTTTAAATAAAATTAAAAAATGTAAAAACTTAAAATATAAAATTTGAATTTTAATGAAAACTATATATTTGAAATCTACTTATCAATACTTATAAATCAAGATTCATTGTGATTATAAAATTATTTATATAAAAATTTAAAAAATAATAATAATAAAAAATTGTTTAAATTGATATTTAACAAGTGTTGGAATGTTATTAGTTATTTCAAAATTTACAAAAATCCTTACAAAAGTATCATTAGAGCAATTTTTTTTGAAATATTCAAGATTTTTGTAAAAGTGGATTAACACATATGATTTATAAGCTTATTTTCACACTACCATTAAAGATGCTCTCATATCCTTTATGTCCCAGCTCAATGAATCCTTAAACAACAAATTCCAACAAAATATTTTCTTTGTATGTTAGTCAAATAAATATTTTATGACTAGTAATTCATTTATTTTTAAACCAATCCATTCGCCATATATCTTATAAGTCATTTTCATTTTCATTTGAACTTTGATTTTTAATTTTTTTTTATTTTCATTTGTACAACATTGATTGACTCAATCCCTTTACATTCCATCTATTGCATACTTTGAAATAGAGAATTCTCTTTCTTTTATAATAATAGAAGAAGCGATAGAAATAAGTGAATTCATGATACCATCTTTGCCATATGTATACATAAGAATTGGCCCTCAAAGATTGTTGTGATGCATTGACTCAAAATTTTCACTTAACCATCTGAAGAGAATAAAAAAAATTGCAATGTTATATTTATTTTATATTTTTACATAATTATAAAATTATTTGTAATATTAATAAGATAAAATAAACGACAAACAACACATCCAGACATTTATGTAAGTTGTGCAATATCAGTTTATAAAAAATAGAATAAATTTAACATTTTTTTTAATTTTATTTTTTTATCTAATTTACTTCAGAAATTTATCGGTGAATAAGTCCAATTATCATTAATTAAAAAAAATAATAAATTAGTAGAAAACCCGTAAAAGGTTGGTAAGGGCTTTATTGGAATTTAGTGGAGAGGAGGGAGTACTTGGTAATACGACATTTTAAGCCTTATCCGAGACCAGGGTAAATGAACTAACTAGGAACAATTTGGGCGAGTCTCTCTCTCTCTCTCTCTCTCTCTCTCTCTCTCTTTTTCTCCCCAACTATATCCTTCCTTCTTTAAAGTTTACCCACATTCTGGCCCCCCCTCATTCCCCCATTCTCTCTCTCTCTCCATTTCTCTCTCTCTCTCTCTCTCTCTCCATTTCTCTCTCTCTCTCTCTCCGTTCTTCGTTTTCACATTGAGCGAAACGCTTCTTCCTTACCATTCACATCACACTCTCACGTCGGTTTTTCTGAGGGAAATCAACATTTCTCGATTGTTGTTTTGTCGACGGTAAGCTAGTAGAATAGCTCGTCTCTCATTCCGTCTGATGTAGTACTCGTGATTTTATTGTTGTTGGTGTTAGATTTTTCAATTCTCTTACGCTTGTTTTGGTTGCCGAGACTCAACATGTTCACCTATACGTGTATAAATATTTTCCGCAAAGCTTTATAACCAACCAAACGAGAACAATGAAGTGATTGCTTTACATTTTCAGAGATACTTATTTAATCCTGATAGAATTATTTCTTTCTTTTTTTCCAGTGTGCGAGCGGTCTGAATTATTGTTATTTCTTTTGTGCAGGAAATCTTTGATCTCAGATTATTGAACCTCGGTGATTATTTATTTGCTTGACTTTTAATTTCAGATAACTTATTCTATTTTTGTTCCGAGGCTTTGATTTAGAACTCGTTGTAGTTTGAAATCGTTTTTACTGATGATCATGATTATGTCTAGTTTGTCCTCAGAAGCGTGAAAGCTTTTGTCCATATCTTAAGTCATCTCTATTTTCTTATTTTCTATTTCTTGCTTTTTCATTTTTAATACTCTATTTTCCGTTTTATTTCCCATGTTGATGAATGAATCACAAGTAGAAGCCGAGATTAGAAGGAATTATTTGTGTTGGTGGAATACCAATTGCCAAATACATTAAACTGTTAATTTTTTATAGGAAAGGCGAAATTAGAGAAGTTTCTGATGCAAGTATTGGAAGTACAGTAGGAACTGTAGCAGTCAACTCTTTCTTTTTATAGATATTTCAGGAATAATATTTTAGCTATTGTATTATCCTTTCTTTTTTTTATGTATGACATTTACATTTTACAAATAAAGGAAAATAAAATATTGATTCTCTATAAGCTAAGAGATAGAGAGATATCATATATATTACGTGAACAAACTTAACTTTTTTTTTTTAAAAGGGAGGTCTAAGTCTCTCCTTGTTATTTCTTCATGAATTCAACTCAGTTGTTCAAGTTACATTCTATGCGGTTACAGTCTTGCTGACCTATGAATAATGTTCAACAGCCTGCATTGCTGAACTATCATTGCATTTGACCAGATCGGACAGGAATATTAGTTTAGAAATTGTAGTTTCTTCATACTGTCCTTATTTACGTTAGTTCAACTTTAGTTGCTACTGAATATTGGAGAATCATTATTTATGCTGGCATGTAGCAAAGTTGGTAAAGAGGGTAGGAGGGGTTCTCTCCCATCCGACCAAGGTTCGAATCTCAGATTTCCCGTCTCCCTCTCCCCCAAGGTGAACTATCGGATGTTTCTGTGTATCGCTTGTATCAAAGAAAAAAATGGAATCTCTAAGAAGTTTTTGTTGGATCCTGGATGGCTTTATGACGTGACAACATAGACAACATAGTTCAGAACTTGAACTGTAAACAGTTCACTTTTGAGCATATTCATACTCTATGCTGTTTTTAATAATTTAAAATCACCCCTGTTTTTGCGGTACTTTCCTCCCATCCTCTCACTGTCTGATTCAATTTTGTCCACGGTCATGATTATGATTTTGTTTGCAATTTAAAACTTCCCCACCTGTTGACAGAACTCCTTCAGTACAACTGCCTTTTTCATTTGTTATGATGCTTGTACAAGTATTTATGTGTGTTCTTCAAACTCTGCAACATGGCTCACTGATGCGGGATGGAAGCGTGAGGTTCAAAGAAGAAGGGTATCGTCTTCAACCTGGCTCTTGAATTAACAAAAGAGGAGATAAAATCCTCAAAATATATGATTTATTCATAAAAGATTGATTATTACATCAAAGGGGCATAGCTTATTTATACTACTAGAATCCCAGACATACCATAAATAATTAGGACCTTCCTTCTCAGTAACAGTAGTATCATTACAAAGTGCAGTGCATTTGGTCAAAATGAAATATGGTAGAAGTTTAAATAAGAGAGATTTACGATACTACGATGAAGTCCAGCACTTACACAGATGGCAACAGCTCAGATTTGTTCCATCTCATGATTAATGGTTATTGATTCATATATAAATACTCTATTTCTGTCAGATTTTGATCCACTCTCCTTTGGATGCTTCTCTCTCTCTCTCGCTCTCAGATACACATAGGATTGGTGGGAATCTGGAAAAAGGTTAACTTAGATGGCTTTAGTATACTGTATTCTGTAACACAATCCTCCACTTAACTTAGGGATGTCTCAGATTTGCCTCATTCACTTGTCCGAATCTGTCCATCTTCCAATTAGGATTTAGGAGTATTTCATATGCACCATCCACTCTTAATTTGTGATGCACATGATCTCAACTTTCTTGTCTCTTTAAAATGATCTTGTGTTGTGACAATGTGGTTTTCATGTGACCAAAAAGGGTATATTTCAGGTATAGTTGGACTCAGATAGCTGGCAACTAGCAGTTGTTCAGTTTTATTCAAATTCAGGACTATTGTGTGTATTTATATGCTTCCTCTTTTGAAATAAAATTCCCTCTTTTGGGTATATTCCCTTGCAACCTCCCTTTTATTTATGGATGGCAGTGCTGTTTCATGTGCATCATTAATGCTTCTTGCAAATTGTACAGGAGTTCTCACCTTCCTGCTGCAATATGTGCACATATTCTTGTAATATATGTTTTGTTTGATCAAAATAGAAAATCATAGTCAGTCTAAGAAGGTCCTGATCAGACGGATTTACACTAGAGCAACCTAATGTACTGCTTTATATTATGTGTGCCTAAAGATAGCTTGGTGTACAATCTGCATATATCAGAATAAGATTTGTTCCATACGGTAGAAGATGTATCTAATAGCTTGGTGAAATTAAGTTTTGGTCGGTGTGTGCTCTTTCTTTGGATATCCAACTCTCCTCCATGTTGGTGGGATATTTTTCCTTCTTCATTTATGCATGCTCACATTTTCCATGCTTCCTTCTATTCCACAATGTTACAGACCTTCTTGCCTCTGCATACTTCAGAATTTTTGTGTTAGCTGCTTCTCGTATTGGATAATTGGTGGGGGAGGACGCTGGAGAGAGCATGCAGGCATTAAATAGGACCTATTTAGTGCATTTTGTTTAGACAAACTAATATCCATTGATTGCTTGTGCCTTTCTACTCTTAAAAAAAATCTCAGATGTTTCATTCTCAAAATCAGAAGACTTCGTCTCCCTTTGATAACAAGTTGGAAGGATAGCAAGAATAATTGTTTTTTGTGAGAAGTTGGAAATGCGTTGAGTAATGTGGTGAGATGCTCTCCATCTCATGCTTATTTTTATGAGTAGATGTCCTCCATCCTCCTTTATTTTTGGTGGAAAATTTTTCTTCCTCACCACCCAAAGAATTTTTTTTCTTGGAAAAAACGAGAAGTAAAAGAATATCTCACCATAGCACTAAACTCATTTTCAAATTTCTCACACAAATCAATTGTTTTTGCTATCATTTTCCACCTTGTTATCAAACGGAGCCTAAAAGTTTGAATATGTTTTAGAATGGTTTGAATGAAAAAATGAAAAAGTGTGCCAAGAATAGAGAGTCGCTCGTCATGACCTAAATGTACCAAGGATTGAAGAAGAGTGTGGCTTTGAATTTTTACACCTCTCTTTTAATTACCTGGCAGGTGAATAGGAGACTGTGGAGTTAACTTTATACACCTTTCTTTCCTCTAGATTTAAGCTATTTGTTATATCATTATTTCATTAATCACTTATTATACTTTTGTTTGTGGCGATGTATTAAAAAGGAAATTTGGGGGAAGATTAAGAATTAGGATCAAGCCTCTTTAATATGGGAACCGCTCAATTATTATAGAAACAATCGTATTGATAGGAACTTTTAATTGTATAATTGTTGGAAATCATTATTATTGTTATTTAGGTAGTATTACAAACTAGTGGGAACAAATAACAATAATTAGAAAACACTTTCTGTTTAGGTAGTATTGCAAACTATAGGGAATGACGTATTTCAAGTTATGAGTGCAAGGAAGATTCATTGCCCTTTTGAGCACCGCTACTGCCATACTATGTTTACTGGCATTCTGCAATAAAAAAGTTATATTTTTTAATATCTGATAATGCTTGTAAGAATATGTGATTTTTATTAAGGGATGCATTGGTCAGCAAACTTGTAGTTGGGGAGTTTCTTTCTTATTTTATTTTCTTATTGTGTTTATGGAAACTTGTGTTGCAGTGAAATTTGATCAGATTTATCATAAGGAGGTTGTCAGCGTTGTATGATTAAGTAGAAAAATCTCTTTTGCACGGTCATGGCATCAAGATCATGTTCAAACTGTATGGATTTGGCCTCTGGGGAATTGCTTGATATCCCTCAAGCTCCTAGTCCTAGAGCTCTGCCACGGGTGATGACTGTTCCTGGTATTATCTCTGATGTAGATGGTTATGGCAGTAATGTGGATTCAGATGGTACTTCATCAGTTTGTCAGGAGCGGAAAATTATTGTGGCAAATATGTTACCTTTGCACAGTCAAAAGGATGCAGAAACTGCCAAGTGGTGCTTTAGTTTGGATGAGGATTCACTTTTATTGCAATTGAGGGACGGTTTTTCGCCTGAAACTGAAGTTATATATGTTGGTTCACTTCAGGTTGATATAGATGCTAGTGAACAGGAAGAAGTTGCTCAGAAACTGCTGGATGATTTCAATTGCGTGCCAACCTTTCTTCCCCGTGACCTTCAGAAAAAGTTCTATTATGGTTTCTGCAAACAACACTTGTGGCCGCTCTTCCATTACATGCTCCCCATTTGCCCAGACCACGGCGAACGTTTCGACCCTGTGCTTTGGCAGGCATATGTCTCTGCAAATAAAATATTTGCAGATAAAATTATGGAAGTGGTTAATCCTGAGGACGATTATATCTGGATTCATGATTATCACCTCATGGTTCTCCCTACGTTTTTGAGGAAGTGCTACAATCGAGCGAAGATTGGATTCTTCCTCCACAGTCCATTTCCTTCTTCAGAAATATACCGAACTTTGTCTGTTAGATATGAAATTCTTAAAGGATTGTTAAATTGTGATCTAATTGGATTCCATACATTTGATTATGCTCGTCACTTCCTTTCATGTTGTAGTAGAATGATGGGTCTGGACTATGAATCCAAGCGAGGACACATTGCACTCGATTACTTCGGAAGAACAGTGTACATAAAAATTATGCCTGTAGGTATCCATATGGGTCGACTCGAATCTGTTTTACACCTTCGCTCTACCTCTCTCAAAGTAAAAGAGATCCGGGAAAAGTTCAAGGGGAAAAAGTTGATTGTTGGGGTTGATGACATGGACATATTCAAAGGTATCAGTCTGAAATTGTTAGCCTTTGAACAACTCTTACAGCAGCATGAAGAATTGCAGGGGAAATTAGTTTTGGTTCAAATAGTGAATCCTGCTAGGAGCTCAGGGAAGGATGTCCAGGAAGCAAAGAGGGAGACTTATTTAACTGCCAGTAGGATTAATGAGATTTATGGATTGTCTGATTATGAACCAGTGACTCTGATAGATCGGCCTGTTGCTCGTTATGAGAAGACGGCCTATTATGCTGTAGCCGAATGTTGCATAGTGAATGCTGTGAGGGACGGGATGAACTTAGTGCCCTACAAATACATTGTTTGCAGGCAGGGCTCGCCACATATGGATGAAGCTATGGGTCTCAAACCGGATTCTCCTCGCACTAGCATGCTGGTTGTGTCTGAGTTTATCGGTTGTTCACCATCTCTAAGTGGAGCTATTAGAGTTAACCCATGGGATATTGATTCTGTGGCTGAGGCTTTGAATTCGGCCATTACAATGTCTGATTCTGAGAAGCAAATGCGGCATGAGAAACACTATCGCTATGTTAGCTCCCATGATGTTGCTTATTGGGCTCGCAGCTTTGTACAGGATTTGGAGAGATCATGCAAAGATCAGTACAATAAGCGGTGCTGGGGAATCGGTTTAGGTCTGGGTTTCAGAGTTGTTTCCCTCTCTCCAAGTTTAAGAAAGTTGTCTATTGACTACATTGTCTCGGCCTATAAAAGGACAAATAGAAGGGCAATATTTCTGGACTACGACGGTACAGTCGTTCCTCAATCCTCTATTGTAAAAACCCCGAGCATGGAAGTTATAAATTCCCTGAATAGTCTGTGCAATGATCCCAAGAACACTGTGTTTATTGTTAGTGGAAGAGGGAGAAGTTCCTTGAGTGAGTGGCTTTCTCCTTGTGAGAGGCTAGGACTTGCTGCTGAACACGGGCACTTCATAAGGTATGTTTGGCTCAAACTTTTGGTATGTATATATATCTGGCCTTTCTGGATCCTTTTGCATTAATTGATGTTCATTTTCTCTTGCGTTTTTTGCAGGTGGAGTAAAAATTCCGAGTGGAAATCCAGTTCCTTGGCTGTTGATCTTGAGTGGAAGGAAATTGTCGAACCTGTTATGAAATTGTATACAGAAGCAACTGATGGCTCCAACATAGAGATTAAAGAGAGTGCTTTGGTCTGGCACCATCAAGATGCTGACCCTGACTTCGGATCCTGCCAAGCCAAGGAATTGCTTATTCATTTGGAAAGTGTTATCGCTAACGAACCTGCAGTGGTTAAACGAGGCCAGCATATTGTTGAAGTTAAGCCGCAAGTATGACTCTCTCTCTCTCTAACACACGCTTGCATGATTGCATCTGTTTTGAGCAATTTTCACTGATGCACTAATATATGCAGGGTGTAAGCAAAGGGTTGGTTGCCGAGAAAGTTCTATCAACAATGGTCAATGATGGGAAACCGCCAGATTTTGTGATGTGCATCGGAGATGATAGATCAGATGAAGACATGTTTGAGAGTATCTTACGCACAGCCTCTTGCGCATCCCTCCCCTCAGCTCCAGAGATTTTTGCTTGCACTGTGGGTCAAAAGCCAAGCAAGGCTAAGTATTACCTTGAAGATACAATTGATGTGGTTCGATTGCTTCAAGGTCTAGCTAGTGCTTCAAATCCAAAGCCTAGGCATACTGCCCAATTCCAAGTTTCTTTTGACACTGTTTTCTGAGAAATGGACCTATGGCACATGTACATTGTTCTGTGTTGGTACTTGGGAGAAGTTGTGGTCATCAATCTCTTAACTTATTTGTGTGGAAATTGGGCCTTGAAGTCAATCACTGTGTTGGTGGGTGTTCGGATCAAGGGATAGCTGGTTTCTGTTGTTGGAAGGATCTTTGAGGGGAAATTGTTTCTGGGGTAAATATCTGCCGATGTTTGGAGTGGCTGCCGTTGTTGATTAGAAGGCACCATTACTTTGTATAGGTACACTTACGTTCTAATATAAATGTCTGTTTGATTCAAAAAGTTTGCATGTGGCTCCATTTTAACTGTTAATTATATTGATTATGTTGATATATGGTGATATAATTTTGCTAATTGTCACGCATTGATGAAGAATAGTTAAATGTATTCTATTTAGGACTAGAGTATATGTTGTCTGTTTGATCAACTGGCCGATGTTACTCAAATTTTAGAAAGTCAAGAAACTTCTGAAAGTTTCATAAAGTGAAATAATTTTTTGAATTTCTGAGACTTGAATTAGGAAGATATTCTATATTCCAAAAATTTTAATAAATTTTCCGGAGCGGCCCTACCCCAATCTGTTTTATCGTTCTCAAGACATAACCTGGTTACCCTTGTCAAAAGATTTTATGTTTAGCGGTACAAGAACTTGAAGCAAGGAAACATGGAAGGCGTGGCACACTACAATTTGGGGAAAAGGATTCAATTTCGTAAGAAGAATACCTTCTGGTATACAAAATCTGCCCGTCTGGATCCTAAGACCATCTTTAATGGGTAGTGTAAAAAGGTAGGCTAAAAATGTATATTTACATTATTTGGTAATGGAGAGTTACAACGGGAATAAGCTAAATTTACTTCGCACGATTTATGAAGTGTCAGGCAAGACTATGAAGCCATCCCACGATAAATGATGTATCGGCTGATCCTTTTGCTTCCCACAACACATCATGTGTCGTGGCAGGCATTTTTTATTTTGTTTTTCTTCTTCCATTTCCAAATACTTGAAAGAGTACCAACGGGAGGAAATTTGAATGATGTGTCCCACGACACATCATCTATCGTCCCAAGCTTTTTCTTGATTTCTCACGACACATGATGTGTCGTGAGAGTGTTATAACCTGCCACGATTGATTATTGATCGTGTAAGTTAAAATTTTGTCGGCTGCTATTTTTAGTTTTGGTTTACACATTTAGCTACCTTTTTACTTTTCTACCTTACCGAATAAGGCAACAAAAAAGCCAAACTTAACCATTTAGCCTAAGGGATGGAGATGGTCTAAGTACCGACTATTTACTTTCGTTTTGGAGAAAAGCAGCCTAACTCATTTGGGGATCCACATGGATGCACCTCGTACTGCAGTTGCTTTTTTACTTTGCTGCATGAAAAATTATTTATATTGAAAAGTTTTGAATGAAAAAAGTGTAAGAATTCTCTTTAAGAATATGATAGAAAATTGTAATATAACTAATTTGACATGTCTAAACAACTCTAAATAACGTGATCATCTACTCTCTTAATATCAAAATAATTTAAAATAATGGGAATCACAAAATTTATAAATCCATATGTGCAAATAATGACGCAACAAACAATACACTTAAAAAAGTAAAGAATCAAGTAAATAATATAACTTTCTATACAAAGGTTAAGAGGCACATACACCCTATAAAACGTCATAGAAAAAGGTATGTATTGCAAATTCAAAACCTAAAACGATGACCTCAATAACTTTAACATGGAGACACGGTCTTGTTATCATCCTCTCGCGTAGACGACACAAAGGTTTGGTAAGGCTGAGAACAGTTAAAATTCAGTAATAATTTTCCAAATGACCGTTGTTCATAGAGTCGGTGAACCAATAATTAAATGTCAATATACAAAAAGTGCTACCAAACCTTCCAATTCCGAATACAAACTCATTGAATGCCGGTCCATATCTCTTCATGGATTCAGCTTCCTGAGTATTCAAAAATTCCTCGAGCCCATCTGCTGCGAGCCCCTCTATAATTCCCAAAAGGCGAAACTACGGCGCTAAACAAAAGACGCTCATTCTTATGATTTCATTTTCCTCGTCAATACACTATTGTGCGCTTTCCACAGCCTCGTACCCTCGACATATCGGTACCAATTCTCACTTTCTCAGAAGTCAGAAGTTGAAGAATGGAACATGGCAGGCCTCGGCAACGTTTTATTTTTTTAATAAAATGTTAAAAGTATTAAAATTTTATTAATTACACAAAATTAAAGTAAACAAACAAGTCTTTGTTAGTAGTATAAGAAATATCATGAATTGATTATATGATACAAACATGGATTTATGTTACATTAATATAAATATATATATATAGAGTTAAGTTATGAGAGAGATTCTCTCACTTTAGCAAAAAAGAAGGAATGGCCATTTAGACGGGCAATTGGATGAATTTTTTTTATAAGATTTTGTTGAGATCATCTATATTATGAGTAGATCAGCTCCACTGAATTTCATAAAAAAATTCAACTTAAAAGTGTGTGATAATCATCAAAACATTTAACGGCTGTAAATGTAAATATATATCAAATTTTCACAACACTCACTTCTAGGTTGACTTTTTTTATGATTTTTTGTGGAGGTGATCTAATCGCTATATATATCTCATCTCTACAAATTTTAATAATTTTTTTTATCGATTTACCTTTTTAAATAATCATCTCTTCTTTTTGTTAAAATAAAAGAATTCATGTTTATAACCCAACTCTCTCTCTCTCTCTATATATATATTTTTTAATTATGATATGATTAAATGCACTTCATTCAATTATTATTTTAGCACTCAAAAATTGAATTTAGGGATACTTTACCGATGGGTTTACTGGATGGACTTTGGGCCAAGTCCGTGGGCAGGCCTAAAAATAAAATCACAGTCCATGGCCCAAGCTGATTGGGCTCAGACCTTCCAAAAAACTGTTGACGGGTCAAACATACTTGGGGCTCCGGACCGTTTAATGAGGCCTAGAACAAGAACATGGACACGTCAAATGTCCATGGTCCGCAAGGAAAAACTTTGGGAAATGAAATCCCAACTATTTTAGATATTACAGATGGACAAATTCAAATTATTTTGCTTAAATTCAATTGTTATAAAAACTGCACAAAAGATATAAGTTAATATAATATGTTATCTAATTATTTTAGATATTACAGATGGATAAAGCGTATGTAGGAGTTCTTTGGGACAGCAACGACGAGAATTGGATGTGGGATTTTACAGCAGATATTGGTCAAGAACTGGTTGATGGGGCGGAGTTGTAGGCGCTAATATTTCGGCTTGAACGTGCTTAATTGGGAACAAAGAATAAAGAAGATCAAGGTTGAATTTATGTAAAGGGAAAAATAATACAACAGGATATGTAATCCTAATACACTGAGATATTCTATACATTAATATAATATTACAATATAATATTCTAACACTCACCCTCAAGTTGGTGCATAAATATCAAACATGCCCAACTTGCTGATTAATCTGGAAAATATTCTGTTTGAAACAGCTTTGGTAAGAACATCAGCCAGCTGATCTTCTGAACGTATATGAGGTACAACAATTATGTTTTCTTCTAATTTCTCTTTAATGAAGAATCTGTCCACTTCCACATGTTTTGTTCTATCATGTTGAACCGGATTTTGGGCAATATCGCATGCTACTTTATTATCACAATATAATACCATAGCTTCTCTCGGTGGATAACCCAAATCAGTCAATAAAAGTTTTAGCCATAGTAACTCTTGGACTCCCATTGCCATTCCTCGAGATTCAGCCTCAGCACTTGATCGAGACACGACATTCTGTTTCTTGCTTCTCCAGGTAACGAGATTCCCACCAATAAACGTAAAGTATCCTGATGTAGATCTTCTATCACTTAAATTTTTTGCCCAATCAGCATCAGTGTATTCTTCAACCTTCGAGATATCACTATTCTTTGTAAACAAAATTCCTTTTCCTGGAGATGCCTTTAGATAACTAATGATTTTCATGACAGCTTTCATATGTTTCTCTCCAGGATTATGCATGAATTGACTCACTATACTCAATGCATAAGAAATATCAGGTCTGGTATGTGCTAAGTACATTAACCTTCCTACCAATCTCTGATAGCGCTCTTTATTGACGGGTACTTGATCAGCTTCGATTTCCAATTTCAAACCTTCTTCCATGGGGGTTTCTGATGGCTGACAAGCAGACATTCCGGTTTCATATAGCAAATCCATTGCATACTTTCTCTGAGATAGAAATATGCCTTTGGAGGACCTAGACACTTCAATTCCCAAGAAATACTTCAATTCGCCAAGATCTTTCATCTCGAATTCCCGAGATAGATATTCCTTTAGAGCTTCTCGTTTTTGTGAGTCATTTCCGGTAACTACCATATCATCAACATAAACGATGAGTGCTGTGATCTTCTCATTGCACCTTTTCAAAAATAATGTATGATCAGAATTGCTCTGTTTGTAACCAAATTTCCTCATCGACCTAGTGAATATTTCGAACCAAGCTCTGGGAGATTGTTTCAAACTATACAGAGATTTTTTCAATTTGCATACCTTATTTCTGTGTTCCACAGGGACTTTATAACCTGGTGAAAATTCTATATATACTTCTTCTTCCAAATCCCCATGTAAAAAGGCATTCTTTACATCAAATTATTGAAGTGGCCAATCCAGATTTGTAGCTAACGAGAGCAAGACACGTACTGTATTGATTTTTTCCACCGGTGCAAATGTCTCTATATAATCGATTTCTTGAGTCTGGGTGTAACCTTTTGCTACCAGTCTCGCTTTGTATCTTTCAATGGTTCCATCCACCTTATATTTGACAGTATACACCCATTTGCAACCGACCCGCCTTTTTTCTTGTGGTAATTCAACTATCTCCCATGTGTCATTCTTTTTCAAGGATCTCATCTCCTCATCCATAGCTGCTTTCCATGTTGGATCATTAAAGGCTTCCTGCACACTGTTAGGAATAGATACAGAGGATAACTGATATACAAATGACTTATTCGATTCAGATAACTTATCATAAGACACATGATTACTCATGGGGTATTTGGCTTTGCTGGTAAGATCGGGTTCATATGTTGGTTTTGGAATACCTCTATTGTTTCGGGGAGGAAATTGCCTTTTAAAAGGTTCATGAGAATGTACCTGATATTCAGACGTAGACGTGTCGTAGAGAGATGATTGGTCATTTGGATCAGGCGGGGGCAATTGTAAGTTTGGACTTAGTGAACTTGGTTCTGACGACTGTGACGACGGTTGTGGCGAACTCGGCAAACTCGGTATTACTAAAACTTGTGGTGAGATCTCGACTTGGTCGTTGTTACTACAATCAAGAGTTTGAACTTCACTATAATGCTCCCCCTGAAGTTCAGTCTTCTGAAAATACATCTCTCCTTCATAAAATACGACATCCTTAGTCACATACATCTTCCGTGATGGAGGATGATAACATCGATACCCTTTTTGATTAGATGCATAGCCCACAAATATACACTTGATTGCACGAGATTTGAGCTTATTCTGTTATTCTTTAGGTAAGTGAACAAATGCCACACAACCAAAGATTCGCGGAGGTAAGTTGAATTCGTGAGAAGTCAAGACTGCTTTATGGAGTACATCGAATGGCGTTTAAAAATCAAGAATTGCTGATAAAACACGATTAATTAAATATGCGACCGATGAAAGTGCTTCACCCCAGTAAGACACCGGAACATTCGCCCCAAGTAATGATGCCTGAACCATTTCTAACAAATGTCGATTCTTCCTTTCTGTAACCCCATTTTGTTGTGGCGTATATGGGCAGGTAGTTTGATGGATAATCCCATGACGTTGAAAAAAATCCTGTAAAGATGTAGCCATATATTCGCCTCCATTATCGCTTCAAACGATTTGAATAGTAGCATTATATTGGGTGCTAATCTATTTATGAAATCGCTGAAATAAAGAACTAACTTCACTCTTAGATTTCATAGGACAAATCCATGTCATTCTAGTACAATCATCAATAAAAGTGACAAACCATCGAAAATCGCTTAAAAAATTATTCGGGGATGGTCCCCAAACATCAGAATGGATTAATATAAAAGGAACTGAGCATTTATTCAACGATGGTGAAAAAGAAGTTCAATGACTCTTTGCAAGTTCACATGTTTCACACTTAAACGTAGAAAGATCGACATTCTTAAACAATTGAGGAAATAACTTTCTTAAGTAGCCAAACGACGCATGACCCAAATGACGGTGCCATAACCAGATTTTATTTTCAACTTTCTTTTCTCGGGTAGTACCAGTTTGTAAAGCATGTTGTAACTGGTTCGTGCCTTTCACTTCAGGGTCCAAGTAGTACAATTTGCCCCGCTTAATCCCATAACCAATTGTCTGTCTTGTCTGAATATCCTTAAAAACACAATGAGTAGGCCAAAACACAACGATACAATTTAAGGCATTAGTAATTTGAGGTATTGAGACCAAATTGTAATTCAGTGAAGGAACTATAAGAATAAAGTTTAAATTCATTGAATTAGATAAAGGAATTATCCCTTCTCCAATAACAGGAACTGGATCACCATTAGCTGTGGAAATGAAATTAATGGATGAGGGGGTAATAGTGGTAACATGCCTAGAATCGAATGTCATGTGATCTGTAGCACCAGAGTCAATTATCCATGTATTATTCAAAACAGAGGCAAAATTTAAGGCCTTACCAGTGGTATGAGCAGTGGCAAACAATCCAGATGCATTCTTCCCATCACTTTCATTCTTATGGCTTGAACGACAATCCCGGGAATGATCCCACAAGTCTAGATAGTCGATTACTTGATAGCATCCCTTTTTAGAGTGTCCGGTTTGTCCACACACCGAACATGGGGGATATTGAGACCTGCCTCCTCGGTCCCTTGATTGCGAGTCACGAGATAAAGTTGTTTGATTTTGCCAATTTGAGTTTTTTCAGGTCTGATCACGGGTGTGCGAGCCACTATAGCCGTGGCATCGATATGAGCAATGTCACTGTTCATAGTTCTTCACCGGATATCTTCTCGACGAACAAGTGAATATGTTTCTTTCAATTCCGGAATCGGATCCTTTCGCAAGATTTTACTCTGAATTTGTTCATTTTCGTTATCTAATCCAGCCAAAAAAATGTGAACCTGTAGACGCTGGATTGACTTTCTGTATGATTCGATATCATTCGGATTTTTCATAACCACTTTATCGCGATGATCCAATTCGCTGAAGATTTCAGTAAGTTCTCCGTAATATTTGGAGAGAGATCGGCCACTTTGTTTAGCTGTAAATGCCGTCTGATTCAATATAAAAACCTGTAATTCATCAGCCCCATCATAGAATGCTTTAGATAGAGACTTCCAAATTTCTCATGCTGTAAGAACTCGGATGTACCGCTTCATAATATCCGGTTTTATGGACATTAAAAGCCATCTCTTTACCCTTTGATTGTTTGAACTCCACGCTTCATGTTCAATGGTGCCTACTTTCGGAATTTGTGTCGTACCGCGAATAAACGAGAATTTTTTTTTTCGCGATATGCATCTCCATAAGTTGAGACCATAGATCATAATTAGTTTCATCCAATGTAATCCCGATATTGAATAAAGAACTTTCAGTTTGTACAATGATTGAGGATGAGTTATTACTTGATGATGAAATAATTGTAGGTGGATCGGTAGCCATTGTATAGTGTTATAACTAGTACTGATAAATAGGAGCGAGATCCGAAAAATCGGAGGCCGAATTTGAGATCAGGACAACCAAAAACCCTAAGAATCGGTCTAACTTTGTAGAAAATCGGTCAAAAAACTGAAAAATCGGTCAAAATATGCTTATGAAAATAAACCGGTTCAAAGAAAATAAACCGGTTCAAAGAAAAAAACCTGTTGACTGACGACGGCTAACGGTGCCGTTAACTGTAACTGACGGACGTTAACGGCGTTAACGGACGGCAACTAACGGCGCGTGATGGCGCGTGGATCGGTGGGACGAAGCGTGCCTTACATATGCCGCGCGTGAGGTCGCGTGTGACGTCCGTTGGTGGTGATTTTTCTCTTAGTGTGATCGTCTTCTCTAGACGATGATGATGGAGTTCGGTTTTGGATACGATCTGATCACAATCGAAGTCGTTGATTTCGATGGTGTGTTTTTTGTGCTCCGAAAGACGAAGTAGCTTTGTGAGAATCGTGGATCTAGTGTTCTAAGATACGTTACTGATTTGTTGGGTTTCGTAGATCTGATTTATAGATCTAGTTGTAGTGAGTGGGTTTATGCTTGAATGATTTAAAGATTTGAACGGATGGTGGATTTGAGATAATAAAAGTGGGGAGATTTCTTTCCCCTTTGAATGGAGCTCGGCAGATTTGAGAGAGAGAAGCTTAGTTTATGTGAATTGTATTCTCATTCATAGAAGAGGTCCCCTATATAAAGGGAAAAATAATACAACAGGATATGTAATCCTAATACACTGAGGAAAAATAATACAACAGGATGTGTAATCTTAATACACTGAGATATTCCATACATTAATATAATATTACAATATAATATTCTAACAATTTCGGCTTGAACGTGCTTAATTGGGAACAAAGAATAAAGAAGATCAAGGTTGAAACGGATTCCAAAAATGTGATTCATTATCTAAATGAATATACTGAGGTGGGGCATCATACTTTGAGGAATGTTTGAAGTGTAGAAAGTTGATTCGTATGTCATAGGCATGTCAAGTAAAGTTCGTTCCATACCAAGCCAACGAAATAAATAAAGTAAGTAGGTAAAATTTATCTTATAAGCACAATTACATATAGTAGGTTAAAATACTATTCCATAGAATAATAATTGAGAGGCCATATGCACAACACCTCCCAGCCCACGACGTTTGTGTGGAGGGAAGGATTTTCTCTTTATCTCTCTCCTAATCTCATACATTTTTATTTATCTCTTTTAATTACAATCACACAGCAATTATTTTATCCATATTTGTTTTAATTTTTTTTTAATACGGTGGCACCGAAGGTTTACTACTTCAGTCTTACAGAAACAAATAGAGGAAAGGAGCTTATTGATTTTCATGGAAATTGGGGGTAAATTTTGAAACATAACTAAATGGCATAAACTTGGGGAAGCAGTTTTGAGTCAAAACTACTTGATGGAGGTAAAACTTTTAACTGTCTGGTTTATCCATTTGACCTCGGGTAAAACCATAGTTATTATTTATAGGTTAGGAATTAGGATATTCTGAAACACCGACAGTGAATTCTACGCATCTTAATTGCAGTTTTTTTTTTTTTTTTATCCTTCGAAGGCTAGTATATTCTGAAGTTAAAAATTAAAATTATTAGAAGACGACTTCTAAACGACATTTCATTGAACACCCGGTGTACATCACCAATATTCCTACAAGATCTATAAAAGTCAATCGGGGTATTCTAAACATAATTAAAATTAAGAAATTTAAATTTGAGGAAACTTTAATTTTAATTTTGAAGACAAAAAAGGTCGCAACTGAAATAGGTAAAATTGTCATAGGTGTTTTGATAGGTGCCACCAATAACCTCATGAGATTGCTAGCAGTGACTTTATGATTATTTTCTATTATTTTAGTAGATAAGGATCTAAAGATTAAAGAAGACCATTTGTTTAGTCTTTAAATGTAGATTAATTATTTTGAGGGGGTAAATGGATGAATTTTTTTATAAAACTTGATGAAGATGATCTCTATGATTAGTAAATCATCTCTGCCAAATTTTATCAAAACATTCAACCGGAAAGTGCATTAGTTAAACATCTTAAATTTTTAAGACAAAAAAAACACATATATATCAATTTTTTAGTTAACCCTCAAAATGATTAATCCGCATTTAAAGACCAAAAATCTTAAGATCCTCCCCCTTATTTTAGTTGTTAATAGATGTAAAATTTTAATTGTGATTTTTTAACTTGAATAATAAATCATGGTTTACATAAATGTCAAATTTAAATTCCAAACCCAAATCAATTACTTATGTTGCCGGTCCATCTTCACTTAATAAATATTTCATCAAGAATGGATTAAATGATAAAATTTGATCGTGATAAATATATCATAAAATATAAGTCATGAGTTCAATTCCCACAAATTTATATTATAAATAAGGGTGATCTTATTACACCCACTTAAACATTCTATTCACCTTATCAATAAAACTTTGATATGCCAAATTATAACCAAACACTAGTTAATAACCTGTGCGCGATGAATGGGTAGTTAGCAAACTTTTTTTTGCTAACAATGTGTGTATAATTTAAAATTATTTGCATGTTTTAAATTAATTTTGCAACTATTACTTTGATATTTTCAAGAAGATATTAATTTCAATCTAATTAATGGTTGATAATACAACTCATTTGTTATAACAAACTGAAAATAAGACTATTAATTTAAAGTCATTTAAAAAAATAGTATATTAAATAATGCTACTTCTTACGTAATATTAAATAGAAAATTAAAAGAGTGTTATACTTATTATTTTATTATGCATCAAGAATATAAGAAAAATATTTAATAATTAATTAATTTTACTATCATTAAAAATATAAGAAAAATAATTAATAATTAATTAATGTATTACTTCTTCCATAATATATATAGTATATATTCTTCAATATCATCCGTCTTCTCCAACCCTTTCCCAAACTCACCCTACCAACTCTGTCTCATCTTCCTCCGTATTTAATTAAGAACCTTTTTAGGAAATATACTCATCAATCAAAATCGATGCCCGAGGGAAGAGGAACTAGCAATTTAATTCGACCAATTTATTTCATAATTCTTAAACTCCTCCCCCCCCCCCTCTCTCTCTCTCTCTACACGTATATAATATATGTACTTGTTCAAAAAAATAATAATGTATATACACACGATATCAACACACAGACAATTATATTAGAGCGCGCACTCGCTTAAATTTACAACGTTTTAACATTTTATTTAACAACAGCCTCCATTGTTGTTCATACTGTAGATGGCAAAAATCTAACCAAGCTCAACAGAAGGAGAATCGGCCCACGATAATGGATTTAGTAACCAGATGTTATAAAGGTGTCGGGCTTTAACAATAAATTTGCAATAAATAGAGACAAGATTTGTTTGTGGGTTAGGTTTTTCCAGTAACTGTTATT
The DNA here is from genome assembly GCA_021464415.1 of Lonicera japonica. Lineage (NCBI taxonomy): Eukaryota > Viridiplantae > Streptophyta > Magnoliopsida > Dipsacales > Caprifoliaceae > Lonicera > Lonicera japonica. Next base: position 60,673,410 of record CM038468.1, on the reverse strand, counting down.
CCCAATATGGCAATTGTCATTCCTAATGTGTGTATGAGTGTTCTTCCATTGGCTCTAATGGCCTTGCTTAAAATAAATACAATGATGAAGGTTTTCTCTCAGAGAGAATGTGTGGAAGTGAGTGCAGGATAATAAAAGTTAGATTATATGAATTTGATCTCTATAAAATTAGCTATCACTTTCTATTTATACATATATAATTAGGGTCACAATAGGCATTAGAGTAATAATAAAAAGACTATTAAGCGTATAACTTGAGCATCAATTTAGCATTTTTCACGTGGAGTATATATCATTATCTATAACCAATTTTGCATTTTACAAGTGTCCACTAACTATTCACTTAGGTGCCCATCTCGACAGAGAAAGCCAAACATGTCCATGAATATAGGTGTCTTGTCCCTATTGGCTGGATCAGCCATATCGACGCTTGTGTCATTTCTAACTATCAAGTTATATTCGGCTAAAGCAATTGTATTTAGCCAAAGACTCACAACTTCTTCTAACCGTCACAATTCTCGTGTCATACTTGGGTTTGGCTTCAGAACTTTCGGCATACGTGAGCTTGACCCTAGAATATTCGGTACAAATAAAACTTCATTTTTAGCCTCCCACACATATAATTAGTAAATTTTTATTTATCTATTGAAGAAGACCCTTTGAAACTCTATTCCAATTTACGTGTTTTTTTTTTGTCTTCAATTTTTTTTCAAATTTAATTATAACTAGATAGATGGTAAAAAAAAAATTAACTTCTTACTTTTGTTCAATTTGAAAGTTTTTTTGAGTGGGACAAATCACGAAGGCCCACTAGCTGTGCCGTTAAGTGATCGAAAACAAAGGAAGACAGTAGCTCCAATTATTATGTCGAAGATAACGGTGAATATTGTGGGTAAGTTTTGGTGGGTGTGTGATTCATATTTTTTTAATTAAGTGGGTAAGTTTAAATTTTTTCTAAAAACATTTATAAGACTTTTTAGAACAAGGGGGGGGAAGAGGAGGGGGGTGGGGGGTGGGGTTGAATTGAAAAGAAATATAAAATTTGGTGGGATGAGTTTAAAGTTTTTTAAAATTGATTTGAGTAAAATAATTTAATGAGTATATCCAATATTTCTCATAAAGAATCAAATTTGTGTACCTTTTCTTTTGTGGTCCCTCTCTTTAGTATTTTGGTGAGTGTAGACCGAAGGATTTAAATGCATCTTTATGAATTAATCAAGTGTTCTAAAGAAGTACTACGGTCAACAACTCTCTAAAATCTATTTACGATAGTTAAATTATATATACTTCAACCTAATTTGCATTTGCCATTGAACTGAGGAATTAGATATGTCCCTTCCTTAAACATAGTGCCGCCCGGGGGGGGGGGGGGGGGGGGGGGGGGGGGCGAATTTGAAGAATGGAACATGGACAGTGAGGTCCACAAGATATAAAGAACTTTGGGAAATGGGATTCCATTCAGAGACTTGACTTTGGAAGAAAAAACTTAACTTTGGCAGTCCGAAAACCTTAAGGATAGACCGAAATAGTTGGTTCTTTGATTCAACCGATGGACACTTCTTTCTGCCTTTTTAAAAGTGGTTGTTATTTGCATACCATTAAATATTTAGTTTTGTTTTATATTTTACTTGTTTGATGATAAATAAATAAATGTATATTACTCGCTCGATGACAAATAAAACCATCTACAGTCTGTATACTAAATGGTAAAGCAAAAATAGCAATTTACCATATCAGAGCCTGCAGCGCAAAATGTTAATTGGGCCACGTCAGCACTCGCGATACACAGTGTATCGCGCGGTGCACAGTCATCCCCCCTCAAACGATGTACATTCCGTCGCGCGGGTCCACCGCTAACGGCTCTCTTCCAACGGACGGATTTCTTTGTTAACGGTCATAATTTTCTCTATTTAAACATTTGCCCATATATGTTTACATCTCATTTTTCTCATACATATCACGCTATAATGAAATAAACAACCAAGGTGGAATTAAGCAATAGGAAATTTTTGCTACCGAATCAAGGTACAATTTTCTTAATCTTTTTTTATTATTTATTTGCTTAATATTATTATATATTTGTTTAATATTATTGTTTATAATTAATTAATTTTGCTCAATGTATTTCTTTAATATCATTATTTATATGATAAACAATTTGTCAATAAATATAGCATCATATTATCACTTAATGTGATATTATTAAAATATATATTAACATGTATAATGAAAAAAAATGAACTCCAAAAAAAAAAATCTAAAATTTTCAACTCTTTAGTTTTGTATTTGATTTTTTTACGAATGTATTTGCTTATTATTGTTTATCTGTTTAATATGTTTGTTTATAATTAATTTGTATTGGTCAATTTAAGACTTTAATATTATTATTTATGTGAGTTAATTAGTTTGTATATATAACATCATATTATCACTTATAAATGATAGTATGAAAGGTTCCTTAACACGTATAATAAAATAAATTAACTCTGTTAAAAAATATTTTATAACATTTCATTCTTTTGTTTTTGTATTTGAATTTATTTTTATTTTACAAAAAATGAATTTAACTCTTTCGAAAATTTAAATAATCAATAAAAATTTAGGCACTCGATAAGAAAAAAGTTTATATTATAAGCACGACATAATTTGCCACAAGCTATCCAAAGATTGAGTAGTACCTTGAATTAGATCAACACTTATAGTAAGATAAGCACGACATAAAGCTTTATCTTCAAAAACTTGAATATTTGCTCCTCGATTTTTATACATAATTAAAAAAATTAAAACTTTTATACGTATAAAATAAAAAATGCAAGTTCAGTTTAATGAGAGAATAAGAGTAAATAAAAACAACCAATTTTTTTATACTTGAATATGTGAAAGTTTGAAAATATTGGGGGTATTTATAGTTTGCAAAAAGTTGAAAAGATCCGTTACCTTTAACGGCTTCATTTTTCGAAATTCAAATTTGCTCCCCACACTCACACGATGGACTGTACATCGGTGATGGTGACTGTACATCACGCGATATACAGAACATCGCGCGGGTGGTTGTCAGTGGCTTGCGACATTCAGTCCATCGCGGGTCAGAAATGTTTGTCGCCCCAAGTTTTACCATTTCTCTACCATTTTAGCATACCATTTTAACAAATACCAGTCGCGTTGTACGTTAAAAAAAGGTAAATTTACAAATTAAACAAGTGCACTGGAGAGGGTCTAAGTAAATATATGTTATTCGTTCAATGACAAGCGAGTAAGGCATTGAAGTTTTTACTAGCTTGTCATCAGGCAAGTAATATGTACTTACTCGTTTGTCATTATGCGAATAAAAAGTGAAGTGTTACCAAATATTTTGTGGAATGCAAATAACACCCACCTTTTTAAAGCCTAAATCACTTTATTTTATTAAAATAACAAAAAAAAAAAACTCTTTGCTTCTGATAAAATTCCGACATACATTTCCCAACCCGGATGAATCTTTTTACCACTACCACTCCTTCGACCAATGAACTTTACTTCGTTATATCTCTATTTTTGCTTCTTCTACACACATGTATATATAAAATTTAAATTGAAAAAACCGTTGATTATATTTATATTTAAGCTGTTATTATTTACAAGGACAAATGCAAGAGTCTGGTAAGGGTGGCCTGATGAAAAAAAAAATACGGGCCAATTTAAATGAATGCATTTGAACTTAAAAATTAACGAGAATTATATCTAGTACTACAAAATAACGGATATTTTATTACTATTTTTTTTTCCTGAGGTTAGAAAAGTAAGAATTTTTTTTCTTCTAGTACTATGCCCATTTTATTAAAATACATATTTTTTTAATACATCTATTTATTGTTATTTTGTCAATAGTAATCATAATTAATTGCAAATACTTCTATACGATATATTAATAAATAGACAGATAGATGATATTGGCGCATATAAAGTGGCAGGTACATTATAGAGGTTTTTCCCAGGACACATCCTGTGGCCCGTTATCAAGTTCTAGTGCAGACTATTTGTTGATGAAAGTTAAAAAGGACGAATTCGTCACAATTGTTATTTATAATATGTGATTATTTTCTTGACCATTAATTCTTGGTTGAATGAACATGGTTACGAAACTTTGCATCAAATTAGTTATCCAACAACGTAATTTGAAAAATTATTTGGATTCCATCCGCTGAGTTTCTTAATAAATTATTTTGTTTAGGAGGAAAAAAATAACATTATTTCATGATAAAATACTACTAACTATGTATTTTTTTTTATTAGTGGAATGTTTAAGCTAACTATTCACACCTTAATTAATCATTACTCGTGAAGGGTGTCAATTGCAACCATCATCCTTATAAGATGTTCACGACATATTTTACATATTTTGACTAATCTATGTTCACAAAGCGTGCCAACCGCTAACTACTAGAAATTTTACGACGAAATTAAATTTAAAAAGCTCCTACTAAAATTCAATATTTCAAACTCGGAAATGACTAACTATTAGACCACTTTGAATAATTGCCAATAACTACATATGATTTTATATGTATTGTTTGAACTAGTGTATTGTGTTTGGATTAAAAAACGTTTTGTAGTGGGAGATTAAAATAAATTGCGAGAGTACTTGAGAGAGTGATACGGTTTGATTCTCAAAAGAAAGTCCAGGAGTCTTGGAAGAAAAGGAAAGAAAAGAAAAGTATGATTGTTGGATAGGTAACGTGTTTATGTTTGAGTGAAGGTTTACAAAGAAAGACAGTTGATCATAATAAGACAATCTATACAATTTATTTATTTATACTTCCTCTTACTATAAATAAATAAATAAAAAAGAAACATTTTTTTTAAAACAAAAAAAAAAACGAAATATCCAAAAGTGCTAGTAAAAGCACCCTTGATTACCAATTTTTACACCGTTTTAATTTAAAAAAAAAATTTATTTATTATATTGCGTACCTTCCTTAAAGACACCCATTTACGAGCCATCCTTCCCATCGGTGCTACTTTCCTGCAGGCCAAGTCAAGAAAACGAAGCAAGTCAAAGGCTGGGCGGGTGAGTAAAAAATGCTTTTCTTACTAATGTTACATTTTGTCAGAGCATGATTTCATGTATATATACATATATGTATTTAGTACATGATTTCATGTATATATATATATATATATATATTTAGAGCATGATATATATATATCTTTGCAAAAATCATCTTGCCTAAATATATGATATCATGGCAAGATATATGATGTCATCTTGCAAAGATATATATATATATATATATATATCATGCTCTATATATATATATATATATATATCTTTGCAATGATTTCAAAATTCTAACATATATAATAATTTCATAACAAATAAAACTTTAGCTATAACCTTAACTTGCCAATAAAAAAAAGATTCATTAGCTTTTGTGTGATAATTTTACAATGAACATTGAGTTAAAAAGCCTCCAATGAAAGATAGTCACTCTGCTAGCGTTGAGTTTCTCAACCATTTGCCCTAGAATTAGTCAGTTCTATTTCTCGATGGGGGTAGGGAGGGGATATAACTCAACGGTAGAGTTTAAACTTTAAGATGATTTTTGCTAAAGAAAGAAGGGAAAAAATTAAATGAACCTGTTTTGTTTGGGTGCTTTAATTATTTAGGGTACTTTTATAAATTTAAAAATTATATATGGGTGCTTAAATAAAGGGTGTTAAAATTAGTTTTTTAGGGTGCCTTTACTAGCACCCAATGTCCAATTATAGAAAACTTCTTTTTTCCGGTAAGACCCCAACTCGAAATTTGAATGAGTGCCTTTATCACTATTTTAACCTGGCCGTTCAATATTTTTTGGGTCAATTTCTCTTAATAGGGTCAATTAAATGGATGATTTTTTTTTATAAAATTAAGTGCAGATGATATTTAAAATAGGTATATTATCTTTACAAAATTTCAACAAAAAATTCAAATAAGAGGTAGTTAATTATATGTTCATTTTTGTCTATCAAAACTTTAAATACTCATCTTAACTACTTCTAAATTGAATGTACTAATAAAATTTTATATAGATAATCTATTTGGTAATCCTCGCCACCATTTTTTAAGATTTTTTTTTCTTCAAATAGTTTCTAGTAACCTTCACGCAATTCAATTAGTTCTTGTTTATATAATAGTGGCTAGCTACTTACTATTAGATATTTTTGCAATTACGAGAATTTGATCTAAGGAACTCCTAGTTAAAACACTTTTTCATAAATGTTTTATTATTCAAATGCTGTGGCAAGAAGGAAAAACAAAAGAGTAAACTACTATAATAGCCCTTAAACTATTTGCTTAATTTCACTTTGGCTATTAAATTAAAAAACGCTTCATTTAGGCACTTAAACTATTAAGCGAGTTTCACTTTTGCCTTTTCGTCTGAAGTTGCCATTAAGTTGGATAGAATTAGGGGTATTTTTGTCCTTTCAATTCAAAATTCAATTTAATTAAATATTTTTTAAGTTAGTTCAAGAAAAAACCGATTTGATTTTTTTCAACATCGGTTCAAAACTTTTTTTTATTATCAATATGGATAAAAAAAAAATGGGTGTTCTTAAATGCACTCACAAAATCCGTCTTCTCACCCCACCAGAAGTCAAAACTACGTCAATTTAAACCTAAAATATAGCATAAAATCTTTTCTTTTTACCCCGATTTCTATTCTTAGATAAATCGCCGCTAAATAAACTTCTTTGTGAGTGAGTTTTTTTTTGGGTAATCTTAAATGCACCCACATAATTATTCTTTTCACCCCACCTAAAGTTTTACATTTAATAGAAAATATCTAACGTTTTAAGCCACACAAGCCCTAATCTATCTTCATATTCATCATTTTCAACTCCTAATCTTTCACCTCCGGTCAATTATCTATTGTTTTTCCATTGAGATATTGATCAAATATTTATTGGTAAAGCAAAGGAATACATTAATTAATAAATACATGTACATGTATATATGCAATTCACATACATGTTCAATTTTATGAAATTTTAGAGAGAGGGGCCACACAAATTCTATACATATATAAGTATATATATGAATTATACATATATATATATATAATATGTATGCCGTAATCAATTCTTTACATATAGAAATCATGCCACAAGTTCTCCGTCTATATATATACACATCTTTACATATATATATATATATATATGTATGTATGTAATCGACATATTTTCTTTTTTTAAATTGCAAATCCTATCGACATATATATGTGTGTGTGTGTTTCGTAAACTGAATCCATATATACAATCAATTAATCTAAATTTAATAAATAAATAATCCGAATTGAATTTAATAAATAAATAATTTGTATCCTTAACTTTAATTAAATAACATTGTTATAATATATATATATATATATATTATTCAATATTTTTATTTTTAGCTACGAAACTTTATCATCCCTGTATTATTTCCGTAAACTCACCCACTACTGGGGTGAATTACACATTTTTTTAGAAAATTGGTGAAGTGAGAAAAAAGTATCATCACACTAGGGTGAAAAAATGGATTTTATAGGTATATTTAAGAATTCCCTAAAAAAGTTTTTTTTTTCTTTTTCATTCCCAATTCACCATCATTATTCTACCAGCTCCACCTCCACCATCACACTATCACCACCATCACTGCCGCCCCCCCTTCATCCATCTCCACCTCCACCTTCCCTCCCACCACCACCCCCACCATCTCCTCCCCCCATACATATGTGTGTGTGTGTTTGTATATCATCAAACTTAGATCAAGATTAAACCCAAATCGAAATGGAAATTAAAATTTTAAATCATTAAACGTAAATCAAGATTAAGCTTAAATCAAAACAAAGATTTAACCCCAAAATATAAATTTTAATTCATAAACTAAATCTAGATTTAACCCTAAAATCGAAATTAAGATCAAAGTTTGTATATACATGTATGTGTGTGTATGTTTGTATTTGTGTGAGAGAGAAAAGGGGAGGGTGAAAGAGATGCTGATAGTAATGGTGGTGGTGGCGGAGAGGTGGAAGTGGTTACTTTCTCTCTCTCTCTCTTCTTTTTCTTTTTGTAATGTATAATATTTTTTTTAAAGAAATGTAATTAAAGTTATTTTTTTTAAAATTAATTGAAATGATAAAAATACTCATGATACAATCTAATTTAACAAAAAGTTTAAACGGAAGGGTCAAAATAAGATTCGCTAATAGTTTAAGCGTATAAATGAAATATTTTGTAATTTAAAAGTTAAAATGAGATTGAACCAATTGTTTAAAATTTTATTAGAGTAAATTACTACAAGAAAAGGTACTAAGATCCACAGTTGCTGCTGGTAATATGATTCAAAATTATGCTAATGACAATGACATCACAGAATATAGCTTGGAAAGGGAAGAAAAGAAAAAACTGAAAAAGTGGGAGTGTTTTGGTTTGGCAAAAGAATCAAGCTACAATTTAATCATAATCATTTAAAGGCCAGCAAAATAGGTATGGTATGTATGAATTATGATCATTATTATCCAACAAACAGAGTGAGTGTTATTTAGCAAGAAAATCTATAAAAGTGGCCTCGGAAATTATTACCAAACCATATAACAATTATTGTTATTATTATTATACATAAATATAATTGCAAAGGTATACGATTCTTTACTGAACCGCAGCTGCCCTCCACTCCACACTGGCCTATGCCCAACCCGACCCCCACCCCCACCCCCTTCTTTGTTTTATGCCTCCTTTTCCCTCTCTCTCTCTCTCTCTCTCTCTAACATATCTTTTCTTCATATATCTTGTCTCTTTCTTCACTTCTCTTTATCCCTCTCATTTTCATCCTCAAAAACCCCCGTTGCCTTTTTGATGAAAAATCAGAATCCCTTTAATTAACCTCCTTTACTCTTTACTGCTACCTCCTCCTTTCACATAAACACCCACCCATTTTGAGCTAGGGTTTCATGTAATGCGGCTTCACCTCTGACCTTTTCTTTTCTTTTTTTCTTTGATTTTCACTTTCCCTCTCAATTATCAGAAATGGGTAAGAATCTCATTGTGTTTTTGGCTCTCACCATTTTGGTGGTTTTGTTCAGTGGTTTCTCTTCAGCTTCAGCTACACCTACTTCACCAGCAAGTGAGTACAAAACCCTCCTTAAATTCGATCTGTTTATGCTTTTTGAGTATCAATCTCTATTCGATCATCACAGATATAAATGTGTACGTTTACCCTTTTGTTTGTTTGTTTATTTTTGCAGAGATTGTTAGTGGGGTTTTCTCAAATGCAGTATCTGTACTGATGAAATGGTTGTGGTCACTTAAGGCTACTACTAAAACAGGTATAGATCTCTGATTCTCTGATGAAATGAAACCCACATTGGATTTGTTCCCTCTCTTTTTTCCTTCTTAGTTGTACTTGTTTTGTTGCCCTCTTTGGGTTTTAATTTAATCATTGATGAGCGGTGTGGAGTTTGTTGTGTAGAACTCGGGGTTTATGAGTGTCTTCTGTGTATCAGCAATTTCTGGCCGTCCATTGATGAAGTTTGAAAGTGGGTATTCTGTTGAGACGGTGTTTGATGGAAGTAAGCTTGGGATTGAGCCTTATTCTGTGGAGGTTTTGCCTAGTGGAGACCTTCTGGTTCTTGACTCTGCTAACAGTAATCTCTACAAGATCTCTTCCTCTCTATCTCTATGTAAGTTGCAATTTAAAAGTCGCTTATTATTTTCTTAGTCCCTCAAGTATTTTGTATTTTTATTTCTTTTGGTTGATGGGCAGTCCGAGAAATTTTTTGGGTTTTGATTTTATTTTTATTTATGTCCAAAAGCACAGCCTTAGCTTTAAAGATTGAATTGGGTGTTTTGGTGAGGATTCTTTTTGCATACTTTGTCATCATACTGTGCGACGCAGCTTGTCTTATTTGCATCTTAAGTTTGTGATTATTCAACTCATTATCACCCATCCATACTCTTTGCCTTTGTTGACGTGGATTACTATGGATCCTCTCTCCACTTCCGTGAATTACATCACTGATATGAATAACTTCCCTATTTTTCTTTTTTTCTTTTTTTTACTTAAGTGCCCTGAAGTTCTCTCTCTGTCTATCGATCAGCATTGTTATTTGGCTAAAATTAATGAGAAAAATGCAGATAGCAGGCCAAAGCTTGTTGCCGGATCGGCCGAAGGATACTCAGGACATGTAGATGGGAGACTCAGAGATGCAAGGATGAACCATCCAAAGGGTCTCACTGTGGATGATAGAGGAAACGTTTACATTGCAGACACCGCAAATATGGCAATCAGGAAGATTAGTGATGCAGGTAACTCTTATTTTGTGTTTTCTCCCTGCATTTATGCACAGATAGAATAGGCATTTGAGTAAAAAAATGTAGATATGTATGTAGTCAGCGTCTATTTAGAGATTTTCTGCTGAAGATGTTTTCCTTTATGCAGGGGTTTCAACGATTGCAGGAGGCAAAGGGGGCCGTGGAGGGGGGCATGTTGATGGACCGAGCGAAGATGCAAAATTTTCAAGTGATTTTGATGTGATCTACATTGGAAGTAGTTGTTCGCTTCTCGTAATAGACAGAGGAAACCAAGCAATCCGGGAGATTCAACTCCATTTTGATGACTGTGCTTATCAATACGGAAGTGGTTTCCCTCTTGGTAATCAAATCTGCTCAATTTCTACCGCTTTATGGTATTCGATTGATCAATTCCACAGATTTGTGAAACATTTCAATTCCCATTGCAGGAATTGCAGTCCTTGTAGCAGCAGGCTTCTTTGGTTACATGCTGGCACTGCTTCAACGCAGAGTTGGTACCATCGTGTCTTCTCAAACTGTAAGTTTTAACTCTTGTTCTCAGTCTACAGTCCTATGTTGAAGAATTCCCAATTCTCGTCAAGTGTGTGTTTGGTGCAATCCTTTGTACTTGCTTGGAGTCATAAATTTAGTAATTTCACTGAAGTTTGAGATTTAAAACTCTGTGTCCCTTTTGTTTTTGCTATTGAAGGATCAAGGATCTATGAAAACAAGCATTCCTCCAAGTCCATATCAGAAGCACCAAAAATCATCAGTAAGGCCGCCACTAATCCCAACCGAAGATGAACAAGAAAAGCAAGAAGAGGGTTTCTTTGGGTCCATCGGCAAGCTTCTTGTCAACACCGGAGCAGTTGCCACAGAGATCTTGGGAGGAATATTCCCCGGCCTAAAAAGGAAACAGCTTAACAACAACTACCAGTATCAAAACCAGCACAGTTACCCACAAAACCAAAAGTACTCAAATCAATGGCCGGTTCAAGATAGCTTTGTTATACCTGACGAAGACGAGCCCCCTTCTATTGAAACAAGAACACCTACACCTCGTAAACTGTACCCATTTATGACCAAAGATGCAGAGAAAATGCAACAGTTTCGTCAGAGCCGCAATATCTATAGTGGGTGGGAGGGAGATTTTCAGCCGCCGCCACCACAGCAGCAGCAGCAGAAAATGCAGGGGCAGCAACATCACCATCGGCATTATTCGTCCACTGCAGAGACTCATTATGAGCAAAGCACTGAGAAAACAAATGAGATAGTTTTTGGGGCAGTTCAGGAGCAGAATGAATCTGTGGATATAAAGCCATTGGACTATGGAGGTACGATGTATGACCGCCGAAAGATCCGATCTAGAAGCAATTCTATGGGTTATGTTCTTGGTAGTTGATTATATATTATATGATATGATGGGGTCAAATTTTTGGGGTTTGGAATATCATTCCTTGTTGATAAGCTGTTCTTCAAATTTTAGGGTATAGGAGTACAAATATATATGTAATTTTGGAGCACTGAATGATTTTATGGGATGCATGCTAGATTTCTTGGTGACAAGTATTTGTGGTATTTTGGGAAGGGGTGAAGAAGGGGGGTGGGGGGGGGGGGGGGGTGGGGGGGGGGGTGGGGGAGGGGAATACAAGTCCTATTAAATTGGGTATTATTAATAATAATATTGATTGTTCTTCTCTCCAATACCACTAGGCTAAGCTAAAGAATCTGCTTGATTAGTATATATATATAATTATATATATATATATATATGTAAATATGGTCTGAGAGATTAGTTGGCTAAGGGGAATGTAGAACATGATTTAGTCTTCCATTATTATTTTTTACATTTCGATGCAAATAGATTGCTGCTGCTGCAACAAATAGTGATAGTACAATTGATTTCCATGGTTTCTGGCATCAACCAAACGGAATCAGTAGAAAATGTATTATCCATTTGTATGAAATCTCTCTCGCTACATTCAGTTTTACTGAACACAACCATATTATAAGTAGGTGCTATTTACACATTTAATGCTGATTAGCTACGGACTGACGGTGTAACATGTTCTTTTTTTTTTTTTTACGATGGGTTAGGTGCTGCGGTGGCAGTCCTATGAAATTCGTACTACACATTTATTGTTGATGTTGATATATATATACACACACAGTGCATTTTAAGTAAAGACCTTAACTTAAAATTATTATTTACGGATTGGGTCATATGACACGCTTTTTGATGGATTTTTTTGATGAAATTTGGTGAGAATGTTTTTCATCATGTGTAGAATATTTCTACCAAATTTTATCAAAAAAATTCAACCGAAAAGTGGGTTAACTACATGATTGAAAAATATTGATCAAGAAATATATATATATATATGTCTAATATTTTTCAATCATGTAGTTAACCTAGTTTCCGGTTGAATTTTTTGATGAAATTTGGTGAAAATGTTCTACACATGATGAAAAACATTCTCACCAAATTTCATCAAAAAATTCTATCGGAAAGCGTGTTAAATGGCCCGGTCCGTAAATAAGGACCTTAAGTTAAGGTCATTGAAATTTTCCATATATATATATATGTTAATATTATAGAGTGAATAAATAGTTAGTTATTTTGTGTCGAGCTCTTTAATATTCCAATGTTAATGTTAAAATAAAAAATAAAAATTTATTGATATATAATCTGAGTAAGGGTTAGTTTTATTTAGGTTGAATTTTTTTATAAATTTTTGTGGAAGTGATTTATTCACTATATAAATTATATCTACAATTTTTCATAAAAAATTCATCGATTTATCTCTTTAAATGGATTCTTTTTGTTAAAAAGACATAAGTCCTCTTTATAGCATAACTCTATATATAATATGTGCTAATTATATTCACCCATAATATCAATTTAGGACAAATTAAATTAATTAACATCACATATGAACATTTACATATCAATATCTTATAACATTTTTCATTAGATCTCCAACATGCCATCATTCAATAACAGTTCTCTCATTAAAACTTTTTTAAGAAAACATCTAGTAGGGAAAACTAAAATAAAGGGACAAAAAGTATAACATTCTTCTAAATCAATGAATTGACATCAAATGCAAATATGTTGCTTGTTAAATTTTTTATTAGGAAAACCTAATTGAAAAAAAGATAGTGAAAGGAAAAATAGTACAGCGTGCAAAACTTGGGTACCATACTTCAAGATGCTCCTCCTGATTATTTATTTTCCCTAATGACAACATTTATATATAATATGTAATGAAATTGACGCATGCTAATTTCATAAACTAATATCTAGAATATCGGTTTCGCAATCACTTCGTGAACTACTTAGCTAAATTATAATTGGAACAAATTTATTTGACTTTAATCTCTGTATTTTTCTGAAACTTGTGAATGAATAAAACTTAAGTGAAACATATCTAGTTTTATCACATTTGATGAAATATTATTGAATTCGTGTTATAACATTGGAAACATCTATAATAGAAGATTACTAACAAGCGTCACAAATATACTGAAATAAATATCTCAATCATATACATTCCCGATTAGCTTTATAAAGAACTCAAAATTTGGAGTTGTTAAAAGAAATAATAACTAAAATTTCTATATTATATTACTAAGAAATTGTAGCATTATCACTAAAAATATTTAACCTGTTTGAGATCATACCTTATGAAAATTAGAAAAATATCCTGGATAAGTATAACTTATCAATTTGGAATCACAAGAGTTATATGAATAAAATAAAATCATTAGTTCCTCGTGGATATTTGATAATATGTTTGACACATACCTAATGTCGTTTCGTTGGTGTTGAACTATATATATTGAGTAAGTTAAGAAATAATGAAATATCTAATCTTGTACATTGTTATAATTACTGATAGAGTAAAATAGTCATTTAACTTTTGGGCTACTCAAAAGAGGACACGTGGTAGTCCATATCAACGTAAGAAGCGTGGCAAAGAGCTCTGAAACATAGTGCCATGTAGGCACAGAGCTCGTGTGAGTGTTAGAGCAAGGTTTAAATAATGTTTGAGTCAATAGACTTCCAAAGCTCGACCTCCAGAGCTCCTCCACCGAGCTATGGTAGGCCATGTCCAAATGTTCTGTCAAAGTGGTTAAAAGTGACATGGGTGGCTTTCACCGACTCTGTAAAAAGTATAGAACCTCTCTCAATTTTATTAAATACATACCAACTTCATTTAATCCTCCGGATTAAGGGGATAAGCAAGGTTAGCAATTGAACATGATGTGATGATGGAAGAATGGCAGAAAGCCAACTGCTTCAAGTCTACTAGACGTCTTCTTCCTTGATATATAAGGAAGCATTTACTTTCCTCACCAACCAAGTAAGAAAGAGAAAAACAATAAGTACATATATTGAGAAAAGGTTTAAGGCGCACTCTAGAGCTTCTAGGCTTAGAGAGTTAGGACTTTGATTAGTATATTACTCCTCCAACATTTATATTGAGAGGATAGAGTAATCTGATAGACAAACCTGTTGTAATAAATACTCTTTTATTATATTATTCCAAAACAACTCCGAGCTTTATTCATAAATGAGGATTAGTCCTTATTCACATAAAGGGCGAACCTTTTATATATATATTTTTATCTTGTTTTCCTTGTTTGAATCCTATAAAAGTATTGCTTTATTTGCCACGTCACTCTCGTTATTGCTCAACCATTTGACTGTGTGGTTAGAAAAATTTATTCTAGATTTTTATACTAACAAATACCGATTATACTTTAGAATGGTATGGATTTTCATTTATGTATAAAAACTATCATGGGATTGCTCAGTGGTTGTGCCTTGTCCATGAAATATTTAAATATATTATGTATAGTTAGAATGATGGACTAATCCCCATTAGAGCTTATCTCGATTTTTAAGTGACAAATTTTTATTTTCCCAAGGTATTTTATTTCAAATTTCTTATTTAAATAGTTAGGAGTTTTTTCGAACTTTTCAGGAGTCTCAACTAATGTATCCATATAAATTGTTACTATTAAAAATATTTTGAGGATTTGCTTGTAAAGACACATGTCAAATGAGATTGTTTTTATTTCCTTCCTAGACAAATCTTTACTAAGACGATTGTACCGCATTCTTTTGGAATGAATAAGTCCATACAACTAGCATCTTAGTTGTATTGTATACGTTTTCTTTGACTTTTGTTTAGGCAAAGTGAATCATTCTACGATTTTTACATAAATGTTAAAGTCTAAGTCCTCGTATAAATTAACAATTTCAACATCTTTGAGTCTCATATATAATATTTTAATAATTGCTAAGGTAATTATCAGATATTTAAAATTTATATATTGTATCCATAATCAGGGGAATATAATATTTATAAGCAATCTCAAAGTTTTGCAAGAAACCTTGTACCACAAGTCGTGTTTTGTGTCTTATGATTTCATTATTCTTATTTATTTTCCTTACAAACACTCATTTGTAACCTACAAGTTTAATACCTTTTGGGGTTTGTACTATAAGTCCAAATACACTACATTATTTAGAGACTCCAATCATGCCTTACTAGCAATTTCTCACTTGGTTAATGTTTTCTTTGTCATTATTTATTTAATGTACGTGGTTATGTATAATTAATTAATTATTCTCATTATTTTTTGATAAATCAGTACTAGCCATTGTATATGCAAATAAGTCATTCATAACATTTTATTTTCTATTCCACATCTTTCTTATTAAACATAAATATCTCTATTATTTGGTAACAATGCTTTTTCAAGAGCTACATTCTCCTCAAAGATTTATATATTTTATAAGACAATAACACCTTCTGTAACTTTAAAAAGAGAGGACTTTCGCGTGGCCTTTTCTTGAGTGAAATGTGAAATATCTTCAAGAGTATCCTTAGGGCATGATTATTCAGTTTTTCTCTTTAATGGAGCTGAGACTTTATATAAGACCTATAGGTCTGACATGCTTCTAGCGTGGTGTAGATTCATTATATGCGATATTTTGAATTTTGTCTCACAATGACATTAATTTTGACAGGTGTATTTATAGCTGGCATATGTGATTCTATTATTTTACTATATCATTGAATCCATCGATAATCTGTTTGCGATTTCTTGCAAAACATTATTATTTGTACTTTTTTTCACATTGTGTTGTGGGTCTAAATGAGACATAGTGGAGTAGTTTCACTATAATTCTCACCGTTCTTTTAGAGCGGATTATTCTGCAAAAACTTTTTTATATCCCCTTAATGGCGAGAATATTGTCTCATTAAAATGTTAATATGAAAAATATGCAATAAACACATCTCTTACCATTGGTTACATATCGGATAATATAGGGTGAATTAAAGCTTATATGAATAATACAACCAAATTTAGACAAATAAAATTACTATTTGCGTTGAAAAATATGCATGATAGATTGTGGGTCTAATTCTATTTTACTTTTATGCAATACAACATGTATTCATGCAATAACAAGTAATCTAGATTATATGAATAAATGCCTTGCAATAAGATGAATATGTTTAATTAAGGTTTATACTAAACTATTTGGGTGTAGACATGTGGAACATGGTGCTCAACACCTATATTTATGAAAAAATAATTATTAAAAACTTTGAAAATGAATTTGTCCATACTGCCAAGTCTTATAGACTTAATAGATTAATGAAGAATTATGCCATAAGTTTAACGATGTATGCCAATAGATATGCAAAAATAATATTTATAGTAAAAAAAAAATTACATTATATCATTTGGTGTAGGTACATTTAGGGGGATTTGTAGAGCCACAAATATCAACTTATATTCTTTTTTCAAAAAGAAAGATATAACAATTTAGAAAACAATTTTAAAGTAAGAATGGGCGATGATAAGTTTAACTTTGTGACACGGTGTACAAAAATACCACTTTATAAAGTCAATTACTGTTTTAGCAAAGGGTGCGGTGAATTTTTTCTATTGTTTTTCTTAACATGCATGGTAGTCCTAGGGTGTGCTAACCTATCATGCTAAAGAGTTAAGATCTTCAGAAAACGCTAAGTTTTTAGCTTGGTTTAGGCTTCTATCTTAGCTTGAACTTTTGGCTAATGATGTAATGTAACTCAACATTAAATAATATTGTATAGTAGAGACCCAATGAGAAAACACTTAGTTTTCTAATGTGTTTGACTCTTAACATTAGTAATGTTGCGTAATGTTATGCAATAGAGAAATGGAGATAAAGTACTTATTGGTTATAATATGAGTTTCTAATTCCTAACACTTGTTTATGATGCATAAGAATTATTTGTTACTGTTATATTAAAATTAAGTAATTTTATTCGGGAATTATTTGAAAATAATGATTTTTAATGAATAAGTGAAAATTATTTGGTAATATTATATAGCATCTTTTGGAACCTTCAATCTTTTGTGTTAGTTCAGCTATAGTAGATACTTTGCGTTTACTAAGCCTAAACTCATTGAAAAAATTTTGATTTTTTTTTTTAATATAGTATGTGTTGTTATAATGTCTACTAGACAAAAATTGTCCTCAATATTATATATTCGATAATTCATACCTTTTAACAAAAGAAATATAAGTACATGATGATTTAGGTGTTCTAGACCTAAATTAGTTTTGCTCTCAAATTCTAGTCAAAAGCCTCTTTAGCAAGAAGAGTGTCATCAGCAATTTCATAAAAAACAATTACACTTCAACTAGATGATATCAGTTGAAAATATATTCATCGAGCTTTATTAATTCAGCATGGTTATATATATCTACCACATGTTTTGGTGTGTGAAAAGCACGTGACTAATACTTTTTCACACATACGGCAAATGTTATTCGGTGTATTATGATTTAAGGTATGGCGCTTCTAACAAACCACTTCAGTTGGTTCTTAAATTTTATATTAATCTTGTCCCTTATCACCACCCTTGCTGGGGGTAGTTATTATGTTTACATATAGCAGAGAAAAACTATTATCCGTCTCTTCTAGAGGGATTGTTGCACTTATTTTTCTGACATCTAATTTGACAAAAAATAGAATTTTCTTTAGGAATTGCTTAGAATTAATTGTCTTGAAATTACCACATCATCTTGAAAAAAAAATAATCTTAATAATACTACTTCAGGAGCAAAGTATTGAAAATAAAATAGTTAAACTCTGCCATCTTCTTGTGATATTAAATTCATATATATATATATATATTAAATTATTCATTACGAGCATTGTCATGATGACCATCTTATGTTGGTCATACTTATCCTTCAAGAATTGCCAAAAACCTAATAGATTTTTTTTGGTTGTATGTATTGATGATATAGAAAGTTGGGAGTTGATGCTTTGTCTTATGAGACTCCATGATCATAAGAACTTCATGTTCTTGATCAAAACAATATCGAGATTTCGGCCTCATAAAAACTATTTATGCTTTTAATCAAAACAAGTATAAACTTAAGGCTTATAATTAGAAACTCTAGAAATATTGGTTCTTGATTAAATTAAATATGAGAATTCAGGCTCATAAGAATTTTAGGTTCTTAATCAAAACGAATACGAGATTTCGAGCTCATAAGAAAAATAAAACTTTTGGTTATATCAAGAACTTTGGGCTTGAAAAATTCTGACTTTGTTTTAATCTATTATGTTTGAAACAATTTATTTTAATATTTATAGTAATTATATATAAGGGGTAGGATAAAAATTATATATATTATAATTAGGTTCATATAGAAAATAATATAACAATGGCATACTTAAATATAAAGTTACATGTTATTTTAATTAAATGAGAATATAATTGTTAAATGGGACTTTAGGCCCAAATTTAGGTTATCATCTTATATCAAAACTTCAAGTTTGATTATTGAACATACTGTTCTTGGAACTTCAAGTCCAAATTTATGACTATAGAACTTCATAACTAAATTTATAATTACAGAACTTCCGGTCTTTAAATAAAATAGGAATTTTAGGCCCTAAACATAAATCATGGATTTTCAAATTTAGAATAATAAATAGGGAACTCCAAGCCCCAAACATAAATAATGAATATTTTGGTCTAAAATAATGAATTGAGAACTTCAAGTCTCAAATATAAATCATGAAGTTTTGGGTCCAAAATAATAAATAAGAAACTTCAAGTCCTAAAAATATAAATCATATTAAATTTAGGGTGGTGTTATTTACCCCCCACCAAAATCTGTTACAAACACCCCCTCCAGAATTTAATTGAAAACACATTTTAATACCCCCTTATTTATCACAAACACATCTTCATTGCCTGATGTTAAGCAAGTACTCAGCAACACATTCTCCCCATTTGAGCCAAGTTTATATGAGTGCACTCACCTCTCATTAGGCAAGCTTTATTTAGAAAACACTCAGCGCTCCATTGCTTGATATTATGTGAGTTCTTACAAAAAAAACTCTCCCTAAATCAGCCGAGTGTATGTGACAGCACTCATTTCTCATTAAGCGAGCCTAATGGGGTGTTAGTAATAATAAATTTACCTTCAAGAGGTGTTTATAACAAAGAGTGTATGTGACAAATATGGGGGTGTAAATAATACCGCCCTAAATTTATAGGTCCAAAATAATGAATAAATAATTTTATATCCTAAAAGTATAAATCGTGTAACTTCGAGTTCGAGATAGTGATTATGAATTTCAAGTTGTAGATGTATAAATCGTTAAACTTTAGATATAGACTATTTATGAAATAGAATATTCAAATTTATAATAATAATAATAATAATAGAAGACAAAAAAAAAAATCTTTAATCGTAAAATAAATTGAAAGAAAAGAAAAAAACATAAATTTGACCTTTATGAAGAGATTGAAATGCCGTGCTTACTGGACTACTTTTGTAGTAGTCGTCAATTAAGAAGAAGAAAAAAAATAACTATAGTGACCTGCTTTCACAATATCTTCTAATTGACAATCATAACATGTTAAAATAATAAAGAAATAGAAATAAGAGATATCCTTTTATTCAATTGATATGTAATATATGTAAGGGTCAACTTTATTTATATTAAGAATCAACCTTCTTATTTCTATACAAAGCTCATGTGAGACAAGAACATATATATAATATGTGGAATCACATTCACATATAATATCAATTTGAGACAAGTTAAATCTATTAAAATATTATATATAGATATCTACGTATCAATATCTTATATAAATTGGTCAAATGTAAGCTCTACCAAAAGTGCAACTATATTTGTATTTATTTTAATTTATGAGCGTTAATGACAATTCTTTTTTCCAAAATATAGGTACTTAATTGTTGATATCCACGTATGTGCTCTCCCACTGATTCACCTTTTCTTCGTAGTCACGTGAGGTCTGTATATTGGGTTTCTAAAATATTAATATCCATGTCCCATGCCACTAATTAAACTACATATTTCTGTTATTTCGTTCTTATGCTAATTAAATCTGGAATCCAGATCTACATTATAATAAACTAAATAAAGAACAATTTTTAACACAACTATAAATTTGATTAGAAGTAATTAAGTTACATTTGCAGCAGCGTTTGTGTAACTTTCATGTACCTGTGGTATTATTATTTACTTATTTATTATAGAAAAAATTTATTGTCTGTAGTTTTTTTATGTTCACTTGAGTGATGCTCAACGCATAACAAAAGTTCTATAAAAAATATTCTACAAACACACTTACCAGTAATATATTAATTTGGAACCCCACTAATTTAATCACTTTCTTAGGGTGACTATGAATAATAGAAAGTGAAATAAAAAAAATTAAAACACTCTTCAATGGCCTATAGCCCATCGTAATATGACATGCATATGATGAAGCACAACTATTTCTACTCTTTGTTTTAATTTGAATTTGTAGAGAGCCTTGTACAATGTAACAATGCTAAATCACAACTCTTCCTACTCTCTCATTTTATTAAATATATATATAAGTTTGCATGTATATATATATATATAAATGTAAAGATAGAGTCCGCTTCTGGTGCGGACCGGTCCGTACAGACTAATCATTTTTACGACGGTTTTCCATCATAAAAACATTGAGAGGTTGTTTTTTATGATGCAAAACCGTCATAAAAATGACTGGTCCGTGTAAAGATAGACAATAATCATTGAGAAAACTTTTTTTTTTTTGGAGGTGCCTGTGCATACAAAATTGATGCCAACTAGATCTAGAGTATTATAGACAATGTCTAAAATAACTTGACACATTGAATAGATAGAGAGTTCATAAAAAAAAATCATTCAAAAATACCTTTGTGCTAAGTGTGTTTAACATTTCTCATCTTCTATCCTGTATTTCATCTCAAAGATATATAAATTCACTTAAGGTACATTTGGATTCAAGATTCGAGAGGGGATTTGGGGTTGAGATTTGGATTTAAGACCTCAAATTCAAATATTTTGTTTGGGTCAAGATAAGGATTTGGATTTGAGATTTAGCTTAAATTATAACTTTTCAATTCTTAGGGAGATGGGTATTATTTCCAAATTTAAAACTGGAGGATTTGAAAATAAATTAATTTTGAATCATTTTATTATTATCATATTACAATAATAATAATAATAATAATAATAATAATAATAATAACTAATTATAATAATGATTCTTAAAAATGGTCAAATACAAAGAATTAGCTCTTGTAATTTTTCTTATAGTGTATTAATTTTTTTAAAAATATAATAATGACCGTTATTAACGATTCAATATTTTTTTTTACTATTATTTATAGTATGTAAGCAATGGTAAAATTCAATTTATAGTATCTACGATACACTAAAAATAAATATAGTGTGTTAAAGAAATATAACTTTTACCAGACAAATATTTGGATTTAGGAATCAAATTTTATATATTGGCTAACCAAACACAATATTTGAATTGTATTGTAATTTCAAGTATGTACTTTTTAAACTCTCGATTTAAGAATCCCAAAGTTAATTTCAAGTCCATGATCCAAATGCACCCTTAAGAATAAGAAGGTCCAAGTTTTTTTTTGTTTTTTTTGTTTTTTATTATTATTATTATTATTATTATTATTATTATTACAACAAATAAAAAAAATAAAAAAATAACAACTACATATCTTACTTTGGATAAAACTCGAAATCATGATTTCTCTCGAATTTAGGTGGTGCCCTTTTACTAAGTAGGTACACTTATATAATTAGTTTTGAAATCATATGTAGTATATTAATCACTTGTCTCTCTCAAGAAAGATGACACTTTAACGAGAAAAATTATTATGCGGTTGAGATGAATGATGTGAATTTCATTTTTATTTTTTTGAAAATAAAAATTTAAATAAAATGTATGATAACGTTGGCTTAAAATGTGTATTTGAAAGACCACGCAACCGTAAAAGTGGGACATTTAAAAATAAATAAATTTGTGTCATATTACATAGCTACTTGTGTACATTTTATTCTTGGGTTGTTATTATATTTATTGAGCAAAAGGGGGAAACCGCATCTTCTTCTTTTTAAACCCTAAGCTCCATGAAGGTATACAAACCCTTTTGAGGGGTTCATGTGCGCATGGGGTTAATCTGTAGTTGGGGCACGCGAGACCTTGGACCAAGTGACCAACATATATATAATAATATCAGTATTTGATTAATCAATATTTAATTATTGAACCAACATTAATCCAACGGTCCTTTCCCATGATTGCATGTTCCAATAATTTTTTGGACATTCTTTCTCCTCCTAATTATGGTTTTTATGAAGTCCATGAGAGAATTGATGTTTCATGATTCCCTTCCTTATATGAATTTCTTTTTGCAATTTTTATTGATGTATCATAAAGTAAAAGTATAGTCAGATCGTGTACAGCATTACATAAAAATTGCCCGTTACAAAAAATCATTTACAATTAGCGCTTTAATGTAATAATTTTAATACTTTAAAATGACATTTAATTTGACAAATTAAAAAATTTCTATAAGCTCTTGTTATATTCTTTAGATTGTTACTGTGCTTCGGTAAGATTATGAATTCACTCTCTGTTGTTTGAATCTTCTGTATGCATTAAATGGGTAGGTTTATGTTTTATCATGAATGATATCAATTCGAAATTAAATCGGTGACTTTTTTTATCAAGTGAAAATATCATATTCAAACTAATTTGCTTTCGTAACAAATGACTTAGCACGACCTGCTATTACTATTAAGTGAAACGATTTATGTCAAGTCGAATAAGGGTTAAGATGTTAACCCATTAATAATCCAACTAGACAATTAACAAATAGATATATACATATACTAAACAGGAAAAAACACGTATTTAAAATTATATATACACTTGTATATATATATACAGTTATGGATTAAGAAAAATATGCATATATATATGTACAAGGATCACGGCTCACTGATGCGCATATGATATTAAACTTGGTAAACATTTTTAAAATGTATGATTGTGCTTGCTTTAGGGATCGTTTGTTTTTTTAATTTTTGGATGTTGAATACTAAATGTTGAATTATGAATACTTAATGCATAATGGAATTTTTAAAAAATGTGTTTGATTTTAATTAGTTCTGATTGCTAAATGCATGGCATGTTACAATTTTACCATTATTAGTGTTTTATAAATTTGTT
Organism: Lonicera japonica; assembly: GCA_021464415.1. Taxonomy (NCBI): domain Eukaryota; kingdom Viridiplantae; phylum Streptophyta; class Magnoliopsida; order Dipsacales; family Caprifoliaceae; genus Lonicera; species Lonicera japonica. The sequence continues at coordinate 60,649,494 of CM038468.1, read as the reverse complement.
TAATGACTTAAAAGAATATGGGTACCAATAGAATAAAATTTCATTAAAGTTAAATTAAGCATTCAGCGCATTAATTGCCTCTTAATGCTGAATTTCAATCCAATTCAGCATTAAGAGGTAAGAAAACAAACACTAATTACACCTCTTAATGCTGAATAAACTTCCATTTAATATTAAGAGGTAAAAATAAACACCATCTAAGTGTTAAAAGTGACATTTTTATTATTTGTAAGGTTATGGATTGCTAAATATGACCCAAAACTCTAAAGTCTATACTCATTAATTTATAACTTTAATTATGTCGGTTCATATTATCGTGTCATGTGCCGTTTTATTAGGTCTAAGTGGGGTGATGCCCTGGTGGTTGCAATAAAAGAATCTTGCCTGAATTTTAGGTTTCGTTCCGTTTGATAACAAGATAGAACATGGTTGAAAACTAATGTATTTTTCTGAAAAAAGGGAAAATAAATTAAAAAATATGATGAATGGTCCTATTGCTTTTTTGTTTTTTCTATGATTTTTTTTTCTTTTTTAGTGTTGGAGGTGGTGAAGAAAACTTTCACAAAAAATAATAGATAAAGAATGTCTACTCATAAAAATAAGTATGATATAAAGATTATATCACCACATCGTTTAATTTATTTTCTTATTTCTCATACAAAATAATTAATTTTATTATTATTTTTTATTTTATTACCAAATGAACCCTTACAAAGTGTAGCATTTATCCCCAGTTAGTTTTCCTCCCCTTAATTTCCTCTAAAATAAAATATTAATAATAATTGGAAAAAGGCAATGCATTTGGGCGGAACCGTTAGCCGGTATACATGTTGTAGGGAGGAAACTGTTGCCTTCAAACGGTACTATATAGAGACATATCAATCTAACAGTGTTATCCAACCGAGACTTTAGAGTATCTCCAATGATATAATCAAAATAATAATTTTAATTAATTTTAATAATGTTGGCTAAAATTATTATCCTAATGGTATAATCAAATGTTAGCAACTTTTAACCAATAACCAAATCCATTCCTTTTATAATCAAAGTTAAGAGCACCTCCCATGGAATAATCAAAATTGAATAATCAAAATAATTTTTGATTATCCATTTAGTAAATTGTTAAAGTTAATAATAAAGCTCTCTCCGATAGTTATTTTTTCTTAATAACCAAATTTATGGGGTCTATTAAATTGATTGGCCACAAATTAATCCATTTGAATTTTATTTCAAAAAAAAGGATGGAAAGATGATTTAAATTTGAAAAGATCATCTTTTAACCAATAGAATTAGTGGATTCCTCATTTGGTTATTGAAGAAGATTGTTAACTTTGATTATAAATAGAATGGATTTGGTTATTAGTTAAAAGTTGCTAAGATTTGATTATGTAATTGGGATAGTGTTTTTAGCCAACATTGTTAAAATTGATTATAATTGTTATTTTGATTATACCATTGGAGATGTTATAAGAATCTTCATCAATAACCAAAATGAGAGGCCCGGTAATTCTATTAAGTAAAAGATAATCTTTTCAAATTTAAATCATGTTTCACTAATTTTTTTTAAAACAAAATTTAAATTGATTAATTTGTGGTTAATCCACACAATGGATCCAACAAATTTGATTATTGAAAAAAAAATAGCCGTTGAGAATGTCTATATTGTGAACTTTAACAACTTACTAAATGAATAATCAAAAGTTATTTTGATTATTCAATTTTGGTTATTCCATTGGAGTTGCTCTTATAATCAATTACTATTATATTTCTCATGGTTATCTTTTGATTAAATTTTGGAATGATAACGTACTTATTATAAAGATCACTCCCATTAAATTTAATGATTTTTACCATAACCTAGTCATTGCAAGAGAAAAGTCTAAAACTTGCTCATCTTACATGGAACTGACATTTACCGTATTCATAGTAATTTTTCACAAACTTAGCTACTACAGTATATGTGTGGTACATGCTTTTCGTCACATACTCATATTTTTTGTCTTCCCCATGTTTAAAATAAGAGTGCAAGAGAAAAGTTTAAGATTTGCACATCTTACATAGGACTGACTTATACCATATTCATAGCAATTTTTAACAAATTTAACTACTACAGTATATGCACGGTACATGCTCTTTGTAACATACTCATATTTTTGTCTTCCACATGTTTAAAATAGGGAGATTTTAAATACACCAACGCAGTTAATCTTTTCACTTGACTAAAATTTTTGAACTCTAATAGTTTTAACCTAAAAAATCCCTGTAAACTCACCCCAACCCTTTCTCTTAGTTGGTCGTTAAAGTTGTCTTTCTTATTTATTATCCTACTTTCTTCTTTTCCTTATTTTCCTAAGTTCTTTCTCTTAATTCTCTCCACTTATCTTATTTTTCAATGCTTGAACTATTTTATTTCTTTTTATTTTAAGCAAAACTTCATTGAAATCAAAGACCTATTATGCACCAAAATTACTTAATCCCACCTAGTGGGTTTGCATTTAGAATAGAGAGAAAGCCAAAAAGGATTAGATCAAGTTGGTTGGAATTGAGTCATGTCCATGGCCGATTAAAGTCATTTGAACGAGGATGAAGTGTACTTAGTATGAAGAAAAACTAAACAAAGGAAAAGATAAATCACGTTTTTCAAAGACATATTGTAATAAACTTTGTACATAGTATGTGCATACATATATATATCGTACATGTCCATATATAATGCTTTCCAATATAAAGCTCAATTCATTCATTGATTTTCAAATTTTTAGGGATGAAATTTTGAGTTGTGTGTGTTCAATGCACAAATGAGGCACCAGAGGATTGGAATTTATGTACACGATCAAATTGATTAATCAAATTTATAATTTACGGAGTGGGTGCAAGAGAGAGCGCAAGGTGATTGGTGTTGTTTGCCATTGCTTATATGGTGTATTATTGTCAAAATTAATTAGTTTGAGGATGTATTTATTATTTTAGGGACAAAATTTGCCTCCAAATACTTGTTTTCTAAATTTTAAATTTCTTGCAAACACACCCTACTTGATGGGTGAATTGCAAGGTTTGGGTAAAAAGAGGTGGGCGAGATGCAAAAAAAACCAAAATAAGGGCGCGTTTCCAAATTTTGTGGGTGTATTTAAAATCACCCTTAAAATAAGAGTTACATTCTTAAAATGGGAAAATGTTAACTTGTGCCTTTAGAGCACACCTTAAGTATGTTATTAAAGGAAATAATTAGGTCATGAATGAAAATATGTGCCTCATCAAATACATGTTGTGCCATTTTTCTTTATATATTTAGGTTCATCATGTGATCTTAGGAGACGCATTAACACTAACCCTTAAAATAAATGTATATGATGTTATGATATAAATGACATTTATTTTCAACTACAAATTATACTACAATTAACATATACTCTTAAAAATGGAAAATTTAATTAACTACGGAATGGATGATCAGCACCAGAACATAAAGGAATTTCTGCTTCAGCTTCAGCTTTATTTTTCTTTTTCCTTTTTTTATGTGGGCTACGACTGATTGAGAAAAGGCGGCCCAACACGTGTTTGAGCAAAATCAATCAAGCCCAGTTTTACAATCTAAAAGTCCAGCCCTTTGTAGCATTTAAGTCCCCAAGTCGACCCATTTCTAATAAATAAGTGTTATCATACTACAGTTGTACCTTGGTGGTATAATCTTTTAAAATCTACTAGCACGTCTCAAAATCAATCACGACATCAAAAATCTATTAATCTTAACCCTCCCAAATAAATAATCAACCATTCCTTTTTTAAAATGTCCCACATTAAGAGTCGTAGTTTTTGTTTGGGGATGTAATCACCATACCAAGTATTAGGATAGTAAATAATTTTGGTTCATAGACTTAATGTCTTTTCAAGGTAACAGCTGATAATACTGAGAAACATATATATTTACAATAGCAGCAGCAGCAGCAAAATGCAACACTGAAACTTAAAAGGGTGCATATTTTTCATTACCTTCATCTCCTTTTAACCAAGCCTAAGCTGCTCACCATAAACTCCCCCCCTAAAGTTCTCTTAGCTTCCTCTGCAAAACCCATGATGTTGGCATACATCATTTTATCTCTATTACCATATGCGTTCTCTTTATCATCACCATCAGTTCGCTCCAAGATTTCACCACTCACCCCTGCTAATTCCGAGCCTCTATCTAAATTTATCAAATCCTTTAACTGGTCAGCTATGATATTAGATTTACTTATCTCGCTGCAACTAAGATCATCGGAGTCTAGCAAAGACACAAATTTATCAAACGCAGTCCTATTTACCACTACTTTAGGCCTAAATATTAAAGAGAGCTGAGATACGCTCAAAAGAATGAGCTTCTTTACAAGTGCGCATTGGGTTGAGTTAACAATTACGCTTCTGATGTCGAAGCAGAACGTCTGTATTCTCTTCACCTGAGTTGTTGGGTAATGCTTCCATGTCTCGCTGATATGAAGCGGATTGGAGCCTCCCTGTCTACAGAGTTACGTTAGAAAATGGATGAGTGAACGCTTGTAATTTAGAGTTTCACATATGCATGAGAGAATACTTACATGGGAAAGTATGTAAGGTTGAACGAAAAACCCCAGAATTAAGCCAAGCAAGCTGAAGCAACTACTAGGCCCAGAGCCCAAGCTGAGGTCATTCCCACTACTGAAAATTGAAAATGATTGATAAGTTCATACTTCCCTTAACAGAGACTATTAGACTGACATCTTAAATACTTCATCAATCCCAAATTAATTTTTGACTTCCACACATTGTAAGACATTCCAAAAAAGCTTACTAGATTGAGAACCTGTGGCACAATCCTCAACCTTCAAATTGATCTGGTGGATCAATTTATTACCATGATCTGAGATCATTAAAACACATCTTTCAGGGATGAAAGCAAGCTCAAAGCCATCTTAGAATGTTGCGTTTTGAGCTGGTCCATCTGCACGCCCTGGAATTTGTGAATAGCCCCCAGCAATTGTGGTTACACCTAAATTTAAAGAGAAATTGATGCATGAAAAACACCCACCATGATAAAACAATATCAATTAATACACTATACCACTATACAAGCAATGTTTATCACACATTTCATGGCAATCAACCTTGAAAATTAAACCCTCGTCAATTTATACCGAGTAATTTTTGATAAAATATAGATCTTTAAAACATTTGGAAGTCCTATATGGCGTTGGGTTGAGTGGGAGAGTATTGTATTTTTTATAGTAAAGCTTAGGGGTTCACTTTAGGAATTTATAGGAAGGGTAATTTGGTAATTTTAAGCATATACAAAATTGTAACCACCAAGTCTTCGGGGAGTTTCATAATACTAGATTTTCGTATACACTCGATGCACATGAAATTTAAATATTATTTTAAAGAACGAATTGAAGTGACAAAACGAACAAGTAGTGTAGCAAGGGTTCGTATCCCATTGTTTACTCTATATGTAAATCCTTTTTATGAAATAAAGTCCCGCAAAGTCAAAAATGGAAAACTAAAAAGCTCCAATAACCGCTTATGCAATATTGTACCTATTAATTCTTAATAGTTAAATTGTTTTTAAAGAAAGTGTAAGATAATATGGTCATGTTTGATCATGTTGTTAAGTTCCATGTTGATTATAGGTCATGGTTCCAAATCATGATAGAACTATATATACAACTATATATACCTTACTATCCTAGATTAAGGAAGCGTATTTTATACATATAGCTATATTATATTATAATTTATACTATAGTGTAAGCAACAGGGTCCGAAGTCTTGACTGCTGGACTACTTAATCTAGTCCCTGTAAATGGTGATACCTGAGTTGCTGATCTTTCTTATAGCATGATTGTTCCTGTCAGCCACGTAGACGTTGCCTTCGAAATTGTTAGAATTGTCAACAATTAGAATTGTCAACAGCAATACACAACACCATTGTCAAATGTACACACACCACCACTACCATTGTCAACCTCCATTGTGTCAAATATACACACACCACCACCACCATTGTCAAATATACACACCACCATTGTCAAATGTCCACACCACCATTGTCAAATGTCCAACCTCCTACATGTATATATATATATCCTTATGCTATTGTATACGATGCATTAATGAAATCAATAATCTTTCATTTCTCTCTTTAGTTTTCTACATGGTATCAGAGGAACTTTAATCCTCCTCCTTTTCTAATTAAACCAATCCACTGCAATCCATCACTAGCAGATCATTCACAAACCCATTGTTCAAACCAGCATAACAAAATCAATCTACTCCAAATCATCTCATTACACCTCGACATCTCCAAAACCATACCCAATCCAGATCAATCCATATCCATCCTCCTCCAAATTAAAGGACGATCCTAGTGCCACATATTTCTTGGTTGAGTATGGACTAAATTGTAAAGTTGCAAAAGTTCAGGGTTAAAATAATAAAATTATGAAACTTCAGGGTTAATTCCGTAATTAAACATAAAGTTAGATTTTTCTTTTTAAAAAAAGTACACCGACTCCATCACCTGCATATTCTCCGTTTTCATTCATTTGCTTTCATTTTCATAACCAAGCGACAGTAAGAAAAAAAGAAAATAGGTACGAAGGTTTCTTCTTAACAATTGGTCATCAAAACTCCGCCGAATCGAGTCGAGCCTTAAGGGAAAGTTGTTCTATACATTGAGGGCTACGCAACGGTTTAATAATTTTAGAGTTGTGCTAGTCGGGGTTTGGGTATCAACTCAAATTTCATTCTTTGGGCTAAATATTTTAAGGTATGGGTTTAATTAATTTTAAAAGCTGATAGTATAATTTTATTATATATGAATCATCATATTTTAATTGTCTTTGTTTTAAGAATTATTATATGATGAGGATGATGATGTTTTGTGATTTATAAAGCCATGTGTATGTTATTTGAAGCAAGATATGCCATTATACTTGATACATTTGTATTATCTGATATAGTGAGATATCCCTTGGATGTATAAATATTTTATATTTATAAAATTAATTAATTAATAAATTATATACATCAAGGGACATGTATAGAGATTTGTTGTGGTTATATGGCATAAGTTGTTTTAAATATTCATTTATTAGCATGTTATGCATACTGTGCATCGTCATTGTGTCAACCGAATTCTTGGAGACTTTTTGGCAAGCTCGGATTATTCTTATGGCCTATCATGTGGGCATATATCTTATATCTATGGTGCCGAAAGCTTCTTATATCTGCTGAATTATTCTGGGATGTGATACGGTTCTGTGATGGGTTTGATATGATTGCTATTGTGGCCCTTCGATGATGAAGGAAATATTGGTTGACACAAGGGAGGTAACCTGCATATGCACATGCATGCATTATTTTATTAGTTGAGCCATGATTTATAATTAAATAGTTAATTACGTTTCGTACGTAATATTGCCTGTTATGCGCTCCTACTGAGTTGTGGGCTTACCACTTTTTATGTAAACCAATTCAGGTATCTAGGAGACGGATACGACAGAAGAGGCAACTGGGTCGGGAACGAAATAGAGGATCTCTGATACCGACTCATTTTTGTTGTATAGTTGTGTACATGACAAGCCACAGCTAGCCTGGGTTGTTGTTTACTATGTAATACATGTTAACATAGTGTGTATGTCTTTTGGATTTCATGCCTGTGTATCGATGTATATTGCACTCATGTTTTATATTACCGCCCGTAGCATGAGTACCATGGTTGTTTATTCCAGGTTATGTGATTTTCTTGGATTTATTATTTTATTATTTGTTTCAAACCTACTTCAGCTCTACTAAGGTGGGTTAATAACACTCCAGGTCTTAATTACAGGTGTTATCCTACTAATTAAGGCGGGGGTGTTACATGCCACGTCAGAACCATTGATTGTTAACAGCCGTTTTCTTTACCGTTAAAATTAACGGAATATTCCTGATGCCATCAACTTTAACGGAATATTCCTGACGCCGTCATGATTATTTGCATTTTGACCCCAGAAGTTTCGGATACTTCTGTTTTAGCCCCAAAACTTTTTGATATTCTTATTTTAGCCCCATAACTTTTTGATATTCTTATTTTGACCTCATACCTTTCTGATATCTCTTATTTTTGTCCCATAATTTTCTGGTCACTCTATATCAAACCCCAGCATCCACTCTAAAGTTGCACTTTTTATTTGTTTGTGTATTATGGATCGTTTCGAAGTTGCCCGACCTATCTCTATCACGCTCAATGGGCCTAACTATATTCACTGGGCCCAAGCCATGACAAGTTTTCTTCAAGCCCGTAGAGTGTGGCGTCTAATTATTGGAGAGGTTACCGAACCAATCCAAAAGAAAGAAGAATCGGATGAAAACTTTGCTACTGGACAAGATGACTGAATTGCCAAAAATGGTGATATTATCACTTGGTGCCGAAATACTTCAATTCTTACCATCAATCAACAATTTGGGCGTTTTTCAACCGGAAAAGAAGTTTGAGATTTCTTGAAAGTTAGATACAGCACCAAGGATCTTGCTCACCAATATCAATTGTTGACTGCTCTCCATGCCAAACGTCAACAACCTAGTCAAACAATTGATGAATTTCTATCTGAAATGCAAATTCTTTGGGATCAATTGGCCTCTTCAGAACCAGTCTGGTCATGTTCCACTGATGCTATCAAATTCATTACTTACAGAGATCAACAGCAAGTAATGACTCTTCTAATGGCACTTCATAACAAGTTTGAAACTGTTCGAGCCTCTCTCTTGCATCGCCATCCCCTACCAACTCTTGATAATGTTATTATCGCACTCCATTTTGAAGAAACTCAGCTTAGTGCAAACTCTCAGACTTCAACCGAAGTACTTGCAGTTACTCAATCTAAATTCGAGAAAACATCCGATGCATGCACCTATTGCCATGAAGTAACCCATATATTACTCTATTGTCCCAAACGAGTGTGCAAGTACTGTCACAAGCGTGGCCCAAAACATTGGGGTTCTGATTGCTACAAGAATCCTGCTAGAAAGCCTAATACCAAGTCCGTCACTGCTGTCGCTTCCAATGTCCAGACATCCAATCAACCTCCATCCGTCACCAATAATAATCTTGCTGATATGTTAAGACAGGTTTTATCTAGTTCATCTAATGCGCTGTCTACAACTTCAGGTACCTCTTGGTATTTTGATTCTGGCTGTTGCAATCACATGACTTCTGATTCCACAATTTTTCTCTCCAAAAATCATATCACCCACACATCTCCCATTAAAACTGCTGATGGATCTCCATTACCTGTCACCCATATTGGCCCTGTATCCACATCCACTTTATCTCTTCCCTCTACTTTTCACATACCAAAACTGACTATTAATCCCATATCTATTAGACAACTCTGTGATCTTGGTCTTACTGTTCTATTCTCTTCTTCTGGTTGTCATGTGTAGGATCCACGGACGGAACAGGTTATTGGGATAGGCCGTAAAGTTGGTCGCATGTTCGAGCTTATCCACCTTCGCACCCCACCAGATGTTTCCATCTCCACTCTTGCTGCTGCTCCCACCTTTTTCACCTTATCCTTGGAACTTTGGCATTCTCGGTTAGGTCATATGTCGGTTGATAAGCTTAAAACTCTTGTTTCTACTGGTAGATTAGGAACTGTTAAGTCAGAAAATATTTCATGTTTGTCGTGTCAACTTGGAAAACAACCTGCATTGTCTTTTAATAAAAGTCATTCCCTTTCTTCTGCACCTTTTGATCTTATTCATTCTGATGTATGGGGACCTTCTCCTCATGATACTATGGGGGGGTCAAAATACTTTGTTGTTTTTATAGATGACCACACCCGATTTACATGGATATTTCTTATGAAAAATCGTTCTGAACTACCTCAACTATATTACAATTTTGCTCAAATGATCAAAACTCAGTTTTCTCGACCAATCAAAAATTTTCGTGCTGACAATGCTATGGAATACAAAGAATCTAATTTTTAAAATTTTTTACTTCAGCAAGGCACCCTTTCTCAATATTCTTGTCCTGGTACATCCCAACAAAACGGTCGAGCTAAAAGAAAACACCGTCATATTCTAGACACTGTTCGTACTCTTCTCATCTTTAGTGGGTGTCCCGAACGTTTCTGGGGGGAAGCAGTTCTTACTGCAGTTTACACCATTAATCGCCACCCTATTCCTGGTTTCTAAAATAAGTCACCCTATGAGAGGTTGTATGGCACTGCTCCTAACTATAATCTTTTCAAAGTTTTTTGGTGTGCCTGCTTTGTCTTACTCCAGCCTCATGAACATTCTAAACTCGAATCTCGTTCTCGTCTATGTTACTTCCTAGGGTATGGGATAGAACAAAAAGGCTATAGGTGTTGGGATCCCATTTCAAAACGACTACGTGTGTCTCGCCATGTCATATTTTGGGAACACAAAATGTTCTCATCCATTTCCAAATTTCAAGTCTCCAATAATTCCACTCTCCCTTTTTTCACTAGCTCCATTGGTGATCTATATCCTTTCAACACCTCTGTTCCGTCCACACCTGGACCGGCGCCTCCTGACTTATCCTATTCCCATCGGGTGAGATTTCTTTCCCCTCTGAATCTACCTCACCAACCCCTGAATCTCATTCATCCCCAAACCTATCCTCTGGGCCTACCACGGACTATTCTCATGACACTGACTCGTCCAACGATCCGGCCCGATTATCCACTCCTCGTCAGTCCGCACGGGTAAGACAACTTCCTCATCATCTTCGTAATTATCACTGTTATTCCACTATTTTTTCTCACCATGAGCCTTCTTCTTATAAAGAAGCTAGTTCTAATCATTATGGCAGCAAGCGATGTCTGAGGAATTACAGGCCTTAGAAAAAGCTCAGACTTGGGAATTGGTCACCCTTCTCCCAGGAAAGACAGCAGTTGGATGTAAATGGGTTTACAAAATTAAAACCAAATCAGATGGATCCATCGATCGATATAAAGCCCGACTTATTGCAAAAGGGTTTAATTAAGAATACGGTATTGATTACGAGGGAACTTTTGCCCCTGTTGCACGTTGAACTTTTCTCCAAAGCCTTCTCGCTGTTACTGCTATTCGAAAATGGACACTTTTTCAGATATATGTAAAAAATGCATTCCTAAATGGTGATCTTTCAGAAGAAGTTTATATGAAACCTCCTCCAGGGTTCCATCACTCCTCCTCTCAAGTGTGTAAGCTCCGTCGTGCCTTATATGGCCTAAAACAAGCCCCTCGTGCATGGTTTGAAAAGTTTAGCTCTACCATTCAAACAATGGGCTTTATTTCTAATGCTTATGACTATGGGCTCTTCCTCATAAAGAGGGATACTGGTATTATACTTTTGGTTCTTTATGTAAATGACATGATTATTACCGGAGATGATACTAGTGGTATTTCTGAACTTAAACAATCTCTCAGCCGTCACTTTGAGATGAAAGATCTCGTCCGTCTCAATTATTTTTTGGGACTTGAAGTGTTATCTGACTCTGTTGGTTACTATCTTTCAGAAGCCAAGTATGCTTCAGATATTCTTACTGGTGCGGGTCTCATCGACTGCAAAACTGCGCCTACTCCGTTGGAACCAAGTACCAAACTTACCCCCCTTGATGGTACTCCTTTTAGTGATGCAACTTTGTATCGACAAATTATTGGCAGTCTGGTCTATCTCACCGTCACTCGTCCAGACATTGCCCATGCCGTTCACATTGTTAGTCAGTTTATGTCTGCTCCACGGTCCACTTATTATACTGCAGTTCTTCGCATTCTCAGATATATCAAAGGGACAATGTTTCACGGTCTTCAGTTTTCATCTACGTCCTCCCTTGAGCTACATGCCTATTCTGATTCTGACTGGGCTGGTGATCTAACTGACAGACGGTCAACTACCGGTTACTGCATTTTCTTAAGGGATTCGCTAATATCTTGGCGTAGCAAGAAACAAACCATAGTTTTCCGTTCAAGTACAGAAGCAGAATATCGTGCTTTGGCTGACACCACTCAAGAAATCGTTTGGCTCCGCTGGCTCCTCTCGGACATGGGAGTTTCTCAACTCCTTCCAACTGTCCTTAGATGTGATAATCAAAGTGCTATTCAGATTGCTCACAATGATGTTTTTCATGAACGGACGGAGCATATTGAGATTGACTGTCACTTCATTCGCCAGCATGTATCTAGCAACACTATTCGTCTCATCCCCATCTCATCCATCGATCAACCCGTCGACATCTTCACTAAAGTTCATCCACCTGGTCACTTTCAGTATCTACTTTCCAAACTCAAGCTGACCTCCCATTTGCCACCTTAAGTTTGAGGGGGGGGGGGTGTTAGAATTGTGAACATTAGAATTGTCAACAACAATACATAACACCATTGTCAAATGTACACACACCACCACCACCATTGTCAAATATAAACAACACCATTGTCAAATATACACAACACCATTGTCAAATGTCCACACCACCATTGTCAAATGTCCAACCCCCTACATGTATATATATATATATCCTTATGCTATTGTATACGATGCATTAATGAAATCAACAATCTTTCATTTCTCTCTTTAGTTTTCTACAAAAATCAAGTGCAAAACTTTTGGGATGCTTAAACATGGCAGAACTCGAATCCCCGTCCAAATAACCGGCAACCCTAGTGCCGGAGAACTTTTTGATCTGACTTTCTGCCGGTTGACATTAAACAAATACACATTATCATAATTTAAAAATATACATACATATATAAAGACCATTTAGTTACGATCGCGATTTCTTGAAAAAAGAATGATTGGTAATACCTTGGGATTTGGAAAATGAGAGTGTGTAAAAAGAAGTGGCAGCGGAATCGAAGACGATGAGATCGGATGATCCATAACGAGGGAGGATGGAATAAGGGTTTATACCTAATTTATTACCGTCGATCACTTTACTTGCTGTGTAACCTTCTTAGAAGACTATATCAGCGAAAACTGGCAATTAAAAATAAAAAAATTAGGGTTAATATATGTTGTAATTGAAGTGAGAATAATGAAAAACAAAATAATGAAAATATGTATTACTACATATAAGTGAACTTACTTACAGTCCGTTTGGATTCACAGAATGGGAAGGAAGAAAAAAGAAAATAGGAGGAGGGATTACATTTAATTCGTTTGGATGGATTTATAAAGGGGATGTCAATTCTCTCTATTCTTTTATTTTGTTTCCTTCCAATATTGAGAGGATTGAGAGGGAAAGGAAAAAATTTTAATGATTTGTTTACGTTATTCCAAATTTAACCTTAATTTGTTAATAATATATTAAATCACATTCTTTTCCTTTCCTTTTTTCTTTCTATCCAAACAAGATTTATTTTCATTCTATTCTTTTCCATCTTTAGCTATCCAAACAACAATAAAATTAAACTCATTCCTTTCCATTCTATTCCATTCCTTCCCCTCCTAATTAACTATTTCCTTTTCATCCCTCCCCTTCAATCTAAATGGACTGTTAGGTTAAGAAGAAGGAGAGTGAAGAAGAAAGTAAAGAAGAGTGAAGCCATGACAACTTTCGCGAGAGAGTGAAGAGGAAAGTGAAGAAGAATAGTAATGGTACTTTGAGTAAACTCGTGATCTTACTTCTAAATTATGTTTCAAACCTTCACTTCAGTAGTCTAGCAGGGATGGCAACGAGGGGGGGTCGGAGTCGGGTAATCATTACTTATTCGTAGAACTGCGAACCAAAACTAGTCTCAGAATCGATCCCATAACCGTTAAAATAGGTTCGATAGTGCCCATAACCAGTCAGTTCGGGTCCTGGTACCCGTGGGGTACCCAAGAAAATTAATTATTATTATTTTTTTTAAAAAAAGTCCTCTTTATTTACAGCAAGACAGAAACAATACAAAAACATAGTTCTTTTTTTCTTTTCTTTTTTTTATCAAAAAAGAAATATAGCTCTAGCTACTTAAATTTGTAATTAATTAAAATAAAGAGACGTCACTTTTATTTATTCATTTACTTTTCTACCAAATTTCTTTCTTTTATATGATATAATTATAATTATATATATATATGTGTGTGTGTGTGTGTGAAGCAATGATAAGAGGACGGAGACACACACACACACATATATATATATACACACCAACTATTGCTGCTTCTTATAGACACACGATATATACACAGATCAGCAAGCATAGATATATACACACGAGTTTGAGGTCACCGTTCAATTCTAGGGGGAGACGGGGCCGGACCACTGGAAGATGACGAGAGGGAGTGAGCTAGATTGCTAGAGGGGAGAAGAAGATCAGAGATCAAAGACGGAGAGTTGGAGACGCCAAGACGGAGAGATGGGAGAGTGGCTGAGTGGGAGACAAATTAGGATTTAGAAGGGGGCTATTATTTACACCTCTAATTTTGTCAATAACATTAGTTTTGTTGCAAACACCCCCATCAAGTTAATTTTCAGTTACTAATACTTTCCACTTAATTGAAAGCTAGTACAAATATTAATTAAAAATAAAAGTACTTAACATTAAAAAAGAAAGAAGTCATTTATGTTTTTCACTTAATGACATGTGAGTGGATTTACACACACTCATTCCACATCAGGTGAATGTGTTATAAGTGATTCGCCTAATATAAGACAATGGAGTGCGGAGTGTACTGGAGTATTTATAAATTAGACTCACCTAATAACAGGTAGTGGATTCACACACTCACCCCACATCAAGTGAATGTGTTGTAAGTGACTCACCTAATAACACACACTCATCTCACATGGGGTGTACACATTCACCTTATTTGAGGAGAGTTGTAACTAAATTACTCTCCTTATATAAAGCGAGTCAAGCCTAGACATAACTCGTTTTATACTCTATTTTGGAGATTACATCTTTGTTTCAATTTGAATGTTGTAGAATAATATATGAAAGCTAATATACATATTAATACACCAATAATAACAATTATAATACATCTTTGACTTTATTTTGGAGTAAAATTTCAATACAAACTTTTTCTTGAACTTCTTCTTTCTCTACCATCTCATGAACAATGCTTCTTATTTATCATAATTCAAGCTTCAAACTTCCCATCAATAATGTTTATGCTTCGATTTGGTTGTAATTTCTTAATTTTGAGAGCTCAAATGATAAAGAAGTGAGTCTCCTCTCTTTCTATCATTTTACTTGAAGCAATAGAATGTGATTATGAATGGGGGAGAAAATGGGAGATATAGGTTTAACTATTTGGGTTAATGTTATATTAATTTATTAAAAAATTAATAAATAGATAAGTTAATATTTTAAATAAGTTAAGTGATGATTAAGTGAGAGGGTGTTTGTGACAAAAAAGTAGGGTGTTGAAATGTGTTTTTTTTATCAAATTATAGATGGTGATGTTAATGACAAAATTGGAGGTTGTAAATAATAGCCCCCATTATTTCCACTCCTTAATTTTTTCACTAACACCACCATCTATAATTTGATAAAAAACACATTTCAACACCCCAATTTTTTGTCACAAACACCCTCTCATTTAACTATCACTTAACTTATTTACTCAATGGTTAAAACATTAACCTATCTATTTATTCATTTTTTAATAAACTAATATAACATTAACCCAAATAATTAAACATGTATCTCCTATTTTCTCCCCCATTCACAATTACATTCAATTACTTCAAGTAAAACAATAGAGAGAGAAGATACTCATCTCTTTATCATTTGAGCTTTTAAAATCAAGAAATCACAACCAAATTGAAGCACAAACATTATTAGTTAAAAGTTTGAAACTTGGATTATGATAAATAAAAAGTATTGTTCATAAGATAGTAGAGAAAAAAAAAGTTTAAGAAAAATTTGGTGGTAAAATTCCACTCCAAAATGAAGCCAAATATCTATTATAATTGTTATTATTGGTGTATTAATGTATATATTAGCTTTCATACATCATTCTACAACATTCAAATTGAAACAAAGATGTAATTCCCAAAACAGAGTATAAAACGAGTTCTGTCTAGGCTTGACTCGCTTTATATACAGAGAGTAATCAAAGTACAACTCTCCTCAAATAAGACGAGTGTGTATAGATACACTCACACCATGTGAGACGAGTGTGTGTTATTATGTGAGTCACTTATAACACATTCACATGATGTGGGATAAGTGTGTGTGAATCCACTCACCCGTCATTAGGTGAGTCTAATTTATAAATACTCCAGTACACTCCACACTCCACTGCCTTATACTAGGTGAGTCACTTATAACACATTCACCTAATGTGGGGTGAGTGTGTGTGAATCCACTTACCTGTCCTTAAGTGAGAGACGTAAATGACTTCTTTCCTTTTCAATGTTAAAGTAATTTTATTTTTAATTAGTGTTTGTATTAATTTTTAATTGGGTGGAGGATGTTATGACTAAAAATTGACATGACGGAGGTATTTGTGACAAAGGTAGTGTTAGTAACAAAATTGGCGGGGTGTAAATAATAACTCCCTTTATAAAAGCGATAGGATTATAAACCCTGTGTTTAATGATTTATATATATTAAAAATAATTATATATATATATATATATTTCGAGGCAAGCCTTTGGAGATGGGTACTTAGATACCCAGAACCAAACCAGACCTGCTTATTTTTTTCTCTCCCCGCTCCATACCCCAGACCCAAAATGTACTACCCAAAATAGATCCGTACAGGTAAAAACCCACGGGTACCCGAACCCACGATTATTTTTGCCAACTCTACACTTTACCTAAATGCCTCGTCTAGTTCATGGAAGGAAAATTAATTTTTTGTATTTTTGATGTAGGTGGAAAACTAAATTTTTTGTCAGGATTCCTTTTTTATATTTGGTAAGTTATGAAAAGTATTTAAGTAAGGGTATTGTTATTCATTTTTTTTTAATAAATGCTTGAAAATCACATGAAAAAATCAATCCCATGTGTTTTGAGATTAATGGTTTTACTCCCTACTTTCTCCTCTGTCAAAAAAGTGTTTTCGGAATTTTTCCTTACCAAATAAAGGAAAAGAAAGACATTCCTTTACTGAGTTCTCAAATCCCTAAACCAAATAAGGCCAAATTTAACCCTTCAAACAGTTTTATTTTGGGCTTTCTATCAATTTTATTAATTAAAATCAACGAAAAATTATCATCTATATTATTAATAAAGTTTCAACACATGTTTGGTATGTCAATCAAATGTCCTCTATAGTGCCATTCCCACTTTGCTATTTATAGGGTTATTTGGTAAATTCACACTAACTCATTTTCCCCGTATCCATTAGCCCACTAATTACGTACACATCATCATATCTCCTTGAGTCACCTTTTTTTAAAATTAACTTCCTAAATTTAGATTTCCCATTTATTTTTAGAATAGATTAACAACTAATAACGTGTTCAATTATTTTTACTTTCTTATAAAAACTAATAATGTTTTTTTTTAACTTTTTAATATGTTATCAAATGCACCTTAAATATAGTGGGTAAGACATAAATTTTAATAAATCACTAATTTTAGTATAATTTATATAAAGAAGACGATGTAAAAAAAATGAGGCTTGGCTTTGAAAGTGGAATGAATATGTGTATTTTATTGTCGAAAACAATTAACCATGTATTAAAAGGCAAGATTAGGGGACCCCATATTAGCTTTTAAAAAATTAGGATATGGTATATTTGTTTTTGGCTAATTTTATGATGTAATTTTTTGTAATTTTTTTTTAAAACTTCCTATTAATTGTAATTTAATTTAAGAGGGAATTTAATTTGTCATTTGTCATTAATTTTAATTTAAGAAATAATTTATTAATAGTATATGTTGGTGCTAAAAATTAAAAGGATATTTTAGATCACACAATTAAATGATTGGATCATGTGATTAATATGACGGATGCAGCAAACCAACAGAGTTAGAGATGTATAGAGAATGTTGGCCTCATATGAAGATACAGATTAGTCCTCCTATATGGAATTGAGTTAGGAGCTCGATTTGTCTTATACTGATCACAAATAAACAAGCGTTACAAATTCACGCAAGGCTCTTTAACTATTCTATATTCACAATATTATAATAGGAGTGTGCTCATGCTACGCGAGTACTAGCTTCTCTATTATAAGAGCTTTACTAAGCGTTTCGAGCTCCTATTATCTCTCTTGTCTTCTTACTATTGAATGCTGGATTATTTCTTTGCTATGATGTTTGTCTTGTTGTTGTTGGGTTGAACTTGGTTGTTGAAAGAAGTAAATGTTTTTTGTATATATATGACTGGAGGAAACGTGTGGTCAGAGCTCCAGAGCAGGTCTGGAGCCATGCTTTGAGTATTACCAACACTGACCTTGCTTCTCCATGAATTTCGATGTATTAAATGCAGTTAATGTGCATTTAATGAAGGTGATGGGAGTTCTGCACGCTCTGCAGAGCAGGTGGCAGTCGCCCATACTTATGCAAACCACTCTGGCATAGTAGTTGGGCGAGAGGGAGCTCTAGAGCTCGCCAAAAGAGTTCTGGAGCCCGAGTTTCGTAATTCGATATTCATAATCAAGTCTTGAGCATGTACCAAATTCTTGAGGGGTTTCATCCTTCTTATAGTGAACCAACATGACTACCTCCGAGCTCCTCGCGCTGGGGCATGTTTAATAGCTGACGTCAACTGCCACGCGACAACTCGTGGTTGGTAGGGCAAATTGGATTAATAATTTGCACCATCAGTATATATATATATATATATATATGTGTGTGTGTGTGTGTGTGTGTGTGTTCATATTCCTCATTTCACATTGTGATGTACGCTATAGTTAGCATGCTACCATTTTTGTGGCCAATGCAAAGTATTCGTAAAAAGCTATAAGATGATTTGTTGGATTTGAAGGAATTAGAAGAAGTAAAAGTTGATATGATATTTAAATATGTCTTTTTCTTTGTTTTTTTTTTAATTTTATTTTTTAAGTAACGTTACTAACTAATGTGATTTTTCTTTTATCTGTAATCAACTTCTACGGGTATATGACCTTGAATGTCACATTCAGCTGTTCTTACATATTTTTCTGTACATGTTTATCGATGGGGCTACAATGTAATTTTTATTATCATAATCTTATTCATTATATTTTTTTATTTCATGCTATGGTTTTCACATTCATTTTTTATTTTATTTTATCCATACTTTTATTGTCTTAATTAATTTAGAGCACATTTTTGCGGATAAAAAATTATATTACTTCACATGCGTAAATAGTTTTTATTTGACACATGAACATCACAAATCATATGAAGTGGATAACTACTTTAGGATGTACCTAAATGCTACAAAGTGAAATATACTATTCATTCATATAATGACACTAAATAATAATCAATTAATTAAAATTTCTACACAATGTATTTATTTTATTTTGTTTTAGAGTTGTTGTGACTATTGTTGGAAAACAATTATAAGAAGGATTATGTTGGTTAATTTTTTCTACTAATTGAACAAAGACATCAAAAAAGGGGTTTGATTAAGTGGCAACAACATTAAGACAAATAATTGTGTTTGAGCAAGTGCTAAAGTACAATTTTATTACTTGTAAGGTCACGTGTTCAAATCATGTAATTATATATATATATATTTTACTATAGAAGGGTATTTTAATGAATTCAGTTGAGACACCAAAAATTTTACAAACATTTTATTAATATTATAGATACTATTATAGACGATTAAAAAGGTGGGTAATAAATTAAAAAGTGTGGGCAATATTAACCATCCTTAAGATTAAGGTGGCGTTCATTTGCCACTTAATTTGCCATTTAAATTTGAAAACTTAAAATTTTCATATTTAAGTGGTTTAAAATGTTGTTCACTTGCCCAAAAAATTAAGTGGCCACTTAATTTTTACCACTTAAAATTTAAAATTTTCATCTAAAATTTTAAGTGGCAACTTTCACACTTAAATCTGAAACTTGATTTTAAAGAGTGTAAAAAGTCCATTTTACCTTCCCTCTTTAAACAAAATTACATACCCATCCTAGGTTAACATCTCCACTTCCATCACGTAAGTCCAGTAATGAAGGCAACTGATGAGTGCTGCTGTTAATCAATTATTGAGTGCTTTTATTGCCGTGTTTTATTCATTTATTCATTTATGCTCTTGTTCTTTTGTTAAATGCCTTTTTTTTTTACTATATTTATCAACAATTGATTTGTCTATTATATATTTTGCTACTCAAAATCGTTGCTTTTGTTAGTAGGAGTACATGTTTTTTGTGTTCATTGTTTGTGTGAATTCATATTTCACTATGTATTGGGATTTGTGGTTATGTGAGTTTTGATGATTAACTAGATGAGTGTTTACAGTTTCTTTTATTTTATTTTATTATGGGTATGAAAAGTTCTGATGTTTAGGAATTATGAATTAAGATCCAAGATTTTGATAGGTATGAAAGGTTCTTTTTTCTTTTCTTTTACTATGAGTTTTGATAAAAAGGTTCTTGCCAATATATTTTTTTATTTGACACTTCACTTCAATTAGGTTATTGGAAAATTATGTATTTTTAATCACTAGTTAAATATGAATTTTTTTATTTTTATTTAAAATTATGTGATTAAAATGAAATAATAATAATAAAAATTATTATACTAAAAAAATTTCAATTTCTAAATATATTATATTTAAACAAATCAAATAAATTTTTCGGTTTTCAATTTTCACGTTACTAAGAGCATCCACAGCGTGATGGTTAAAAATTAGGGCAAATTTAGCATTTACATAATTACTTTTTAAAGCAGTGCATAGCGGGTAGGGTAAAATTTTAATCATAAGATTGAAACTTATTCATATAATTGGTGTGAAAAAAAAACAATTAATTCAAAAATACCATACGAAAGTGGCTCAATTGTACGAGCTCATACAATCTTGCCACAATCGTATGACCACAATTGTATGAACTCATACAATCTTGCCACAATCGTATGATCATATATTGTTTTTTTTTTTTGTTCATACCATTTGACTTCATACGAAGATTGCTCATTCGTATAAGTCATACGAAATTAACACACTCGTATAACTAAATTTAATAAGAGGATAAATTTACTCATTCTCTATACTATTTTGCAAAATTTTAACCTACATTTCTCTCTACCGTGAAGGAAGTCGGATAAATTTATCCAATAGAGATGCTGTAAATAGGGGTGTTTTCGGTTTCGGTCGGGGTAGAAACTTAGGTACCCCAAACCCAAACAAAATATAAAAATTCGGTTTCGGTTCAGTTCGGTTTCGGTTTCTAAATCTTCTAAACCCAAACTCGAACCAAACTTTTCGGTTCGGTTTCGGTTCGGTTTTATTCGGTTTTAACATATGTTTTTTTTTAAATCAATTTTACATAAAAATGTAATACTAATAGTATTGTAAGAATGATTCATATTTAAATTAAAGTCATGACTTTTTAGAAACAATGAGCAACATATAAATATCATGTTTTCTATTTAATTACAATTTTATTTGTACATTATAAGAATAAAACACATTAGATAAAATGATGAATTATCTTTCTATCATGTATGTGATAAAAAAAATCTTAGCATTGTGTAGTAAATTAAATAAAAAGGGCACGCGTTAATGACTATATTTTTTTAAGATTATCATAATATGCAATTAGTAAGAAATATATTTTTATAAAATGTCATATTTTTTGTATTATAGTATAATTAATGTGTACTCTTAGAGTATATATTAACATTTTTTTTTCTTATACATAATTCGGTTCGGTTTGGTTTAGTTCGGTTTTATAGTAGCTTGCCCCAAACCCGAACCAAACTTTTCGGTTTCGGTTCGATTTTCTTATTTTCGGTTTCGGTTTTTTTTCGATTCGGGGTTTTACAGATCGGTTCGGTTTGTTCGGTCGATTTTCGGATTGACTTTAACACCCCCTAGCTGTAAATGCGACCTAAGATTTTCTTTGTGCGAAGTAAAGTCCGAGGGGCGAGCTATAACAAAAGCAAACAGGTCACCGCCAGGAAGGCAATAGGATCACTGCGCATAAGAATTTTCACTGTTCTTTCTTTCTTTCCCCAATTCTCACCTGACCTGACCTGACCTGACCTGACCTGCAAGAAGAAATACGTTGCATAGATAGAGAGTGCTGCATTTATTCATCATTACCACATAAACCAACAGCGGAGTATGTATTTTATTACTTAATTAACCCATCTCTCTCTCTCTCTCTCTCTCTCTCAGATCCAAATATCCATCCATCTACATCTGTCTCTGATTCCTCCCAGATCTCTTTCCACTCACCTCGCAGATCCATTTCATTTCCATTTCCACACCCTCATTCTGATCGACCAAATTCTGTAGTTCCGCTGTGGCTTCTGGATCCGGTCGAGCTCTACCGGAGTTTTAAGAAGCGGACCCAATCATGAATCCCTTCTCCTCCGGCACGCGTTTGAGGTCAGTCATCAACAACCAATTCATTTCCTTTCTTTTCTTCTTCTTTCAATCTTATTCCTTCTCGTGTGGTATTGGATCATCCTTATAGGACCCAATTCTATTAGTTTTAATATCGGTGTCACTAATTTTTGAACTAATTATGGGATTACTGCTATTGAATTTCGCACAATTCCCATGTCCAAGACCAAGAGTTTGTTAATTTAATTGTAGTTCGTTACTTTGATTACTGGCGCTAAAACATTATTATGCATTACTCTCATATTAGTGTTCTCTTAGTTTGAGGGTTCTGTTCTTTCTAGCAAAGAGAATTTGGTAATTTTGCATATATCGCTTAGCTTCTGGAAAATCATGGGATCACTTGATTCAACCTCTTCACGTTCATTCTGTGCGAATTTATTTGTCTAAAATTTCTTCATTCCGCAAAAACTCGAACCAAAACTGGCACACTCCCTCCTTTCTGTATTTATACTCCCGCTTTGACTTTGGCAATTTTAAAAAATATACAACTTATTTTTTGTTGTTAGATTTTGTTCATTGAGGCTCTGTTTGATAGCAACGTAGAAAATGATAGAAGAAACAACTAATTCGTATGAGAACTTGGAAAATAAGTTGGGGCATTCGTATGAGAAGTTGGAAAATAAGTTGGGGCATGTGGTGTGATGCACTCCATCTCATGCTCATTTTTATGACTATATATTCTCTATCCTTCTTTATTTTTGGTGGAAATTTTTTCTTCCTCGCTCCAAATAAATTTTTTCTTCGGAAAAAGAAAATAAGAATTAATCTCACCACAAGCCTCAACTTAGTTTTCACTTATCACACAAATCAATTTTTTTTCCTACCATTTTCCATGTTGCTATCAAACAGAGCTTGAGTCATTGATTATTTCCCAAAAAGAAAACATAACTATTAATTTGAGACATCCCAAAATGGGTATTGGGACTATCAATTTGAGATAGAGGGAGTAATATCTAAGAATTGTATAATTGCCGTGGATGAATTTATGCATGTCAATATGTCATGCGCAAGTAAGAGGTGCTTTTAGGTCCAATCTGGTATGGAAAAATAAGCTTAAGGTGCAGCAAATTATATTGGGTCTTATACTCTTAATCTTATAATCAATTTAACTAAATTTAGTTTGTATATTGTAACTAATAGATATGGAATTCCTCTTGTTTCACAACTCTAGTAAAAATCATCAGGAAACATGCTTAGGAAATAACTTCATGGCAGTCCTAAATCCTTGGAATTCAGAGTCCGTGAATGTAATTTCAAGAAAAATATTGCTTTTCTATAGTGTGTTTTGTGTGGCAACTCACTGGATGTCAATGATGATTTTATTTTCCTCAGCTTGAGCTATAATTATAAACCTTGTATATGTTAATGTAATGAAGTTGAAGAGAGATAACATAGGTAGCTGGGAGCTAGCCTTTTGTCTGGGAACAGATTCCAAGAATAACAAAGTGAATATCTTATTTTTCCTTTTTCCCTTTAGTGATTGTAAATAGAGCCATCATTAACTCATCAACATTTAGTGGTGACATGTTCATACTTTTCCAATGCAGGGACATGATTAGGGCTATACGTGCTTGCAAAACTGCCGCAGAAGAGCGTGCTGTTGTAAGAAAAGAGTGTGCTGCTATTCGCTCAGCAGTGAGCGAAAATGATCAATTGTATAGGCATCGGAATCTGGCAAAGCTTATGTTCATTCATATGCTTGGTTACCCCACACACTTTGGTCAAATGGAGTGTCTTAAATTAATCGCTTCTCCTGGATTTCCGGAGAAAAGAATAGGATATCTTGGTCTTATGCTGCTTCTTGATGAAAGACAGGAAGTTCTAATGCTGGTCACAAACTCATTAAAGCAGTATCCTTTTCAAGTGTTTTTTTTTCTTTTATCATGTATTGTCCCTGTCAATTTCTAATTCAGCTGTTTTATATGCTCACCATTTACTGAAAAATTGGCAAAGGATTAATGAGGCTACTCACTTTTGTACAAGTACGTTGATCAAATTTAGGGTAGAAAAGAAACTTGGGTTATTATGCAGAGACCTTTAACTTATGCTTTTAGAGATCTTAATCACACCAACCAGTACATCGTTGGACTTGCAATTTGTGCTCTCGGTAATATATGTTCAGCGGAAATGGCTCGCGATCTTGCTCCTGAAGTTGAAAGATTGCTGCAATTTCGAGATCCTAATATTCGGAAGAAAGTAAGTATACATAATACAGTCCTTTTATGATTACTGGTCAAGGATTTTAGTTATGACGTTGGGGATGCATGAACATTGAAGTGCATTATATATTTGAAAGGATTTTTGGAACTATTTGTTCTTGTTGTTTGTTATTGGCGTAATCATACTCACACTAAGCATTAAAATCGCACACGATATTGGTTTGAAGAGTACTATATATTAACCAAATTAGACTCGGTCGCTCAGCTATGTGTCAAGTATAGCTCAGGACAGAGATCTTGATTCACTTGAAACCTCGTCAAATAAAGAAGTAAACCTTTAGAGTGCTTCTTTCATGCTTGGGATATGAAGCCCTTCATATTCCATGGACTTTTTCTTCCCTTGCAGTTGTAGGCACTTTAATATGTTTGAAAACGTGTTTAGGAAAGGCTGGAAAGCTTTCTTACTGTAGCCGTTAATAATTAATTCCCAGTGATAATTCAATTTCTTGAAGAGAAATTTATTATGACGAGTTTCCGTGTGATGTATGGTTATCATTTCAACAATAGACACATTAAAGCTTTTGGGAGAGATGCTTCCTAACATGGTATCAGAGACTAGCTGTCTTAGAGGTCTAACGTTCAAACCATGGCACCTCCATCCCTCATCTGTTAATCATGTTTCTGTTTGTTCTCTGCTTGTTAATCCTGATTCGGTTCCTGTCTGCTACCCATGTGCGAGTATGGTTCGCACGTGAGGGAGGGTGTTAAGCATGATATTCGTTGCGGTTCCTTTTCCTAATAGCTTAAACTTTTGGGAGAGATAGTTCCTAACATACTATATTGACATAAATTTCACCATTTATCTAATTGATAGTAGTTGCGTGTATTGGACTATCTGATTGCTTGATATAAAATGTGTTGGACAAAGACCAGAAGCTAGTGTAATCTACTCTCTTATTGCTTTCTAGCTCTAATTGGCTGATTTTTGTAAGAAACATATCAGCTCATTTATCAGTATAGTATGTTTAATCTTGATCCATTGCCGTCGAATCCTTCTGCCAATTTTCGTATGGAGAAAGTTGCTTATATTCATCAGGAGATTAATTTCATAGTCATGTGAATATGGATGCTGACAACAAAATGTGTAGGCTGAATTTGTTTAGCGTATCTACTAGGACACCATTCTTATAACCAAAGCCCTTTCTTAATTGCTCTGGGCTAGTTTGTGTCTTTTTTTTTCTTGGTGGAAAAGCTTTTGGACACTGCTAGGACTACACGATGATGGTTTTGGACTTTCCTTGTTCTTGAGAATGTTTAATCCGCCCTCTCTCTCTCCCTCCCTCCTCTGCCTATCTTTGTGTCTAATTTTATTTTTTATAGTCCTTTGCTTAGTAGCTAGACTGTATTCTTGGTCTGCCTGGTTTGCTTCTTTGGGCCGATAAAACACGGTTAAGAAGTTGGAATTTGATGTCTCAGATTTTTGGATCGCACTTATTTTCTGCAATTTGATTTCTGATGTTTTTTCATCCTCTGCCCGCTTTCTCGTTCATCACATATTCACATTGCATTTACTCAAGTTTCTGTTCGATGTAGGCAGCATTATGTTCTATAAGGATTATAAAGAAAGTTCCGGATCTGGCAGAAAATTTTGTAAACCCCGCTGCTACCTTACTTAAAGAAAAGCACCATGGAGTTCTATTAACTGGAATTCAGCTTTGTACAGATCTATGTATGGTTAGTGCAGAGCCCCTTGAATATTTCAGAAAGGTAAATTGATCACTACTCAAGTTATAGAAAGAAACAAGTATTGCATGCAGTATATTGAACTTTACACATGTTTATAGATAATATACACAATGTGAGCTTTGGCACACCTTAGGTGGTGAGAGCCTTTGTTGCCTTTGACTCGAGACCCTGCATTGGTGCCTTGAGACACAAACTGGCCCTTCTTAGTAAACTGAGATGTTGCATCATCACTTTTGTATGTCACGTGAAAATAGTCTTAAGTCCTTCGTACACTTTGTCTATTCCTGGGTCCCCCAGGCAGCTTTTAATATTCTTTTTCTCACAAGAAATGTTTTTTTTTTCTTTTTTCCTTACGGAATTTTAATTTCAATCCTTGTCTTCTGTATCTACTGTCTGCCGCATCTTTTGGAAGGAATACAAATGCAAGATAATGGAATCTCCCATCTCCTTTATGAGTTAGCCCAGGGGAAAGGAACACTGTTAAATCTCCTTTTAAATATACGGTTTGAGGGGCTATTAAGCGTATATGATGACTTTGAAGCGATGACTACAGGGGGGTAAAGGGAAGAAATAGCCTTCACACTGCTAAATAACAAAAACAGAGATATAAAGGTTTTATGTCCTCATCTGAAGAAAATGTGATTCCCAAGATCTGCGAATAGGCTGTATCAACTGAGGAGGCCCAATTGGGTTTACCGAATAATTCCAGTGCCTAGTAGTCTTATACACTGTTAAATCTCCATTTAAATATATGGTTTGAGGGGCTATTAAGCGTATATGATGACTTTGAAGAAATGACTACAGGGAGGCTAAGGGAAGAAATAGCCTTCACACTGCTAAATAAGAAAAACAGAGATCTAAAGGTTTTATGTCCTCATCTGAAGAAAGTGTGATTTCCAAGATCTGTGAATAGGCTGTATCAACTGAGGAGGCCCGATTGGGTTTACTGAATAATTCCAGTGCCTAGTAGTCTTAAATTTGACTGTTGACCAAGAGAATAAAATTGATCTGTTGCAGCTTTAGAATTCATTATTAGTGCAGTCGTAGTGTCGTACTGTCAGTGTTTAATTATTTGGAAACAAAAGATTTTTTGGGAACTTATGTACTGAAAAAACCTGGCAATTTGCCTTTCAGAACGCTACCGCAGCTAAATTTCACTGGTGGAAGTGGTAACAGTTTAATAGGCTATACTCTATAGAGACAAAGTTAGTAAAATAGCTTAATGTATAGCTTTATTTGTCTTTTTACTTATTATTATATTATAATCTGGTCAGTTATATCATTTATGTGATGTTAGTAAAATAGCTTAATGTATAGTTTTATTTGTCTTTTTACTTATTATTATGTTATAATCTGGTCAGTTATATCATTTATGTGATGAGGTATCCCCCACTCCTTTTCATGGTTACAGAAATGCACGGAGGGATTGGTAAAAGTTCTGAAGGATGTTGTGAACAGTCCATACGCACCAGAATACGATGTATCTGGGATTGCGGATCCTTTTCTCCATATTAGGTTGCTCAGGCTTTTGCGCGTGTTGGGCCAAGGTGATGCTGATGCCAGTGATTGTATGAATGACATTCTTGCTCAGGTCAGCTTCAGGTTCCCATGCCTTCTCTTGCTATCATCTTATGTTTTTTATAGCTACAAATACAATTTTTGGGTGGTTTACAATTTCTCAAATACAAATTTCACTATGTCAATATATATGCTTCTCAATGAATTTTTGATTGACATTACAAATTATCTCTTCTTTCGAGGCATGTCTCAATGTACTCTTTCGGTTTATAGGATCAAGAGATGCTTATGTGGATTTGACAATGTTTTCCCAATTTTTTTGCCACATCAGAATGTTAAATGTGTTGGTTTGCAACGGAAAACAAAATAAAACTATTATGGAATTATACAGTTCTGGAAAAAGTACTAGAATATTTGGCGAACCAGATCAATCATATAGGATGAAGTACTAGAAGAAAAAAAAAAATACGGAAAATTCCATTATATTTTTTATGATATTCTTAAACCTGTTAGTATATATATATATTTTTTTCAATTCCTTTTCCTCATCAATGGTGAAGTGGCTTATAATTTATATTATGATTGCCTTTGTAACTCGTTACGGATGTGTTATTAGCAGTTTAGCACTCAAAATTCTTAAATAGCAATTCTAATAAAATTAATTTCTACATGTGACAAAGTTCACTTACACTTTTCTCATGATACATTCCTTCTATAGGTGGCTACAAAAACTGAGTCGAACAAAAATGCAGGGAATGCCATCCTCTATGAATGTGTTGAAACTATTATGAGTATTGAAGATAATAGTGGCTTACGGGTGCTTGCAATTAATATTTTGGGAAGATTCTTGTCAAACCGTGACAACAATATCAGGTAAATTCATTAGTTTGCTAGTATTTAGTCATTTGGCGTGTAGTGAAAATAATGTGGTCTAGTCATTTTGCATTTTACGAATACAAAATCAGCCATTTTTGTAAATATTCTGACGTAATCGTACCTATTATGTCATGTTTTGACCTTGCAATCCTTTTGGGCTTAAGCTTCCATAAGTTCATGACTTGATATACTCTTCCTTTGCTACTATGCGTGTTTTTTTTTTGTTTTTGGTTACTGGTCTGTCTTACATCTTATAGAATTGAACCTTACATTTTCTGTCAGATATGTTGCGCTGAACATGCTCATGAAAGCTATTACAGTAGATACACAAGCAGTACAGAGACACCGTGCAACAATCTTGGAATGCGTGAAGGTATGATATGCATGGATTGTTTTTGCTTCATAAACACAGAAAAAAGTGCCTCTTTCTTTTCTTCCTGTTATTTTTTCCCCAGTTTTTACAACTAGAATGCACTCACATTAGTTGATGAGTATTGTTCTTGTGCATATGATTTTCTCTGCTTTAAAAATATGTGGCTTGACAAAGAACATGTATTCTGGCTGATTTAAGATATTGCCATGAGCTTGCTAGAGCAGAATATGATGTTATACACGCCAGTTTTTCTTTTTATTTTAAATTCATCGTCATTATATTTTCTTTCTCCTATCCTTTTTGAGCATCCTTCATTCTGCCAAAAGGTTAAAAATCAGTTTTTCTTTTTTATTTTAATTTCTTGTTTTCCCTTTTATTTTAATGCTTTAAGGGGTTAAAAATAGAGTTGTAGTATTTTCCAGATTCCATTGGTTTCATTCATGATTCTTATCCCCTTGTAAATGTCTACTCTGTTACTTGAGAAGCTCGTGACTTTGCTTATCCATATGTCAGGATTCAGATGCTTCAATTCGTAAGAGGGCCCTTGAGCTTGTGTATCTCTTAGTTAATGAAAGCAACGTAAAACCTCTGACAAAGGAGCTAATTGAATATCTGGAAGTAAGTGACCAGGAGTTCAAGGGAGATCTTACTGCCAAAATTTGCTCTATTGTGGAAAAGTAAGTTAAAAAGGTTGTCACTTTGAAGATTTAGTATCTTCACTCTTTTATAATGATGATTTTTCATTCGCTGAACTTTATTCTAATAAATTGGATATAAATATAAGTGTTGCTGGAATGGTAAAAGTTGCGTCTCTTTTATTAGTACAGGCTTGTACTACTAATCTTTAAATGCCCCACTGTATGTGTGTATGTATATATGATAAGTTAACCAACTAAAATCTTGTTTTGCAGTAGGGCTCTAAGTTGCTCCTTTAATGTTATTATTTCCTATGCTGATTTTCCTCTAAATTTTCCTTTGCTATTTTTCTTCAAATTTGTCATTTCTGTAGATGTAGATCGTCTTGGAAACTACACATATATGTTATAGGCTTTTAACATTTGCTCTCTATCGCTCTAGGCTTTCCCCAGAGAAAATCTGGTACATTGATCAGATGCTGAAGGTCCTCTCTGAGGTATGCATTAAAATCGCAGGTTTTTCTGTTTATTTATCTCAAACTGTATGTTTAATGCTTGTCTTGGCTTTTGGTGCTTGTAGTAGATATCTCATTTGTTTTTTCAAAGCCAAAAAGGTTGATTAACTTTCTGATAATGAAATTCTAAAGGCACTTGAAAGAGATGATAAGTGTAAATGAATTCATTACATATACACATACAACTCTTAAAATAATTTTAATTTTGAATAGATTTCTTTAAAGGGATCTTTATAATATGGAGTGGCAAACGTCTTTAAGAAAGAAGGACCATGATGTTTTTGGTTCTGTGCCAATGGTTTTCAAAAGTTATGGTTTAATGATAAAAAAAAGTGAAATTTGTTCTAAAATATGTAATAAGTATCAGATCATGGTTGTGTATCAATATCTGATAAGTTGCAGAAATAAATAAACATAAGTATTTTTAAACTAGGGATACAATTGGGAAGCTTTGGACATATATTCCTGAAGAATGGATATCCAGTATGGTTTTGTTCTCATAAAGTATGCATGCTTCATTCCTGATGAGAAGTGCATTTAGTAATTTGCATGTTCATTCGCATGAGTGTGTGTCTAAGGAAAAACTCAGAACTCCTAGTTAACTCATTTAGTGTTTCTGTATCTGTTAAACTGCAATAAGATTTTGCCAAGTGTTTAACATATCTGCTGAACAACTCACAATCCCACTTTTTGTGCCACTGGCTTCTGGCACTCAGTTATCTTTATTATCAGAGAAGCCTCTAATGCTTCATTTAATCCAATGGGCCATGGGGTACTACTGCATCTGATTTTTGCTGTTTGTTCATTATAGCCCTTATTATGCAAGCAATCTCGCATTTTCTTCTTCTTCTAGAAAGTACTGATCTTTATGCTCTGCTTAGTAGGCTGGAAACTATGTAAAGGATGAAGTGTGGCATGCCCTTGTTGTTGTCATAAGCAACGCTTCTAACCTCCATGGTTATACAGTAAGATTGCTATATAGAGCAGTCCAAACATCTGGTGAGCAGGTATTACACTATTGTCCCTCTTGAAAGGCAAGCCTTTGCTGTTAATTGATGTTCTATAGATTCTTGATGCCCATACACTCTTAAACGGGTGTTTTATTGCATTCATTAGGAAACTCTTGTTCGCGTGGCAGTGTGGTGTATAGGAGAATATGGTGAAATGCTGGTCAACAATTTGGGAATGCTTGATACTGAGGAACCAATCAATGTGAGTTTTTTGCTCCTTGCTCCACAATTATCTCCATTTGATATCTGGTGTTCTGTTTTGCATTGCATTTCTTTGAACTGTAGCTATATTATTCCCCTTTGTTGTCAAAGTCGTTATCAACCCATGTCCCACATGCAGTAAATTTTAACAACTTAGGGTTTGTTTGATAACAACAACAACAACAACAACAACAAGCCTTTATCCCACTAGGTGGGGTCGGCT
Source organism: Lonicera japonica (assembly GCA_021464415.1). Taxonomy (NCBI): domain Eukaryota; kingdom Viridiplantae; phylum Streptophyta; class Magnoliopsida; order Dipsacales; family Caprifoliaceae; genus Lonicera; species Lonicera japonica. The sequence continues at coordinate 60,617,784 of CM038468.1, read as the reverse complement.
ACATGGATCAAACGACGCCATAGTGGTCTGTCGTGAATCATATCTCTAGTGAAACCATTCGCCTCTAAATCCTTCTTAATAGTTTCACCTATAGTTTTTCTAGGTCTTCCTCTGCCTCTAACAACTAGGCTTCCCTCCATATGATCAACTCTCCTAACCATGGCATCTGCAGGTCTCCTCCATACATGCCCAAACCATCTAAGTCGAGATTCAACCATCTTTTCTGTAATAGGTGCCACCCCAACTCCCTCTCTGATGGTAACATTCCTGATTTTATCTTTCCTAGTCTTGCCACTCATCCATCTCAACATTCTCATCTCAGCTACACTTAGTTTATTCTCGTGTTGGCTTTTGACCGCCCAACACTCAGTCCCATACAACATTGCTGGTCTAACCGCGGTACGATAGAATTTTTCTTTTAACTTGAGTGGTACCTTTTTATCACATAACACACCCGAAGCTTTCCTCCATTTCAACCATCCTGCTTGAATCCGGTGATTTACATCTCCCTCTATCTCCCCATCTTCTTGTATAATGGATCCAAGATACTTAAACCGAGTGACTTGTGGTATGACATTATCCCCAACTTTTACCTCTAAGTTAGTAGTGCTCCGCCTTTTATTGAACTTGCACTCCATGTATTCTGTCTTACTTCTGCTTAAACGAAAGCCATGCGCTTCTAAATTTTGTCTCCAAGTTTCCACCTTCCCATTTAGCTCTTCTCTGGACTCACCCACTAGGACAATATCATCTGCAAACAGCATACATCGCGGTGCTGGCTCTTGAATGTGTTCCGTGAGTACATCCAAGACCAAGGTAAACAGATAAGGGCTCAAAGCTGACCCTTGGTGTAGTCCTATAGTTATAGGAAAATCTTCTGTGGACCCACTATGTGTTCTCACACTAGTCATAGCTCCTTCATACATGTCCTTGATAACACGAATATAGGCAATCCTAACCCCTTTCTTCTCTAGGGCTTTCCACAAAATCTCTCTGGGTACCCTATCGTACGCCTTCTCCAAGTCAATGAAAACCATGTGTAGGTCCTTTTGATCCCTCCGATATTGCTCCATCAAACGCCGCAACAAGTAAATTGCTTCCATGGTCGACCTTCCGGGCATAAAACCAAATTGATTATCTAAAATGCTGGTTTCTTTTCTTAGTCTCCGCTCAATCACCCTTTCCCATAACTTCATAGTATGACTCATGAGTTTAATCCCCCTGTAATTGGCGCAATTTTGTATATCCCCTTTATTCTTATAAATCGGGATTAGGGTGCTTCTCCTCCATTCTTCCGGCATCTTCTTTGACCTCAATATCTTGTTGAAAAACCTTGTGAGCCAACCAATGCCTTTATCACCTAGACCCTTCCAAACCTCAATAGGTATACTATCTGGCCCAACTGCTTTACCACTATCCATTCGTATCAATGCTTCTTTCACTTCCTTTTCTTGAATTCTGCGATAAAAGGTGAAATTTTGGTCATCCTCTCGCATGTTCAGCTCATCTCCACATGCTAAAATCTCGTAACCTTCATTAAATAATTTGTGAAAATAGTTCTTCCATCTCTCTTGTATGTCTTGTTCTTTAACCAAGACATTACCTTCTTCGTCCTTAATGCATCTCACTTGATCCAAGTCTTTTGTCTTCCTTTCTCGACCTTTAGCAAGTCGGTAAATAGCTTTTTCCCCAGCTTTGGTGCCTAAAGATTGGTATAATCCATCAAAAGCTTTAGTCCTCGACTCACTCACCGCCTTCTTAGTCTCTTTCTTTGCTTCTTTGTAAGATTCCCAATTTTCCGCATTCTTACATAGAGACCAAGCTTTAAAGCATTTCCTTTTTACCTTAACTTTATCTTGTACACTATCATCCCACCACCAAGATTCTTTATCCCTAGGTCCACACCCTCTTGATTCACCCAGCGTCTCTTTAGCTATCTTCCTGATCCCCTCGGCCGCCTTGTCCCACATATCATTTGCGCTTCCGTTTGCCTCCCAAAACCCTCCCTCCAGCACCTTGTGTTGAAAGATCCTTTGTTTTTCACCCTTCAAATGCCACCATCTAATCCTTGAAACCTTACCTTGGCCCCTTCTCTTCATTTTCCCCTTAACTCGTATATCCATCACCAGGACTCTATGTTGGGTAGTCAAGCTCTCTCCAGGTATGACTTTACAATCCATACAACTCTTTCGATCTCCTTTCCTAAAGAGGAAGAAATCGATCTGCGAGCATGCTGCCCCACTCTTGTATGTGATGAGGTGCTCCTCCCGCTTCTTAAAACATGTATTGGCAACCATAAGATCATAAGCAGACGAGAAATCAAGGATAGATTTTCCCTCGGTATTTACCACCCCAATGCCATAACCTCCATGCACCCCCCTATAGCTTTCAGAAGAGCTCCCTACGTGCCCATTCAGATCCCCTCCTAGGAAAATCTTTTCTCTAAGTGGTATATCCTGGATCAAGCCTTCTAAGTCCTCCCAAAATTTTATCTTGAGGTGTTCTTCACACCCGACTTGAGGTGCATAAGCACTTATCACATTAAAAGTGTCCTGCTCCACTACGAATTTTAGGGCTAGGATCCTATCTCCTACCCTCTTTACATCTACAATGTCCTTCTTCCACCATTTGTCGACAATTATACCCACTCCATTTCTCGATTTAACCTTGCCAGTGTACCAAAGCTTAAAACCCGAAGTGTCTAATTCCTTCGCCTTAGCTCCAATCCACTTAGTTTCTTGAAGGCACATGAAATTGATCCTCCTCCTGATCATAGTGTCAACTATTTCCATCGATTTTCCTGTGAGTGTGCCTATATTCCAAGTCCCAAAACGAATCCTCCTATCATGAACTAGCTTCTTTACCCGCACCCGTTCACAAAGATGCGGGAACCCTTGCTTATTTTTCACTACACCCAGGCGGCGATGTAGCGGCCCTTGCTCATTTGTCACTGGACTCGGACGATCCAGCGCGTTGCTTCTGGGCAACGACCTAGCATTAACACTCTTATATCGTTTGTCCATGTCATAAAGATTCGACTAAGTTTAACGTTGGCTGCCGACTGCCTAACACAACCCTCCTCCTTTACCCGGGCTTGGGACCGGCAGCATTGAAGTAATACTGGCGGAGTTAGGGTTTGTTTGATAACAAACATGGAAAATGATAATAAAAACAGTTGATTTTTGTTAGAAGTTGGAAAATAAGGTGAGGCATGTGGTGAGATGTCTTCTTACTTTTTGGGTTTCCATTTGAAATTTTTTCTTTGGGGTTGACGAAGAAAATTTTTCCACAAAAATTAATGAAGGATGGAGGACATTTACTCCTAAAAATGAATATGAGATGGAGAACGTCTCATCACATGTCTCTACTTATTTTCCAACCTTTCACACAAATAAAATGTTTTTTTTTCCATGTTGTTATGGAGCCTTAGAGTGGTATATAAGCCATTAAGCCCTATTGACACCCTTCCATGGGAAGTTTCTACCCATGGGTTGGTAATTTTGTATCAACGTGTCCTCATTTACTACTATTTTCTGCGTTTATTTTTACAGGAAATGCTGCAAAGTTTTTCAACGTGACTTCTAGTATCATGAAAAAGTTATACTGATAATATCAGCTTTTCGAACTTAAAATTGCTCACCTGGATTTGTGTAACAGAAAGCAGTTAATCCCATGCCTCATGGGCTTTGAAGCGACACTTGCTCTTGGGCTATATGCTATTGTAACAACATGATTCCTGATGGGAATTTAATCATATGAAATTAGCTAAATTCTTTTGGCTTGAATGCCAAGTTGATCCAATCATTTGCAGTAAAATAATGGTCTTTTGTAGGAAAAGAGGGATGCATGGACTGAGAATCATCATTGTTTCAGTGTCTAGTCTTGTGGTTATTACTAATTTCATATGACTACTTTTTGTCTTCAGTGTCTTCATTTCCTTGAGAATATTATCTGATTAGTCCGAGTTGTTCTGTAACAGGTAACAGAGTCTGATGCTGTGAATGTTATAGATACATGTATGAAGTGCCATTCTTCCAATCTAACTACTCAGGCAATGTGTTTGATCGCTTTGTTAAAGCTGTCGTCTCGTTTCCCAGCTTGTTCACAGTAAGTTGATGTTTTTTTGTTCATTTCTTATACCAATTTTTTTGATTGCATGTGGTATTAGCTCCCTCTTTGATGCTTTAGGTTTATTTAGTTTTTAAACCGCCATACCAATCTATAACTTCTTCACCGAGTCATGCATCCGATATCTTTGTTGCAATCATATGATCCAATTTTTCAGTGATTTATTAATCTTCTTTTCATGTCTTCTTCAAAAAGTAAAATCGATTGAAATAAATAAAAAGAAAAGAAATTGAACCCTTGGATGTATCTGTAGGAGGATAAATGATATCATCATTCTGTATAAAGGAAGCCTTGTGCTTGAACTGCAGCAAAGATCCACTGAGTTCAACTCTCTTATTCAGAAACATCGGAATATCAGGTTCAAGCTCTATCAATCCTCACCGCCTGCTACATATTTTTATTTTTAATCCGTCTATTTTAACAATCTCCTAGATAATCACCTAATGCCTCAAAGCTGCTGGATGTGCACAGGTCAGCCCTGGTTGAAAGAATGCCAGTTCTTGATGAAGCGACTTACATTGGAAGAAGGGCTGGTTCTTTAACAGCAACCATTTCCACTTCACAGGGGGGTCCACCACCTAAACTTCCAAACGGAGTTGCCAAAACCAGTGCTGCTCCTCTTGTTGATCTACTTGATCTAGGTTCTGATGACGAGCCGGCACCTAGCTCTTCTGGTGGTGATTTTCTTCAGGATCTTATTGGTGTTGATCCATCACTTTCTTCGTTAGAACCAGGTTACTTTTGGATTCGCCACAACATAATCATCTTCTAATCACTTGCAACCCTCAGTTTTTTCTGGTGCATTCATTACAAGCACATACTCATGATGTGCTTATGCCCGCTTTTATTTATTTATTTTGCTTCCTAATTGTAACCCTAATCTTTATATATAAATATAAGCTCTGTCCCTCAGTTTGAGAAGGCCATTAAGCCCGTTACAAAAGTCTTCTCAAACCAATCCTGAGTTTCACGGTTATCCTTCTGACATTAGCGTTCAAGAAATGTCAATCAAGTGGCTGAATGAAAGAACAAACAATTAAAATTGTGAGCATGTTAAAGAAGTATGTAAGAGTAAACATTTGGAATATGGAGTGTCGTCTTCATATCTGTATTGGAAAACTTCTAGTTGCATTTGAATCCGGTTTCATTCAATCAATATTCCTTTTATTTGTCATTCTTTTTTCGTTGTTCAATCTTAAAATGTGCATATTAAATGTGTTATCTTACCTCTGCATTTCAGGTACAAGTCAGACCCGAAAGAGTGGCACAGACGTTCTAATGGATCTTTTATCAATTGGAACACCCCTAGCTCAAAGTAGCTCATCTACACTTGATGTTTTATCCTCCACTCAAGATGATAAACAAACTTCAATAAGCGCGTTAGAGAGACTATCATCAACTGCTACGCCTTCGGTACAACAAGCCTCATCTTCAATGATGGATCTGTTAGATGGGTTTGGTCCAAACACTCCATTGCCTGGTATGTATAGTACTTGTTAAAGAAATAAAAAAATTCTTAATTAATGCTTGAAGTTTGTTGGTGTAATTTGTTTTCTGAATATTGATGGCGTTCTTTTTGTTAAACAGAAGAAGACAATGGTCCTCCTGCTTCTCCATCAGTGGTTGCATTTGAGAGCAGCACCCTGAAGCTGACATTCAACTTCTCAAAGCAACCTGGAAACCCACAGACCACTCTTATTGAGGCTAATTTTGTGAATAAGTCTTCTGATGTCTGTACAGATTTTATTTTCCAGGCAGCAGTCCCAAAGGTAATACAAAATAATGGTCATGGACTCATCTTTGGTATTGTATTTGTTTTGAAATTTTAGCTTACTCCCAGAATTTTCCGTCCTTATTTCTCTTTTTCATGCACACAACTTCGCATTGTGCGACTACTATTATTCTATTGGGATAAGTATTCACATGGGCTGTGTTGCAAACAGATAAATAATAATGAAAGAAATAAAAAAAAATATATGAATTTTTTTTCCGGTTTCGACTATCAAAAAGGCACGTTCTAATATATTTGGTAGAATGGTAGATTAGATGCTGTATTCTGTTTCACCTCCAGCCTCTCTTTCCTTTTTTTTTCCTTGCAGAAGAAGTTATGAATACTTTTTACACATGAAAGCTCAATGTTCTTCAAAGAGTGTTTCTCATTCATTTGGCACCTGAGGATATTGTTTTTAATAGCAGTTATTAGCAGTCACCTTTTTTTTCTCCTTAAAATATGAATTTCTTCGCAGATTCTTATAAACTTATGAAGTACTTTGTCCTTATTTGACATTCCTTTTTTCTCTTGCAGTTTCTTCAATTGCACTTAGATCCAGCTAGTAGTAATACTCTACCTGCAAGTGGTAATGGGTCAATCACACAAAAAATGCGAGTGGCAAACAGCCAACATGGCAAGGTGTGCGAATTACATCATATATTTTGATCTCTGCATTATTTTTTCTTAGCAGATTCTGTACTATTAGTATTCTACTTATTGTAAAGACTACCTTGAATATCCACGCTGTGGAAATTCTTTGCTCATAATTTATATGATCAGCTGAAGCTCATTGTCAACAGTTGAGATGAAAAACTGGGTTGAAAATCAGCATTCTTTTGTAGAACCTGTTGATCAGCAAAAGTTAATCTCAAAAGCCAAAAAAAAAAAAAAGGAAAAAAAACTGCCGAATTAAATAACGGATCTTCCAGTTTTCATTCTCATAAATTTTGGAGGTGGTAGTTGACGATTCTTTTATTTTTCAGAAACCCCTCGTAATGCGCGTTCGGATAGCTTACAAGGTGAATAACAAGGACGTTTTGGAGGAAGGACAAATCAGCAACTTCCCTCGTGGTTTGTGAGGTTATTTTGTCCTTAAAAAATGATGATGAGGATGATGCATGAGCTCTTATTTTTTTTTTCATCCCCAAGCACAAGCACGGTTCAGTTGTTTGTAGTAATTAGTTAAATTTTCTTTCTTACATTTTTTCTCTTATTATATTTATATATTTAGTGGTGATGTGGTTTGTAGCAATTGGGAATTTTTGAGCGAACTTGAGATCCATCGGATGATTCACTTTTTTTCTTTTTATTGTTCCTCTTAAAAGGTGTTTTGTGATGTATATTATTGATAAGACGGTTCATTTTTCTTGTAAGCCATTGCGGAAAATCAGATTTTGCCTCGTGTTGTGTTATGATATTAACCTGAGTTGCTATTTACATCTTCAACATTCGGCTCTATTATTCAAATTAAATGGAAGAATTGCCAGAAGGGTATCTTTATGCATTTAATTCTTTTAGTCGTAGGAGGTTGTTTTTTTTTGAATCATCTAAAGATTAAATATTTATTATATGACAAATCATTGAAGAGGAATTTAAATAGTTACGTAGTTGTGTCATAATTTTTTTATTATATTTTACCCTTTCGAGCTTTTAGTTTTGAAAAAATAAATTATGTTTTAGCAATGTGATTTGAGGTCTTGCCAATTACAACTACAACAACAACAACAACAACAAGCCTTTATCCCACTAGGTGGGGTCGGCTACATGGATCAAACGACGCCATAGTGGTCTGTCGTGAATCATATCTCTAGTGAAACCATTCGCCTCTAAATCCTTCTTAATAGTTTCACCTATAGTTTTTCTAGGTCTTCCTCTGCCTCTAACAACTAGGCTTCCCTCCATATGATCAACTCTCCTAACCATGGCATCTGCAGGTCTCCTCCATACATGCCCAAACCATCTAAGTCGAGATTCAACCATCTTTTCTGTAATAGGTGCCACCCCAACTCCCTCTCTGATGGTAACATTCCTGATCTTATCTTTCCTAGTCTTGCCACTCATCCATCTCAACATTCTCATCTCAGCTACACTTAGTTTATTCTCGTGTTGGCTTTTGACCGCCCAACACTCAGTCCCATACAACATTGCTGGTCTAACCGCGGTACGATAGAATTTTCCTTTTAACTTGAGTGGTACCTTTTTATCACATAACACACCCGAAGCTTTCTTCCATTTCAACCATCCTGCTTGAATCCGGTGATTTACATCTCCCTCTATCTCCCCATCTTCTTGTATAATGGATCCAAGATACTTAAACCGAGTGACTTGTGGTATGACATTATCCCCAACTTTTACCTCTAAGTTAGTAGTGCTCCGCCTTTTATTGAACTTGCACTCCATGTATTCTGTCTTACTTCTGCTTAAACGAAAGCCATGCGCTTCTAAATTTTGTCTCCAAGTTTCCACCTTCCCATTTAGCTCTTCTCTGGACTCACCCACTAGGACAATATCATCTGCAAACAGCATACATCGCGGTGCTGGCTCTTGAATGTGTTCCGTGAGTACATCCAAGACCAAGGTAAACAGATAAGGGCTCAAAGCTGACCCTTGGTGTAGTCCTATAGTTATAGGAAAATCTTCTGTGGACCCACTATGTGTTCTCACACTAGTCATAGCTCCTTCATACATGTCCTTGATAACACGAATATAGGCAATCCTAACCCCTTTCTTCTCTAGGGCTTTCCACAAAATCTCTCTGGGTACCCTATCGTACGCCTTCTCCAAGTCAATGAAAACCATGTGTAGGTCCTTTTGATCCCTCCGATATTGCTCCATCAAACGCCGCAACAAGTAAATTGCTTCCATGGTCGACCTTCCGGGCATAAAACCAAATTGATTATCTAAAATGCTGGTTTCTTTTCTTAGTCTCCGCTCAATCACCCTTTCCCATAACTTCATAGTATGACTCATGAGTTTAATCCCCCTGTAATTGGCGCAATTTTGTATATCCCCTTTATTCTTATAAATCGGGATTAGGGTGCTTCTCCTCCATTCTTCCGGCATCTTCTTTGACCTCAATATCTTGTTGAAAAACCTTGTGAGCCAACCAATGCCTTTATCACCTAGACCCTTCCAAACCTCAATAGGTATACTATCTGGCCCAACTGCTTTACCACTATCCATTCGTATCAATGCTTCTTTCACTTCCTTTTCTTGAATTCTGCGATAAAAGGTGAAATTTTGGTCATCCTCTCGCATGTCCAGCTCATCTCCACATGCTAAAATCTCGTAACCTTCATTAAATAATTTGTGAAAATAGTTCTTCCATCTCTCTTGTATGTCTTGTTCTTTAACCAAGACATTACCTTCTTCGTCCTTAATGCATCTCACTTGATCCAAGTCTTTTGTCTTCCTTTCTCGACCTTTAGCAAGTCGGTAAATAGCTTTTTCCCCAGCTTTGGTGCCTAAAGATTGGTATAATCCATCAAAAGCTTTAGTCCTCGACTCACTCACCGCCTTCTTAGTCTCTTTCTTTGCTTCTTTGTAAGATTCCCAATTTTCCGCATTCTTACATAGAGACCAAGCTTTAAAGCATTTCCTTTTTACCTTAACTTTATCTTGTACACTATCATCCCACCACCAAGATTCTTTATCCCTAGGTCCACACCCTCTTGATTCACCCAGCGTCTCTTTAGCCAATTACAACTGTAGAAATATTATTACCTGCGCACCTACTTATCATCTTTTTAAGTTTGTCTCTAATCTGTACTGCCTACGTAGGAGTTTTGCCTTTTAGAACATGGGCAAGTAGTCAAATTTGTACAACAGCATATGAAATTCTTGAAGTCAGCAATTTGCTTTTGTAACGTACGGGAATTATCAAGGATGATTTTATATCTTTTCGGGGCTTCTTATAGTTAATCTTGTTTTGTTTAATAATTTAATATTAAAATATATACTAAATCAATTAATATATACACTATAATTAATTAATTAATTAATTGTAAATATTAATAAGATGAAAGTAAAGGTAAAGCAACAAAGATTAAAAGTAAAAAGAACAATACTCCTTCATCTTTGATCTTTTCATGATATAGTGAGTTCCGACGCATGTTCTTCCGGCGCAAGTTCTTCCCTTTCTTTATTTGTTTATTTATAAATCTTAGGAAACTCCGGAATTTTTATACTAACCACCACTCCATAAGCTACAAGTAGCTTTATACCATGACGTTAGATCATTGATGTCACTTCTAACCTATTGTAACACCGACAAAGTATCCGGAATGATAAATTCTTTCGAGAGGTTACCTTAGGTTCCTAAAAATATTTTATAAGTGATTGTGATAAGGTAAACAAAAAATATATTAAAGTCATGTGAAAAATGTAAAACTGTTATCCAACACAATATAACTCTTACCAAAACAAAATATATATTAGTTATGTAGTCAACATTAGATATTAGATCATGTTCTTCTGAAGTTCATAATGTTGTAATTAGAATTAAGTTTTTCTATCAAACTTATCATAAAAAATATAATTTCAAGTATGAATTCATAACAAAAAAACAAAATTGCAAGCCAAGCATAGACATTGATTGTTCTCTCTTTGATCTATTATCAAGCCATGCTCACACTAATTCCTAATTATTTCTTAGCTTCCAATGCCACGTTAACCCATTCGATTATCGAATCTTCTTTGTGTTACAAAAATATTGTTCGATTTGCTCATTGACAAAATATGTTTCATTGTAATATGATTAAACTAATATAATTCTAGTATTTATATTTTGATCAATCAAACTATATGCTAAGTTAATAGAGTATTTCTTATAAAAGTTTGTAAAAACCCTTAAAGCAAATTAGGAAATAAATTAATATAGAAGTGGATTTTGATTAGGATTCTAAATTAAAAATCAAATATACAATTATAAATTAATTTTAGTTATTAAAAGGGTAATTAGAACATCTCCGACCGTTGTGTAAAAATTAAAGTGTAAATCCTATGGGTCCATCAATTTTTACACAAGACTTAAAGTTTGAAAAAAAATGCTTGAATAGTACTTTATAAATTATTGTGTAAATTTTGAAACAACTACTAAGATTTCAACATATGCTAAATGCTATTTTATATTTTTTTCCTTCAATTTTTTTTCTACATAATCTTATAATCACAATAGAGCTTGATGAGTAAATTTTGAATATATAATTTTTATTAAAATATAATTTTTGTATTTAAAGTTATTATATTATAAAAATTTATTAAAAAAATGGAGAAACAAAAAGTTGACATGACAATGTAAAGTGAGAGTGTATTTACGCAACCAATTCACACAAAAACTCATTTTAAAGGATGGTTAAAGAAGAATTTATTATAAATTATGTAAATTTTACGCAAAACATAAATATATAAAATTATTGGAGATGCTCTAATGTTATAAAAAGTCAGTTAAAAAATTCCTTAAATTAAGGTTGAGTTAATTACAATAATTTACGAATGGAAACAAAATCACATGATCATCAATAGCATTATAATTTGATGGCAGGCTATTATGTTTTTGTAACAAGATGGTCCAGGATTATTGCTGGTGGCAGTTCAAGTGATTCCATATTTTGGATGCTTCACTTGGCCGACAGAAGTAAGGATAGATTCATTAAGAGATTTATTTTTTATTTATTCTAGAATTATTCAGAAAAAGAAAAATTGTAACGCAGGGAGGGGAATTATAAGCTGTGGATGACGACCCCACAATCAGACTCACGCTGTCTGTTTGGCGACGTTCATCAAATTCATTAGCTTAGGAGAGGTTTTTTCTTCATCATGATCCCACCCTCATAATTGCACAAAATCCATCATCAAAGGAGAACCATTTAAAAAAAATAATAAAAAAAATCTCAAAACAGATTCTACTACTAGAGAGAGAGACCCAATCTCCCACGTAAAGAACAAGGTCAATACATGGAGATTAGTGTCCTTCAATTTATATCATATATATGGTTTTGATTTCTAGACAAATTTGGAGTTAAAATACTTCAAAAGACTTTTGTACAGTAAGAGGTTGCACCATTTTGAATATCCAAGAAACCGAATTAATCTATTCTTCTATTAATTATTTAGCAGCTGTTTTGGCTTTTAACATTTATTTTTTTCACCAAAAATATCCAAAGATTAAGGATCCATATGTTCGAAAAGGAAATTTAAACTCAGGTTAAAAGTTGGGGTTTAGCTTCTAGAATCTGTTTGTTAATCTCTTTATAAATGAATGGGGATTCACTTGTATTGTATCAATCAACGAACAAATTTTTACTTGCTACTGTATATACTACCATAAGATAGGCATCGACTACTTACATGGTGATCCAAACAAAAATATTCCACACCAAAAGCATTAAAGGCTGAAATTTAGCATATAAATCGTAGAGCCATAAGATGATGCTATCTGAATGAAAGATAAAGTACACGATGCTGTCTTCCATAAAGTGGGACAAAAAAGGTCAAAAAAAAAAAAAGAAAAAAAGGAAGAATCATTCACAGTAATTTGCATTCCAAATAAATATCTTAAGAGAGTGTGAAAGAAAAAAAAACCATAAAGAAGCTTTAGCAATTGAATGGTAATATTAAAAAAACGAAAAGGTAAAGTAACAAGGCAAGGTAAAAAAGACGCGTGCTCATCATGTAGCAATAACATGATTTTTTCTCTCTGTCCACGGCAAACTTACATTTACAGAGGAATTAGTAACCATTGGGGAATCTGAAGAACTCGTTAATTTACCTTTCTTAGACCACATCCAGATCTTGGAAACAGAAAAGCTTTCACCTTTGCTTCTAGTATTGATCCTTTTCCCATCAGCATCCCCATCGGCTGGAAAATACCCAAATTGCCCTTGTCTCCCTTTAACAAGCCTCTCATCATTTCCACCACTACCCCTATCTCTACCTCTATTGGGGCGATAGGCCACCTGCAGGTCTGAGCTAGCAACCACATATTGAAATGACCCCATTGAATAGCACCTTCTTGCATCCAAATTACTGTTACTAGTTTCTCCCACTTCTCCCCTTTCTTCTCCATCATCAGGATCATCACTAGTGCTTCTAAATTTGCCAAGTCTCACAGGGAAAATCCTATTTTGACCAACAATATTGCCATCCTCGGCTGGCTTTTGACCACAAGAAACACTTAGGCTTATACTGCCTGAAAAACCATCTTCTTCCCTTGAATCATCAAATTCAAAGACTGGGTTTTCCATTGAAAACCCAGGTGTGAAAAGGGTTCCTCTACAAAGTGGGCAAGTTGAATTTGAGAGTAACCATATGTCTATACAATCAATGTGGAAGGCATGACCACACAGGGGAAGTAATCTTAAATTGTCCTGCTCTGAGAATTCAGAGAGACAAACAGCACAATCAAATGGCTCTTTAAGACCCATTAGTTCCTTGTAGAGGAACACAGGTAGAGCATCAATGAAGGCTTGATCTAGACCAGAGTCATGTAAGTGGAAGAGTGTCTGTAATTGTCTATGGAAAGCGTCAGAACCAGACAGTTCTGGGTATCTACTGGATTGAGGAGTTGAGGAGGAAGATCTTTTTCTAAGAATGAATTTAACAAACAGGTGGAGGAGGCCAGAGATGAAAAATAGAACAGCTAGTATAATTATGATGAAAAGAACAACTGGGCTTATTTTACTACTAGATGATGAAGGTGGGGTTGAAGGAGATGGGAACTGTGGAGAAGTAGAAGAGGAAAGCAGAGGTGGAGAGAGAGGTGTTTGGGTCAAAAGACCATCACTTTGCTTGAGTTGAAGTTGAATCAAACACATTTTAGCTAATGGGCATGCTAAAAGACCACCACTTTGCTCAACTTTCTGGGATCAAACAGGGACCCATTCTCATATATATATATATATAATCTCAAGAAACATGCAATTTTCTTATTTTGATTGCTTTGAGATCAAACCCAAATCATAATTTCAAATGAACAAGCAACAGCACTGTCTCTTGGGATGGAATCAAATTGACCCTAATAATAAATGCCAACTAAGAAATATCAAATCTTGAGTCTTGACTAGTGAAGAAACCTATTGCTTCACAATGAGAATTGTTAGATAAATTGCCACCTTTCACTTGCGTTGACGTAGAAAACCCAGAGTAATTAATGTGGTGAAGAAAAAGGGAAGGGGTGGGGAAGAAGACTTTGATGTAATTACCTGGCTCTTCAAGTAATTTGGTATTTAATTGATGGAAGTTCTTGCCTTTGCAGTAAATGGAGGTCAGGTAATGAAGAAACCCTAACAAGAATGGGATAAGTCCAGTGAGAAAGGTGTTTTTGAATTGTTACGAATAGAATCGAAAGAGTTGATTTGCTTTTATATGGGATGGGATGGGACGAGGAGGAGAGTGGAGAGTAGTAAATCAGGTTTCCACAGATGTTCGGAAATTTGAGAGAGAGAGAGAGAGAGCTCCCAAAAAGAAAATGGTCACGGACTCTCACGGTACACGTACACCTCCTCAGCTAATGCGGGTTTGATGCGTTGAATTTGATAATGTGATATAATTATATAATTTTATTTGGAAAGGATAAAATAATTTTATTTTTTAAATAAAATTTGTTAATTTATTTTAATAGAATAAGAAATTTTAATAAAATAAATAATTCGATCATATATCTAATTTTGATTAACATTAAACATATAATATGATAAAGTTATTATATTTTACTTTTTTATTCTATGCGTCAAATGTAACCTAAAAGAGAAGGCAAACACATACGCAAAATATTTTAGGTGTTTTTTTATATTTCTACATCCGTTGTGTATGTGTTATTTAAAAACGTAATTTTAATAATAATAATAATAATTAACCCTGCAGAAGAGTTTTATTCCTATCATTTATGTTAGTGTAACTTTTTTTCAAATAAAAATTCGTAATGACAAATTCAAAAATTCAAAAACTTAACACAGTTTCATCTCTTTCGATTTCATAGGATAATAGATTATTTTTAATTTTAATCATTGAGTATGTATATTTGTTTAGTGAGTAAAGATTTTCTAATTTTTAATTTTGATCATTGTGTATGATAATATATTTTGATGGATTTGGAAGTATTTTTATAAATAACAAATCCACCAACAAATCTTTTTTTCAAATGAAATATTTCACATGGAGTTCTTTTCCATATTTCTCCCAACCTTAGGTATAATTTATTCTTATCTCTATACTCTATTAAACTGGATTGGCGTGCAGCTGTGGGTTGAAGGTTTTTTGATGTAATTTTAACTAGGAGTATTGTGTCTAGCTAATTTTTTTTTTGGTTATCTCTAGCTCGATGTTTAGTTATTGTTGGTAATGATGTTGCTTTTAATTTCCTTTTTTGGGACTTTTGGTAGACTTCTTGTAAACCATTAGTCCCTCTTTGCTTGTATTGACTCTCTTTTATCAATACAAGTTTGTTTCTTATAAAAAAATAAATAAAATAATAATTTGTTAAACACTTCTGCTCCATTCTCTCTATCTAAAACATTTTATTTTCCTAAATCTTATGTATTATTTTTTCTTCGTCTCTATAATCTATTTAAATCTCTCTAGTTCATTCACTCTATCTAAAACATTTTTTTCGATTTAGATAGTGTTACTTTTAAAGTTTTAATTATCCAATTAGTCATATTCTTCCGAAATTATAGAAATGTCCCCCCTTGATTTTTTTTCTCTCATTTTATGAATTTTTTTAGACAAGAGATGAAAATCGAATAGAAAAGGCGAAAAAACCCAATTCATTGGGTTTTTAGACTCAATCCAAACTGTTTGCGACGGATTTATAATTTGCTTATTACTTTAAAGTTGTAATCAAAATTCTTTTATTATTTATCCTTTGATTTTTTATTGTAACTAGTTTTTGTTCACATGTGTTGCACATGATTAGAGTGCTTGACAAATTGCATTAGATCTATTAATGAATACATATATACTAAGAATTGAATAATCAATATGAAATAAAAATAATAACATATAAACAAAACATAGTATCAAGTGTAAAATTCACTTAATAATTATAAAAAAACATAAAAATTTGTTACCTTGAATTTTTTTAGTAAATCATAAAATAATGAGAATGGAGATCAAGAAGATAATAATGATAATGAAGAGGGTTTTGATAATCACAATGATGTTTGAATGGAGTAGTGTGAATTTTTATAACATATTTTGTTAATAGTCTTTACATTTTTGATGATGTTACTTTAAACTTGTAATTAATTTATTTTATAGTTTGTATTTTGATTTTTATTTTTTTGATGGACTTATTAAAATTTGCAGAAATACATATACTTATTAAAATCTTTATAAATCCAAAAGAGTTAATGCATTAAAATCTGTGAGATTTTATAAGGATTTAAAACAATTCATGGGTTTAAAAAAATCAGTTATAATCTTTTAAAATCTGTGATTTTTAAAATTTGAATTGAATACACCACTCTTAGATAATAATTGGTTATAATTTCTTATTTAATAATTCCAATCGAGATTGTAAAAGGGAAATATGATTTTTATGGCATTTTTTTTAACTTTTTTGAGGAAATTGTTTAGCTCAAAAATAGATATATACTAGTAATTGGTGCGATACACGTGCTAATTTTAGTTAGTAAATAAAATTGGAAGAAACTAAGGTTGGAGTAAATTTATGCATATACATGAACATCAAATATAGACATGTGATTTATTCAATATATAGAGTCAGAGTAATTTTTTTAATTCTCAAATTATGCAATCCCTATCTCAAAAAAAAAAAGGAAAGTACGCAATCCCAAGTTTTACTTACTTATTTTACATTTCATGAGTGAAATCGATTTATTATGTTTACAATATTTGCCCCATATATATCCATATAGAAATGATCTAAAAAGGACCAATTTTTTTGTCCTTAAATGCGTACCAATTATTTTGAGGGGGTAAATGAATGAATTTTTTTGATGAAATTTGGTAAAATTGATCTCCATGATTAAAAAATCATATCTATGGAAAAATTCAACTGGAAAGTTAGCTATCTAAATATCTAAAATTTTAACGTCCATAAATGCACACACACACACACACATATATATATATATATATATATTAATTTTTTAGTTAACCTACTTCTTGCTTAAATTTTTTGATGAAATTTGGTAGAGATAATCTATTAATCAGGGAGATCATCTTCACCTAGTTTTATCAAAATATTCATTCCTTTACCGTCTCAAAATGATATATATATAAATTTTTAAAAAATATTAAATTATAAATTGTGTATACTCATAACGGGCCCAAAGTAAGCACCAAAAAGAAATTAAAAAAGACAAAAAAAAAAAAAAAGAAAGAAAAGAAAAGAAAGAAAAAGAACAGGCCAAAGTTCTTACCTCACTTGGGCCTCACCTCATCAGCGCACGTTTTCAGTCGTGCAATACTTCCAAGTTCCCAGCCACCGGCTGTTAACGTACGGGGACGGCCATATCGATGGAAAAATCGCCCATCCAATTCCGAGCCCAAATCCTCTGCAGGACGAAGCCTACCTGCAATCTGTTCGATCAGCCTACTAATAATTTAACACAATGCCAAAGCCTTGTCTTTGGGCTCCCAATAAAAACGAAAGAGTATTTGTTAACCAATAAAGTCGGCCGAAGTTTATTATTTTTGATATGCCCGACTAAGAGACGTTATATGATTATATAAGCGACCGGCCCTATTTTGCCCCCAGAAGGGTAATGATCGATATTACTTGATGTGTCGTAGCATGCATTACAATTTTCAATCTCCTAGAAAAGCGAAATCTCTCTATATTGAATTTGATCGCCGCCGTCACTTTAGGATCATATGCTCCCTTCAAACGTGGCTTATTCACCGCCTTGTCACCATCCTCCGAAATATTAGTTGTAGACATTGTTGTGCTAAAATACCATTGTAAGCGTATGATGGATTGGATAATTATGAATACAATAATTAAATAAACAAGTATTACTAATATTCAAGTAATATGAAAAATAAGAGATTATGGAAGAAAACAACCAACCAACCAAGTATGCAAGCAATTAGCTGGTATCTGTAAAACCACCACTAATACATCAGATGATAGCTATTATTGATGAATATCAATTCCGAGTATAACCGCAAAGCAAACTCTACCCGCCAATTAGAGGGCTCAATATTATCTCTCAAATATACTCTTTAATATACGCCACTCACCATGGGTGTTGCTAGCCCTCCTAACAAAGAAAAGAAAAGAAAAATATATTTATAGATATATACTCTTTAATGCTTGAAATATAATTCGTATAGAAAACCTGTGACAAGGATTCTATGTATAGGATATAAATCCAATGGGTCTAGAATAAGATTCCTAGATAGAGCCAAATCTTCAGCGACACTAGTTCTCTGGAGTCTAGACCTCCCAATTAGCTTATTTATGTATGCAATTGTATGCCAGTAGAATTGACACTTCCAGTTCACCAGCTCCAAATCTCCCACGGCTTCCACGATAGATACACTAAAGGTTTGATGGTTACAGCAGTTTTAGGATTTTTTTAAGAATCTGAAATTGATTGATACTCTTGTAAGAAATATAATTAGGTTTGGGCCTTGAATCTGTTGGGATCAATAGCATCTCCTGCCACCCTGAAATGGGGCACCCTGAAATGGGAAGGTGCAAGTCCAAGGTCCAAGGCACAGATAGGAAGTGGTTGGTGTAGGGAATTAGGGCAGTAATCATGCATCGCATACACTTATTTACGCACTAATCTTAAACCCTAGGATCTATGCTGTTCAATAAAATCGACAGAAGACATACCTTATGTGTGATTTGATGTTACTAAAACGAACCGGATGGATCGAATCCTTCTGTTGTTGTCGTCCTTAGCGTAGAAATTACGACGCCTCTACGGTATGCACGCACGAACGGGATGAGATCCTTGCTTGGTGTACTAGCGCCTTCTAGGGTTCTCTCTCTGGCCTCTCTGAGTTTCCTTGACGGCCAAGATGAATAAATGTTCCCTTTTATAAGAGAACCCTAGTGAGAACCCTAAGCAACAAACGAACTGGGCCCAAGTCCAACTTGGCCCGTTTTAATTCGTTTTGATCCAACTCGTTTTGGTGTGCGACCCTGTAGGTTTTACACTCTTTGGCAGTATAAATAAAAGCCCATTTTATTATACGAATAGTAAGCGGTCTCTAGTAAAACATTACTATTATCCAAAGGGTATAAAGGTCAAAAACGACACAACCTTAAATTGATATTCCAAATATTAACTCCTTTTGTCAATCGATATCTAGATTGAACACAAGACTAGGCAAGTGTCATTCTTGTATAGTTCAATCTTTATTTCTTGATCTCTAAGTATAATTAATCTAAAACAAATGACATCTCATTTGTGCATGGCCATGCAAATATTAATTACACTTATCAAGGGGCCCAACGATATCTCTCTCAATATACGAGATTGACAAATCCCATCTTGATCAACCACATAC
Organism: Lonicera japonica; assembly: GCA_021464415.1. Classification (NCBI taxonomy): domain Eukaryota; kingdom Viridiplantae; phylum Streptophyta; class Magnoliopsida; order Dipsacales; family Caprifoliaceae; genus Lonicera; species Lonicera japonica. The sequence goes on along the minus strand of CM038468.1, from coordinate 60,598,397 downwards.
CTCTACATAGTTCATAACATGCTCGGTCATCATCTTTATAATTACTCGATCAAGAGCAACGTTTGATAATGCCTGACATGCTAATCCCTATGTTGGTAACCATGGCGATCTCAGGTCTAAGGATAATACATATCACAAATGGGGAACATCACTGATGACAATATGTAACACTCCTCGCAGTGTCCCAAAGCGGGTCAGTCCAATACCTTGTTCCCTAACAAGTATCAGTATGTTCAGCTTGATATTTCCATATCCATGACTTGTGGAACATAATCATCAGCTGACCCATACTCTAATCATTATATCAATGTGATCCTAGGTTATTGACATATGATTAGGGACATCTAAATAATATTATTATAACATTACTAGCATCCCACAATCAAGTCACGTACTTGATGAACTAGTATTAATATATATTATTTACAAGAGAATATAAAGTATAATAAATAAACTTTATAAATAACAATAAGCATAAAATATCCAAGTACAAATCATAATCTATGAATAGTCCTAGGACATATCTCTTTCAGTTGGATGTGCATTACATATTATTCCCTAGTGGCACCCCTACACTGCCATCAATAATGGCAATTTTTTTTTTCTGTGAAGATCTGCTCCCCAGCCCCTTCCCTCTTTTCTTTCCATTCACATGACCCGAAATCATTGTTTCTCGTGTGTCTTTGGATAGGTACGTGACCAGATTCATTAAGCTGGTTATCATGGGACGTGGATACAAGTGATAGACCAATCTAGAATGTCCACCCAAAACACCCTTCGGAACCTTATAAAATATACCACATTGAATTTGTGGCTCTTGTATTATGTATCTTTTCTTGATTTTTTTTTCAGTTTACTACTCATCTGCTTACTAGTTTTACTCATTCTAGGTATGAGATGCTCGGTTGGCGCTTACAGCTACATACTGGATGTTGGTGAGAAGGAAGCCACACTGGAAAGGTTATATATATATATATATAAATAAGCCTGTGTTTTTAGCCATGACAATTTAAGCATTGATAAATGTGATTTAAGTTACTTACAATATGGTAGTTTTCTTAGTCTGCTTGTTTGAGCATCTACTTGCCTTGTTAACAGGCGGAAGAGTGAGAGATAATATGGAGCATTCGGCAAAGAGCATAGAGGACCTAGTTAACACATACAGCGTAGCAGCATTTTCTTTACCACAGTTGGTGCTAGCTGGGCAGGTTTATGTTCCAATTGCGGGGTACAAGGGTTGTGGGAATGATGGGTGGTTATGAAGGAAAAAAAGGGGTAAAAAACAGGGAAAATAAAATAAAATGGAGGGATGTTCTTGTCAACTAGAAAAAGGTGGAAATTAAAGTAAAGAAAGAACTGGGGGAAATATTGTTTATTTTATGAACACAAATGTTTTTATATTCTTAGGCTCGCGGTTTGACTAAGAGATGAAACAAAAAAAATAGCAAAACTAATTGATTGTGTCTGAAAAATTAGAAAATGAGTTTAATTATATAGTGAGATGTATTATGATATTTATTTTTATGAGTAAATCTCTCTTCGTTATTTTTTTATGTGAGAATTTATTTTTCTCACACTCAAAGAAATTTTTTGCACGAAAATAGAAAAAAATTAATAGACACAAATTATTTTTAATTTTTTCACATAAATTAATTACTTTTATTATTATTATTATTAAACGAAGCCTTAATTATTAATTTTTTCTGTTTGTTTTCACCGTCCACTACAAGTTTACAATTATGTAGTGGAGTACCGAATCCAGTATTTTATCATTAGTATTGGGTAGACAAGAAAGAACCCCACCTATCTTGTGGAGAGCAGCAAATAGAAAGATGAAATGAGGACGACTGACGTGAGAAACTTTGCCCGCTAAATCCAAGGAGTTGGTGGGTCCAAATTGTATTTTGTATAGTTAACATAGTACATCGTGCTACTTCAATAGTAGGACTTTAAACAAGTATGTAAAACATCGAAATTAGTACACATGCACTTCTTTGTACATTTTTTGAGACATTTGTAAAAGAGCTTGCGCGATAGGGTGTTGAATGTGAGAGCATTCACTAAATATATCATTCAGCAAATATATCATTCAGCTGTTTACACCATACAAAAATCAACCCACAAATTTACCCATGTATGGCAATGAATGTATAAATTAACTCATTATGGTTAACTTTTATTCATTCAAACAACTTTAACTCTTATGAGGTTAAAATGATGTGTTTCACTTGTATCGCATAAATCAAAAAATTTAAAAGGGTACACCTCACCCGTATGAGAGAAAAGGGTGTGCTATCTATATGACCCACCCATATGAGCTGAAAGGGTGCGTCACTCGTATGGTTGTTTTTTTTCCAAATATGGCACACCTGTTTAGCCCAAAAGAGTTGCTACACCCATATGGCTACTTTTTTTAACCATATGCGGTGTAGCTTCACAAGAAATTAACTTAATGCTGAATTTGTCCCTTAAGTGCACCAATTATGCTGTAGGCTGTAGCTGCTCTTGGTAAGAATACATCCACTAATTATGCTGTATGGCTATTTTTTTTTTGTCACACTTTTATCTAGCAAACAAGTTTGAAATTGACTAGAATGACTTGCGCCCACTAACTTATCCTTTCAAACGCAAAGAAGAGATCACTTAATATTTTGGAAGCGGTTTTTGCTGTGTTAATTAAGAGTGGCAATTGATTAATATATATTCATGAATCAGCTGTAAAGGAAAGATAAGAAGGAAACGCCCACCAAAACTGAAATTTAAAAGATACAAGTACCATAAACTAATCCAAAGCTTCACCTATCTTCTCTCATCTTAATTAATTAGTAAACAATATTAATCAAACTCCATGATCAATAGCCATTGTTGGGCATGCTGCTGCTGGTTACATTTAGATGATGATGATGATTAATATTACTATTATGATAATTACTAAAATGCTCGTGGTGGTGATGATATGACTGCATCGAATTGCTACTTTCTCCCACATCCTTATCTTCAATCTCCTCCTCCTTAGCCACCACTTTTTCTGCCCCTATCACTTCCATGGACCTATTAGACGATGATGTCACATAATGTGGCTGTGCTTCACAATACGCTGATGTGGCCGGAGTTGAGGCCGACACTGGCACGACTGATGGGAGTTTGGAGAGGAGGGCTTCGAGGCTGCTCATTGAGGGGGTGATGATGCCTATGGGTGGTGGTTGGTGATTAAAATGGTGGCACAATTCTGGTGACGGAGGCAGCGGTGGTGGTATGTTTGGTTGGAAGTGCCATGAGTCTGGGTGGTGGAAGGGGTATGAGGAGGAGGATGGGTGGGGTAGTAAAGCACCCGGGATGCTCTCTATGTAGCTGAATTTCTTTCTTAGTAACACTACATAGCTCAAGTCCTCTATCACCTAATTCAATTCCCATCAGTTAAAACAAAAAATGTAGACTTAGGCTATGTTTGTCGCTTGAAAACTCAATAAAGTGTAAACTATAATTAGTACGTGTACAGAGGTAGTTTTTCGATCATATAAATAAAATGTTATGTGGTTGTTTTGTTTTATAGATGTGGTAGGTGAAAAATCAAATATAGGAGTACTTTTTAGTGTATATATAGTTAATTTGCATTCAAACATGGAAACAATGTGAAAATAAACTGTCTTCTCATTTACGACGCCTTTTCATTTTCCTCACAAATCAATCTCTGAGCACTATTTACGTGTAGTCACGCCACTAAACACATACTTTAGTATGTGTATGAGTGTGTGTTTGTGTATGTGTGTGTGTGTGTGTGTGTGCAGAGAGAGAGAGAGAGAGAGAACCTTGTGAACGGATCCAAGCTGAATAACACCTTCTCTAACAGCAATCAAGGCTATAGTCTGCAAAAAGATTATATATGTGACCAAAACCAGTGAACTAGCTAGATCCAACTAAGATTGCATATATATATAGATGAGACGTTACTACTATGTGTCTGTGAGAGAGAGAGAGAGAGAGAGAGAGATGCTTACGTTTATACCAGATTGGAACTGTGCCTCCCAAGTCCTAGGATGCTGTTAATTAAAAAGCAAATTTTTTGGGAAGTATAATTAATAAACATTTTTCTTCATCATATAAAATTAAGAAAGTAGAACATCTATATATATATATATATGAGGAGAGATAGCATGAAATTACAAAGTTTTTGTTGGACTAGCTTAAGTATTGATAAGATAACACTATATATCATAAATAAATAAATAAATAAATAAGCTTACTGAATCAGCAGAGTTGTTCCATGCAGACAAGAGGTTGATTTCTTGAGCATTATTTGGTTCTTTGTAGATCCACTTATGACTATGATCTGCTGCTACTTTCCCTATTAACCTGCAAATACAATACTTATATTACTTAATATATATATATGAACAAGCCAAGAAATTAAATTAATTAGAAGCCAATAGCGTTATAACACAGTAGTACTAGTGCTGAGTGGCATAGATCGAGTTTGGGATGGGATCCATGTATCTCCAAATATATATATATATAGATAGATATGTGTGTAAAATATATACCCTTCACCATAGTTGTAGATTTCATGGGACATCTTGAAGAAGAGTTCAGGTTGCAAGCCTAATTGTGGTTGTTGTTGATGATATTCATGATGATAAACCGATCTCTGCTGATCTCCGGCCTCCATCTCTGGTGCTGCTGCTCCAAAGTTACAGAATCCGTCTTCCCATGCTAATATCCTGCCGCCATTTCATTTAAATTGCAAGTTTGAATTTTTAGTGTTTTGTTGAAAAAGAAAAAAAAGGGGAAGAAGTGATGTATGTATATATATATATATATATATAAGTACCAGTTCCTCCTGTTTCCTCTGGACCTGTCATATGCTCCTCCTTGGCTATCCCATCTGTTATTGTATGTATATTAGAAACATGAAGAAACAGAGGAATTATTATACATAACAATTAAGTTAAAACTAAAACTAAAACTAAAACATAATATATAAATTTCAATTCCAATGTTTTTAATTAGTCAGTAGAAAAAGATATTATTCTTGAAGTAGTAGTTTTAATTATATATGTATATATATATATATATAAGAAAAGAGAAGCAATAGGTTGAATTAATTTAGTTTGAGAATTAAAATAAATAAAGAAATTACTTGGGGGGTGGGTAGTTTCTAGGCAAGATCCTCCAAAAGACAGCATAAACCCATTGGGAATGATCATGAATGCACCAGCTCCTCAGTGTGTGTTGAAGCAGATGTGTTACCGCTAATTGACTCATTTGTTGTTCTTCCATTTGATTTATATATATATATATATGTATCTCCCCTACCCGTTCTTAATATTTTTCACAATCTCTCTCTCTCTCTCTCGGTAACCCTTTCGATCTCTTTCCTTTCTCTCTTTAATGATAACTTTAAAACAAACGAAAACCCATCATCCTTTCCTCCCTTTATATAATATAATTAAGCTAGCCCACCAAAGAAAATCAAATCTCACATCTCTCTCTCTCTCTCTCTCACACACACACACACACGTAGTTAATAATGCTTTAAATTTTACCAAAATGATTTCATGAGGCCCCCACACATTTTCAACCCCTATTTCCCAACAATGTACTCTTTCAAACCTCCATTCAACACTACCTACTTTCTTTTTAAATTTACCTACCAAAAAAACAATATTACTACTCTAATATCGGTATCTCCCAAAAAAAAAGGAAAAAAAAGTGAGTAATAGACCAATTTACTTGACTAAATATTATAACTAACTACTCATAGGTTTATTCTATTATTTAGTTATTGCAATGTTGTCACATCATATAAAATTGATCAAATAAGTTTATTCATCTTTCATTATAAAAATAAAACAAATAAAAGTATTAAATAAATAGTTATTTATCAGAAGGGCCAATTCATGTAATAATATACACAAAGTAAACTTTCACACACCAATAAAAAAAAAATTTACATTAAAAATGTCATAACTTAAAATAAAAAATATAATATTTAAACTCTACTAATGAAGAAAATTTATAAAAAAAATTAATATTTAAATATACTAATCAAGATCAATTAAACAAGATTAATCTTAAAATAAAAAAAAATTAATATTTAATATTTAAAATATACTAATCAATAAATTTAATAAAAATTTAATATTTAAATCTACTAATCAAGATCAATTAATCAAGATCCATCATGGCTATAGAATTATGTAAAAATAAATAAATTATTGAGTAACATTTAACACCAATAATATGCACACAATAAATTTTCACACACCAATCATTTTTTTAACACTAAAAGTGTCATAACTTAAAATAAAAAATTCAAAATTTAATATTTAAAATCTACTAATCAAGATCAATTAAACGAGATCCATCATGACTATAAAATTATGTAAAAATAATAATAATAATTATTGAATAATATTTAAGAACATACTTTACGTGCTCATACATTATTGGTAATCTCAGTATGTCTTTTTTAGGAATAATCACAATATATCAGTCAAAATTTTAAACTATTTTCAAATTATACCAATAGACGTAATTGAATTATTTTTACATATGGCCTTGAGTTTAATTTATTAAAAACTTTTTTTTGCCAAGATCACAATAAGATAAAAAAAATATGATTAAAAAATTCTCTAAAATTAAAAAAAAGTCGGTCCAGTACGGTCTACTTTTAGTTTTTCTAGCATGAAGATATATTGAACTTAAGTTTATCGATTTAGATTCATTACACGTTACTTCTTTTTATCTTATTATCAATTCTTATTTAATTTACCGTGCCGGATGGCACGAGTATGCCCTAATTCTACTACAAAACATCATAAGTATAGGCAGAGTAGAGGAATCTCTTCTCAATTCTCACACATATATATATACATATTTATCAGAGAGGGAGAGTCAACATTTTCTTTGAAGACCCCATATTTATCTTTCTTCTAGCTCCACTCCCAAAGCACTTTTTTTCTTGCCATTTCTGGCACATTACTACTCATTTCTCCAACCCAACCCCCTTCTTCCCGGCCCCGCCATTAATTAATTTATATATATATATATATATATTTTTCCTTTGTAAAATGCATTTATTATCATTGCTTCAAAACTGTAAAAAAATTCTGAACAACGCTGTTTAAGCATTTTTGGTTAAATACTTGAAAGCCCTAATGCCATAGGGAGAGGGCCACTTCTAACAGCAATTAACCAACGTTTTTTTGTTCACGAAGGTGAGTTAATGTTTACTATTGCCGTATTGTTCCCTACAAAAATTATATGGCTCTTCCTAACAATAAATTATATATATTGTCCCAAATGTGTGAAAATTGTTGGGACCACTTTTCAAACGCCAGGCCAAGAGAGAGAAATATTGTCTTCATATATACCACTCTTACTTGCATGTTTACTAATGTTTCTAACTCGATCTGTTTTATGATTCTCAATACAATTTCTTGAATTTTTTTTCACATTATTAGATGATCCATTCTCCAATACGTCTACCAAGATACTCCGAGTTTGAAAGTCAAACTTTGCAGGGGCGGAAGCATATATATATATATATATTTTTTTTAAAAAGGGGATAAACTTAATAATAATGTCACTTTTTATAAATTAAATATTTTTTTTTTTTACTAATATTATTTTTCTTCAAAATTAAGGGACAAGATTAATACTATAGTAAGTAATTAAAAATTAAAAGAGGCAAACTTAACAAATACCCACATATTAGTAATTTTTAAAAATAATTATTGAGTTAAAATTAAATTAAAGCAAAGCAAAAATTAGTCTACACAAATTTCAATGCTCAGAAATGTACAAGCTAATCGATTTTTGCTTCAAGTAAGAAAATTCAAAACTCAAAATTGAGTTAACAAAAACACCACAAGCTACAGAAATAATGTCATACAAAGAAACAAAAAAATCATTTGAGAGTAACGCAGTAGTAAAACTTTTACCCAATGTAATTAATAAAAAGTTGTTGGGACCACTTTAATTTCAAAGACTAGCTAGTCAAGAAAGAATTGATTAACAGGTATGTGGAACAAAATTGTTTCTATAATTATGTACCCTTCTACTCTGCGTACAAGGTCTGATATACTGTTTTAAACTTGTAGCCAGGGACATGATATTAGCTGGAATAATCGTTATATTGATTCTAATATTGGCACTAAATGTCGCATAACTAAGTACAAACTGTACATCAAATAATGATGTTTCTGTCTCTAAAATATTGTGGAGAAATGTGTTGAATCATAATATGTATCTTTAGTTCACGTATTAATTAACATAATCTTTAAATACGCAATATAATCCAAACTTTTAATTTAGGACAAGAAAAAAGCCTAATTTTTTTTATTTTGTATTTTAGAACAACTTTAAGAAATGAAAAGAAGAAGAAGAAGAAGAAGATTATATATATATATATATATATATATTTTAAATTTTAAAAATAGTATACCAAAACACAAACCAAATTGAGAAATAATTTTAAAGAACATAACGTAAGAGTAAATTTTAAATTAAACATTAAAAAACTCAAAACAAACGGAAACTTAGTGTTTTTTATGAGTTGATATCTCTTGTAATTAATATCCATCCTCTTATCAATTCTTATATTTTGTTATTCACAAACTTAATTTTTATATATCAATATATATAAAATTAAAGTTAATTACTAATCTGCAATTAATTGTGAATTCTCAGTATTAAAATCAAATGATGCTGATCCGATCCATTTAGCAATTAATGGTTTCTTTGACCAATTCAAAATTTCTTACTTTTGTACATCTGCATATGCTTCCGCACGAATGATTGCATCCACGTAAAACTTCTCCATTGAACAAGTGCTTAATGTGATATAGAGTGCATATCAAATGGACTCGGCAACGTATATGTATATAAGCAATGGTAAATATACAAAAGATTTATAAAAAATCACTCTATAAATACATTTAGCATAAGATTATCTTTAATGGTTGTTTAGTGTTTTTTTTTTGATAAATATTATGTGTCAATATACTTTTACACAAAACCTGAAGTCTATAAAAAATACGTTATAATGGTACTTTTTTAAACTTTTGTGTAAATTTTGAATGAACCAATAAAATATTAATGCATGTCGGATTTCATTTTATGTAATTTTTAATTATTTTTTCTTAATTTTTGGTAAACATAATGTTATAATATATAACAATGGATCTTGATTCATTTGTCTCCATGAGTAGATTTCATTAATGTAATTTTTATTAAAATTTAAAATTTATAGAAATTTGAGGAAAGAAAAAGCTGAGCTAGCAGTGTAAACTTAGGGTATATTTTACACATCTATTATACACAAAAGTTAAATTTAAAAGACTGTTGGACTCTTAAAATTTTACAAATTTTAATATATTTTACACAAAACTTAAATATATAATACTGTTAGAAATGTTGTAATTATGTTAATCTAAGAGTCACCAGTAATTATCTCACTTTAATTAAATTAGTGTTGAATATGTTCATGATCAACCTTTTATATATTTATTGCGTGTTTAACATTTATCTATATATACATGACCAAAGGCACTCCAATTAATATGGTAACACTTATAGCCTTGCTGCGAAATAAAGTGGCGTTCATTTTTTCTTCATTTTTACATCTAAATTAAATATTCGGGTGAGTTGAACATACATTACTTGTAAAACAAAAAAGCCGTATTTTTACAATGTGGTACACACAGTTCACGCATCACTTTCAGACACTGATATAATTAAGATAAGCAGGTACTAAAATATGACAGGGGTTAATAGTGCACTTATATCTCCTGCTAACTTCTATTACTTTTTTGTCCACACTTTTTCATACACCACCACCCCAAATATAATGTCACAATCTAGCTATACAAACACACAACTGTTTATGATTACTACAAAATCTAGCTATCCAAACACACAATTGATTATGTTTATGGCTTTATCAAGATCAAGCACTAAGTTAGGGTGATGATAAAAGCATCTCAAAAATGTAAATTCACGGTCACACGTAATCAATATGACCTATGACCATCTTCTGTCAACTTTAATAACCAAAGTGGAAGTAATGGCCAACGTGAAACTCGATCACTAGTTTGAGGGGTTCTACAACAGTTTTTAGAGTTGAGAGACTTAAATGGATTTGGCCCAATAATTTAAGAATCATTTGCATAATTTACTCTTTCTTATAACAACAGTTGATGTCTTAATCCCAAGGTTGTGAAAAATTACAAATTCACCTCATCTTTCAATGTTTAGACAAAGGTCCCTATAAGAAAAAATAATATTACACTGACAAAAAAGAAAAAAAAAATTCAAATTTAAGGCAGGCTTAAGCCTCCACTATCCTTGAGGAGAGGGGTTGGCCTAATAGTAGGCAACCCCTATCCTTATCTTAAGGTCAAGAGTTCGACTCATGGGGGTGGGTGGGGGGTTTTTCTTTATTTGTAAGATTAAGGGAGAGACTTAGACATCTCCTTAATTTTTTTTTTTTAAAGAAAGCCTCCACTATCCCCGTAGTGACTACGACTCCTTTATGAAGTTATTTATACTATTGTATAAAGTAAGTATTTATTTTAACTGTTAAGTAAAATTGTTAAATATTTTTAAAATGTCTAATTTACCCATAAGTTTTTTTTTTCAAGACTTGAATCTTCACCGCTAAGCAACCTATACTTGCGTTAACCTCCGAACCGTCTTTATTTTGTTAAACAAATTTTTTTTTTAAATAAAAAAAAGTCTTATAATTTAAGTAGCCTATACATTATTCTGACTAAATTAGACATATATAATTGTTAGCTAGGGAAACATACGCAACTTTTAATTTTTGGATCAATTAAATCAATGGGGATAATTTTTTTACCAATTAATACTAGCGCATGGGTTGGTTAGTTGGTGAATTGAGTTACGTCTGTGTTTGTTTTTAAAATTATTTTATCGTACTGGGTATACGTACGGTACGTATGAGTAGAGTGTGTGTATGTATGTATTACATGATGTCTAAAAGAAGGCACCTCTGTGAGTGCTTTTCTTTGTACCCACCACCCCTGACTCTCAAGGAAGGATGACAGTCCATAAATATATATTTAATTAACAGTCTTTTTCTTTCTTTTTTTCTTTGACCGTTCATTAACAAGACCTCTGTACTCGATCTCTGTACTCTCTGTTATGTAAAATAAACAGTGTAAATTATAAGAAAAAGTTTACATTATGACCCAGCATTTGTGTCCTTCCCTTCTTCACTGCCACAGACATTTCTATCTCCATTATTTTCACTTGTCTTCTTCTATCCACGGTAAAACTAAAATAAAATAAAAAAAAAAAAATTGATAATAGTGTTTTAAAAATATATACTAAACATTTATATACTTTCATACAGAGCCACAGAGGGAATAAGGTTCCACATACATTAATTAAGACTCCTATTCTAATATAAAAACATACTCGATCTTTCTATTCTTACTACGCATATTAACATTTTCAAAAAATGAAAGTAACGTACGTGGTCGTGTTTATATATTTGTTTTTATGCAAGTATATCCTACATGCATCTACGGGTAGGCTGAAGGGGGGTCTTTAAGTATGCTTATTGTTCCCACTATATATATATAGTTAACAAAAGGTAGACATTATATATGTTCATTTGGCTTGAACCCGTAATATTGATTTTTATTACGAGAGTAAAGAGAATGCTAGTTGAATACAAGTTCACGCGTTTGCATGTGGGTTGTGTTTATTTATCGAAATATTAATTTGCTTAAGAAAAAAGATTAGAATTTGTGGCGTTGATGAATGTAGGAGCAGAGTAAAATAGTGGGGGAGACGGGGACAAAGGTCTGAGGGGAGTGATGTAAGCAGATGGAGAGTGTATGTTGGGTTTGTATTTATTGAAGAATAGTGATGGTTGTAGTGGGACTTATTTTACTAGGCATTGGTTCTATTGCATGGCATGGATTCGGATGGAATGGGTGCGTTGACTATTATTTTAACTGGACGATTTAAATCAAAATTTTAGTTCTATTTTGTAGGCAATAGCAATTTTTTTTTAAAATCATTAATTATCTTAATCTTAAAATTAACATATATCCATAAAAAAAATAAGAAAGTTAAAATTAAAATTTTAGTTTTGAACAAAAAAACTATATATAGGAGTTTGCAATATACATACACGAATATATACATGGGGTGTGGGGGGGGGGGGGGGGGGGTGTAAGAGAGAGAATGGAAGAGTATTCTTTGGTCAAGATAACAAGGGTGTGGAATGCCCCATCCCTTTCATCCATTAAGGAAGTGGAATCTCTGCCCTCCCATCCTTCCTCATGTCCCATGTCTCATATTAATTTACATCTTAATTAATCTCATCAAACTGTAAAATAGAATAACAATAACAACAAAACTAATACGAGTAATTAGTAAAAAGTTGTCCCTAATTTAGAAACGACCTAGTAATATCATATGAAACTAAATGTATGATTTCATTCTTCGTGTTTGTTTTACTTTTTCTTTTGTCATTTTGTGTCATACGTGAAAAAAAAAATTAACACAATTTGTAATCCTGATATATATTATTTTGGATTTGGAATGTCTCTATTTCTCCACCCATCCCTATTAATATAGCTCCAAATCGACTATGGATTACTACATAGTCATTTTAAAAGAGATTTGTACTTATTATTGATTATGGACCATTTTGAAATCCACCCTAGTAAGTTTGCAAATAGAAATAGAAAATCAAAGAAATGGATTGAAATGATCGAATATATAAAGATTATGGGACAATAGAACATAGGTATACATTAATGCATACAAGAAGGGAAGCAAATCTCACACTTCCCGGCAATTTCCCTTATAATCTTCTCAATCAATTATATGTTTCTCCTTTGTTTATCATATTAATGATTTGGAATGTTTGGTATCCATACATACACATCATTAATTAATTAATGGGTAGGAGTACATAAATATTGCCTTTTAATTTTCAAATATCCACATAGAAAGATAGGCCGCTCGATACTCAATCAATTGATAATTGGTATGGTGTTTGTGGTACGTTGACAAGATTTGATATTATTTGAGTTGGCATTAATTAATCTACTATTATATATATAAAGTCAAAATTATTTTGAAGTCGTGTTATATTTTAGTTATTTATTTTGCCCTTATAACTTTTATTTCATAAAATGCTAATATTGTAAAGCAATGTAATTTAAAATTTGGTTAACAATATGGACAAAATTCTTCTTTTATTTTAATATTTTTTTATTTAAATCATCTATACGTAAATTTCCACATGTTGGTTCAAAATCTACTAAGTAAAAAATTTTTGGTTGAAAATTCAATTAAATAACTTCTAGATTATGCGTTCAGGTTTTTCCCGGGCTTAGTTGTTTCCTTCTCGCTCAGTTCGAACTACAAATTTTTATATCACATTTATCATTGTGTTATTAATGTGATCATAATAATAATAAAAATTAAAAACAATTTGCTCAAAAATTAAAAATTAAGATCGAGGGCCCATATTACAGGTGTCCGTGGGTCCACCCTTGCCACCACGGAGTATGGGAGATGTCCAAAGATATAAATTTCAGTGTTATCTTGGAGTGATAAATTAATGGCAACTCCCATAAAAAATGATAGGTTTAGCTACCTTTACATAAAATGTAAATTAGAAATCTACAATTTCCAATACCCTTCTCTGATGGTTTCGATCTTCCAAAACAAGAAACTCAGAGACTTATTATTATTAACTCATAATAATTCAGTACTCAATCATGCAAACTTGCATCATGCATGGTGTCATGCACATGAATATATATAACGTGTAGATTATATATCGAACCGCTTTTATTATTTGTTCGTAAATTTAACTATATATTGCACTTTTGCAACGCGGATACTCTAATTTAAGTTATGAGCATCTTCGATGTTTTTATAGATATATACATAGCTCTGATCGATAACATCGTGAAAAATGATAAGAAAAACACTTGATTTTGATGGTAACTTAATGCCAGGATCGTTTAATATTGTGTATAGACCGGACAAATTTTTTATGTAAAACCATTGTGCGGAATCAGATTTTACCTTTGAGATCTCTTTGGTTTGATCTCGTCTCAGCACGAACATGAGTTGCTGTAGACGAATCGAGAACACGGGCTCGATGGAACCTCACGATCTTCTATCGTATTCCTTTCGCTGTGCTATCTTGTACCTAGTGTGGTTTACGGTATCACCAAAATTTTCTCCTCTTTTCTCTACGACACAAACCTTAAATTTGTGAGAATTCTTATACTTCGAGAAGAGGCAAGGCTGGCGTATATATATGACTACAATAGGGACCCTAAGGTGAAATAAGTGTTTGGACTTACTATGAAAAACTGGAATCCTAATTCGATTATGAATTAATTCCTTTCATAAATTATAATTCATCCCACTAAAGAATTACAATTGCAATTCGGTCCTTATCTCAAAATTATATTTCGAGCTCCCTGTTATTAAATGCCTATTATTCTCCTATGCTAAGATTACAGATAATTGTAATTTAAATTAAATTATTGACAATTATATTTAAATGACTTTTTAATCATTGAGCTTACCACTTAACTTATTTGACATGTCGGATTAATATAATCCACCTTCAGGGTTTGACATGATCAAAATTTATAAGCTTCTCAAGGGTTTATCATCAATTCCTAAATTGAGATGTGAATTTCGTCAATAATTAATATTTATCATACATATAGTGTCGTTATCCAATTCACAGAGTTTATTGATCCATAAATGAATCTCACTCTTAATGAGTCAAAATGACAAACACTACATATATATGTCTATTAATTATTTTAAGATTAAGAGTATAAGCATTTATAATAATTATGGGATTTAAATTATTTTATATAGTCAGTATAAAAATAATTAACCTAAACTGGTAATGTTCAATACACACAAAGTGTACTAGGATAACGAGTTGAAACTATATTGTTTCCTGTAATCAAGATAAACTGCTAAAACATGTGCTTCAATCATATTAATGGGTGCCCAATTCTATTTAAGATTGTGAACAACTAAACTTATATTCCACAAGAACCGATGATATGATCCTTTTTGTGTAAGCTAAACTCTACACACCAAATCATTTACTATATGGAATAAAAGATACACCTGCACATTATTTAAACAAATAACATAATACAACAATTGTCCATAAAGATTCTTATTAAAATAATAAAAATGAGTCTATAGAACGTATCAAAACCAATAATAACAAAACCATGTCTTTTAGTATATCACTCTAATAGATTTGTGTAAGAAATTGAAAAATAAGTTGAGGAATGTGATTAATACTCTTCATTTATTGCTTATTTTTTTGAGTAAATGTACTCCATCCTCCATTAGTAATTTTTTGTAGAAATTTTTTCTTCCTCAACCAATAAAAAAAAATCATTAAAAAAAACACAAAGTAAGAAGACCATATGTCTTAACTTATTTTTCAACTTTTCATAAAAATTAACTATTTTTATTTTCTTTTTACTTTTCATACTATTATTAAATAGACCATTGTGAGAATGTTTGGTGTGTATAGTTAATCCAAATTTTAGCATCATTTTTCATTCAACCACTTCCTTTTCGGTTTTTCTATCAAATACGAATTGGATGTAACCGAATGAAAGACATATTTAGATTTTGTTCATAATTTTTTTGTGGTTTGTGTTACATAAAATTAATAATATTCGCAATTAAGCTCCAGATTTTGCCCATTAATTTTATCTGGTTTTACAAGAGAGTGAAGAAGAAAGCAATCACGTGCCATGCACATGTCCAAAGTGTCTACGTTATGGAATAATGATAATGATGATGAGGAAATATTGGGAGTATAGAGGTAGGTATACCTTGGATTTTAATTAGGTACAAGAATAGTAGGAAGATTACTCATATATATACATGTATCCAATAATCAAAATATAGATTGTATAGTAGTCGTGGCAACACTATCAAAAGAGTGAAGAATTTATATGAATATATATATATATGTATTATTATGTGAAGTATTCAGGAGGAGGAATAATATTGGCATGGGGGTGTAGAAAGTCAAAATAATTCAATTAAATAGTGAAACCATAGGTTGTGTAAGAAAGAAAAAGGAGATTGATATATCTATATATGTATGTAGGAGCTGGAAAGCATATATGTTTGATAATGAATCTAGCTAGCTAGCTCTCACCAATAAAAAGTCTCAAGGCACCTAATGGCATTGTAGAAAAAGGTTGATGTTGATTTCATAGTACAATACCCTACATCAATACTTTCATGATTATCTTGCTTCTAATAGTGATGTTACATGGACCAATTTAATAATTTTATTATTGCATTAAAAAATATATTAATCAGTGTAAATACGCAAGCATGCTATTTTCTTTTTCAACAAAACGGTATGTGTACACTCATTAATACATTTTATGATACAGTCATCTATATTATTAATTCAATTATTTAAGTTAGTACATATGAAATTACTCGTGCGCAATACAATGCATATATAGACATATAAAGTGAGTGTTGGGGAGTTGGTCAATGTTACAAAAACAGCCGCACTGAGAAAAACTCCAACGCATCACGTGAAGGCATTGCTAGTCACTATCTAAGGCTAAAAAAGCTTTTGTGTACCCAATCCAAGCCAGAAAACAAACGAAAGGAAAAGGAAATGCCAGTTAAGAAAAGGGTACACCTCATGAGTGATCACTTTTCTCTCAACTTTCCACATTAATAATTTTTTTTTTTTTTTTTGCTCAACGTACCGATCATCTCCGCGCCAAAGATCTACGCTCCCCAAACACACTAAGCGCTCGACATGACATCAATGTTAGGGAAAAAAGTTTATATTGAGAACTTTAGGCTTTAACCCTAGATACTCGTGGCAACAAAATTATTACAATCTTTGGTACGGTTACTTTCATTCCGGTATCAAAAAATGCTATTAGTAATATTAGAAATTTTACTATATATGTTAGTTTTCATGTTGTGTCTTTATTAATATATATTGAACATATAATTATCCCAAGTGCATTTAACTTCTTCTCAAACTATCATGTTCACTTATTTAAAGGTTGAAAATTTGAGTGAAATAAGTACTAAAGAGTCTCTTCTACTAAACTAACGCATGAAAGTGTTTCGATCAATTCTCGTCACTTCAACAATTAGTACTAGCTAGAATGCTTATGAATGTATTAGTGACGTTCTTTTATCCACGGAAGGCTGTTGAAATTCATTTGGCGGCATTTATTTTTATTGAGAAGGAAATTAAGTGACGCAGAAAGTATTTTAAGCAAAAATTTGGCTTAGTGATGTTTTAAATTTTTTGTAGCATATTTTAAAGATATATTTTATTTTGTAAGTTCTTTTATTTTTCTAATGATCTGGTTGAAAAGATGATGATATATATTATCGGCTCACTACTTAATATATTAGAAAGATAGTTCTTTACGTGGTATGAAGAGCACATGTTTCATAAATCTTACACTAGCTCAGCATGCATGCACTTATTCTGGTTGTGTACTAGTTAGGTGCATTTTGATTTGTTTCTCTATGTGCCAATGGAAGTCACACGTAAAGAAAATCTAATAGCGTAAGTTTTTGAAAAAGATGATTCTTTTCAAAAGGTACACTAAATTATTGATGGAATAATACAGAGGTACAACATGGAAATTAATTGAATTTAAGCTACATCTACACAAACACTTGTATATTAATAATATGGACTTTGACAAATCAAGGGTCAACACAGTAATTTTGAATATCTAATTAAGCATAACCCACGCACTTCATTAGTCACCAAGACGTCATGCAATATTTAAGCCACAAGCAGAGTCTCAATGATTATTTTAATTTCCTTGTCTTCTAAATTAAGAGAATAAATTAAGAAAAAGGTTAGTTGACTTCAAATTGGAGATTATGATTGTAAATATATATATATACACAGTAATCCCAATCATGATATATGCTTCATAAGACAGAACTGTCTAGATCGTTTCCTTAAAAATAGGTAACAATTGTGTTCACTTTTTAAGTGTCATAATTATGTGATAAAACATTCGCTAATTATCTTCCTGTCCTCTAAAGAGAATCAAAAAGTGGGTATGGATTAATAACGATTAATTAACTATTTAGTCTGACTAATTAATTAATTTTAATGATATATATATATATATATATATGGGTGTTCTTTGTTTTGTTGGTCAAGGCAGATGATCAAGAAGAGACGGTCGGAATATGATTGAAACTGAACAACTGGGAGGTGGGGGCTTTTGGTGATGCTGGATTCTCTGTGAAACAGAGTTGTGAAAGTGACTCACAATCATAGAGAGAGAGAGAGAGAGAGGGAGAGATGGAATAGGCATCTTAATTAATACATTAAGCTCTCTGTGAATTCCAGTACATGCATGACTGAGATATGATATGTGGGGCTCAATTTGACGGAGACATTTGATCCATCACCAACAAAGTGCCCCCCACCCCCCATGAATCTCCCAATCTTATACGCCATATCTTTTCTGAACTAAGAATTTAATATTATCTTTTTCGACGTTTCAAATAAAAAATTCGTTTTTTCTTTTAGGATATTAATCAACATATCAAATTAAGGTCACAATAATAATAATAATAATAAAAAGTTGTATTTTAAACTACTAACTATAATCAAATTAATACATTCTTTAAAAATACAAAAATTAAAAATAAATTGTTAATTAAAAACAGAGAGAATAATATAAACACAGAGAGAGATTGCAAGCAATCCCATTTGAGACAGACATCAAAAAGGGCTAAGAAAGATATCACAAATGGTTCTAGCATATTCCCCCTAACCACCAACCAAGGTATATATGTCTAAAATAATTCCATTACTACTGCTATCATTATTATTATTAGTCACTATTAGATGGATGTCACCCAACAATGTCATTTCACGTTAAAAAGAAAATAATAATAAAAAATGGTATATAAATTGTAATCACTTTACAGGATGGATGGCACATGGTGATGCTAAGGTGCTGTTTGTTCTATTTTCCAAGGAAAAATAAAGCAATAGGAAGAATTTTGGAGGTTGATTGAAATTAAGACAGTTTTGATAATGGTTGCTCAGATTCTTTCTACACCAAACAAAGTGAGATGAAATGATCGATCGAGGCCCAAAGATTTTGGGTCTACTTATTTGCGTACCTTTACCCTCAGTTTGCCAACGACCTTGAGTTTACATACAAATATGTATATATATGATAAACGTCGATATGAGTGCTTTATATCTACATTGTGGACCCCACTCATCAGGTTTTAGCCGATTGCTTGTGCCCCACTTCTTTAAAGAGCCCACTCAAATCGTATACCCAACTGCAAGCACCAAGATCATTCTCCCATTCTTCAATATTACTTAATTTACTCATTTTTCTCCCCCCCCCCCTTTTTTTTTTTAATATCTTATACACCATCGGTAAATAGAACTTGAACACGGGCACATATGTTATAAAAATATTAAAACATTCTGCTAATTGAACTTAATGCGCATGTATAATCTATTCTATCCGGTCTAACTACGCGCATGTGTGTATATATATATGGACATGTAAGATTCGGATTTTAACAGTGTACGTAAAATTCGATATCTAACAAGGACCCAATGTTACAACAGGCTGAAAGGAGGTACAAAGAAAGAACGAATCTGAAATGCTAAGAGTAAGCGCATGCAACAGTATGAAAGTAAACGGGCCCCTACAAGGCCGAACAAAAATCCATGTAGAGGTTTAAGTACCCAACTTGTACGTACGTAGGCTTATGATTAAACCAATATATGTACTAATGGCAGTGAGTGATGTTAATGGTAATAGTGATAGAGTTAATGAGAGTTAATGAGAGAGAGAGAGAGGGGTAGAAAGAAACCAAAATGGTTTGGCAGTGAGTATTCTCTCTCACTGCCAAAATGGGCTTCAAAGTGTAATAGTGGATCCACAACGCGTGTACTTTGTATTGGGCCCTCAATGTGTCGGCACAAGAGCATCTTCATAATTTTCACCCTTCATTGTAATGTACACGTTGTTACTATGAGTTTGCCCACGTGGCACACCGGATTCCCAGCGTTATAAATAAACATGTAAGGTTAAAATAAATAAATGGGTGCTCATGAATACTCTGGCCAATTTTATAAACCACACAATACGTTGCGTAACGAAATAGACACTAAAATTTAACACAACTTTGTGTTGTGTTTATGTTTACATATTAACACCAAATTATAATTATTTCCGTTAATCGCGTCAATTATGCATGTCCTGGCTTTGACTAAATAAAAGAAAATTTTCAATTTATTTATATTGCAGCATGTATTAAAATGTATTTTTGTGTCATATTAGTTTTTCTTTCTATAGAACCAATCAATAATTGTATAATACAACTTTCTTAATATATGTCATGAATCCACAACTATCACAAGAGTGGACACAATAACAAATTTGATAACCATATCTACGTTGACACAACTTTTTAAAATATTTAAATGAATTATATTTGTGTTAACTAAAAACAAAAATTAATTCGTTAGAGAAGAGGGTAGGAGATTTGAATGTAAAATCCACTCTATCAACTTGGATAGGCTGAAGGCTTAATGTTTGGGATGATTTTAAAGTATGGCTAAATGAGCTGTGTTTTTTTTTCCCTTCTTCTTAATCACGCGGGTGTTTATTACATACGGCAAGAAAGAAATACTAATATTTTTTAAAATGTAGCTAGAAATGAAGATTCTTTATTGAATGATATTCAAATTAAGCTAGGTTTGGAGGTAGGACATGGTATAATTGGTATTGGAAGGTAAAATAGATGCTATATAAGTTGGTTAATTTGTAAGAAGTGAAGAAAAAATGAGAGAAATATGTTGTGAACTGTTTGGTTGATGAATAATATTCTTTGAGCTTTACACAAAAAAAAGGGGAAAAATAAAAATAAAAAATTAATCACCCTTCCTCTCTTACACGTATATCAGCCACTAGCCCAGCAGTAAGACGGTTGGCTCAATGACTATTTATTTTCTTCTTTATCTCTTTCTTTTTTTTTGATGTCCCCTTCTTTTTGATGAAATTCGAATATGAGATATTTGTTAAATTCGAGTGTTACTTTTCTAATTAGACTCACTTGCTTTCATTAAAATTATTGAAAAAAATATATATATGATATGGTTTTTTTTTTTACACAAATAAATATTTGATGCCACAAACATGTGATTTGGATTCCAGTTTGAAAACATAATTAATTAGTAGTTTTTCATAGTCTCGAGAAAATCTTGCACGTTGTCATATATTTCTAATTTGTTTTCGTTATAATCTAATATAAAATTGGAATTGCCTTATGTAATTAACTTTCTAAGAATTCTTTTTTTTTCCTTGTATGAATTAACCAGGTTCAAAAGTAAAACCTTCATTATTTCGACTCAATTAATTGATGTTAATTTTAGTAACAATATTTGTTTGGTAGGCTAAACTTTGATAGGAATTGGATTTTCTTTACCCAGAAAATTATAATGGGTAAAGAAAGGAAAAAAGAAAAGTTGTTTCATATGACGGTTTAAAAAGTGAAAATGAAGAGGGCAAACACATCATTTAATACAATATATATGATGTTTTAAAAAGAAAAGAAAAGGGGAAAACATCAGGTTAACCCCTTGTCGTATCTTGGTCTTTTAATTACTTTAATGAAAGAGCAATATTTCTGATTTGGGAATTGGAATATCAGCCACCGCACGTTCAAAACCTACCATGTACCATGAAGAATTTCCTGGCGATGAACAGAAAGACGTTATTAAAAGTCAAATCTTTGGACCACTCTAAAAAACACTTCAAAATATTGATTTGGTCCACAATATATATATTAAAAGGGATAAAAATATTTTTATCTAAAATTCGACCTGTTTAAGTTAAGAGCTCTTGGCCAACAGCCGAGTTTATTATAAAAGTTTTCTAGAGCTAACTAAGATTTTATACATGGTAGCGATAGAACGAAGCATGACTAGCATGCTCCACAATTAACAACTACTTAGCTATTACTCAACAAACAACTCGTTATTATCTCCACAACCTTCAGACATGGAGAGCGGTATTTATCACATTGTAATAACTAGTTCTGTACACTTATAAAAAGAACTAGCCTTTAACAATTCAGACCATCAGAAATTAGTCAAGTATATATAACATGTTGCCAAATTATATTCTCGCCATTTTGTAATCATTAACACCATCAAAAAAATATCAACATCTTCACAAAAGGATAGACTTAAATCAAACCTAAAATCCATTAGCTGAGAGAATCATCCTTACAAAAAATATATGTTCTTCCTGCTTATTGTCTTACCTTTATTGCGTACAAATTTTGTGTATGAGTAACATTTCTTACCTTAAGATTTGTTGACCTTACAGCTAGTGTCGTTTGTGGGAAACGACTAATTAGTATTTCCCAGTAAGTGTTGAAAAATCTCTTTACTAGTTTCAAATTCTCCATCTTTATAAGCCAAAATCTTACACAATGTCTTGTCAACAAAAACAAATCCTTAGACCCCCCCAGACCAAGAAAACCATGAAATCAACCCTTCGAAATCTAGGGACATCACCTTCATGATGAATCCCAACATGATCAAACCCAAAAGGGAAATAGATATATAGCCAACCTCACTACTAAACCATAACCAAACTCCATATAGATGGGCCATCTCGATGTAGAGCTCTAGGTCAGCCCACAAACTCTCATCGAACCATGCATGGTGGTGACAGGGAGTTGATTAAAATGTTCCTAAAAGATAACCAATGGCTATATGATAGTTTAATGGATATGGCCAAACAATTCCCAGCCAGCTTTTCTAACTGCGATGATCACGAATCCTACACCCGTCATACCCTAGAGGGGCCATCTCAAAGCCAACCATGATCCACCCCTATATACTCACAAACGAAAATAAAGGCACAGAGACAATGGGCATGACCTTGGAAAATATAATGTTCACGCCGACAATCAAGGCGTCCAAGCACAAAAATTTGGCTCCCTAAGAATCAACGCATTCTTGAAAATCAACCCAAAAAGCTAAAAGAAAGTAGTTTCACAACACCACCAGAAAGTGGTCGATCACCCAGTAAAGGGAAAGCTCAAATTACAAAGGATTTAGCTAGGAGAGCCCTGGAAAAATAAACGCAACCCTATTCAATGCTAGGATTGTGAACACATACCCACCTCGCAAATTTACCATACCAAAGTAGCTCATCTATGATTGGAAGTCTGATCCTAGCTATCACATTCGAGCTTATGACTAGACTATGACCATCTAGGGGGAGACAACCCTAGTTTGGGGGAGACAACCCTCAAGTGGTACTATTACCAGCTGCCTCTAAGGTCCATAAACAGTTACAGAAGCCTGATAGAACAGTTATGTTCTTAATTTATTACCAATTCCCGACTTCCTAAAGGTCTGGCCGAGCTTATAAATCATAGACAAAAAGTCAAGGGAATCACTCAGAGATTACTCCAAGAGGTAATAGGACTTTTATAATGAAATTAAAAGGGACTAGCCTCAAGTGGCCATCGCATCATTTGCGTATGGGCTCATCCTACAGTCCCTTCTCTACAACAACCTGATCATGGATCAACCGACTTCCCTGAATGACCTAATATGTAGAACTGATAAGCATTCCAGGTTGGAGGATAATAAGATCTATAAGGGACGCCGAGCAGATGAAAAGCCACTAAGCTCTTCCACTGGCAAGGGAAACACAGAGAAAGACCACCAGAAAAAGAAGCCCTCAAAAACCTCTTATATAGGGGTTAATATAGTGTTCAAGGAATCCATCTACAAGGTCATGAGCAAGATCAAAGATAAACCATTATTCAGATTGCCCAAATCCATGCCTTATGATCCCAGCCAACAAAATCCAGATGTATTCTGCTCACCATTATTAAGATTGCCCAAATTCATGCCTTATGATCCCAGCCAACAAAATCCAGACATATTCTGCTCATATCATAAAAACCATAGCCATGTGATAAAAAACCATAAGTTTCTAAAGTTATGCTTGGATGACTTAGTAAAAAAAATGCTATATTTAAGAGTTTTTGAAAAAACCAGCCAAGCAGAAAAAGGTGACTGAGCAACCAAATATTGTCGCTAAACCAAGGGCAATTGGGGTAATTGAAGCAATCCATGGGCTCCTGGACCAGTCGATGTTGAAAAAAAATGCTATAAAAAATAGCTTCTAAAAAATCCAAATGCACAGGAAAGTTGTTCCCCAACAGACCATGTGCTACACTCAAAAAGTGCAAAGTCTTATGCCCAAGTGCAAGCGGTCGAGTTATAGTATACTTGGGAAAGTCCAAAGTCGAACTACATGAAAGGTAAGTAATCTATTTCTTTTAAGTATTTCTCTTAGAAGGAAGAAGAGAAACGAAAAGAAAAGATGATTGAAATGGGGAAAAATGTAGAAAATAAAAAATAAATTAAAACTACTAACTAAGTAAGCTAAAACTAAAGGCAAATATAATCCTAGGGTGTAAAAGTAAAAGGAATCCACAAACGCGAGTTATCTACCTAAAAGGCTTCCTAAATGCACTAAGAGAACATGCAATCAAACTAAAAATAAATAAACTAAATAAAATAGCGCACTAAATAAATAAATCAGAATATTAAATGAACTTAAATAAACTAGAAACAAACATTAGGCATATCCGTAGTTAGGGAGTACGAAACTAGTCCAATCGGGTAATCCAAATCTAAGTTTAAACAAAATTTTTCTCTAAAATTCCACTCCTAGATATTCCAACCATCCAATTATATTGCGACTATAAGTATATGATAATCCATGCATGACAAAAACTATATAAACCAGCTTTAAGCAATAAAATTTGACAATGAAACTGTTTGACTTTAAAAAAGTATAATTTAGGACATATTATTGCTAGTGCGTGAAAAAAATAATTCAAGTTTATTAAAATTCTCAAAAATCAGTAGTTTAACACTCTTATAACATTTGAATAGGTTTGAACGTGATTCAAAGCAAATTCATCTTAAAAAGAATACCGAAAGTCAAAACTATCATTTTTTTGGCACTTACGTGAATAAATACCAAAGTAGCGCCAAATCATCTAATTCACTTAAGAAACTAACCTAACTAATTATAGGATAAAGACTGTTGTCAAATCATCCACGTTAGAATTTTGGTGCAAAAAATCCATGAATCGACGTTTTACGGTTCGTAATCAAATGGAACTTCTGAGCTAACTTATGGAAACATATTTTTAACGCATGCAAAGATAATAAAATAATCATATATTAAGTAGGTAATCTATAAGCAATAAAAATAAATAAATTCAAACCTAAATTGGATTACATTCAAGGGTTAATCATGCATATTTTGTTATGAACTCCTAACAAACGATTTAGTTAGACATAATCAAATCAAATATGGAAATAAGTTTATAAATCATGGAAAAAATTATACACATACCTAATAATTTATAAAATCAAATTTGAAATTTTTGGCTTTAGAATTTCTCAATTCCAATTTAAAACGAAGATTTTATGGATAAAGCAGTAAATAAACTCAAAATCGATAACAACTGAAGAAAATCGATTAAAACCCTAAAAATCCTGAAAAATTAGATTATTAATAATCAACAAGGAATCACACATGAAAAACATGGAATAACATGGAATAACTACAAATTATTTGAATATAAAGCGAGAATCAAGCATAAATCGACAAAAAACCGATAAAATAGAACTATAAACCTTTGAACCAGCCCTTAAAATGAGGGTTTCATGTTGATTCCAGAATATATATGATCTCAAACATCTAATATATGAATCTCAAAGTAAATGAATAATTAAAAGCAATTAATTTTAAAAAAAACAGAAAACTAGGATTTACCAGGCACACGATTTAAACTGAATTGATTGATGAATTAATGTTGAATACACCGATATTCCAGCCTTCAAATATCATAAATAAACTAACTTAACAATTATTTTGAAAAAAGAAAGAAAGAAACTCTCAAGGTTCGATCGTCAGACAAGCACAAAAGTTCCCAGAAAGTTATAGTACTCTCTGCCTCTCTGTTAATCGATTTTAAACCGTGTTGTCCCCTAAAATATGAGATATATGACCTTTTATATGTTCCAAAAATGTCTCTGGTCGTGGGTTGTATAATCCTTGAAGAAACGGGCTGAAAATGTCCCCTAACAATTATTTTTTCTTATTTTTTTTCTTTTGGCTGCTTCTTCTTTGGTTAGTAACTTTTTGCTCCGAACTCTGATTGACGCACCATTTTCGTCTACGTGTAGGTAATTTAAAGCTTTAAAACTTCTATTTTTTTAAATATCTTCAAATTCTCAATGTATAAAAACTTTGATCAGTTACAACTTTGAGCTTTTTATGACAGTTCTCGGTTTTGCAAGAAAACTTTCAGAATTAATTCGTTTGAGCTTCTTTCCTCTTGGAATCACTTCTGAACATTTGATTTCACTTCATTCATACTTAGGGACTTGCTATTCTCTTCTTGCTAGTATTTTGGGGGGGTAGTTTGCGGAGTTTTTCTCGCATCGGGCATCGGAATGGATATTGACTTCTTTTTCAGACTTTTTTTTTACACTTTTTCGCTTTTTACCTTATTTCTTGCATATAATCTCAGTTGCTTAACCACTTTAGGCCTACAAAATGGCTTAGTAACACATGGTTAAACTGAATTTAAATACAATTTTCGATTTTAGATAGTGACTATAAGCTAATTGAGCCTTATTTAAGGGGATTAGAAATGTAATTTATGTGCTCAATCACCATGGCCATAACAACTGAAAAACTCCCAAGGGAAAGGATCTCATAGTGTTATGGATGTTTTATATACTCGCAAGTGCACAAATCGAATACTAGTATAACTTAGGTAAGAGCGAGGTTGAACCTTATGGACTTAACGGATGAAACGTACATATTTCACTCACTAATTATAATTAATTCCTAGTATAACTTAAAAATTGGGAGAGATGAATTATCAACTAAAAATATGAATAAATTAATAAATTAATAAAATACTATAGTGGCGGAGTCATATATTTGATATCATGTTCCTAATATTCATGCCCAATAAACTATACTTTTTGTCTCGCACTAATTTGGTTTTTCGACTCTATTACATATGGAAAATAAAATCAAGTAAACCCAATTAATTTATAAAATTCAATTATTAATTCTTTCACAGCCAAACTTATGTATAAAGTCACTCACTATATTCGTCAAAACACACTTTATATTTGCTCTCAACAAATCATAAGATGAATCTAACAAAAAATAATGATAATCCAACTTTGTTTTTATCAATTAAGATTGGCATTCGATAGAAAGTATTATTTTTAACATTAAAGCATTAAATCGGTAAACTTAATTGGCATGAATATATGCAATGGTATCAATCAAATATATTAATCTTCAACCCTAGAAAATAATTTATTTTGTTTTATTTATAAGCATAAATAAAACGCTTATAAATAAAACAAAACAAATAATTAAAGAATACATAAATAAATATATTAAATACTTACTTGGGTATGCACAAATAAATTAGAGAAGAAAATCTGAAATTAAATTGTCCCAACAATCTTCGATTAGTATTGTTCACAATATTTAATGACAAAGAAGAAGAAAAAATAATCCCAGCTTCTCCTTCTCATAAATCGTGCATAAGAATCAAGAAAGAGAGAGACAGAAAAAAAATATTAAAAGTTGTAGCTCTTTCCCTCGATAAGTGCACACAGGAAGAAAATAAATAAATAAATAAAATTGCTGCTGTGTGATTATGGCTATCTCATGCGGCTGCTCTATCCCTCGACATGTCCACACAAAAAAAAAGGAAAATAAATAAATAAATAAAATTGTTACTGTGTGATTATGCTTATCTCATGCAGCTACTCTCTCATTCTTTATATAATTGAGATGAGACGATGGCTTCCTTGGAGAATGAGCTTTTCTTTTAACAGGCTTGCCATGGCAGCCAAGTTTAGTGTGTAAACACCTCTAACTTTAGCCAAATGCACTACGCAACTCTTTGATAATTAATCTCACTTCATTTGCTCTTGACCCTGAATGCTGGTGTGCTTATTTTCATTCAAATTTTATTTTTGCCGATTTTTTTATTTCAATTCCGAATTACTCAATTCAAAAGCCAACTTTCTCCATTAAATTTCAAGCACCTGAAAAAGCACCAGAAACATGGCAAATATAATAATATACGCTCTCCAAGGTATAAATTAGTAGGTTACAATATACTAATTTCTTGGCACATCACACAGCGACTGTGTTTGTCTAATAAATACTTCTAAGGCGTAGAGTTACCTCACAATGAAGCACTAGTGATCACCCTCAACATTGATACCTGATATGTCAAAAGGATTCTCATTGACCTAGGTATTTCTTTTAAGATCATGTATATAAATCTCTACAGGTCCCTCAACCTCTCCTCCAAAAATATAATCCTAGTAAACTCCTCAATCTTTAGTTTTAGCGAGGAAGTTATCTGGCCAGTATGACGTGTTTGGTTCCCAATTTTAATAGGTCCAGTTCAAATAACAATGGAGTTCGTCATTGTAAATTTTAATGCCCTTACAATGCAATCATGAGGAAAAACTGCCTGGGGGAAATAAAAGTAGTGACCTCACTTTTCCATCAGAAACTAAAGTTAACCTCATTTGAAGGAATTATTGAGCTTAGGGGGGACCAATAACAAGCTCAACTATGTTTTTTCATAGCGTGTTCGAGGTGCTGACTAGCTGGCCGATAAAAACTAAAGCAAAATAGTTATATCCGATCAGAAAATGTTAGCCCTTTAGGAGGTCTCCTCTTAAAAATAGCAATCAAAGTTTGGGCACTCCATTAATGTGCAGACCAAGGGATTGCCTACAGAAAGGGTCCAGGAGAATTTCAAAAACGTTTTCATCGAATAATGGAACGAATAAAAATACATCCCCATTGGCAGCCCCCTTAATATAGAAGAGAAATAACATATAATTCAGTTCCTGAAAGACAACATTGATGTCTTTGCATGGTAGCCTTATCATATATTAGGCATTGACTCTGAGGTTATGTACTAGAAGCTCCATATCGATCAGACCACCAAACTTATTATGCAGAAACCTCACCGAGCTTCTCTGGATGTCATTTTTGGATGCATACTCTGGTCACCACTAGATATCTCTGTTCAGTTTTGATCAAATGAACATAGCCTTCATTACCAGCGTAGGCCTATACTTTTACAAGGTAATGCCATTTGGCCTAAAAAAATACAAGAGCAACATATCAAAGGCTAGTAACCAAAATGTTTAGAGGTCACATTGGAAAGTCCATAAAAGTTTATATGGACGACATGCTGGTTAAAAGAAAAAAAGAAAGGGGACCGTATATTAAATATGAATGCTATTATCCAAGTCTTTTGACGTTACAAAATGAAGGTTAATGTTGCCAAATTCTCATTTGGAGCCAATTCAAGCAAATTCCTCTAGTCAATTACTGGGGGCTGTAATCAAATTCAGAAGAAAAATTAAAACTCTTAGAAACATCTAAGCTCCAACTAGGGCTGGCAATTCGGGTTCACGTGTCGTGTTTGGGTCGTGTCGACACACAAGTATTACATTATTAGTGTCAACCCGAATACGACCCGTTTAACTAATCATGTCATTTATATTAACTCGAACACGATTTGTTTATTTTACATGTTACACGACACGAACCGATTAACCCGTTTAATAAATAAGTCGTGTTAAACCTATAACTCGACACGACATGATTAACCTTTTAAGATTATAATGACAATTAAGTCTCATATGTATAATAGTTTTAAATTTTTAATAAGTATCACTCAATACCAAAATTTAATAGTTAATTAAAATAATATGAGAATAATAATCTAGAGTCAAAATAGACAGCATTCCATCACCGAAGTAAAAATATAAAAAATTAGTAGTTTATTTATCATAAAAAACATAATAACTATCATCTACTACCAATACTCAAAATAAGAATATAATTGTCCAAGCAAGATGGCAAAATAAAATAATATATATATATATATAGCTGCAAAAAAATTTTAATCGTGTTTAAGTGCGGGTCAATTTCAAGTTAGCGAGTTAACCCGAACATGACCCGTTTAATTTGTGAGTTAAGCGTGTCTGACCCGAAATTGACCCGAACCCGTTTATGCTTGACCCAAACCAGCTAACTCCAACTCCGTGTCGAGTTTGTGTCGGGTTAACATATCGTGTCAAATATTGTCGTCCCTAGCTCCAACCACAGTCAAAGAGTTGCAAAAATTAACGGGAATGATTACTACCCCCAACAAATTCATATCAAAATGCTCAGATAAGTGCCATCATTTATTCCAGGCCCTAAAAAGGGCAAGCAAATCGAGGAATGTGACAAAGACTTGGCAAATCTAAAAGAGCACCTCACTAATCCCCCACTCATCTCTATACCTTAGCAATAGGAATAGTTGTACCTTTAATTTTCAGCTTCCACCAAAGCTGTGTAGCCCAGCCTTGATCAGAGAAAAAGATATATATGGTCCAATATACTATGTCAGCAAATCACTAGTGGGACCAAAAGTTAATTATCTACCCCGGAGAAGTTAGTGTTTTCCTAAGTAATTGCCTTAAGGAAGTTTGGACATTATTTCGATGCCCACGTTATTAAAGTCTTGACTTCCCAACCAATCCAAACTACTCTCAAGAATGCCAACCTTGCTGGAAGAATTAAAAAATTGTTTATGGAGCTTAACAGATTCCATATCAAATATGAGCCATGAATGGCTATCAAGAGATAGTTTTAGCAGACTTCGTCGCATAATTCAGTAATGATATAGTTGTAGAACCTACTTTACTAGCTCCTCCAATTAGAGGACAAAAGGCAACCACCAGCTCACCAAAAATAGAAATAAACAAGTAAATAGGGCAGGCCGGGATCGATATAGATGAAATTCCAGAATCAACTTGGAACTTGCACATTGATGGTGCATCCAATAAAAATGGGGCAGGCGTGGTCATAGTTTTAAGATCCCAGAAGGAAAATCCCTAGAATTGGCAGTCAAATTCGGTTTTGGAGCATCTAATAATTAGTCAGAATATGTGGCCATCATCTTGGGCCTAAAAAAAACCAAAGCCTTGGGCGTTCAAAACCTTAGAATCAATTGTGACTCCTAACTTATGGCTAACCAATTAACATGGGTTTATAGAATCGACTTCAATATGGTTAATCCCCCCCCGCATATGACCTATATATTAGTGGTGTACAAAACCCAATTCAATCTACACAAACCGACCGATCTAATCCAATTTTGACTAGATTCGGTGAAGTTGGCGGATTAGATTGATTTGCATTTTAGATAACTGACCAAACATTGGATCGATTTGGTTATCACTTTAGAGAAACTAATATCAAATTGATACAATGCAACCTCAATTAAAAATGACATGTCCCTATGTAATTGGTTATTATTATATACTAAGTAATTTATGTAGACCGCGCTACAATTTATTGTTGCTACATATATAAAAGAGCCTAATGAGTAAAATATAATTTACTTATCTTTTATTTTACTAATGAATTATACTGAGTTAATTTCGATGTCTATTTTAATAATTAAAGAGGACTTTTTATTTATATTGTCTTGCTCTTTGTAAAGTTGATTAGATTTGTTTTGGATGTTATGAATAACCTTTGGACAAAAAACCTTGGTTTCAAACCAATCCAATCCAATCCAATCTCAAATTGGATTGGATTTTGAAACCCGATCGGATTGAATTATAAAATATAAAATTATGTTGAATTGGATTGGATTGATTGGTGGATTGTATTATAAAAGAAATTATTTCAATCCTTCTGAATCATCCTTCTTAAAAACTCAAATTTTAAAATTTAAGTTTCACATTAATACTAAAAAGAGTACAAATAAAGACCAGGACTCTAGTTAATAAATCATAAGATAGACTAATTGTTTGCTAGCTTGTGGGAAAAGAGTCGGTGATTATTAAAGTGGCATTCCACTAGGATCGATCTGGACCATCCTCGGAACTCTATACATGGCTTCACTGTCTTTTTATACACCACTTGAACCTTTCAGTATTTTGCAATCATTATTAACACCATTATTGCTTCATTTGGTTTGGTGTTTCCACAAAAGTTGAATATTTCTTGGTAAATATTAATTTTATACACATGTCTAATTCAAAATGATAAGAAAGTGATCCTTTTTTTTTTGCATTACATTAAAAATAAATCAAAAAAGGAAAAAAAGAATAATAAAACAGGCTGGATAAAAATCATAAGGTAGTAGCTTGGTCAACATTTTTGAAGACCAGCATTAACTCAGAAAAGTCAGCATTTTTCAAGTATACTTGAATCTTTTAACATATTATTATGAAATTAGGTGTGAGTGTTTAGCCTAGCTGTGGTGATATGGAGGTTGGTTTTTAAAAGGAAGGAACTTAAACTTTCTTTAGAAAAAATGATAGGATTCTAATTTATGTCTAGCAATGAGTTAGATTAGATGACTATTACTGACTGCTAAATTATTTGATAAATTTTTAATTTTAATTTAAAATTACCTATATCGCAATAATTAGTTGGAAGTTTCTGGTGATTCTTTCTTAAGAATCACCGTAAACAGCAGTAAGCGAGCGTTTAGGAGGGAAGTATTGACATGGTAACCAATATATTGTCATCAATTTTAAAACATGTACGCGGGGAGTATCTCAAGAAATTTACTATTAATTGAAAAATTGTGCATATGGGCCGCCTTGGGCATTGATTTTAATTTCTACAAATGAGCGGCTTCGGGATGGTTAAGTGCGGCTCGACGACTAAGGCCCAAGTTAGCCTTTGGGCAATCACAAAACACCGGAGCGGAGCTGGCCAATGTCAAACACATTGGAACGAAATTACTTGTATCATCTATTAGTACTAGAACAACATCAGAAGTTTAATTTCTATTCAAAATGTATTTAAAAAAAAAATAAAAAAATCCTCTACACATCTTGATTTTGTATTTTTTCTTTTCACTATGCTATTCATAGTTCATGAATACTGAATCCAATCCATTTCTGTGCTATTGAAAAAGTTCAAATAAAAGATATACAAACAACTTAATATGGCAACCAACCAGAACAGCATAAACACATAATCTTCCCAATCCCAACCATTTTCATAAACATTCTCCCTTTTTTCCTCTTCACCATTTCTTCTCCCAATTGCCACAACTGGAAATTGTTCAATATAGCTTCCATTAATGGTCACCAAGCTCTCCATATAATTAACCGCATCCAACGTACCCAAAAGCCCATGAATCGACGGCTTTTTAGTTTTTTGATCGACCGGATCGTACAAATCCACCTCCATTGAGTTGTTATTGAAAAATATAAGCTCCCCATTTTTCCCACTTCCTAGCAAAAGCATAATCCCCGGTGACGGTCCAAACACCATTTTCAAATTCCACGATTCGTTTACTCCGTACTCCTCCATCACCCACATTTCAAACCTAATATCATCCCCATCGTAGTAATGGTAGACCAGTGCTAGCTGGTCCTTCCACACGCGTAGTGCGCAGCAAATTTGGGAAGGCTTTGGTGGAACGTCGGGCAATGCTATGTACCCAAACACCTCATGAACAACATCGAATGTAATAAGCAATTCAATGTTATTTTTATTTCCTTTCCAATGTAGATTACTATTAACAAATGCTAACGATGATTCGTCCATTATTGTACCGTTTATTCCAGCATCAATCATTCGCCAAGAATTTGTACTCAATGTGTACACCTCACAAATATAATAAAGCTGCCCCGTGACTAAATGGACACGTTCAATTCGTACCATTTTGTAGTCGTTAGACATTGGGTCATAACCGAATCCAATACTAACAAATTTGGACCGCTTTGATTTATGGGTTGTAGTGGTGTAGCCTTGGATGGGCTTAAATTCTCGGGTGGCCGGGTTGAAGAGAAAGTAATGAGTGTCGAAGAGCTTGTGATCAACTGTGTTTAAGCAAAGCACGCCATTGAAGCAACCTATGGTTTCAAATGCACCGGCATAGGGTATGTCTAGGTTCGCATACGCATGATATGTATTGTAAGAAACAAAGTAAACCCTAGTGCTTAAAATAAGTTCTCTACGACGAAGAAAGAGGAGAGAGTGGCTATGGTTCAAATTGGATTGATTAAGATGGATTATGACGAAATTAGGGTTAGTGACTAGAGCGTACCATGATTTTGATACGCATTTAAATTTCATGAGCGACTTGACTGAGAGTCTTGAGAGAATGTCAATCATTATGTCACCGGGCAAATTACATGCCATTGAGCTCGCCAGATCATTCGACATTAGAAAAAAAGGAATTTTGGTTACAATTGCATGCTATAACGATAATACTAAACGTGTCCGTTGCGCCTTTTATTTTTCTGGAACGAAGAAAGGAATAGAGAGAAATGATAAGGATTAAATGGTTTAATTTCTGAGGAAGCAAATAAAAAAAATGGGAGGACGGGAGATGAGTGGAAATAGGTAGAGTAACCGAGTGAGAAGTGGGATCAGAAGAACCGGTTTATAAATTATAGGGAAGGTTTAGAGTCTTTTGTGGCAAAATTCCGTGGTGTCTCTTTTGGGGTGGAATTCTGTAAGATATTCCAGGACTAATCTTCTTGAATTTGTCAATACTTCACAAATTATTAGCTATACATAGGAAAATTTTGAATGATTCATCCAATATTTGCACCAAACATACATATATATATATAGGAGAGGGTTCAAGTTACATACACTTAGGCCTCGTTTGGTTCACGGATTTTAGTACTCAGGAAAGGAAAACCGTTCCTTTCCTTTGTTTGGTAAGCACAAATTCCAGAAATACTTTCCCGAGAGGGGAAAGTAGGGGGTAAAACCAATCCTCTCAAAACACATGGGATTGATTTCCCATGTAATTTCCAAGTATTTATTACAAAAATTTTAGACGATAATACCATTACCTAAATACTTTCCGTGCTTTACCAAACACAAGAAAGGAAATTTGACAGAAAATTTAATTTCCCACCTCCATGGGAAAGATAGGGGAATTGATTTCCCGTCCGTGAACCAAACGAGGCCTCGATTGGTTCACGGAAAGGAAATTTCCCTTATCTTTCCCATTGGTATGAGAAACTAAAGTTCCTATCAAATTTCCTTCTTGTGTTTGGTAAAGTATGGAAAGTATTTAGGTAGGAGTATTATTGTCCAAAATTTTTGTAATAAATGCTCGAAAATAACAAGGGAAAATCAATCTCATGGGTTTGAGAGGAATGACTTTACCCCCTACTTTCCCTTCCGTCAGGAAAGTTTTTCCGACATTTGTGCTTACCAAACAAAGGAAATGAAAAACTTTCCTTTCTTGAGTGCTCAAATCTGCGAACCAAATGAGACATAAGTAAAACAAAGAAATTTACACTTATCAATAATTTTCTCTCAATTTTATAGTTTATCATCTAACCGTTGAATTAGTTAATTATATATCTAAAAATGGTGTGCAAAAAAATAAATCAATTAGAGATGCATAAGGGTATCATAATCATGTTATATAGTGAATTATGAACCTTATAATTAGAAAAACTAAATATAGTGATTATATGATTACATATATTAAATTGATTTGAAACTTTTTATGCTTGATAAATACAATAAAAATAGCTTATCTAATGGTAGAATTGATAAATTATGAATCTGAAAAAAAAAAAGTTATTAATATGTGTAAAATATCTTAATCTTACATTGGTGTAACTTGATCGAACATTTTCCATTTATATACATAAAGTGAGGCTTTAGAAAGAACTTAATTCTTTTAACTAAATAACGGACTTCCCTTTTTGCAAGGGTAAATGATCAAAATTTGGTAGGCATGATCTTCATGGTTAGTAGATAAGTTCCACCAAATTTTAAAAAAAAAATCAACAAGGAAGTGGGTGATCTAAAAATATAAAATTTCAATGATTAGAAATGCACACAGACATATATAAGTATGAATCTTTAGTTCACTCACATTTAGTTAAAAAAAAATTGACGAAATTTTTTGGAGTTGATACATTTATCATGGAGATCGTTCCTACCAAATTTTATAAAAAAAAAATTGCTCCCTAAAAAAGGAATAATCTATTTTTTAGTTAAAATAATGAAACATTGTTTAGAGTTTGTATATATATGTTGACAAAATACAAAATATATATTGGACATTATATACTTTTTAAGGTCATTATAAAATTTCACAATTGGTTATAAAATTATATTTGGATATTAACTTTGACTAATTTAAATAATTTTCATAGAGGGTCGAAACATTAACTTGCAATTTCGACTAATTTTGTTAGGCGGGGTTGTAATCAGGCAGCTCATTGGATTGCTTTCAAGTTGAATAGTTTGTTTGGCTATTGGACTGGGTGTCAATGGATAATAAGATTGACATTTGCGCTAACAAGGAAAATCATATAATCTTTTTAAGAAAAAATAAACGTACTTTAAATTTTTTTATTAATTTAAGTTGGAGAGGGAGTAAATTATAAAAAGTAAACTACACTACCAGCCCTTAAACTATTGGTCTAATGTCATTTTAGCCCTTAAACTAAAAAAGGCTCAACTTTAGCCTTTAAATTATTAGTGAATGCCACTTTATCCCTTCCGTCCAAATTTTATTTTAAGTTAGACGGAATCAGAGGCACTTTTGTCATTTCAAAAAACTTTTTAAAAAAATAATTTCATTAGATTTTTTTTAAAAAAAATAATTATATAAAAAAAAGAAGGAAGAGAGTTCTTCAAAAGAAAAATAAGAGAAAGAGAGAGTTCTTCAAGAAAGTAGGTTTGATTTGATTTGGGTTTAATGATTTAAAAGTTTGATTTCAATTTTGATGTTAGGTTAAATCTTGATTTATGTTTAATGATGTTAATGCGAGAAACTAGAGTTGGTCCACATTCGACCACACAGTCAAATGATTGCAATAATGAATGGGATAATCAAGAATTGAACAGAACAAAATAAGGATGTATAGAGGATGTTCACCCCATATGAAGATGTGGGCTATTTCTTCTCTTGTGAAAAGAACTGAGAGTTCGGGGTGCTTTGTATTATAGTGAGTGAACTCAGGTTACAAGCAAACTCTCTCTCTCTCTAGTTACTATACTTTCATAATGTTACAATTAGATGAGTTTTAAGCCACCCAGAGCCTAATTTTCTTAAGCTATGTTGCGTGTTTCAGAGCTTTATCTCTATATATCTCTCTTGGGTACTGTAACTATGTAAGGCCTTTGCAATCAAAGCTTGATTATTTCCTTGCTCAGTGATTTCTTGATTGTTTATTGATTGCCGAGGGTAAATGCTTCTCATATATATATGATAGAGAGGAAACATGTAAGAGAGCTCTTAGAGCAGGTCTGAGGCCATCCTTAGTCATCACCAACTCTGACTTTACTTCTTCATGAATCTTGGAACATTTAATGCAGTTAGTGACAGTTTCCCATGCTCCTGTTAACCACTCTGCAAAGGCTAAATGTTTCCCATATATATATATAATAGAGAGGAAACGTGTAAGAGAGCTCTCAGAAAAAGTCTGAGGCCATCCCTAGTCATCATTAACTTTGACTTTGGTTCTCCATGAATCCCGAAACATTTAATGCAGTTGGTGACAGTCTCCCATGCTCCTATCAACCACTCTGACGAAGTGGTTGTGCATCGTCGACTTCAGCTCGGCAAAGGAGTTTTGGAGGTCGAGCTCTACAGACCTGGAAATTCGAACACAAGATGGATATTGTTTTGACATTCCCAAGAATTCTTTCGGACACTTGGTAGTAATATCCACATATCCTCCTATGGTTGGTCCACGAGGTAAGACAACTATTTTACACTATCAAATGATATACAAATATATATATATATATATATATATGGGGGGGTGGCAAAGATGGTGGGCTTAAAAGGAAAGGTGTTAGTGGAGATGGGTGAACGAGGTGGCGGTGATTAGATGAATAATATAATGGTGATAGTGATGATGTAGATGGTGGAGATAGTGAATGTTGAGTTATAATATAATTGAAAAAATCAAACTTTTTTTTTATCTATATTTTCAATAAAAAAGCTTTCAACCAATGTTGAAAACAAAAACGGATCGGTTTTTTTTTAACCCACTTAAAAAATATTTAATTAAATTAAATTTTGAATTAAAATGAAAATATACCTCCAATTCTGTCCAACTTAACAGAAAGTTGGAACATAAGGGCTAAAGTGACTCACTAATAGTTCAAGGGTTAAAGTGGAACGTTTTTAAATTTAAGGGATAGAATGATACTAAACCAATATATAGTTTAAAGGTTATTATGGTAATTTACTCAATTATAAATTTTTAAGTATAAGCGATTATGGATACATAGAGTTTGAGGCCGGAAGGAGGAGATGGAGTGAAATACAAAAGCAAATGACCAAAAATTGAGTGAAGCCGCGAATAAGTGATCAGCATCTTAAATATAATTTAAAATGTGTTAATACTGTTGCCCCAATCTTTTAATGATTTCAGCATTCCATTTAAGTAAAAAGAAAAAAGTGTTGCAAACAGTGTGACATAAAAACATCCAGTAAAAATTATCTTACCATGCGGGAGAAATCATAGATTGCCCATTATTCAAGTGGTATGTATCGTTAAATATTATAGGATCTTCTACCATTCGATATTTGTCAAAAAAAAAAATGGATGTAATTCACTATTTTTTATTTATTTTTTAAGTTTGTAGTTTTTCCGATAGGGTATTTGCCTTTGTCTCTAGCGAGTAAGGATTCAAATATACAGATGTTGAAATTTAATATCTGTAATTTCTCGGTCATACACACACACATATATAAATTGTACTTGGGACCAAAAAATCTCAATTCAAAGATATCATACCTATGATCAAGAAATCACAAATACTGAAACATGAATGGCCGCATTCTTTAAAAAAGTAGAAATTTCATGCTTTAGAAAAAAAAAATCACATTCAAAAAAGGTTCGAGAATAAAAACTAATTTTCTCATATTAGAATGACATTGAAATAATGATTCATGGTGGAAGGTATAAACGGATTGCTTATAAACTTTTTAATTCGCAATAAATGTCTGCGATCTTTAAACTAATAGAGGCGTTTAGGATTCGGTCTCTGAATTTAAAAAATTTAGGATGTGAGCTCATATTATTTTTTTAAAGGTTGCGATATCTAGAGACAATTTTTTTGATACATGTATCTAGCAAGAATTCAGATACTATAAAGTAATATAAAAGTTTTCTAGACCTTTTTGTTAGTTTTTATTACTATATGGTTTAGTTTGTATTCATTCATAATAGGATAAGCAATATAAAAGACAAAGAGCTCTAATTTATATAATAAATTACTGTATATATATAACCATCTTACTGCTTGCAAAAGAAAAAAAAAATACTGTATATATATAACCATTTTACATGAGTTCATATTTTACTTCCGCCCCGTTTATATTGTAGATATTAACTTCCTCGATGCATATATTATTATTTCTGGGTATATGAATTAGTTTTATTAGTACAGTGTGCGTTAAGAGATACTAGAGATAACAAAAAAAATACAATATTTATATCCTTTGAAAGAAAGTTGAAAATTTGTACCTAAAAAATTTTTGAACTTAAAGGCCAAATCATATTTTTTTTCAAATTAATAACAGTCATAATTTTTTTTAGAGCAACAATGAACCAACAATCAGTGTCGTCATATAAACAAATGCATGTGCATCATGAGTGAATCTTGTATCAGCAGCTATCGTTACTTCTTCCATATGACAAATATTTTTGGATTAGAAGATGCTAGTCCTTATTTTTTCTGTATGATATAGAATAATAGAAATTGGAATCCTTAATTTCTTCATTGTAGAGATTGAAAGGAAAGTTTGTTCCAACAAAAAAAAAAGAAAAAAAAGAAAAAGGAAAGTAAGGAGGGAAAGAAAATAAAAGAAGAATATTTAATGTGTTTTTATGAAATTTATTTATAAATAGGAAAATCTCATTGAGAAAAAAAAATTTGTGGACAACAATTAAAATTGCATGTGTTTTTAAAACAAAAGCGAATTGTATTATATAATATTCGGAGTAATAATCCGGAACTCCATCAAACGCAAAGTTTATGAAATATTTATCCGACTAGTCCTTATCCTGTTTGATCCCACTAAATCTTTATCCGACTGATTAATTTCCTATCATATCCCATATAACTCATATCCGACTAATTCCGACTCTTATTCTATCTGGCTTTTATCATATATTATCCTACCTCCTTATCCGACTCTTATTCTATTTGGCTTTTATCATATATTATCCTACATCCTTATTCGACGCACCAAACGCACCATAATTGTTTAAGTGTAAATTTTTGTAAAAAGAGAGTTTAAATACTACATTAAAAATCGTTAAGGTGTCAAATTGTTTAAATATTTTCAAATGTCTATACTGATAAATCTCATTATTTATAAGATTATATTTTGTATTTATATGTTTTATTTTATTTTTCTATTTAAAAGAAAAATCACAAAAGATGTTGTTGTGCTAAATTTTAATACTCGTAAGCGCATGAATCAATTTATAATATAGTGTATAAGCAAAGTCGATCCCACATAGACTCACACAATATGTTTAAATTTTGTTTTGTTAATTTTTCACTAATTTCTAATCTAGCTAAGAATAATTGGTGAGAATCAAACTAAAAAAATAATTCAAATTAAATAAAGCAAGGTAAAGAAAGTAAATTAAAGCAATGGAACTAAACTAAATAATATTAAGCAAGATAATAAAATTAATGAATTAATTAACTAGGGTTTTGAAGTCATATATTTAATATCAACTTCCTAAGTATTTATACGCATAAACTCTACTCTTATCTCGCACTAATTTGGTCTCTTGATTCTAGTAGATGCGAAAAATAAAATCATTCAAATTCAAGTAATTTATAAAATCTAATTATAATTCTTTTACAACCAAACTTATGTGTAAAATCAAAACATTCACTATATCCGTCAAAACACACCCTATATCCGCTCTTAACAAATTATAAGGTGAATCTAACAAAAAATAATGAAAATCCAACTTTATTTTTTATCAATTAAAATAGGTATCAAATATGAAGAATTGTATTTAATATTAAAGCATTAAAGTTGTAGAGTCAATTGGCATGAACACATGCAAAGGAATCAATTAAATATACTCATTATAATTTTAATACAAATTTACGCTAATATATAATAAATTAAATAACAAAAAAAATTAAAAAAAATTTTACTTGACATTAAATAAAAAATAAAATTAAGCCTTCAATCTCCGAGGTCTTCAACTAAATTAGTAAAGATAAAAGAAAGAAAATTTAGCAAGATGAAAGAAAAAGAAGAGAAATCGATTTGTCTCCCCCACGGCACTGTGCACTGCTGCCCTGTGCTGCTATCCATGATTGCTATGGCTGTTGCTTTATATAATTTATGAATATGGATGATGGGCTTTTTAGCAGTTGGAGTTGGGCTTTTTTAATAGCTAGGCTTAGGTAATATTAATAAGAATGGGCCCATAATTATCAAAACTTTAGTATTAAAATTGGGCCACCGCATATACTAATTTTCACCATTGTTAGCTGCTTCACTTTGTGTCGTAATTTCAGACTCCGAGATGACAAAATTTGAAAAAATGTTGAATTGAAAAGTTGTAGCTCTCAAAAATTTCTTCAATTTAGGCTCAAGAATCTCATTATTTAGAATTCCGAATAAAAGTTATGTGTCTAGAAATAATGCGCACTTTATGTGTCTTCACTTGCTTTAATTTCTCTATTTTTCTCAATCTTCTTCAAATTTGTTTCTAACACCTGAAAAGCATTAAAAATATAAATATTAGTAATATTTTACGCTCTCTAAATTATAAATTAACATAATAGATTATACCAATTTCTTGATATATCAGATATAGGAAAATGATAAACTCAAAAGACACTGCGAGTATTTGAAACTTACGATCGATTTACAACCACATATTTTTTGTATTATACATTACCTACAAAATTGAAACTTTGGTCTAATTTATGAATTGGTCCCCCACATTCCAAATTTATATTAAAGTACGACCCGTAACCAGATTATTAAAAACAAAAAAAATCATTATAAAAATTGATACACATTTGAAGTAATATAATGCGGCTTTTAATAATTTGGGTGTAAATTTATTTGCAATTGTTCTTTTTATTGTTTTCAACAATTAAAAGTATATCAAG
This sequence comes from Lonicera japonica, assembly GCA_021464415.1. Classification (NCBI taxonomy): domain Eukaryota; kingdom Viridiplantae; phylum Streptophyta; class Magnoliopsida; order Dipsacales; family Caprifoliaceae; genus Lonicera; species Lonicera japonica. The sequence continues at coordinate 60,556,041 of CM038468.1, read as the reverse complement.
TATGTTCCAATAATCACTTTTTTTGTTTGGTTGGTTTTGGTCAATTCATTTAGTGTTAGTATATTCTAAAATTGTAAGTATTTTTGGTTCTTAATATTTGATATTTGAACCAATACCATACTATTGAATTTGTCATTACTTTATCTCTAATGTATATAAGACACATCTTGAAACATATCAAACGTAAAAAAATAAAATTAAAAAACATACTAACAAAGGGCATCAAACATAAGCACCTAGAAGATAACCCCAAACATAAAACAATGCCAAAAAAGAAAGAAAACACTTCTGAATAGAGCAGTCATCAACGCTAACATTTTTTTGTTTTAAAATTAATTTGGAGTTTCAAAACTAAACACCTTCATTTAGTCTCTCTCACTACTTTAATAGTTTTAATAATTTTAAAGCCTTTGTATAAATAAATTAAAAAATATATTATATACTTGAGTATATCATATTTCTAATTGGTAATGGAGAATCTAATTTAACATAGATACAAATGTCATATGGGTGAATTTGTGTAAAAGACAAAATATACTCGAGCTTACCCTACCCTACCCCAAATTCTTCCTACCAATAGTTTTTAGTTGAATTGAGAACATCTAATTAGAAGATTGAGATCGTAATTAATTCGTCCAGAGGTTTGTATGCATATACGCTTAATTTTTATGATCTTCAATCGTTTCTCAATAAGAACGTACTCAGATATATATTATTATTATTGCCAATGTTATAATATTGCTTTTACTAAAGATACGATAAAACAAAACAAATTGTCCTGTTACCGTTATAGGATAGGTGATGCATATGTACGTACACACATACACACAATCTTTTGTATGGATTGAAAACTTACAACCTTTCACTCACACATACATATACTACATGATCGAGTAAGTTTCCCCAGATGCATTATTCACCAAACTTTAAGAAAATATGGGTGTTAACATACTCAATTCACTTATACACGGTAACACATTATCTAGTGTTTATGAATCTTTAGGCAAATGGCAATCTAATAAATACTTTGTTAAGGTATGCACTTTCGAGTAAATATCGCACTACGTACAACTATTCATAACATGACGTTAGTTATTCGTCATCAGAAGTTTTTATGAAAGGACAGTGCCGTTAATAGAATATTAATTATGATGCCACTGGTGCTTCCTTTTTGTGGTTGAATGTCTACTTCGAGCAAAACTATTTTTTGACGTCAACAAGACAATATTTTTCTCAAGGACAAATTATGTATGTGTTTTTTCATCTAAAAGATTGAGGATTTTATGATGCGTGTGTGTGACAAACAAAAGGAAAAATGATAAATCGTTTAACTCACCTTAACAGTGTGCTTGAACTCATATTAATTAATAGAAATCCTTGATAATTGGTTTGTGCTGAACCTTCCATATCGAAATCTTCACCTTGTAATGCCTCTATTTTCTAGAAGAATACTGGAGGCATACCCCATACCACTAGTACTTGTAGGTCTCCAAGGTGTTCAATTCCCAATGGCACATTCTCTAATTTCTCGCATGACATAATTTCTAGCTCCCTTAGTTCCTCTCCCCTATAAGCTTCCTGGAGTTCAAGTACTACCAAGTCAAGCAATCCCCGAAGTATTTTTAGTGGGTCACTGCTCAAATTACAATATTGAAGAACTAGTTTGACAAGTTAGTGGAGAGACTCAATCCATTTTGGCAAAATGGCCGGGTAATTTGCATTTGAGATAGAAGTGCCGGAGAAACCGTGGAGGGGATAATAATGAATCAAGGGGAACAAATTCATTAGGGGCTATAGAAACCATGAACAAAGAGGTAAGTTGTTTCATTTTCTCTAACGAAGAACATAGACGGATTCCATCATCTAGTTTTCCTCATTTGTATGATACTCAACCTTCTCAGCTTAGTTAGGTTTCCCATCTTTCTCACTACATGACCATTACCACTCACGTTAATACTTACTAATTCCTCTAGATGTGCTAATTTTCCTATTCCATCAGAAACTCGCATATTGTAACTATTAAGGAATATTGTAAGTGATTTAAGATGGTAACGATAGTTACACAACTCTCTAAGATGTTCCAAATTTAAAATCCCATCAAGTATGGATGATATAAGGCCTCGTTTGGTTCACGGATTTTAGTACTCGGGAAAGGAAAGTCGTTCCTTTCCTTTGTTTGGTAAGCACAAATTCCAGAAACACTTTCCCAAGAGAGGGGAAAGTAGGGGGTAAAATCATTCCTCCCAAAACACATGGGATTGATTTTCCCATGTGATTTCCAAGCATATATTACACAAATTTTAGACAATAATACTCTTACCTAAATACTTTCCATGGTTTACCAAACACAAGAAAGGAAATTTGATAGGAAATTTACTTTCCCACCTCCATGGGAAAGATAGGGGAACTAATTTTCTTTCCGTGAACCAAATGAGGCCTAAGAGTGTTTGAGATCTAGTATTTCTAAGCTCCCAAGCTTTCCTATGGATTCCGGAAGTTCCCTTATATTCGTCCTCCTGAGGCTTAAAATCTTAAATGGATCAATCCATTCAGTTGTACCAGGAATTTCTTCAAGCTCCAGCACTCTTAATAATCTGAAACCATAACAGAATCCTCTTCCTGAGGAGATAGAAGATCCTATTGATCCAATTATCAATAGCAATCTAAGGTTAAGGAACTTTATGGCTGACGGGAAATCCTTACAATGGTCATGAAGTGCAATTCAGCGAACTTTCTCATTCAGTGTCAGGCTTCTTTCATTTAGGTTTACAACAAGCGATTCATCCATGGATTTTGATTAAATGATTCCTCGCATTAGGTCATGTACACGAAAAGTTACTACCCTATTAGAGAAATTCATTTGCACTTCTTAAATCATACTCTTACTAAAAAGTTCGCCAAGGTAATCTTCTGCAACCTCTTCTATTGTGAACCTCACCTTCTCTTCCATGAATTTTTTGACTACCCATAGTCGGATCAGTTTTGTTCTTTTGATCAAATAATCCTCTGGGAAAACACTCAAATACAAGAAACAACATTTTAGGTGGTACGGTATATCCTTGTAACTTAGTACATGTATTCTTAATGTACTTTGAAGGTTTGAATTGCATTTCATCTCTGACCCAATACTGTTAAAACTATTTTATTCTTCCTAGACAACAATGCACCTATTGCTACAATTGCCATAGGCAGGCCCCTACACTTTTTTCAAAATACTCCGAGATATATCATGTAATTCTTCAAGGCAAACACCCTTGTGTTCCTCCCCTCGGAAGGCTTTCACACAAAAGAGGGTCCATGCCTCTTTTTCTGGTAGGCATTGCAGTTCATACACATGAACAAGGGTTTCGACAGCTACTGCTACATCAATTATTTGTATGGTGAATATTATCCTACTTTTACTGTTACAATCGAGGAATGCAAATTTCACATATTCCCAAGCATTTATACCCCAAACATCATCTAAAACAACAATATACCTCTTGTGTTGGAGAGAGTCATTGAGCTCGTTGTCCAATTGAACGTGATTCGTCATATCAATTGCTTCAGGAACCGCCTTTTTTACAGACTATAGAAAGCTCTTTAGTGCAACTTGTAGAAGCTCCACTGCCGTAAATGACTTTGACACGGTTATCCAAGCACGGCACTCAAATGTACTTAAATTGGTGACTATCATAAGTCTTCTTCACTATATCAAATTATTTTTCCTAGCTAGGCTACCCATGCCAACCACTGATACAGTGGTGAGGTTCTGCAGCCCACCTACCAGCCAATTGATCAACGAACATTCTGTGGATTACGCAAAGTCTGGATAGCAATATTTGAACTCATGGCTTCATTGGTCCTTTGAAAAGAAAACGCATTTCTTCCATCTTAAATGGATTTAACTCCTTGCACCTTGCTATTCAAGTGGTGCCTTGTTTTCATCTGGTTGATATAGTGAAATCCTTTGCCTTTGCCAAGGGTGTGAAACAAACCATGACGACATTGTAGTGGGGACAAGCGCCTCTCACTTGCTTCACCTAAGTTTTGATCCATTCGTCATCATCGCTTCTTGCTTCAGCATCCTATAAGAAGGATATATCGATCATGCTTTCCAAATCATCGCGTAGTTGGTCAACTCCCCCTGGAAAGTCCACCCAACAATTGAGCTTCTTGTGATAGGAGGATAATCAATTTCTCTAGCACCATCTTTACTGCTATATATTGTCACCACCATTTTGATTAATGTACGTACGTTTTCCTTCTGCAACTTAGTCACCAACCTTCAATTATCTCTCTGCTTGATTCCCCCGGGAAGGAATTTGTTCTTATTTTCTTTGTTAAAAATGAACCTTTCACCATTTTTATGTTGAACGAAGCAATCATTGATTATAGTGTCACAATGCAAATGACTGACATACTGGAGAATATAGGATATATATATATATATTGCGCCATCAGTTGCTTATTACATCTAGAGCTATATAGTGGCGGAGGGGCTTCACTAGCACTTAAAAAAAATGTTAACATGACAATATATGTATAGAGCCAAGCTCTAGAAAGAGATTTATTCTTTTTAACTAAAGCATGGATTTCTCCTTTTACGGGGTTAAATGATTGAATTTTTAGATAAATTTCAGTGGGAAAGATCTACACAAAATTTCATCAAAAAATTCAACCAGAAAGAGGGTGATCCAAAAATCTAAAATTTCATCGATTAAAATGCACGCATATATATATCGATCTTTAGTTCATCCTCTTCCCGATTGAATTTTTTGATAACATTTTGTGGAGTTGATCTACTTATCACGGAGATCATATCCATAAAATCTTATTAAAAAAATCAATCATTTACCCCCTCAAAAGGGGAAGTCCGTTCTTTAGTTAAAAGAAAGAAACCTTTTTCTCAAGCCTAACTCATATATTATTAAAATATTAAGCATCTATTAAATAAAGAGTTGCCTAACAAAAATATCTATTATAAAAATAGATGTCCAAAAAAATATGAGTTACAAAATTCCTTTTCGGACTTTCATATTTTGAAAACGTTGAATGACATGTTCGTTATGTATTTACTGGAATACTATAGTCGATATAATAAAGATCTTCGCAGTTTTGAAGTTTTTACAAAAATAATTATAATTTTATCCCCAAATTTTAAGACTTTAAAACCCAATCTCAAATTATAAATATTTACACAAAAATCCTTATATTGTTATACCTTAAAAAGAAAAATCTAAGTGGGGGCCACAAGACCTACATTCCCTCCGCCACTGATGCTATATAAATATATAGATTAGAGGATATATATATATATATATATATGCTTTGTTAATCAGCTTGATTACATCTAGAGCTAATCATATGCTATAAATAATCAGAGGACACTCGACCAGTATGCACTGTTATATTAGAACTGAAATTTAAGAGCCCAACATGTTACATCCTGTATATTCGTCCATCCTAATTGAGAATTGAAAAGGACATTCATCCACTTTTTCTTTTCTTTTATTTGTTTTTTAAGCAAAAAAATCTATTACGAAATTGAATCTTGTTGAAGGGGGATAACAAGAACATAGGAGCCTCCTCCATCCAAACTTCGGAGTTATAAACAAAAATAGCTTTTAAGTTGAATGATTTTGTTTTGTCTAAAATTTACACAATTTATAAAAAAATTGATCTCCAACAATTTTTTAAATTTGCGTTTTGTGTAAAATATACTTCCATTTGCATTGGCACATTAGTTTTCTCTACCCTGAAGTTTTTTTTATAAAACTTAAAAATGTAAAGTTTTAATATGAAATATATATATATATATATATATATATTATAATAACAATTACGAGATTTGCTCATCAAGACCTACAAAACAATATCAATTCTTATGATAAAATTATGTATAGAAAAATTCAAAAAAATATAATATTAAAATGCATAAATTAAATTTTAACATTTGTTGGTATCTTATTAGTTATTTCAATTGCAAAACTACCACTAGATACATTTTTTTATAATTCAAGTTTGTATAAAAGTGGGTTGAGGAGTCAAATTTATAAATTAATATTTATACAACCATTATAGATATTGTTAGTAGTTTATTCGAAAAGATTGATATTAGCGTTTATCCTTCTAATTTTGGAATATATGTGCCAAATAATAAGACAATTATCAAGTGTTTTCTTAAAGAGAGAGAGAGAGAGGGGTCAGAGCGGCTAGAATTTTATTAATAGGAAAAGAAACAAAATTATAATCTTTTCGACCTCAATTCATTAAGTACTTACAATGATTTGTTTTGTACTATATTTTATTCAATAATAGAAAAATATTTCATACAAATTAACTTTGTTTTTAATGTTTTCATGACTAACCAAAATTTCATTATATTTTTCAGACAAAAATTTTACTTTATAATTATACTATTTCAGGCCGATTAACATGATAGCCAGTGTCCCTTATTTGTGTTCAAGGGGACTAAATTCTTCTTCGATCTATCTTAAGTGAGAGCATCAATTACGTCCCAATTTTATATTGTAAACCAAAAGTCTTGCTTTAATTAATTAATTGGTTGTAACTTATTATATAGCATAAGTAATTACTTCCCGAATGCTTATCACTATAGTACGTTACAATCCGAAGCAAATCAAATTGTAAACGTCTGCAAGAATTTTACAATATAACTAGTGTACCAACTACGCGATGAGTGGTTATTTAACAAAAAAATTATTAATAATTAAATTGAATAGATAAAAAAAATTACAATTAAATATGTACCATATTTCACGTTTATATATTATTTTAACATTGTATATTTTGAGACTCGATAACTAAAAAAGTTGAGCAATAGTATAGTAAAATTTGTGGGAGGAAAGAAAAATAGTCTTACATTGTTATATAAACACTTCAATTTGAGGAAAAAAAATATCGGATAGAAATTGAAACACACAAATGATTTTTAACACTGCAAAAAACTGCTTTTTAGTTTCTTCTATTGATTAAAAGATATAGCAAAGAAAAAAGAAAATTAATTCAAGTAACAAATAAATAAATAAATAAAATTTTACCACAATAATCAAACTCTTCAATATTGAACTAACCAACACAAATTATATACACAGAACAGAACCTCAAGTATTATTTCGGATGTAAAATCCTCAAATTATACCATGTTCTTTGATTGAGATGGAGGAAGTATAATCTAAAAGAATATATATATATATATAGAGAGAGAGAGGGGGAAAAATATATATAAAGAAATAAAATAAGGAGATATCATTAGTGCATGTATTATGTATAGAAGATAGATGTGGGGGAAAATACATATCGATCATCTATATATATATATCTTTAGAACAATCATAATAGCATTAAGTACAAATCAATAATTATATATTAAAGAATTAAATATGAGACTTACAAATGCAATTGGAAGAGGAATAAAGAGAGGAGTGATGGTATAAATTTGCTTGAAAGTGGTGTATTTATAGCATTACTAACGGATTGCAATAATGAATAGGAAATAAGATAAAATTAATATATATTAATGTCCATTGATTTTCACACTTTATTATATATATCTATTCTAATAGATATCTATTATAGGGAGTGTAAAAAAACGGAAGTCATAATTAATGTATATATATATAATTAAAAAACGGAAGTCATAATTATAAGGAGTCATAATTATATTATCACAAATATTCGGAGAAAATTAATATATATAAATGTCCATTGATTTTTCCACTTTGATATATATATTGGGAGAAATATTAAAATTCAATTAATACATGCCACGTGGCAATTAATGGAGGCTTGTAGAGCATTTTACTATAATATATATATATATATAATAGATTGGATTATAACCCGTGCTATGCACGGACGGTTTAATAAAAATTGTGCATGTACCAAAAATTATTACAAAAAAAAATTGTCAATTATAATTCTACAAATGAATTAGAAATTTTATACTGTCTTATTTATAAAGTCGAAAAAAAATTCAAATTGATCTATAATATAATAGTAAAAATAAATTATAATCAAAGCATAAAAGACAAACACCAATTTGTAAATTCTTGAAGTATGTAAGTTATGATTAATTAAGCAAACAAATATTTCTCTTTATTAATAATCGAGGAGATTAACAAAGTTTGTTTAGAAAAGAAAAAAAGAAAATTAACAATGTAGCTAATTAATTCATGCATTAATAATTGACACGTGGCAGTCTCACAATAAATCCTACTCACTCCTCCCATTTTATATATATACTATTAGATGAGGTATTACCCATACAAATGACGTACTTTGTACGTTTGTTTATCGAACAGATTAATCTGAATTGTAAATTAACCATATATATATAGTACTCACTTTGTATTATTAATTACATGCTACTTGTAATTTATTATTTTTAGAAGTAGAACACCCCAAACATTTTGTTAAAGTTGATGATGCTTCATGTTATTGATATTCGTTTTTAATTTAATTTGTGTAGTAGTTAAAACATGAGAAAAAAAAGTATATATAGTTGTCGGATTCAATATCCAGGGTACGCATCTACAAATGTAGTAGTTAAAACATGAGAAAAAGTATAAAATGGTCTTAAATTGTTTATTCTTGCAAAAATAATAAAATCAAAAAAGGATGCTCTTAATTTAAGAGAGATCGAGTAATTTATTATTTGGGGTTGACATTCATAAATCGGCCCATCTTACAAGAATAAAAAACAATCTGCAAGAAAATTTTGTACCCTCTGCAAAGGGTAATTTCTTCCTTATACATATAGTATTTCTTTTCTTACTTTCTTTCTTTCTTTCTTTTTTTGGCTAATTAAATTCTTTTAGTTGTGTATGTTCTATAAGAGCTTGACCCTTGGAAGTTTTACAAAGAGAAAAGAAGGAACGAAATGCCAATATGCACAGATGAAGTCATGAAGTTGTCTCCATGCTATACGTCTTTGTATCAAATCGATATCAAAGATTGGTTTATTAGTTGTAAATTTACTGTTAATTTCAAATGTTTACTTCTAGATGATCACTATATATAGTGTTATTTTATATTTTTCCAATCACTTAAAAAGAATATTGCAGATGTCAAATTATTGCAAATTCTTAAGGTTTTGGCAAGTGCATATAATTGTTCATTATATTTATATCCACCAGTTCCTTCTTAAAAGTTTGAATTCATTTTGTTATACGAAAAATTGATTTCAAAATCTTTCTAAAAGATTTGAACTTTAAAGCTTCCTTCTTGCTTATAAATAGTTATTGAATAATTCTATTATAAGCTATCCGCACATCATGCGGGTTATAAACTAGTTGTAATTATTAAAAGAGAGTGCATGTCCAACCGGGGTATGCATTTATATTATATTATGTATTATTATTATTATTAGGATAGTGGTAACGTGTGTCTCTCATGATACAATATACATGATAAAGAATTTAAATATGGTAAAAATAAGAATATAACATGCATTAAATAAAGTATATATGTATTATCCTTAATAATATTATTAGTATTATTGTTGTTATTGGAAGGACTTTTAAAACGGTCTTTAAGAGTTATATATACTCCACAACATATATATATATATATATATAAATGCGTGTAATATCATATCTAAGTAAAATCAATTTATTTAATTATTACAAATAGGTATGAATTGAATTCAATCAATTCATCCATACCCTGAATGCCATCGGCCCGGTAACTTTCCCGTCATTGTTCTAACTGGGTGTGTGAGCACACCTAGACGAGAACTTGCAGTTAGCATTAATGACACTGGCCATAGATAAAATTGTAATTCTCGATCTACAAATGCGGAGAGAGACTTGGTCAGGAGGCAGCGGAGTCAGAAATTTAGTTCAAGGGATCAAAATTAATAGTATTAACATTTTTTTTTCATATGTTATAACAAAGTTAAAATTAAAATATTTAATATCTTATGTATTAAAAATCAAAATCATATATCTAATTATAATATTTCTTTCAAAATTTCTTATTTTAAAGTATTAAATAATATTTTTATTGTCGATGACGAAAATCAAAACAATTGGATCTTTTAGAATCTAACATAACAAAAAGTCAAAAACACACAACTTTCCCCTTAACTTGTATATATTATCGCACGTACACCCCGTCGCAATTGCTTCCGCTCCTTTCCCCGCAAACAAATCCAAAGTCCGAATCATTGCCCTGCATTTACCTCTTTATTGCTTATAACCCCCTATACGTTTTACACTATTAAATTTTTTCCCACAATCTCAGGTGGGGCCGCCGCCGCCGCCGCAGCCGCAGCCGCAGCCGCCCCCCTGCCCACAAGGTGGCTCCGCCTCTGATCAGGAGTAATTCTACGTGGAGGGATTGGTGGCTGGCTGCAAGGCTGGCTGGAGTAACTTGAATAATACTTAATTGGGCAAGAGTAAAAATCAGTCTTTTATGTGAATTCAATCTTATATAATAATAATAAATTATTATTATTATTTGACAACTCGATCGTTTATTAATTTAAAGTCTGGTAGCATATGCTTGTATGAGACACAAAGTTTAATTATTATAATGTAAAATTAACATGCGGTACAAACAAAGCCAGAACTAGAAAACATAAATATATATATATAATGGACCAAATCTTTAAGCACATAGATGAGCTTAAGAGCTAGCCTTGGACTAGTGCATGTGCAGCATTATTTTAATTAGTGAACCATATTATTATAAGATCGAGAAACAACCAAACAGACTAGATCGATCTCTCTTTAACGGTTAGGCATTGAGAATAAAAGCGTCCAATTTTTGGAAGGTCTTGGCAGCAGAGTCTCTGATAATGCTTGGATCCGGTATCTCTTCACTTGCTTTCTCGTACTCGCATGCCCACTTCACCATGCTCCCGTCTCCCTTTGGGGTTACAACCAGTTTGGCCTTGAAATTCTTGTAGTATTTCAGAATGTCCCCTCCGATAACAATGTACTCAATTGTTTTCTTTCCTTCATCAACAACCTCAATCTTCTCCTTCGATGACGAAACAATTGGCGACCCTGAAAGTGTAGAAAATGTTTTTATATGCATGAATTAATAGTATTGTCACAAAAGACTAAACTCCAAAAAAAAAATTCCAAATCCTAGATTTTACGTACCTTCAGCAAATTGGACTAGACGAACAGAACCAGCGGACTTGCCATCGCCTTCAAGGACTTGAATGGTCTTGTAGACGTCAGGGCAGGCATTTGGGAAGACAGTGGTCGAGTCCCTAATGCTGTGCCAATACTTATCTGCCGGAGACTTCACTTCCACTTCCACATCAAGCTTTCCAGTAGAACCCATTAATTCTCCTTAATTAATATATATATATATATATGTGTGTGTGTGTGTGTAAATTAAAGCTAGCCAAAATTAAAGGAAAGTGTGCCTGCGTAAAGTTAACATGGATGTGCATTGTATATATAGTGGCCGATAGAAAGGTAGGTAGGTAGGTTTAAGCATTAATTTAAGTTTGATCAAATTAATTGCATGCCCATATATTGATGTTCCTGATAGCTATGAAAATTAATATGGTCCCACCAGGTGAAATGAAGCTCTCTCTCTCTCTCTCTCTCGAGGAGATTAATTTGCACCGCCCATGCATCGGTCTTAATGCTGCTGCCAACCAAAAACTATATAACTACTCATATATAATTCGTGTCAATGGGTGGTGGGTATTTTCTTCATTTACCATAATTCAAACTATTAAAAAATTATTCATTTCTATGTTCTTTGTATCTTTTAATGGGATTATTCTCCTTTTTTATGCTCTTTATTCTCTTTATTAATGTAATTGAGTTTATAATGTTTTCTTGTCCCCTTAGATTTAGGTTTTCCCTTTTTCTATATTCTTGTATATATAGGTGATCTTTCTTGTAAGAGTTATACAACAAATACAGATTATAAATTCTCTCTTTTCCTCCAAATTTATCATGGTATCAAAGGGAAGTTTCTAAGCCATTCTTCGTCCTGCCACCGCAAACCCATTGCTTCTTTTTAATCCATCTGACCAAACCTCTTCAACAATATATAAATAATTTTCTCTCTCTCAAAAAAACCATCAAATCAGTGCCAAATCCTCATATCTCACCACCATTACTTTCGTCTTGAAGAGACGAGTTCAACGCCAGAAAAATCATCGGAAAACACCAACGGACGCGCCCTCACGCGCCGACGGGTGAGATATGCTCCGTTACGCCAAGTCCACATGCATGATCCACGCGCAAATCCCACTCTCTGCACGCCCCACGCACGCGTGAGTTACACGCGCCAACACGCCGTTAACTCGCCGTTAAAAAAAAAACAACAACAATAACAACAACAACATTGTTCGCAAGGTTTTTCAGCATTCCGGACTCAACCACAGCCTCCGTTTTTGCCAAATCCATCTCCAACATATCGGTTTTAGGTTCTATCTCTGTTAATCGTTCACTTCATTTATTTTACCATGTCTTCCAATTCTGAAATTCCTATCACCATTAAACTAGATGGGAACAATTATAGTCATTGGTCAATGCTATTTCGAAACTTTCTGAAAGGTAAAGGTCTCTAGAATTATGTTTCTGGCAAAGCAAAATGTCTTGCTGATACTGATCCCAAATTTTTTGAATGGGATATTAATAATAACAAAATCTTGACCTAGATTGCAAATACTGTAATACCATCCATTAGCATACAACTTGGCAAATGTGATACTACACAGAAAGCTTGGGATCTTTTGGCAAACCGACATGTTCAAACTAATTTTGCCAAAAAGTACAAGCTTGAACAGGATATACGGGCCCTACAGCAACAAGCGGGACAATTTGTTTTCGATTTTGACTCTAGCATGTCTCTTATTTAGGATTAGTTGAAACTTATGGAACCACAGTGGACTATTGATATGCAATTATGGGAAACTTTCCGTGAAGAGACTCGCCTTGTCCAGTTTCTTATGGCTTTCAGAAAAGAATTTGAACCACTACGGGTTGTCATGCTCCACCGTAAACCTCTGCCTATCATAGAAGTGGCTTTAACTGAATTAATTACTGAAGAAACCCGTCGAGGCATCTCTTCACCTCTGTCCTCGGTATTCTTTGCGACCCCTCGCCCTCAGCAACAATCTTACAGACCCCCTACATATCACCATTCCCCACGCCCCCCTCATACCTCAACATATCCCCAACAACCTTCCCCTAGGCCACCCAGAGGTTTATCACAAGTCAAATGTAACTACTGCAAGGAACTTGGTCACACAGTTAAGTACTACCCCTCTCCTACTTCTCATTACATGCGAGGCCTACAAAACTCCTCCCACTCTGTGCTGCCTTCATATCATTTGATCCATCAAGTATCAGCTATCCACCTTCACCTGTTTTTTGTCTGCCCACCACTCCTGAGGACTCCACCAACCCTCCTCAACTCAGTCATACTGTTGCATCTGCTTCTCTGCTCTTACTGGCACACCCGCCTCTCCATGGTTTCTCGATTCTGGAGCTTCAAATCACATGACATTTGACTCTACACACTTTGTCACGTCTAGTCCGATGCACCCATCTCTCCCGATTCATACAGTTAATGGATTAACTATCTCTGCTAGTCACATTGATTCCATCAATACCACCAACGGTTTGTCTGTTCTTGATATTCTTCTTGTCCCTAAACTATCTATGCAACTTTTATTAGTTGGCCAATTATGTGACCTTAGGCTAATCATTTCATTTGATTCTTCTGGTTTTGTTATGCAGGACCGTTCGACGGGGACATCAGTTGGGATAGGCCATAGAGTTGGACACCTATATATGACAGATAAATTACAAATTCCTTCTCCCAGCGGTTCATCCTTTGCGACATTTACCCCCAATCCCTCATCATTTATTTTTTGGCATTCTAGATTAGGTCATATTTATTTTTCTCGTCTTTAATTTATGGTTAATCAAGGGTTGTTAGGACCAGCTACATTAGACAAAAATCCCTCTTGTGTTGCTTGTAAACTGGCTAAACAACCAACTCTTCTTTTTAATAATAGTACTACTGTTTCAGACTCTCCATTTGACCTTGTGCATTCTGATATCTAGGGTAAAGTCTCGGTTACCTCTATGGGTGGGGCCTTATATTATGTTGTGTTCATTGATGATTACTCCCGTTATACCTGGACTTATCTACTTCGTTCCCGTTCGGATTTTTTGAAAGTTTACATTGAATTTGTCACTATGATTAAAACACAATTTTTAAAAATCATTAAAGTTTTTCGATTCGACTCCGGAGGTGAATATCTGTCTAAATCCTTTCTTGATTTTCTTAAATCTTAAGGGACCATTCCTCAACTTTTTTGCCCCGACACCCCTCAACAAAATGGGGTTGCCGAACGCAAATACCGTCATTTTGTTGAGATAGCTCGAACCTTACTTGTCTCTTCATCTGTCCCTTTTGTTTTCTGGGTGAAAGTCATTCATACATCTGCATTCCTCATTAATCGCATTCCTTCCATGGTTACCGGTAGTATCTTTCCTTTTGAACGTCTTTTTGGTACCACACCTAATTATTCCTATCTTCGTGTTTTTTGAGCCACCTGTTTTGTGCTTCTTCCTAAACAAGAACGCACAAAACTCACACAAAAAATGGCTAAATGCGTCTTCTTATGGTATGGCGTTCAACAAAAGGGTTATCGCTGTTATGACCCTATCACAAAAAGACTCCGTATTTCTTGACATGTCACCTTCTGGGAAAATACCTCATACTACATCTTATCTAAGGATTCCGTGTCTTCCACTAAGCCTTCCTTACCAGTTGATCTATTTTATGACTTCTCTACCATTGATTCATCTCCTCCTCCACCCACTCCTCAACCCACTCCTCTCCCCATTCCTGATCCTGCATCCTTACATGCTCCTGTCACTGATTTTGTATCTGGATGTCCACTTGTTGATGACTCTACGTCCTGTCCTGGCTCTGTCTGTCCCACCGACGGTTCTGTGCCACGACCGACTCGTGATTATCGCCCACCAGCTAAGCTATCAGATTATCATTGTTTTCTCTCTGCCATGTTGTCTCTCCATGAACCCACCTCCTACTGCGCTGCTTCTTCAGATCCTCTTTGGCAACATGCTATGACTGAGGAACTTACTGCACTCCAACAGACCAATATGTGGGATCTTACCACTTTACCTGCTGGTCACTCTATTTGTTGGTTACAAATGGGTTTACAAAATTAAAACTAAGGCTGATCGTTCTGTTGATCGATACAAAGCTCGTCTAGTTGTCAAGGTCTTTACTCAAGAATATGGCATTGATTATAAGGAAACCTTTGCTCTTGTCGCTCGTATGACTACGGTTCGCACTCTGATTTCAGTTGCCTCTATCAAACAATGGACGATTCATCAAATGGATGTCAAGAACGCTTTTCTTCATGGTGATCTCTCTGAAGTGATTTATATGCAACCTCCCCCCGGTCTTCCTCACTCCCTCGGGCACATATGCAAACTATGGCGTGTTCTCTATGGTCTCAAACATGCACCCCGAGCCTGGTTTAAAAAATTCTCTACTGCTATCCTTAACCATGGATTTTCTCAGAGTACACATGATTCGGCTATGTTCACCTCTTCATCATCACTGGGGCATTATTGTTCTTCTGATATATGTTAATGATATGATTATTACTGGGGATGATTTGGACGGTATAACTCGACTCCAAAAATATCTGTGTTCATGTTTTGAAATGAAAGATCTGGGTACTCTTCGCTACTTCTTGGGCATTGAGGTTGATCATTCCTCTACCGAATACTTCCTTTTTCAGGAGAAATATGCTTCTGATATTGTTGACTGAGCTGGCCTGACAGACAACAAGGTTGCAAATACTCCGCTTGAAATGAATGTCAAGTTTTCTCCTTCCGATGGTACTCCTCTGGCTAATCATACATTATACCGACAGCTTGTGGGTAGTCTCAACTATCTCACCATCACCAGGCCGGATATCAGCTATGATGTCCACATTGTGAGTCAGTTCATGTCTGCACCTCGCTCTGTCCACTTTGCTGCTGTCCTTCGTATCATACGCTACATAAAAGGGACCATATACCAAGACCTACATTTTTCGTTAGCCTCTAGTCTTACGCTACAGGGGTACTCTGATTCTGACTGGGCCGGTGATATTACTGATCGGCGATCCACCACCGGCTTCTGCATTTTTCTAGGCAACTCTTTCATTTCGTGGGAAAGCAAGAAGCAAACTGTTGTTACTCGATCCAGTGCTGAGGCTGAATACCGTGCTCTCGCTCATACTACCGCGAAAATTGTTTGGCTTCGCTGGCTCCTTCAAGATATGGGAATCTCTATTCCAGATCCCACACCTCTATTTTGTGACAATCGAAGTGCTATCCAAATAGCCCATAACGATGTTTTTCATGAGCGCACCAAACATATTAAAGTGGACTGTCACTTTACTCGTCATCATCTATCCCAAGGACACGTTCAGTTACCCCACATCTCTTCCGCTCTTCAACTAGCTGATCTGTTCACCAAATCCCATATGACTGCTCGCTTCCGATTTCTGGTGTCCAAGCTCCGCATGCTTTCCAAGTCATCCTGAGCTTGAGGGGGGTGTTAAAAGATTATTCATTTCTATGTTCTTTGTCTCCTTTAATGGGATTATTCCCCTTTTCTATTCTCTTTATTAATGTAATTGAGTTTATAATGTTTTCTTGTCCCCTTAGATTTAGGTTTTCCCTTTTTCTATATTCTTGTATATATAGGTGATCTTTCTTGTAAAAGTTATACAACAAATACATATTATAAATTATTTCTCTCTTCCTCCAAATTTATCACAAACAAGCTCGAATCTACGTACTAACCATTCTGCATCAATAAATGGCCGGCTATTCCTTGCAGTTCAACATGTTGAAAATTCGGTACAAATTATTTTCGACGTAAAGAGTTTTTTAAGTAAATAAAATATTCAATGGTAGGTAAATATCAATTGTTTTATCTTTTAATCTACCGTTAATTTGCATGAAATTTTAAAAATACTATTATAAAAGTAAATTATAGTCTTTTTATTTCCCACACCAACTAAATATAATATATTTATTTATTTTTTTACAAATAATATTGCTCTCGAACAACATTTTATATGTAATCAACCCACAACGTAAAATAAATTTAATGGGCATATAGAATTGGAAGTTGGGAGAATATAATTAAATTAAGTCATATCGGGCATTATATACAAATGTGTAAAGCTTTAAAAGGTAAAGAAGTCAATGTGGCCAGCGTTGGGTAGGGTGGAAGAGGAGGGATGATATATTATTATAGCATTTCAATGCGGGCAAATGCCGCTGGTGACTACATTAAGATGCCGCCTTAAGTTGTTAGAATCCCAACAGCGCTTAATTTGAGGGAGCGTAGTTGAAACTCTGCTTGAACCTAGCTCTATTTTTATGGAAAAAAAAATAAAAAATTAACTATACAATTGATATGCTACCAACCACATATACCAAAGATGCACAAAATAATAATTGTACCTGTTTGGCTCACAAATTCACTATTTCTACTACTTTCAGAACTAGAATAAATTTTTAATAACCAGAAAATGTCTAAAGATTTTAATTGGGTTTATCAAGCTAAATAAGTAGAGCGTGTAGGTGTGTTCGAAACTTGGAATGGTGATGAACAATTTATATAATCTTCGAGATCCTAAATTCAAGTTTTAAAAACAGACAAAATATTAATAATGTTGAATGGATCGGACTGCCCGCATGGGCCTAATTAAGGTGCAAGCATGTATTTGTTAAAAGCTTCCTTGGGGAGTTGGTGGTTTGGGTGGGAAGATTTGTTGGAACACTGGCCCGGATTCTGCTGGCCCAAACTGAATATGAACTGTGTTAATATTTATTTTATCTTATACAAATGAAAGGATATTATTATTCATTTGTTGAGTTATTCATTTATTAAGGACCCGTTTGGTTGTGTAAATTACCTAATTTTAGACTTAGTTAATTTTCGATTGAAAAATTGTGAATTTGCTCATTTATGAATAATTCAATTCTAATTCACGTAGTGTTTGAAAAAGTTAAACGAGAAATTTCGATTATTAGAATAAAAACATGTTCTCTATTGTTATATGTTATTTAAAAATTTTTCTAGATACATCTATATCACGGGTAAAAACTAGATCTTCTCAAAAAATAGAGTTTGAATGAATTATCTAATTCTAGAATTAAGCAATTTCAAGTTTTTACTTGAAATGACTTAATTTGAGTTTTTGTGAATTAACTTGAATTATCATATTTACAATTGTTCAATTTACACAACCAAACACTAATAAATAAAAATTTTGTAAATTATCTAATTCACAATTTGAAGGACAACCAAACGGGCCCTAAATGCATTGAATTATAATTGATTTCTTTAATTTATAAAATAAAAAGAACATAATTAAACATTAAGTATGAGATGAAAAATTATAATTATCAATCTGGTAAAACAGCCGGTACATCATTCAAGAGCACCTGCCTACGCACGCGCTATCATTATTATTAGTAAGATTATTATTTATTAGATCATATACATATGTATATATATATAAATAGATATTTTATTGTTAGTTCTCTATTCGATCTATGCATTGAGGATGAAAGCATCCAAACGTTGGAAGATATTGGCCGCAAAATCTTTGACGATGGTTGGATCTGGTATCTCTTCACTTGCTTTCTCGTACTCGCACGACCATTTCACCAAGCTACCATTTACCTTGGGAATTACATTAATTTTGGCCTTGAAACTTTTATAGTATTTAATAATGTCAACTCCGGTAACACTGTACTCGACCGTTTTGTTTCCTTCATCTACAACCTCAATTTTCTCCACTGATGATGAAACAACATGCGACCCTGCAAATGTAAAACAAAACCATGAACAGAACCCACACTCTAGGTACTTATTTTCTCAACCTTCATTAACTCACATTAAAATTCTCTAGTCCTTCAAAAATGTTTCTTTTAAAAAACAAATATACTAAAAGGAGAGAAGCGTAAGTTTGATATACATTGCAATCTTAATATTGTTCACCTTCGGCAAGTTTGACGAGACGAACAGAGCCGACAGACTTGCCATCGCCTTCAAGCAGTTGAATGGTGTTGAAGAGGTCAGGGAAAGCCTTGGGGAAGAGAGTGGTGGAGTCCTTTATGCCATCCCACAACTTACCTGCTTCAGACTTCACTTCAATTTCCACTTCAAGCTTTCCGATTGATCCCATTCTCGATATTAAGTTTGTTATTTTAGAGCAAAAGAAAGTATATAAATCAAGAACAATAAAGTTTAATTGGATGTGCAAGTCCTTAACATGGATATGCAAGCATATATAGTGGTACAAATGCTCCCATATTAATGGTGCTTCCAACCAAACAAATAACTATCTCAAAATTCATGTCAAGTGTGTGCTAAATAAATTCATGTCAAGTGTATGCACGCGTGTGCTTTTCGCATTTAACCGAAGTGCATGTTGAATGCACCCCAGCTTGATACTTTAGAACTTGAAAAAAGTGTCAAAAGATGAAATCTTTAGAGTACCAAACCAGAGTGCAATTTAGCCTTTGCATTAACCTAATTCGAAATGACCATGACCTCACGGAGCCTTGTCTTTTAATGGTCATATGTTTAGGGAACATATCATGACTATATCCAGGCAAAACTCAATTGGCCGTGTGTAATGTATTTTTCATTTTATAAATAGGAATCTGAGTAAAAGATGCATCTTAATTGTTAATGTGTAGCGCAAAAGTTCATTTTGAGAAACCATATATAAATAAATAAAATGACTATATCCAGGCACCATAAGAAGGCTCAAATACCAGATCAGAGCATTGGGGCATATCATAATTTTTTTCTCGTAATATTCTTTTTAAATATAAAGGATCGACTGGAGAGTTATAGATGGATGGAACAACAACTGGAATATTTCAATCCACAAAATCTGATATCTTTGCATTTCCTATTATTAAAAAGGGTGATTTTATTTCTATCCATGATATCTTGCAGTTAATCCGCGTTCTTAAGTTAATCCGGATTGCGTATTAAATTAATCCACGGGTGTAGATAGACTGACAAAAAATATTATTGATTTAATTTTATAAATCAAAAAATAATAAATTGTAATAATAAAATGATATTTCTAATATATATAGTTTACTGTCAATTATATATCCACTTTTAGGACTTGAGATTAGACTATAGTTTATAATTCACATTTGTTTCCATAATTGATATTATACAATAATTCAAATTAATTTTGGAATAGTAATTAAACAGTAAGTGTAGTTTGAAACATTTGTAATACATCTACAAAATTTAGTTACTACCTAGAAGCGAATTAAAATTATAACTTTAATTACAGATTCACGATGGCAAAAAAAAAAAAAAAACATTGAATATTCGTCTTCCTTTGACTTGAAAGAATCGAAATCGAAGGAATGATATTTGTTACCTTCACTAATTCTTAATTAGTTATTTAAGTTCCAATGCTGTTTTATTTTTATTTTTTTTATACCCCTCATTGTATAGAAAAAAAAAAGAAAAAAGAAAATAGTAAAATTGTTTGTTGAAAAAAAAATTATTCTAGTGTTATGATGTACTAATATAAATTAATTCTGCCAAGTTTTATAGTATTGTATATTTTTGATAGATAATGAATTTATAGTATTTGTATCAATAAATCTTTTTACAAATTAAGAAAATAGAGTATTAAGGAAGTATATTCTAATTAAGAAATTAATTATCAAGGAAGTATATTTTAGTTAGGAAACTAATTTTAAAAGTAAATATACTTAAAAGATTATTAATTGGTGAATATAATTCTCAATTTTTATAAGGAAGTTTTGAGAAATTTATTTCAAGTTTAGCATAAATCAAGGGAGGATAAATTACAAGAACCCGCGGATGGAAATAAAATTACCCTATTAAGAATTTGTGAGTTGCTCCAAGAGGTCCGAGTAAAAGAATAGAAAATCAGATTTGGTGGGATTCACAATCGAAATTCAAACATATTGATGGCATATAATTTAAATTTTCTTAACACAACTCATATATATATATATATATGATATACAAATATAAAAGAAAAATAAACTGTAAGCAATAATTTGTCCTCAACTAACGATTTAAATATTCTTGTCTTAGTGCTAGATATACCAAAGGTACGCATTTTAGTTTCATTGGTACTTGGAATTGTACCTTTTGATATTAATAGGGCTGGGACCGGTTCGGTTCTTGTCCTAAATGATAAGAACCGGAACCGAGAACCGAAAATTAAAAACGGTTCGGTTTTGAGCATTTTTTTCCAAGAACCGAAAGTGGAACCGAACCGGTTCTAACGGTTCGGTTCTTCGGGGAACCGTTGGAACCGTTAGAACCGTTAATAATCGTAGGAACCGGCCAAAAACGGTTCTAACGGTTCTTCGGGGAACCGTTAGAACCGTTAGAACCCTTAAAATTGGTAAAAAACCGGTCTAACGGTTATTCGGGGAATCGTTAAAACCATTAGAATCGTTAAAACGCTTCCTAACGGTTCCTTTAATTAAATTGACCAAGGAACCGAGAACCGAACCGTTAATAACCATTAGGAACCGAACCGGTAAAAATGTCCACTTTAATAATAATAACCGAACCGAACCGGTTTTTTCGGTTCGGTTTTTGGTTTTTCGGTTTATTATCCCAGCCCTAGATATTAATGTGTGACACACTAATTTGCTCAAAACTGTAACTCTTTTTTGGTAGCTCCAAAATTCAGGAGAGAAAGGGTGGGTAATTTGTGTTGGAAATATTTTAATAAAAATAAAATATATTAATTATTTTATTCATAAAGAGACATAAATATTTGTAAGTTACAAATTAATGTTTTATTACCTCCTTTAATTATTGTTTTTTTTTATATAGTTTTATTATGTGATTAAATCACTTTTATAGAAATATATTAATTATTATTTTAACCTAACTATTCCTCAACTATATAAGCTAAAAGAAACAAGGAGCAAGGATATATTTTTTTTTTATTTCTCTCCCATTATAAACTATAAACTCACACATATATACTTTATTTTTGGGGCAACTTGATCGTTGACTTGTTCATCGTTTTCCTGTAGACGTGTACATGGAGGAGATAACGCTACAAGCCTATGAGTTTTATCTTGGGGACTACATTGACCGTCAATATCTGCACGTAAGAAGGTGATATTGTCCTTACGAGAGCGACTTGTCGCAACTCTCACAGGCTAGCGTTTCTTCACTTTCATATATATCTAAATTATCTACTATAATTTTCATTTGTTAATTTGTTCTTAAAAATAAAACTTAAATTTACTTACAATTAAAATGCAAATCAAAACTATTTTTTTCCAATAATTTAAGGACAATATATGCTTTGATTTGGAGAGAAAATTACTTTGATGTAGTAGAAAGATCTAGTTTTACTGTTGTAAGCAAATTGTGTGACATGTTAATAGATTTATATTAGGATGAATTAATTCTTAATATTTGCAACTTTGAGTGTAATTTTAAAAAATAACAATTACCTTTATAATTTTGAGTTTCTCTAAAATATGTATTTTAAAGCAATATGTTATTCTTGTTTATTGAATACAATTTAATCATGATTTCTAATCTAAGTGAGTGCGTGATTTTCATGCATGTAAATTGTGGTGAAATTTGAACAATGATTACCATACGTGTTGAACTTCAAAGATGAAAGAACTCAAATAGTAGCATGTTCTACTAGCAATTGTATGGAAGAAAATATCGCAATTATCGATTGTAAACCATTTATGAGGTAAGTTTTCGAGATTTTCTATTTATAAATTAATATGTGATGGCCAATTATGTTTACATTAATGTTTATTGCTGAAAAAAGGTTAGAAATTTAAAGAGTATATTTTATGGAGAAGCAATTTGATTTAATAATAATTGGTTAATTTATAACCATTTTCTTTATAAAATGATCGAAAATCAATTTTGTGCATTTTTGTTCAGTAAACTTTGAAATTAAGTCTATAAAAGGAAGAAACCTTATAAAACTAGTTTGTCTAATCAAATAATATCCTAGCATGTAAATTATAAGGTTACATGTTTGGTTAATTCTAAAAACTAGCTATTTGTTTATTATCGTCATTGTTTCAATAATGGATTTCGATAGCTATATTATAAAGATTAGTATGGCATAGAACTGCGTTGTGCTTTTGTAGACATGATAATGCAATGTCACAATTTTGCGAGAAAAATGTTGACATTGATCATATGAAAGTTGAAAAACTCTACACGCATGAATAATTACAAACCTTTTTAGTTATGGGTGTAATATGCCTTTTGCATTTGACTTGTTCGTTTAGAGATGTAATGATGCATAAATATTATAAATTTGTGACTATATATTAATATTGTCAGTTATAATATTTATTACATTTTATCATTAAAATAAATTCATATATTGTAACCTAAAGCCATAATGACTATTATGTGAAAAATAATTTCTTCTTTAGTTTAATGTTTAATCTTTTGTCTATATGGTAAAATAGTGTTTCCTTAGGAAATTAAAAATACCACTAAAATTATTTAAATCTTGAAAGAAAATCTTGATGTATATTTTCATTACTATAATTTGACATACTTTATTAAAAAAAGGCATAAAGAAAAGACAAAATCTAAACCATGTGTACATCCTAATTTTCATTAATCCTATTATATTTTCATTAACTTCTTATGAAGAAATTATTATGTTTAAAACGTGGGATTATAATTTATGTGCATTTATGGTAGTAATATTACCTATTGCATGAAAAGATATATATTTTTTAATATAATTTGTTTTATTAGGTTTGTGTAGTTTTATAATGTCATGAGTTGCTATTGTTTTTGAATTTAAATTAAATTCCTTATAAAAACATAATTACTACCATAGTGAATTTTGTGAATATTAATTTATGGTTTTCTAAAATAAAAAAAATGTTTGTTTATAATTATGTTAGTAAAATTAGTTTGCAAAGCTAAATAATATTTGTGTATGGTCATATACTTTAAAAAATCTTAAATTATTTTTCAAAATGGAACTAAAACATTTCTAAGTTCCTTGAAAATTATTTAAGGTGATTTGTAGAGTATTAATACTCAAGTTTTTTATTTGATGAAAAATAATTACAAGATTTTGAGCTCTTGTAAATAATGTGTGTGGTGTTCTTGTTATTGTGTATATACATAATTTTAGTAATTTATAAGCTTCAAGAAATGTATATACACGTTACTCGAATGATAAATGCATATTGTGAGTAAGATAAAATGTTTGATGAAGAATGTAAGTAAAATGTAATTCGTAAAATAAATGTGGACATGGAAAATCATATACAACTTTTTTCTAGAACCCAATTCCTATGGGTTTTGATTATTCTTCTATTGTAACATTTATAAGGTATTACTATCATTTAAATATCAATGAATTTACATCATAACTTATAGGGAAAATTCATGAAATTATATTTATTTGCAATTTAACCTATTTCATTATGCTTTATGGGGCTATTATTTAATTGTGTAGTTACAATTTTAATTAAATATGTGTTCTAATATATATATATATACACATAGATATTAGAGTTGCATACATTTACATAAATGTGTTAAGTTGCATCACTTAAATACCACGTATACATATATGAATACTTTGGGAGAAAATGTGATATTAATAAAATTATGTTTCCAAAGTTTATACTCCATTATTCCCTAGGAGTGTGGGGGGTCATATATTCACTAATGAATTTTCATAAAGGAAAAAACAAAAATTATATGTATTTTGAATTTTTTTTAATGATAGAAAATAATATTTTATATAAAAGAGTTTATGTATGTGACACCCCAAAATACCGTTTAGAGGATTATACCTCCGGGACCTGATTAGTCATGGAGTCGTACGCGACGACGAGTATTAAGTATAAAAATCATAACTCATATAAAGGAAGATTTTGTACAAGTCATATTTTTAGAAAATTTTAGCATGTGGAGTTTATTCGTATAACAAAATTGAAACCTATCAAGTTGTATACAAAAGCCTGTTTCAAATACATACTCCACATTTAATAAGTCTTTAAAAAATAAAATAACCCAATCAATTCTTATGTCAAACAAATCCTCCAACGAGGTCCCAAATTCATAAAGTTATACATCGATACATTTTAAAATACAATGGGCAATAATAGCTTTTATTTAAAAGCACATGTCAAGTCATTTCTAAACTACTTCGATCATTGGCCATCAGAGCTATCTAGAATTTGTAAGCGCACCATCCCAGAAACACCTGCAAAACCTGGTTTAAAAAATGGGAGTGAGCCAAACGGGCTAAGTGGTAACTATAAGGGTTTTTATATAATAAAATGTTAAAAAATCGTGCGTGCCATGCAATGCAATATAATAAAAATAATTTGGTTTATATGATACGTTTCTGTATAAAGATTTATTATGTATGAAAATCCCTCTTTGGTAACTAATTGTACTTTAACAAGTATGGATATATATATATATATATGCGTATAACTACTACTTAATTTTCCAATACAATCAAAATACTTCGTGCAATGCATATATATGCCAATCATGTCCCCAAATGCACGAAAAGAACAATATAAATATCTCTAGTATTCAACCTTAGCTTGCCCCCGCGAAACACTAGGCTTAGAACTTAGGTTCCCGAAAGCTTCCAAACTCTAAACGAATCATGTGTCCTCCTAACTAACAAATTACCCAGGGACTTGACCCTAACTAGTACTTTATTTGGAGCTAAACCCATGCAGGCCATTTTTTAAGGGACTATGCTCCAACTACTTAACTAGTAAAACACTCGTGTAAGTATGATCGTTGAAGCATGGAGCTACATAAACTAATCCGCAGCTGGGGAAGCTATAAACCCTAGGAGTACAACCCTTCTCTCCTCCATCGAGAGGCTAAATACTCACAACTATACAATAAATGCCAAGCCACCACGACCAGATCTATCAATCATCAATCACATATATATAAATATTACATCTAGGATTTTACTACGTGTGCACACGGATCACGATCAAACTCAGTTTCTTCTGCCCTCAGGCAATATAATAATAATCTCACAAAGCTACCAAGGCTATATGCTACAGGTAATAACCGAATCTCTATCTAGTATGAACGGTGTGGTAATCCAACATAATATTTTCGATATCATCTCAATATTGTATATACGTATGACATTTGTATCCCAAAATATATGTGTATGATGTATATACCATAGATAATGTGGTCGTATTGTTGATGTACTTAGGTTAGGTGCGCCTGGTCCGTAACTTAGTGGCCAAATCAAAAATATTTAGAGTATCAGAGGTTTAATAAACTCTCTGTCAATTTGGCTCTAAGCCAAGTATAACATAATCATTATTAAACGTAAGTTCTATATAAACCTCCTATTAAGTTCTTAAGACTTTGCATAGTTAAAATATGTTCATAACTTTGCCCAGCATAGTTGCGGACTGGCGCGTTAAGTCATAAATTTCATAAAAGATGAATCGAAAGCTCAAGTACAACAATAATAACATAAATGTGAGGAAACAAGTCCAAAACATGCTTACATGTCCAAATATAACATTATATGCATGCGTATCAAGGAGTACTGTTCACAACCATACTCGTATATAAGGGTTAATTTTATACCAATCTTTTGAAAACCAAAGTAGAAATTGGGGTTTCTTATATAATCCGTTATTTATAATTATAATAAGACTAAATCAAGCTATTAATCATGAAAAATCATTCCCAAAACCCCATGAACATGCATATGTTAAAATTTTATAAAAAACACTCATGTTTGCTTAGATTAGAGTTAAATAAGTTACAATAACTTGAAAATATGTTCAAATACTATTGTTCCCACCTCTATTGATGATTTCCACAAGCTTGATGAGTTTGGTGAAGTGTAGACACCCATTTTCAAAACACTAGCTTTAAATTTTAGCTTTAATGGTGTAGGAAGAGGAAGAAGAAAATGAATAGTGTAAAATTGGCCTAAATCTTGTGTAGACATGATAAACCCTCAAGAAGCTTGCATCTCTCTCTCTAAACCTCTATGTGTTGTGTATATATTTTGGTTAAAAATAGGAGAAGAAATGAGGATTTTGGGTGATAAAATAGGATCAATCTGGGTTGGGTTGGGTCAATCTGAGTAGAAAAATATTCTACGCACTGCTCGTATTATGTCCATAACGTCTTGCTCAGATGTTCGATTGAGGTGATCTTTATTTTCACGGAAAGCTAATTCAAAGCTTTATATAACTTCCTAGAAGAAAGTGTCCCCAAATTATGGATAAATAATTCCCAGAAATTCGACGAAGACAACTTGCTGCTGAAGCGCAACTGAACGATCAGAATCGCTAAGCGACCTACTTCGCACGCAGTTTTGACCATCGTGGAATAGGAATTGGGTCTCGGACAAAACAAGAAAGTTGTAGAATGCTATGAATTTTAGGCACACATAAAGATGGAGACCAATTCGGATCAAAGACAGAGAAGTTACGGGCTTTCAAATTTGGCTAAAAACAACTTAATCGCGTAGGATCGAACTTACGATTTTCGAGTCGATTTTTGTCCGAGTCACCTGAAATGACTTATGTTCATTCCAACTTACTTATATGTATTAATATGACTTATTGAAAGTCTCCGAGCCATGCCGACCTTCTTGGAACACAAATTTCACTGTTCAATGCTCGGAATCACCTTAGTCACGATTTTTCTAAACGTGATAAGCATGGACCTAAGGGACGGGGTGTTACAATGTATCCTTTTAAAATTATGAGTCCTTATTAATCTTGTCTTAATTATTTTTATTTTTAACCTTTGAAATATAAGCACTTTTAATTGGTGAGATGTGGAAGCTTATACAACAATTCATATATTTTTAAACTCTCATGAAAAATGAAGTTCGTTTATATTTTTAACAACTTTTGAATGATTTTGTATTTATATAAAGTGAAAATGAAATTATGATAAAAACAAGTATGAGTTATGAGAAAACTTATCTTGAACTCCTTGAGGTTTTGGAAAATTTTATTTTGAGACCAATTACTGAGGATTTTCCATGTGGTATTTTAAAAAAAGTTTTAGAAATTCCAAACAGTTTCGCTGAGGAAATTTTTTTCTATAAATAAAAGGAGAAATATTTTGTGAGAAATGAAAAAGTATACCCATTTAAGATATAAAAAATATTTTGACAAAACAAAAAGTAATGGCTCCTAGTTAGTGAATATATTACTGGCCATAAGAGATACATAAAAATATTTATGATTCCTAATGAGTAAGAGATCGCTAACCATAATCATGATTCATATTAATTAGTTCCTACTAGTAGGCTACTGGTTACTATATTTGTAGTTCCTAGTAACAAGACTACTGACTAGAAAAGATCCGTACTAAAAATTTATTGGCTAACGTGAAAAAAATATTGCGCTTTTAAATTATCATATTTACTTGATGGCCTGATATTGTCATATGATGCTTGAGATGTTCATTAACTATTGATATAATTATTGAGGCATGATAATATTAATTCTCCTGCGAGGAGTAATTGCCTCAAGATCTTAACGAGGAGGTTAGATCCATGTCGAGGGGGATGGGGATAAGCTCGCAAAGGAGTCACCTAGGGAGCTAACCCGTCTTCTGTGATTGGAAATCCTATGAAGGAAGTTCAACGGGTAAAAACAATTCATATTGCGTGACTCAATGATAGCACCATTTTATAAGGAGGAATCTAGAAAAAAAAAAATAAGAAAAATGATTCCTTCATACCTATCCCTATGGCGTAAGTGCTATAATGAAATGTGACATTAAAGAAGGGCATTCAAATGTCCTGAATGAGACTGAAGCGGAAAAAACCCGTAGGGTATAGGTCATATATACCCTGAAGGCTCATCTAAGTGAGAGTTGTCGTGGGGCCGCGACTGTGAGAATTGAGTGTTTTTCTAAAAATTCTCATGAGAATCAAGATAGTGCGCAAGGCCATTAAAGCATAAACCCGCGAATCAAGTACCATATCAATGCTCTGTGTATGACACTTGTTCATAGACCTAGTTCCAAGCATAATCCACTATGGTTCATTCATTGTCAACATTAACTGTAGTTCCAACTCGCAATGATTAATACACCTATTACATAGTATTAAGTTGCCCATAGTTTACTGTTGGTTGGATAATGACCCTAGAGAGGGGTGAATAGGGTTTACGAAACTTAATGCGGAATTAAAAAGTTTTAAGAATAAAACTTTAACTCAATGAATATCAAGGAAATATACAAAGTAATCAATCTCAAAAACAAGCAATAAATATAAATGCAAGTAAATAAAAAGAGATTGAACCAAGTTAGACTATAATGTTTTGTTCTCGCGGTTCTATTGTTTAGACCATACGTCGGCGCCCAGATAGTGCCCCCGAGAAGTTCCATTAAAACCGATTTTCTTCTAGGTAAAAATCAAACATTTACAGATGTAATCTTTCTCACTACACCCAACAAGTGTTGTTATTCTCACAATACTCTACAAGTGTGATTCTACTCACCACACTCAACACAAGAATTAACCTTCTTACTATCCTATGAGATAAAACTCTCACAATTGATGAATAAAGATAGTTTGGTAATTCACACTAATAAAAAATAACTCTCAAGTATATTTAAAGATTACAAATAAAGCTCACACTAGAGTTATCAAGATTGATCAAGACAATATAGCTCAAAATGATAAATATGATCAATGAATGATTTGAATCTCTTCAATCTTAGTAGATGATAAACATGAAGTATTAGAATGGATTGAAGTATGTAAAAATGAGTTTAGAACATCCTATATATAACCCCTAAGTCAATATATCCGTTAGAGACTTTTTAGGAAAGGTTGTGTGCAAAAAAGTGGGGCAAGAATTTCTTTTTCAACGGCTAATTTTGTTGACCAGAAATTCAAATTTGTTTTGATCATTTCTCCTAATCCGACCGTTGGATCATGCTTAAATTTTTATCATAAGTTCTGAGATATGTTGAATAACTATTGGAAAAATTTCAAAGGGATCGGAGTCCTAGAAGGCTACCATTAAACTGTTAGATCAAAGTTGTGCCAAAACTGAACGAATCTTAAATGTAAAACAAATACATTTTTGAAATTTAGTTCCACATATAATTATAATGATTTGTGAATCTCAAAGATATATTTCTAAGATACTTATTTTTATGAGAGCTTAAAATATGATCATTTAAAATTAATATGAATTTATTTTGAAACTCGGTCTTTGTAAAATGATATTTTTCAAGGAAATTAAATTTTAAGTTTGTTTGAATTAATCTTTAAAAGATGCATGAATATGTTTGAGCTATAAAGATTGATTAATTAAGAAACTTAACATAAATCCAAATGACTCACTTAATTATCGAATTAACGAGTCTTCGAATGCTCTTTCTTCAATATGATCTTCACTTGCATCATTTGCCTTGAAACTTTTTCATCTATTTCTTTGATCTTTGATCTTCATGACTTGCATGATTTCATGTGAGAGTAGAGAGAATCTCGTGGAGTGGTGATACACTTGATAAGGTTTCGGTTTTAGTTCTCAGGATATTTCGGGAAAAACAATGCAGCTTGTTAAATCGATTTAAGCCAAATACATTTAAAATACATGTAAAATACACATGATTAACTTTTTGTCATTATCAAAATAAGATTAAGACCTTCCAGATCAACATTTACTGTATCTTGAATTTTTATAATATTAAACAATTGTGGTGGTTATAAGTTTCGAAAAAGGAAAAAAGACATCCTAATTTAGTGGTAATTATTGAAAGAGATTAAAAAAATCACTTAAGTCCCGAAGTTATTTTTATTAAAATAGTGGGGACTGATGTAAATATTTTAATAAAAATAAAATATATTAATTATTTTATTCATAAATAGACATAAATATTTGTAAGTTACAAATTAATGTTTTTTTACTTCCTTTAATTATTGTGTTTTTATATAGTTTTATTATGTGATTAAATCACTTTTATGGAGGTATATTAATTATCATTTTAACCTAAATATTCCTCTACTATATAATTATTGTGTTTTTATATAATTTTATTATGTGATTAAATCACTTTTATGGAGGTATATTAATTATTATTTTAACCTAAATATTCCTCTACAATATAAGCTAAAAGAAAGAAGGAGCAAGGATATTTTTTTTTTTTATTTCTCTCTTCTTATAAACTATATACACACATATACACTTTAATTTTTGGGGCAACTTGATCGTGAACTAGTTCATCGTCTTTTCGTGTGGACATGCACATGGAGGAGACAACGCTACAACCCTATGGGTTTTATCTTGCACATGGAGGAGACAACGCTACGAGCATATGGGTTTTATCTTGGGGACCATATTGACCATCAATACCAGCACGTAGAGAAGCGATATTGTCCTTAAAACATTGATTTATCGCGACTCCTATAGGTTAGAGTTTCTTCACTTTTATCTAAATTATGTACTATAATTTTCATTTGTTAATTTGTTCGTAAAAATAAACCTTAAATTTACTTAAAATTAAAATGCAAATCAAAGCTATTTTTTCCAACAATTTAAACCTATTACCTTAGAGAATTATAACACTGCCTCTTTTAAAACTTCGAGATTTTAATTAAGGAGTCCAGTATATTTAAAAGAAATAGATCGAGCAACACTCCTGTTAGAAGTTTTGAATACATAATAATGTGTGGATGTGTCTTAATTGTAAAGGATTATCACGCAAATGGAAAGTCTTAAATTTGAGTGTCTTTATTTACAAAATACAACAAAATAAAGTGCTTAAAAAACAGCGAAAGACAGTCTTCACGGCCAGAAAACAATGCAAGCTAGGTACAAACCAGTCAAGTAGTGAGGATTACAAGGCTTACAGCATATTTTCTCTTTATTGGTCTTTGGCACTTATAGCAATGAAATTGTGGTCCTACTCCTACTTGATCTTTTACATGCTGGAGTCCACTGCCCCCAAAGGAAACGGCTCTACCTCTTGCTTATCCAATTATAATTAAATTAGGCAAAAACTGAACACACACACAAATGCACACCAACAATATTGCATGGGTTATGAGTGAGAAAAAAATAAAATAAAATAAAATATACGATTAGCCATTTTGAAAAAGTTAATTATATCGCCAATCCCTGTAGAACCAACACCAATTCCAACAAAATGCAAAACAAAAAAAATTTAAAAAAAAAAACTACATTTCATGAATAATAAACTAGTGCTATTTCTGGTCATTTCAAAATCAAAGAATGGTTGGGGAGGAAATGATTATGGAAATTAATGAAAATGACGCCTCAACCAGAACCATCTTACTATTACACCCCCCAAAAAATAATTCAAATAACGAAAGAGAGTTTTAAAGAATTTCAGCTTCTCTTTCCTTTTCAAACACCACCCCAAAGGTAAGCAATACTACTACTACTTTTTTTTCCCCTTCTACTTTTCCTTTTCCTTCAAGTGAGAAATCCTGGTGGTTATGGTTGGAAGATGGTGTTGTTGAGTATGTTAGAGTATTCTCCAATGCTAGCCTCTCACTTGCTTTATACGTACTCTTACAAGATTCTCATGCTACAACTTTCTCAGTTTTCTCCTTATACTTCATAACCTTTTCCGTTTCCTCTCATTTTCTGTTTGGAGCCAGAATTGGAATTCACTGTTAATTATGCTATAATAATTATCTTACTTTCAAGTATGTTCTGGTGTGTGTTTCTCTTTTTCTCGTTTCTACTCAATTAACTACTCATGAGATGTAATATGTTGTTTTGCTCCCCAAACTGTTTATCAGAATTATTCAGAGAAGAAAAGATCATGCCTTTTGGGTTGGTTTCGGCGTGGAACAAGCGTAGGAGGAGCAAGTCTGAAGATCATAGTGACCCTTGTATGCTTTTCTTTTTTTTTTTCATCTTACTCTTCTCATAATCTCATTTTTAAACTTTCTTGCAAAAACTGTCAAAACCATTTTCTCAAAATCATCTACCTTTCAGGGACATACAAACCTGTGGAATATTGGCAACTTGAAGATAAAAACCCTCCAGCAAAAAGACACCATGGGTCATCAGTTTTTACACTCAAGGAAATGGAGGAGGCAACATGCTCTTTCAGCGAAAAGAATTTGGTCGGTAAAGGAGGATTTGGCCGAGTTTACAAAGGCACTCTACGCACTGGAGAGGTACATTGTAACAGAGATTTTTCTTATGTAATTCCAAGAAAACATCAAAATATGCAATATTTCACCAAATGCAGATGTTCATAAACTATTACAAATTTGGTCAAATAATAGCAGAACTCCTGGTTTAAAATTTGTCTTGGAATTGGAAGGTTGTTGCAATCAAGAAAATGGAGCTACCACCATTTAAAGCAGCAGAAGGGGAGCGTGAGTTTCGCGTGGAAGTCGATATCTTGAGCAGATTGGATCATCCAAATCTGGTTTCTTTGATAGGCTATTGTGCAGATGGGAAGCAGAGGTTCCTAGTTTATGAATATATGCACAAAGGGAACCTACAAGATCACTTAAATGGTTAGTTTGAATCATGGTGCTCGTTTGGTTGAACTTTATGGGCTTTCCAAAAATTTCATATTGGTAAATTCACATATAAAGTCTCATAAATCATTTTAGGAGTTCGTATCACTTTTTGTTTATATCCTTCAGGGGGCCAAGGCCCGAGGAGCTTGAATCGCGTTATGTGATTTCTTTTACTAAAGCTCAAAATTTGTATATGTGAAGTTAACAATTATGCTAAGGAAAAACACAGGATCCCAAAACAAAGAAACACAAAGTATATCACAAGTGATATTTTTTTGTTTAACCTTAGATTATCTCTTGTGTGTGGATTCTAGGAATTGGGGAAGTGAAGATGGATTGGCCTTTGAGGCTAAAGGTGGCACTTGGAGCAGCAAGAGGACTTGCTTATCTCCATTCAAGTTCTGCCGTTGGGATACCAATCCTTCACAGAGACTTCAAATCCACCAATATTCTTTTGGGCCCCAACTATGAAGCAAAGGTAGATTAGCTCCATCTGTTTTTCATGTTTAAGTACAATAGGTCAAATTTTTGCAAGAGCTTTCGCTGAGGCTTTACTCATTTGCTTACTCAGATATCAGATTTCGGGCTTGCAAAGTTGATGCCAAACGGACATGAAACCTTTGTAACTGCTAGAGTGCTTGGTACTTTTGGTTACTTTGACCCTGAATATACATCGGTATGCATCTTTATGTTACAAGGACAAATTTATTATGACTGTCTGGTTTAAACTAGACTCCAAATTCTTTTCTTCGATCAGTGTGGTGGTTTTCATAGTTTCCCTTTTAATTCAAGTCCTCAAAATTTTGCTGTCCCTGTAAGTTTAGACTCTAGTTCCCAAGTTATCTCCTTATAAATGATTATTTAATTTAACAAAGTCAAAATCATGATATATAAAGTTCTGTAATCATGATACTGAGCAGCCTAGGAATTGTTTTCAACATAATTGACTAGCAAAAGGTTTTGAGCTGATGAACTTATCCAATTCAACAGACAGGAAAACTCACTTTACTGCATTTGGAGTTGTTCTCCTTGAGCTTTTAACTGGCCGCAGAGCTGTGGACCTAAACCAAGGACCTAACGATCAAAACCTTGTATTGCAGGTAAGAAAACAGACAAGCGCCTAGCAAAAAAATTTTGTCGTGTTAATACAATGGAGACAAGAAAATTTGGTACAAGTATAGCCACAAAATAGTAATGGGAACCTCTGAAAATGAAATGTTGCAGGTTAGGCATATACTGAACGACAAGAAGAAGTTGCGAAAGGTTATAGATCCAGAGATGAACCGGAGTTCATACACGATGGAGTCTATTGTGATGTTTGCAAACCTAGCATCGCGTTGCGTCCGCATTGAAAGTAGCGAAAGGCCGTCTATGGAAGAATGTATAAAAGAACTCCAATTGATTTTCTGTACAAATTCAAAAGGATTGAATATGACCTTGCATACATTTAGAATGGTGTGAAAGCCCACCCTATTTTGTGAATTGTTTCATTTTATTTATTCATAATAAATACATGTTTCTTATTTGGAAGCTTTGGGGCATAATATACCTAATAAGCTAAGAGTGTAAAAAATTGTTAAGATTTTGACAAGGGACTAGAGAATGTAAGAGAAAAATCAAATGATCGAGCACGTATATAAGAAGGTGAAGAAGAAGAAGAAGAAGGGGACTTTTACATGTTATATGTCTTGTTGATATCCTTGTATGTATGTATGTATGTAGCGTCAGTATATATGGCTGTTGAATTGCGATTTTACTACTACAGGAAGGCTGCTCTTATTATAATAAGTTTTGTGGTTTTGGACTAAATATATATCCTTAGAATTATAAAAATCATCCACAAGTTAAAAGGATTAATACAAGGGTTGATATGGTAAATAAATCAGCAGCACCAATCTAATACCACTTTTGTTTTATGAGACGACTGAGTAATCACAACTTCAATAAATAAACCCGGCCAGTTGGCTCGCTCTGGCTTATCAAAGCTAGGCACATTATTATTATTATTATTATTATAAGCAGAGGCCTAGGGGATATGAAGGGAAGCATAAATCACACTTCACTGTAGTTGTGGACCATCTTTCCCTTCCTTCCTCCACATGTATGTTGGGTTGGACCTCTTCTTTCCCCCATGACAAAACTAGTGCACCCGCCCCAAATGTATTGGGGCTTACTCGTTTTTGACAATCGACTTTCATGCGCTTTTACCATTTATCACTTTTTAGTAAATAATGGCTACCAAAATAAGAAGATATATAATACAATTATTATTGCTCTAAAAAATAAAACAAATCAGTAATCCACGCCACATGTTACATAAAATGGTTAATAACAAAGTGTAAATAAGAAACATCTTTTTTCTTTAAAAAATTAAAATATTCAATTTCAAGTAATTATATTTTCACCAAAAATAATAATTAATAGCATTTATAACGGCTTAAATAAAACCGTAAAACATTACTTAAAAGAAAGCTCCCAAATCTAGCTTAAATGAGATTATTTTAAGAGGGAGGGAGTATACAACTTACTTATTCTTCCATATTCTCTTGAACATATAAAGGATAGGAAGAGGGGGCTTGCCTCCTCTTTATTACCCTTTACATCCAATTTGGTATAATTCGAGAGCTGAACAAATGAACTTTTTTCATGAAATTTGGTAGAGATGACCTATATAATAAGTAAATTATTTACACAAAATTTTATCAAGAAATTCAAAATGAAAGTGGACGTGTTAAAAATTTGATACATATATTTATTTTATACCATTAAAATTTTAGACGATGAAAAATTTTTGTAGAGATGATCTTACTACTCATTAAAAAGACCATCTAAACCAAATTTCATGACAAAATTCATTTGTTTCGTCCTCGAAATGAACCCCATTGAACAAAATTGTAGTGAAGATGAATCAAGTCTACAAAGAAGAAGATAAAATTAAGCAGTGAAAAAAACATAAAGCAAAGTAAAAATAAAACAATAAATATAAGTATTAAATACTTACATGTTTCATAAATACCCTTACTTTTTTCATAATACTATATAGTAATAGATGAACACAACAAGAAAATAAAACGTCCCAAGTGGATTTCTCCTTCAGTAAATATTTTCTAAGGCATCTCTAATGGTCATTTCTATCCATATAAATTTCTATGATAAAAAAAGAAAAATAAAAAAAATATGCTCCAATGGGAGTTTTCTATGACCATTTATATGTGATGTGAAAGTTAACTCACGTGAGGAATTTCTATCACCGTTTTTATATGTAGAAAAAGTAATTAAAATTTTTAATGTGACGTGACACATCCTCGTTGAATATAAGAAACTCACTAATTTTGTCTCGTTAAAAAAAATCTCTTTAAAGCCCTAGGCTAAGGAGAACGTCCGTTTGCGTTAGGCAATATTCCAATTCCCATTTTGTGTGTGGGATTCATATGGTAATGGCGAAAGAGTTAGAGGAGTTGTGGACAAAATTGAAATTGACAGAGGAGGAAGACCGAAAGGTAGACCTCCCTGAGCCTATTAACAGTTTGATGAGAGAACGGTGTATCATGTATTTGGTAGAGAAAGTTCTTTCGGACCGCCCTTGGAGCTTTGAAGTAGTGAAAGATACAATGATGGCGGCGTGGCGTCCTAAAAAGATAATGGAGATAAAGAAGATGGGGGAGAATATTTTTCTTTTTCAATTCTCGGACTAGTTCGACGGGCAAAGAGTATTAAATGGCCGACTGTGGATACTCAACAAGCATTTAATTGTGGTACAAAAGGTAGAGAGTGATAAGCAGTTATGGCAGATTCGCTTTAATAAATCTCCATTTTGGGTTTGTATCCACAATTTACCTCTTAATCGGATGAAAACCACAACGGCACAAATGATCGGTAACAAGGTGGAGGAGTTTATGGATGTGGATTTAGATTCTGAAGGTGTTGGATGGGGAAAATACCTCAAAGTTAAAATTAATATGAATGTGGAAAAACCACTTCTTCGGGGCATGGGGGTTAGATTTTTTGAAAATGCATTGAGCAATGTTACGTTCCAATATGAGAAGTTACCAGTGTTTTGCTATTCGTGTGGAATGGTAGGGCGTGGAGAGAAGGATTGCGACAAAATGGTTCATGAGGATGACGGTAGGGTGAAACGCGCGAAGGAATATGGGAGTTAGATGAAGGTGTCGCAAGAGAAGAAAAGAACAAAGATGGTGAGGAATGAGTTTGGTGGGACACTGACAGATACCCGAAAGTCGTCAGAATTCAATGATCAGCTGGAAGCCGATGAGCTAACACGGCCGGTAGAAATTCAAAATTCAAAATTCAAGTTACGTATGGAAAGTAATCATGATGGGCGGAAAAAAAAAAGGAAGAGGCTAGTATTGAGGACGCAATTATAGAGATTGTTGATAATGAAATCGATTTTAAAAAAAGAAAATTAAACTAGGAAGATACGGTGGGTTTGAATTTCAATATTCGGGGTTGTGGGCTGCAAGGGGAATTAAATGAAGAAAATCAAGTTGGGCATGGGTCTAAAGTCTTGATGAAGATAAACCCAATTGACAATTTATTAAAAGATTTAAAAAAAACAAAAAAAAGAAGGAAGTTGTCTTTTAACAAGCTCTAGCACACAAAACTGGGGGCAGACAAGAAAAGTAGGGCAGGTCAGGCAAGGGATTGGGTCACCATAAAAGAAGCAGGTGCAAGAAAAGAACGCCAATTATACACTTCTACACAGAGAAAAAACACACAAATCATGTGTTTCCAGTTGACGAAAACAATTATACGCCGAATGTTCAGTTCGTGGCCAGAAATGCTCAATGTCGTGTGGAAGTTATTAATAACACAGCTAATTTAGATGGCCCTAATTCCTGCATTAGTCATGGAGTGGTTATTTCGGAAGGGAATAGTAGAGGCGGAAAGTCTCCGAAGAGGTGGAAGTAAGCTGCCAGAAACAAGATGCAGTTCGACCTCTGTACAAATAGCATAGCAGGAGCAAAGCACAAAGTCAATGGGGAGAGGGGTGAAATTAGTGATGGAGTGGGAAAGGTATGTAAGTGGAAAGAAATTTTATGGAAGTGGAGCTGGAATAAATTTTGCGATTTATCTTGCCAAATTAAAATAGCTAGGCAACGGTTAATAGATCTAAAGACTAGTGGGGGCACGAGTAAAACCTTGGCTCAAATTAAAGAAACAGAGACGGAGCTCGATAAGCTTCTTGAGATGGAGGAGATCAAATGGCGTCAACGATCTAGAATCGAATGGCTTAAAAGCTGAAGACAAAAATAGTAAGTTTTTTCATGCCAAAGCCTCTCAAATGCGACGAAGAAATTTTATACATCGGCTGGAGGATGACGAGGGACATAAAATTGTTTCAGCTCAGGAAATTGGAGATTATGCATGTAAATTTTTCTCTCAATTGTTCCAGTCAAGTAGTCCAACTGAGGAAGCTATTGACGAGGTATTAGTTGAGATTGCTAATCGTGTTAGAGGTCACATGAATAATATTCTAACACAATAATACAACATAACTGAGGAGGCTCAGAAATATGAAAATTTCCCAGGAACCAATGCGAGTCGAGGGGGCACTCGAGTTTCTCACCTCTTTTTTACAGACGATAATGTGATTTTTGGTGAAGCAATTACCAGCCAAGCCATGGAAATCAAGCGTATTTTAAGTGTATACGAAGCAGCCTCAGGACAAAAAGTTAATTTCGACAAAAGTGTCATGGGTTTTAGCAAAAACACAACAGTTAAAGCGAGGGATAAGGTTAAAAATGTGTTGGGGGTCGTCGAGATTGAGAAACACAAGAGGTATTTGGGTCTTCCGACGGTAGTGAGGAGATCAAAAAAACAAGTGTTTGCTAATATTCGAGAATGAGCTTGGAAAAAAGTTAAAAGGTGGAAAGAGAAGTTGTTGTCAAATGTGGGAATGGAAATTCTTATTAAAGCGGTTGGACAAGCTTATTCGACTTACGCAATGAGTTGTTTTAAGCTTCCTGATGGGGTTTGTGATGATATTACAAAACTGTTTTCAAGGTTTTGGTGGAGTAATAATTCGGGATCGAATGGGATGAGTTAGGTAAGCTGGCATAAATTATGCACTTAAAAAAATGAAAGTGGACTAGGTTTTCGAGATTTAAAGGCGGTCAATCTTACTCTATTAACAAAACAAGGGTGGTGTATGGTCTCAAATCCAGAGACGCTAATGGTTCGTGTCCTAAAAGTAAAATACTTTCCGAATATTTCATTCTAGGAGGCACTTAGGCCGGTTACTGCTTCTTTTGTATGAAAAAGTTTATGGGATGCTCGGTGTGTCCTTGAGCGAGGGACAAGGTGGCAAATTGGAAATGGGCAGTCTACCTCGATATGGAATGATATGTGAATACCTAGACTTATGACATTTAAGCCGGTTTCTTCATGTCCAGATGCGATTTATAAAAATATGAGGGTAAGTGATCTAATTCTTCTTTTGGGTGGCTGGAATGTAGGGCTAATTCGTTTAATTTTCCTTAGAATTGATGAGGATATTATATGCGGCTTGCCTAACAGTAGGACGGGGGTGGAGGACAAACTTATCTGGCATTTTGATCGAGCTGGTAGGTACACTACAAAAGGCGAATATCATGTGGCAAAATCAATTCGAACTGAGGGGGTGAATGGTGATGATGGTAGTGGCAGCTCTACACCATCACAA
Organism: Lonicera japonica; assembly: GCA_021464415.1. Taxonomy (NCBI): domain Eukaryota; kingdom Viridiplantae; phylum Streptophyta; class Magnoliopsida; order Dipsacales; family Caprifoliaceae; genus Lonicera; species Lonicera japonica. The sequence continues at coordinate 60,515,764 of CM038468.1, read as the reverse complement.
GGCTGGATCCGTAATATTTGGAGAGTGAAAATACCGAATAAAATCAAACATTTTTCTGGAGGATTTGGTCGGATTCATTGCTAACACGATTCAATTTATTCAAATGAAAGGTAATTTCTTCCTCTACTTGCCCTTTATGTGGGAATGCAACTGAATCTATTATGCACATGCTCCGTGATTGTTTCAATGTAAAAAATATGTGGTTTATTTCGGGTTTGTTAACTGATGATCGAGTGTAGACTGTGCGTGATGGCTGGGAATGGTTACAGGCTTGGGATATAAGTGGGCATGCATTTGACTTGGTTGTCACTGTTTCTTGGTTGCTGTGGTACAGACGAAATCGGGTTGTCCATAATGGCTTATCTTGGCATGCGGAGAGAATCATCGATAAAGGTGAATCTATTTTAATAGATTTTAAGAATGTTAACGATGCCCAATGTCAATCATCCTCTCCCTTGCCTGCTAAATGGATGTGACCTGAGGGTGACCTTTTCAAAGTTAATTGCAATGCTTCATAGGACAAGGGTAGTAATCGGGTTGGAATTGGAGTTGTGGTTAAGGATTATAATGGAGAATTTTATGCAGGTATGAGTAAGTTTGTGGGCTTATCAACGTCGGCTGGGGGTGCTGAATTGGTAGCAGTGAAGGAGGCGCTTCAGTTTGCCATTTATGCTGGTTTTTGAGAACTCATTTTAGAATGTGATAGTCTTGCGGTCACGAGTGCTATCAAGGAAAATATGGATGGATTGGCTACCGGAGGCGCGATTGTTACTGATATCTATCGAATGGGTAGCTTGTGTAATAGGCTGAATTCCACTTTTGTTAGGCAAGGGGGTAATACAATCGCCAGTAGTTTGGCTAAATTTACAAGGTCAATTGATAATGTATTTGTTTGGTTGGAGTATCCTCTTGAATGGTTGAACGAGTCTTTGTCATTTGATTCTACTTAATATTAATGCAATCTTTTGCTTTGCCTAAAATAATAAAAAAAAAATGTTACTGTAAAACTAAGAAAATGCAAGGTCAATATTAAAGCTTCACTATATACGGTACAGATGGCGAAAAGAAAAAGAAACTTTAGGGTATATTTAACAATATAGGTAAGAAAAAGAAAACTAAATAATTTTTATGAGCATAAAATGATGAGCATTTAATTACATTGTCTCAATTTATTTCTTAATTTTTTATATAAATCAAGTATTTTTCTTATAATTTTCCGTATTATTGTTACATATTAAAAAGTGAAAATCATATAATTTTTAAGTATGCTTTTGACTACTATTTCACGTAACACCAAATAATCAAAAAAGTCTTGAATGACCTGCTGTTATGAGTTGTGATATGTAAGGTAAAATTTGACAATTATAATGAACAAAATTTATGCTAAAGTTTGTCTGCGGCTCTCGTTCAAAACAAATTTTATTTGAACAACTAATCTAACCAGAACAAAATATCTTGAATATGAAAACAAACAAAACTCAATGGACAAAATTGAAACCATGTCTTACATAATGGATTACTGTAAAAGCAGAAACAGCCAATGCTCCATAAATATCCGCAGCACTCAACATTCGATATTAATATCATCTGTACATAAATGAACTCAAATTCCTTCCCACAAGAATGTTTCTTTTGGCACCATTACACTATGATATCCCCAAGTCTTCCTCTTATCACTTTTCCTCGCCCACACCCAACCAACCCCACCATTAATGGACTGTAATGTAAGAGAATCAAAACAAAATAAACCAATCATTTATACCCCTCTTCTTACACAAAATTAACCAATTTAACATGTTCGAGTAGAAAATTATATGGTTACTTCTTTTTCATCTTCCTCTCCTAGCGAGAATTACTGTCCCATTTCTTCATCTTATCTAATAAAATCTCATTCCAAGTGTCAATAGCCCCGGGCAAGCACCAATGCACACAATCATTCTGCACCCTCTCCACCACCCCATTCGCAAACGGAAACGGGTGCATGTAAGGCCCCGGGTGCCCGTCTGGCCTCAACAATGCTAATTTTGTCACATCTAACGCCTCTATTCTCACGTTCCTAAACTTGTTAATAGCATTCATTTTAGCTTCCTCAATTTGATCCACCTCCGCTTTCCTCATATCCGCATCAAACCCTTCGAGTTTCTTCTCTTGTTCACTAAACGGCTTCGTTTTCGAACAAGCCCCAAGCTTATCCCAGTCCCCTTCAAAATGTGCAGGGGAAAATGTGGTCACAATCACATTAATTTCTTTACCACTAACCCCTCTTCCTCTTCTCTTTGTTATTTCCTCTAGAGTAGTCTTAATTGCCTTTCCATAAATATCAAAGTACCCAATCTCCGTATGGTTTTGGCCCGGGCAAAAGTGGCAGCCTAGGACTGAATCTTTATAGTAATAAACAGCCGGGTGAAGAAACCAGTGACCGATTGATAAAACAATCGTGTCAATTTGGTCCAACTCCGATGCCCATTTCTCGTCCACAGATTCCAAATACAATTTGTTGTGATTTACCTCATTCGATTTCTCCAACCCTTTGACAAGAAAAGGGGACCAGTAAATTGAAACGGTGAGATTGTGAGATGGGAAGTGCCATCTTCTAAATTTGTTGTCTTCACCATTGGTGTAGACAAGGTTAGGGGGGGAAACAGAGGATAACATACAGAGGAGTGATTCCAATTGGTTTCTAGCCATGGAGTCACCGACAAAGGCCAAGTGTTTGTTGTTGAGGATTTTGAGGAAAGTTTTGGGTTCAAACCTGGGGAGGTGGCATTGATTTGGGTTCCACCTCCAATAGAGGTAACCCATGTCTGGTCTTCCGTGGCTCATGCAATTCTGTCCCTCTTTAATTGTGCCACAATTTGTGCCATTGTACAATGGGCCCACTTTGTCAGGGACCCATTTGCCATTGGTGTAATCGCATGAAGTTTCAAGATGCTGGATCTTTTCCACCTCTGCAAAATATATATATATATATATATATTTGTATATGAAAGAAAGAAAGATGATGTTAGTTTTGTACATTAGATTCCAATTGCATCATAAACGGATTTTTTTACTGTAACGAAAAAAGAAAAAATTAACCTTTGGGTGGTGAAGGAGGAGGAGAAAGAGGGGTTTTAAGGATGATGGGGTTGTTGTGTTGGGGAAGTTGATCAGTGGGGAATAGAGAGAGGGGGATGGGGTAGAAGTATAAGTGAATGAGGGCTATGGGGAGGAGAGCATATAAGGTCCAGGTTAACAATTTGGTTCTAAGGAAGTGAGGTACCGGCTCTTTTAACAAATTTATTGAACCCATTTCTTCTTCTTCTTCTTCTTCTTCTTCTTCTTCTTCTTTGAGCTGTAGCAAACTGTGAATTAAGAATGGTGGCCGGAGGTTTTGGTCTGTTAGAGAGAGAGAAAAAGAGAAAAAAGCTTGTGGGCAGCTGGGGAGGTGATTTAGTCAAAATCAAAGATGAAGGGCTCCCATTATCTTTGGTTGGCCAACTAATTATTTTTTCCATGACCAGGTGCAAGCTGCTTTAGTCTTGATGCCTGTCTGTTAAATCAACAAGCCACGCGTGTGTAACACTAGGCCCTTTTTTTTTCTATTTTATCCTTCAATTCCTTACTGTATTAATAGAGTTTTGTTTTGGCCGCCTCTACTAGTACACATTTATTATTATTGCTAATTACTATTTTTTACTAACTCATTCCACCATTTTAAATATTGATTGATCACGTGATATATTCATGGCTTATTGACAAACAAATGTTATAGTAAAACCGTAAATGAAAATATTACTTAAATAAAGTATAGCATAACATTAAATTTCTTCGTTTAAACAAAAAAAAAAAAAAACATTAAATTAAAATTTCACATCCTTAATCAAACATTATATAGCTATCATTGTTATTTTGAAAAATCACATGAGAACCGACTTTCACCGTTAAGATGGTCCCAATTTTTGAATCACGTTGTCTATAAATTAATTCCTAGAAAAAAATAAAGAGGAAACTGTTGTCGACTTCATTTATCTTTCTTACTAAATTCTCCTTTAATTCTTGACTAAATATTATTGTAGTTGATTTAATTTATACTAGAACAGTGACATCATAAAACTTAAAATAAAATGAATTAGGGTCCCCATAACCCTGTTTTCCAATTGGTTAAATAATCCTAGTGAGATTCAAATCATTAAATACTTAATTAAGATTTATGAAAATAGAATAAATTATAAATAAAAAATAAAATAGTGTAAACTTTGTCATCTCCAATCCATCCGACAATAACTAGCTGCCGGAAAACTTCCATCGCCAAAAGGTATTCGGTCATTAAAAGACTGATAGAAGAAGGAAGGTCTGAACAAAATAACTTTTAACCTTGTATGGATTTTCTTGCCCCGATTAATTAATTAAAGATAAAGAATGGATACCAATTCCTACATATTTTTATTTTATTTTTTTGCTTTTATTTTCCAAAGTGTATTTTTAAACTTTATAAAAGTCAAAATGAAGGATCTCTTCTCGCTTTTGTTCAAACAACAATACTAGGATGTGGAGGCCAACAAAAGCGCTGGTCCACTGAATTAGATCATTGATCAGAACAGATCGGACTCAAACCTGATGGGTTTATAAAATTTATTTTTTTATTTAGAGTTTATTATATTTTTATAAATTTTAATTAAGTATTTAATAATTTGAAGTTGACTATGATTATTTAACCAGTACAGAAGAGGGTTATAGAAACCTTAATTTACATAAAGTTAACAAAGTTAGACTCAAACTTAAAATAAAATAAATATTTTAATTCATTTTGAAGCTTAAAATATATAAAAGTTGAAGAGTGTTGATTTCTAAAACGAAATTTGGTCACTAGATTCCCTAGATCCAGTACCAGGAGTAAAATTTAATTATGATGAGTCTCAGTGATGGATCCTTGAAAATAGGAAGCTCGTGGGTGGGTGGGTGGGTGGGTGGGTGGAAATCTTAATTATAAAGTTCATGGATTGTACTAATTAATTTTAAATCCTAAAGTATCATTCCTTCCATTATTTATACTAACTAGTGTGCAACCCTGTGCGATGCACGGGCGATTTTGTTACAATATTGATAACAAATAATAAATATAAATATAAAGAGTTGTATTAGAACATGGTATTAGTTAGAATACTTGTTTTAGAACTATAAAATCCAACAAATGAGTCCGATGAAAACATTGTAAGTAATTGAAGTAAATAAAGTAATAAGTTTAAGATAAAATGCCAAGTTTAAGTGTATAAAGTAATAAGTTTAAGATAAGAGGCCAAGTTCAACTATATAAAGTAATAAGTTTAATTAAGAAAAAAGCCGAAATTATCTCATTCCAAGTTTGAGTAATTGCATTTCCATTGTTGCGTAAACTTTGGCAGCTTCCGAGATTGAAGATCCTGTGCATTTATTGGTGTTGAAGAAGTAATTAGTGAAATATGTACATCCATGAATTCTTTGAAAAGATGTTTTTAGAATAAATGATTTTCTAATTATGCCTTATTCTTTTGAACTCATATGAACAGAGGTAGTAGAAAACAATGTTTTTACATATTGTTCTATGAGCTAATATCTATTCTTAGGACTACTTTTTAAGCCAACATAATTTAGCAAACTTGGAAATGAACTGTAAGAAAATCCACTCCTAAGAATGTATTTATTTCCCCTGATGCAAAAGAATTACGAAAACCCAATTCCAATATGCCTTAAAGAGAATAATATAGATGTCACCAAGGGAATATCATATATATTATTACAAGAATATTTTCATATACATATCTAACTGCACAGTAGTGATGGAATTAGTAAGCAACACAAAGCTGGTAAACTATCCTTATTTTTTCCATTTTCTAACACCTAATTCTACTGTAGTTGTCCGCATGCATCTTCGTGTGGATCGAATTGCAAAAGTAAACTCAAGATAGTTTTAAAAAGTTACTTAATATTACTAATTTGCATCTTTAATATAAAATAAATGATAACCCCAAAGCATATGTTCATCAGTAGTTATAAAATTAATAAGTAACTCAAAGCTCTTAAAGTATCCTTATTTTTTCCTTTTTCCAACATCTAATTATTTTATAGTTGCCCGTTTGCATCTTCATGTGGATCAAATTGCAAAAGTAAACTCGACATAGTTTTAAAAAATTACTTAACACTTACTAATTCGCATCTTTCACGTACTACATGAGATGATAACCCAAAAGCAAATAGATTAGCAACATAATGATAATAGCTAAAAAGAATACATAAATTACACACAGCAAAAAAAAGGGAAACAAAACTAATGAATACAAAGTCAAAATTAACATGGACAGTCACATGGATGTGCTTAGTCTTTTAACACCCCCCTCAAGAATCTTAGGGATCCGAAGCTATTAGAACAATAATGTCAGGTGGTAAATGTCGATGATTGACAGAAACGGCGGTAACGGCGAGCTTCACCAGCCCGGACGGCGAGGTACCATTTTCGAGGAAAAACTTAAGCAAATCAAATAATAAGAGTAGTCATCTTAAAATCAGTAACAACAAAGGAACTGCAGACTTACTTGGAGAGCGACGAAAATATTATGCAACGTTGAAGACAATGTAGCTACGGTGGGAGAAATCTGGTGTACTGTTAAAGAAATTCCAAGAAAATAATACAACATAATTAGAAAATTAGATATAAGGCGATAATTCTAATTTTAAAAGATAATCATAGCACCAAAATTCAGATAAGTGAAGTAGACAGAGGCGAAATCCTAATCTCCTAAATAGTCCATCCGGAGTGAATGGTTTGTCCCATAACCAGAATCTAATTTGAGGATTTGCGAAGCCACCAAAATACGGTAATCTGACAGTCGATTATAAGGGCATCCCTTCTGTACTTAGAATACACCATGTACTGCAAAGACATTGTTACGAAGATTAGTGGTATGTTAAAGTTAAGTTGCTCCACTAAATTCCTTTATCTATGCCTAACCCCAGGTTCTAGAGGCTGTCTTTTTTTCACCATATGGACCAAAGCCTGGTTGACATGTGGAATTGTCGGATGTTTAAGGAACTACATTTAAAGGAGCCAATCAAAGGAATTCAAAGGATGGAGAAGCAAGGAGCTGGTGGGTGAAAAGTCATTTCTACTGATGTATTTTTTGAGGAACTTGCAGGAGGGTTTCAGGTGGAAGGCAAAGAGCCGGACATAGACGAAGGAGCCTTCCAAATTGGCCCTTCAATAATTTTTCAAAAAAGAAAGGAAACCAGGAATATATATCATTATTATAAAAAGACACCATCTTATAATGATTATATCCAGTGGTCGAAGGTGACCAAGCCGGATGAAATGAAGCGAAGGAACCTGGTGGGTGAGCAAAGTCCATTGGCCACTGAGGAACTTTCAGGATCAAAGGAAAATACGGATATAACCCTGGGAGACTGCTGCCAGTCTCCAACGTCATTCGTGACTGCAAAACCTGATAAAACAAGCCTTTTTTCAATAGATGGTAGTAGGAGGGCAGCGCATTCCAACAGCGGGATCTTTTTCAATTGCCTTCTTCAATGATTTGAAACGAATGCGAGAGTTTCACTGTTTGTGATCTACGTGTGGCAGAATCAAATGAGATGCAAACGCTTCAAGAGAATAAGCTTATTAAGAATAATCTTGTCCACCTCGACAATGATACTATATGGAATATTTTAGACTGATTCACAAGTGGAGGATATGAAGCAATTTTATGCGGCGAAAAGAGCAAGGACATTTACCTGCTGCGGATGCTTAATCAAACAATTCAACTACCTGAGCTTTTTGTGTTGGATTTGAATGGGAAAACAGATTTTCAAGGATCTGCTTACGATTTGCCAAGGATTGTTTTTGACAATATGGCAGGATTGGTCAATAGGGTTTCCAACCCCCAAAATGGCGTTTTAATATCCATATATCGAAACATTTGAATTTCGATTTCGAGGTCGGACGCACACTCTCACTACAAATGTCGGCACATGAGGCGAGAGACTGCAAAAGAGTTTAACAAAATTAATTATGGTATAAGGCAAATTGTTTACCTTATACTTGATTGATAGAGTAGCAAAACGAAAACCCTAAGAATTGGGGGAAAAGCTAAAGAGTACTAAAAATCTCGAAGAAATTAAGAATAACAATGAAATTAAGAATCTAAGGCATAAATACAATGAAGAGAACGAATCAAGTAAGTATCAATACCTTGTAAATAATCTGCAAAACACAGGTGTCTGGAAAATATTTCCTTCTCTTTGATTTATAACATAAGCAAACGGCATTAACCGCTTGGCTCACATCATTAATACGGTCGCTTGACTGGATGCTCGGGAGCGGAAGAATTTGATACAGAGAATGAGAACGGGAAGCAGAGGAGTTTCAACTGTGGAGGAAAAACGGAGGAAGCGGGAGAAAAGACGGAGGGGAGCGAAATTGGCAAAAGGGACTGAGAGAGGTTCACATATTTAATGTTATCCATGTGGCAGAACGGGAGATTGGAAAATAAATGTAGGACTCATAAAATGTTGACACCTGTACGTGTATTTGTTCAAATGGGCTGCGTTTTTATTTAGTTTTAGATAGATTAGGGTGCAAATATTAATTATAAGACCTATAATGGTTAATTAGCTATACCAATATATAACATTAATAATCTCTGTTTATAATGAATCAGCGCTAAGCACATGGCCGGTGGGGTTTCCCATCAATCTAATGGAGGTAGTTGATTGATTTAATTGAAGACATAGAGATTTGATTTGGAAGTTAATTAACTCTTTCCTTCTCGTGAGAATATAAATAAATCTGAAAGAAAAAAAAAATGATAAAGGGCCTGTTCTAGGTAACCAAAAAACAATTAAAAACTTCCTTAAATGTACGATGCTAATCAATGCTGTCATCTTTGTTGGCAAAAGAGACCAGCCGGCGGAACTTTTATGCCACTTTCCCTCTTTAAAAATAAGAATTAATCTTTTCTGTCAAATATTAATTTGTAAAGAACTTTATTGTTTTGAATATTCTCATTTTTATAAAATAAATCTATATGGGTAAATTTAGATAAATAACATTTATTCAGCATTCAAATATAATAAGTTCAAATAAATAATACATATTTAGATATAACATTCAAAAATAAAACAAATAAATTTTTTAAATTTAGTTTTCAAATTTCATATTCAATATTCAAATTCAAACAACCAAATAAACACACTCTTAATAAATAAAACTTTCGTAAAATGTTTTACAATGGATAGCACAAATAAGATAATTAGTTTTCATTTATCTTACGAGTGCATGCATTTAATGTTGGAAAAAATTTGTTTTCATGCCTTTTTTGAGGATAATTTTAAATGGAGGTTCACAATCGGTTGTAAAAGAAGATTATAGATCCGTGTTCTCTTCTGTGAGTACATCGAGATCGTGTATTTGTATGCTCAAAACGGATTTGAGATGAATGAGAAATTGTCACCCAAAGTGAGCTACTTGAGATGAAAAATAAAATGAAAAATGTTAGTCCCACATTGGAACTTTGGGAAACTTTTATGAGTTTATAAAGGATAACCTTTTACTAGCTCATAAGCTTCTAAGAAATATAAGGCTCTCTCTCGCGCACCTAGGAGTAGGGGGCAAATCACGGACCGAATAGTATTGAATGGTTCTTCCCATAAATTGGAGGCTCAGTGCCACCAAGTGCTAAACGGTGCATCCCTTTACCGTTTCAAGACAAGACATTGTGTGATACACGAAGATTTTCTGTTCTATTTAAATTGTTAAGTTTTTCGCGTTTTTTGCCTAACATTTAGATTATATATACCAATAAAATAATGTATGTTTAAAATACATTTCACTCAAATGCAATCAAAATCCTACTCTCTTAAAATATTATACAATGTTGGTTTTTATCTCTTTTTTTACTTTGTCATTATCATACAAATGTTTCAACAATCACGCAAGTATGACAAATATAACATATTATTAGGTTTACAACTGTGGATGTTACAAGTTATTATGATCTTATATATAAAATTATCTAGAATGTATATGGTATATTATTCACTAAGTTGCAGTGCGTAGATAAATTTGGTCAAACTTATGGCCATATGATAAACGATTGGCAAATTAACCATGTAGGTAAATTTATGTTAATTGTGCATATAAGACTGTAACTCTTCACATGGGGCATGTAATTCTTTAACTTCTAACATATGAGGTATGTAAGTTGTCCCATGTCAAGTAATAAACACCTCCACGCCTCACATGGACCGTTGAGATACGTTGGAGACTCGGGATGATAAGCCTTTAAACCTCTCATGTAGGACATTTAAATTTTAAACGTCTCACACAAATGAGGTTATTTTTATAAAGTAACCACCGCAAATTTTCCGAAACTTAGATACGATATACCATACCAATTTATCATATCCATTAAGGATGTTCCAATAGTTGATGTGTGTTTTTTAAATTGAAAATTACTTTCTTTACTCAAGAATGTTCCTTTATTTATAGTTTTTATATACTACTTTCATTTTTAATTAAGATTTTATGTTTGATTTTAAAATTCATATATACATACATATGTGTGTATATATATATATAAGTTATCTTGAAGTAAGCCAAGTTTACAAATTGCCCTCTAAACTAAAAAATTACCCGACGCTAATCCCCCTTAACTATTAATCCGACAAAATGGGCCAACTCTCTATTATCACAAACTGTAAGTCCGGCAAATCCCTCTCAACAAAAGCCAACCAGATGTTAACACATGGCAATTTCATAATTTGCCAAATATCTATAAAAAATAAGTCCGACAAATCACATTTTGATCTTTCTAATGCTGGAAATAAAGTTAAAGGAGTTGCCTAATAATATTTTTCGCAAAAAAATTAATAAATAATATTTTTTAGAATAAATGCATAGATATTATTATTATTTTGAGATAAGGGCTTATTTATCCATTGTGTTTTAAAATAAGGATTTTTACCGAATACAAACTTTACTTTGTATTAAATTGAATTTTGTGCAAACTTAACTTTGCAATCAAACAAATTTAGAAAATAAATTTAGAAATATTTTCATTCTTAAAACTTTAAAACAATGTCAAAGAAATACAAATACATAGTAATATTTTAGAAAATAAATAGTGCAAACTTAACTTTTCATAATTTCGGAAAAAATATTATGTGCATTTTATTAATAAATATGTTTTGAATATATAATTTGTTAAAATTATTCTAAAGCACTATTAATTAAACACTTATTTATAATACTATGTTAAAAAACATGCAGTGCAAACTTGATTTTGCATGATTCCATAAAAAAATACAATTTAAAAATTTATTAAAAAGTTAACTTTGCAATCCTTTTGGAATTTGGTCAAATATAAGCTCTTAATTTTAAAAAATATTATTCCTTGATTCTATTGCAGAATTTTTTTTCATACAAACCTTATTTTTTAATATTCCAAAACAATATTGATTTGTATAAACAAGAGGTTGTTAAAATCTTGAAAAGACGAAAAGAAAAAATCATTCTTCTTTTAAGCCATGATAATGAACCACCATCAGGTATATCTAGGGGTATTCAGAAACCGAATCAAACTGCCAAACCGAATGAACTGGACCATTTGAATTCGGTCCGGTCCGGTCTAAATTTAAAAGGACAGAAATAGTTCAGTCCGATCTTCGGTCTCAGATTTTGAAGGTGTCGATCGGACCGGTATTATGTTATATATATATATATATATATATATATATATATGTATATATTTAAATATATATTAATAATATATAATATTAATTTGCATAAAATTAGACCCTAATGAGTAACGACTACAATCCCACATTCCCACACCCAGCCCCGCTCCTCTCCATCTCCCTTAGTATTGAAACCCTTCTCTCTATCTCTCTTTCTCTCTCCCGTCGCTGCTCCTATCCATCTCCTTCACGTACTGAAACCCCCTCTCTCTCTCGTTGCCGATCGTCTCTACTATCTCACCATCTAACGTCTATGGCTTCACTTTCTACACAAATTGAACCCGCTCATGTCGATCCCGTGCCCGAAGTTGCTACCGGTGCCACTGGTAATATTTCTATATAATAATACTACATACATATTTTACTCTTGTAATCTTCTAATATATTTGATGATTTGTGAGACTTTGTAATTATTGTTTATTTATTGTACTACTATACTTGAGAGTTTATATGGATTTCATTAAGATATGGTGTCTTCTTTAATATTTAGTTTAATTGGGGATAGCTAGAGTTTCTTCCTAAGTTTTGGGTTTATTCCTATCTATTTAGAATTTTATGTTTTATGACAAATTAAATATTCTAATGCATGAATGAACACACATTTAGTTATTGTTAATTGCCGGTCTATGCTATTAGGCATATTGCCTAATGGAGTTTTGCATATGTAGAGGTACTGATCTTCTAGTTGCACTTGCATGAATTGTCTAGTCCATTAGTTCGTTCCTTCTTAAGTTGAAGAATCGTACTTTTATTTACCTTCATGCAAATTTGAATAGCGTGTTTAAAATTAACAAATTTTACATCGCAGCTAGCTGTAGCATATGTGATAACAAATTATTCTAAATATTTTTTGTTCAGTTTTTTGAGAAAATTTAACTTGAAATTATAGCATGGTATACTTGTTCATGCTTGCAACTAATTCCTAAATTGATTTATCTCCAATAAATGTATAGTTTATGAAATTATGCTAAGAACTCAAATTTACTAAAGAAAATATGTTTGGAAAATAGATTAAAACATAACTACATTAATCAATTAATGTAGAAGGGGGGAAATAATGGATCCTTTAATTATCCCCATTTGGAAGCTTATGAATATTCCCCAAAATTAAGCCTGTCTATTTTATTTATTTATTTCTTTCTTACTTAAAAGTTGCTTTCTTTTAAGTCATAATTCATTTTAGTTTTAGTTTTTGAAAATTTGCATATACTAGATTCAGCAAATGTCTTCTTCTTTTTAATAATTTTTGTCATAAGCAATTCGTTTTGTTTCAGTCATCTTTTGATCCTAATACAACTCTTAGGCCAAAAAAGAAAAAGCCCAAACCGAATGGACCGACCAGAACCAAACCAGTTTGGTCTAGTCCGGTCTGGTCCAATCTTAACATTCATTTCGATCCAATCCAATCTTTGAATTATTAGGATCGAAATATCCGGTCCGGTCCAGTCCTCTGCTGTTCAGTCCGGTCAAGCGACTGTGCACAGCCCTAGGTATACCAAAAGGGGGGGGGACCACCATCACAAACTACACATCCAACAACAAAACATGTTTTTTCTGCTTGCAAAACCAAATTTGAACAAATATTGTTTATCTTGAAGTTTTATTATGATACTTGATATGTCAGGTACTACCACTACTTTTATTATTTAAATAGTTACTTTTTAGTATTTGAAATTGAATTACACTATTTGTTTAATTTATAGTCTTGGGATGATAAAGCTACTGAACTATGATGTATAAATTCAATTAAAAATTGAGGATGGGGAAGAATTAATAGGATAATGTTTATTTGATTATGTTCAAGTATTTAAGTAATAATTTTTTCTTCATTTTGTTTCTTACGTATCTTATAAATGACAGATTTTCATTGCGACCTATTTTCGTTGGCCTTATTGCGTGAGGGTGGATAGTCTTACCTTTCGGAATTTGATGTACCAAAAATATGGTGGTTATTAATAGGATCACAACAATACTGACAAATGATATTTTTTTTGTATATCTAAAGCCTTATTACTTTTTGATTTTTGTAAAGGCAACCATCCTTTTTTTTTGGTAAATATGTAAGTACTAGATTTTGCAAATGTGTTCGCTAAGATATATTTTTAGTAGACAATGAATGCAATAATATTTTTGTTAGCAGCGTGAATATTTATATAATGCAAGCATGGTGGTCTATTTTATTATTATACTAGAATGTAATCATTATATGTTTAGCTTGCACAGGAGATAAAGTAAGGATGCATTGTCATAAATAAGTGCTTTATGAAGGTGTTTGGTATCTTGCTCTTCACCTATAAAAGGTATTTCTTCTCTTTCCTTTTTATTATTTAATTTTCAAATTTTATATTTTCTACCTAAAATTATATTTATTATTTAAAAAATTTCACAAATTATGCTCGTAGTGCCATCGGCACGGGCTACCCTTAGTATACATATATAAATGCCTCAAAAGCCATTGATGAATGCAAGCCTCTGCTGTTCACATTCTTTTACTTTGCAATATAATAATCATTCATAAAAAGATAAATCCAAATTATTATCACTAAGTGATATTTGTTTGTTTGACAGTGGAAGAGAACCTCAAAATCTTGGATTAATAAGCATAACATAATAGTGCTCCTATCTTTTGAATTTCTAGGAATACAAATAATGTAGTAGGTGTTCATATATGTATATATATATATAAATTGAAGCTCTTGTACCCATATATATATACAAAGATACAATCACATCGGCTAACTTATTGCATCCAAACTTTGAGTGGCGGCGGCGGTGTTGATTTAGCACACCAACGATAGTTCCAAGCTATGGCGGATCAAGGCTAGATTGGCGGTGCGAACAGGGCACCGAAGATGGAGGTCAAATTGAGATGGTTGAGTGTAGGGCGTAGAAAAAGATGAAAGACGAAAGGTGTTTGGTATTTAGGCAACTGCTATTCAGAGTTTGGTACAAATAGTGTTTGGCTTTGCAATTAGTTGGAGTAACGATAAGTCATTCTAATTTACAATGTTTTAGTTATTACATAGCATCATGTGACTTGCACATGTTCAATTTTCAAATATTTTCAACGGTGTAATAACAAAATGGTGTAAAATGCTAAAAATAACAAGTGAAGGGGGTTATTGTCAGGTTTTCAAGTTTAGGGAAGCGATTTATAAACCTGAATTAATTTAAAGGGATTAATATAATTTAGCATATATATATATATATATATGGGAGCATATTTCATGCGCAACACTATTCACGGACCGTCCATACGGACTGGCCCGTTTGGCACGCTTCCCGATGTAATTTTTTGATGAAATTTTGTGGGGATGTTATTCATCGTGTGTAGAACATCTCCACCAAATTTCATCAAAAAATTCAACCGGGAAGTAGGTTAACTACGTGATTGAAAAAAATGGTCCAGAAATAGATATATAAAATCCAATATTTTTCAATCACGTAGTTAACCTACTTCCCGATTGAATTTTTTGATGAAATTTGGTGGAGATGTTCTACACACGATGAAGAACATCCCCACAAAATTTCATCAAAAAATTCTATCGAGAAGCGTGCCAAACAGGCCAGTCCGTACGGATGGTCCGTGAATAGTGGTGCACATGAGATATTTGCCCTATATATATATATATATATATTAATTTCACTATAACTAATAGTTTAAAATAAATTTATTTTCTAATCATATATTTCGATACGTTGATTAATGTTTTATAAACAAGAGCGAACTCCTAATTCAGCATAATATATATATATATTTTTTTTAAATATAGTGTAAGGAATCTTAGGGTAAGAGATGTTGCTCACACACAAGATTATGCACAATAAGTGCAAGAAAATAAGTTAGAACAATTCATAAATTTTTGGTAAGAGTGATTCTCCTAACCAATGAATAATAGGTTTAGTTTACGTCCACCCTTTAGTAATGACTTAAATATTTTATTAATGATGACGATAAAGATGGTTTCAAGGAGAGTGGATATATACAACTATACTTAATTAATTTTGTAGTTATTTGAAATGTTAAAGGTTAGTTCTTTTTATAAATGTAATGAACTAGTCATTACAATGTGATAAACTATGTTCTTCATGATTAAGGGGAAGTGGAGAAATGGAGGCTGCTTGTTAGTGTGGTGATAGAGTTGTTATTGGCCATAAGGCCATCTCCAATGGTGTTTTCTACACAATCAAATTTCTATGATATAAATGAATAATAGAAAAAATCTTTTCCAATGGACATTTTTATCTCCATTTCTATTCTAGGTGGAAGTCTAGTGGGATTGGAAATTTCTATCACCATTTTTACATGTAGAAATGGTGATAGAAATTTTCTATGTGACATGGCAAATTTTCATTGGTTGTTATAGACCCACTAATTTTCTCTCTTCATTAAATAGGGGATAAAGTAAGGAAGAAATGGAACAATAGAAATCACTATTGGAGACCATCTTTTCTATCCTTTTACACCAATGCAAATATATTGCCAATAGATATAGAAATATTATAAAATAATATTGACACATAGGATAGAAATGCAAAAATAGAAACCACCATTGGAGATGGCCTAAGGAGTGCTAGCTATACTTTGTGCTGCTATTGCCACATGTCAAGCTTTAAATGGCTTCAATAGGCTTTTATGCTGAGCTCGGCCACATGCCAAAAGCTTGGTTAATATAGGGCTCGGACCTTAAATAAGATATTTTTATCTCTTTCATATAATATTAAAATAAGAATTCAATGAGCATGTTGTGTATAGATAAATTTATTTATTTTTAATTTTCACATAAATTTTTATCTTATTAGGCTCCATATTTATTCTCGTAATAAGATCACAGATATCTAAATTTTAATCAATATAAACGTAATATCAAATTTTTTAGTGTATCTCTCAATTTATAATTATTATATATTCATTCTTTATTACCGTAAAATTCATCGTTTATATATATAAAAATATTATTAGAATCCGTTTAGTTTGCTAAATTTATTTGAAAAGGAAATGAAGACGCATGATGGACGGAGGCATCATCATTCACACACGCGTGATATCGCATGACCATGAGAATGCTCAACCATGATAGAACGGTGATGTTCGGGTCCCTATATGTTTGTATCTTTAGGAAATAAATGTTTCCTTTCGTAAGGTAGGACCTAATAAAATCTATCTTTATTATAAAACATTATTTTTGATTAATTTTTTAAAAAAAAAATTGAAAATTTAATGGTTAAAAATACATATGTTATAATGTGTATTAATTTTACACATTTGAATGGGTTTTATACATGCATTAAGATGTCACATTGTTAAAACATTAATACCAATAATATACACACAATAAACTCTAACACATCCATAATTTTGTCTACATTAAAAATGTTATAACTTAAAATAAAAAGATCAAAATTTAGTAAAAAATTAATATTTAAAATCTACAAATTAAGATCAATTAAACAAGATCTATCATAACCATAAATTTATGTAGCAAAAATCTAGAAAAATTACAACCCTCACACACCAATAATTTTTTCTAAATTAAAAATATCATAACTTAAAATAAAAAAGATCCAAATTTAATAAAAATTTAATATTTAAAATTTATTAATCAAGATCAATTAAACAAGATACATCATTACTATAGAATTATGTAAAAAAAAGTTAAGAAAAATTATTGAGTGACATTTAAGGATATACTTTATGTTTTAATACATTATGGGCCATCTTCATAGATATATCAATACAATTTTTGAACTATTTTTTAGTCATATTAACAAACGTGTTTTGATTATTTTCACATCTGGTATTGAGTTTAATTTATTAAAAAAATATTTTGCTGAGATCAAAAAATATGATTAAAATATTTTTTGGAACAATAAAAACAAGTCGGTCTAATCTGGTCTATTTTTAATTTTTTTTAGCTTGAAGTTATATTAAACCTATATTTTGGCTGTTCAAAATGTTATATTAAGTTAGACAATGGACTCAAAATGGATTGATTGATATTTGTTAATTTAGATTTGTCACATGTTACTCTATTTTATCATATTATCAGATTTTATTTATTTTACCGTATCAGATGGCACGAATATACCATAATATTATTATAAATTATAAGCCATTGTTTTTAGCTGACGTTGAATTTGGGTATTTTATTGAAACTTAATTAAGATAGTAAACAAGATTTTATTACTGTGTCTTTTAATGATTTGTTAAATATTTTTAATTTTAGTTACATATTTATATGTATAAAAAGAGATTGTATACACATACAATGCATATGTAAATGTCTAGGTCCTTGTTTTGATACAGAATTTAAAAACACTTTTTCACTTTTTTTTTCTGAAAAAATTCTTGTTTGGTACTTGTTTTAAAACCTAAATTTAAAATCTCATTTCGCACTTCTCAAAACTAAATTTACTTTACCTTTTTTCTCATAAAATTTTTAAAAAATTTAAAACGCCATAACTTTAAATTCAAAAATCAGAATTAGATAAGATATATAGATTTAAAATTTACTCATTAAGAACTACAAAATAAGATATATTGTAACTATTTTATGAGTTTTTTTTTTCATAAGTTTTAGTTTTTTTCATGAATTTTTTTATCATCTATCAATTTTAATTTATTGTTCAAATACAAATTAAATTTAAAAACTCAATTTTAAAATAAATTTTAAATTTTAATTTAAAAACTCCAATCAAGTGGGTCCTTCCTCTATAGAAAATGACCGCCCACGCTGAACTCTTTACCAAATACTAAGGCCTGCCACCTAATTAATATTAAAACTTGACTTGAACAAAGCACTAACGTCAAAAGGGACACCGTCGGTGAGTACCATACAAAAATGAGCAACATCACAACCAGCACATTTTTTATCTTTTTGTACTTTATATAATATTTTTGTGTGATTATTGCTGTAAGGATATTTACATGTTTGAGGTTTGAAAAAAATAATAATAAAAATGATACATATTTAAGTGAAAATACATTTTTGTACTAATTTCTCAACCAATTACCATCTCCTTTCAAAACTCGAGCAACTATTACCGAAATATTATAACATCATCGAAGTTTCAATATAGATATTGTAAATTTGTTTTTACACTAAATTCACAAGTAAAAAATGATAGGTATTTCAGTAAAATTATATTTTTACACTAAATTCTGAAACAACTCATAATATATTTTTAACGCAAATTTGTTTTTGCACTAAATCCGTAATCAACTAATGATACATATTTTAGTACAAATCTGTTTTTGTATTAAATTCTCAAGTAACGAATGATATATATCTTAGTGCAACTCTGTTTTTGTACTAAATTCTCAAGTAACTTATGATATATTTTTTGTACTAAATTGTTTTTGCACCAAGTCCGCAAATAAATAATGTTATAAATTTTAGTGCAAATATGTTTTTGCACCAATCCGTGGACAAATTAAGATACAAATTTTTGTACAAATTTATTTTTTCACTAAATTTGCAAGTAAGTTAAGACTTAAATTTAAGTGCAAATTTGTTTTTGTACTGTATAAAAATTCTCGTTGGAGCTCCCGTGTCTTTGTTGGAGGTACAACAATGGTTGTTAAAGCTTTGGTGGGCGGTAGTGGTAGAAGCAGTTGGTGCGACTTGAGGACCACCGATGGTAATAAAAAATTATAATAAGGGTATAATTTACCATTAAAAAAAGGAATGTATTCTTTTATTGAACAAATATTTGAAAATTGTCCTTGTAGCTGGGAATGGCAAATGGTTGGGTATGGGGAGAGTTTGGCCGTTATCGAACCCAACCCACATGTACACTAGCCTGCCCCGAACTTGTGACCATTTTTTTTTTTAAAACCCAAACCCTCCCCACAAGTATGCTTAGGAGCCCCGCCCTAACCCGACCTAACCCAAATTATTATTATTATTTATATATATATATATAATAGAGAAGGAGATTTGTCAATGTATTAATGTATATATAAATGTGTTAATGTATATAATCTGAGGAGCCACATTTGGTCAAAAAAATGTCTAGTTTTTTTTTTCTTTTTTGAATAAATACTATATATATAATTTTTATATTAATATATTTGTATATATGCAAGCAAGCTAGGGCGGATTTTTAGTAAACAAAACTCTAACTCGCCCTGAACCTGCCGGGTTGGGTCAGGTCGAAAACCTACTGAGTTGGAATTTTTTGCCATCTCCACTTGTAGTTAAAACAAATTATGAAGAAAATTATTTATCTAGTTTAAAATAATAAAATACTTTTAACTTAAATATAATTATGAATGACGCACCCAGAACCTATTTTCTCATTAAATCCTTAATAGTTTACTAGGAAAAACCAAAATACGAACACACTATTACCCTTGGCATATTCCACTGCTCGCAAGTTCATCTGCACGTACATTAGTTCCCTTCTCTTAGAACATGGGAGAGAGCAGCCGAGGTATCCGACATCAACATCTTGCAAGAAAATTTAATAGTAGGATTACTATTCTTCTATATTCTTAAAAAGTTTTAGTACACTTGCTCCTTTTCCTTTCAAATTAATAATCTCATTTTTATTTTGCTATTTTTTAAATTAACACTATTTTCATTGTAATTTATGACCAAAGAATAAGATATAATTTGTTTTTTATAATGAGATTCTACACATAAATTGTCTCAAAATACTGGTTCAAATGCCAAAACGGGCTTATGGACGAAAGAATATTAATTATAATATTGTAAACATTTACATTGAATAAATTATTTTAAGTTTGTATTGGTTCAAATGCTAAACAGGCATACAGATGAAAAAATATTAATTATAAAATTGTAAGCATTTACATTAAATTGTGCAAATTAAATGTGCCTAATTTATATGTAAAGTGTGTTTTATACATAAGGGCATCTCCAACCCAAAACACCATTTTGGTGTTGATTTAGCACCAAAATGGTGTCATTTTTACACCATATTTTTTTTCAACTCCAACCATTAACACCAAATTTAACACCAAAAAGTATATTCTCTCCAAAAATAGAATATTCTCTTTATTATTCTATTATTTTATATCATCATATAAATTATTATAGTTTACTAATTATTTTATTATAGATATTATTATTAATCAACTTATAATAATTTAAATAATTATAATTTATAAAACTAAAAATCACTAAATTAACATAACATAACATATTTATTATGGAAATAAACATTACATTGCTCGAAAAAAAAACATTACATTTAATTTAAAAAATTACACATACTTAAAATTCGGAATTGATCGACACTAATTCTCCGAATTAGTAAATTCTTCTCACAAGTGTTCAATTAAGGCATTTCGAAGTTCAATGTGAGCTTCCTTATCCTTAATTTGTCTATGTCGACCAAGGAATTCTTGAAATCGAGTATTATTATCAACCATCGTCTCAACTTGTAGAATTGGCGCTTCAACTCGTTCTTCAATTGATGCAGTAATATCACGTTCATCTTCGATTATCATATTGTGCATAATAATACACGCAGTCATTATATCTTGATTTATTTGATTTTAACTCTACGTTGTATTGTTTTTGGCTTTGCTTTAGTGTACTTCATTTTAGTTCTATGTTGCATTATTTCGGCTTTGTTTTAAATGTGTTTTATTTTAATGTAAGTTTAAATTTATGAAGTTTAAATGTTCTAAATTTTTTGTCCTTATTATTATATATCACAAATATTAATTACAATAAAATATACATAAATTTAATTAAAATAAATTAATTTTTTTAATAAAACAAATTATTAATATTTCTAATTAAAAAAATAAACAAAAAAAGTTAAATTAGAAGTATAAAAATGACCTAATTGATATTTATAAGTAAATAACAATAAAGATAAAAATTGAAAAAAAAAACAAAAAAAAATGGTGGGATGCCGTGGGGTGAATAGTGTTGCACCAAATATGGTGCAACACTATTCATTGCATCAAATTTGGTGTGACTTTTGGTGCTTCCTTGGAGCAATTTAGTGTAAAAATTACACCAAATTTGGTGGGATTGTACTACATTGGAGATGGTCTAAGTTATACACTTTTTCACTATGAGAATTATTTCTTTCACAAACACTTTCATAATTCATAGAACTATATAACATCGGTTATGTAACATTCAATATTTTTTAAAAAATAAAAATAAAAATCCAAATACTTATTTAGTGACAATAGATTTTATTTTATAGATATTTATGAGTATGTTCCAAAAATCAAAATTTAATATATAATTTGATTTTTGGATTTAAAGTTATAATATTTTAAATTTTTTTGAAAAGATAACCAAACACTTGGTCTAATAGTATAAGACAGACACTAGACAAAATTAAGATTGACTTGGTGCTCAATTTCTCAAAGTCGATTCTCCGCATTGTTAAAATAATGCTTAACTAGTGGTAGTTATGCACCACAAGCGAGGATTAGTTGAGGTGCACGAAAGCTAGTCTAGACACCTCATTAAATAACCCTAGAACAAAAAAGAAAGAAATAAATAAAAGTTAATGAGAGATATATGTGAAATTATATTGAGTAAACTACTCTAATGGCCCTTAAACTATTAATATTATTCCACTTTGATTCTTAAACAAAATTTTACTTCATTTAAATACTTAAATTATTGACCGAGTTCCAAATTAACCATTCTGTCTAATTTAACTGTTAACTTAAACGAAATTTCTTTTCCCTCCATTTTTAGAAAGGCAAAATGGTCATTCCGAGATACCCCTCTTTCCTTGGCCTCACAAATGCCTTTCCCTCATTTCCTCTTCAGCAGAAGAGAGATAAAGCTCCCAACACTCTCCCTCTGATCTGCCCTGTCCAATCCACTCTCTAATCTCTCTCTCTCTCTAGATGTATATTGATACATATATATATATATATATTTCTTCTTCTTCTTCTTCAAATTCCACGTATATCAATCGCTGATTATCGCTCTCTATATATTGATCAACTGAGAATGAGGAATGCAGCAGGGTGATTTGACAGTGTTGAGTTTAAGACCTGGCGACGGTAATTGTGGAGGAAGTAGATTACTACTCCCTCACTTCGATTCTTCTTCTAATTCTGATCTTCCTCTTCGAATGGTCATGTTGAGATAAAATTTTGATTTTGGGGTTAAATCTTTGCATATAAACACACACACACATATAGCTGTACACACATACATGTATATATACACAACATTTTCAATTTCAATTTTAGGGTTAAATCTTTATTTTAGTTTATAAGTTAAAATTTTGATTTTAAGGTTAAATCTTTGATTAAGGCTATAATTAACCAATTCATTTAAGTCTAATATTTTAAGAGGGATTCCAACATACTTGTAAGAGAAATAAAATCCTAATTCTACTACTACTAAAATACCTATAAAAACTCTGCTTCTTAAATTAACTACTTTTTTAAAAAAATAAAAAATAAAAAATTAAGGGAGGTTTAAGTCTTTTCCTTGACCTTTGACTTTAAGATAAGAGTGAAGGTTGCTTACTACTTGGCCAACCCTTCTCCTCTTCTTAAATTAACCACTTGTCTTATCACATTTCTCATTAATTTGTCAGTGCTCCATTATATATATATATATATATTTGTATTGCGCCATTTAGCTAATATTTTGCTACTAAAAGTGTGTCCAATTGGCAAGATATAACTAAAAATTTCGTGGGTTTTCGCTATTGTTTCATCTTGTTATTTGCATGCTTTGCTCCTCTTCTCTTGATAAATAGAATTTCATAGTGATAATTCTTTGATTTGGCAATTGTTGGGATACTCATTTATTTGTCCTGTTTTCATCAATGGTGGTTTTTCTCTCTTTACAGATGTGCGAAGTGGTGGAAATGGAAGAAAATTACTTAGTAGCTCAATATGATCATTTTGTAGTTCTAAAAATGGAGGGAAAATAAATTCCGTCAAAGTTAACAGCTAAATTGGATGGAAGGGCTAAATTGGAACTTGGTCAATAGTTTAAGTCTTTAAATGAGGCAAAATTTTGTTTAAGGATCAAAGTGAAACACTATCAATAATTTAAGGGACATTAGAATAGTTTACTAAATTATATTTGTTTATGTGTATATACTTTAGGTATAAGTTGTTTATTTACATATTTTGAGTGTGAGTTAATGTGACATTTCAAATTTCTATCCAATGGTTCAAGTGAACTTAGATTGATATTGTGTAAACTTAACCATGAGATTGATGGATTTTTAAGAGTAGCTAGATTAAAAAAGGCGTTTCCATATAACATAGATATATTTATGGGACAATTAAAAAAAAGGTCTTATTAGAGAAAGATTTTCACACTAAAGCCAATGAATAATTTTTTTGTAAATAAAAGACCTATTTTTTATTTTATTAATAATATGACATGTGTTTTTTTTCATTATAAAATGACATCCCAACCCTTAAAATAAACTAAAAAATACCAATATGCATTAAAATATGGATTGCAATATGAACTTTGCAGTCCATATTTCACTGCAATATGAACTTTGCAGTCCATATTTTACTGCAATATGAACTTTATAGTCCATATTTTACTGCAATATGAACTTTATAGTCCATATTTTACTGCAATATGAACTTTGCAGTCCATATTTTTGGTGCAAAGTTCATATTGCAGTCCATATTTTACTGCAATGTGAACTTTGCAGTCCATATTTCTAGTGCAAAGTTCATATTGCAATCCATATTTCACTGCAATATTCATATTTTTTGTGCAAATTTCATAAAGAGGGGGTAATTTAGGTAATATATAACATGTTTTTATTAATTAAATGATATTTAAATTTATTCAAATACCTTCATTTAAAATATAAAATAAAATAGGCCTCTTACACTAATTACCAATTAAAAATAGGACCTTCATTGAAAAAAATATTATTTATTGGAGTTTTGGTAAAAATCAATGTGTAGTAAGACCTTCTACCTAATTTCTAGTATATTTATATATATACACACTAGTACTACTTTTACGCTATATATTTTTAAAATTCTGATAATATAATTAAATAATTATTTAGGCAATAATGTCCTCCTTAAAGAAGTTGTTGTTGTTGTTGTTGTGCTTTTTTTTTTCATTTGTTGTAAATGAAAAAATTGAAAAAAAAATATGTGCCTTTTGTAAATCCAATGGTAGTTAAATAAATATTTGAAACGTTAAATTATGTATTTCATGTAAGATGAAGGAATTGACAAAGTGATTAATAAGTGTGTATATTTTTATATACACAAATGTCGGTTTGAGTCTCACTCTTTCCCATTTCTCTTAAATCGAACATTTTAAATCTACATATTGCATGTATAAAAAATATAAATTCAAATTTAAAAATTAATTAACTAAGTAATTATTCCGTTCAATGGGACATAGCCTTGTGATAATAAAGAAATGATAATACTTTGAATTTGTCATGTCTTTGGATTTGAGAGCCTCCTTTCTTTCTCTTTAATAATTTGAACTTGAATCTATATCCGTTACTTAACTTAACAAATAAATAAATAAACAAATAATATGATCCAATTATTTGTTTATCTTAAGCATTAATAAATTTTAATGTTCGCATTAAACTATCTCATTCTCTACCGACAAAACAAACCATTTTCGATTCACTTTTTAAATTTTTTTTTTTACAAGACATAAAATAAGTAGATCATGCATAGAGCAGAAATTATAAGGCACAACAATACTACGTATATTGATATAAGAAATCAATTGTAAGTTCTCGTTGGCATTCAATGTGGTTGATTTTTATTTTATTTTTTTAAAAAAATAGTTACTATCATTCCAAATCAAGTAACATCAAAGTAAGTAACCACTTTGAAAATAAGGAATTTCAAATTTCTTACTCAAACATTAAAATATTTTATTCTTATTTTAATTAAATTATTTTTTTGGTGAAAGTAAGGAGAGGAAAACAACAACAGACATTAAAACACAATCGGTAAAAATTCTAGGAATAAAAAAACTACAAAACATGATAATTCGTGCACTACTTTAACGTAAATTAACATTTTATTCTTATTTTAAGTAGCATGCTAACATGTATTAGGTGAGCATGCGTTAATATGAATCTAAGCCCTTTTTTATATAAAAAAAAACGAAAAAGAAATAAAAAGAGATATATAAGTTTATCCTTTAATACAAACAACTAAACCCACCCAACTCCCTCCTCTTCTTTCTCTTGGTTATATTTGAACTTTTATTGCTTTATTTTTTCAATGATAGTTTTCATAGTTTTTTTTTTATTAATCATACATATCAAAGGTAATTACATAAAGTCAGACAAATAATTTTTACGTCACTCTCGTAAAAGTCTCCCAACCGACACCACCTCCAAAGGGTGGACAAACCACTTTATTAAGTTCGAAACTACGTCGAACATGTGATCTCTCTAATACAAGATCAGAGAGAGTGCTATTAGATTACAAAGCCATTGACGATAGTTTTCATAGTTAATTTCCCTCAAACTGAAAAAAAGATAAATTCACGTTTAATTGTTTTTATAAATAATCTTCTAACATTTATTACGAGATAATACGTTAACCTAACCCTAAGTCCATCCTTTTGGATTTTAGTTTAGTTTCGTAGCTGCTTTTTCTTTTTAACGAAAGTGTTTGTTGTTACTTTCCTTCAAAATAAATAAAATGTCTCCTAGATTTTCTTTTCGAGAGCATGTCTTCCTAGTAATTTTTTATTTTTATTTTTATCAACGGACAATTGTCTTCGTAGTTCAAAATTCATACAATTAACAGTAAAACAGATTGGCCCAATAAAACTGGCGTAGGTTGCCAATTAGGCCGGTAGGTCATACACGCCGGTTGAATCCACTAACTAATAAAATTGGGCTAAGAACATATTTTGTCCAACCCAACCCAAGCCATTGAACAGAGTTCTTTCTTTTCTTCAATCGAAATTCTAGAAAAGGAAAGTGTTTTATGAACAACTTTTGTTTCTTTTACCTTGCTCCAACTAAAATTTTGCGTCCATACTTTGGTGCTAATTGCATCTCGATTAATTACTAATTGAGTTTATCCAATTTTTATTTTTAATACTAACAGTACACATATATATTATATATACCTAGTATTCCATCTATTTAATTATAAACTTAACTACTTTCCTATACATTATGGCTTTTCAAAAGCCGGTGCACAAAAAGGAAAAAAAAAAACTAATTACGTTCAAAAATGGGTTTCTTGGGATGAAAGCGAAGAAGTTGATATCAGAAATAAATATAAAATCGGCCTTAGGCATCCTCTTGTAGTTCTAATCCTTTACTTGATTACTTTGGTTGTCGTTTTTAGTACGGCTGAAATAAATGATGCCCTGGCTAAGTACTTACCAGGAATATTATATATATACCGTTGCTATTGAATATATATGCCCTTAATTGCTAGCTATTTATGTTGTTTGCGTAAGTTGTTATTTCTTTTCGGTTTAACCCATGGAACGTCTGGGACATTTTTTTTGCATTTTAACTAATTTTTGGTCACGATTTGTAATTGTTGTTAGTCAAGCATTATTTTGATAGCATATCAAACGTAATTTTACCTCTTTCTTCATAATTGAATAGGTAAAATGAAATCAAAAAAAAAAATCAACAGCATAAACTATTTTGTTAATTGTCGATTTTTTCTCTTCTTTCATTTTTTTTTCGATAAAAATACAATCTAAGTCTTTTCCTTGTATCATACAATATGTCTCTAACAAAAACCCTGTCGCCATGCAAGACTCAGACCGAGCTCTCTTTGACATCCACATCAGCCCACTCGCTCTTGTAACTATTAGTTTCAAAAATGTATATTGTATGTCAACCAAATGCTAACATGTTTCAAATTAATAGTTTCAATTTTACTTTTAGATTTTTTAGAGAAATCACTACTTTTAACGTAATTGACAATAAAGAATTAAATTTATTCACCATGGTAAAATATATTAGTATTTTGAATATATCCTTAAAAAAAAAAAATAGGACTTGTAATTTTAACATTCGAGAAAAATAGTTTATTAGTTTGAGATGAATAGATCGATTGGTAGCATTTTTAAAAATGTCCCAAACGAAGAATTTAATTTATTATAACAATATTTTTTTCAATTTTATTGATAATCAGAAGCATGACATTTTTCCATCTAACTCAAGTTGATTGTGAAATAATGCTCCCTCCGTTTCAATTTATTTGTTATATACTAATATTGATGAAGAATTTTTTTTTTTTTTTTTTTTTTTTGGTTCTCCACGGAGTGTCCGGGCCAGCTTTCGCGCACCTCGACTAATCTCCGCTCACGATTCGTGGCTGCCGCTGGCCAAGCATTATTTTGACAACGCCGGGGTTCGACCTTGGGAGTTCCAAGTCGACTCAAGATTGTTCCGGTGGCAGCCTTATACTACTGGGTCAAGAGGCTTGGTTATGAAGAATTTATTTAGGAGGATTGATTGGTGTGTACGGTGTGGCAGTAGCAGAAGAGGTGAGGTGCCCCCATATACAAAAACAATGAACTACGGATCCCTTCCCTCCCTCAGCTCTCAGTCTGAAATGGCACTCTGCATATTGCAGTCTTCTGAAAAAACACCGCCATAGGACCCTATACCTATACCTATAGATAGATATAGTATAGCTGCTGCTGCTGCTGCTACTACACACAATTCTCTTGCCTTTTTTTTTTTTTTTTTTTGATTTAATTTGATTATGAGAGAAAACAACTCCTCAGTCACAACATTCTCATGAAACTCTCTTCCAACCCCATTTTGTCTTTCAAGCACAAAGTTGTTTATGTATACATAAATGTAGAGAGATAGAGACGAGCAGATGCCTTCACATGAAATGGGTTGCATTCTGTTTCCTCAAGACGCTTAAAACAGAGAGTTATAGAGCTTTACTAATCAAAGGTACATACATACATACATACATACATACATATAGCTAGAATAAAGTTATATATATTAACACTGGGTTGATCCATAGTTGTTTGAGATTATTTTAGGCAAAGTTAATGAAGTAATTAAGAGATTGGGAAAGGTGACGGTGGCGATGCCTCTTATTTGCTTTAACTTTATTATTATTATTATTATTAAGGGGGTGTGTGTGAGAGAGAGGGAAAAAGTATGTGTGTAGATTGCATTCCCAAAACCTACAAATAATAATTTTTATTCTTTCTTTGTTTGGAAGAGAGAAGAAAGAGAGATTCCTTTGGGGGAGTGGGTGTTTTCTTTTCTCACTTTCCGGTTATTTCTGCTTTTTCTCCCTCTCTCTGCCCTGTCCAGGCTTTGCCCTTTTCTTTTGCTTCTTTGGCAATCTCTTCCCTTCACATTTGCTTTTTTCTAATCTTCCTTTTTCAATCAAGTGGGTTTTTGGCCTTTTAGGCTCTGTAGCTCATTTACCGTTTCTTCTGTCAACTTCTTTCCGAGCAAAATCACTGAATCCATTTCATTCTCACTACACAGGTGAGCATTGGGTTTCCTACAAATTTCACATTTTCTTTCTACCAATTTATTTAACCAACTCAACTTCTACATTTACATGCATACACACACACATTTGTGGGGTGGTAAGAAGTACTGGTTCTTGGTTTTAGTACGTGGTTAAGTTTTGTAGATATTTGTTGAGAGACTTGTTGGTGGTTGGTGTTGTAGGGTATCGGTTAGTAGAATAACAAGAAAAAGGAGAAAGCCATGGCAGGAGGAGGAGGAGGAGCGGCGCCACCGCCAAAACAGGAGGAGTTGCAGCCACATCCGGCGAAAGACCAGCTGCCCAACATTGCTTACTGCATAACAAGTCCCCCACCTTGGCGTAACTTTCCCGCATTCTCTCTCTTCCTAAGCAGATCAATCTATTTTGCCTTTTTATGTCTCTGCTTCAATTTCTGTGGTTGATATAACCTTTTTAAAACACATGTAAATCCCCTAAATGTTTAATAAATTGATATCTATTTTATGGTTTTTTTCTTCAAGAAGAATGCATGAAATCTAATTTGATTTTGTTAATTTTAATGTATGGGGTGGTTGATGTTTTTCCTATACAGCTGAGGCCATACTACTTGGGTTCCAGCACTACCTTGTGATGCTTGGTACGACAGTTCTCATTCCCACTCTTCTGGTTCCCCAAATGGGAGGTGGAAATGTAAGCCTCCCACAACACCACTAATAATCTTGCATCTAAACTTTCGTTTGTGTATTCATTGATTGGGTTTTCAATTTATGGGTTTCATTTCAAAGCATACAAGTTTTCACTAAACTGGAATCAATTGTTTGTCCCTCGTAGGAACAAAAGGCAAAGATGATTCAAACCCTACTATTCGTTGCCGGTTTGAATACATTGACACAGACATTGTTTGGGACTCGATTGCCTGCTGTGATTGGAGGCTCTTATACTTACGTGCCTACAACGATTTCGATTATCTTGGCTGGTCGATATAGCGACCTTGTGGACCCTGAGGAGGTTGTTTGATGAACCCTTTCCTAGTTTAATAACATTCTATTTATCATATTCATCTAAATTTGATACTAGCTTTGTGCTCCCTATGCAGAAATTTGAGAAGATAATGCGCGGAATCCAGGGTTCCCTCATTGTTGCTTCAACTCTTCAGATTGTCATCGGTTTTAGTGGCCTTTGGCGTAATGTCATAAGGTTATATAATACTGTTTTATTAAAACTGGACAAGCTCTCTTCATTCTTAAGATGCATTTTAAATCCTCAATGGGGAATTTTTGTCATGATTTATTAAAATTAAAGAATGTGAATCTTATAGATATATGTTTTTTTTTCTGCTTAGGTTCATGAGTCCACTGTCAGCAGTTCCCTTGGTCGCTCTATCTGGATTTGGACTCTATGAATTTGGTTTTCCCCTGGTATGCACTTGTATCGTATGTTCTTTTTGAGATGAACAAACATGTTGTGATTGGGTAGCTGTTACTGAATTTGATTTCATATTTAGCTTGCAAAATGTGTGGAGATCGGACTGCCACAACTCATCTTGTTAGTGATCTTTTCACAGGTAATAAACTAATAATCATCAAATACTGCCCAAATCTTTCTCCATCCAATGAAATTATAATGTTAGTAAAACTATCTTAATGCTTTGTGCAGTACATACCCCATATTATGGGTGGGGAGAGGCATATATGTGACCGCTTTGCTGTTATATTCTCTGTCGTGATTGTGTGGGTTTATGCTCACATACTCACTGTTAGTGGGGCATATAAGCACGCGCCAATGAAGACCCAATTAAGCTGCCGAACTGATCGAGCCGGAATTATAGGCGCCGCTCCATGGTATGGCTTACATATCATCCCAAATACACCAAAAGATCCCATCGTTACATTTTCTGCAGTAAAATTAATGCTAATTAATAGTTTTCTAGCAGCATAAAAACTTTTAAAAGAAATTCCATATTAATTAACATAAGGAGATAATTAACAGCTACTTATTGTTCAACGGCATTCTTGTTTGTAGGATCAGAGTCCCCTATCCATTTCAGTGGGGAGCTCCGACATTTGATGCTGGGGAAGCTTTTGCTATGATGGCTGCTTCATTAGTTGCTCTTGTTGAGGTATATATAATTAATTTGTTATTGATTTTCAATTTTTAAAGTATGAAAGAGTATGAAATTTGATAATCATATTCTGGAAATTTCTTAATGATGCCCTTATGCTATAATTTTCTTAACACATTTTCGTTGCTCTGTGAACAGTCTACAGGTGCCTTCATTGCCGTGTCAAGGTATGCTAGTGCAACTCCTCTGCCACCTTCTGTTCTCAGCCGTGGTGTTGGTTGGCAGGTAAATGGGCTTCAATGATTTGTTGACCTTAAACTACATGCTTAAATGGAAAAGGCAATGAAGGGAAGAATTATGAACCTAATGTAATACTCCCTCAGTCCCTAATTAATAGTCCATGTTTGACTTCCATATTTTTAAGAATGCTTTAGTTTCATCCCAATTCATGATTTAGAACAAAACTTGTTTTGTATCTTGAGTTTTATCGTGTTTAGAACTGAAACTGGACTCTTAATTTTGAACACCCAAAAAGGAATAGAGGACTCTCAATTTGGGATGGAGGGAGTACTAAAAATTGCAAAACTAAAAGGGGTCCTCCTTTTAAACTTGGTTCAGTTTCATCTTACAATAAAGAGCGATAACTTTCTTTGTTTCCCTAATTATTTGTTGTTTCTGTTTATTTAAGGGAGTGGGCATATTGCTCTCTGGATTATTTGGGACTGGGAATGGATCATCAGTATCTGTGTAAGATTCTGAAAAACCTTGTTTTCATAGAGCATCAATAATTTCATGGATGCTTACTATTTTTTCTCTTACCAGTGAAAATGCTGGTTTGCTAGCGCTGACACGTGTTGGCAGCCGAAGAGTTGTGCAGATATCTGCAGGGTTCATGATATTCTTTTCCATTCTTGGTAAGTTTTTGATAAGTAATTGCTCAAAAAAAAGGAAAAAAAAAGTTGTTAATGAGTAAGCCATCCACGGGTTAATGTGTATATTGAAACAAAAACAATAGACACTTTTTCTCCCATTTTAGCTCAAGCTATATAGGTTAAATACAAATTTATATTCAGGAAAATTTGGAGCTGTCTTTGCTTCAATTCCAGCACCAATCATTGCAGCTTTGTACTGCCTTTTCTTCGCCTATGTGGGTAAGTACTTGCAACTTCTATTATTGGATGTTTTCTTTACCAATTGCCACCATACATTTCAATTTTAATCACTTCTGCAATTTTCAACATACAGGTTCAGCAGGTCTTAGTTTCCTCCAGTTTTGCAATCTAAACAGCTTCAGAACAAAGTTCATTCTAGGGTTCTCTGTGTTCATGGGCTTATCAATCCCACAGTACTTCAACGAGTACACTGCAGTGAAGGGTTATGGCCCTGTTCACACCGGTGCCAGATGGGTAAGAAAAAAAGTTCCATTATCTTTCTGCACACCAAACGGCTTCTTAATTTGATCCAATCTCTCTCTCTCTCTCTCTCTCTCTCTCTCTCTCCCAGAAGTATGACTTCTTTTTTTTTTTGAGCAGTTCAACGATATGATAAATGTTCCTTTCTCATCGGAAGCATTTGTGGCGGGGATACTGGCTATGTTCTTAGACGTAGTACTGCATAAAAAGGATAATGCAACTAGGAAGGACAGAGGGATGCCGTGGTGGGACAGGTTCCGTTCGTTCAAGACCGATACAAGGAGTGAAGAGTTCTATTCTCTGCCCTTCAATCTCAACAAATTTTTCCCTTCAGTCTGATAAATTTAAAGGGATTATGATATGGTATTTACTCCCTTACACCTCTATAACTCTCTCTCACTTGTTGGTTTTCTGAGCAACAAAACTAAAACTAAGCATAGTATAGGTCAATCTCTTGTTTCTTGCTATAGGAAGCTGTATGGCTGAGCAGTATTTTCTTTATTTATCTGTTTCGTCAAACAGTAGCACTCTGGTATCTTTTTGTTTGTAAAGATCATACAAAACCCTTGCATTGAGTGTGCACTTGCGTGTATGAGAAAGAGATTTGAGCCATGAAAGTGCTTATCTTAACTACGCGTGCATTATATACCTGCATCAGCATACATTATCCATGTGATACGATCAACTAAGTTTTCTCCCTAATAGTAGTTGATTTCAGAAAGTTGAGTTCATGAGAATATGTGATACGCGTCTGGTTTGATTGGCAGACAAAATTTATAAATTTATGGGTCTCTGTCATAATCTATGGTCTCACAGATACTTACGAGAGTGTTATTTGATGAACTCTTAAATTCACAATGATCAAATTTTCTCCTTGAAGTGAAACCTATGTTATGAACAAATGGACTATTCTGCATGGTGCTTTCTTTCAGTCAAGAAGGGGCCATCCGGAGTAGGTGAGGCCGTGAGGGTAGAAAGTGGGCTCAAGTATAAATCTCTTAGACTGACGTTACAAAATTTGGTACATTGATTATATTATAGAAAGGAAATGAAATTCTCAATCTATTTAGGTCCTAAGAAGTCGGAGCTCTTGATTCCAGAATATAAAGAAGGACAACACATGTAGCCAAACAAGCCCTAAAGACACATTTGAACAGGAAGAGAAAAAGAAGCATAACAGTTTCTGTTGGAAAATATATCAGAATGAAAACAACGGCTAGAAAGAGGGATTCACAGTACATGCAGCTATAGTGTATATGTTTGTATAGAGTTGGTACACATTGATTGAGTTTAATTAAGATCGATTAACGAAATTTATTAGGCAACAAGCCCATTCATTGATGTGAAGTGATCCAAAAATCATATATGATCGAGCTGAGGAGGGAGGGCCAAGCAAAGTGAGAGATCCCTCCAAAAAAAGTTGTGCTGTCTAGCTATCTGTTTGATTGATTGACCCAAATCATAGAGCTAGCTGAATCAATTATTCAAAAATATAACAATGGTCCACAATTTGTACGTATTCACATACCTACTTTGCACGGTAAAACAAAGTTGATTTTCAACAATACGCCGAGGAAGTGGCTCAATTAAGCTCTTTTCTTCATTTGCCCATTTAAAAATATAGGAAATTTGAATTTTTCAAGTGCCACCCACACTAATTAGTTGTATAAGAGCTTTGGCTCATTGCCACATTCAAATTATTTTCTTTTCTAATAAGGGTCGGGGAAGTTTGTTTCAATGGTTAGAGTTGGCGTGGATCCAAAATTAGAGAGATGAACAAATTAAAATGGGTTAGGATATTACAAACAAAATTAAAATCTCAAATATCCTGATTCATGCATTAATGCTCATAATATTAGCATTTTAGTACGAAATCATAACTAAATTGTAAAATATGAAATTATTTATGCTATTCAAATATTTAACTTTACGAACCATTTGATTTTATAAGTCCACACTTCATTTTAGTTCACTCTGTAGAATCATGGGTCTGTACTTGTATATTAGCAAACCAAGCCACTAGTGCCATAAACTTGAAGATTCTTCTGCGTGTATATTTGTTGATTACCTAGGCATTCGAGATTAATCTTTAATATTTTTTTCTCGACCTCATCGGTAAATAGGTGGACACCGGATTTAATGCGGTGGTCTTTATACCATCTGCATTCAATTTGATCCAATCTCAGTTTTAATATTTGACACAATCTGATCCAAAACGTGCTACCTATCCAATTAAATAAGCAAAAAATAAAGTCTCGGCAATAGATAAAATTTTATTTTATTTTTTCAAAATTTTCAAATTGGAAAATATGACAAATTGACAAAATTAAACAAAATCAAATAGACAACTACGAACACCAATAATTGGATCAGTTTACACAATCCTTGAATCCAAAACCGATCAAATATTTTTTGATTTTTCAAAAAGTAGAACCGATCAATTCATAAATCTTGAAAAAATGAATTAATTGGATTGTATCAGTTAATTTGGATTGGATTTTACCCACCCCTTATCTCCATGTTTTTCTTTTCTTTCTTTTGATAACCGTTATCATCTTCTTATTCAAGTAGGAGAAAGTAAAGGATTATATTTGGGCTGCATTTTCTTATTTTAATTTACCCCCAAAAAAAACGAGCAATAGCATGTGCTTTATTGCACTTTGTGATTTATTTCATTCCATGACAAACGGGGCGGGAGGAGAGAGGGAGTAAAGTATTAGAATTTTGCCCTATCATAAAAAATAAAAAAACTTGGTATTAAAATTGTCCCCATAAATGAAATTTCTAATTCTGTTCACATTGACAAATGTCCATGACCTTCTTCGTTAGTCGAAGGCTGATATATAAAGATTTTGATACCTTTTATTACATGCAATAATCGATGATTTTGCCACTATCAAAATGTAGTTGGAATCATTACATGCTTCAATAATCGATGATGATATGAGGAATCTATATATATATATATATATTGATGATGATCATTTTCTATTGAAATTAATTGTGTGTTTCTCGAAGACTCCCATGAATTGGAAACTCCATGATATCCCCTATATATATAGATGTTAATCCAATGCATAATAGTATTTGTTTAGTAAAATAATGCAAGTGTGACTAGCTAACCTCTGCCCTACTGAGTTTATGACCATCCAATGAAAGTGCATTTTTCTTTGAATAATTATTGTTCAATTTAAAACATTCCTTAGTATTAAAAAAAATAAAAAAATACTTGTTCTTTTGTACTAAAGGGGAAGAATGTGGAAAAATCAACTTTAATTAAGACCACATCATTCAAAAAGCATATATATATATATATATATTAAGAACCCCACTCACATTACTGCCCTTTCGTTGGATTGAGAGGTTTCAAAGTAGAAATTAGAATTTTTGAAAGCCTATAAGCAAGTATATATATATATATATGTGTGTGTACATAATTGTGTAGCACCCTGCAGGGCATTCTATAATATTAAAGGTATTTCGTCCCATAGATAGGTGGTGATGTATGTATGAAGAAGAGCAAATAGCCCATTCATCATTTAATATTTTAAACCCAAGATCCCCAACATCTCACATGGCTTACATTGACTCACATTAACTATATATATATATATATTATTTCACAAATGTGACTCATACGGAATGAATTCAAATAGTTTAGTTTAGTTTAAGGTGAACCTGCAGATTATCACGAGTCAAAGATTTCCACTAAGATTGACTTCTTTCTCTTTTAAATTCAACCCGCCCCAATCTTTGCTCAAACCCCAACACTAAAAAACGGAAAACCTAATCCTTGTGTTTGATTTGAAAATAAAAATTTAACTAGTGCCTGTTGCACGTAAATAAAAAGTGGATGATTTATTTTTACATTTTAATGTAAATCAACCGTACACGAAAAACTAAAGCAGTTAATTTTTATAATTTCATAATAATTTATAAAAATTGGTAATATTAGCTTATCATTGTGTTGCATTATATATTTTAATTGCCTTTTGAATGCAGCGTGGATGCAAATTGAAAACTTTGACACTACTCTTTTTTTTTTTTTGGGGGGGGGGAGTGGATTTCGTATTCTTTTGTTCGATTAAGTAATGATGTTGTGCCACTTCAGTAGTTGCACAAACTTTACCGAAAAAGAGCCTTAAGAGAAGCATATTTCAGCAAAGTTAGTTAGCTTGATGAAAATGCTTATTAAAGCATCTTTATGAAGAATCTCATCTCTTTAATTTGCTGATCGATCAGATATGAAAATTTGAGTTATTTTAATTGAACTACATATATTGCAGCTTTTAGAAGGAAAATTTATTCCTTATTTTTCCTTTTTTAACATAAGAAGATGATTAGTGGGTGCTTTATTTGCCTTGCCAATATTTAAATTCTCTAAGCTAAAGTGAAATATATATTTAATGGAAAAGGATTAAGTGAGTTCACACACCACTCATCATTTTTGGCCTATGATGTAAGAAAATTTGGACTTCCATTAATTTGATTTTGAAGGGTCACATAATCAGGATTAATGATTGAAACCAAATTCTGAATTTACATTTTATTATCCATCAAGCGTGATATAAAGTTCATGGGTTTTTACGGTGTACCTTAACCATGTACATGTGATTGTGAGCTTGAACGATAAGGATATAAGTGGTTATTAACTAGATAAACATACATGTGTTTTAATTAGGTTGAAGTCTAACCTGATAAATACGTAGGTAATTTTATTCTAGTTAAACTCTAACTTGATAAATAATATAAGTTGTTATTGTTCTACGTAAACTCTAAATGGGTAAGGTTTTACTTAGTTTATAAATAACTTGATCCCCAGTCTCACAAAGTACAAGTTCAATACAGTTTAGCCTAGGCCAATGGAAATGTTTAAGCATAAGTTTTGGAGAGAGTGGAAGATCCAAGTTTAAAAAACTTCTATAACGATAAAAAATTTCAGGTATTTTTATTGTGTATTATAAATACGTATGTGTGTGACATACGATTCTTAATAAAAATATTCCTACATGAATGATCGTTTAATATATAATTTAGACAGAAGGAGAAAAGAATTATAAAATTGAATCCATCAAGTAGGAGTAATGTTTGAAAGTAGAACATATTTATATATTAAAAATTATTATGAAGCTTATATTAATCATTCATCTAGATATACGTTGTAGATACAACCCTACGCTAAAAATATTTTTTTCATTTGAGTGGGTGTAGGGTTGAAGGACATTTTTATTTTTTTGACTAGGTTCACGGGGATTTGGAATTAGTTTCTTGTACACGTACTTGAAAATTTTAGCATCATTAATTAGAAAGGAACTATGTTTCTCAATTACTTGCAAGTACTAGAACAAGAAGAAGAAACAAAAAGAAGATTTGTGTATGAGCTAGCTAATTTATATATATATATATGTTAAATTATACAATACAAGAAATAGAGAAATTATATTAATGAGCAAGAAATCCACAAGGGGTTACATTGTTACAATCTCACACCTATTTACAATGGAATTGACATGAATATATATACAAGTAAAGAAGGAAACAAGAAGCCTAAAATGAGGAAGAAAGGAGGAGACAAGGAGGGAAACATGGAGGAGGGAATAAAGGAAAAGAAGAATAATTCTAAGCTTTAATAATTACAAATAATAATGCTAATTTATGTTGGAGAATATCATCATTCAATATCATCATTTCTAACACCCCCCTTCAAACTCAAGGTGGCAAATGGGCGGTCAGCTTGAGTTTGGAAAGCAAATCCTGAAAGCGTCCTTTTACTACATGAGATGATCTCCAACAAATTGGAAAACTAGATCTAGAACATAATGATTATAATTACATAATTAAAGAAATTAAAGAACAAAACATAATGAATACGGAAGCAGTGGAGCATGGAAGCAGGAACATGGAGGCATGTGTGCAGGAGCATGGAGGCATGTGCTTAGATCTACTTTAACACCCCCCCTCAAGCTGAAGGAGGCTCTTAGGGATCCGAAGCTTGGATACGAGAAAATGGAATTTGGTTTTGGTTTTGGTTTTTTTTTTTTTTTTTTTTTGACATGTTCGATGATTGACCGACAGACGGAACGGCGGTAACGGCGATGACGGGAGCCGACGGAACGGCGAGGTCCGGTGTAGAATTTCGGAGGAAAAAACTTGATCTGAATACGCGAGCAGTACGTATAACAGTAACAAGAAATTGAATCAGAATACTTGGAGGTACAGCAAAAGGCGACCCGCCGGAAATATTAAATTGAAGAGATTGAATATATATAGATATGTTTTTTTTTTTTTTTTTTTTTTTTTTTTTTTTTTTTTGAGAGGTGGAAGAGTAGCAGTGGTGCTAGTAGTCAATGATGGCCCTTTCTTTGGTTTTGATTTTAGAGAGATAAACTGAAGTTTCGATATGAGAGGCGAGAGGTTTCCGAGGGTGTTGGTGGTGCGGAAGGAAGGGAACACACATTATTGAGATAAAAAAGAGAAAGGCGATGGATTCTGAGAATCATCAGCACCAAAATTCAAGATATCAGTGAAGTTAGAAGCAGAGAGCGAATTGTATCCTATATCTCCTAAGGTAGTCCAATCCGGAGTCATTAATCCGCAACCTCCGCAACAGAACTAATTTGAGGAGACCCCTTTGAGAAACCATCCAAAGCAACTTGGTAATCTGACAGAGTCGGATATGCCGGCATATCCACTGCTGTCAGAGGATCCCCGTGTTCTGAAAGATTCACGGTCGGTAGATGGATATCAGGGGTTGATGAAAGGAGCTTTAAAAAACTTTTGTAGTGAGGATGCTCCAACAAATCTTCCTGGGTCGGAAGAACCCCAGGTTCTAGAGGATTCTCTGAGGGGCCAGATGGAGAAGCGAAGGAGCCTGGTGGGTGAGCAAGGGAGTCGGATGGATTGGCCCTTGAGGAACTTGCAGGAGGGTTAAAGGAGCCAGGTGGAGAGGCAAAGGAGCCGGATGGGTGAGTAAAGGAGCCGGATGGAGAAGCGAAGGAGCCTGGTGGGTGAGCAAGGGAGTCAGATGGATTGGCCCTTGAGGAACTTGCAGGAGGGTTAAAGGAGCCAGGTGGAGAGGCAAAGGAGCCGGATGGGTGAGTAAAGAAGCCGGATGGAGAAGCGAAGGAGCCTGGTGGGTGAGCAAGGGAGTCGGATGGATTGGCCCTTGAGGAACTTGCAGGAGGGTTAAAGGGGCCAGGTGGAGAGACAAAGGAGCCGGATGGGTGAGTAAAGGAGCCTGATGGGTAGGCAAATGACCTGGAGGCTGGAGATTTCTCCGGCAGTTTTCCGGTCGAACGGTGGCGGCGTCGACCAGAGCCGGATGGAGAAGCGAAGGAGCCTGGTGGGTGAGCAAGGGAGTCGGATGGATTGGCCCTTGAGGAACTTGCAGGAGGGACAAAGGAAAATGACGGATTAACCCTGGGAGACTCGCTGTCCAGTCGAGCCTCCAACGCCGTCATTCGTGACTGCAGAGCCTCAAGCTTTTGATCAAGAGAGGTAAGGAGGGCAGCGCATCCACCAGCAGGATTTAGGATTCTTGCCTTAGCTTCAAAGAGAAACGAATCGAGAGTTTCACGATGTTTGTGATCCGGTACGTGTTGTAAAAAAAATTCAACACTTTTTACCCCGAAAACGGAAAAGATTGTGTGATAATCTCGACGATGATACGCATTTGGAAAGATTTTAACTGATTCACAAGAAGGAGGACAAGCTCTGCGGCGAAAAGAGCAGGCAGGACATGGAGTACCTCGCTGGCGGATGCTGATCGACATGGCTGTTTGTATTGGATTTGAATGGGAGATTTGCAGTGAGGATGGTGTGTTTTGATTTTAATGGCAGGAAGCTGGTGAAAGGGTTAAAGGCGCCGATCTCGAAATTTGAATTTCGAATTTCGAGGTCAGAGCAAAAAGATGTCGGCATTTGATGATGGCGAGGGTTTGGAGTTTACGGAATTTACGGGTTGTCGGTTATGGTATGGATTAGGGGTTGTCGGTTATGGTATGACTGAGGAAATGGACGGTGTTGCTTGGGATTGACGGAGGAGAGAATCGGGAAGTTGAACGAGTGGATGAGTGGTGCAATGAGATCAACGGCTCTTGATGTTAGAATGGGAAAATAAGAAGGTTTAGGGGCTAGAATAGAAATATCAGAAAGTACAGGGGTGAAATTGTAAATATATCTGACGGTGTCTGGAATATTCCGTCAATTCTGACGGCAAGCAAACGGCGTTAACCGCTGACGTGGCTGACACGTGACTGACACGTGGCGCTGACTGGATGTCACGTGGCGGACACGTGGCGCTGACTGGATGCCACGTGGCGCTGACTAGATGTCACGTGGCGGACACGTGGCGCTGACTGGATGTCACGTGGCACTGACTGGATGCCACGTGGCGCTGGCGTGGATGCCACGTGGCGCTGACTGGATGTCACGTGGTGGACACGTGGCGCTGACTGGATGTCACGTGGCGCTGGCGTGGCTGACACATGGCGCTTGTGTGTCAATGATGTGGCAGTTGCAGTTTGTAAGGAAATAGAGGAAAAATAAAATGCTATTAGTAGGAATCGAACCTTGCACTAAGCTGTGGTTACCTGATGGTCTTACCAGCCAGGCTGAATGCTTCAATAATAATTATTTGGACGTGGTTTTATTTGAACAGGTTTGCTGCGTAAAGTCTGATTCGAGTAGTGTTTGGAGGCGTATTTGATTTGTTTGATAATGGTGATAGGTGTGGTGGCTTGGTGGCGAGGTTGTGTGGTGGCTGGTGGTTGGTGGCGAGGTCGTGGTGGCTAGTGGCGAGGTCGTGGTGGCTAGTGGCGAGGTTGTCCTCTGATACCATGTTAAATTATACAACACAAGAAATAGAGAAATTATATTAATGAGCAAGAAATCCACAAGGGGTTACATTGTTACAATCTCACACCTATTTACAATGGAATTGACATGAATATATATACAAGTAAAGAAGGAAACAAGAAGCCTAAAATGAGGAAGAAAGGAGGAGACAAGGAGGGAAACATGGAGGAGGGAATAAAGGAAAAGAAGAATAATTCTAAGCTTTAATAATTACAAATAATAATGCTAATT
Organism: Lonicera japonica; assembly: GCA_021464415.1. NCBI lineage: Eukaryota > Viridiplantae > Streptophyta > Magnoliopsida > Dipsacales > Caprifoliaceae > Lonicera > Lonicera japonica. The sequence continues at coordinate 60,474,036 of CM038468.1, read as the reverse complement.
TATATATATATATATATATATATATATATAATAATAATAATAAATGAAAGAATGTTTTAAATGCTTGGATGGGTAGAATAATAATTTGGTACACAACCATATGATATAATAAGGTAGCATTTAGTTAAGAAAAATATTAGTAGCTCAACAATCACAATCATTTGGCCGGACAAACATGAAGATGAAAGTGACTTTTCCTCTGTAATAATAAATATTATGGACTTGATTTTACATTTTGTCAACGAGGTGGTTTCATTGAAAAAAATAAAAATAAAATTTGAAATTCTTATTGGGAGAGGCAGTCAACAAAGGAAAAAGAATAAGGGAAACGCCAAAGTTGGGCACACAGTTACAAAGTTAAGTCAAGTGGTTCGGAATTTAGCTGATGGCCGGAGGTGAATATGCTGTTCTAGATTAACATATATACTGTACACGGAATATCTCTCTCTCTCTCTCTCTCATCCAAACTAAGCAGATATTGGATACTTCAATTCGTATCTCATAAATTTACTACCCTTGTAATTATAATGTTTGTTTTTTATCACAAAACTCGATCTTTTGTGGGACTCATATATTTTATACACACTGCATATTTTTCATAGCATCCCTGATGTAAAAGTAGATTGGACACTTTCAAATAATGGACTATGTGGTATACAAAAAACCTCTTTACAGATAATTCTTGAAAAAAGTACTCCAACAGGATTTTTAAAGATATTGCATGATCAAATTCATAAAAAAATACTCAGTAATTTTATTTGCAATAGTATGCCTTGATTCATACTTGTCAATGATATATATATATATATATATATTTATAAAAAAATTAATTGATGAAATAAAATTTAAAATGTTGAAATTAGGTAGACACAAAAAAATAATGTGGTATTTAGACATTGTTTAAAAAACTCTCCAAAAGTAGATCATTTTTTTGGTTGCTTATCTACCTATATCCTATGTGGCATCTTACTTATATATAATTGATGGTTGCATCGGAGATGTTCTCACGAGTAACCTATCATATATAGAGAGCAATGATAAAATTCGTGTAGTGTCACGTACACTTAACATGTACCTAATGTTTTATAAGTACTCTTTGATCGGGAATTATTTAATGAGTTTGAAAATAAGAGTTAAGAATCACAAATTTTAATGCATTCAATGTGCTTTTTAATAAAATTTATTTGCTATTCCGAAATCTATCTAGTACTTTATATAAAAATCAACTAAACTTCTGATTTGGAATGCTTAGAAATAATAGTTTTTAGTATCATAATTTCTGGTCACTTAAATTAGGTTACATGATAAATATGCTATAAGTATAAAGAATTAAGTATTATATAAAAATTTGTGCATTACATAATAGCATCTCCAACAGTCTTCTATATTTTTGTTTAGTGTAAAAATATGTTTGTGTAAAATACATCCGCATTTTACAATGCCACGTCATTTTTCTCTCTATTCATCTTTTAAATAAAAATTAAAAATATAAGATCTTAATAAAAACTATATATTTGAAATATGCTCATTAATACCTACATATCAAGATTCATTGTGACTATAGAATTATGTATAAAAAAAATTCAAGAAAAAATAATTTACACAAGACTTTACAAAGTGCCATTGTAGCATATTTTTTTTAGTATTTGAGTTTTTTCTCTAAAAATAAGTTGACACATATGACTTACAAGTCAATTTTTATATTACCATTAAAATTGTTCTAATGCATGTTGTTTTGTTTTTTCTATATTTATCTTTTTATTATTTGCCCGTTTTAAATTAAGATTAAGATTAAACAAAATACTGTAAATCACACGGACCAATTCTTGACTGCCTCACACAGCGCTGGGAATGCCACTTGTATATCTCACCGAGTCACTGGAATCCAAGGAAAGAGCCCTAAAAAATTCTCAAGTGTAACATAAATATGCAAATTTCAATACAACCCAACTACATTTTTTATTTTTTCTCTCACATTCTTGTCCTGGTTCAAATGTGTTTACAACACAATATTTAAAGTAATTTCCAAATTACAAAAGTATCTTTCTTTTTTTTTCTTTTCTTTTCCTTGTTTTCAAATTCTCTTGTCCGTTACCATAAGCTATATATGAAGTCTTTTGTTGATGTTAAGTCATTGTTTATCTAATTTTCCGGTGCAGGACAAAATAGTATTATTACAATAATAATGACTATTATTATATTAGGTATCTATTTAGTTTAATTATAGTGCCATCATTATAAATGTATTTTCGTATCATCATATATTATAACGCCGTTTCAAATTCTCTATGGCTGATTTCACAAACAAAAATTCTGAATGGCTGGATATAGAAAGTAGTCACACATCTATCACCAAAAGGATGGGACCGCGGACAAATCATCCTCTCCCAATTTATATGGCGAAAGCCACGTGTATTGGAATTGGGCTACATTTTTTTTCTTTGCCCTTTTCAGAGATTAGTCACTGCATATTTAAGTTCGTTTTCCTAAAATTAAGATGTAGTTACAATAAGTTTGTTGGGGGAGGGATAGAGAGAACTAATTTACCATTTCCAAAAGGGTGGTGTGCTGTTTAGAAAGAGACTGCAACTACACCTCCCTCCCTTATCTCTTTTCTTCTTCTTATTCATCGTCTTCTTTACTCATCTGTAGAGAGAGTAAGAAAGAGAGACAGAGATGGGGAATTGTCAAGCTGTAGATGCAGCAGCACTAGTTATACAACACCCAAGTGGGAGGATAGAGAGGATGTATTGGTCAATAAGTGCTAGTGAAGTTATGAAAATGAATCCAGGTCACTACGTTTCCCTCATTATTCCCTTGCCCAATAATATTAATCCTACTGCTGCTGCTACTGGTGATAGAGATCATCAACACAATCCTCCTGATGATGACAACAACAACAAAACAGTCCGCTTATTCACCCGCGTTAAACTCCTCCGCTCAACCGATACTCTTGTTCTTGGTCGAGCTTATCGACTCATCACTTCTCAAGGTTCGTCTCATATCATCTTATACTGATAGTTAAATACCTATATGATTAGGTTTTTGCTGAAATTGTAAATTTGTACGCAGAGGTTATGAAGGTGTTGAGAGCAAAAAGAAATGCAAAGATGAAAAAGAATCAGAGGGAATCAAAGCAGAGTAGTGATCAGGACAGGCAGAGTTCTTCAACTTGTGAAGCAGATCAAGCAAGAAGTTCTGAGTTGGACAATATCAGTCCGGTAACCTTTTTCAGCCAAAGAAGCCACTATTTATCTGTATTATGTTATGCATGTATATATACACACACTCTCTGGACCCTACTGGTCCGCTACCGAACCAGTCTTTTCGCTGGCGGATTCTTTCCTCGCTAAATGCAATGGAGAACGTTATAACAAAGATAAAGAGAAGAAAATGTGAATCTGTTTAGCTATATAGTTCACGAGTACTTATCTTCGTATGAATAAAATTTTCAGCCAACGGGAGACGAAAGACAACAGCAGAGGTCAGGATCAACACACTTAGCTGCAGCAGCAAGATCCAAATCATGGCGACCTTCTTTGCAGAGCATCTCTGAGTCCGCAAGCTAGAAGTATTTGTCATATTTTTTTCTCAAAACCCTGGAAATTAGTCAATAACAACTCCGAATATCTACATATATATGGTCATTTTGAATAATAAGAATAGCTGTGTATAGTTGGAGGGAGAGAGCAACTGAAACAAACTGTTTCAAGACAAATATTTTAACATGGGATTCAAAGTTGCTTCCACATTTTCCTTTTGTTCTTGACTGGTTGCTCAGAAATATGAATACAAAAGGAAGATTAATTGTATAATGTAAAAGAGACGAACGAAAATCATTCAGGTCCTATTGAATTCCATATTTCCCAGTCATGATCAATATAATTTTGAGCCCATAACAGGGATGCCCGTGCAGCCAAAGGTGCTCCAGGAAGGTTTTTTTCCTTCAGTGCTATCAACATATCTGTGAAAGGCTCCACCAACAATGTTCCAGGTCCTCCATACTCCTCATGCAGGAATTCACTCAATATCTAGTTTCACACAAGAAGCTAGTTAATACATCTGAATATTCAAGAATTAACTCAGAATACGATATTCTGCCATCAGTTTGTAGAATCAAATGCGTACGTTCACACTCAGGCTAGTGCCAGAATTGTTAAGCAATATGCACAAAAGGCTGAATACAGGTGTCTGGATAAAATTCTTGTTACGCTGTGAGGCCAGTGTTTCATTTGAGCACCAATGATTGAACTAATTCAAGTCACGAACGAGACTGATCTTTTCAGCAAAGAAACAAATGTCCAATTATTCATTATGAAATAACCAACTCAAATTGGGGCCAGAGTTAGGTTTAACAATTAAATACTATCACTTCATGCAGAAAAATTCAATTTCTTTGAATTGTTTTTCGTGGAAAACAAGACTTATGTGGGAAGTGGGTTTTGTAATCTAATCATTCTTCTTCTTTTTTTTTTGACAAATAAAACAACCACCGCAAAGGCGGGAAACAGAGACTAAACATTAGATTTATTCTTTCCGATTAACTAAGAAAGGCGGTGGGGAACATGGTTTAGATCGACATTCCAAGACCCCAAGGCAAGCGCATGCCTACCCATCCAATTGGCCACCTGATTGGCCGATCTTCGTGTGGCGACAAAAGAGATTGCTATAGAAGAAGCAAGTGATTTAATATCCTCAATGACAGCTTTAATTTCCCAAGGGAGAACTTCATTCACTTTCAAGCACTAAGAAATCACTGCAGCGTTGTCGCTCTCCACGCAAACTCGAGATAATCCAGCCTTTAAGCAAAAAACACAAGCTTCTCTAATGGCGATAGCTTCGGCAACCAACACGGACGAACCCGGAGCAATAAGCGTTACCAAAACCATCCAACAAAGAGCCCGAACTATTGCGGACAGCACACGCAATGGCAGCAGATCATTTCTTAACTGCCGCATCACAATTTACTTTTATAGTCCCAACCGGAGGAGGTGACCAAACAGGAAAATCAAAAAACTCAGCTGCTGTCTCAATAGAGCTAGGCCTGAGAGAAGAGCTCTAGGAGACTAAGAGAAAATCTGAAACCAACTTACACGCCCATTCAACGATACCCCTATGATTCAAATCAATCCTTTCAAAGATAAAACCTATGAAGCACGGATGCAGGTGCGGGATTCGAGTGCGACGCGATTCGGGTGCGGCGATTCGAGAATTTTCAAAAAAACAGGGTGCGGGTGTGGCGGGTAATAAAATAATAATATAAATTTACATTAGTTGATTAGATTGCATGTTTAAGAATAATCAACAATGAAATAGGATATCTTTGGATATTTTGTGGGGTAATGTGAGAAGAGTAGATGACTGAGAAATTAACATGATTTTTTGGATATTTTGTGGGATAATATTTTATATATATATATATATATATATAATGTTAAAAGTTAAATGGATAAAACTTAAAAGTTAAAAATAATTTTCTTTTTTTAAAAATGTCAATTAAAATATCTTTTTTTTAAAAAAAATTCAATTTTAATATAAAAAAAAAAAGAGAAAAAGGATTCTTCCCGAATCCTCCACAAATCCTAAACGAATCCTCGACGAATCCTAAACAAATCGGAAATTAAAATTAATCAATTAATTCCGATTCTCCCCGGGTGCGAATCGGTGCCGAATCAGGGACGAATCAGGGCCACACCCGCACCCGATTCGCACCCGGCTGGATTCGATGACCCTTTAGAAGAATCCGTGCTTCATAGGATAAAACGGTTCCGAGCACACCAAATGCACCAGCAAACAACAGCCAGCTTCCCAATTAATCCATAAGCATCACATTTCAAAGCACAAGAGCTCCGCACAAATTCCACACAAGCAGCAGCTGAAGTACACTTTTCGAGAAACGGCTCACAGAAGCCACAAGCCCTCCAAACATCTGAAACCCACTCACATCTAAAGAGAATGTGTTCTGTAGATTCAACTTCTAATGAGCAAATAGGACACCACGGGGAGGCCGAACACTTGCAGAAAAAGAGGTTCTCTTTTGAAGGAATGGCATTGTTAATCACCTTCCCCAAAAAATGAACAATTTTTGGCGGGGCTCTAGCTTTCCAAACACATTTCCAGAAATCATACGAAGGAGAGAAAGAAGAAGATGCACCATTACGAACATCACCCCCAATGTGGTTAAGAGCCACATGATAACCCGACTTCACCGAGTACAATCCGTTACTATTCCAATGCCAGACCAAACAGTCGGTTGAGCAACTAATAGAAACAGGAATATTGATAATAGCTTGAGCATCTGGTTCATTAAATAAAGAATCAATAAGTTGGACATTCCACGCACCTTCTCTAGCATTAATTAATTCATCAACTGAAGATATTGAGTTAGCAAACCCGAAACTCAATGAAACTTTGAAATCTTTTCTTTCAGGAACCCATTTATCATGTCAAATATTAACTGATTTACCATTACCAATTTGCCAATGCAAACATTTCAAAAGAATTTCCCTTCCTTCTAAAATACTCGCCCAAATCCAAGACTGTCGAGGACCTTTGCGCGCCTCGAGGAAAGAGCCGTTGGGGAAGTAAATAAATTTCAACAAGCCCGAGCATAAAGAAGAATGGTTAGTTAAAAATTCTCCAACCTTGTTTAGCAAGAAGCGCAAGATTAAAAGGTTTAAAGTTCCTGAAACCTAAACCACCAACAAGCTTAGATGAAGAAAGAATTTCCCATCGCTTCCAATGAATCTTAGACCCTTCCTCTGAGCCACCCCACCAGAATCTACAAATGAGAGCATCAAGTTTATTGCAAAAACTGGCTGGGAAAGATAGGCACGACATAGCATAAGAGGGAATCGCTTGAATAACCGCCTTAATAATAATATCTTTTCCCTCTTGTGAAAGCATTTTTTATTTCCAAACCTGAAGATTCCTTGAAATCCTGTCAAAGATAAAAGCCAGTGAAACCTTTTTAAACCTCCCCATCAATATTGGAAGACCTAAATATTTAGCGGAAGTAGCTCCTTTCTTAACATTAAGGATAAGACAGATGTTCTCAATACAAACGGGATCACACACCTTTGAAAAAAACAGATCGGACTTGTTGAAATTAATGTGCTGGCCCGACGCCTTGCAATAGGCATCTAATACATCTTTAATATTTGAACATTCTTTATGGTTAGCCTTAAGAAACATAAGAGAGTTGTCCGTAAAAAAAATATGAGGGACGAGTTCACACTTATTATTCACCTTGATACCAGAAATTTTACGCGCTTTCATCAAACCTGTATAAAGGACATCTTGAATGATAAAAAATAAATACGGGGATAGGGGATCACCTTGATGGAGCCCCCTATTCGGCACGATTCTACCGCACTCTTCACCATTCACCATAATGTTTAAAGAGACTGAGCTAATACATTGGAAAATTAAGTTCACCCATTTTTCACAAAAACCCATTCTCTTCATGACTTCAATAAAAAAATCCCATTCCACACGGTCATAAGCCTTATTTAGGTCTAACTTGAGCGCCATTTCTTTCAATATACCCTTGCCTTTCAGCTTAAGAGAAAGAAAAATCTCATGGGCAATTATAATATTGTCTTGTATATCACGACCCGGAACAAAAGCTGATTGGTTCGGAGATATAAGCTGGCCCATGATCAGTTTCAATCTATTGGCCAAGGTTTTGAAATGATCTTGTAGACGAAATTGCACAAATGGATAGGCCGATAGTGGGATACAGATTCTGGATTTGCTACTTTCGGGATGAGCATAAGGTTGGTAATATTTAGCTCCTTAAGCAAACATTCATCGTCCAAAAAGTCTTTAACCATTTTGCAAATATCATTACCAACGACATTCCAATATTTTTTAAAGAAAATACCCGGATAGCCGTCCGGGCCCGAAGCTTTCAACGGGCCCAAATCCGAAACTGCTTTAAAAACTTCTTCTGTAGATACTGGGCAGCACAGGGAATCATTCATCGAACTGTCCAATTTCAAATCAACCCTGTGCGAAGCAAAAGATAAGTCCCTCGGGCCCGAAGTCTAGAAGATATTTTGAAAATGATTAATGATTAAATGATTAATATCCTCTCTACTATTAGCCCAACATCCCGATGATTCATCTTTGAGCTTGACAATACTATTTCTACACTTCATTTGAGGCACGACCATGTGAAAGTACTTGGTGTTTCTATCCCCAAAACTAAGCCAGTGCCAATACATCTCCTGGCGGGTTAGAATGTCATCAATTTTCTTCATTATAAATCTCTCAGCTTACTTGTTGGTTTGATTGTGCTTCAAAGCTTTAAGATCTGTCAACTAAGCTTCCAACGCTTCCTACATCGGTTTAAATGCCCCAAACTTAACTTTCTTCTATTCCCTGAATAAACGACTACACTATTTCAGTTTTTGAAAGGAAGACCACATCTCAAAACCCCGAATCTGCTTGCTCCAGCCTTCTTTAATAATCTCTTCACAATCCTCATAAGAAGTCCACATATATTCAAATCTAAATCTTCTCTTGGGGCACTTAACCTTTTCCTCAAAAGTTAAGAAAATTGGACAATGATCAGAAGCACGCCTATTCTCATGGATCACAATGGAACTCGGAAAATATTGGAACCATATAGTATTCGCCATAGCCTTATCAATGTTTTGCTTCACATTACAACTTCCATCTAGATCATTATCCCACGTAAATTTCGGCCCCTTACAAGGAACTTCAGATAAATCACAAGAAAATAACAAGTTATTAAGCTCTTTAAGTTTGCAGACACTAGGTGGAACACCTCCTTCCTTATCCTCCGGTGATATAATGACATTAAAATCACCAATAATAACCCACGGGTCGGATGACACATGCCAAAGATTTTAAAAGTATTCCAAAGTTGAACCCTACAATCATCTCTGCAGTCCGCATAAATGAAAGAAACAACTTGTGAATGAGGCTTTGACTAGAGCAGCACTTATGAATAATGTTACTGGAAACACTAATGATTTTGACATCCACTTCATTGCTCCACTAGAGAGCTAAACCAGCCGATAGACCCACAGGGTTCACATAACATCTATGGTTAAGCATACCAATGCTCCTTCTAATTTTGTTAACATACTTCGATTTATTTTTGGTCTCCATAAGAAACACCATGGATGGGCGATAAGAGGCTATAACCTCCTTTAGACGGCGAATTGTCGAGGGTCACCCAACTCCCTGACAATTCCTCGCCTGAACTAATATTGAGCGTGTGGCTGTTCAAGGCCAGCCACCATAGGCTTTTTAGAATCACACATTGTATTATCATGAGAGTGAAAGGAATTAGAAACCTTAGAAAGGTCATCACTAGCATCACTTTCGTTGATTTATTCTACTTGAATATCATCTGCTCAAGTTAAATCTAGACCTTCGGCAAACCCATTCCGGGAAATTGGGACCTCATACAGCTATTGGCATTTCTTTTTTTTCAGCTTCGACCCTGGAGTGGGTTTGAATTTACGTCTGGGTCTTGTAGCTACATTGTTAGCCACATCTAAATTCCCTAAAGGCCCATCAGATTCTCCTCGCTCATCTTCTATAGTCACCACTTTTTCAAGATCCTGTGGGTGGACATCTCTCGTTGAGATAGAAATATCGTTACTGATGTATAGCCTATCATTATCCCGACGGAGAAATTTAAACCCCTCACCTAACTTCTTATTTGGTTTCCTTTCAATAGAGAACGTATTGAAATCAATTGCTAACACACCATCAAACACCGAGTGGAATATGTCGCTTTTCAACTTGGGGTTGGGCTGTGACCAATTATCTGTACCGATTGGGCTTTCAGGAGGCTCGGTAACAAAATAATTCTCGCTTGATAAATTTTGGCCCATACTTGAAGGTTGGGCCATTGGAGACCTAGCCTATTTAGAAAAGTCATTATTTGACCCGGTTTTAGAAATAAGAGGGGAAGGGAATAAAATCATATGATTCATCCACCATAATTTTTGTAACCTCTCATTCACCATATCACTAGGGACATATGCCTTTTTTGATTGGACAAGCTGGCACTATCAGTATTCTTCACGGTCTCCCCAATACCCTTTTCCATTACTCCTGCATCAACCACCTTCGCCAGTCTGTAGCCACTGTCCTTTGTACGGCCTTCCTCAGAGCCCTCCCCTGTTTCTGACCCTTACGTGTAAACTTACCACTGCAATTATGCTTTCTCAAGGGGCAGATCTCCACATCATGACCAATTTGAAACCCTTTTTCAGAGGGTTATTACCATTAATATCAACTCTCACTCTTACAAAATTCCGAAAAGCACCATCTATTAAGCCTCTCTGATCAATATCTATCAACTCACCCAATAAACCAGCGATTTTTAAAATATTACTCTGACTTCTCTTGTGAATGGGGAAATTATGAAGTTGAACCTAGAAGGGGGGAGTAGAGAAGTCCATGTCCTCTACAACCGCCCCCGTGAACCATTTACGTAGAACTAACAAGGAACCCATAACTAACCATGGACGTTCCTTCCATATATTTTCTCTATCGGATTCAAAACTAAATTTAAACACATAAACATTACCTTTCCAACAAGAGATAGACACCTCCTCCCTTGTTTTCCACATATTCAGAATAACATTCCTTACCCCAATTCTGTTAAGAACCTTGTCAGAAATAATCTTGCCTATAAGAGTGTATTTAGATAACTGCTCCACCGTTCTGGCATCATCTTCTAGAGACACAGTATCAACGTCTTTCATAGCAAAGAGCACAAAGCAAAAAGATTAACACAGGAGAGGGCAAAAGAGAAAGAAGCGGAGAAAAGAGGAAAAACCTCGAGGACACTCAAAGCGAGGTGTATACTCTTATTTTAAAGAGAGAGAACGTTGTTTCCCATTTTTTATCTAATCATTCCATTGAACATGCAAATTTAGGTACCTTGAAAATTGATGCTAACAAAGATCACTAGCAACAGAAAATAGGAAATCTCAAACATTTTCCATGGAAATGAAGGGCAATAATAAACAATCATAGTGCTGTTCAAAGTTGTAGTCATTCTCGGTCTGACAGTCTCTTTTATCATACCCTCTAAATTCTTACCCAATTAAAGCTGATTCCCAGAGTTGCTGCTGATTTGGTTTCAATAAATGTTATATCTTTCCCAATTTTACTCTACGATTTCAGCCTCTCAATAGACGTCTATGCTTCTCAAGATAGGGGAACGTTTTATTCTCTTATTAAGGAAATCCCAATTGTCATCATTTCAAAACCAGGGGCCGAAAATTTGTGAGCTTCCTATCTTCAGAATTCTCCTGACCAAGAATTTTTCTTGGTCCTCAATTACGTATTTGTTTTAATGAGAAAATAAAATAAAACTAGGACTAAAAGAGAATCTATGTGAGAATCTAGGTTGCAACTTTTTTTCAAGGGCCCGTTCGGTTAACGTTTTCGGAGAATGTTTTCAGAGAATATTTTCAGAAAATGAAAATGAGAAAATGAATTTTCCGAGAACAAAAATAGTGAAAACATTTCCAGAGAACAAAATTGGTGAAAACAAAGATTGCAAGAGTGAAAATGGTGAGAACATCATTTTGGCATTTTTGTGTTTTACACTTTAAACGTGAATTCATTCTCCGAAAACGTTTTTCGTGTTTTTGTCAACATCCCACCGAAAGCATTTTTTATCCGTTTTTTAACTCAAAAAACAAAAATGGATCTCTAAAAACGCTACCGAACGGACCCTAAGTTATTTTAAAAATCTATTCTATTTGTTTCATTTAAACTTCTTTGACTTCTTGTTCCCCGTAGTTCATTTAACTTGGAGTCCTACCCTTTACATAAAAAATTAATATATATATATATATGAAAAGGGAGGAAAGGGCCAATTAATCAATCAACTTGCATATTGCTAATACAGGAACCAAAAGGCTGTAATAAGCACTACTAGAGCATCGATAATGGTAGAACTAACTAGGTAAATATGCTAAATTTACCCTACGCGCGGACAAACAGATATTTATGGTAAGTTAAAATACTTATCCGTATGATATTATTACGCTAAAGTTAAGTTTCACTACGTAACAGTTAGTTATGGTAAGCTAAAATACTCTCCCGTACTAAAATACTATTCCATAAGATAGTATTATGCTAAAGTTAAGTTTCACAAAGTTTCTTACCATACATCGAGAGAAATGGGTTTGGTACAGCACGCACAACAGTTATGCAACAAAAATACAGGAAATGGGGAAACGCAATAGTTATGCCACTGGCCAAGCATTATTTTAACAATGCTAGGAATCAATCTTGGGAGCACCAAGTCGATCTCAAGATTGCCCTAGTGGCAGCCTTTTACCACTAGGCAAGAGGCATGGTTACTATCTCTCTTTTACCATACAACTGTTTTAACGCCCAAATAATACCTAAATTTGTCATTGTGAATGCTCTAATAAAACACTTGTTTTCAAAAACAATCATCGCATTCCTGCCATATATAATTACCAACATATAAAGAAACCATGAAACTCCACAGGTTCGACATTTTGTAAAGCAGGTTATGCTCAAGTCCCTCTTGCAATGTTTTAATTGGCTAGTAAATGACCAAGCTTTCCTGCTAAGACTATATATATAAGCTTTAATAAAAACAGTTATTTCTGACGCACAACTAATATCCATATCAGTCTATTTTTCTCTCCACAACAGTTCAGGGAAACAAATTATTCTTAGAAAGTTAAAAAACAAATTAATCCGAATTCATGTACGCAAATTACCCCAATAAGCCAGATACATTTTTGAATCAGATTAAAATACTTACCTCTGAGCAAACATTAATAACGTTATCGAGATCAACTCCAAATGTCTCCCTGTCTTTCGATAATTTCTCCAAAAGTTCAGCCCTGAACTTCTTGGTCTCCTGGAATACCACACCACAGATTAATTTAACCCAAAATTTACTCTAATTATTAACTATATATATATATATTATGTAGAGAGAGTTGAAATTACAGATATAGCAAATTCTGGAATTGGATCAGGATAGACGTATTTGTGAGGAGGAGTAACTCTGAACGGGGATGATGAGAAGAAGACGGTATTTGAAGAAGTGGTGGGTTTTCGGGAGAATAAGGATGAGGAAGAAGTGCGTAGGGTAAGAGTGGAGTTGGTGGTTGTGCGTAGGATAAGAGTGGTGGTATTGGGAGTTGGCCTTTTGGCGGGAATAATAGTTGCAGCAGCAGGTACAGAGGAGAGGGCGGAAGCGTGATGATGATGGGCGGTGTAATAATGTGCCATTTTGGGCGGTGCTTGTTTTGCTACCTTACTACAGCTACTACATGCGACGGCGCAGTTCAGTGTAGAAACTAAAGCTGATCAAGCCCACAGTATAAAGCTAATGGGCCTGTGAGGTGGAAATAGACCAGATTCTCCAGATTTCAAATTCAAACATGGGCTGCTTGAAGACAGATCCAACTATTGGTCTCAAGATATTTTCTATACATTATCCATCTTCAAATGACAGTGTTGTGCTATTTTATCTTTTCTTATTTTGAAAAATGTCTTAAAATTTATAATCTTGGAAAAAAAAAATCTTAAACAAAAGTAATCCTATTTATGTAGGACAAAGGGAACAATAAAAATTGTAATTTACTTGTGGCAAATTATAATGAATCAAAATAACAAAGCTAAGATTAGTCACAGTGCACGAGACATGGCACGTTCACTTTGTGTTAATATAAAATATCTAGACCAAAAAATATAACTAATTAGAAATAAAAAAAAAAAAGAAGTAAACATTTATGTTATACACTTGTACCTTTTGCTTTTTTTTTAGGTACCCCCTGTTACTAAAGTAATTATGTTTTTTGTCGAAACATAGAATTGTTTTGAAAAGTTATATCGTATACTTAACAAGTTATACATTACTTAACTATAATTATACTTGGACAATAATACCGCCTTTTTTTTGAAGGCTTACATTTCGGTTTTATGGAAATTGTTATACAATTAAATTGATTAATATTATAGATATACCTAAAGTTTGATTTAGAGGAGGGGTTAGAGGCGGGATATTGAACAAGAGACATTTTCTCCTAATTAGGGAGACTCTATCACGTGTTACTATGGACTAATTAATTTTCACAAAATATTAAAGAGATAATATAAGATGCTTGAAGACTTTTTGAAATATTTTAAATTAAAAGTCCAATCTTCTTTGAAACATAAAGTTGAGAAATCACATGATACCAAACAAAATTTATTCATAATTATAGGTAAACAAGGTATAATAGTACGTTATTAAAAAAATGTGACTACCATGGTTGAGGGAGCATGGTATTCTATGCAAATTATTAAGTCGATCTCCCATCCAACTTGTTGTACATGTTAGTATACTGTCAACTCCCTATGCAAATTAGAAGTAGGATTTCATGTGTTCAAAAAAAAATGTATATTGTCATATGCTGCTAGTTTGGCGTGTGAGATAGAACTGAAGTCTAGCACCGTGACAATATGCCAATTTTATTGTAATACGATGATCAATATATGTTTGTGGGCTGTCAATAAAAATCTTAGGTTAAAAAAATTGAAAATTAAAACTGAAAAACTGTTTATTTAATTCTCAAAAAATATTGTTTGTTTAAATATAACATATTTGAAAACTGAATTTTTTAAATATGACAATTTTGCCCTTACCAGTTTATTTGAATCACATGATTCTAAAATATAAAGGGGTAAAATAGATATTTTACACTCTTTAAAACTAAGTTCTTAGTTTTAATAAAATTTTAGATGAAAATTTTTAGTTTTATCTAGAGAAAATTAAGTTGGCACTTAATTTTTTTTGTTAACAAACAACTTTTAAAACCACTTAAATATGAAAACTTCAAAATTTTTAGATTTAAGTGGTGCTATCAAACAATACCTTAATAACTTATTTTTATAATTTAAAGTGGAATCAAATAAAACTTAGTGTGTAAATAACAACATTTTTCTTGTACATATCAAAGTGTGGGAATGTACACAAAAGAGAATAGAAAGGCAAAAGAAAGGTATAAATTTATGTAGTAGTGAGTCAAATCTAGACATTCCTATTAATCTTTCAATTAATTACAGGTTTCCTCCTAATGTGATTCTTGGTAGGCCTGTCAATTGGGATGAGCAAACCCGAAATCCACCCTTTCAGCCCATAAAATTGTGGATCGAATCTTAATTGAGTTTGAGCCGGGCCAAATATAAACAAAATCTTAAACCTGAATTAAAATTTGGGTTGAACTTGAATTTCAAGTGTTCAATCCTAACTAGGCCCATACTATTTGTACTGAGTTATGTTAGTGTAATTTTTTATACCAATCCACTCTTGTTTAGGTTTAAACCTCATTCTCATGCATCACACTGTTTCTACTTTGTCATTTAACAATTTATTAGTTTTTCGGAAAAAAATTATACAATGGTATAATAGAATTTAGATGTTGTATATTTTATAATTTTTATACGATATAGTGGCCTACAGATGTTTATTAATAAATACTTAGTGCTTTGCAAATTTTTAGATCATATATATGAATTTTATATGAGTTAGCTGGAATTTAGGCCTGAAACCCATATTAAATTATGAGCTAAATTTAAACATATAAGGTAAGTTTTACTTTGGACCGAACTCGAATTTAAATATGTTCAAAATAATTTGAATTGAGAGTGATCTGCTTCGAGCTCAACTCATTTAATCAGGCCTCTCGAGTACAAACTTTCAGCTAAACAGCAACATTCTCTTTCCAGATCTTCGCCTTTTTTTATTCTTTTCAACTTTCATTGAAAAGACTAGGTAGTGAAATAAATAATAGAGTCTGCATGTGCTCTAAAAAGCTTTCGAATTAGCTATATAGCATATCTTTCAGCAGTTGCAGCTCAACTTTCACTACATGTTTAGTGTCTCTTTAGCTTTAAAATTAAAAGTTCTTTTAATTTGTTTGGCTTTAGTACCCTTCAACTTTTACAAAGTGGTGCGTGCATTGCACTTTCACCGGCACTCATACTAAGATACTGTTAATAATATTGTAACTGAAATTCTCAATCTAAAATATTTGTGTTTTTGCCCTTGACAAGGTCACTTTTTCTTAACTTGTACCCGCTCGACAAACTAATCACTTATGATTGATGTATTAATTTAATTAAATATTGTTGATGATTAAATTGGTGACTCTTTTGAATTGGGCCGGGATGAATGTGGAGAGGTACAGGCAGGCACTATGACAAAGCATGAATAAAGAAGCAACACTACTGCAGACATCCACGCTCCCTCGATAGTCCTCTCCCCTTTCTTTCTAGCTAACTGCTTTTCATGAATCTATATATATATATATATATATATTGGCATCCAATGAATTAAGTTTCTGAGTTGGAAAGGCCATTGTTTGGGCTCCCCTAGCCTGTCTATATGTACGTATGTGTTTATACAAAAAATATTATACGTGTATTGTATGTACGTAAATGTAATCTATTCTTATTGCCATAACTGAATTGGCTTCTTTTTCTTTTTATTTTCCCTTAATTACATCAATAGAAATTGAACTCTTGAACGGTTGACCCCTTTTCTCCCAAACCACCTAACACCAGCTTTCTTTTTTTAAAAAAATAAATCAATATAAGTTCTGTAATATAGGATTATATATGCATATGTATTAATTATGTGTACAGTTTCCAGTTTCATTCTCCCTCTGGCTGGTCAAATCGATATATATATATAGTCACTTTAATTTTTAGATATTCAAGACCACATTTATTTTAACATATTCAATAACCAAGGATAAAGCTTACTTTTTATTGTGAGATTTTGCGCATTGATTATGTTCAAAGAAAAAATGTGACTATTGGGCTCTGTTTGATTGCAAATTGGAAAAAGAAAATAAATTGAATTAGTTTTGATGAAAAGATGAAAAATAAGTTGAGTGATAGAGGTGATATCCTCTTGATTTTTAAGTTTTTTCATGAAGAAATTTCCTTTACTTGGTGGTAAGTAAAAATTTTCCACCAAAATAATTGGAAGATAGAGGATATATACTCATAAATGAGTAACATCTCTCACCTTATTTTCTATCTTTTCATACAAATTAACTAAATTTTTTTTTTTCCATCTTTACAATCAAACGGAGGCTTAATATGAGACTAATTGGTCCGTTAGAAATCCTATGAACAAAGCAGATATTAAGAAGACACTAAAAATGAAGGTTATTGATTTGGCCTTTGTTGATAGTAGTACAAACACCACATACGTATGCGATTCTGTTTTGGTACAAGTACTAATACACTATAATTGTTGAAGCTAAAAGAAAACATATTATTAGTAAAGAGACAAAATGTAAATATCCAAGGAATATAA
The DNA here is from genome assembly GCA_021464415.1 of Lonicera japonica. Taxonomy (NCBI): domain Eukaryota; kingdom Viridiplantae; phylum Streptophyta; class Magnoliopsida; order Dipsacales; family Caprifoliaceae; genus Lonicera; species Lonicera japonica. Next base: position 60,456,674 of record CM038468.1, on the reverse strand, counting down.
TTTAATTACATGGTCCACACCTATAAAAATATACATAGCACTAAGATATTCTTTCCATTTTTCTCTGAAAAATTTGGACATGGGGATGGGGACATGAATTCGAGTGCCCCCATGGACTTGATCGATGAGAATCAATTAATGTTGCTTGCGAATTTCTTGCTTTCACCGTAAAATCACAGAGCATATCCACGAAAATACAGAATCATTCTAGCTTTTGAAACTCTTTAATCACAAAGGGCCCCAATTAGCTTTTAACAATATCCCCACGATCGAGCATGTTTTTGAAACCAAAGTTTAGTGGCCGGTTAAAAAAGCTGAATTTTTATTAAGGGTCATATATATATCTTTGTGATGGACAATATAAAAGTTGATCAAAAATTTTACTTGAAATAAAAAAAATAAAAATGCGTGGGATAATTAAAAGAGGGATACAATTTGCTATCCCTACAATAATAGTCCTATATATATATATATCTTTGTCATTGCAAGAGGAAAAGTATTTTTGGCTTTTGTTCTTACATGTACTTAGGATTCCCATACTCCAAACATCAATTTTGTTTATGAATCAAAAGGAGAAAAAAAGAAAATATTGTGGAGCTAGCTATAGCTAGTGAGCTTTGTGATAAGCTTTGGTAGGCCATTTCATATTTTGTGTGTATGTATATATTATATATAGTCATTTGGGTCCCCTTGCCATCTCAGTGAAAACTTTTTGTTCTTTTGAGTACTGATGGTAGGTATCTTCTTTTCCTTTGCTCTTAATTATTTCCCTATAATTATATTAATAAGAGTGAAAACTACATATGAGTAATTACCTTAGTAAGTTAAAAAAAGGTATTATAAAATTAATATAGATGGCAAAAAGGGAAACTTGTTAATTATATGTTCAAATTTTTAATAAAAATGTGTTTGTAGTAAATAAGTATCGGATTCAATCCTAGTAGATAGGCCTCATTTTTCCTGTACCTAACTAGTGGCTTCTTCCCCATCTCTGGTTCGAAAAAAAATATAGTTTTAAAATAAAAATGCGATCAGGGTATTAAGAGAGCCTAATAAAGCGAATTTACTAGCCTAATATAGATTTAATGGCAATGCTCCATAATTTTTCTTTTTCATTTTTCAAATGGGCTTATATATTATATGTGAAGTATGACTACTGGTAGTATATGATCAAGCTGCACTATATAACTTTTGGTATATAGGTGTAAAGTTTGGGCATTTATAATTAATATATGGGGATCAATGGTGGAACTTATTGCTGATAAATCCAAAATTCTCATAGATCTTCTATGTTTTTCATCCAATTAATTCAGTATATGTCACCGTAATCCCAATTGGTAGCTAGTTAGTTTACAATAATGCACTGTACTTTACATTAACACACGAAATTTTAATTAATATTTCATCTCCGATGCATCTCTCTATTACGGAATAAAAGGTCTTAGCACATTCTAAGGCATATTACTTGTATTAATTGTACTTGAATTATTTTACATACATGTATGGTATGTATTTTAAGAAAAATATACTTGTTCAACCGCATCTATGTAAGGTATATCTTGAATTAATTTTGTTAGATGGTGAAATTTTCTTACGTGGCTGTCCAATTATTTGTCTTCTTTGCCTTTTAATTAATCCTAGCAATTTTGTATGATTTCGTCATTGGTTTAGGCTATTTAATTTGATTAATTATGATTATTAATTAATATATATGTTAGTTGCTAATCACGAAAATGATGGCATTTTGGTGGGAGGGCGTGTTGTGTTGTGTGGTCCTGTTTCGTTAGAATGGTCCAAATGTTATGGCTCCCCCTACTCATGACCTGGCCCACTCCACAAATGCCACGTATCATGCATTCACAGTAGATAAGAAAGCCGCCACGGATAGTAATAGTATAATAATGTACAATTTGGATTCCTTCCTATTAATACTTTTTAAGTGGATTCTAACACCCTTCAAATCGTGTGACTCAGCAACGTATGAACAGAAACTTGAAAAAGTTCTCAACGAAGTGATACAATTTCAGGGACCTCCTCATTACCAATGACAATTACATAAAGTAGTATCGAATAAAATAATGTATTTACTTAAATTTTGTAAATTAACTAAACAATAAGTGGTGATTTGAAAATTACATACATATATATATATATAATATAGATATAAAGTTGTAGGTATTTGTTGGTCATTATTTGATGTTTTATATTGTTATTTGTTTGATTTTTAATGCCATATTTTGCTGTTGCTGATTGTTTGGTTTTTGATTTAATACTCTAATAAGTAGTAACTTTGGCTCCAAAAAATAATATAGTTACTTAATTTGATAAATCTTGTTTGTTCTTGTTGATTTTGTGTACTATTTATTGTTCGATTCTCTATTTGATGCTATATTTTGCTTGTTATTGGTTGTTTGATCTTTAATTTAATGCCCTAATAACTTTAGCCATTATTTTAATAAATTTAGCCCTAATTTTAGTTAGACCTAGTTAATTAATTCACTACATAATTAAATGGGAGATGAATTTATAAATAATTATTTTGTGACGTACATTGAACAAGATTAAGCATGAAGAATTGAAGGATTACAACATTTTCAAAAATTGAATTATCGTAAAATGTTATTGTAATTTGTAATCATACTCACTATCTTTATTGTATTGTACGAAAGAACTCTAGTACTATGTTTTACTTTAACATAGTTGCTCTAATATTAGTTTAAATTTTTCGTCTTCTTTTAACTGTATTTGAAAAATATATATATATTATAGTGTTAATTTTGAAACCACCCCGCCCCTCTCTCTGAAACCTGAATTCGGCACCGACAATACGACAGCCATATATTGATTATCATATAAGACTGAGCTTCATAGACGACTTTCAATCCTTGCATGTTTATCATAGCACTTAAATTGTATAACCTGATCAATATGATGAGTTTGAAGTGGACCAATCAGCAAGGTGACCATTACAATTGAGTTAAATGTCTGATACTGATGGAAAGATAGAATTGACTGCACCGCGTGGTCCTTCAGACAGCGAGCAGCCAACACAATGGACTGTATACATAAAATAACTAATTAACGTACAGTAGGGTCAAAATAAAGGAACGAGATATTTAAATTTGTTTGAAATTTAAGTTAATTAGGTGCATGGAATTTTCTTTCTTGAGAGGGGACCAACAGTATAGTTTCCTTCACTGCCTCACTGATATGAATTATATATATTCGTATTCCACCCAGGTAGGTTGTTATGTATAAGGTTTCGATTGATCTTTTACGCAGTAATTGAAACAAATAAGAAACCTACAAATTCTTCAACGCAATCACGTGCATGCTACACAGCAAGAGAGAGATGATATGTACGCATATGGATGAAAGAAATATAATGAAATTATATTATATTATTATTGATGAATCCAAACACAACACGCACGCATCAACTAAAGGCCCCAAAGACCTTATATATATATATGATTAGCCCAAAAATTAGGCCATGAAAGAGATGCTTTTCACCTCTTGAAAAAGAAAAAGAAAATAAAATATTAGAAAAGAATACATGCACTGAACCTCACCCAAAAAGAGTCCAGCGTATGGTTAATCGAGGCATTCTTTTTTTCCCGCCAAAAAAGCACGCATACACACGTGTGTGGAACACGCTGACTAATGAAGCATGTACACACCAATCACTCACTCACTTAATTATCTCTATTATGATACAGTACAGATCCACGATCGACTATATTTTTATTCTCTTCCTCGATCGATCTTCTTCATTATTTTATTTTTTTAGCTGCTTAATTTCCCGAGTTTCACCCATTGTCAAAAGTAGAATAAGTTGAAGCAATAATGGTGGGCTATATGATCGAGGAGCTACCTTGACTTCTATATCACCTCCAACTTCAATTCAATGCCTAGCTCCAATCCCATTAATTCTGCTTTTATGATTTCTAGCTTCTAGGCATTTTGCCCCCAAGACTATGCCATCTTATTATATTGGTCCCACCATCTCCTTCGATCACTTCATTCAATAATCAATGCTCCCTTTGAATTCAGTAACCCCTTCCCACTTCTTTCTCAATACTCCACTATTATGTATATATATTAATTAAACAATCAATCCCCCCACCCAAAATAATATGTACCAAACCCTCCTCCCTTGGGAATCTCAGATAGCCATTATTAATATTAATAATGGTAATACCCCACCAAAAACAAAAACTCAAAACTCTCGTACATATAAATATATATATATATATATACACACATGCATATGCATACGCATACTATATATATCACACTGCATCCCTCGCGTCAAAATGAGGACGATGATGAAGATGAGGATGACGTATCACCAAATCCTCTTCTGGACCGAGTACTCGTTACTCGGAGCTGTGGTACAACTTTTGGACGCTTCCTTGGCCTATTATCAACCGCGATTTCTTGCACTAAGTGGTAGCAACTCACAATCTTGTCCTGTAAAACGATGTTTGTAAATATATATGTTTCAAAGTTGGTCCAGTGTAATTTTCATTTTAAGACATATATGCCCAATCTTAATTAATACATGCATGCTTACTTTGCTAAGCCCATCACACCATGATTCAGCATGTTCAGCATTTACAACAGAGAATTTTGGAATATCATTGGCTGCACAAAGTAATGTTGCAGCAGCAATGCATGAAGGCCAATACTCCAGAAAAGTAGCCTCTGCGTTCACATGATCAAAGATAACACATTTTAATGTATAATGTAGAATTGCATAAACATATATACGCAGACATGCATGTTTGTGTATGTAAACATACGTAAAACCTGTATTTCATATGCCTATCTGTGTATATATGTACGTACCTTGGATATTTGATAGAATAATTTCAGTGGCCCTTGAAATCAGGAATCCAGTATAAGTTCTCGTTGAGTCAAGTTTGTAGGCGAAGATGCTGATAAAGCTGAATGGTGTAATGGACCGTAGCCTCCAATCCAAAGCGCCCAATACGAGAAGCTCCATTCTTTGAATTGTTCTTGGTTCAAAAATATATTTTGCACCTTCAACCTACGTATTAAAGTAACATATATGATTAAAGAACAATATATATAAAGCTAGCTAATTTCTTTTAAAAAGTAAATTAATCTGGATTTAAAGTTAAATTAATTACATATATGTAATTACCTGGAGATCCAAAAGAGAAGGAACAAGAGGTTCCTCCATCTTAGCAGCTAAAGACAAGCAAGCGACAGATAAGAGTTGCATTGGCCACCCACTTGTTGCCTGATATAATAATTACAAAGGTTTATGTTGTCAACAAAAATTCAATTCACATAATAAATTATCAATTGTCATTAAAACTAGTATCATCGTGTGGCATTCAATTAACAGATTCCAACGGATTAGATGTGATAGAAGTACCTCACATACAAGCACTTTTAGAATGAGATATTATTGCCTAATTCATCTACCCAAATATGCTAAAGAAAATACAACACATATATATATATATATATAAACAACATATTGCAGGGTCCCATCAATTAACAATAATCTGATCCAAAGTCGACAATATTAGTACGTACTAACTTTTCTTCACTTTTCCTTTTCATATTTAATTGGGTGAATGTATTGGCAATTTGGCAGATGATGATTTGCTGTGAATATATAAATACAATATAATGTACTAATCAAACCTTTAGAGAATATTAATTTTAAATGTATATAATGAAAATATAAAAATTAGTCTTACAAATTGATTTTAGACATTCAGCTCTTAATTCGAAATGCTCCAAGAAGAAAATAAGATGAAAGTTAAAACTAATGTGATAACATATATGGTTTTATTCTAATAAAAGTAATATAATAATTATGATAAAATGGATTCATTCTAATTATTATTATCACTAAAACTAATATGATTGTGAGATATTAGATGGGTTTATTCTAATTATTAGATATATGAGACGAAAAGAGTATATTTTTTATTCTTTATTTTCTATTTACCTAACCTCAATTTTCTGTAGCATATTACTCGCCATTACTGTTAGTTAATATTACATTTTTCATAAGAAGCCCAAATATTATTGGCTATACTTATTTTTTTAACAGTATTTAAACACTCAGTGCTATTAAGGTCACGTCCGAAATGTTAAACCATAAATATATAAAAATAATAGTTATGATGTTTTTAAGTTTTAACCATATTTAGAAGATCTTGCAATATCACCGATGTTTTATCAGTATTAAGTAGTACAAAGAAAAGTCATTAAACATTAACTACTGCTAGTGATAATGACACATGCACTTGATATTGAGAATAGTGTGAAAACTTTTATAAATCTTTTTCCACGACAACTATTAATTTGACAAGCTTTTGCACTACCAAGCGATCGCATTAAATTTTATCCTTTTTTTTTTTTCTTTTGTGATAACACTTGTATTAAATTTTATTATTGACTCTAATTAATATAACAGAAAGATATATGGTAATTTGTAAATAAATAAATAATAAAAGGTACGAATTTAACTTGGGTCTTGAGAGAGATTACCGCTGGCAAGCGATGAGAATACAAGAAACGATCCAGGTAATTAACGGATAAATACGCCGTCAATGGATGGAAATCATAGTAACGTTGGACCTGCAAAATCGCACACGTAATAGATTGTCAACGCCCTGTAACTCTTAACTTTACGCTGAACTAAAAGGTTGAATGATTAAAGAATGAAAATATTTCATTTTGCTGTCTATTACTTCTTCCATTTAATTTATGTAGATAAAATATAATTCATAGATTAAATAGATAAATTTTTACACAAAATTTAATAAAGTTAATATCTATAACGAGTATATCAAATTTTAAAAAGATTCCTTCAAAAAATTCAAACATAAATCGAATGCGATAAAGGATTGATACTTAACGCCTGGCTCAGTTAAGCACCATACTAAAATGCGCCTCTGGCGTTCAGTAACGTATCTCCGGGACCGAATCGCTTCACAATAGCAACCAGCCAACCAGCGGACGATAGCACTATAGAGGAACTAATTTTAACGTGCGCCAAGTCACTATCGTAGATTCGTAGTCAATCCGTTCGTACAAATAAAAAAGTGATTGAAAATGAGGAAGATAATTGAATGTCGATTACCTTGAGAATCCATTCAACAGACTTTTCTCTAGCAGATGTATCCAGCGCTTGGGAGTGAAATCTCTGGAAATAGTCTATTCCTGGGACGTATTTCCTCTCTTCTTCTATTAATCCGGCGATTGATTCCTCATCTTCTGCCGGAGATTCGAAGTCGGACGAACATTCTGTCCAGTCTCCTGTCAAAATTCCGGAATCCTCGCCACAGAGTAAATCGGAGCAGCACTCGGAGCACGAGAATGACATGATCGCGGATTGCTTATCATAGTACCCTCATCTTTGACCAATAGTTGAACGGCGGGAAGAAGTGGTCGAAGAAAGACCGGAATGTTTAAGTGAAGAGGAGAGATTTATTGGATTTCCTTCAATGCTTCTTTCTGTTTCCTCAGCATTTAAATAAATGCGACTGTATGAGAATTGTGTAATAATTTCTTTTTCTTTTTTTTTTTCTCTATGAAAATTCACAAAAGAACAAAAAATGTACTTACAAAATAAAAGGGTATTAAACATTAAAACCCCTGAACTATTGTACCTTTTCACTTTACCCCTTCATTTATGAAAGTCTACAGTAAACCCCCTGGACTATTAACCATTATCATTTAACCCCAAAAATGACATAATTATTCTTGTACAATTAAATTTTAATATATATATATATAAGAAAATAAAGTGCGGGTAAATGATCACGCGTGAAGGCAATTTTGATTTATTATTTATGTAATTTCTTGTTTATTATTTATGGGCAATAATTTTCTTATTTTAATTATTATGATTTAGGTCAAGTTTAGATAAATACTTTAGTGCATTTTTTTAAGTAATTCAGGTTTCCTTGTATGCAAAAAAATTGATTTGGAATAGCCTCCAAGCAATCATAATTATATTAAGTTTAGGATTAAATAGTATAAATAAATTATGCCCCATTTGTAATAGATCATTCAATCTTTTATCAATATATCAAATATTTCAAGAATTTTTTTTTTTGGATTCAAGAAGTTAGGTTGAAGATGATTTTTTTTCTTTAAACTCGCTTCTGTCCTGTATCAATAACTTCACAACCAATTTCATTTAGTTAAAATGTTACTTTTTTTTTTTCTATTTGCAAAAGTTTAGGCCTCAGTTTATTGTCAAATTATGCCAAGTGAGACTGATGGCAAGGGTATTCAAACATAAGCTTTATAAATGAAGTATTTGACTACTTACCAACCCTTGTTCGCTTAATTTAAATTGTTGCCGAAATGCATGTGCTACAAACAAGGTTGATGTAATTAGTTTTTTGAATAAAAGCTAACGAGTGAAATTAATATATTAATAGAAAATTTAATATTGAGTTTTTATATTGGTTTATGATATGGTTATCGATACTCTAAATAAGTCTTTTAGTACTCTGTAATTTATCATAAATGTAAATAAAGTATTTTTTAAAGAACAAAAAAAAATGTTCCTGAAAATCATATTAAAATGCTAGGTATTGCTCATACCAAATGTCACTATGTTGAGAGAAAAAATAAATTGATAGTTAAAAATGAGAGTATTATGTTAAATGACATGACAAATAATAGGGGCACAAATTAAAATTTAGTTAAAGCATATAAACTATAATCAAGATAAAACTAACATTACTTTATCGTTGAATAATAAAATTATTAACTAACTTAATTCAGAATAAATAATAAATGTTATGCGACACTAAATGCAAAAACAAATACCCAATACCTAAATAGTTGTCCAAAATATATTTTAAGTTTAGTATACAAAAACATATAAAAGGGGTACCTATTTTCAAAACAATTATGCATTTTCCATTGTAAAGTAGTGCATTAAGAAGTTGTATTGTATATTTTTAAAGTTGTACATTGACCCTATAAAAAAAAACCATACTACAAAATATTTGAATATTGAACCAAATGGATATCTTTGGTTCTGGCTTTTTTTACACGATTTATATTTATAGTGGATATTGTTTTATATATATATATATATATATTACTTAGTAACTTTCAAAAAGATAAATTATAGTTAAATTCGATTTTTAAATTTAAAGTAATGACATTTGAAATTCTTTTAAAAAAAATATGATGAGAGAGAAAGTTGGTAAAAAAAATTAGTGAGTTGGGTGCATATTTTGTGTATGAGTGAGAATATTAATTTAATGTTTTAATGTGGGGATAAATCATATTCAAGGCTAATATTACATATATACTAATTATATACCATGTGAATTCAAGCAAGAAACTTTAAAAATAAATAACTGATAAGAACATCTTCTTCTTCTCCCTTCATGATATCTTCCGGCCTCTCTGGGGCACTACAACTCTATTAGATAGGCTTTCAACAACGCATGGATCTTTGATGAGATCCACGAGTTAAGAACTCCTAAACTCACTAGCTGACCCTAAAATATGAGAAATGCCAGTTCCAACGAAACCTTAGCGGGGCTAAAAAAATGGCATCTAAGGTTGTGCATTATACTAAAGAATTTTCTTTTCTCTTTTTTTTTTCTTTTCTCTTTTTTTGATCTATTGTGATATATAAAATCGGTGTTCGAACTTAAGAGACTACTTTGAGGGAGGCATAAAAAAAAAAATTTGTTGTTTCCGGCCTTCGGTATGTTTGCAGTAATAATTTTTAAAAAATAAAAATGTGTAAAGTGTAAACCATTGAATTATCTGAATTTGATGAGACTGGACATGAATACAGCTAATTCCCCGCATCATAAGGCGTCTTTAGTCTACACGCTGATAGTTTTCATTGATGCACATGTCACGTGACTGTGTCTCCGAAAACACTACGGAGATCGAATTTGGATAGTGTAATTTTTCTTGTTTTTAATTACCAAGAGTAGTTTTGTGGTAGTGGGTTGAATTTCAGTCTAAATTTGATTGGAAGTTTTTTATGTTGAGTTATGGTAGTTGTAAAAATATTTTGGTGGTTAATAGTGTAAATTAATTTTGTATAGATTTTAAAATAAATATAATTGCGGATAATATTCATGCATTTAGATAAATACAAATTAACATATAGATCTTGGACAAACATGTGATTCTACATATATAATTTAATTAAAAAGATTCACCGATCTTGATCCGTAACAATAGCAAAATAATGGGGAGAGACTGATACTCTTTGAAGCAAAGCCACAGAAACATGTTTCTCTTTGCATGTACCTTAATTGTGTCGTAACGTTGAAATACGTAATTGATAGAATATTACTTATTATTATAAGTAGAGAGATGACCCAGTTCTCTATCTGTCTACAACTCTCACTTTTCAAGGTTAATGGTCTCTTATTTCTACTTAATTAGAAAAGTTAATTATTATTAACCTCTAAGAATATCTTCAATTGAATAACTAAAATTGAATAATTAAAATAACTTTTGATTATTCATTTAGTAAATTATTAAAATTAACAATGTAGGCCTCCCCAATAGTCATTTTTTTTCTGTAACCAAATTTGTAGAGTCCATTATATTGATTAGTAACAAATTTATCAATTTGAATTTTGTCTAAAAAAAAAGAGGGAAGGACTATCTAAATTTGAAAAGTTTTTCATTTAACCAATAGAATTAGTGGGTCCCTCATTTTAGTCATTGAAAAGAATTTTGTTAACTTTGATTATAAATTTGTTCAAAAAAAAAACTTTGATTATAAATGGAGTAGATTTGGCCAACATTATTAAAATTGATTAAAATTGATTAAAATTGTTATTTTTATTATGCCATTAGAGATATCTTAACAAATAGAGATTTTTCCCAATTAGTTAAATATGTAATTATTCTCTGTGAAAACCGTAGAGTTCAAGATTTAGCCACTTTCTCATTATTTATTGCTTTAATAAATCACTAAATATTAAATTAAGCCAATTATATGAGCCAAACAGAAAATAAATAATTAATTCTTACAAACAATTGATTACTTTTTTATAAATGGGAGTTAGTCTACATGCGCGAAAGTTGGTCCACTTGGTCCAAAGAAATTATTTTTTTTATTTTTGAAATACGATGGAATAGATAGACAACCAACTAAAGTAGAAAAGTGTGACAAATCTATTTTTGTAGATAAGTAGTCAATTATAGTCAAATATTCAATTGCTAATCGTTTCAAAAGACTACCTCGTAAGGCCTTTACCTTCAGTGTCTCCAAATTATCGACCTTGAAATTAATTCAGTTTATTATATAATAGGTATATTTAATTTAATGTGTATGCCTCGCTTTTAATGTTAATTAATTAAAGGAAGTTATCAAAAAGCTATTAATTAGTATTTGATTAAAAATAAAACTAAAAATATTATTTTAAATTATGTAAAATAATTTATATCTATATGTCTATCTGAAAATGTATAGGTGAACATATTATGTAACTCATTAGCAATTCGATATTTAGATAAAGAAAAAAAAATCAATTTATCTAACAGCGTAGTCAATTTTTTTATTTTTTTTCGGTGCATTATTTAATAAATAATTATGTGTTGGTGTTTCGTTAAAGATACTTAAATTATTACTTATCACCAAATGCATGTTTAAGATAATGGTACGTTAATTGTTTTCATCAATATAAATCTTATTTAAACCCAATACTTCTTATTATTTTTTAAAAAATTTAACTGAATCAATTATCTGTTCGATCTACCTCATAATTTTTTTGCTATACTATATAAATTTTTTATTTATTTTAAATCAAGCAGAGTTGTTGATAGCTCCCTTCTTAGTATCACCTCTGAACGAAAATGAAAAAGAAAAGTGTTTTGGTCCAAATTAATTATTAGACTCTATTGGGAAACCTATTGGATTTGGAGGTACACCAACAACCCTACATCAATATTAGGAAGGGAAGCGAGGGATCAATTTCTTGTTATAACATGTCATATTATATTATACACCCATTATTATAATTTAAAAAATAAGACGATAATGATTGATACAATTACTTGTTATATGCATGTCATGTTAAATTTGAGAAGTACGTCACGTTGGTGGGCAGACATACTTAAGAAATTTTTGTACTGTTGGAAACACAATTATTATTTGATTTTGTCTTTTAGACATGGACACCCAACTATAGATATTAGATTCTACCTATATATACTGAATTTCCAATAATAACATCAAATATTTCCCAATCATATTATTATTTTTTATGGAAAAATACTATGAATGTGTTGTTGAATTTTTTTTAACCAAATTCTTAAATCTAGTAAATAATATATGATAAGCGTTTCTGTTAATTTTCTTAAAGTTACAATAACTTGCTTTAGTTTAAATAGAATGTTGTGATCGAGTTACATAGCGTAAGCTTGAGAAAGTTAAATAAAAGTCAATTTACAAGCCAGTCCTAGACATTCATGATAATTAAGAGCAGAATGTTATTACTTATTATCATTAATTTAGTGTGTATAGCCGGCCAAGCATCATTTGGCAATTCAAAAATTAAGTTTTAATGACAGGCAAAAAAAAATTATGACGTGCAGAAAGTCATCAAAATATATATGGGTTGTACTGCTCCCTCACAAATCACAACTCATGCTAGTTATATTTCATTCAACATCAAACTTTTATTACTATCAATCTTAATAAAACAAATGACTCAATTAATTAAACTTTAACATTATTTCACAAACTTTGAACAAACTATAATTTTGACTTTGCCCAGTTTGTTATGTCACGTATACGTTAGTTTTACCATATTAGTCTCGGAATATATTATTATACGTGTGTGCAACTTTTACTTTTTTATAGCTCATTTAGAGGGAGAATCTTGAAGGAATATTTTATTCTTGGAATAATGCATTCCAAGCCTAAAACTTTAACCAAACATCAAAATCCTTTTGAAATATAGTGTAGCATTTTAGAAATAATTTAAAAATTGAACCAAATGAGCTCAAAAAGTATACAAAGCGTAACATCATTTTCACCCACTGTTTTCTTAATTTGCAACCCCCCACCCCCCACCAATTCCCCTGCTCTTCAGCCTTGTATTATTTGTCACTCACGAACATCACTATTACAGCTGCCTTGACCTTGTCCGTATTTGTTTCTTGTTTTTTATTTTCTTTGAATTCCTTTTTAAGTTATCAAAAAGTGAAAATGGATGGGAAAATTAAAATCTAATGGACCCCCTAGATTGTGAGATTTATATCAAGATTAGGGTGTGTAAAAGTCTTGTTTTGGGACCTCTACATTTTTTTCTTATCTAGCTAACATAGGCAATTGTCATATATAAAACAATGAATCTGTGAAGTTGGTTTCTTTTTATTAGTTTTGATATAAAGTAATTCCAAACAAATATAAAAGAGGATAAAAAATCAAATAAAAGCGGAATGAGGTGCATTACATTGGTTAGGGCATGAGATCCGGGTAATTCCCAATTTTTGTCACCCCACTCTTTCATCAATACAATGCTACCATCTCATTATCTATGCTTTTTGTGACTCATTTTCTTGAAATTAACTGACAAGGAAATTGGTACAAATATAAATTGTCTATAGATCCCACAATGATGGCACTTGCGCGGACGGCGCTGTTCATTGAGGTTAAATTAGTGTTTTCCTGTTTGGTGATGGTTAAGTCAATTTTGTAAATTGGATCTAGCTAATTTATTTTCTAGATTTATGATTAAAATATCCAACTGGATTATGATCGAGTCAGTCAACAATGACTTGATGTTAATGACAAATTAACTGAACTTAAGTCATGTACCAAGTTCTCATTTGAGTTTAGATTAGATATTATTAGTCCTATTTTTTGGAATACGTTTGGAACGACAAAATTTGTTATTCAATCTCGATCAAACGTAGATTACTTAAAGAAATTATGCTAATATAAGTAGTGAGAGAGAAATGAATTCGGGACAATGTTAAAACAAGTGACAAACCGGTTTGTCCGTCCATGGTTGGAAATCTTTCTCAAGATCTGTTTTTTAAAGGATTAATTACAAGTCAATAATAACAGCTACCCAAAATCTTTTATCATGGGTCTCACATGTGCATATATAATTACCACCTAGGGACAACAATTATATATATATATTTCAATCTTGTATCATAAATTGCATTGAACTCCTCCATATTGTAAATAATTACTAAACTTCCTCAAATATTTACAGATCGACACGATCTTCCCCGGCAAATAACAGGTGTTCTAAAGCTATATGTTAGTATATTTTGGTTTCTATTTAAAGACGGATCTGCTCAGGAAAAAAAAAAGGGAAAAGAGGCTCGCGCGGGTGATTTGAATTCACGGAAATAGTATAAAGGGATTTAGTTTACATAACACATGTATTTACTTTCCCTTCCCACTTGATTCCATGCAATATCTTTTGGACATGAACCCCTATATATGTATATATATTAAGGTTAGATGAACTCAAGTCCTAAGTTAAATCATAACTTTAATTGTAATTAATCTATGAGATATATAATAAATGAGAAAACGTAATCATCTGTCTCTCAATCACTGCATCATCAAGTCTAAAGTAACTAATTACTTCTGGACCCTGGTCGAAAGCTATGTTTACCTAATGACAAAATCTATGGACCTATGACCAAACTCCATGCATGAAACTCATATAATGGACTAATGGTGATCCTATTCAAACTGGCCGAGTGACGGGTTCATATTGGCATAGAATTTTATTCTGATGTTTGTATTATTCGAATCAAAGAAAATTAAAAATAATAAGTATCATAAAAGTTGAAAATCCCACTATTATCAGCATTAGCTAGAGTTTGAATCACATTAAAATGTTAATCTTTTTTAAAATAATAAAAGTTTACCAGTTAAAATTAAAAAACGAAAACATGACACGACTTCAACTATTGAATTACCTTCTGAATTTGTACTTCCTTTGCTTATGTAAAAAAATAATAGGACTATAAGTTAGTCTTATATAAATAATAGGACTATAAGTTGGCATCTACCGTTCAATTGTTCAAAGATAACATCAAATCAGCCGAAAAAGGGAGATAAATTTGCTGCCACTATCAACGAAACCTACTGTAGATGAGATGACCTACATCTTAGGCCAAGAGATCAAGCAATCACATTAAAGTAGAGTTAAGCCCTAATGTTTATATGATTTGACACTATTCATCCGAAAATAGAACGTACATTTTTTGAAACAAATACTTTGATGTATTTACCCACTATAGTTCGAACTCCCCCCAATAGTCTTATCGTCCAGTACCAAGTGTATTTGTATATTGTATACGTTAAATTTTTTTTTTTATTTTTTTAAAAAAGAAGGAGAAAAACAACTTAAGCAAGTATAGGACCGGCAATATTTGACTAGACACGCTAACCCGACACGAAGTTAGCGGGTTTGGGTCAAGCGTAAATGAGTTCGGGTCAATTTCGGATTAGACACGCTTAACCCGCAAATTAAACGGGTCGTGTTCGGGTTAACCCGCTAACTCGAAATTGACCCGCAATTAACGCGATTATTATTTTTATTTTCTTTTACAGATATATATTTTTTATTTTGCCATCTTTCTTGAACAATTATATTCTTATTTAGAATATTGGTAGTAGATGATAGTTATTATGTTTTTAATGATGGATAAAGTACTAATTTTTTATGTTTATGCTTCGGTGATGGAATGTTATATATTTTGACTCTAAATTATTAATATTGAATTTTGGTATTGAGTGATACTTATTATTACTTATTAAAAATTTAAAACTACTATAAAACAAGTTAATTTTTTTTATATGAGACTTAATTGTCATTATAATCTTAAAAGGTTAATCGTGTCGTATCGAGTTGCAGATTTAACATGACCTATTTATTAAACGGGTTAGTCGGGTCGTGTCGTGTTACCTGTAGTACTGCTAGTAGACAAAAGAAACACTAAAAGAGTAGAGGTTGAAAAAAAAAGAGAAGGTACCAAGGTCACAAGATTCTTTTTACAGTCATTCACAAATTTGTATTAGACAGACATCTGTTCATTTCTTCATATTTGAAATTACAAGATACGACTATGATTATGATAGTTGTAGACATAGCATCTCTGGAGGCAGAATATCTAGTTATA
This sequence comes from Lonicera japonica, assembly GCA_021464415.1. Taxonomy (NCBI): domain Eukaryota; kingdom Viridiplantae; phylum Streptophyta; class Magnoliopsida; order Dipsacales; family Caprifoliaceae; genus Lonicera; species Lonicera japonica. The sequence goes on along the minus strand of CM038468.1, from coordinate 60,440,519 downwards.
ATTTTGGCACTGATTATAGAGGTTCTACACAAGATTATGCTAATAGTGGGGGATCAAATAATAGTATTGCTGCTCGTGATGGTTATTATGAAAGTGATCGTGGAACGTATCATGATAGATTTTCAAGTAGTAGCGATTATCGAAAATTTGGGTACTATCATCACCATGGCTAGCCAAATTTTTCTGATTATGGGTCATATAGTCATTTCTCTCATCCTTACCCACTAGTGGCAATTCTCAACTTCTTTTATATCCTTATTCCTCATCACTGGAGTTCTTTGAGTAATGATGATAATTATAATCTCTATCATTATTTTAGGGCTAATTGAACTTATATTTAAGATATTTGTACTTTATAAAATTGCATTGTTATATATTTATTAAATTCTGATATAATATTTTATTACCAAATGCGATAGATAATGATATTTTGATATAGGATATGTAATTTATACTAGATAATATTATTATACTTATCTAATCGATCTATCTTATTAATTTTATACTTTAGAATTTTTTCATATTTTTTTTGTAATTTTTTGGGCCTTTTAAATAATAAATCAGTCCATATCGCCGAAACCGAAACTGATATTCCAGTTGAAAATTGAGCTCCTGAGTTGACCTCCGAAACCGTGACTTTGAACCATGTTGGTCAGTGTTCCTTAAAAGTGACCCTAGCTTCATGCAGGTGCATAGCATCAAACCCGAAAACTGAACAATTGATTCATCTTACGTCAAACCGATAAAAATCCAATATTGAAATAAATATACCAAACCAAACTTCAATACGTGTGATTTGAGTTTGTAACGTGACATTACAAAACTAAATCATTGACGATATGATTACAAAATAATATTATATTATTATTTAAAATTTATATTTCTGAAATTTACAAATTCTATTAAAAATCAAACATTTTAAGTTATTATAAATATAAAAGTAATAATTTTATATTTTAAATAAATAAGAGTAATTATAAAATTATTATTTTTTTAACTATATTTAAGCGTTGGCTTAATTTTTATTTAATTTTTAAAAATATATGTACAAAAATTGAATCGAAAAGTTTAGTTTTTTCGATTTAAGTTTGAAACATTTAAGGGTTGTTTGGTAGATGTTTTGAGTTGAGTTTTTAAGTTGAATTTTTAAAATATGGTATTTGATAAAATTTAGAAGTAGGTTGAAAAGTGAATTTGGTTTTTTTTTGAGTTTTTTTCAACCAACTAAAAATTTCATAAAAAATTTCAAAAAATATTCAAAATGAATCTTATTTTATAGATCTCGACGAGTATGTTTTAAATATATATTTTTTATTTATTTTGATTTTTGAATTTAAAGTTATGTTGTTTTAAAAAAAAATTTAGATAGAGAAAATAAAGTTAAGGTTTTTTTGAAAAATATAAAAATAAAATTAATTTTGAGTTGAATTTTTAAAATTTGAAAGAAAAAAAAAAAAAAGCGCCACCAAACAAGGGCTAATAGAAACTAAAACTTGGTTTGAGTTTGGTTTCCTAATTTCTACGGCAACCGAATTCGAAAATTCCCATCCTCGATTTATTAAACCCGACCCAATTTAATCAAATTCAACCAAACCAAATACAACAAAAACACAAAATTTTAGTGTTCTTCGAAACTTGCCAATCCAAAAAATTGAGGCACAACCAGGCCTCATAGGTTGGTTTGGTTTTGGCCCGTAGTCTTTGCAACTACCCTTTTATCGTCGGAAGTAGGCTGGATAACCGAACCCTTAATACTCCCGTACCGAAATTTCAGCCGGTTCAATTACAATTTTCGGTCAAACTGAAAATTTCTTGAAATTTGGATTAAAATACTATTAAAAGCAAGCACACAAGCAAAATTCAATAGTACATACAATCTGAGGACAATAAGATGGCCTGATTCGAAAAGATTCCGATAAATTTTCTAAATCATTAGCATGAACAGGCCAGATGAACTAGCTATATACCTCCAAAATTTCACTCGGAATTAGCGTGAACAGGGAAGGAGAGATGGAAAGCCCTAATTTTACTCGAAAATATAATTCAAAGCCCTAATTTTACCAAATAAAATCCCGAACTCAAGATCTGAAGCAAAATTGTGAACAAATAAAGTTGAGATGGAAAGCCCTAGTTTTATAAAATAAATCTGAACTCCAGACGGTCTATGGTGGTAGAGAGAAGGAAAAGACATTATCTTTTTAGAAGAAGAGGTGAACAGAGTGGTTGAAAGATTTGCTTGAAAATGAAACTAGGCTAAACGTGGTTTTTTTAGGTTGAAAAAAATTTGTAGCTAGAATAGTAACAAACTCCTGGCCCAACTTATATGGCCCTGGCAGTTTTATTAGCTAGGAGAAATTAGTAGTTTGTTAGGCTCCGTTTGATAGTAACATAGAAAATAAAAATAAAAATAACTAATTTAGGTGAGAATATGAAAAATAAGTTAAGGGATGCGGTGGGATTAACTCTTAGTTTTTGCTTTTTTCCATAACAAAATTTTCTTTGGATGATGGTGGAGAAATTTTTTTCACAAAATATTAAAGGAGGATGAATGACATATACTCACAAAAATGAGTATGAGATAGAGAGGATCTCACTGTATGCCTCAACTTATTTTCCATATTTTCACCCAAATTAGTTGTTTTTATTTTCATTTTTTATGTTACTATCAAACAAAGCCTTAATATATATATATATATATATATATTAAAAGGTTTGGCTCGGTATAAACCCAACCTTATCAAACCTAAAACCGACACCGTATTAATTTTAAGTGGTGATCGACTCTCGGTTACATATTTTAGCCGATTCAGTTTAATTTTATTTTTTTCATTCGATTTGGTTTTTTCGATTTAGTTATTGATTTTTGAGTTAAAATTGTTAGCCCTTTCAGAACCCCATGAACTGGAGTTAGTAACACCATCACTGAATACGAGTATAAATTTTTTACCCTAAATCAAATATTGACCAAACCAAAATCAACCATAAACAAAAACTTAAAAACCGACTTGGTCAGTACTAGTACCGCTATCAGATTGCTTAAGTTCAGTTTTAACCTAACTAAATTCAACCCATTTTTTTAATACTAATTTTTGTTGTATTTTTATGTGGACTAACATTACATGATCAAAATGATGCTAAATGTAAACACATATTTATTACCTATAAAAAGGAGTTTTATCTCGTTCACACTCCATCGTTGCTATTACCTTTATTCTCGCGGCAAACATATCCGTTTCCTCCCACCTCTTCTTCACCTTTCTCACAAACACCACCGAAAGCCACCTTAGCATCACCACTTATGCCTCACCAAATGGCCCATAGCTCTGGAATTGATCTGACCCAGTCCAGCTTATCTTTTAGGTGATCCGAGCCCAATATGCTTGGGCCACCAGCTAAGGTTTTATTTTTAGTCCCACCTGTGGGTTGACTTGGCTTGGGACTTTTAAGGCCTGGCCCAAAGCCTTTTAATAAGCCCATCAATAATGTATTTATATATGTAAAACTTAAACATTAATATTTAACACCCAAAAAGTGACACAATCGTATACCCTAGTATATTTAACATTTTATGTAAGTGTTTGACCAAGTTCTAAATTTGATTTTTTTGTTTTCATTGCACCGTACTAGATTGCACGAGCATATACCCTAGTATAATACAAGACATAATTAAAAGCCATTAACATTTATATTTAGCACTCGAAAAAGGTGACACTAATATAAAAAAGATGATTATAAATTATCACTAAATACAATTTTAGAGTGGTAAAATAAATGAACGAAATGCATTTAATCATATCATAGTTAGAATGAATATATCCTATGTTGATGTAGTATTAATCCATATTTGGATGATATATTCACAACATTTGTTACATTACTAACAAAAAGTTTTGATTTAATATTTGTAAGTGACGGTATTTTAATATTTTTAACATTTAATTAAAAAGTTAAAAAGAAGCCCTTTCGATCTGACCCATTAAACCCGGCTCAAAAATAGTCCATTTTGAGTAAGCCCATGAGTTGGTTATGAGTATACCTGCAACTCCTAGATTCGACTTGGCCCTGGCCTCGTAGACCTTAAAGCCAAGGCCTTCCGCCATTTTCTTTTAGGGTGAGTTTGATTACCAATGTTTTTTAGAAAACTCGGTTAAAGTTGAAAAATGTGTAGTTTTTCATCTTATTTATTATTATTTTTAGCCTACCCTAAGAAAATAAGTTATAAGCAAGGTGAAAAATGGCTTAAAGATCATAAATGTAATTTTAAGTAGAATGTAAGTAATTAAACACCAAACGTTAAAAAAATATGTCATCATTGTAAGAAAAAAAGTACATATTTTTCACCTATAATATAAATGTGATCAAACACCTTTAAATGATTTACCCTAAAATTGCTTAAAATGTAAATGTTTTTCATCTTAATTTCATACTTGCAATCAAACACACCTTTAATTTTCCAATATAAACTAAGCATTTAAAGTCTCAAATGGCCAAGACGCTTTAAATTTCCTGTTAGAAACTTAGCATTTTTCACTTTTTCTAGTTTTCAACTTCAACCTTTGTGAAATTAGGGTCAATCTTTGTATTACAAGATTTGTTCTATACTAACCAAGCCTCTTGGCCCAATGGTATAAGGCTGCCACTGGGACAACCTTGGGTCGACTTAGAGCATCCAAGGTCGAACCCTAGCGTTGTTAAAATAATACTTGGCCAACGGCAGCCATGAACAGCGAACGGAGATTAGTCTACGCGAAATGGCAATCAATCAGCTGACAGCCTTTTTAGGTATAGTACTATGTACTTATCAATGTTGTACAATTCCTTTTTACATCATTAATCCACTAACCTTTTTTTTATTCAGTTATTATATCAATAATACCACAATCGGGTAACAATTCATAATTTATATCAATGATGCTACTTAGTATCAACATTTAAAGAACGGATATTAATCTACGCGAAATGGCAATCAATCAGTTGACAGCCTTTTTAGGTATAGTACTATGTACTTATCAATGTTGTACAATTCCTTTTTACATCATTAATCCATTAACCCTTTTTTTATTCGGTTATTATATCAATAATATCGAACAAACTGATCTTATTGGTTAAATTGAGATTCAGTTTACTTACCACATCAATCGAGTAACAATTCATAATTTATATCAATGATACTACTTAATATCGACATTTAAAGTGTGTTTGGCAATTTCAATTATATACTATAAAATTGGAGTATAATTTTATTGTTTGAATACTACATTAAAGTTCAAATTTAGAATTCTAATAGAATTTCAAAATTATGAATTTTAAAGAGGTAATATGTATACATATTGTAACGACCCGGTCGCACCTCAGTACGATATTGTCCGCTCTGGGTAGCGTCCTAGCCAGGCCTCAGCCCCAGGACATTTACCCTCACGGCTTTGTTTCTGGGAGCTCACGACCAGCTTCCCAGGGGGTCACCCATCCCTGGATTTCTCTGGTCCAAGCACGCTTAACTTCGGAGTTCTTATGGGATCCGAAGCCAGTGAGCTACCCAAAAGGCCTCGTACTTAATTAGCGACCATATCTTACTTATATGGGTCTCCAAGGATCCCCCAACTTCCGGTGTGGGATGCCCCCTTTGAGCTACCATTCCTCCACACAAGGGAGTACTCATCACTCAGGGCGTCACATCCCCGAAATCCCGTTCAGAGGATTTCGGGGCGTCACACATATAGTATAATATATATACACACATAGTGAAATACATATATATATATATACGGTTAGGATCAGGTATGGACCAGTCCGCACGGATTAGTCTTTCTATGACAGTTTTGCCTCATAAAAAACACTTTACAAATATTTTTATAACGAAAAATTGTCATAAAAGGACCAATCCTTTACGGATTGGTTCACAGGAAAGTATATTAACATTACATAAATACCAAATATATGTATACGCATGTACATTGTTAACTATAGCCATCATCGCTCACTTTTGATGCTCCGGCGACATCACTGGAGTTTCGAAACTCACGAATTGAGCTCCATCATTAGGTTGCGCTGGCAGAATTCTTTAAACTTATTATTTATTTAAAATTTTATAATTTAACCAAATAAACAGATTTTGAATTCTACTAAAATTCTAAATGAAAATTATGTACAATTTAAAAAATGAAATTATAATTTTATAACATTATAATTCTTGAAATATTAATGTTATAAAATTTTAAGACCGTGTAACTAAACGCAAGGAAAAAAGGAAGAAGAAGAAATACTTCCTCGTCATGAATATTTATTTCTTGGGTATAAATTATGGGAAAGCAACAATAATTCGTCCTGCTTAAAATCACACCCGTTAATGAAAAGGTGGGGCCTCCATAGCTAAACCCAGACCAAACCCCCGCCTCCCCCCCAAAAAAAAATAAAAAATTGCAATGCCATTGAACTTTAAAGTGCAAGTTGAACAAATTCAATCAATAAACTGAAGGCGATGATTTTGCAACGTTCGATTGAAATGCTTAGTTTGTGCAGGCTATCATCTCCCCCGAAACTGCTCTTATCCTTCAAACAATCTTCATCTCTGTATTCTTCTTCGCTACTATTATATCGGCTTAACCAGCCACGCCGCAACCGAATTAGGGCATTTGGAACCACCACCACCTCTGCCGCCGCCGATGAAAAGGGCCGAGAAACATTCTTTGCTGAAGAAAGCGTATCGTGGACTTCACTCGGCGTATCGGACCGAATATCTGGAGCTATCTCTAACATCGGTCTTGATAGACCCTCTCTCGTTCAGGTATTCATCACCACACCAAAGTTCCTCAATTTCCTATTTTGGGCCCGTTTGTTTTTTAAGAATAATGTTGAATGCTTAGGGTTGAATTGTGTTTTTTTGAATGAAATGAACCCCTCAATAGAGATAGCTGGAGCTATCTCTAACATCGGTCTTGATAGACCCTCTCTCGTTCAGGTATTCATCACCACACCAAAGTTCCTCAATTTCCTATTTTGGGCCCGTTTGTTTTTTAAGAATAATGTTGAATGCTTAGGGTTGAATTGTGTTTTTTTGAATGAAATGAACCCCTCAATAGATATTATGTTATTTGTTCGACTCTAAATGCTGATTATATGTCATTTTTATAGGTTTACCCTTATTATTATGAAGATATGCGTTTATATCTCAAGTACAAAAGATTATAGGCAACACTGAAATAAAATTTCATTAAAACTCAGCTTTCAAGAAGCTTGCCTCTTTATGATGAATGCTGAATTTTAATCATATTAACCATTAAGTGTCGAGAATACAAACACCAACATTATCTTTTAATGCTGAATGATCCTCTATTTGACATTAAGAGATAAAAACAAACACATTCTAAGTTTTCTACTACCGAATTTGGTAAAAGATATACAAAATATAAATATTCTTACCGTATCAAATTTCTTCGTTATTGTTCAGACAAGTAATAATAAAATTTTATGTGGTAGTTACTAAGGTATATTGATTTGTTCAGGCTGCTTGTATACCAAGTATACTTTCAGGGAACGATGTAGTGGTTGCTGCAGAGACTGGTAGTGGTAAAACCCATGGGTACCTACTTCCCTTGATTGATAAGCTATGCAGAACTCCTGATAATTCTGCAGACACTTTAGCTGATCAAGGATTGAGCCAGCCCCATCAGCTTTGTCTTATTCTTTGCCCTAATGTCATGCTATGTGAGCAAGTGGTTCGGATGGCTAACTGTGTTTGTGATGATAGTGGTGAACCATTTCTCATGGTTGCAGCAGTTTGTGGACGGCAGGTATTTATCGTGGCCTTTCCCTATTATCTTTAAGACCATGAAATTTGTGATTTGTTTGCTTTGAAAATTGCACCATTCGTTGTTGTAAAGAGTTATCTTTAACTTTGTTTGCAGGGATGGCCAGTTAAAGAACCGGATATAATTGTGTCTACACCAGCTGCGCTTCTGAATTACCTTTATGCAATTGACCCAGATAGACGTCATCGTTCAGATTTTATACGTGGTGTCAAATATGTGGTAATTTTTCTCTTATAAAAAATATAATTGAAATCTGCTTGCTCTAAAAACAGCTATATCCTGGTTATTTATAAAAAATATAAATTTTACTGTTTTTGACTTGGTAGGTTTTTGACGAAGCAGACATGCTGCTCTGTGGGAGTTTCCAGAACCAAGTAATCCGTCTTATTAATATGCTTCGCTTTGATGAAAAGCTTTTTTCTCGGGGGAAAAAATCTGCAGTTGCGAAACCGGGTGACTTGAATTTGGAACTTGAAGATTGTGAAGATGATTTCATTGTGGAAGAGGAAGATGATTCTGAGGATGATGAAGATATTGAAAAGTCAACAGGAGGAACTGAAGCTGGCGAGGTGAAAAAGAGAACAGGGTGGAGGAGGGTGAGAGAAATATACGAACGAAGTAAGCAGTACATTTTTGTTGCAGCCACCCTTCCTTTGAATGGAAAGAGAACCGCTGGAGGAGTATTGAAACGGATGTTTCCAGATGCCACTTGGGTTAGCGGAAGCTATCTCCATTGTCACAACCCAAGGTACCCTTTTGACTTGTTACCATCTACACTGTTTCCATTTTTGTTTGCTTAAATAAATCCCCCAAACTTGGAGTCTTATATCTTTTTTTCAAATAACTTCAAATGATTATAGAGAATATTTATTAAGGTGTCAAATTTCATATTATTAGCAATTTAACTATCTTAATCTCTTTTTGAACTTAAACAAGCAAAAGGGAAAATCCACTTGTCAAGGAAGTCTGAATTTTACTTTATCCCATAAAAGCAAGAAGTTATAATCTTCATGTAAAGGTGTCTTATGATGCTTACGAAGAAGTAGGTGTACTAAGATGACAAGTGAAAAAAATGTAGGAAGAGTGATATGTATAATATGAATAGAAGACGTAAAGGACGGCAAAAATTAAATGACTTTTCTGGCTGAAACTAGGACATATGATTAATAACAGTATGGACTCCGATGTGCTTTTCGCTCCTGTCTGTGAAAAAAGTCAGTCTCATCATTGACAATGAGCTTGGGAACTGTGCACTGCAATGAGGATGACTGGAACTTCCTTCATTCTACTGAATAAATCATCTAGTGGCAGTAATCAATAGGCATTTTCTCGTTTTTGGTTTACTTTCTCTTCAGTGTTATTATGATGATATCATCTTGGTCAATTATGCTCTGCATTCACAGTCACACTATATTATCCTATGAATGAACCTCGCTGATAAGTTCCGCCCTTTTTGGCCTCAGATTGGAGCAGAAGTGGATTGAAGTTACAGTTGATACACAGGTGGATGCTCTCATCAAAGCTGTCAACCAAGGATTTAATTTTAAAACGTTAAATTCCAGCACAGAATTAAGTCGAACCATGGTGTTTGCAAACACGGTGGATGCGGTTGAAGCAGTGGCTGAGGTGTTGATGGGAGCTGGAATTGAATGTTATCGTTACCACAGAGATAGCTCACTAGAAGAGCGTACAAAGGCATTGGTTGATTTCAAAGAAAAAGGTGGTGTTTTTGTATGCACTGATGCTGCTGCACGAGGCCTTGACATTCCAAATGTTTCTCATGTCATTCAGGTATATATTGTCAAACCAGCTACTTTCCCGCATCATGTTCTAGCTAGAGTATTTTCTTGAAACAGGGACACCAGTCTAGGAAATTCCCTGCACTAGAAAGAATTTATTATAAGATTTCTTAATTTTATTGTTGTTATAATTACTATACATGTTAACAACCTGATTTATTTTCCAAGAGAACTAATTACTGGAGTCCTTGTGGTTTAATTTCAGGCAGAATTTGCTTCATCTGCTGTAGATTTCTTGCATAGGGTTGGCCGCACAGCTAGAGCAGGTCAACCTGGCCTAGTTACAAGTCTGTACAACAAATCAAACAGGGATCTTGTTGCTGCTGTTCTTCAAGCTGGGAATCTGGATCAGCCTGTGGTAATTTTTGAAACTTGTAAACTGTAATTTCAGATATGAAATTATCCTGCTCCTTGAGCCTGCTTGGAGCTAAAACAAATAAATAGAGGAAAACTTATCTTCCCCCGCACCCTCCTCTCTCCTATTCCTTTTCTTTTGTCTAATATTATGTCTTTGTTTCTGTTCTTAATAATTAGTTCTATGTTCCCTTTCTAACGGATATTTAAAATCTTTGACATGAATACAGGAGAAGGCATTTAGCAGGAAAAGGAGCTTCCGAAATAAGATTAAGAAAAGAGGTGAGATTTTACTTGTTATCCATTTCTTTAAATCTCATGTTGAGGATGGATGGATGGAAGCATTTTGCAATGATTGTAAATTGACATTTATATGAACTTTTCTACCAAACTTAAGTTACTGATGACAATAATTTGCATGCAATAGTTTAGTAACTAAAATTTGCTTTGTTTGGTGTTCACCTTTTCTAGCAGGCTCTAGCAAACTCAGTGATACTTTATCCGTCAGAAATAGAATTCCAGCATAATCGGAACCTGTTTGAGGCATCATATGAACTCACTGATAATGATGAAGCCCCCAAAATGTAATGTTCTTACTTAAATTTAAATTATATTTTTATCATTCAGACATGACTAATGAGTGTTAAGACTGACTTTGTGTGTGTGTGTGTGTGATACAGCTGGTTGGCCTTTGGACCCTGGCACTTGCAACAGTGTGAAGCTGATATTAAATCCTGCAGGTGAGAGCGCACCAAAAATTTCAACATGCTAATTTGGAGAAAACTGCCTTACGATGTCAGTATTTTTGTGCAAACAGTTAATTTTTCTTTCTTCTGTTATAAGTTTTTGCATTTCTTCTACAAATGTATACCTTTTGTGTATATGACATCTAGTCCCCTTAACACTGAGCTCTGTGGGGGATTATTATACAAGGCTTGGACCCAGAAGAGTCACTACACTCGCTAGTGGATATGTAGTCATTACTTGTTTCCAGTTGTAGGATAGTAGTAAGAGCTAGGATGTATAGATAATTCTACCTGGGTATTTTATGGTTTTAACGAGGCGTAACCCACTAATATTTAACGAATGGAAAATACAGCAAGAGCGGAAATAATAATAATGAAATGCTGAAGGAACTCTGAAAATAAATGAAATAGAGGGAGGGAAGATCAGCAGTTAGGCATTAATAGTAGGACAGGAATTTATACTCGCTGAGAGAATATTTTGGCATATTAAAGAGACTCTGGGCCCTTTTAATTTTTAGGTGAGAGTAGTAATTCTCCAATGCCTTAGCCCCAACTTGGTCACCAAGTTTTTGAGTTTTGTGGCTAGAAACAAAGCTTTCCTCATGAGAGTTACCTCATGAGTCAAACTTGGGCCCGCCTAATTGCTTAGCTTGTGTCAGCATTAAAGCTTGCAAGTCATCACTTTTGAGTGTTCACATTCAAATGCTTTATTGTGTTCACGTGAGACCTCTTCGGAGAAAGCTTTCTGCTCTAATGTTGTTTCGAAGAGAAGTTGTTCTCTTTTCTGAAACAACTTGGTTTGGAGAAATATTTCTGGAGTAAATTTATACTTTTCAATGCCTTGAGTGATTGGGAATGCTACCCAAAGAAACCTGATTCTTCCATCCTTCAAATCAGATCCTTCGTAGATCCCAAAAAAGAATACTTGATTAACTTTCGGAGACCCGTCATTCTCCAATAATCAATAAAGCTTAAATAAACTTAGCTTCTTCAGAGAGATTTCCTCTCAGCGAACCTCCATTTTGCTTGCTTCTTCATTGAATCTCCTTTTCGGAGAAACTTTCTTTTCAAACTATCTCCATTTTGAAAGAACTTTGTTTCTTCATAATTGTTATTTGTTGAATGAGAATTTCTGGTATTTATTGTTGTTGTAGAATTTTCGCTTTCTTGTCAAAGAATACTCATTTTGGAAAAAGAGTGAGAGATAATATCTATCTACACTAGTATATGCCATATCTTCAAATGCCTCTTGCTCAATGTTCATATAAACCTTCACTTGAGATTAGGAATTAAATGGTGGAGACTGCAGAGTGCCACTGTTAATCCCTTATCACCGTCATCATGTCAATCTTTTCCTCTGTTTGATGTATGAGATTCTTTACTAATTGTCATGCCTAATTCAAGCCTGAGTTCATAGACAGATCAATATATATATATATGTGAATTTTACTATCATCGATATATAAATATATAGAATATTTAGAAATTTCAAATTTATCTTAACTAACAAAATTTGATTCCATGGAGAGATTACATAATACAGACGAGCCCATTCCTGCAATTCTTCCTCCTTATAATAGCCATTCAAGGCCCTTACCTCTGCTTTCTTGTTAATGTGCTACATGTCAAATAGTGGGCAAATTCATTAATGCAATCATCTGAGCTCCCTCCTTCACTGATTGCCTCCTTAGACAACTCCCTCCATCTACTGGCATTCCTCCTAATCTCACGACTTCTCTCTCCTTCCATCACTTTCTTCAAACACAACACAATCTCTGCTCTCCTCACATTCCCCTTCTCATCCTCCTCTGCTCTAACGCCCACTCTCCACACATCCTCTATAAACTTAGCATCAGTCAACTGGTCAGCTCACTGTGGCACCCCCACCATTGGCACTGCACAATCCTTCAAGCGTAGAGTTCCACCCGCAATGTGTTACAAAGCAACCTATGGCTTGATGAGCCAGCGTCTCTAGCTGGTTACACCATGTCACTATGCGGCCCTTCTGTTTGGTCGATTCTTCAAACCCATCGGGCAGATTACCACTCTCGGACTCTTTAACCATTCAATGGAAATTGAAACTACTATCCTTCAATCCCCATGCGATTTCTTCCATCTGTTCTGCTGTCAATTTGACCATGCTTCCAAAAGAGATGTATACTACTGACTTATATGGCTTTGTTTCAAGCCATTCGATGGTCTCTTCGATAAATGGTTTCCATAGGCTCGCTCCGTATGCTTTGTCTCCCGTTATTCGCCCATCCAAGTATGCTGATGGCACCATTGGACCTATCATTCTTCCTGGCCAGAGCTCTGATATTCCTCTCACCGCCTTTCAGAAACACAAAATATAATATTAGCACCAAGATCGATTGACATACAAAGATGGTGATGATTGCTTGTACACAAACCTTTCACTCTAATGCTTCAAAGGTGTTCCCAAATATCCAGTCAGCCTTTTCCAAGTTAAAATACTGGTTCAACTTCATTGCCAAGTAAGCAGGGTAGCTTTCGGGTGCCTTCAGAAAGCTAGGCAGGTCCCAGACGTCCAATGGAGGCACACCAGGCAAAACCAAGGGCAAGTGTTCAATTTTCACGGGCAAAGTGAGCATGCCGTGGTGAATGTGGCAGAATATAGCGCAAACCGTAGCTGAGTTTGTGAAGAATGAAGCTCTGAGGATGCTGTGTTCCTTAGCAACGTCGAGGGCCCACGGTATAAATGAATCGTAGATAACACAATTGATAGGAGATTTTGAGTTTTGGTACTTGTGGATGAGTTGAGAGAGAGTTTTTGAGCCATTAGCTTTGAATGCCTTGAGGTAGACCTCCTCGTTTTGGGCTTGAGCGAAGCCGCCCTGGTCGAAGCCGTCGGAGATGGGCTCGACCCCGATGTTCGGTGCAGAAATGGAGTTAAGAGTGTAGGGGGGTGTTGGCTAGTGTAGCTTTAAGGCCTTTGGAGGCAAGGCGTTTTGCAAATTGGAGGAAAGGGTTGATGTGGCCTCGGCTAGGGTAAGGGATTACAATTACATGGGCTTCATATTTTGGTGGTTCTTCCATTTTGGCCTTGCTTTGCTTCCTTCCTGCTGCTTGGTTTCTAATTTATATAGGATGGGAAGAGGGTAGAAATTTACCAATTGTGATTTGATTTAAATCAATTCAGTTTAATTATGCAGACAATGTAGCAATAAATGGTTGAATCTACCCATCAAAAAATGGTCCTCTGACATCAGCTGGCAGCCAGCACTCTATTTCGCAATTATGAGATCAATTGGCGGGGTACACGAAAAACATGTGGTGCCTTGTGGGAATGAGTGGGTCTCTCCATCATACTTGTCTTTCGGCTTTGCGGGAAGAGCTCGTAAAGGAGAATCTATTTCCAATTCTGTTGTCCCGTTGCCGGCTAATTTTTGCAGATGTTTAGTGAATTATATTAGTTAGGCGTGTTGTTTGCCCGCGCTAGCAGGCCTTTCTGTTTAAAAAAAAATATATGAAAAAAAAAATCATGCCCGACCCATACCCACTAAAAAAGTGGTTGGGTCCTCCACTGAACAAACAATCCATTGGTCTCTTTCTCGAATGTGTGCTTAATCACTCAACGTCCTTCCTGCATGAAACTTTGCTTGCTTATCTGTTTTGCTCGGTCCATCCTTTTGGGATTGCAAGTCCATTGTTCTTGCCCGTCCTGTATAAATAAATAAATATATATATATATATATATATATTTTGCTGCTTACCTCTCCCCTAAAAAAAATCCCCAAACTTGAGAATATTCTTTGAAACTAAGACTTCATCAATTGAGCTGTGCTCGTGGTCCGTCACAAATCAAATAAACAATTCATCTATTTATTGGAGCCCCATTGTGACGACGCGTTGACTTTGTTGGTTAGGAGGGCCATCCTCTGCTTTGCTCGATTTCTTTGTCCAGAAGATTGATATAAAGTGAATATTGAGAGAAAAATATCATATACACTATATATAAGATCAAGCAACCATAAGTTGCTTTTAAGACGAGATTACACCAAAGAGATTAAAAACCTAACATAATTTAGTAAGGCAGAAATAGAGAAACAACAACCAACACAACCGAACCAAACAAATGAAAAGGAACAATCTGACAGGTATACATGTGTTAGAGGAATTAGATTAGAAAAAGGGGAGATCAAATCCTTTACTTAAACATTAGTACTGAAACCACCAGAGCAACCACTCCGACCACCATGGATGGGAAAGAAGTAAGGGTGGCTCCGCTGGGGGCTGGAGCCGGGTTTACCCATGCCGGGCATGTCTAACATGCACTTACTAGCACCAACCAATATGGCCATAAATGCAACAAATATTGCGGCCAAAGAGAACCTAAAAGCCATAGTAGGTATAATTCCTTAATGCTGTAGGTGAATGAACCAATTAGTGCTTCCAATTTGATTACAATCTGTGTTCTTTTTATGTACACAAAAAGTGATGAACGATGTGGAAGTCCCTAGTACTTTAATTTGGAATTGAGCTGTGTCCTCGTTTGGCGTTAATTTTTATGTGTGGGGGTGTGATGATATGCTAGAATTTATACAAATCAATGATATGTACTACCAAGTGTGTCTTATTATGGCCTCGTGAGACCGAGAAAGTTGGGAAAGTGACAACTAACGAGGTAGCTGAGGGTGCAACCAAAATTTCACTAGTACCCTTATATATATTTATATATTGAAGAAAATATAACCTACCGCAGTTCATTTGAGCTCATTTCTATATCAAATGATGAATCCTTCTCTGGCCGACACAAATAGCTTATCTATATGTATATATAAAAAGGGGTTTTTCTCATACAAGCATGAAGCATGTAATACAAATGCGATCATACCATGCAATACCTTTGTTGAGGATCGTAAAAAGACACTAAAGCTTCCTTTGATAACAACATAAAAAAAAAGTAAAAAAAAAAAACACTTCATTTGGTAAGAAGTTGAAAAATAAGTTGAGGCATTCTGTCTATTTCATGCTCATTTTATAAGTAAATTTTCTTTATATTTCATAATTTTTTGTGAATTTTTTTTCTTTTTCAACCACCAAAGAAAAATTCTATAGAAAAAGCCACAAAATAAGAAAACATTTCACCTCCTCTTAGCTTATTTTTCAATTTCTCACAAATTTTTTATTTTTATTTTCCTATTCCATGTTATCAAACAGACTCTAAGAAGTTAAATATTCCTTTTAAGATTAACATTTGAACATTTTCTGTATGATTATTAACAATATGTTTAAGTGATACCTAATTTGCGTAGAGTGTTGTAGATATGGTAAGGGTGCATGAAAGGCAGGGGTGGATGTAGGACTCTCCACAACCTTCAACAACGCTTGAAAGGGCACATGATCTGATCCGAATTTTTTTTTCAAATATAGATTTAGATTCACCTTTATTCGATCTGTTAACAAGCCTAATTTAAAATGTTGTCCACAAAGACCAAACATGCAAGGACCTAGGCCAATTGGATCGTTGTTCAATCCAAATTTTCTTTCTTATTTTTTAAATAAAATTTGAAAACGTAATAACTTCAAATGTAAAATATGGATTTTAATAAAAACTGTACATTTGAAATTTACTTGTCAATACTTAAAAATCAAGATCCATTATGATTATAAAATTATGTATAGAAAAATTCAAGAAATAATAATAATTTTTTTCTTAAATTGATATTTAACAACTGTTGGGATCTTATTGGTTATTTCAAAATTTACACAAGACCTTACAAAAGTACCATTATAGCATATTTTTTTAGTGTTCAAGTTTTTTTAGGGCTATGACCTATTCGGTTCTTTAGCAAATTTTCAAGAACCGTTAACCGAACTGGTTATATCATAATGGTTCAGTTTTAACTATGAAAAAGTGAAGAACTAGTTTAAGAACCGAATCGGTTTTAACGGTTTGGTTTCTTTGGTTTATTGGTTAACCGTTAACAAGAAAAAAAATAAAATATTAACGATTATTGAAAAGAAATAACGGTTATTCGGTTCTTTCGGTTTATTGGTTAACCGTTAATAAAAGAAAAACCAAAATATTAATGGTTATTAGAAATAAATAACAGTTCTTGGAAAGAGATAACGGTTCTAACGGTTTGGTTCCTAAGCATTGGAATCAAGCTTAGAAGGGAAATTTAATAACGGTTTTTTAACGGTTCTTATAAAGAAATTATACTAAGAACTGATAATCGAACCGTTAACAATCTACAAGAACCGAACCATTAACAAAATTAACATAATTTCTAAGAACAGAACCGAATCGAGTTTTATCGGTTCTGTTCGGACCGGTTCTCCGGTTCTCGATTTTTTTTCCTAGCCCTAAGTTTTTTAGTGAAAGTGGTTGACATATATAATTTACGCCAATTTTACATTACAAATGATATAATAATTTAAACAGACATTGGTACATGCGCATTTAATAAAGCAAATGGTAAAAAGAACAATAATACAGTTACAATACAAACTTTACAGAAAAACTAAAGTAACTTTTGGAAAAGCTGGTTTGTCATAAAATTGTACTTGCTTATCACATAGAAGGTAATCCAAGGAAGATTTGCCATCTTCTACCAACACTGAATTAAGTCATCCAAAAGTATCATCTGAGTCAGGACCTTGATGACTATCCCACTAATGGTTTATATATTCTTGAACTTTAAAGGTCATTATTGAGATCTCCATGCCATGATCAAGGAGATAAGAATACAAAGGATGCTGAGGGTGCCAGATGTCTTATCCCTCATAAAATTTCTAGAGGTATAACATTCATATAAATATTGTTAAATCGACACATTACTGTAAGGAAATGTGTCCAATCCTAGTTGAGGGATGTGCATTGAACTTTGAAAAGATTGTAATGATCCCAGGCTTGAGGTTGAGCATGTGGTTAGTGGAATAAATGGTTTTCCCATGGAGGAATCGTTGGTTGATAGAATGTGATTAACACATAAGAACAATAATGAACTCGTCGTTCATGGAGTCATTGACTTGTGGATCTGAACTACTTCATGAATTTTTAAAAGTTTACATTCATGTCATCAAACACTTGAGGGTTATTGTTGATAATATTGAGGTAGAAGGTTAGTTGTGTAGGATAAAAGATGAAAACAATAGTGTAAGCTTCATATAAATATCATAACAAACATAAAGCTTCTTTTGGTAAAGAGAACAAATCATGAAACGAAGTAAGGTAGGGGAAATCTGGATGAAACTATAAACCTCGAAAAACCAAACCATTATATAAAATTGTTATTTTAAGAAATTTCTTAAAATCTTTAATGCTTCATTCAGGTAAGAGTCTGGTGAGTATGATTTTTTTAATTTCATTAAGTAAGTTCTCAACATGTTTAATAGCGTAAAGACAAGGGGATAATTGGGGAAATTATTTGGAGAGGCAATTCTGGTGGTTTAGATAAAAAATCTGCAAGGATATTATCATTTTCTTTAACATGCTTTACATCAAATGACCATTGAGAGAACTAATTTGACCATCGAAGAAGTTGTGCTTGTGGGAGTATTTTCCTTTTGAATTTCAACATGTTTGGAGAAGAAGACATGTCAATTTCAATCTAAAATTTGTGTAAATAGAATGGAACTAGAAATTTTCAATTCCTTTCCTGACAAACATAATTTCTTTAATGGTTGCATTATAATATGCTTAAGACGGTTTAAACTTGCCACTATGATAACCACAAACTAAATGCTTTAAGTCATTTTCTTCAAGGAGAATGGCAACCTAGTTTTCACCACTTGTGTCTGTCTGAAGAATTCGCCTTCTATCATAAGGGATATGCAAGGGTGGCAAATTTGAGGTTAAAGTTTTGAGTGTTCTAACACATCGAGTGTGTACTATATTGCATAAAGGAGGGCTTTTTTTAAGGAGATTAAAAAGATGAGCAATATGAAATAAAAGTTTTGAAAATGAAATATGTCATGTAGTTAACTAATCCAAGAGACTGTTGGAGTAGTTTAACTAAATTAAGATCATCTAGGAATTTTAAGAGTTCTTGTGAAATGTCAGGTTGCAATTGGTATTACCCATTAAAAATTGTCATGCTAAGAAAATCAATAGAGGTTTAAGAGAAAACCATTTTCTTTTCTGATAACATGACTTCATATTTTTGTATAAAAGTATGGATATTTTTCAACAGCTGTGCGTGTCTGCATAAGATGTTTCATCATGAGAAAATAGCAGGATGTCGTTAATATAGATGAGAGCATTGGAAATCATTGGCTGAAAAATCTAGAGCATGGCTTTCTAAAACCATAACAGAGCATTCTTAGGTGTAGAAATTTTAGTAGAATTTTTATAAATTATTAAAATATATTAATATAAATTGAGTTTGAGTAAAATTCTTATTTTTTTACAAATTTTAATTATAGAAAGAAAGTTTTGAGAACCAATAAGAGAAAGGATAAAATCTATTTCAAAATCATGCAAAAATATAAAATAAAATACCATGTTAGAGCATCTCCAGCAGTAATGTATAATTTTATTTAGTGTACAATTTACATAACTTATAAAAAATTTCATGTCCAACAATCTTTTAAAAATGAGTTTTGTGTAAAATACATCCTTAATTTACAATGCCACACTAATTTTCTTGCTCCTCAATTTTTTTATAAACATTTAAAATGAAATATATTTTAATACAAAATATGAATTTTAATATAAATGATATATTTAAAATGCATTAATCAAGATGTACAAGATCCATTATGATTATAATTTCATGATTTTTTTTATATAAAATAACAAAACAACATTTGTTATTATCTTATTGATTCTTTTCAATTTATACAAAAGTTTATAAAATTTCCATTGGGGCCTTCAATTTTATGTAAAAATTAGTTGACCTATATAAAATACATTTTAATTTTTATGTGAGCATCGAAGATGGTCTTATTTTTGTTTAGAGTAAATACCATCAATAACTACTGAACTATTGACAAATTTTACCAGTGGTCAATATACTTTATTTTGTTACAATCGGACTATTAAACTTTTAAAATATATTACTAGTAGCCACTCCGTCAAATCACACCGTTAGTTTTTGACGAAAACCATTATTACATAAAATGTTAGGGGCATTTAAGTTTTTTCCCTTTTCTTTATTCTTTTTCCTACAAAATTCTTCTTCTTCCTCCGCCTCCTCGTCCTCTTATATTTTTCTTTTTCTTTCGCCATTCTTTTTTCGTCCCCACCCTTCATCGTTGCCACCACCGACGACGCACCCCCTTTCATAACACTATAGCTTGCTTCGGGTTTTTTTTCTCCCATTTCTTCTCGCTCACTGTATATTATTCTTTTTCTTATCAAAAAACTTTTTCATTTGAAGCTTTTTTCCCCTTCTCGATTTTCTCTTCTAGATTCTAATTATACTTTTTTTCGTATTCAAAACTAACCCCATCTTTTTTTCCCCTGCTATGTAACACTATAAGTTAAGCTTAAATTCAAAGTAATGGTGTTATCGGAAAAGCCTCTTCAAATGGATTTTGAATCAGATTTAAAGAAATGGGTCATCGCGGGAATTCAATTGAGAAAGGCCCTGAAGCCGATTTTCATGATTCACGTTGAAAAGTGGGGACGGAATAAGAATGGCAGAAGAAAGGAAACGGGGTGTGTTGTCGGTGGCGGCGGCAATGGCGATGAAGGGTGGGGAGGGTGCGTCTTTGGTGGTGGCGGCGATGAAGGGTGGGGACGGAAGAAGAAGAAAAGAAGAAGGAGGAGAATGTCGAAGGAAGACGAAGAAGAAAAAGAATGGTGGAAGAAGTTCGGAGGAAAGATGAAGGAGGAGGAAGAAGAAGAGAAAAAAAAAAGGAAAAAGGAAAATAAAAAGAAAAGACTTAAATGATCCTAATATTTCATGTGATAATGGTGTCCGTAAAAAACTAACAATGGGATTTAAGGGAGTGGCCGCTGGTAATATGTTTTAAAAGTTTAATGGTTTTATTGTAATAAAATGAAGTATAGTAACTACCGATAAAATTTGTTAATAGTTCAACGGCTATTGATGATATTTAGGTGGCGTTTGATAAAATAACTAAAAATTGAAACTGAAAAATTGAAAATTAAAATTAAAAAAATTGTTTGTTTAGTTCTGAAAATTGTATCTGAAAAAATGTTATTTGTTTGAATATAATACATTTGAAAACTGATTTTTTTTAATATGAGAATTTTATCCTTATTAAATAGTTTACAACAAGGTGCGTTAAGTTTTGAAGATGGTTTTTACAACAAGATGTTTTAAGCGGCTAATTTAATATTTATATTTTTTTATACAAATTTTTATTTTTAAATAACAACCACTTAATCTTTGTGATAAATAAACAATTTTACCACTCAAATTGTAGGAAACCAAACAACCCTGTCTCTTTTGTTTACAAATTGCGGTTATATTCGAAGTGAAAATTTACATAATTTCAGTCCCTTGAACAACCTCGGCGTTCTATCCCCTTCTTCCTCTCTGCATCTTCTTCTCCAAGCTCTCTTCCTTCACTTCCTCCCTGTCTCTCCTCATGGGCTCCACTTCGGCACTCTCTCTTTACTCCCATCTAAAGGTAATACCATCTCTTTCTATATGTGTATATATATATATATATATGCGCGCGGGTAAATAAAATTATAAACCCTTCATTGAAGGCATAAACCCTAGGACTTTTTTCATTGGAGGCATAAACCCTAGGATTTTAATTCCTTTTGATTTATCAGATTTCTTCATACCTAGACCATCCGCTGAAGCGTGGAGTAGGAGCCGAAACGCTAACGACTTCCGCTAGCTATTGTGCGCACCGTGTGCTTTTCCCCCCAAGTCTTGTATACATCCATTCGAGAAGATACTTGCATTTCAGAAGGTTGTCTGTGACTGCCGCTGCTGCTTCATCGGGGAGGTCAGCGGCTGATAGGAGAGTTTATAGGCAATCTCAGGTAGAAGCGCCTCAACCGGCTGTTCCACCAAACCAGATTGCTTCTGCTGGCGCGTTTGTCGTCGTTAGTTTGGGTATATCACATCCAATTTTATCATCATCAGTTTGATATAGTTTGCACTTTGCAGGGACAATGATATTTGCATAGTTAAATTCATATATTGATTAGTTTAATGTTGATATCTGATGTGTAGGAGTAGACGGAAAAATGTATTATATGAATGTTAATGTAAGGTTTTGTTTAAGTGCTTGAGGCATTTGCCTGATCGATTGAAAATTAGGATCAGAGTTATTGTAACAGTTTATATCAGGATAGCATAAAATTCACATCTAAGGGAATATGTTGTCCTGACTAGGCACAAAAGAGTTGAGACGAAACTTGGGAAGAAAGTAATGTCTCGAAGAATTGATATATTCTCCCCAAGCATAAGTAGTTATCCTCTGCACCATAGGAACATGATGAGCTTTCTTATCTGACATGTTCATTTGTTGCTTGATAGAGCTTCCTTGCAAAGATGATAGTTATCCCAGAAATGAATTTACCTTCCACAACTTAGCGCAACTTTGTACTATTGCATTGTTTGGTTTCCTTACAAGCACCTAGGGCGGCAATTTAATATTCTTGTGCTATTATTACTGTGCAATTTCCACATCAGAGCTTAGTAATTTCTTGTTTCACCATATACTGTATTACTTATTAATTTGATATTCATCTTACTAAGATTCATTGTCCCTTAAATATCCTGCTGAGAGCCTGAAAGTGGTGACAACGTACGTATTTAACTCTGAGCAGTTGCTGCTTTAATGAACTGTTAAGAGGTTCTATCGCATTCTTCTTGATTGTTATGGTTTTACGGGGATGGAACATTTTGGTACTAGGCAGTTCCATACTATTAACCATCAGGCATGTTATCTTGTGACATACGCTCTGCTCCCTCTTGTCAAATGTTGATTCAATATTGAAATTTCCAAGCAGACATGTAATTTTTGAAGTATGAAATGGTGTATGGGTTTTCTAATTTATGATTTTTTAGTTGATAGTTCTTTGGAAATTGGCGGAGAAACTTTTTCTGCCAAAATCAGAAAGGCCTTCAGCAGCGGAAAACCAAGCTACGCAAGGGGTGAAATGGTCATTTGCCCCTGGGAGTAATTTGTTATCAGGTTTTGGGCAAAAGATTGACAAAGATTCCAAGCAGACGCTCAATGAATTTGCCAACGAACTTAGGGCTTTCAGAAGCATTGACATGTCAGGTAAGAAGCATTTCGTCTTAACTCTTGTAGCTTTTACATTAACAAGTACTCAATTCTCTTATAAAAAAGTCTCAATACATTTTTCCTGTGAAACTAACTGGCAGACGTACGAAGCTTGGTTCTTTCACCTCAAAATAGACTGTATTAATGTAACCTAATCCTCTGTTATCTGTAGTGCTGTCATTGAAATCCTTTGTTCTGTCCTTTCTTTTTATCATTTTATGCTATCATTGACAGAATATTTCAGAATTGATAATAATTGTGTCTCTATTGTATGCTGATTACAAATTTCAAATCTTGTGATGTAGACTTGGTTTGACAATACAATATGGTTTTGGCAGGTCGCAATTTTGGGGACAATGGGCTCTTTTTTCTTGCTGAGACTTTAGCATACAATCAGGTTACATTGACTTTTTTTTTGTCTGCCTATCTATTACCAACAATGATATTCTTTATCTATATCATTTTTTGCAAAATTTATCCTCTTTCTGATTACTATTATTAATGTATGTTTTCAAGACATCAGTAACAACTATTTAGTAATAATCACATATTCATGTGCTATTTTTCAGATTGCAGAAGAAGTGACTTTTGCTGCTAATGGAATAACTGCAGAGGGGTTGAAAGCCTTTGATGGTGTTTTGCAGTCCAACTTTGTACTAAAGACCCTTGACCTATCAGGAAATCCTATTGGAGATGAAGGAGCTAAGGTACACTCTAGTCCTTTTCTAGTTGGAGGTAACAGATTTAGGTAACACACCGGTTAAATCATATCCTTGAAAAAGTTATTTCTGAAAGATATGGTCTAATATTCTAGAGACAGAGCTTGTGTTAATGTTTTCTGTTCATCGACATGCAATATTCTATTTGTAATTTTTGGTGTTAGTGCTCAAACTCTGCTCTCTTTATGATATGAAACACCATAGTTTTGGAAAAATCTATGACGAATGATATTTGAATATTGAGATACCAATTGGAATATTAGTTTTCCATTCTCTTGGTTTTACTTAATCAATTTGGTGACATAATTTACTTCTTGATGTCGGTCCTGCTTCACTTGGATTCTTAATCAATTCGGTGACAAGACATGTTTCTCTTGGTTATTTATCTCAGCCTACTATTAGTTTCTACTGTTGCCAGTGCTGTAAATGGGTTGCAGAATCCTAAAGATTTGAATAATCCAATCTGACAACAGGTCCTGATCCTGTTTGTGGAAAATGAAGTGATCTTCCATCATTCTTTGAGTTTATGCTGATTTATTTTTACCCATAATGTTCAAGGTGTCTCGAATTGTTCATCAAATTTTCACCCAGTTAATTTAATGTACATGAATCTACTCGTTCTCATGTCATACTGTACTAGTTATAGTGACATGACTTGATCATGATGGACTTGAACTTATCATCGTATCATTATTTACAATTGTTATTATGCTAACTCTTCTACATTTTGAGGTTTATATGTATATGACATAACATTTTATTTACAGCGGCTAAGTGATATACTAGTGGATAATGCTGGTATTCAAAAGCTCCAGCTAAACAGTACTGGGATGGGAGATGAGGTTAGCTTGTTGGAAATCATAATTACATTTTATTATTTGGTTATTAGTTATAGGGGTGTGCACGGTTCGGCTAACCGAACTGTGCGGTTATAGCGTAAACTGAGCTGACATGTCGGTTTTGTTATAATGATCAACCGAACCGAACCGGTGAAGGCTTCAAACCGGTCGGGGTCGGTTCTGTTGGGGTCAGTTTTTTCGGTTTGGTCAAAATCGGTTTTTTCGGTTTTGGGAATGGGCGGCTTGTTTGTGTTAGATATTAGGGTTTTAATTTTAACTCATATATATTTTTATTTTATATATTTTTTAAAGGGAATAAACTTGTACATCGAACCAATAGATGAATGACACATGTGTTGTCGGTTCGGTTCGGTTTTCACCAGTTATGTAACACCGGTAACCGATAACCGAACCGACCCTTTTCGGTTTTCATTTTACCCAATCGAACTGAGACCGAAAACCTTAAAAACCGGCTAATTCGGTTCGGTTCGGGTCGGTTTTTCGGTTTTTTTGCACACCCCTAATTAGTTATATTAGGCATGTTTTGTACAACCCATAATTATAAGGGATTTTTTAATTTTTTAGATTTAGACTTAAATTAGGTTTTGGCTGTTACCTTTTTTGTCTTTTTATTTATTTTTCTTTCTTCATTGTAACCCTAGTTTTTCTACATAAATATACAGCTTCGGCTCTCATATTGAGTATGCCAAAACCCTAATTACATTTTTCAACTTGGTATCAAAGGGATTTGATTCTCACCTAGGGTTTTTGGGTTCCACCTTTTCCGGCGGGCGGCCTTTTGCCGCCTGCCCAGTCAAAGAATTTCTTTTGCATCTCCTTTTATATGTCTTCAATAGCATTGTCCAGTTGTACCTGCCCAACCTTTGGCCGATTCCGCTGCTTCCCTTTTTTTTTTGTTAGTCTTCAGCTTCTATCTTATTGGTGGCTTGTGATGCTTTGTCCCTAAGCCTCTTTTCTTCTTCTTTTGACTTTTTTGAGGTATTTCCTTAGTTTCCTTGTTATGAGCTAAGGTTCCTTTCGTGTTGCTGAGAGTTTTTCCGGCAACCTTTTGTTGGCTGTATTGGCCTGCTTGGTCTCGTTATCTAACTTTTTTAGGGCAGATGTTCACCATTTGCACATGTTGTTGCGGATTTTGTTCCCACTTTTAGCGCATGTTGCTTTTCTCTTTTTATAGAATTGAGGTACCTTTTTTGGATACGCACGGTTCAAGCACGTGTTCTTCGACGAAGGAGCAGTTTATTTGAAGACTTAAGGGGGAGTAATTTTAAGCAAAGGAGTGGCGTATTAAGATGGCAAATTGATTTCGGTTTTACACCTCCTTCAATTTGGGGGGGAGTGTTGGAAATCATAATTACATTTTATTATTTGGTTATTAGTTATATTAGGCATCTTTTGTACAACCCATAATTATAAGGGATTTTTTAATTTTTTAGATTTAGACTTAAATTAGGTTTTGGCTGTTTACTTTTTTGTCTTTTTATTTATTTTTCTTTCTTCATTGTAGCCCTAGTTTTTCTACATAAATATACAGCTTCGGCTCTCATATTGAGTATGCCAAAACCCTAATTACATTTTTCAACTTAGCTTACTTTTAGCATTGCATGTGTATGTACATTCTTGATACAAATTTTAATCAAGTGGGCTGCAGTAATGATGTGCTTAAAGTTTCCGGTGTCTATATTGTGCAGGGAGCAAAGGCTATTGCGGAGATGTTGAAGAAACATTCAAGCTTGCGTGTTATTGAACTCAACAACAATTCAATTGACTATTCTGTATTCATCTTTTGATTTCTGTTATTTTTTTATTCTACCACGTGTATCCAAATTCTGCAAAGCTAATTATGTTTGTTTTGGTAACGGAGTTAGGGATTTTCAGGTATTGCTGAGGCAATTCTCGATAATAAAACTATACAAACCGTCTATCTCAAGTTAGTGAAACTTCTCACAGTATCATCTTGCTTCTTGTCCAATAATAAACTCTTGTTTAAAATATTATTTGGATTTAAAGCTAAGGCCTGTGGCAGATTGGTTTCCTTTTATGCTGCGCTTGGTTACTTATATGATGGTTTTGTTGTTGTTCAAGTGGCAATTATGGCGGTGCTCTGGGGGCTGCTGCTTTGGCTAAAGGGCTTGAGGGGAACAGATCTGTGAGGGTACATCTCTCCCTTAGAATCGCTTTTTCTCGGGGTTATGACTATAGGCGTTCCATCATGTTGTATACTCATCAGATTATGTGAAGGACCATTATTCTATATTAGGCTGGAAAATACATCACCAATGAGATCTTCTGAAAGAAATTATTGATGTACTAAATGGTAGCATATTGATGGCTTCAACCCATGTCTAGAACTTACGATTACTGGGTTGGAGCAAAATCTTTCTTATAGTATATGTTGTTTTCAATTTTCTTTTCACAAGTTAAGTTCTTGAGAAGCACAAGTACTTCTAGTAAGTCAACGTATCCTTGTCGGGCACATATCATTTATTAATCCTTCGTAGATACTCTTTAGCTGGAGCTTTTAACCAGGATGAATTTAGAAATGCGCCCACTTGAGTCACCGAAATGGATAAAGTTGATTGGTTCTTGTTTCTTGTTTATGAGATTACAAATATCAATAGATAGAGATTAAGTTTCCCCCAGGGGTATTGAGATTTGTGGGTAAATTTTTATCCAGGAACTTTACTTGCATGGCAACTCTATTGGGGATGAAGGAGTCCGTGCTTTAATGTCTGGCTTATCTTCACATAAAGGTTTG
Organism: Lonicera japonica; assembly: GCA_021464415.1. Lineage (NCBI taxonomy): Eukaryota > Viridiplantae > Streptophyta > Magnoliopsida > Dipsacales > Caprifoliaceae > Lonicera > Lonicera japonica. Next base: position 60,413,289 of record CM038468.1, on the reverse strand, counting down.
TTTTTCTTTTTCTTATACATCACATGCCACTCTTGTTAAACCCTCTTGTATGTCAATATCAGCACTTCCATATATTGCATCAAATCTGGCATGCATGTATTCTGTACAGGGAAACTTACAGCTCTGGATATTGGCAACAATAAAATTACCTCGAAAGGCACCCATCATGTTGCTGAATATGTCAAGAGAAGCAAAAGCTTGTTGTGGTTAAATTTTTACATGAATGATATTGGAGATGAGGTATATATATTTCCTTGGCAACTTCTATTATGAAGTTGAATAATTCTTGCCGATGTCCTATTAGGAAAGTCAAAATGCAGGGAAACCATCTGTAAGTTTATGATTGCGTGCTTAGTTTTTTCATTCATTTTTGATTCCTTAAATTTACCAGGGAGCTGAAAAAATAGCAGTTGCTTTAAAGCAGAATCGCTCAGTTACAAGCATAGATCTGGTGAGCAGTGATTGTTTCACATTTATTTAATTGAAAGTGAAACTTAAATAGTCAAAGTTAATATTCAACTTCCTTAAGATAACGAATGGCGACACTCGTATAGGGGGGGAATAACATCCATGCGATGGGGGTCACTGCCATAGCTGGAGTTTTGAAAGATAATTCCATAATTACTACTGTGAGCCTCTCACTACCATTTTCATTTCTTCTAATTCTACATCTGCCTTGGTTTATATTATGTATGAATATGAATATATCCCTTTTGGAAATAGGGTATGCAAAGCTTAGCCTCTCTCTCTCTCTCTCTCTCTCTCTCTCTCTCTCAGTTGGAACTTGGTTATAATCCCATTGGATTAGATGGAGCAAAGGCTTTAGCTGAAGTTCTCAAGTTTCATGGAAATATAAAAACCCTCATGCTTGGTTGGTGTCAGGTAATTTATTAAATTTAACTGCGCGGAGCCTTCATAAAGAACATTTAATCATGTTTTGTATGAATATCTTGCAGATAGGAGCTAAGGGCGCTGAGTTAATTGCAGAGACTTTGAAGTATAATAACACCATATCAAGTCTAGACCTGAGAGGCAATGGACTTAAAGACGAAGTTCGTTTATCTAGATAATAATTTAGTCTATCTATGGCTTATGGGCAAATAAGCATTGCTCGATTTCCCCTTTACTTATTACATTTCTTTTGCAGGGTGCAAAATCCCTGGCTCGCAGCTTGAGGGTCGTTAATGAAGCTTTGGTGTCACTTGATTTAGGATTTAATGAAATAAGAGTGTGTAATTATTTCGTACTCGTAATTTTTTGATTAATTGAGTTGCTTCCTTCTTGCAAAATCTTACGTTGTTGGTATATTTTAACAGGATGAAGGGGCTTTTGCCATTGCTCAAGCACTAAAGGCTAATGAAGATGTGAGACTTGCATCTCTAAATATTCCCAACAACTTCCTCACCAAATTGGGGCAGGTAACCTTTTCTATTCCGTCTCTCTTATCGTTGTTCTTGGTTTTCTAATGTGTGTGTGTGTTATAATCTAAAATAATTAACTTGATAATCACGCAGAGTGCTCTGACAGATGCAAGAGACCATGTGTATGAGATGACTGAAAAGGAACTCAACATTTTTTTCTAGATGACTGCACATTATAGAGGATTGAAATACGTGCGGTGTTTGTATGTTAAAAATATTGTGGAAAAAGGCCATTCATTGGGTTGGTTCTTCTTCTTCTTCTTCTTCTTCTTCATCTTCATCTTCTTCTTCTTCTTCTTCGTTCAGCAAGCATGAGAAAGGAGTCAATCCTGTTAGTTCAAATTATTTGAGTTTGAACTGACATCCACCAACGTAAAAAACTGTTGGAAATTTTGGCGGAGAGATATCGTAGTTGAGAGTAGTCTACCTTAAATTTCCTTTTTAATTTTCTTTTTGGGTTGATGTAAACAGGGGATTTATAATTAAAATTCAGTGCTTACACGGTTTCTTACAAGTCTTTCAAATATCTTCTGATCAAGCTATGGTATAGTTTTCCACGAAAAAAAGAAAAGAAAAGAAAAGGTCATGGTATAAGTTTCTTGATAACCCAGCCTCTCTCTCACTCAGTCTGCACCGAAAATAATACTTCTATCCTATCAGATGCGATAAATATTTCCATTTTCAATTGTCTGTTGCAATTTTCAACTCAAAGTAAATTCAAAATTTCCTGGAAGAAGAGGGTCGTTTCTTGCTGTTTTGTTTCTTCCTTTGCTCAGAAAAGCAGCTACGAAAAGTCAAATGACCCTTCAACGACTCACTTCGCCAATAGGTGAAATGGATTTGGTTCAGAATGTCACACGGGGAGAAAAAGTTAAGTATCTGGGGGATGGGGCTATGTATGTAGAAAGGAATCGGTCTGTATCCATCCGAATACTCACGTGGCTATTGCTCAGAAGAAAAAGAGAGATGTGCGCCAGAAGGAAGTAGGCGGATTGAGAGATTCTTTCTTTCTACTTGGAGCCGTTGAGTCAAGCCATCGACATGCCCGGAACCCGTTGGCCCGGATAGACTACGTAGTGAATAATCGAATAGAATGTTAATAACTTTTGAGAGCCGACAAGTCAACTCGATCAAAGTCTCTATAAAGAGCCACTCACATATTTCTTTATACTTCGGTGTGAGATGAGCTAAATTAAGCTACGCTCATCATTTATGAACAATTTTGACTTCTACTTCTTCATGGTACAAACGAAAGTTCACATTTTTTTCAGTATTGTTAACACTTTCAAACTAACACTTGACTTGTAAATTATTAATCTCGGCTTGCTTGGATTCATTCAAGGCATCTTCATAGAAATCAATCGGCTCCTAATTAGATCCCATAAGGCGAGCTAAGTTACGTTGTTCTCTCTCTCTCTCTCTCTCTCTTCATCCGCTCAGTAATTTTTTTTTATTTTTGATGTCTTAATTTAATACTTTTAAATTTTTTTTTACAACATAATTAATTTGTCAATTAAAAAATAAGTTGCATCGTTAAAATTAACAATTTTTTTGAAATGTATTACATAGTTATTACGTAACTATCAATTTAAGATAAATAAAATACACAAATTAAGTTGAAGCAAATAGAGTACATATTATACAAAGTCCTCCGGCCAATATTCATGATGAGTACTTGGCTTAAGTGCGACCGAAGCAGCAGCGTGAAGAAAGAAGAAACAAAAAAAAGAGATAAATAAAAATGAACCAATAAACTTTCTTCGATGACTGAATAATTTACTGAATAAAATTGAAAAATAAATCTCTTTTATAAGGATAGAAACAATTTTTATCAATCTAGAACTTGGACCAAATAATTAAATAATACCAACTAGACTAAGAATCCTAACTAAACTTGAATTACTATTTAAAAGACTAAAACAAATAAAACTAAAAAACTTAAATTTAATAGAAATCTAAATCCTAACTAAAATAAAATTCCTAAAAATAAAGCAAAACTATCAAAAACATAATTTCTAAACTCGTTACGTCCAACATCAGTCCCAGAGAGGGCCTCCAAGAGAAGAGAAAGAAGAATCGGAAAAGGGATAAAAGATTTTGTGTGATAATTTTTTTTTAAAAAAATTTGGTGTATAATATTTTTTGAAAATAAGGGTCTATTTATTAATTGTGTTTTAAAATGAAAGTTTTAATCAAAACTTAACTTTGCAATTTAAAAAGTTTAATACAAATTTATTTGCATGATGCGTTTATAATATTTAACAAGTATATTTTTATATTCACTCATAAAACTTTAAAGAAACGTAAAATAAGCCTAAATACATATTGATGTTTTAGAAAAGAATGAGTACAAACTTAACTTTGTATAATCTTGAAAAAATTATCAAATATATTTTATTAACAAATGAGTTTTAAATATGTAATTTGTTGAAATTATTCTAAAACACTTTTAAATAAATATTTATTTATAATAATATTATTAAAAAACATGTAGTGTAAATTTAATTTTACATAATTTTATAAAAAGTTATAATTTAAAAATTTATTACAAAATTAACATTACAATGGTTTTAAAATTTAATTAAATATAATTTTTTAATTTACAAAAATATTATTTTTTAATTTTTTTTTTTTTTAGTTTTTTCATACAATCCCCGTTTTTAAATATCAGAAACAAGTAGAGATTTTTGGCGTTTAATGGGGGTGGGGGAAGAGAAGGGTTGATATTTTGTCGTGAGGTGGTGGCAATTTAAGAGACAAAGGTGGCATCCAGCTCATTGTGAGCATGGAGATCGCAGAGCCAGCTGCTTCATCATCATCAATGCATTATCCTCTACTGTGCTGCCCCTCTTGAACTGGCACACCCGCTCAGCTGTAGTACACCATTAGTACTAATAACCAGCTCTTGGAAGACCATCTCCATTGCAACATACATTGCACACTTTAATATGTTAATATAATAAATTAAATATTAAAACAATGCTAAATTTAACAACGGATAAGGTGTAAGTTCGCACATGATAAATTATGTATTGTGCCATATATTTTTCTCTCACATAATCCACAATGTATCGTGTGAGGACAATTGAAAATGTTTGAAAATAATAGCTTTTTTCTTTACTCGGTATACTATGTGTTGTGTGAGGAAATTTTCCTTTCGCACAATACATAATATATCGTGTGACTGAGAATTTTTATCCTTGCAATGCAATTCTTTTTGCTTGGTAGGTTAAATACACCATAATACCGTACCATATTAACTTTGCCAATAAAGATGACTTAACTATTAAGAATTGTCTAGTGGTCATAATACTATGTTTAGCTTGAATTTGATTGAGAGCTCTCCAGCTTGAGTCTCGACAGTTGTAAAAAGCTCTCTCGTGACCAAGACATATTTTGTTTTAAACAAGAATTAGTTAAAGTGCGCAAAAGTTGATCTAAACATCCTGACATAAACCAACAAAAAATAGTAACTAACTGTTGTAGTAAAGTTATGCACAAAAGGCTTGTCTTATGGCTATCCTACTCTGTTGATCTCTTAGGTCACAATGTATTGTGCGAGGGGAATTTTTACCCTTACAATGCAGTACTCTTTGCTTGGTATGCTAAATACACCATAATATTTTGCCATATTTGCCGATAAAAATGGCCTAACCACTAATAGTCATCAAGTGGTCTTGACTCTTTGTTTAGCTTGGGTTTGATTGACACAAAATACTTGTCTTGACACTTTGTTTAACTTGGGTTTGATTTCAGGCACTTGTAAATAGAACATATTTTATTAAAAAAGGTATCCTAAAAGCGCCTGGCCGTATTTCGAGAGATTAGTATTCACTGTCAAATGGGAGTTACCTTGGTGAGAAACAAAAAAGACTATTGTGGTTCACAAAACTTTAACGTTAAGAGTATCATCAACCAACCAAGTTTTCTTTTGTATTTTGTTTTATTATAAAATACAGAAAAAAAAATGTAAAACACAAAATTCCTGTCCCTCGGGCTCTGAAGAAATTTTGTGTGAAAACATTTTAATACAAATTTAAGGATTGACGTAAGCAATAACAAAGATAGCGAGCCATGTCAAATATTAATGAGATGATTCTCTCTTATTTTTTTTATGTTAATATATATATATATATATATATTTTTTTTGCTTGAGAAGCTGACTTGTTGCATAAAAAAGTTGCGTGTCGCAAAGATATTTATGCCACCGCATGCGCTTATATGAGTCATATGACACACACACATATATATATATATGATAAATTTTAAATAAGGTTTTAACTTAAATATCTTAAATTATGGATTTAATAATTTGAAAATCAAATAGATGAATTTTTTTACAAAATTCGGTGGAGATGATCTTTAGTATTAATAGATATCTCTATTAAATTTCATAAAAAAATTTAATTAGAAAGTGGTTTAACTACAAAATTAAAATATATATGTTTAGTTAACGGAGATATGTATTTCAATTTTGTAGTTAACTTATTTCTTGATTGATTTTTTTTATGAAATTTGATGGGGATGATTTATTAGTTATGGAGCTTGTTTTCACGAAGTTTCATCAAAAAACTCATCCATTTATTATTCTAAAATATCCAATATGTGACTTAAAATCCTTAAATTAAAAGCTTATTTAAAATGTATCATATATATATATATATATATATTCCAATTTACAAAAAAACATTTGTAATTAATGTTCCCAAGACAAGAAATACATAAAAAAAATTTAAATGTGTCCATGGTATGAGCAAAATAAAAATGTCATTCATTGGATTCATTTAAAACCATTTAGAAGACCTTGTGGTATTCCCCTATAAAAATATGGTAGTGTTGTAAAATTATATTTAACAATATTTGTCTAGAATTTTTTTGGGATGATATATATATATTTTAATTTGATTTTTTAAAATATTAAAATATTTTTATAAAGTACCAATAATGACTTTAAAATTAAGATCTTATTTTTCACCTCAGACAAAAATGGTGTGGGGAATGGAGGGTCTGATCCGAGATAAGGTGATCTCAACAAATAAATCTAATGACTATCATTTATTCGGATCGAATAAATGATAGTTATTGGATTAAATCCAATAGTTATCATGATCTGAGTGGCGTGAACTTTGCTTGATTATTTAATATGAGTAAAGTAATTCTGCGGCGACTTAGGGTACTAAAAAAAAGGGGAAGGGTACCGTACCACTCCAGCACACTCATTTAAAGAGCTTGCCTTTACGATGGTTTCTGTATATTAATTATATTCATTTTAAAATTTAAATTATGAGTTAATTGTTTTGGGATATTTTGACTTAAAAATGCAAGTTATTTTAAGATGATTTATCACGCTGAAAGCCTGAAATTCTCGACAAAAAAAAAGAAGTAAGAGTCAAACTTAAATTTTTATTTTGGCACCAAACGAGTACAAAATCAATATCTAGTCTATAATTTAGTATTTTTGGTGTGTTGTATAATGAAATTACATTTTAAATTTGTCGAGAACATTAAAATGTCAGACTACCGTCAAGTAGATTGGAAAACGGTTGAATGGTGTAAATCTCATTATTTTTATTTCAATATATATTTATATTTATAATAATAATAAGTAACGTAAAGAAGGTAAAGATTTATTATGTGATTGGAGAAGAAAATAAAAAGAAGGTAAAAAAGATTTATTTTGTGATTGGACAAAAAAGATGCAGTAACTTTCAAGTATTTAGCTAGGCATCGTTTGGTTCACGAATTTTAGTACTTGGAAAAAAAAAGTTATTCATTTTCTTTATTTGGTAAGTACAAATTCCGGAAACACTTTTTTGAGAGAGGGAAAAGTAGGGGGTAAAATCATTCCTCTCAAAACACATGTAATTGATTTTCAAGCATTTATTATAAAAATTTTAGACAATAATACTCTAACCTAAATACTTTCCATGCTTTACCAAACACAAGAAAGAAAATTTGACAGAAAATTTAATTTTCCACCTTTAGGCCTCGTTTGGTTCATAGAAGGGAAATCAATTCCCTCATTTTTTCATAGATCGGAGGTGGGAAACTAAATTTCTTGTCAAGCTTCATTTCTTGTGTTTAGTAAAGCATGAAAAGTATTTAGGTAAGGTTATTATTTTTCAATTTTTTTGTAATAAATGCTTGAAAATCACATGGGAAAATCAATCTCATGTGTTTTGAGAGGAATGGTTTTACCCCCTACTTTCCCATCTCTCGGGAAAGTGTTTCCGGAATTTGTGCTTGCCAAACAAAGGAAAGGAAAGACTTTCCTTTTTCGAATACTAAAATCCGTGAACCAAACGAGGCCTTGTAGAAAAGATATGAATTGATTTTCCTTCCGTGAACCAAACGAGACCTTAAAGTTAATCCCGCGCGTATATATATTTTATTAAATAGAAGAATTTGGAGGGGGGGGGGGTGGTATATATGAATATAATAATATATAATTATTATTAGTTACAGCACACTAATTAATAATTATATTTGGGGTTGATGGCCGGGTACGTAATAATGTATGGGCACCGATCGAACCGCCTATAAAAGAGCAGGCCACTAGCTCTTTTGATCCCATAACTCAAATCCCCAATTAATATTAATTAAGTTCCAAGTTCGTACTCTGTCTCGATCTCTCGATCGATATATCTCGACCTTTGCTAATTGCCCATATATATATATATATATACTGTACATTGTCGTTGAGTGAAAAAAACTAAGCAAATAAAAATGGCGTTTCGACTTTATCTACTCATGGGAGTTTTGCTCTTTTGTGTTGTTGTGCAGGCGGTACACACACTCATACTCTCTTTAAAATTAATTAAAACACTCCAGTACTTAGCTTTCATCAAATTTAATCCAATCCATCTACTTTGTAGTAAATATTAATACCAATTGTTGTTTGGGTTAATTTCAGGTATCCTCCGATGCTGAGATTGAAGACCCCCAAACCCAGGTCTGTCGATCTCATCACCTTCTTCAATCTTCATCTCTAAATTACGTACGTATATTTGTTTATTGTTTTTGCATGTAAATATCTTCAGGTGGTGAAAGGAGTTAACAGAAGGCTTTTGCCTTTCCTGGGTAAGTTTAATTATGTTTGTGTTTCTAATTTTTTTTTTCCCCTCTGCTAGTACAGGCAATACTTGGTTTGTGACTTACATGTAAGTTCTCGACGCACGGAGAATAACTTAAAAAATCATAACAAATGACTTTCAGTTGTTGATTTTTTTTTACCCTTATTGTAAATTTCAAATCTTATTGTTTTCGCGGTAATATTACTTGTCGTAAGACTGTTAAAAGGCCTCCTGGTAGTGTATAATATATATATATATATATATATATGTATGTGATTCTTAAAAAAGTAGTTAATTTTCAGAATAGTAATGTTTATGTACCAATTTAATTGGATAATTTTACTCAATTATTGTGTTAAAAGATGAATCAATCGATATTTTTTAGTAGGTATATATGACATGAAACGAATTTGAGATTTTTAATTTTAATTCTACCACCGTACTCCTTCCCCAAAAATATATAGGATTTGGCAGACACTACATAGTTCCCTCCCTGCCTTTAAGCTGCAGCTTTCTTTTCTTTCCATACAAATTAATAAATGGGATCTTCAATTAAAACGCAAAGAGTAGAGACAGAGTTGAGAGGGACGGAGGGATAGACTTGTCCATACAATATAATAACAAATTAAAGTATTACAATATGGGAAAGCACTCGGACCTGACCTAAATGATCCGATGCTTAAAGCCTTTTCAATGCACCGTAATAAAATTAAAAGTCATCTTCTACTTGATTACTAAAAGTTATATATATATATATATATGTATACGCACATTAGATATATCTGCACACATAGCTATATAGAATTGATTTAAAATTAAGAATGCAATAAGTTGAGGGTCTTATATAACTTTTGTAAATGTAAGGGTTCAAGCATTTACACTAATATTACATACTTTTTGTGAAATTAAGGCACGAAGGTGCAAAATCAAAAGTTAAAAAAATTGATATTTTTTCAAAGCCAACGAAATTTCTTTTGATTCTAGCTATGTGAGAATAGATATGGTTTAATTTTTGAGTGGATATAGTTTTAATGCGGGAGGCCCATTTATTACCGATCGAGAAAAAAGTAATACTTGCTTTGATTAATTAATTAGCTCGATCTCTAATAGTTATTTAGCAATGTATACTATCAAAGAGTCTCCTTTAATTTGCATAAATTTTGACTACTCTTGTTTTTAATTTTACTTGGCTTCTTTTTTCTCTTCTTGAAATTCACTGCAGATTGTGAAGGATTATGCAAACAGAGGTGCGGGTTGCACTCGAGGCCAAACGTATGCACAAGAGCATGTGGGACTTGCTGCGTGAGGTGCAAGTGTGTGCCACCCGGCACCTCTGGCCACAGAGAAATGTGTGGAAAGTGCTACACCGATATGACTACTCATGCCAACAAGACCAAGTGCCCTTAACTTTAAATTAATTAGCTAGGTCCGCTCCAATGCTTTCGTACCTTCTATCTTATCTCATCCTTGTATTCTCTCTCTCTCTCCATCAATTAAAAGTAGTAGTGGTACAAATTAAGTTCTTTAATTAGGACCTTTGTGTTTTGCTATATATATAGAGACTAATTAAGTTTGCTGGTGTTGGGGATATTTTTTTATATATTAACGTTTGGTTTCGTTTCGTTCGTCTTCTTCTTCTTGGCTAATGGATGGCAATAATACGGTTTATGTACGTACAACATGAATTTTTCACATATTTACATGCTAGATATAACAAAAACAGTTATAATTACACGGTTCAGACCAGACCAATTAAATATGAAATGAGCAAGTTTTTACACCAAAGTTAATACAACTAATGCAGTTATAATGACGACGCATTAAACGAACCGATCGAATTTAAATTTGTTACAATGTTCATTAGTTGCGCTTGTAATTGGTTGAACTTGGGAACCCTAAGATCCAGATTGGAGTGAGCTAGGAGACAAGAAAATTTACACGCTTGAAGATTTAGGTTATCTACAGATAACAATACGACAAGAAAATAATTTAATTTAATTTATACTATAATTTTATGCGTCCTTCCATACAAATCCCGACATTATTAGATAATGAATTATCCCAAAACAAAATCCTCAACTACCAAGCGTACAGAATTAGTAGATCAATGGAAATTGTCTACACGAAATTAAATTTATTTCAAAGAAATTCTAAGAATAGGAACTGTACTTGTTTGTTGATGAATTCAAGAGGAATGAATACGCAAACGTAGCATGTATAACAGCTCCAAGGGGAAGCACATCTTCATCAATGGTGAAGAAAGGATTATGTGGAGGATAAATTGATCCACTCCTCTCATTTCTTATACCCAAAAAAAGGAAACACCCCGGTACCTTTTCTAGATAAAATGCAAAATCTTCGCTCCCCATGAAGCTTGGAGCTAACTCTGTATTTTCTATCCCTACAATCTCACCCGAGATACGTATTACAAGTTCATAGATACTTGGATCATTCACAGTTGGGGGAAGTGTGGGATGTTCCTTTCCAAAGAAGTCAATCTCAGCTGAGCACCGATGCACTGCTGCTTGCCTACATGTAACCTGACACACGATATGGATTACAGAAAACATTTAAACCCAGTGACTTGTGCCGTATATATGTTCACGAGATATTTAGTACCCCACGAGTACAATGTGGAGCTCTAAGGAGTCACTGTTGAAAAAAAATGGATATTAAAGTCATTTTTGAGCCACTTTGAGGGTAATTTTAAACCGGATTTTACACTTGGTTGTGAAAGAAAGTTATAGATTCGTGTTCTCCTCCGAGAGTACATTGAAATTGTATATTTATTTGATCAAAACGGATATAGGGTGAATGAGAAATTGTCACCCAAAGTGAGCTGCGTGAGATAGAAAATGGAATGGAAAATGTTAAGTCCCACATTGAAATTTTGCAAAAAAATTTACGAGTTTACAAAGGATAACCTTTCATTAGCTCATAAGTTTATAAAAAATATAAGGCTCTCTTTCGCGCTTCTAGGCGCAGGGGGTGCAAACCACGGACCAAATTGCTCCGAAAACGACCAGCAACGTGGGTTTAAGTTTTGCACCTAGAGATTCAAATTCGTATTAAATCTTAAAAACGGTTTTGTTTATGGTTTTGTTTAATTGTTGTAATTAACACTAAAAAAGGGTTGTTCGTTCCGTGAGTGAGACACCCAAGTACCAAGGTAAATGGTTGTTCATTCCGTGAGTGACACCCAAATACCAAAGTAAACACTCTTTATACCGTTCCGTAGCAAGCCTCAAAGCACCACAGGAGGCGGCGTAATTGGTTTAAGGAGATCATGTGAAACACGAGATTCATCCTGGGAGACAAACGCCGTAGCAAGCCTCAAAGCACCACAGGAGGCGGCGTAATTGTTTTAAGGAGATCGTGTGAAACACGAGACTCGGTTTTACATTTTCTTAATTTCAAGTTTGTGGTTTAATCGGAACACCCAAGTACCAAGGTAAACGGTTGTTCGTTCCGTGAGTGACACCCAAATACCAAGGTAAACACTCTTTATATCGTTCCGTAGCAAGTCTCAAAGCACCACAGGAGGCGGCGTAATTGTTTTAAGGAGATCATGTGAAACACGAGATTCATCCTGGGAGACAAACGCCGTAGCAAGTCTCAAAGCACCACAGGAGGTGGCGTAATTGTTTTAAGGAGATCGTGTGAAACACGAGACTCGGTTTTACATTTTCTTAATTTCAAGTTTGTGGTTTAATTAATTCTCATTTTCGCTAACAATCACTACGCATGCAGAGATTGATGCAAAAACATATACAAAGAATGAATGTTTGACGCTCATAAGAGGTGCATTCTATTCTATTAATTACCTCTTTGATTCTTTTTCTTAGTCCATCAAAGCTCTCTTGGCTGAATGCTCTATAAGTACCAGCTAATGTAGCTGAATCTGGAATGACATTAAATGCACTCCCCCCTTCTATCATTGTTACAGAAACTACCTGCAGTATCCAATTAATTCTCAGACGAAGGAAACCAAAAACAAATCTTCTTTTTTTTTTTTTAGCTCAAAACGTTGGGAAATAATATTTAGTTTCACCAAATGAATTTATAGAATAACTATCATGCTTTAAACTCCACGTAGTAAGAGGTATACCTGAGAATCTAAAGGGTCAGTTTCCCTTGAAACGATATTTTGTAAGCTAAGTACAGAAGTTGAAACTGCCAAAACGGGATCGATAGAATCTTGTGGAAGGGCCGCGTGACCCCCTTTCCCTTTAATGACAGCTTTGAAACTCCCACAGCCTGCTAAAAACTCACCGGGCCGTGATGCAACAGAACCAATAGGATAGCGATGTACCACGTGCACTCCAAAGACGGCATCAACATTATTAAGAACTCCTTCTTTGATCATATCTTTTGCTCCTTCACCTCGTTCTTCTGCTGGTTGAAATATTAAAACAACTGTCCCCTACATTAAACGCCACTGAATTCAGATAATTAGGGGACTAAATTCCTTAATTTTTTTTTTTTTTTAAATTGACATTATTAAAATTAACCTTTAATTTGTGTTGGATTTGTTTGAGTATTTTGGCAGCACCAAGGAGCATAGCAACATGGGCATCATGTCCACAGGCATGCATTTTGCCATCTACTCTGCTCTTGTGCTCCCATTCCGTCATTTCCTATACGTGGGTAACAGTTATAATACCATTAGAACTATGAAGTTCACTTCAACTAATTAAGTTTAGTGACCAAAGAAAATTATGTGCTAATGCGATAGTATTGATTAATAACTAGCAAAATACAATATATAAGTTGTAACAGTCATCATATTAAGAGTAATTGAGAGCTAGACAAAATAAGTGCAGGGCAAAAGATACCTAGTTTTGGTTCCATTTTCTTGTTCACATTTACTTAACTTATCCCTACCAAGAAGTCTTTTTTTTTTCCTAAGAAAAAAAAGAAGAAGAAAAACGGGGAATGTCAAAGTCTTTTTTTTCCTTGTACTACATAACAAAAAAAAAACTCCCTAGGCCACCCCAATTATAACTTGAACCTGGCTAGGCCAACCCACTCACACGTCCCCTACTTAGAGCTGTCTACTTTTGTACCAATTATTGTGAAACCAGTGGCAGCTAGACTTTAATCTTTCAAACCTGCATGTAAATTAAGGATTGTACCATATCAATCTGATATTCTGAGCTCAATTTTTTTCCGTGTGGGACATTTGATCATAACACCTCTTTCTTAAAAAGAAATTGTAATATAATTGAGAAGGTAAAGACGAAAAGGAAGTTATTTTCTTTCTTAACAAAAACAAGTGACAAAATCAATTAAGCACTATCTTACGGATAAGAATGGCTCCAAGGTGGTTTGCGCGGTAAGAACAGTGACAAGAGTTATTATTAGCTTCATGTCGTCTACCAGAATTGTTTGTTAAGAAAGTAATTAATTTAGCCCAAAGTAGTACCCCCTCTCTCCTTAACTTTTGCATTTTAGTAACAAATTAAAAAAAAAAAAAAAAAAGTTAAACATTAATTTTAATATTACCAATACTACAATAAAATTTATTTAGTTATGTATCTCGAAATTCTGTATATTAATTTCTTAAAAGCAATTCTTAATTGGAGACGTTCAAAGCCAAAATTTATACTCTAATTTGTGAGAAAGGGAGTATTGTATTCCTAACTATTTAGCAAAATGAATTGTATACTTTTCTATTCAAAAGATAATCCGGTTTGTAGAAATTTCTATTTTCTGGTTTTTCCTTGCTGCTTTGCCCAATAGAAGCATTGCAGATCTCGTGTAGGTGTGCATAAAATTGGAATTAGTTAAATTGGTTCTAAATCTCCAATTAAGCAACACTTCCAACACACATTTTCCTAACATGAGGGAAGCAAAAGTTACCTTCTTGTGCATTAATTAATAGATAACAGTACATTTCTTTTATATATGTATATATACTTGGTCGTAATTCGTCTCAAGGCACTCTCCATCTTTACAAAAATATTTTCAATTTCGTCAAGATTCAAAAACTATTTCCCCCTTATTATACATATATATATATATATATATATATATATGAATTTAAACTAGAGAGAGAAATGTAGATTGGAATATATAGCGTATGTTTTTGAGAGAAGAGACCTGAATGGGGAGAGCATCCATATCTGCTCTAAGAGCAACAAATGGCGGGGAACCGATCCCAATCTTCGCTACTATGCCGGTCCGAGCAACAGGCCACCGGTATTCAACACCTAATCGATCAAGCTCATGGCGGATGAGCGCGCTTGTAGCAAATTCTTCGTAAGCAAGCTCTGGATTCCGATGAATCTCTCTCCTTACGTTGGTAATCCATTTCACCGTATCTGGATCATTCCCCAGGCTGATTATATCGTCTTTCACGGACGAACTTTGATCCTCGGTATAAAAAGCATTGTTGAAGCAGTAGTTGCTGTTGTGGTGGGGAGGGTTGTTTGAGCAAGAGCATGAGGTGGATGGTGATAATGATGATGTAACAGTGAATAAGAATAATAATAATAATGCTAGTGGGAGGAGGAAACGTTGAAGGCCCATTTGTTTGTGAGTTAGGAAAACTTCAAAAAGATATAAATGATTACAGACCGTTGTTGTTATTGTATTGGATTGGATCGGATGTGTGGTGAAATTTCCTACCAGAATCTTTCTCTCTCTTTCTCTTTTGTTACCCAACTATATCTTAATTATTTGTAGTCATCGAGTATCAATCCAACTCCAACATAAAAACCAAACCAAACTAATATAATTTATATTTTTAAGTGATTTCATCTTGACCTTCCAATCTTTTATCACTAGTCAATTTTTAAGATTCAAGAGTCCTCTGATACTAGTAATGCTTATGCTTGTGGGACCATTTTTTTTTTTTTTTTGAAATAATTCCTTAAGAATGGCCATTGGTCCGGTTTGTGTGAAAAACCCCACCACCCACTTGAAAATATGATCGACCCGACCCCAATCTCATGAACACGTCTCAAAAGAATCAACTTTGGAAAATCAACCTTGTTTTCTAACCCTCATGGATAAGGGCGTCACGACATTTTTTGTATTAGTAGGTTCTATTACCCTTTTGAAATTGGGTAAAATCTGTTGTATTTTAATCTGAAGAGTGCTAGAAATTGGATCTTTATTTTGAAAATTATATTGATACAAATAAAATGGTCAATGTGTTGTAATTTCCTTATATAATCCCGTGGGTTGGGGTGAAATATTTTTTCTTTTGTTAAAATGTTAGATGAATTAATTAGACAATATAACTTATGTAAATGTTAAATTAAATTAATTCAACATAACTTTGATATTCTACACATGGTATTAATTTTTTGTAGAGGCAATGGTTTAAAAGACTTCCTCTATAATTATATTCAATGGAATGACACTTCATTTTTATTTTTTTTAAATAGGAACACTCATTTTTTTTTACCTGAAATACCCTTTATCCATTTCTTTTATTTTTTCTTAAAAATAAATTAGTCACGACCGGCTACCATCACCGCCATTGTCCCCCTCCACAACTCCGGCAACTATTACCGGAGTGTCATGACCTTGCCGAAGTTCTGGCGTAGGTACTGCAAATCTTTTTTTACACTAAATCCGTAAACAACTAATGATACATATTTTAATGCAAATATGTCTTTGTACTAAATTCGCAAGCAACAAATAATACATATTTTAGTGCAATTTTTTCCCATTAAATCCTCAACCAACGCATGGTATATGTTTAGTACAAATCTGTAATAAACTAATGATACATATTTTAGTGCAAATATGTTTTTGCACTAAATCCGCAAGTAACAAATGATGCATATTTTAATGCAAATATATTTTTGCACTAAATCCTCAAGTAATACATTATATATTTTTTGTGCAAGTTTTTGCACTAAATTCGCAAAAAACTAATGTTATAAATTTTAGTACAAATATATTTTTGAAACAAATCCCTAGACAAATTAAGATATAAATTTTTGTACAAATTCATTTTTGCACTAAATTCGAAAGAAATTAATTAAAGACATAAATTTGAGTACAAATTTGTTTTTACATTATATAAAATTTCTAGCCAAAGTTTCCGTGTCCTTGTTGGAAGTACGACAATGGTCGCTAGAGCTCACGAGTGGCCGCCAAAGCTCCGGTAGGCAATGGTGTTGGAAGTAGTTGGTCAGACTTAACAACCAGTAATAGTAATAAATAGATAAAATATTGTAATATGGGTGTAATTAACCATTCAAAAATTATGGAGAGAGTTTTCAATTTAGTTTGAAATAATAAGATACTCTTAACTTGAATATAATTATGGAGGTTGTAATTAGAATCCATTTTCTTTTCTTTGAATGGTAATATGACACTAAATTATAAAATACATTTTAAAGCTGATATTCCTATCCAATACTTATATTCACGGGAATAAAGGTTATTATGTATTTTTTTTTATAATTATAATAATAATCATAATCATAATCAAAGCTTCTATAAATTTTCTTACTACCCACCTAAATCCAGTGTACGTTTAATGAGTTAACGATTAATTATTTATGCAGCAACATTATCCCAGATGTAGCTATGATGAAATATATTACGTCACAATAAATAAGTCATGCATATGAAAAAAATAAAAAAATTAACATACAATAATTTTGAAATTTAAAACTATATATTTAAAAATCAATTGTTACGTCGGTATATAGTCAGTTCGACCCTTTTAAAGTTGAAATTTTTAATAAATTATTTTTGACTAATCAAATCATAGTACTTGTAAATATAGTAAGTTATCATGCATAACGGGCAGAGCTGATTATTTAGTACGGATAATTGTTTTAGTTATTTGTACTTTTTGCGCAAGTTCAGCGCTGATCAAAAATTTGCAATTTATCAAGTGGCCAATTATTTTTGTTCCAAAATTGAAAGTACTATGATTTGATTGCAAATTGGGCACTTGATAAATTGCAAATTTATCAAAATATTTAAAAATAAGTCATTTTAATAAATGACTTATTTTTAGTCTCCAAAAAATGACTTATTTCGATTTCGAACAAACACTATTTTTATAAAAATATTTTGTGAAAAGGTATTTTGCAAGGAAATCGTTTTTTTAGTCTCCAAAAAATTAAATATCTTAGAAATCGAAAGTAACAAAATATTTTAATAAATGACTTATTTTTATAAAAACTATTTTATTTTTCCAATTCATTTTTTCCCTTTTCACAAAAGATAACTTTTTTAAAAAAGAAAGAAGAAAATGTTTTTAAGTCGTTAAAAAATCATTTAAGAACAACCAGGGTGAGAAGACGGATTTTGTGGATGCATTGAAGAACACTTGAAAAAATTCATAACTATTCATTTTTTTCCCTCTAGTTTTTATCTTTCTTCTAGTATTTTTGATAAAAATAAAATTGATTTTCTAATATTTTTGATGCAGTGAATTAAGACATATTTATATAATATATGAATTAATTATTATTTTTGTTAATTAATTAGTTAACTTCAACGGCTTCTCCGAGCCTTTGCAATCTAACCTAACTTGTTACTCCATATAGCTCACATGTACGTTTTAGAGAGAGATAGAGAGTTTACGTAAGTATGTATAAAAAAATGTTAATAAAGAAAAAATAGCTTAAGGGCTTTTCTGGGCTTTTCTTTAATTATAATTAATGTTTAAATTTTCATATATATTATAAAAGAATTACTTTAATTTTTGTTTTATTTATAATTGTGTTGAAAATAACTAATAATTTTTTCAAAATGCTTAAAAAATAAAGGATGATCTAAATTTAATTGAAAACGGAGAAAATATTTCAAATTTCTTTTGTATATCAAGCATACTACTATATATATATGGATCAACTTTTGATCTTTTAATGTTTTTGATATAGTGAATTAAAACTTATGTGATAAAAATAAAATTTGTAGACAAATTTAAAATATGAATAATAACTATTTAAGAGTAATGAATAATAAAAGATTATATGAAATATCATATAATTGTTAAAACTGTATTTATCATAATTAATATTTTGTATCTTCAGAGGTACTATTTAGACAAAAATTTTAATGAAATTTATGAAGAACAATGTAATTTTTGTTTATTATGTCTTATATTAATGAAAAATTTAATATTATTTAATATTTTTACTTTTAGCGACAAAACTTAATCGTCTTTATATTGTTTTAGTAAACTCACCCCACCACTGGGGTGAAGTGCAAGATTTTCTAAAGATTTGATGGGGTGAGAAGAAAGTATTCTCATACTGGGGTAAGAAGACTGATTATGTGGGTGCATTTAAGAGCACCCTTATTTTGTGTAATATTTCAATTTAGTATATAGATATTGTTTGAATATTAGATGATCATCTAGCTAAGATCAAATTTTTTTTTCTTATAAAATTTGGTGAAAATAATTTATTTATGAAAATTGTCTCTACTAAATTTCATAAAAAAATCATTCATTCAACCCTTAAAATGAAATGTGCTGTTTTTTAACATTGAATTATTTAAAGCCATATATTATTTTTTTCACAAAAGAATGTTTAAATCTCTTTATTTAAATATTTAACTACAACAACGAAAAAAAGAAGGAGCCCACTCCAGGCGAGACCCCGAGTGAGAGAGTTCACAATAATTTGATTCTTTAACAAATATTATTGAATATTAAATCCAACTTCTTTTTAAAAGAAAATAATTTTCTACTGAAACTTAAGTTGAAGTACAACTTGAGATGTACAAGCAAATTTTTTCGTACTAGAGAAACAAATAAAACGATGTTCGCCCCCAATTGTTTTGTTAAGTTGATTGGAAATTCTAAAGATAATTTTTTTTGTTTTATTAATCGTTCCTTTTAAATTGCATGTCAATTAATCACTGTCGGACTCGACCGTGTTAGAGCATATTGATTATAAAAAATGAACAAAATCTCCTAGCTAAATAGAGTTTATTATCGTCGAGTTTTTCCGGACGTGCCATTTTTATATTTTATATAAATAAAAGGTTGAAAGACAATCGTTAGCACAATAATTGAAGACCCCTTTCACAAATAAGTGTCCAAATATCTATTATTTGATTTTGAATTGGTAAAACTAATATTTTATTATTTGATTATAATATAGAAGGCATGGTCGATCTAAAATGTGCTTTAAAAGCAACTCCAACGAACACATAAATTTTTTATGGCAATTTTTTTATTTCCTCTTTCCAAACTTCGAACAATAAATCTACTTATGTATTACTTGCGTGTGTGTATGTATATGCATGGTCAGTCCAAACACTTTAGCAAACTCTTCATATTTAAAAACTCAAAACTTCTTTTCAATTTGTTAATGGAGGCCAGTAAAGACATCTTTATTTTTCAATTTTAACTCCCTTTTTTAAAGCACACGGATTAAACTTTTAATTTTATGAAAGCACCCATTATAATATGAGTACCCTGATAGAAAAAAAATAAAAGAAAAAATAAGTTAAAACTCAACCACAAGACCAATAATACTTTAAAGTCCATATTATCTCTCTTAAAATTATAAACTTAAGCACAATATGTGATTAAAAGCAAACATTGCAAAAAGTAACGCGGCAAAGTGTAAATTTTGAATCAAAATTTAATCAGAAAAGAACAACAGATCAATAAATGTCCACCAAACAAATATTTTCAAGACACTAATGTACTAAGAACTATTTGTTTTCTTTTAAATTAAAAGTTTTGTTTTGTATTTAATTTATACTTGTTAATTATATCAACAACAACTTACTTGTAATTATTTATTATATTATTAGGATATTATGTATTTATAATATTTGAAAAGAAAACAAACAAAAGTGTTGCTTCAAGACAACTCTAATAAAAATGAAACTCATATTTTGATGGGGGCTGTTCTATTTCAATACTCTAGTAAATCTATAAGAAGAAAAATCAAACACGTGTGTGTATATATGTAAACCATATACATGATTGTATCATCGAAACAAATAAAGTTGTTAATCTTGCAACCAAAGTGGCTTTTTTGAAACAAGTGGATTATCTCGGGAGTAAAAAGATCACTCCGTTCCCTAATTTAACAATATAAGTTTGCTCAAAAAAAAGAAAGAAAAGGAACAGCTATTTTTTTCTTTTAAAAGCGCATCAATGTCTCTAGTTGAAAAAGCACCAAGAAAAAAAAGGTCCGTATTCTCTTAAATAAGAGAAAGATTGAAATAAACTACTATTTTAAATAAGGGTACTTTTATGTACTTAAAATAGGTGTTCAAACTAGTTTTTAAAAATATTTTTACCAGCACTTTATGTTAATTAGTTTTGTATTTTTTAGAACATGAAAATCACATGTTTTTAAAGAAACTTGCAGATTCTGTTTTTGTTACTTTTATTCGAGATGCTCTATTGTGAGTTCAAATTTCTAAGGGATGAGCATCACCCTCTCAATGGATATTTTTTTTTTGGTTAAATACACTTCAAATTCGTTTGAATATGATAAGAATCCCTAATCCTACTAAAATATTCTTCAAATTCGCGGAACCTTTTCATTAACAAATTTAATATTGATACTTTAATTAGTTTCATTTACGATCCAATCATATATAGACATATGTACATTATTAAACTTTTACAATACAATAGGAAGAAGTGCGATTTTTTGTCTTCCTATTAGATTTGACTAAAGCTATATTATGGTCCATAATAAACTACTTTTTAGATTATGTCAAGTACGTGGACTAAATATTTGTTTGGTAGCAAAATCAGATAATGAATTGGATCAGTTGTATTTGTTTGGTTTGAATTTTCTTTTTTTAAATTTTAAATTTATAAATTTACATTAAAAATTTCTTTTAAAAGATTAAATCATAAATTAACAAAATTTAAAACTTTAAGGATATAAGAATCAGCAAAATATCGAATCAAATAAAAGTATTTCATAATATGATTTATATGTATATAACATATTTCGGTTCAAATCCAATCTATCATTAAGTTAAAATTATGTGTAAAAATCAAAGTAAGATCGTGAAAACTATAATTGCCCCCACTCCGTTTTTGTTTTTGTTTTTAAAATATCACGAAAAGCATAAAAATTTGAACCCCACCAATTAAGAGTGAAACATGAGAAAAGAATGCGTGAAGGAATGCATATATAGGGCACATGAAAGAAAAAGAAAAACATGTGTTAAAATAGGAGTGGTGGCGACAGGCACGTTAGTGTGACCCACTCATTTTTCCTTTTCTGTTTATGTTTGCGCCACATGACGAGATATGCCTACCTCGCTCTTGATTTTTTTGTAATGTTAGGATTTAGGAGTGCCTCATGCATTGTGTGTTTGTGTATTTCAGTTTCGTTTTACAAAGTGTGATAATTAATTTTTCGTATTGCGATAATTCTCATTCGCAGAGGATATTATTATATTTTAGCAATAAATGTTGAAATATGTTAGGATCTTCAAAAATGTCCAAGAATTTATAGCTTAAATGATAGAATTTTCTTAGGCTATATAGCACTGTTTATGTTGCAATGAGCAATGCATATTAGAATATTTTACAAATTATATTAGAATCTTTGAAATATTGATGCACATAAAGCACTATATACTATGGTTTTTTTATTATGAAGATTTTTAATATACTTTAAGTTATTAGAATATCTAACACTATTCATTTTAGATGAGTAATGCTACTTAATATTAGAAAATGAGCAATACATATTAGAATTTTAAGTTATGTATGGTCAAAACTGAATAATCAAGATTCATGTATTTACAAAAATGTGTTAAAGTGTTTAAATCTCATTTTAATTATTTTTTACTCTAAAACAATAATGGTTATTTAGATATAGATAAAGGACAATCATTTTAATAAATTTTTTTATTCCAAACCTTTAATATTACTTCTCAACGAAAGGAGTGAGTGACTACCAAAATCAAACATAAAATATCATATTAAGATAATAAAAAATTTAAGTGAGTGGATTAATCTAATGATAAAAGCGCCTGTTTGAATTCAAGAGCTCGAATCCAAGCAGGCCCGGCCCTGAAGGGGGGCAGTAAGTGCGACCGCCCTGGGCCCATTATTCAAGGAGGCCCAAAAATAAATAAATTTAGTAAGTATTATATTAGATTATTATAACTGATTTAATATATTGAAAAGAAAAAAAAAGACCAAAGAAACACCTATCTGGAATTCAAAAAAGAAAAAAGGACAAAAGAAGAATTAACTTAATCTCAAAAGGAAGCTTTAGATAAAAATTTCAAAACCAAACAAATAATTCACTTGATAACTCAACTGAAGATTTAGTCAATGAATCTGAGTAGCAAAATCATGTTGAAGAATTTGTAGGAATTGATAACTCAACTGAAGATTTTGTTTATATATTATAGTCTTTTATTCTAAATTTTTATATATTGAAGTTTAAATTGATACAATATATTTGGCTTGAATGTTAAAATTTTAGTTAATTTGAACATGTTAGATCTTGGTTGAAAAATAATAGTGAGCTCACCATTATGTTTAAATATATATAGGGGCCTAATTTTTGCTTTTGTCTTGAGCCTTGAAAAATTCAAGACCGTCACAGAATCCAAGTGCTATCTGAAGGAAGAATTTTTTTAGTTATTTGTAGTTTCCTTCCCTCTAATTAAAAAAAAAAAAATTGGTAAGAAACTCACCATCCTTTCATAATCAATAGCATATTTTTTCTTAAATAGAAAACAAGACAAACACCACCTAATCAACACTATCAGAGAAAGCCTGGTCCTGGCTCAAGCTAGGCCCACCATACTGTTATAGGTCCTTCATAATTTTGAGACATACCAATCGCAATCTTTTTCAATAATTGTGAGCATAATTTTCATAAAAGTAAACATGCCGAACAAATTATAATAAGAGAAAGCCTACCCCCAGCTCAAATTAGGATTTGTTTGTTCTTCAATTCCTAAACTTGGTTCATATTCTTTGTCCCAAATTATAGTGACGACATTTTAGGATGTAACCTCTCATAGATAGGAATGACAGTTTATATTTTTAGGTCTTGTTTTTGTCTAATACAACTTGGCAAAACAAGAAAAACGAGAATCTGAATATATAGGCAAGAAGTCGTGCAATTTTTAATTAATAAGAACACAACATGACCGGATAAACACAATTACAATTCTTAATTCTAATAGATACATCTTAACATAGGTAGAAACGACATATTTTTCTCTTATTTAGACATGATTAGACATAATTGACATAGCATAGACTTTGTTACAAAATTTCAACACAACAATGTGCGGAAAACTCTGGACACAAAAACGACACGAACATTGTTGTTATAATATTATGTGTACCAAAATTCAAGAAAAAATAATTGAAAATTGCATAAAAAGATATCTAATATGTATAATTATCTTATCGGTTCATTCAAAATTTACACAAAAGTTTAAATATGCAGCATTGGAGCATATTTTTTTTATACTTCGAATTTTAAGTAAAAGTGTCTTGACGTATAAGATTTACAAAAGAAATAAAAATTACACAATGATTGGAGATGCTCTAATATTTTAGTAATGAGGGTCACACTAATCTTTACACTTAATTGATAAAAATAATAAATTAACAATAAAACAAACTATATTAGGTTTCTCAATTTTTATTGCATTCACTAATCAAATGATTCGGATACCATAACTACTACTACTACACGGGTAACAAAAGTCAACAAATTTCAACTCTATTTTGGTAAAACCTTAAAAGTTTTAAAATATTAAATAATATAAGGATTAACTCTTTAGAGTAAATTTGTTAATTTTATGTCCAAATTTGGAATTAAACAAATGCGTGGGATCAGTGAGGGTGGTAGTCTACACAGATGGCGTCTACGCTGCTGTCATTCTGGCCATAGGAGGCAGATAAATACGAATTTTTTTTTTCAAACAAGACTACTTTTTAAATAAATTTATTTATCTAATTCACTTTTTAACTTGTTAACTAAAATAACACATTTCAAAAATAGTAATTTATTTAAAATAGTGACTTGATCTCACAATTTATCAATAAAAATAATAATTTCGAATCACTTTTTTATCTTTAAAATAGTGATTTCAAATTACAATTTTTGAAGTGCGCTATTTTGACTAATAAGTTGAAAAATGTGTAAATCAAACAAAATTATATAAAAAGTTGTCTGATTTAGCAAAAAAAAAAAGTCAAGAAATACAGTATCTTAAGAGGTTGTTAGTAGGGGTTGCAAAAAAAATCAACCCGCTGAGTTACTGAACCGATCCAATCCGTTTGTAGTAGTTTCGCAGCGGTTTTGTTAAAGCAGGTTCAGTTTCGTGGTTAAAAAAAAACTATCGCGAGTACGATTTTGGTTTTTCTCTTCTAAAAATCGCCCCTGAACCGCCCTATATATATATATATAATATAAAGATATTTATTTTATATAAAAAATATATATGTTTTTAACAAAAACCTAACCCTAAAGATTTTACGCTACGCTTATTCCCCTTCCCCCCCTCAGTCGCCTTTTATTCTCAGTCTCCACCCCAACCCCATATCTCTCTCTAGATAGCTACTTTTGTTTGAAATTGTTGTTGTCTAGTTTTTTTAAAAATGGTTATTCGGGGCGGGATGGGGTGACCCGACTAACTTGACTCGTAATTTGTATATACAGGGCGGGGAAATTCGGATTCGGTTAACCGTAAATTGACCTGGGGCAGTTTTGATTTTAAAAACAAAAAAATCGTGACAGTTTCAGTGCAGTTTCAGTTCGGGACAAAAAAATGTAGTTCGGTTTCGAATTTATGCGAAATAGTCCCGTTGTCATTCCTAGTTGGTAGCATGGTTTTAGGTTTATTTAGGAGATGCTTTCCTTGAAAACTTGAAATGACCCAAGATTTACTTGTTTCTATTTGTATTAAATTACTATTATTCTTTTTTTCTTTTCTGCAGTAGGCTCAAATTAAAAGTAATATATTTTTTGGGGGAATAATGCATCAATATGTTGTTAATAAATTACAAAATTTAAAATAAAACTTATTAGTTGTGCTCCCTTAGTTTGAATTTTAGTGTAAATTACCATTTTGAGATTTCAAGACTTGAACTAATTGAGCACAAATTTAAAAAAGGGAGCAATGCATTATAAATTAAACAAAATAACTAGAGATGGTAATAGCGGCCCACGTATAGTCGCTTGAAGTTCAAATTTCTATGCGGCTATCCTATAATCCCTTTCTTCCACAAACACCTAGAAACCCCGTAACGTATTCCACACACCAATTCTACACCTTAATACTATAGTCATTCAATTAATCACCAATTTTCTTCATTAACATCTTTTTTTCTTCTCTAACCTACATTATCCTTCCTAGTTCAAAAGAATAGCACGGCGACATTACCTTCTGCTTTTTTGGTTTACCTTTTAATCATCACCATATTCCCCTTAATCCAATCACACATTGTAAGTGAACCACCCCAATTAAAAGTCTCCTTGGACTACTACGCAAAAACATGCCCATATTTCCAAAACATAATCCAAAAGGTCCTCATTGACAAACATGAGAGCAACCCAACCACAGCTGCGGGCACCCTCCGCATGTTCTTCTATGACTGCATGGTCGGCGGCTGTGATGCCTCTCTCCTCATTTCTTCCAACGCATTCGACACTGCCGAGTGTGATGCCCCACTTGACCAATCCTTCCTTGGAGATGCATACGATGCCATATTCTGAATAAAAACCGCGTTCGAGCTCACATGCCCCGGCATAGTATCATGCGCAGACATCCTCGCTGTAGCTGCCCATGACCTCATCAAAATTGTTGGTGGCCCATTTTACAACGTACATAGCCCTTGGACGAAAAGACAGCCTTAAGTCTAGAGCATCTGACGTAACTGGCCACATTGTTATGCCTAATATGACACTGACCCAAATTATCGCCATGTTCGCTAATAAAGGGTACAATGTACAAGAAATGGTATGTTAATGGGGGGCCCCACAATCGGATTTACTCATTATTCGAAATTTGCCAATAGGATATTCAATTTTAGCCTGACTTCCCAAGTTGATCCGGCGTTAAACCCAAAATACGCAGAAGGGTTAAGAAAGTTGTGTGCGAATTACAAGAAATAGATCGGAATGTCAGCATTTAATGACCCAATGACATATAGCAAATTCGATAATATGTGCTATCGAAATTTGTAAAGGGGATTATGGTTGTTGGCTTCGGACCAAGCAATGGCTATAGATCCAAGGACTAAGCCATTTGTGGACTTGTATGCAGTAGATCAGAATGCTTTCTTTAGCGCATTTGCTCGGGCAATGGAAAAGACGAGTCTTTATAAGGTGAAGAATGAAAAGGATGGAGAGGTAAGGAACATATGTGATACTTTCAATAACTTGAACACGTGAAAACATTAAACATTAATGTGAAGGACAACAATAGAGGTGATTATGGGCAATAACCTGATTATCCAAACAGAAAAATATTCGTAGTAATGTTATAGTCTGATAGAGTATAGACTTTTAATTGTACCTGTAGTAACTTTGCTCTGGTCTAGATTTTGTTTTAAGGTGGTCTAAAATTGTTGTCCACAATAGCTTTTGGAAACTTCTGTGTAATTTTTTTGTAGTACTTATTTTTGTAACTTAATTATTTATATTTTTTATTTTAGTTTATAGGCTGCAAGTAGCCTTGTTAATTTGCATGCAAAATTGGGTGTAACTACTTAAACATTTTCCAAGTGCGCAATGATTTGCTACTGAGTGCTATTGCTTTTGTGCCAAAATTTTTGACTAAAAGCTAAGCTTGATCGATAAATTATGCAATTTACAGTTATGATGCTTGCAATAACTAAAAAGGAAAGAATTTCACAAATCTCACCTTACGACCAGATCCATCGTTCAATTTTATCCTTTGATCAATAGCTTTCTCAAAATTTGCTTCAATAATATGTTTGATTGCATTTCCCAAATACTTCTCAAGCGGAGAATTCTGAAGCGGGAATAATTGCATATGGTCAAATTGAGAAAGTAGAAAATGTTTATCAACAAAGTTGTAAAAATTCTCACCATATTCAATAGGCTTCATCTTGTCCACCTTTAAGTGGACATTAAACCATTTATTTTAACTTCGTCCTATCCATTATAGTAAGTCTCTTAGTCTTGTCTCTTCGCTGTCTTCTTTAGCCTCTTTGGCTTCCCCTCTATTTTTGTTTCTACTATTACAACTCCTATTACTACTATGCTTCATTTCCTTGGCGGTATTGTAAGATGCGCGTATTTCAGTTTTTTGCTTAAGAAGTTTGTCAATCTATATAAAAACCAAAGGAGAACAGTGAAGCTAGAGTTTCAGATTGTTCTCGTAGACTACTAATACATTACCATATGATCACTGCAAACGAAGTTTGTGTATGGAAGTTTCTAATCAACTCACTGCTTGCATTTCTTATATGTATCTACTTGTCAAACCCATAAATTACGCTAGAACCTGTCAACATACCACATGGATTATGATTGAAAGTAGTAGAAACTTGTACAGGCCACATCTGCAGCTTACGTTGAAGTGCATATGTACCTCTATGTATTCAATTTTAAACTTAAAAACATTCCACCATTTTGTATAAAATTTGGGCTTCTACAGATCTAAGATTTTCTTCAACAAAAAGGGCAACATAGAGCTCCAACAGAGTAGCTTGTACTCCTGAAAAAATTGTCACCTACAGAAATTGTTCTAGATCAGCATGAATTAATAGGGTTTTTTGACACTACCCCCTGTTAATATGAAATTAAACTTAACGCCCATTTTTTCCTATTTTCATAGTCATTAGACTTTCCCCCCACCATGCAAGGGAATCTCAAACAAATACATAAAATTGGAGGCAATGTCTAATTTTTGAAGTTCATTCTATGTTTCAGAACTTTATGGCAAATTCTCGCTTATTTTAAGATTCATTCTATGCTCTTCTAGAATACTTTCCAGGTTTTAGGCATTTTAAGATTCACTATATGTTTCAGAACTTTATAGAAAATTCTCACTCATTTTAAGAAACACAAATTACGAACTAGTTAGAGGCTTAGAGCTACATCCTCGAGTACAACAAGTGGTATCTTCTAAATTATATTAATAATTCCTCCACAACAGGTTTAATGGAGCTCATAGTAATGGACTCAAACTCCTGAATTTAGGTAGGTGCCTTTCCAACTATGAATTCGGGTGGGTACGTTTCTAACTAAGCTAGCCCATTTGCTCACCCACCAACTTGTTCCAGATCAAAGTATAATTGCACAAAATCGGCATGATTTATATTTTATGCAGCTTTTTACAATTTGAAGGATTGTAAGAGTGTAATCTAATACCAAGGAAATATGCTTTACACAATGAGACCATGGTCCGAAAGCAAAGCTCCTCAGACAAACATAGCATATACCGATAAATTTTATAAACCGTGTTATTTGCTAATTTCACTTGGCACAAAAATCCTGCCTTTGCGCCCCTCTCTAGATGTCCGTATTATTTATTGATTGCACTTGGCACAAAAATATATGTGCTTTATTCTCTATTATTGTAATAGAATAGAATTCAGCACATTGTTTTTCAACCTATTTAGACATGAACAATATCTGTATGAAAAGACTGCATTCAACTAAAGCAACACCTGAAGCTAAAAAACTAACACCTAACCTTACTAAGCACAGGCCGCTTAAGGGAAAAGGGACAAATTAATACATATCATTTAGTGTGTCCTCCAAACCAGTGGCTGATACAATGCTTTTGATCATTATACCATGTTTAATTTTTTTAGGCCTCAATATGAACAAAACTAGAAACATTATTCAATGTGACAAATTCTTCATTTTACACCACAAAGAAAAAATTGTTGGTGGCAATTTTAAATATAAAATTTTTCTAACATACCTAACTTGAAACCAACATTATCAGCGTTTATCTAGATTAGAAATATATTATAGGAAAATGTCACCTCTTTAAAGGTCATTTGCATTCTTGTTAGGAATCAGGATGGAAACTAAATTTGTACGAGATTAACATCATTTAACAAATTCTTTCTGTCGCCCATTAAGAGGCAAACTGACATAGAGATGGAATGAGATGAAGTGACCATCTACAACAAAAATATGTGTTGCTTACCTTAAACCAACTGCCAATGTTAAAGCCCAATAATTGAAATTCAAAGGGATTCTATAGTATATACCATGACGTCTCTTGGATTCATTTTGACAATAAATTCCTATGAAATTATGACTACATGGGAGGGGAGTTAGTGCTCGAATGGGTTCTCTGTGTTCAGATGGGCGTTTCTTACCACTTGAGCTAACTCACTCACTAAAACTTTTAATATATACAGCCAATGCGGGCAGTCCGCTAGAGAAAAATGAAAAAAAAATAAAAAAATAGCTGCAGATATTTTTACCTAAGAATACACATCGGTGTTGGTGATTTTTTAGTTTTTTCTATACTATTTTTGCGTGTTTAAGTAATTAGTATATACCCCTAGAAAACCCTTAAGGGCTCGTTTGGTTCGAGTTTTGGGAATGTAATGGGCATGGAATGGGTATACTTGATTCCTGGAAAGTTTCTTTCCTGGCATCTAGGATGCCATGCCGATGTTTGGTTCAACCGGGAATAGGAATGGAATAAAGTATCAATTACAAAAATACCCTTCTTTTTATAAGATGAGAAGACATCACATACTAATTTTTCAAAAGAGACAATTACTATAATAAATTACAAAAATTACACATGCCTAGCTAATAACTATCCTACAAAAATTACAATTTTTGTAATTAAAAAAAATTACAACAGGAAAAAAGAAAAGAAAAAAGTTCCAATAATTTTTTTTATCATTTTTGTGCAGCAGCGTAACTAAAAAAAATAGTTTCAAACAATATTTTCATACATGGATGGAAAAAGAATTATTTATTCATAAGGAAGAGTGTTATTTTGGTCATAACATGAAAAATTAAAAAAGATGCCGATTGGTAATGGTTTATTCCTTATGATTTAAATGGGAGAACTTGGGGGGAAAGGTTTGTTCCTAGAATCATTTATTCCGGACTTAAAACTTGAACCAAACGCAGGAATCGTTTCGGAATGAAATATAGCATTCCCGGAATGGTTTAAATCTTGAACCAAACGAGCCATAATTGTGCAAGAGTTAAGCCCATGGTGTTTTTATCATATAAGCAAATTGTCATTGTTAACCTCAAAATTCTATTTCATTAATTTACCAAAAAAACAAATTACATGAGTGGTCTAAAACAAAGCTCAACCTAATAAAAAGCCCATTTTAAATGACATAATACAATCAATACAACTATAGAGTACATTTTAAAGTTTTAAATCTTTACAATAAGGCCTCGTTTGGTTCACGGAAAGGAAATTAGTTCCCCTATCTTTCCCATGGAGGTGGGAAAGTAAATTTCCTATCAAATTTCATTTCTTATGTTTGGTAAACCATGGAAAGTATTTAGGTAAGAGTATTATTGTCTAAAATTTGTGTAATAAATGCTTGGAAATCACATGGGAAAATCAATCCCATGTGTTTTGGGAGGAATGATTTTACCCCATACTTTCCCTTCTCTCGGGAAAGTGTTTTCGGAATTTGTGCTTACCAAACAAAGGAAATGAATGACTTTCCTTTCCCGAGTACTAAAATCCGCGAACCAAACGAGGCCTAAGAAGAAACAGAAAAAAAGAAAAAACACTTACTTCAAAGCGTCTTGATTTGCAGATCTCTTCAAAGGGGTTTTGACCTATGACTCGGCATTCTTCTTCCCCCCGAATTTATTGACGCGCAGTTTATACACTCTAGAAATGAGCTTAAACCTTCACACTAAAGTTTTGAAGCTCGGTTTTCCATAGACTTCTCCTAAGATAAATTGGGAGTTTCGGAAGAAACTAGGACATGTGGAATAGTTGTCCAAAATAGAAGATGAGCTGCTAGCCAGTTGATGCTTTGCAATTCGTTTGGAATTTGGATTGACGGTTAGTTTGGGTTGAAGTAACGAGAAAAAATGAAAAAAGAAGAAAAAAGAAATAAGAATGAATGATTAAAAATTAGAGTAAACGGTTCAAATGCGTAGTACATGATTTCGTGTAAACTCATATTGGTCATATTGTAATAAAATGAATTTTTTCTTTGGTAATTTTTACCAAAATAAAACACATAATATATAAAATATAATAATATTTTGAAAAAACAATGCAATTTTGACTATTTTATAATCAAAATGATTAAAATATGCTTAAATAAAGTTACGTGCCTTCCTTATGATTTCATTCCATTCAATTTAGTAGTCAAATTAGAAGAAATAAACAAATTAGAATAAGAGATTGGAATTAGACTTAGATGTTCTATCTGAGAAAGTGTTAAAGAAAACAGATGAATTAAACAAATTGAGGAAGGGAGATGTTAAAGTCGATGGTCCTAATGTTGGGGGTATTCATTTGGCTTTGAAATCTTGGGCAAGTGTAGTGACACAAAATATGAGTAAGGATACTAGAGAAAAACTGAGTTTTGTGGAGCCAATGTATGTGGATGGTCGAAAATTTGTGACTCTACTTAAAGAAGAGGTTGTCGATGAAGTTAAAATATGGGATAAAACAATGGTCGTCTATGTGCTAGGTGCTAAACCCTCTTTTCAAGTGATAAGACAATTTATAAAGAGGAGATGTGGAAGTTTTGGGGTTACTAATGTTTGTTTGATGAAAACTGGTGTGTTTATTGTTGAACTGGAGTTTGAAGAGGCTAAAGTAAAATTGTTAGAAGTTGGGCCCTGGTACTTTGATTATAAACCTTTGATTGCTAAACCATGGACACCTGCAAGTTAGTCTTGAAAGGGGGGGGGGGGATTGGAGGCTATGCTTATTTGGGTGAATTTTTCAGGTTTAAAGTTGCACTTCTAGTCTTCTAGTGTATTGAGCAGAATAGCTAGTATAATTGGAAAGCGGTTGTATACTGATATAATGACGGCAAAGAGAAGTAGTATTATTTATGCTAGGATGTGTGTAGAGATTAATATTGGGGCTGAGTTATTGGAAATAGTATTTATTAGAGATTTGAATGGTCAGATGCTTAATTAATCCGTGGAATATGAGTGGGTTCCGATGCAGTGTAAATGATGTAATAGATTTGGGCACCTTTAGGGGAAATGTGTGAAGAAACCAGTGACTCATCAAGTGTGGCAGGTTAAACAAAAAATGGAAGCACCACAAGCTCATGTAGTGGGTACTGTAAATACAATTAGAGATGATGTACGGGGGATGTGATTGTATATGCTATAAATACTTCTGGTAATGTCGTTGTTGCTCAGGGTAAGTCTCATATTCCAGATATTAATATTAATAATGCTTTTGATTGTTTGATGAATGTTGAGGATGATGGTGATAGCTAGGGGCCTAATGCTGGTAATGAAAGGAAAAAAGAAAAAAAGAAATGTGGTGTTGTCCATGGAGGGAGTAGTAGTATTATCAGTTCTAAACCTCCATGATTAATCTAGCTACTTGGAATATTAGTGGCTTAAATGCTTTTCATAAGCAATATGAGATTGTGAAGGTCATTGAATATTGGAATTTGAAATTTTTATCTACAGTTGAAAATAAAATTAATATGACGAATATTGATATAGTGAAAACTAAATGTTTGTATGGATGGGAATTGATTCATAATTGTGGTAATAGTGGTGTGGGTCGTGTTTAGGTTGCAAGGGATCCAAAGTGGGTTGATGTTGTTTATTTGAAGATTTCTATTCAAAATGTGACTTGTAAAGTGATTGTGAAAGATAATAATATGCACTTTATTGCTATTTGTGTATACGGGTATAATGAAAGAGTGTTGAGGTATCCTTTGTGGGAGGATTTAAAGGAGGTTTATAGGTTAGTAAGGGGTCATAATTGGCTTGTGATAGGGGATTTTAATGTGGTGCGAGCTCCAGAGGAAAGAATTTGTGGGGGTGTTCTTGATTTGGCAGAAGTAAGAGATTTTAATAATTATTTACATGATATAGAGGCTTTTGAAATGAATTTTAAAGGATTTTTGTTTATTTGGCATAATAAAAGGGAAGGCCATGCAAGTATAAAGAGTTGAATTTATAGGGCTTTTGTTAATGATGTTTGGTTGCAATAGTTTCCTAATGTTGAGGCTAATGCTAGGTCTGGGGGAGGTTCGAATCATTTTCTTATTGTCATTTCCATTGCTGAACAAATAAGGCGGGGGAACACAGTTTTCAAAATTTTCAATTACTGGATGGAGCATCACCAATTTGGTAGCATTATTAGTGATTTTTGGAATGTTCCTTGTCAAGGGTCTGCCATGGGTAGAGTATTTTCTAAATTGAAGAGATTGAAGCCAGCGTTAAGAGATCTTAATAAAAAATGGTATAGTAAGATTTTTTTTCTAGTGAAGGCTGCCAAAGAAGAGCTAATTCAGTGGTAAATTGATAACCGAAGTAGGCCAGTGAGTGAGCATTCTATGATGAAGGAAAATGAGTTGTTGGAAACTTATGTAAAAGTTATGTGGTGATGATGAGGAGTTTTATAAACAGAAGTTGATGGTGCTTTAGCTGCATTGTGGGGATAAAAACATTTCTTATTTCCATAGAAAAGTCAATGCTAATGCTGCTAGGAACAAAGTGTTATCTATTTAGAGTTTGAATGGGGAAAGTATTGAAGGGGAAGCATATGTTCATATGGAAGCAATGTGGTTTACTGACTTCGTAGGTCATAGTTCACATACTTATGATAGCATTGTGGATAATTTGAGAGGACTGTGTCATATATTGTCTGATGATAAAAAAACTGAGATGACCAGGCCTATTACTGTTGATGAAACTAGGAGTGCCACATTCTCTATTCATTCTGATAAAGCCCCGGGCCTGGATGGGTTTAGTGCTGGTTTTTTTCAAATTTAATTGGCATTTAGTTGGTTTTGATTAGTGACGGCAATATTTGACACGACACGCTAACCTGACACGAACTCGACCCGGACTTAACGGGTTTGGGTCAAGCATAAACGGGTTCGGGTCAATTTCGGGTCAGACACGCTTAATCCACAAACTAAACGGGTCGTGTTCGGGTTAACCCGTTAACTCAAAATTGACCCGCAATTAACACGATTATTATTTTTATTTTCTTTTACAGCTATATATATATATATATTATTTTACCATCTTTCTTAAACAATTATATTCTTATTTGGAATATTGGTAGTAGATGATAGTTATTATGTTTTTTATGATGGATAAAGTACTAATTTTTTATGTTTATGCTTCGTTGATGGAATATTATATATTTTGACTCTAGATTATTAATATTTAATTTTGGTATTGAGTGATACTTATTATTACCTATTAAAAATTTAAAACTATTATAAAACAAGTTAATTTTTTTCACACGAGACTTAATTATCATTATAATCTTAAAAAGTTAACCGTATCATGTCGAGTTGCATATTTAACATGACCTATTTATTAAACGAGTTAATTGGGTCGTGTCATGTAACCTATAAAATAAACAGGTCGTGTTCGAATTAATATAAATGACACGATTAATTAAACGGGTCATGTTCGGGTTGATACTAATACTATAATACTTGTGTGTTGACACGATCCGAACACGACACGCAAACCCGAATTGCCAGCCCTAGTTCTGATGTGGTGGAAGCTGTTAATGAATTTTTTGATACAGGCAAGATGCTTCGAAGTTGGAATTCTACTTTTGTAGCCTTGATTCCTAAGATAGCCGCCCCTAACACTATGCGGGACTCCAGGCCTATTTCTTATTGCAATATGTTATACAAGTGTGTTTCTAAAGTTCTTGTGTAAGGATCAAACCTGTGTTAAATAGTTTGATTGTTGTTTAGTTCAGTAATCTACGTTTATTCCTGGGAAACATATTACTAAGAATATATTACTGATGAATGAGTTGATGAGGGGGTATCATAGGGGTGATAGTGTTGCTAGATGTGCTATGAAGATTGACATTCATAAGGCTTATGATTTTTTTGAGTGGTGTTTTTTGAAAGATGCCATTTTTTGTTTATGGAGTTTCATGTTCTCATAATTGATTGGATTATGGAATGTATTTCGACTCCTAGTTATCATATTAGTTTAAATGGCTGCCTTGAGGGGTATTTTAGGGATGCTAAGGGTCTTCGTCAAGGGGATCCCATATATCCCTATTTGTTTATTTTGCATGTATAGGCGTTTTCTTATATTTTACATAATTACACTCAGGAATAAGGGTTCCAGTTTCATAAGGGATGTGGTGAATTAAGCATTTCGCATCTTATTTTTGCCGACGATTTATTTATCTTAAGTGCAACTAATTTTACCTCTTTGCAGCTGGTGAAGAGGATTTTGACTGTGTTTGGGGAACTTTCAAGTCTAAAGCCTAACTATCAAAAGTGCAGTCTTTTTGTGACAATGTGTGAGTGGGAAAACAAAAGCTGTTTTAGTCCAAATTATGGCTATGGAATTGAAAGATCTGCTTATGAGATATCTTGGAGATCCTTTCATATCTACTAAGCTTAAGGCGATTGATTATAAAAGCATTAAATATATAATGTTAAATATGGTTACTAGCTAGACTTCTAAAAAGTTAAGCGATGCTGCTATAATCCAATTAGTAATTTCTCTTTTGCATGGAATTCAAACATATTGGATCAGTATTTTTATTTTACCTAAGAAGATTCTTCATGATGTGGAGAATATTTTGAGAATGTTTATATTGTTTGGGCCTGATTTAAGTAACCATAGTGCTAAAATAGCTTGGGCAGATGTTTGTTGTCCTTGTAAAAAAGGTGGATTAGGCATTAAAGATATTGTGGTGTGGAACAAGGCTAGTATTGGGCATTAAAGATATATTGTGCTGTGGAACAAAGCTAGTATGGTTATGCATATAAGGGACCTAGCTTGGAAAAAATAGAGTTTCTTTGGGTTAAGTGGTGCCATCATTATAGGTTAAGGAACAAAAGCATATGGGGTGGAACCCGGTCTGCCAAAATTTCATGGACATGGCATAAATTGATAAAGTTGATATATGAGGTGTAGGATTTCATAAAATACAAAGTTAGCAATGGGGAATTTGTGTGGTTTTAGTTTGATAACTAGTATAGTGAGGGCCTTTTTATTAGAAATTTGGTTATTGTATTATGTATGATGAGCCAATAATATTAATGCTAAAATGAAGGAATTTGTTGCTAATAATAACTGGTTTTTGCCACGAGCAATATTTATATATTTGATTCAAGTTATTAATCATTAGCCCACATATATGCCTAGTACTGATAGAGAAGATGAAATGATTTAGAATTCATCTAGTGGTGGGGGTGTTCAGTATCAGGTTTGTTTGGGAGAGGATAAGGAGGAGGTATCTGGTTGTTGATTGGCACAAATTGGTATGGCACAAAGATAGTATTCCTAGGTGCAGTTTGATTTACCGGCTTGCATGTAAAAATCGATTAAGAACTAAAAAGAAATTGCTTAGGTGGGGGGTGATTCATAATAGTCAATGTGTGTTATGTGGCAGTGCAAAAAAGACTAGAGATCATTTATTCTTTCAGTGCATTTACTCAAAATTTGTATGGCAGTCCATTATGGCTAATTTGAACTTTTGCTCCCAGCATTATAGTTGGGAGGAGCAAGTTGATTAAGCCATTAGGTGGTTTAAAGGGAAAGAGTTACAAGCTAGGCTTGGTAGAGTGGATTTCTCTGTGACGGTGTATTTTGTGTGGATGGAAAAGAACTTTAGAATTTTTCAGAGTAAGAATAAATTATAATTGTTTTAATCAAGGAGATTGAGAAGTTTGTTGTTTCAAAAGCTTGTATGTGGTATGCTAAAAGGAATTATAGCAATTAGGAAACTTGTAGGTAGTGGGGTTTGATAGAGAGAGTGTTGACCGTGTAAAGTGGGGGTATACCCCTAGATTTCTTGTACTATTTTGTATATATATATATATATTTTGTTGCTTTACCAAAAACAAAAATTGGAAGAAATAATCAAGGTAATACAATAAAGTTAAATGGTTAAAGTGGTTCGTTTTAAAGTTTAATTGCCAAAGTCGTATTAGATCAAAGGTTTAGTAATCATTTGGACTGTTTACTTTAAAATTATTTGCTTGGATAGATTTGTGATGGGTAATGGAAAGGAGGATGAGAGAATACGAGGGATTACAAATCTTCTCTATTCATTCCTATTATTTCATATTATTGGAAGGGAAAAGAAACAATTTTAATGAAATATTTTACCAATCTCTTAAATCTAACCCTAATTTATTAATAATTTATTAAATTAAATTTCATTATTTTCTTTCCTTTTTTTATTCAAATAAGATTTATTTTCATTCATTTATTTTGCATCTTTAAATATCTAAACATTAATAAAATTAAAACCATTCTTTTTTATTCTAGTCCTTTCATTTTTAATTAATTATTTTATTTTCATTCTCTCTACTCAATCCAAATGGGTTGTGATTGGATAGGAGGGAACATAATTTTATAGGTAAATTGTCTTCTTGCATTTAAATTGTTTTAATTAATGAAAATCAATTATTTTATAATTTGAAGGTGTAATTAATGTGTATGAAAGTTGTCATACGAGAATCTAAGGGTTGCCACAATAGCAAGAAGAATTTAAGATTATATGGATAAGTGCATTGTGTGAAACTTTTTTTGGGTTATTGAAAGCGTCTTCCGAACAATCAGGATCTTATGAGATTAATGGGAGAAAAGTTCTAATACTCATGGTTATCACAAAAAAAAAAAAAAAAAAAAAAAAAATTGTAATAGGAAAGAACACGTTTTCTAAACTTCCATTAATACACCATAAAAGTTGTCATAAAAAAATGTATAAAACAATAGTGATACGTTATTATTATTCGTATATTATTATAGTAAGCGATATCCTTGTTATAACAATGGGACTTGTGATAGAATCACACTCCCAGGGAGACATAGGGGAGAGGGCCGAACACTAGCCCGCTTTCCGCCACAACATTGTTGATCCCAGTCTTAAGGCGAAAGGACAACCTTCCCGAACACCCGAAGCTTCCGCCTGAGCTATATACCGAAGACACCTCTAGCAAAACAATCTAAATTTTGACCTTTGTAATTCCTGATTACGCAAGCAAGTGCTGCTGAGGATATCCTTTCATAGCTGCATAACAATTAATTTTCAAAAGGGGCTGGATTGGGGGGGACCAAATTAACAACATGCATCAACCACTGCCGGACTTTGAGAGGAAGAAACAGGGATCTCCAACTCTGACATGAGGTGAAAAGCACTAGCTAGAACGCCCCATGGGATAGGCTCAACATTATCAGAGACAAATTTGTGTCTACCCGGCCGAATAAACCACGAAATTATGGTACAACGGGAGAGAATATTAATAACAGTGGCCTTACTAACTAAAGGATCAAGTAACCATTCAACCCATTCGCCAATAAAGAAAGGCTACTCTTAATTGTGTAGCGCAATTCTGTTTTTTTAACACAAATCACTTTTAGTCCATAACTAGAATTTTTTAAAGAAACGAAATTTCTTAATTTTGTCGCATGTTCTAAATGCGGTGAATTCAGAACCCCTCACTCCCTCGGCCCATGAATACGCACAAGTTCTTCCAAAGTCTTCCACCCCACCTATGTATATTAAAATATCTGTAATGCAAGTACAAATTATATCCTCTTCATATCTTAAAAGCAGAGCCGCACCTGGAAGAGGGAAGGGCCAAATGTGCAGGATCTACCAATTATATATGTATCTATATATTTATTATTTGTATTTAATTATATGATTAAAACAAAAAGAAAAAAAAAACGCTCTTTAATTGATAACACACATTTCCAAGAAAAAACACCACAGGCTTTCAAATTGGTCTCTGTAGCTCTTCTCAATTTTATTTTTTTCATATTCAATTTCAAGCTTTTCATGCTATAAGAGAGAATTAGAGGGATACCAATATTTTTTTCTTCATTCATATTGATTTCAAAACAATAAGAGATGATTAGCTATTTAATTATAGTGTTTTTGGTGACATATAAACTCTTATCAACGAAATAAAATTAATTTAATTATTTTAATATAAAAAAATCAATATATTTATTCATAGGAGAGTATCTCTTAAATAGCTAATCATCTCTTATTAACACTAAGTTATAAGCTAATACATGTAAGTCTTAACAATTTCATTTTTACCGGTGATTACATATATTACAGATGCTCTTAAGGGTCTAAGCAACTCGAATTAACCCTAGTTATCGTTATCCTGAAAATAAGCATTCCATTATTTTTGTGGCCATTCAAAAAGGAAGGAATATTGTTTCATGGAGCAATACTTTTATAACCGGAGGTCATCGCAACAAAAGGGTAGAGCTAGCTTTTGGCACTTCAACATTCTAAAACCAACTTTTAAGAACATAAAAATATTACAAAATTAATATAATAAAAAAATAGCATTTTAAAATGTACGCTAGAATATTTTGTGTGGAATGACAATATATATTCTTGCCCCTAATAATTTTTTCAAAAAGAGTTACGACAAAAATCATGTTTTTTCCTATATTCAAGGATCGGGTTTTTTCTTTAATTTCTCCGATATTGCGATCCACCAGTTAACTATCATGAAGTAGTTGTCATCTTAGAGAAACAGAATATTTTTTTATAAAAAAGAAAAAAATGTCTAGCTAGTCAAAGATTAGAACATAGATTTTCTTAAAAAATTGTAATTGGCTACACAAATGGGTACCACTTCCCAATTAAACTATCCCTTAAAAGGAATTTGAAACTACCCCGATGGGGTTGAGCCACCGCCACTCTTGAGTTCTTATTTGAACACTTGTTTTTGCTTTGGTTCCGCTATGCTCCATCACCATTTTGCCGCCCTTGAACTCTTTTTCCAAGACTTGCTTTCACTCTAGATTCATCTTGTCATACCTGCATCACCATCTCCTAAGGGATTAATCTACTATTCCATCAAACGCTGATGAATTCAATCCTAGTCGAAGATCCAACGGTAATTTATTGTTTGGCTTCGGACCAGGCAAAGGAGAAGGCTTGATTATAACAGGTCTATGCTCAACAGATTTATCAGCATGCGTAAGAGTGAACATATGATTATCGTGTTGAAACGGTAAATGAGCAGGCAGGGCGTACCAATCTGATACATGGGACCCATTGAAATACCCATCTTGATGCGATGGACAGAAGCTAATCTGGGATTCTTCAGAGGAAAAGCACGAGGGATCATAATACAGAGGAGTGGAGCTCTGGTGAGAGAAGCTATTGTGGTTATTTTGGTAGGGTTGAAGGTAATAATTGATGCTAGCTTTCCTCGCTTGAAGCTGTAGTCTCTTCTTCTTCAGCCTCTCCTTCTTGTGGGCATTTTGATGGCCCCCTAAAGCCTGTGAATTCACAAACTCTTTCAAACAATATTGGCACTCGAATTTCTTGTTTGCAAGTGCACCCGTCAAGCTTTTATCATCGGAATGTTTGTCTTTTTTTGATGAAACTGTTGTTGATGATGAATTTATGCTTTCATCTTCTTCGAGAGACGCTTTTATACAGTTCTCGCCCTTCAGATATGGATCTAGCTCGAACCCAAATAATCTGAGCTTTTTCTCAGAGCAGGGTTTAGTAGAGTATTCATTTTTCATCTCTAATGAAGAAAATTGATAAAACAAGATACGTACTTAATTTGTATATAAATGATGGTACTTATGGCGGTCTGCCTCTCTTCCTTATATACTAAATTCAGTTGGGGTTTGACAAATCATTGCATTAAGAATATTTTAATTAATAATCATGAACAGGTACAAAGGTTGCTAGAAAAATATGAGAAAAAGAATAGTCAGATAAGGGGAGCTGTTCCATGCACTATAGGTTTAAAAGCTTCTCCATATTAATGTACGTAGTAGCTAGATACACCTCACGCTTTTCCCATAAAAGAGGATTGAGTGTGTATTTATTAAGAAGAATTCCATTGTTTATGAACACTTTAAATATTATAAAAAATGGAAGTATAACACCACTTGGGAATTTTAAACAAATATTCCATGCCTAAAGGTACGGGGAATGTTACTATATTAACTGTAACAAACAAAAGTCAAATAACGATGGGGATGTAATCACCTGCAAGGAAGGGCGA
Source organism: Lonicera japonica (assembly GCA_021464415.1). Lineage (NCBI taxonomy): Eukaryota > Viridiplantae > Streptophyta > Magnoliopsida > Dipsacales > Caprifoliaceae > Lonicera > Lonicera japonica. The sequence continues at coordinate 60,371,701 of CM038468.1, read as the reverse complement.
CAAACACTCCACTGAAAATTGTTTATTAAATATTAGTTTTTGCTTGACCATTTTTTTATTAATTAGTGAATTCTAACACTTCAGATCCTCTCTCAAAATCACTGGTTCAAGTTATGAAAATGAACTAGTGATTTTAAAGTTTGTAATCGGTACTCTATTTAGTAACCCTCCTCCCTTCCCTCTCCTTCCAAGGTGTGTGGTAGTTAAAATTATCATGTGTATAGATGTATATATTATGGGTTCATTAAACCAACATATAAATTGAAAAAACCTCGCTTCCAATTATAATACTGATGTGAGACGTGGATGATGAAATGTATTATATATTCTCTAAATGATGCTGATATATAGTAAAATATAGACCAATTACTATACAAAAATCTATGGGCGCTAAAAGTCCTAACGAGTACAGTACTAAAAATGGATCATATTCGTACACAATTATGTTGTGTCCTGTATACTTTTCATTATTCAGCACTAAGTGAAGCTTCTTTGTAATTATCCGCGCACCCACGCAGAATTAAAAATAAGATGAAATGAATCCTTCTTGACCATGTTTGGTGGATGCTCTTAAAATATGAAAAGAAAGGGGATTATTTTGCCAAACAAGGGAATAAAAGAAGTGGATAATGATGTAAGCATATATATATATACACACTAACAAGGGTCTTCAACAAGATCTGGCCATATCTTCTTTAGAGCAGGTAAACATATATTTTATATATAACCAAAAGAATATGATTTTAAGGCGCCCGAGTCATATATAATTATTTAATATATTATAAGTAAAGCACTTGTGGTTGCACAAGTGTTCTAGTTGGCCCCACCTCTTGTTGCTAAGGGGACAAGTTAAGAACTAACAGATTTGTGTCCCTATTCCATCGTCTCCCTCACTAGATTTGTATTGGTGGACTAATTCTTCCACATTTAGATTTCTCTCACTCATTCAAATCAATCCCCACTCCTTTTTTCTTTTCTTTCCTTTCTTGTCTATTCCAAATGCTTTCTTGCTTCAGGATTAGAATTCCAAGTAGGTATGCGCGCTGTCATCTTACATTTCACTGTCCTTACATGTGGAATAAATTCAGGCCAATCTGGAGAAAATGTGGCTTATGATGGCTGGGTGGGTGGTTGGGGAGCTTGGTTCAAGAAATTCCCTTTTTTTTTTTTTTTTTTTCCCATTGGTAGATATATAATGGGGCCTGTAAATAATCAGCCACCACAAAATCTCCATTCCACGTGTATTTTATTTATCATGTGTGAAAATCCAGGGTAAATAATAAATGAATATTTGATACGGAAAAAATTACCTAAAGAACACCAAAATTGACTAAGAAATAATATTAATAATTGTAGTTGAGATGAAACAGCAAACCAGAACGGGGAATGGGTCATTAAGGAATGTTCATTTAAATAATACTTAATTATGGGACGGACACCTGTTGGTAGGATTTTCCTATGTTAAGACATTGACACATTTCTGCTGCTGAAAATTTTAACGGTCTAGTTTCCAGAAGAACTATGCAAGTTTGAAAGCTTTACATATATAGATGAAAATTAGTGTAAAAGGGCTATGATTGAGGATATCTAGCTAGCTAACTATTTACCTGGCATTTGAAAAACATATATAATTCGTGGTTGTGAAATTTTCATTTTGCCATTTTCTTAACTTCAACGTAATGAAATGTCGATCTGAGATATCATAAGCATGCACAGTGTTATTGATATTATAAGTGGTGAAATTAAGTTGGGTGAAATAAATCCAAAATGGAACAGAATGAGGCACTTACATGCAAATTCATTTTGGTGGGAGAACATTTGAACAGATATATGCCACCTGTCAACCATTTTGAGGTATCAAGATGTCAGAAAAATCTAACAAAATACTGTAAAAGAAATCATCGCTAAAATAGATGATAATATATGATAAATAAAATATTAAATGCTCATAATAATTAACTTGGACTCCTCCTTCTCAGGATGTCACTTAATTGGGCTAATATATTATATATCCCAAAATCATGCATTAATTTCCATCTCTCTAGATGATTACTGATAAATTAATATCAAATACCAGTGTGGCATAACTTGATTGGTACAACATACACCAAAAAAACTTTGTGCAAACAGTTGTGAAGGACCCAAAGAATAAAGCAATACTGGATCATAGCGTCACATTCTGGTCTTGGCACAATAATACATTGCCCCTCAAATCATCGCTGTTTTACTTTTATCAACAAAAGTTACCAAACGGATTTTCTTTTCTTATTATAAGAATCATATCATATACTATAATAATAACATTACAAAAAAAGTAATATCATATCTCTTATTAATTGTTATAATAATTATTGTAATAATAAAATACTTATAATAGTAGTACTGTAATAAATAATATATTCACTCTTATTAATTACTATAATAATTGATATAATAATAACACATTTAATATTAAAAAATAATAATACTTTCTCTCTTATTAATTATTACAATAACAATTAATTGTCCTAATAATCTATATTATTTATTATAATTATTATATATATATATATATAATCGTAAAATGGAGGAACTGTAATAATTATAGATATAATGGGTTGTAGGCATTGCTTCATATTATTTTATAACTCTAAGGACGGATTCATGTTTGATAAAGGGAAGTAGTATTAATTTAATAATTTAGTTTTACAATAAGGACATTTTTCATAATATTAATTTATTCTAAGGAAATTAATAAATATTGATGAACAAAAATGCCCATAATATAAACATCTCTTATCATAGACAATGCTTGCTACAGTAATTGTAAATCAATTTGCCCATCCTCCTGCACCAAAACTTCCAATACCTCCTCTCTCTTCCTAGATTCTCATACAACCATCAAATATTCCTTTATGTCTCACCAACGATCTCACATCTTCCACCCCCCCCCCCGACTCTTCGATCGTATCACCGTTCTCATTATCATCATTATCTACTTATTCTTTTTTTCTGCATGTGCAATCATAAAACATATATAACTTTTGATTGAACCGTTGGATTGAGCTGATTTTTGGATATATTGTTCGGAAGATAAAGTTATAATAATTGCACGAAAAATAAAGACGATTAGATGTCCTTTTGCTATCGAAATCGATCAATTTCGACAGTCCAGCGGGATTTGAAAAAAAAATATGATCGCAACTCTTTTTTTTACGAACCTTACATCGATCCATATATATATATTGAGTGGATGCTGATCTCATTAATTTTTTTGTTCTCTGTTTTGTATTGGTGCTAAAACTATTTAGCACTTTTTGATTGTTGTCACGTGTGTTGCAGATGGTGCTAAATGCATTTAGGAACTTCTAGTTGTTGTCATGTATGTTGACAAATGGGGCTAAATGCATTTAGCACCTTCTGGTTGTTGTTATGTATGTTGAAAGGTGGTGCCAAATGTATTTAGCACCTTTTGATTGTGGTACTAAATGCATTTAGCACTTTCTGGTTATTATCATGTGTGTTGACAGGTGGTGCTAAATGCATTTAGTATATTCTGATTGTTGTCATGTGTATTGACAGGTGGTGCTAAATACATTTAGTACCTTCTGGTTGTTGTCATGTATGTTGAAAAGTGGTGCCAAATGCATTAAGCACCTTTTAGTTGTGGTGTTAAAATTATTTATCACTTTCTAGTTGTTGTCATGTGTGTTAACACGTGGTGCTAAATGCATTTAGCACTTTCTGGTTGTTGTCATGCATGTTGAAAAGTGGTGCCAAATGCATTAAGTACCTTTTAGTTGTGGTGTTAAAACTATTTATCATTTTCTGGTTGTTGTCATGTGTGTTGATAGGTGGTGCTAAATACATTTAGCACATTCTGGTTGTGGTACTAAATGCATTTAGCACATTTTGGTTATTGTCATGTGTATTGACAGGTGATACTAAATGCATTTAGCACCTTCTGGTTGTTGTCATGGTGCCAAATGCATTAAGCACCTTTTAGTTGTGGTGTTAAAACTATTTATCACTTTCTAGTTATTGTCATGTGTGTTGACATGTGGTGCTAAATTTATTTAGTATATTCTGGTTGTTGTCATGTGTGTTGACAGGTGGTGCTAAATGCATTTAGCACCTTCTGGTTATTGTCATGGTGCTAAATCTGTTTAACACCAATTTTAATGAGATGCGAGATGTTATAAGGAAGGGGTATTAGTATATTTTTTGTACAGTGTTCTTAATTTACATAGCTAATTTGTAAGTGTCCTTTATAATTATGTTATTATTGGAATGAGCCCTTATGCCCAATTACCCCATAATTATAGTAATAAATAATTTTTATTATGAAACCATTATTTACTTATTTTTTAAACTCTTTCATTTTTCATATTTATATCTATTTACTTAAATATTATATTAGTATTATGTAAGGAAGAATAAATTGCCATATTTATTGTACTCTTTAATGTTTCTTTTTTATTTTTGTGTTTTGAAATCATTTTTTTAAGCACGAACTGCATTACTTTTTTAACAAAAATGCATCAATTTACCTGCGTTATTTTGAACATTCAATGCTTCTATTATTTGGATTAATTATGTATTTTATTTGTATAGTTAGGGCTATTTTACATGGATTTGTTCTAATATTATATTATTTAAATATTTTTTTCATTATCACATAATTCTTTTTAATAATAATTTGAATATCGTCTCATGCATTGCACGGGTTTGTAACTAGTATATATGTATTATGGAGGAAGTGCCTCCATAAATAACCTATTTAAAGCACATTAATTAATAACTCTTTCATTTTCTATCAGCAAACAAGTATTTTCCTTTCATTGATATACGGACGCATGAATCAACGTATTACTTCCCAATAAACCATTAATTTAGCTTTCCATTTTCTCAACATCATTTCAATTTTTATATAATAAATAACAATTAATACTCTTATATGACTCTGTTTTCACACCATAGATTAATGCATTATTTTGTGAATGTGTGATTGTATTAATAATTTACACTAAATTTATGATATTGGACTTTTCCAATTCTAATAATTATTACGGTTCAATTTCAATCTTAATTCCTTAAATGTGCATATTTAATCATCTCGTTTTTAAAACACGCATTGGATAATCTCCACTTTCCCTCCCCCCCCCCCTTTCTCTTTCTCTTTCTCTATTTATCTTTTTCGATGGCTGCAAAAGAAATAGCACCTCATGGTAGAAATTAGTATGTTTTTATTGATACAAATTCTAATAATTTGAACAAATTAATATGTTTTTATTTAATTTAAATTTGAACATGTTTTTATTGATACAAATTAGTGAGTTTTCACCTAAGTAGCTTCCTATATATATACAAATATTTTGCAGAAAGTCATATTTCTTAGTCTTTTCTCAAGAGTCTTTCTTCACTATGGGGCAACAATGAAGAAAATGAGGAACACAAATGGCGGTAACTTTTGGATTCCAATTTACCTACTGATTCAATTAATATTATTTATTTAATTTAATTTCATTAATTTATTTTGAAGGGTATGGTTTAAAAATAATATTTGACTCCCCTGTACTTGACACAAATTGAAAAGAAATAAAAATCATTCCTTGATATATAAGTCATGTAAAAGGATTTGAAAAGTATAAATTAGCATCTTATTAGACCATTGGCAATGAAAGTGGAGAGGTTAAAATTTTCAGCACTCCTACATTAAGAAGAAGACTATGGGTAATTTTATTTCTATCCACAATATTTTACAGTTACTCCGTGTTATTAAGTTAATCCGCTTTGCCTATTAAATTAATCCACGAATGTGGATAGACTGACAAAAAATATTATTGATTTAATTTTATAAATATTATTTTATTAATGATTTAATATTGAAAAATCCACTAGATTAATAAGTACATCCACTTTAATTAAATAAATAAAAATAGGGGCAATTAGTTTTAAGGACCAATTTTCATTTCTCTATCTATTTAAGGATACAACTTTTATACCAATCCTTTAAGGTCCAAAGTTTTGTTTAAAATACAAACTTTTATGGATAAATAATTAAAATTAAATTAATATAGCTACAAAACTAATTTATATTATTGTTATTCTTATAATGTCACTATCATCTAATTGATTATTAAACTAATCTAAACTTTTAAAATCTTGTTAGAAACTAATATCTATAAAATCAAATTCAAAATTTAAATTTAAACAATCAAATAACTTCTAACAACTTAATCAATTACTAAAATATAGAAAATCAAATAATTCAAAATTTAAATTTCAACAATCAAAAAAAATTAAACAACATAATCAATTTGATTAGTAATTAACAAGGGTGATTTTATTTCTATCAGTGAAATTTGTCAATCTATCCATCTTTTTGGGTTTTACTGAGATAATCTGTATTACCCGCTAAGTTTAACCACGTTGTTGGATAAACTTACAAAAATCAATATTGGCATAATTTTTATAAAATAATGATTATTTTTAATTCAATTATAAATTATCCACTAAATTTTTACTTCTATCCACTGTCATATAATATATCAAAAAGTAAACATAAATTGTATAATAAAATGATATTTCTAAAATATATAATTTATTCTTAATTGTATCCACTTTCCAGACTCGAGATTAGACTATAAGATTAGAGTATTAGAGTATAGTTATGATTCACATTTGTTTTCAGAATTGAGATTATATAATAATTCATATTAGTCTTGGAATAGTAATTAAACAGTAAGTATAGTTTGAAACATTTGTAATACGTCTACAAAATTTAGTTCCTACCTAGAAGTAAATTAAAATTATAACTTTAATTACAAATTTATCATGGCAAATAAGAAAACAAACATATATTATAGTTGAATATTCTTCCTTTGACTTGAAAGGATTGAGATAGAAGAAAACGATGTTTGTTGCCTCCAGCCAGTAATTCTTAATTAGTTTCTTAAGTTCTAATTTTGCTTTATTTTTATTTATTTAGAGCCCTCATTGTATAGTAAAAATAACAAGAAAATAGTAAATTCATTTGTTGAAAAAAATTATTCGTTAGTATTATGATGTAATAATATAAATTAATTCCGCGAAGTTTAATAATATTGTATATTTTTTTATCAATAATGAATCTATAGTCCTTGTATCAATATACCTTTTTAACAAATTAAGAAAACATATTATTAAGGAAGTATATTATAATTAGGAAACTAATTTTAAAAGTAAGAAAGTATATTCTAATTAGGAAACTAATTTTAAAAGTAAGGAAGTTTATTCTAATTAGGAAACTAATTTTAAAATTAAATACATTTAAAAGGATTATTAATTGGTGGATATACTTTTTAATTTTTATAAGGAAGTTTTGAGAATTTTATTTCAATATTAACATAAATCAAGGGTGGATTAACTGCAAAAATCCGTTGATATAAATAAAATTACCCGAAGACTATAGGTTTGGAGAGGTTAATTTTTCAAAATATTTCTTTACGTAGTTGGAATACTTGATTTAAAAGTGGAGTCCAACTCAATTATTTCAAATTTCAAATTTTGTATGTCATTTATGAAATACATTTTTTTGGAAGTGATAAATCTATTTTAAGTACATTATTCTCCAATTCTACTTCTAATTAATGCACAAGTGACGAATTGCTGTGATAAACCTATGAAATGTCATTTTTGCATATTTATGTGCCATACACATCCAAAGGGAATGAAAGACTCCAAATAGAAGATAAAGTTAAACAATCTCATTTTATAATTTCAAACATCACAAGTTAAAAAAATTACCAATCTTTTGTCTCAAATTAATTTAGTTATTCATTGATCATATTTGAAAAAGTAATCGAAACTATTAGTCTGACACAATTGAAAAGGTTTAATTATTTTAATATTTATGCTTCATTTTTAATACCAGTGTTGTTAATTTGTTCAATGCATGTTTGGTTTTCTAAATTTTATGAGGTTTTATACTTTATTTACAAAACTTAAATAAATAAATAAAAAGTAATTGAATTATGTTTATTAACCTTGATATTTTTCTTACTATTATCAATAATAATGTAAAATTTTGTTGCTTATTGAATTCATAAATTATTGTTTCAGGAAAAGTTGACAATGCATAATTGTAAAAGTATGAACATGTATACACTAAATAAACACAATATGTTAAAAGAATTTATAAAATACCCCTGCAACAAGTATAATTGTATTGCAAGGTTAAGAAATTGTCACTAATGCATTTAAGGCTATAATGCTTTGAATTGAATTAATTAAAATCTCATCAGAAACCTAGGGAGATTGGAAGTTGAGGCAATTACACTAAAGATCGGTATGAAGTTTGTTATTCCAAGGGAGATTGAAATATTCCAAGTGCATATCCAATGCGTCTATGAATTGGGTGAGAATGAAATGTCACATATGATTAATGGATAATGAACTAAAATAATATTGTCCAATGTAACCATCCATAATAACTATGGAGATGATGTGGCAAAAATCAATCCTATTGGAGATGATTTTTGTAAGACTTGTTCATGAAAAGATTTTTTTATGCTAAATAAGAAAGATATGCTTACATATCCAAGGTCAAGATGCATCAAATTCATTTTTGCATTGGAGATACTCTAAAGTTAAGGTGCTTTCATTTTTTTTAACTAAGTTTTAAAGATGCCGTTTGTTTTTATTCATTTTAAATAAGCTTTTGGATATTAAGTTTTTGTTTAAATTCAGCATTATTTATTTTAAAAAATAACTATAAACCTCTTAATGATTTAAAAAAACAAATAAATACTTAAAAAATTTCTAACGAATCGGAGGCAAAATCAAACACCTTTAAAGATAAACTCTTAAGAAAATGCTGAGAAAACAATAACAAAATCGAATTCTGAAAAGAAGAGATAATAATCAAGAGAGAATAAGTTTAATGATTGGAGAAAGAAAATTTTACATTGGCGATGTAGAATCCATGGTAGAGCGTTATTCCTTGTGAAGAAGTCTTCACTTTGCTGTATCGTTTAGCCAATGTTTTTGACACCAACAAATGAGCACTGGTTATTTTCTTTTCTTTTTTATGGAAAATTTAGCGAAATTTTAACATATTTTCTAGTATTTAAGATTCGTAAACTGTGCATTTCAAAAAATTAAAAAAATCGTAAACTGTGGAGACACGAGAGGGATAAAACTATTGAGGAGAAGCAATGGAAATATGGAATCTAGGAATTTTGTTTGGAGACTTGCTGAAACTACCCGGCCCCAACCTCAGAATGTAATATGGCCAAAGCACAGCCCTAAATGAAGATTTAGTGACCTTATGGGATTGACATAATGGTTCACTAGGTTCATGTGAAGCGATTTATTTAACAAGAGATCTCGTATTTAAAAAAAAAAAAAATTAGCAACCCTACCTAGTCTACACCTCTAAATTGGGCATATTCTTGGGCCGGGCTGGTACTTTTGGTAGGCTATACAACGCATAGATGGGAAAAAAAATTAAAAACCAAAGAGTGACTCCCATTTGTATTTTACCCATTAATAAAGGGTGCGACTTTTAATTTCTTTGGCACCTATTTTTTAAGCACTCAAAAAAAAAAAATTTAATTTTAAAAGAGCACTCTAATTATTTGAGTACCCTAATTAATTTCATGAGAATAAAGCTCCCACTTCTTCACTTCCTCATCTTCTTCTCCCTCCACAAATTCTCTTTCTCTAAAACTTGTAACCATTTTTAATTTTTCTACAGAGGAGTTATATGGTTAATCTTCCTTTTCCTCTTTTTTGTTGAACTAGTGATATGGTTAATTCACTCCAGTTTGATTTTGGCAATGGAGAAAATCAAATTAAGTATTAACTCGAAATGAAGAACATCTCCATCACTCTTGTCCAACAAGAAATAAAAATGCAGAATAAAATCTATATTTATTCACTGTACACATAAATCCTCTAATTTTGTCAAAATCTTTTAGTTTCAACTTTTTAGTTGCTTTCTTTAATTCATATTTGTGATTGGATACGAACAAAAAAAAATTTAAATTAAGGAGATTGTTTGTGTTCCCATTCATCAAATATATGTTAATGGTAGCCATTTCAAAAAATAGTTTTAATAAGCGAATAATGTTGCTTTCTTATTAGAGTTAGGTAGATAATGTTACTTCTAATGCTTGTTGGGTTATTAAGGAGATAAAAAAAGCTATAGTTGCTACCTTAAATCACTAGAAAGTTTGTCAATTGAGGAGTGGAAATGATGAGATGCTTCTAATTGAAGATGGGTCTTGTTAAATTAAAGAAAAATGCATCATACTAATTCCAAGATCCTTGTTCATTTGCTGGAATATGGAGGTGATGGTCCACAGAAGATATCTTATTTGCTTAAAGCTATTTATAAATTGCTTGATGAATCTAGTAGTGACATTTGTTACATCTCTCGAGAATGCAATAGTGCAGCAGATTTCCTTGCAAATTATAGGTGTAGCAAGGGTTGTAGATAGGAGTTTGATGGTTCTTTAGTTTCTCATAAGTTGAGGGGAATTATTAACAGTGATAGGTAAGGCATCCCTTATTTTAGAATTGGATATGATAGAGCCTTCTTACTAGGGTGCATAAACTGATGGAGCATTTTCACCATTAAAAATTAAATTTAGATGTTATGGCTATTGAAACTGGAAATTAAAAGTGCATTTACTGGCACCCTTTAATAAATAATGGCCAAGCATATATAGTAACATTGAAATCAATTTGAGTTCGGCTAAAACCTTCTGGGGTGTGTTTGTCATGCGGAATTAGAAACATGATAGGATTAATTAATCTTATCCGGTGTTTGGTGCCGAAAAGGATAGGATAAATAAATCCTATCCTGCGTTTGGCGCAAGGGTGGATAGGATATTTTAATCCTATCCTGCGTTTGGTGTAACTCGGGACTGGATTACACTCGGGATTAATTATCATTTTATCCCTTTAGAACCGGATAAATATATACCACCCCTATAGGTGGTATTATTTTATCCCATGATTGCTGGATAACAAAATGAATTTAATTTTTTTTATTTTTTTTTAATCTTTTTCATCACACTTTTTTAGATAATTAAATTTGTTAACGAAAATTTTTAACCACCCAAAATCACAAAAACTAAACTAATAAAATTTATTTCTTTAATAATATGGTATTTTTATTTATTTTTTTATTAAATAAAGGTATTTATAAACAACTTTAATTTTAGAAAAAATGGTAACATTAGAATTTAAAATTGTTCTTAATGCCTAATTCGTAAATATTGTATGTGATATAGAACTTTTCTTCTAAAAAAGTTTTTTACGAAACTAATTTATAAATCGAAAAATCGCATTAGTTAAAAAAAATTGTGGCAACAATTAAAATTGCATATATTTTTAAAAGAAAAGCAAGTTGTATTATATAATATCTGGACTTGTAATATGAAACTCCATCAAATGCAAAGTTTATTAAATCTTTATCCGATTAATCATTACCCTGTCCGATCCCGCTTAATCCTTATCCGACTGATTCCTTTCATATCCTATCCCACATAATTCCTATCCGACTAATTCTGACTCTTATCATATCCGGCCTTTATCCTATCCTATCCTATCTCCTTATCCGGCGCGCCAAACGCACCTCTGAGGTTGACTCTAGATAGCTACAAAAGCCCTTGGTGCCCAATGTTGGTGCTCCCGCACGAGCGAAAATTAGTCGAGCTGTGCGAAAACTAGCTCGAACACTAAAAAAAAAACCTAGAATGTCCAAAGTTGTTCGTAATTTATATTGTAGGTTGGACGAAGACAATGGCTTGAATTTCCAAACCTCTCTTCAAATATGTTGTTCAATCTATTGTTTATATGAAGATATAAGAAATCGAGAGTTAAACTCACAATCTCCTGATGCAAATAACTCTATGGACACAACTCTAAAATCATAGGCAAATGTTGTTCTCTTTTTAAAAAGTTTATTTATTGATAAATTCATTACAAAGAGTGACAAAAGGAGTGTAACTTGAAGTATGGTGATACAGTATATTTGTCACGACAACTTTTATAGAAAAAATACAATTTTCGCTTCCAGTCGATCGGAATCTTGATTTGAAAAATACTTTTAATAAAAACTAAATTTAAGATTTTGAAAAAGAAAAAGAAAAAAAATAAGATAGGGGACAAATTGAGTTTATCAAAAGCGTTGGAGTTCTCGGTTTCAAGAAAATTAGTCTTTTTAACCAAGCTATGCTAGCGAAGGTTAGATGGATGGCATATCATAAAAGCACCGAATTCTCTTTTTTCATAAATTTTAAAATGCAAATACTTTTCGAGCTGTAGTTTTGAGGATTGATAGGAGTGAAGAAGTGGGGATCACTTGTGCGGAGAAGCATAAGAAGGGGGAGAGAGCTGTTATTGAAGGGTGTCCGGTGGAGGGTTGGTAATGGGGAGGCAGTTCAAATTAGATAAGTGGTTACCCAAGTCGTGGTCTTTCAAACCGTGGTTGCCGCCTAGGTTGAATGGAGATGCAAAGATAAGTCAGTTGATTATCGCTACGGGAGCTTGGAATGAAGTTAGGGTGCGTGTGCGTTTGATTGCAAGAATAAAATTTGCATGTAAAGAACATAAGTTCTAATTAATTGAATTGTCTATAATTGAGTTGTATGGAAAATGTCAATTAAATGTATTTGATTGTCTTAATTTTCTACCCGGAAAATATGGCATTTTTAATGTAGAAAAAATTATTGGTCTTATTTTTTTAACATAATTCTATAGTCATGATGGATCTTGTTTAATTGAGCAGATTTTAAATATTAAATTTTGAATCTTTTATTTTCGGTTATGCCATTTTTAATGTGGTGGAAAACAAGCTCATAATTGTCAAAAGATGGAATTTGACTACCTAGAAAATTTTGACAATCAAACACGCCAAAAGTGGTGACTTGGGCGGAAAATACCTATTTTCCATAAAAAATTATAGCAATCAAACACACCCTTAAAGTTCGAGGTTGGTTTCTTGATCCTGAGGTTCATGATATTCTTCAAGTTCCGGTAGGGTCGATGGCTAGGGAAGATACCTAGGTGTGGTACTTTGACAATTCAGGCAAGTACTCGGTTTGAAGTGGTTATAGACGGCGCGGCTGTGGGAAAATAATGAAGGTTCTTCGATGTGGAACCTTATCTCGTGGTGTAAACTACTTTGGAAGTCCCTAACAAAATAAAAATGTCCATGTGGTGCATTTCCTCTAATTTATTGCGGACTAAATTGGCTCTTTTTAATAAACAAGTTGTCTCTAATAAGGCCTGCTTGAGGTGTGGTCTAGCAAGAGAATCTATTTTCCATGTGCTGTGGTCTTGTGTCACCAGGTAATTTTTTTTTTCGAAACAGCGAATTAAGAACCGGTGATTGGCGTTATTGCCACAATAACCAACCACACAAACACACAATAAAAACAGAGCATGCAACAGGGATAAGAAAATATACAGGGAAACCCCAACCTTTATATTATTCATTCAACAATATACAAGGAAAATACAGATTATAAGCCTGGACCTGAGTCTCTCACTCTTTCCTCCCTTAAATATGTTTCTTTCTTTAAAAATACAGAGCAAGATACAATTGTTCTTGAGCTCCATATCTCAGTCTATTTATATACAGCTAAATACATTTGAATTTCAAATTTGAATTGCCATGGAAGGAACTTGGGGTGATCATTTTGCTTGCTGCAGCTAGATTGCTTGTTGCCAACAATTCTCAGAACTGACCATACACATCACTTCAGTCAACATGCAGCCATGCACTTGCACAAGTCATGATTGATCCCACTATCTCAATGCCTTGCACCAAAACGACGTAGTTTTGGCTTAATTGAGAACCCACAAAATTTAGCTATGTGCCACACATAATTTACTAAATTATTTATCCTACATTGCAATTCATTAGCCACACTTGTCGTGCTGGATCCCCACTGCGTGCTCACGTTGAACCTAGTATGCTCCAGCTGTATCTAGGTCCTTATAATACCACTTAATGAAATTTTCAAAGTGGTAGTAATACACATCAACTTTCACAAGTTGATTTTAGCCTACCACGGGGCCCATAACCGAAAATGAACATTATCCACCTCGGGGTATATCCCCCTTAATATACCAGTTAATGAAAATTTCCAAGTGGTAGCAGTAAACATCAAGTGTCACAAGTTGGCATTGCCTAAGTCCACACTTAGGCAATTCTGCTACTGCAAAACTGCCAGCTGCTACTGCAGTTTGCCTGCACCTAGTGCAACCCATCCAAGCCTACCACAAGCTGTCTGCTCCTACCGCAAAGTGTTCGATTCCTACCGCAACCCGTCTACACCTACCGCAACTGCCTGTTGCTACCGCAAAATGTCCGGTTCCTACCGCAACCCGCCGGTTCATACCGCAATTGCCCACATAGGCTTTTCACTACCACAACTGACCCTCATCGGAAGCCTTTAATATTTTGCACCTTTCGATCTTCCCGGGCACCACTTGGAACTCGGTGCAACCAAGTCGTGTTGAATATAACTAAGTCAATTAGGGGCTAACATCTTGCCTGAATGTAGCTTATTTTGGGGATAGAACGCCGTTAAAAGAGCACCATGGGGCGGTGGATATGTGGGGTTGATTTTGTACTCAGTTGATTTCTTCAGTTCAATGACTAGGGCTGGCTTTATTCGCAGTGATGACATGGTATATTTTGTTCAATAGGAATGAATTAGTTCATGGCAGAAATGGGAAATTAGGTGAATGTTTGGTGGGAGCAGCAGAGGCTTTTTTAGATTCATTCATGACCATGCGAAATTGGCGGTCGCTTTACAAGCAGTGGCGTAGCCAGGATTTTTCCATAGGGCAAGCTAGGTTAATAAGAAATATGCCGCCCCAAAAAAAATTTTTAGGGTTACTTTAAAGTATTTACCAAATATTGACTTAAAAACAATATAAAATAAGTACTTATTTGAATGAAAAAAATGCAAATACTAAACACTTATATAATAGTATATCATAATTAGAGATTTAAAATAGACAAAATATGTTTTTTGCTATATCTAGTCACATGTAACACAAAAAAATACATTATATAAACTAATGAAGTTGAACCCTACGATCCTTTCATAAATCAAAATCATTTATGAGCAAATTCAAATCAATGTCTTTAGCAAACATTTTCAACCCACACTTACTTTGTAAATATTTTAATTTATTACTTTAATAAACCTTATACTTTAATTTTTTGCACAAATACCCCTATACTATTATACATATAATTTTATTATTAATTTTTTTTTTGGGCGGGCTTCGCCAACTCTTGGCTCCGCCCTGTTTACAAGTGGCGAGATGGGTGCCTCCGGATGAAGAGTTATCAAGATTAATGTTGATGCAGTGAATATCCCGAGCATTTTGAAAACAGGAATTGGGGTGATTTGCCGTGGTCATAATGGTTCTATGCATGCTCCTCTGTCAATTCCGATATATGCTTCCTTGGGTGTGGAGGAAGCCGAGGCTTGTGCTCCGTTGGGCATGATTTAAGCTTAAGGGTAATAGAGATTAATTGTGTGTCTTTGCGGGTGGTCCTCATGATGAATTCAAGTGCCCCTCCGTTAGTAGATGCGGGTGTTTTTGTTGGCTTTTTGGATCTAGTAATTCTTTCGATGTGTCTATTCTGACAAATTTTAAAACTGACCGAATTGACCTAATCGATCCTTAAAATTCTAAACCGAAAAAAATACTGAATCCAAAAACGAGAAAACCGAACCGGAAAGTTTGGTTCAGGTTTGGGACAAGCTAATCCAAAACCAAACTAAACCGAACCGAACCGAATGATGTATAAGAAAAAAAAATGTTAATATATACTTTAATAGCATATGTTAATTATACTATAATACAAAAAAGATGATATTTTATAAGAATATATTCGTTATTAATTAGATATTATGATAATCTTAAAAAAAAGGACATTAACGCGTGCCTTTATTATTGAATAAACTATACAATGTTAAGATTTTTTATCACATACATGATGGCAAGATAATTGAGCAATTTATTTAATGTTTTTTATTTTTACAAATGTACAAAAAAATAGAAACAAAATAAAAAACATGGTATCTATACTTTTGCTCATTATTTCTAAAAATCCATGAATTTAATTTAAATATAAACAATTCTTACATTGCTATTAGTATTACATTGCTATGGTAAATTGATTTAGAAAAAAGGAAAAAAAAACATATCTCAAAACCGAACTGAAAGGTTTGGTTATAATTTTAGTTTTGAAGATTTAAAAACTGAAATCAAACCGAATTGAAACTGAAACTAAAATTTTACATTTGCTTTAGGTTTGAAGTATCTTAATTTATATTCTGACCGAAACCGAAAACACCCATATTTGGACCCGCTTTCAAATGTTATTTCCTCTTATTTAATTTAAGTGGTTGTCGTTTGGTTTAGGGAGAGAGAGAGAGAGAGAGAGAGAGAGCAGCACAACCAAGTAAAGATGGTACCTTTTTCTAGAAGAAGTAGAATTGAAGTAGGATAATTTTTATCAACTTAATCATGTTTAACGGTTTAAGGTGAACGATAAAGTATGATAATTTTTATCAATTTAATCATGTATTAAGGTGAATGATGGAGAGAGTTTCCGAGTACCGCCCCCAGGAGTTCCATTGGGATCGGTTATCTCTATAAACTACAAGAAAACGTGAAAATGAACAATATAAACCTACTAAAAGGGGAAAAAAATCTTTTCGAAATGTGTTGATATGATTAATAAATTATTTCTTTTTGTGAAAACCATAATAAATGCAACAAAATTTATAGTAGAAAATCAGTGTAGTAATATTGACTATTAATTTAAGATTTTGAAAAAAAAATAATTAATTTAAAAGGGGGGTTATTGTTTTAATTGATAGTTCAAATTGAAAACATAACTCAGCTATATAGTTACTTCTATAAACACCAAAACCGGTAGAGTTTCTCAACATAAATCTCATCACATGTCTACAAATTTTGATGATAAAAACTTATAGAATTTTCTGCGATATATCGGACTGATCGAACTTACATTTTCTGTTTCTTATAATAATTCAGAAATCTCACACATTTGCATCTACATTACATTGACGACTATATGCCCCCCCATTCACAAGTTGGGTCACTCACAAGGGTACACCCTATTAAAACGTTGAAAGCCCAAAAAAACAACCACCAACTTCCCAACACTTTATATCAGTTGTAAATCACTAAAAGTTGGATCCTTTTAGTGTTGTTCTGTGTGCTCTGTTAAATTAAGTATATCTAACTACTTGAGGAGAGTGGTTAATCCAGTGGTAGGCAACTTCTACCCTTAATTTGATGTCAATGATTTGAATTATGGGATGGGAGGAAACGATTTTTCTTTATTTGTAAGATTAAGTGAGAGACTTAGACTTCTTATTAAAAAAAACTTATATGTCTAACTATTTCTAATGTAGATTATTTGTGATTTAAAAAATGTTAACTTTGTTGAATCCAAAAGAATGGATGAGGATTAAAATTATACCACAAAAGTACTACAAATAGCTGAGTGTATTAATAAAAGTGCACACGAAGTTCAAAAAAAAAAATGCGATTGTCCTATTCCGTATTAGTCCACCTTCCAAAACGCGGACTTCTTAGTCACCGGCATGTTTGGAAAATCGAGGAAATATGTCCCTTTGCAGCCAAACTTTCAGCGATTGTAAACAAAAAACCTTTAGTCAAACATATGTGCCCCTGCATTACATCAAAACTTCAAACCAAACCAAATTAAAATGCCAACTATTTTCCTACTCCAAAACCTTCCAACACTAATTAAAATTTCTTCTGTTATGTGCACAAAGCCTCAAATTCTAATAGCTAGATAAATAAAAAAGTAGAAATAAGTTAAGAAATTAAGTACTGGAAGCAGGAACCCATATTTGCCAGACCTTTATATCACAATCCAAACTCCCACTATAAACCAGATAAGAATTCCCACCCTCATGAGTACCACTAGTTTTGCTATCAGTACAACTATCCACAGCTGCGGTCAAACACTTTACCGGCCCTCTGTGTCCGTCCAACACTCCCAAACACCAATAACTTTTCCCAATTCCTCTGCTCCAAATCCTAACCGTTTTGTCAGCCGAACCACTACACACCAAATCCCCCACCACCCCCAAGCACAAAATCGCCTTACTATGCCCCCTCAACGCACCAACCACCACCATATGCCCACCTCCACCTCCACCTCCACCGCCACCGTCTTTTCCCCACACGATTATTGACCGATCACAAGCACCCGAATATAACACGGTCCCATCCTCACTAAGAGCCAACGCATTGACAGCCGATTTATGCTTCTCGAGAGTATCCACTAATTTATGCTTTTTATCCCCTTCACTTTTCCTCCATACCTTAATCTTCCTATCCGCGGAGCCTGTGTAGACAAATTCATCATTGGACAACGCGATTGCGTTAATGGCATCATCGTGTGCATTCCACGTGGACTCTAAGCATTTGAAATCAGAGGTTCTCCACACCTTAAACGCCCGATCCCACGAGACCGAGTACAACATGGAACCGTCTTTCGATAAGGCCAGTGCGGCTATGGCGTCCAAGTGGTGCACCCACGTGCAAGTCTTGTGGCGGCTGACCTTAACGTAATTCTTTGATGAAAATAAGGTTGTTACGCGGTCGTTGAGTGTTGGCAATGTGGCTATGCACTTGTAGGAGTAGTGTTTTGAATCCTCGATGTCGTTAATCTTCCACACGCGTATTTTGTGATCGCTGTGGGCGGTGAATAGTTTATCGTTTAATACAACTAGCGATTTGACTGCGCTGTGGCACGTGGCGACTTTGTGACTGTTGGGCATAGTGGAGGGTTTTTGGGGCCATATGCGGATTTGGCTGTCGGAGGAGCCGCTATAGAGGTGTTTACCGGCGAGGGCTAGGGAGAATACGGAGGAGGTGTGGCCTTTGAGGGTGGAGATGCAGTGGTTGTGGGTGGTGGAGGGTTGGCAAGGTGGGGTTAGTGAAGGAACTGATGGTAAGCTTGGTTGAGAGGATAAGGAGGACTCTGTTGAATGTGAGTGAGAATAGTCAGATTCTTTACTTGACTTGCGTGCTAGAGGACATGGAAGAAATCCCATTTTACTGTGTTAGAGAGCGAGAGAGAAATAGACAATGTTACGTTTGATGAGTATTAGTGACGATATATATACCGAGGATAAAGCGTGTTTTGGCAAATATTGGCGTATTTTAGCAATTTTAGTGCATGTTAGCAAAAACTGCAGTCATTTGGGTGAAGTGGGCCCAGGGGACCGTTGAATATGAGAGGTGGAGTCATCATATACTATTATATATTATAAAAAAACAAATAATATCCTTTCTCTTGCGGAGTATTAATTATTATAATAACATATATTATTATAATATTATAAAAAAAACAATCATCTCTCTTATTAATTATTATAATAATAACATATATAATATTAAAAAAATAATACCTTCTTTTTTATTTATTTATTATTATTATTATTATTATTATTATTATTATTATTATTATTATTATTATTATTATTATCAACTATTGTAGTAAAATCAAGGAAGTATAATAATTATACTAATAAATAATTTTTATTATGAAACATTTATTTACTTATTTTTTAAACTCTTTCATATTTTATATTTATATCTATATTTAATATACATTAGTATTATGGAATGAAGAAGAAGAAGAAGAAATTACTCTATTCATTGTAATCTTTAATGTTTCTTTTTTCTTTTTATTTTTTGAAATCATTTTTTTAAGCACGAATTGCATTATTTTTATTAGATGTTCTAAAATGTGCCTACAAAAGTAATATTCTCACTTCAATGTGAGAATACTTTCTTCTCCCCTCATCAAATCTTTAAAAAATCTTGTACTTCACCCTAGCGGTGGTGTGAGTTTACTAAAATAATATAGGGACAATAAAATTTAGTCGCTAAAAGTAAAAACATTAAATAATATTAATTTTTTCATTAATATAAAACATAATAAATAAAATTTACATCGTTCTTAATAAATTTTATTAAAAATTTCATCTAAATAGTACCTCCAAGATACAAAATGTTAATTGTCATAAATACAGTTTTAGTAATTATATGATATTTTATATAATCTTTTATTGTTCATTACTCTTAAATGGTTATTATTCATATTTAAAATTTATTTACACATTTTATTTTTATCTTTATCAAATAAGTAAATATAAGACTTAATTCACTAAACCAAAAATATTAAAAGATCAATTTGTTGTATGTAAATATATGTTATCTTTTGTGAAATGGGAAAAAATGAATTGAAAAAATAAAATAGTTTTTATAATAATAAATTATTTATTAAAATATTTTGTTACTTTCAATTTCTATGATATTTAATTTTTTGGAGATTCAAGAAAACAATTTCCTTACAAAATATTAAAATGATAGAGATTTTATCACCAAAATATATTTTTTCAATATATTGAAACAACAAAAGCACAACATATAATACATATTTTTTAAATACATTTATGACATATTAAGCACATGTTAAAACTACCTTTTTTAACTTTGATATTATATAACTTAAAATGAATTTTATTGAAATCTGCATGCATGCACAAATAAAAAGATTGAATAAATTAAGAAAAACATTATTGAAAATGTTATCGTGCCGGTGCAAGTGAATATAAAAGTCTAGTACTCAATATAAAATTATAAGGATACCTATTATAAGCTTATATTTATGAGATGCATGTAATTAAGTGAAAATACCAGATACTTGTTTGTTGGAAAGAATGGAATTTTTCAATTAATTTTTAATTTTTAAAAATTTAAGTGGGTGAGAAGATAAATTAGTGGCGATTTTTTCAAAGTATAGAAAGCGGGGTGAGAAGAAAAGGTTTTACGCTATTTTTTAAGTTAAGATTAATGTAACTTTGACTTTTGGCGGGGTGAAAAGAAGGATTATATGGGTGCATTTAAGAACATCAATTTACCTACATTATTTTGAGCGTTCAATTCTTTTATTATTTGGATTAATTGTGTGTTTTATTGTATAGTTAGGGCTATTTTACATAGATTTGTAATGATATTATATTATTTAAATATTTTTTTTCGTTATTACATAATTCTTTTTAATAATAATTTGAATATCGTTACACGGGTTTGTAACTAGTTATGTGTAAAATAAAACAGGGCAACATTAAAACAAGGGTTGCATCCATTTTCCGCAAATTTAAGTTATGATAAATATTTTATGAAGTAATTGTTATAACTGACTAAAAAAGAAATTAAAAAGAAAGTGATAGTCATAAGTTTGAGGTTCAGTAGACTCTTGAGATTGAATCTTTAAAGAAAATGGGGAGATGATCTATATTATTCATTATAAAAATTATTTTTACCAAGTTTTATAAATAAATATAAATATATATGTATATGTATATATTTAAAACTAAATCTTATTGAACAAAATTAAACAAAAAAAACAATAGGGATGACACAAGTCAGAAAAGGATACAGGGGTGTGGATCCATGTTTGCTGGTCGCATATGGAAATCTTTATTTGTTTTTTATCCAAATTGCTGAGGCAATATTAAGGGTGTGAACTGTGTGTCGTCTTTTCGGTACCAGCCGGCACCAGTTGTTGAGATAAAACCAGATACTTCCACAAAAAGTGCTGGATACAACTTGGGGCGAAATGATTACCTTTTTTGGTCGGTGTAGTGCTATTAACATCAATCGACCTAAAAAGTTACTACTATGTTCAAGAAGTTGCAAAAGTGTATATAAAATGTAATTCTAGTATTTACCTTTCAGCTCAGGGTTAATTTCTTCCAGTTCCCATCAGGGTAGTTCGAGAAATAGTATGAAACATCTTGAATTCTGGATAAATTAATGCTGCAATATCAGTATGCTGTTATTCTGGACTTAATTGTGTGCCAAGATCAAGATGAGTACCGTATATATTATATTAATGAGGGATTTTTCTAATTAGGCTGCCGTGTTATAACAGTGTAGTCATTTTTAATCATAACGAGGTTTGTGCAAAAAAGAGGAGACGAAAGATTTTCTTGCCGGCTGCTTATTTGATGGTCACAAAGTATAAGTTGGTATAATGGTATTGTCCCTAACTATATGTTTATATGTTTAGTTCATACAGAAAAAAAAAATCACAAGGAAAAAATTATAAAACATACAGAGTCTTATTTGA
This sequence comes from Lonicera japonica, assembly GCA_021464415.1. Classification (NCBI taxonomy): domain Eukaryota; kingdom Viridiplantae; phylum Streptophyta; class Magnoliopsida; order Dipsacales; family Caprifoliaceae; genus Lonicera; species Lonicera japonica. The sequence continues at coordinate 60,349,488 of CM038468.1, read as the reverse complement.
AAATATGTTATTTTATTATTATTTTTCCATTAAATTTTAAGCATATAATTTGTTAATGCTAATTAAAAAATCAAAATTGTTATATGAATACTAACTTCATGAAACTCAACTATCAACTTCAAACAAAAAAGTTAGTTGTCTTGACTTTTTACACATTAATCTCAATTTAAGTTGAACTCCTACTGTCAACAATGCCAAAAAAAAATAAAAAAATTTAAAAAGGTTATTACTATCGACACAATAAGTGAATATATTAGAATTTAACGTTGAGAGCAAAATGTGAGCAAATGGAGTTGCGTGTGAATCTATCTTGGCATTCTACTTTGGTGTGCCAACTTGTCAATTTGATTCATCACCTTTTATTTCTTTGTTTGTGGCGCCAAAGCTTTTGGACATTCACTAAGGTCGTGTGATGTGAAATATACAAGGTCAATTTGTTTGGAAAATAATTATTTTGTCTTTACAATATATATAAAAATTAATTGCGCGTAAGCTACATGTAATTTGTTACTTTTAACATATTTTGAATATAATGGGTAAGAGTGCCACTATTTTTGTTTCTTAAAAAAATAAACAAAATAAATGCCACTATTTAATAATTTACTTTTTTTACATGTTTTCATACCTACGTTGGAATATAATTAATATTTGTTTGGAAAACTAGCCTATCTTGGCAATAAAATACAACTAGCATTAATCTACTGGGATTGAATTCCTGCAATGCAATAACTATTCATCCACTTGAATATATAGTAAATTGTCACATGCGCTATACCTTATTCCACAATTTATAATTGAAATTAAGAGGTTTAATGTCATGTAAAATTTAGTTGTTATATTAGCACGAGTCAAAAACTTAGAATCTTTGTTGTAATTTATCCTGGACAACAAAGCTTATTAACTATTGTTACATAATGTACGCACTTCAAATAATTGGAGCTCTTAATTTAAAATGTATAAATAAATACCACTTTTAATTTAAAACAGAAGAAATAAAAAAATATAATAGACCATTTTAGATATGGGAAGCCAAAAAGAGATAACGCGGATTATCATTGAATTCCCTTTTATTAAAAAGATCAATAATTACACTATTTTAATGTGTTACAAAATTATTGGCTAACTTTTTTATTTTAGAGAATGAATTATTTGTTTTTAATTTCTAAAATATTAAAAAATCCGCTAAATTATATTAAGAAAATTGGTAACGTGGAAAGACAAAACTAAACGTTCTATTCAGGCCTTTTCTCTGCAGAAAATATTATCTTTCCGTCTACATACTTATGCATAGTGAAAATAAAATAAACTAAAGATAAATACTGTAAACAATCACCATTCAATGAAAGCAACTCATAATTAATTTAAGACTTTGGGACGTAGTTTTGGTTTCTTCTTTCTATATTGTTACCATAAAGACATGGAAAAATGGTATCACGAACTTTAATAATTGTAAATAATTAATATGGAGTTTACTCGTTTTTATTATTATAGCCTTTACAAGCAGTGTGATTTGATAAAATCTGATATTTTAAATATTGGTTCGTTGACATTTCACAGTTAATTATTATATTTTATGTGTCTTAAATTAATAATTTTGCTTTTACTTATTTTAAGAACACGCTAATTTTAGTATAATCAATCATCGATCAAAAGGTAATTAAGGTTTTTAGGGTTGTTATCTTTGTAATTCTTTGTTTTTGTTGATGCCCATAAAATTATTCAAATCCCAGCAAGGAAAAAAAAAGAGATACAATTATCTTTCCCATCTATAGTGATTCGTAAAATAAGATCGACAGCAAATATCATCATATTCAAATGATTTTGTTTTTCTTGCTTTCTATTAAATATCAAACGGATTATTTTCTTCCCGACTATGGATTAACTTCAGTTTTTTGTCTTCAAATATTTGACTCCAAAGAAAGACTATAATTACGTAATACACGCATGCGTTTCAAATATTTATACGTTGTTTTAAGATATTTTTTGTACGAAAACATTGGGTCCTTAATATCTTCAATGTAAATTGATTATGGTAGAATTTTGCCAAACTGTCTACTTTTGAGCTAATTGATAATTACTTGTAAGAAATTATTGTTTAATTAAGATGTTGATCTGTCAACAAGGGGATTTAAACGTAAGGTATGGAAATTGTTCAACCAATTGTACAATTCAACGAAAACCATATTTTGACAAATGACATTTCACCTGTTTTCTTGACATTTCGGTCACACTTTAATTAACGTACGTACTGCTATATATACGCATTTTTTTAATTAAATTTTCCTTTTTATAATCCAAATGGGAAAAACTATATATGTCTAGTGTTTTTAAAAAGGGTAGTGTTAAAAATGCTATAAATGAAAAGAATTAGGTCTCGCATGAGAATTAGTACATTATTAAATACATGTTGAAATTTTGTTTTTTCTATCTTTAGGTTTTTAATTATCGTTTACCTTTAGGGACAAGTTAAATTTAGCCTTCTGATTCTCATCCCTTGGGAGAAATATTTCGCACAGCTTCTTATTCAAATTAATTGTGTTGATTTTCTCAGCGCTTTTAAAGCTTTGTCACCTATTGTTGTTGTCTTTGAAGCTATGGTTGTTCGTCTTTTTTGGCCAAGGATCACAAGATACTGGTGTGTTCCAAATAATGGCAAAATATGTTCTTAGAATTTGCTCTCTTTGTTTTGCCTTGGAGTCTCCTTCCGGTGTTTCTTGGTTTAGGATCTATCAGTTTGGGTTGTTTTATTTTGTTTTGGTTTTAATCTTCTTATGACTCGTTTGGTTCAAGATTTAAACCATTTTAAGAATGCTAAATTTCATTTCGAAACGATTCCCGCGTTTGGTTCAAGTTTTAAGTCCGGAATAAATTATTTTAGGAACAAATCTTTCCCCCAAAGTTCTCCCATTTTAATCATAAGGAATAAACCATTATCAATGAGCATCTTTTTTAATTTTTCATATTATGACTAAAATAACTCTCTTCCTTATGAATAAATAATTTTTTTTCATCCATGTATGAAAATATTGTTTAGAACCTTTTTTTTAGATATGCTGTTACACAAAAATGAAAAAATAAATATTTGGAACTTTTTTCTTTTCTTTGTTCCTGTTGTAATTTTTGTAGAATAGTTATTAGCTAGGCATGTGTAATTTTTGTAATTTATTATAGTAATTGTTTCTTTTGAAAAATTAGTAAGAGGTGTCTTATCATTTTATAAAAAGAATGGTATTTTTGTAATTAATACTTTATTCCATTCCTATTCTCGGTTGAATCAAATATCGATATGGCATTCTAGATGTCAGAAAAAAAAAATTCAAAAATCAAGTATGTTTATTCTATACTCATTATATTCTCAAAATTCAAACTAAACAAGTTTTTAATATTATTCTTGGTGTTATTGATGATGTAGTTGGCTGTTAGGGCTTTAGCCCACTTCGTTGATCAAAAAGGGCAAAAGAAAAAGAAAAAAAGGGGGACACGTTGACACTATGACATTTTAAAATTATATGTGCAAACTTACGTGGAAGTGAGAAGGAAAAAGAAAAAAAAATTGGGAATGTAAATCCCCATTACTACACAATTACACATGGTTAGTTACCATACTCCCACATCATGAATTATTTTTAAAAAAAAATTATACATATTTGAAGTAAGAAAAATACTTTTCTTTTGAAATATACAGTGAGAAGAGAAAGAAAAAAAGAAAGAGGAATTATATTTCTTTTATTTGGATAGAATATTTAAAGAGAATAGAATAAAAATAAAAAAAATAAAAATAAAAAGAATTCTATTCTATTTAAAGAGAATAGAATAAAAATAAAAATATTTAAAGAGTGTCATTCTTTTCTATTCTTTCACTTTCTTTCTTTCTTTTTAATATTAAAAAGATTGAGAAGAAAAAGAAATATTTTTAATAAATAATTTATTTTTTTAATAAATTACATTCTTTTTTTTTATTATTTAAACGGAATTATTTTCAATCTTTTCTTTTCTCTCCGGACTATTCAAACAATAATAAAATTAAATAGATTCCATTTCATTTTATTCCTTTCCTTTCCTTGACTGAACCTTTCCTTTCCCCTCCCTCCTTTCGATCTAATTGGACCGATAAGCCTTAACAAAGAAAATTGAAATAAGAAGAGATGTTTTAAAGAGAGAAAATGTAAAAGAAGATGGAGTGTTGTGAAACCCTAGCCGCCGCCGTAGATCCCTCTAACCCTAATGCATTGAAAAACCCACAGAAATCGTCGGAGGAGATAGATCATCTCAACTGTAGCACTAGAGGAATCAAAGATGGTTAAACAGCAACGGAGGCTAAGGTGGCGTTTGATAAAACATCTGAAAATTAAAACTGAAAAAACTGTTTGTTTACTTCTGAAAACTTTGTCTGAAAAAATGTTGTTTGTGTGAATATAATACATCTGAAAACTGAAATTTTTTTAATATGACAAATTAGCCCTATTACCTCACTAAATGCAAAAATTCATAAAATAAAATTTGTAAACTTGACAAAATATTAAAACATAAAGACAAAATTTTACATCAAGCATTGATAATCATGTCTTCAAATCGTTGAATCAACTACAAAATGTGATCACATAACTGTATATGTGATCACATAACTTCAAAGAATGTATATATTTCAGCAAAAACATATACATCAATATGCACATTTAAATCTATACATACATACATATATATATATATATACACTGAGCTCACCATCTAAAAGGAAGGGCTAAACGACCTAATTTCCCACCACAAAAGGACGAAAATTGGAGACACTCATGTCCCACTCTGTTAATGGCCCTCAATTTTTTTATTTTATTTTTTCCATTTGAAGGCTATCAAATTCTAGACAAGCACAGTAATATTACATCTAGTAGCACCGGCAGCAGAGGCATGAAGAATTAACAGCGGCAGCAGTTGCGTGAAGAGGAGAAGAATGAGAAGAGGAGAAGAGTAGGGGTTATAATGGGTATTATGCAGCAACAAGTTTTTAGATTTCAGTTTTAAGTGGTAATTTTACCACTTAAAACTTTTGACACAATTTTTCAGATTTAAGTGATCTATCACTTATTTTTTTTGCCAACCAAACAACATTTACACCACTTAAATCTGAAAACTTTAAGTTTTCAGATTTAAGTGCTCCAAACAAACACCCCCTAGCTACGAGAAAAATGAAGTGATGTTGTCATGACTGAAAACGGTCATCCCAATGGCAACCAACAGGAGTCTCCTTTAAGGAAGCTCTACAAGGAAAATCTAGTGATAAAAAGGCAGAATCGAAGGATTTCAATTTCACAGTGGCTACCCTACTGGTTTGGATATGATTCAAGTTACCCCCTGATGAAAATCACCCCTACCCATCAATCAAGCTTGACCTAGAATTCATAGTAAACCTTGAACGTCCATGGAAGGAGGCTCAAATAATCAAGATTTTAGGCAGAACTCTTTGAATTAAAGCTCTTAAAAACAGATTTCAAGCCCTTTGTTGCCCTAGGGGAGAGTGGGAACTTATTGCTTCAGGAAATTATTGCTTCCTATTTGCAGCTAATGAAAAGGAGCTTATGGAGAAGGTTTAATGGAGGGTCCCTGGATGGTAGTTAGGCATTATCTCACAATTCAAATATGGCAACCTCAGTTTTGCTCGGCAATGACGAAAATTATGAAAACTTGTGCATGGATTTGAATACCACTTCTGCCACGTGAATACTATTTTCAGTTGAAAAATGCATTGGCAATCCTCAAAAATTCGATCACAATACTTTTTGGTCAGCTTGAGGAAAATTTGCGAGACTGTGTTGAAATTGAGATCCCTGATTTCAAAATTTCGAAATTGCAATGAACATTGTTTGGAACCAATCAATTGAAATGTGGGATCTTAAATACGTGCTTACCCAGCAAGGGGACATAAAGGAACTGTAGAGGATCTGGTAGAGTGGATTTTGTATCCCAGTGTAAGAGTTTGAAAGAAGCTTGTGTTAGTCATTGTAGAGACCAAGGAGAATGGTGATCCAGCGAGCGTATCATTCCGCTTTTGGGCTTTCAGAATAATTTTATTATTTCTACAATAGGTTTTTCGGGGGTGTTTGGCTTTTGTGGAATCCCAATGTGGTATCTATTGAAGTACTTGGCCTTACACACCAAACGGTTGATTGTTTAGTCAATTTCAATGCCCAGTTTGAATGGTTTTTTCAGCGATTTACGCTAGCCCACAACCGGCAAATAGATCCTGCTTGTGAAATTATCTTCAAGATTTAAGTGGTGTCGTTGAGATTCCCTGGCTTCTTACTGGGAATTGTAATGATATCAGCAGTTGTAAAAAGAAAAGTGGGGGCCTTTCTCCATCTCCAACTCGTTGAAGACTCCTCCTTGATCGTATTGACAATTGCAATCTGATGGATCTCGGATTTTAATTCCCTCTGTTCACTTGGGTCAAAAAAGTTAATGGGTAATCAATGTGAGAAAGCGCCTTGATAAGGCTCTCTGGCTAATGTTATGTGGAGAACCAAATTCCAGGAAGCAACGGTAACTCATTTACCCAGGATAGGCTGGTCCCACCATCATATTTTGATCGTTCTTAATAGTATTAACCATTTCCCCCTCCCCAAGTTTTTTCGTTTTGAAGCCATGTGGATTGAACACGAGTCGCATTGAACACAAGTCGTTTAATGACCTGGTTGAAAACCCCTGGTTAGGTAGCACAAGCATGGCGGTCAATCTGGATGATCTCGCTAAAAACCTGTTACAGTGGTATAGTGAAAGTTTTAGTAATATTTACAAGCATAAGAGAAATATTCTAGTGGGCAAAAATGGCATCCAAAAAATTGTTTAACTATACAGCGAATAAAAGACTTCAAAAGATGGAAAACGAAAATGAGTTAATTGCCGAATTCAATGAAATTTGAAGCGGGAAGAGATTCATTGGTGACAAAAATCTCGGGTTCAATGGCTTCAGCAGGGTGAGAAAAACACTAAATTCTTCCACCCCACGACTATTTCAAGGCACAGAAGGGCCCAGATCCACACGCTCAAGGTTAATGATATACGGGAAAATGGGCTACTATCGAAAGTCACGTTGTGAATTACTTCAAGAATCTGTTTAATGAGCATGGTTCTATAGGCGATTATTGTTGGAATTAATTTACTTAAGTCATCATGTCAAATCATCAAGAACTAAATTAAAACAATGAAACCGCGTACCTGGATCCATGATAAACAAATGCGGAATAGGAGGATCGATCACAATAACATCACGGATCGAGCGGGTACGTGGTCTTCCTCAACCAAATCACCTTATTGTCTTCATGGGAATTTTTTGTTCTTTTCCAGATGGGGAGAAGGGAGCCGTAATTTGATTTGGTGTATTGGGGACCATAACCCTAATATCTGCTTTATATATAGTCTAGTTAGGGTTCCTATAAAACCCTAACAAGCCCATATAAGGTATCTACACATTTGGCCCACATTTATTTGAGTAGTCTATGGGCTTAACCAAAAATTAGCCCATTAATTAAATAACAAATACAATTGAAATATTATAATATGTTGCCCACATAAATTAGAAAATATAAATTTTCTAACAATTATACCCTTGGCTTGGCACGTCGGCTTTGACTCGATGAGTGACTTTAAATCCCTGGGTCCAGATGGCTTTAACACTTTATTTTACAAGAATCTGTTTGTACACTTTTTATAAATTTGTCTTGAATGTTTTCAAACAAGGTTCGTTTAAGGAAGACATCAACCAAACCCTGATTGTGCTAATTCCGAAAATTACAAATCGAAGTGGTCATGGAATTTCAGGCATATATCCCTTTGTAATGTGGTATATAAAGTGCTCACTGAAGTCATTGTTAATCGGGTGAAACTTCTCCTTTCAGATCTCATTAACCTGACTCAATTGAGCTTTGTTCCAAAACGCCACACGTCGGATAACAATTTTACGGTTCAAGAAACAGTCAATTTCCTTCAAAGTACTAGCAACAAAAAGGGTGGATGGTTTACAAGATTGATCTCGAAAAGGCATACAATAAAGTCAATTGGAGTTTCTTGTAAAATATGATGTTAGAGATGAACTTCCCTTCTAAATTGATTGATTTAATTATGTTCTGCCTCCACTCAATTTTGTTATCGGTGCTATGGTACGGTGGTCGTACCACGGAAAATTTCAAACCGACGAGAGGCCTTCGGCAGAATGACCCTCTTTCTCCTTATCTTTTTGTGATGTGCATTGAGAAACTGTCACAATGTATAAAAGTAGTTGTCCAAAGGGATCAACGGAAGCCGGTTTTGACACGTGTTAAGTAGCCAAAGCTTTCCCACCCTTTTTTTTGCCAAAGACCTTATCCTTTTTGCTAGATCGACTCCGAGTCAGGCTGAAGTTATCAAAGACGTGCTGAACAATTTTTGTAAACTTTTGGGGAAGCTAAGGGCTGTTTGATTGATGTTTTAAGTTGAATTTTTAAAATATAGTGTTTCGTAGAATTTAGAAGTATATCAAAAAGTGGATTTGGTTTTTTTTTTTGAATTTTTTTCAACCAACTAAAAATTTCATAAAAAAATTTCAAAAAATAGTCACAATGAATCTTATTTTATAGATCTCGACGAGTATGTTTTAAATATATATTTTTTATTTAATTTTGATTTTTGAATTTAAAGTTATAGTGTTTTAAAAGTTTTTTTAGAGAGAGAAAGTAAAGTGAAATAAATTTTGAGAAGTGTGAAAGTATAGTTGATTTTGAGTTGAGTTTTTAAAATTTGGAGTAAAAAAAATAGATATAGACCAAACAGGCTTTAAGTGTCTGAATCTCGCTGGGAGGTTCAATTGAGACTCTCCATTTGAAAAGATAAATATCTGAATCTCGCGGTTAGGGCTACCTTCATCCAATCAGTTACAACCGCCATCCCTAACTACGTGAGGCAAACTGCCTTACTCCTCGAGAGTACGTGTAATTCTCTCAGGCAAGATTTATACTGTGGTTATATTAGCCTGCCCATAGTTTTAACACGAACCCCAAAACTCAATTCCCTTGGGAGTCTCTGACCAAACCTCCAATTTTCTCTTATAGTACGAAAAGATTAAAATAAAATATAGAAATAAATAATCAGAGAAGAGTTAAAAGGTTATTTCCCTAGCTACTTGCATCTCTCTCACCAAATCACTTTTACCTAACAATCTTATCCTCATTTTGTATTAAAAGAAAAGTTGAAAAAACAATCCGCTTCTCTAAAAATTTAAAAAGACCAGTGTACTAACATTTGTTTGAAATAATTATACACTAAGAATGTATGTTGTTTTATAAAATTCCATAGACGTTAGTCTTTTTAAATAAATTTGCATTAGATCTCCCATGTGTTTTAGACTTTTAATATTTTCTATAGAATGTTTAAGGAAGCGGAACATTAAATTAGATTGGGATCACTTACCTTTTTTATGATAGTTCCACAATAGTCTCGATGCTTTGGTCTAAGAGTAAATCACATGGAGATGCACTTTTATTCACAACCCAAGTACTTTTAATATATATTTCTTCTTTTTGTTTTACTGACCACTATTATTCCAAAAATAGGGAAGGAGACTAAAAACTCATACCCCAAACTCCTGTATTTCTCTTCTTTCAATCCCCAAAAGAAAAATAACCAACATAGAAGTTGTAAAAACCAAAAAACAGCTTTCTAAAAAAAAAACTGTTTTTAACCACCTTTTATTTATATATTAATAAGTTTAAATATAAATATTATAATGGTTCGGGTTAACCCGTCATGGGCGACTTGACCCAAATTCCAGCATCTCTCACTCGCACATGACGGGTAAACCCCCATTGCGAGATTTTTAGTAAAATATATATATATATATATATATATATATACTTTCATACAAGTAAATGGGTCGTGCAACCTAGCGAGCAAACCTGCATTTAGGAGCTTATAACTATGAATCTGTTAGGAATATCATAGAAGCATCTACCCTAAAAAAATGATAGTTAATTAATTATTCTCGTAGTACCCTAGATTTGTCTCTTTAAAAAACTGTAACATCTATAATCCCTCAAAGAGCATGTTTAGTACATGTTAATATCGTGTATCCATAATAAAGTCATATTTCTAATAAGTGACAAATTGGCCGGCCAATGGACACACCGAACAAAATCTTTCTTTTATACTCAAAATTTGCAATTTATACTTAGCTGCCTTTCTAGACATATTCCATAGGCCGAATCATCTATAACCATAGGTAACATGCTAAGATAGCTAAACACCAATCATAAAATGAAAATAGCAGCAAAATGTATAAGGGTACATATATGGGGATGAATGGTTATCCTCAAGATCTCACACAGTGAAAAAGTAGGGATTTATTTTCCACTACCTTCTTGGTCGAATAAGCACACATGGTATAAATCACGTGCTACAGTATTTTCTACTTATTTGAAGTCCAATAAAATACTGTACAAACCTAAGTTCAGTCGTTACTTAGCGCCTAACCCAAATTCTCTAAGTTTTCTCTCTTAGCAGGTTAAAAAATAGAGAATTTACATATAGGTTTCACAGGTTATTTGGATGTGGGCAATCGAAATTGGTTGTGATTGTAAATACAACCTCATCTCATTTTTTTTTGAGGTGACATACCTAACATAACGTCTCATCTCTTCTTGCTAATCTAGCGCAAGAAGTGATTACTCGTGTGAGTGAGTTAATCTAAACCCGTGTAACATCCTTTTGTTGAGTTTTTAATTAAAGAATATGTGATATGTATAAGTCATAAAATATAATAATTGTTTATATTTATTCAAACTAATACAATATAAACTCAACAATGTTCGACAACAAATTATCTAAATTCTACACAATCCAAGGGAATTCACATGTGCAAGAAAAACATATCTTGCTATTGGTTTAGTAAGGAGATCAACCACCATTTGATGCGTAAAAATATATTGTACAGTTACCTCTCGTTTGGTAACAATGTCTCTGACGTAGTTGTACTTGGTACCAATGTGTTTAGTCATACTATGATATTTAGGATCTTTAGTGAAATTAATTGCTGCTTGATTATCACAGTAGACTGTAATTGCTCATTCACAACCATTTTAAAAACCCAAACTTTCAAAAAATCTCCTAAACCAAACTACTTTTTGCACAGCAGCTGAACATGCAATAAATTCAGCCTCTATAGTTGACAAGGCTATGCTTGTTTGTTTCTTATTACTCCAAGAAATTGCGCATTTATTTAGCAAGAAAACATAACCGGAGGTTGATTTTCGTTGATCTAGGTCTCCTCCCCAATCAGTGTGTGAATATCCAATTAGACGCAATTATGACCATTGATAACACAAACAATAATCCAAAGTGCCTTTGAGATATCTCAAGATTCTTTTTACAGCTTTTCAATGCTCTCGTCCAGAATTCAATTGATATCGACTAACTAGCCCAACAGCAAAATATATATCTGGGTGAGTATACATCATAGCATACATAAGACTTCCTACAGCACTAGCATATGGTATAGTGGACATTTTCTTTTGTTCTTGTGGATTTTTAGGACACATATTAAGACTCAAAGCCTCACCCTTCGACACAGGAATATCTACAGGCTTGCAACTATCCATACAAAAATGTTCTAAAATCTTTTGGATGTAACTCTGTTATGACAATGCCAAAAGTTTATTTGTACAATCTCTTTTAATTTTAACTCCCAGTATGTAGTCAGCCTCACCTATATCTTTCATGTTAAAATGTGTGGATAACCATCTTTTGATATCCATTACATACTCCTTGTCATTCCCAGCTATCAAAATGTCATCAACATAAAGAGATAGAATTACAAATTTGTCATTTGACCTTTTAACATAAACACAGTGGTCCTTATCAATCATCTTAAACTCATAAGTCAAAATGGCCTTATGAAATTTGAGGTACCACTGTCTGAATGATTGCTTTAGGCCATATATAGATCTTTTGAGCTTGCAAACTTTGTGCTCCTGGCCTTTAACAATAAAACCTACATGTTGTACCATATAGATTTCTTCATCTAGCTCTCCATTTAGAAAAGCTAGTTTCACATCCATTATGCAATTCTAAATCTAAATGTGCAACATAGCAAGTATTAGGCGAATAGAGGAAAATCTCACAACAGATGATAAAGTTTCCTCATAGTCTATACCTTCTTATTGAGTATAACCTTTTGCTACTAGGAGAGCTTTGTATCTATCAATAGAACCATCCGCCTTACACTTTATTTTAAGAATCCATTTGTTTCAATGGTTTTACGTCCTGGCGGTAAGTCGACTAAGTTCCAAACTTGATTGGCTTTCATAGATTCCATTTCTTCTTCCATTACAACTTTCCACTTTTATTTATCAGAACATTCAAGTGCCACTTGTACACTTTTAGGTCTTCATCATCATAGGGAGTAACGATATATACTTCATTTTCTATTGGAAAACATCTTTTAGGAATCTTAGAAGGCATACTTCTTCATAATTAAGGATTATTATCTTCACCACTATAAATTAGTTCGGATGCATCCTCAACTCTCCTACTTAATTGAGATTGGTGAAGCAACCCTAGTGTGCTCCCACTTTCAAGAATAGAGTTAAGTACTTCTTCTTGAGGGTCAAAACTTGGTTGACTAGTACCAACTTTTTTTTCTTCTTCCATCTCATATAGATGATAATCCTTATCTACATTATCTACATCTTCCCTTTTAGGAAAATGATCTTCAAGAAAAGTGACATCTCGGGACTCAATTTTTGTAATCCTTCCAGCAAAATCCTCACCAATAAATACATAACCTTTTGAGCTTTTAAAGTATCTTATAAAGATACATTGCTTCCCTCTTGGCCCTAATTTGCCAAATTTGTGAGAAGTATCAAGAATAGAAGCTGTGGATCCCCATGGATGCAACTCATTCAAATTAGGTTTTTTGTTTGTCCATAGCTTATAAGATGTTGAGAAAACTTATTTTGAAGGTACACGATTAAGTACATAGGCAACCGTCACTAGAGCATCACTCTAATATTGCACTGGAAAATTAGCTTGAGCCATCATGGACCTAACTATTTCTAGCAAAATTATATTCCTTCACTCAGCAACACCATTTTGTTGCGGAGTTCTTGAAGTAGTTATTTTCCTCATAATACCATTTTCATGACATAATTCTTTGAATTGGTTAGATAAATACTCTATTCCTCGATCGGTCCTTAAAGTTTTCACTTTCTTGTCTAATTAATTCTCAACCTCATTTAAATATCTTTTAAAGCAATTTAATGCTTCAGATTTATGGGAAATCAAATAAGCATGACCATATCGGGTGAAGTCATCTATAAAAGTGATAAAATATGAGGCTCCATGTTTTGCTCTTACGTTCATTGGTCCACAAATGTCAGAGTGTATAAGTTGTAAATTGAAGTCGACTCATGTTCCCTTTCTAAAAGGTTTTTAGACAGCTTTGCCTTGAAGGCAAAATTCACAAATAAGCAACTCAAATTTTACATTTGAACCTAATATACCATCACGAGCCAGTCGATTCATTCTATCTTGCCCAATATGTTTTAATCTAGCATGCCATAAATAGGCATCTAAATTATGATTACTGAATTCAGTAAATAAGCAAAAACAAACATCACGATTATTATAAACTTAGTTAGTGTTCAGTACCATAAAACCATCCACAATTAAACCACAACCATAGTACGTAGTACCATTAGAAATTCTAACACAATTATTATGAAAATTCAAAACATATCCAAGGTTTAATAGAGCAATAACAGAGACCAAATTTCGACGAATATCTGGAGCTTAAAGGACATCATGTAGGTATAGGATCCGGCCAACTCACAAATCTAATATGCATGTCCCAATTCCTTTCACTTCTGCCCTTGCATTATTGCCTACATAAATTCATTTCGTGCCACGGGAAATTTGACAAAATTCCATAACCTTATTTATGTCTCTAGCTACATGGTCCGTAGCTCCTGAGTCTATAGTCCACATTGGATGAGATTCAGTAAGTAAAACAGTACTAGAAACAAAAATTTCAGAAACGAGGTTTCCATTTAAAGAAGAAAAATAAGACATTACCTTCTTAGGCTCAGTGCACTCACAAGCATAATGACCCTTGTAACCACAATTGTAACAAGTCACTTGTATCCTGTCAAACTTTTTATCGCGCTTTCCTCTTTTGTGCTTTTGCCTCTTGTTTTCTTTCTTTGGCCCCGGACCATTCTCATGCATCTTACCCTTGCATTTGTTGTTGTAGTTAGGCCTTTTGTGCTTGTTCCTAAAAAATTGTTTAGAACTAGACTCAACCACATAAGCTTGAGCATTGGGCTTAGCAGTCTCAAGGCGCCCATCCTCAAGTTCCAAATGGCGCGCAATATTAGCAAAGGTCTTGATGTTTTCATTGTGAGTTATATTCACCTTCATGTGCTCCCAATGTGCAGGCAGAGACCAAATAACAGCTTGAACTTATTGTTTCATCGATTTGTTAGGGACCTTCTTGTAAGTGTCGAACTTAATTGTTAGCTGCTTAAGTTTAGAGAAAGTAGTTCCTCCAAACTTCTTTCAAAGAGCAACCCACATAGCATTGGCATTTAGACACTGCTAATATTCAACCACAAGGTCATCGCTCATGGAACTGATTAGGATTCCTCTTATAGTAGAATCTTTTTTCTTCCAAGCAGTATAAGTAGCCATGTCACGACTGTATTGCTCGAGATTGGTACTTTCCTCATCAACCATATGTGCATCCATCACAAAATTAATGGCCTCTAACATTTCTTGCTCCTCAAGGACATAATGCATTTTCAGGTGCCAAGTATTGTAATTGTCACTATTGAGCTTCTCGCCTTTATTAAGTTCAGCTATGATGTTCTTACTAGCCATAATTAGTCACAAATTTTTTTATGAAAAAGAAACAAAATACAACATTAGTCTAAGAAAAACATTATACACATCATTTTTAGTCATAATTTAGAAATTAAAGTTATTAGAAATTTTCCATATGAATTTGAATCAAAAGTTCACTATGTTCCCAATTATCATCAAAATTCAGATTTCAAATTTCCTTTAACTTAAATTTTAAATTGTAACCATAATTCGTAGATGAGAATTCACTTGAATCCTACCAATCTTAGAATTCCCAAAAGTATAATAATGACAAAATAAAGTAATTATGCAATGAGTCATAACAAAATAAAAATCCTAACAATTCAATACAACGTAAAAAAGACTAATAAGTAGTACTGATGTAATGTAAATAGGATAAACTAAAATGAGAATTAAGCATTATTTGTATATGATCTTCCTAAGAATAGATACTTTCACTTTCTCCCTATCCATAATAGTGGGAACCATATCCTTTATCCAAGAAAAGAGGAGAGCCAGTGCTTTAGAAGTCTTGAGATTGGGGCTTAAAACAAGAATGGAAGACTTGTTTAAATTCCTCTATGTGTATTCCTATAAAAACAGATAAATCAAAGTCTCATATTTGTCAGTTTTCTTGTTTAACATATTCACGAGGTCATTGTGTTAAGCCATAGATTCACTTGGTTTCTCAAACCAAAAATCCTTAATTTTTTCTTTTAGAGGTTCAGGCAAAGTATTGCATAAAGCTTCATACTTATCATAATCCTCTATCACTCGGCCTTTATGAATTATCACTTGAAGCATGTCATTTACAATTTTGACATGTTCAATGAGGTCATGATCCGGATGCTTTATATAATTGGCAAGAGTGTTTTCCAGTTCTATAAGACTGTCTCTTTGAGTTTGAGTCCTCATCGTTATAGGAGTGATTCTTATTCGTGTTTTACCACAAATAAATCTAGTCTTGTTAACATCCCTATAGGCTTTTAGTCTTTTCATTCTTGTCAACCGAGACATATTCCTTTTAAAAACAAATAATAATAAAGCATATTAAAGGGAAAAACTCAAGCCAATACAAAATATAGAATAAACATAAAAAAATGTCATGACATACAAAAAAAATTCTACGATTAATAATTAAATTGCCATAAAACGTTATAGTATCGGTAGTAATAATATTACTACGCATTAAAACATTATCTTGAGAAACATCAAAAATTTGCCACATATATCAACATTATATATACAAAGTAAATAATCATATATATATATATAAGTTAATATACATGTGCATATATCAATAACAACATTCAGAAGAAGCTTTTTACAAAAGAAAAAAAAATGCTTTAAATTCAATTTTTTTAATAGGACAAAAAATTGTAACTACGCAAAACAGTGACAATCGCTGTCACTAAAAATTGTCACTGTCATAGACAGTGATAGTTTTGGCCCTGTTCGTCATCTTCTCCACTGAAAGGAAAAAAAACGAGTTTGTTCTTTCAAACTTTTAGAAAATCATTACTCAATCAATTTTGATCCATTTTTCACGTACTGTATATCAACAGAAATGTATCGATGAGTAGAACAAATCTAAATTAACATATTTGCGAAAAACATAAAATTGAAAACGCACAATCCAACGCAAAGTCATGTTTTTCAAATTTGTGACCAAATTTTCTTTCAATATATATGGAGTTGGGCCACAAAATTACATCAGAATGTGTAACACGTCAAGGGCTACCATTATATGTTAGATTCATACAATTTCGTGAAGGTTCAAAAAATTCACCATTAATGGGTTCATCTAGATATATGCAATTTTAACAGAATAACTTTCCTCTGATACCAATGTAGAATGTTAAAGGAAACGGAACATTAAATCAGATTGGGATCGCTTACCTTTTTTATGATGGTTCCACAATAGTCTTGATGCTTTGGTCCAAGAGCAAATCACATGGAGATACACTTTTATTCACAACCCAAGTACTTTTAATATATATTTCTTCTTTTTGTTTTACTGACCACTGTTATTCCAAAAAAATAGAATGAGACTAAAAACTCATACCCCGAACTCCTGTATTCTCTTCTTTTAATTCCCAAAAGAAAAATAACCAATAGAGAAGTTGTAAAAACCAAAAAACAGCTTTCTAGAAAAAGAACAAAAATATTTTTTAACCACCTTATATTTATATATTAATAAGTTTAAATATAAATATTATAATGGTTCGGGTCAACCCGTCATGTGCGACCCGACCCAAATTCCAATAATTTCGATAGAAACTTCCTTTATTAAAAAATAGTTATTCGATCGTGAGTAAAATGTTCATTATGTCTCAATTTAATAGTCTTATTTTCTTTTTTTTTAGATATCAATATGTGCGCATGTTTATCTCATATTGATAAATTATATAGTATTTAACTAATAATAATAGGTCATTTGGGTTTTGGGATCCATAATTTTGGTAATCTTGAGTTAGGGGTTCACAATTTACATTTCTTGGGCTTTGGGGTTCAATTTTGACAAAATTGTTAGTTTAAGGCAAAAAGCTAACGGTCAATAAAAATTGGTATGCGAACTTGTAATTTTACCCATGTCTTATAAACAACATCCTCCTACTTCATTGTTTTCCTTTCTGTCTCTTTCTGTCTCACACACACTCTCTAAATCCTCTCCCAATCTCTCAGTCTCTCTCGAAAAAAAATGGAGAAAACAATCAACGATAGCTATTTTGGGTGATTCTAGTGAGATTAATGGTATAGCAAGGGGGAAGTTCTTGGAGTATGTCAGAATTGGATAATTAACCTTTTCAACGTAACTTTTAGGATTGAATATTTCAATTCACCTTTTAAGTTACCTTTGTAGTTCCGGTACACCGCCAAATGAGCGTAGAGTTGGTCGCCAAATTTCGACGAAGCTAATGCTATCGCAGCATCCATTAATGTCCACACATCAACTCTTAATTCGATAAAATCTTACATATGTCATCCAAATCCATCTTCACAATACCAAAACTAATATCCACTTGTTTTTATAACCTTTTTCTCTTTCTAAAAGAAAGCCAATATTCTCTCTCTAAAAAATCTTTACAGCCTCATTTTCTCTCACTAAAAACAAAAGATCTACACTTAGTTAAAAAGTATGGCTATTGCTCCTGATGATTAATATTCTCTCCTTACCTCAACTCCACCTATTTCGAGACTCTCTCATTATATTTCTATATCTATCTATATTCTTCAAAGTCTTAATGTTAGTGTTTAGTCTTCTATTAAGCCAGGGGTAAAATTGGAAGTTCACGAACTAATTTTCATTGACCATTAGCTTTATGCTTTTGACTAACAGTTTTGTCAAAATTGGACCCCAAAGCCCAAAAAATGAAACTATGGACCCCAAAACCCAAATGACCCAATAATAATTTATGATTTAAACTATTTATCCATTAAAGCTTTTTAAAAAAAATTAATGAAAGGGATTTGATTTTTAATTCAACAAATTTTGAAGTGTTTGGACTTGTCCATAAGAAAGTGTCTGGGGTACCTAATCTTAACCCATGAAATAAACTCGGCTTGGCCTTGTGGCCAAAGTCAAAGGCTTCAATATTTTTGGACTAAGTAGGATGTTAAGGCCAACCTGAAAAAGACCGAACTGATCTGGATTGATCCATAAAACCCCGAACCAAAAAAAACTGAAATCGAAAACAAGAGAACCAAACTGAAACCGAAAAGTTTAGTTCGGGTTTGGGGTAAGCTAGTCTAAAATCGAACCGAATTATGTATAATAAAAAAATGTTAATATATACTATAAGGGCACACGTTCATTATATTATAATACAAAAAAGAATATGTTTCTTATTAATTGCATATGATAATCTTAAAAAAAAAAGTCATTAACGCGTGCCCTTATTATTGAATTAACTACACAATGCTAAGATTTTTTTATCACATACATGATGCAAGATAATTTATTATTTTATTTAATGTGTTTTATTCTTATAAATGTATAAATAAAATTGTAATTAAATAGAAAACATGGTATCTATATGTTGCTCCTTATTTCTAAAAAAGCATGACTTTACTTTGAATATGAATCATTCTTACATTACTATTAATATTGCATTGTTATGTTGTTCAATTGATTTAAAAAAAACATGTGTCAAAATTGATTAAAACTGAATCGAAACTGAATCGAAAAGTTTGGTTCGAGTTTAGATTTTGAAGATTTAGAGACCGAACTGAAACCGAATTTTTACATTTGGTTTGGGTTTCAGGTACCTTACTTTCTGCCCCGACCAAAACCGAAAACACCTTTAGTACCAACCCCTCCTAAACCATGGCTTTATAAATATTGTGTTTAAGAATGACGGAGCACATGTTTTCCTCTTTTTTTTAGTAAACATCCCAAATGATCACTAAACTTTCGATTTAGTACCACTTTGACCATTAAACTTCAAAACGGTCGATTTTGGTCATCCAACTTTGGAGTAAATACCACTTCAACCATTCAATTCAATTTGGTTGTTAAATTTAATGCATTTGCACGGTACGTGCATGATTTTGTATAAGGTCATTTTAGTCATATTGCAACAAAATTATCTCTTTCAACGATCATGTTTGCCAAAATAAAATACGCATAATATATAAAATATAGCAATATTTTCAACAAACAGCACAACTTGGGCTATTTTATAACAAATATTATTAAAATATGCTTAAATGAAGTCATATGTGTAGGTCAAAAAATACACTAAAGAAGGGTAAATATGGTTTTTAAAACTTAATCCAGTTTTAAAAATTAGTTTTAAAAAGATTTAAAGCCTATATCAAGAACCAAGTCAATCAAACAGGCATTCTTAATCACAATCAATAATATGGCAGTAAAATAAATAACTAGAGATAGAAAGATTAAACCGAAAAAGCCCAACGAGATTTTGTTCTCGCGGTTCGATTGTTTAGACTATACGTCCACGCCGGACTAGTTCCCCTGAGAAGTTTCACTAACCGATTTTCTTACGGGTGAAAACCAAATCACAAGTGTAATCTTTCTTACTACACTCTACAAGTATTATTTTTCTCACAACTCTCTACAAGTGTGATTCTTCTCATCACATTCAACACAAGAAAATCCTTCTTGCTACAATATAAGAATTCATCTCACAAATTATATAATATAAATGATTTGGTGATGCACACCAATGAACAATAACTCTTAAGTGTTTACAAGATACAAATGAAGCTTACACTAGAATTATCAAGATTGATCAATAAATTTAGTTCAAAGATGAATGATATGATCAATAAAAATGCTTAAATTCATGAATATTATGAATAGATAAAAAAAATAAGTTTATATAATGATTCAAGCTTATTAAAATGTGTCCTAGATGTACAATATAGTCCCAAAGAGTATATAGCCATTTTAGAGGTTTGCTACTAAATATGGTAAAAAATCAAAAATCTAACAGCTATATTCTAAGGCATTAGTCGGCTGAGCAAAATTCATCAGTCAACTAATGCATTATGTCCATCAAGCCAAAATCCTAATCTTTGGACTTTTGCAATTTTGCTCTAAATTCAATTCTTATACTTGAAAAATGTTAATACCGTGTATCTAAGACACATATTTTCGCAAGAGCTTCTCACAAATAAATAATATAAGTGATTTGGTGATGCACACTAATGAACAATAACTCTCAAGTGTTTACAAGATACAAATGAAACTCACACTATAATTATCAAGATTAATCAATATATTTAGCTCAAAGATGAATGACATGATCAATACAAATGCTTAAATTCAAGAATAATGTGAATAGATGAAAAATAAGTTTGTATAATGATTCAAGCTAGTTAAAATGTGTCTTAGATGTCCAATATAGTCCTAAAGAGTAAATAGCCGTTTTAGAGGTTTGGTACTAAAAATGTAAAAAATAAAAAATCTAACAGCTATATTCTGACGCTTCAGTCGATTGAGTAAAGTCCATCAGTCAACTAATGCATTATGTCCATCATGCCAAAATCCCAATTTTTTTACTTTTGCAATTTTACTCCAAATTTAATTCTTATGCTTGGAAAATGTTAATACCGTTTATCTAAGACACCTATTCTTGCAAAAGCTCAAAATATGCTCATTTGAATTTAATATGAATTAATTTTAAAAACCGGTTTATAAAGATATGTGTTTTCAAAAGAATTCAAGTCCAAGCTTGTTTGAATCAATCTTTAAAAGATGCAAGAACATGTTTGAGCTATAGGTATTGATCAATCAAGAAGTTTTACATAAATCCTAAGTACTCACTTAATTATCAAATTAACGAATCTTCGAATGCTTTGATTTGTTTATTTAATTTGATCTTCACTTGCATCATTTGCCTTGAATCTTTTCATATATTCATTTGATCTTAGTTCTTCATGAATTACATTATTAGCATGTAATGAACTAAAACTCATTTAAAGAAATATGTTAAACTACACATGATTAAATTATTGTTATTATCAAAATAAGATTAAGACCTTCTAGGTTAGCAATCTCTCCCTTTTTAATGATGTCAGTAAATTAATGTGAGTTAACAATAATAAGCATAAATAGCATATTAATGTAAGTATAGAATATGCTCCCTCCCCCCCCCCCCCAATTTATCCATAAATAAAACAAATGATAAAGCATTGCTATTATTTGAGATAGTTTCAAAATAAATCATTTTAGATCTCAAAATAGTTTTCAAAAGAAAACGGGTATGAATATTAAAGACATAAAGCATTTCAAAGTCTTACCAACATTAATCACCATACACACATTTTCTCCCCCTATGACAACAATAGAAATATATTAAGGCCAAAGAGAGAAAATGGTAGTCTCCATGTGTGCTTCATCTATGAGGCAAAAATGTGTATGCCTTTTCATCTTTTGCTATAAGGCAAAGGTTAGTCGTTTCTTTATCACTTGAATTGGTATCGAATTCGCTTTTTTTCGATTCACTTAAAGGCCCTTTGAGTGCATGTTTCAAATTATTATACAAATTAATAATTCACTTTTTTAGACATACTATCATGCCTTTTCAAAATCAGTACAATGTTGTTTACTTTTTGTTGAAATTTATATTTACCTGTATTTCATCCCTAACTTTCTATAATGCCTTAAGCATGTCCTGTGTGCATTCATCATCTTGTAAGATAAATTATTTAGTTTCATTATTGCTTTTATGGTTTCTTTTCGAGAAACGGATTCCATAATAAAATTATCATCCTCAACTTTGTGTTCTTGTGACACTATCAATAATCTTTTCATCAGTTAAAATCTCCACGCTTTCTTCATGTTCACTCAGATAGTTCAATAAGTAGTCAATATCCAATGGAATATGAACTCATGAGTCATAACCTATACTTTCTCAAACATTTATGATGATTCAAACTTGGCACTTGATCAATCTTTACCTTAAGATATTAAGAAAATGGTCAAATTATGAATTATAAAATATTCAACAAGTGTGTGAATTTATTTTTTAAATAATTAGTTGTTGGTTTTATCGTTAAAAATACTCTTAAATTAATCCCCTCTAGTTCTCTAAGTGTTAGAAATGCGGACAAAAGTATTTTGTTTTGATTCTTGGTACCTTAAAGAGACTATTTGCCTACTCGTATATGTCATTGATCCTACAGAGCTTTTATGGACAATTTATGATGTTCTCCAGCAAGATAGGAAACTCGATGTTGATAATATTCTAACCTTTCTTCCAAGGCCGCCATATGCTCAATTACAACAACATACAATCAATGTGTTAGGGTCTACGAACTCAATAGTATGGCAAAGAGGTAATTATGGGATTATACATCCAAGTCATTTTATAATTACCTCTCTAGTGACGTTGCTCCAAATCCTGCT
This sequence comes from Lonicera japonica, assembly GCA_021464415.1. NCBI lineage: Eukaryota > Viridiplantae > Streptophyta > Magnoliopsida > Dipsacales > Caprifoliaceae > Lonicera > Lonicera japonica. The sequence continues at coordinate 60,326,735 of CM038468.1, read as the reverse complement.
AATGTCTGGATGTGGGTTTAGGCTTGTGTCAATGAAAAATCAGATTTTTCATTTGGTTGGTTATGCATGGGCACAGTGGCATAGCCAAAAATTCGAAGTCGGGGGGTGCGCAATTTGAGCCGATCGGTGATGAGTGGGAGTGGCTGAGTGGTCGCTTGACGAAGTCACTGGTCATATAGTGTGGAGTGAAATAGTCAAACAAAGCGAAAAAAAAAAGAGAGAGAAACATGGGAGAACTAAGAAGACAACATAAAAATGAAAGGGGAGAGTGAGAATGAGGTCTTGGGATCTCTCTCCTTCTAATTTAATTGTATTTCAATTTTCAAGGTGCCACTCAACTTTTATTTCCTATAATAACGTACCCTCAACTATAAATTTGTGTATATAAAACTCTATTTTTATTTTTTTTATTTAAAAAAAAACAAAATCGTCGGGCATGCGCGCGCACCCCCTCTTCCTTATGTGCCTACGCCACTACATGGTCGGATGGTGACAAATGAATATCGTTTTTGTATTAGCCTTGCAAGGTTGATATTTGCCTTTCGTTGCTCTCATGCTCCAGAAACAATCGACCAAATTCTAGAGACTATGTTCATTTCGGTGGCATTTGGGAACAGTTCATACCACCTACTCAAGTTCAAAGTTTCTTTGCAACTCCTTTTACCATTTGGATAAAAAAGAATGCCTTATCCATTACCATGGGCCTCAATGACGTAGCTTGGGGTCAAATCATTTTGGCATTACTTTGGGGAATTTGACTGCAAAGAAATAAAGTTATAATGGGTTAGAGTTCTCTCCTTACAAGGTTATTTGCCAAGCTACAAATTTGGCCTTGGATATGTAAATACCACTAGATCAATTTGATGTTCTGGATCAAATAAATAGGAGATGGACTAAACCTTCACCGGGTTATTTAAAGCTAAATATTTATGGATGCTTTTGCGATGGCCGAGTTGCATTTAGAGGAGTGTTACGTGATCACCACGGTATGTCACTACAAGAAAACAACTTATTTAAAAGAAAAAAGTTCGCCACTGAAAGTCTAAAATTCGCCACTAAAACTTTTTATGGTGAAATTTTTTTCGCCACTACTTTGCCGGTGAAAACATGCCACTAAAGGTATTAGTGGCAAACAAAATGATTTCCCAACTAATATAAACCTTTGTTGGGGAAATAATTTCGTTAATACATATCTTTTTTGGTGGTGATTTTTTGTCCCCACAAATACTAGACAATTTCGCCACAAAAACCAAGCTAAATCACCACCAAAAAGGCATTTTTAGTGGGGAAAAACAAAATTGCCATACAAGAAGTATATTTACTGGCTATTTGTTTTTCCACTAATGATAAAATTGATTGCCAAAAAAAGAAAAGAATTTGTGACAACATAATAAATCACCACCAACTGCACCTTTGCCAATGAATTATTTTCCCACTGAAAATAAATTTCATTACCACAACCACAAGTTTTTTTGTGGGAAAAAATGAAAATCATCATTAAAAATAATCTTTGACGGCAAATTATCTAAACACGGATAACAAAATTGATTGCCACAAGTTGAATATTTTTTGTTGAAAAATTAAAAATCACCACAAAAGATAATCTTTACTAACAAATTATTTTCCCACAAATGATAAAATTGATTCCCGCAACTTGAATTTTTTAGGAGAAAATGGAAATCATTATAAAAGATTATCTTTATTGGCAAATTATGTTCCCGCTAGTTATAAAGTTGATTTCCGCAACAAAGGAACTTTTTGTGGTAATATTATGGAATAGCCACAAAAATTTATATTTAGTGGCCAGTTAAAAAAATAAAATCCCCTTGAACTATTATCTTCTATGGAAAATTTGTAATGAGAATTTTGTTACAAAATATAACAATACTTAAGATTATCTTAGCTGGCAAAAAATCAATTACAAAAATCTTCAATTAGCATTTTTATAATAAAACATAGTAGTAATCCATAGTTTAGCAACAAAAGTCATCCCAATACTAATCCATCAAAGTAATAAATCCAAAATGAAATAAAATATGTACTATAGCAACTAACAAAAAAACCAATGTGACTAAAAAGCGAGAACCAATATAACCATGGTATACCTAATAGCTAGCAAAATAACAATTGTTAAGTCTTCAAATTTCTTTTTTTTCTCACTATCTATGCTTCATCTTCGGTCACAAATCATAACCTGCATTTAAAACCACTTTTTAGTAATCAAACTATTTCAAATTATAGGGATGTACGTATGGATAATTTGTACAAGGGACATCAAATCAAAAATATTATAAAGTTCAAGTGCTACCAAGTATTAGAATACACACACAAATATATATAAATAAAGAGAGAAAGAGAGATATCGTCTTTTGCTATATTAATTCTTAGAAAGACTTAAGTAACTAAGAAATAAAGCAAGATCCATGAAATCCTTCATTATATAATAACTTCAGAAGCTATGAATAACAACGTAATATTTAAAAAGAAAAAGCAAAAAACCTAAAACCGGATATTTCAATTTAAAAATCCAAACAAACGGAATGACTTATATAAAGGATAAATGATCTACCATATATTAATAATTTGAAAAGATTATAGAAAGAAAAAAAAGGGCATCACTTTATTCGTAGAGAACCAATATAATTTATTTTTTAAAAGTAGCAACCCATTAGTATTAAGTTTACAAATGGTGCATGAGGAGAGACGCCAAGCTAATTGAAGAACGGTTTTGTGATTGCACTTTGTAACCCGAAGAAGCTTATGAGCAAAACAGTATTGTGGATATGGGGTTTTCCTTGTGTGGTAAATCTTCATTCTGCCCTATCGGTTGAATTGCATGCGCCTAATATGGGTTTTCTCCTTATCATACAATGAAATTGCCCCCGTGTTTTAGTAGAGACAGATGCTTCAACATTTATCACACTTCTGCATGGTTCTACTAATCCATTGCATCCATTGAGATAACCTATTTGCAAAGGCAAGCATCTTCATCGTCTCATCTAGACTGCTATAATTACTTGGGTGCCTCCTCCTTGCAATATGCTAACTATGGTGTTGCAAAGCTTGGCCATATTATGGCTCATTTTCCCTACTTTCAATCTTTTGATGTATGTTCTACTATGGAGGTTTTGCATTCTAGGGATAATATAATGTAGTTCAGGGCTTCTACCCTTCCCTTTGTACCAAAAAAAAATACGAACAATAAAAGATCGAGAACTATGACTAGAAGAAGGGATGGACCCAGGACTTCAAATAATGGGGTGGAATTTCATTTTAAGTTACTAAAAAAAAGGTCAAGTTCTCTCAACTTATTTCCAACTTTTCACAAATAAATTAAATTTTAGTATCATTTTTTATCTTATTATCAAACAGAGCATTAATATCAAAACAAGTAATCAACCCTAATATATAAATAGTTTGCACTCATTCTCAACTACCAAAACAATTATCCTTATTATTAAAATTTTCTTTCAAATTATATATTTAAATGCTTCACATACCATATATGAAAATAAATTAATATGATATATAAGTAAAAAAAATTCAAGTCAGGGCCTTCCCGCTTACCTCTATGTGAGTCTGCCCTGACTAGAAGTCACCCCATAGACCATTAAGCAATCATTTTGAATTTTTAGGAAAGGAGTCCTAAAACTATGAATTTTAGCTCAATATCAAGAAAGCTTACAAGATTTTCATAATAATTCTTTCCCATAAAAGTATCATATTTAATAAATAGTGATTTTAAATGAACCCACTCAATCAATCTTTTCACTCCACTTCATTTTTTTCGTTTTAATAATTTTAATTTAAAATACTATAGTTATAATCTGTAAACTCGCCCTGCCTTTCTTTCCCTTTTTATTATTTTTTTCTTTTATACAAAAGTTCCTTATTTTTCGAAAGTCCTTTTTTTCTTTTTTCTTTTTTCTTATTACACTATAATCAATATCCCGTCCAATAAACAACAAAGCAAATCTCATATGTCTAGGAAGTTCGCATGTTGGCAATCCACCCAAACATGCCTACTACTACTCCAATGAAATCGATCGAGTACGGTCCGGTGAAATCAGTGGCGTAGCCAGGAATTTATACCCGAGAGGGTGCAATTTCTCTAAACTCAAAAGTTAAAATAGTAATAATATAAATATGAAATTCTTACATCAACAAAAGTACTAAAATATTAAAATTACCAAACAATCATTCATGAGTCATCTCCTAACCAATTTCGTAGTTGAATTTTGATTATCTTCATCGCTGAAAATACTCTTTCAACTGTTGCAATTGCTACGGGTAAGAGTAGAGCCAACTTAATAAGCAAAAAGACCAATGGATAGACACGATGCTTCTTCAACCGAATCATTATTCTACAAAGATCACTAACTCCAGTAATTTCCCCCAATTCGATCATCAAAGCGCATATTAACAAAATAAGTCTTAAGTTGATGTTCAAGCGCAATTAACTCTGTTCTTAAAAAATCGGATGGATAAAATTCGGCAAATCGAATCAATTTTCTCTTATCAAATGCAGCGAATGACTAGCTTGGATCAAGAGAAGAAATGCACAGTAACAATTCAATATTCACCTTATTAAAACGATTGTTCAACTCTAGAAGTAACGTATCTATCACGGTGTAAAACAATTCAACGCAACAGTAATATAAATTTGTGTTTGCTTCAAAATTGCGTCGTGATCTTCCTTGATGTACAAAAATATCCCCCATGTCTAAAATAAGTATATCCTCCTTAACACAAAAATCAAACACTAGACTTAGTAATTAATCCCACCCATCATCTCTCATTTTTTGTAGCCGGCTTTTTGTTACTTTTACTAGCTGCATGGCATTAATAATTTCTTGATGATCTCTTTGTAAAGCTTGAGACAATTCATTTGTAATACCCAACACAATTTTCATTAAGTGTAAGACAAACACGAATTCAAAACACTGAATATGATTTAATGTAATAATTGTTTGGGCTCTTTGAGTTGTGTCTGGCCCATCCTTTCCAACAATTAAAAGAACTTATATCACTGAGAAATATAAATCAATTAAACTTATTAGAGTACCATAGTGAGATCCCCAACGAGTGTCTCTGGCCCGTTTTAATATTGATTCTTGATTCAACCCATGGCCTATCAAAATTTTCCCACTACAAATACCTGCAATCACTTTTTCAAGCTGTTTTTCTCGAAGAATCTCTCTACGCTTACATGAAGCTCCAACTATATTTGACAAATTTCTAACAACTTCAAAAAAAATGCATATCTTTGGATGATTGTTGTGAATGTTTTAATTACTCGCAAGTGCACGAATCAAATACTGGTATAGCTTAGGCAAGAGCGAGGTCGAACCCTAGAGACTTGACGGATGGAACGTACGTATCTCTCTCACTAACTCTAATTAATTCCTAATCTAGCTTAAAAAGTGATTGGGATGATTTATCAACTAGAAAATACGAATAAAATAATAAACTAATAAAAATACTAATGAAATAATCAATTAATAAAATACTAGGGTGGCGGAGTCATATATTTGATATCATGTTCCTAGTATTCATACCCAGCAAACTCTACTCTCTGTCTCGCACTAATTTGGTCTCTCGACTCTATTAGATGCAGAAAATAAATTAAATTAAGCCCAATTAAATTAAATAATCCAAGTGTTAATTTTTCCACAGCCAAACAAATTTATAAAATCAAAACACTCGCTATATCCGTCAAAACACACCCTATATCCGCTCTCAACAAATCATAAGGTGAATCCAACAAAAAATAGTGAGAATCTAATTTTATTTTTTATCAATTAAAATAGGCATTCAATAGGAAAAATTATTTTTAATATTAAAGCATTAAATTTGTAGAGTCAGTTGTCATGAATACGTGCAAGAGAATCAATCAAATATACCCATCCTCAACCCTAGAAAATAACCTAGCCTACCATGCTCGCAATTAAAACATAATACGTAATTAAATAATGCATAATTAAATAAATTAAATACTTACTTGGTACACGCAAATAAATTGAAGAAGAACGATTCTAAATTAATTGTAGTGATCCAAAAAGCATCCAAATATTAACCCAACCTAAAGTAGTCTCGGCAGAAGAACAAAAGAAAGAAATTTTTTTTTTTAATTATAAAACTCTGCTCTCTTATTGACAAGGAAAAAGGATAAGAAAATAAAAAAAAATTAACAAAAGAAAAGTTGTTTCTCGATAACCGTGCAGGCAGGAAAAAAAATTAAAAAAAACAAACAAACTTGCGGCTGCTATGAAATTATCGACAAAGAAGAAAGAGAAAAAATAAAAAAAATCAAGGCTGCGGTTTCTGTTTATCAAAAAAGGAAAAAAAATTAAAGGTTGCTCTTGAAAATCGTGCAGAGAAGAAAGGAAGGAAAATCAATTTGCGGCAGTGTGTGTTTTTCTCCTCTCGACAGCCCCTCCTTTTATAATTGAATGGCTGCTCTATTTAATGGGCTTGGGCTTTAATCTTTGGTGGCTTGCACATTAGGCTGCTGAGAATGGCTGCTGGAAGTGGGCCGGCATGCTTATTTACTTGGCCCGCTGGAATTTATTTATTTGCGTACTGATCGTATTTTGGCCATAACTTCGCGCTCCGAACTTTGATTGATGCAAGGTTTTCGCCCACGCGTAGCTAACTCAAAAATCTAGAACTTTTGTGTCTGGAGTTTTTTTCAAATTACGTACGGATTAATGCCAGAAATTTCTTGAACTCGGGCCTTGCGCGCAGCCATTTTTTTCCTTTAATTGCAAACTTCTTGATTTAATTCCAAATATCTGAAAAGCTTCAAAAACACAACAAATGTAGTAATATATGCTCTTCAAGATATATATTAGTGCCCTAAATTGTACCAATTTCTTGGCACATCAAATTCCCCCCAACTTACACTTTGCTAGTCCTCGAGCAAAGCAAAAGTTTTAGATAAAATTCTTTTATTAACCCCAAGGTTCCCCCAAGAGGACGAGTGAAGTCTCGTGATGGTTTGCAGTGAATATACTAACAAAATTCGAATGCAACGGTTCTTTCTAAAAATTATTCCCCTTCTTTCACCAATGCAAATTAACTCAACAAAGACATCAAAACACCCACATGCTAAGCAATGTGACACATATGCAATATCAAAGTTCTCAAACTAACAAGATTAATAAGAATATTTCTTTCTCTCCAATCTCATTGTGTGTGTGAATTGACAACAACATAACATCATTGATATCTAAATAAGCAAAGCTTGCAAATCCCATCCAAACTATGCTTTGACTCAACTTCTCACATGGCATACACTCAACAAATGAAACACTCAAGAATATGGTGTAATTATTCTCATTAAATGCGGGCTATAAAGAGTAAATGTATTCAAATTCAAATGCCTCTCACATGTATACATGAAAAACGCTATAAATGAAAGAATAAGAGTCTCATGAAAGGATAAATCCCACTAGAAAAGCGAAATCCATAAATGGATCTCCTCCACCACTCTCACCTCAAAACCATATTCCAAAGGATCTTTAGGACTTTTTCGGGTTGTAACACAAGGCTTTAGGCAAGGGCTAATCAAATGAAGGGGTAAAAAGGGGATTCAAAGATCTAAGAAATACATTGAGATATAAAATTAACACTCCGTGCTAACTTTGACTTCATTTGAGCTTTTCTTTCTTTTTTTTTTACTTGTTATTTTTCTTTTCCTTTTCACATCTCCTTTCTCATACAAATTTTTCACTTTGATATTTCTAAGGAGATTTCATTACTCTTTTTTTTTAATTTTTTTTTCTTTCATTCATTTTTTTTCAAGCTCACTTTTCCTATTGCTCGTACATAGAGTAAATAATCTCAACATACTCTTAGATAAAAGGGTAGGCTATAAATATGGTTTACACTCCTAATTGGAGTAGGGTAAAGATATTGGGTTAGCAAAGAAAGGCTATATATAAGGCTCAAATGGGTGACTAGCGATACATATGTAAGGGTAGGATTAGGCTATATATAGGCTGTCAAATATGGCCTAAGTCTCTTCCTAAGGTTTATAGTTCTCCAGTTTAAATCATATCAAGAATCCTTAAGAGAAATTGCATTTCATGGACGTACCTTTCTAGTGTTCAATCAAAGCAAAGAATAATGAGACTACTCAACGAGATACGCTTTTCAAAAATTAAGAGTTGATGTAAAAACCCTCAAATAGGAAGATTGGCTCAAATACTCACGGGTTATTTAGTCTCCATATTTATGTTTTTTCAGGAATTTTCAGTTATGCTCACTTTTCCATCTAGTCATGCATAAGTTGACATATATGCTCAAATATAATGATGATCAAAAATCATGAAATTTCTCTTAATAATGATAGTAGGAGAACTAGGCATGCACGTTTAAAGTATTAAGACAAATGCGTCGTCGTTATCACACTGGATAAACAAAGGGAAACTTAATATCAATCCAAGAACCATTGTATATTTTTTTTCAATTTTTTTTTTTTTAAAAAAAAAGTTTCTTCAATTTCTAACAAAGTGCAACATGTGAAGTGCGTGAAATGATAAGGCAATTAAATCCCACCCCCCCCCCCCGACTGGAATCTTACATTGTCCTCGATGTATAAAGACAATTAAATAAGAAAGGAAAGGATATCACCTGAAAACACGGGGGCTCAACGAAAAAGATAAACCTGCACTTTTGTTAGAAATAGAACAAAGAAAAGCAAAATAGAAAATCCAAATATACAATATTATACATAATAATATGCATGAATCATGGCCTTAAAAAAATCAATCCCGATAAACGGGATCCGCCAGAAGCATAACTTCAACTTCTGGGTTTTCTAACTCCAAAAATGGTTTCAAACGATGGCCATTCACTTTAAACACACAACTATCTTTGGGATTCCAAATCTCAATGGCTCCATAAGGATAAACCTGTTGGACTATGAAAGGACCGAACCATTTGGATTTCAACTTTCCTGGGAACAGATGCAGACGAGAATTATAAAGAAGAACTTTTTGGCCAGGGTGAAAGGATTTCCTAAGAATTTTCTGATCATGCACCCTTTTCATCCTTTCTTTGTACGACTTTGCACAATCATAAGCATCATTCCTTATTTCTTCCAGCTCAGCAATTTGAAGCTTTCTATGAGTTCCTGCCTGGTCATCATCAAAATTAAGCTGTCTAACAGCCTAAAAAGCTCTATGCTCCAATAGGAGTTTTGTACGCAGTACGATATGCCCACAGAGTATCTGTCAATCGAACTGACCAATCCTTTCTATTAGGATTTACCGTCTTTTCTAAAATATGCTTGATCTCCCTATTCGAAATTTCAGCCTGTCCACTAGTTTGTGGATGGTACGCAGTCGACACTTTATGAATCACTCCATACTTCTTCATTAGACCCTCAAATGGTCTATTGCAAAAGTGAGACCCCCCCATCACTAATGATAGCGCGGGGTGTACCAAAACGTGCAAGAATATTCTCTTTTAAAAATCGGACCACCAATTTGTGGTCATTTGTTCTGCACGCAATAACCTCGACCCATTTTGATACATAATCAACGGCTACTAAAATATAGAGATTGCTAAAAGAATTAGGAAAAGGTCCCATAAAATCTATCCCCCACACATCAAAGATCTCCACTATCAGAATTGGATTAAGGGGCATCATACTTCGGCGCGTAAGACCACCTAACTTCTGACATCTCTCACAAGCGACACAATAGGCATGGGCATCACGAAATAAGGAAGGCCAATAAAATCCGCACTGCAAAACCTTAGCAGCGGTTTTCTTTCCACTAAAATGGCCTCCACATGGTTGATCATGGCAAAAGGAGAGAACTTGCATTTGATCATCCTCAGGAACACATCTCCTAATTACCTAATCGGGACAATACTTGATGAGATAGGGATCGTTCCAGTAAAAGTACTTCACCTCAGACAAGAATTTGTACTTATCTTGTTTCGACCAATGATTTGGCATTTCACGTGTGACAAGATAATTAACGATGTCCGCATACCAATGTGATTGAGAAATATGCATAAGTTGCTCATCAGGGAATGTCTCAGCTATAGGCAATGAATCACTAGAGAATTCAACTATGAGTCTAGAGAGGTGGTCTGCTATAACATTCTCAGCTCCTTTCTTATCTCTAATCTCTAAATCAAACTCTTGTAGCAACAAGACCCACCGAATCAGCCGCGACTTCGCATCTTTCTTGGAAAGCAGATATTTCAAAGCGGCGTGATCTGAATAGACAAGGATCTTAGATCCTAAGAGATATGACCTAAACTTGTCTAGAGCAAATACGACTGTTAGCAACTCCTTTTCTGTGGTGGAGTAATGGAGCTGAGCATCGTTTAAAGTCCTGCTTGCATAGTAAATCACATGAGGGACTTTATCAATTCTCTGACCTAGAACAGCCCCAACTGCATAATCAGAGGCATCACACATGATCTCGAATGAAAGACTCCAGTCAGGGGATCGAATGATGGGTGCGGAGGTCAGAGCATATTTTAATGTCTCGAAGGCTTTCAGGCATGCTTCATCGAACACAAATGGGGCGTCTTTAGCAAGGAGATTGCACAGAGGTCTAACAATCTTGCTAAAATCCTTAATAAAATGCCTATAGAACCCAGCATGGCCTAAGAATGAGCGAATCTCCTTAACCGTTCGCGGGGGCGGCAAGTTGGAGATTAAATCTACTTTAGCCTTATCCACTTTAATTCCTTTTTCGGAGATGATATGCCCAAGAACAATTCCTCTTTGTACCATAAAATGGCATTTCTCCCAGTTAAGCACGAGATTTTTCTCTTTACACCTCTCTAAGACTAGAGCTAGGTGTTCCAAGCATTCCTCAAAAGAAAACCCAAACACAGAAAAATCATCCATGAAAACCTCTAAGAATCGCTCTACCATGTCAGAGAAAATTGAGATCATACACCGCTGAAAGGTAGCAGGTGCATTGCATAGCCCGAAATGCATGTGTCGATAGGCGAATGTACCAAAAGGGCACGTGAATGTTGTCTTCTCTTGATCAGATGTATCTACTGGAATCTGGTTATAGCCGGAGTAACCATCCAAAAAACAGTAGTAAGCATGGCCGGCTAACCTTTCCAGCATTTGGTCAACGTAAGGAAGGGGAAAGTGATCTTTCCTAGTCATTGAATTCAACTTTCGGTAGTCAATACAAACACGCCATCCCGTTTGAACACGAGATGGAACTAACTAATTATGCTCATTGGCTACCACTGTAATTCCTGACTTCTTAGGAACTACTTGCACAGGGCTCACCCACTCACTATCGAATATCGGGTAGATAATACCCGTGTCTAAAAGCTTGAGTACCTCGGCCCTGACAACTTCTTACATCACTGGGTTCAGCCTCCTTTGTGGTTCACGAAAGGGTTTGTAGTTCTCCTCTAAGTGAATCTTGTGCATGACAACTGACAGGCTGATCCCTTTTAAATCTGCGATAGACCACCCAATAGCTTCCTTATGCTCATGAAGGACTTCAAGCAATTGCTTTTCTTGAGCATTATCGAGATTAGAAGCTATGATAACAGCCAAAGATTCTTCTGGACCTAGGAAAACGTACTTTAGATTATCAGGTAAGGGCTTTAGGTCCAGCTTTGGTGGTTCTTCAATGGAAGGCGGTCGAGGAGCTGACGAAAGATTGAAAGGCTCTGGCTTTAGTTGGAAAGAATGAGTACCCATGACAGGCACTGAATCTAAGAGCGCATTGACTTGCTCTATAGATTCATCTATATCGAAATCACAACCAAAGTGGGACAAGCAAGCCTCTAATAGATCCTCTTTACAAGTTTGCAAGAAAGATTCCTCTATTAGACTTTCAATCAAATTGACTTGCCCAAAATCATCATCATCTGTGTCTATTGAGGTCTTGCTAATATCAAAAACATTTAGCTCAGCAGTGAGGTTCCCAAAAGAAATTTTCATCACTCCATTTCTGCAATTGATTAGGGCGTTAGATGTAGCAAGGAATGGTCGCCCTAAAATCACAGGAATATGGCCTCTTATGTTCTGAACAGGCTCAGTATCAAGGACAACAAAGTCCACTGGAAAGTAAAAAGTGTCTACCTTAATCAGAACATCTTCAATGACACCCCTAGGAATTTTGACTGACCTATCAGCAAGTTGGATTGTCATTGGCGTAGGCTTTAACTCTCCTAAATGCAACTGCACATAAACAGAATATGGCAGTAAATTCACACTAGCTCCCAAATCTACCAAAGCTCGCTCAATATGATGATCTCCTATCTTGTATGAAATTGTCGGACAGCCAGGGTCCTTATACTTGACAGGGATCCTACATTGAATAATGAAGCTTGCTTGTTCAGCTAAGAATGCCTTTTTCAGAACATTTGTCCTTCTCTTTTGAGTTACCAAATCCTTGGGGAATTTGGCATAAGAAGGTACTTGCTTGATAGCATCAAGTAGTGGGATGTTTATCTGAACTTGCTTAAACACATCCAAGATTTTTTCGAATTGAGTACATTTCTTATTGTCTTTTAACCTATGAGGAAATGGGGCTTTAGGAACAAAGGTCATATTCGAGAGATCTTCACTTGCTTGCTTAGCAGGAGGAGCTTGATTCATAACTTGAGGTAAAGACTCAACCTCAGCTGGAATTTGCTCTTTTTCTTCTTCTTTCTCTTCCTCCTCGCTATCTGGCATTCTCACTTTATTGTCAATTACCTTTCCCGACCTAAGTGTGGTGATGGCTTGAACTTGCCCATGTGTTGGTGCATTTGGTGGGTTAGGAGCGATCCCACTTGAGGAAACACCTTTAGGATTCGGGATTAGTTGACTCGAAAATTTATCATTCTCTCTCTCACCCAATTGACTCGCCATTTGACCCATTTGACTCTCTAACCTAATGATGGCTTGAGTGTTCATGAGGCCATTATTCCTAACTTCTTGCAAAAGTTGGCTTGAAGTCTGATTATTTTGGGTGGTCACTTGGATGAATTGCTTGAGAGTGTCCTCCAAAGATGAAAATTGTTATGGAGTGACATGGGGTGATGGAGCAGGTTGGAATAGTGGATAAGAATTGAGAGGAGGACGAAAACCAGGAGGTGGCTGCTGTCGTGGAACACTAGCTGATGGGGAACCCATATTAGGTATGGGTTGAGCTTGTGTCCACGAAAAATTTGGCTGATTTCTCCAACCCGGATTGTATGTCTCTGTGAATGGGCTATTGAATTGCTTTTTGTATTCATTCATCGCATTTACTTGTTGTGGCATAAATTCAGAGAATCCTACCATAGAGGGGCAAGTTTGCGACGTATGCATAGGGCTAGCACACACAGAACATCCTTCTGCTTGAATTTGATTGGCATAATTGCTATCTAACCGCAGAGTTAATGCTTCAAGTTTCTTTGAGAGACTATCTAACTGCCTTCTAGTCTCTACATTTTCAGATAACTCATAAATGCCCTCTTTCTTAACTTCCTTCTTAACTTGAGCTGATGAATTTCTATGAGAAGAGAAATCCCATTGCTGAGAACTCTCGGAAAGATTCTCAAGGAAATTATAAGCTCCACCTTCTGTGAGACTAAGGAAAGTACCAATGTTCATCGACTCAATCATATTTCGATTGGTTTGAGTTAACCCATTGTAAAAAAACTGGACTAGTCTCCATGTTTCAAAACCATGGTGGGGACATCTCAAAAGTAGGTCCTTAAATTTAACCAAAACTACCAACCCACCGTCATGAATTGTTTTACCTGCCACTACCGCAAACAATTTTAAGCTTAAACCACAAGTAATGCAACTTCTTCCTAATTTTCATGGAATTGATCAAGAAGATCCTTACCTCCATATTAAGGATTTTTTAGAAATTTGTGCCACTTTCAAGTTTCAAAATTTTTCTGATGAGTCAGTTCGCAAAAAACTTGTTGTGAATGTTTTAATTACTCGCAAGAGCACAAATCAAATACTGGTATAGCTTAGGCAAGAGCGAGGTCGAACCCTAGAGACTTGACGGATGGAACGTACGTATCTCTCTCACTAACTCTAATTAATTCCTAATCTAGCTTAAAAAGTGATTGGGATGATTTATCAACTAGAAAATACGAATAAAATAATAAACTAATAAAAATACTAATGAAATAATCAATTAATAAAATACTAGGGTGGCGGAGTCATATATTTGATATCATGTTCCTAGTATTCATGCCCAGCAAACTCTACTCTCTGTCTCGCACTAATTTGGTCTCTCGACTTTATTAGATGCGGAAAATAAATTAAATTAAGCCCAATTAAATTAAATTATCCAAGTGTTAATTTTTTCACAGCCAAACAAATTTATAAAATCAAAACACTCGCTATATCCGTCAAAACACACCTTATATCCGCTCTCAACAAATCATAAGGTGAATTCAACAAAAAATAGTGAGAATCTAATTTTATTTTTTATCAATTAAAATAGGCATTCAATAGGAAAAATTATTTTTAATATTAAAGCATTAAATTTGTAGAGTCAATTGTCATGAATACGTGCAAGGGAATCAATCAAATATACTCATCCTCAACCCTAGAAAATAACCTAGCCTACCATGCTCGCAATTAAAACATAATACATAATTAAATAATGCATAATTAAATAAATTAAACACTTACTTGGTACGCGCAAATAAATTGAAGAAGAACGATTCTGAATTAATTCTAGTGATCCAAAAAGCATCCAAATATTAACCCAACCTAAAGTAGTCTCGGCAGAAGAACAAAAGAAAGAAATTTTTTTTTTTAATTATAAAACTCTGCTCTCTTATTGACAAGGAAAAAGGACAAGAAAATTAAAAAAATTAACAAAACAAAAGTTGTTTCTCGATAACCGTGCAGGGAGGAAAAGAAATTAAAAAAAACAAACAAACTTGCGGCTGTTATGAAATTATCGACAAAGAAGAAAGAGAAAAAATAAAAATAATCAAGGCTGCGGTTTCTGTTTATCGAAAAAGGAAAAAAAAATTAAAGGTTACTCTTGAAAATCGTGCAGAGAAGAAAGGAAGGAAAATCAATTTGCAGCAGTGTGTGTTTTTCTCCTCTCGACAGCCCCTCCTTTTATAATTAAATGGCTACTCTATTTAATGGGCTTGGGCTTTAATCTTTGGTGGCTTGCACATTGGGCTACTGAGAATGGCTACTGGAAGTGGGCCGGCATGCTTCTTTACTTGGCCCGCTGGAATTTATTTATTTGCGTACTGATCGTATTTTGGCCATAACTTCGCGCTCCGAACTCTGATTGATGCATGGTTTTCGCGCACGCGTAAATAACTCAAAAATTTAGAACTTTTGTCTCTGGAGTTTTTTTGAAATTACGTACGGATTAATGCCAGAAATTTCTTGAACTCGGGCCTTGCGCTCAGCCATTTTTTTCCTTTAATTGCAAACTTCTTGATTTAATTCCAAATACCTGAAAAGCTTCAAAAACATAACAAATGTAGTAATATATGCTCTTGAAGATATATATTAGTGCCCTAAATTGTACCAATTTCTTGGCACATCAATGATCCCGCACAACAGCTATAAGTATTAATTGAAGTTGGTGAGCGAAACAATGTACATAATAAGCAGAAGGATTTTTCATTAATATCTAGGGGTGGCAAAAAAAACCAACCCGCCGGATTACCGAACCGATCCGATCCGTTTGGAGCGGTTTTGGGATGGTTTTTTTTGGACCGGTTCGGTTTCGGGATTTTAGAAAAAAAACCGCCGCGGGTTCGGTTTCGGCTTCGGTTTTTCCCTCTAAAACCCGCTCCGCCCTGAACCGACCCGCATATATATATATAATATAAAAATATTATTTTATATAAAATATATATAGTCCTATTAAAAACCTAACCCTAAAATATATATATAGTCATATATTTTAAGAATGCTATATAGCTACTTTTATTTGAAATTGTTATTGTTCATTGTTTTTTAAAATAATGGTTATTCGGTTCGGATTGGAGCGGGGCAGGGCAGGGCAGGGCAACCAACTCGTAATTTCTATATTCGGGGCAGGGCGGGTCGGATTCTGTTAACCGTAAATTAATTCGGGGCGGTTTCGGTTTTAAAAAAATTCGTGGCGGATTCGGTGCGGGGTAAAATAAAACGGTTCAGTTTTGGATTTAAGTAAAACCGTCCCGAAACCACCCCGTTGCCATTCTTATTAATATCAAACTTTTTAGACCATTAAACTTTCCACGCATATTACTTGCTCCATCATATCCATGTCCACGTAAACTTGATATACTAAATCCATACTTTGATAAAAGAGAATCAATACCTACTTTAAGTGACAAAGCGATGGTATATTTCACATGTACTATACTTATAAATCACTCCATGACAAACCCCTTATCATCAACATAACATAGAACAATGGCCATTTGCTCTTTTACGGACATATCACGAGCCTCATCAACTAGAATTGAAAAAAATTGATCTCCAATTTCTCTAATGATTGTATATGTGATCTCCGTTGCAAAAGAATTAATGATATCATATTGAATTGTAGGCGAAATCAACTTAAGATTTTCTGGAGCATTCTTTAAGACAACTTTCTTAACTCCCTCATTTTGTTCAGAAAGAAATTGAAGAAGTTCAAGAAAGTTACCCCGATTTTCCGATTTTTTTGATTCGATATGCCCACGAAAAGCTAACCCTTGCTTTAAAAGGAACCTAATACAATCAATGGAGGCGGTTAAACGCGTACAATACTTAATTCTATATTGATCAAAATGACTAGACAAAAGAGTTTCGATATGCTGCTTCTAGTTCATAAGATCTTCGCAAGACTTTCTGCAATGATTATGTACACTATTGTGGGCTCCAACATGTTTATCAAACAAAGTCTTCTTCCTCCAATTATTAAAGCCGTCAATAATAAATGCGTCACAACCTCCTTGCATTCCATTTGGATCTTTAAAAAGAAAATAATACAAACAATGCGCTGCATCTTTTGATACACTATATTCCAACCAATCACTATAATCATTAAACCACGAAGACACAAATCTTCGCTTAGCATGTCCTTCACTAGTCCAAGGAAAATCATGATTTTTTTGTTGACATGGGCCTTTTTGTAAATATGCTCGTCTCACATTCTCTCTATCATTAGGATCATAAGATTGTATACTTTTCCTCAACCCCGGATCAGATTGAACCTCTAAATTAGAAGAAACATTTGTAGGATTGACATCAACATTCGGAATAACGGAATTCATGCTTGGAATGGTAGAACTCGTACCTACATTTTGAGGACTAGAGGAGGAGCTTGTTCTAATTTTGCTATAATACTTCTTCATTCTAAACTCAATCCTATAAATTCAACAGTTATTAAATTAATAACTAATAATTAAACCTAAATCAATTAAACAATTAATATACAATTAACTAAAGAGTCTAATAATTAACTAAATCAAATAAAGAATTCATCAACCCTATACAAAGAATGAAATAAAATTAACTTTATTGCCTATATCCATTCATAATTTTATATATAAAATCAGTCCTATAAAATTAAACCCTAAAATCAAGCTCCAATAAAATTAAGCCCTATAAAATTAAGCCATAAATTCAACCCTACAAAATTAAGCCCTAAAATCAAGCTCCAACTAATTTTACACAATTACACATACATTGAGATCATATATGATATATCTATTCATGATTCATAATATATATCATAGAAAAATTAGCATTTTTTGCTATAAAAAGAAAATGGAAAAAATTTGTGTTTTTATTTACCTTGCTTGGTAGTCGGTTGCTCCTGCTAGCTGCTGTGAGCTGTCCATTGTCCAATACTCCAGTGGTCCAGGCTTGACTGAGCCGTGAGAGAGAGAATAGCGCAAGAGGAGCTAGCTGTGAGAGAGAAGAGAATAGCAAAAGATGAGATAAAAAAGGAGGGCAGAGAGCTGTTGCCTGTTGGTTGTTGCTGCGTGGTGCGTGCGTGCGGAAATAAAAAGAGAAGCGGAGAGGCTGGAGAGATGTTAGATTTTTAAGTTAACTTTATTTCTCAAAAATCCCTCAACTATAAAACTAAGCATATAAGTCCCAAACTTCTTTTTTTTTTTAGTAAACTACCCTAATAGCCCTTAAACTATGGGGTTAGTGTCACTTTGGCCACTAAACTAAAAAACGCGCCACTTTGGCCCTTGAACTATTAGCAAGTGTCAGTTTAGCCCTTCCGTCTACATTTTCTGTTAAGTTGGACGGAAATAGGGGCATTTTTGTCATTTTAATTTAATTATATATTTTTTAAGTTGGTTCAATAGAAAATCGGTTTGGTTTTTTTCAACACTGGTTCAAAGCATTTTTATAACTAATATGGATCAAAAAGTTTGGTTTTTTTCAAATCCTAAATCTCCATTAAAAACACCCTCTTCTCTCTCTAACCATCTTATTTCTCATCTCTGACCACCTCTCTACCTCCCCACCACAAACCCACAACCGCCTTTCCACCATTTCCACTTTTAAATCCTCAAATTTTCTCGCTCATACACATACACATATATGTATTTATAGCAAAATGACTAAAATCTAGAATGAGGATTAAAAACAGAGAGAGATAGGGAGGTTCCAAATAAATAGCCCATCTCTTTCGAAAATTGGTCCTCACTGGATCAATTCAAACCTCAAAGTCGATGATTTCACACTCCACAAAATAATCAGCCCATCTCACTCTCTCTCCTCCCTTTAGAGAGAGAAAAAAAGTGTATTTATCTACCTCTGTCTATATATATATATACGACCAAACAACAGCAAAACATATATACCATTTCTTTCTTACTTTTTCTTGATCTTCACTGTTATGTGTTTGGCTGTGATGATGATGATGATGATAATAAGTTGGGGAGGTGAGTTTGTGGCGGGAGATGGAAGAGGGGAAGTGGTGGTGGTGGATGGAGGATATGGCCGGATATGGAGGTAGAGATAGAAGATAGCCGAAGATATATATGTATATATATATATAACTGTGTTTCTTTATCTCTTTCTTTTTTGTTTATAAATTTTTTAATAAAAAAAATTGAAATGAAAAAAATGCCCCCTATTTCTGTCCAACTTAACAGAAAATATAGACGGAAGGTCTAAACTGACACTCGCTAATAGTTCAAGGGCTAAAGTGACGCGTTTTTTAGTTTAGTGGCCAAAGTGACACTAACCCCATAGTTTAAGGGCTATTAGGGTAGTTTACTCTTTTTTTAAAAAAAATCAAATTACTCGGGGGTGCGTCCGCACACCCTCGTATCAGTGTGGAGACGCCCCTGGGTGAAATTGATCAATTCACCAACTACAATTACAACAGACGGCTTGGAGGATATGGCCGGAGATGGAGGTAGAGATAGAAGATAGCCGAAGATATATATGTATATATATATAACTGTGTTTCTTTATGTCTTTCTTTTTTGTTTATAAATTTTTTAATAAAAAAATTTGAAATGACAAAAATGCCCCCTATTTCCGTCCAACTTAACAGAAAATATAGACGGAAGGTCTAAACTGACACTCGCTAATAGTTCAAGGGCTAAAGTGACGCGTTTTTTAGTTTAGTGGCCAAAGTGACACTAACCCCATAGTTTAAGGGCTATTAGGGTAGTTTACTCTTTTTTAAAAAAAAAATCAAATTACTCGGGGGTGCGTCCGCACACCCTCGTACCAGTGTGGAGACGCCCCTGGGTGAAATTGATCAATTCACCAACTACAATTACAACAGACGGCTTGGATAGGGTAGGCAATTAGAAACTATACAATTTTATTTTTTTGTGTCAAGAAGTTTCAACATGATATCGTTCTTTGTCCATATTCAAAATTTGAAACAAAATGACACAAGATTGGAGTTATATATACTATTTTTAGTGTTTTACTCGTTTCTTGCCCGTATCAATTTAGTCTTGTTATGTCTGAATTAAAAAAAATCTTATTGTTAGTCAGACGTTATATATAGGATTTTCAAAATTCAAATGGAGTGGGAGAGTAAAGGAATCCTACAATTGGAAGAAGAAATAGAAATCGAGCTCATTAGAGAAGTTCCCAAAGACAATAATACTTAGAGTTTATGAGAGAAAAGTAAGGAGACTGGTTTTGTTTTGGGTGTTTTGAAATTTTTGCAATGATTGTCGTTGCTTTCATGACATTATTGTCAATGACAAAAATTTGTCACTAAATGTTTATTTTTTAAAATCTTAAATTTATTGTAAACACGCCCCACTTAGTGGGTGAACTGTAAGGATCGAGTAAAAAGAGATGGAATGAGGTGGAATGAGGTGGAAAAAAAAACTTTAAATATGGTAAGTTTTCAAATTTTGTAGTTGCGTTTAAACTCACCCATACATGTAGTATAATACAAAAATACGTAAATTATTTATAATATCATATAAGCTCTTTTTTTCCCTAAGTTTCTTTCTTTAACTATGAACAAAGAAAACTCTGGCTCAAACTTCCTTTAGTAAAACACGAACATGAAATCTCTTTGTGTATATGTATGATCGCCTGCCCGATAGTTATTGTATTTTTATTTTGGCTAAACATTATTATGTAACTCGATGATAAAGAAGGCAAATTGTATTCTTAATTAAAACAAAGGTCATTTGGGTTTCGGGGTCCATAATTTTGCCATTATTGAGTTAGGGGTCCGCAGTTTTCATTTCTTGGGTTTTGGGATTCAAAATGGATGGTTCTGTTAATCAATGGATAAAAATTGTAAATCAACACAAAATTTGACCCAAAATTCCTAAAATGCCCCTGTTTCCTTCTTCATCTTCATCCATTATTCTCCTCCACCCAATCCATCATCCCCAATCTCCATTGCCTCGTCTTCCACCAACACCACCACCACCACGAGTATGCACCATTTGCTACTCTCTCATAAAAAGGAAGAGAAGAAGTGTTTGTTTCATAAACTCTTCCAAAATACATCTCTAAAGCCACAACAAAAAAGGTTCAATTTTTTTTTCTCAAATCTCATTCTCTTTCCAAGGCCCGAAAAGGTTAGCCTTCCTCAGACCTACAGGTACGATTTTTATCATTATGCTCAGAGTTTCGATGACGGATCAAAGAGAATCGATAATCAAGGAGTACTCGCTCACTAATTTATAGTTGAAAAAGGTCGGTGGTACTACATTAAGAGCTTAAGGGATAAGAAATTTGTTTCCTATGTTTTTGTCTTTCTAAATTTAGAGAGAAATCAAACTGAAGTGGAGATTGTTTACGCAGTAATAATTCTTTGTTGTTGTTGGTGCTCAAGGGATGAAAGAATGTATATTATAATACATATATGTTGTTATTATTATTATAAAATTGGATTTGTTTCTAGGTAATTGAAAAGTGAATTGTCGCTATGTCCTGCTAACGTGAGCACCATTATCGTCGGTGAACACCATATATTTGTCGATATATGTCCTTGTTTTTAGTTTGATGTGGTATTTGTTTTTTTGGCCAAGCAAATGAAGAAGATAAAGGAATTATGGGCATTTTAGGAATTTTAGGTCAAATTTTGTGTTGGCTAACAGTTTTTATCCATTGACTAATATAACCATCCATTTTTGGACATAAAACCCAAGAAATGAAAACTGTGAACCCCTAACTTAAGATTGTCAAAATTATGGACCCCAAAACCCAAATGACCCACAAAACAATGGAAAAACATTCTACACGAGCTTTTATAAAATCTTAAATGTTGATTTATTTCTCAAAATTCGAATCTAATGCCTTCAGAGTCACTAGAGAATTAAGCCCATTTCAACTCCAAATGTCATCATAAAAAAATAGCGAAAGCATTTCTAACGATATATATTTTGTTGACTTATGTGATAATTTGAAGAATGAGTTTTGAAGGATACTTTAAAATAACGTTCTTCAAATGATAATATTTTAATATTATTTTGGTTCATAGTATTGATTGAGATTGGTGTTAACACAAATTTCAATCAAATAAAATATTCAAAAAAATAATTTAAAAAGCACTTTTACTAGCTAAATTTGAAGAAAGATAATGACTCTTTAAAATAAAGAACCAATTTTGGTACTTTTGTTGGAGCCAATTTTGCTAACGTGGCTATTCAAAAAAAAATGCATTTTAGTCTTTTGAAAAGTTGGTTAAAGATACTCTTAATAACTTTTCTAAGTTTTTGCTTCATTCTAAGGTTATTTTATTTCCACCCAAAATAATATTTGTTTTTACTTTTACCTCTCATTCAGTCCTTGAGCATGGAGTAATGGCTTACTATTCAATCCTTGAGAGCAGAGTATATTAGGATCTTTACATAGTAAATTAGAAGAAAAAAAATGGACAAAAATATTACAATAGTTAAGATACAGCTGTAGTCCAAAAAATAAAATAAAATAAAATCTAAAACCATTAAAATAACCATTAGGAAATGTTACAAAATTATGCAAAGAGATACATCTTGTATAGGATGAGGAGGTCTCGGCAATAACAAGCTCTTACTCGATATTTAATAACCAAATGATTACTTGGTATTCAAAGACTAAATGAGAGGTTAAAGTTAAATCAAATAATACTGGAGATGAAAATAGAATCACTCTTATTTTATCTCATTAGGGAAGTTCCTTAAATCTTATATCACGTTTTCTATTGTAAATGTTATGAATAGAGAGTTGGCTAGTTTTTTATTTCTTTATTTTCTTGTCCAATCTATTGTTTTACTACTTGTTCAACTTGAACTATTCAACCAGAATCCAAACGTCGTTTTATTCTTGTTGGAATTTTAATCAACTTGAATAATTCAAACAAGAATTGTTCAATCTATTAACATATATTCAATAAAAATAATATATACCGCCAAAAATAATGGAGTGAAATACAATAAAGAAACCGCTGTATCAATAATGGAGTAAATAATCCTCCAAAAAGAAAATGTAAAAAAGAATCGAGTATAATTTACAACAGTAACTGCACCAGTAATCCAACGGCCAATAGAAACGTTTGGGCCCAATGGACCCCCAGAAACGGGGCCCCACTTGTATCCCTCTCTCCGGTAGCCGAAGGCGTCGTAGGTCCAGTATAATTGGGATTCGAGCCGTACAAAACCTGAATCCCCTCTATATCGTCACCGGCGAGCTCTACCTTCCTCGATGCCGACGATATAGTTGGATACATGATTGATTCTTCAACCGAAGAGTGCCCTAACCCAAGCAAATGCCCGATCTCATGAACAGCGACAGACTCAAGGTCCACCGCCGATGCACCGGACGATGACAGAATGCTACCGTCGATAATCCAATCCTCATCTCCGTCCAAATGGAGCCGTCCGCTAGGAGGCGAAAATGCGTGAGCCAAAGTTCCTAAAACTCCGTCGAACGGCTCTCCGTCGCCGTGGTCGCCGCTGAAGAATCCAATCCTTATGTCCGCGGAGGGGAACGACGTCGTCTCGGTGAACGTCAACGGCGTTACCTCCGACCACCGCTCGAACGCGTGTGAGAACACGAGCTTCACCTGATCCGTCAACTGATTGTCCGGCAGAAACGCATAGGTCAGTTCACTCCTACCCGCCGGCCACCGCGGCCGGCCAGGGAAGAATGAGTAGTGAGCGACAGTGTGCGCGTGAATCGAGCTCGCCGACGGAGCTTTGCCGGAATTCATCGTGCTAGATCCGTTGACTACGTCGGCGACGCCGCATCTAGGTCTCGTGATCTGTTTCACCGTCGATTCGTCAAGTTCTCCCGTAGCATTGAGATTGAAGTTGAGCTGGTAGGTCTTCAGAGCTGACTCGAGAGCATCGTCAAAATCGTCGGTAAAGTTAGCGGAAGAGTTGATGTAACCGAAGTAATGGAAATATTGTTTGAGTTTTGCCAAGCCGATTTTCTTCTCGCCGGGGTGACATCCTGCGAGTTTCTGGAAACTCTCCCACGCGCCGGCAGTGGTGTTTGGGAGTAGAGAAGGTGGAATAGAGGATATGTTTGGGAAGAAATGAGGCAAACAGGAAATTGGAGAGGCGAAAACGGAGAGGAAAATAAGAGAAATGATGAAGAGAGGGAAATTCATTTTTTGGGAAGGAAAGGAAAATTGGGGAGGGAATCGGAAGTGAGAAGTAGGAGGTTTTTCAAAGTGTTTGAGGAGTTGTGAATTGTGATTGTTGAGGTTCGAAGAAGGTTAGTAGGGAGGCGTAGGGATTGTTTGGGTATTTGAAAAAGTTTTGGGTTTGTTAAATTATTATATTATATCTAGAATAATATTATATTTATGGGTTATTATTTTTACTATTTATTCTTGGAACTCCGTATGATATAATATAAGGAGCTGACATATATTATATAATTCTCTGACACTTATTTCATAAAAAATATTAATTACTTTATTGACATATATTATTTTTTTATTTTTAATTAATGATTAAAACATTAAATTCAAATTAATAATAATAATTAATAACTCTAAAGTATTTAAATTCAAAATAATTATTAAACTCATTAATTAAATACTTTCTTCTTCTTCTTCTTCACTACCGCCACTACAACCATCCAAGTCATTATCCTTCTCCAAAAAAAGTAAGATACGTATATTTTTATTACTTCTTTATGTTTCATTTTATTTATAAATCATTAATAAAAACAAACGCAAAAAAAAAACAAATAAAAGAGAACACGAAGAATGTTTACTCGATTTTTAATAATCAAATGTTGTTCATCATACTCAGCCTTAAGGAACCGAGTATAACACAGGTCATTCGGTCCTAAGAAACCGAGTTAAGTTTTGGGTCATTTTTTCAATTTTACTTAATTCCTTAGGACCGAGTGACGTATGCTTTACTCGGTTCCTTTGGACCGAGTATGATTAACACTACTCGGTTCCTAGGAACCGAGTAAACCTTCATCCATCTATGGCAGAATCGAGTGAACCTTTGTAGTTTATCTTTCTCTCTCTCACATACACAGGAGAATGGGTGACACCATGCTACAAGTAAATGTAAACATAAGATCTAGTAGTAGCATTGCATCAAACTAAGTTGTGAATGATTGGTTCATTCATGAAAAAAGAAGTTAGAAGAAGAAGAAGATTAAAGATGAATTTGTGAGGTGGGTGGAGTAATTTAATTTATTTCTTTGAATTGTAGAAAGAGGTAGAGGGGAGTGTTTTTAGATTAATCTTAATTAAGCTTAACATTAGATGGAGTGGTATGAGTGTTAGGAAGAAATAATGTGTACTTATGGAGTGTTAGAGAGTTAAATGGTATGTGTCAATAGTAACTCCCATGATATATGAGTTGTACATTTATTTAATGTACTTAATAAAAATATATGGTAAAATTTATAATAAAATAAAGTTTTATTAGATTAATTAGGAGATCATTAATAATTAAGAGAATGGTGAGACTATTGTCACACCCCAAAGTTTATTTTAACACTTTCTATATTGACTTGATATAATAAAACCGAGTATATAACTATTTACTCGGTATAATAAGATTGAATTGTTGTTGAAAACAAAAAAAATTACTCTAACTGAGTTTTATTACATTGAATAATGTGAACACATTCAATTTTATTACATCAAATAAATATATACTCAATTTAATTATATAAAATTAATATAAAAATATTACAAAAAAATTTAATAAGCCGCAATAGCCCTACTGTCACAAAAAAAAAAGGGTCTTTGAGAAAGTGATTGCCGTGTTGAAAAGTTGCAAACGGGGACTTTTTTTAAAAAAAAAAATATTTGAATGATTCCAAGGTGTGTTAAACATTGGTTATTTCGAAAAGGTATGTGACGTCACGCGTGAAGCCAAATCCATTCATTGAAGGATGAAGATTCGCCAGCACTGACGCATGGGTCGGGTCATGGGCTCTCTCAGAAGGTTCTACTTACACGTGGAATCCTCGAATATCTGACGCGGAGCAACTTCCCCACTCACATTACAAGAAAATTTGGGCTTCTAATCAGTCTACCCTATCATCGATGGTCAAACTGCTAGACCTCATTTTAAAATTTAATGTATTTTTTATTTTATTTTTTAAAAAAACTAAGTATAAATCTCGCCTTTAACTGCAGCAATCTAAACCTTCAAAAAATCTCTTGGGGTACATTTGGTAATATAATTTTAGAATTGTAATTTTTAAAATTGTAATACCATAAAATTATAATAATATTGTTTTTGATCATAAGGAGCTTTCATTTGAAATTTTATTATAATTTAAAATTTGTTTGTTTAGCTAGTTTGTAAAATTCATTTGAAACTAATGGAATAATGGGTTTAAAGTAAAGGGGTGCATAATTCAATCCAATATTCTTAAACCGACATATCTAATTCAATTTGGATTGAATTCGGTGAAATTAGTCGGTTGGATTGGTTTGCGTTTTAGAAAACCAATCAAATATTGGATCAGTTCGGTTATCACATTAGCGAAACCAATATCAAACCAATCCAATCTAACCTCAATTTAAAATGACACTTGTCATTAGATAATTGGTTATTATTATACACTATATTATTAATATAGGTTGTGCTACACCTTATTATTACTACATATATAAAATAACCTAATAAGTAAACACTAATTTAATTCTATTTTATTTTACTAATGAATTAGACTTTAATATATAATGACTTAATGTAGATTTTTATTTTAGTAATGAAGGAAACTTTTTATTTATATTGTCTTGGCTCTCATGAACTTTATTAGATTTGTTTTGCATGTTGTTAAAACTTAAATAATCCTTACACAAAAGATATTAGTTTCGAATCAATCCAATCCAATGTCAAATTGAATTGAATTGGATTGAATTTTGGAACAAAGTCTGATTGAATTGGATTGGATTCTAAAATATAAAATTATGTTGGATTGGATTGGTTAGTGGATTATAAAAAATATATTGGTTTTCAACCGATGCGCACCCCTACTTTAAAGAACCTCCCGCCACAATGCCCAATACTGAAGATCTGGCAACAACCTCACTAGATTTTAGCAGTGGTTGTCGGAATTCCAACCAAGTTGTCAGAGCTCCAATAAGAGGTGGCGACTGTAGTAGTACCTGCAGTTGGTGGTGGTGACCAAAGTCTTTAAAAATAAATATTGTACATATATTATATATATGCATATACTTACATATAATATATATATATATATATGTGTACATATATAAAACGTGATTATATAAATATATATGTATTGACTATGTATCCATATGTAATAATGTCTGCATATTATATATAATTAATTGTGATGGTTGTTTAGTTATAATGTGGGGTGAAATATGGAATGTCAAGGCTGGAGGTATTGTGGATGGAAGGGCTATGTGGTGGTGATATGAGTTTTTTTTTTATTATATTTTGGTGGGTGGGTGGGTTGGTTGGTTGGTGGGTGTGGAGGCACCATGTTGTTTGAGAGAGGGTCAAGGGGTGGGAAAAGAGTTGGGGTGAATGGTGGTGATTGATGGTTAGTATTTTGTAGAAATCCAAGAGAATTGGAATTAGAGAACTCTACCTTCTATATAAAATTCAATCTTATAAAATTGGTGGTTTTAAAATTCCGGTAGAATTCCAAAACTATAACCCTATGGTGTTTTCAAACAATGGAATTTCAAAACCATGCTCCAATTCCAATTTTATTAGTAAGTGGACTAAACTAGTTGAAACTTGAAAGATACACTTATTTAGACTTAGGAAAAATACTAAGTTCAAATTTCAGTAAGGGTGTGTTTGGATACTCCAATTTTATATCATAAAATTGGAGTATCCAAACACACCCTTACTGAAATTTGAACTTAGTATTTTTCCTAAGTCTAAATAAGTGTATCTTTCAAGTTTCAACTAGTTTAGTCCACTTACTAATTTAAATTTTAATGTATTGGCAAAATAGTTTAACTATTATAAACTACTGTAACATCTCTAATATGACCTTTTGTTTGGAAATTAGAATTAACCTACAGTGGAAATCTGTATTAAAATTAATGCAAAAAATTTCAAACAATCCAACCTTATATTCTAAAGCAACCCAATGCATTACACGTCTGAGCCCACATAGTCAGCTCTCAAGAGATAGATGAAAGAGGCCACGACTTTCGGCCTTCGATTTTCAGAAGATATTTTAAAGCCCCAAATTTTGTGTTTGTATATATTATAAATAAGTTGAGACAATGGACATATCCTTGATTAGTTTTTATGAAAAAAATGTCTCTCTAATTAATTTCATGAAAAATTTTAAAAATAAGAAGACAACTTATTTAAAAAATATCTTACCACATGTATCAATTTAAACTTCTTACAAAAATTTATTATTTTTCTTATTATTTTTTATATTATTATCAATCGGATCTTAAACTGAAATTTTGAGATCATAGTTAAATTCACGGTGCATTTCGGTAACCAGTGAAGATGTTTCTTGTTAGCTTCTTTGTTACATGTGGTAAAAGCTGGAGCAATGTTTTATAGCTTAAAGAATTAGTACTAAATTTTAATTATCAAATGCATGGCAACTAATTAATACTCTCATTATTGGTTTCCATTGGATATGCACTTATAGAGCTCCAAAAGGAGAGATCACAAATTCATTTGATTGCTTTTCTTTTAAGCCTCGTTTGGTTTACAGAAGGAAAATCAATTCCCTTGTCTTTCCCAAGAGGATGGAAAACTAAAGTTTCTATTAAGTTTTCATTATTATATTTGGTAAAGTATGGAAAGTATTTAGGTAGGGGTATTATTGTTCAAAATTTTTGTAATAAATGCTATGAAATCGTAAGGAAAAATCAATCATATGAGTTTTGAGAGGAATGATTTTACCCTCTATTTTCTCCTATGTCAGAAAAGTGTTTCCAGAATTTGTATTTACCAAATAAAAGAAATATTTTGTTTTCTTGAGTTCTCGAATCCGCAAACCAAACGAGACCTTAAAGAGAACAAAATATAATCTGAAAATTTGGAAGTGATGAAATAATTGAATAAATTAAATATTGGAATTAATTTATTTGGGATGTTCTATTTCAAATTCCCTCTCGGTTGAAGTCCGTATAGAACTTGTCAATTACTAGAGTTTGTGTTCTTTGTAAAATATATAAATCTTAAATATTCTAAGACATTGTTTGCGGTGGGAATTGAGCTTGATACTTTTCAACATCTTAAGTCATATTCGGAATTATGTACATATTTTGTTTTTGATGGAAATAATTAAATCGCATTGCACGATATCCTAGTAATATTGCTTATGATCGATCTGGTTATGTCTTGTGCTAAAAATAATTTCACGCACGTGCTTGTAGAAAGCTGATTCAAAGTAGTTCTCATTGAAACAGTACGTCTGCAGCACCTAGTCATGAATATATAGGACTCTCCATAAGCATCCTTCTTCAATCCCTAAAGCTAGGTTATTGTACACGCTGTTATAAATTAAGTAATCTAATATTTCCGCAACATATAAAGATTGAAATTATGAAAAAAATAAATACTAAAAATGAGCTAATTTAATACAAGTTGAGCTGATCTTTGTTTTTTTTTTTTGGTAACTGGGAAAGAAGAAAAAACAAAAGCTAAGAGCCTCTAGCAAAGGCAATGCCGGGCAAGTCTTCTTTTGCAATTTTTGTCATCTTGATACACGAGCGAGTACTCCTTTTTTTCATATGAATCTAGTACTTGAAAATGTAATTTAAAAATTAAGCTCAGAGAAATGGCATGTTACTCAGGTAAGACAAGTGACTTTTACATTACGGAAACATGGCACTGCAAAAAGTTGAGCAAACTGATGTACAAAAGCAAAAAGATCAAAGTTCAGTGGGAAAAAAAAAATGACATTTCAAGTATAATAAAAGAAAATTTGGCACCCGCGAATTGCAAGAGCTTATATGCGAATTCATCAATTCAGAATAACTAAAACAAAATAAACTCAAAAGAACTTAAAACCCAAAGATGGTTTCTCTTTTGGTTGGATATGTCTATATGGTCATTTGGAATGGAACTTGAACCAGTCTTTATATACTTTTTTTTTTTTTTTCATTTTGTTGGGTTTTATGGGTTTCTTGGTGGAGATGTCTAAGATATCTATTGCTATCTCTTGAGATAAAGCACTTGATGAAAAGATGAAACAAACAAGTTGAAGCAACGCCAATAAACAAGTAAATTAACCAACAAAGGAACAAAAATAAATTATAGAGGGAGAGACTCAATAATCACATCCTTGAATAGAATCATAACTCACCTTTTGGGCTTCTGAGGACTTCAATCCTTTTTGTTTATGTTGTCTCTCAATTACTTATGGGTGGCTGATAATTTGGGTCAATGTTCTTCTGTAATTATGTCGATTTGATCTATACACGAAAACTGTTTCATACTTTTGCTATGATGAAATAGTGAGGTTTGTTTTGAGATGGGAATATGAGCAAGAAAATGGGGTGGTGATGAAGAGTTTCGACAAAGAGGAAGAGGGAGAGGGAAAGGACGTTTGATATATGTATGAAATTATATTCTCATCAGCTTCTTAATTTCAAAGATCAACCTGTTCAAATAGGAAATAATAAAAAAATACTAGACACCCATATATACAAGTCATGAAGGGCTTCATTGCCTACCCATAACCAGTAGAAATTGTAGTCCTCCTTATGGCCATTCCATAATATTCTATTCCTTTTGTAATACTTAAGTTGGAGATGGGAAGAATTAGAAACTGAGTAACACTAAAACCCAAAAGTTAAGGACATAAGTAATTTAGTAAGAGTTATATACACACATTGAGAGTTGAAGTGGAAACTTTAGAAATCCATGCAAAGCAAGTAAAAAGATAGTACACTTAATAGCAAGCAGCATAAAAGCATATACTAGAAACATACTAAATACAGTGAGTGGATTCAAGTTTTAACAACGTAGAGGCCTATCATAAGTTGGAGGTAAAGAAGGGCAATTCTCATTCATGTTGGCATACGGCTCTAAAGTGTTATACTGCGGCAATTCCATTCGATACTCACCGAGTATTTGGCAGAACTCAAGCCTTTCATCCCCATTGTTGCACCAATTAGGCAACCTTGTCCTATTACTCTCAAATATTTTGAGCATATATGCATCCCTAATCTGTAAACATTAATAATAACGCCATGTATGAGAGTAAAGTTTCAATTAGAAAGCGTGAGGACACTAAAATAAGGCAGTAGATAGATACTCACAGTGAACTCAGTTACTTGAAGAGAGTTGGAAATAGGACCGAAAATTCCAGCTTCTTTATACATTGCCAAAATGAAGGCAACACATGTGGTTGATTTTCCGTCACTGTATACCCATTCATCCTTCTCTGGAATGGTAAGTAATTGATCAAAGGTTATACCTCGCTTTTCCGTCTCATCTAGAATTCCGTACAAGTCCAAATCCTGTTAAAATATACATGGAGAAATGTGAGGTCCTAATTTTCTAACGTACATGTTTCATTTAAGATATAAATATTTCAATCTCACGCTTTTGTTATTCATTCAGTTCATCAAGATATGAAGAAATCTAAGCATGACTACTGATGCTACATTTTTACAGTACATTTAAGCATTCTATTCTAACCCTATGCTTGACTTATACGTTCAAAAGTAGAACAACGGATCCATCTAGAATGAAATTTATTGATGTACAATTATTAATAAAATCAAAATCAAATCATGAAAAAGATAAAATTTGAATGAATTCAACAAAATTAAAGAAAGAAAGAAAGAAAGAAAGAAAGAAAGAGAGTATATCAATAACAGGACTACGTTATTTACCTCAGTCCCAAGCCGCTTATTCAAAGCTTCATTCCACATATTTGCAGCATATGATGGCTGCATTCTAGTCCACATAGACATGACAGAAGTGACCTGCACAAATAGTTTGGTAGTTGTAAAAATGATGCAAAGTTTTAACACATCCTGAAACAGATTCTAATGTAAATGCACAATAACAGCATATCCGTTGTTTTCTTGTTTTTATATAGAAACAACTGCAAAGGTAACTCAAAGCAACCATGACAGAAGAGAACATAGTATACCTGTATGAAACTACCATATGTTAGCCAAAAGTTTCAATTAAATGGTACAAAAAAAAAGGAACGGAAAAAAAGACATTTCAACGATATTTTACTGCTCAAATCTGTAGATTATTAAAAGAGTACAGCCTAGCCATTGAATATGCATACCAAGTGAGCATCAAGAGGTGGGGGATAATTGTCAGCTATGGTGTCAATCCAACTGAAAATCATGTTGTGGTAACCATATGGTTTGCCTAACATGCTCCGTGCATATTCCCAAGCTGCAGTAGAATTAAATTTTGCACGTATTTCAGGATGCAAGGGTAGTAACGCTATCTGTGGATTAGAACTATCCCTAAGCGCCAATTCCCACCATTCATCCCATGGAATTACCACTATAATTTCTTCACCCTGCAACACAACCAACACCACATACACATATATATATATTCGTTAGTATGCTTATCTTCCTAAGTTACCAGGCTATTTAGTATTTAAAATAGAATGATCGCTCATTCGCTTGTATGCGAGGAGTGCTTGTTTGAAAAATAAAAAATAAAGGGGTGCAATTGACTAATTTGGTTTTTTGGGTTTTCTCAGTTTTGATGCATATACAAATATAATGTATAAGTTGTAGGATGCATACCTTTTCATTCTCATGACCTGATTCACCAACCCAAAGATTACCAAATTCATCCTTCAAGCAAACTGCTGTATGACCAGCAAATGCACCAGTTACCCACTTTTCCAGTGTTTCAAATCCACCCCAACGTCCCCGTATCTTTGACACTGCTAAAAAATCGCCAGAGTGAACATCATCCGGATTTATAGTAGCCCGCCAAGGCTGAGGACGTTTTTCAAATGATGCACCCATGTGGTTCTTCAGAAAAGCTAAGTTAGCACTCTGACCCCAACCAGTATTAGAAAACAGAGGCAAAACATCTACCAAGGATAGCAAAGTCCCCAACATTCCAGATGGCATAAGAAATACTGAGATTCCATGCTGCTTTACCTGCTCAAAGATATTTCAGCATTTCAACTTTGTTGATGGGGTTTTTGTATATAAAAATTAATTAAACAAAAAAAAAATCAAAACACTGACATACGTATTCCAACTCGGCAGGTTCCTCCCATGATTCAATTTTCAATGTATGCTCTCGGGCAGAGAAATAATAATCCCAAGTAATTCTATAAGGTGTTGCAAAAACATATAAATCCATACACGTCCAGCTGTGAGCAGCAGATGTCTGTAAAACAGGAAGCGTAAATATATCTTGAAACTATATCAAAATAAGTACAAAAGCAAAACATTTTTTGTGTATATATATAAACCAGATGTTCAAACACATATCAGGAAACTATTTCACTCATCAAACTATCACTAACAAAGCATAGAATATTTCATTCGGAAACAATTTAGCCAGCTATATGAACATGGTGATGGTTCTACATAGAAGTAAGAAAATTTTGTTCCAGGTTCACCAAAAAGTGGCTCACAATATCTACATGGTATTTTTCCTCAAACGGGCTAAGCCGATTCACAATTCCATTTGTCCCATCAATGGATTCAGCTACCTTCTAGTACATGACTAAAGCAACTAAAGAGGCCTCCTATTAGGGTATTCACGTGCCCAAAGTCAACCATAAATACTAGTATTTCCCCGGCGTTGTAACCGTTGTTGTATTGAATATTTTTTTTTCCCTTAAAACAGTTTAAGAAAGTAACAATTTGGATAGTTCACAGTTCTCCTTTATTATATATAAATAAATAAATAGAAAGAAATTCATATTACTTCACTACTAATATTCAGATTCTACCAACTTTACTACCAGTAGAAATCGAATAAAAACTTCAACTGTTCGTAGACCGACACTTGTACTACAATACAATTCGCAACTAAAGTACCAAATACTTTGCTTATTATATAAATAAACAAACAGGCAAAAAGACTAACCGTGAGATAGATAACACCGCCTCCCAAACCCCGATCATCGCCACCAGTGAAATCGAGCCGAGCTTCATTACCATAGAAACAAGCACCTTTCCAATCAATTGAACCGTTACTGGGAGCGATCGATCCGACGAACGAAGGCAACAAATCAACAGCACTATGCAGATTATTCAGAACTGGCCACGAAATTTGCCTAGGCAGAACTGGAAGTGCGTCCTTAACCCTAAAGGGGACTTTCAGTGCATCCCCAAATTGGAAACCAAACCCTAACCCTAGAATGAAGACTAGTCTCAACAACCACATCCTCGAGAATCAGATGATGACTTATTGATGACTTTAGCTATGAGGTCTTGTGGATTTGATCCATTGTATGTATTATTTTGGGGTTTGGTAGTTGGAGGGGTTTGTTTGATCAAAATTGAACATTTGACTTTGGTGAGAAGAAAAACGGTGCCTTCTACATCGGAGGAGTTTTACGCGATAACCGAGGCTACAGGTGTCAGACGTTTGTCGTATGCATGCTGGTTTGTGAAATTCTTCATATGGTTGCTGGATGTGGGTCGGTCTGTCGGGTCGGACCTACTAGAGGAGAGAGGCCGTTGCAGTTAGGCTCAGTCGGCTGGCCCGTCATCCATCAAAA
Organism: Lonicera japonica; assembly: GCA_021464415.1. Taxonomy (NCBI): domain Eukaryota; kingdom Viridiplantae; phylum Streptophyta; class Magnoliopsida; order Dipsacales; family Caprifoliaceae; genus Lonicera; species Lonicera japonica. The sequence goes on along the minus strand of CM038468.1, from coordinate 60,292,219 downwards.
GTCCAGCAAAAAGCTGGATCGCCACATGCCCACAAGAATGGGTTTAATTTTATAGTTCTTTCGAATAAACAATAAGGGTCGTTTGGTTTTACAAATTACTTAATTTTATAAATTGATTCATTATAAATTGAATGATTATAAATTTGATAATTATGAATTGGTTTATTTCCAATTTACATGTGTTTGAAAATTTTAAGTATAATACAAATATTGTGAATTAACTAATTTTAAGGTGTTTGACAACTAAAATTTGAATAGGATAAATTTGCTAACCTTAAGCACCACAATTACTTATACACGCATATTTGTATTTATGCACCCGTATTATTTTTTTACCAAAACAAAATTATTTTAATTCTATTAATATTACCAAAACTAGTTCTAAGAGTAATTTAACCCAAAAAAATAAAATTAAATACAAATAGAAAACAACATCAAAACACTATACATGTATCCTATAATTTTTTACCAATATAAAATTATTTTAAAGAGCGTCACCCTAATATATTTGAATTTTTTCTTTTAACGAGCAAAAAATTCAGCCGAAGCTAAATCACACAATCCATATAATACTATCATACAAATAAAATATAATATGATCCAAAATTAAATAAATCGTAACTAACATAAAAAGTGTACTATGTCTAAATTCATAACATAAACAAACTCGTCCATCATATATTAATATATTGATAAACAAACTTGTTATAGCATGATCGAATTTGTGTTTTCCACTATCCAATTGAAAATTTGAGTCCAAACATGAACTTGAACTTAATCCCTCTTGTGTCATAAAAACTTCTTTTGTTGAGGGGTTTGTTGATTTCAAGACGTGTGTTTTATTAGCATTATTATTTCCCTCCTCGGATGCTACTTGGACGCTTGAAACTTGATATTTTCCTTAGCTCACCGACATATATCCAAAGTGTTAATAACTTATACAAGTATTTACCAATTTCATAATGTATGTGCAATGAATTACGTTTAAATAAAATTGAAAGTTGATCAAATAAAGGAAACCATTTTCTTCGAAAAGCCTTCGTGTCACCATGGACCTACATTTACACTTGTAAGTATTTTCTATATGGCATTAAATATCAACTAGCTAACAAAAAAATTACTACATTTCTTAATTGAATAAAAACATAAATAAAACTATCGCATCAAACTATAATAGTATGGTGCTCATAAAACTTTGTTTCCTTTTAACCCACGAGATCGATTCACAAAAAAAAATGGAGGTTAAATCAATACATGAGCATGAAAGTTAAAATATAAGGCAGACCAGATACAAAAAGCGCACTAATTCTAACAACAAATACCCCCAAACTAGTGTATAAACACCCCCCAAAAATAGCCTAAAGCAACAGCTAAAAACCACTACATAAACCAACAACATATACACCAAAAACTACTCCCTAAATGGTGTAAACACTAGCCCACAACAATAGTAAACACAGACCAATTTGCAGCGAAAATAATGCAACAATTTGCAGCGAAACAATGCAGCAATCTGCAGCAATTTATCCCTCACAAACAGTCAAAAAGAAAACCTAAATTCAGCGCAAAAAACAACCTTAAAACACTAAGTACTTGGCCCTAAAATCCTGCCATACAAACTCTCTAAATGTAGTTTACTAAACTAGAGCAATAACAGCCAAACAAGTACCACTCAACTACTTTGCTCAAACATAAAATACTAGGATCCCAAAACCCCAAAAAAACAAAAGAACTCAGTGCCAAGGGCAAACTCCAAATTCTTAAAAACATTACACAATCAATTATAGAACCGAGTATACCAACAAAAATAGCAACAAATACCATATTTCTTCGCATTATAGTTCAAATGGTACTTACAAGATTTTGCTACTTTATATAGATTTAAACTATAAAACATATATATACCAACTCCAAACATGGGTGATTATGCCAAAAAGGCTAAAAGCATATGGTTAAAAGGCTCTAAATCAATATTTGACTTAATTTGAAAGCATACAAGTAATAATGTACCTAAATCAAGACTAGTGATTACTATCATAATAATATATTTCTATTGAACATTTCATCAAACAACATATGAGCATGCTGATATAATTTCAAACAAGAACAAGTTATCTTCAACCGAAGGGGGGCCAAAAAAACATATATTTGCATGTAGATTGAAAAATAATGAAAAAGCAAAAAAAAATGGCGGTAAACCAATTCATAACAACAAAAATGGAGCACATCAAATATATTGTTCGTTCACATTGTTTCTATTCAATACATCTAAATTAAAGTTTTGAATATGCAAGAAAAATCTTCCTAAATCACAAAATCCTAGCAGGAAATCATAGAAAGATAAGATAAAAGAGGAAGGGAGGGGGAGAGAGAAATGGGGTGAGAGTTTGGGGGGAGACGGATGTTCTTGTGTTGGAGAAAAGACCGATGAGCTCTATCGATATTTCGTCGACAGTAGGAGAGTGCAAACACACAAGAATTGTCCAATTTAAACTGGGGTAATTTTAGGTTGGCTTTGAAATGATCTAATTCACGTTTTCATTAATTAACTTAAATTGTTTAATTTTAAACTAGACAATTTTTACAAACCAAACAGTCGTAGTTAATATAATTGTTAATTAGCTAATTTCAAATGAGTTAATTCACAATTTAAGGGTCAATAACTACATAATTGTTAATTAGCTAATTTCAAATGAGTTAATTCACAATTTAAGGGTCAACCAAACAGGCTCTAAATGAATGAAATTAAAACTTAGATAGGAGGACTAAAATAAAGAAAAAATAATGTAATTTAATATAGTATTAATTATGAATAATAATTTATTAAAATATTTTTCTTCCCTCTTAAATCCTAATATTTGTTTAAACTCATGAAGAGAATAGAAAGAAATAAAGAATTGTTAATCCTCCCTAATCTTTTATTTTATTTCCATTCAATATTAGTGTAGTTGTTTACTTTCCTTTTCTTCGTGTTTCATCAATCCGACCTTGCGGGGACGAGATCAATAAATTAGATTCCCGAGAGTCGAACCGTAAGGGGGTGGAATCCCATCCTCTTTATCAAACTTTTAAGTAGGAAATAATTTATCATGGACCTTAGGCTTTAAGCTTTTCAACAACAATATGAAAAACTGAAAAAGGGTATAGGAACATGCCAAACACGTCGACACCAATCTGCCGTTTGGTGTCGTCGTACGGGCCCCAAAAACTTTATTTCAACTAATGGACCACACCCGTAGCAAGGAACAGTTTACAAAGAATATGACAACAGTCACACGGTATAAAATTAATTCACATGGCAAAACCAATCGTCATTGTACGGGCCCCAAACACTTTATTTCAACTAATGGACCACACCCGTAGCAAGGGATAGTTTACAAAGAATACAACAATAGTCACAATACGGTATAAAATTAATTCATATTACATGTGTAAAATGTCGTATTAGTCATGTTTCTTTCATATATCGCGCCTTATTTGTGACACCCTTCTCCCATAAGCACTACCTAGAAACCCACATTGTTGCATAGAAGAAATCAGGAAGCTCTACAAAGATGTATGAACAGAGAAAGGTTCTTCATAGATAAATCATCTCTCCTAATCCAGTCCACAGAGAGAGAGAGCTCAAAAAAATATTCTACAAGTTGCAACCCAAATGAATTTCAACCACGCATCTAGACTGAAATCTGCAAGAGAGAGCGATAGGGTGGTTAAGATGCATTCAGACTTGCTTTTGCATTATACTTTTGGGATTTTTTTATTCTTTTCGGTTATGCATCAATGTATCATTGCTCATTAAAAAAGGTTGGCCAGAATTATAGGCCTCTAGCCCAAATCCATAACCTAAACAGATGGGGCTGTGCAGGTCATCTGGCCCACAAACACCCCTAATTTCTAGGGTGATATATCTCTCCGAGTATACAAATAGTACATTTCCTATTATTAAATCAGTAAATAGAAAAAAGAACACTTAGGCAAATGGATGACCTCTTCTTGTGCGAGCCACTTCACATCCCAAACAGAAAGCAATTTGAGTAACAAGGAAGTAACAGTGCACCATCTTCAACTGCTAGAGGCTGCCTGAATGGATTTAGTTGAATCTGCAAATCAAAACAATTCTGAAGTTACCTACTGTGATTTTTTAATGCTAAGGTTAAATAAAACAAGGAACCCACGGGAATCTTGGGAGGCGAGCTAGTGACATTGCTTATACAAGAAGCTGCTAGATAACAAGCTTCTTCACAGTAATCCGAAAAAACTGCTGGCACTTCTATCTCCTTTATTAGCTCCTGAATCACAACCCACATTTTATAAATAAAACTTTACTTGATATTCTTTCAAGCGTATGTGGAGAGAGAGAGAGAGAGAGAGAGAGTACAATGGTTGGTAACCAGCTTGTGTAAGCAGCAACACCAGCATTTGGAGCAATGATTAAATCAGGAAAGGAACCCTGTAACATGGAACATAATTCACGGGAAGCTAAGCTATCAAGTACGAAGCACACAATGTACATTATTTTACATGATCAAAAATGCGAAGGCAACCTTTGTAACATCTCTGTAACGATCATGATAATAACCTGCATGTAGCATTAATGTGACTGCTGAAGGTTTACCAGTCGATGCACACGAGCGCAAATTCTCCTCTGAAGATTTGCAAAGGCAATTTGTCTCATCGCAAGGAGCATAACCATCAAGCTCGATTATCTCGCCATCTCTAGTCATCCCCAAAATAAACCAAGATTAACAATGAGCTTGTAATAAATTTATTATCCAGCCTCGCTTTAGTTAAAGCTAAACAGCATGTGTCAAAATCTCAAGGTTACGGGAAAGAGAATAAAAGGGCAATTGTTTGATCATATAAAAATGTTTTACAGGGATGGAAACCTCATCAGTACAGGACTTCAGGTTCAATGATGCCTCATATAGTTTGATCACATTAAAAGAGTAAACACAAAGGAAAAAAGAGTTAAGAAGGCAATCATGAGTCACAACTCACAAAAATCAAAATGTCATCCCCGACCAGAACCCCATGCGAAAATGAGGCTTTAGATAGAATTGTAAAGAAATGGAATGATTATTTTGCACTCAAAGTAGGCTTGGGTTGACCACCTTCCAACCCAAGTCGCAACTTGACTCTCAATTAGAAAACACACGCACAAATAGAAAACGTGTATTAAAAAAAATGAAACAGACCTGCATTTTGGAATATCAGGTCCAACAAGATCCATATGCACTTTAACTCCAGGAAAAAGAGCATGCAACTCCCCAAAGACAGCAAGTTGAAAAAGCTCTTTATCAGGCCCTTCAGAAATTAATTCATGAAGTCAAAAGACGAATTCAGAATAACCAATGCAATAAACACATATAAAAAGCAGAGTTGTTGAAGAAAGTGAAGGGTAGTTCTTATTGCCAAAACGAAAAATTAAATATATCTTTCTTGTAAGAAAACATGTAGAAGAGATGAGGGAGCAAGAGATCTAACTACAACGCAATTTCACAAAATATTTCTTGGACAAGTAAAAAGTGGAGGTTATGAATATTCCTGTGAAGGAAATTAACATATTACAATTCTTCACATTGGGGTGCATAATTACTTGTGCACAGTTTCTGTCTCTATGTTTATTGGAAATCAGCACTCAGCAGTAGATTACTTGGCCCACTTTTGCTGAATAACTTATAAATGTAATGTATAGAAGATATTTAATCAATAAGATGTACTAAAAAGGTAAATGGTGGTGGTTATCCATATACTGTGTACTTATATGTCATCATTAGTTCTTCTTTAATTGATGAATCTAGGACATCAATGATATTTTTTTCAACTTAACCTCCCAGTCACATCATAGAAATATTACACAATATACTTCGGAAGAAAGGAAAACAGTAACTGTTACCTGTATAACATATCCTAAGTTTCTATAATCCCATGCAGCACAATCATCACTGCTTTGACTAGCACTAAACTAATCGTACAACAGCAACTTGCCAACATTGCCCTCTTCCTCTCTTCATAAATTTATATAAACACACATTTATACAGGTCAAAGAAGTCCATTAAGAAATTGTTTTCAATAGCAAATAATCATGGCATTAGTAACAGACAGTGTAACACAGTGCAGTAAAGAATTGAACTCTTAAACTACAATTCTCAGCTGAAAAATGATGATAACACTATTACCTAAGTAGTGTATGCACAGTTGATCACTGAGTTCGGGAATCAAGCTTCTTCCAGCAGCGAGTTGAATAACCCAATATAATGTAAGTGGCTGCAAGAACATTAAATGGGACAGAAGAAGAATGAAAAAAGACAAAGAAGATAGCACCTAAAAAGATGTGTGACTATGAAGTAAAACTAGTCAGATGTTTTTGGAAAAGAAAAAACTAATTAGATCTCTATCCTTCATGCATACTTATTACTTAATCTTGTGATGGAAGAAACGTAAGGCAACTTAGAAGAAAGCACTAATAGGCCATGGATGCATGCATGCAGTGGCAGAGGGAATGTAGGTCTTGTGGGGGCTTAAGCCCCCACTTGGTTTTTTTTTTTTTTCAAGTGTAACAATATAAGGACTTTTTTGTAAACATTTATAGTTTGAGGTTGGGTTTTAAAGTCTCAAAACTTGGAGATAAAACTATAATTATTTTTGTAAAAACCTCAAACGACGAAGAGCTTTTTTATATCGACTATAGTATTCCAATAAGCACATAACGAACATGTCATTCAACGTTTTCAAAATATGAAAGCCTGAAGAGGAATTTTGTAACTCGTATTTTTTTGGACATCTATATTTATAATAGATATTTTTGTTGGACAACTCTTTATTTAATAGAGGTTTAATATTCCAGTAGTAATATATGAGTTAGACTCGAGAAATGATTTCATTCTTTTAGCTAAAGAACAGACTTCCCCTTTTGAGGGGGTAAATGATTGAATTTTTTGATAAAATTTTGTAGGTATGATCTCTATGATGAGTAGATCAACTCCACAAAATGCTATCAAAAGATTTAATTGGGAAGTGGATAAACTAAAGATCGATATATATGCGTGCATTTTGATTGTTGAAATTTTAGATCTTTGGATCGCCCTCTTCCTGGTTGAATTTTTTGATGAACTTTTGTGGAGTTGATCTACTTATCATGGAGATCATCCCCACCAAAATTTATCTAAAAATTCAATCATTTACCCCCCTAAAAGGAGAAGCCCGTGCTTTCGTTAAAAGAATAAAGCTCTTTCTGGAGCATGGCTCTATATATATATATTGTCATGTTACTTTTTTTTTTAGTGCTAGTGAAGCCCCCACTGTGATAAAATCCTACCTCTGCCACTGCATGCATGAATATTATTCATAGCCAACCCTGTATTACTAATTTGGACACATTACACAGGTCATACCCAATGAAGAAGCAAAGCAACAGGTGAATATAATGGGATGCACCTCCATTCATAGTAGTCCTTCCAACTACTTAATTGCTTCCATGTTGGAGACAAAGGACCTGCATTTATACATTTGTGGAGAAGTGATTTCCAGAAGGCAGAAACATTAAGGTAGATCCAGAAACATCAGAGTTATTACTCTTTGTGTGTGTGTGTGACCTGCATTAAGTCTATGTAGAGTAACTTTCGGAAAAATATAGAGCTAAGTATACTATTTATGTAGGACTATGGTCCCCTTTGATGCTTTCCCAATACAATTTCACATATAGTGATACAAAAATCAAGAGTTGATCTAATACATAACATAATAGATCGAAAGGAAAACATCATACCTCTACATGGGCACGATACACTTGAAAGATTCCAACCCTCAAGCAACCTACCAGTAAAATAAATTTGAGGATAAGATGGCATGTAATGTACTCATGTGTGTGAGTTGTCCGGAACCAGAAACTATCCTATATCTCTGTTAATCCAATGGTTGTTGCTATATATGCAGAAAAGCATAAAACAGTGTGCAAGAATTTCACTTCATGAACTTTTATTTTGTATGGGAGAACTACCTTATTTGATTATATTACCATGTTAAATAGCAGCATAAAGTTAGGATATCAAGGAAACAATTTGACAACCCCTGTAATCAACAGTCATCAACTCATCATTAGCATGTACTTGTTGAAAAGTAAACTTTGAGCTAAAACAGCTTCAATGGTTTCTGCAATTATCTGAGAATCATATCTACCAGGATTTAGGTTGGAAATAAACATCATGGTGGTTTTCCACCCCGCTAGCCTGACTCAATATGACACTCATAGCCAACAAGTGGAGTGGCACGCAGTACTTCTCCTATGACTGCCTTATTAATTCTCAAAATCTTGGATGTTAAACTGAAGAATCACTATAACGGTAATCCACACTCATAAATATGGATAAGCAGATGACGTAGGATATTATATCAGTTCTACACACCAGACAAACAGATAAGAGAATAACCTTGAGTGATCTGATGAAGCAACAGACCCCCCACAGTAACATTCACATATCCACATTCCTAGCCTGTGTATACCTTGTTTTTCCAGGAACGAACACCGTTTCTCCACTTTGTCAAACACCTACAGATAACTGACGAAAATGAGGACATAAAAATCAAACTAATACAGTCAGAAAGGATTATCAAAAGTCCCATTTGATATCTGATACGAAGGAGATTATTACATCGACGGTAGCTTCTCTAGAAAATGTAAACGGAAAATCATTTATGGCATCAGCAAGCTTCATTTGCTGTTGTAATCTTTCGCATTCTTCTTTATGCACACTCCAGTGGGAAACCTAAAACGCAAATGTTGAACAATTATAAAATACCTTAACTCAACCGTACACCAAATTATGACTAACAATACAATGAAATTAAATTATGCAATGTAATGTAATGTCACAAAAGGTACGTAGTGTTCTTCAGTTGTAGTTGTGGAAAACTAGGGTTGCATGCAATAATAAACCTATACAGGAAGGGTGTTTAAGCCATCAAACAGTATACGCGAAGCTACTTGGGATGAACAACATAAAATTCAATAAAACACAACAGAAAATCTAAGATTTCAATATCAATTCGAATAGTCCTAACCAAACCTAAATAGTAGTATATATTATCATATGTGTGCGTAAATGATGTTAGATACCTGGTGAGAGAGGGAACAATAAGATACCGCTCCGCAGCGACTGCATCTTCTGGAGGGGGGGCCCGAGCACCGGCTTCTCCTTCCCCTTCCGGCGCACTCCATTTTTCCGGTTAAAGATTCAACTGAAAGGGATTGGTTGAAAACTTGTAACCCTCTCGTTCGTTAGTGAACCAGATTTTAATTCTAACCGGCCCGAACAGATGATAATGAGGCCCAGAAATTTGCGATCCGAGAATCGGATTTTTATTATTGGATCATCCTCTTGGATGATAACGGACCATAACGTTGCTCCAACGGGTTTATAATATACTATATACTGAAAGAAAAAAAAATCAAAATAGAAAAGTTTCCAAAACACATTTTCTGAATAAATTTAAAATATTCTTCTCCAAAAACAAATTAAAATTAAAATGAATAAAAGACTTGAGGGAATTTTAAGTCGAGTCACTTTATTTTTGAATGTCTAAAAGAATCTCCGACCGTTGTGTGAATCCTATGTGTCAAGACACTTTTACACAAAATTTAAAGTGTAAAAAAATATGCTTCAATGGTACATTTTTAAACTTTTGTGTAAATTTTGAATGAACCAATAAGATAATTATGCATATTAGATATTATTTTATGCAATTTTTTATTATTTTTTCTTGAATTTTGGTATACATAATATTATAACAACAATGGTTCTTAATTTGTTAGTCTTAATGAGTAGATTTTAGATAAATATTTTTTATTAAATTATATAATTTCTATTAAAAGTTATTACATTTTAAAGTATTGTAAAATAATTGAGAAAAGAAAATGATGTGTGGCCGTGTAAACTTGGGGTGTATTTTACACATTCGTTTTACACAAAAGCTAAATTTAAAAGAATGCTGGAACTCAAAATTTTTACAAGTTTTGTATATTTTACATAAAACCTAAATATACACTACTGTTGAAGATACTCTAAAGATATCAGAGAAATATTAATAGTTGTATGTTATTATAATTAGAATATGTACATCAGTTTATTTATAAATATTAAGATAAGATGGGCTATGTTTAGTGGGTGTTTATTCAAATTTTAAAAATTTAACTTAAAATCAACTTTAATTTACACTTTCTAAAATTTATTTCATTTTACTTTCTTTCTCTAAAAAACCTTTTAAAACACCATAATTTTAAATTCAAAAATCAAAATTAGATAAAAAATATATATATTTGAAACATATTCGTCGAGATTTATAAAATAAGATTCATTGTGACTATTTTTTTAAATTTTTTTATGAAATTTTTTAGTTTGTTGAAAAAAACTCAAACAAAAAATAAATTTACTTTTCAACATCTTTCCAAATTCTACCAAACACCAGATTTAAAAAATCCAACTCAAAACATCACCATAGTGTTTGAAAACCAAAGTAAATAGACTTCTCAAACTCAAAAGCCCATCTAGGCAAGTTAGAGACGTTTGGTGATAAGACTTCTTCAAAAGTTTTCGGTCTTAAAAAGTACATCTGAATAAATTCAACGTCTAAAACCCTCTTCTTGAGACGTGATTTATTTTTCTTAGTAAAACTAAATTTAACAATTTTCTCTCTAAAACTCACTTAAAAAACATCAAACCTCATGGTAAAACTAAGCCCAGTCTAGCCCTTGATTCTTCATACGAGAGAGATATGAGATTATTCTTAAATTATTTATGGTTCCTCTGGTAAATTTTTATTTTTTTTATCATGTTCCACTAGCAATTCAAGGATTAATTATAAAATAAAACAAATTTTAAAACAGTTTACTCAGAAGAGATGTTACAACAAATAATTCATTTTTTTAATTAAATAGTCCAGATAATTTAATTAGAAGACACGAACTTGGTGGAAAAATACAAGAAATTATATATTATACATTTTAGCATTAGATGGATTTCTCCAACGTGGTGTACTGAACATATTTTTTTCTTAAAAGTGCATTGGGTAATGTCCATCTGGTGTAGATGAAATTCTTGGGATGAGAGTTATTCCCAACAATTCCTAAGATTGTCGCATATGAAAAGGAAAAAAAGAAAAAAACTTAAATGAAAAAATTGGTATAGGTGTAGGTGAAAGGTTGGGAATCTGTTTGACCAAGCTTCATTGGCATTTGTGTCTGTTTATGAATTATGATGTCTTCTTGTTGATAAGCTTAAATATGATTAATATTTAAACTTTTCTTTTCCATAGTTTATACGGTCAACCATTTGTTTATAGCTTCTTTCTCAAATTTTTCATCTGAAAATCGGCAGATCATAGTTTGAGCAAAGCATGAAAAGGATGTTCTCAGTGAACATACTTCTTTAACAAATAAAAAAAGTTTATACATGATGTGCCTTTTCCAACTCCCCAATCCCTCCCAGGCTTCAACCCCTTCCTCATGAAATGTCATACATTAAATTACCCTATCTAATTAAGAATATTTATTGATCGAAGAAAATTACCTTATATTGTTCTTTTCAAAAAGAGTCAAGTACTTTTTCAACAATTTAAAAACAACGCCCAGGCCAATTCCCAAAATAATATACAACTATTTTATAAGGAGTGTAGCATAGTAAAAGAAGATATGCTAGCATAGTATAAAAAGTTGTGAGATTTTTCATCATCCGCCAAGGCTCGAGCAACGAGAATTCTGTTTTTCTTACCCCTCTTCCTGTGACCAATGTGTATCTATAAAAATGTTTGTATCAAAAAAGATATATAATTATTCAAAATGCACCATTTCACCAAGTATAAGTGCTTTAGAAATATTTGTAGTTTATATTATCTCCATTTTAATTAATAATTTTATTTTTTAAAATGTTTCAACTTGATATTTAAGTTTTCTTTCAATATAAAAATTATGTTAAAAAGTAAAATATATTAATTTTTTCAAGAAATCAAAAAAAAAAATATATATATATATATATAATATTAAGCGATGGACTAAATCAAACTTTGGATTCAAAAACCTACTTTATACTATTACTAGAGTATACTCGTGCCATCCGGCACGATAAAATGAACAAAAAATAATAATTAAATGAAATATAATTACATGAAAAATGTGAGGATCGAAGATGTGTATGATTGTATATTATCTATGGATGAAAACAGATAAAGTATCGCAAAAAATAAAACCTGTCCAACTAAAAATACAACCATCCTCACTCAAAACATGTGACCTGAAATCGCCTCGACTGTTTTATAATGTAATGATATTATGAGTGTATTTAAAAGAGAAAAAAAAAATTATATTCTAAGTAGATCGAATTGTAATATAAAAAATTATCGTCCTAAAATTGCCTTGACATTTTTATATTATAATGATGCTATGAGTGTATTTAAAATAAAAAATATTATATTGGAGGTATGTTGGACACTAATATAAAAAAATTATGCCCCATATTCAATAGGGATATTTTATTATTTTTAATTTTATTTTAGTATCTTTTATTCATTATTGTAATATTTTCAATAATTAATGAGTTAGAAATACGTTAAGTATGCCATTATAATTGTAATGTTTTATAATTTTTCTTGAATTTTTTATACATAATTTAATAATTACAATGGATCTTGATAAATATATTTCAAATATATAAATTTTATTAAAGGTGAATTTGTAAATTTAAAGTTATGACATTTGAAAGTTTTTTAAAAATTTGATGAGATAGAAATGTATATTTTCAATAACTAATGAGTTATAAATACGTTAAGTATACTACTATAGTTGTAATATTTTATAAGTTTTATTCTATTATATTTGTAATGTTTTATAACTTTTTCATGAATTTTTTTTATACGTAATTTAATAATCACAATGGATATTATTTTGTAGATGTTGATAAATGTATTTCAAATATATAAATTTTATTAAAATTGAATTTGTATATTTAAAATTATGGCATTTGAATTTTTTTTTTAAATTTGATGAAAGAAAAATATTATAAAAAAGTAGAGAAATATAAGAATTATATTTATATATATATTTAATATATGAATAAATATTAAATTGATTTGACATTTTATTATGAATATAAAAATAATTTAATAATTTAAAAGTATTAATATCATTATAAATTAATATAAAATTATTTTATTATTTTATTATAAAAAAATTTTGTTTTATAAAATAGATTATTATTATCATCGTTCGTTTGGTAGCGTGGTGCCCCAAGAAGGGGATCGAGATCGGACGGCAAAAGATGCATCTGTCTGTCAGAACGATCCTCAATGGCATTTTTGAGAATCCCAAGAAAAATGGCACGAGAGGAAAATCAATCTCGAGAATCAAACACAGAAAAAGTCCAGCTGAGCTGATCTCATGAGATCTGATTTGTAAACGTCCCCAAATATTTGATAGCTGCAAAAGTCCAACCTAAAATAAGGAGATGTTTCATGTATGGACCCCACTAAAGATTTCTCTGGGACCCACAAATCTCCTCTCCTCCCACGTTTGTCCCTTTTTTTTCTTCTCTTTTTTGGACTTTTCCCCATTTTTCACCCGCCTAGTTTAACTTTCTTTTTAACTTAACTTTACCTTCTATTGTATTGTATAACGTTGCACCACCGTACAATCTCCGTAATCTTTTCCTGGCATCTGCGCTTCACATAACTACACGTGAGTTGCATTTTTTTTGTATGGCAGTGTTAATTACGCAAATTAAAATATTTAATAATATTATATTTCTTTTACTTAGTATAATAATATTAAATATGTATATATTTGTTTAGTTCATATAGGCCGAATTATTGTTTGCTATCAAAATATATATATATATATATATATATATTAGCTCGGTACAATAATAATGAGTATGTATATATTTACTTGTGATATTGTATATGTGCACATACTTGATATTATTATACCGAATTAATGCTAAAATGTTACGTAATATTATAGTGAGTATAATTAGCCATGCTGTTTTTGTAAAATTAAAAATTTATTACAAAATAGGATTTAGGTTCACCCATTAGTTAAAAATGTGAATTATTACACACGTTACTAATGCTCGAGTTATCTACCCTTTCTCTCAAAGAACCATCGGATTGCATTATCACTTTGTATTAAAAAAGAAAACTGTAAACAAACAAAAAATTATAATAATATTTGCACTCCACGTAATTACTCAAGCATTCTAAAATTATTTTTAGTGACACTTGTATAAAGTTTGTGAAACACTTTTTTATGCAATGAAGAAACATTTTTGAGTGCTGATAACATTTTTGTGAAACACTTTTAATGTTTATTAGAGTATCCACGACCATTTTATTACGTAAATAATTAGACAATTTTCAATTGTTTGTTTATGTAATTCTATGTGAATGATAAATAGCATATTAAAAGAAAAAACACTATTTGATAAATTTTTTATCATATTGTGCGGATGACATGGCAAAATAGTAATTTTCAAATTATCTACGAATCTCTAATATAAAGGGTCTATCAACAATGTGAATATGATATCATATTAGAAAAACAGGACCCATAACTTTCTGCTCTTATCTTTTTATATTAGTAAATTTTGTGCACACGCAATTCATATGCTAATGGAATTTAATAATTAAAATGAAAAGTTTTAAGAAATTATATGTAGCGTAATTGTTAAGAGCCTTATTGTCTTGCTTCGAACGAGGGTTCGAGTCTCATTTCTTATGATATAGTACATTTTTTTATTTTTATTTTTAAATAAAAGCTCACAAGGGTAAAATTGAAATTTCAAAAACCTAACACAATTTCATGCCTTAATTTCTTATATAATATAGACTAAGAACCATTTTATCTTTGCTTGTATTCTTAATTCCTATGGACATTACTATTATATAAATTACCTATCCATATTATTAAAAGAAACATGCAACTTCAGTAGCATTTGTCTTATCGCTTTGCCAAATAATAGTCTTATATGTTGCTTACAAAGAATCAAATATATATTGCCTCGTTTCAAATTAATTTTGCAACTTTTACTTTATTGTTTTCAATAAGAGATTAATTTCAATAAAATTAATGGTTAAAAATACAACTAATTTGCTATACAAACTAAAGAATAAAACTATTAATTTTAGGCCATTCTAAAAACAATATTATGTTAAATGATGCTACTTCCTCCATAATACTAAATAACAAATAAAAAATATTATAATTATTATTATTTTATCATGCATTAAGGCATCGTTTGGTTTACGGATTCAAGGACTTAAGAAAGGAAAGTCTTTCCTTTCCTTTGTTTGGTAAGCACAAATTCCGGAAACACTTTCTCGACAGATGGGAAAATATGAGGTAAAACCATTCCTCTCAAAACACATGGAATTAATTTTTTCATGTGATTTCCAAGCATTAATTACAAAAAAATTGGACAATAATACCCTTACCTACATACTTTTCATGTTTTACCAGACACAGGAAATGAAAACTAGACATGAAATTTAGTTTCCCACCTCCATAGGAAAGACACGGGAATTAATTTTCCTTTCGTGAACCAAACGAGACCTAAGATTATATGAAAAATAATTCATGATTAATTAATGTTACTGCCATTTAGAATGTAAGAAAGATAATTAATAAGCAATTGATGTTACCACTTCCTCCATGATACTATATAGTATAGATATATAGATTTCCAGTTTAATGTTTGTTAGACAACACTTTAATTTAGTGAAATATATTATAATGTATAAATTTCAATTAAATTGACAACCACTTCAATTTCACCAAATACAAATACGCAACCCATGCAATGTGTGAGTGCATTACAATAAAAATAATTGATTACAAATTAAGTATTAAAAACTTAAAATGTTTGACTTCACGTGACTATGCTACAACAAAACCAGTTCTAAGTACACATTTTCCATGACAATATATATATATATATATATATATATATAAACTTACGCAATGAAAATATTAATCATGCATGTCATGGAAGATGTAACTATAATGAACAATACATGTATATGTAAGAAAAAAGTTACTCAATGGTATATGGAAAAAGTAGAAAGTGCTTCTTAATTATAAAATTGAAAAAGTACTGCATACTTAGCTTCTTGCATTTTTTTTTTGAAAGGTATCTATATATCAAGTACTTATAAATGCATGGTCCTTGATTATACAGTACTTTATATATGATTTATTGATTTTAACCTCTTAGAATATTTGATCGGTAAGATGCTCCCATCCTTGATTATACATAATACGATAATATGGAAGATCAATAAAAAGGAATATACAATCTTTTTAAACAAATGATCACTGAAAAGTTCTTATAAATACATGGTCGTTCGATGTAACTATCCTCATCCATAAAGCATGCATGGAAAAAAAATAAAGCTCCCTCTGAAATTTAAACTTCCAAAGAATGCCACCTATGACCAAGTTGATGGGTTCTTGCAGATATATTTGAAGTTATGGTGCGTGTAGTTAGACTTATTTCCTCGCATTTCAATTATTACGAAAAATAGTTGTAAAAAAATAAAAAATATTGCAAAAAAATATTATGCAGTTTAAAGCGAATCATGATATAAAATTGATGAAACAGAGAAGTTGGTTAAATGGATAATAAGAGAGGTGTAACTGACAAAATAGTCCTTTAAAACCTTAATTTAAGAGAGTTTGATTGCATATCAAATACAAATACATTGCACAAACTGATGAAAGAGGAAGAGGCATGAAGATGAATGGAAGTCAATCAATCCTAGGGCTGGGATAATAAACCGAAAAACCGAAAACCGAACCGAAAAAACCGAAAAAAAACCGGTTCGGTTCGGTTCTTATTATTAAAGTGGACTTTTTTACCGGTTCGGTTCCTAATGGTTATTAACGGTTCGGTTCTCGGTTCCTTGGTCAATTTAATTAAAGGAACCGTTAGGAACCGTTCTAAGGGTTTTAAGCCGGTTTTTAAGCAATTTTAAGGGTTTTAACGGTTCTAACGGTTCCCCGAATAACCGTTAGAACCGTTTTTGGCCGGTTCCTATGATTATTAACGGTTCTAACGGTTCCAACGGTTCCCCGAAGAACCGAACCGTTAGAACCGGTTCGGTTCCACTTTCGGTTCTTGAAAAAAAAAGCTCAAAACCGAACCGTTTTGAATTTTCGGTTCTCGGTTCCGGTTCTTATCATTTAGGACAAGAACCGAACCGGTCCCAGCCCTAATCAATCCGAGTAATTAATCTATGAAAGAGGAGCAAAAAGGAGGGGTTGAAGCATAAATTAAATGAAACAGTAATTAGTGATTAAAGATATTAATGATGTACACTTTCTCTATAACTAAATATCAATAAATGTTCAACTTTTCACTAACCCATCAAAAACATGAGAGCACCCAAATTTGCATGCATACAAAATAATTAATCTTTATATCTTTACGTTTAGTTTTATTTAATTTTCATACATTTTTTCTCAAAAAAATAAAATTTTAAAGCAACAGTTATTTTGTTGAAAAAATAAATAAATAACAACTTTATAGTTACTCATACTTATTTTGAACAAAAAAATATTAAATCTTATATTTATAATATAGTTATAATATATATGATAGCTTAAAGAGTCGAGTTCTCACTAAAGTTTGTAAAGTTTAGGCACATAAGATTTTGGATAGTGTAATAATATGATTCGAATTGGTTTAGTTTAGGGGGGTGTACTGGATTTAGAATCTATAGGATTTTTATGGACTTTTAAAGTTCATGAGTATTCAATTGAGATTTTAAAAAGTTTTTTAAAATCATGATGTATTCAATTGAGATTTTAAAAAGTCTTTTAAAATCTTGATGTATTCAATTAAGATTTTAAAAAAATCATCTAAATCTTATGGTATTCAAAAGTCTAATGATTTAGTAGGATTTTAATTATTGATGGATTTTGGTGGATTGTAAAGCTTTTTTTATACATAAAAATCCATCTTTAAATATTTTCACTTACCCAGAGATTTCAGATGGATTTTTAATTCCTTTAAGAACTTTACTCAACATTCTCTCTCTCTCCCCCCTCCCCCTTCCCCTATCTCTTAAAATTCAAATTTCTTATTATGTAATGAACGCATTAATTTTTTATTCATTCCTATAAAGTCTTTATTTTCTCTTTTACTAATAATGTGGTTATCACGCATTAATATAATTTCAAATGATTAGACCGCTAATTGTTGTTCAAATTTTTAAAAACAATTCATGTCAATTTTATTAAAAAATACTAGTGGGGTGAGAAGTCTAATTTTGTGGGTGCATAAAATATTCATAGTTAAAATCGGTTCACAAAATTAAAATTCAATTAACTTATTATGTAATAACTGTTGATTTTTTACTATAAGCGAAAGTTAGGGACATAACATATTTTTTTTTTAGTAATTCATTTCATGGACTAACACAGCATGCATTATTACACTTTTATAATACTCCAGATAGTAATATGACCAAAATCTAAAAAACTTTAAGTACTAAATTTGGTTCAAACGTGAATTTTAAATTAATAGATATACATTGGAATAACAATGTTATAATTCTTATTCACTTTGTAATCAATTTTTTATTATTATTTATCCTTTATTTTTTTTTATTATAATCAAAATTCCTTTAATTTTTGTATTGTAATCAAAATTTTAAGTACTCAATTTGGTTCAAACGTGGATTTTGATAGTGTTACTTTAAACTCTTAATTAATTTAATTTATTATTTGTCTTTTGTCTTTTGATTTTTTATTTTTTTGATGAACTTATTAAATCTGTAGAAATTCATAAACTTATATTAAAATCTGCAGAAATCCATGGACTTATTAAAATCTGCTGAGATCCAAAAGAATTCATGCATTAAAATCTGTCAGATTCTATAAGGATTTAAAACAATCCATAGACTTACAAAATCCACGAATTTTAAAAAGTCAGTTAAAATCTTTTAAAATCTGAATTGAATACACCCCCCTTAGTTTTGCTAGGGTTGGGAATTAGTACATTAAAAAATTGAAACCAATCTCAAAACAATGCTTTTGGTTTCACATATATAAATACCTAAAATAGCGAAATCAAAAATACTGACCTCCTTTGGGTTTGTTTTGATTTTGGTGTTTTAAAAACTGAAATACCAAAAGTATTGAATCGAAAATACAAAAAAATAAAGATAATTTATAAATTTAACTATATTAAAATGATTATATCTTTTTAAGACAATGTATTTATTATTTTATCACATAATATATTTGGCTTTGTCATATTATGTGTATAATTTTAAAGTTATAAAATGTTATAATATACATAAATGTTTTTAAAAAGACATGTGTGAAATTATAAGATTATTAATGAACTTATGACCTACTTCTTAAATTTGTATTTCGATGGTTCAAGTTTTTATATATTTTGTCACTTTTATATTAGTAAAGTCGTCATAATCCATAAGTCAAAATATGGATTAGTATAATTGTATTCCTTGAGAAAAAAATACTAAAATAAAATTAATTGTATACGAAAAAACAAAGTAGTTAAATACCGAAAATATACCAAAATATACCAAAAAATTTAAAAATTCTAAAATAGCGCACGGTATGTTTTAGTTCTGTGTTTGAAAAAAAAGAAACTAAAAATGATGAAAATTGAAAATACCAAACATAATGGTTTTGGTTTAGGCCAATTACCAACCTAAACTAACCGAAGAAGCCCACCCCTTAGATTCTGCATTGATACACCACAAACCTGAACCAAATATATTATGTCTCGATTTCAGTTTTTTGTTTGGTTCAATTCAAATCGATATGGTTCGGTCGTTCATTTTTCGGTTTCGCCACAACACAGTTACAAAATTGTGTGACATAAAAAAGTTCAAATACATGCAAATGAAAAGTTTAAAATTTACTCATTTGGAAATACTAGCAATTATATGTGGAGGGGGATGTAACTAAGGGTGTTGTCAGAAATCCGAAAATCGAACAAACTGAACCGATCCATTGCAATCTGAAAATTTTCAAATCGAAAAAAAATTAAAACCGATTGATTCGGGTCAGTTTGGGTTCAGGATTCGGGTTACCCGAAGTAGAGCGAATTGACCAAATCTATTAAAAAAATAAATTTTGTTAACTTAATTAAATTACACCATTTGAGATTTAATTACACACACACACATATATATACAAACAAACAATTTATAGAATGCTTGAAGAATAAATGGTATCCAGCAGTGCACTATACTAATAGTAATAGGCACCTTTCCCTTCTTGATTGATTTTGGATTGTAATGTTTATACCCAGTGTGCTATGCCAAGTATGAGATCTGAAATGTTTCATTTTCTTTTAATTATTCTTTTATCTAATTTTATATGTCATCAATTTTATTTTTTAAATATTTTACAATAAGCTTTGGAATATATAAATTTGTTAAGAATAAGACCGAATGAGACCGAACCAAACTGAATAATTTGGGGAGGATTTGGGTTCCATAGGTGCAAAAATCGAAATCGAACTATGAAATTTGGGGAGAGTTTGGGATACACCAATTTCTATCCCCGACCGAACCCGAAAACACCGTTAGATGTAACCCACAACCTTACAAGTGGTACGTCAAGGCCGATGCGATTTGAATTAAAGCTCTTGAGCACCATTTTAATGCCCCAAGTGGTCACAAAAATTTATGAACAACTTTAATTGATTTTTCAAATACTTGGGAACTTTATATATATACACGAGGGTATACCTGTATTATTCAGTATGATGATATAAATAAAATATAGTAGTAGGATAATAAAGAATAACGTGCAACCGATTTAAATCGAAAAATTTTAATAAATATATATTGACCAACTGAAATATATGTTCAATCTTCATGCTAGAAAAACTTAAAATAAATTTGATTGGACCGCCTTGTTTTAATTTTTTTATAAGCACTTTTAATCATATTTTTTGGATCTTATTAAAGTATTAACAAATTAATTTTTTTAACAAATTAAATTCAACACCAGATGTAAAAATAATCCAATTGTATCGATCATTATGATTTAAAAATTAAATGGTTTAAAAAATTGGACTGATATACCGTGAACACAAAGACTGAGATGATTAATAATGTACAAACATATAACGTATATCCTTAAATATTACTTAATATTTTTTTTATATTTTCTACATAATTATATAGTTACAATAGATCTTGTTTAATTTATGCACAACCACATAAAATTCAATTTTTTATTTAAATTTATGTCATTTAAATTACAAACAAAATTATTAGTGCGTAAAATTTTATTATATATATTATTAGTATGAGTGTTTTATCTTTAATTTTACACATCTCGATATGTGTATAAAACTCATAATAATGTACAACCAAGGGATACCGTAACATTTGCATTTTACATGTGCTACCTCTGTTTCAAATTAAAAATACCATTTTCACACTCTATTTTTTAACAAAAATTAGTAAAGATTGCAATTTATTAACTATGGTTAAATAAAAACATCCATTACATTAAAAAAAAATAAGAAAAAGAAAGTACGACTCCAAACTTTTCAATAAAAAAGTGGGACTTTTAATTAAAAAAGTGGGACTTTTAATTTAAAATTAACATAATACTAAAATATTAAAGTGTTTATAATATAAACTTAAAATAATGATATACATATGCCATATATATACGGGATAGGTTCAAGTTACACCAAGTGTAAAACAAAGAAGTTTTTTAGTCTTTAATAATTTTTCTCAACTTCATAATTCATTAATTTATTCGTTTGATTATATCATTATTATATATTAAAGTCTTGTTAAAAAAATTAAATTAATTGGAGTTGTAGAAGCTCCTCATCTTGATCATGATACGTATTAAATTATGAAATTTATAAAATTTAAGTAAAACTAAACATACCAATTAAATTGTTACAAATATCTGATTAATTTAAAATTTTGCGTGCTTAATAAACATTACAAAAAAAACTAATCAAACGGTGGAATCGATAAATTATGAATTTAATTTTTTTTTATAAGTAGACGTAAAAGAATTTAGTTTTATACCGGTAAAATTTGAATCTTATTATATACGAAAAATGATAATTTGTGCCCTTAGGGCACGTGTAGCATGTTATGAATAAAAAAAATAATCTCGTGTATAAAAATTAGTATCCTATAAAATGTGTATTTAATTTTTTTTATTATAAATAAGTTATTAATATATATTTTTAAGGCATATGATAATATAACTTATTATATATATATATATATATATATAGGGAAATGATCTAAAGAGGACCAATCATTTTAAGAGGGTAAATAAATGAATTTTTTGATGAAACTTGGTGACTATGATCTTTATGATTAGTAGATCACCTCTACCAAATTTCATCAAAAAATTCAATCGGGAAGAGGGTTGACTAAAAAGTTGATATATATATGCGTTTTTAACCGTTAAAATTTAAGATGTTTAGATAACTCACTTCCCAGTTGAATTTTTTGATGAAATTTGGTGGAGATGATCTACTAATCATGGAGATCATCTTCACGAAATTTCATAAAAAAATTCATCCGTTTACTCCCTCAAAATAACTAATCCGCATTTAAGGACCAAATAAATAGTCCTCTTTAGATCATTCCCCTATATATATATATATGAAAATAAATTAAAATTTGCAAGGACCATGACTTCTCTTACATTGTACGACAGTTGGTCAGTTGTATAAGTCGTTCATAATTCAATTTTCAAACATAGATATTAACCTAATTTGAACTACGCTTATTCAATATATGTAAAAAAATTCGTTTAAAGGAAAAAGTGAAAAATTACGAGTATTATTTTTCGTGTTGGAAAAAGGATTTAACCAAGTGAGACAGGCAAGTATTTAAAAAAATTTGGAACATATTAAGCAGACCAGTGCAGTGGAACAAAATTATTACAGAGGAGACTCTAGGTCACCGGTAACAGCCGGTCAAGATTTGACGGCGGATCGTAATTGACTCTCAGTCAATACCACTTTATCACGAGACGAGACCCCACACGCACCCTCGTGTCGTATCAAACAAAATATCGCCAAATCTCAATAAAGACGACCGAGATATGGAGAAATTCAAAAGGTGAAGCCCAAAAAGAGAAGAGAAATAGCGTGAGACATCAGATCACCAGCAAAGTCGATTTCAGAATCTTCATCGTATTTCTCTACACAAAAAAATAAAAAGCAGATTTTACCAGATTTGCTCCTTGACGAGTAATCTTACAGTATCATGTGTGACAGAGACAAATGGACCTCGCGCATTCACATTCACACTCATATTATATAATATACAATCACATAAAAATAAATAAATGTATTAGACCTTAGAAGAATCATATAGAGAGAAGAGAGCTTTGTTTTTTTCCCTTCCCATTATCGCGTTTATATTGCCGGAGATATGGCCAGAAACGGCGTGTTTTCCCGGAGAAGGTCGGAGAAGATCGATGGATTCGGACATCTATCGCCGTCAGATTCTCACGATGTTCATGTTCTTGCCGTCGATGATAGTCTCGTCGATCGGAAGGTCATTGAACGATTGCTCAAAATTACCTCTTGTAAAGGTAGGTACCTGCTTAATTTCTCCATCTCTTCCATTTTTCTTTTAATTAATTATAGTTATATTTGTTCTGAACAAATTTGCGGTTGAAAAATTACAGTGACAGCAGTGGATAGTGGAAGGAGAGCTTTGCAATTCCTAGGTTTAGATGAAGAGAAGCGATCTGTTGATATAGATGTAAGTGATATTTTCATTTCATTTCGATCACTTTCTTTCTTTCTTTTTTTTTTTTTAAATAAAAAATAAAATTATTTAATTGTAAATTTGAAATTCATCTTGTGTTTAATTCTGTGCTGATGTTTTGCTTTTTGTTGTGATGGCTAGGATTTGAAGGTGGATCTGATAATCACCGACTATTGTATGCCCGGAATGACTGGTTACGAATTGCTTAAAAAGATCAAGGTTGGTAGTTTCTTATAATTTTGTACTTATTTATAGGAATGGCAATGGCACGGTTTTGGGGCGGTTTTTAAAAGAAAAAAAATCGAAAATGAACCTGTGCCTTTTTTTTTTAAAACTCGAAACCGAATCGGTCTAAAAAAAAATCACCCCAAAACCGCTTCAAACGGATCGGATCGGTTCGGTAGCCCGGCGGGTTGGTTTTTTTTGCCGCCCCTACTTATTTCCTACATATTTGTATGAATCAATAGTGGAAACTAGAAAATTCTTGTGTGATTAATTTTTTCTTGAATTTATATATGTTGTGCAGGGATCCTCTACGTTTAGAGAGGTACCAGTTGTGATAATGTCATCGGAAAATGTTTTGGCACGGATCGACAGGTACTAATTGTTCCCCCCTTCTTCTTTTTTTTTGCATATAATGAAATTAATTAATTGTTACAATTAAACTATTTGGTTGAAAGATTGGTATATGAATATTAGGGTGAACTTTTGATTTCGGATGTTTTGAAAAAAAGAAAAGAAAATTGAATCCGAAGAATTATAAAATTATAAATTGTATTTGTCGATTTGGACCAATCACTTGACATAATTTCGTCGTAGCATATGATACCTTAACTGGTATAGTGTGCGCTCACAGGTCTAGTACCCAAACTGAACTATTGTCCCAAAAAAAAAAAAAAAAACAAAACCAACAGTGAAAGAAGCAAGAATTGGCTGTTATTATAATTTTTAGGACTAAAATTTTTAGAGAGATCTGATTAAAGTGTCTTTTTAAAAGTTGAAAAAACTACATCCTAACTTTTTTGTCATAAGAAAAAGGGAAGAAAAAACTACATCCTAACTCCAAAACAAGGTCAAAGAAGAAGTATATATAATGTAATTAATTTTAGTTTTGTTAATTTTCAATACAATTACTGTGACGTATATCTAATAAAGGTTTTCGATGGGATCGATGCAGATGTTTGGAGGAAGGTGCAGAGGATTTTATAGTAAAACCAGTAAAATTGTCGGATGTGAAACGATTGAAGGATTACATGTTTGGTGAGAGTGGAATTGTAGTAGAAAATGAAGATAGAGTGATTCAGAACAAGAGGAAGTTGCAAGACTTGTCTGATGATGATGATGCATCATCACCACCTTCCATCTCATCCTTCCCACCATCACCTCCACCGTCCATCTCATCATCACCATCCCCTTCACCACTTTCATCGTCATCGCCATCGCCATCGCCGCCACCATCGTACTCCCCATCATTGCTAGATTCCCCAACGAGGCGGCTTAAGATGACTAACTATGATTAATAAAGACTGTAATACGAGTTTTCAATTTTTGATACATATAATATTTTTAAATATAATTTTTGGATCTCTTTATTACAACAACATTAGCTGAAGGCCTAGAGCCAAAGTTTCTCCTGCTAGATGAGATTTTCCTGTTGGCTTTGCCTTCTGTTCAATGGGAGAAATATATGATGACAGGATTTACAAGTTTAACAAGGAATAACCAATTTAACCACTAATTAATCATTATTATCGTTGAGAGCATTTAAAGGAAGTGTACACTAGTATATATGTAAAATTTGTGACTTCATACCAAAATATTACCACTTGGAGATGCATGTAGTTGTAGAACAAAAAAGGAAGAAGATGCATGTAGTTCAATTTAAACATTTATTAATGCGTTTGTAGAAATGTGAACGATCAAACTTACTACTAGATCTAGAATAACTAGACACTATATATATGCGTATGATGATGTAAGGTTAATAAATCTAAGGTGAAGGAATGCTACTCATGCACAAGTTTTATACATAGTAAGAAAAAAGGCAGGAAGAACAACACATTTGACAAAGATAGTTCTCGTGGTCAATAAATAATAGTTTTGGTTTACGTTTACCCTTTGATATTGGTAATGATTATAGAGAGTACAAGTAGATAGCTAGATGTATTTAGTTATTTTATGGTGATTTGAATTGTTAAGTGTTAATTTTTTTATGGAGGTAAGGAACTAGTTGTTATAATTTGATAGATGCCACTCGTGTTTCGGGGAAGTGGAGAAAATAGTGGAGGGTTGTTGGTTCGTGGTTGAGTGGCAGTTGGTTGTGGGGTGTGGCTATTATGTTTCATTCTATTGTTGTCACGTGTCAGGCTTCAATCACCCTCAAAGAGCTTTTATAACGAGCTCGACCCTAATAAACCAAGAGCTCAGCGCTTGTACTGCTTAGCTCTCGGATCATACATTTTTATCCCCTTCTGGTAATATAACATGAACCAGTATGAAACTATCAGACAAGTCATTGCTTATTAAGTTGCGGTCACTATTTATGTAGAGGAATGGTGAGTAAAGCTTGATTATTTACAAGACTAATTTATTGATTGGGTGAAAAAAATATTTTATACACGATATATATAAAACATAACACGTTACCTTGCCTAGGATTAATCATTTTTGAGAAGTTGGATCTGTGGCTAATTGTGAATGGCTGGAATCAGGTTGGAAATGAATCCGATTGAAATTGAGATTGTTATGGTCCGGGGATATGGTTTTGTTTAATGCCAAATCTTGTCTGCTAAAAAGGAATATTGGATTTGATACGAGGCGGACGTGTTGACATGTTCCCTTCTTTAAAGGGTGTTGGGGGGGTGTCTAACATGGGCCGTGTGGGTGGGGCTGGAGCTATCGTGCATGTCCAATTTAATTTTCTGCTGGAACTTGGCGCATGCAGTGGTTATCAAATTAGGCCTTACTGTCTCCCAGTCTCGTGCTATTTATCCGGCTTAGCTTCCCAAGAATATTTCGGTGTACAGTGACAAAGAGGTTGGCGATTCTACTCAGACGCCGGTGTTTGAACGGTGGTCCCAACCTCTTCCACGTCAGAGTTTGACAATGGATCTATTTTAAAAGAAAATGAACGATGATGGCAACCCAAGAGGAAAAATGAAAAGAAAGAACTGTCGCAACAAATAGTATTACAACCTAATGTGATGACAACTTTTTTTATATTCTTTTTCTGAGTAAAAGCGACGAGTGAAAAAGGGTGTGAAGAAGGGATTTGAAATTCTGATTTCTTAAAACTTACAACACACTTTAACCATCTAACAACCCCAATCCTTTAATGTGAGAATAGTTTAATTATCTGAGAAATAGTGAATTGAGTGGTAATTCGAATTCCATATGAACAATTCTAATCACTTTTGAGGCACCATTACTACCCCTTTTAATTTGGGTAGTTCTACTATTGTTCTAACCGGCCCCTAGTCACAAATTACGTCATTAATTGGTTAAAATTTTTGAATAGCTCTACTAACTAACGTAACGTGTCATGAACCAACTCTAGAGGAGCTGGACCCTTCAATATGCCCTTAATTTATGAATTAATTAAGGGTATATTCATTCTGACATAATTAATGGGCTAAATGTTGAAGATGATCCGAATATTTCTTTTGATTGCAAAAACTAATCAAATTTGGGCTCTAATGTTTAATCCGGTGGTTATTTGAGTAATTCTTCCAAAACATTTGTATAGGAAAATGTCACTCGATCAACGTTCTTTTGGCCGGTCCATATATCAAACAAGTCAGTTTAGCCAGATCTTCATGGACAATTAGTATTCAATGTCATGTCATGTCACTTCCATTAGCAACAAATGGCCAAATACTTGGTTATTATCCCGGCCTGATCGATCCTCTCCAGTTTCATCAAACATTAGTTTTGAACAGCCAAGATCAAGAATATTATTAATTTCCCCAACAAGTTGATCAAGGTTAGCTCCTACATATAACACAACGTAACATCCTGTCTTAAATTGAAAAGCACTCTATTTTCTTTGTTTCTTCAAAATAAATTAAGTGTTATATTTTTCAAACCAGACTAGCACTAAGTTGCCAAGATTAATTTCTTTACTTACATGCATGGTAACTATATATCAACGTTCATAATCTTTTTTAAAATTAAATGTTTAATTACTTCGACCTAAAATGAACTCATGCATGTTGGAGTTCTGCAACGTACTCTGTATCAAGGACCGACTCTAGGAATTTTGGAATTCCAAGCGAAATTTAATATCGACAAAAATTGGGGCCTCATATCATTATTTTCTCCTTCAACAAAACAATCATAAGCTCATATTATTTAATAATTTGAAGCCAAAAAGATCAAAAAATAGACCAATCAATTACCAAATCAAAAATTAAAATTAAAATCAAAGCAACAATTAGCATAAGATTAATAGATATAATTTTTGAGTTTGTAACAAAAATATGTGTTATATATATAAACTATTAGATTAGATATGAATTTTAATGTTTATGGTAATTAAGTCACTTGTCCTTTCTTTGAAAAAAGAAAGAAAAACACACTCTTTAAATATGATAAGTTAAATATTGCCATCACATAACAAGCAAATTAAATATGCTAATCTTGCTGGCATTACTTAATCCAAATTTATACCACTTCAGTGGAATTGGACAACATGCAACAAGAGTTAAATGATTTATAAAGACTCAATGTTAAATTAAAAGTAAAAAGGAATACTAAGATTTTTTTTTAAAACAACTAGTTAGCCACTTGCGCAATCCACAAATGCTTTGTAAACTAAACTTTTATAGTTTAATATATAAATTGTCTTTTTTATGTTTACAAAATAGATTAAAAACAAAAAAAATACATAGTGCGTGATTATATTATAGTCCCTGAATCTCAAGTATATAGTCTCACCTTACATTTTGAAGCGTCTCAAGGTCATAGTTTAATTTTTTTTTCTTTTAGAACATAGTCAATGTATAAGATACTACAATATAAAATAAATTATATTAAAATAATATATACATGATGTTACTAGGTAACTTTTACAACGAAATAAAACTGTGTTAAATTGATACATCATTCATTTCAAAAACACAATGTCAGAGTAAACTAATTATTGTAATGAATGATACATTGTAACTACATGCAATCTATAACTAAAATAGTAAACAAAATATAATGTCAAATAGGTGTGAAGTAGGCTTCAACATTTTAGTTTTCCCTAACATCAAATGTATTTTAACTCTTCTCCTAAGTTTTATCAATTTCATATTTCTAACAAACCAATAATAGCACGTGCAACCTGCACAGTAAATTCATTATGCATTTGGAATTTTGTATTATACGTACGACCACAAAAAAAAGTGATATCAAAAGAAATTTAATTTCAGATTCAGCCTTTGATTTTATTAGAGAAACCCAAGGTACATTAAGAGCATGTGGAGCTTTTGACATATGAAATATGAGAAACCAATCTATATAATTACTGTATTGTCTCTAAACTCCACCTCTGGCAAACGAAAAGATAGAAGATATATTGTGCATATAAAACTTAAGTACTCATCTCGCCATAGAATTTGGCCAATTTTAAAATGGCTGAAATGTTAAGTAAGTCTTCAAATATACCTTGCAAGAGTGAGCATTTCACTCTTTCTCACTTTTATTCAATGTGTAAAGAGTCCCTAAACTTCTTCTTTTTTTACAATTAGGTACCCTTAATTATAATTTTTTACATATAAGCCCTTAATATTTTTTTTGGTGCCCTATGTCCAAGGGCGGAGGGATGCACATGATTTTTCATAATGCCCCCATTCGGATTTTTCAATTTTTTTTACCGAGTATGTCATTTTTTTTTTGCGATAGTGTAGAAGTAATTTAAAAAGCTTAGTGGGTGAGGGGCCTTTGCGCAACGAGCTGTATAAGTTCAGGGACTGAGTTCTATAATTATAATCTAGGATAAGTGTTTTATTTGTATAAACAAGTAGGCTTCTTTTAGCCGTAACCCTTTTCCTTGCCTCTTTCCATCTTCTTCGCTGTTCATTTATTCTACAGGACCACAACTCCGCACTCCGCTTCCTTCTTCTTCCGCAACTCTTAGCCTCTTAGGTTAGATTTCTTTCTTATAATCTTATACTAATTCTATTTTGTTATTTTGAATATTAACATTTAGGTGTTTTAATGTTGATTTGCTTCTTAGATTGTTAATATATTTGTTTGTTAATATATTTTATAATTAATGCTGATTTACTTTTTAGATTGTTAAATATTGATATTTGCAAATCTAAAACAAATTTCTTTTAGATGTTTATTAATATATTTGTTTGTTGGTTATTATTTATTAATATTGATTTGCTTCTTCTATTGTTAAATATTGATATTAAATTTTGTTATTAAGGTTGATTTGCTTATTAGATTGTTATTTGATAAATTAATATTGAGATATATGTGTTTATTGGTTACAGACTTATAGTAGGTTAAATATATAGTTGATAAAGATATTTCAAAATATATAATTAATTTTAGTATATTATTTTAACTTTTCAAAAACATAATGGAGAAATATTTTACTAAAGTATGAGTAAGTTTTTTTTTTATATAAATTAAGGGAGGTTTAAGTCTCTCCCTTAATCCTACAACTAAAGAAAAACCCTCCCTCCCACCCCATGAGTCGAACCCTTGATCTCAAGACAAGGGTGGAGGTTGCCTACCACTAGACCAACCCCTCTCCTCAAGTATGAGTAAGTTCTACTTCTCAAAATATTGATTCGAGTTCTACTACAAATGTTGAATCTACACTTCTTAATGTCGATTCCACTTCGTCAAATATAGGTTCTCTTGCTCCAAATGTTGTAACTAAATATATGCCATTTTAATTTTTGATGTATAAGACAATAAATATTTTAATATAATATTCTAATTTTGACCTTATTATAATATATTCAAAAAATTCTTGTTGTGTTATTAATTTGGCCGACTTTGCCTCTGCCTATGTCAAAGTGAAACTTTAGGTAAATGCCTAAGTTGTCTCCCCCACTATATTCGGCTTCTTCTATATCCTCCCTTCTTTTAACACCCATGAAAGATAATTTGTTTTAATACTAATAATGAGAAAAGAAAAAATTTGGTCGGCCGGCCGACTGGCTTGATAATGTGATGAATCAAGTTGTATTACTATATGCATAGTGTGTAGTGAAATGGCAGCCCAATTACGATTGACGTACTTGGCATATATATATCTATGGTCAATTTATTTCATTTTCTTTGTTCGGTGACCAATTTGACTTTTGAAAATGCTGCCTTACATGTAGTAGTTATGAAAGCTAAAACCCTCTATCTCCTTGTATTTGATCTTATTTTTGTTCCCCTGGTCAAAGGATGGAACTGACACTTATTGTCTTGCACTAATAATAGCAATAGCATCTCCTATGGGGAACTTAGCCAAATAGTAGGAGAGAAAAACACCAAAAAAGTCACATGCACATTGTGACGTAAGGCTTTTAAACGTGTATAGCCTATGGTATGAAGTTTACTATTCTCTTATACTATCAAAAAATATTTACCGTATCTTCTTTAATCATTGCGTGTATTCCTATGGCAAATTTGCTTAGGCCATTTCCAATGCACTATCTATTAAGTCATTTTTGCTTTATTCTCTTCTGTAGCGCATGTGGAAATATATAATAATATATGCTAAAAGTGTAGCAAATAGGTTATATTATCATTTCGTGATGTTTAGAATATCGCACGGTTCATTTTTTTCAGGCATGATGGAATGTCCATCATGGGAGAGAATTAAAAAATGCCACAATGGAGTAAATGCCGCTCGGGACACCACCTACCACGTGATACATTGTACATCGAGAGATGGTGGTCATCACCCACACGCGACATTCGATGTGTTGCAAGATGGATTTTTAGGCATTTTTACACTACCGCACTGTAAACTGCTAAATAAAATGTATGCTATAAATGCCTTTTTACCTTACATTATTTCACTATAGCTTACGAGTGCGAATGCTCTAAGGAAACTAAAATATTCCTGATTACTAGCAGAGAATATATATAGAGGTTGTTCTATATATAACATACTTCTTAAGCTCTTATTCTCATACAATATTTAAAATATTAGGCTTGTAATTAAATTGTAATTTTTACCCTTGTGGTCCTCTGGCCCATCCTATATGGTCTCAAGGATTAACTACGATATATTCTAGATGAATAATACCAGAAATTTGTATTTAATATTAATAAATACACGGTAGTTAGTTTTCAAATTTTTATAGTGAAAAATATGCAAGACCATATCTAAATACAAATTTTCTTTTCCATTTCTTACGAGCACATGCGCGCATCAGCTAGTTGGAAGGGAGAAATTTGCACAAACATGGGCTGGGTATGCATAAATGTGAATTGAAATCCATTCGATTAAGCAGAAAAAATACCAGCAGGGAAAAGCCCAACCCATATATACGTACATTATATTGCCTTTCCTCGATATAGAAATTAATATATGGAGTCGAAAAGCCAGATTTTGAATTCACGTTTTCATCTCAACTTCTTTTATCAACAAATCTTATACCATCAGGTCAAAATGTTGGTTGATCCGAGTTTTTAACCTTTCATTTCGGAGCTTGTGTGCTTCGAATATGTATAAATATATATACTTTTAATTAAAACTAGTGACTATATATTCTAATATCACATACGTTTACACTTAATTAACAAAAATTTTAACATTCGGTGATCCCAAACTTTTGACACATGCATGTGTACTTTCAATAAGTCATATTTTACAACATTTGTATCCCTCGATCAAAAAATGTTTTATATTATTGCCATATGGCAATTGCTAATAAACACTTTACTAATTACTTCAGAATCATACTATTTAATTGACACTTTGATTAATTAATACTTAACGTAAACAAATTTTTATAATCGGGCCAGCCATGGACGTATATGCCATAAAATTTAGAAAATTCTTTTGCTTTTAAAAGAAAACGTTCCCCAACACTAAAATACAAGTTAGAGACAATTGATAGTGCATTTTTTAGGTACGTGGTTGACCAATTAAACTGCCCATCATGCATTTCATATTTATATATTAATGGATTAGATTTATCAACACACTCGCCAATTTCAACCACTTCATTAGAAGAAGCAAGAAAGTCTATATTGCCTCTAAGGTATATATCTTGTCTTGATTCATAAGAAGGTATTTAGGTGAACCACTTAATTTCCATTCTATTCTCAATAAAATGTCTTATCCTACAAATTATAGAAGATTTCAATTCTATCCAAGGAATGTCTAATTTTTAACGAAGACCGTACAATTTCTTAACACATCATCTTATATTTAGCAAAAATTAAATTTAGTCTAGCAATAGTATTTTGTCATAATATATAAAAGGAAAAAATTCGATCGACCTCCATGCATCTACGCCATTAAAGTCATTTTAGCATTTAATTATGTTGTATAAAAGTTAATCGTTCCATCTGTTGTAACATATGCATTATCGTTATAATTTGATACTTTTTGCATGCACTGTCATTTTTTTTCCACAGATCACCTAACAAAATTATACACAAACCTACCATATATATGTTTTAAAACTTGCCGTTAAGACCTATATCTCAATCATATGTATTCCTTCATTTTTAAATCGGCAAGCAAAACTTACCCTGTATTTATATTATATTCAAAGAATTTGTGAAGGGGTAGGAACTTTATAATTAGTTAACATTCCAATTACCAGAGATGACTTTTTCATAAAAATTAAACTTTATGACTTTTTCCTTCCTCCTTCTGACTTTGGTTTTACGTGGTAGACGTCTTAATCTTTGTTTGTTTCTTAATCATAAACTAATAAGAAATTAATATACGTTTATCTCGGTACATGTCAGATGCATAAACCAATTCAACACTGCCGATTGAAAGATTCAGAATTTATGGTGGGGGGCCAAGTAAACCACCGTCCAGCTGCAAGTTTTCCATTTTTTTTTAATCAAAACTACCAAGTGTAATTACTAAAAGATCCTTAAACAAGGATCATACTCTTTTCGTCAAAGACTAGGAGTTCATTGTTATTTTTTAAAACTAGTATTTAAAAACATAGATTCTTAATTCGGGACGAAAAAGTTGATAATCCTATTATGAGGTTTTATAGTCATTTCACAGAAAAGCCAGGGAAGCCTCAAAAGTGGCAGCAACAACTAACTGCTCTCCTTTGAAACTGTCAGCAACCATTACCAACCAAACCTCAAGAGAGCACAATCAAAAAATGCCCAGAACACAACAAATTCATCTTCCAATCCAAATTCAAATCTCTCTGCTCTTCTATTCAAAATTTCATATGGCTCTAAAATTTAGGCCATGGATAGTTCTGTATCTCTTCTTTATTTTTCTTATACCAATATCATTTTCTCAATCCAATTCTCCTCTAAACATTCAAACTTTCTATCCCTTTGGCCTTCCTCCTGTAGTCCCATCACCCAATTCCACCAACAACCAGCCTATCTCCCCTCCACCGGCTCCACCACCACCACCACCACCACCACCACCACCAGTGGTGTCACCTTCAAAGCCATCATCAAACAATGCGGTTGTTAAGGCAGTTGCAGCAACTGCGGCAAGCACCATTGTTGTATCAGTGATTTTCTTCTTCTTGCTCCAGAGGTACGCATGGCATAGGAAAGAGAAAGGGGATGCTAATTCTGGTGATGGTAATCGCGTGATGCCTCAACAAGATTTTATGCGATTTAATGGTAATCTCAAAGGGGTGATTGTTGATGAGGAAGGTTTGGATGTTCTATATTGGAGAAAGCTAGAAGAGGGAAATCCTAGGAATAATTTTGATAAAGGGTTGTTCAATAGTATAGAGGATGAAAAAGAAGAGAAAAAAGTGATTGCAAAAGGCCATAGCCGCAAGAAAAATGAACAGCCCATTCAAGAAACTCCTCTGCTAAGAGGTAAATCTTCAACTTCTCAAAATCAAGTATGGTCAGAAGAGGAAGTAGTCAAACGAATGGAAGTACCAATTCCACCACCACCACCGCCACCTCCACCACCTGCAGTGTCTCTTTTAGCGGTTGGAAAGTTGCCTTTCCCACCACCGCCACCCCCCTTGCCACCGACAAAGATAAGTCCTGCACCACCACCTCCACCGCCTAAAACAGGTGCATTCGTTTCATCATCATTGTCAAAACCACCACCAGCACCTAAAGCAATGGCAATTAACAATAAAGTAGGCCAGTCTTCGTCAGGAGAAGGCATGAAAGAAAGTGGGAATGATCAAGTAAAACTCAAGCCCTTGCACTGGGATAAAGTGAATCTTAATGTTGATCATTCAATGGCGTGGCATAAAATTGACGGGGGTTCTTTTAGGTAACATACCTGTGTCTTCAAGATTTATTTATTTTTATTTTTATTTTTTCATATTGGCATCCCATCTACTTATTTATAGGTTATGTTTAACAACCTGAATTTTCTTTCCACATTCAGGTTTGATGATGATCTAATGCAAGCCCTCTTTGGTTCTGTGGCGACCAACAAAAAATCCCCTCAAAAAAACATCAATAAATCAAGTCCACGAGGCGAAAAACCAGGTCCACCCTCTCAGATTTTCATCCTTGATACTAGAAAGTCCCAAAACACGGCAATTGTACTCAAGTCTTTAACCATTTCTCGCAAAGAGATCATCAATGCTCTCATCGATGGCCATGGCCTAGATACAGATACTCTTGAAAAGCTCACAAAAATAGCCCCAACCAAGGAAGAAGAATCTGAAATCCTAGCATTTGATGGGGAACCAACAAGACTTGCCGATGCTGAATCTTTCCTCTACCACCTCCTTAAAGCAGTACCATCAACTTTCACTCGTTTCAACGCTATGCTTTTCAGATCGAACTATGATTCAGAGATTCTCCAGCTCAAGGAAACTTTTCAAACACTTGAATTAGCTTGCAAGGAGCTCAGAAGACGCGGGCTTTTCTTGAAGCTTCTAGAAGCCGTCCTCAAGGCCGGAAATCGAATGAATGCCGGCACTTCGAGAGGGAATGCACAAGCTTTCAACCTTAACGCTCTTCGAAAACTCTCTGATGTTAAAAGCGTTGATGGGAAAACTACTTTACTTCACTTTGTTGTTGAAGAGGTAGTACGGTCTGAGGGAAAACGTTGCGTTATTAATAGAAATCACAGCTTGAGTCGCAGCAGTAGTCGAAGCAGCAGCAATGGTAGCCAAGATTCTGCTTCTATATCAAAAGATGAGAAAGAAAAGGAATATATAAAGCTTGGGTTACCAGTAGTTGGTGGTATTAGTGCGGAGCTTGTTAATGTAAAGAAAGCGGCAATACTAGACTACGATGCTTTTACTAAATCCTGCTTGGCTCTAACGGATCGGATTGATGAAATTAGGCAGCTTGTGGCACAATGCGGAAGCAATGGAGGAGGGTTTGTGAGAAAGATCAAAGGGTTTTTGGATGCGGCTGAGAAAGAAATAAAAGTAGTGAGAGAAGAGCGAGCAAGGGTGATGGAGCTTGTGAAGAGAACAACAGAATATTATCAAACAGGGGCTTCGAAGGATAAAGGGGCGAATTTGCTTCAACTGTTTGTGGTAATTAAGGATTTTCTAGGAATGGTTGATGTTGTCTGTGTTAATGTTGCTAGGAATCTGCAGAAAAAGATAACATCAACCGCTAGTTGTGAAACGTCATCATCGAAATTGCCAACATCAAGGAACTCGGTGAAGTTCCCATTATTGCCCGCAAATTTCATGTCGGACAAGTCAAAGAGTAGTTCTAGTGATTCCGATGGTGAATTCTAAAACACGGACTTTGAGAAATGTAAATAGATCAAAAAAGATAAAATGCTAATTTGTGAAGCATAACTGAGTGTTTGAAAGAGTTGATTCTTTTTAATTTGCAAGTATTATCACATTATTTAAATAAAAGCTGTCATTTCTCAATTGATATCAGTTTTCTCTCTTTTCGGTAAATAACCAGAGCATGGAAAAAACTTAAACATGCCATTACCAAAATGTCCAAGGCTAACATTGTAGAATAAAATGCAATTACAGGGAAGTCTCGTGCTCTCCGCGTAATCAAATAAATGTCCCAACCAACATTATTACATCACAACACTTCCTATTCTCTGTGCATATAATGGGCTTTCATACGAAAAAAAAAACAAAAAAAAAACAAAACAGAGGCGTCATTTCTCAAACATGGGATAACAAAGAGTCCCCAGGCTCTTATATATCTGCCGCACATTATATATAGAACTCACGTACCAACAGGTTGGGTCTTTGCTGAAGGTAATGCCCTCTTTACATGTATCTTTCTTATTTACTGCTGTTTTTGCTTGTACTTTGTGCTACCATTTGAGTGCTACAAAGGTTTCCGATTTCAACTAGGCGGCTTGAGGTCGACGGCTGATCCCACTCTTGGCACTCACCTTCATCAATGACACGCACGCATTGATAAATAGAAGTTGACAAAAATAAGTCAAATGAAATGGAAGAATAAAATAAAAATAGTTGAGCAGTAAGCACCCAAAACAAAAATTACGTTTTCATGTTACAAGAATGAAAAAGACCTATATATGTCCTATCTAATGCACAAATGCTAAAATAGACACTTAATGTATTCTATGTACATAGGCATCTTTGTTCATAACCATGTGAAACTCAATATTTACGCTCCAAACATTGAACGTTATACAACCAAAAACGTGATACCCCTTTCTCTTGTGAAGTGCCTTGGACCTCCTTCGAGTGTTGTTTTATTCAGTGTTTTCGAATTTCGGAGTGGGCCATTATTTACTAACAACGCGCATTGCCTTTTTCTAAACATAGAGATTTGAAGATAATTTACCTTAAACTAACCATACACCATGGCGAATGGTTTCACTAGAGATATGATTCACGACAGACCACTATGGCGTCGTTTGATCCATGTAGCCGACCCCACCTAGTGGGATAAAGGCTTGTTGTTGTTGTTGTTGTTGTAACCATACACCAAATAAAGAGGAAAAAAATTAATGATCCCTGCCAAATTCCATTATGGCTCTAATTTGCAGCACGGCATTCCATAATTGAGTTACTATGTACAATAGTTTTAGTGTTTCCCTAGACGTCCCATGCTTCCCCTTTGGAACTGCCTAGATCGGTATAGAAGAACATGATAAAAAACGCAGAATAGTTTCTAGAATGAATTCATTAGAAGCAATTATTCCACAAAATTGCATTAATACACACCCTTAAGAAACTTCAAATAAGTTTCTAAATAGCTTAATGGATATAGACAAAGAGCCCTTCGGCCTTCACAACATAATTATCAACTTCACATATCCCTCTAGGCTTTAAGTCCGATGTTTTCTCTAGTTGTAACACGATCAATTCTGTGCGGAGGAACGAATCCATATCAAAGTGAAAAATAAAAATCAATCTTTTAATGGTAGGCACTAATGTCATGTCCATTGACTAGTGACTAATTCAACATGACGTGCACTTGACAAATGATAGGTTCAGGTTTTCCAGCGAAGCGAGCCACTAATGGGCCTGTCCACACCTTAATCATTACACTAAGAAGCTTGCAAAATATCATCCAAGCCAGCCAGTGATGAACATATATATAGCTTATTTGGCCCACCATTTGTAAGTTCTAACTACCATCAGAGAGATAAAATGTTGGAAGGAACATTGTATTGCCAAAATAATAAGCAAAGTCAATGGTTCTTCCTCATGGCTCCTCGTGGTAGGTGAAAAATCAGTTATTTTTTCATTGTAAACCTCCATAAATATCTGGCACAAATAATTAATATATCTTCTTTTATACAAAAGAAACTTTCCAAGTCATAACTTCCACTAGTAAAAGATAATGAATTTCAGGTCTGAGAAAATTAAAGATCAAGAAATACCCTTTCTGTTGGATTCTTTGAAACTCCTAGCCCCCGATAAAAATCAGGCATAGGTTTTGCTTTGAAATTGAGGCTTTGCCTTAGCCTGTTGCTCTCAGACTCTTTTTCCTCCTGAGTTAATTAGTCGATTTCAGAGATTCTTTAATTATAGATCACAAAAGATGATTGCACAGCCATCAATGAATAATTAAAAGGACAAAGAAGAATCCCGTCTAACACTTGAATGTGTACCTTCAATTTTGAACTATGGCGCGTTTTCTCTGTCTCCTTAGCATATGATTTTTCCTCAACTTTATTGAGCAACTGTTGCAAACAATGACATATAATTACATTATTACATGCTGTAATGGAAAACAGAATTGCATGTGCAAGATTTCAGTGAATATATTCAACAGGTACCTCTTTCTGCTTTTCAGCTCTTTCTTCACTTCTGAATCCTATAGAGGATGAGGAAACATTCAATTTTCTTCCATCCAGACCAGCTTCTTTAAGTGACCTGTTCTAATTTAACCAAACCAATTGAGCATATAGAGGAAACATCAACTAGATAGAGGATATTGCATTGTTTACAACTTGGAACGATTTCATCATTAAGTCTTTAATTTTAATATTAACACATATATTAGCATGAGATCTCCAAGACATTCAAAGTAATATAACTCTAAAATCTTACCCTAATGATACGGATTTCCATGTTGTTCCCAATCGACCTCTTTGAGCATTCATCTTGTCTCCTACGTTCCTCATTCTACAGTTCAACCACATATAAATTACTACATGCTTATAGTTCAAGCGAGTTAACCATCTAACAGGAAACATATGCAGGGGCAGAGAAAGTAGGGACTAAAAGTGGGAGCCCCCCATAATTTTGAAATCTCTAATTTTAATTGTAATATTATCTTCAAAAGATTACCTTTCATTCTCCTTTCGAAAGGTCATAGAAGTGGAAACCTTTCGTTCAGATCCCTTAATTGCCACCTGCCCAAGTGGTTGAGTCTAAAAGCAGGGCAATAAAAGAAAATCAGACCTCGTCATCAAGCACATCCGAGTAGATAAGCCTAGTTCAAAAGGTATTTGTGAAGCAATAAACGTTGTAATATGACAAACCTGCTTTCGTTCAGAAGATTTTTCATCAGTAGAGGATCTTAATTGGTTAAAATTGTTCTGAAATGTCTTAAAAGCTCTCTTTACAATGTCCTTATCTCCCATTTTATCCATAAATAAGGACCTTCTGGTCGTAGTAAGTGAAGGCGGATCAGAATTTGTGGGATCCAAATTTAAAGACGTGTGGAGGGATGTAGGAGCTACTTGCTTGCTTTCCCCGACAGAAGCATTCTTGCTCCTTGATAATGCTGAAACACTTGCCTTCTCTACTGACGACCAAGATGCAGAAGTCAGAGTGGGCTTTGATAATCTTGGAGCAGAAGTATGTGGTGATTTGGGTAACAGTGATACAGGTTTCTTCTTCTTTGGCTTTGTCGAATTCTGCTCCTTTTTGGTTGAAGTTATCTAGACAATCAATGTATGAAATAACTAAGGAAACCAGAATAATCCAAAAGAAGTATAAGACAACAACATGAACACTATGGTCAAAAAAAAAATCTTCAAACACCAGTTAATTAACAAGTTCCAAACTGTCACCTTTTGACATAAATTCTGTGCATCCAATTTCACATTTTCCTCTTTACTTTTTTGGGTGTTACCGCCCTCAACATTCTCGATGTTCTGCGATTCCTTTAGAAGAGTCTCATCTGTAACCAAAGGAGTCTCATCTTTAACCAAAGCTATTTCTTCTGGGTTATCAAATGCATGGCTATCTGATTTGGCAGTTAACTCTTCCTTAGCTTCCTCCATTAACAAGCTTTGACATTTTAAGGGCATAGAATCATTCTCTTTTAACTCATCAACACTGTTCTTAATGCTACTCTCCACATTGTTCAAATTAGTGTCTATATCCACTTCCTTAACAGAACTCTGACCACTACATACACTGCCGCATTCAGCATCAATAGTACCTGATACTTTGTTGGTGTGATCTGCAATATTCTGATTATTATCTGATATTGAAGGATATGTTTCAGATAATTTTTCAAGCTCTAATAACTCGGCCTTTTGAGCAGCAATCTTCTTGTAGTGAGCTTCAAAATAAGCCCTTTTTTGTGCTACAGATCCAGGGGTTGACAAACTCCCAACTTCTTCCAAGTATTTGTTTGGCGAGAAAGAAGACCATTTTTCCCAAGAAAGTGAATCATTCTCGAACTTACCAAATGAAGCCGATACTTGGAGAGCATTCCGAGAGGCAACAGACTCTCCCATCTGTTTATATTATATATAACAAAACCCAAAATTCAAGCATAATGAAAAGGGCAAAAATAGAATAACAATTCACACAATATAGGATTAGATTAGACTAGTGCAGTTATGAATTGGAAACCCACCAAGAATCTAAAACATTGAAGATAAATGCAAGTAAGATTAATTGAAAACAAAATCAGAAAATGGGTCAGTTTAATTTATGGAAGGAGAATTGTGTGTACCTTGTTTTCGATATGGGGAGCTTCCACCACAGATTCACTCCTTGATTCTATCAATAACTGAGGTTGAATTATCTCACAGGGACCAGAAAGGAAACACAATAATAATGTGGCTAAATTCATTCATTCATCTTTATTATATATATACACTGAAGTCTGAACCACACTAAAAGAGACAGAGACCAATAAGAAGCAGATCACAACAAGTACAAGAAAGAAGAAGGGGAAAAACCAAACTAATGAAGCAATGTGCACGTGATTGTGTTTTCTACTTTGTATTTTACTTTGACAATTATCAATACAGACATTTTTACAGTTATCACAACCTTTGTCTGCGTATATACAAACATGTTGCAGATTCATTATTTCTAGGTGATAGGGGAAATGAAGATGGGCTTTTAAATAGGGTAGCCCTTAGCCCAATTGTTGTGTGCTGTTTCGTGCTTTTAAGGTCTTGTCAATGAGCCTTTCCTCTTCTACTTTTCTCTAATTTTCTGGAGAAATAAATTTATTGCATCTAAATTTACAACGTTTTAGAAAAGGAAATGAGACTTTTTATTTAACGCGGAAAAGATATATAATAGGTTGAAATTTAATGCATGATATAGTTATGCTGGAATAGCTTAAATTCATTGATGGTATAATTATGCTATATAGCAAAACTTTAATGCAAATAAAGTTATACACCATGTTTTATACTGTAAATGCCAAATAATTCAGATAGCGCATGATTTAAGTGCACATATTATACACCTATAAATAGAAATAGTTAAATCATAATTTACAGTACTATGCTTAACATATAAATATGGTGAACTAGTTATTTAAGAACCATTGAAAGGTCATTTTCTATTGTCAATTGTTATATAT
This sequence comes from Lonicera japonica, assembly GCA_021464415.1. NCBI lineage: Eukaryota > Viridiplantae > Streptophyta > Magnoliopsida > Dipsacales > Caprifoliaceae > Lonicera > Lonicera japonica. The sequence continues at coordinate 60,250,083 of CM038468.1, read as the reverse complement.
ATTGACAAAGATAAAATAGAAAAGGATGTTAAAATAGAATGAGAAAACTCTTAATACACCTATGTGGTACATTAAAATTAATAATAAAATTTATTTGAATTCATGACAAGATTTTGTCTATCCGGAATCTATATGAAACTTCACATGAATCGTGTAATTAGAAAGATCAATATTAGTTGGTACTCAAAATTGTGAGTTGTTATTGGCCCAAAATATGAAAGTAATATGGGCAAAGATTAACTTATCTTAACCCATCCCAGCCCCCACCCAAATAAAAAAAAAGAAAAGGAAAAAGGATTAACTTAGAAAATCAGAATCCTTATAAATGGTTTATACATATGATAATGTTCCTGTACTTTTCAGGGCCCAAAATTGTAAATCACACACCCCTTTACTTGTTATTTTGCTTAGCTTATGCTCTTAAGCTACTCAATCCCTTGTCAAGTTGCTGTACAATCCCAGTGAACATTACTCTTTAGCTAAAACCATACTATATATATACATTTAACTTTGTCCTATTGTTCTTCAAAATCAGATGTCACAACCAAATATATAGTTCGGTTTCACGTAACATAACCAATATGAGAACCGGATCTCTCTTGCTCCAGCTCTTCTTCACCCTAATTCTCCTCACAGGTGTTGTCAAACCCGACATCGATCCACTTCAAGACTACTGTGTCGCGGATACAAATAACCCCCAAACCTTCTTTTGCAACGGAGTCCCGTGCATTAACCCAGCCCTAGCGAAATTTTCCCATTTTGGCACGTCGGCCCTATCCAAGCCTGGGAACACGCAGGCCAACCCATTTGGATTCAACGTTACACTCACCAACACTCTAAATCTACCCGGATTCAACACGCTTGGGTTGGCCATGGCACGGGTCGACATAGCAGCCAATGGTCTAGTGCCACCTCATGCACACCCACGAGCCTCAGAAGTGACCATTTTTCTATCAGGTGGTACACTACTTGTCGGTTTTTTGAACACGTCCAATCATTTATTTGCACAAAAATTAAACCCAGGGGACTTATTCGTGTTCCCTAAAGGCTTGATTCATTTCTTATACAATATTGACTCCAAGGTGCCGGCCCTAGCCGTGTCAGGGCTGAGTAGCCAGAACCCTGGTGCACAAATTGCGTCGCTTGCAACTTTTGCCTCGCGTCCAACTATTCCTGATGAAATTTTGAAGAAGGCATTTAAGATAAACAGCCAGGATGTTACAAAGATCCGTAAAAACCTTGGAGGGTGATTGTACAGGATTTGAAGTGTGCTTGGGTTTGGTACTAAAATTTTCTTCTTTTGTGGTCTATATTTTGGTACTAAACTGAAACAATCGCACTGTTTGGAATTATTTTGCCTATACCTTACCATACCATACAAGGTTTGTTGAAATGGTTCCGATTTATGGGGATTGAAGTGGTTTTTAAAACCTCTTCGTTAGTGCTAGGCCTGGGACCGGTTCGGTTCTTTAAAAAATTTTGAGGAACCATTAACCGAACCGGTTCTATGTTAACGGTTCGGTTCTACCTATAAAAAGTGAAGAACCGGTTTAAGAACCGAACCGGTTCTAACGGTTCGGTTCTCCCGGTTTATCGGTTAACCGTTAACAAGATAAAAACCGGTTCCTTAACGGTTATTGAAAAGAACCGTTTTTTTGGTTAACCGTTAACAAGAAAAAAAACCGGAAAACCCAAAATATTAATAGTTATTGGAAAGAAATAACGGTTCTAAGGGTTCCTTAATGGTTCTAACGGTTCCTTAACGGTTCTAACGGTTCGGTTCCTAAGCAATTTAGAAGGAAAATCTAATAACGGTTCTTTAACGGTTATTAGAAAAAAATTATATCAAGAACCGTTAACAACCTCCAAGAACCGAACCGTTAACAAAAGCTTCCTATTTTTCAAGAACCGAACCGAACCGGGTTTTATCGGTTCGGTCCGGACCGGTTCTCCGGTTCCCGGTTCTAAAATCCCCGCCCTAGTTAGTGCTTCACAAAGCTAAAATAGTTGTGTCTTTTGAACGGGGTTTTGGTCTTATAATACACAATCCACTATTTGTAAATTCTATCTACCTTCTCAAAACATAATTTTATTTTATTTTTTAAAACAAAGGAGAAAAGAAAAGAAGATATTTGCCAGAAATTATTGGCTTAAGTACTTGGGCCAAAAGCTCACGGCCTTGCCCAATTCATATAGAGTGTTTGAACCAGGGAATTTGGCAAGTAGAGAAAGCCTGAACAAAATTTTTACGTCCAATCACAGCTTGTGTCGGGTTTATTGATTAGAGGTTAGCATAAGTTCTGCCAAGTCTATTGTCCTAACCTTATACTCCATCACTTTTAAATTCGTAATCTTACTAATCTCACTTCAATTTTGTTACTTGTTGAATTACAATTACCTCAACCTAGTTCTTGGTGAAAAAAATATATAATTTATTTTTTAATTGTGAGAATCGGTGCATTCATTATATTCGAAAAAGAAAATGAGACTTTCAAATTGAAGAATATTAGGGAAAAAATAAATAAAAATAAAGGGATTGCATAGTTTGAAAAAGTAATCGGATCCGGCTTCTGTCGGATATACCTTCCCTCCAATTTACCCCAATATAGCACTAGATGCATGAACGTGGCGAGTAGTATTTTTGAAGGCCAAGATCATCCCACCTTAACTATAGCTTAACCCAACATAACATTTACCTAAACCATAATTAACCCACTGGCCACTGCAATCCTCTTCCGTCTTCTTTCCGCGACAAGCATCACCGCACCACTCTCGTAGTCTATGTTTAGTCACGGCCCTCCATCGGAATCTCTCTCTTTTTGTTTATATCTCTTTTATTAATATCCACATATACATCTATATATATACACATACAGAGACACCATCACTAATATCACTTTTTCTTGAAAAAAATCACCATCTTCAGCAATCAACCCCTTTGCAACCTACGTAAAATTTTCTTTTCTTTTTAAAATTGAATCTTATATAATTAATTTGGTTGCAATTTTTGTGGTGAGTGGTCTCTCCTCTTTCCCTCTGGAATTATTAAAGACTCTCTTGGTTCATCTTCTCCAAACATAGTGGAGATTTTTGCGAGACGGTCGCCGAAACCAGGATGTGGCCGCTGGTGGATGCTGGCGACTGGAACCTCTGTTATGCTCGTTAACTATGGTTAACGTAAAAATTAAGTTGGGTTAAGCAATAATTAAGGTAGGACGATCTTGGCCCTAAAAGCATAATTTGCCATGTGTCAAGCATCCACTGCTATATGGGGAAAATGGAGAGAATGTATATCGGAGAAGAGCCGGTTCCAAAATAAGAATATCTCTGATATAACTATGAATTGGGTGAAAATATGATGTTACCTAGGATTGGCGGACAATGAGTTAAAATAATGCTTTCCAATATAACTATGCATAATGACTATGGAGATGATGTGATAAAAATGAAAATAGATATTGTAAGTATGACCCCCTATTTTTAAAGGATTTCTTAAATAACGTCTTAGTGGTACATCATCATTTTTGTCTACGAACTTTTCTTTTTAAGCTTTCAAATATTTTAATAGTAATTTTATTATTTATTTATTAATAAAAATTACACTTTAAAAAAGTATGAATTAAGACATATCAAAAAAGACCTATTTTATATATAAAATTATTAATTTATTTTTAATGAGTTTATTAATAAACAATCTTTTGAACAATCTCATTGAATATAGTTTTTGTAAGACTTGTCCATATGCCACACATGAAAGACATGCTTATATGTCCATGGTAAAGAGATATCCAATCTATTTTTGGATTGGAGATTCTCTAATCAACTAAAAATGTCTTTCATAATGATTTACGGATTATGGACTAATCCTTTAACTTCTTGTAAATACAATAATAAATATGGGATAATGGGAGAAAAATTCTTTATATGATCATACTTTTATGAAAGGTCCAAGATAAGAGCATCTCCAATGCAAGTATGAATTAAAGGAAAATGGAGTGCCACATTACATATATAGACAATGAGTTAAAAAAATCATCTCCAACGCAAACATGGATAATGACCATGAAGTTGATGTTGTAAAAAGATAAGACATTATGAAAGTGACAATTTATGTTGATAATAAATTAACCCTAGATGGGGGTGAATAGAGTTTATAGTAATAAATGCATAATTTAAAATTACTTCGATAAATATTTAACTATATATCAATAAAATATGGCAAGCAATATAAACCCAATACTAAAGAGTAATAATAAATAGAAAACTGGAGTCTAGAAAAATAGAACTGTAAAACTTTAAAACGTTTTGTTTACGCGGTTCGGTTGTTTAGACCATATGTTCGCGCTCGGGGTCAGTATTTAAGAATTTTCACTAAACAATCTTTTTACAGGTGAAGATCAAACCTCAGTGTGAGTGTAATTCTTCTCACTACACACACATAAGATCCACTCTTACTAAATTATGAGAAAAACATCTCACAAGTGAATGAATAAAGTTTGTTTGGTGATACACACTAATATACAATAACTCTCAAATGTTTGAAAGATAATAAATGATGCCCACTTTAAAATTATCAAAATTGATCAATAATTATAGTTCAAAGATGAATGATATGATCAATGCACATGCTTGAATCTTGAAAATTTAGCAATAAATGAATAATGAGTAAAAATGATGATTTAAGTAAGTTAAAATTTCTCTAAAATCTCTAATAAATAACCCTTCAAAATATATGGTCGTTTGAGGCTATTTGGTTGAGTTATGAGTCAAAATAAGATATTTACCAATTTTTCAATGGATAATTTTTTGAACAGTAGTCGATTCATTGCACAACTCCGTGGAGTCAACTCACACAAAATGTGTGTAGTCAACTACATGTTTCTGCCCATCTTTGAAAAGCTAATATGAAAATCTTCCTGAAGTTTAGGAAATGTTCTTAAGATATTTTTAAGCATGTTGAAATAGGGTTTGTGCATTAAAACATCCGTATAAATTTGTTACGAAAACCGGTTTATGAGAATGTTACTTTTAAAGGAAATTCATTTTAAACTTGTTAGGTTCTAGGTCTAGGACCAGTTTGGTTCCTTGCAAAATTTTGAAGAACCGTTTATTTTATAACGGTTCGGTTTTAACTATGTTTTTTAGAAGATTGGTTTAAGAACCAAACCGGTTCTAACGGTTTGGTTCCTCCGGTTTATTGGTTAACCGTTAGTAAAAGAAAAACCAAAATTAAAATTTTAACCAAAATTAAAAAATTAACCGAATAATGATTAAGAACCAGTATTGCAAATGAACCGTTTAGAAATCAGTTCTTTAATGAAGAACTGTTAAGAACCATTAATAATTTCATTGAAACAACCTACACAAAGCTGAATTCAAAAACTCAAAAAGTTTAAATGTCCAACATTCTAAGTCCAACAAATACACACACACATACATGTTTGACATATTAACTAGTGCAAGTTGTTAAAAAAAAGCCTAGTTCAAGTGTTTAACTTCTAAGTCTTCAAGAACAAGAACATAAAAATAATAAAACATAATAACCGAATAACATGGTGGCTGCGTGCGGAATGGGGGCGTGGCTGAGAGTTAGGGCTAGGGTTTTATGGACAAAAGAAAGAGGTGAATCGGTGATATTTGTTAGGTTTGTTTTATTATTAAGTTTTATACTTTTATTATTATTAAGTATAATATAAATTATATTATATAATAATTATATATATACATGTAAAATTGTAAAGTGAGAAACGGTTCCTTAACGATTCTTGGAAAGAAATTATACTAAGAACCAATAATCGAACTGTTAACTACCTACAAGAATCGAACTGCTAACAAAATTAACATAATTTCTAAGAACCGAACTGAACCAGTTCTCAGTTCTAATTTTCCAACCCTATTAGGTTCAATCTTTGAATGATGCACAATCACGTTTGAGCAATATAGATTAATCAATAAAGAAACTTTACATAATCCAAGCACTCATTCAATTGTTGGTTTTATCGAGTCTTTGAATACTTGATTTGTTTCTTTGGTTCTTCACTTGTTTTTTTACTTTAATCTTCTTTTGAATGTTCTTGATCAAAGATTGTCATGTGACAGATTCTTGTGTTAATTATAAAAATCTTGTGGTAGGGTAATGATCTCGGTTGGATTATCGGATTTGATTCTTGTTGTTTCACGAGTGATCAATAGTGTTTGTTTTAAATATATGACTAAAATTCATTTAACAAACAAGTTAAATTACACATGATTAAATTATTTTTATTATCAAAACAAGATTAATGGCCTATTAGGTCAACACTCTACATCTAGAGGGTATCCTAAACAATATTTAGTTGCCACATCATCATTTTTATTTTAATATATTATTTTTTAAACTTTAAAATATTTTAACTTTTAATTTCTAATTCTATTTTCAATAAAATTTATATTGTTAAAAAATATTTGCCAAGATCTATCAACTATTATATTTTTATATTTTTCATTAAAAAAGTTGATGAATAATGTCAATATTAATTTTATTGATAACACCATTGGAGATGATTTTTTAAAAACTTGACCATGAATGAATAATGTCAATATTTTTCATTATTGATAATCGTCACATCTTTAGACATACTTACATGTCCATATTCTTAGTAGATCCAATTCATGTTAGCATTAGAGATGCTCTAAGATATTTTAATACGATAAGACCACATTTTATTACCATAAATAATAACAAAAACAAAATTAGAATTAATTGCATGAATTTTTTGACATAGTATATATCCATATTAATATATATTATTATATCATATATATACGTGTAGATATAAATTGTTTTTACCTTGACTTGTTTCTTAATTTGCTAATTACATTTTGGGTGATCTTGTTCACGCCAACGTAATTATGCATCTCAACCTCCTTATTTCTCAAATTACGGAAAAAATATCAGTTTTTTATACCCAAACAATCCTTAGTTTCTTTTCCTTTCTTCAATTTCTTGTTGGCCAAATCATCCTCTTCTCTCATGGACATTCTTCGATCTATTGTTGTAACTATGAAATCGTCGGTATATTAGTCTTCGATCTATCATGGTAATTATGAAATCATAAACATATTTGTAGGAACTGGTTTGTTTAAATAGTAAAAACGGCTGATAGAAATGGAGTAAATATTATATGCTATACAAAATTCAATTTTTGAATTGTTAACTTTAGAGTCTCCTAATTCCTCTGAATTGTAAATTTTTGGAGAGGGTATCCATTTTTGGGTACAATTTTGTAAAGAGATGCCACTTTTATAGTAGCAATTTTTAAGAAACAGAGTCTCATCTTTCAATTTCGTCCTCTCTAATACTTAGCCACTCAAAGATGGCTTACATGGCCTAGATATCAACTTTTACACTTTCAACCAATTTTTTAATATCTAAAACCCATGGAACTATCCAGTTCACTCAAACTAAAATTTTAGATTTGATAAGAAAATTAATTTTTTTTTTTAAAAAAATCCAAACAAACCCTATGATTTCTTTTGTACTCTTCACTTCCCATGAGATACCGACCACCCCTCTTCAATTTCCTGAGTCACTTCCTTTTGTCTGCCATTCATGTCATATATCGTGCTCTGCTCGCAAAGATTTTCATCAATAGTTAGCTTACCGGAGGGTGGTCGGAGAGGTAATCAAAGAGATGCTTTGAAAATTTAAGGTCTTGTTTGGTTTTAATTAAAATGGTGGGGTGAGTAGAAAGGAAAAAGAAAAATATGGTGGGATGAGAAGAATATTTTGGTGGATATATTCAAGAATACCCTTACATTTTTGTTTATCTTGATTAGATTCATTGGGTAACACCAAATTTATTTACAAATTCATGATTTTTTTTTGAAAATTTGGTTATAAAATTTTAATTAAAGTTACAAGTTTCACTGCAAACTTGAAGTGAAATTTATAAGTTGTATTACAAAATTTAAAGTAAAATTTACAAAATTGACAACTTGCAAATTTTCAAGTACATCTTAATTATAAATTTATAAATTTTCAAGTATTCTAAAAAAGATTTGTTTGTAATATTCTAGGTAAGTTTTTTTTTTCATTATTATTATTATTATTAAATAAAGGTGTAATAAATGTTATTTTATTAGATTTTAAATTTTGAAAATTAAAAATAATGTTAATGGCAATTTTAGCTCATAAAAATATAAATTTGACAAAAACAAAAATAGCTGAAAATATTTGTATCATATTATTCTCGTCTAGATCCGTTCATATTAAAAATTTATTACGGAATGACCCAATAAATATCTTTGTTAATTATAGTTAAAATAATGCCTGTAGTCGTAGAATAAAAGTAAGAGATGCAGGTAAAATAGGGAAGGTTGGCGGCTTATTCTTTTCCTTCACGACAAATGAATTCCTTACTTGAAAGATTTGGTGAGTGTGCTCGATGCTTTACATTTCTAACATTTCAAGGCTTCATAATTATACTTTTCCCTTCATATTATGTTAATAAATAGTTCCAAGTAATTAAATATGGAATTGGAATCTAATTCCCCACCGCCATAATCCTTTCTATTTTATTATTTTCTCTGTGAGCCAGACAAATTCCACACCATGTGACCAAAACGCCAAGGCTGGGGATTCAAGTTGTACTTGCTTTCCGTATGTAGCTAGTCTTGTAATAAGGCAGCTCAAACATGGTTTTATAATTTACACCATGTGATCAAAACGTGTAGTCAGAGATTTAAATTATATTTGCCCAATGCTTTCAATTTAAGTAGGATCAAACTCACTTCTCTTCTCACACGAAAGATTTTGAGCTTCATTATTCTACCTATATAACTTGTAGTATTTCAAAATAAAGAGGCTTTGTAATTTCTTTTATATTCTTCAATAATTAAGGGTTTTTTTTCTCCTTCAAATTAAGAAATTCATTTAAAAATTAAATATTTACAATAACTTTTTAATTCAAAATTCCACTTATTTTCCTATATCTATTATCATTTGACTTTGTCTCTTACAATCACTTGTGTATATATATATATATATATAATAGTCCATATTTATTAATCATTTACTTCTTTTTCTTTAAATATATTCAAAGTAATTTGATATACTTTTACACTTTCAAAATATGATAAATAACACTTCCAAACTTAAAGGTTAATTAGATGGTTAAAGATATAAATATTTATACAGAGCGTCTATGTTTGGGTTTCGTCTCTGCACTCTCGAACTATTTTGAAATGATACGATAATTCTAAGCACAAGGATTGGATCTGAAGCAATAAAAGAGAAAAATATTACCCTGTTACCAAAGAGATAGGCGGTGACATGTGAAAGATGTATATATATATTCAACCAATTTTTGTAGAAGCTAGCTTAGCCAACAAAAGGAAATTAAAAGGGTCACATGAATTATTAAGTTTGAGTGGTTTAAAAATTATTAATGTGGAGATAACTTGTGATGGCTAAAGAATGGTTGACAAAGGAAGAATGTCCACTTCTACCTCCACTCCCATTGGCAGAGAGAGAGAGAGAGAGAGAGAGAGAGAGAGAGTCATGCGCTTCTTGGAACTTATTAAAGGGCTACCAAAATGGGAATCATATATTTTATTGTATTTTGGATGTCAATGGTCAATCCAAAAGGCAAAAAGCGCCTTCCACATGTAACACTAGAATTTTGCACTAATTCAAGGTGTAAAAGTTGCACAAGGAACTTCCGTGAGCTGGTGGACACTTTAATTCATTTACTAATTACCAAACGCAAACTAATTATTTAAGATCATCATCATTGTTATCATTGCATACAATATTTTGTTGAAAAAATAATTATGACTTTATGATAAATGTTGTTGTTGCAAATTGTATCATATGTTTTTATATTAGTCCAATAATAGGCATATTTGCTTTAGAAGTAGAGTCACTTTATTATTTTTATGAGTTAAATTAATTCTCTTTTGACTTTTATGCTTTAGTAAAAATTACAAATTTTAACATAATTAAAGGACAATAAAACAACGTAGTTTTTTTTTATCCTCTAATTTTAAAATATATTTTCTAAAAAAGTTATATTTAACTTGAAATATCTAAAAAAATAAGAGTAACACTCTCCATTTAAAATAGAGTTCATAATTAACGTAGAGGGTCTATCCAACCGTCCTTTTCTATTCGAGGATAGAGAGAGAAAAAAAAAAAAAGAGTGCCAATGATTTTGTTAGTTTTTTTTTTTGAACCACAACCTAAGCCAACCTCTCTAATAAAAAGACTAATAGAGGCTCGGAGACCCAATTACAAGGAAGCGAACTTCTAAAAGCGGCTATCACAAAAGAACATGGAAATAGCTTGAAAAACAATCAAATTTTATAAAAAATTGTAAAATTAGATGAGTGATTGTATTCAATGTTATACTCTTTTCCTCTAATCCCACGGAAAACTTTTCTAATCTGTCACCCAAAATAGGGTTTAATGATGAAACGGAAAAAATCGTAAAACATAAATTCAATAAGTTTTGTTCTCAATTTTTCACAAAAAATGATAGTATTTTTAATATTTGTTAACGTTTTATCAAACAAACTCTAAATATAATTACATTTTGGTAATCCCCGTAACCATGTACTGCTATGCTATTTTGAGCAAATTTATTAATTTAAATAATATAACTAAATATGTTGTTTTCAACATTTTGCAAGAGTCAAAGAAGTAATTATCTAGATAACAATAAATATTATTTTTTATTTTAAAATGAAAATGATAGTGTTGTTGTATATTTTGAAAATATACAACCCACCAATATATATATATATATAGTATAGTATGAATATATGGTAAATCCTTATTGCACATTTTTAAAAACTAAAAAAAAGTGCAAGTATTTGTTACCAAATCAATAAGGGTGTGTTTGATTGCAAGTATAGAATTTCCATGGAAAAAAAATAAATTATAGGCAATTGAATTGCTTAGAATTGAGTTGTATGAAAAATGTCAATTAAATGTGTTTAATTACCTTAATTTTTTACCCAAAAAATATTTGTTTTGTTTTGGCATTTTTAATTTAGAAAAATTTTTTGTTAATTTTTTTTTTATATAATTCTATAGTCATAATAGATCTTATTTAGTTAATCTTAATTAGTATATTATAAATATTAAATACACCCCCCCCCCCCAAAAAAAAATAAAAAAATAAATAATTCCAAGCTTTTAGTGGAAAAAAACTTATAATTGCTAAAATATGAAATTTAACCACCTAAAAAATTTTGATAATTAAACACATTAAAAATAATAATTTTAATAAAAAATTTCTATTTTTCATAAAAAAATACGGCAATCGAACACACCATAATATTTTTAGTCTTTCCCAAAAGGTATACCGACATTGAGATCCGCTCGGAAAGCAATAGCTATTTCCCCTAGAAAAGGTATTTCAACTAAATAGTTTGGTCTCAGTTTAAATGAATTGTTATCCTTGGTAAATTATGTTGTGATACGTTTATATATATATATATATATATTTAATTAATCTTCTCTCTTTTAACGCAAACACTTTTGAAATGAATAACTTGTAATTAAATACAAGTTTGAATAAATGACTGCAGCTCCACTATGAAGAATCTATCCCCTCCTTAAACCGGCAAAAATTAAAATTAAAATTAAAACAAATGAAGCCTTCATTTTTCATTAATGAACTAAAAGAAAAGAACAACAATATGTTATTCCTCCCATCCATTAAGCTCAATCCCAATCATCCAAAATTGTTCCAACACCACTCTAACATGAATAACAACCAAATCAACACAGAAATAAAAACTATATTTATATAAAAAAAATTGAAAAAATAAAAGTTAACCCCCCAACCAACTAAAATTTATCAAATGTCCCTCCTCCCTGTATACAGCTACAAAAACAAAAAAAAAAATCCCTGAAATTAGAAAAAAGAATCATTAAATGAAATAATTGGAATACCCAATATAATTTGTAGCTGTATACACCGGTTGATTATGCTTCAATCTGAGTCGTTGATTTGGCTTATAAAGATCATACGGTTCCCAAAGATAATCCAACGGACACGGTTTCTTCTCATCCAATCTCACCCAAGGTTTTCCCTTACCACTCCAGTGCAACAAACTCACCGGGCCGGAGTGCAAAGACCGGCAACTTCCCTTCACATTGTCCCCGCCGAGACCATGCTGGTTCCACCGGTGATGGATCGGCTCAATGTCCCCACCAAAAACCAACAAAAACGGAGGCAAAGATCCTAATTCGTATATTCTCCTTTTTCTCTGCAGTTCCATCCAGTTCTCAATCCACCTCCGGTAGTTGCCTTCTCTCCATTTCTTCAAGTCCATTACCATTACCCCTGTGTTAAAATAGCAGGGGTTTTTGGACCTGAAAGCCCGTGAGAGAACCGGATCGGACCAGAACGAATCCGTGAAGTACTGGGTTATGTTTGCATGGCAGTACTCCGGGGCTCCGATAACCCGCGACCCGGTCAGCTCGGTGCTCCAGAGCTTGTGCACGTCGTCTACGAGGATGACGTCAGAGTCCAGGTAGATAACCCGGTTCACGCACGGATCAAGTACGTCGCCCAGGTAGGTCCGGGCGAAGTTTAACGGATTCTCGAGGGCTTGGCGAATCGACGAAGATATTAGGTTAATGACGGAGTCTTCACGGAAGATGTAGACCTTGAAGTTGAGTGAAGGGAAGGTGGATCGGACTAGTCGGGTCAGGACCCGAGGGCTGGCCGGATCGAACTCGGCGGCGATGAAATGAAAGAAGATGTTCTCCGGGCAGGAGGCGTGGCGAAGGACAGAGTGAACCGCGGCGAGTGATCCGCGGAGGTACTCAGAGTCAAGGGTCATCGCCACGTGGACAAGTAATGGGTCACCGGAGGATACCAGTCCCTTATTGGGAAGCGCAGGGCAGTCCACGCCGTTACGGTATTCCGGCGCCTCAACGAATCCGAACAATCCATCGATTCTTGATTGGGGTCTCTCGGCGTTGATCGGGAAGGAACGAATCCCTAGAGAGGGTAATGGAAGAAGGCAAAGGAAAAGAACGGCAGCGAATGATCGGAGGCAATAATCGAATGGAAATCGAACCATCTCTTAGTGGTTGATTATGGGGGAATAATTGGAAATAATCAATGGTGATTGTTCGAATCACCTAATTTGTGCAGGGATTGCATTGTGTGAAAGAAGATAGAAGACGAAGAAGAAGAAAGGTGGATCAATCAAATCAATAAACGCACAAGTAAGCAACGTAATTGGGAGAAATTTAACACAAACACGCCGTTATAACAGTGGGGGGGGAGAGAGAGAGAGAGAGAGAGAGAGAGAGAGAGAGAGAGAGAAATGTATAATGTATATATGTATCTGAGTGAAGAAATTAGGGTTCATTGGGGATTTTAGAGCTGTCTCCCTTTCTCTCTCTACAGGAGGAGGAGGGTAAAGGGGGAGGAAAGGGGGCAAATTTATAAAGATTTTGGGGAAGAGGCAAAAGCGGTCAGCAAGCAAGGAATGGTAGCACTGTGGTTTCTATACACGCGCCTAAATTGCGGTGGAGGGATGCTTGATCAAAGTAAAGGTTACGGGGTTTTATATATTGACATTGTTCGGTAAGCTTTGCTGTTTTTGCTATTATATATATATACTAGTTTGTAACCCATGCGATGCATGGGCGTATTAAGATAAAATAATTAATTACGAAATTAAAAACACACAACAATTTTCTTCCTGCATATTAAAAGGTGCAGAAGAAAAACTTTTATCATCTCTTTTTTTATTGATTTCACAATTTCCTTTAAAACAAAAATCGGAATGTGGATTACATTGGAAATAGATTAAAAAATCGGAATGCGGACTGCATCGGAAATAGATTAAAAAATCAGATTTCGGATTGCATTGGAAATAAATTAACTTTTGTGTGAGCAAAATAAATTTGGGTTCTAATTAAAGACGGTGTAAATATACACAAAAAGGAAAAAAAAGAAAATAAAGAGGTATAAGTCAACTATAATTAAAAAATAAATAAATGTTTTAAAATGAGAGAATAAAGAGGGAGAAAATGCAATACACATGGCAGTCTAATAAAAAAACCTTCTCACTCCTCCCCGTTTATATATATATACTATTAGATTAGATGAGTGCATTTAATAAAGAGACACATGACAATATATAAAGAAAAGAAACAATAAATGAATAAGCAAAATGAATGCATTAAATAAAAGGACACATGGCAATATATAAAGAAAAAAACAATAAATGAACCACTTCTTCCATTTTATATATATACTATTAGATATATACAGTAATTGAATTATAGGTATTTTTTTAATATAGGTTACTGTGTTATTTTTTAAAATTAATACTTTTTAAAGTTTTTATATGCTAATTAAACATTTTAGTTATATTTACATGTTATTAAAAATATTAACATTTAATTTGAGAATATTTTTAGAATTAAAATTATTTATTTTGATTTTTTAAGTAATATAGAATATTTATTATGGTATGTGTGCATGTTATAGCACACCATTATTTACCAGAAATTAGTAAGAATATCATTGGTTATCATATTAATCATCATATATATATATATATATAGTTAATATAACAATATTTAACGGATTATTGACCATAAATATAATAAAAATATACAAATTTAGAGAAGTATTCACCATAATTTATGGTATAAGGTACTTATCATTATGTTACTTTATATATTAGGGTATACCCGTGCCATCGGGCACGGTAAATTAAATAAGAACTTATAATAAGATAAAAATGAGTAATGTGTTATGAATATAAATCGACAAACTTAGGTTCAATATATCTTCATACTAGAAAAACTAAAAGTAGACCCGATTGAACTGACTTGTTATTAATTTTTAAAGAATCTTTTAATCATATTTTGATATCGACAAAATAAGCTTTTAACAAATTAAACTCAAGATCATATGTGAAAATAATTCAACCAAGTTTATTGGTATGATTTGAAAATAGTTCAGAAATTTGACTAATATATTGTGAACACTCATAAAAATGACATACTAAGATGACCAATAGTATATGAATACATAAAGTACGTCCTTAAATATTACTTAATAATTTTTCTAATATTTTTTACATAATTATATAGTCATGATGGATTTTATTTAATTAAGATTGATTAGTAGATTTAAATATTAAATTCATAATTCTGTAGTCATGATGCATCTTTTTAATTGATTTTGATTAGTAAATTTAAATATTAAATTTTTATTAAATTTCTTGATTAGCATATTTAAATTTTTAAGACGAGTATTGTTTAATTGATCTTGATTAGTATATTTAAATATTAAATTTCTTGATTAGTAGAGTTTAAATATTAAATTTTTTATTTTAAGTTATGACATTTGATGGTGTCAAAATCTAGAACAGATAATTGACGACCGACCAATCAATGAATAATGGTGAATTGGATCGTAACTGTGAACAGTGATCGTGAACAGTACCACCGTATATATGAACAGTGCAAGTGAACAGTAATTGTGAATAGTACCACTGTATATGTGAACAGTGATTTTGAATAGTAACTATGAACAGTACCACTGTATATGTGAACAGTGATTATGAACAGTGATCGTGAACAGTACCGTCAGAAACTGATTAAAAATGAAGATGAACACGAGACGTTTTTGTTAAGGTAGGTTCCCCCGGTAGCGCTTATGCTAGTCCGGCAGTACGTCCTCCTTTTGTGTGTGCTTGCTTTGTATTAGCTCAAAGGCAATCAATTTGGATGATAATACAAGCTACCAATCTCTCTCTCTTTCTATAATTTCCTTAATTCTATTTATAAGTATAGAATTAGGATTACAAATATTTCAACAGAATAAATAATAAACTGTGTAGGAGAGAGAGCGTATAAGGATTGGTATTTTTTTTTGGGGCATGAAAAGAGAGAGTATAAGACCCTCAAAAATTGGCTTGTATTTAGGAAAGATGGATGTATATTGGGAGAGGAGGAAGAGATGTTTTTTGGTGTGTTTTGAATGAATGAATGAGGGGGGTATTTATAGGTAAATGTAGAAGGGCAAAAAGGTAAATTTGGTAATGTATATGATGTGTATGCTTAGGTCACATGTATTCTAGAATGTATATGATGTGTATGCTTAGGTCACATGTATTCTAGAATGTACATGATGTGTATGCTTAGGTCACATGTATTCTAGAATGTACATGATGTGTATGCTTAGGTCACATAGGTAAAAATGGTGTTTTACTGGAAGTAAAAAATGGTATTTTACTGAAGGTAAAAATTGGTATTTTACTGGAGGTAAAATTGTTGAATTACCTTTGTATGCCAATAATAAAATTAGTATTTAACCCTGATGGTGTCAAAATCTAGAACAGATAATTGACGACCGACCAATCAATGAATACTGGTGAATTAGAGGTTTAATATTGAATTGTAACTGTGAATAGTGATTGTGAACAGTATCACCGTATATGTGAACAGTGACTGTGAACAGTACCACCGTATATGTGAACAGTGGTTATGAACAGTGGTTATGAACAGTAGTTATGAACAGTAAATGTGAACAGTACCTCTGAACAGTATCTGTGAACAGTACCACCGTATATGTGAACAGTGACTGTGAATAGTACCGGCAGAAACTGATTAAAAATAAAGATGAACACGAGACGTTTTTTATTAAGGTAGGTTCCCCCGGTAGCGCTTATGCTAGTCCGGCAGTACGTCCTTCTTTTGTGTGTGCTTGCTTTGTATTAGCTCAAAGGCAATCAATTCGGATGATAATACAAGCTACCAATCTCTCTCTTTCTTTCTATAATTTCCTTAATTCTATTTATGAGTATAGAATTAGGATTACAACTATTTCAACAGAATAAATAATAAACTGTGTAGGCGAGAGAGTGTATAAGGATTGGTATTTTTTTTGGGTATGAAAAGAGAGAGTATAAGACCCTCAAAAATTGGCTTGTATTTAGGAAAGATGGATGGATATTGGGAGAGAAGGAAGAGATGTTTTTGGTGTGTCCTTGGATGGATGTATGAGGGGGTATTTATAGGTAAATGTAGAATGGTAAATAGGTAAATTTGATAAAAATGAAGGGCAAAAAGGTAATTTTTGGTGGAGGTGTATATGATGTGTATGCTTAGGTCACATGTATTCTAGAATGTATATGATGTGTATGCTTATGTCACATGTATTCTAGAATGGTTTTTTACTGGAGGTAAAAAATGGTATTTTACTAGAGGTAAAAGTATTGAATTACCTTCGTAGGCCAATGGTAAAATTAGTATTTAACCCCATCAAACCCCATCAACATTTTTAATGTAAAAAAATATTGGTACGTGAGAGTTTACTTTGTGTATATTATTGGTGTTAAATGTTACTCAATAATTTTTACTTTTTTTTACATAATTCTATAGTCATGATAGATCTTGTTTAATTGATTTTGATTAGTAGATTTTAAATATTAATTTTTTATTAAATTTTGAATTTTTTATTTTAAGTTATGGCATTTTTAATATAGAAAAAATTATTGGTGTGTGTATATTATTAGAGTGATTATTTTAATTTTGATGTGACATCTTGATGTGTGCATAAAACTTATCAAATGGTGTAGAGTTAATGCACACCATAACATATATATTTTTAACCATTAGATTCTTATACTTTTTGACTATAAATTTAGTCAAACTTGATATTTTATAATATAGATATTAGGCACTGTATAAAAGGAAAGAGTAAATTTTTAATGTAGGTAAAATTAAATGGGGTTACGGAGTAAAATAGGAAAGTGACATTTGTCTATTCTAAATTAAATTAATTTAATCTTGATTAATCAATATAATAATTTAAAACACACTTTCTTTAAAAAAAGTTGAGAATTCATTTCAAATTATACTTTTTCACCGATCTTTTTAAGATTATGTTGTTTCATCTCTTACTCGTATAAAATAAGAGAAAAACTTTTTGACAATAAGAATACATAATTTACAAATTCAAATAATATTTAATGATACCAAGTTTATATTTTCTTCTTTATTTTAATTTAATTTATTTGTTTTATATAGTCAGAGTTTGAATCATTATTTTTGTTATATACTGATTTTTGCACCATTTGTTTGTATATATTGATAGTGTAAATTAATAATTTAATTTATCCGGCCAACTACGAGTTGACACGTGGCCACCCACGTTAGTGACTTATCATGTTGCTGCAAGAGGAGCTCTTCCCGAGTACTACAGGGAAAGCGAAGCTTGTCAACGATTACGTACCTATTCGATGGTCAACTTCGCACAACAAATTACAGAGAGCTCTATTAACATGACTCCTCTAGCGAGCTCTAGAGCTTGTTTAGCCATGCTTACAGTGTATATGACTGACGGTATGGGCGATTTCCACCTGCTCTATAGAAGACACAACTTTTCTCATTTTCATTAAATGTCCACTGACTGCATTTAATGCACTGGAATTTATGCAGAAACAAAGTCAAAGTTGGTGATGATCGAAGCATGGCCCATACCTACTCTGGGAACTCTGACCACACGTTTTCTTCCAGTCATATATATACAAGAATTATTTACTTCTTTTAACAACCAAGTAAAACCAACTTAGCAACGACCAGGCAAATTTAAGAATAAAGAGAATCTAGCATTCAACAGCAAGAAAACAAGAGAGAAATAGAGATTTAGAAAACTTAGTAGAGCTCATATAGTAGAGAAGTCAGAATTTGTGTAGCTCAAGCACACTTTTATTATAACATTGTGATGATAGAATAGTTAGAGAGGCTTTTGTGAGTTTTTAATAGTTTTTTGTTCATCATCAATATAAAGCAAACCAAGCTCGTATCTCTATTCCACAGAAGATGATTATCGCATATCTTCATACGAAATCAACCTCCTCTATACATTTTTGTCTCTGTTGGATTTGTTGCATTTATTGTGTTAATCATTTGATCCGCTCATTTGACTGTGTGGTCTAAAATACCTTCTCAGTTTTTAGTACAAACATATATGAATAAATTATTTTTCCCCCGTACAATATTCGACATAACGTGTGAACTCAATACGAACTTGACATGAAGTTAACGGATTTAAATCAAATATAAACATAATCAAACTAATTTTGTATCAGACACGACTAATCCATTTAATAAACAATTGTTTTTTAGTTATTAAATCTAACCCGATTATTATTAAATTAACCCGAAATTGACATATTAAGACTTACGTTACATAGATTATACACAATCCATTTATATTACATAGCATAAATTATAAAACAAAGGGTGAAAAGTGAAAAGGCAATAGAGGAGATGATAAAACGGCTAAGATTTGGTCAAATATTAAAAGGAAAATTGGTTAACTAAGGGTCAACTTTGTTCAAAAAAAAAAAAAAAACTAAGGGTCAACTTTTTTTCCCCCTTTTAAATAAGGGTTTTAAATTACTATATTACTTAACTAGAGTTATGTTATATTTTGTAACAGTTAGAAAAGTGGCATTTTATTATTTTATCTTTGTGGCCCTGTCTAATTTTACCCACATCAAAAATTTACTTAAAAGGAAATTAAGTAATTGCTTCTTTTGGTAATATATATATTAAAAAAACATATTTATCTATTTGGTTTATATAATTTTTTATCTTTTATATATTTTTAAAATTTAAAATTACTATTCTTATTATATAGATGAATTAATATTTACTTAATAAAAACGATAAAAAGCAATAAGAGAGACCTAACTGTCTTTGTGTGGTGTTGCTTAAATGAAGAAAGTTAAAAGAGCATTTTTCTCTAAAAAATAAATTTACTTTAATAATATTCTCCCAAGATGTCTCAGATTATTAGTATCGTATCATTTTCAATGAATAATTAATATATTAAATCTCATAATAAAAAAACATATTATTTTTACAACTAATACATTCAAAGAGTGTATCGGATGGAGATCAATCTCTTAATGGACAAATTCAAAGCAAAAAGTTTGAGGTTTCTCGACTATTGTTTAAGTTAATTTTTTTCCTTTTTTTTTAACATAATAGCAAAATTAATGGCAATGGGTAAAGATCCCTTACATGAGAATTCTTTTGTGAAAAATTTTGGGAATAATATTTTTTTTAAATAAAGGCCTATTTTTAAATCTTATTAGCATATACTCCCTATTTATCAAATGTGTTTTAAAATGAGGATTTTGACTAAAATTGTGTTTTATACAAACTTAACTTTGCAGAAAATTGTATTTTGTGCAAATTCAACTTTGCAATTCAAAAAAATTAATACAAATTTATTTTGTGTGATATCTTTTTATTTTTTAACAATAATATTTTTATGTGTTATTGGTATAATTATAAAGTAATGTTAAATAAAATTCATTACATAATAATATATTAAAAAAATAAGAACTACAAACTTAACTTTGCATAACCCCAAAAAATTAGCATGTGTGTTTTTACCAATGAACAAGTTTAAACTTGTAATTTTTTGAAATAACTAAAAAATATTATTAATTAAACACTTATAAATAGTAATCTGATAAAAAATATGCAGTTCAAACTTAATTTTGCATAACATTATAAAAAAATACAATTAAAAAATTGACTGCAAAGTTAACGTTGCATTCCTTTTGGATTTTGGTGAAATATAGACACCTTAATTTACAAAAATAATATTCTCTAGTTCTTTTGCAAATTTTTTTTAAACAAACCTCATTTTCAAATATCCCATACATTTTATCATTTTTCTTCTTACACTGAAAAATTTAATTTGTTTAACATGTAAGTAGGCTAGCAATTTCATATCGCAAACAGACCAAACCATCCAATTTTGGTTGGTAAATCGACCGACCATGATTTTGTCAGTTATCACAGTGTCGATTATCAACAAAAATAGTTGAAGACGTGGTTCGCAACCTTTATAGTATCGGTAAACACCGACTGACTGACCACAATTTTACTACTTACTAGTATTTGTTTACATGTAGATGTGAGGGTCAAACAACTTAGAGCTAGAGATTTGGGAAGTCAAATCAAATGCCACCTTTGGCTCAAGTTCAAATACCACCTCATGCTTCCACCAGCAACACGTTCCAATATTCCAAGACTGAGAGGTGGTCGAAAGGGTGTTTAAACCACAAGAGGAAGGGGACGTAATTAGCTGTTTAGTTATAAGATATGACTTTGTGTTGATACTTAAAAGTTGAAATTTTTAGAGTTTTTTTTTTTTTTTTAGATATTACCTTCTTTGCTATTTGATTTGGCTTGGTTGTTTTTTGGATTTTTTGTGTTAAATATTCTCCTTTTATTCTTGTTTGAAAAAAGCAAGGAGTCATGAAAAAAAATGGTTATTGTGCAGTGTGCATAGCCCTACACGCTGTTGGAATTGCTGCATGTTATGCTACTGAACTACTGTTTGGAAAGAGCAAAGTTTCGTTAATTACAGTAATATTGTTAATTTGTGTGCCTGTTCTTTGGCTTCAAGTTTCAGTAATTGACTCTTATATTATTGCTTTGTTTCCATGTTATGCTTACAGTAATAATGTTAATTTAAATAAATTTTCCAATGTCCATTTTTTTAGGGTAGTGTGCACTGAAATGGATAAGCAGTTCATCGGTTGTTATTTTTCTACAATTCAAGTGATGGTCGGTTTTAACCCATTGGCAACAAAACCGACTGAGCTTTTCGATCAAACCGACCCCCGCGGTTTGGTGGTGGTGGTTCTCTTCATGTGTAAACCAACCAAGCCGCTTCGGTTTTAAAATTGATCTAAATTTTCAACCACATTTAGCTATAACTTCAGTTATAAGAAGTAACCAATAGAGTGAACTGCAAAAGTGAATTGATTTTTCAATATATAAAAAGAAATTGTATAACACATGTTAAGTAGTTTATAAATAACACGAATAAGTGCAATCATATGGATGTATAACTCGAAAAGAAAATTTATCTTGCCACTTATCGGTTTTTGCAATTTAAGAAGATAAAAAATAATGCTTAGAGCATCCACATTGTTAGAGTAACTTGATAGGCTAAATTTAGCATAAATTTAGTTAACTTTTGAAAGAGACACATTGGGAAGGGTAAAAGAAATAAAAAAAAAAACAAAAAAAAGAGATTAATTGTCATACAACTATGCCTTCTTCGTATGAGGAGGAAAAAGTTAAAAAAAATATCTATATATATGCCATAAGAATGTAGCCTCTTCGTATGAGGAGGTTTTTTATATAAAAAAATATGTATCTCTCTCTAATGGTTATACGAGTGAGCCAAAATCGTATAACTATTTTTTTTAATTTTTATACGAGTGAGGTTCATTCGTATGAGTGATACAAATGAGCCACACTCGTATGACTAAAATTTAGTGGTAAGGTAAATTTACTCGTTCTCTACCCTACATGCCTAAATTTTACCATATATATTTATCCGATGTGGACGTGCATAGGGTAAATTTAACAATTTACCCTACCGCTGTGGATGCTCTTACAGAAGGGGTCGAGTAACTGAGTTGGTACAAATGGGAATGGAAAAAAAATAAAAAATTAAACTAAGTCGACTTTTCATAGAGTGATTAAGGAGAAGACCCCTACTACCACCGTCAGCCTTATAGTCAGTTGACAAAAATGAGGATCCTAAATTACATGAGTAATAAGTCTTACATTTAAAAGGCAGTTAATGTTATAAAATGTCATTGGTTATTTTTAGATGAAATTATCGGTCAATTGGCATTCCAGCCCACTTCCAACAATGCTAACTCGTCTTTTGCCTTAACATGAATTACAAGTTGAAAATAAGGGGCCAACCAAGACTCCTTAAGAAAACTTTTTTCGATAAAGCAAACGATTTATTCCATTAACTTCAAACAAAAAATTCCTAATAATAAACCAAAATCCCAACCACAATTAGTTACAAATGATTTTTGACAAGCATTTATTACAACAGGTAGGTCGTCGTACACTTTTATCTTTTTCCAAGCTTTCATTATAACATATTTGTTTAGGTAAATATTCTCTTCTAGCACTTGAACTTACTTAGATACTAATCGAGACAAATAGAATTACGTCGACAAGTAATGACATGAAATGCATGCCAGTAACTCTATTCCAACCAAAATGGGAATGAGATAGGGTTATGAATTTATAATCTATAATTTGGTAAATCGATTCCATGATTAATTTATTTGAAATTCTTTTGGATTTTCAAGCTTTTTTCTATGTAGTAGTAGTAGTAGTACATGAGAGTGAGCTGGCCCTGTAATGGTGTTCCAGTTGCGAATATAATGTTGCCAGCTGTGTTGGTATTTTTGGTGAGTTGTCAGTGATGTTGATGGCAGCGCGCAACTTGACATATCACCAGGCCTGTTGCCACGTGATCGCACGTGTTCATTTTTTCGCGTAAGCAGCTATTTAGCCTATTTTCCTCAATATTTTTTACTTTAAATTAAGATAATCAATACGACGTGGTTAATACTTAATACAGTCTTTGGGCGATCCCCTTCGTTAAATACCAAACATAAAACACCTCGTCTTACGAGCCAACAGTTTAACTACGAGAGGTCAATATCTTCTTTAATTCCGAACTTCACATATATAATTCTCTCATTTAAAAACTCAAAAAAGAAATTTATCTCATTTAGAATTTTTATTTTTTTTTTAAAAAAAGGATAAAAACTCGAATAAACCAGTATATTTCATGCCTCTTTACATTATTTTTTATTGTTGTTTTAATAACGCAAAAATTATTGACTTTAGTAACCCCCTTTTTTTTATTTTTTATATTGGTAAAATTATTGTGCATGTTTAGGCATTATATATTGATCGGTTATAATGAAAAAGCATAAATAACTTTTATCAAAATAATATACAACGTAAAAAAACTAGTACAATTCATAAAAAATGAACATAATATGATAAATGTTATACTATAGATTTCTAATTGTCATAAATAGGGTATTCATATTTCTTGAATATCAAAAAATGTAATATTTTACGATTTGTATAGAAAAGTAAAAGCTGATATTTACCAACAGTAACAAAATAGAATAATACCGGTTACCATCTATTTAGCTTAACAAAATGAGTGCCTTTTACTATTTATTTATCATCAACGATAAAAGCAGTATAATTTATTTTTTTCTATTTTCTAATGCATTTCAGATTTTATAAAAAGTAAAATAAAAATATTTGTGTTGTGGTTAAGAATAGTCAATTACATGGCGGAGGCTACATGGTAAGTAATAGGGGTTATTGACCCCACTCAATTAAAAAAGTTTGAAGATATGCATAGTATAATACAAATAAATACGACGTAAATGTAAAAGTTACCTTACTTAAAATCTTAACAATTAATAACAAGCAGGATTATGAGGTGGTGGGGGGCAATAATTCATTTTCTTTCACTTACTTACGTTATTATTACACAAAATGGATAATATTTTATTAATTCAATAATTTTGGAGTTTTGGGAATTTCATTTCAAAACGTAAAAGGTAAATTGCTTGGTCAAGATAAAGATTCTAAGATTCGATTTGTGCTAGATCTCTAATGCCACCCACACAATCTCACAAAGTTCATGGTCTTCGAATTCTCATGTCAAATAGTTTTGGGGTGGGTTTCGTGAAAAAGAAACAATATGGGGAATTTATTTATTTATTTGGTTGGATTGGGACTAAATAAGCTATTCTACTTGCACTTTTGTGTCGAGTAATTAGTAATCAAGAAGAATGCAGAGGCCTTCATCACAATAACAAGTTTGTTTATAGTTTATTGATCAAAAGCGTATCTCAATGACACATGTTAGCATTTTTTTATATATTTTAATATAAGGTTCCAATTTTAAATACTATTAAAATAAAGTGTCAAGAAGTAATGTTTCTAAAAAAAAAAAGAATATAAGTTACCATTCCTTTGACAACGGTCCCATAAACGAGTGAAAAATGCCTTGTACAGTTTCCCTTTTTCCTTTCAATCAGTCCAAGCGTTTTTATAAAACTTTATGTACAAAAATGTTTAATCTAGAACACGTACATGCAGCCTCAAAGCGCAAGTGACAAGAACAAAAAAAAAATCTTTTTCAGCTGGTGCATAAATACAAAATGTGTTTAATCTTGAGGGCCGGGGGAATGAAAGGAAACTATGGTTCCAAGTTTACAAGGACGGTAACACTTGTGGTAGATGCTGCGGTAAACCACCTTGGCAAGTCATACACACACACACACACACATATATATATAAGTTTGATTCCCAATTAAGCTTTTCCATTTTTCCTTAAAATGTTAATGTCGGTTTGATCATACATGATATTTTGTCTATTAAAAGTATAGATAAAATTAATAAGGAAAGAATATAAACAAGTGCATGTTATTACATGCTTAATTATCACAATAGCACCATGTACCAAGTAACCTAACCAGTACCCCCACCCATTTATCCCTGTAGCTGGTTGGTACATTCCTTTTTCAACTTAGAAGACACTCACCTACCCAATTCTAAAAAATAATATATTGTTTCCTAATTTACCAAACTTATTTTTCTTTTAAAAATAAAAACCTCTGTATATCAATTTATTCCCCCTAAAACAGCCAGTGGAAACAATTTCTAGATTATATTATCAGGTGGAGTGCCAAGCCCTTTTTTAATTGGTTTGATTAAGATTCGGAGACCAACTTGGCACTAATTAATTAGTTCATTCAAGGCATCGTTTGGCGAAACAATATTTAATATACAATAATTGGATGGTTTATAGTTCCAAAGGGTTGGCCATTTCCGGACCAGGATAGATTAATCAATTCTTTCTTTCTTTATTTATTTATTTTGGATGTTTACAATCATGTACCCAACACAAGCACATTGACTTCTTTAATATACATATACATAAATTAAACTAATATGATATTCTTAAAACACAATAAATTGTTGTATTATACAGAGATATATGTATGTGAGTTGCGACTAATTTGAATTGCATAAGATAGAGTGTCACGGGGCTTCTTTTAATTTGATGGCCTAAAGAAGATTACGTGAGCTCACGGGACTAACAGTTAGTCATGCTGAGTTCACTAGAATATTATTTACAACGAATAACCAACACACAACAGCTGTAATTTAAAAGATAGTTTGAGCATAAATTAAAATTATTTCATCACAATAAACTTGATTACATGAAAAGGTTTTACAACTTGAAAGAAAATAAGATTTTGAAACAAAGTGCCAGACAGTCAACATGCACCGATAGGCAACTCAGGTGTGAGGCGTACAACAAGTTTTATCTCCACATATAACCACTTAATGAAAATACCAAAGTTGTAATAGTGCACGTTGACGCACAAAAGTTACAAGAAAACGATTACAAAGAAAATTCTTAAATTTATTTACATGGAAATAATTTTTACATATGAAAAGATTCTTTTCCTAAATAAAACTAGTCGAGATGCAAGACTAAAACTCCTAGTTGATGTTGGATGGCTTGATGTGGTTACTGGTGCGGGATGGCATGCTAGACCGTGATGTACTCAGGCGTGCGTATGGTGTCAGTGAAGTGTAATTGGTCACAGGTGCTGCTGGGAGGCACCCCGAGACACCATGGCAGTGAACATTTTAGGCCTTATTTAAATGAACATATTGGACTTTATTCTTAAATCACATAAGTTTTTAAGATTCTAATCACTTTTAGTTCTTTAGATATTAACTTTAGGAAGCGTATTAGAATCAATGACAACATAGAGTACATAAGGTTTGTGGCTTTCAAACATCAAAATCCTATAGTGCTCAATGAGATCTTTCTTTAAGATGGGAAAAATGAGTATAATGAATAATGGTTTGACTTGGAGACCATAACCCTTAAATTATTTATATATTAACTCAAATAAAATTCTATCAATCTGAATATGACTAACATTTTGTATTTACACATTGTAAAATGTATACCCATTAAATGTACTAAATAGCTCATAGATAGTATAATTATTTAAATGTGTAAGTCGACAATAGAAACAAGTAAGGGTACGCACTAATTTCTTAATAGAGAAATCCACTCGTTGGTCACATAAGTGAATTTGATTTAAGACATTTTAAAAGAGAAAAGGAAGTTTTTTAATTTTAGACACGAGAAAAAAAAACTCCTAATGTTATAATCATGGGCACGATGTGTCTTTCTTCATCTTGTGTACGAGTAAATATGTTCATAACACGTCCTTAAAATTTCATGCAATGGAAATTTACATATGCACATATACAGTGGCGGAGCCAGAAATTTTGTTCAGGTGGGGCCAACAAAAAATTTGTTCACAAATTTTTTAAGTCAATATTGAATCAACTACAATAAACAAAAAATAAATATATTAATTTCAATATTAACTTATCAAATAATAATCTAATAAGCAAATCAACCTCAATAACAAAATTTATTATCAATATTTAACAATCTAATAAACAAATCAACATTAATAAATAATAACCAACAAACAAATATATTAATAAATACCTAAAAGCAAAAATCAACATTAATATCAATATTTAACAATTTAAAAATTAAATCAACATTAATAAATAATAACCAACAAACAAATAAGTTAACAATTTAAGAAGCAAATGAGTATTAAAACACTTAAATCTTAATATCCAAAAAAGTTTAACCCAAAAAAAAATATATATGAGATTATAAGAAGGCCCCAATCTTCATCTACTAATTACAAGCACCATCCCCTCAACTTGTAAGACTTATCACACATAGGCCCCCCTGCCCCTGCCCCCTGCCCAACTGCCTTTCTTTTATTACATCCTCAGCCCTTGACTTTTTGTACTGTTACAAACAAACTCCCCTACTTCATAAAATTTTGAAACAAGTCCAGGTGGGGCCATGGCCCCACCTCACCACTACATGGCTCCGCCCCTGCACATATATATATATATATATATATAGAGAGAGAGAGAGACTTTATCACCCATATGATATTTTATTTACTTTTTACCGTAAAAAACGTGGACCTTTGACAAAGATATAGATCGATGAAGAGTGAAAAAGAACAAATTAAATTAGGAGAGTTGAGAATGTAGTAGTATAATAAGCGTAGCTAATATTTAAAACTAATGATAATATAGCTAGGGCAGAGTGAGTAAGTGAATTTTAAAAAATAGGGACGTTGGGAAGTTGGAGAGAGTTGGTGCAGCTGTAGTGGTGGCCGGGCATTGGATTCTCTGCTTAGAGAGAGAGAGAGAGAGAGAGATGAGGTATAAATGTACGAACATTTTTAAATCAAATCAAATACAAACAAAACAAAAGAAGAAATAGCCATGGCCCCAATGGGTTAAAAGAAATGCGGATCGATTGGTGCACCCCTGTCAGAGGGTGCCTTTTGTTGCTCGCATTTGCTGCTACTACTACTACTACTATGTATATATTATTAATTATTAGTACATGGTTTTATATGCGCAACAACTTATAAGGAACATTGTTTTAGCAAAAGTATTGATTCTAGAATTGATATTTACGTAAAGTTTTATTCTCTTTCTCATCTCAACATGAGTCCATTTTTGATGGGGGCAAAATTTGATGGGGGCATGGGGTCTCCAATGATAAAACGACACGTGTCCACTCTTATCTAAAATTATTATTTTTTTCATTTTTTCATTTAATTTAAATAGATAAAAATGAACACGTGTCGTTTTTTCATTGGGACCCCATGACCCCATCTAATTTTGCCCCCATCAAAAATTTTTCCTCTCAACATCTGTAACATAAAAACTACAATTTTAGCTAAGCAAAAGAGATAAATAGTTGCGTTAGGACTCGAATCTATAAGAATAAGAGAAGACATACTTGAATATATAATTACAAGCTTCAACTTTGAATCTATAATAATATCTAAGCATTTTAAAATGATATTGTTAGTCATAGAATAATATAACCGATTATTATGACAAAGTCATAATTATTGAAGTGTATTTAGGTATATCGAAACGGTGTATACAACAAAAAGAAATGAATCAAAGGACAGAATTGAAGCTTAAATTCATATCCAAGGAAGTCAGTACTAAAAGATGAGTGTCGTTTTGAAAAGTTGCCAACTGCTCTCACCCCATTCCAAACTTCTTATTCCTCAAAAATAAAGAGTTGTTTAACAATAAAATCCCTTTGACTAGGTAAAAAGTTTTAAGGGTGGGTTCATTGTTGGCTCTATTACAATAATAATTTATTATGATTATTATTTTTATTTTTATTATAAAAATATACAACAAACTTTGCACAACCGCATTCTGCTATATTGAAGATCACAAGTATTAGAGGGCGGTCAAACTCTATAATGAGAGGACCTGTGCCATGTTTGTTCTGATTAGCAGGTTAAGATAGTTATATCCTAACAATGAAAATTTTTCAATTTTATCGCAGAAAACTTCTTTTAGACATTGCCACTGATAGTTGTGCAAGAAATATATCAAAATGATTACTAAATCAGAAATAAATGCAGTAGTAGGTTCGCCACAAGCATAGATAATGCTAGAAATTAGGTAAAAGGGCTTATTATACATTGATTTTTACCAAAAATTCAATGAATAATATTTTTTTGAATGAAGGGCCTATTTTTAATTAGTAATTAGTGTAAAGGGCCTATTTTGTTTTATATTTTAAATGAATGCATTTGAATAAATTTAAATTTCATTTAATTAATAAAAATATGTTATATATTACCTAAATTACCCCCTCTTTATGAAATTTGCACAAAAAATATGAATATTGCAGTGAAATATGGACTGCAATATGAACTTTGCACTAGAAATATGGACTGCAAAATTCACATTGTAGTAAAATATGGACTGCAATATAAACTTTGCACCAAAAATATGGACTGCAAAGTTCATATTGCAGTAAAATATGGACTGCAAAGTTCATATTGCAGTGAAATATAAACTGTAAAGTTCATATTGCAATCCATATTTTAATGCATATTGGTATTTTTTAGTTTATTTTAAGGGTTGAGATGTCATTTTATAATGAAAAAAAAAGACACATCATATTATCAATAAAATAAAAAAATAGGCCCTTTATTTTAAAAAAAATTATTCCTTAGCTTTAGTGTGAAAATCTTTCTCTAATAAGCCCTTTTTTTTAATTGCCCCTAGATAATGCCATTGTAGTAAATTATTATTAATAATAATCCCTCTTTTCTCAAACATTAATATATTGAACTTCAATTCAATTTATATCTAAAATCAAAGAATCGGGGAATCTTACTACTTCATGACCACCAAATAAAGTAACCGCCCATCCTATTTTAGATTATTTTCCTGTGTCATTGAGCCACAATAGATTAGAGTTCGAACATGTATTCAATTTGTACTATATTTTCTTTCTTTATTTCTTTTCATAATTAATTTGGGGCGGTATTTTTACCAAAGCAATTATCCAAAGCAACGTACAACTTTACAAGCATACAATACAAGTTCTCATAGGATTATGCCCCGGCAAAAAGGATATTACTTTGACAATATATCTAACTTAATTCATACCATATTAGCTAGCAAGTAATGCTTCCAAATGGAGTAGTACTAACTTACATGAGAAAATTCAGATAAGGACGGAATGATATATTAAGGCAATAAATTTTCCTTCTATTTCCCCTCGAACCAAATGTGGTCATGTTAAGAACCCACAAGCCCAAACGGACCTAGTATCCCAACAAACAATTTGGATTTTTTGTGGCATTCAACACAAACACAACAATAACAAGATTAACTCCGATATGGGAAAAACATTCTACTTTACATATTCTTTTCATCGAGACATGTTGGTCATGGCAAACGGAATCAATGATTTCCTACACAAAAAATTATAGCGATTGAGGAAAATAAAATGATTTCCTACACAAAAAATTATTATCAGACAACCAAAACGGAGTTGAGCAAACGGAATCAATGACAATTTTTTGTTGCAAAGGTTATTGTTCAATAATCTCCATGCTTTTTATTGTGAGCGAAAGAAGAGGGAAGGTTTAAAGCCCAATGTGTTTTGTCTCAAGGAAGCACAGCTCTGACTTCTTTCCTATCTGCTCCACAAGCCTGCAGCACACAATCACACAACAGAGTTATACCACACATGTTGCTGCTACTACTACTGTGAAACCAAGCTAAAGAACAATCTCAAATACGGGCTTATTTGTACACCCATTAAGAAAAATACATGTCACGAGTTCGTTTATAGTGTATGTTATTAACTTGATTTGAATAGCCTTTTGCAGCAAAAATATTTGCCAGAAATAGGTTTTCAGCAAGTTAAACATGTAACAAGAGTAAGATGGCTTTGGAGAGAAACTGTTAATATTATATTTTAAGGGTTGGTTTGATTGCAATTGTTTTCCATGGAATCTATCTCCATCGTAAAAATTGGTTTAAGCCCAGTTTTCCCATGTTTCACGAAATCCAATAACAACCTCCACCCTAAATTGTTTCTCCATGGAATACAAATATTACTACAGACTACTATACAAGTTTGTCTGAAAAAGAAAAAAAATAGGGTCATTAGACTTGGGCACTTCAATATTTTCCGAATTTAGACTTGGATATGTTTTTTATTCCAAAAATTAGACTTCAGAACTTTCCCAGTTAGAATATGTTAAAAAACTAAACACCCTATAAAACCATGTTAAGTTTAAACAGTTTAAACTAACTTAGCCCTTGTTTATAAATAACCAATCCATTAAAAAAAAGGCAAAAAAGAATACTAGGGCACAAGTGCCCCTCCCCTTATCCTCCTCCAAGCAATGCCCCCAAGATCCAACCCCACTCCCCCAACCCCAAAAAAGAAAGAAAAGAAAACTGACACCAACACACGCCGCATCAAGATACACACACTTATAAGGGAGTATGTGTGTGTGTTAATGGTCTAAAAATGTGGGAAAGGTAAATTATGACGCCCAATTTGGGAAGGAGGGGAGTAACAATTTATGAGGAAATAATCTACCTCGACTCCAAATCCTTTGACGTATACATTGGTGAAGAGTTCAGAGGGATCAGGCACTGGGCTTTCCTGAAGATGTAGAAAAAGACAAGATCGTTCTTCAACATTTATACAAGACAACCATTTTTATGAGTAATATTCTAAGTTTTGAACTAAATAAAAGATTTGAAGGAAAAAAATATGCTTATTACCTTGGCTTGAGCAATCGCTTCATCAACCTCTTTTCTTAGTTCCTTCTCTATTTCCTGTACAAGGGAAAACACAGAGCAAGCCACAACCTCACTTAGGGGCATAAAATAGAAAATACCCAAGTAAAGCTAATGAATACTGATTTAAGCTCTCCAGGGGTGAAGTTAAATTCAGGGACCCAAGTCTTACCTTCAGCTCTTTCTCGGTGGCTAGCTCATGAGCTAATATAAGCTTTCTTATTCTTTCAATTGGATCACGCTCCTACAAGTAAAACATAGCACAGTCAGTAAACATATCATTTGAAATTTGAACATAAACTAACTAGGTATCAGGACAAACATATCCCTTCAGACTTCGGAGAAACATCGAGAATATATTAACCTGTCTAACACCACTAATCTCATCACGCGTGCGGTAGGTGCTCCCAGGATCAGACATTGAGTGACCATGGTACCTGTAAGTGTCCATTTCAAGAATCTGGAACCACCAAGATCATGAAGAAAAACAAAGGTTAATTCCACCACTACTTCAAAAATGATTATTATCATAAGAAGCTTCCATAACATAATTTCTGAAATTTATAACACTATTGAGCATACTTGTGGCCTTGCGCCAAATTTTGGTTTAATGGAAAGAAATATACAAAATAGAAAATTTACTAAGACACATATAGTGCATCTAAGCAAGCGTGTAAGAGAGACAAAATTGCATCTTAAAACTTATAAATCCCAACCATGAATTATGTGAAATATAGAACTGGCAACAATATTAGTCATCATTCACAAGCAAAGTGAACAAGTTACGTCAATAAAAGTTGTGATATTCCTCCCTGCACTTTACGAATCATATGGAATTGGGCTCTTTCCTGCTGCTTTATTCTAGTATAATGATTGCACAACCAACAGATAACATAAAAAGTCAGAATAGTATAACCTTTTACAGGCAGCATATTAAAATTGGATAACAAAAGATGCAATTCCATGACAACGGTTTCACAAAATACAAACATATACTAGCAAAAAAGTTGAACATTTACTCACGATGGGCCCATTCTTCAGTGCATGCTCCTTGGCAAACTTGCAAGCTTGTTTTACCGCAAATGCATCCATGCCATCTACCTGTTTCAGGATATGAAATATATGATAAATCACATACGGCAGAAACAGAAAATATCAAACACCAGGAGTATCAAATAAATAAAGAGAAGGAGAATAGATAAAAGAAAGGAAGCCTCCCCTAAATGAAACTCTCATGGACAGACAATCTTTTTGAGGTACAAATAAATTACCATACCAAGACACTTATATTCGATTAAAAAACTGATGTTCTCTGTGAGATCCAATTACATGAGCCTGGATGATTCATCATTCAATTGAGTTGGTTATTTTCTTATACAAGATTTAGATTGGTGAATTTGGACTCAATTGAATAAAAAGTCATGTACTCATGTGAAACTTAATTTTTGTTTTCCATAACTTCTTATCCTTCATACATGATGCTAGTCCTTCTGCCTAATCAAGCAAGGCGTGCTACAGTGCCATTTGTCTTACCAGGCTCAATGCTGATCGAAGTGGAATTTAGAGGAAAACTAATCTGAAGGTCCAGCAACATTCTTGAACCAATCAATTTATTGATTTCAATACTTTCTTGCTGAGGTGCAGTCATTTATAAATCCCCAGCTGTCTCGCCAAGTATAACATCGAGTATCGGCAGGATTGAAGAGATTCAATGCAATATTTACGATTCATTAATCTCAGTGTTCTAAAATCCCAGCCACCAATCCTCCCCCCGGCCCACCTGCCACCCAGTGCTTATAGAAATTAGAACAACTGAGGTGTGTTCAGATAACCACCCACTCCAAAGGTACTAAAGTCAACAAATGGAGACTCCCCCTAAGCGAGGATTTGCTGACTGTTAATCTGATATATTCAAATACTGTAGTTTCTTTGATGGCTATCTGATATTTGAGCTTACTTCGTTAATTATGGTCTATTATGCCCATTATAAACGTTTAAACTTGCGATTGTAATACATAATCCAAATTTAGATCATAACATTGCTTGTATTTCCACTGCACCGACTTATATAAAACTCATCAACTTCCCAAATTATAAATTTGTAACTCCTAAACATTGACATTTCTCTTCCATCAAGGATAATATGTTTTATTCCCTGAAACAATGCAAGTCATCATTTGGAAACTAGGTAAGCTGCATAGACAAGTTTCATGTATTTGAGATATAAAATTATTAATGAAAATCAAATCACCAAAATGCACACAATATTATTAATTGTTTCAGACCATAACAAGAGCATCATTGAAGAAGTGCTCATCATGCAAACTGGGTTAATGTGATAGGTCAGGTGCAACACATTCAAAGTATATAATGGTCACCGCTAGGGAAGATGTCGAGTATCCTAGAAGGGCTAGGCTGCTAAGTAGCTATTCTTTTTCTAGTCTGGATTGGTGGGCAGTCTGAAATAAAAGTACTACCCCAGTTATTGTGGCAGATTACTCGTAAGAAACCTGTTTCAAACTGAATAACCTGATCCGGGACATTATATATCTCTTCAACTGTCTTCCTCTCATAAAACACATTTACCCCTTCACTCTCTCATCTTTTCAAGTTAAAGTCCCATGTGTTTCTCAACGCAACAAAGTCCCTTCCAACACCCCTCTCACAATTCAGCACTCAAATTCTCTCTCTGTTGGTAGAACCTATCAAAATATGTATCAATAGTTAGTGATATGCATTTCATCCATTGTTTTGTTCTCATCTCTTCTACTATATAAAGTATCACTTCTGTGATTTTTGAAAACATGCTTGGTTGTCAAAAAAATGTCCTTGTTTGGTTGCCTTTAAACAGAAGTCAATCATCCATACCCCTAGTTGGGACTTGTACTTAGTCCTATGTGAATGTGAGAGTAGTGCATATATATATATATATATATATGTCATAACGAGGCACTTTCAGGAAGCCGTTGAAGCTCATACTCCTACAACTAGAATTCTAAACTTCTAAGGAAATGTTTCATCTAGTAGATAGTAGCCATCTTCCAGTAAAACTAACGCAAGCAAGCATCAAACGAAACAATTCTAAAATTGCAGAAAAGCAATATATGTAATGTAATTCAAGGTCACCTTTAAACCAGGAACGTAATCCCCTCGCTTGTAATATGCCGGACTCTTAGCCGCTCTCCACTCCGCAGTACCCATACCATCTGCAGAAACAATCAAAATACTATACAGATATAGTAGACGTAGCTAATATATATCTATATGTATGTATGTGTATATATATATATAAGCATGAATATGTCAATCCATACAGTGATTGTTCTCGCAAACAAAAATAGCAGGCAAGTCCCAAAGAGCAGCCATATTAAGTGCCTCAAACAGTTGGCCTTGATTAGCCGCTCCATCTCCATACAACGCAAACGAAACATGTTGTTCCTTTGAATACTTCTGCGCAAAAGCCAATCCACACCCTAACGGAACCTGAGCCCCAACAATTCCATGTCCACCATAAAATCCAGCTTCCTTCTTATAAAAGTGCATCGATCCTCCTTTTCCCTTGGAACACCCATCCCTACGCCCCATGAGCTCCGAAAATGCCTCTAATAGAGTCCCCCCTCGGCCAAGGAAAATACAGTGATCTCTATAAGCGGTGATTATACAATCCTTTTTGGTGATTGCGGCTTCCATTCCAACGGCGACGGCTTCCTGGCCGTCGTACAGGTGGCAGAAACCACGGATGAGCTTGGATTTGTAGAGAGAGTCAGCGGCGATCTCCATGCGGCGCATCTGTGCCATATCACGGAAGAAGGTCATGAGCTCCTTGGGAGTGGTGTCGATGGTGCGAGGGGGCGGATCGCACTTGTGGCCGGTGAAGGGGACGCTTGTCTCCACGGTGATGGTAGTTTTGTCATCGGAAAATGACGAGGAAGAGGAGAGTGGGCGGCGGAGGGATGGAATGTACGTGGCGAGGGGTTTGAGGAGATTGGAAGTCCGGTTGTTCAAAGCCATCTCTCGTCTCGTTGGTTGGTTGGTTGGTGGAACAATCCGAGTTTCTGTGAGGTGAGGTGAGGTGAGGAGATCCGTGCGCGACAAAGTGGGTTTGATCTGTCAGTACAGGAGAGAGGAACTGAATTAGAAGTAAATGCACGAATATGGGCCCCCAATTTCAAGAGAAAAACTTACCTGCATCAAGTATACCACGCCATCAATCCGACGTGGTATACCGAGTCAATTAAAAGTCATCACATCACTTTCTCTCATTCTCTCTCTGCCACGTCACGTTCTTCTCTTTCTCACCACCATCACTACTGTCAGCTGCCTCTGACCACCCCCGGCTTCTCTTCGGCGACCACCATCACCTCCTCTCCGGCACCGGAGCTCGACCACCATCACTCCTCCAGCTCTCTCTCTTCCGGCGAGTCTCTCTCTCCTCCTCTCTCTATCTCTCTCACCACTATCACCACCTCCGGCATGCTCTCCGGCGTCAACCACCATCACTCCTCCAGCTTTCTCTCTCTTCCGACGAGGCGATGTCCTCCTCTCGATCTCCTCTATATCTCTCTCATCGCCGGAGAGCACGCCGGAGGTGGTGAGAGAGAAAGAGAGAAGAAGAGAGAGGAGGACGTCGCCGGAAGTGGAGGTGGTGATGGTGATGAGAGAGATAGAGAGGAGATCGTCGCCAGAAGAGAGAGAGAGTCGAAGGAGTGATGGTGGTCGAGCTTCAGTGCCGGAGAGGAGGTGATGGTGGTCGCCGAAGAGAAGCCGGAGGTGGCCGGAGGCAGCCGGGAGTGGTGATGGTGGTGAGAGAGGAAGAGAGAGAAGAAGGTGACGTGGCGACTTTTAATTGGCTTGGTATACCACGTCGGATCGATGACGTGGTATACTTAGTGCAAGTAAGTTTTTCTCCTATTTCAATCAGGTTGCGTTAACTTAATTTAGAGGACAGGCATTTAATGCATGTAAAATTTTAATTGGGATAAAATTATATGGGGTCACGGGTTCTAATAATAAAATAATATGTATTTTTTTTATTTATTTAAATTAAATTAAAAAAATTAATTTTAGATGAAAATAGACATGTATTGTTTTATTATTAGAGACCCTATGATCCTATCCAATTTTGCCCCCATAACAAATGGACACTATGTTTAGTTGGAGTTTTAAAACAATAAGTAGTATCTTAAATTTTTGGAAAAAAAAATTCTCATACAAACTAAAATGTCTTGCTAATATTTAGTTTGGATAAAAATTATTGTTTCTGAAATGTTAAAACGAGAATATGAATGAAATGTATTAGTCTAAAAATATAAAACAGACAATTAACTACTTAATTAATTGTGTATGTGACACGTTAATAATAAAATAAAAGGATTGAGGGTACATGAATAAACAAGCAGAATTATAAATGAGGTCTGGCCCTTGTGGAAGGGCCTCATCCACCTCTGTGAATGAGTCGAAAACTCAAAAATCTTTTATAAATAATGATAGTTGTAAGGTAAAGCTATAATTACAAATGTGTTGTAACTCTAAGCTAGTTTACATATTATTATTGACATATAAGGTATATTACTACATTATTTGTCTAATACCAACCAAGTATATAAGTTATGGTACACTTAGTAGACCCATTGATAGAAGATAAAAAAAATTAGAATGCAAATCTCTCTTGTTCTAGCTTGATCACTTGTATTCAATGTTAAAAATTTTGATCATTATGAAGAAACAAATTATTCATATATATAGTATAGGAAAAATCATATTTGTAGAGCTGCAGTGGTTAGTTTTGAGCTACTATTTCATCATTATAATAATTGATTAGGCATGCCATTCAACTTATCATACTTTTTTCCTTAATCTAGAGTATTAAATGTAGTTAATATGCATTTTAATATAGTCAGGATGATATGCACACCAATTATTGTACCTTTCGTTAATCGCCCCTACTTTGACACAGGCTTGTTCATGGCTTCCTTAGCTCAGTGGTGCAAGTCTAAAAGAGCCATGTCTAAGGAGAAATACTCATCTTCTTGGGTTGAATCCACGTAAGCATTAAATGAGGTATAGTTCCGCTAGAACTCCAATATTAGACATGGTTTAGACTTCTGGCTAAGTCATAGTGCATGTCTATGTGTGATGCACCGTGTGCTAGTTCATTTGTTGCTATTCATATATATAATCATTTAATAGGGTGATTTATTATCTTACTCCGTCAAAACATGTGTGAATTATCAAAATGTTTTTCATGTTATAAAATTAAAAGGCAAGTTCCAATAATTTTACAAAGGTCAAATTTAAATTTTTATTGTTAAAAATAGTGAAAAAATCATTGTATGTATTTAATAATAAATAAGAAAAAGAAGAAAAAAAGGTTTAATAACAAAAAAAATTCATTTAAAAAGAGTATAAATGAAGAAAAAAAAAAGTAGTTTTGGTAAGTAAAATAAATATTTTGGTGTCAAGAGAAAATCTTAAGACAAAATTTAAAAGAGAATACTTAAAGTAATATTATATTCTCATTAGGAAAAATTTTGAAAGAATATTCAATTCCTAACCTAAAATATAAACTCGAACCAAACAAGTGAGAGTATGCCCAAAAGCCCTTAGGTTTGATTGAGCATGTCCCATCTCATATTTACTCATACTTGCTCTGTACATATGCATCGTTGAATCTGGTCATTTTTTTTTTCAAAAATATTATTAATTATGTTAGAAGAATGGTATAAAGTTCAAAAATTACTAAAGACATATATTTTACGGATACAAGAAAATAAAAATATTATTTTCTTCTTTTATTTTTCAAGTAAAAATACTTTGACGAGCAACTTTTGCATACTTTTATCATGTTGCCTTCCATACTAAATCGTACAAGTAAACAAAGATATCTTGCCCGCATAGTTATTTTTTTTCTTTTTTTTTGGATACTGTCCGCATAGTTAGTTAAGGTGTGCGACTGTAAGCCACTTTTGTTTGATATTCCAACCTAAATTCTCAAATTAATAGCCCATTTAACTTTTTTATCTGATTCAAAATTAAAAATATTAAAAAAAAACCATTTTATCTTATTCAAAATTAAAAATATTCAAGGCAACCACAAAATAGCACTATAACACTATGTACATTACTTTTTTAAAATGGATATACAACTATTTTAAGCGTACGTATCGTAAAACTTTTTTTTTAGCAACTATTTAATCGATGTATTAGAACATACAATAGTAAAAAAATATCATTTAATCACAAAAAGTGATCCAGTGGTTTTTCACAACTACACATATGTTGGGCGAATGTTTCAACATTTCGAATTCGAATACCAACAGCTAGAAATTTTAATTAGGGGGCACATTGAATATTAATAAATAGTGCATAATTAAATATATTCTAATATTTCACATTAATAATTGTAAAAAATATACAGGGACATTTCATATATTTAAAAACTTTTTAAATAATTTAAATGGTAGAAAGAAAATGTATGTTGCCATATATTTAAAAAGTTCAGGTAAACTATTTAAATGGTAGAAAGAAAATGTATGTCGCCATATATTTAGAAAGTATTTCAACTAACAGGACTTGATTTAAGGGCATTCTTGAGATATATCAACAAACAAAATTCCCCTCTACACAGTATTGAGAAGGGTGTATAGGCATTTTTCAAAACAAAATTCCTCTAGACGGTGTTGAGAAGGGGCATATACCCAGGCACGATGGCCTATATCCGCCCCCGACACTAATCCGCATGCATGGAATAATCTTGTATCTAATGTGGCATTATGATACCTTGTGAAAAATAAAAAATTCACTTCCTTTCATTGATTGGGTTGAAATTATCTTTTCCTTAACAAAATGTAAAAGTCCAACTAATTTCAGAAGAGTACTTATTTATTTCAAGGGGCAATTAAAAAAAAGGGCTTATTAGAGAAAGATTTTCACACTAAGGCCAAGGAATAATTTTTTTTTAAATAAAGGGCCTATTTTTTATTTTATTGATAATATGACATATGTCTTTTTTTTTCATTATAAAATGACATCCCAACCCTTAAAATAAACTAAAAAAATATCAATATGCATTAAAATATGGACTGCAATATGAACTTTGCAGTCTATATTTCACTGCAACATGAACTTTGCAGTCCATATTTCACTGCAATGTGAACTTTGCAGTCGATATTTTTAGTGCAAAGTTCATATTGCAGTCCATATTTTACTGCAATGTGAACTTTGCAGTCCATATTTTTAGTGCAAAGTTCATATTGCAGTACATATTTCACTGCAATATGAACTTTGCAGTTCATATTTTATTGCAATATGGACTTTGCAGTCCATATTTTTTGTGAAAATTTCATAAAAAGGGGTAATTTAGGTAATACATAACATGTTTTTATTAATTAAATGATATTTAAATTTATTCAAATACATTCATTTAAAATATAAAACAAAATAGGTCTCTTACACTAATTACCAATTAAAAATAGGCCCTTCATTCAAAAAAATATTATTCATTGGATTTTTGGTAAAAATCAATGTATAATAAGCCCTTCTACCTAATTTCTAGTTATTTCAAATACTTTATTAAAATTTCACATTTCAAAAAGGCTGTATTTCAAATTCGGTAAATCAAGTTTGATCTTCACACTTGGTTACTTGCATCAAAATTAAATCGTAACAGAAAATTTAACTATCAAACGTCAACTTATTATAACTAGCAATCCTGGACGGCCCATTTACTAATAATCTTGTCTAAACTATTCGTGTGTACCAACTAACATACAAACTGGCATCAAACTTTTTTGTTTCCTTTTAAATTTTCATCATGTCATGTGATTAGAGTAAAAATGTAACACAAATCTCATTGAAAGAGATACAACAAAAGAGACAGAGGGTAGTCAAGGGGCACAACAAATACAAATCTGACTCTATTTACAGAATTGGAGATCAAATTGCCACAGCATCCTCACAACTTTCTCGAGCCACATTCTTCATCCTTTTATTGGATTGGTGAGAAAAACACACATACACCACAAACTAATTTTCCAAGGAAATTTCTACTTCTGGCATCTTCAACGCCCGCATATAAAATCCGCGTTTGGGTACTAAAGAGCAAGATCAGAACAACCACACCTTAAGGTACTTCTTTTTCCCTTTCCTTGTTCTTCTATATTGAATGTGCTCGGAGTTATACTAAGATCTTAAACCAATAGCACATCTTACACCAAGTCTTCCACACAAGCAATAGTTAGTGTGCATGCGCGCGTGTTGCTTTAGTGAAAGAAGGATATCAAGAACTTGAGGATATGGTATAATCTACTGTACTAGTTGATCATAGAAATGCGTACTAAGAATTAGATAGCAATCTGTGGAACCTTTCTACTCTGAGGGAACAACCGTTTGAAGACTTTGACTGGTCATTGCATGCCATATTCTGATGCAAACTTCGCCTTTTTCTTCTAAACAACAAGTCTTCTGTGTCTAAAACATATGAGACCTACCATAACAAAACAATTTCAAATAATTTAGAACAGTTCAAATATGGAATTGAGCTGGTACAAACATTATCTTTTACACCTACCTTGGATGAGCTGCAAGCAATCTTACACTCCAAACCGTTAACAACTTGAAGTCCTTCCATCCCCTGGCAAGCAGAAATTTCATCTCCACCCGCATATTTCCGTTTATTCCTGCAAATATGACATTGCGTCAATAACCCAAGAACAATTTTAAAAATCTAGTATGCATCCTTTTATCTCAGTGTGCACATTTGAATTTGTTTTTCAAAGTACGAGCTTTGCATCAATAGGTTCGAAAACCTTTGAAGTTCAAATATTAAGGAGAGATTCCTGGAATTTATAATACCCATTTACATCTACCAACTGACATTACCAAATTATCCTTCATTGTTTTGAAAAATAAATATTACTTGCAATTGGTATTTGAACTCAGCAACCTCCATTATCAACTGACGTTAAAAAGTATTTAAAATGTACCTATTATTAAGAACTACCTCGTATAATATTGCACACGCATCGAGTGTGTTGCAGTTCTAGTCTTAATAATAAAACACCACTATAGTCCTCAACTAGAGGCTGTTTTCTTTTCCTTTTTCTGGGAAGAAAGAGCCACAAACATTAAAACATCTTTATACATTGCATACTTACCTCCGTAAGAAGATGCCTGGCTTCTCCTTTTTGTCAGGAACAACTGAGAGAAAGTCATTGTTCAAATAAGATGCAAAATTTGGGTCCATGGAAACAGCTGTCACTTCGGGCTTATCGTGCCCATAGTCCATAAGCTGTATAGATAAACGAGTTGGTGTGGATGACTGCAGAGACCAAAAAAAAAAAGGATGCTTATTTATCATCTCACATTGAATTCCAACACAACTAAAGCAGAATCACTTGAAATAAATTACACATTCAATTCGATAGATGTTCTCATCATGTAAGAGGACACGGGCATTTTCATGATAGACTAAATCAACAAATCTCCCATGTTTTCTAGATTTTTCATATGCATATAGCTGGAGTAGTTTGTTGTCCATTTCATCACTTGCAATTGTTTGTAGCTGTGGAATATGCAGAGAAGAT
Source organism: Lonicera japonica (assembly GCA_021464415.1). NCBI lineage: Eukaryota > Viridiplantae > Streptophyta > Magnoliopsida > Dipsacales > Caprifoliaceae > Lonicera > Lonicera japonica. The sequence continues at coordinate 60,207,363 of CM038468.1, read as the reverse complement.
ATATTCACATCAGAAAGAGATGATGGAAAAAGTTGAAAACATAGGGTCCATTTGAAATGGAAGTTGGGATTGAAAATATTACTAAATTTATGAGAAGTTGGAAAGAGAGATGAGTAATTTAGCGAGATGTTCTCCATCCTTTTTTCGTGGGAAAATTTTCTTACCCATCATCGCCCAAATAATTTGATCCATCAAAAACCAAAAATGTAATAGAACATTTCACCAAATTACCCACTCTTTTTCCCATATCTCATAAATTTAGTAGTGTTCTCAATCATTTTCCAACCTTTTACAAAGGCAACCATACATAAAATGATTACCTGTTTTACAAGTTTATAGATCAGCTTGTCTAATGTGAAGAGAAGATATGATTGAGTTCCAATGATTGCTCGGCAATCATCCTCAAATTTTGTACTATCAGAGGAACCATCCAGTAGATTGAAAAGTGCAGTCATGAATCTGAAACAGAAGGGGCTTTACAAGTTAATATAAACAATGATAAAGTACAAAATGGTTAAAAACCAAATCCTGTGAAAAGCTAAACTACCTTGAGTACCAATCGGTTGGGGTTGCATCATTTGAACCCCTCCATTTATTTTCACTAGATGAAGAATGGAATTTTGCTGATTTTATTCTCTCATACAGTGTCTGCCAATTTCAATAAGAAAAACAAGGTAAGGAAAAGGAAACAATATGATTACATTTGATAAAAAAGTTGGAAAATGATTGGAAAAACAATTAAGTTCTGTGAGAAGTTGGAAAAAGAGTTGTTGTCATTTGGCTGAGATGTTCATCTTTTCTTCTTTTGCATGGAAATTTTTTCTTACTTATCGCCCAAAAAGTTGGATTTCATTGAAGAATGAAAAAAGTGATAGAACATCCCACCAAATCACCCATCACATCTCCAACTTCTCATAAAAATTAGTAGATTTTTTTTAATCATTTTCCAATTTTTTATCAAACACACCCTAAGGATAGAAAAAACAAAAAAGATCAAATTTTCATCGCTAATATGTATGCCTTACTTGATGAAGTCTAAAAAGCACGTAGAAGGAATCGTTCCCATAAAACACCCGAGAATCCTTTTCTTTATCATGTAATATCAGAGGAACGTGTTTCGTGAGAGGCTTCACTGTTTTCAGAAACCTTTCCGAAAATGGCATCAGCGTTCCATTTTCTTCAGCATCATGGGCATCAGCCATTCCTTCTGCTTCACCTTCACTCTCAACCTTGTGATCATTATCCCCATCTTCTTCATGTTCTTCATGGGAGCAATCTTCACCATCAGCGGATTCGCTTCCTGAGGCATCACCATTCTCACTTTCATCTGATGATCTCTGAGCACTTTCCTCACCTTCCTCATCAGCATCGACGTCATTTTCTGCAGCACTATCCTTCGGTTTATGAGTGACCTCTACACTAGCATCTCTATATGCTGCAAAGTTATCCTCGAAATCTCCATTTGGAGATAATTCGCCTTCCTCTCTTTCAATCTTGAAGCACCCCGCAGATTCTTTTTGATATTTCTGAACTCTTGTGCTCTCACCGTTGGAAGATGAAACTGGTCTTGTACAATCTCCGCCCTGTAGCATCAAGGAGAAACAACCCAAACTTTTATCTCTCTATATATAGGTGAAACAAAGGGTTAAAACAAAAGTAATTTCTTTAACTTGATAATCATGAACATTAATTATACAAAATTGTTCACTGAAGCTTAACACATACCTCTGCTGAAGGTAAAATTTCATTACCAGGCTTAATCTGCAACCCAGTTTGAACAGCAACCCTGCCCAGTCTTGAAGGAATATCAGAAAGCCCTGGTAATGAAATAGATCTCAGGTTTAAAACCATAAACTTCCTTCATCTGAAACAAATGCAAAAGTGCCAATATCCAAGGCGACACAGAATACGAGATAAATATATTTAGTATAAAGTTGACAGTAATCTGCAAACCTTGTGTATTTTCCCCATTAACTCTTCCTTGACATTCTTCTGCTCCAGCAGCAAGTGAGTTGGCTATCTGTTCACCTTTGCTAACCCCAGATGTTTCATCTTCCACTGTTACATTAATCTGAACTTTTCCATTTTGAGGAGTATTATTATTACACATGGTATCACTCTTATGAGAACCATCTTCTCTAACTCCATTATCACCATTTACTAACCATGCTCTCGAGGAACTCGAATGTTCAGCTGGAGTATTATCATCTCCATTAACCAAAGAATTTGACTGTTTACATTTAACTGGGCTGCCATTACTTTCTCCAACACTTGGAGATACACTTTTGGCAACATCATTATGATTATCACTAACTTTAACATCTTCGGTGTCCTCTGCACCTTGAGGCCGAGAAGGAACACCAAGCATCGGTTCCAAGAAAGTTGTCCAAATCTTCATGACTTTATCCAACTGTTCAGTCGTGCAAACTTCCACACAGGAGTACTTGATGAGGTTATATAGGTTTCCATGGATGTGCAAATCGGGATATTCAAATTCCAAATTTGGAATGATGGGTCGTCGGTTACCAGCAGCAATTGATAGCAGCACGTCATCCTCTTTCCTCTTTGTTTCACTGATCTCTTTAATCTCTGCTAGCAATGCTGCATCAAGATAAAAAGCATAAAAAATAATCTATGATAAATGAGGAGCACGAAGCATTTAATCCCAATTTTACAAAGATATGGAATGCTAAATTACCTTTAGTGCACAAGCTCTTTGTATCCTGCTGCTTGAAATAGAAGCTACGGTGGTCAAGTGACTTGTGATAGTTTTTGGCATAAATTTCGGCCCAAACTTTATTAAAATCAGAGCGACACCTCGCCCACTCCTCTTGTTTCTGTTTCAAGCGGGTTAATATAACGGGCAGAGCGAGAGGTGCATTCTTCCTTAATACATCCATCACATCCAGACCATGGTCACCATATAAGCGTTCAATGCACCTTAGATTCAGAGCTATATAACAAAAAAGAGAAAAGCCACATCAGCATACCACCAGCGTAGATGGATATCCCAGAGAATCAGTAGTTGGTTATCAGTATCACCTGTAAAATGGTCTTCAACATGAATTGGACTATCAGTTTTTATTGTATTGTCTGTGATCTTGTCTAATAGTTCCTCTACGCGTTTAGTTGTCACGTTCACAGATTCTAATAGCATGTCCAGTTCAAACCTGACAATATAAATGGCAATTATCTATCAACGACCCATAAAATGTAACATACTAAAATGGGGAAAATTTAACATCAATGTTTTCTACCTGTCATCTTCGCAGCGAAACAAGCTTTCCTCATACTGGTTTTTACGCATGTGTTTAAAAGAGTAATCCTCACTTCCCGAAGTAACGGACACCCAATGATCATTCAATACTTCAGCCCCAATCTCTGTTCTTTGGCTTGCTGAAGGGATTGGATACTGTAATAACAACCAATGTAAAGGCAACATGAGTGGAACTTTATTAGATGAAGATATTAGAAACTGAAAGCATAGATGAAAAAACAAAAAAAATGCTTACGTTCTTTGGCAGAAGTCGATAACTGGGAGTGCAACGTTCACAATTGGAGAGATCAAGCTCTTGAATGGGTTTCGCCATATACTTATCCTTACTCGAGTATAGAGACATCCTGTGTCCGGATATATCTTTACCATTAGATGCTAAAATTCGGTCAGCTCTATCCCTTTCTCTGTTTTCTCGATCTTTTTCCTTGTCATCCCTCTCACGATCTCGATCTCTATCCCTATCCTCTACTTCTACTGATCTAGGCAAATGACCATCATTACCCAAGGATCCTGCAAAGAATTAAATCCATTCAAAACTTCAAACTATAGCCACTTTCAATATACATCAACACTATCGAAATGGGTTCAGTTCCAAATCAGTCATAATAAAATAGGTTAACACCTTTAGCACCTCTTGTGAAGAGAGCTAGGAGGAGCATCTAAAATGAAGAACTGAGAAACTAAATCATAATGCGTAGTCATAGTCGTACTGACAACAGAAGCAAAATCCATGGGGAGGACTTATTAGAGACTTCATAATGCATAAACCGGGGGAGATAAGCAGTAACCCAGAAAATAAAAATAACATAAATGATGATAAATAATTATAAGCAATTACCTTTTCTCTCGCATCGAACTAAAAATTCATTGAACTCTTCCATCAGTTCTGGATATCTTCCAAGTAAATTGCCGACCTGACAGAACCAAAAAACTCTCTCAAAACTCTTAACTGGTACCAAAGAGGTTTACAATACCATCATCACATGTGATTGTGAACAAACATTGTCTTATGAAGTTCAGTCACTCAATAAAGTGTAAAAATTTCACTGCAGCTTCTAAGACGGAAAAAGAAGGGGGGAAACACATGGGATATCATTAACAATGCACAGTCACTTCTAGGGGTGTGCAGAAACCGAACCGGACCTAACAGACTGAACCAAAATATAGGGTTTTTTTCGGGTTTTATAAATACAACGGTCCGGTCCGGTCCGGTCTGAAATTTAATGGACTGTTACTGTTCGGTCAGGTCTTCGGTCCAGCTTATAATTAGTGCACAAAACCGGACCAGACCAGTTAAATTTAGATATATATATATATATTTTAATATATATACTCATTTTATCAAACCCTAAACCTAGTAACCCTTCTCATCTTAAAACATCAGCCGCCTGCGTTCACTCCCTCATCTTCACACTCTGTCTCTCTCCCCCCTCTCTCTAGCACATAGCCCACTAACCGGTGGCCACTGTCAGCCGCTGGCCGCCACTGTCAGTCATGACCTCTTCTTCACATCTCGTCGAAGCTAAGTGGTAACATCTCTCTTGTTTCTCTCTCTCTCTCTCTCCCTCCTAAATCCTTATATATATACTTACATATATACACCAATGGACCTACCTTATATATACATACATACATATATACACCTACAGTTTAATTTGGTACAAATAATGGGGATTTGGCAACAGTGCACGGCCAAATGGAGATTTGGCAATAATAAATCAATAATTGGATTTTTCAACAGTGAAAAAGAGTATGTACAGCAGGACCCAATTTGGGGATTTGGCAGTGGCCATTGAGTGCTTCTATTTTGGCTGGGACTGACCGAAACCGGACCGTTTAAACTGGTCTAGTCTTAGCTGGTAATTCAGTCCAGTCTGGTCCAAAATGTTATAGGACCGAAGTGTTCGGTTCGGTCCGGTCCAGATACAAGGCAAACAGTCCGGTCAACCGGACCGTGCACACCCCTAGTCACTTCTGCATATATTCTCCTTTCTTTAATCATTATTAAAACGGACAATTATTAATGATAAGAAAGGATATAGAAAAAATAAAGAGAGAAAGATGTCCAACAAAAGGGCAGAATAAAAGGCATTACAGAGATTTAAATATATATAAAAGAGTATATTAGTCTTACTAGAGATTGCAGCTGTGATCGTGTAATTATTTCTCTGCTGTAAATATGAAGGCACTTCAAAAATTCCTGGTAATCATCGGAATTAAATAGTTTCTCCTTCACCCTCTCACAGAAGGAAAACTCTGTGTCATGTATGCCTGCCCATTAGAACAAAGTAGAAGATGTAATTGAAGAACAAACATTGGTGGCCAAAGATGGTAAAATGGGGACAAACTGAACGCGAGAAATATAGTCACTTGATAAACAAAAAGACATGGTTAACTAACTTGTGATCAAAAAATTTACAGATCCTAAAAACACTAGTTAAAGAAAATAGTATGATACAGATCCAAAAGAACGCTGGTAGAGAAAGAGATATATAGTCAATGTTTGAAGTTCGAATGAGTAGCGATAGAAGTTACCCTAGCATATAACAGTCCAAAGGAAAATTAAAATGACCAAACACATAGTACAGATGTATGTGACAACAGAATGGTAATGTGCATGTGAGTTTACAGTTCAAGAAACTAACATACTGAGGGTCCGTTTGAAAAAAAAAAAGTTGGAAAATAGTTAAAAAAACAATCAAGTTTTAGGAGAAGTTGGAAACATGAATGTTTGATTTGATGAGATGAGATGAGATGAGATGAGATGTTCTTCTTACCTACCACCCAAAGAATTGTATTCCACGGAAAACCGGTAAAGTATAAAACATCTCACCAAATCACTCATATATTTTCCAACTTCTCATTAAAATCAGTAGCATTTTCAATCATTTCCCAGCTTCTTTTATCAAACGTGCCCCTAGTACACTCACTTTGAAGTAACTTTTATCACCATAAGAAGACAAACCAGGGTACATTTCAAAGTTTTCATCACCATCTGCACCTTGGTAAAATTGGTCAGCAACAGAGTCTTCAACCCTACGACCAGATTTACGCTTCTGGAGCATTCCATCATGATCAAAATCTCTATCACCCCGTTCTCTTTCTATCTCATCCCTTCTTTCTTTTTCTTTTTCACCACGCCTCCGCTGCTCTTTCTCTCTCATCAGAGCTTTATCATGGTCCGGATCGGGCCGGTCAACACTGAAATCGCGGTCGACATGTGAAGCAGTAGATTTCTGGCAACAGTACAGAGAAAAGAAATTTAAAACAGATCTCATTAACAAAATCAGAAACTTACACACATAATGGGCAGAAACACTACCTTTTCGACATGCATAACTCTCTTTGTGGTCGTGGGCTGCTGCAGAATATTCTTACCGAGTGGAGCGTAATGAACAGAGGCTGCTGCAGAAGAATCGGGTAAAAAGTGCTTGAACTCCACAAGCAGGTCTGGTTGGTCATGGAAAAGTGTAGCAACCTGCAAAAGAAAAGAAATTAGTTACAATAAGTAAGACCAATAACTCCAAACCTAATAAAAATGAATAATGATAGATGCACCAACTTAAATGACCAAGTTAACGGTCCGAATGATGTGTCAGTAAGCGCATTGGTCAGTGTTTAAAATGGACCCAACACAGTAACCAATGCACTCTCTGACACATCATTTGGGTTTTTAACTTGGTTGTTTAAGTGGGTACCACGTATCATTTTACTCAAAAAAAATATGAGGAGAGCCAATAAGCAAATACTAGTTGATGACAAGGAAATGTGGTAACTTACCTCCTGGTAGACCTCACTGATAGATTTGTGTTCCTTTCTATACATATTCAAAATGTCAAGAAAAGATTTGTACACATGATCATCACCTTGGAACCTCATCTGCAAGCAACAACTATGTCAAATAAAATTCATGGAACTCATTGCAATATTTAGCTACAGAATGACATTTTAACCTTAATTTTGTTTACGAAGCTAATAGCTTCTTCAAATTCGACGGGCTTCTTAGACTGAGGTGGTTCATCTCGCGGAAGGGTGATTTGGTATCCCTTTGGCAAAAAGGTATTGAAACCCAAGATTAGGTCTGGGTGGCCTTTAAATAATTCTTTCACCCTTGCTATAACACCAGCCGTATCAATTCTACGAAAAAGTGATGAACATACAGTGCCATAAATCAGTAGTAAGTTTCACACATAAGCTGAGTTGTTAGGAAAAATATAGGCAACAAAGAACAGAAAGATCAAACCTTTGAGCCTTGAAATCTTTCATGACTTCAAGAAACTCATCGTACTTTTCCCTTCTGTCTTGAAATATGTCCTTCACTGCCTTGAGATATGACAAGGCGTCGTTTGTTGTTAGCTTCTGTGCACTGCTTCCGCCCATCATCTGGGCCTGGCCAGATCTTCATTTACCAAAAACAAAAAATGGGTTTAATCACTAGAATCATAAACTCCTTGACCGGATCAATACCCATACATAGTATCTTACATCAGCTTAAATTTGAAACTCGAAACAAACTTCCAATTAAGAGAATGAGCAACATATTCGTTAAGTGCCCATTAGGTTCGAGTTTTTATTCGTTCCTGGAATCCAAAATGGTAAATTTCACATGGGAAGTTTGAGTCTCTTCAACTTATAGTTTAACCTCTTGATATGAAATATAAGAGACTCCTAGTGTGAATTAACCGATTTAGTATTCCACAAACAAACCATAACTCGAACTAAACAAGCACTAAATGCAGATAATTACACTTGATAGAAAATGGGGATATTTTTTTCCAACATGGAGAAAAGAAAGTGGAATTAAAGTTGGAAGCTTCCAGTAAGAAACGAGAAAAACAAGAGATATACTAATCTATTTAAATAGGCACACCTCAACAATTCTACGAAACAGCTAACCAGGCTCATTTTAATATCTACAAAAAAATAAAAACTTTTGGGAGCTTATTATCCGTAATTTAGATATAACATCATCTCCGGGCACCGCAAGACCACAGATTACTAGCAAACATATATCATTTTAAAATATCAAAATGAAATAATAGTAACAATAACCAATAGATATAGAGTACTTACGGTTCGGCGCGAGAAGAGACAATAGGTCGTTTTAGTTGAGAGCTCGCGTATAAATCCTCTCTAGACCTCTTCATCTCTCTTTAATCAACACTTAATCTTCAAAAAAACATGCTTTTTTGCCGACTTTAAACTCCGATTCAAAAATCACAATCCTAACAAACAAAAACTCGCTCATTTTAGCAAGAAAAACACAACGGATCTAACCAAACACAAACAAAATTAATAACAATGTTCTAAAATAATCCCCCGCCTCCAAACAGATCACCTTCAAACTCCAAAAACAAACAATTTCACATTAACAAACATTTAAAAAAAATGAAAAATGGCAAATAACATTGCTTTAATGTAAAGGCAAGTGCATCGCATAATTACGAAACATAACAATGTAAAAATCTAAAAAGGAAAAAACTTACTTGGAGAACCGTGAGATCTCAAGTCGGCAAAAAGAGCAAAGTTTTGAATTCACCAAGCAAGGAAAATCTGGTTTCGTGAGTATATAGTGTGTATGAGGAAGAGAATGATATTATTTTTGTTTTTGTTTTTCCTTTTTTTTTGGTATATTTAAACAAACCTTTCTATTTCACAAATGGAGGATGCGAGAACAGAAATTTGAGAGGGTAGATTTTATTCTATTTGATGGGAGGATATACAAAACACAGAGGAGCAGGGGAAAATGAAATTTTTAGAGAGAAAGATGGGGGTGTAGAGGTAGTCACAATTTGACGTATGTATTTTAATTTTATTTTGGTTTTAGGTAAATCCAATGGGCTCCTCACCGGTTATAGGCAGTCATACGTGGGCGTAGTAATTAGGGATTCGCTCTTCAGGTGTCTAGTCTAGTCTAGTCTAGTCTAGTCTAGGGTTAAATTGCACTTCTCATCGTTAAGATTTTATTTCTGTTTTTTAACTCGTTTGGTATAAAATAGAATGACACAAACCAAGGGTTTCTATATTTACCAAAAGAGAGCGATAGGCAATGTAACTCAGTGTTTAAAAAAAAAAAAAAAATTACTCTTTTTACAAAGTTATTATATACACTATTTAGCTCGAATTTAAATATCACTAAATTACATACTAAAAAAATTTGCACAAACAATATACAAGGCACTTCTAGGTTAAATGATTTAAATTCAAAGATAAATAATAATTTTGAAATAAAATACTAGATTTATTTACCCGAAAGGTTTGGAAATAAAGCATATTAAATTAAATATATGATAAGTCAAGTTTTTTAAATGTTACACGGACTATAAAATTGTTTAGAAAAATTTAGTTGTATGTTCTTCTTTTTGGGGGAAAATAGGGATAGGGTTTGCATTCTTGGGAAGGGAAACAAATTTTTCTACAGGTGAGATAAGCTAAAGCCCCAAGGAAATTTATTAAGGTAGAGACTGAATTTAAAAAAGTAGTGCCGGCTGAGTTTGGGTACAGTTTCGAGGCCCATTCATGTTTTGGGCTACAAAAACATTATATGGTAGAAGGGAGACTAATGTATATTGAAATTCATTTTAAAAGTTGGACGGGCTCTTATCTGAAGGGCGAGTTGGGTTAAGTTTGTCAGGCCCTTAATAATTTGGGCCTCAAAATTATAGTACGAAGCTAACATCTTTAGGTAGCACACTAAATTTCTTTCTCCTTTCCGAGGAGTGAGTTTGGTTGAGGAATTTTAAAGCCCATGTTCATAACGGAGGTTGTGACTTCCAGTTTCACTGTAGGTAATAACGTCAGGTCTCGTAGGTGTAGTTTATGAAGTATGGATACAAATATCGGATACGACATTACACTAATACAGCAAAATTAGAAAAAGATAAAATATAATACGTCTTTGATATAGATGATAAAAAATAATTATAATATATATATATATAACTATTTAGCTATAAGAATTTTATAAATTTATGAACAATATCATTAATATTCATAAAACTAAAATGAACAACTGCGTAATTTAATTGCATAATAACTTAAAAATATATATAATATTCTGACTTGAATACCAAAAGAAAAATAGAAATTGAACAGCGATGATTGTAGATGAATGACAGAATGCTTTGATCGATCATTTCATTTTCTGATAAAATGGTTAACTTATTCACTGAGGTGTAAAATGAAAGCCTAAGTATTTTTTAGAGGTTTTCTATATTAAAGAAATTATTTGTTATTTTTAAAGCAACCCTAATAAAAAAATTTACAAAATTTACCTCGTCATATCCTACAAGTTTCCCTCTCGTATTTGAAATTTTAAAAATATTTCGAAAATAAGGGATACTTGGGTATGTATCATGTAGTATTGATCGCATATTCGTGCAGGATACGTATCCGATACTAATAGTCCGACTCTATTTGAAGTCATGCTTTAGAGGGTGTAGCTAATTAATCGGAAATAAAGAGAGATAAGAAACAATGTTGAAAACATAGTAAGAACGTAGCTGGTAAGAGTTTTAGGACCATATATTGTTGAAAGTGAGGGTTCAAACCCCATTTACTCATACTTAAATTTTTGTTAATTAAAAACTTGCAAGGATAAAATTGAAGAAAACTAAAAATGCCCCACAACTTTATACGATAATAAATACAAGAAAAAGGAAAAAAAATCATAGTAGAGCCTATTACATTTGAAGTCTGGTTTCTAATTCAGCTAAGTTGTGAACTTGTAAATAAATCAAACAAATAGTGTTCACTGATAGATTCGGCCTGGTCACTTGAAATTTCAAATCTCAAGCTTGGCTTCAACCTAACCTCGGTTGGCCCAACGCTTTGCAGTCCACTGCCGTTGAGCAAACAAAGACATTTATCAAATACTAAACTACAGTTAAATTACATCACCAACATTAGACTTAATACGATCGCAAGATACAACTCGACACAAAATTAGAAGTTAATGGGTAAAATTTTAATAATTTCGGGTCGTATTAATGTTGAACCGATAAAACATAATAAATTAACAAATCGAGTTAATTAATATTCGTTAATATAATAATAACCAGTTAATAATATACATAGTTGTATGATATTGTATATGTATATATGTATATTTTTAGAATATATATAATTTATATAAGTATTACATATGTACTTGTTAATTATATTTAATGTGAACTTATAACATATCTATATATGTAATTATATATACAAACATATTTTTATTATATATGTACTTGACATGTAATAAATGATCATATTGCATAATTTGTTAAGATCCGAAATAATAACACCTAAAATATAATAATTATAGATGAAAAAAAATTGCTTGTTTAGATTCAAAACAGAATAACAATTGACACAAACAAAACCAACCCATCGCTAAGTCTAACCAACATATTGCCCGTATATTTGATAATCCTATTTTTTTTAAAAGATGTATTAAATTAATAATTTAATCTTTTAATTAAAACATAATCAAAAAATATTAAAATTATGTACATACAAGTCACAAACGTATACCCTGAACATACATACTACCATCACTTGATTTCAACTCATTCATTCTCTACTCTTCTTTTCATTTTTTGGCTCTCGTTTTGTTCGATTTTCTTACTGCGACCAAGTAGCGTGGAAAACATAATGACTTATTTAAATGCAATCATTATTAGTGATAGCTGCTGCTTCCCTACCTAATCCGAGCTATCTTCTTTTTGTTATTCCTTTTTTTGTCGGTAGAAACTAATTATTGTCCATATCAGCATCTTATATAATCTTTTATTACATTCGTACTCATAATTTCAGATACAAGGTCAACATTCATGTCATTTTCGTAATACTTATTCTATTAAAATTTATAGAGTAATGCTATATTTGTTTTTGTTTTTTGAATTTATATTGATGCAATCTGTTTGAACAAATTTACGCAACAACAACAATATACTATAAATTAGAAGTATGACTAGAAAATTCATCTTGTTAGTGTCACATCAAAATCATGATACAAAATTAAAGTTTGTTGAGAAAATAAAATAAAAATAATGCTCGCCAAATTTTTTATTTAATTATATAGTGCAATTTACCAATTTCAAGAAAGTATAATGAACATAAAATATACCTTTTCTTTGTCACATATGCCAAATAATTGGCTTCACTTTGTCTAACTAAAGGTGACTTGTGCTTTTGCTAACATAATAAAAAATGCCAGATACGATTCCCTGCTTCTATTTAGTTAGTTTGTACGACTGAAAAAATTCTCCCCTCTCCCCTCGCTCTCTCTCCCCCTCCCTCTATATATATTAATATTGATTTATATATGAAGCCAAAACTAGCTTATTTATACATATGATTGTTCTGTTAGCTTCAATGTGGATACATATTTTAAATTAGCCTATGACATATATATGGTATATATGCGCGCAACAGAATCGTTAGAAAGCCAATGGCCCACATCCAAACAATGAGAGTTTGATTAATTGTGATCCATTTCTTTTTTTCTATTTTCTTTTTAACCAACCACGAGAGAGAGAGAGAGTGAGATTTGAACATGAGTGTTTTAATACTCCAATGCGATGTTAACAAACAAGGAGATAAAATGTAGAGGGAGGGAAAAAAATGGGTAAGAGAGATAAAAGAGGATGAAATAGTTTGTTTTTTTTTTTGTTTTTTGTTTTGACAATGCAATTAAAATTAATAATTTTTATACAAAAAAATATTTACTTCCAACAGATAATGACGCACGTTTATCATGAATCTAAGTATTAACATATAAGTTTCCTAAAAATAACAAAACTTGAGTTATCAAGGAAATCACAAAGGTAACAATGAGAGGATCGATAGGAAATTACAGAAATACCAAGGTCATAATATATGACAATTTTTTAAATTAATTACAAAAATCACAATTTTCACTATTTCTTTTCCGCTTTGATGAAGAGCAAACGGGGTAAATGACAAAATCAACTAAAATGAGAAGGACGGCAACGCGGGAAATGAATACTGGAAAGGGTGCTAGTAATCCCTTCAAAATAATTTATAGCACATAATTTATTTTTTTAAACAAAAATCACTTAATTATATTAATTTAAAGGCACCCTCCTTCTCTTATTCTATCATTTAGCCTCACAACTTCTTCTCGCCTTCCTGTTTGTCAACCACTTCTTTATCACTATTTTTTTTGCAATTTCTTATGATACCATCTAAATTTACATGCATTTGAAGTTGCATGGGAGTTTATCATCCTTTGAAAGCTTATAATCATTAATTCAACTTAGTGGTATACATGGTATAATTTTTTCATGGTATAACATAAAATCCACAGCTTCTTCAACTTACTATGTATATAATATGCAATTTATACCATGTATATATGCAATGTGAAGTCGCGTGGGTTTAGTTGTTATACAAAAATACCTACATATATGTTGGAGTGTTGTCATTCATTTGATTTCTTCTGTGTATGTTTGCAATTTTGTACTTGGGTTCCTTGTGTATTAGAACAAAAAATATGTTGAAAGTCCTAAACTTGAGTTTAATATGGCATTAAAATAATATCAACTTTGTGAATATATTAATTATTAACTGCAATCATGTTTAAATTAATACATATTGAAATATATTTACAACAAAAAGTTCAAAAAGGTTACAACAAAAATATATTTTTTGTAGTCATGTTAATACTAGGGTGCCTAAACATTAAGGGTGCTCTTTAAAAAATGAGTGTTAAAACAGTTTTTTTAAGATACTTTTATCGACACTCTACTGAAAATTGTCAAATTATTTTAAAATTTTGCCACATCTTGTAACTACAAAAGTAGCATTACCACTTTTGTAATTTGTTATCTTTTCATTGTTACTTTTGTAATTTTCTCCAAGTTATTCTTTGAGTTTCAAAAGTAAAAGAACTAGTGAATTTTTTGTGTAGCAGCAACGTTTATTTTGAAATTGTAATTTGTTAGCGTAAAAAGCAAATAGTATATTGTACATTTACCCATGAACAAGGATGGATTATTATAAATTTGTGCTTCACTTATTTTATACTAGATATATTAATATTGATTATCCAAAATATGCATTAGTAAAACTGTATTTTTTACAAAATCACCCATAAAAGTTCTTAATGAAAAATACTAAATATTGGATTAACGATTACTATGTTTCCCTTGTTTTATAACCATCGTATCCATGTAACTTGGCCAGCTCATTGCGTACAAAATTCTTGTAATTAAAAAGAGTTATACAAGACAAGCAACGTATGAAAATAATCATTAGATGAATTCAAATAATTTTGATATTTTATCTAAGGGAATAGAATAAAATGTTGTTGCTATGAAGAAACTCTTGAACTTACAACATCTAAATTCGGGTTTTTAATTTTATATTTAAATTTGAACATAGGACTTAATAGGTCAAGCTTGGGGCATTTTTAAAATATTTTTTATTTAGAAATGTAATCATAGATTTTGTCTCAAAATTGTTGCATGATTGGTGGTAATTTTAATTTATGAACAACTAAATATATATCTATTACAATTTGTTAGGTTATTTAAATTTACTATGGAATTTTTATTACTCCTTTTGAGTTATCAATTAAAAACAAATTATAAAAGAATTTTAAGTTACCTTTTGTTTGCTAAAGAGTAGTTAAGATATGATCGTAAAATCATAATTTTTTTCCCAAAAAAAAGTATCAATTTACAAATGATATATACAAAAAATTGATTAATATTCTCAAGGTTGGTGAAATTAAAAATGAGGCACTAAAGGGAGGATATAAGTAAAAAAATTCCTTTTTTTTTCCATTTAATAATCGTTAGAGTTCATTTTTCTAAGGACATTAATTTAGTTATTTTTTTTATTTACAAATAATAATGCAAAAATAGATTTATATTATTATGAAAGAAAAAAAGGGATTATGTTAATGTAATCCATCATCGTTAAGCATAATTAATGAACTATAAATTTGGTTCCCTTAAAAAAAATAAAAATTTGGTTTGATAAACAATAAAACTACTTTCGCAATAGCAATTAGAATTTAGGATAACAAAAATATTTATTCCAACAAGTTTTTAACCAACCATTACCCAAAGAGCAAATTTTTGTAAATTTTATCGTGGTACGCATGAGTACGTTCTAAATACAAATACGATTTAGAGTATGTCTAGGTTCAAACTCAAACCAACTAGTATATAATATTATTTTTCTTTCAATATAATAAATGAGGTGACTTTGAGCTTTCATAGTTAAACTCTCTTCGGTCTTTAATTGAAGTCGGGTTCATTATATTTTTAAACTAGTTGAATTTAGCATAACTCACCTCAAAGCCAACCATTAACCATTGCTACACATACAATTCTTTCTAAAGTAAACTTCATTAATTTTTTTTCGTGCCAAAAGCACGGGCATTACTAGTGTATATATAAGTAATATCTTATTTTTATGGGGAGGGGGTTCTCCAAGTGCACATTTTTATCTGGTTGACACGGTCGCTTTAATATTAACAAAGGTTTGATACCACATGTATGTTGATCAACCCCATAACCTTCTTGTTATAAGGATAAAGAGAAAGTTAGCCAGAACATAATATCGTTATATATTCAAGCATAACTTTTACTATTTGAAATTGTAAATATTTATCCAAGAGGTTTAAGTTTGAGTTTTGCTTATGTCCAGCTCGTATAATAAAAGTATATGTTTTAAATATATCACATATGATTTTAATTTCCGTCTAGCCGTATTAATAAACTATAATATTACTTTTAAAAATTGTACAATAAACACGTTTGCAATAATTTCACCCAAATTTTATGTTCCATATAGATAGAGGTGGGTTTTTTTCTTTCGATAGAATATAAATAGAGGGGGGGTTTATGTTTCAATAATTATACTTAAGGACGGACAACTTTGGGTCTTTGTAGAAGCTAACCTTCGATTGGAAGGAGCCATGTATTTTCATCAATCCTTCTGAGGAAAAACTACCTAATTTAATAAGTTTGAAGGTATTTAATGTTTAAATACAAGTGAAGATATTATCTTGCTCTTGGGCCTTCTTCAATGCACGTAGCAAAAAGATAAAATTAATTTAAAAATTCAAGCAGTGCAAAAGGGAAATCAAAACGTTGAAGTAATACACTAACTACCTTTCAACAAGTTTTTACTTTGGCGCCACACACACAGTACCGTCAAAGTTATGACAAAATATTTAAACAATACATTGTATATCATTCTATGCATAATTTTTTTAAAAAAAAAAATCTTGGATGATACATTATTAATTGTTCCAAGTCAATTCAATCACTCAATCAATTAGGCAATTGACCCCTTGGATGCTGCCATGAACATCGTCCAAGGCGATTATTTTTTTGTTTTGTGGTTTGGACGATAAGTCGTGCATTGTCCGTAAGAGTTATTCACTATATGTTGTCCAAGGTAAATATAATTTTAAGATAATGATATTAATTAGCATTCAACAAAAATATTATAATACTTTAAAATTATATTTTTAGACTCTTTATATGAATATTTTAAGATATTTTTTGTTACTAAAAATGCTTTTAAAGTGATATATTATTTTTCGTATAGTGCTAATATTATTATCTTAAATTTTATCTTTTTGCGGTGGAGTTTGTTTCACATTGATAGATTAATTTTGCCTTTAAACATATCATTTGCGGCAGAGATAGCCTTATAGAGAGTGCAAGAAAAAGTGGATTATCAGTTGAGTTAAATTGTGATACAAACTTGTTTTTGACATTTTACTGTAAATTATGAGAGATACGTCATCAAAGTAATAATTTTCTGCAATAAATTTTTATTTTATTAAAGATGAGGTCACCTGCTTTGACAAGAAACGCATCTCGTCAAATTATTATAGACAAGTTAAAACTAGATTTGACTTGACTGAATCATATGTTACACAATAACAAAATTTAAAGTTATAAGTTAATTGATGAACTTTTAACAAATTAAAATGATTATAAGATTCACTTGTTTAATAAGAAATGATAATATATTGAATTGTTGATTACGAGTTTACCCTAACAAATTCAACTGCCGTTAAACACGTTAATATTTATTTTAACTTTTAATACAAAAAGGTTATCAAATCATGTTAGAGTTATACCCATTTTTAAATATATAAATATTTATAAAATTCACACGTACTTATTAAGACCCCACACAAACTTCCTCACATCGATCCGTTGACATGTATAGTGAAAGTATAATCTCCTTTACATTAATTTTAAACATAAACATAAAAATAGATGCTTCTCTTTCCGGAGAAATGATGAAGATCTTTTAATATCCCGAACGAAAATGACCGTCACAATTGGAAATTTACGCAATCGTGTAGTCACGATCAAATGTCATATGAAGCACGTGAGAGAGCGTCCTTTCTTTTTTGCGTCACCGTCAATCAACAACCAATACAAAAACACCCCGTAAAAATTAGTTAAGGTATCAGAAAATTACTCTAAACATTTCGTAAAATAACTCTTGAAAAAATAAAGTAAAATAAATAGTCATTATAACTTTTATACCCTGTAGATTTATGCTCTTACACCTCGTTTAATTCACAAATTTAAAAATTAAAAGAATTTTTTTTTTTTTATTTGGTAAGTAAAATTTCTGAAGACACTTTTTCGACAGAGGAAAAAGTATGAGATAAAATCATTCATCTCAAAACTTAATAGATTGATTTTCTCATGTGATTTTCAAGCATTTATTCTAAAAATTTTAGACAACATATCATTACCTAAATATTTTCCATGCTTGACCAAACACAAGAAAGAAAATTTGACAAGAAATGTAGTTTCCCACCCTCCCTTGTCTTTCCCATGAAGGTGGGAAACTATATTTCCTGTCAAGTTTGCTTTATTGTATTTAGTAAAGCATGCAAAACATTTAGGTAATGGTATTGTTATTTAAAATTTATGTAATAAATGTTAAAAAATTACAAGAAAAAATCAATCACATGTGTTTTGAGAGAAATGACTTTACCCCCTACTTTCCCCTATATCAACAAAGTATTTCCGAAATTTTTGCTTACTAAACAAAAAAAAATGAAATACTTTACTTTTCTGAGTGTTCAAATATGTGAATCAAATGAGTTCCTAGGGTGTACCACGAGTCATCAACCAAGTGGTGGATGTCTTTGTAAAGAAAAATGTTTATTTGTATAAAGTGATGTAATGCATTTCAAATAAATTAGTCTAGATCACATTATGATGTTTATATTTTATTTTATAGCGTCACATTAATTTAGATAGAAAATTTGTACAAAAATATGGTAGTTTTTCTAAAAGCTACTTGGCATGTGATAAAAAAATTAGAATAAAC
The DNA here is from genome assembly GCA_021464415.1 of Lonicera japonica. Taxonomy (NCBI): domain Eukaryota; kingdom Viridiplantae; phylum Streptophyta; class Magnoliopsida; order Dipsacales; family Caprifoliaceae; genus Lonicera; species Lonicera japonica. The sequence continues at coordinate 60,188,753 of CM038468.1, read as the reverse complement.
AGCGCAATAACCACTAGAGTTTTGGTTTAATATTATTTTAGCTATTAAATTTTAAATCGAACTATTTTAACCGTCTAACTTTGGAATGAGTACTACTTTGGTCATTTCTTCCAATTTGATTGCTAAATTGAATGAATGAAACTATATGCAACGCACATGACTTTATTTAAGCGTATTTTAATCATTTTTGTTATAAAATAACTCAATTTGGGCTATTTATTTAAAATATTGTTATGTTTTACATACTGTGTGTGTTTCATTTTAGTAAGAATTATTGAAGGAAAATGTTATTTTGTTACAATATGATTAAAATGACCTTACACAAAGTCATGTGTCTCGCAAATATGTTAAATTTAGCAGTCAGATTGGACGAACTGATTAAAGTGGTACTTACTCCAGAATTTGATTATCAAAGAATTAGACGGAATGGTCAAAGTGGTACTCACTTCAAAGTTGAATGAAAAAATAATTGAACGAAATGGTCAAAGTGGTACTCGCTTTAAAATTTAATGACTAAAGTGGTTCATTTTAAAATTTGAAAATTAAAATAATACTATATCAAAAATTTAATGGTTAGTAATTTAAGCAGTTTATTAAAAAAATTAATTTCAATTTAAAGTATACCTTAAATCTATGTACATATATGCGGAGAGAGTAACTTTCACGGCCTCATGGAATGAGAGTTCGAATATGTATTCGCATTGTTGAGGAACTTATTTCTCATTCCTCCTGTCACTACTTCAAATGAGAATTTATCTATATCTATATATATATATATATATATATATAAAAGTGGGAGCCTTGAATGTTGAGTTTCGCTTTATCAAACAAATAAATATTTGAGATTCATCTTCCTTGTAACAAACAAATAAATGATGCCCATACTCTCATCTTGGGTCAATTTCTTCCACGCAAGCTATATCATGCTGCACCATGTGATGGTGTCTCCTAGGTGTAAATGAGTAAAGTGCAAATTAATTCATTTATAATCACCGTTGTGCATACACAAGGATTTCAATTAGTTGTAAATTATTGAAAAGTATTTTTTTTAATAAAAAGAAAGTGCCAAAAGTTAGTACGATCATCTTTGTATGAACGAGTAATTTAATATAAAAATAATAAAAAGAAAAAGTTAATTCTTTTAGATATTCTGTATTTATATTCATAAGTCACCAAACATCCTACAAAAATACATAAAAATAAATATCACTAAAAATAAATTTAAAGTAATGAAATATTTATTGAAAGTGCTGATTAATAATGATAGAGGTTGACGCACATGTTCAAAAGAACTTCTTTTCAAGAAAAACAAAAAAAAAAAAAAGGCATTCAAACAAGCTTATTGTATTGTCTATATTTTACATTTTTGTCGATATTAAAGTACTTAGAGCCGCCCATGTGAATGCATGGGCAAATGGCCGCCAAAGGACAAGCTCATGAAATGGGGGTCTGTCTCTTAGTCAAACAACAATATGTGTAAGGTTGAAATGGGGGTCTGTCTCTTATTTTTTTAAAAAATAAATAAATTATAAGGGTATGTTTGGTAGTTTTTTTTTTTAAATTTTTTAAAAAAATTTAACTTAAAATTAATTTTATTTTTACACTTTTTAAAATTTATTTCACTTTATTTTCTTTCTCTAAAAATCTAAAAATCAAAATTAGATAAAAAAATATATATTTGAAACTTACTCGTTGAGATCTATAAAATAAGATCCATTGCGAAAAATTTTTTATGAGATTTTTTAGTTAGTTGAAAAAAATTCAAACAAAAATCAAATTCACTTTTCAACATACTTCAAAATTCTACCAAATATCATATTTTAAAAATTAAACTTAAAAACTCAACTCAAAACATTAAGGGTGCGTTTGATTGCGAGCATGGAATTTGCATGAAAATAAAATAAGTTCCAGGCAATTAAATTGCCTAGAATTTAGTTGAATGGAAAATTTCAATTAAATGTGTTTTGATTGCCTTAATTTTCTACCCAAAAAATAGTGTACTTTTTCATCTTTTGGTGTTTGATAGACATTATTTTCGATGGTAATTATAACTTTTTCCAACTTTTGTTGTTTGATAGCTATTATTTTCCATGGAACTTGAACCTTTTTCCATGGAACTTGTATATTTTTTACATGGAACTTACTTAAAAAATCAGATTTTTAAAAAACAGTTTCTTTTTTTTTTCAATTTTACTTAATCAAAAAATAGTATTTTGATTTTTGAACAATTTTACTTCATCAAAAATCAATTTTTTTTAAAACAGTTTTTTTTTTTTTTAACAATTTTACTTCATCAAAAAACAGTTTTTTATTTAGACCACACTTCATTGAAAAACAGTTTTTTAAAAAAACAGTTGTTTTTAACAATTTTACTTCATCAAAAAACAGTTTTTTTTTTAAAACAGTTTTTTTATTTTTAAGAAGTCTACTTCATCAAAAAACAGTTTTTTTATTTTTAACAAGTTTACTTCATCAAGAAACAGTTTTTTTTTTAAAACAGTTTTTTTATTTTTCTAACAATCTTACTTCATCAAAAAACAGTTTTTTTATTTTTGAACAATTTTACTTCAGTGAAAAACAGATTTTTTGAAAATAATTTTTGGTTTTTGAACAATTTTGCTTCATCAAAAAACTGTTTTTTTTTAAAACAGTTTTTGGTTTTTTTTAACAAGTTTACTTCATCAAAAAAACTGTTTTATTTATTTTTAACAAGTTTACTTCATCAAGAAACAGTTTTTTTTTTAAAACAGTTTTTTTTATTTTTCTAACAATCTTACTTCATCAAAAAACAGTTTTTTTATTTCTGAACAATTTTATTTCAGTGAAAAACAGATTTTTTGAAAACAATTTTTGGTTTTTGAACAATTTTGCTTCATCAAAAAACTGTTTTTTTTTTTGTTTTTAACAAATTTACTTCATCAAAAAACTGTTTTTTTAAAACAGTTATTTTTTTATTTTTCTAACAATTTTACTTGATCAAAAAACAGTTTTTTTTTTCTAGACTACACTTGTGCTAATTGCCTCGGTCTTTGTGCGAATTGCTTGGAAAATAAAAACCACCCCCCAAAGAAAATATTTTCCACCTTTACAAGGAAAAGTACATGAATAGTAAAAAAAAGTGGGAGTTTGACTCCATGAAAAATAAATGCAATCAAACACTACAAAAGTAAGAATTTGGGTGGAAAAGCCATATTTTCCATGGAAAATATAGCCTATCAAACACACCCTAAGTAACATCCACAATAGATTGAACTAATAACTAGTTATTTTGATTATAAAAGAAAATTAAATAAAATGCGTAAAAGTTATTCAGATACTTCTAAAAAAATCTAAGATGATAGTTATACATATACATAATGTAAATGTATATGCATATGCCCCCCACCCCACCAAAATCTACATTATAAATGAGTGATATTATATACACTCTTAATTTATAATCAAAAATCACAAAATTATTTAGTATTATAACTACAAAATTAAGAATTAGTTGCCCAATTATATAAAATACAAGTCAATGGCAAGTCTACTTGAAAGTTCACATATGGTGGCAGAGTATTGAATTATAAACAAAAATTTGATCAAAAGTTACCGTTTAGGTCAAATCGATAAAATGTTACCAAATTGAATATCCAATTTGCAAACAAACTACCGATTGAGTGTTTAAATTTTGAATGTTTCTTGTAATGATCTTAATTATTAATAATATAAAATATAGTGTTAAGATTATAATAATGTCCCGACTATAAACTAAACTAAAAGTGTATATAACATCATATATATATATATATGTTGGGAGCATTTCTAGTAAGGATTACTATTCACGGACCAACAGTACGGATTGGTCCATTTGGAACGCTTCCCGATGGAATTTTTTGATAAAATTTGGTGGGAATGTTCTTCATTGTGTGTAGAACATCTCCACCAAATTTTATCAAAAAATTCAATTGGAAAGTGGATTAACTACATGAGTGAAAAATATTGGTCCAAAAATAGATATATAAAATCTAATATTTTTCAATCAAGCAGTTAACCGACTTCCCCGTTGAATTTTTTGATAAAATTTGGTGGAGATGTTCTACACACAATGAAGAACATTCGCACCAAATTTCATCAAAAAATTTCATCGAAAAACGTGCCAAATGGACAAATCCGTACTGTTGATCCGTGAATAGTAATCCTTACAAAAAATGCTCCCTATACATGTTTATCATCAATTGGCTTCTCCTTCCCTTCAGACCTCTCCTCTTGTCTGTCTCTATATATATACACGGCCCTTAATTATTATTTTATTTATAAGTTGCTGCGTGCACCACTCATTAATTCTAGCTACGGATGATTTTCTAAGGTGGGTGCATTCTTCGATCAGCATTTCAGTTCACGTACCTGTCATATCTAATTCATCAATGCCCCAACTAAACTTTTTGACCCAGTGGTATAGGACTGTCACTAGGATAACTTTGGGTCGACTTGGAGTCCCCAAGGTCGATTCCTGGCATAGTCGAGATGCGCGAAAGTTGATCCGAACACTCCGTGGGAAACAAAAAAAAAAAAAAGAGAATTCATCAACGCCCTTCAATCAATTCGTTCTTATATTTATTATTGTTTGAATTTTGAAAGCACTAAATTATTGAACAAGCACTAAATTATTGAACATTTCAATAGCATTTAACAGGGAGCTTGATTTTATATATACACTACTTTCAATATAAACTTTGTCATTGTAAAAATCAGTATAATATTAGTATTTTAGCAATAAATCAGCACTAATTCGTGTATAGACTATTTTATATGATTAAGAGTTCATTCTAAATTGTTATATATTACAGTGGTGCTACAGTGGATGCATCAATAAAAGGGGTCGTAGATCTTTAATTTTAATACGTAAATACTTTTTCTTTATTATTTTCACATAATTTAATTTATTTGTAAAACATTCCTCAATTGAACTGCGCGTAATGTAATTTAATTGGTTCTGTAAGGTTATTTTATGGAAAAAATGAGTATTGGCATTGAAGAGAGAAGGATGAAGACATCTCTCTGCAAAGTTTGGCACGATTATGTTGCAATTATTGCAAGACAAATAAATTCTTGGACTATTTATATGACGATCACCGGCGGTCCACATGTGTTGACTGTTGGCAGTTTGGTTTCTTTACTTTTGAATAAATTTATGTTCAAACTTTATGCCCAATGTGAGCTGGTTGTTCAGGAATTCATATTTATTATTATTCTGCATCGAGTTAACACATGGTTTGGTTTAATTTCGTGATTCGGGTTAGCTAATTTTATTGATTTTGTGAGCGTTGCCAACGATCAGGCACATGCATATCACAAAAATAATTAAATACATCAACTTAAATATATATTTGTCCAAAAAAATATATTTAATTAGCAATTTAAATAATATTTGAATAAATTAAGTCCATCAGTTAATGTATGAGGTTTATGAAAGATATATGAACTAATGAATTTCTGACATATAAATTACAAATTTAATTATTTAAATAATAAAAGAAATACAAATATGCATGTTACACAAGAAAGTTCAAAAATAAGGAAAAAAACGCGACAGCACGTTTAAGCATATATTACAAATATTAACTTTAATACCTCAAAAAGAAAAAATATTTAGGTGAGAATATAAAAAATAAGTTTAGAAATGTGACGAAATGTTCTCTATCTTATGCTTAGTTTTATAAGTATTTATCTTCCATTTTCTTTTATATCTTGTGGGAAAAAAAAAATTACAACCACTTGAATTTTTTTTTCATGAAATAAGTTAAAAAATAAGAGTTAATTTCATTACATCCTTCAACTTAATTTCAATTACTATTTTTTATATTGTTATTAAATAGAGCCTTCTATTTTAATATTTTTCCTTTCCAATTTATTCCAATTGTTGTTTCCGTTAAAAAGGGAAGGGAAGAAAAAAGGAACGAAGAGCTTGTTTCATTAATCAAATTGGCGACCACCGTAGCTTTGTCCCTATCCGATATCTGCAGCATATGTCCAAGAGAGAAAACAAAAATGAAAACTCTATCCTTTGAAACGTTCCCCATCTCGTAGCGTTCATTCAATAACAATATAAAAAATAAAAAATAAAAAAATAAATTATTTTGTTTAAAAAATTCACAAATTAGTTGAATTATATAATGAAATATTCTTCATCCCATATTTATTTTTATAAATAAATGTTCTCATCATTTATTTATTTATTTTGTAAAAAAAATAAAATTTCACCACCACCCAAATAATTTTCTCCGTAGAAAAAGCCTAAATCAAATACATTTTTATCACACAAATCAAATACTTTCTCTATCATTTCTCTATCTTATTATCAAATAGAGTCTTATAATTTCTAGGGTTTTTTTTAAAGGACAAATACCACACCCTCTTTCTATTAAAGGACGCTCATTTCAATTAATTAGTTTAGAGGACAAATTTTTAATTAAGGATAAAATATTAATAATTATATTATTTCAATTAATTAAATTAAATTTTAATACTACCCTTCTTGAAGATAAATATAAGAAAATAAATATAAAATTATGTTTGAAATTAAATCAATTAAAGTAAATTCAAACTAGTTCAAACACATGTCACAAGAAATTCAAATAAGAAAATAAACACAAGAATTATTCAAAAAAGTCAAAAGAATATATAAATGTCTCAAACTAAGGAGACATAACATGAAACTGAAGCTACAAATGTGTATGAACCACAATTCTTCCTTAATAGCAAGTAGGTATATTAAGTAATGTTATTCTAATTAATTTTATGGCAAATATCTTAAGTTACATTTTTTTTTATTTTATGTCAGATATATTAAGTTACATTTCTTTTCAATTTTCTGATAGACGTATTAAGCTATACTTATATGCAACGTAATGGTGTAACAAAAATGAACATATAAGAAGAACCATCCTTAGGTTAACAAAATTTAGAATATGAGATATTTCACATAATGGAGACATGTATTAATAAAAAAAAGGAACAAAAAACAAATAAATGCCATTTCATAATCACAATTTTCTAAAACAATGCTAAAAGAACTGATATTGCTAAAGTAAAGAGGAGAGAAATATAAATTTTATAATTGATCTTATAATCATCCAACTTTCAAAATAAGATATGAAGATAGAAAAACCTAGGCCATTACAAGATAGAAATGTAGCAGATTAAATATATATTCCTGAACACCATAGAGCAATAGTCCTTCCAATATAAATCTATCGAATAATGTGGAGGTGTAAATTGGGAGCCGTTTTCAGGAAAAAAAACATTCTTATTCTAGCTCATTCTCTGAAATCAATAGATCGCACTTCACACATAGGTACTGGTGTGATCTTGAGCCTAAAGGGCGGTAAATTATAATCAGGAACTATTACTAATAATCCAATGTAAATTATATCCCAATCCAGTCAATCTTGATCTTGGAAAGAAAAATAATTTGAATTATAGAAGAATAGTTAGAATGTGTATTCAATTTACAATTTGTATATTTTTTTTGGATTTCTAAAGTTCATGCGTATTCAATTAAGATTTTAAAAAGTTTTTTAAAAGCTTATGGTATTCAATTAGAATTTTTAAAAGTATTTTAAAATCTTTTGGTATTAATTGTGATTAAAAATATTCTTTTAAAATCTTATGTTATTCAAAACTCAATAAATTTTAAAAGATTTTATAAATCAATATATTTTGATGGTTTTGAGAGTATTTTTATGATTAACAAACCTATCTTATTTTCAAGCGGAAGATTTTTCATGGATTTCTCTTCCACCTTTTTCTAAACCTTATGTATTACTTATTCTTTGTCTACATAATCTTATTATACCCTTCCATTAAATTCTCTCTATCTAAAACCTCTCATTCTCTTAAACCTTATGTAATATATCTTATCTGTCTCTATAAAACCCTTTCACTACATTCACTATATTTATAACCTTTTTTTCTTTTTCTTTCTATACTACTATTTTAAAATTTTTAATTATCCAGTTAATCATCTTGTTTTGAAATTATAGATATGTTACCCCCTGATTTTTTTATCCATTTTTAAGAATTTTTTAGATAGAAGATGAAAATCTAAATGATTTCTTTAGACTCAACAGAATTGTTTGAGGAAAGTTTATAATTTGCTTATTACTTTAAAGTCGTAATTAAAATTATTTTGTTATTTATCATTTGACCTATAAAACAACTGAAAGTCCATGCATTCAAATATGTTGGACTTTGGATGGATTTATTAAAATATTTTATACTCTATATAGATTTAAAATAATCTTTGGATTTTGAAGAACCCACAAATTTTAAAAATTTTCATAAAAATCTATTAAAATATGAATTGAATACACCCTCCTTAGCTTCCTTCTCCTCCTGGAATTTGATTTTATCAAATTTGAGTTATAGTTAACTTATTGAGAGTAAAAAGGAATATATATATATATATAGTTTGAATTCAAATGGGAAAAACGTCAAATGGACAAAATGGTAAAGGAACCTATAAAATAAAAGTGAAAAATGATTAATTGAAATAATAATAATAAAAAAATTCTTGATTTAAAAGTTGTCCTTTAAACTAATCTTTTTAAACGTGTATCATTTATTATAATGAGGGGTTAGATATTTGTCCTTTATTATTATTTTCTACAATTTCTATAGCCTAAATCAAATTTTTTTATCACATAAATCAAATATTTTCCCTATTATTTTTGTATCTAATTATTAAACAGAGCCTAATTAATGTATAGTAGGATTTTATGTATATGTTTTCTCCCACGTAATTAAATTCGTAGGTTATTTATATTTACATAAAAGTGGCCAGTCTAATAAAATAAGTTAAACAAATTTCCCGCCTAATTTTTTTATGTACCTTTTTTTTAAGTTCACATGCATGTGAATATATTAAAAGCATTTATAGAGTTAATACAGTGCATGGGTAATCGCCAAGGTAATTTGACTATTGTAGTTTAAAAAAAAAAATGTGCTTGTGAATTTTACTATTAATTGTTACGAGAATACATATAGTCATGCATGAAAAATCAAATTTTAATTTGACTTTTTTCTTGTGAAATGGTAATTTGAGTATTGTGGCTCTCCAAATTTTTTTACTTTTAATGATATATTGTTGTTCGGTTTTTCTTTATCTTTACTTTTTATGATGCGTGTTGATCTGATTTGTACATTTTTTTATATTCTTCATAATTCATAAATGTTCTTTCTTGTATTTATTCGTTTAGCAAATTTTTCAATTTTGGATCGTGTCTTTAAGTATTCTTTTTTAAATTTAAATGTTATTCATATTATCGTACATTTAATTTTAGTGATTTGATGACTATTTGATTTGTTAGATAATGTTTCCATTGTCACTAAATGTAAATACTTTATACTTTTCCTTGATATTTATTGTAATTTATGTTTTATTGATTAAAAATCTTAAATGAAATTGTCTACCAATTTTTTTCCAAGTAGTTTTAGTTTTCCTATCTTCATCCTAAGGTATCTTTAAGTAATTTTTTTTTAAAAAAAATTCAGTGTTTTTTATTTAATTTAATACATGTTATTTTAAATTTAATTTAGTGGTTCAGTTTGGTTTTAATTTATTGTTTCCTTCTCATTGTATCTATTTTTTGACTTTCTATTTCATTATTGCAATGTTCATTTGTTCGATTACTAATTCTCATTATTTTCGCTATAATGATATTTTTCTTGTTGTGATACACGTGCAACGCACATGTGATATACTAGTAAATCTAAAGGTAAATATTATTGGGCGGAAATTGGCTTTCTAAGAACTGCCATTAAATTAATGAACTAGTAGGAAATTTTTTGTGGGTTATAATTCTAAAGGTAAATATATTACTGTCATAACATTAGACACAGTTACGATCCTAATTAACTATTTATAATTATACATACTAACATAGTGAAAGGGCTACGTTGTTTGACAAACTAATTTGTCATACTTTTTTTAACAAAAAATAATGTATTCATTAAAGCCATATATGGACTAAGTGCGCACATGAGTTTGATCTTTTTATTAATTGAATTTTGGGTACCATTTTTTAATTTTTTGTCAATTGACGAAGGTTGACTGTGAAATATTTTTTGACTGACCAAACTACCATTATTTAAACAATGAGAAGCTACAAATGATTGTTAGATTGCATATGACCATTGGACACCTTAATCAACAAGTCCAGTATCATTTACCCTTATAAAGGATTGGTCCAACCATTCATGCTTTCCCCAAACTCCACTATTTTGTTTTCTACCCAAAGTCCATTATTTATATGTAAATGATAAAAAGAAATTAAGCAAAAAAATAAATAAATAGTGGATAGTAGTAATTCAGATTTAAAAGGGTGAGAGGCAGACAAAATGAGCACAAAGAACAGAGATGAGAAATTGATTCCAGAACAATTGATTGTTCTTATTATTCTAGAACAAAGAAGAGAAAAACGAGCATAAACTCCATTACTCTTCTTATCATTATATCTATCTCAACGCTTGAATTGGTGTTCCAAAACAACTCTGAACGAGAGCCTAATCACGAACTGCAAACCATTAAATTAAAATCATTATTTCATTTAAATAGGACATATAAAATCTCACAACGAATAACACACCACGATTGTTTACTACAAAAATAAAATTTGAACACACCTCCACCGGGATGTTGCGAGTGATGTTATATATTATGGGGGTATCCTATTAATCCAAATTCTAAAGTATTCAGTTGATGTGCCAAATTCAGCTTGGAATAATTAACAAATCAACAACAAATTTCTAGCAATACAAAATTAAGCTTACAGACTTATATATATAATTATATTTACACACAACACGTACATCTCTCGTAAATGTGCATATATGTGTATATAAATATATGAGGAAATGAGATATTGAACACGACTATACACATAGAGCTGAGAGAAACTACCTATGGTTTTTGATCGGTGGAATGTAAACAAAGTAATGAACTTAGAGTTTCGATTTTTATAGAGCTTGATCCTTACCTTGTAGCGAGATTGAACTTGATCATCGCATTCAATTCCACACAATGTGCATCTGGGGTTTGATCCTCACGTTTGCTTTAGTGTACACCATTTCGCTTAATTAGTAGTAGCAGCAACTTATGGAACCAATTATGATTATGGTTCCAAAATCCCGATGGCATTTATCTTTTTGTCTTTATATATCTTTTTATTCTTTGATGAATGTTGTGAACTCATAGTGTGCAAACGTGTTAGAGATGGGGTTGAGGGCAATTACGAGATTTCACATGCATTAATAATAAGAGTGATTTAACGATAAATTAACGTGGACAGACGGAAATATGTAAAATGGTAGCTAAAATCCAATTATCCAAAACTTAATTATGACAAATAAATGATAGCCAGAACCCAAATGAGCCTTTACAAAACTGGATAATAAACCGAATCAAGTGAATTTTTCAAGTAAGTCATGCAGATCACATATAATTTAATGCTTACATCTTGTTATTGTTAATGAACTTTCACCGCAGCTTTGAGTGGTTGCCCACTTCGTCCTCTTTCATGAGATGATTAAAATTTAGACATAATACAAGAATATAATATTCTCTAATTCGTTTGATCTAACTAATATAATACTCGTTATAAATTCTTAATTAAGTATATTGAAATTAGTTATTTTTTAAAGTGTAAATTAAACTAGAAAAACAATTCCTTATATGAGATAGATGAATTAAGTTTATTTATATAATAAAGGACCATAATTTTTAAATTTTAAAAATATTTAGAGATAAAAAATTATGTGGTTGAAATTAAATATAGCTTATGAATAAGTATAATACATTTGGGTTTGTTCTTTTCGCGTGATTTTAAGATATAATTTGGCAAATCACGTGATTTATGTAATTTATGAGTGTTCTTTTGTGATAGGTCTTGATATTTTAAAATTTAGTCAAATTTTGAAATTTTGTAAATTACACGATTTCAAAATTCGCTTGAAATAATGGAATTTTGAAATTCCGTGTTAAATTACATAGCTTGAATTTGATCCATTTCTTTTTAATCCTATCTCTCATTCATTTTTCTTTCTAACTAAAATAAATAGATAAGAATCCCACTTAAATTCAACTTACACTAATACATATTGAATTTTTTTAAAAGAACGCCTAAATAGAAAATCACAAAATTTTAAAATTACATATTTCTAAATCATATGATTTATCAAATCACATAATTTTAAAATTTTGTAAAAATAGCACAGCCTTAACATAAGTTATCACACAGTGCATATATATATATATGAATTTTTTTAAATAAATACCTTAACTTAAAGACCTTATTTACTGACCGCGTCATTTGGCACACAACTCGATGAAATTTTTGGATAAAATTTGTTGAAAACATTATTTTTCATATATAGAATATATCTACCAAATTTCATCCAAAAATTTAACCAAAAAATAAATTAACTACAAAATTAAAAAAATACGCGGCGAAAATTGTTACAGCCTTTAACATAAATCACGGGACATCACTACTGTTCCTTTACACCAACTTGGGCCTTCTTTTCTCTTATCCTTTTTTGTTAAAAAGTTCAGATAAATGTGTGTGTGGTATATTAGATTCTTAGCAAGCTAGCTACGTAGGCTGATAGTGAGGGAGTTGATTCAATCTGTCCTTCCGATTGACGTGAGTACCTAACCTATATAAGTATATATATATATATATATATATGCCTAATCATTATCACATCCTCCGCATTATTTAATGTTTGATTAAGGTAATTATATTATTCAAGCGATATCCATATTCCTCAAGTTATATATTGTTCTATCAGTATGTATAATTGATTTGTTAATAATATGATTTTTTAATTATTCTTTAAGGTGCACTATTTATATTGTCCATTTAATTATTTTTTTGTCAAAATATTATACTATTTTGAGATATTGTACAATATACTTTTATAATTATATATTGATATGAAAATAAATATAATTATTTTGATAATAATACCATTATTCTCGAAACTTCATTTGTGGATATATATATATATGTAGCTTTTTTATAATTTTTTTATTATTATAGATTAAGATTTACAAATATACCTTTTTTTTTCTAGACGTTTGGAAACATGAATTACATCTATTTTTAGAAGCAAATTTCATATACTAAATCTTATAAAATTAAATAAATTCTGTCCAAAAAATTTTATTTATGTTTTTTGAGAAAAATATGTAATAGTTAATTACTTACAGTTTTACAAGAAGTACGTGAACTCTATAAGTCTCTAAGCATGTATTTGAATATAAAACTATCGCAGTTTTCTCAAGAAAACAGATTTGTCACAATCATAAGTGGAAAAATGGAAATAAAATATTAGTAATTTGTAAAATGTGCTATTACTTCTCAGTTTTTCATTTTTTTGTGCGTTTTTATTAAACGGACAGATTAAAAAAATAATGGGAAAAGAATTATTTTTTTTTCGAGAAAAATATATATGTGTAATTTGGTGAGATGTACTTTCCATGTTTTTCTAATATTTCATAAAAAATATTGTTATTTATTGTACAAAAAAATTACATTCCATAAAAAATCAAAAATAGTAATAATAGAACATTTCACAAGAAATACTCACCTCATTTTTTCAAGTTCTCATAAAACTAGTAACTTTTTTAATCATTTTAATTCTTAAATTAATCTCACCCTAAATTTATGAGAGCGAGAGACGATATAGGTTTCTTCAACGCCGAATCTGAGAATTCGGGTGTCTGAAACGAAATTTATCAATGAAGGCCTCCTTCATTAAATTTTTAGGTCCTTTTTTTTTTCTTGTAAACATCCAAATTCAAATAAAATAAAATTAATCTACATAAATGATCACTATTTATTTTTTGATCAATGATAACATATAAGATTTTTTGATCAATAAACTTTTTCAACTTCAAACTTTAAAAAATTATGAGGCCCTCAAAAATTTGAAACTTAAGGTAAGGAATTATTGTGGCTCACCTCAAGTCCGACTCTGAATTTCTTCTCTGTATAGAAGAGATAATTAAGTTATTTAATAAGAAAAAGTGTTGCGACATGCTAGGGAGGCGAAGAAAGGGGTTAAGATTTTATCAGGGGGAGGGAGAAAGGGGTCAAAATTTGTTGCTGTCGCCTGTTTAATTAACAATGGGTTACATAAGAATTTTCCTTTTCCTTTTGCATACGCAAATGATAAATGTCAACACTCACGTTTGGAAAAAAATATAATGGGATTGGAAATTATATTGAAATTCCGAATTTTCAAAAATACAATTTCCGATAAACACCCCTAGCAAGGGTGAGCGTTTATATTTTATATAAGTAATGAATGAATATGAACCAGTAGTGTCACGTGATTGCCTACCCTAGAACAATTACTTTTAAGTTTTAGCAATAGTGCCTTCCAATATTCTCTCTCCGTCACATGCCAAATAATAAGGCTTTTCCTTCTGGATTTAAATATCTACTTTGCTTTATAATCAATAATAATAGCAATTCAATACGCACGACCACTTCCTCTTTAACCTCTACATTTCCCTGACCCTTCCCTCCTGGTTTCATTTTATCTTAATGTTCTATGACCAGCCCCATTCCCATGGCTGAGAGAAATGATTACACCATTTTGCCATTAACACCAGGAGAAGGTACCGGAATTTTTCTTTATTATAAATGAGTAAGGAAGTAATACCATTTCTAAGGCATAAAGTAAAAGGTTAAATTTACATTTTCTTGTGCCCTACGGCCCAATACACAGACAAAAAAGAGAAACAATGTAAGCTAAATGCTAAAGTTAAGCACAAACTACCTTCCGACAATTATTTATACTAGACAACACATGATTTATCGCCTTATGATTCACACACACTAACATGGTTTAGGAGATGCATCATGTGTCGCCTTAAGTTCAAAATGGCATGGGGCGACACATGATGTGTCATCCTAAGGGAATGCATTTGGTTTAATCGAATTTTGAACATCAGTTACCATTTGGTATTATTTATGATCGTTGGATTAAGGTTGATTTAAAATGGGGGCTTTGGAGTGATGCTTTGGACGACACATCATACATTGTCTAAGGGAAATTCTTTTGGGTGACGCATCATGTGTCGTTCAAGTACATATTTATCATTTTGCTGTGCAAATCTTTTTAAAAATTAATAAGCAATATTCATTTTTACAGTACATTATTACAGTTGTACATTGCTGATGGCTTAATATCTACCTTAGGACATATTTTACGGTATCCCTTGTAACTACTATGTTTATTATGAAAAAGTTTTTAGTGATACTTTTATATTCAATTATTTAACAATATTATCAACTCATTTATTTTCTCAACTGGACAGCACCGTCATCAAGAAGCTCTCACAATTTTAAAAATAATAAAATACCATCAGAATGAATAATACTATCCTCGTAAACAAATTAGAAAAATAAATGAATTACAAATTTTATTTTTAGTTAAAAAAAAGTAACAAATTTACCAGGCTTGGTAAAATATTAAAATGGATTAAAAGAGGTGGTATTAGTATACCATGGTAAATTCTTTTTACAACTTCACTATCAAAGATGGATCAAGGGGCTGAGAGGTGGGCGAGAATTTCTATAACTATATTAATATTTAGTTATAAATATTTTAAATATTTTGAAAAAAAAAATTACTTTTAAATGTAAATATAAGAATCATTTTACATATGATTATGATTATGTATATGATATTAATATTAATTATCACTAAAAAAATAGATATATTTATCACAATAAGTCCTATTTAGTGATAAGAAATAAAAAAATATGTAAATGTAATTATAAAATAATAAAAATTAATGTTTTTCTACCTTAGTGTATTATAGTACCAATTAATAACAATATATAAAAAAAAATAAAAAAATAATTGTTTATTGACACAAAATGTCATCATAAAAATTTAACCTTTTCTTAATAACAAAAATACGAAGTGCACATGACATTTTCCTGTGGATTAAAGGTATAAAAATCATGTTCCCATTGCTTGTCCTCTTCAAATGACTTGAGTGAAGTAAAAACTATCCTCCAACACTAGTTGCCTCCATTGCACCTTTCCACAGACAGCTCTCTCTCTCTCTCTCTCTCTCACAATTCCCATGGACGCTTGATCCTCCCCTCGTCCACCTCCCTTACGCCACCTCCTCCTCAACCGGTGGCTCTGTAAAAAGTAAACCAAGCAAAATGTCTGCACAAAAACGACCACAATCCGATCTCAAGCACCGAGTAATCACGTGCCTCAACAAGCTCTCCGACAGAGACACCCTCGCCGTCGCCACCACTGAGCTCGAGTCTATCGCCAAAACCCTAACTCACGAATCCTTCTCCCCCTTCCTCACCTGCCTCTCTACCACCGACTCCTCCGAAAAATCTCCCGTACGTAAGCAATGCGTTCGCCTTTTAGGCCTCCTCTCCGCCGAACACCGCGACGCTCTCTCTCCTCACCTCTCCAAAATGCTCTCCGCCGTCATCCGCCGCCTCCGCGACCCCGACTCAGCCGTACGCTCCGCCTGTATCGATTCAGTCTCCTCCATGGCCTCACACATTACTAAACCGCCATTCTCCTTGTTCATTAAACCTTTAGTTGAAGCTGTTTTTCTTGAACAGGACTACAATGCTCAGATCGGGTCGGCGATGTGCCTAGCGGCGGCAATAGATTCGTCTCGGGATCCAGAACCGGTTCAGCTGCAAAAGCTACTGCAGAGATTTTCAAAGTTGGTGAAGAACGATTCGTTCAAGGCGAAACCGGCACTGTTGTCGCTCATTGGCAGCATTGGTAGTGCCGGTGGAGCGTCGAATCGAAATGTGTTGAATTATTTGATTCCTTGTTTGGTTGAGTTCTTGCGCAGTGAGGATTGGGCGGCAAGGAAGGCTGCTGCGGAGGCGTTGGCTAGGTTAGCATTGAAGGAGAGAAATCTTCTGACGGAGTTTAAGTCTTCCTGTTTGGCTTCTTTGGAGAGTAGAAGATTCGATAAGGTATTCATCTCATCTTATTTTAATAATAATAAAATAATTGTTAGTTGTGATGGTTTTTGATGAACTTGTGATTGAATTTGATTTCAATGTAACAGGTGAAGCTCGTTCGTGAGACAATGAATCGAGCATTGGAATTGTGGAAGGAAGTTCCCGGCGATTCCGAAGAAGCCCAACCTCTCTCACAGTCTAATTCATCTTCAAAAGGTAGCCAATTATTCTATTATTTCCTCGCTATCAGTCTTTATTTTTGTTAATTACTAAAGGAGCCTTCGTGGACTGCGTGCTTCCCTTTTTATGTCTATAACTTAGGAATCTTTTGATGCGTTAGCAAGTATGCCAGTAAATTAATTACTGCAAGACAATTAACCAATTATCTTGTGATTGGTAAACTTCTCTAGTTTGTTTGAAATCATGGAATCGGAGGTTCAAAACACATTTCTGGTCTTTCGAAGAATTCAGGACTGAAATTGTACTACTATGAATTTTTTGTTTGTAGATGTTGTACACAAATTTATTAGACTACAAGATGTTGTGCATGACACCAGAGCCAGACCTGAGGTGATTCGCAAAAGGCCCTTGCGTCATGCTCCAAATTTTTGAGGGTTCCATAATTTTTTAAAGTTTGAAGTTAAAAAATTTTATTGACCAAAAAATCTTGTATGTTGTCATTGATAAAAAGTAAGTAGTGATCATTTATGTAGATTAATTTAATTTAATTTATTTTCTTTGAATTTAGATGTTTAAAAAAAAAAACCCAAAAAATTAAAAAACAGAAGACCTTGTTGATAAATTTCGCTTCAAGCCCTGAATTCTCATGTCCGGCCCAGATGATACCCAGAAATCCAGAAATCGCAAACTATTATTAGCTTGAAATGTTTCTGATATACCAGTGTTTTACGGACACGTCATATGCCATACTCCCTGTTGGCTATTAGCTTGAGGATTAGTAACAGTGTTTTACGGACACGTCACATGCCATCCCATCTCATGGTTGATATTGTTTGGCCACTTGGAAAAAGTGTTTTAGTTTTTTCTCATTTCGTGATTCACATGTTTTTGTTTTATTCTCCATTGTTAACCCCATATAGATGAATATCTTTTGGTAACTTGGGTACGTATTTAAAATAATAAACTCCCTACGGCAAAACTTAATGAATTGCATCGTGTATTTATATTTTGGGTATTTTCCGTGCTTTTCACGGCTTTTCCGTGCCCAATCATGGCACTAGTGTTTGTCCTGAAAGCATATGTTTTATGTGGACTATGGAGTCCTCTTTTTGGCAAGGAACTGAAGGCTGCTTATGGTTTTTTTTTTTTTAAACTTTTTCTCCGTATAACTTAGGTATCCACGCATCTTAAAGCTTCTATTCCTCAGGTGCATTTAGACCGTCCCTCCAATCTGCATCCACCTGAAATGTTTTTCTTGTATGAAGTTATTTTCACACCGATTCTGATTTCTTCAATCTTGATGTCCATGACGCATTGAGTTATTTATGTTCTATTGTGTTCCTCATCTCTCTTAAAGTATAACAACTGATGTTACACCTTATAATATCAGGTAGTGCTAATGGCAGATGCTTCCCTACTGTCGCCAAAGGTTCCCATGATGTTGGCTTGGCAACTCCTCAACCAAAGAAAACAATATCTACAAGCAGGTCGCCTCCATCTGTTGGTTCATCCACTTTCGAAAAGAGAAATCCTCTAAAGAGTAGCCATAGAAAATCAAGTGTACCAATGTCCAACAAGGTGGACTCTAAGAAACCCTCTGATTGGACAATTGAGATTGCAGCACCTCGGGCTCCCACTTCAAAACTGGCTTGCAAAGACAGTGTTAGGAGTAGAAACTTTGTGCTTCCAAACTTTGCAGAGAGTGAAAGTTGCAGTGATTTGAATCCAAAAACCAAATGTGTCCTCTTCGATAATGTGTGTGCTGAAAAATCATACAAATTTGCTGGTTCGAGATTTGGATCTCGTGTGGTTCCATATCAGGGGAATGGTAACTGTGAGTTGGATCTGGCAGACAGCAATGCTATGGAAGATGTCTATGTGAGCCAAAAAGAGGTTGAGAATTTGTCTTTGATCCAAAAACAGCTTTTACAGATTGAAAATCAGCAATCCAGCCTTTTGAACCTTCTCCAGGTATTTTACTTGTCCAGAAGAAATTGTCCACGAAGTTTATGACTTGCCAACTCAGCTATGATGTAAACACTCAAAATCAGCAGAGAATTTTGATGCATGTACACTTACAAGGTCTAAGGCAAAGGTTAAGAAACGCAATAATACCACTATTTTGAACCACTTGGAGTTGGGCCCGCGATAGAGAGCCCACTTGTTGTGTAGTATACCATAGTTGGTTACTGCATGAATTGATTATATCAAGAAAATCACAACTATAATGAGAAATATTTTAGGGTTACTTATTTATCTACGCTTTTATAATATATTCTTCCTAGTCACTCTTATTCAAAAATTCATTCATTCTGAAGAATTTAGTTGCTCTGCTGCCCCCATTTTTATGGATGTATCTCAATTTAGTTTGCTGCCCCTATCAAAGTAAATACATTAAAAATATATAATACTCCACTAGGATAAACTTCAATTCATGAAAAGGCAAAAAGTTTGTACCAAACAATTTTCATAATTCAAATACAACGAAAAGATCTTACGAAAAAGTGTGAATCTTTCCATAATCCGTTGTTATCTATCTACTTTGCAATGAAGTCCTTTGTAGAATATGCTTGCCCAAAGCCTATTGATTCCTTTTCTAATTTATGAATAGCAACTTTGTACTTTAAATTGTGGACTTATCCAAATGTTTCATCTGCCATACTATTACTGTCAATAAAGGACACAACAACTTTCAATAATTATTTGCTGACCTTTGCTTTTGTTATAATTGATTACAGAGGTTCATTGGGAGCTCACAAAGTGGGATAACTTCTCTTGAGACACGTGTAAATGGGTTAGAGAAGGCATTGGATGAAATATCATATGATTTGGCACTATCAACTGGAAATATTAATCCCAACACTGAATTTGCCGGAAATACTTGTTGCATGCTCCCTGGTACTGAATTTCTTAGTCCCAAGTATTGGAGGAGAACAGAAGGACAATATTCTTCTTCGAGGTTCTCTTTCTCCGGAAGGAACCAATCACTGGCTACGGCACAGAATATGCCAGCTAAAAATGGCAATGGACAAATGTTCAAGGTTGATAGTCCAAGGGGTCAGCAGCATAGTGGAGTTACTCACAAGGACTTGAGGGGAAGTTTAGAATCATTTTCAAATAAAACCCCAAGAAAGTTGGTTAAGGATGCTGACATGGTTCAAGATTCCAATGCTGGTGTGCTTGATGGGACTACTTTTGGAAATCATACACGGCAGCAAACCTAAGCGGGCAGGTAATTTGACATCCATCATTGTAATATTATCTTACATTTTGTCAAAGATCCACTTTCTTGAATAGGCATCATAATAGAAATAAAGTTCAATACTGCAGTACCATTCACGCCCTGTTACGTTGTAGCTTCTTTCTCAATTTAGGTTCAGTTTTCTTGGTTATCATTTTGTCATGCAAAAGTTGCAGTGCATGGTTTTTAAATGTTTTTCTAGCCCTCTATGCATACCCCTTTTCTTTATAGAAAAATGCCAGGCTAACAGCACTGGTGTTATGATACGGTGAAAAGGTCATAAAGGCCTATCTTCTATTCTAGGCACAAGTTGAAAACGCAGTGTAGTACAAAAGGAATACATCAGAATAGCATTGAGAATAGTTTAAGAGAGGACTACCCTTGGAACTATAAAATGCTTACAATAAACTAATACTTTTTTGACATAAAAATTGAGGAAGCAATATTATTTTAAAATTTATTCTAACTCTAGCTCTACTAGGAAACTAAATTACTCTAGGGTCACTATTTCCATATTCAATTCTCAACTGATTACTGATGAGACCGACAGGCATTTTCCTAACCTATTAGGAAGCTAGATCTAACTAAAATAGGCGTTAAATCAATGTTTCCTTCCTCTTGTCATTGTACTCAAAGACACGAAGTACTTTCCATTCCCTTTAGAACAGTCCTTGAAACCACTTCACTTTAGGATAGTAGTCTTCGTAGACTTCTATTTCTTGCATTCTCAGTTCCGTCATATATATATATATTGCTTATGGATGTGGTTCTATGTAAACCAATATCAACTACAAATTGTGCAGGAGTCCATAATCTAGGATACAAACCTAGCATGTAAGCGTTTTATATGGCTTCTGTGACTGCATATGAATTTTCCTGCTTCAGCTTCTAAAATATGGGAATTTCGGACAACCAATTTGACTGTTTTCCACTTTCTTATCAGATTTATCTGTGTAGCCTTGATAGAGTTTGGAGTCTCAATTACCGCAGTTTTTCGTGCTGGGGTACAAGCACCGGTACTTACAATCACATCGTCTAAAAGAGGAAACGAGAGTGAATCTGATCTATCAGATCAATCTTCTTTTCAGAGGTGCATGGAAATGGCATTTCTGATCATAGTTATGTTTCCTTGCTAGCTCTAGACTGCCAATTCTTCTTCACCATAGTGCTAGGGCAGAATGGTGGAAGCTGTACAGATTTTTCCTATATCTTTCACTAGGGTTTAATCTTTCATTTAGTGGAACTATATCCGTTGGTCCTGTTCTTTCATGGGACAAGTTTAAGATCAAGTTTACAAGTTGATAATAAAACTGGAAATGGCGCAGGCCGGCTGTGGTTGTAGTCTTAGAAATGAGGAGCTTCTTGATTTAGTGTTGCAATATGCATCGCTCAGATTTGAATGTTGTATTTGAGAACCAAAATTCAAAGTTGAAATTGGAGCAAAATTAATTCAGAATTTTAAACTAATTTTCAGAGGATGGAATTGTTCCAAGGACAAGCAAGAACCAAACGCAGATCCAGTGAAAGGGCGAAAACAGTAGTCTATCTTTATTGTGTGTTTTTTTTAAAATAATAATAATAATAATAAATCAATCAATCAATAATTTGCCCTTGTTAAAAATCTGTTAATCAGGATTTTGTTAATAAAGAAGAGAAGAGAGGAATTGGGACAGTTTTAATGCGTGTTTGACAGAACTGCTGGTAAAGCATGGATAATGACATTTCAGGTCTCTACCTAATAAGCAATTGCCAGGTAGCCCACCGCCAAGTCCCACCAGATTATCATACGCTAAAACAACGCCATATTTGACGGGTTTTCATGTTTACAATCGTCACTTGCATATACCACCAACAGACTAAAATTTGAATAAAAGTAAAATTATTAGTATCGATTATTACGTATAATGTCTACAAAGAATAATGTCCGCCAACGGAATATTGGTGTATTTACCCAGGTTGTAAGGGGTTTGAGCTTTTGCTTCATTTCCACAAGAGAAACTTCTAGATTAGAATCTGCTCGATTATTTTTTATCTAATTTTATTTAATAGAGCCTAATTCAAGAATAAGTGAACGACTTTTATATATATATATATATATATATAAATTGGAAAAAATGATCTCTACATCATCTACTTAAATTTTCAAGAGAAGATTCAATTTTAAAATAATTAAGATGAACATTTAAAATTTTAATAGCCGAAAATAAACGAGCGCATTGAATTTATAATACACTTACTTTTGATTTGATTTTTTTTTCTCTTATTGACACCGTTGGGAACAATGCAAGAGATTTTGTTTATAACTTTGCAGACTAGAGTCACATTTTAGTTACCATATTTAGAGCATCTACAGCGTAATTGTAATATTTAGGCTAAATTTAACATTCATTTTATTAACTTTTAAAGAAGTGTACAACGGGAATGGTAAAAAAAAAAATTATACGAATGAAGTACAATTGTATCAGTTAGTGCGGAAAAAAAAACCAATATTGGCCATACGAATGTGGCAAAATTGTATGAGCCATACGAATTTGGCACAATCGTATGGTTCATATGATTTTGGCACATTCGTATGGGCAATTTTGCATTTTTTTTAACTCTTTTGGTTACACCGTTTGGTCAAAAGTTTTTGTTAATTATATTTTTGCCCCACGATAGAATAACTCAAATGAGCCATGTTTAAAACACAAAACAAATTTAAATGATTTGTATTAAGCATAAAAAAATTAAACTAAGTTCTAATTTCAATTGTGAAAAGTTCCAAAAAATGCCAGGTTGTTTTAAAAATTATTTCAACATCTATTTACAATTTCACTCTCTAAAGTTAAAAAGTTAACTTTTAATTTAACATCATCCAAGTCATCCAATCTATGAGCAACGGATGTATGAAAAAAAAAAAAACAATTAATGGGCTTCATACGAATGTGTGTCATTTGTATGAGTCATACGAATTTGACACACTCGTATGACTCATACGAGTGACCCACATTCTTATAACTCATTTATTTTATTTGTATACGAATGTGCTAAATTCGTATCACTCATACAAGTGTCCGGCGTTCGTATAATTAAAATTTAGAGAGATGATAAATTTAGTCTTTCACTATCCTACCTGTTAAAATTTTAACATACCTTCCTCTCCGGTGTGAACGGATTAGGGTAAATTTACCCTACCCAATACGGATGTTCTTATAGGCCACTTTATTAGATATAAAGTTGGAATTAGTTAAAAGATTGAGCCGTTATGTTCACGAATCATCATAACTCAGCAACATGGTCTTCTGCCCAATCACATTCATCGGAAAATGTACGAGTTCTTTTTATGACTAAGGCACTTTTATAACTTATTTGTAAGAATAAGGTAGTTTTCTACTTATTTATATAAATAAGGTGATTTAGACTTTTTGTCTTTATTAGACAATTTTAGAAATTGGACTTTAGTCCTTAGACTTGGTTATAAATTAATTTGTAACCCTTCAGATTTACAGAAAGAGAGTTAAAACCCCGTTTTGGTATCAGAGGTAGTGAGTTATCCCAAACTCCTTTCCTCACAGACTTCAACAATAGACGTTGACTTCATAGATGCCCTTGGGAATATTCCCTCGCATCTACACCTCTATTTTTGGAACAAATCCAGACTACCAACCAATTCCGACTCACCACATCGGAACAGAAGGGTGTTTAACAACACAGATTAAAGGTTGTTCACACGAAGAACATATACCTTTAAAACACTCAGAAAGCAAGCAGGTTATTGCAGGAGCAATAAATTGCTTATTAGACCAAAACCAATATCTATTATTAGTTTTGCAACAGACTCATATTGATCTCCAAAAGATCAAATCAGACATCCAGCTTCTGGATTTATAGACCAAAAATAATACTAGACTAATTAAAGAATTAGACCAACAAATCCCTTCGGATTTTGTTACTACGTTGAGAGAAATCCTCAACACAACTAGAGAAACAAAGAAGATTTGCGAAGAGCAAAATCCTTCTCTAAAGACAAAGGTTGACGAATTATCAAAACATATTCGCCAATTAGATATAGAGCTCAAAAGGTTATCCTCTGAGCAATCTAAGATTATACCTAGACTACACAACTATATTCCAGAAATATAAAAATGGAAATAGTTAACACAGACTGGAAAGAAGTTCCAGGTGGAATTATTCCACAAGATATATCAGACTTTTATCGAAAGATAATAGAAAAGATGAGCGATGAAAGATTCTCGCGTAGATTCATCGAATCAGAAATCAGTGGTGCTAACAAAGCAGCACTCTGTATCCTAGAGATACTAAACTTCATTTCAACGGCTATAGCAGCTACCCAAGATTGTGAGTATCAATTTACTCAAAATTTAAGAAATGATTTGCAAGCTAAGACAGAAGGATTAAGAACCTTCTATAATGATTTTGTTAAGTTCCAACAGAACTTAGCATATTATCTAGACGGAAAATGGGAAAACCATTTTAAGACTCAAGAATCTACCATAAACGAATGTAGAAGAAATTCGGATCAGGTAGAAAGACAGTTAAAAGAAATAATGAATGGAATACAAGCCATTTATGAAAAACCTAGTCAGACAAGTCAAGCAGATTTAGACACACCTCATATATTGATGTATGTCGATAAACTTGAAAGATGTTTCAAGGCTTTAGATGCTAGACTTACAGAAGAGATAGCTTCTAGACAAGACTCAGAGAAAATGAATGTGCATGAATTAAAAAAATATATTGCTACAGCACATAGTTCTCTAAAAGAAAATACAAAGACTATAAACGAAGAATTATATGTCAAATTGTATAAAGACCAGTTGGCTCTTAGGGAAACCCTTATTAGTCAAATCAAAAGACAGAATGATTATTCAGAATCATTAGATAGAATCGAGAAGAAAATTGAACAAAAACAAGAAATCACTTGTAAGTTCAAAGAAACTCCATCCGTCATAATAAAATAAGAATCTTCAACAAGAAGAATCAGAAACGATGGATTAGATAAGACTAAGACAGTAGCTAGCCTTACCCCTAGCATTGGACATCAAACTCTGATGATCCAAAGAGTAAGAGACTCTTCCTCCAACATAAGAACATGGTGGAGAGAAAGAAATATTTCTCACCCTCTTCAATGGAAAGAATGGGGAGAAATAGATTGGAAGTACGCTGAAGAATCCATTAGTAATGGACAACTTCCTCCAGTTAGATACATAGACTTGTTCCGCGAATGAGCTATCCCTAAAACACCTAGCTACAACATGACATATTGTAGTAGGAATCATATCCTCGAAAAAAATTATACAGAAATTCAAATCTTTGAACCAGACTGGTTAAAATCCCGAGGAACAGACAGGAACTTTCAATTCCTAACCTTTGGACTCTTCCAAGCAAGAATCCAAGGACTGCATAGACCGCAGAATGGAGTTAACATCATTTGTTGCTTAGTGGACAAAAGATGGAAAGATTTTCAGAAGAGCCTAGTTGGAATAGCCCAATTAGAGATGTCAGATAATATAGGGTACTTCAATGTCACTCCGGCATTTACAGTATCTATACCTACAGCTAAACACTTTAAGTTAATCTTATATGCCACAGGGTATGAAGATTACGTGTTACCAGATGCAAACATTAATATAGAATACCAAAGCTATGTTAAGTTTTCCCAGAAAGCATTCGAAGGAATGCAATCGGGTATTCCTCAAGGAAGAGTAAATGAACAAATCCTTGTTAGAACGAATACTTCAGACTTTAATAATACGTACAGTATTAGAAATACTGGACCTATGAAAGAACATGCTAAGACTCTCTGGCAGTTGCCAGAATTCCAAGAGACAAAGGCCGTACAGAATGTGCCTTTATATATTGCCCAAGATGATGTCACAGGCAATATTAATATACAGTTTGCTCCTCCTAAGTTCAAAGCAAAGTGCATTAGAACCGAGGAATCAAGATTTAGAAATATGGGAGATTCCACTTTAGATGATCCTTCAGAAGGAGAATGTAGTAATGCTAGCACTGCTAGAATGTTACAACATGCCCCAGACTATAGACCCAGAAATTCTATAGACAATCATGATATTTTGTATGAGAAGGCCAGGATCCAAAACCTTGGACATGACCTAACAGATCAAGAAAGAGACACATACAAAAAGAATCTTGATAGAAGCAAATCAATTAGATATAATATGATGATATCTAGTGAGGTTATAAAAGATTTAAGAAATTCTCAGGACACGAAAGAACTCCTAAGAAAATTAAGACTCAAAGAAAAAGATGAAGAACAGCAAGTGTTCCCAGTTGCTACGGCAATCCCAGGAAACAATGCTAAGATAGGTGAAACCTCTAGAAGTAGGTTTAATCTATTTGAGACTCCTGCCGCTATAAATATCCCTATTTATAGTGACAGTATTATTAAGACTAAACCAGACTATGTCAAAGGATTACCCACGACAGCCATAGACTTTCAAAGTACAAAAAATATGGCTTCAGTGGCCATCAATCCAGTAGGTATCTACCTAAATTTGGATAATGTACAAGATAGAAAGAATGCCTTAAAAGAATGGCAAGATCAGATGCACATGTGCTTTGCGTCTAACGAAAGTTGGGATGCAGAATCATGTAGGAGATATGCTGAACAATCCCTAAAAGGAATTGTAAAAAACTATTTAGATAGTTTAAGAACAGCAACAGACGAAGCTAGTATAGCTAAGCTAGCAAGATTTAATGAGACAAGAAATCAGAGAACTGTAAACGGTTATGTACAACTCTTTACAGCCGAATTCATTGGTGCAAGTCATCTTGCCCAAGAATCAGAAGTAGACGTAGCAAAAACTAAGTTATCGTTACTTAGTATATGCAGTTTAGACAAGATCAACGAATATAGTAATAACTATGAAACGTTGTATTATCAGATAAAAGAGTTTACTACAACTCTTAAAGACGAGTATTTTAGAAAGCTCCCAGCTATTGGACACCTTCTTATTAATGAATATAGAAAGTGGCCTGGAGTTAATAATACTAAAGAAGATACTCTTGGTGAAAGAATAAATTTTGCCAAAGACTACATTATCGCAAAGAGACGCGAAAAAGCACAAGACGCTTTGATTAAGGAGACATTTAAAAATATGCCTTCAATCAAAGATGAAAGAGACATAGCACCTATCCAATGGGGATGTGGAAGAAGTTCTTCCAAAAGCCATAAGAAGAAGCATTGGAAACAGACTTTCAAAGCTACGATTAATACAGACCCTAATAATAAAAAATATAAATTCAGAAAATCGACTAGCTTTAGAAATCCAAAGAAGAGAAATAAATTATTTCCCAGAAGGAGATATTTCAAAAAGAATTCAGACTCCAGAAAGAAAGTGCCTAATTATAGAAAGGGCGAAGATAGAAAACCAACAACCAATAATTCAAGGAATGAATATTGGGTGTGTGGTAAGACTGGACATTTTGCTAGAAGCTGTTCTCAAAGAGAGAATAAAGAGATAAAACCTAGTGTTAGACTAGTAGAAGTCATGCTTACCCAAGCTGACACACAAGACTTAGACCTCATCTATAATATCGAATTATCAGATTTCGAAATAGATGACAATGCCAGTGTATATAGTGCGTATACAACTGAGTCAGATAGTGAACCTTCTTCCGAAGAAGAAGAAGAAGAATTCAAAGAATGTTTCGTCGTCACCACAATCGATGATAATGAAACATTAGATGAAGCTATTTATCTAGACTATGAAGAAGCCATTTACTGTTGTAGTTTAACAGATGTATGGCGACCTTCCCAACCAGAAAGAATGGTTAGAATACCACAGTGCTATACGAATCCAAGCCATAGGTGTAAATTCGAAATGAAATGTAGCCCTGCAGACTTCACTTGTGATTATTGTTTTACAATGATATCACTTGAGTTATTCATGGTATGCATTATATGCAAACTTCATTACCATGAAGACTGTTGGAGACATGAATTTCGTACTATGTACGAAAATAAGTATGATCACATACTAGACTTAGACATAGATAAATACTATCAAGAAATTGATACAAATAGACTCAGAAAGATTAAGGAGGGAAAAAGAAAGATGGACGAGAGTCCTTCACAGACTATTCCTGATATTCCAAATCCTCTAAAAGGAATTGAAATCAGATAACAAAATAATCTGAGAGTTTCAACTAAAGAAAGTTTCATGAGCCTTATTGAAGTAAAGGTTCTTAACCCAGATTATCCCAGACTACTCTCTGCATTAATGGATACCGGTTGTACTGCAAGTATCTGTAAGGCAAATGCCTTTCCAGATGAGTATTATAGACCTAGCGAACAACTTATCTCCGGACGAGTTGCTAATGGTGATTACTTTGAATTACCATTACAGACCATACCTATTTATTTCCAAATAGGAGACAATGAATTTACCCATGAATTTTATGTCATGGATCCTCCTTGTAAATTCATAGGAAATCTTTTAATCGGAAATGATTTCCTTAGAAAGTATCAACCATTTTCTCAATATGATGATAAAATAAAATTATCTCATATCAGTGAATTTGATACTCAGACTTTGCTCATATCTAAGGATAGAGCATCAAACCTTATACAAGTAAAACCTGCATGGAGACCCCTTCAGAGTTCTACAGCTAAGTGTGGTGAAATAGAGGAAATTACAGCCCCTCTTAAAAATAAATGCACTTGTCCAGACAAAAAATGTTATAAACAGATAACATTAATTCAACAAGAAATTGTTAATCATACTAGACATCAGCTCTTGGCTATCCAAGAAATGAGAAAGAGAAAGAAAATAGACATCAGATCCTTAGACGTAGAAAAAGATAAGATAAAGGAATTAGCAATTCCTACTACTGGAGAAAATCCTATAGAAAAATGGGAAAAAGACAAAGCATATTGCCAAATCATACCCATAAACCCAGACGCCATCATTAATGGAGGCACCTATAAGAAAGGATATTCCCAGAGAGATAGAGAAGAATTCCAAACAGAGATAGATAGTCTACTCAAGGGTGGAATGATTCAAGAAAGCATTAGTAGACATAATAGCCTTGTCTTTTATGTTGAAAACGAATCAGAAAAGAAAAGAGGAAAAAGACGAATGGTATTAGACTATAGAGCTCTCAATAAAAATTGTGAGTTTGATTCATACAAAATACCAGATAAGAATAATCTTATTAGTCTTATCGAAAATAGAAAGATATTTAGCAAGTTTGATTGTAAGTCAGGTTTCTGGCAAATCAAAATGCACCTAGACTCCATACCGTGGACAGCTTTTAGCGTACCACAAGGAAAGTATGAGTGGCTAGTGATGCCATTTGGATACAAAAATGCCCCACAAGTCTTTCAGAGAAGAATATACGGTATTTTCAGAAAGTATTCAGATTTTTGCCTAGTATATATTGATGATGTACTAGTTGCAAGTCATACAGAAGAAGACCATATAGAACATCTTAGAATAATAATAGCCGAATTCGATAATCATGGTATTATTATCTCTCATAAAAAGATGCTTCTATTTCAAGAAGAAATAGATTTCATAGGAGTCCATATTAGAAATGGAAAAATATCTCCTCTAGACCAAATATCTCCTCTAGACCATATTACTAGAAAGATTTTAGACTTTCCAGATAAAATCATTGACAGAAAACAATTACAAAGCTTCCTTAGGTTGCTTAATTGTGCCACAGACTACCTTAGAGATTTAGCCGGAAAAAGGAGAAGCTTTACCGCTAAATTAAAAGGGACAGAAAAGACTAATCCATTTAATTGGACAAAAGACGACATGGATATAATGACTAAATTAAAAGAAGAAGTCAAAAATATCCCTGGACTAGAGATGCCCAATGCAGAGGACATCTTCATAGTAGAAACTGATGCTTCAGATAAGCAATGGGGTGCAATCTACTATGCTTTAGACTATCAGACAAAGAAAAAGAAATTGTGTAAATATAGCTCAGGGACATTTACTGATCCCGAAACAAGATACACAACCCATGAAAAAGAAGTTCTCGCTATAGTAAGAGCAATAGAAAAATATATGCTCTTTCTAAGACCAAAACACTTTACAGTGTATACAGACTCCAGCTATGCTGTCGGATTTAGAGATCTAAATCTTAACAGATCAAAGACTAATAGACTAATTAGATGGCAACAATCTCTTAGTGATTATGATTTCAGTATAATTCATATAAAAGGGAAAAAGAATACAATTCCTGATATTATTTCAAGAGAATCTGTATTTGCCGAAAATCTAATAATTTGTTTTATGATATCAACAGATAAACAGACTAGACCAATGGAAGCAGGAGGAAGCTCCAGCAGAAAGACCAGATTTATAGACCAGGTAGAGGTCGCCAGATATCTACAAGGGGCATATGACCCTCAGACTCAGGCTAGCGAAAGAAGCAAGCCAAAGATGCCTAGACCCATTCTCGAAACTCTAGATGAAATTCTCATTCCCCCAGGAAGAAGGAGTGAAGAAATTTGTAGACAGAATAAGATAATCGGAGGAATGTTCTTCCCCGAATACAGACCAGACCAGAGGTTTCCAGATCTAGTCAAATTCAGAAGAGAATTTACTAAAGAAACTCTCACCTTAATAGACGCTCTATGGTGGAATCATTCCAACAACCTCAAGATAGAGTTCAGACAAAATTTGGTTGCTACAGCCAGATTCATGAGGATGCAGTGGATAGCTATTTCCCAGATAAATCCAGCACCTCCCAGGAACTTAATAGAAGCTCCTAGACCCCAAGAAATGACCTATGCTAGAGCCACAGTTCAAATGGCGCCACCAAAGGAAAACAAGATACAAGATCTTGTTTATGAAAAGAAAAGGTTCTTTATCAACCTTCTTACCCCGTTAAGAAAGGAACGAGCGGCGAAAAATAATGAGACAATGGACCTAGACGCATTAAACCTAAACATTGCCGAAACCTTAAAAGAAATCGGCAATTATCTCTTCAACAGAACGATCCCAGGGCATGCATCGTTTATGAAGGGATACTGTGAAGACTTACCTCAAATAAATATTTGGGGAAAGACAGACATCCCTGTAGAACTTTTGGCAAGCCAAGGGCTCATTGGCCAAATTTTCATACAGGAAACCACAGACGCAGACTGTTTTGGCGAAAAAATAGCCAATTACGTTGAGACGGCCAAAGAATATCTTCCCCTTTATTTGAGAAGTTATTCTATTGGTCCAGAAGCAGGATTCAACCATGAAATTGGAGGATTCCAGCTAGTCCGATTCTCAGAAGAACCATGCTCAGATATTGAAGGACTCTGTTCAGCAGAACTTGAGCCCATTGAAGGTAAACAAAATCCTTCAGCACTAAAAGTCAACAGATCGTTAGGAATCCTAAAGATTATGGATGAACTTTTAAGTGAAGAAAAATGGTACACGGTGTGCCAAGAAGAAGACTTGATCATCCAAGCGCAAAAAACCTTTGGAGGAAGGATGACCAGAGGACAGACCAAAGGCACGGAGGTAATAATACCTACCACTACCTCCAATATTGCCAACATAGAAGAATATTGGAGCACCATTAGAGGCTCCATCCAGACCTACCAACTAGACGTTGCTAGCAGAATTCCTAGCCCAACTGATTACATCAAGGTAACAGCTGACGGCTAGCGGCAAGAAGAAGACGACAGCGACATCAGCTTATGCAGAAACGTAAGCAATGACGTTACTCAGACTTATAATTATTAAAGAGAGACCAGACGAATCTTAAATTATTGTACAAATTGTTTTTTATAATGTAAAATTACTTTATGTTATTTCAAATTGTAAAAGCTGGTTGCAGTACTGAGCTTGCACTTGTCGATGGGGCCACAGAAGCAGTACCCGAGGTGCATTATTGTTTTGCAATCAATTGTTGAAATCGTCGGTATGTATAATTATTTGTAAAAAGCATTAGCTGTCCTAGACGTGTCGGCAAGCCTCCTTCACTCACTATTCGCCTAGTGCGTCTAAAGCTGTGGGGCCTGTCTCTTTATTTGTTTTTTTGCTTTTAGCAGTCGGTAACCGGTTTGTAAGATTGTATCCTCCCTATATAAGGAGAAGGAGTTTTCATTTGTAAGTACGAGTTTTTCCATTCTCAGCTTAGAGTTTTCAATTCTAGAGAGCATGAGTGAGTAAAGCTTCCTTTAGTTAGCAAAAGGAAAGCAAGTAGTTTGTAATAATAATTTTACTTGAATAAAATTATGTTTCTCCTTCAGTACAACTTCCATTGATCTCCGAGTTCTGTTGTATTTTTCCAAAAGCTAGACTTATCTCTTGGCGGGTTTAGAAAACCTTCTCTCTAATTCATACAAGACTGGTGAGTGGCCGGTTTTGGGTTGTTGCTGGCAGGTGCCGTAGCCGTGAAGCCGTGAGCAAGGGTGCGTTAGGCGATAAAGGCGTAGGCAGGAAACGAACAACCGATCCTTCAAAGGTGGATGAATAGCGAGAATAAACGCAGAAGCGATAGAACAGACTTTAGACGGAAGAAGAAGGCAAGAAAAGCGATCGAAAGCAAGGTGGACCAGACATCTTATTCAGGTATATTATTGTTTAAATTATTTGCGAGTACTTATTGCTAGCTAAATTTTTAAGACATAGAAAATCAGCACATAATTAATTTATGAGCAATATAGACAGAGATTACGAAAATTTCGTAAATCAGACAGATATTAGAAGTACCCAGCCTATATTAAGGTGGGGTCTAATTAACCCAGAAGAACAAAGACTAGTGCGTAAAGCACACTTCAGATCCGGAGGAACATTTCCTTATTTACACCACGTTTGCAAGTGGGTGTCTAGAGAAGTAAGGAAACTTCCAGACTTAGAAAACGCTACAGATAATTATATCCAAGCGTTAGTACAAGATATAGACGAAGAGGAAGTAAATAATCCTCGAAGAGACCTTCCTCAAGGAAGAGACAACGCTCAAGTAGACGTTTGTGGAGGAATCCACGATCTCAGACGTGTACTGCAAGAAACTTTAGAAAAATTAAAATTTGTGCAAAGAAGAAGACTTGCAGAGACTGCAGAATTCCTACGTGAAAACGGAGGAATAAGACGTTTTAGATTTATAGAGACAGCCAGTACGTATAATCTACGTGCTTATTGACAGTTATTATCCAATTACGGAGACGCAGAATTAGACTCGTATATAGAAAACAATATCTTAACCCCCATAAGAGATATTGTATACGATATTAATTGGAATATTCCAAATTATAGGCTAGAAGCCTTAGACTTAATAGACTTCCCGTGGAGACCACTGACTGCCTCACAGCTTCATCAGTGTCCATACGGGTTGAGTTGGAGTGAAATTCTTAGACCTCCCACTCCACCAAGATCTCCAAGTGAACCAGATAGTAATTCACCATCAGAAGACCCGTCTGATAATTTTTATACAGACAGAAATTCACCGGGTTTAGACAAAACAGACTGGTGGTCAGACTAGATTCCTTATTTTAAAACAATAAGGTTAGAATAAATTAATCTAAGATAGTTCAGGGTAAGAACTTGTAATTACAAGTGGTCCCCTCATATAAGACAAGTGGTCCACGTGGTCCCTAGTCAAAACAACCATATTTGACTAAATAAGATTAAAACAACCCTATTTACCAAAATAAGTTTGAAAAATACCCTACTTATACAAAAAACTTGAAAATGTACCGACCAAAAGTTACACGTGTCATCCAAAGAAATGAGAGAGCTACAAGGTCGATTCAAATGAAATTTCGAATTATAAGGACCGAATATTGTTCTTCCATGTTTGTATAATAACATTATATGGCTTTAAATGGAACTCTCGAAAACAGAAACGACTTTCACCCTTGATAAAGTTCTCGTTTTGACAATATTTTCCTGAAGCACCATAATTATATATATATATATAATATTTATGTGTCGCTTTTAGTTCGTTAAAAACTCAATTTTAATATAAATTTTATTAATGTTTTGCACACATATAAAATTGTTTTATGGCGTTTGATTGATATAAAAAATGATACTTAATTTTTCTAATTTGTAGCATTAATTTAGAGCGATTAAGTTAACAGTGCTATGAAAATGAGGTAGCATTGGTTATAATTGAAAATTCATATTCTATATATTTTAGCTTTCTTTTTTTTTTTGGGTCCTTTATATATTTTAGTTTACGGTTTGGTTTGCATAGGACAATTTTATTTTTATTAACAAAAACCCAATGGAAATCAAAAAATGGGAGGTACCGCATTGGGTAGAAGACAATCCAAAAGGCGAAAGCTTCCCTAGCTGAAGGAAGGAGCTGCGAATGCTAAGCCAAAAAAATGAAAGCTGCTTGAGTTGTATCTCACCATTTTAGATTTTGGAAGTAACTTAGTGAGTGTTTTCCAAGAATTGAATTTCACTTTTAATAATGCTTGCTTGAGATATCACTTATTTAACTTGGACAAAGTCACTGGAGTTGCTTTTTCTTTTACAATTTCACACGAAACTTGACTGATCCGTTAGAGCCTCTCATGCTCACCTCGACAATAAGGCAAATCTGAAATGAGGGCACTTGTTGGCTTCCTCTCATCACGGGAGGAAAGTAGGCTTTTTTTTCATCGGCGTGCTTTTTCTTTCTACCAATAGTTCGCACAAGAAATTATGATGTAATTTAGTTGCCTAATGAATAAAATTTTGAAAAAAGATACGCTAAAGTGAATATTATGATGCACTAGACTGGTGCATCTCACCAGCAAGTGCTCCAAAAGACTGGCATATATGTTAGCATCTTACTCGTTTTCATTCCCGTTATTGTTTTCATTCTTCTTGTTTTATATCTATCTTTATAGTAGTTATATGTTCATCTTTTATAATAGTAATTATAAATTTATGACATAATTATATGTTCGCCTTTTATTACAGTGATTATAGAAGTAGTTATGAATTTATGAGATAAAATAAAAAATTGTGTTCTAAAAATAAAAAATTCATCTTTTCCTATAATAATAATAATAAATGACACTGTCTTTACAAATTGGACTTTCACGCAATGTAATCAGAATTAGTTATCAATATATCTTCGTAAAGCACGTGTCAAAAGCCAGAACCCATAACGATCAAGGTTTCATCCTTTTATTATCAGGAATAGACATTCTAATAAGTGGGCTTCAGAGTCTTGACGTGCCGGCCACCAAATTTGAAGGAATACGTCAACTCAATTATTCACCCAATCCTCTTTGAAAAATAATAATAATAAAGTTTAAGTTTATTTATTTATGTACACAAACAGCCACGAAGCTTCATTATCAGCCCTCGTCACTCAAAAGTACAAGCACCTCTCACAAAACACAATCAGACCAGTCCATGACACATTTTTTAAGAAAAGAAATAAAGTGAGAATATTTATGAATTAATAATAATACCATTCAACTTATTTATTTTAATTGAAACCCCCACATCCTATTTACCACGCGTGAGACACATCCTCCAAAGTTACAAGTTAATGACACCGTCCCAAAAATTAAGCAATCGTAATTAGACAAATGTATAGACCACAAATAAATAAATTAGACATATGTCAAGAAGTCAATCCCTTTCTTTCTTTTTTTTCCTCTTTTCCCTTTCAAACACATGTTGACTTAACTTGATGAGTTCGGAGTTCATTATACCGTCAAATTTTACCAAAAAACTTTTAACATAATTCTTGTTATGTGTAAATTACGACGACTCGCGCTCTTTCAACTACAATTTAGATTTTTTCTTTCTTTTTATCTAAATATTATGCATGTTTTAATTATAAGAATCACTGAAAGTTACAACACGCACATAATAAAAAAAATGCTTTTCTTACATAAATCAATTGAATATTTTTTTCGACATGCATTAGAAACATCAAAAATAATATGTAGAATGTTATCATCGTTAGAGAAAGATAATGCTAATGTGTATTCTAAAAATGCATGTTAAGATGAATAATAAAATTTGAAATTACGGTGCCAATCCTCGTACAAAACTTTTTATCATTTATAGTCATGGTATTGTTGAAGCGTGCTCTTAGAATAAAGAACAATGCTATGCCCGAGATGAGATTTGACCATGTTATATAAAGAGTGGTTCGCTTAAATTTTTCATACAATCACATAATACATTTTATCTTGAGCACAAATTTTTTGAGTACTGCCATAGCATACATTAAACCAAATGCAGTTGAACCAAAAAGTGGTAAGAATCCAAATAAAAACTAAGAGTACGTTTGATTGCGAGTATATAATTTGCATGGAAAAAAAATAAGTTCCAAGCAATTGAATTGCTTAGAATTGAGTTGCATGAAAAATGTCAATTAAATGTGTTTGATTGCCTTAATTTTCTACCCGAAAAATAGTGTACTTTTTCATCTTTTGGTGTTTGATAGGCATTATTTTCTATGGTAATTATAACTTTTTTTTAACTTTTGTTGTTTGATAGCTATTATTTTCCATAGAACTTGTATCTTTTTTACATGAAACTTCCTAAAATTCAGATTTTTTAAAAACAGTTTCTTTATTTTTTTACAATTTTACTTCATCAAAAAACAATCCATGGAACTTGAACCTTTTTACATGAAACTTATATCTTTTTTACATGAAACTTCCTAAAATTCAGATTTTTTAAAAACAGTTTCTTTATTCTTTTACAATTTTACTTCATCAAAAAACAGTTTTTTTATTTTTGACCAATTTTACTTCATCGAAAATCAGTTTTTTTTAAAACAGTTTTTTTTTTTTAATAATTTTACTTCATCAAAAAACAGTTTTTTTTTTAGACCACACTTACTTCATTGAAAAACAGTTTTTTTTTTTAACAATTTTACTTCATCAAAAAATAGTATTTTTTTTTTTTATGTTTGAACAAATTTACTTCATCAAAAAACAGTATTCTGGTTTGCCTGCAGATTTTCTTTCAAGAGAACCTGAATTTTAAAACAGTTTTTTTTTTAACAATTTTACTTCATCAAAAAACGGTTTTTTTATTTTTGAACAATTTTACTTCATTGAAAAACAGTTTTGGTTTTTGAACAATTTTACTTCATCGAAAAACTGTTTTTTAGAAAACAGTTTTTTTTTTTAACAATTTTACTTCTTCAAAAAACAAGGTGTTTTATTTTTTTTTTTATGTTTGAACCTGAATTTTAAAACAATTTTCTGGTTTGGCAATTCACAACATAAAAACAGCTTTACAAGAGTTGCCTCGACCCTTGTGCGAATTGCCTGGAAAATTAAAACCACCCTATCCAAAGAAAATATTTTCCAGCTTTACAAAGAAAATATTTTCCAGCTTTACAAGGAAAATGAGATGAATAGTAGAAAAAGTGGAAGTTTGATTCCATATAAAATATTTACAATCAAATACTACAAAAGTGAAAATTTGGGTAAAAAAGCCATATTTTTCATGAAAAATATGACCTATCAAACACACCCTTGGAGAAGAGAAAAAGACCTGAAATTTAAGGTTAGTTTATTGAGCTGGACAGAGCGAGCAGTAGCTTCCACGCGTCAAAGGAAGCGTGGAGCAAAAGATATTCCCAACAAAAAAAAAAGAACACCTCCACTACTGTACAGCAGCCGCACCCCCAATCACATTAACGCGTCAGGCGTCCCCCTTCTCTCTCTCTCTCTCTGCCCGAACCCTCCCTCCCCAGTCCATCCCCCTCCCTCCCAAGGTATAAACCAGTAAGAATCTAAAAACACATATCCCCTAATCATTGTTATATATCTACATAATTAATAAACCCACTTTACCTTCCGCTTAATTAGATCTCATCAATTCTTCCTAACGGAAAAGAAAGATAGAAAGAAAGAAATTGCAATGGCTGATTCATGTTCGGAGCAACGCCGCAGGCGAAAATACTTGCTCAAATCTCCTCCTGAGGCTTCACCTCGTTTCTTCTCTCTTCGCTCTGTTTTCTCCTGCTTTACTTTCCTCATTTTCCTCTATCTCTTCTCCTATCGACTCCCCTTCACTCACTCTTCCTTTCGCCCTCCCCCTCTTGTTATCCCTTCAACCTTATCCCTCTTGTCTTCTTCTCCACTTCAACCCCCCTCTAATTTCTTCTCCCCTTTCAGAATAGATGACCGAGTTTTGTTCCCCGATCACGTTTTCCTATTTTTATCCACCAGGATAAACAAGATTCTAGATTTCGAATGTATCTACACTTCCAATTCTGATGAAATTGCTGCTGTCAAGAGGGATGTGCTCTCGGTGGAATATTACAACCAGTTTCAATTTATTGTTAGGTGTCCGCTTCCGCCTATAAATTACTCTACTGCTGTTGATTTGCGGAGAAAAGGTAGTAGATTTCTGACGAAATTGGTTGATGGAAATGGATTAAGGCGGATTAATCAAACGGTCCATTCTTGGGAGAATGTGGTTTATGAGGCGGCTTTAGATGGGGACACTGCCGTGGTATTTGCAAAGGGTCTCAATCTCAGACACGAGAAAGAATCGGACCCTACCCAATTCAGTTGCCACTTTGGGTTGGGCAACTGGGAGAAAAATGGAAGCTTTCTGCTCACCACAAAAGCCATTTCAGCTGCTCAAGAAGTTGTGAGGTGCCCATTGCCCAGGAGTATTAGCAAGAATCCGGAAAAGGCTCACGGTATTCGGGTTACCATTGGAGTGACCCCACACGCTCGCCCAGCTCATGGACAGGTGCAGCAAGTGCTT
This sequence comes from Lonicera japonica, assembly GCA_021464415.1. Classification (NCBI taxonomy): domain Eukaryota; kingdom Viridiplantae; phylum Streptophyta; class Magnoliopsida; order Dipsacales; family Caprifoliaceae; genus Lonicera; species Lonicera japonica. The sequence continues at coordinate 60,149,646 of CM038468.1, read as the reverse complement.
GTACCTTCTGTTGCCAAGATTGTCAATTCCAAATCAGAGGTGGGGGAAAGGAATAAGAAAAAGTATGAGCTTTGCGTGTGTACAATGGTGTGGAACCAAGCTACCTCGCTTCGCGAATGGGTAATGTACCACGCTTGGCTTGGAGTTGAGAGATGGTTTATATATGACAACAACAGTGATGATAAAATTAATGAGGTGATCAATGAACTTGAACTAGAGAACTATAATATCAGTAGCCATTTATGGCCGTGGATTAAGACCCAAGAAGCAGGTTTCTCTCACTGCGCTCTTAGAGCAAGAGATGAATGCATTTGGATCTCCTTCATGGATGTTGATGAATTCTTTTACTTTCCGGTCCCAACATCTCAGCACAGGAGATTTACAGAATTAGGTCTTCCGGGTAAAAATTCCCTGAAAGAAGTTGTTGCAAATTTGTCATTATCACCATCGATCGGAGAGATAAGGACTGCTTGTCACAGCTTTGGGCCATCTGGTTTAAATTCACCTCCTTCACAGGGCGTCACAGCAGGGTACACCTGCAGGCTGCAGAGTCCTGAGAGGCACAAATCGATTATCCGGCCCGATGCACTGGATGCTACACTTCTAAATGTGGTGCACCATTTCCATTTGAGGAAGGGATTCGAGTCCATGAATTTGCACCAGGGGATAGCTGTGATAAATCACTACAAGTACCAAGTGTGGGAGGCTTTTAGAGCAAAGTTTTATAGAAGGGTTGCTACTTACGTTGCTGATTGGCAGCAAAATCAGAATGAAGGGTCGAAGGATAGGGCCCCCGGGTTGGGGACTGAGGCCATTGAACCACCCAATTGGAGGCTACAGTTCTGTGAGGTTTGGGACACTGGTCTAAGAGACTTTGTTTTGGCTAACTTGGCTGATCCTGAAACAGGGGTGCTGCCCTGGGAGAGGTCTACCCTGTGACAATTCAAATGAAATTGGGTGGTGCTTGAAGCTCAAACTACCCTTTGTAAAAATAGATCAATTATACCAACAGTTATTCTTTCTTTTTTTCCACTGTTTATCCTCTTATATTTGTTTTATTACTTTTTTCTTCACTTTAAAAAAGAAGAGGAGAAGAATATATGCGACCAGAAATGGCAATAGCTAGTATAGCTGGACAGAGTTCTACATACTTGTAATTTTGTGTCAAATTTATTATTATTATTTTTTTGTTCTATTTGTTTATTTATTTATTCCTTTTCCTTTTCTTGTTTTAATACTCAACTTGCTAGTGGTGGTAGCATGTTTTTGGGTTGTCAAAAATGATTGCTTTATGAACACACAAAAGCACATGTGAATGTGAGCTAGGAATGTCTAGATGGAATATTCAATGGAATTAAGTGAGAATGAATGAATTAGAAAGTCTGTTTGGGAACGACTATTCCATATTTGAGATTAAAGTTTGGAATTGGGAACCACCAACAGTGTAAAAATTTCGCTAGAAGGGTGTCAATGGATATCGCAAGGTCATTAACGGAGAGGAAGAAGACTGAACACGTCCCCTATTACAAAAGGGGTTAATAAAGCAAGAAATTCTAGGCTATGTTCATAGAGGAAGAACAGTGAGCTGGTAATTTTCATCTGCTAGAGGAAAAACTCCAATCATAATATACTTTCGTACATGTCCAATAACTCTTTAAACATGTCGAATATGACTAACAAAAATACAAGGGACAGTAATGATTGGCTATAACCATAAGGTAGATGTGAATCATGACAGTACATAGAGTGCCACAGAATTTGATAAAAAAAAAAATGGTTGTCCGTTGATCTTAGGCACTTGCCTTAATGCTGCCCAAGTTCCGAGTATCTCTTCCAAAATTGCAGGCCTATATTGCAGTTACCAATAAATTCCAAAGGCATATTTTGCAATTAAAAAATCCGATGAACAAGATTTTATCTCATAATTCTTCGTTCCCAATTTTCTTCTGTACCACTGGAAAAACCAAAGAGGGAAGGATCAAAGAAAAGAAAGAAGACCTATTACATGTATTCTTAAATGCTTTAGAAGGATCAGGGATGTTTACATTTGTTAGCATGATCCTCGCCTTTTGAGTGGTGAAACAATAAGGGAATCACAAGAAATTATTTGCATCAATTGTAATGCTCCAACCAATCAAATGATTCATGTTAGTCGTCCAGTAATGAAGGTCAACAAACTTGAATTCTTTAGGAGCAAGGAACCATTATTCAAGAATTAAATGTGAAAATCAAATGATACACTGGAAGACCTTATCAGTTATATAATGCACAGCTCATTTAGAGTACCAAATCCAAGGAATCATAGTTTAAGAGATAAGGAAGACCAATGTTGGCTTCCCTTGATGACAAAGATCAACAGCTTTTAAATAAGGAAAGAATTGGGATTTAATGGCATAGACTGAGCTCTCATGTTTTTTAACTACTGGAATTAGAATTTTCAATTTTTAAAATTTTCTGGGAGGAGAGAATCTAAATTTCGTAGAAAGGTAAATAGTCATAGGAAGGGCCATGTCATCAGTTAGTAATCTAGAGACATTACCATATATAGGGATTAGGGACCAAAGACGTGAATTAGATTTTTTTTTCCTCTTCTTGTTTCACTTTTTCTTTTTCTGTTTTCCCATATTTTTCGAAGAGTGCATTCCATTTTCACTTAGACAAAGGTTCCAGTACATATTTCTCTATTCATTCTAATTTTTGACGTAATAGCAGAATATCAGTATATTACATTGTGTCATTGATTCCATAATTTCCAGAGACTGTCCAACTGATAAAATAGCATAGCCAAAAACGTTTTGTGTGGGATGTGGCCAATCCACATAATTTTTTCTTCCATTCATCACCAAACAATCAAAAAACAGAACAGTCAACTTATTTATTCCCCTCAATGCTTAGCAACCAACAAAAAGTCTGATTCCTAAGTTTCCTTTCATTCTCTAAGAATCAGCATGTCTTCACATCTTTAGGAGAAGTGGCGATGAAAGAGAATTTTCACCGCAGTTTGGAGAAGATTATATTTCAAGAGAAAATGTGATGGTTGTTTTTAGTTATTAATAGTTACTTGAGTTTGCCAAAAGCAATACGATGTAAAACAAGGAAGACTTTCCATGTACACAGGGACAAAGTACTTTATTACATAAATAAAACATAGATATTTACCTTGATAAAAGCCTGGAAAGGAGTGCTATGCTGACAATGAATCGGGACTCTTCAAAGTTCAGTTTTATTTGAAGCACTATCTTGTATCACCAGTGGAGAGGCTATCCACACATTTTGCTAGTGTAGCATCCAACTTCTCTCCAACTAAAGTAATCCATGCCTGCAGATAGGGGAGAACAAAATGAAACAATATAGGGATATTAATATTGATTTTGAAAGAACTCACTGATGAAGAGAAAAAATTATGGTAGTCATTTCAAAAGAAAACAGAGCATCTAGTTTTTTTCAGAAAAGCAGGAATATTACTGCATAACAAACAAATTTACCAAAAACAGGTTCATCACTACAATCAAGAACCTCCAGAATTGAGCTAGTGAAACAGGCAGAGATGCCTCTTCAGTTAAATTATAAAGGAGCTAAATTTGAATGCTAAGCAAGTACCTGGTCAGAAGTTGTGAATCCCCTAATTGTGTCACCACCAATTATTGCAATTCCTTTGTCTCCAAGTGGTTGCAAGATAACTGACTAGAAAAGTTAATAGCAATCAAGAAACCTCCATTCCTCTATGGAATTTTGACTTTTCAAAAAATTATCAGAAGTATAAGCATGGACCCAATAGGTAAACAAAAAGTGAAAGTTGCAGTAACACAACAAATCAAAATACACTTAGAAAATACAAAATGATATAATTGAGGTTATATTGTGAATGTTTGCATTCAGCCGGGGACACATTACATCCTCAAGAACTGTACAACTGCACCATGATATTTGTTTTGTTTTGAGTTTCTTTTGTTCCTACTGAGCTGCTTATGTTAATATTACTCCCTCCGTCTGAAATTATGCTTTGCATTTTGAAAATCAATGCATCTCACAATAGTTAAATAATCTTGTCCAGTAAATTTAGATGTTTTTCCTAAGAAGTATAACTTTCAATTAGCAACTCTCAATTTAAGATAAAAGGATTATCTCACAACTACAACTTTTTAAGAAGAAAAAAAGGTGAAAGAAGAAGACGTGAAAGGGAAAGTAAATATAAAAAAATCCCAGCAACCCTTCTATATAAATAACTTTTTTCAAAATTATTCCTCAGAATTTGTGATATCAAGATATCCCCTGTAAAAGTTCGTAATATTGAAAATCAATAATCTAAACAGAGGAGAAAGGCAACTTGGACTTGGAGAACCGAGAAAGTAAGCATATTAAACCTGTGTATTTGAAGGAAGAAATGGCAAATCAGACTTCCCAGGATAAAGAGATAAGTTGGCTAAGTAGCTCTCTGGCCAAAAAAATAGACGTTTAAGATCTTCAATGAGCACTTTTTCAAAATTATAATATAGTAAAGTAGCTACTAATATTACAAAGAACATTGTATATTCCTTACGCGATCCAGATTTTGTTACACCTTGACAGAGTGATCCTTGTATCAATTTTTTGGCATCTACATTCATGGCTTCGCCTTCACTAGACAAAGATACAGATGCAAACCCAACTTGAAGGACACATTTGTTATCGTAAAGAATAATTAGAGACCTGCAGCAAGTTGCAACAGACAGAGACTCCCATGCCCTGAGAATAGGCAAGGAGAGCAACAGGTATCAGCCTATACATAAGGTGTCATTATCAGATAGTAGTTTCCACAAATAATCTTATTGATTATTCGGAACATTTTGGAGACCAAATTTATAGATGGTGTACCACAGTAATTCAGAAGTAACAAAGTCAGGAAGGTCAGAACATATTCTTTCACACTCCACACCTTGAGGATGTACCTGAAGTCAAATCAAAAGTTAAATAAATGAAGTCTTGAAATTGCAAAACTTGAAGCATATGTCAATAGTGGCTGGCAGAACCGGTATGTTTTTAAAGGGGTCAATTAGGTAGTGAAAAAGTACTAAAGCCAAATAGAAGATGCCTAATAAAATGTGTACAACACATATAATTTGAAAACAATATATTTTGTGCATGTATATTATACTGAATTGAATTGAAAAGGGTGATGAGTAAGCATGCAACAATACACACCAATAATCTCAAAATGATTAATCATACACAATTGTTAGTATGAAACCACTGAACATAACATTTCAGAAGCCAAGAGTAATTGCTGGCATGCATTTGCGAACAAGAATATGGTAATTAAAACTTAAGTAGATTTAGCTAGAAGAGGCTACCAAGAGACACAAATAGTTAATTCAAAACACGTGTAAAACCACACAAAACCATATATTTTTCCGAAAGCATGCCATGCTAGCTATATTTTAATAGTTTTTCATGGAATAAGACATTGAATATTGACGAGGTATGTGTTAAGAAGAAAATTCATAATTTTGGAATTGCATGTTGAATTATTTAGGAATTAAATTAGGAGTACTTAATTGAATTCATTACTCCTCTTTCATAGCAATTCTTTCCGCGTATTCTTTTTCCTTGTTCAATCTGGTGGTAGGGTAAATCTCTCAGTAGCGCCCTGCATCATATATATCATGGACCAATGTTTCGCTTTTAAACAAAGCTATAATTTTTGCTCTAGAACCTGTAAATTTGTAATGACTAATGACTCTGATGAATTTAATGATAGCATGTGCTTGTATGTAACTTGGTGTGTATGTGTGTGGTTTTTCCTTTTTTTGGGGCGGGGGGTAGAGAGAGAGTTGAGGTTGAAAGCAAATGAAGAGGACTCACTGTGGATATAGATTTTGGTCGGATTGACAGCCAAACCAGGCCAGCTAAAATATTGGTGACCGCTAAACCAAGTGTCAGTAGATCTGCTCTAGACTGAGAGCTGAATGCAGTAAAAGTAAGAAAAAGAATGTTAATTATAAAAATCTCAGAACTGCTCTGGAAAGCTTAATCAACCAATATATGAGAGGGAAAACAGAAAGGTGAATTTATCAACAAAATATGAATAGGAAAAAAGTTCATTTTAACAGGCAAAGTTAAATTTTAATGTTGCGGATGCTTTTGAAGTTCACTTCGATGGTGCATGCCATTTGCTAATGATATCAATTATTATATGACAGTAATTTATCAGCTATAAGTTATAATTCTACAGAATAAGATATATAATTTTTCACTAAGAGATCAAAATCGAATATCCAAACTCACGTAAAACTAGATATACAAGTGAAGATTGAAAGTCAAGAATTACAAAATTGTGGGCAATTTTGTTGTTTAAGGTCCATCATTAATATGAGAGAAAATTGAGAATATTTGCCTGTTGGAATGAAGTCTGTCCGGTGTAGTTGACTAACTTCTAGAAATTGAAGTGATCTTCATATACCAAAGAAATTAAAAGGGGGAAAATGGCTTGGACATGGGAGTGATTCTTTCTTTCTCTTATTTTTTATGTTTTAACGGAGCTAGGTACTAGTTATTGGAGATCTCATGTATGCACTCTCAAAATTTTCAGTAATTAACCCAAGATTAAAATGGAAAACGTTAACCTTGTGTCATCGGTCTCCATAAATATACAAAAAGGAGTGTAAAATCAAAATGCCCTAACATCTCTAAAGCAACCAACTCAGTCATTAATTAAACAAATATACCATAGACAACCCAATAGCAAATTCTACAGGTAAACTAATTACATTTTAGAGCTTAAACACTCAAGAGTGAACAACTAAATTGCTAATAGCAAGAGAAGAGGATACTTGCCTGCTGGCATCAGCAACAAGAGCGACACCGGAAACGGTGCGATTAAATAGAACAGCTAACAGAGAGGCTCCTCCGACGTAGATCGGCAAGCTCCGAACGGTGCCGTCGTTTTTGGATACCCAATCTGCCACCCATTCCCTCTTCGGTCTTGGTCCTTTATAATCTCCCTTCAATGATTCAAATTATGAGGGAGAGAGAGAATTGCATTATGTGTATACAAAGATTTAGAGGTATACAAGTAATAGAGAGAGATTAATGGAGAGTACCTGTAAACTCGAAGAAACCCTAATGAAGCGCGGGAGAGAGGAGAGACAACGACGACGGGAAGTGCGTTGCGGTTTCAAGGGAATAATGGGGCGGAAAAGAGTTCCCGCTTCCATTGGAAAAAAAAAATATCTGCTTAATACAGATAAGGTAAATAGTGTATGGATTTATCAAAAAAAAAATTGAAAAAAATCCATTTGAATCAAACGGGCAAGAAAATGCACCACCTAGATTGCTGCCTAGTCGTCCCTCGGTGATACCATGTCACCGAAGACTCATGTATCACCTTCAAATTAAATGAAGACCAACTATATCAATGTCCACGTCATTTTAACATTTACTATCAGTCGTGACTATTGACTTTTTTTTCTTTTTTTCCGAGAGTTATCTCACAAAATATTTGAATTAATTTTTGCACATTTCGATTAATTTTTATTAATAATGTGTAATTGTCACTGGTCGAACATTATTTTAAAAATATCGAAAATCAACCTTAAGAGCTCTGAGTCGACCACAAAATTGTTCTAATAAGAATCTTATACCTACACAAATTTAAAGTCCACCGCCAACACATTCTTTCTCTACCATTTATCAGATTTTCTGCTCCTTCTAGGGAAACACCGTATTGACCAGGGATCGAGCCTTATCGAGCTATCGGCCACCCAAAAACTAGGGCTACGAATACAACTTCATATTTCAACCGTGAAATCAATCGTTACGTGACGTGGCTATCAATACAGTTGTCATATTTTCATTGGAATGACATGGTATCACAACTGCATTGAATAAATTTACTAGTGAAGGTGTGCTATTTAACACTCATTTATTAAATTTAAACTACAACCACATAGCTTAAGATTGTTAGTTCTAATTATATTTAAGCACATAATTCTTGAAGAGACCTCTTATAAATAATTATATTAAATTTTTATATTAAAAAATAAATTAATTTCACTTTAATAATAAGAGTTTACATGTCACCAAAAAACACTACACCTAAATCTTTAATTCTCTTACAGTTTTAAAATAAAAAATAATGAATAAAAAAATATTGAAACTCTTATAATTCTCTCTTATAAGATGAGAATAGGTTTAAGAAGTTGTTTCCCAACACAGTGTTTAAGCTCTTTGGAAACATGCATTGTTAGTTAAAAATAGTATTTTGGACTAGCTAAACTCAAACTCAACCCAAACTATTCAGTTTCGGTTCAGTTCAAATTTATCGTTTTCAGTTTTAGTTTTTTTTTTTATTCGAGGTTTTACGGATCGGTCCGGAATGGTTTTGTTCGTTTGGTAGATTTTCTGATTGGCCTTAACACCCCTAGTGGAGCTCCGGAGTGGCAACTGGAGCTCAGATAGGGCGGAAGTAGTTAGTGAGGTTTAACAAATACCAATAGTAATAAATAAGTAAAATATTGTAGCGAGGGATAATTGGTCATTCAAAAAAAGGGTTGTATCTTTTTTTGTGAACAAACATTTGAAAATTGTCCTTGTGGGTAAAACAAATTGTGAAAAAAAACCATCTATCTAAATTGAAATAATAAAATATCCTTAGGTTTAATATAATTATAGATGAGGTACTTATAACTCATTTTCTTTAATCTATGCCTTTAGCATATTTGAACGTGCTTTTTGAATAATTTATGGCTACATTTGGCATGGTAAATAAAGATGTAGGATATGATATGATATGATAAATGTTAGATAGGAAAAAGTTGCTATTAGTCATATATAAATTATATATGATATAAATTAGTCGGATAAAAATTATATCAAATAGAACTAGCTAGATATGATTAAACAAACTTTGCGTTTGATATTGTTCTGAATTAGATATTTGGATAAGATATAAATTAATAAGACATTTCTGAATGAACCAATATCAATATTTTTTGTGTAATATTTTGAAATATATGTTTAATAAGACTCCAAATGATATGTTAACACTCCAAAACCATCTTTAAACATTTATAAAACTTTGTTTATATTTTTAAAACAAATTTGATACATTAACGACCATTTTTAGAGTGCAATTTTTTTAAAAAATGCTATTAGATCCTAATAAAACAATCAATCTACCTATATTATGTGTTTTTACCCTTACACTCCATTTTTAACTTATAAAAAAATATTTTCACTGCTATAATTATGAATTTTTTTTTATGAATATCGAATTAGACTTCACAAAATTCTTCATTTACAAAAAACAAAATAAAATTATTTATATTAGATTGAAATATATTACTTATATTATGGGGTAAAAATGTACTAAATTTTAGTTATTATCCACAAGAATTTATAATGTAGTTTTTATTAGTGAATATCAAATAAGTCATAAGAAAATATTTTTAAAAAAATAAATGAAATTATAAATATCATGTCAAAGAAGTTTTTTTATTAGTTGAGTACTTAAAATTTGTAACATTCTAATTATTTAAAAGTGGTGACTAAAGAAGGAAAATTAATTAGTATTTTTGGGAAATATTTTGCTATCCCACGAGTGTGGGGATAAAATAATACCACCTCTTAAGTGGGATAGAATAATCCGGCATTTTATGGGATAAAATGTGTAATTGAAATTATTTGATCCTACATGATATCTTATCTAACCGTGCATTAAATATAGAATAGGATAAATATATCATATTTACCGCAACACTAAATGCAGGATATGATTATTTTATCTTATCACGTGCAGCACCAAACATAGGAACCTCCAAATTATCATACCAATTGATGTGATCAGTTAAATGGATATTTTATTTTATTTTATTTATTTATTTGTATAAAATTTCTCTTGCTTTGGTTTTGCTTAGCTCACTCTGGTATTGCTTGCTCGCGGCTTGTTGTTTTCTAAAATGCCTAAGGTTTGGATTCCATATTTCATATCGTCCATTTATTCTGCTAAAGATTGCGTTTTTCATTATTTAACTATTAGTTAAGTGGATTGATTTAATGTAAAAGAAGAAAATGTTTAATGTGAACGGTCGGTCCCCATGTCTTCCACTAGTACAGAGATTATTAGCATCGTCCACTTGAAGGCAAATTGTGACCACCTCCACGTTGTCTATTGTTGATTAGCGGACAATGTTTTAGCTGGAAATTAATTTAGTCACCCTATCATATCCCAATCGATTTATTCGATCAGGCTAATTAATTCCCAACTAGCAGTACGTCTTTTTTTCTCCCTCTTCTGCATTTTTTTTTTCCTCTCAAGTCACGGGCATCCGGCCAGTAAAGATGGACAAAAATGACTTTTTCCAACAAAATATGTAGGTGAGAAACACGTGCTCCGTTAAATTGAAATTTGTAACTAAAACCTCAAAACAACACTGGTTGATACTTATTAACCCAAACACGTACATCAATACAACAGGTCCTTAGAAGATTCAGATTAGAACAACTGGGATCACCAATCTCCAAAACGGTTATGTTTTTCTTTTCATTTTTCAAAATAACTAAAAATTTTATCAAAATATAAATAAATTCTAGGGGATTAATTAGATTTTTTGTTTAAAGGCACATTAAAATAAATTCTCTATTTTAACTATACATCTAACCTTAAGGGTATCTACAATGAAACTTAGTGGTATAATAAGTATGATATATGTATTCTATTTACTTGCGGAAACATTTGATGCCTAGTCAAACACGCGTTAATGAGTTGCGCGTCTTACTTCAAAACGTCAAAGATATATGCGTTTGAACCAAACGCCAAATTATAGTGCATCCGGCTCAACAGACCAAATTATAAACTTATAGGCATCCCCTTTTTTCCGCCAAACGAAGGCATTTCTTTTTTTCCCGATAAATTTAAAATCGACCCCCTTTTTTTTTATCTATTAACGCTAATATGTTTAACGTACAAAACATGACTAAACTCCAAGTGTATTGTACATTTATATATATTATAGATGAAACAATATTATATCATATTTCTCGTAATCATTGCTTGTTTTCGTTCAATCTATTTATTTATTTTTTAGTCTAGGTACTTTTTAGTACTACATGGTGTCTGGGCCAGCTTTCACGCAAAGCTCTCAATCGAACCCAACGTTAATTCCAGTGCACTATCTAGAGGTGTGCATGATTCGGCTAACTGAACCGTGCAAATTAACCTCCAACCGAACCGACCTGTCGGTTTTACAATAACGGTCAACCAAGTCTAACCGCTAACTACCTAAAATAGGTCGTGGTCAGGGTCGGTTCGGTTATTGTCGGTTATTGTCGATTTTGGACTTATATATTTTTTATATATTTAATATTTATCATATAATATATATATTTATTTATTTATCATATAATATATATATATATATATATATTAATTGGTACGAGATATAATTGATTCATTTGTAAAAGATACATATCATATATAATAAAAAATAAAATACTCTCTTTTAATAAAAGCATGACATATAATACATAATAAATGTGCTTTAATTTATCTATTTTTTTCTCAATTTTCTAATAATCTAATATTTCTTATCTAATTTCATTTATCTTATTATATAGTTTGTAAAATGGATAACTATATTGTACATGTGATACACTATTAACACGTCTACATAATTAATCCTGCCTAATCTCTCTCGATGGCTTCTTTCCCATCTCAGCGGTTGAAGACCCGACATAATCCTTGCAATGCTCAATATATGTTTTAATCTCCACTACTTGTGTTGATAATATTTCTTTTTTTGTGAAATTAAAGCATAAAGCGGCAAGATCATAAGATAAAACCTGACAGGGGTTCAACGCCACCGAAATGACTTTTAACTTTATATAATAGTAGATTCAAAATTCCTTTCCTATAATTTCATTCTAATTACTCTCTATCTCCCCTATCAAACAGGGACGGAGCCAGGATTTTAGATTTGGGGGGACGAGAATATAAATGAATCGATAGCAAGAAATAATTATTACAAAAATTATTCAACCTAAATTTTACCATCAAATAATAAAGCAAGTTAATGCAAAAATATAACATATATATAATATGTCGATATATATACAATTACAAAAAATATACACATACACGTATATATATATACATATGATTACCCATGTGAGCAAGTTACATTAAACAAATTGACTTACAAAAAATAATAACTACAATTACCCTCTTACAATTATCTATTAAACTTAGGCATTTGAAGTTGTGCTCGCCTTTCTTTAATGATATAAAATGCATTTATAATATTATTAACATCGAAATCACAAGCAATATATTTCTCAATATATGTGATCAAATAGCTTGTTAAAAAAACATCTTCCAACCTATTATGAAGTGCGATCTTAACAATTTTTCTAGCTGAAAATGCACATTCAAATGTAACTGATGAAACCGGCAACATCAAAATAAGGTGAATTAACCTATCGATAAGAAGATAAATGATTGACTTTCTAGTTTTTACCAACACTTGGCATAACTCTGAAATTGTTGATAAATTTTGAAATTTTGGATGGACCAAAATATCAAGCTTCTAATTTTCTAATTGAAATTCCAAGTTTTCTTTTTCTTGCTCGGTGAAATCCACATGATAAAAGTTATAAGCAATATTGCAAATATTATCTATTTATAAGCAAGATTGTAAATTTTGATGTATAAAAGGATATACAATTTTTATTTATTTTGTTGCAAAAATGTAAATCTTATATATTAGTCCGGATGTTTAAAAAAAAAATTTGAGGAGGCCATACTTAATCTTTTCAAAATAATTTGAGGGGACGAGCTTTTATATTTTTTTTATAAATACAAAATTACTACTATATCTAATCTATTTTTTAAAAAATTTGTGGTGGCGACTGCCCCCGCTCGCCCCCTAGATCCATCACTGCTATCAAACAGTCTGTAATTACTCTTTTTCTTATAGTATACAAAAAGTTATTTAACATTTAAAATTTTAATAAAGATAATAAATATATAAGGTTATGAATTATAAAGTTAATTGTGCATATTTATGAATAGATTTATGATAATTAATTATTTTGTAACGTAAAATTTTATGAGACTTTATGGGATTAATTATAGAATTTAAGATGGTTAAATGTGCATTATAATATTTTTTACTATATAAAGAGTCTCAATGATGGAAAAATTATCGAATAATTGTCTTACTCTCGAATTTTTTTTATATTTTCGTTGTAATTATCATGAATTTTATGCATATTTTACAAGTTTTTTGGGCAAAGTGATTAGACTTGTTACTATTATACATAGTCTTCTAGATGTGCATATAAAGGATATGAAAAGCTCAAATTTGCATTTTTTTCCTTTATTTTCTTACAATTTTCAGTATTTACATCTTATGGGTTTTATGGTAGTACAGGAAAATGTTTTGATCCAAATTATTTTTTTTATTTTCGAGTTTTGAACATTCTTACACATGTGAGGTACCATTCACTTATATTTGCAAATAATTTTATAATGTATGATGATTGCACTAAGTTCACATAATTGTTAGTTGTATATTCTTACATTTTGCCTCTCAAAATAATTCTTTTTTACAACTTTATTATTAATAGCTTGAGTAAGAGATTAATATACAAAGAAAAATAAGTGAAAGTACAATGTACTTCTTTGTTCATAAATATATTTCATTTCAAAATAAGTTTTTATATCTGTAAAATAGATATATAAAATAACACATATGTTACTTTCTAAAATATATATTGCATTTGTCTGTGATCTAAATTGTGAGAATTTTTTTTTTCATACAAGTGGTAAATAAGAGTCAAGTGGTTTAAGGGGAATGAGATATAGGTTGGGAACCCAAACATTGTATTAATATAAAATTATAAGATATTTTTTAAGGTGTGAATCACATTTCTTTGTTGAGACATAATTAGTATATTAGAAAAAAATAAAAAAAATTCTTAAAATAATAATCTACCATAAACCTATTACTTTCTATTATTTTCAAAATTCGCCCTTTAGATTTTATTCATTTAATTATTTGCCATAGTTGTAAATACATATATATAAATCGATTGCGTATCGCGCAAACTCCAAACAAGTTGTATATATTATTATATAGAAACTTTAATTAATGTCACATAAAACAATCTTACACATCAAGTTATGTATTATTTATAACTCATTTTAAGTTAGTATTTATATTATTAATTTCTCCAAATAATAGAACTAACAAATAAATATTTCAGTTCTTACGAATTGCTTGCTATAAATTATTATGTAACTAATTTATTTCATATTGTTTTGATGTGTATGTAAATAATACTTCTACACGGCAGTAAAACTTAATCTCGATACGTGACTAAGATCGACCTAGGATCTATCTAATCATCAAAATTAATTTTGTAATAAAGACGAATCTTATTGTTAGCTAATATATTTCTCTGATACTATACCTTTTACGTGGAATTGAATCCGATATCTCTTCTTTGACTAAAGAGAAGTAGAGAACGGAATAAGACCACTGGAATTACTTTATGAACACAAATTGATAAAAAAATGTGTTTTTGATGCAGTACTGAATAAAATTAATTAACCATATCCAATATTTATTACTTGAAATGATATATATGATAGGTTTATTTTATCTCATATTTAATGTAAGGGTGGAGATAATATTTATATTCTATCCCGCGTTTGGTGTAAACATGTAGGATTAATAATCCCGTTAGCCAACTTTTATCCCACAAGAACTAGATTTTATATGTGGTATTATTTTATCATGTCATTGCCAAATAACAAAAAATAGATATATAAATTATTCTTGTTTCAATCTTCTTCTTAATTTGGGCCTTTTAAACAAACAAATTTGTTAACGAAGATCTCCTAAAACACAAAAGTATGGTTACTCAATATATAAAATTCATTTTTTTTCTTATAATGTTGTATTTTTGTTTTTCTTTTATTTTGAAGAAATTTATACAAAACTTTACTCTCTTTTTTTAAAAAAAAAACAAAAAAACAAAAGAAAGGTCTAAGTCTTTTCTTTAGAAATCCTACGGTATCCAAAACTTTACTTAATCCTTATGAATAAAATAAAAATGTGCATTAGAAAGTAATGCTCATGAATAAAATATTTAGCCTATTATTTAATATTAAAAGAAGAGATTTTTACTAGGTTTTTTGATATTTACAAGTAAGAAAATCGCATTAACAAAAAAATAAGGAATAATATTTTTGTGGACAAATACTAAAATTGCATATATTTTTGTATGAAACTAAGTTTGTGTTATATTATATCATATCCAGACTTTTAATTCAAGACTACACCAAGCATATAATTTCTATAATCCTTGTCCGACTAGTTTTTATCTTATCCAATTTCATATAATCCGTCTAATGCTTGTACTATTCTATCTCATGCAATTTATATTTGACTAATTACGAATCTTATCATATTCAGCTTTTATCTTATTATACCATACATCTTTATTCGGCACGCCAACTACAGCCTAAACACATGAGAGCCCATTTGGTTGTTGTCCAATTTACAAATTAGACTATTTAAAATTGTTTAATTCGTGAATTATCTAATTTGAGTGTTTGATTACAAAAACGAAATAATACATAAAATCATAAATTTAAGTTAGTACTTAAGATATTAAATAACAAAACATGGAGATATAGTTGAAATTACATAGCTTAAAACTATTATAAAAGTTTACGCGAAAAATATCACACCATAATTTTTTTTATGAAAATGAAAATTTATGATTTATTAATTTATAATGAAATAATAATAAATGAGATGATTTATGCAATAATAAAAGAAGCTTTAAGAGCATCTCTAATGGAATAACCAAAATTCAATTATCAAAATAATTTTTGATTATCCCCCTATTTTTTCTCAATAACCAAATTTGTGGGTCCACTATATTGATTGGCAAAAAATTAATCAATTTGAATTTTGTTTAAAAAAAAAGAAAGAAAAGTGATTTAAATTTGAAAAGATTCTCTTTTACCCAATAGAATTGGTGGGCTCCTCATTTTAGTTATTGAATAATATTGTTAACTTTAATTATAAATAGAGTAAATTTGATTATTAGTTACAAGGTTACTAAAATTTGATCATGCCATTGAGATAATATTTTTAACTAACATTATTAAATTTAATCAATGTGCGTACATACATAATTAGCAAACCGTAAGTATAATGCTTCTGCGAAGATCGGAACAAATTGAAACCACCACGTGATCCATGAGTCCATGATAGTACGGAAATATTTGTATGTATAAGCACAAAACAAAAACCCTAAACACCCCTTATACAATCTACCAAAACTCCCCCGTCTTTCTCTTTGTTGCTCCTTTCCAGTTTCTCTTCATTTTCTTTCATCTATCGTACGGCCGGGTTTAGCTTTTTAACTACCATTTTCTGTCGGCACCTCAAACGATGTACGGCAGCTACTCCCGCCTACGGACGTCGGAATCCGGCGAAAGCTTAGGCGAATCCTCCACCGGTAAAAGCATCATGCTATTTGGAGTTAGGGTGATGGAAGGATCGTCCAGGAAGAGCGCCAGTATAAACAATTTAGCTCAGTATGAGCAGCCTCGTATATCCACTGTTGATGTCGCCGCCAGCTACGCCTTTGACGACGTCGTCCACGCCTCCGGTGGGACCCGTGAGCGCAAGTGAGGTATATATATGTACGATTCTCATTGGATTAATTAATTAAGTAACACCCAATCAGGGGCGGAGGCACCTTGGGTCCAGGTCGGGCTATGACCCTACCTGGACTTCTCAAAAATATTTAGAAAGTATAGGGGCTTATGTGTAAGAAGGAAAAAAGTAGGGGCCATTGTGTAAGTGAATTGAGTTTTTTGGTGAGGGTGCGGTGTGCGATTAGATGTACAAGTTGAGGAGTGCAGCGATGTAATATATATTAGGTAAGTTATGTTATGTAATGTAAAGTTTTTAGGCGAGAGACGATTTGTGTAAATATGAGTATAAGTATAGGGTCTAACTTTGCAATACTGATTAGGTTATACTCTTATAACATTGAAATTATAAAGGAAAGCAAGCAAAGTAGCAGTTACCGCCTCCTCAATCCGTCTGTTTCTCCCATTTCTTCTTCTTACTGCTGTTCGTTTTTTTTTATTTTGAAACACAACCTTCATTTTTTTTCCCGGTAGTGGCAATCAGTAATGTAGTAGCTCCTCGAAGGGGAATATTGTAACTAAATATATATGTCATTTTGATTTTTGACGTGTAAAACGTTAAGTATTTTAATATGATATTTTGATTTTGGTCTTATTATAGTATATGCAAAAAAATCTTGTGATTATAGCATTTGGCCCCTCCTGACTATAAATCCTGGCTCTGCCACTGCACCCAATGTAATTCCGTTGTCTAATTGATTATGTAGGAGTATCGTGGACGGAGGAGGAACACATGCTATTATTGTTAGGGTTGTAGAAGGTGGGTAAAGGGGATTGGAGAGGTATATTAAGGAATTTTGTGAAGACGCGTACACCTACACATGTAGCAAGTCATGCTCAAACGCACTTTCTCCGCTAGAACAGCCATAACATGCGGCGTCGGAGGTCAAGTCTTTTTGACATCACCACTGATTGGTAAATATATAACGTGTATATTTATATTGCTATACGAGTTTTTATTATAAATTATAATTGTAATTATAATGTAAATCATATATCCTTTCTTCTCTTTTAATTTCCTCTTAATAAGCTTTTTTTAATCATATTTATTCATTATTAATTAATTTCATCACACTTGGCTAAATTATTTATGGTCGGTTTGAATTGAGAGAATGAGAAGGAAAGAAAAGGAAAGGAAAAGAGGAGGAAGTATTACATTTGACTTGTTTGTACAGAATTATGAAAGAAAACGGAGGGAATGGCAATCCTTTTATTTTTTTATTTTATTTTCTTCTAATATTGAGAGGATTGAGAGGAAATTAAAATGTTTTAATGAATTATTTATATTATTCTAAATTTAATACCAATTTGTTAACAATATATTAAATCACATTCCTTTCTTTTATTTTCTTCTTTCTATTTAAATAAGATTAATTTTCATTTCATTCTTTTCTATTCTTAGATATCCAAACAACATTAACATTAAACTCATTATTTTTCATTATATTTCATTCTTTCACCTCTTAGTTAACAATTTCCTTTACATCCATTTTCTTATATCCAAACCAAACAGACCTTTAAAGTAATGGGAAAATTTGGGTTTAATCAAGTGATAAAATTTTATCTCTACAGGAACTTGCAAATCCATGTTTAAAGCTCACCAATTGTACTACAATTGTAGCATATATCCCTATATGTATATATCCCTTCCTAGCCTAAGGTTAAATGTAGTAAACTTAATTAAATAGGGTAAGTAGCATGAAGGGCATAAAAATAATGTCCCAAGCTCATGCCAAGTTAGTGTTATCCAAGCTCACATAGAACCCGAGCTCAGATATAAGTTCCTGAAGGTGTTATTGTTTGCAATGTTGAGCATCATGATAGCGGTTGTTGTGTGTTGGCCTAGATCGGAGGATTTCACCATTGTTATTAGATGGAACAAAGGGCAATGTCCGAGCTCATCGTGTGTTCGAGCTCAGTCTAGATACAGGAAAAAGCCTCAGCCTAGAACACATGGCAGTAGCTCAGCAAGAGCGTAGCTCCCACATCCAACAATTAGTTATTAACTGCTCACTATACAACTAACCCCACTTTTCTCCCCACTCATCCCTCAACGTGGAAAGTTGAACTTATCACCTTGTAACAGTTAGTTCCTTACATCTATAAAAGGAACTAACTCTAGTCATTCTAGGTATCGAATTAAAGCATACTTTAGTAGTCATTTACCTATCAACCTGTAACCATCGCTATCAAAATCCATAAAAATCATCATAAAAGGGTGAACATAAACCAGACTTATTATTCATTGGCTATAGGGCTGGCAATATTTAGCATGACACGCTAACCCGATACGAACTCGACACGAAGTTAACGAGTTTGGGTCAAGCATAAACTGGTTCGAATCAATTTTGGGTTAGACACACTTAACCTGTTAACTCGAAATTTAACCCGCAACAAACACGATTTTCTTTTTATTTTTTACAGATATATGAATTTTTTATTTTGCCATCTTAATTGGACAATTATATTTTTATTTTGAGTATTGGTAGTAAATGATAGTTATTATGTTTTTTATGATGGATAAACTAGTATTTTTTTTGCTTTGGTGATAGAATGCTATCTATTTCTAGATTATTATTATCATATTATTTTAATTAAATATTGAATTTTGATATTGGGTAATACTTATTATTACTTATTAAATATTTAAAACTATTATAAAACAAGTTAATTGTTTTTATATGAGATTTTATTGTCATTATAATCTTAAAAGATTAATCGTGTCGTGTTGCAAGTTTAACATGGCTTGTTAATTAAACAGGTTAGTCGGGTCTTGTCTTATAACCTGTAACATAAATTGGTTGTGTTCAAGTTAATATAAATAGCATGATTAGTTCAACGGGTCGTGTTTGGGTTGACATTAATACTATAATATTTGCGTGTTGAAATGACCCAAACACGACACGCGTATCCGAATTGCTAGCCCTAATTAGTGGGAAAACCATTCTTAACCAAAAACCTGTGTGTCATTCTATTTAACCTTTCTTGCGCTTATTCAAAATTTTTGTGTGTGGGTAATATTCTTTAGTCAAAAAGATTTGTTTACCTTATATAACACTTGGATGATACACTTCGTAATGATTTTTGGAAACAAATTTAATAATCCAGGGACCTTTTCTTTATTTTACGAGTACCTATAATTGGGAATAATTTTATAATACATTTAATTAAATTAGTTACAACTTTGTATTTTTTTAATTTTTTTTGTCACAGCTACCATTTGCTATATGTAGTTTAGGTGTATTTATCAGCATTTACATAACATGGGTTGCGTCATCTACAGTTCATGAGTTCAGCAATGGAAAATCATAAAGTCCACCAGCAAACCATATCTCACCCACATCCACATCTAAGCAACCACCCGGAGGGAGTTCAGATGGAAGCTTTTCCACCGAATCGCATTCCGGAAGAGCCGAATCGCATTCCGGAAGAGTTACCAGTCACCGGCAAGAACCCAAGAGAAAGTCTTGTACTAGGACAATACTGCAATAAAGTCAACAACCTGTTCGATCTCATCCATCCAATACCGATGTTTCCTGTACCTCCATCTTCAAAAATGGCAAAACTCAACTTGAACCACATAGCCACCACAGAGAAGTCGCCGGCAAAACACTCGACAGCGGCTTTTCAGGAAATGTCCGCTGGATTTAACAGCAGCAGTGGAGATGGCATCATTAGTGTGGCATGATATGTAGTATATCTATTGAAGTGACCAGTGGGGTACAGTTGTAAATAAGGAAGCTAGTAATGAAACATTGGGTATGATTAGAAATTATTATATGTTACGGGTTAGGTTTATTTATTAGGTGATTCATTGTTTATATATATTATTTAGTGTGGATAGTGTTAACACGTATTATAAAAATACGTGACAAAAATTTAAATATAAAAACAATGAAAACTTGGTATATTAAATGATGCACATATTTTTACGCAATACTTTTTTTTTTCATTTATAATATATTTAATATTTTTCTTAAGGACACATTAATACTAAATTATTTATATAGGTTTAAATTGATGAGAAGAGTAATATTGTTGTCACTATCAATAGTTAGGGAACTATTGTCTAATTCTTTTTGTATTAATTACTTACAGCACTAACCACAACCTGTTTTATGGTCTCCAAAATGGGTTATTTTTTAGGAACTTCAGTTTTTACCTGAGGCCATTTCCAATCTTCTATAGGGTAATATTATAAGGTAATATTGCATTAATACATTATACATTTTATAACTATATGCAGCGCATAAGGTAAATTTGGACAAAATTGAACCACACAATATTCATTGTATCGCGCGTGTCACCATATTAGTGTGTCCCCACAACAGCCCACTCCTCACATGATGGACACTACATCGTGTCTTTGTAAGCCCACCCTCGCACGATGTACATTCCATCGTGGCTTGTGTGATGGGTCTCCCACGATGGACATTCCATCGTGTGAAAGATATGGTATCAATATGCTAATTTTACCAATTCACTAGCAATTTGCCATATACTATTACCATATACCCATTTGCCTGCATAGAAAAAAATGGTAAAAATGGCATAACAACCTATGTATTTGAGATGAGCTGATAAAGGGTTTAGATATATCTTTCATTGGGAGTTTTTAAATAAACTCGCATAATCCATCTTTTCACCCCAATAAGAGAATACTTTCTTCTTACCCCAGTTATTTTTTAAAAAAACTTTCAATTCACCCCAATGATGGGGTGAGTTTACTGAATGCACTATTGTGACGTTAATTTCGTTGTCGCTAAAATTAAAACTAAATCATAAAAATCTTATATAAATCCATAAAAATATTTTTTATCAAAAACATTCAACCTGCTCCGTCTTTTTTATACACACTAACGACATACCACCTCTTTTTTATAAGTCAAATAATAAATTTATTTTTGTATTTCACATTCACAAAATTCATTATTGGCCTCACAAAATTCCTAATTAGAGATAGGGTCAAGCCCCATAAGTGACAATTTCAAAGACAGTAAAGTGTAAATTTGAAAAATAAAAATAGTAACAATAATAGTTTTAGACTTTTAGGCGACCAACTGTTTAAAATGAAACACATGCTCAAAGTAAAAATTAATTAGTTAACACAAGATAGTTATCCCGACCATTTCCACTAACTAATAATAAAATTTCAAACTTCGTAATATTATTGTTTCCTATACGGATGTATTTAATGAATTGAAAAAATAAAATAATTTTTATAAAAATAAATCATTTATTAAAATATTTTTGAACTAGAGTTGTAGAATTATTTGTTGGAAATGATGGACCTTTTAAATTTTAAAAAATTTAAATGAGTAATAAGATAAATTAGTGACAATTTTTTCAAGTACAAAAACTGGGGTGAGAAGAAAGAATCTTACGCTATCTTTTAGGTTAAGATTGACGTAATATTGACTTTTGATGGGGTGAGAAGACATATTATATAAGGGTGTGTTTGATTGAGAGTATTTTCCATGGAAAATACCCATTTTCCACTTGATTTGACAACTTAAGATGTTTGATTGGCTTTTTTTTTTAGGAAAAATATTTTCCAACTTTTGCTCACACACTTACATTTTCCTTGTAAACAAGGAAAATATTTTCTTTGGGGGGGGGGTAGTTTTTATTTTCCAGGCAATTGCATGGTTTTCGAGACAACATTTTACCCATTTTCTACACTAAATTCAAAATTTAATAAAAATTTTATATTTAAAATCTACTCATCAAGATCAATTAAACAAGATCCATCATGACTATAAAATTATGTAAAAAAAATACCCATAATTTTTTCTACATTAAAAATGCCACAATACAACCAATATTTTTCGGGTAGAAAATTAAGGCAATCAAACACATTTAATTACATTTTCCATGCAACTCAA
This sequence comes from Lonicera japonica, assembly GCA_021464415.1. Taxonomy (NCBI): domain Eukaryota; kingdom Viridiplantae; phylum Streptophyta; class Magnoliopsida; order Dipsacales; family Caprifoliaceae; genus Lonicera; species Lonicera japonica. The sequence continues at coordinate 60,127,050 of CM038468.1, read as the reverse complement.
TTCTAGGCAATTCAATTACTTGAAACTTATTTTCTTTCTATGTAAATTCCATGCTTGCAATCAAACGCACCCTAAGTGTATTTAAGAACACCCTTCCTTTTTTCATATGCCTAATATGTTATTAGTGCATATGAAAATGTGGTTTCAGAATGGCAAAGCAATTACTTGTTTTCGAATGGCAAAATCAACCAAAATATCCCACTGACATCGTGTGAAAACCTTAACCTGATATATCAAGATATTTAGGGCTCGTTTGGTTGGAGTTTTTCAAGATTCTTGGAATCCTAAATTCCATTCTATGAGGATTATTTTGTTTGGTTGGAGTTTTAGCTAAGAATTTAGGATTCTTAGGAATCCTAAATTCCCCCATTTTGCCAAAATCTATTCCCTTATAAATTGGGAGGAATCTTGGATTCCAAATTTGAGGAATCCTTTTTTTTTTTGTCCAAAAACTGTTTTTTTTCCTAGAAAATGAAAAAAATTATTTTTTTCCAGAAAATGAAAAAAAAAACCAAATTTCCCATAAAATTAAAAATATTATTTTTTCCCCAGAAAGTGAAAAAAAATATTTTTTTCCAGAAAATGAAAAAAACAAATTTCCCAGAAAATTAAAAATATTATTTTTTCCCCAGAAAGTGAAAAAAAATATTTTTTCCCAGAAAATGAAAAAAAATATTTTTTTCCCAAAAATTGAAAAAAAAATATTTTTCCCAGTAAATGAAAAAACAATCCAGAAAATTACAAAAAATAATTTGCCGAGTTCATTCCTAAAACTCCAACCAAACGAGCATTAATGGAATCCAATAAAGGATGCCAGAAATAAAGGTTTCCTGGCATCTAGAATGCCAATTCCATTCCTAAAACTCGAACCAAACGAGCCCTTAAGGTGCAATGTTCTTCATTGGTTGATAATTTTTTTTTGCAGCTAGCATATTTCATCCTTATAAAATTAAGAGTGACAAATCTCATTTGTAATGTTTTAAAAGTTTATTCTTTTCAAATTAAGAGTTTTGGAATATTAGTGTGTCTTAAATAAATTTTATTTTTCATTTATTGTTATGTTATGAAATAGATGCATTATATTATAAAAGAATCTTTAGGCCTACATGCTTTCATGTTTTATAGAATAATCTACTTATTACTATAAAACACAAAGCTGCTCTTGCAGTTCTGACACTAAAAGTAACTTTTTCAATATATGCCCTTTTGATAGGTATCATTGTAATATCATATTGACACACATGATTTCATTGACACATCATTTTTTTAACATTTTATAAATATAATTTTTCTCTTCCTAACATTCTATATTTAATTTTAAAATTAATTAATATTAATTTTAAAAACACTCCAATCCACTCTCACCACTCCTCTCTCTCTATAACTAAAAAAAAATCACTCCACACACCCAACAAATCTCATCTTCAATCTTCTTCTTCTTCTTCTAACTTTTTCTTTCTCAATCTAGCAATTCCATATCTTTTCCTCTCAATTTTTTCATTACCTGTTAAAAAGAAAGTTATATCACACGCTATTGACAAGAAACTACCATATATGTTTGCTAGGAAGAATAAATAAAACTTCTTAATTTGTCTGATGCACAAGCCATGCTAAAACAAAGTTCCACCTTAGTACACTTGGTTCCTAGGATCTGAGTAAACATTCTTCGTACTCTGTGTTTGTTTTCTTATTTTTTTTTGCGTTTGTTTGTATCAAATGATTTAAGAATAAAATGAAACGTAAATAATAAACAAAAATATAAGTATCATATTTCTTTTTAAAAGGGATGATAATTTGGATGGTGGTGGCAGCGGCGATGATGGTGATGGTGGAGATGGAGATGGATGATGATTTGAATGAATGATGATGAAGAACGGAGTTTTTAATTAATGGGGTTAGTAATTTGGGTTTAAGAGATTTAGAATTATTAATTGTTATTAATTTAAGTTTAATGTTTTAACCATTAATTAAAACTAAAAAAATGTGGTGTGCATCAATAAAATAGTTAGCCTTTTTTTTTTATTTAAATGAGTGTCATAGAGTAAATTAATATGTATCAATAATAGGCCCATGTAAACTTGCCAACTTGGTAATGTCAGCCACCTAGAGTTCTTTTGCGACAGATACCAATTGTTTTTATATTTGAAAATCAAAGCTGCAAAAAGCGATCAAAACAAAAATTAACAAAAGGAAAGAAAGCCAATTCAAAAACAAAAAGTTCTTTAGAGCTACCTTAGTAACACAAATGAGCCGTAGAATTATCATATTTGAGAATCCACTCAAAGGACCATTACCTCGGTGCAATCCAATCTCTGATATCCTCGATAAAAACCTCACTCTCCAAATAAGATTAAGATTGATAGATAATAAACTAAAAAAAATGTTTTCTAATGCAATTATCCATAATGACCATAAAAGCAATATGGCAAAAATGAAAATAAACATTATGAGAATAACCATCTATCTGTAGAGGGTGGCTTAGACAATGTTTTAATGTCATATTATCATTTTTGTTTATATATTTTTATTTTTTAAGCTTTTAAATATTTTAAATGTAATTTTATAATTTATTTATTAATAAAAGTTATACATTAAAAAGTATAAATTAAGACTCATTACATAAAATTTATTTTTTTTACTTTTAAAAAAATTATTAATAAAAAAATGCTTAAAAAATTCTATTAGAGATGATTTTTGGAAGAGTTCATCAAAAACTTTTTTTGAGATGGTTCTAAGTCGATGAAAACCAGCCTTTTTTTCTCCGGTTCTAATTTTTTTTTTGGTATAACTATGGATATCACTTCAGGCACCTCACTAATTCCATGAATCGCTGGTTGATCGACTGGAACACGCTCGGTGGATTTCAGGCAGCGAAAAATCGAACAGCGTGTGGTTACCAACCGATTCAACTCGTTTCGTCCCCTTCTCGTTCAATCCAAACTAACTAACGAACGAACTGAATCTGAAACTCCAAATTCAGAACAAAGAAAAGGAGTAGGAAAACGAGCCATGGTTTCCTCAGATTCTCCGACGTCGCTCTTCATCCTCCTCTTCCCAGCCCTCCTTTTGAATAATATCATTCTGGTCCCTGCTTCTTCTTCACATCACTCGCTGCAACACAAAACGTAAGCCAAATTATATATAATTTTTTTTTTTTTTTTTTTTTTTTTTGCGGTTGTGAGAGTAGTTAATTTGATCCGTATAGCTTTGCTTAGGGTTTTGTATTTGATTATGCAGAATTGGTGAAAGTGGCAAAAGAAGAGAAGATAGTGATGAAGGCGTTAGAGTGTTAGGGCGTGAATTACTGACGAGCTTTAAGGAAACACCAAGCGGCGGAAATGTTACTTTCGATTGCTCTCCTTCTGGTCCTTGCATCTCTTGCCTCTACTCCGAAAAGGTCATCTTGTCTTCTGTCTTTCTTGTGACTTATTAGATGAATTTTCTCATTGTTTACATAAATCACTTCAGTTTTATATATTGAAGAGTTGTAGTGTCCAGAATAAGGACTAGTCTCATGCTTTGGATAGATTGAAGTTGATTGGACCTTTAATTCTATGGTTGAACTCTGAGATGGATTAATAAATCGGACGGTATGTCGCATCTATATGTAATTACTAGGTCTAATTGTCTCTTAGGCACTACTTTTCTTATTTAGTACATCGTTGGGGAGGGAGTTCGGACTTGCAATGTCCCTAGTGGAGGAGAGGGTTATGGCCAGAAGCACTACTAAAATTTATAAAGAATTATAGAGGATTACTGGTCAGGCACTAATAACTGTGCCTAGTGCCTACAAATAAATTAATCGAGCTCACTATCCAATCCATGCCTCTGACAAATTATTGTTACCTATTTTTAGCTATCAATTGTTCTATTAGATAGCCCGAGGCCTCGTTTGGTTCACGTATTTGAGGACTCAGAAAGAAAAGTTATTACTTTCCTTTGTTTGGTAAGGACAAACTCCGGAAATACTTTCTTGACATAGGGGAATGTAAGGGGAAAAATCATTCCACTCAGACCATATGTGATTGATTTTCTCTTATGATTTGGTCAACAATACCCCTACCTAAATATGCTATTGCCAAGTTTTTATGATGTTTTTATTTCAAAATATAAGGGTATTATTGAAATATTAATATATTTTTACTTTTCTTTCCTGTAGCAACCATACAACGGAAGGGAAATCAAATGGTATTTCCTGAATACTTTCCATGCTTTACCAAACACAAGAAAGGAAACCTGATAGGAACTTTAGTTTCTCATCCCCATGGGAAAGACAAGGGAATTGATTTCCCTTCCGTGCACCAAACGAGGCCTAAGATTCAATGAAATTTTTTGACAGCTTTCGGAACAGTACGTTATTGATGGATCAGCCTTTCGAGTGACATTGAAGTCAAAGGACTTACTATACCGAACCTAGTTTTGAACTGTGCCCTAATATGGAGTGCATAGCCAAGAACTGGCAACGTGTTAAATCATTGTCAAAACTCTTTGATCCATGGCCTCTTGGTTTGTTGTTGCACCATGATGCCATTTGGTATTGAAAAGATTATATTGTTGGTGTTGACGAGTAAAGGTTTTAAGAACATTGAATAATAATTGAGATATTTAGTGGCTTGCGATTCTTTTGGAGAAAGACTTTATTATAGGCGGAGAATTGGAAATACAATAAATTAGCAATGCCATACATGTATATTATCTGTATTCGTCTGGATCATATAATTTCTATGTTTCCAGGTGGACAATTCTGGTATTACGGTATCAGCTAGCTCTCTTAAATTATGTCTCCCTTGTTTCCCTATGTATGTGTGTATCTCTATACTAATGGAGAAAGGTTTTTGAATCCTAAAAATGTACAAGGGATAAAAGATTGGAGGGCTTAGATGAAATATGTCTTTTTAAGAGTTGAGTGGAAAGATGTATGAGGGGTAAGTTAGAGCCTTAGTGTATGTGTTACCACTAGAGTGTATATATATATGACACAATCCAAATTTTCTAGTTGCAGACTACTTGCTTCTTTTTCTGTATAATTTGTTTGATCCATGCAGACTAACTATTGGCACAATTAATACTATAGACAGGAAACACTTTTTGTGATAATCAGGATCTGCTTGGATTTCGAAACTTCTCCACATTGAATTTCTCTGACCTTATGATTGCATAAATTTGTTTCCCCATGGTGGCTAGTTGTTCTGTCTATTGGAGCTCATGCACATTGGGTACTGAAGATTGTGGTCTCATCTTATCTAATGTTTTCTTATTTTCTGTGCTTAAATTTGTAATCTGCACTCTATATTCTGTCACCTAAATTTTTTCGATTCATTTAACCTAGGGAGTAAGATCCAATTCATTACTGCATTTTTTTTTCATTTTGAGACTGGAATAATGCCTTCTTATTTTATATTTTATTGATATATATTAAATAGATATAATGTAATTGACTTGTCCCAACGTCTCTGTTTCTACTTCTGTGCTTCATAGTTGTACGTATGGTTCATTTTAGGGGTGAAATCTGTGGGAAAGTTGCAGCTACGCCTTCTTATCCATGGACTTTGTTTTCTCAGGAAGGATGTCTAAAGTCTCTTTTCTTGTACAACCTATTGAAATGTAGTATAGAGGGGAGTCTAGCCCACAACTTCCCATGTGAAAGACAAGGGCCCTGGCCCTTTTAGGCAAACCCTAATATGGTGATATGTTTAGGAGTCATCCATTTCACTTTGTATCTTTGTCGTGCTTAGTATTTTGTTGCATTTTTCTTGCAGAATGATGAGAAATATCGCTGCAGTGAAACTGGATATCGTATCCCTTTGAAATGTGTTGAAACCGGAAATGGTTCAAAGGACAAAAAGAGTAAGAAAATGCAAAAGACTCATTCTGCTATTGAAAATACTGATGAGTTATCCACGGTAGAGGGAGGGTCGGAGGATTACATTTCATATAGAAGTTGCATACCTGCAGTTAATGAAGAGAAGCTGTCAGTACTTGGATTTGAGGTAGGTTCTCATTCTTATCTCCGATATTCTCATCATGCACTTGGTGATTGATATACGTTGTGTGTCACTTCCACAAACTCGAGCTTTTGGAATAATTAGTTAGTATGCTATTGCATCTCGGGTTAAGCTTCATCTAGGTGTGTTTCTACTGAAACAATGTGTAAATTACAGTATAACCCCCTTTTACTTGCTATTTCTCACCAATGGTCAGGCGTCTGTTCTTTATATTCTAACGCGTTGCTATATATCATTTGAACCATCTGTAACAACTTAGCTTTGGAAGCAATTTAGAATGAAATAAACTTTGTAGAGGTGTGTTCCTATGGTTTAGCGATCAAGTTAAATTTTGGAGAAAAAATGATTTCCTTTACAAGAAAGAAAAGACCTACCACTGTAAGTGGGATATGATCCTGTACCATTGTGATATATTCAAAAATATGTGTGTGCACGCGCCCTCTTTGGTTCTTTTTGATGTGTTTCCTGAGCCTCATGGTTTAAGTTCTGTTAAGGAATTTGTTAGTGTTCGTATAGGACTGCAATGGCTTAGGGGTTTGATGTGGTGTGCTTGAGGGGAAAAAATGGCGTTTCTTGGATTGTTAATAACATACAAAAAAGTAGTATCGTGGTCCTAGGAGCAGAGAAATTCACCAAGAATCTTGGAAACCTTACAGTGAATCTAGTAATTTCAAATTACATTCAATTCTTGCTATTTGATATTTTTTTAGGCTACCCATGTTGCCAAAGCAATTATCTCTTTGCCAGAGCATAGTATTGTTTTGAGAAGTTCTGTTGTATGGTTCTAAAGTTGTTCATTGCTCTGGCAATAGTACCACCCTTTCTTTTATGTATGTACAAGAATTGTACCACTTGCAACTTGCTTAATAAATAATGACTTACATTGGTATAAACTTGAGAGTAATTTTGATCCTAAACTTGATTATGTCCAAGTTCCCAAACTCTCGTCTGTTTGCATTGCAATTCGTTAGTTGCACTTATCTGTCATGCCTATACATTGTGCCTGCATTAGTGGTTTTGACACAGACAGGTCCATATATATGGTCAAAGTGGTCAAATCTCAAAAAAAAAAAATCAGCTCTCTCGTTCCCCCTAGTTCTCATGTTCTTTTGGAGCTTGATCTACTTTCTAGTTTCAATTCCTGGTCATATTTCCCCGACTGAATTAACTCTGGCATTACCGATGAGACTATAATTTGTTAATGGCAACTCTTCTTTTCAGATTACTTACTTATTTTACTAGAGCTGTCAATGATATACTCTGTTTTCGGAGGGGAGTAAGTTATTGACCACATTCTAAACTAACTTTGTGCAGGGACTTATGTTTGGTCTACTGCTCGTAAGCAGTTTTGTTATATTCTTGAGACGAAAGCAAAGTGCTGCTATTTCTGGGGCAGTGAGGGTACCGACCAGCTCTAGGTTTTAGTTGTCAGTGTCATCACGTTCCTTCAGTTTTCTCCCTCATGTAATCAACTTTTCTTTTCTTCCCTTTTCTTTGCCATTTAGTTGTTTAATATGTATCTACCACCCTCACTAGGGTCTCATTTTGGAGAAATACCCAAAAGCTTTTGATTTATTCTGAGCAGAATAATAGGGGTAAATCAAGTCAAATCTCTGTAAGTTTATGTGTCGAATCTTACGAATAGTTAAATATTAGATTTGTGGCGTTTAATTACATTGAAGGTAATGTTGACAAGTATAAACTTTGGTTCCAAAGTTGTCTTAGGGCTGCTTAATCCTTTCAAGTATACAACTTACTCAGATTGTGGTTCAAGCCTTGTCAAGGGTCAAAGCTTCTAGACCCATGCAAGAGAGCGGTTTTAAAGAAATTATTCTACCAACCCCATTTTGTGACTGACGGCTTTTTTTGTCAAATGAAAATCTTCAAGTACCCTTTAGTCTCAACAAAGATCGTAGTTTTCTCTATCTTTTAGAACGTCTTATTTCTGAAATTTCTATATAAATTACTGTGATATACGAAATCAACCTTTTATTACAGAAGTTAATTACAACTGTCGATAAGAAAACCTTAATCAAAACTAAAAATCATATTGCTACTACTGAATACAAAGAAGTAAAGGCACAGCAGAAAAAGAAAAGACGTCAAAGATACTATAACGAATCGATGCTGACCCTCCAAATAAAGAAGCTACTCCAACCATCAACTTCATACACCACACCAAATGCATTATCTCCGTCACAAATCCCGAACAAAATGACGGCAAAGATCTTGCCTCCCACTAGACACAACCCAAACCTACACAGTTTATTATCCTTGATGGCGAATTCTCTTTTTATCTCAGCGCCACTTGTCAGTGAAAATGGAAAAGTGACAGGAATGGAATCAAAGTTGAAATCTCTGCTTTTTCTACCTTAAATAATATTAATAAAATTACAGAACACAATATATCACGTTATTGCTGCTTCCTCCTTTCGGAAAATGTACAAAGACAAAAGCACAGCTGGTGGTGCCTTTTGTCTGGTGGCTCTCCGCTTAAAAGTTTCTTGAACAACAATCAGAACTCTTGAGGCAGCAGCAAAGCAAGCAAACTCACAAACAAAAGAATGATGCTGACAGTGTACCTCAAAACAACAAAAACTCCTCTTTTTAAGACAACACCTAGAGTAATGGCATGATGGCAAGCGAGGATTACAAACAGCCGGCACAAATATCGAGAGACAGATCACAAAAAATAATCAGGAGTCTTGCGTGTGGTGTCTGGTTCGATTTGCCGGGGTGCAGGATCAAATTGTAGGAAATTCTGTTCCATGTTCTCCCCAATTTCAAGTATAGCAGCCATATTCCCACAACGGTAACAGTAGTTTGGTGCGCTAAATACCGTCACCACATTCTTTTCCTGCATTAAGTCAAACATGAGACTCGAAGCAAAAACTGCAGCAGCAAAAAAAGGATGTATGATAGGGTTGTTAATTCCAATTTTTTCTGGTTTACCAACCTGGCACCAATTGAAACCTTCCATGACAAGCTGGTGAGCCCTAGAAATGAGGGTGAGTCCATTGGTGTGGTTGAACTGAGCCGCTATATCCTGTCCAAAGGTATAGCCAGCTCCCCGAGGAGATATTCCCCACCCGCATCTGTCATCCGGATCAGACCATAATAGATCACACATTGGTCCTTCATGTGGAACCTAAAAATTCCATAGAGTGATTTTTTTAATAATGCATGATAACTAATACAATAACCAAATATAATGTTAGCGAAGCATTAACTGCACAAAAAACTGGGATGAAATGTGAATATCCCCCAAACAAGCTAATATTAGTATTATCATAACAGAGGAGATAGAAAATAGATGGTAAATGCAGCCATCCATTGTCTAACAGGAAAAGACATTAAAGAGGTAGCCAAACCTTATAACTCTGGGTCATTGTAGAGGAACTCGAAGTTGAAGCACAAATTGTATCTATCTTAGGTCACCAGTATCTTTATGCCTCCCCTTACCACCCCCCCCCCCTCCTCCCCTCTCCCCAAAAAAAAAACCCCAAGCCACTGAACACTATTTTATTTATAACGACATAGAGTGAAAGTGAACTACTTTCTCAAAATTCAAATTTACATTTCAAAATGCTATAAGGCCCATAACCTTCGTACTACCTGTAGGATTATCATAATTATATTTTCAGAAATAACTCTGAGACCTTATAAAGGACACCACTGCTGATCAATATACAAACTTCAAATCTATAGACTTTGTCGTGAAATTCTTTGCAATCCCAATGGCGTGTAATGCAACAGATACTGCACCAACAATATCAATTATATATATAATGCGCATGACATGAATTTCATCTGTTCATTTATTACAATTCCTAACATAGTTGTCAAATCGTGAATTGTATTGCGAATAAAAAACGTATGAATCGCAAATCATATTGGGAATCTAATCATAAGATTCGGTGCAAAAGTAAAACAAGATAGTAAATAGTAAATAAACACATAAAAGACAAATTTTTGTAAGTAGTGAAGGCTATTATAATGTAAAACCAAACACATAAGATGTAGTACATTGTCTAATGGACTTTGTTGTTATGGCAAAGAGACTGTAGTAAAGGACCACTACTACCATGAGACCATTATCGTAAGATATTATTTACTTAAATCTTATTATAAACAGAGAAAATAGAAGATGAACCACAATAGATTTTAATTAGTAGAAGAATCGAGTGTAAAATATATTGAAATACCTTCCAAATTCCAATTATCTTATTCCTATTCAAGTATTCCTATATCTATATTAGTTATTCATAAAGCAAATATTTACAGATCAAAGTGCATAATTGCTACATAAAACATGCAAAAGATCACCAAATTGTTCCAGGATTTTGCAATTTTTACTGTATATGAAATTAAAAGGTAATATAGAAGTTATATTGAAAATAAAAACAAACTTTTTCAAAAAAAATTTAAAAATAAAAATCAAGAGTCAAACTGAATCACGTATCGTATCGTGAATCGTACGATACTTTGCTATTCTATAGCAATTTCGATTCTCTATAGTCTATATGATTCTGTATCGCTGACTTGATAAATTAGGTATCGTATGATTTTAACAACTTCTAATGTGAACAAAAAATACAAACACTAGCCTCAAACATGTCCTTTTCTTTTCTTTTCTTTTTTTTAATGTGCCTTCAACATCTCATACACACGCTAATAAGAACAAGCCAAAAGCCCAAAACCATAAAGCCACAGCAAAGAAGTGACAACTTCAAAAACTCAAGAGTCAAATATCAGAAGGAATCAGACCACTGCTAGTGTTAGTCATTAATGGTCGGCTTAATGAGTACCCTTTTGGTATGAATGTATCTACCAACCACAACTGTGACGCCCTGCGAGTGATGGAGTACTCCCGTGGGTGGAGGAATTGTAGCTCAAAGGGGGCATCCCACACCGGAAGATGGGGGATCCTTGGAAATCCATATAAGTAAGAATCGGTCGCTAATTAAGTACGAGGCCTTTTGGGGGCTCACTGGCTTCGGATCCCATAAGAACTCCGAAGTTAAGCGAGTAGGCGGCCAGAGCAATCCCAGGATGGGTGACCCCCTGGGAAACTGGTCGTGAGCTCCCGAAAACAAATCCGTGAGGGGAGTAGATGGACTGGCCCTGAGGGGTTGCAGGTCGCACTCGCCCAAAGCGGACAATATCGTACTGAGGTGGGACCGGGTCGTTACAACAACAGCCTCTAGTTAAGGCATGTATCTCACTACTGATCAAGACAAAAGAAAAATGCTCAAGTTTTGAACCTATATTAACGTACGTGAACATATACGTGGCCATGAATAAAGCGAGGAAAGCAATATCCTCATAGCAAGTCCAATGCCTATTTAAGAGGAAAAAACACTATGACCTGAAACCAGCTTTCAGACCAGATGCATGTAACAAGAACAGCACTGAAATGGGGGTTAAACGCAAAAAAAGTGGTAGGTTTTAAACGAGTCCAAAAAACAACATATCATAGGATAGAAAGACTAAAGAAGTGTATTTGCGTGTGTTTTTTCTTTTCTTTTTTGGTTTGGGGAGGAGGGGGGGGGGGGGCAACAAATAAAAATAAAAATATTAATAGAAGGCAATTTGCAATTTATTTAATTACAACAGACATGATGATGCCTAAAATAGTGTATTCATGTGAATTTCAAAAGCCTACAATTGTCCAAGTACCTCCTGGATGCGGTCCAAGGCTCGAATATTATCCAGTGTGTCCAAAGATGGTGAAAGACCTCCATGCAAACAGAAGATCTATGATGTAATTAAGATGAACTTGTTAGAAGACGTAATCGAATTAGTTGAAATAAAACATCTGCAAATGTACAAACTCAAACCTGACTCTCAATAAGTGCCGTAAGAGGTAGATAATCAAAAAGATCAGTAAAATACTTCCAGACATTGGCATTTCCGTACTTTCTCAAGCATTCATCATAAAAACCATACCTGGGGTAAGAAAAGAGGAAAATGAATTAAAAAAGGGTATCCTGCCACAAGCCCAATAGTTTCATATACTAGTACATTTAATGAAAAAACTATATGCGGCATGAAAAAGTCAACTTTCTTTTCAGTTAACGTCCACGAGAATAAAATTATCAAGGTAGCTGCATCTATCTATTTCTTATATCCATTATGTCTGGATCCAGATTTCCTCTTAAACATTGGTCACCTTCAGAATTTGAACTTACCGGCAACCAAAAAAGGAAAAATGTATTGCCCAAATCACAATACAGATGTTCTGATGTACTGGTTTATGCAACAAGGACCACTAACTGCACCCTTTGTCGTTCATTAATTTTTATTGAAGACATTCCAAAGACAAAGTAAAGGGCTGGCATGCAGGTGTTGGCTCGAACGAACGTATTTATGCAGCCTACGTGAGTAAGATATTAATATACAGCAGCTTGCTAGAGCCTCAAATGTAGTTGAACTACAAACAACACAAGGCATTGTATTCTACGATGGTATGCTAGTCAATTGACCAGCTCAGTCGTTGAGAAATGCACTCAGCTAAAACCTGACGTACAAACTAATTCCTTCAGTACATTAAGTAGGTCTAATAGCCCCGTTCCAGAGGCATATAGACCATAAAAATATGTGACTTAACCCTTCAGCAAAGAATGCAGAGTCTGCAAGGATAAATTAAGGAACTGCTTCCATCTTATTATCTAAGTATCTAATGCACTGCTGCATTAGAAGTTTAGAACATTCCCCAAGGGATTTGAGAGTACTTTGTAGCCATGCCAAAACAAAAAAAAAATCTAAGAATAAAGTATTGTTTTCAGAAAAGCAAAGGGAATAGTCCATGAACATTGAACATACAGGGGCACAGGACATATGCAAAAGCACATAGCAGGTCCTGAATATGTACAAGATACAGAGCTCTCTGATTTTAGGAAAAAAAATGGTCAACTTCCATGTCATCTACAGCATTATGCAGTACAACTAGTAATTAGAAGATAACACGTCCTAATAACGATTATATCATATTTGTAGTTAGAATGGAAGCTACAAAAAACCACAAACAAATAATTCTATTACTTTAACCCACAAAAGGATTTGCAATTTTGCATTATTAGATTGCAATGAGCACACTTGGGAAGGTATGGTAGATCTTACACTTGAGTAATTTGCCTGCTTTCATGATTTCCTCGAAGGATTGTGATTCTATCTCTATAACGAACTTTCAGAGCCACTAAGAGTGTGACAGTTTCCACTGAATAGTACCCACGATCTGCAGTAATTGAACAATAATTAGAAAATGCCAAAGGATTCTTCAACATTAAAATTTCAAAGTAAGTTTATATCAAGCAACAAAATCAAGAATTTTGGCAAGGGATATTTCTACAGAGAAAAACACAGAGCAGAACTTCTACCTTCTCACGTGTGACATGTCATAATGATTATATATAGTCATAATTATATCAGCAGACGCTAAAAGTATTATTTTTGGCAGTATAAGGACATCTCCTACTGAATACAAGCAAAGTTTTAAGTCTTACCCATATTCTTTAAGGACATACAAATTCCTCCTCACGTTTCAATATTTCACTGTAAAGTATGATTCTGACTTATTGGCCTATTTATACGCTTCTCTGCTGTCTCATCCCATGTCCTTTTCATTCATCCTGAGTCCTTGTAATCTCTAACTTCAACTGTGTTTCTTTCTATTATTCAGTGTAAGCAGGTGATTTTGCTACGATGATATTTTATTGGAGCACTTGGCACCAAGCCGCCAAATGATTGTTCCCCATAAGGGTTTGGTCATTCATCTCTTGAAACCATTGGCCAAGTTAAGTGCATTCAATGCCATAATTCAGGCCTAGTAGGAATCTAGGTTAGTTGATAAATCTTATGCCCACTTGTAGTTAAAAACATATGATTTTGTTCCCACAGTATTTATTTTTAGTTCTTTGCTATTCTCTTCTAAAATAATGGTTTTAATGGAGTCAGTGATAGTGAAAATTATTTTATATCTACATATAATACTTGGAGAGGGCTCTATAAGGAAGGGAAGATTGGGGAAGGTAGCAAGTTAATTGAGAATAAGTAAAGTTTGTCAATACCAATCTGGTTCTTGTATAGATGGATTTCTTCAAAACTCTTTCCAAAACGTGAAGGTATTTATATATGTATCAACCTTTCCATATATCAGCAGGTCAATTACAGATACCCACTCTTGCCTTACTGAACCTCAAACTCTCACTCTTCGGCAACTTAATTAATAGCCACCATAGTACAAGAACAGGCCATAATCAACTAGAAGTGACTGACAAATTCTAGAAACGACAAGTTTATTCATAAATTCTACATCAGGCACCCGCATACCCAATACTACAATTATTCAATTATTAATCAGATAGAAGTAACTGTCGAGAAACGACAAATTCTAGCAACATTGTAACAAGGATGTTCATAAATTCTACATCGGGCACCTGCGCAAAGTACCCAATGTTGTAATTATCCATTATAAACAGAAATAACAAGTATATTCATAAATTATACATCAGGCATGCATAAAATACCCAATGCTATAAATATTCAATTATAAACAGATGAGGATGGGGAAAAAAATTGTACTACCAGGGCGGCAAGTATTTCGGAGTTCCTGTAAATGAATATTCTTTTTGAATTACAACCAACGTGATTCCCACCATTCCCAGATGCAGGCCAGCACTTACACTTTGCTACAAGGCCATTGGCCTAAACAAAGATACTACTTATCCCAATTCTAGCAAATAAATCTATAAAAATGGAACACAAGTGTGTGGATTTTAGTAATATTTTTGTATTCATATGCAAAAAAGAATATACAGAACTCAATCAATAAAAATCTTTCCAATAGACTTTAGCCCAGGATCTTCGTAAGGTTACTCGTTCCTCCCTTATCGAATACACATCACGTATCATTTCTGCAGATGACCGTTTCTTCTTTCAGGTTTCTACACAGACCCTAATCATTGCTCAAAATTTCTATTTTACATTATAAATAAAAATAAGATAAAAACTCACCAACGTAATCGCCCATGAAAAGATAATTGGTGTCGGGAGTATTTCCACCTATCCGAAACAGCTCGATCAGATCATAAAACTGTCCGTGAATATCACCACACACCGTGACCGGACACTTCACCGGCTGCACATTCCACTCCTCTACAAGAATAGCCCTAGCCTGGTCGCACAAAGTCCTAACATCAGACTCAGATAAAGGCTTGCACTCCATCAACTGCTCGATCTGACGGTCCAGATCCGCGTGCGAAGGCATTTTTTCCCCTTTCCCCCTCTATCTCTCTCCCTCCGATCTGGAAATACCGGCCGATCAGAGATCCAAGGTCAGAACAGATAAATTTCCAATCATATAACGAAAATTTACCTACCGATATTTGATTTCAATCGAATCGATTTAGCAGCAGCATAGAACTTTCAGCTCAGGCTATAAATTAGGGTTTCGCTCTTCTCATCATTTTCCAAGACTCAGATTCGTCTGCATTCGCGGCAGTTTCTCTCTACATGAATTGGGGTTATTCTGTATTTGAGGGAAAAGGCAATGGAGGATGCCTATGGCTATGGGGTGAACAGTGAAATGAAATTCAAATTTAGACCAAATGAAATGGAAATCAATCTCTCTCCTCTTTTTTTTCTCTCTCTTCGAATTTTTGTGCGTGTGTTTTTTTTTTGTTTATTTGTTTGTTTGTTTTCGTCAATATTGTCAGGAACGAAATTTCTGTCCCCGGTGGCTCCGCCGAGTCAAAAATCAAACTTGGTCGTGACACGTGTCGAAGTAATAGCTGCATCCTCGTCAGATTCTACGTTACTCTTTCGTTGGCTTGTGTCTTTTTTGTGTTTTCCTTTTTTTCTCCCCTTTCCTCGTGAATAAATTAGGATATGTCAATGCTCGAAAGTACAAAATAACAAAAAATTTAAATTTATGTTTATGAATAATAAAAATTATTTATTTTTATCTACTGTACTTATGGCATGATAATTTATTGATAGTAGAAACTCAATTTTTACTTTTTTTTATAATATAAAATTATAATGAACTCAAAACTTATTTGTGTTTATTTGTGTTTTAAAAAAAATAGTTAAAAAATAAAAAAAAATAGTTTATAAAAAAAACACAAACTAATTAAAATTAAATAAGTTTTGAGTGCCATCGGGTACGGGCATAAGATAAAATTGTGTGTGATTTATATATTTTATTAACTTATCGCAAATAACAAAATGATTTATATTATCGATCACTTTCCAACCGAATCGATCATGGTCAGTATAAAATTAACACAAATCAATAAATTGTATTTGTATTCCAATGTCCACATCGGTAGGTTTGGCAATGGTTGCATATTCAGTCGTATTCAACTTGGTTTTCTCAGATTATTTGTTAAAATAACAAATATAGTTTGAATATTATTTGTTCACCAAAAAAAAGAAAGTTATTCATTTAAATTCGAAACGATAACATCTAAAATTCGATAAAATACCATACGAACACAATCCAAATCAACTATTGACATGTTTAGTGAAAATACAAATTAAGAAATACAAAAGGTTAGTAACCATTTGGGTTTGATATATTTCACACAATAAAAAATATGTTACTTATTTTACCATCAATCAATCTATATTTGAATTACTTTTTTTTGTCACAAATTAAGTCTCACTTTTTTTTCTTATATCTCAAATTAAGAGTTTCAGATAAAATATATTATTTTTAGGGAATACTCATTATTATATTAATTAAAATTTTACAATTTTAAAAGTTATACGCAAGGGAACAGAGGGGAAAGAGCAGAGTGTAAGGTTAGGTAGGTGATAGGTATTAGAATATGGTAGAATATTTAGATATGGTAGTATATTTAGATATGGTATATGTATAAATGGTATAGTTGACTACCACTATGATTCCTAAAATCATGGGATATTATTATTGTTTTCATGTACAGTTCATTCAATCCCTATTTAAGGGACCTTTGTACTCATTCATCAAAATATCAACATAAGTTATTCTCTCATCTCTCTCTCTTATAGTCAACATGGTATCAGAGGGAAACCCAACCACAAAACCCTAGCCGCCCCAACACCACCACGCCAACAACCCACATATCACCTTACAACACCACCCTAAACCCTAAACCTATCCTACAACACCGGCAGCCACCCACACACAACCGGATCAAACTTCTGTGCATTCGTCCATCGCCTACAGACACCCAATCAAACCAAAAATCACACCAACGTCTTCATCTTAAATAGACGATTCAGAATCCGTTTGAATCACCTCCGTACACCACCGCACGCGCCCTCACGCGCCGCAAGTACAATCAGATCTCCCGCAGCGCTTCGTCCACGCGCCTCCGTCACTGCGCCTGCTGCCACGTCAGCCCTAGCGACACGTCATCGCCACGTCAGCAGACACGTCAGCCCTACTGCCACGTCACCCTGCCACGTCACCCTAACCGCTGACCGTTGACCCTACCACGTCACCCTGACCGTTGACCGTTGACCCTGCCCGTTGACCGTTGACCCTGTCCCGTTGACCGTTGACCAACAGAAACCTTTCTGGCATTTTTCGACGTTCTGAACACAGCCACGGTCTCAGAATTTCCAAATTCAACCCCGATCACTAGGTAATCTGTCTTACTTCAATGGATTCCAACACCACTTCAATAATTGGCTCATCCACAAAGGATTCCCCTCTCATCATTCAAACTGAGGGCTCCTCGTTTAATATCGGCCTCCTACTAGATGAGACCAATTATGATATATGGTCTCAACTCATGGAAATGCACATCGCGGAGAAACAAAAATTCTCATTTATTCAAAGTTCAGCCTCAATTCCGAAAGAAGGAACACCGGAGTTCGATAAATGGTACCCCAATAATCAACGAGTCAAATGCTGGCTCTTAATGTCCATGAAACCAGAAATCATGAAACGCTACATTCGCATTCCTACAGCACGAGAAATCTGTAAATCACTGTCTACGGCATTTCATGATGGGGCTGATGAACTACAGGTTTTTTCTCTGAACCAACGGGCTTTTTCCGCCAAACAGGGTGGGCGACCAATATCCGAATTTTTTGGGGAGCTGACAGAAATTTTCAGCGAGTTGGATCATCGTGATAAGGTAATTATGGAAAGTCCTACTAATGTAGAGTCGTACAGGAGGTCAGTTCAACGCTTGCGAGTCCACATTTTTCTTGCCGGGTTAGATAATGAACTCGAACAGATCCGGGGTGAGATTTTGCGAAAGGATCCAATTCCAGAACTAGAAGAGGTCTATGCCCTGGTTCGTCGTGAAGTTCTTCGACGACAAACAATGAGCCCAGCAACAGATACTGTGGCTATGGTAGCCCGTAATCAAGCTCCTTCCAATTCTAATTGGCGAAATTCAGAGAAGCGATCTGGTAACCGGCAAAATGACTCTCGGGGCTCCAATTCCAAATACCCTCCATGCTCTGTCTGCGGACTTACCGGACATTCGAAAAAGGCCTGCTATAAAATCGTTGGCTATCCTGATTGGTGGAAGGATACTCGCAATCGTAAAACAGGTCCAAACACAGAGGGAGGTAACAAACAGGCCTCAGGCTTACTCACCACCACAGGTACATCAGGTATGGCTTTAAATTCTGTCTCTGTTTTGAATAATACATGGGTCATTGATTCTGGTGCCACTGATCATATGACATCTAATTCAAACATGATTGCTCCCTTAATTCCATCACCTCAGACCTTTGTTTCCACAGCCAATGGTGCTCCAGTTCCTGTAATAGGAAAAGGATCAGTCAATCTATCAGACACCATGAACCTAAGCTCTGTCCTAGTAGTACCATCCCTCGATTATAATCTATTATCTGTTGCTCAAATAACTAATGCCCTACATTGTATTGTCATATTTTGGCCTTCTCATTGTGTTTTTAAGGACATTCAGACGAAGCAGACGATTGGTTGTGGCGTTAGGCGCGGAAAATTGTACTACCTGGACTTAGAGTTGAACAGTACAGATCGTTTGCACAAAGCCTTGAGCACTAGTACATCTGAAAAGAAGATTGTCGATGAACTTTGATTATGGCACCGTCGGTTAGGACACGCATCGTTTAGTTACTTAAAGAAACTATTTCCCAGCTTAACTAATAAAGTTGGTTCTTCTGTTTTTCATTGTGAAACTTGTGAACTGGCTAAGAGCCATCGTACCTCATTTAAACCTTCATTAAATAAAAGTTCAGTTCCATTTATGATTATTCATTCTGATGTATGGGGTCCATCTCACATTTCTTCTTTAAGTGGTATACGATGGTTTGTCACATTTATTGATGATTGCACTCGAATGACGTGGGTTTGTCCCATGAAATCCAAAAGTGAAGTTAGTCGTCTGTTCCAAGAATTTCATACACAGATCCATACACAGTATAACGCTACTATTCAAATTCTCCGCAGTGACAATGGTGGTGAATATATGAGTACAGAGTTACAGGACTTCTTCAAACTCAATGGGATCATTCATCAAACTACATGTCCTTATACACCTCAACAGAATGGGGTTGCCGAACGAAAAAATCGTCATCTGTTGGAAATAGTTCGGGCATCATTGATTGACGCTCACACACCAACCTCATATTGGGGCGAAGCACTGTCCTCGGCTGCCTATTTGGTAAATCGCATTCCCTCCACTACACTTGATTTTCAGACACCCTTCGAAGTTCTAGCTAAGTCTGTCTCGGCCCCTGTCGTGTCAAATCTTCCTCCACGGGTGTTTGGATGTGTCACATTTGTCCACTTACCAAAGGAACAACGACATAAGCTTGAACCTCGCGCTCTCAAGTGCGTCTTTGTCGGGTATGGGTCTTCTCAGAAAGGGTATCGGTGTTATCATCCTCCTACACAGAAACTGTACGTCACCATGGACGTTACGTTTCATGAAGAAACTATGTACTTTGGCAGGACTCAACTTCAGGGGGAGCACTATAAGGAAGTTCAGTCATTTGGGAATGTCAATGAGGAAGAGACAAGCTCAATAACGATAGTACCACCATTAACCGCCGAGATATCCGTTGCCGAGATAACAGAAACTGCAGAAATTCTTTCAAATGAAGTTGAGTCGTCTCCGTCTCTGCATAACGCAAACAACCAATCGTCCACTTCAATTATCCCTGAAACTGAGGTCTCCCAGGTATCTCCTTTTATTCCTATAAAGAAACTTCCTAACCGAACAAATAGAGGTGTACCTAAACCCACATATGACCCAGATTTTACAAGTAAAGCCAAATATCCCATGAGTAATTATGTGTCGTATGATCAGTTAACTGCATCTAACAAATCTTTTGTGAATCAATTATCTTCTGTATCTATTCCTAACAGTGTGCAGGAAGCCTTATGTGATTCCCAGTGGAAATCGGCAATGGATGAGGAGATGAAATCCCTGTTGAAAAATGACACATGGGAGTTAACCGAATTACCAGTAGGAAAGAAGAAGGTGGGTTGCAAGTGGGTGTACATTGTGAAATTTAAAGCAGATGGTACAATCAAAAGATTCAAGGCGAGACTAGTTGCAAAAGGCTACACACAAACACATGGGATTGATTATCTGGAGACATTTGCTCCAGTCGCAAAAATCAATACAGTGCGAGTGTTACTCTCATTAGCTGCGAATTTGGACTGGCCTCTACAACAGTTTGATGTGAAGAATGCCTTTTTACATGGGGATTTAGAGGAGGAAGTATATATGGAGTTCCCACCTGGATATAAGATTCCGGTTGTGCATACAAACAAAGCCTGCAAGTTGAATAAATCTTTATATGGGTTAAAACAATCCCCTAGAGCTTGGTTTGGGAGATTCGCGAGATCAATGCGAAAGTTTGGGTACAACCAGATTAATTCTGATCATACTTTATTTTTGAAAAGGAGCCATGGGAAGCTTACGGCTCTTATCGTTTATGTAGATGATATGGTGCTCACAGGAAACGACCCTCAAGAACAACAGGCATTGAAGAAGCTCTTATCTCAGGAGTTTGAGATGAAAGATCTTGGAAACTTAAAATATTTTCTGGGGATCGAGGTGTCTAGATCAACAAAAGGCATCTTTCTATCTCAAAGAAAATATGCTCTAGATTTACTGAATGAAACTGGAATGTCTGCCTGTCAACCATCAGATACTCCAATGGAGAAAGGATTAAAATTAGAGGTCGAACCGGATCAAGTACCCGTGGATAGAGGGCGCTATCAGAGATTGGTAGGAAGATTAATGTACCTCGCACATACAAGGCCTGATATATCTTATGCATTGAGTATCGTCAGTCAATTCTTGCATAATCCAGGGGAGAAGCACATGCAGGCAGTTATGAGGATTATCAGTTATCTTAAAGCAGCTCCTGGAAAAGGAATTCTATTCCAGAAAAATGAGGATATTCTAAAGGTTGAAGGATACACTGATGCTGATTGGGCAGGTAATATATGTGACAGGAGATCTACTTCAGGGTACTTCACATTTGTAGGAGGAAACTTGGTTACTTGGAGAAGTAAGAAGCAAAATGTAGTATCCCGATCAGGCGCATAAGCAGAATATTGAGGAATGGCAGTGGGTATACAAGAGTTATTATGGTTGAAACTGCTACTGACAGATCTCGGCTTTCCACCAACAGAACCCATGGTACTATATTGCGACAACAAGGCAGCATGTGATATCGCACACAATCCAGTTCAACATGATAGAACAAAGCATGTTGAAGTGGATAGATTCTTCATTAAAGAGAAGTTAGAAGAGAAAGTTATTTCTGTTCCTCATGTACGCTCTGAAGATCAGTTAGCTGACATTCTCACCAAGGCCGTGACAAAGAAAATATTCACCAAGCTAATTAGCAAGTTGGGCATGTTCGATATATGTGTGCCAACTTGAGGGGGAGTATTAGAATATGGTAGAATATTTAGATATGGTAGTATATTTAGATATGGTATATGTATAAATGGTATAGTTGACTACCACTATGATTCCTAGAATCATGGGATATTATTATTGTTTCAATGTACAGTTCATTCAATCCCTATTTAAGGGACCTTTGTACTCATTCATCAAAATATCAACATAAGTTATTCTCTCATCTCTCTCTCTTATAGTCAACAATAGGTGTAAGTAAAAAGAGGTAATGAAGTGAGAAAAAAATGGAGTCTCCGGAATATATATTTAAATAAAAATAACTGAGGTGTGATTTTAACTTTTGGATTATATGAGAAAATATGCATTTTAACCTTTAGATTGTCCATGTATGATAATAGTCACATAAAATATCTTTCATTAACTCTCTTTACTTAATGATTGTTAAACTTAATGGTTGAAACAGATTAATTTAACAAAATCCCAAAAAGGTAATTAATCGGAAGAAATCGAAAATAAGAATAAAATCACATGTAAAAAAAATAATGGTTTAAGGTTGAAAACAAATTATCTGAATTGTACGTATTGGAATTGAGAGATTCAATGAACAAAAATACAGTTTTAGTGTAATTAAGTATTTTTTTCAACCAAAATGCCATTGAAAGAATTGAAATGTTAACCAGAAAAGTATCATTTCAGAATTATAATAATCAGTCATAGCAATAAAATCATCTGTAAAAAAAATAGTTATCTAAGGTTGAAAACAAAATTCCATTTGAATTAAGAAGTTCAATGAACTAAAACACAGTTTTAGTATAATTATCTTCTATCTAAAATTAACTATTTTATTAATTTTATTTTCATTTTATTTTTTATTTTTTTAACTTTTTTTTTTTGTGTTTTGGTTATTGGCAATTTTTTTGTTAATTGAGTAAATAAAACTTAAAGCGAAGCTAAGGGAACCGCAACTCAGATATATTAATAATTTTATTTCATTTTTAGACTTTTTAAAATTATACTAAGTTTAATCTAATTAATTCCATAAGATAATATTTTTTTTTCTTTTTATCATAGGATTTAGTACATTAGTTATGTATGTCAAAAAAAATTAAAAAATTAAGACACCTAAAAAGGAAAAGAAAAATTGTAAATTAGAGCATAACTAATTATTCTTTAAATGGCATTTTTGAAATGTCAAACCAATAAGATATAATATATTTAAAAATATCGATTCAGAGTTATAATAATCAATCATGTTCTAATCATTTGTGGTAAAAGTAAATGCATAGAAGGATAAAATGGAGGTTTTTAATTTTACATTCTTCTTCAAACAAATAGTACACACATATACCTGATACTTAACCATGGGGAAGGGAAAAGGAAAATAGGATTCCGTCAAAAATAAATAATATAAATTATTAAGTTACTATATTTTTTTTTGTAAGTCTATCTCAACGGATGATTAAACTTAATTAATGGTTGAGATGGATCAATTTAAAAAAATCTCAAAAAGGGAATTAATAGTAAGAAGTCGAGAATAGAAATAAAATCACCTGTAAAAAATTAATTATTTAAAGTTGAAAACAAATTTCATTGAGTTTTTTATGGAATTAATTAGATTGTCTTACGAAATTAATTAGATTAAACTTAATATAATTTTAAAAAGTCTAAAAATGAAATAAAATAATTAGTATATTTGAGTTACGGTTTCCTTAGTTTCGCTCTACGTTTTATCTACTCAATTGAAAAAAAATATTTGCCAACAACCAAAAAAAAAAGTTATAAAAAATTTGTTAAAAAAAGTAAAATGTAAAACTAATAAAATAGTTAATTTTACATAGAAGAAGATTTAAAGAGGGTATTAAATAAATATCCCTATACTTAGCTCTTGCATCAAAATAGTAAATCACCTTATTAATTTTAAATTATGAGTTTTACTTTCTATTCCAAAACATAACTAAATAAATTAATATTTTAAATGTATTAATTTTGTAAGTTAGAGAGGAGAACATAACTAAATAAATTAATAATTAACAAAAAAATTGCCAATAACCAAAACACAAAAAATAAAAGTTATAAAAAAAATAGTTTAAAAAAAGTAAAAAAAAAACAAAACAAATAAAATAGTTAATTTTACATAGAAGAATATTTAAAGAATGTGTTAAATAAATATCCTTATGCTTAGCCCCAATAACCAAAACACAAAAAATAAAAGTTAAAAAAAATAGTTAAAAAAAGTAAAAAAGAAAAACAAAACAAAACAAATAAAATAGTTAATTTTACATAGAAGAAGATTTAAAGATGGTGTTAAATAAATATCCTTATGCTTAACTATTGTATCAAAATAGTAAATTTCCTTATTAATTTTAAAATTGTATCAAAATATAATTAAATAAATTAATATTCTAAATGTATTAATTTTGTAAGTTAGAGAAGATAACACAACTAAATAAATTAATATTTTAAATGTATTAAATTATGTGTCATTAGATTGGTGAATTAATCTTGACATTTGAATTAAAAAAGATAATGGTCAAATCAATGAATAGTATTTTCTTAATTTCTATTATAGACAACACAAAATCCCTTGGAACTTTTTTGCCTTCATCCTTTGTCCCCTCTGTCTTTAAGTCCTCGTTTGGTTCACAGATTTTAGTACTTAGAAAAGGAAAATGTCATTTTTTTATTTGTTTGGTAAGCACAAATTCCGAAAACACTTTCCCAAAATAAAGGGAAAGTATGGAGTAAAACTATTCCTCTCAAAATACATTGTCCGTGGGAGATGAAATTTCCTATCAAATTTTTTTTCTTGTGTGTTGGTAAAGTATGAAAAATATTTAGGTAAAGGTATTATTGTCTAAATTTTTTGTAATAAATGCTTGAAAATCACATGAAAAAACTAATCCCATGTGTTTTGAGAAGAATGATTTTACCCCATACTTTCCCTTATCTTGGGAAAGTGTTTCCCGAATTTGTGCTTATCAAACAAAGGAAAAAAGCGACTTTCCTTTTCTAAGTACTAAAATCTATAAATGACTTTCCTTTCATGAGTACTAAAATCCGTGAACCAAACGAGGCCTAAAGGTAACAGAAATCCCCTTAAACTACAAATTATTGACACTTCTCCCCATTCCATTAAAATTTTATCAATTTTCCCCATTAAACTCTAGTTAAGGATTAGAACAAAAAAATTATTAAAAAATATCGTAATAAGCTACATAAATAGAGCTCGTTTATATTAAAATTTTATCTTAATTTAACATAAATGTGATTTGTATGTTCTGTTTGATAACAATATGAAAAATTATTAAAAAATAATAATATATTTTTGCGATTAATTGAAAAATAAGTTTATGGATGCAGTGGAATATTCTTTTATTTTTTCACTTTTTTTTGTGGCAAAATATCTTATTTTTATTTTTTTGTAATAGTGAAGATTTTTTATTTTTTTTTACAAAAAATAATGGATGATGAAAGATTTCTACTCATAAAATGAGCATATAGGCATTTCGACCCGATATTTGTCTTCGCATGTGCTGAAGCAAATAAGTCACATGGTTTGTAGGTCCGGAATTTGTACCAACGCATGCGCAATAGAGCCTTGTTTTATCGATAACTTATTAAGCTTATAAAAGGTTGTTCCTTATAATTCTCATTGATGGAAACCTAAATCCCATGATCGTTTAATATTGCTAACTTATTAAGCTTATAAAAGGTTGTCCCTTATAATTCTCATTGATGGAAACCTAAATCCCATGATCGTTTAATATTGCAAACAAACCGAATATTTTTTTTCTATAAAACCCACAAAACAAGATTGAACTTTACCATCGAGTAAGGGCAGAACCAGGATTTCTTAATTGGGGGGCTACTTGTAAATAAATTTTTTGTATCAAATGTTTGAGCCATTAGTAGTATTTAAATACTTTTTAGGGTAAGGTGTAGGGTTTCCTTTGTTATTATAATTAAATAAAAAGAACTTTAAACTTTTCTTCTTTTTTAAAAAAATGTTTTTCACATAGTTAAAACAACCAATGAGATAAAACAAAAAAAAATGATTTTTTATAATAAATTAATCATGAGGAAAATATTTAACTTCAATTATTAAAAAGGAAATGGTGTTATGAACACTAAAACTATAGAATATTGTACAATAAAACTAGTTTACTCAAATATGTGATTTTCAACTAAATAAAATTAAAAATATAAGCCTAAATAATCTTAAAAATAAAATAAAGAATTTAATATAAATCAAGAAATATATATATACACATAATATAATATAACGTCCATTGTATATATACATGTATAATATAATGTCCATCTACAGTCTCGATAATTGAGATAAATTAAATATTTATGTATCAGTGTGAGAGATAAATGGGATTAGTCATTTTTTGTGTCTTTCTTTTGGGTCTTGTTTTTTTCTATTAGAATTGTCATAATTTAAAATATGTTTTGACGTTCTTTTAATGTTAAATGAGAAGTTAAACTTTGGTGGGCT
The DNA here is from genome assembly GCA_021464415.1 of Lonicera japonica. Classification (NCBI taxonomy): domain Eukaryota; kingdom Viridiplantae; phylum Streptophyta; class Magnoliopsida; order Dipsacales; family Caprifoliaceae; genus Lonicera; species Lonicera japonica. The sequence goes on along the minus strand of CM038468.1, from coordinate 60,100,669 downwards.
GGGATCTAGATGGATGCGGTGGGTTAGTAGTAGAGTATAAAAGATGAATTATTTTATATACTAGAAATTAGGTAGAAGGGCTTATTATACATTGATTTTTACCAAAAATCCAATGAATAATATTTTTTTGAATGAAGGGCCTATTTTTAATTGGTAATTTGAATGAAGGGCCTATTTTTAATTGGTAATTAGTGTAAGATGCCTATTTTGTTTTATATTTTAAATGAATGTATTTGAATAAATTTAAATATCATTTAATTAATAAAAACATGTTATGTATTACCTAAATTACCCCTTTTAATGAAATTTTCACAAAAAATATGGACTACAAAGTTCATATTGCAATAAAATATGAACTGCAAAGTTCATATTGCAGTGGAATATGTACTGCAATATGAACTTTGCACTAAAAATATGGACTGCAAAGTTCACATTGCAGTAAAATATGGACTGCAATATGAACTTTGCACTAAAAATATCGACTGCAAAGTTCACATTGCAGTGAAATATGGACTGCAAAGTTCATATTGCAGTGAAATATAGACTGCAAAGTTCATATTGCAGTCCATATTTTAATGCATATTGATATTTTTTTAGTTTATTTTAAGGGTTGGGATGTCATTTTATAATGAAAAAAAAAGACACATGTCATATTATCAATAAAATAAAAAATAGGCCCTTTATTTAAAAAAAAATTATTCCTTGGCCTTAGTGTGAAAATCTTTCTCTAATAAGCCCTTTTTTTTAATTGCCCCTTTTATATATAACTAATGGCTATTAAAAAAAATTAGGCTATGCCGGAGCTTTCTTGGCTCGGCTCTGAGTCCGCCCCTGCCTTTGAGGTATTTTTGAATTGATCTCGTCTATTTGATGACATGTGTGGTCTATTTGATGGTGGAAAAAAAAAGAGGTTATGATTATTATTATTACTAACACATTACCTTAATTTACTTAATAATTAGGGGTAATTGAGCATAAGGGCTCATTTTAATAATAATATAATTATAAAGGACATTTAAAAATTAGACATGTAAATTAAGGACACTGTACAAAAAAGACACTAATACCCCTTCATTATAACATCTCACGTCTAATTATGACACTATCAGCAACCAGAAGGTGCTAAATGCATTTAGCACCTTCTGGACAGCAATCAAAAGGTACTAAATGTGCTCCAGAAGGTGCTAAATGCATTTAGCACCACATGGACAGCAACCAGAAGGTGCTAAATGCATTTAACACCTTTTGGACAGTAATCAAAATGTACTAAATGCGCTCCAGAATGTGCTAAATGCATTTAGCACCTTCTGGACAGTAATCAAAAGGTGCTAAATGCACTGCAAAATGTGCAAAATGCATTTACCACCACCTAGACAGTAACCAGAAGGTGTTAAATGCATTTAGCACATTTGGGACGGCAATCAAAAGGTGCTAAATACGTTCCAGAAGGTGCTAAATGAATTTAGCACATTTTGGACAGCAATTAAAATGTGCTCAATGCGCTCCAGAAGGTGCTAAATGCATTTAGCACCGCTTGAACAACAACCAAAATGTGCTAAAATGATTTTAGCACCATTACAAAACATAGAATAACAAAATTGATGAGATCGACATACACTCTATTTATATATATGTACATATATATATATGGATCGACGTAGGGATCGTAAAAAAAAGTTACGATCAGATTTTTTTTTCAATATCCCGCTAAACTGTTGAAATTGGTCGATTTTGATAACAAAACGACCTCCGATCCTCTTGATTTGCGCGATAATGTGGTAACTTTGTCTTCTTAACAACATATTCAAAAATTGGCTAGATCCAACTATTCAATCAAAAATTATATATGTTGTATGATTACATCTGTAGAAAAAAAGAAAAAGATGATGAAAACGGTGCTCCGATCCTCTCGGCGAAATGATCGGAAAGTCAAGTGGTGGTGGTGGTGGTGGTGGTGGAGGAGGAAGTGAGATCGTTGGTCGGAGCTAAAGTTGGTTTATTGATTTTAGAGAGAGATAGCAATGTATTTGATTTTAGAGAGAGATAGAGATATATTTGTTATTTTTAACATTAACTTAAACTAATTAGGGGTATATTTGTCCATCAATATTTATTATTTTCCTTAAAATAAATTAATATTATGAAAAGTGTCCTTATTATAAAACCAAATTATGAAATTAGTACTACTTTTCTTTATTAAACATGAGTCCGTCTTTAGAGTTATAAAACATTACAGAGCGAGGCCCTATAACCCATTATCTCTAATAATTAGCCATTTTTTAAAATAAAAGAAAAGAAAAAGAGAATGGAATTAAGTTACGGTAAGTAACGGATGCAATTATGATGAGCAATTAAGGAGTAATTAATTAGTCAATAATTAATCATCATATTAGTCAATAATTAGTTATTATATTAAAAAAAAACGAAAAATGATATTAAGTTAAGGTAAGTCAGATGCAATAATGATAAGGTGTAAATAATTTAAAATCCATCTTGTTTTTACCATTAACGGATTACCTTAATTTACTCAATAATTAGTCATTATTCTTTGACCCTAAAATTCAATTAAAAAGGAAAATTAAATGAAATAATTAAAATGACACTTTTAAGTATATCAGTTACCCACTTTTCTTTTAATTAAATGACACATGTGGTCTATTTGATGGTGGGAATAAAAAATAAGATGTTATTATTATTATTATTATTATTATTACCTTAATAATTATTCGTCATATTAGTCAATAATTAGTCATTATATTAAAAAAAAGGAAAATGAGATTAAGTTAAGGTAAGTAACGGATGCAACAATGATTAGCAATAAAGGTGTACATACTTTAAAATTCACTTTTTTAAAAAAATAAAAAAGAAATATTGAATAAAGTAATAAATATTGCCACATGTCAAGCTCTTGTTGAAAGAGAGTATTTTACTTATATATAATCTAGATTTTAACCCGTGCAATGCACGGGTCTAACGATTTACGTTTTACAAATTTATTTATAGTATAGAAAATGAAAATCCATTTCAATTATCTAATTTGATCCGTGTGAACACTTGGTAAAAAAATGCAAATGACTCAATAAAGAAAAAAGAAAGAAAAAAATGAGCATATATACATTTGTTTTGATGAATTATTTATGCAACAAGATTTCATACTCTCTACTTGTAGATTTAGCATGCATAGATATAAGCATATGACACCTTGAATGATAAATGAATTGCATTAAAACTTTCAATTGGCGTGTAATTAAGTGCAAGGCCAAAGATTGGTATAACCAATACTACCGCTGATCTAGAAACTCCAATTTGCAATATAATTAATAAATCTAAAAATCATAATAAGCTATACAATTTTATATCACACTTTGCTATCATCTTTGCCAGTTTGTATTTGCTAATTTTATTATTGAATTTCCACTTGGATTATTCTTTGTTGAAAAAAAAAAATAATAATACCAAAAACGCAATAACAGTGAAAATATGAATTAAAAAAATAATAATAAGAATATTGATTGGCCATATTAAAGTGTAAAAAAAAGGCCTTACAAACCTTCATAAGAGAACCATATTATCTTAGAAATTAGTTGATGATGGTGAATGGAATACATCAAAATGTAAATGATTTGTGTATCATGTAGTACAAATTTAACAGACTAAAATTATATTTTTTTTTTGGAGAAACACATATAATATATATGTATATATAAGTTAATGAAATATATACAATTAATAAATATTAATGAAATAAGTACATTTAATACATATTAAATGGAGGAACTTCGTCCATAATACTATTATGTAGTGTAATATAATGTAATAAATACTATATATAATAGTATATAGATAGCATTAAATTAAAAAAGTATTAATTATGTATTAATGGAGGAACTTTCATGTGGTACATTCATGTTTAACCGGGGGGAGGGGGGCATTTTGCTTTAGTAGTAGTAGTAGATAATATATATATATATATATATATATATATTACTTAACGGCGTTCTTTTCCTAATAAGTTTTTTGTCCAAAAGAGATTGAATTCCATTTTTATACTCCAGCTAATACTTTAGCCAGCTTTTCTATAGCCCAATCTTCTAAACAAAGTGAATTTTATACCCCTTCATCGTTAGTTATAAATACTGCTTCTAAAGCTAATAATATTGTTTTTCAGGGAATTATAAATTCTAAGCAAGACATCCCTCACGATGTTTATCATCCTGCAAGCAATAGTGACGACCAGGGTAATAAAAATGAACTTGATACTATGTCTAAACTTGGTATAAATATGGCGTATTTTCAAAACAATCATTTTCGTAAGGAAGGGGAACAATATGCTATTTTCTATCCCAAAAAGCATTGGGATGCTCATTTCAAATTTCCTGCGAAATTTGAAAAACGTATCAATTATCTTCAAAAAAATGTTCAAGTTTTAAGTATTTCTTCTCAATTAAATTCATCTAAAGTTAATGAAAGCTATACATCCCCCTACTCAGCCGCAAAAAATTGAGGTTAATAAAGATCAGTATATTGAAGTCACAGCTTTTGCTACTTCAAATGCTACTTCTATAATAAGTAACGAGGAATTATAAAACACAATAATTATACCAATCTTAACTATAAAACAGAATAATTATACCAATCTTTTTATACAGACTATTGGTGAACAACTAACTCGTATTGAACAGATTGTTGATAATATTTGTAGCAATTATAAAGAAAAAAAAAAGATTTTTTTTTTGAAAAAACTGAAGTTTATACTTCCCCTTTAAAACCTACAATTGAACTTTCCCAAGGTTTTAAATTAGGAAGGTCTAAACAAAGTCAAGAGATTATTGAGGGTTTAACTGAAAAACTTGATAAAATGAATATAAAATTTGAAAAACAAATTTTACTTATACCTCAGGACGAAAATTATTCTCATGTCGGATCTGAATGTTCTGACGTTTCTAAATTTCAAGACGATCTTTTAAACTTACAAGGCGTAAATTTTTGTCAAGGAACTTCTAAAGAGGTACCATTACCTCCTAGTAAATATTATTACCTTAGGCTTACGCCTCATGACGTTTTATTTGAACAAGACATAAATATTATTGCCTATAGTTTTAGTGCTAAAACTATATACGAATGCAGTATTGATGGCTTATCTGAATAGGCTATTCTAACCCAGCTACATCGCATGACTATGTATTTCAAGGATATCTTTAGCAACTTTACAATCAATACGTAACACAACATGCAAACTTGAGCACATCACCGACAATTTTTTAGAGTCATTCAATAATATGATACTTGACTTGAGGGACAAGCCATTAGTTAGATTATTTTAGAAATATCAGTATATGGTCATGTCATTGATGTATAAGGAGGATGATAAAGGCTAGGGATGAGATGAGGGAAAACAGTTGTTCCTAGGGTTGAGAAAGCAATTAAGAAACTGAAGAAATAGTACAAGTACTATACTACAGAGGGTACTACTGATTGGATGGATGTAGCAATTGATAAAAATGGAACCAATTGAACAGTGGACCTAAAAGAACAAGGCTGCAGCTGTAAGGAGTGGCATATATCTGGGATAACTATGTGCATGCCATAGCTGTCATTCTGCCAATGAGAGAACAATGGGACAAGTAATTACTTTATTCAGTCATTGATTTGTATTTCAATTTATTGCTTCATTAAATGTAGTTATGATTAATTGTTTACTTTCAACAATTGCAAGTACTGTAGTAATTATTTCACCATTGCTGCATATGAGGCAACATATCAAGGTTATATAACTCCAATTGAAGATTCCAAATACTAGAAAGAGGTAATAATTACTTTATTTACTATTTTGTGATTAATTCACTGTCAACACATCAAGGGTGTTATTTCTTGTAGCCCAAAGACCAAGTACTTCCTCCATCACTGTATAAGCCTCACGGGATACCTATAAACAATAGACTTAAAGGGAAGGGTAAAGTACTTCCAGAAAAGAGCAATGAGAGGAAGAAATGTGGGAAATGTGGGAATTTCAGCCACAATAAAAAACCCTGCAAAGGGCCAGCTGCTCCACCAATTATAGGTAACATTAATTAAATGCATTGTTAATTACTAACTGGACAGATTGATGTTTTCAACTACTTTATAACTATTTTAATTGAACTACTTTTAGTAACATTATTAATTATTTTAAAGGAGGAAAAAGGACTGAAGTAGAAGGAGTGAGGGGCTTTCAGACCTGCAATTGCTATTCCAGCAGTCCCACCACTGAGATAAAGAGGCAGATGAAGAGGATCTGCAAGAGGAGGAGGAGGAAGGGGTGCTAGAAGAAGGGTGTTCAAGTGATATATATATATATATATATACATATATATATATGTAGGCATTAAATGTTACTACGCTTTTTTTGGTGTGTAAACACAGTTGGACTATATTGTTTTGCTAGCTAATGTGTAGTCCAACTCTGGTACATATATTGAATGCTATTACAATGCATATTATATGGAAACTTCATCTTCTTCTCATATGAATTGCACAATTCATCTAAATTGACCTATATCTTCACCTTTATGTTGCTGCTCCTTGTCTCATTCTCATTTTTCATTGTATCTTTCATCCATTCAAAATTTTCACATTTCGTACATTTTAGAAACTTTTTACCTTTATACCTTTACTCCATTCTCTTGTGGAAGTCAAGAGCTTTATTACACCACAACCTACTAGACAGCTTGATGTTTTCTAAGGGCAATCTTTTGCCTAATGACCACTTTGCTCACAATGAAAGCAACAATTTAAACTTTGAGTAGCATTTGAACTTTGAGCAGCACTTAAACTTTGTGCAACTTGAACAATTTTGGTGAAAATAGAGAATTGTGTTGCTGTGTGGCCATGTTTAGCACATAGATGACAGATTATTTGATTGCATTGTTGTTTTCCACCTCCCATTGTTTAAAATGCTTGCATTCAGATTGTTTTATGTTGTGTATTTGTGTTTGAACGGATTGTGTGGTTGAATGGGCATGTTATGCTATTTATAAAGCAGGATAATTGCCAAACAGGTATATTTTTGCTCTAAAACAGTCATATTCATTTGGTGTTGCATTTAAGGCCATCATGGGTAGGGGTGGCATTTTCTAACCGTGAACCGTGAACCGACCGATTACCGACCGAACCGACCATCTTCGGTCGGTTTACCGACCGACCGTCTTATATCGGTTACCGATCATTCGGTTACCGACCATACGCGGTTGCGGAATCGGTTTTCAATTAATGTAATTTCGGTTACAACCGACCGACCGACCATTTTAGATTTTATGTATTATTTCATATTGTAAATAACTAAAATAATTTATACTTTTATAACTCTCACTCTCACACACAGACTCTCAGTTTCTCTCTAAGTCTCACAACTCTCACCCCTCACTGGCTCACTCTCGTAGTCTCGTTTCTCTTCTCTGTTTCTCTCGCTGTCCGTCACTCTGTCCCGTCCTTCAATCACTCGGTCTCTCCCACACGGCAGAGTAGCAGACAACACAAGACAGCAAGACTACTCCCGCCTCTCGCTGAGCTGCCGTCGCCGCCATACCCTCCGTCTTCCACAGTACGCACTACGCAATCCGCAACTCTGCTATTCCCTCCGTCTTCGACCAATTATGTGTGTACTGTGTAATGTGTTTTGCTGTGGATAAAACTATTTTGGTGCTGACTGCTATGCTGCTAGCCTGCTATGCTGTGTGTACTATGTTTGGCTGTGGATAAAACTGTTTTGGTGATTTTCTATTGGTCGGTTATAACCGCTTGCCGACCGAACCGACCGACCAAGTCGGTAAAACCGAATATCGGTAAACCGACCTAGGCGGTTCGGTTACGGTTTCAAATTTAGTAAAACCGACCATGTCGGTTCGGTTGTAAACCGATCATATCGGTTCGGTAACCGAACCGTGGCCACCCCTAATCATGGGTATTATGGTTTACAAATAATAGACTTAATAGATGTGAATGGTCAACTAATATAATGGATATTAAAATACCTATTAAACTAAACATGGGTACCAAATTACCAATAGGTAAAACTCGAGATACTAAAATACCATTTTTATAAAACTTCGGGTACCAAAATACAAATGACTTTTTTATATATATATACTATTAGATAGTAAAATAGAGGAAGTGCCGTCATTACTGATATTATTTAATATTAATTAATCTATCTTTCTATACTGTACTTTCATTAATAATATCATTTATATTAATTAAACTATCTTCTATATATCTTATCTACTGTAATATATATATATATATATATATGGTGTTTTTATTTATATCAACAATATCTCGCAGTTAATCCGCGTTATTAAGTTAATCCACGTTACCTATTAAATTAATCTACAAATGTGAAGAAACTGACAAAAAATATTATTTATTTAATTTTATAAATATTATTTTATTAATAATTTAATATTAAAAAATTCACTAGATTAACAAGTACATCCACTTTAATTAAATAAATAAAAATAGGGGTAGTTAGTTTTAAGGATGAATATTTCTTTCTTTATCTTTTTAAGGATACAACTTTTATACCAATAATTTAAGGTTCAAAGTTTTGTTTAAAGTACAAACTTTTACGGATAAAAAATTAAAATTAAATTAATATAACTACAAAACTAATTTATATTATTGTTATTCCTATAATGTCACTATCATCTAATTGATTATTAAACTGATCTAAACTTTTAAAATATTGCTAGACTATTATATCTATAAAATCAAATTCAAAATTCAAATTTAAATAATCAAACAACTTCTAACAACTTAATCAATTACTAAAATATAGAAAATTGAATAATTCAAAATTTAAATTTCAACAATCAAAAAAAATTAAACAACCTAATCAAATTGATTAGTAATTAACAAGGGTGATTTTATTTCTATCCGCGAATTTTGTCGGTCTATCCCTCTTTTTGGGTTTTACAAACATAATCTCTATTTTGCCCGGCCACTAAGTTTAATCACGTTGTTGGATTAACTTACAAAAATCAATATTGGCATAATTGTTTAAAAATAATGATTCTTTTTTATTCAATTGTAAATTATTCACCAAATTTTTACTTCTATCCACCGTCATATAATATATTAAAAACTAAACATAAATTGTATGATAAAATGATATTTCTAATATATATAATTTACTATCAATTATATCCATTTTTCATACTTGAAATTAGACTATAGTCTATAATTTACATTTGTTTTCAGAATTGAGATTATACAATAATTCACATTAGTCTTAAAGTAGTAGTTAAACAATAAGTATACTTTGAAACATTTGTAATACGTCTAAAAGCAAATTAAAATTATAACTTAATTACAGATTCATGATGGCAAACAAGAAAACAAACATATACTATAATTGAATATTTTTCCTTTGACTTGAAAGGATTGAGATTGAAGAAAACGATGTTTATTGTCTCCATTAATTCGTAATTAGTTTCTTAAATTTCAATACTGCTTTATTTTTATTTTTTAAAGCCCTCATTGTATCGCAAAAAAGAAAAAGAAAATAGTAAACTCATTTTGAAAAAAATTATTCGTTAGTATTATGATGTAATACTATAAATTAATTCTGCCCAATTTTGTAATATTGTATGTTTTTTATGAATAATGAATACAAAATACTTGTATCAATACATATTTTAACAAATTAAGAAAATATATTATTAAGAAAATATATTATAATTAGGAAATTAATTTTAAAAGTAAATATATTTAAAGGAAGTATATTCTAGTTAGGAAACTATTTTTAAAAATAAATATATTTAAAGAATTATTAATTGGTGGATATATTTCTCAATTTTTATAAGGAAGTTTTTAGAAGTTTGTTTCAAGATTAGCATAAATCAATGGTGGATAAACTAAAAAAATCCGTGGATACAAATCAAATTACCCATATATAATATAAAATAGTTAAACGAATGAAATACCTCCATTAATGATATCATTTAATATTAATTAATTTATCTATCAATAAAGTACTTCCATTAATAGCATCATTTATATTAATTAATTTATCTATCTTCTCTCTATATATATACTTACTATAATCTATCTATCTATACTATACTATACTACAATAGTAACATGGAGAAAGTACATCTATTAATGATATAATTTAATATTAATTAATATATCTATCTATAAAGTACTTTCATTAATAATATCATTTATATTAATTAATATAACTATCTTATATATATACTTACTATAATAGTAAAATAAATGAAGTACATTCATTAATGATATCGTTTATACTAATTAAAGCAATTTTATTACATTTATGTCTCTATTTATTTAATTTTTGTATCATCTATAAAGGCAACTATCTTACCATTTTCTCTCCATCCGTTTAATTATCTCACCATTAGCTTTTCATTATATATTTTTTTTCAGTTTTTCTATACACACCCTTTAATGACAAATAAAAATATTATTTTTATCACATATTTAAAGACTAAAAAGTTTATCTTTTCAAATATTATAACTATTTAATTTCTATATATACTCCTTCCTCTCACCTTGTACATACATGGTATTATAAATAAAGATATCTTTAGAAAATAATGTTGATCAAAGTAATCAACTTTTATATCGGAGAAAAAGAAATTGGGCAGGTAAGTAAAACATCAGAAAATAGAAAATGTATTGTAAATTGTTTTTTATTTTACACTATTGGATTTAGTAACCAAATTGAGGATACATTTGGAGTTAAATTAAGTTATTATGTCTCCTGTCAATATTTTTTTTACATTTGACCATAAATTATTATTTAAAGATTGAGATGCTCAATGTGCAAAATTTATTTTTGTAAGGAGATTTTTTGTACCTTACAACTAAGTTTAATTTGTATATTTTTATTTCGTGAATTCGCTTATCCTCACATGTTAGTCACTAATAAAGTCACATTTTTTCCCCAAATTAATCAAGTTTTCAGAACTTATAAAATTCTGACTAACTTGATTGTAGGTAAATCACAATTATTTTTTCAAAAATAATGTCAGGTTATACATTTTTATTTTGGAAAAGGAAAATAAATAGAAAAGTTAAATTTATCAGGTGATTTGGATAGAAAATTGTGAACTACATTAATCGTTATTATTTTATAATCGGGTCAGTTTATAGGACTGGTCGATTTATAAAATTATTTTAAGTTTTTATTTTGCAAAACACGTATTATATACATAATAACAAATTGCATTAATGAATGGCCAAGTTTATTTAAAACAAAAGTTTTTAGCAATAAACATATTTAGATGTTTGTCTATGCAAATTGAAATTGATGCATTTTTATTATTTCATATATCAAAATTAAGCTATGCGATATAATGAATTATAAAACTCATGCAACAAATAATAAATTATACTTTCATATAGCATATGTTCAAATGCCCATGTGTTGCATTGGTTTAAAACTAGTTTTTAATAGTAGTCACATTAATTAATCATTAATTACTTTTCTTGTATCCTTAATGCAAAATAAAATAATAATTATAACATTTTTTAATTTACCATTTAGAACTAGTTTTCAACATGTGCAATGCACGGGTGTTTAACCATCCTATTTGTAGCACGTGGATTAACTTTTATTATTATTTTTAAAACCAAATACATGAAAAATTCGCATAATCACCTAAAAGAAGGGCAAACAAATGATGAAATTAAGATACATATATGTTTTTTAATTTTTTTGTTAGTTGAAATAAATAAAGTGGGAGAGTCGCAAAAGAACACAAGTGAAGAATAATCAGTACTATGCACAACAATTGTTGATATTATGATACTACTAATAATCAAAATAAATTTAAGAAAAAATTACTAAATAATGAGTTGTAGAAGATTGCAAGCTTCAATGACATTTTGAACATTATACTAACTACTAAGCTATGGCTAGGTGGCCTTTTTTTATGAATTAGCCAATAAACACCTCTTGTTATTTTCCATGTCAAAATCTCTATGTTTTGTCGTACTGCTTTTACTTTGACAATTACACTTTGCATCCAAGAAACTCAATTAGTTATCTCTCAAAAGTATGGGGAAAAAATGAACTTCATTACAAATATGTGATTTTCTTTTCAATTTGTAAAATTGTTTCCAGTAAAAATTTCCTCATAATGAAAAGATACACTTTTAAATAGCATAAATTATAATTTTTTTGCATATATATATTATCACCACCTTCAGTGTTGTACTTTTATAAGCAAAAAAAATCACTTTAGTGACCTTGTGCTACTCTATACCACATAACAATGTTGATAATTTGATATAAACAATTCCAGTTAATATATAGATTAACAAATTTGCATATACACTTAAATGTATATTCATGCTCAGGTTGGAAGAAATCATTGAACAAACAGCTAAATCACCAAAAACACATAATTTTTGAACTAAATAGTGCAATTCTCACCTCAACTTCGATTGTGCTGCAAAAGCAATAAAAAAACTATAGGAATTTTAGTGAATTCTCTACAAACTAAACGTAATGTTAAAAAAATTTCAAGGAAAGATAGTCCATGTTACATGTATACTAATCTTTAAACCACACGATGCATATGCTCACATCGTCAAATAGATTCACTACAATAATACAAAAATATGAATTAATTATATATGAAAAAAGCCATTGTATTTGACTGGTTATGTTATATTGTAAAAAAGAACATTATTTACGTGTATGTTTGCAAATTAAGTTGGCGATTCTTATTAGTCGAGCATTAATTTGTTTAAGCTTTAATTGTTAGTGCTTAGAAAAAAGCTCATCACCACCTTTACTGCCGAATTCATAGCTTTTCTTAACTTTTTTACGTTAGCTTGTATGAAAAGCAAAACATGCAAAAATGATAACTCATTATTCATTATCTATCACAGGAGTACCAAATGCAAACAATAAAAAGTTTGAAAACTCGAATCTAATTAAAACTCATATATGTAAGGATTGACATATTATTCATTATGGAAGTTAGAGAAAATTACTTAATATAAATGGGTTGCTCATGAGGAGTACCTGTAAAAAACATCTAGTTATATAAAGAGAATTTATACTATTAATGAAAAATATCAACCTTGATTTTCCAGTTTGGAGCTTAAATCCTTGAACTATTTATTATTGGCTCACCTATAGTTAAGCTCATTCTCACATTTCATACACTATAATGAAGGTGATAATGCAACAGCAATCTAAGTTGTATGGCCAAATATTTCACAAAAAGAATTTCATTCTTTAGATAAACGGGCATGCATGTTGACTGAATAAACTTTGGCCGAAATAGATGTATATAATGAACCATGATTTCCATTGCAATGCATGGACTTTCAGACTAATTATTTGATTCCCGAACTCATCGATTATTGGACACCGAATATATCATTAATAAATCACATGCATAATCTGATGTTATTTCCATGTGTTGGGGCCACTTTTATTCTCGGGTGAATACATTTTATTATGTGTGAAAAATTATGCGTTCTCATTGTAAATAATCTCCTTTTAAAATCTCGTTACATTTTCCAAAAAAGATAATGATTATTTCATGAGATATTGAACAAAGTATCCCATCTGATTACTAAATATAAAATCAATAGCCTAAGAACAAAAGATAAAAATAGAAAGAAATATCAAGAAGTCAAATAATTATTTTCCATGTTTGTCGTTGGTGTATTGCTAGTCAATCGTAGTACTAAAAAAATTCATTACAAATAAAAAGAAGTCTGCATGATTTTGTTTCCATGTGTGTTGATTTACTTCATGTTAGTAATCCATTTTCATCCTCATCCCTTAAACTGTTGATTTTTAATTTGTTGAAAGAATAAGGAATCAAAGTGACTAAAAAAAATACATTTCACTTTTGACCTTTATGTGTTCATTCATTCGTTGTATACTTCATTCTCTTTTTGGTCGGTGCATTCCATCCTGTTTACTCTTATCCACCTTAATTTTTTTTATTGTGGTAATTATGTCACGTCGTATTAAAATACGTCTTAAAAAGTATAGACGTGTTAATTGTGTTGTCACTTTTAAGTCATCACATACATTAGACAATTAATTTATTTCGGTTAAAACAAAATTGCTACTACTATTATGAAACAAAGCGAGATAAATGAATTGTGCCATAATAATACAGTCCCATGACTTTTGGAGTAGCTTTATGGCATGAGAAACTAAGACATTCATTTAAAATATAGAGCATGTTTTGAGTTTGACTAACATTTTCTTTGATATTCAAAAATAAAGTAGGCAAAAAAGCCTTTTGGATATAAAATCAAAAATTCAAAGATTCAGACATAAAAAATACTTGGTGCTTAGAATGTTAGGGGATTATAAAGGAACAACGTGTATGAACTAACTAATTACACATGAGTTCTTGCAAGTTTGAGTACTAACCTTTTGTTTTCATCGAGAATGACAGTACGTGGAACATAATTTTGTGCCTTGAACAAAAACAAAAGTTAAAACATAGGACCAATATGTTAAGCTAATCGATAAGAAACAATATATACATATATATATATATATATATATATCAACTAAACAATGTGCTAATAAGTTATTCATTTGACAAATCTTTTCGTTTTAATCTTAAAGCTTGTAGAAAAGTGAAAAAACATTTGTTCTGTAATATCCTGTAACGTAATTAGTGTAAATTAGACACATATTAATCTCGATTAAGTAAAATATTTGAAAAGTTTTAGAATCTTGGTTAAGTATGTACTAAATTGTAAAGTTACAAAAGTTCAGGTTTAAAATAATAAAATTCTAAAACTTCGAGGTGAAATGCCGTAGTTAAGCAAAAGTTAGATTTTTTTTAATTGACCACTGCCTCACCCATTTGCTTCATCCTTTAATCTTTATTCTTCTCCCATTTTTATTATTATTGCCGTGAGACAGAGAAACAAAATAAAAATAGGTGCGAAGCTTTCTTTCTATAAATGGGTCATCCAAAATTCACATAATCGAATCGGCCCTTAAGGAGAAATTGTTTTATACGTTGAGGGCTATGTAACGGTACAAGAATTTTAGAGTTATGCTGGTCGGGGTTCAGGTATTAACTTAAATTTTATTTTTTTGGGTTAAATATTTTGAGGTAGGGGTTTAATTATTTTTAAAATTCGATAATATGATTTTATTTTATATAAGTCATCAAGTTTAATTGTTTTTATTTAAAAAATTATTACATGATGAGGTTGATGACGTTTTATGATTTATAAAGTCATGAGCATGTGATTTGAAGTAAGATACCACTATACTTGATATATATGTGTTAATTGATATACATGAGGTATTCCTTCGATGTATAGATGTTGTATATTAATGAAATTAATAAATTGATGAATTATATACAACAAGAAACATGTATAGAGATTTGTTGTAATTATATGACATAAATTGTTTTAAATGTTAATTTGTTAGTATGCTATGCATAATGTGCATCGTTATTGTGTTAACCGAATTCTCGGAGATCTTTCGATAAGTTTCGACTATTCTTATAGCCTATCTTGTGGGCATATATCTTATATATATGGTGTCGAAAGCTTCTTATATATGTTGTATCATTCTGGGACGTGATATGATCCCGTGATGGATTCAATTTTAATTTTTATTGTGGCATTTTGATGATGAAGGGAATATGTATTGACTAGTACTTGTTGGTGTGAAAATAAGTAGGGGTCGGTGCGCTTGGGTTAAAAATCCCTAAATCCTCGGGGGATAGCAATGAGGTCGGCTGTCTAGAGCCAGCAGTGAGTAGCCCAAAAATTTTGACCTTGGAAAAGCACTTGTGATTATGTGATATGATATGGATGGACACGTAGTCCAATTCCATTATGATATGATGATAATTCTTTATGTGCCAGATGATGTTATATCGTGATTATGTTCGATTTATTTTTTGAGGCGGTCAGGCCTGTTTTTATTCTTATGATTATGGTTCGGCCCAGTTTCGGTATTTTTTGGGGCGGTCAGGCCCATTGTTATTATTATTATTATTATTATTATTATTATTATTTGGTTCTGCTTCAGTAGTCTCTCGGTATAATGGTTGACACAAGGGAAGATACCTGCATATGCACATGCATGCATTGTTTTATCAATTGAGCCATGGTTTATGATTACACAGTTAATTACGTTTTGTACGTAATATTGCCTGTTATATTCTCCCCTACTGAGCTATGAGCTCACTTTGTTTTATGTAAACAATTTAGGTATCCAAGAAACGGATAAAACTAAAGAAGTGATTAGGTCGGGAAAGAAGTAGAGGACCTCTGATATCGACTCATTTTTGTTATACATGGGTGTATATGGCAAGCCACGGCTAACTTGAGTTGTTGTTTACTTTATAATACATGTTGACATGGTTTGTATGCCTCTCGGATTACATGTATGTGTATATGTATATTACACTCATGTTTTATATTATCGCCCACAACATGAGTATTATGGTTGTTTATTCCAGGCTATGTGATTTTTTTGGATTTATTGTTTCATTATTTATTTTAGACTTACTTTAGCTCATCTAAGGTGGGTTAATAACGCTCCAGGTCTTAATTTCATGTGTTATCCTACCAATTAAGGCGAGGGTGTTACATGTTCACTAAACTAAGTGCACATGGGTTTTCAATGCAGAAACATATGTCCCCTGTTTCACTTCTTTGATAATGTTTATACATTAGGTTTTTATCAGGAACAACCTATATATGGTATCAATTTTTTCTTGCTTATTGTTCTAAATGTTTCAATGCAAAAGAAGAGAATTTCTCCAATATCAAATTTGATATTTCTTTTGATTGGAAAAAAGGAAAAAGAAGGAGGAGGAGGATAATAATATAACAGAAAAACAAAAATAACAAATTTATAGCATAATTAACAAATATAATCGAAAAAAAAAATGAGTTCAACCAAAACACACATATCATACTTGGTAAGGAAACCTATTATTTAGACCCCTTAGGGTTCATAGCATGAATATCTTAACAAAAGAAAAAGGAAAAAAGTAAAGACAAAGAAAAACATATTAATCGGTAGAGAGATGAATAATGAAATATAAAGAAAAAACATACCTTTAAATGGCTACGATAGTGAGAGAAAGAGAAATAACGAAGGAATATGAAAAATGCTAGTTGAGAAGACGAAGAGCTGTTGTTGAAAGAGAAATGCATCTGCATAACTTAAGGAATTAATGGAGAATTGATTGCATGAGATCGAGAAGTGAGAAGAGCAAGTCGCAAATAAAAAAAAACATTATTTAGTAGAGAGAAACACGGAGAAATACATTGAAAGGAATATAACATTATTGTGGAATAAGTAATAGGGGGAGAAGAAGGACTTCATTCGTTTTACTTATATGTTATGTTATAAATTATGGAGGAAGTAACATCATTTAATATACCATTTTTTTTAAAAATGGCTTAAAATTAGTTGTCTTATTTTCAGTTTTCCATAACAAAGGAGTTGTATTTTAAACCATTAGTTAAATTAAAACTAATATATTCTTGAAAATAACAATGTAAAAGTCGCAAAATTAATTTGAAACGGAGGCAATATTTATTTTATTCTTCGTAAGCAACATATTTAAGTAAATTATTTGACAAAACGATAAGACAAACGCCGCTGAAATTGCATGTCTGTTTTAATAATATGAATAAGTAACTTTGTTAAAAATTATTTTGAAGCTAATCGTAGTTAATATTTATTGTTGGACTATAAAATTCCTTTTCTCGAAAATTATAACCATCAAGTAGCTGTGATATACTCGAGGGGCTCCATGGGCTGGAATTGGGCTATATCGAATGTTGCTTTCTTAAACAGGTCCGATCTCAAAGCCTGAAATTATAAATGAAAAATCGGCTCACAAGCTGGGATTAACAAACAGGGTGGCCCAGGTATTGCCGTATGCTCATAAAGTTTTTGGTGCCCACCAACTTGGATGATTTGAAAAAATAAAGAATGAGAAGTATTTGATGCATTTATATCACATATTGTTAATCTTTTGATATTCTAATGCAAATATATAATTTAAATGCAGACTTTTAAATTTTTAGGCTTCATTTGATAATATGATAAAAAAAGATAGGAAAAACATTTGACTCGTATGAGAAGTTAAAAAATAAGTTGAGAGATGTGGTGAGACGGTATTTTACTTTTTGGTTTTCACGGAAAAAAATTCTTCAAGTGGTCATGAAAAAAAAATTCTTCAAAAAATGAAAGAGGATGTAGGATATCTAGATATTCATAAAAATAAGCATGGGATGAGGAGAATCTCACAATGTGCCTGAACTTACTTTTCAATTTATTTACACAAAATCATTGATTTTTTTTATGTAGTTATCAAACGGAGGCTAAAAGATAAATTATATTTGCGAATAAAATAGTAAAAATGTACTCGTTGTAGTGCTTCGCCTGACAGCGGACATAAAATTTGCATGACAATATTAGACGTGCGGTTTCCCATTAAGTCTCATTGTTAAGACATGCATAGTAGTTTTCGTAGATAAAAAGATTGAAAATTTAAAATGCATAGAAGATAAAAGCTATTTTATTCACTAATTAAAACTATTTTATTAGAACGAGCTTCTTTTCTCATTTTTTTTCCCATATGAAAAGCCTTTACATGTACAATTTTTTTTTTACCATATAAAATGCAATTTCTTTCAAACTTAACACTAAAATTATAAACTTATTCATTTACTAGATATAACATATATATATATATATATATATATGGATTCCCAAATAGATTAGCAAACTCTCTCAGATGCTTTCCTTTAGTTATTGGATTTGTACACGTAACCAAACACCCCTTTAGCCCAAGTAGCGTAGAACTAAATGCATATGGCTTGTTCGATGTGTGATGTACAAGAATAAAAAGATTTATGAATTGTTTGGAAGAATACACCTTGAATTTGTTGTGTGGGAGGGAAAGAAAAAAGTAGGAAATCGAATATAAAACTCTCCCTTACCTTATTTAAAGACCACATGATGAAGTAATAGTAAATAATTAAACTTAAAAGCATAAATCTGTTCATAATTTTTTTATTTTTTATTTTAAAAAAAAACACCAAAAAAAAAAAAAAAACTCACAAAGAGGAGTAATATGTGCATGAATGAATAATGATGTAGCAGCTACTTGTTCACGTAATGCAGACGCGTAAGAATCAGTCACACACATACACACACACAATTCCTCTCTCGATTCTTGTCGGTCTCTCTACTGTACAATACCACACTACGTACCGAGTGCACACAAACTAAACTATAGCCAGATTCAGATCGCCGATCGAGCAACAAAAAGAAAAAATAATGGGGGAAAGCGACGCCATACCCTTTTCGACGCCGGCGTCCAGAATCCGGTGGGACGTATTCCTGAGCTTCAGAGGGGAAGACACGCGTGACAACTTCACCAACGAACTCTACTGTGAACTCTACAAGAAAGGCGTCCGAGTATTCCGAGACAACGACGGTATGACTCAGGGGGACTCCCTCGATCCCACGCTTTTCGAGGCGATCGAGAATTCCGCCGCTTCCATCGTCATCATCTCTCCCAACTACGCATCTTCCAGGTGGTGTCTCGAAGAACTCGTCAGAATTTGTGACTGCCGTAGGCTTATACTTCCAGTGTTCTATCGAGTCGATCCGTCGGACGTTCGGCGACAAACAGGTCCCTTCGAAGACCACTTTCGAAGTCACCAGAAAAGGTTTGGAGAGGAAATGGTGGGGAAGTGGAGGAACGCTATGAAAAAAGTCGGTGGAATATCCGGTTGGGTTTCCCAAACTTGGTACCTTCTTTTTTCCCTCTAAATCGGACTTACCCTCCTCTCCGTTATCCTTTGCTCCATTTCGTCTAATATCAGAGCCAAACGAAT
The DNA here is from genome assembly GCA_021464415.1 of Lonicera japonica. Lineage (NCBI taxonomy): Eukaryota > Viridiplantae > Streptophyta > Magnoliopsida > Dipsacales > Caprifoliaceae > Lonicera > Lonicera japonica. Next base: position 60,080,782 of record CM038468.1, on the reverse strand, counting down.
ACATTTTTTTTACAAAATTTTATCAGAAGATTTGAACTAGAAGTCGGTGAGAGAATCATCTAAAATTTAATTGTGAACATATATGTCATCAAATCTTTATTACACCCACTTCCTTATCCTTATGAATTATGAATTTCTCGATAAAATTTTGAGGAGATGAGAGATCATCTCCACCAACTTTCATGAAAATTTCATCAGTTTAACTCTGGAACTAGACCCCGTTAAACAGAATTGAATCAAAGGAGTAACAGAGAGCGCCAAGTCCCTCTAAATCTGCATTTATTATGTTATAGAGAAACCCTAATTTCCTACATAATGGTTTATTCACGATGATTATGGCTAAATCTGGAATTTGAGCAAAAATTTCGAATTGTTTACGCTGATTTTTGCTCCAATTCCAGAAACTGGAGTTGGATTATCACACACACTTGAGATTGTGACACGGGCAAATATCTAATTTTGGATTTAGTTTGAGAAAGGCAAATTAGTGAATGTTTTTTGCTTTTTAATTGTTTGTAGATTATACATAATCAAGCTGTATTCACGAGGCTTACGAGTTAGATGCCATTGTTTTCAGACCAAATGGTGTCATTTTGTGAAAAATATAATTATTTTGTAGTGGAAGAGGAATCACATGTTGGTTTTACAACTAAAATTTGTGGTCTCTAAATGCACTTTTGACTTTTCTATTGTTTTCTAACTCCTAATTGTTTTTTAGTTACTTGATTTTTACTGGAATATTTAATTCGTTTGACTTGCAAGAATTAGGAATATTTTAGTTGATATCCCAAACATTATAATCATTGACTGCATATGCTCCTAATTGTTTAATTGTGAAAGTGAAATACTTCCTTAAAATATTGTTCTCTATGTTAGTTATGTTTTTCAGTCCCTTAAAGTTGATACTTGATGCTGGATTTTTAAATATTTTTGTTGCGAACTTGAAAAACTATATCTATATCGTTCAGCAGCCTACGGAAATCAGAATTTTGATTTTGAATTATTATGCCTAAAAGAAGTTGATATCGTCACTTGGGCAATTAATCTTTGCCTTTTCGAGGTGGTGTACTACTATTATTTCTTGACAAAGATCCAATCTGCAGTGCAATTATTCTCTACCAATTATTTATACAATTTACATTACTGCAGTAACAGACTGTGACTAACTCGTAAGTCTCTAACAGCCATTCTCTTTGTAATGAACCAACTGCCCTTACAATGCATTTCAAACAACTCTCCTTCTCCCCTTCTTCCACAAAGTTAGTTATTAGTGCACAAACTAACCAAATTCATGTCATGCAAGTTAGAATTTATGTTAATTGGTTCAAATAATAAGCATACTTCGGTTTTTAACTCTTTGACAAAAATTGATAAACCATTTACTCCCTCCATTTCAAATTATCAACATTTTAGCATACCTATACATGTATCTTTCTCCAATTCATTTTGTACTTATGATAATTTTACTTGCAGTGATGATCCACAGTTGATTCGATTAATAGTCAAAAAGGTTTTGGATGAATTGAGCAACACTCCAGTGGTATTGGGTCCGTATACTGTGGGGCTTGACTTCCCCTTAGAGGAACTGTTGATATTGTTAGATGTTAAATGCAAAGGCATCCAAGTTCTGGGGCTTCACGGAATGGGTGGGATTGGGAAGACAACCCTAGCCAAGGCTCTCTACAATAAACTGGTCAGTCACTTTGAACATCGCAGTTTTGTTTCAAATGTTAGGGAAACTTGTGCAAAACAAAATGGTATAGTGTATCTTCAAAACAAACTTATTGGTGACCTGTCTATTGGAGGAGTGTCAAATGTAAATGATGTTAACGCTGGTACATTGGCTATTAAACGATTACTTCACGAGAAGCAAGTTCTTATTGTTTTTGATGATATTGATGATGTAAGACAACTTAATGCACTGGTTGGCAAGAGAGAATGGCTTTATGAAGGAAGTCGGGTCATTATTAGTACAAGAGATAAAAAAGTTTTGATGACCCCTTTTGTAACTGAGATATATGAAGTGAAAGAACTTGGTTTCTCCGATTCAATTAAACTCTTTTGTTACCATGCATTGAGGAGAGAGAAACCCACTGCAACCTTCTTCAATCTGTCCAAGCAAATTGTTTCACTTACCGGAAGACTACCTTTGGCTCTTGAAGTATTTGGTTCGTTTCTTTTTGATAAAAGGAGTGTGGAGGAATGGGACGATGCTCTGCAGAAGCTGAAGCAGATTCGTCCACCTCATCTTCAAGATGTCTTAAAGATAAGTTTTAATGGGCTTGATGAGCAAGAGAAGTGCATATTCCTTGACATTGCGTGTATATTTCTAAACCTGAAAATGAGTAGAGATGATGTAATTGATGTGATGAAGGGCTGTGGTTTTAGGGCCAAAATTGGAATCAGTGTTCTTTTAAAAAAATCTCTTGTTAAAATTAGTGAGGATGATAGTTTGATGATGCACGATCAAATTAGAGACATGGGAAGACAGATTGTTCTTGAAGAAAATCTTGTAGATCCTGGAATGCGTACTCGATTGTGGGATCATGATGAAATTCTTGGTGTCTTGCATGGTGGGAAGGTATGTCATCCATGCTAATCTTCTAGTTACATATATTTTAAGGAGGACCTTTTTGACTTTGTCCACCATTTTTATCTGCGAAATTAGACTTACCTCTCTATTTTCGTAACCATACTTTGCTCTTTGCATGCAGGAATCTAAAAGAATTACGTAAAAACGGAAGGTTATGTCAAAGGATTACGGTAAAACAAATTGGACATTGCCCCCATTTTTGCGTAATTCTTTGAGATTCCACGTATGCAGGGGCAAAGTCTAATGATTATGGAAACAGGGGGCTGGCCTAATTTCACATTTAGAAAGCGGGCGACGTAAAAAAAAGCCCATTTAATAACTAGTATTCTGTCCATCCCAAATTAAGAGTAACTATCTGGCTTTTGCACTTCTCAAGAAAACAATTATTTCAGCATAATAAATGTGATTTTACTATCTTGAGATTTTAGTACATTGATTTTGGAAATGTGAATTTTAATTGGGATGCTACAAAAAGAAAAGGTGGACCATTAATCGGGATGTTTTGCATGGTGAGATGATGATTTAACATGGTATTAGAGCTAGGTCTCGTAATGCGTAAGGTCTTAGTTTCAAGTTCTCCCACTTGCCTCCTAGCTAACAGCTATAGCTTTTCGGAGATATTTGTTTTGATTATGTTCTAAAATGGTGATTTAAACAACTTTTACAACTTAAATTTCTCATTATTTACGCCCAGGTGGTAGCTTGGTGGTTAAGCACAATTCACAGGCCTAAGCCCACTCCCTCTCCCTCTCCCTCTCCCTCTCCCCTCAACCTGGACCACAAATATAGATGTCACTGCTTGCATAGGAGGAAGAAAACGGAAAAAATTTAAAAAATTGTTTGTTTTCTTTCTTTATTTTTACCGGCACCTATACAGATTTGCAACTTCGTATTTGGTTATTTGAATCTTTTACCCTTTTTGACATGATTGGCATTAGGGGACAAGAAATATTCAATGCATCACTTTAGATGTTGATAAGGACAGTTTTCCTAAGGATATGAGTTCTAAAATAATTCACCGAAGAACATCCAATGTGGCTTCTGCCTTAGCATACTTGAAGGAGTTCTATAATGAATATTTTCAGCATGGTGCAGAGGAAGAGAGAGGACTGTTACTTTGCACCAAACAATTTGAACCAATGGTTAATTTAAGACTACTTCAACTCGGAGATGTGAAACTGGAAGGAAATTTCAGGTGTTTGCCTCCTGAAATAAAGTGGCTACAATGGAAAAAGTGTCCTCTAAAATGTCTTCCTGCTGACTTTCCTCCCAAACTTACTGTTCTTGATCTCTCCGAAAGCAAGATAGAAAGAGTGTGGGGCAGCAGGCAGTGGTGCTGGTACAATAACAAGGTAGGTTTCACTTATCAATTTATCAATAGAGATTACAAATTTCTCTGCCTGCCCCCGCCCCCGGCCCCGGGGGCGGAGCCATGTAGGGACCAGGGGGGGCATAGCCCCACCCAGACTTTTCACAATTTTTGTTCGAGTATTTGTGTTTTTGTGCGATAGGCTAAAGATTAGGGGTTGTTTGTGCAAATAAAAATGTTTAATAGGTGAGGGGTATACGTGCAATGAACTGTATAAGGGGGGGGGGTATGGTACGGTTTTGTAATTAAATACAGGTCTGGTGTATAATTAGAAGGAAGGCAGTCTCTTTTTTGTTTATTCTTCCTTCTTCTGTCCATCTTCGTTCTTCATTTGTTTCGGCCCTTTTCTACACTCTGCACTTTTTTTCCCTTCTGTGGCTCTTAGGTCAGATTTCTTTTTTATAATCTTATACTATTTTTTTTATTTTTATTTTGAATATTAAGATTTAGGTGTTTTAATGTTGAGTTGCTTTGCTTCTTAGATTGTTAAATTTTTGTTTTGTTATTAGTTTGGCCCCTCCTGGACAAAATTCTTGGCTCCGCCACTCCCTCCCCCTCAAAACACCCAAAAAAAAGAAAAAAAAAACAAACTGCTCTCTACAAAAATGTGTTTGGGCTAGAAGACATAAGTGGAAGATAGCACAACAAAATCTTGACCATCTACCATGAATGTATCACATTGTCGAGAGTCAGAAATCATTTTTGTGAACCCTTAAAAGGTTATGTCGATCCCATGCTTTGAACTCCAAGTACTTTTCTTGGGTGTATTGTGCTTATGTTTTTCTATTTCGTGGTAAAGGTTTACTTCTTTGGTAACAGACTGACAGTGGGGAATGTTTTGTTTATTAGGTGGCAAAGAACTTGGTGGTTTTAAATCTCCATCATTGTTATAATTTAACAGCCCTTCCTGATTTATCTGGGCACCGTGCCCTAGAAAAGCTAATACTTGAGCATTGCATTGGACTTACTACTATTCACAGATCAATTGGGGACTTAACTTCATTACGTCATTTGGATCTGAGAGACTGTCAGAGCCTCGTTGAATTTCCAAGTGACGTCTCTGGACTTAAACGACTTGAGACCCTTATCCTCTCTGGTTGCTTTGAACTGAAAGAACTACCAGAGGAAATGGGGAACATGCTTTCTTTAAGGGAACTTCTTGTTGACGAAACTGCCATAGAGAAGTTACCCGAGTCCATATTCCGACTTACAAAACTTGAAAGTCTTAGCCTAAACAAATGCAAATCATTAAGACGACTTCCTTTTTGCATAGGAAAGCTAGTTTCATTGAGGGAATTTTCTCTCAATGGTTCTGCGTTGGAGGAAATACCTAATTCCATTGGTTTTTTGAGAAATCTTGAGAAGCTAAGTTTGATGTGGTGTAAATCGCTTACTGTACTCCCCAATTCTGTTGGGAATCTTGAATCATTAACGGAATTTTGGCTTAATAGTAGTTCAGTGAAGGAACTGCCAGCTTCAATCGGTTCATTATCCTATCTAAAGGGCTTATCACTCGGAGGCTGTTGTTATATTATCACGTTGCCTTTTTCTATTGAAAGGTTAGCTTCGATGGTTGAGCTTCAGTTGGACGGGACATCAATCGAAGTTTTACCAGATCATATTTGTTCCTTAAAATCACTAAAGAAGCTTGAGATGAGGAGTTGTGAATCTCTTAGATCGTTGCCACAAACAATTGGGAACATGTTGGCTCTTAATACATTGATCATAGTGAATGCGGCAATTACTGAATTGCCAGAATCTATTGGGATGTTGGATAATCTTGTCATGCTAAGATTGAATCAATGTAAATTGCTCTGGAAACTTCCAGATTCATTTGGGAAACTAAAGAATTTGCACCACTTGCTAATGGAAGAGACTGCTGTTACAAAGTTACCGGAAAACTTTGGGATGCTTCCCAGGTTAATGATATTGAAAATGGCAAAGAAGACGGGTCAAGAAGTGCCTTGGAATCCTCGGCTCGTTGAGCTTCCATCTTCTTTCTCAAATCTTTCCTTGTTGAAAGAATTTGATGCTCGTCGATGGAAAATATCAGGGAAAATACCAGATGATTTCGAGAAGTTATCGTTATTAGAGGTTTTGAAGTTGGATCACAATGATTTTTGCAGTCTGCCTTCTAGTTTGCATGGACTCTCGATTCTCAGAGAGCTTTTGTTGTCCAACTGTAAAGAGCTCAAACTTCTTCCTCCACTTCCCTCAAGTTTGGTGAAGTTAAATGCTGCAAATTGCATAGCACTAGAAAGTATATCTGATCTGTCAAATTTGTCAAATTTAGAAGACTTGCACCTTGCAAATTGCGACAAGTTAGTGGATGTCCCTGGCCTCGAATGCTTGAAATCCTTGAAAAGGTTGTATACTGGTGGTTGCAATTCGTGCTCTTCGGCAGTTAAAAGAAAACTAGACAAGGTACTCTCTCTGTGCATTGCGCATGCATGCATTTTGCAACATTCACTCACTAGATTTTTTTTCCTTTCACAACTGGAATATGCGTTAGTAGCTGCGTCAGTTTTTGAATGCAGGTTGCTTTGAGGAATTTATACCATTTAAGTATGCCCGGGAGTGAAATCCCAAATTGGTTTACACCAAAAGAGGTTCGTTTTTCAAAGCGCAAAAACCATGCGATAAAAGCAGTGATTTTTGCTGTTGTTGTCTCTATCAATCATCAAATACCGGATGATAGAAGAGATCAAATCCCAGCAACGGTGGATATTCAAGCAAGAATCCTCAGGTCGAACAAACCGGTATACACTACGGTACTGGATTTAATAGGAGTTCCAAATACGAATGAAGATCAAGTTTATTTGTGCCGCTATCACGAATACAGAGGACTAGTTTTGACGTTAGACGATGGTGATAAGATAGAAGTGGTAATGCGGGATCCACCATTTGTTAAGGGGGTTGAGCTGAAGAAGTGTGGGGTCCATATGGTTTATGAAAACGATGACGATTATGGTGGAGATGAAGAGTCACTTGATGAAAGTCAACAATCTGTATCTCAGAAATTAACAAGGTTCATTGAATCTTCGGAAGCGACAAAGAAGTTGTGTTGACCCCCGCTCACGAAGATGAAAGAGACGTGCGAGAAAAGGAATCAAAAGTTGTTCAGTTGGTGAATTTTACTATTGTGTTTTTACCAAAATACCCATCACAGGTGAGAGAGGCTAGACTTTGGAATTTATGATGCTGACATTTTATTTTAAGGTGATTTTAAATAAAACTATTAAATTTCTTAAAAATAAAATAAAAAATACAACCATTAAAGTAATCATCCCACGCCATTTTTATTTAAATTTTCTCTTTAAAAAATTAGGTTATCTAAAGCAAACATGCCTTTAACATTCGACTCCGACAAATGACTTTTTTTTTTTAAACTAAACTAGTTTTTGAACAAAATAATTAAACAAAGTCACTTGTCAACTTATTATCAAAAATACGATCTTCTAAAAATAGTGATTTGGAATTATTATTTTTGTTGATAAATAGTGAGATCAAATTACAATTATTTTTTAATTTTGTAAAAAGATAAATTTGTTTAATATTGTGATTGGATTTTACTATTTATCAACAAAAATAGTGATCACCTTTTTCCATTTAAAATAGTGATTATTGTTGTTTTTGAGTAATTTATATCTACACTATATATAAAAGTATGAATAACTTTAAGTGTTTTTTTCCTTTTTTATGAAGACAAATATGTTCCTTGATTTTAAACAATAGATTTTAAGATTTGCATTAAATAAAACTGTATAATTCCATATATTTTTATGTTAATATTAGTATTTCGAATAAATTCAAAATATATTTTATTTAGCTAAAATAATTAAACAAAGGTTTTATGTTAGATTACATTAAATAAAATAGTATAAGTGTTTAACTTCATATATTTTTATATTAGTATTATTATTTCAAATAAATTCAAACTCTACTTTGTTGGCTAAAATAACTAAACAATTTATAGTTTGTGCTGAATTAGGTGTTTTATGTAAAACTTAAATATAAATTTTGTGATAAACTTTTCAAGGAGGCGGCTATTTAATAGATCATATTAAAATTACAAAACTTTTAGTGTGAACTAAAATTTCATTCGAAAGCTCACCATAAAGGGTTGTAAATTAAACTCTATTTTACTTGGTTGCTTTTAACATTATAATAAATCAAATTTATATTAATCTACTAATTCTAAAAATTTAGTAAAAATATATTACTCTCTTATATATCTCACTAAGAGTCTATTTGGCTACTTATGCACTAAAACAATTCAAGGAGACTAATTTTTATGATTTTCTTATAATTGTTAATTGAATTTTACATTTAATAATATGTTTTGTTTTCACATTATTTTTATTTCATACCAATTATTCAATTCATAGTGTATACATAATCAGACTTAATAACATTTGTCGAGTACTAAAATCATGTGCAATGCACGGGCACGGAAATTAGTAAATTAAAAAGTGAATTAGATAGTCAAATTTGTTTTAAAAGTGGTAACGTTTGGAAAAAAAGAGTCCCGCCAAATGTCTTAATTCAGTGACACTTTGTTATTCTCTCTATTGATTCTCTGTTTTTTTCTATGGGATCCAAATTTCTAGTTATGATTGTTTGAAGAATAATTAATTGATCTTTGAAAATGGGTGAAACTATTTCCATTTGAAATTTCTATATCTACATGATATGTTTCTCTTTTCCTTTTTGGAAGTATGAACTAAATTGAATTCTTGCCTCAAGGAATTCATTGCTTCTCTCCCTATTTCCCACTCTAGTCTTCAAACACTTCCTCATATGCACATACATATATACACACAGAAGAAAATGAGTTTGAGATTTTCCTTTCCCTTGCTAAGTTTTTGGAATCCTAAGATACATGCAACAACAAATATTTTTCCTCTTAAAGGCGAATTTAATTTGTCCATTAAAATTCACTTGTTATTATTGAGGATAAGTAAAATGGGTGTAACAAATATTAAGGTTTTGTTTGGCTTTTGAAATAAAGGCTTTTGAAATAAAGGTGGGATGAGTTGAATGGAATTAAAAATATGTCGCGAGGTGAGATGAAGGTGGGGTGAGATGACTATTTCAATGGGTATGTTTAAAACTGCCCTTATTTTATTAGCTCTATATTTTTTTATTAATTATAAATATATAATGATTGGTATTATATTAGTAAGAGTAAAATTCTAAGAGTAATTACGTAAAATAAAATAAAAATTCATCCATTGAACAAAATCTTAGGGTTTGTTTAATGACAATATGAAAAAAGAAAATAAAAATAGTTGATTTTTGTGAAAAGTTGCAAAATAAGTTGACACATATGATGAGATGTCTACTTACTTTGTTACTTTTTTATGAAGAAATTTTCTTTAGTGGTTAAAGAACAAAAATTTTTCACAAAAAAAAATGAAGGATACATTTACTCATAAAATGAGCATAAGATGGAGATTATCTCATTACATGACTTAACCTATTTTTCAACTTCTTACCCAAATTAAGTGTTTTATAAAAAAAAGCCTTAGTTATTATTGTTGACCGGTCTTAATTTTATTTTGATAACAATAATAAATTAATCATGTGTAATTTAACATTTTAACATGTTTCTTGATATAAATTTATAATTTCTTCACTTGAAAAATCAAGAAAAGCATGTCACATGACAATGGTCATTCATTCCATATTTGATCAAGTTAATATAGCATTGGACAAATCAAGGATATCAATCTCATCAAGCACATGCTATTAATGCATCTCATGAAGCACAAAGATCAAGGATCGTATACAAAAGCTTTAATGCAAGAATTGTAAGTGAAGATCAATTTAAAGAAACAAATCGAAGTATTTAAAAACTCGACTATTTGGTAATTGAGTGAGTATTTAAGATTAAAAGGCTTGAACACTTATACACTAACTAAGACACATTTTAAAAGGCTTGAACACTTATACAACTTATCTTTCATCTATTCAAGAAGTCAAGCTTTAGTATTGATCATATTCATCATTTTGAGCTATATCTTTTTGATCAATCAAGATAACTCTAGTGTGGGCTTCAATTGTATCCCTTAAACACTTAAAAATTATTATTCATTGGTGTGAATCACTAAACAATCTATGTTCAATTGTGAGAGATAAATCTCATAGGATAACAAGAAGGTAAATTCTTGTTTAGTAATTATGAGAGGTAAATCTCATAGATTAGCAAGAGAGTATATCTTGTGAGAAGTGTAGTGGATATAGCTACATTGTGAGTGTTGTGTGTATAACAACATTTGTATTGCAGTTTGATTTTCACCCGGAAGAAAATTAGAATTAGTAAAATTTCTCAGAGGCACTCTCCGAGCGCGGACGTATGGTTTAGAAAACCGAACCGCGAGAACAAAAAGTCTTGGGCTTCAATTGGTTTAATTTTTCTAACTCAAGCTCTTTATTTACATGCTATATTTATTGATTAAAATTTTTATTTATTGATTGCTTATGTTTTGAGATTGCTTGGTTGAATTGGTTGCATTGCTTGATATATTTGTTTAGCTAGTTAAATTGCTTAAACATTAGTTTTATTCTTAAAACTTTGCTTGGAACTTTTTAATTCCGCATTTAATTTCAAAAACCCTATTCCTCTCTTCTAGGGTTAATTTTCAACCAACAATTATATACACTAATTTTTTTATACGTGTCTATAAGGTCAACAAATCTTTTTAGTAAGAAATGTTGCTAAAACACAAATTTATGGACAAGAGCTAGAGAATAAATAAGCAAGAAGAACACATATATTTTTAATAAGGGTAGTTCTCCTGGCCAATGAATGGTAGGTCTGGTTTACGTCTATCCTCTAATAAAATTGATAGACACTTTTATGATAATAATCGTAGGTACATGTTGATAAAGAATGGCATTTCGTTTTCAGATGATCTCTAATGTTAAGGGCTAGTTCCTTTATAAATGTAAGGAATTAACTATTATAATGTGATAAATCTCACTCTCCACTTTTGAGGGGAATATAGAGAAAGATGGGGGTTGGTTGGATAGTGAAAAGTTGGCAACTAGCCGTTGGGCGTATTAGTCGCGCTTCCATTTTACGGTTGCCATGTGTCAGGATTTATACAGCTTCCCACATAGTTTATAGTGAGCTCGGACAAACAGGTAGCTTAGTTCTTGCATGTGCTTGGAGCTCGGACGAAATATTTTTATCCCCCTCAGTATTAACATAATTAACATCTTACTATGTACCATCAAACACATTAACATTGGGCGTGGCCATTTATATTCTATAAAAGTAAGGACAATTTTTTTATTAATTTTTTTGTGTCCCTGATAGTTGTTTTAGAATAGTAGAATATTTTTTTAGAGTGCCAATAAGACAACATAGTAACAATAATTTTTTGACAAGAGAAAAAGTATCACTTATGAAATCAAAATATGATATGTTTTTCGGATTTTATTTAATAGATAATTATATTAAAGATATTAATAAATTGTAAATTTTAAAATATACAATGGGTTAATGTATAGAATTTTTTTTATGTAATAGCAACATAATGACTTCATTCCCCAGCGTGTGTAATGGAAAAAATAAAAAAATATTTATTTATTTATTATAAAATCGGATATCAAACTCATCAACTGTCATAGAGATGAGATTAGATGCTGTTGGCGGGAGCAGCAACATTTCCACTATCACTACCACCGTTAATCACTAGTATCCTCATCTATCAATTTTCGTGGTCGTATATTTCTAACTTTTTACTCTTTGCTTCCTATTCGATCATTTGTGCTGAAACCCTAGCCTCACCATCTGCCATATATGCGAAGGTCTCTATCTGTTCTATGTATATAATAAAATTATGGAATTGAAAGTTTGGAACAAGCGACTCAGAAATTTGTGGCCTCTAGCTTGTAGTTAATTAAATGGTTTGGCGGCAGAGGAAATCGACGAGTATTATTCTTCTACGGCGACAACGAGAAGTGGCAGAGGAGAGGAGGAGGATGATAATGAGAGTACGTAGTATATATTTGTTAATGAGGTTCTTTTATAGCATGTTCAAAAAGGTCTCCAAACGTGCTGGCCCTCGATCTCTTACATTGCTATATATATATATGTAAATTTAAAGTAAGTTTCATTTAGGGTTCCAATGTTCTAGTGACGAGAACATCGATCGATTGAGCCATTAGTCTGTAAATAATGTTAATTAAATCAGCTCTAAAAAACAATGTACATAAAATTATGTTGGATTGTCATTTTTTTCTTCTTTTATTACTTTTCATTAATAATTGTTTTATGTTTATCGCAAGGATTAGTCACATGCATTTTATGTTTTAACGTTTTTAGTTGGGAGAGGGGGGATATCAGCCGTTATTGGTAAGTCACTTAATGTTTAAAAGAAACATATATAATTAAGTCTCCATTAGCTTTATTTCCTTAAAAGTTAAGAATTTATAAAGCCTCGTTTGGTTCACGGATTTTAGTACTCGGAAAAAGAAAGACTTTCCTTTGTTTGGTAAGCACAAATTTCGGAAACACTTTCCCGAGAGGGGGGAAATTAAGGGGTAAAACCATTCCTCTCAAAACATATGGGATTGATTTTTCCATGTGATTTCCAAGCATTTATTACAAAATTTTTATACAATAATACCCTTACCTAAATACTTTCCATGTTTTACTAAACACAAGAAAGGAAATTTGACAGGAAATTTAGTTTCTCACCTCCATGAGAAAGATAAGGGAATTGATTTCCCTTCCGTGAACTAAACGAGGTCTAAATGGATATATCAATCTTGATTGTCATCTTTGGGTGGCAAACTTCCCAATCCACTAGAATTTAATTTGTGAACCCACTAGCCTGTTGGATAAAAGAACTATGATTTGTATTTTAGTTGTAAATAAATTTACGATCAGTTTTAAGAATAATCTAAATATCATAACAAACAATTATAACATAAAAATTATAGTAGACAATTTAGGTAAATATATAAATGACGCTAGCCTGTGAGAGTTGCGACAAGTCATTGTTCTAAGGACAATATCGCCTCCCTATGTGTAGGCATCGACGGTCGATATGGCCCCTAAGATAAAACTCATAAGCTTGTAGCGTTGTCTCCTCCATATGCACGTCCACAAGAAGACGATGAACCAAAGCACAATTATATTACCCAAACTCAAAAAATAGTTTACAATAGACATAATAAAATAGTGTGTGTACGGGGAGTATTCTTTTTTTTTTCCTCTCTCAATGTATATATATGTATATGTTTATATGAAAACAACCACCTCTTTATATAGGAATTAACAATTGTAAGTTACACATAATTAATATACATATTAAATCAAAAATTATTTCACATAAAATCATAAATTAAAACCCATTATTATTATTATTATTAAGTAATGAATAATTACTATAATAAAAATGTATATTAATTATTAAATAACTCATGAAAATAAATAAATATTATTTTTATTGAAATATTTTTAGCAATCCCCCGCTGTTTTAATAAAAATAACTTCGGGACTTAAATAATTTTTTTAATCTCTTTCAATAATTACCACTAAATTAGTAAATCTCTTTTCCTTTTTCAAAAATTATAACCCCCATAATTATTTAATACTATAAAAGTTCAAGATATAGTAAACTATGGGCAATTTAATACTGTGCAATAGGTGTAGTAGTCATTACGACTTGGAACTATACTTAGTGTTGATAGTGAAAGAACCATAGTGGACTACACCTGGAACTAGGTCTTATGATCAAGTGTCAAACACGCAGCATTGATATGGGACTTGGTTCGCAGGTTTGCGCTATTAATAGCCCTGCACACTATCTTGATTCTCATGAGAGTTTTTAAAGAATAGTCCAATTCTCACGGTCGTGGCCCTATGACAACTCTCACTTAGCTAGGTGAGCCTCCAGCGTATATGTGACCCATACTTTACGGGTTTTTCCTGCTTCAGTTTTATTCAGGATATTTGAATGCCATTCTTTAACGTTATACTTCATTATAGCACTTACGCCATAAGGATAGGTAGGAGGAAATCCTTTTTTTTTCCCATAGATTTCTCCTTATAAAATAGTGCAATTATTGAGTCACACAATATGGATTGTTTCTTCCCGTTGAACTTCCTTTATAGGATCTCCAATCATAAAAGATAGGTTACCTCCCTAGGTGACTCCCTTGCGAGCTTAACGCCATCCCCCTCGACGTGGATCTAACCTTCTTGTTAAGATCTTGAGGCAATTACTCATTGCATGAGAATTTAATTTTATCATACCTTAATAATTGTATTATTAGTTCATGAACATATCAAGTGTCATATGACAATATCAGGCCCATCAAGTAAATATGATAATTTAAAAGCGCAATATTTTTTCATGCCAACCAATAAATTTTTAGTACGGATCTTTTCTAGTTAGTGGTTTTGCTACTAGGAATTACAAATATAGTAACCAATGGCTTACTACTAAAAACTAATTAATATGAACCATGATTATGGCCAGCGATCTCTTACTCACTAGGAACCATAAATATTTTTATATATCTCTTATGACTAGTAATCTATTCACTAACTAGGAGCCATCACCTTTTGTTTTGTCAAAATATTTTTTATATCTCAAATGGGTACACTTTCTCATTTCTCACAAAATATTTCTCTTTTTATTTATAGAAAAAATTTTCTCAGCAAAACTGTTTGAAATTTCTAAAACTCTTTTTAAAATACCACACGAAAAACCCTCAATAATTGGTCTAAAAATAAAACTTTTCAAAACCTCAAGGAATTCAAGATAAGTTTTCCCATAACTCACACTTGTTTTTATCATAATCTCATTTTCACATTATATAAATACAAAATCATTCAAAAGTTGTTAAAAATATAAATGAACTTCACCTTTCATGAGAGTTTGAAAATATATGAATTATTGTATAAGCTTCCACATCTCACCAATTAAAAGTGCTTATATTTCAAAGGTTGAAAATGAAAATAATTAAAACAAAATTAATAAGAACTCATAATTTTAAAAGGATACATAAAACTCTTTCATATAAAATATTATTTTCTATCATTAAAAAAATTAGAAATACATATACCTTTTGTTTTTCCCTTTGTAGAAATTCATTAGTGAATATATGACCCCCCCCACTCCTATGGAATAATAGAATATAAACTTTGGAAACATAATTTTATTAATATCACATTTTCTCCCAAAGCATTTATATATTTATATGTGGTATTTAAATGATGCAATATAACACATTTATGTAAATGTGTGCAACTTTAATATCTATATGTATATATATACGGCCACGATCAGGTGCGGACCAGTCCGTACGGATTGGTCCTTTTTATGACGGTTTTGCATCATAAAAAATACCTTCCAAATATTTTTATGACGAAAAACTGTTATAAAAGAATCAATTCATAAGGATTGGTCCGTACTAGAAACGGACCATATATATATATATATATATCAATTAGAACACATATTTAATTAAAATTGTAACTACACAATTATAGTAACTACACATATATCAATTAGAACACATAAAGCCATAATGAAATAGGTTAAATTGCAAATAAATATAATTTCATGAATTCTCCCTATAAGTTACGATGTAAATTTATTGATTTTTAAATGATAGTAATACCTTACAAAAGTTATAATAGAAGAATCATCAAAACCCATAAATATTGAGTTCTAGAAAAAAGTTGTATATGATTTTCCATGTCCACATTTATTGTACGAATTACATTTTACTTACATGCTTCATCATACTTTTTATCTTGCTCAAATTATGCATTTCTCATACGAGTAATGTGTATATACATTTGTTGAAACTTATAAATAACTAAAATTATGTATATACACAATGACAAGAACACCACATATCGTCATTTACAAGAGCCCAAAATCTTGTAATCATTTCCCATCAAATATAAACTTAAGTATCAATACTCTAGCTCCAAATTACCTTAATAATTTTCAAGGAACTTAAAATAATTTCAGTTCCATTTTGGAAAAAAAAATTAGGTTTTTTTTAAAGTATATGATAGTAAACAAATATTATTTAGCTTTACAAAGTAATTTTTATAATATAATAAACATTTTTTTATTTAGAAAACCATAAATTAATATTCACAAAATTCATTATGGTAGAAATTATGTTTTTATAAGGAATTTAATTTAAATTCAAAATCAATAGCAACTCATGACATTATAAAACTACACAAACCTAATAAAACAAATTATATTAAAGAATAGATATATCTTCATGCAATAGGTAATATTACTACCATAAATGCACATAAGTTATAATCCCACGTTTTAAATATAATAATTTCTTCATAAGAAGTTAATGAAAATATAATGGGATTAATGAAAATTAGGATGTACACATAGTTTAGATTTTGTCTTTTCTTTATCTCTCTTTTTTTTAATAAAGTATCTCAAATTCTAGTAATGAAAATATACATCAAGATTTAAATAATTTTAGTGGTATTTTTAATTTCCTAAGGAAGCACTATTTTACCATATAGACGAAAGATTAAACATTAAACTAAAGAAGAAATTATTTTTCACATAATAGTCATTATGGCTTTAGGTTACAATATATGGATTTATTTCAATGATAAAATGTAATAAATATTATAACCAATAATATTAATATATAGTCACAAATTTATAATATTTACGCATCATTACATCTATAAAGGAACAAGTCATGTGAAAAAGCCATATTACACCCATAACTAAAAAGGTTTATAATTATTCATGTATGTAGAGTTTTTCAACTTTCATATAATCAATGTCAACATTTTTCTCTCAAAATTGTAACATTTTATTGTCATGTTTACAACGCTACACTAATCTTTATAATATAGCTATCAAAATTCATTATTGAAACAATGATGAAAATAAACAAATAGCTAGTTTTTAAAATTAACCAAACATGTAACCTTATAATTTTTACATGCTAGGATATTATTTGATTAGACAAACTAGTTTTCTAAGGTTTCTTCCTTTTATAGACTCAATTTCAAAGTTTAGCAAACAAAAATGCACAAAATTGATTTTCGATCATTTTATAAAGAAAATGGTTAGAAATTAACCAAATCTTATCAGATCAAATTGTTTCTCCGTAAAATATACTCTTTAAGTTTCTAATATCTTTTCTGCACTAAACATTGTAAACATAATTGGCCAACACGTGTTCATTTATAAATAGAAAAGCTCGAAAACTTATCTCGTAAATGGTTTACAATCGATAATTGCGATATATTCTTCCATACAATTGATAGTAGAACATGCCACTATTTGAGTTATTTCGTCTTCCAAGTTCAACACGTATGGTAATCATTGTTCAAATTTCACCACAATTCACATGCATGAAAATCACACACTCACTTAGATTATAAATCATGATTAAATTGTATTCAATAAACAAAAATAACATATTACTTTAAAATATATATTTTAGAGAAACTCAAAATTATAAAAATGAATGCTACTTTAGAATCAAATTATATTTAGAATTGCAAATATTAAGAATTAATTAATCCAATATATACATCCATCAAAACTAAAAGTACTCCTTGTTCTTCATAGAGTTTATTTACAAGACAAAGCATTAAGCCTTCCAACGAAATCAAACATTTTCATTTTCAAATCAAAGCACATATTGTCCTTAGATTGTTGGATAAAATAGCTTTGATTTGTATTTTAGTTGTAAATAAATTTAAGATCAATTTTAAGAATAATTTAAATATCATAACAAACAATAATAACAAAAAAGTTATAGTAGACAATTTAGGTAAATATAAAAATGACACTAGCCTATGAGAGTTGCGACAAGTCGCTATCCTAAGGACAATAGCGCTTCCCTACATGCAGGTATCGACGGTTGATATAACCCCCAAGATAAAACCCATAAGTTTGTAGCGTTGTCTCTTCCATGTGCATGTTCACAGAAAGACGATGAACCAATCCATAATTATATTGCCCAAACTCAAAAAATAGTTTACAATAAACATAAAATAGCGAGGGTATATATATGGGGAGTGTTCTTTTTTTTTTGTTTCCTCTCTCAATGTATATATATGTATATGTTTATATGAAAACAACCCCCTCTTTATATACATAGGAATTAACAATTGTAAGGTACACATAATTAATATACATATTAAATCAAAAATTATTTCACATAAAATCATAAATTAAAACCCATTATTATTATTACTATTAAGTAGTGAATAATTATTATAATAAAAATGTATATTAATTATTAAATAACTCATGGAAATAAATAAATATTATTTTTATTAAAATATTTTCAACATTGCTTCTTTGAAGTAACTGTACGTACGTCTAGCCTTGGCTAGCTAGCTCTGTTTTCTTGGATTTTTAATCAAGACATTCTTCCAATTAATACAGTGTATTCTTGCTGCTGAATGATCCAGCACTTAGTCACTGACCAGTAATTAATCTAGACAGAATTCATTAAGCTTATATATAGATTGCTTAGAGAGCATTGTAAGTATTCAATTCGGATATATATGAACTTGATCATGTACTCTTATTATAGGTGTTCTTTTTTGCTCTTCCTCAATCAGCTTCTACCTACTATATATCTCAACCTTCTCATGCTAGGCACTGAATATGATTAGATTACACCCTGTTCTTGTGATGTTTACGTACATTTTGTTTACTATGTATTTTGACTTTTAAATGACGCGATTCACCTTCCATCTAGATTATATTTACTATTTATAAATAAATATATTAATGCTATCGATCAACTAATAATCTATTATCTATTATCTATTATATATATATATATATATATATATATATTTATATATATAGTAAAATGCTCACTTTCTTTGTGGGTTTAACACGTGTCATCATTACTCCCCTAATTAATTTTTATTTTTTCATTTCTTTAAATAACTCTCTCAATTCTAATTATTTTTGTTTTTAATTTTATTCTTTATTAATAGCTCCTATAATTAATACCATTTTCCCCTATTTTCAAAATTTGGAACTTAAATTCTAATTATTTCCTTTATAATTTAAATCCTTATTAATTGCTCCTATAATTATTTATGTTTCCCCCTATTTTCTCTCCTATTTTCAAAATTTGGAACTTAACTTTCTCTGCGCTTGACACATGTCATCATTACTCTCCTAATTAATTCTTATTTTTTCGTTTCTTTAAATAACTCTCTCAATTCTAATTATTTCCGTTTTTAATTTTAATCCTTATTAATAGCTCCCATAATTATTTCCGTTTTCCCTATTTTCTCCCATATTTTCAAAATTTGGAACTTAAATTCTAATTATTTCCGTTATAATTTAAATCCTTATTAATTGCTCCTATAATTATTTATATT
The DNA here is from genome assembly GCA_021464415.1 of Lonicera japonica. Taxonomy (NCBI): domain Eukaryota; kingdom Viridiplantae; phylum Streptophyta; class Magnoliopsida; order Dipsacales; family Caprifoliaceae; genus Lonicera; species Lonicera japonica. The sequence goes on along the minus strand of CM038468.1, from coordinate 60,061,432 downwards.
TCCCCCTATTTTCTACCCTATTTTCAAAATTTGGAACTTAACTTTCTCTGCGCTTGACACATGTCATCATTACTCTCATAATTAATTCTTATTTTTTCGTTTCTTTAAATAACTCTCTCAATTCTAATTATTTCCGTTTTTAATTTTAATCCTTATTAATAGCTCCCATAATTATTTCCGTTTTCCCTTATTTTCTCCCCTATTTTCAAAATTTGGAACCTAAATTCTAATTATTTCCTTTATAATTTAAATCCTTATTAATTGCTCCTATAATTATTTATGTTTCCCCCTATTTTCTCTCCTATTTTTCAAAATTTGGAACTTAACTTAATTGTGTTGTAAATAAGCATAAATTGAAAACTTGCATAATATTGTGACTATTTTCTCTTTCTAACTTTCTTTAAATAACTCTCTCAATTCTAATTATTTCCGTTTTTAATTTTAATCCTTATTATTAGCTCCCATAATTATTTCCGTTTCCCCCTATTTTCAAAATTTGGAACTTAAATTCTAATTATTTCCGTTAATAATTTTAATCCATATTAATTGCTCCTATAATTATTACTCTCTATTTTTTTGCTTTTTTTATAATGACTCTCACAATTCTAATTGTTTCCGTTTATAATTTTAATCCTTTTTAATACCATACCATTTTAAAATAGGTTTAGTATTAAATTATTTTTTTAATTAAATTTGATTCAATATTATTTTTCAATAATGCTTACAATTCTACACAAAATTACAGACAAACTAAACCTCTCAATCGATCCTTTTAGACTTTTTTCTTCGGCAAACTAGTCATTTGTAAACAAACTTCTACCATTTTAATATAATTATAAATTTGAATTTGAATTATGTATAGTTTCTACCATTTCGAATTTGAATTGACTAAGACAACTGTTAAATTTGAATTATGAAGAATATAATTATAAATAAAATAAAACACATGAAGAGGAAGACATGGCGAACTAACAGTCTGTTTGGATTGAAGGAGAGGGAGGGAAAGGAAATAGTTAATTAGGAGGGGAAGGAATGGAATAGAATGGAAATGAATGAGTTTAATTTTATTGTTGTTTGGATAGCTAAAGATATAAAAGAATGGAATGGAAATAAATCTTGTTTGGATAGAAAGAATAAAAGAAAGGAAAGGAATGTGATTTAATATATTATTAACAAATTGGGGTTAAATTTGGAATAACGTGAAAAAATCATTAAAATCTTTTCCTTTCCCTCCCAATCCTCCCAATATTGGAAGGAAACAAAATAAGGGAATAGAGGGGATTGGCATTCCCTCCCAATCCCTCCGTTTCCTCTCCACTCCCTCCTATAAATCTATCCAAACAAGTAAAATGCAATCCCTCCTCCTCTTTTCCTTTCCTTTCCTTCCCATTCCCTCAATCCAAACAGACTGTAAATCACCGCTAAAATCCTATTAAAATTACCATTATTATTGCTTAGTATTTAATGGCATTTATTCCAGTAACCATATAAAAATAGCTCTCCGAAATCCTAATTCCCTGGATATTATTTTTCGATCAAAAGCTCCTCAAGGTAATACTCCATTTCAATTTAAGTTAAACAATTTAGTTTTGATCTTCCTTCCAATTGTATCCTCATAATTTCTTTCCCTTCTGAATGTTTTTGAAGTGTTCAGTGTATTCATCAAAAATGATTTTCTTCCACTCTATCGACAATTTTTTGTTTCAAGGTTAGTTATATCTACTTATTTTCCTCTTTGATAACTAACTCCATCTTCCATGTGATAACGGTTTATGCATAATGAAGAGTTAGTTCTGTCTTTTCAAGCCTCTCTATTTGTATTCAACTAAAAGTGCTTTGGCATAAATTATCATATTTATTAATGTAACATAGTTTTGCATTAATTTATTTTTAAAGTTTGTGGAAAAACTAGAAATATTGTATTGAAATTTGTCAACTATTGTTGGAAACCTATAAATTTGTAATATTGAGATTTTATTTTATTTCCATTTTTAAAATGCAACAGTAGAAAATATTATAAATAAATAAATAAAACTAATTTAGCAATATGCCCATGCATCGCACGGGTTTGCAAACTAGTTAACATTGTATAGTACGTACGTGCATTATTTGGTGTTTTAATTAGTGGAAACAAGATAATCAATATCTGCATATATATTTATGGTTTAGTACGTTGATTAGTTTTCTCTCCACAGTTCTTTACTCTTTCTCTTCCCCCCCTCCTCGCTCCCACACCAAATACAGGTGTCTTTTGCAATTGATGGCCGGTGTTCTTCTTTTGGCTATTGTGAAGGTACTTCTTGAGGTATTTGCGAAGCATATATTATTATTATTATTATTTTATTATTTTGTCAACAAGAAGATGCAAATTAGCATTCCTCCACCACAACATCCACCCACCGACTTCACGTGAAAACACTAGCCAAAAATATGAATTGTTATTGCCGACTTTCACAAGGTAACGTGCATGTTGAATTGCTTAATTCAGTGTTAATTAATATTAGGAGTTTGCCTTGTTACTGGTTTTACCTTCTTTTATTGTATGTTTGACATTTAGTATGATAATTATATCCTGTCAAATGGACAATGTCGTTACCTATATCTGCAGGTTAATTAGTTTATCACATGAAGTAATTAAAGAAAACTGAACCACTATATCGTGTGATGAATGTTATTTGCAGCACTGTATTTGTGGTAATCCTGTTGATAATTGTGATAATATTTGCCGCCATTTCATATTTTCAGTTGAATGGCAATGATTTGAACAAGAGTGAAACTTCCTACGGTACGTAATTCGTTATTCCACGCCCGTCTCCATTTCAGTTAAATGTAATCCCGAGTTATCTGTAAAAAATATCATTTTTGAGGAACATGGGAGTAATAAAAGCATTTTAATCCTATCCCCAAAAATATTGAACTTTTTGACATCCTTTATGGACTTTGCAAACTGCAAATAGTGTCTATTTGCGAACTAATAAGGCCATCTTATATTTGAAACTTCAGATCAAAACTACCTTGCCACTTGAAAGGACAATATAGAAGTATGGGAAATTCATAATATGTTTCGAAAACATTCACCCCCAATGGGGCTTCAAGATTATGAATTAACATCTGGTGATCGACCTAAAAAACAAAAATAAAAACGAGGAAATAACAAAATAACATAAAATAAATGACCATGTTGGTTTTGCTTCCTAACCCAGTTGGAGAAAAAGAAGCTAGGTATCTCAAAACTGTGAAACTGGTATGGTAAATTTTAACTTCTGGTTTTTTTTGTGTGTGTTTTTGATTGGAGCAATGGCTGTGAGGAAGGGAATAAGAAATTCACTTTGGCTAACGCACGAGTCCAAGGTGGGTTAGTCTATTGCCAAGGCGGCAAATTTTAACAGGACACACTTATCGGAGGTTATGAGTTTTATTCCCCGCTCCAACTTTAGACCTTTTTTGCCTTAATAAAAAAGAAAGGGGTTTATTGACTTAATCCTCTGTGTTAATAGACATATTTGAGTAAACCCTTCAAAATAATTTTTATTAGACTTAACCCTCTAAAATCGAACGCCGTGAAGATTCTGTCAATTTCTGACTTTTTTGGACCAAAATGCTCCTCCCCTCCCCTCCGTCTTCTTGTTCCCCTCTTCTTCTTCTTCCAAAAGAAAAAAACTTAAATTGTTTCCCTTTTTAATTTCTTTTTGTGCAACTCCAAATCATAACATATTTCTTCCTATCACCCTTCTTTCCCTAACCCTAGACCTCATCCCTTAATCGATGCTCTTGATCAACGATCGGCCACAATTTTCGCTACTCCAAGCACTCGCGGATTCAAGCCAGCCTTCGCTATCTCTCCTTCAGTGCCACTGCTCGCCTTCTCATTCGAAAGCCTCCGTTCACTTCCTTTTGGAACCAAAATCCCGACGACGACGGATAGTTAGTAGTGTTCGGAATTAGGCGGTTTTTAAATCCGAATTTTACAGTTTTGGTCTCGAATTTAGAGAGAGAAAACTTGCACAACCTTTATCAAACTCACAAATCATATCTTCATAGTTATGGGTTCAAAATTTAAAGAGAGAAAGCTTGCCACCACCACTGAAATCCGATTTTAGATTTGATCCCAATTTGAAACCCATTTGAAATCAAATTAAAATCTCTTATTTCTTCAACAATTGTGAGTGCTTTGTCTTTTTTATATGACGTCGGACATATCTTGTTGCCGCCGATGAGGCAATGAAAAACAGTAAGAAGAAGGGAAAATGGCCACAAGAAGAAGTAGTATACCTATACCTACGGATTATTTCTCCTGCGCACAAATGCGTACGCATTTGTGCAAAGGAGTGGGCTCCACCTGCTTTCCGTGAAAGAGAGAGACGCATTTAACGGAGTGGGAGTTATGGCCTAAATTATTGAAAATATAAAAAGAAGAGAAAACAAGAACAGTCCTCTCAACTAAAAATAAATAAATGTTGTTTCTCTCTACTGTCACTCTCTCTCTCTCCGACCTCACCGGCTCACCTCTCCCTCCGTTTAGCTCCATTGATGAAGCTACAAATAAAAAAAAAACAGAAAATAATCTCACACTTTCTCTCACTACCGAGCTCAAAGAATTGAGATCCGGATTTTCTGTTAGGGTTTTTCTCTCTCTCGACGAGTTTCTCTCTACAATTATTGTTAGACCTCCATCAATAAGATAATAAAAGATACAACCCAAAATAGAAGCAAGTCTTGTTTAACACCATTTTCATTCTTCATCCTAATCGAATCACTAATTACAAACCGGAAGATTCATCCCCAACATCAAATTTGGACAAAGTAAATTAAACTTCATTTGTTAAAAGCCTTCTCACTTTTAAGTTTTCCGCGATTTCAGCAACTAGTATACAATTTTGATGGATTTCAATGTCCTGGAATACTCCACAGGATGTCATAAACTTGCAAAAATAAGCCAATGATCCATGAGGGGATGGGTTTATTCCATGAAAAACCACTACACGAGAATGAAAACCAAAAGAACTTCAAAAAAAAAAGAGTGAAAAAAAAATTAAAATTCAACAGTTTAAAACTACTAATGCATTTGGAGAATATATAAGCCGTAGTATTGGGTTAATTTGGTCAGCATCAGTTGTGAAGAATTCATGTGGGTTTCTCTATCATCATCGGCAAAACTTCTGTTTTAGAACCAGTCGAGATAGAGAGAAACGCGAACAGAAAATCCGAATCTCAATTCTTTAAGCTCAGTAGTGAGAGAAAGTGTGAGATTATTTTCTGTTTTTTTTTTTTATTTGTAGCTTCATCAATGGAGCTAAACGGAGGGAGAGGTGAGGTCGGAGAGAGAGAGAGAAAGAGACAGTAGAGAGAGAAACAACATTTATTTATTTTTAGTTGAGAAGACTGTTCTTGTTTTCTATTCTTTTTATATTTTCAACAATTTAGGCCATAACTCTCACTCCGTTAAATGGAGTGGGCTCCACCTGCTTTCCGTGAAAGAGAGAGACGCATTTAACGGAGTGAGAGTTATGGCCTAAATTGTTGAAAATATAAAAAGAATAGAAAACAAGAACAGTCTTCTCAACTAAAAATAAATAAATGTTGTTTCTCTCTCTACTGTCTCTTTCTCTCTCTCTCTCCGACCTCACCTCTCCCTCCGTTTAGCTCCATTGATGAAGCTACAAATAAAAAAAAAAACAGAAAATAATCTCACACTTTCTCTCACTACTGAGCTTAAAGAATTGAGATTCGGATTTTCTGTTCGCGTTTCTCTCTATCTCGACTGGTTCTAAAACAGAAGTTTTGCCGATGATGATAGAGAAACCCACATGAATTCTTCACAACTGATGCTGACCAAATTAACCCAATACTACGGCTTATATATTCTCCAAATGCATTAGTAGTTTTAAACTGTTGAATTTTAATTTTTTTTTCACTCTTTTTTTTTTGAAGTTCTTTTGGTTTTCATTCTCGTGTAGTGGTTTTTCATGGAATAAACCCATCCCCTCATGGATCATTGGCTTATTTTTGCAAGTTTATGACATCCTGTGGAGTATTCCAGGACATTGAAATCCATCAAAATTGTATACTAGTTGCTGAAATCGCGGAAAACTTAAAAGTGAGAAGGCTTTTAACAAATGAAGTTTAATTTACTTTGTCCAAATTTGATGTTGGGGATGAATCTTCCGGTTTGTAATTAGTGATTCGATTAGGATGAAGAATGAAAATGGTGTTAAACAAGACTTGCTTCTATTTTGGGTTGTATCTTTTATTATCTTATTGATGGAGGTCTAACAATAATTGTAGAGAGAAACTCGTCGAGAGAGAGAAAAACCCTAACAGAAAATCCGGATCTCAATTCTTTGAGCTCGGTAGTGAGAGAAAGTGTGAGATTATTTTCTGTTTTTTTTTTATTTGTAGCTTCATCAATGGAGCTAAACGGAGGGAGAGGTGAGCCGGTGAGGTCGGAGAGAGAGAGAGTGACAGTAGAGAGAAACAACATTTATTTATTTTTAGTTGAGAGGACTGTTCTTGTTTTCTCTTCTTTTTATATTTTCAATAATTTAGGCCATAACTCCCACTCCGTTAAATGCGTCTCTCTCTTTCACGGAAAGCAGGTGGAGCCCACTCCTTTGCACAAATGCGTACGCATTTGTGCGCAGGAGAAATAATCCGTATATATATATGTATGCATTAAGGTTTGTATTTGAGATTTGAGAGAGAATGAGGAAGTGGGTTTTAATTAAGGCTTTTAGTTTGACCCAGATTTATGGTCTATGATTTGAGAGGTGATTATAAAGAGAGAAGTTAGTGTATTTGGAATCTGGGTCAATGTTTTAGGTTTGGAATTTGATTTTATTTTAGAGTTGTATTGGGATGTTAATGTGGAGGGAGAAAATTAAGAAAGAAGGAAGAAGACACAGAAGAACATGACACGGGTTAAATGAGGGGAGGGGTGTTTTCATAAAAAAAAAATATTGTGGACGGAAAAGAGACAGCATCAGATTTTAGGGGGTAATGTCTAATAAAAATTATTTTGGTTTTTTTTTTTTAAATATGACTATTAGCGTAGGGAGTTAAGTCAATAAACCCCAAAAAAAGAAAAAGAAAAATACTATGCTTTAGAGGAATTCAAAAATTGTCCCTATTTAAGTAAGTGGTAAAACTTGCCTCTACAATTTCGAACTCGCACGGGGTGAACTGCACATACTATTGAGTTATAAGTGCATGTGCAAATTTATGAGCAAAAGATATTAAATTGAAGTAGTTTTAGAAGGTCCGGAGTTTAGGGTAGACTTTTTGCAAAATGTGATAGTTGCAAAAAGCCCAAACCCGGGACATAACACTCCGAACAGTCCCTACAATTTGTTCTACATGCAAGGCTTCAATACGACGTGACCTGGAACCTACATGACAGTACACGAAACCAACACCAGCTCATTGCTGGCTCTAATCATTATTTATATGCTTCTAAACACACAAAGTGCAGTGTACCTATCATCCAACACCTAGCAGACGAATTAGCTGTCAATTCATGAACAACCATCTCTCCAAAACACGAAAGAAAACTGATTTTTTTTTAATCAAAGCCCTTGGAATGAAAAAAATAAATAGAGTAGAATATTGATCACTACTCGAACTAAACATGTTATATCCCATAAAAGAACAACTACTATCAAATGGTTGGGAACTTCAAAATGATGAAGTAAATTAACTTCGACTTTTATTATATCAACCTTCAGCTTCTTAATACACCCAATGCTAAGACAACTTGTGATACAAATATAGGAATTTGGTATGGGCTAGTGAACGGAGTAACATAAAAAGCCTGCTACAACATGTAGGGAGATTAAATAATTCATCTTCTAACACACACAAGATATGGAGATGCTAAGATATTGAAGTCCAGCAGTCCTAAATACACAAACCAAAGCCCCATTCCTGATGTAAAAAGTGGATATACAATTTTCCCGATTCAACAAATACGTATATGTTTCTAGGGTATGGCTTCTTAATGCTCTTATTGGCAAACTGATAAAAGTTACCCAAATCATGTAGTTCTTTCAAAACCACCACCAATCTGCATGTGCAACCAGTCTGGTGAGGAACCCCTACTATATTCCTTCGGAGCTTGTGAACCAAATGCAATGCCGGCCATGTCAATTGTTTGTTGAGCATACTGAAACACCACTTTGCCTTGTTACAACTATAGTTATGGCCAAAATAGAAAAACAAAGAAGGAAAATGGCGAGGAGAAACCATAACCAAATAATCTCGCAATGCCCCATGCCTCTAAAAATTTGTAACTCACTTTACTAGCCTTTGAGTCATCTATAATCTCTACCCCCCCCTTATGTGGCAATTTTCGATTCTTAAGCAGATTCAAACCTATGGATAATCTAGCGACTCTTCACATCTATCATTATGTTCTATGCAGAAACAACTCAACTCTTGCGCGTAACATCTAGAGTGCTTATCAAAATAATATTTAAACAAAATAATAACAGGCATAGATAGGGAAGGGTGCTTGATTAGTATGTACACAATGAACATTTGCTAAATAGAAAAGAGGTCGCTGTAAAAAGATATGGAGTGGATCTGAATAATACAAGGGTAATTAGAATTACAAAAGAGCAGAAAAAAATGTTGTTTATGTTGGTATGCATTATTTGGCAGAGGAAAAATAAAAGCAAGCAGATATCGTTTTGGAAAAGTGCATTTGAAACTTACATCTGTTGAAGAAAAGCCTTCAATGCTAGGGTTTGGTCTCGAATTGACTGCTTCGAGTTTCATTGATAGGAACTGTGATACCAGTAATTGTATAGTTTAAATTCAAGTTCAATAGGGGAAATGATCCCATTATAGAATAATCTACCAATAGATGGATGCATACCTCGACCTGACGCTGCAGCGATTGGATGTAATTAATTATCTCATCAAGAACCAGTGCTTTGCCAATAACCTGAATCCGAAATTAAAGCTCTCTTTAGGAAATAATATTTGCCATCTGGGAAAATTTTAACAGGTGGGGAGTTGCACTGTGCCCCATGCTTTAGGACAATGGAGTAGGTCCTTTCCACTGCTTTAGGAAAATGAATTCTTACCAAATCATTGAAACTAGTAAATAGTCCTTAAATCTATTATTGATTACGAGTAAGACAACTGAATACAAGGGCTAGCTATCTCCGAAATTTCCACTCAAATGTTGATCCATACTAAGAAATTGCCTTTTAACAATCATTCAGAGGTGGATCTTATTTGATGTTTGTTATTTGCTTGTCGCATAGTGATTATAAAGTGAACTCTAAAATTAGATCGAAGACTTAATGAAAGGTGATCATTCTGAAGGAGTGTTTGAATCCTCTCCAGTACATTTGTCCCAATACACCCCAGTGCACATCTGAATGCATTAAAAGTTCAGACCTATTATAATAAGATTAACAGTAACAAAACAGAGAAGGCATTCCAACTTTGGGGAACCAGTATGAACAGCGGGGAGATATTAGGTATTAAGGATGGGACAAAGTTAGTAATTAGTGAGATGCCAAAAAGCAAACCTTATTACAACCAGGAACCAGATCTTGCAGAATTCTCATCCTCTCGCTTATCTTTTCTCTTCTAGCCTGTCCATCAAATGGTTACAATTAGAAAGCAGGAAAAAATGTTTGAAAGGTTCCGGCACTTACTGATCATTTTAGCTATTAACCCTCAACAACTTATATAGCAAAGAATTTTTTTCTAGTTCTGGTATACAGACCCAAAATCCACTCCCATGTGCTAAATTGTGATCTTCATAGTTGAGGAACAGTGGAATTGGAGTAAATTACCCTTTCTGCCAGACTGTGGCTATCAGTAGCTTGACCCCTTCTTGCTCGCACGTGGATGTAATCTTGTTTTGGCTGCTCAGTCGGTAATTTTGTATTTTTTTCCACTAGCTTCCCTGAATTTGTTTCCATATCTTCATTGGGTTCATCATTCTCATCTCTATATCCTGACGTCTTAAGGCGTTTAGTATCAACGTAATTCTGCTCAACACAACACAACACAAATAATAATTAGAAAATTGTAATCCTCCGCTTCAATACAATATTTTGTCCAGTAAAATTAAAAAAAGAGTCATTCTTACAACACATCTAAATCAATATTCAATTTGATACACACACCTCAATTCTCCTATCATCTCTTGTAAAATATACGAAACAGGTTAGGTTAAAGTTACCCCAAGTTCCTCAAAGTTAGAACCTGTTTAAGTTAATTTCCAATCAAAGCATCACTAAAGCAACCATAGCTAATGAAAGTGAGGAATCAAACTTGAACTCGATCCTATATACTTTCTCAATAAATAAATAGATATGTGACCTAGATACATACGTCTATGTATAAATTAATAGCAGCGACAGTAATTTGGAATTTGATGAAATACCATGGCATTGCCAGCACTGCTAGTGGAAACACCCTTAGCTGCAGACCGATCCTCCTCACCCCTCTTCCTTGTTCCTCCTCCGTTGTTAGTCCCTCTCTGGTCCAAAATCATCGGATCGTCAATAGAAACATCTCGATTCGGATTCGCATTGTCTGCAAACTGTCCCAAGCTATGCCCAAACTGAACTCTCCTCAAGTCCAATTTACCTCCGGATTGACCACCACTAGCACATGCGGCATTGATCGGAAAAGGCCAGATCTCCGCCAAATTAAATGACGTCGCTGTTGCAGACTGAAACGAACCGTCGTTCATCATCGTCGCCTGTGGATCCATCTCAAATCAACACCTGATATATCAAAAACTAATCCAAATCCAAGTTCAAGATTACTTCAATTGATCATAATATTACGAAGTCTGCATTTGATTTGAAAAAGTATGCTAACCAAAGAGAGAAGCTTCGCAAGAGATATGTATATAGAGAGAGAAAGTGATTAGAGTTAGAGAGAGAGAGAGAGAGAGGGGGGGGGGCAAGAACAGCAGAGCTAAAGCCGTGTGTGATCTCCTTGGACAATGGTGGTAGTTACGTTGGTGCGTACTGTACCCACTGGCGTTCATTGGCCACCACCACCATTTACTGTAGAGAGAGAGAGAGAGAAAAAAAAAAAAGAGCACCTCGGGAGTTGAAAAGAAGTGACTTTGAGTGAGGTATTCCCGGAGGGTCCACCCTTCCATGCCAAATTTTGCATCTCTTCTCCTCACGCGTTGCTAATCCTTAGTCCTGTACCGTGCGATTAACATACCACTTTTATTCAACCTAAAATTGACGTTGCAGGATTTTTATCTTTCCTCTTCAATGTTAACTGTTGGGAGGGGCCAGATAATTCGGTAGACCAAAGTACAAATACAGTGTACAAAAGTGAGAGTGATTTTTATCGTTTCCCGATATTTTGGATATTGGCGATATATTTATATATCGATTTTCCTAATTAACATATGTGATTTAACCAAATCTGCTTCTCATTAATTAATAATAATGATTGTTTATTATTTGTGAAAAGGTTAGTGATAATGATGGTTTTTATGGAATTTGGGATACGATGATATCAGATGCATCGAAATGAAAATGAGTCCCATCATTAGTGGGTCGATTAATGAAGGTTTTTATAAATAAAATGGCCCCCTATTAGATAATGATTGCAAAGAATTTAAAATGGCATGGAAATTATTGAGTTGTCAACTCAGAGCTCTATCCCCAAAATTATTTATATTTACAAAATTAATATTATTCTAAAATAAATAAATTTAAAAGATATACAGGTTAATATATTCATGACCCCCGAAAGATTATTTACATGTCTATATCTTGTCATTTTCATGTCTTAGTTTATTATATTTAATTGTTCATGCATTTACGTAGACTAATTTTAGGTTAGCATTAATATTTATTTTTAAAACCTACTTAATTTACATGCATAGGCGATATGTGTATTATATGAATAGATGTAATTTAAAGAAAAAAAAATTATAGTTCAGCAATCAAGAGCCTTTTTAATTTGGAAACTAAAACTTGATAATAATTGGTAAAATGCCTTGGAGGTTTATATTTTAGCTAGCTAATTGACTTTTATGATGGAGTATTTTTAGTTAACTTGTTTTCATAAAAAATATAATTAGCTAGTTCACTCGCTCGGAACCCTTATCAGTTCAAAATTAAAATAAATGGGGATAAACTGATTTAATTTGAGCATCGGCAGGCTATAAGAAATGACATGGATTGGCGATATGGAATTAATTAATGTTGCCAAAGAAGTCTTTGGGATGCATGCTTTGAATTTAGTATTCCCAGTACGTAGGTGTAAACGTATGTTAATTTATTGCACGTACTATTTTCACCCACTTTTCTTTTATTAATTCACATGGCGTAACAAAAGCTAATTAAGATTAGTTTATATTCAGTTGTATATATCATAATTATATTAAACAAATTAATTAATGTTTTCAACCTTTTGTGATCTAGTTTAAATTACTATATATAAATCCTAAAAACACTCAAAATATCTCCAAGACAAATTAGTCATGCGCACAGGGAGTGACGGTGTTAAATAAATATTGGTTTTAATTTTGTGACAACATATATGCATTACCAACCTTATGAGGGACAATTAAAAAAAAGGTCTTATACTCTTATTAGAGAAAAATTTTCACACTAAAACCAATGAATAATTTTTTTGTAAATAAAGGGCCTATTTTTTATTTTATTAATAATATGACATGTGTTTTTTTTTTCATTATAAAATAACATCCCAACCCTTAAAATAAACTAAAAAATACCAATATGCATTAAAATATGGATTGCAATATGAACTTTACAGTCTATATTTCACTGCAATATGAACTTTGCAGTCCATATTTTACTGCAATATGAACTTTGTAGTCTATATTTTACTGCAATTTGAACTTTGCAGTTCATATTTTTAGTGCAAAGTTCATATTGCAGTCCATATTTTACTGCAATGTGAACTTTGCAGTCCATATTTTTAGTGCAAAGTTCATATTGCAGTCCATATTTTACTGCAATGTGAACTTTGCAGTCCATATTTTTAGTGCAAAGTTCATATTGCAGTCCATATTTCACTGCAATATTCATATTTTTTGTGCAAATTTCATAAAGAGGGGGTAATTTAGGTAATATATAACATGTTTTTATTAATTAAATGATATTTAAATTTATTCAAATACCTTCATTTAAAATATAAAATAAAATAGGCCTCTTACACTAATTACCAATTAAAAATATGCCCTTCATTCAAAAAAATATTATTTATTGGAGTTTTGGTAAAAATCAATGCGTAGTAAGACCTTCTACCTAATTTCTAGTATAGAAAATTAAATCCAGATATTTAATTTCTCCGGCCTTCCCATATATGTAACCAAATGATCGAGGTAAACGTTGATGTAAAAGGAGGAGGGTGAATTGATTTTATATTTTTATGCAACGCGCGGCACAGCCATATATATATATATATATATATATATTATATATATAAGGGAACCTTCATCTCAGTTTGAAATATATATACAGTACAGACAAACGTTGATTGAGAGGGTAGGCATATTATCATCTTTTTTATCAAATGTTTCTCATTATCCGCCCAGCTGTCATTGCTCTCGCTTTTATAACAATAATATTGTCAACGTAATTATTTTACTATTAAAATATGATATTATTTTCAAAAATTATATTGTATACCTTTAAAATGTATAATATTACCCTAATTTTAGGCTAATAAGTGATAATCTTATCACACGTCAAAGAATTATAATATAATACTGTAGTAATTTAAATAACAACTAAAAATAAATATATTAAATAACAACTAAAATAATGTTTCTAGTATAGCCCAAACATCCATCCGGGTGTAATGATGCTTATTAAAAATATATATTTAAATAATGACTAAAATAATATGTTTAAAAGTGTATTGATCAATGTTTTAAATGGATTCTATACTATAATTAACATACGATACATCTTTTAAATTATTAAATTAATTATTTAAGTTGGTACATATATATTACTTCACATAAATACGAAATATAGATATTTGACATATAGACATGGTAACACTACATTAGTAAATATTTAAAATCCATAAGGTTTAAAGTCAATCCGTCTTCTTTGTTGTTGATGCATCAATGTGTCTGATGTTTATCTCTTTGATGTATCCCTAGAATTACTTAATATTGTATCCTTTAAAGTATGTATGTTCTTTAATGGTTTAATGGGACTATTTTATAAAATTATTAATTAGATAAAGTTATGTTTTATGAGAAAGTCATTCATATAGAATTACACTATCTGTTTTTGTTATGTTTTACGAAAATGTACATGTGGGAAAGTACCATTCGCCTAAAAATTAAAGATATATATATAGACTAAAAATATTTAGAATTTTATTATTAGCTATAACTTATTTTGTTTTTGCCCTTTATGATATTTATCGTAGTTTTGGTTCGTCTATGAGCGTAAATGCATTATGCCGACGCAATATGACAAATTTAAAATTAATACGTACTGCTGTCACTTTTTTTTTTTTTTGAATTGGGCGTACTACATTTGTTGCATGTTCCTTATTCACACTGGTTTCCATTTTATTAGATAAATGTATCGAAGCAGCTAAGTCATATATTTTGAATATATGGTGTGTTGGTGTGTATATATAATGGTTTCTCTTTTTTTTTTCTCCCCTAGGAAAAATGTGGGAGACGAGAGAGATTGATTCTTAGATTCTTTTTACATAAAATCTGGGAAGTATTAGATGTTCACATACATTTTTTTGGTGATTATGTTGTAACTAAATTTGCAAAAATTAAATTCCAATATAGATATGTACTGCCAATAGAGATATTTAATATTAGAAAATGGAAATGGACCATAGTAAGCTGTAATCATCACGTAGCCACCTTATCTTTTTTGAAGTTGTTTAGACAACAATAGCAAAAAACCCATAAAAATTAGGTTCATTTGGGGTAAAAGTCCTAAAAGGGGCAATTCCAAGTGTTTGGTTATTATTTAGTACATAATGCACCAATCAATTACCCCTATGATACTTTTGCCGCCATGGCACCACAAAAGTGCAATGATCTATATTCCAAATGAAAGTATTTGCAACAAAAAATATATTACATGAGCTAGCGATTTGTAATTGGTAAATGGGGTTGGAAAACATAAAATTATTTGGATTAATATTATCATTAATAAAGATTAAATAATCTCATATATGATTAGAAATCACTAATGATCACCACATACAAAGCATATAGTAGTTCACCTCATTCAGATGATGTGAGATGAATATGTGTAATATCTATGTAATGTGTAGCATGCTAGTATTTTTTGCATGTATTCCAGAACACATAAAGCAGGTAGACTGCAATACAAGTCATTACAATATTTTCATCGATTGAAATCTAAATCTTGAAGACGATTAAGTCGTAGCACCAATATTTAGATCCCTTCAAGAAAATTCTTTATTTTTTTTTTGGCAATTTCATCTTCCAAGAGCTAGCTTGCTAGCCTCTTCAATTAACTTGATATTAATAGCCACATAAATACAGAGGGAAGCTTGTGTGAGTGTATATATATATATATATATATGTCGATCAATGGCCTATATTATTTTGACAGCGCGCATTGATAAAAACAAGAAGAAGAACTTAATTAATTTGTGGGGGTGATGAAATAAAGCTGCTTTAAACACACGCAACACGTACAGCTCGCGAATGCCTAACATTGCCTCTACTACTAATACACATGCATCTACTTTAGTTAGACATCAATAATCACTATAAAGACAACTACCTTCTTACTTGAGATACCCACTACATACATACATACATACATACATGCATACAAACATAAATGATTGATTACGTGTGTACCTACGTTACGTTATATATGGATCACACGGCTAATATGCATGCATGATTCCTCACATTTTGATCAAACATTGTAAGTGATCCATCTTGTGTCCTCAACTTCCCCTTACAAAATGCATTGCTGTTATACGTACGGAGATCTAGTAATATATGCCATTATTTATTTATTTGTTTTTAAAAAAGAAAACACTACTTTTGAGTTATCTAGAATTTACCGAGTTCAACTCATTAATTAAGGGCGTTCTTAAATGCACCCATATAATCCGTCTTCTCACCCCACTAAAAGTCAAAATTACGTTAATCTTAACCTAAAAAATAGCGTAAAACCCTTTCTTCTCACCCCGCTTTTTATACTTTGAAAAAATCGACACTAATTTATTTTATCACCCATTTAAAGTTTTAAAAATTAAAAATTAATAAAAAATTACATTATTTCCAACAAACAAACATCTATTATTTTCACTTAATTACATACATATCATAAATATATGCTTATAATAAGTATTCTCATAATTTTATATAGATTACTAGACTTTTATTTTTATTTTTATTTTCACCGGCACAATATATAACATTTTCAATGATGTTTTTCTTAATTTATTCAATCCCTTTATTTGAGCATGCATGCAAGCAAAATTCAATAAAACTCATGTTAAGTTATCTAATGTTAAAGTTAAAAAAAATGTAGTGTTAACGCGTGTCTAATATGTCATAAATATATATATATATAAATATGTATTGTATGTTGTGTTTTTATTGTTTCAATATTTAATTTCTTAAAATTAATCATAAAAAAATATTGAAAAAGGAAATAGTTTGGTGAGAAAATCTCTATCATTTTAATATTTTGTAAAGAAATCGTTTTCTTGAATCTCCGAAAAATTAAATATAATAGAAATCGAAAGTAACAAAATATGTTAATAAATGATTTATTTTTATGAAAACTATTTTATTTTTCCAATTAATTTTTTCCATTTTCACAAAAGATAACATATATTTTCAAACAACAAATTGATCTTTTAATATTTTTGAAGTAGTGAATTAAGTATTATATTTACTTATTTGATAAAGATAAAAATAAAATTTGTAAATAAATTTGAAATATGAATAATAAACATTTAAGAAAATATTATATAAAATATCATATAATTACTAAAACTTATTTATGACAATTAATATTTTGTATCTTGGATGTACTATTTAGATGAAATTTTTAATAAAATTTATTAAGAACAATGTAAATTTTATTATTATGTTTTATCTTAATGAAAAATTTAATATTATTTAATATTTTTACTTTTAGCGACAAAATTTTATTGTCCCTATATTATTTCAGTAAACTCACCCCACTGCTGGGGTGAAGTGCAAGATGTTTTAAAGATTTGATGGGGTGAGAAGAAAGTATTCTCATACTTGAGTGAGAAGATTGATTTTGTGGGTGCATTTAAGAACACCCTTAATTAATAGCATATATAGTTAGCGTGTGGAATAACAACCTACTCCCCTCCTACGTACATTTTGTATTTTGGAAGTGTTAATTAAAAGCTAGCCAATCTCTTGGAGTTAATGCTGTGATATGATCTTAATTTGTAGGGTTTATTTAATTTACATCAACTCGATCTGAAAATGGCCGGTTGGGTGAAGAGTGTCTTGATATATATATATATATATATTAGTAATGCTCATACCTACGGCACATAAAAAATATAATTAATTTTAGTTTGAAAATAATTCTTTAATTATAGGAAGGGGACATGTTTGAGGTAAATTTGGGTAAATTGAAATTCGGTTGATATAAAATGTGATCAACCAGATCTCGACTTTGGTATGAAAGTAGGCTAATTTTGAAAATGCGATGCTTCGATATTATATGACTAAACTCACCAGGTATTGGCAGGCACCGATATATTGTAATTATATACTATTATAAGAGCATTTAAAGAAAAATAATTATATACAACAGTTGGTTTGGATTTAATGATCTAAATTTATATGAACCTGAACTTGACCAAATTTAAGTCGTATTTGTATTACTTATACCTACCACAATTTAAAAATAGACACCAATTAGGGTCTAGTTGAAAACTCGTTACGCTGGACTTTTTGTTATCATAATTACTATATATTTTAAAGTAGTTTTAACTTTTACCAAACTAAATGATATAGTTCATACTTTTTATTAGATTCTTTTTTAGTTTGTCACCGCAATAATATCCATAGTTTGCATTACCCCCTCTTTGCTAATCCTTTGAGTATGTCCCTCCCCATTTTGTTTGATGGATAACTCAAAATATTAGTAAAATGGGGTATCTTAAATTATAAGTATTATTGAGGAGATAACTCAAAAAGGGTCTCATTATGCATTATGAACAGTTTATTTCAAAGTTCTTTTACTTTTGCAATAACATTAAATTATTTTAAAATTTATCATTCGTAAAATATCATAAACTATAAATACTAACAACAATTAAAATTTATTTAATTTTTTGTTTGTATATTGTTTGATATATATGGTAGCTTGGTTCAAGTATCCCCTCTACCTTAAATCAAATAATGCTTCACCTTTTAAAATGTAAGAGTCCATCTAATTTTTTTCCTTTTAAAAGACCGAGTTAATTTTTAAGGATGATTATTTCCGAGTTAATTTCCTTTTAAAAGCAATCTAATATTTACTCATCGGTAACAAAATGTCGTCTCGCATCTCTATGCATGTATATATATATATATTGATTTCATTCAATTGACATAATTTTTTGGTTTTGACATTTTAGTTAAACCTGTAATAGTTATGTGGAGGAAATGGAGATAATTGCGCGCCTGATCAACTATTAAAAGGACCGTTGCTCTTTCTGACACTATTAGGTTCAACTTATTTTCTTTTATATGGAATCTCTTTAAGTATTTGATATTCTATTAGGACAGCTTACCAACTGAAGTAACCGTATATGATCCAGAGACAACTTAATTGGAACTCACTGCCCTGTTAATGGACCTAGCTAAATTAGACCAGCAGGCAAATTATATGAAGATTCCGGCCAATTCTCTTGGGCCGCCAGGGTTCAAGCCCGCTCCTCTTCTTCTCGATAAATTAATTCCTACATCTATCTGCTTGTATCAGAAGAAAAGGAAAAACAATTCCACATTCCTCAATTATTGTTTTCCGTTAGCTTAACCCCAAATCTACCTTATTAATAAAATAATTCCGTTTGCTTATGCCACTTATGTTACTATAACTATTGTCAAGAATAATGAGAATTGGTAGTCTCATTCTTCCTCTACCCAAATTATGTGTATCATGTCCGGTTTATTAAACATAGATCACATGTATACGCAATGTATGTACTATTCAAATATATCTAGTTTAAATTAAAATATAAAACAAAATTGTTAAGTGATCTAGTGGTTAAGCAACATGTTATTTTGTCAAATGTCCAAGATTCGAATCCTTTTGCAAGTATGCTTTTTTTAATAATAAAAGAGAATATAAGGGTAAAATAGAAATTCAAAAATTTGATACAGTTTTATGATAGTTGAAATTAATTTGTGTTAACTTTATATATTAGTATAGATTCTTCTTTCCCCAGTGAAATGAACTCGGGCTTTTGAAATCATTTTGGCGGATGACATTTGGGCTAAACCCCAATTAGCCATTTACAATAGGTACTGATATACTGATTTTTTTTTTTGGTGGGGGGTGGGGGGGGGGGGGGTGGGGGGGACTGTACTGCACTGTATAATAAAATAAATAAAATATGACAATGAAGCAAAATATAATATGTGAGAAGTTAAGAATAAAATTTGTGATAAATTTAGAGTTTATAACTAATCACGATACATTAGAAGAAAAAAGCCAACCAAAGCAATATGAATTGGCATACTTTGGTCATTCATTTTAGCTCGTGCTCCAATTCGGTGTAACTTTTTTAAAATAAATAAATAAATAAAAAATTTAGATTGGGTCTTCAGTTTGTAAACAGTAAAAGTTGGGTCAAAACACACTTTGGTTTGTTTAATTTTTGTAAACAAAATATTTTAACCATATTATTATTTTCCCGTCCTATTAATATGGATATAGCATACCGTCTTTTTTTTTGGCAAGATATGACATACTTCTTTTACCAAATTATGGCATACTTTTTTAAAAAATAAAATAAAATATGTAGTCTTACACATAGCTTTTTTTCCTTATTTTTTTTAAGAAAAAATACCAATAATTTATAGCTAGATGCTAAGTTAAATCTAAAAACTTGATGGGCCAAATAGGAAAGTAGTCGAGGCAATTCAACAATCTAATTGGATTGACTGTGCAAAAATTGATCTTAGTGGTTTTGTTTGTCTAAGAAATAAATTGGTCTAGTCCGATATTATTACTTTGAAACTAATCGAACATTGTCCCATTCGAAAATGGGTTATAAATTGGATTGATCAGACTATGCACACCATTATATAAGACATTATTATAACACCATTCGAAAAGATTACTAATGTACAAACGCATGAAATCTATTTTTAAATGTAGTATACAACAATTTTTCTTTACAAAAAATATTTGCATAAGTTTACCATCACAATGGATCTTGTTTTATTAATGTTGATTAGTAGGTTTCGAATATAAATGTTTTATTAAAATCAAATTGTTGGAAATTAATGAGAGATAAAATATTTTAAAAAAGTAAAGAGTGTCGAGTGGATGTGGTATATTTGATTGTGTGTGTTTAGAGTTTATATGTTTCTCATTCTTGATTCGACACTTCAGTGCAAAAGTAAGATTACATCGTAAAGGTGTAAATTTTGTTTATAAATAGGTTAGGAGTTTTGAGCCCTTAATCATATGGATTCTTAAGAGAGGATTGTATTTGACTTTCTTTCCCTTATATTATAGATTTACTTCAGAGTGGCTTTAGTTCACAATTTTAAAATCTTCTCGTTAAAGGGTAGATTACTAGATTAGCATTGGTGGGTTTGGTTGCAAATTTTCTAGGTTGATTTCCGATAGCAACAAATTTGTTGTACCCAGTGGCAGTTACTAATTAACTGTAAGCGAGAATTAGTTCAGGTGCAAAAAAGTTAGCCCAAACACTTTGTAAAAATGAATCCTCGAACAAAAATAAATAGTTAAAAATCTAGTTTCTTGATTGCTATGTCCCTATGCCTTTCTCCCTTTTATTTTCCACTAAGGCCTCGTTTGATTTAGGTATTAGAATCAGTGGAATTAATTATACCAGTATTAATAGTATTGGACTATTAATCCTGGTATTAATTTAATACCAATACCTTGTTTGATTCATACAGTATTAATACTATGATATCTCATGCTGATATTAATACCATGTTTTGTTTTGTAACTCGTATACAGGATTATATTTTGCACTAACAAAATAAAAATATTTAAAAAAAAAATTTAATTTTTTTTAAATAAATTATTTTTTTAAATAAATTAAAATAATAATAATAATAATATAGTAGTAGTAGTAGTGGTAGTGGCATTTTTGAAAATATATGGTTCCCTTTTCTTAATCCTGGATAAACAATACCACCTCCTCCTGGTATTAAATTATAGCACAAAGAGTGGTATTAAGTTAGTACCGGTATTAGTAATCCTAGCACATTTGTACGAATCAAACAATGTATTATAAAAAAAGTGGTATTAATAATCCCATCCCACTTTTTAATACCCGAATCAAACGAGGCCTAAAAGTATTGAGTAAGAATTCTTAATTAGTAATATTTTCGGGCTAATTTGTGAGTAATATTTTCGGGCTAATTTGTAAGTAATATCTCATAAATTTGTTAATCTTAATATAAATGATCTGTATTTGACCAAACCGAAGAATAATAAAAATACACTAAAAATATAAGAGAGAGCTAATAAAATGTGAAATATTTTCACGGTCATAACATAAGCAGAAATAAAAAGAATAAGATTTTAATTAAGCAATTAATATTCACACAAAAATGAAAAACCTTCAATAAAATAAACATTTTTTTTTTATCTATAGAATATCCGAATCAATTTTTGCATAGTTTAGATAATTTGCTGCTTGTGACGCTTGGCAAGCACTATTTTTTTTTATTTTACTTTATCAAAATAAATAAAGGAACAATTAAAAAAAGTTCTTATTAGAGAAAGATTTTCACACTAAAGCTAAGGAATAGTTTTTTTTTGTAAATAAAGGGCTTATTTTTTTATTTTATTGATAATATGACGTGTGTCTTTTTTTTTTCATTGTAAAATGACATACCAACCCTTAAAATAAACTAAAAAAATACCAATATGCATTAAAATATAGACTGCAATATGAATTTTGCAATCTATATTTCACTGCAATATGAACTTTGCAGTCCATATTTTACTGCAACATGAACTTTGCAGTCCATATTTTTGGTGCAAAGTATTGCAGTTCATATTTTACTATAATGTGAACTTTGCAATCCATATTTCTAGTGCAAAGTTCATATTGCAGTCCATATTTCACTGCAATATGAAATTTGCAGTTCATATTTTACTGAAATATGAAATTTGCAGTCCATATTTTTTGTACAAATTTCATAAAGAGGGGGGTAATTTAGGTAATATATAACATGTTTTTATTAATTAAATGATATTTAAATTTATTCAAATACTTTCATTTAAAATATAAAACAAAATAGGCCACTTACACTAATTATCAATTAAAAATAGGTCTTTTATTCAAAAAAATATTATTCATTGAATTTTTGATAAAAATTAATGTGTAATAAAACCTTCTACCTGATTTTCTGATAAATAAATAAATTTGTTAACCGATTGGTGAAGAGGCGGTTGATATGAGACTGAAAAATTGGAAAGCAAGAGAAGAAAACTCGGATTGGATTGAAGACATTTTGGCGGGGAAATGGAGCTGCTCAAATTGTCCAAGTTCAAACTCAACCTTCGAGCCCTAATCACCGAAGTTCGTCAACTCAGAGTAAGATTCTGTATCGTGACATTAATTATCACCACATTTCGATCTCTCCTTCTCACTCACTCCCGATTCCCATCTGTAAATTTCAGCAAAGGGAACACTCCGCGTCCGATCAACTCCACCTTTTAACCCTGGTTTGCTTCAAATTATTTCGCCTTCTACTTTCCATGTATAATAGATATACATGTACACGTATGTATCCACTTTTACTGTTTGTGTAATAATGATGTCATTATATAAAGTCAGAAACAAAAGCAAACCGAGGAAGAATCCAGTAGAAAGTTAAAGGAATTGCAATCTGAATTAGCGTTATCCAATGAAGCTCAACAAAAACTCGAAAGGAAGGTACTGTGCGAATTTCGAATTACTTGTTATAGAAATTCTTGCCATAAGTAACCCTAGTTATGATCGTGCATATATCTATATAGTAAGAGGCGGTGCTTTTTGATAAGGAATTGTGTGGCTGAGATTTAAGATACTTTTTGAAGTGCCTTTGGCATGTGTTACGGCCTAGTATATATAATAATGTACACGTATGTATGATCTATGGATAATTAGTAGGTAAATAAGATAAATTGCTCACATTAGGTTTTACTAATTTGGGGTCGTTGTCCTCCCAGGTGAGTTGCCTTCAGAATGACAATGCTCTGCTTGAAAACAAGCAAAAGGAATTGAAGGAAACTGTAAACAGCCTACTCCAATCAAGGGAAAAATTTGTAAAAGTTTACAAGGTCTGTATATCAGCTAATTTATTAACATACGTGTGGTGGTAGAAGGAATGGCCAGCGTAATTGAATCCAAATAATGATAGGGTACTGTAATCACTTATATACTACTCCCTCCGTCTCAAATTGCTGGTCCCTCGTTCCTTTTTTGGATGTTCCAAAATAAATGTCAACTTTCCATAAAAGATAAATACATGCCTATTTTGTCCTTTTGTACTTTCACTTTTCAAGTAAAAGTTTTGAATAAAAAAAGGGTAAAAAGGAAAAGTCAATGTAAATTAAGCAAAAAATGCAATGATGATGTTGGGTCCTTAATAAGTTGAATTTCCCAAAAGGGACCAGCAATTTGGAACGGAGGGAGTAATTGAAAAGCTTATTTATTTATTTATTTTTTAGTACTACTCAAGTTATTCTAGTAGTTTGAGACGGTTTAAGCATTTGATCATGTGAATCCTATTGCTACGGGTTCATTACATCACGAAGTGCAACTGATCAATATACGGTTTGTTTCTGTCATATTGACATGCAGGACTCTACTTGCGAGATGAAACGATCTATTGAATCCAGAGATAGAAAGATTGCTGTCCTTTCTGAGAAGATAAATGCTCATTTATCATTAATTGATTCAATAGAAAAGGAGGTTTTCTCAGTCAAGCAAGTTGTGGATAATGCTCAACATGTTCTTAGTGAAAAAGACGAAGTAGGCATGTAGCTTTCCGAATTATTACATACTCTAGGAGCACTCAGTTACTCATGTATGCATCTGCAGCAATATTTTCTGGAAGTGCATCAATATTTAATTTCTTAATTTTGCTTGCTGTGTTCAGTGGCTGGTTTAAAGATCAAAGTGGACAAGGTTTCGACATTTGAAAAGCTTTTTGTGGGTAATTCTGAATTCTCATTTGCCTGTGTAGATAGCTTATCAGCTTTTATCATATAATAATTCACCATGTCATGGCTTTGACCCTTTTTTTTTCTGCATAAAAAGGGAAAGCCCACCGTCACTTTGTTGTACAAAGTTATTATTTGCTTTAACTTAAGCATCTCCTTCGCCTTCTTGTTGTCCCAAATGAAGACTTGATTTCACAATCGATTAGGATCTGCTAGCACTTCAAACCTCCCAGCGGCCAGGGGTATATTCTGCAGAGGAATATACTCCTTTTCAATTACACAATGAAACTCGCCACAATGAGTTCGAGCCCACAACCTCTCACTTATGAGGGGTGTGCACTTAACTAGTGGCTATAATCTCATGTTTATGTTCATATTTTTGATGGTATTAAATAATTAGCGTTATCAGTATTTTGGTCTCTGCATGCTTGCTAAACATCTGCATAGTCAAATGACTACGAGGCTGAGGAACATTAAGGGTCCATTTGATACCAAGATGGAAAATTATAGGAAAATAATTGATTTGTGTCGGAAGTTGGAAAATAAGTTGAGGGATGTGGTTAGATGTTGTCTTTCTTTTTGGCTTTTCACATGGAAAAATTTTGTTTGGGTGGTGGTGAAGAAAGCTTTGCCACAAAAATAAAGAAGGTTGGAGGACTTCTACTCATAATAAGTGGAAATCCTCTAACCACATCACTCAACTTATTTCGATCCTCTCAACACAAATCAATTTATTTCCAATCATTTTCCATCTTGTTATCAAACGGACCCTAAATGATTGGTAATTTCATTTGATTATAGGTCCCATTGTCAAAGTGATATTAATTTGGCAGGTATTTGGACGTCTCACCAATGTTTTTTTGCAACCGAAAAGCAATTCTCCTTTAGCTGTAATCTGATAGGGACCAGGGTACCCACCTTAAAGTAGATGTTTGCAGGACAGTTGTTTGTGTACTTCTGTATGACTTATTAGGATTCAAACTTACTCTGTTTCATGCAGAAAAGATCAATAACCTGGAAAATAGACTGAAAAGTAATGAGGATGAGCTCAGAAAAAAGGACCAAACAATTTCAGGGCTGGAAGCACAGCTTGAAGCAGAAAGAAATAGAGACAAATGCCAACGACTGATTGAAGAGATATCCAAAATAGCATATCTTTATATTTTCTTGATTCAAATAATGCCCTTGAACTCTCAGCTATAGATAATTCTTAAGAGTGTTTCGCCATGACCAACCGCACCAGCAGGAAACATTGTCAGCAAAGGAAGGGATAATACAAAATTTGATCTCAGAGAAAAAGGTCCACTTTGGATATTTCAGGTCCGCCTTTTCAAATAAGGTTTTCATTTGACATTACATAACATTGTCTTGAATACTCGATGGCCAGGCATTGCATTTTGAACTTGGGAGTTTAAATTTCTTTGTGAGAAAAATTCAAGACACCGTCATGCATATGAATGAAGAGGTCAGAGGATATGGTTCATTTTGATTACTGATAAATAGTCTGAACTTTATTTTAAGCTCCTCTTTTCATTGACTCCTTTTGCCTACCAATCTTAAATACTCTTATATTGGATTCTATGTTGACCATCTTATACAATGAAAAGCCAGAAACGTTAGACTACCACTTGCATGCCACGGTGGTTGTTCCCTATAATAATATAGCTAAAGAGTTAATACTTGTTAGGTCTATATATGATCCTTGACATGGGACTTGTATATTAGTTTACTCTTAATTATTCACTATGATCCTTGGGGTGATATTTGAAATCATTTGAGCCTGTGCCTTGTTAAGCCTCTAGAAAGCCTGTCTTTTTGTGTTGTTCTGATTTGTGTACCTAAGAAATATAATAATATATCCGTAACTTTATCTAATGGCTTTGCGTGAGCTTTTTTTGTTATTCATACATTAATCTCTATGTATCATGATCTTATGCCAGAATAGGAGGGCATTCTCGTCAGCACTGATAAGCCAAGAAGAATGCAGAGCAGTTTCAGAAGGGGAAAATAGGTAATTGGGATATACATATTTAGTTCTTTTCAAACTCCTAGTTCAAGTTTAAACAAAAGTTTGAATTTAGTTTGTATTTTTATGGAGGCTAAATTTAAATTACATGTGTTCTGGCATACAAGGATTGAAGCCGCAGTTTATAATAGTGCAGAAAACTCTCCCCGTGGAGCTACTGGTACAGTAGGCACTGAAAATACAGGTTTGCTCTGCTCTCTCTTTATTACCGTCCAAACTCCAAAGCAACACAAAAAAGAATTAAATGGTGATTTAAGCACAAAGAGGAACCAGTAAAGATCATATCAAGGTGTATCCTTCATCTAACCCAGATCATATAAAGGTGTATCCTTTATCTAACCCAAAGAATGCTACTTTATGTAAGTAGGAAATAAGCTTTACTAGGTATCAGTGTATCACGACATATGGGATCCATGAATCTAATATTGCAATCTCAACAGATGCCATTTTGGCAGTTCCATGTTAATTCTTAACGGAGCTGTATGTAAAACAAAACTGAATGACTAAAACTGCAAGTTGAAATCCAAAATTCCCTTATTCTATTATCTTAGGCCAGTCTTCTATATAATAATATGAACTTAAATTTGTACTCTATTTTTCCGCACAGGACTCCCTTGTTTTTAGCCGAGCACTTAAAGCAAAAAAATTGCATTATTATTCTTTTTATTCACAAGCAAGTTCTTTTTATTCAAATGCAGATTCTCCCCTATGTCGGGAGAAATTTGTAAGCAACCCTTTGAGGGAGAACAACTTCGAGTCCTGTGCGTCAGAGGCAAGTGGATTTGTTTTTTCCTATTCCAATTTCCAAATGAACTTGTCACAACTCAATTTGTGCAAATATGTTGAAGAACCATAAACATGATTTCCGATACAATGACAGTCTGATTATTCTCCCCCACAGCCGACTTTCTTGGAACCTGAATCTGCAACAAATGTTCAAAGTATATCTGATGTTGAAGCAAAGGTATGGGACTGAACCTCAATTCTTTTTCCCCTCATGTCAATACTGGTAGCATGCGTTTGGTCACTGGTGTACAATATTTTGGGCGCCTTTGATTGTTTTGCCTGGTAAAGAATCAATTTCTTGCAATTGTTAAACATGGAAGAATGGAACAATTTTCCATGACTTGAGAAGGAGCTGGCTTTTGGATTTCATGGTAAATAGAAAATTAAGCTAAGCAAGTTGTCCATGAAAATTAATTCGTTGGAAAATGATGCAGTTAAACACTACTAAAAATAACCACTATGGATGATGGATCTTAATCATTTTCACTTAAACAAATTATATACCAATTAGATGCTGTGTGCTTATTGCTTAATGAAAGAGCAGAAACCTTATAGGATTAATTTCCCCCCCCAAAAAAAATAAAAAATTACACACAAGATTGTGAGTGTTATCTTGATAAGGTTCTAGATGTTTTTTCGTGACCATGATAGCAGGATTTGGATTACATATCATTTCGCATGGTAATGAATAGAACCCCGTGATTGTTACTTTCTATTACAAAGTAAACAAGTTTCCTCCAAATTGAGTTATTTCTATTCGACGCAAATTTGATCTGTCTATTATTCTAGTCACGTTGACAATTTATGTCACCTTGGGGTGAATTTGCTAACTTTATCTTGGGTTCTAATTGTGTTAACATGTCATATGCCAAAATTGTGACACAACCTTGTATCCTACATACAGATTTAGTAGGCCTGTATGGAATTCAATCCATTGGTCCAGCTTTTGGGTTTATCTAGCCATTTTTCAGTCCTCTGCCTTAGAAACACGTGGTACAAGATCTGATTTGTTACTCCATTCATGCCTCGGCAACTCAGACTTGGTGCTTCGGGGTCAGCTAAGCGCTTTTTACCGCTTGAGCTAACTTAAATCGCTCCAATTTCTTTTTGGAGGTCAGACTATGGATTTACATTTGTGTTTGGTTGTCAAAATTGTATGAACATGCAGTCATTTCAAATAAAACTTGAAATCGCCTAGTTTTAGAATTAGGGAATTCAGTTCACATATATGTAAGAAGAATCGGTCTAGTGTCAACATTTAATGTGTCCTTTGAGAGACAAAATTCTAGATAACATTGAAGACTTAAAATATGTTCTTGATGATTCTAACATTTGGAAATACTTCAGTTTTTCAACTGCTACATAAGCGAGAATTGAAGTTTTAAAGATGGCTTAATGACATATTTGACCAATAAACTTTACCACTTTTTCCAATTTGGTCACTATTTTTTTGTTTTTGGTCTAAAAACTCACTGGACTCCCAATAACGTTTCAATTTAACTAAACCCTTTAACACTATTAATTAGAGTTAACGAAAAATCTGAGTTGGACATTAAAGAGTTCACATGGCATCTACGTGAACAGATGAGATGGTAAAATTCTATCATATGAGGCGCACGTGTGAAGTTTTCTTCAATAATTAATGTGCTCAATGGCTATAATTGTAGAATTAGGGCTTTATAGCTTTATATACAAACGAAAATTGGGAGAAAGTTGTGTAAATAAAAAAACTGTTGATTCTTCCTCAAAATTGGAATGCATGATTACTTTTATATGTTATTTCAAGTTTTTTTGTTGATCATCTTCTTTAGCATATTTTGATTTAGGTGAGTTTAGGGTTTAATGTCTAACTTAGATAATGGTTTTTGTCATCTCATCTGTCCATGTGCTCCTTAAGGTCCAACTTAAATTTTTTTGTTAACTCTAATTAACGGTATTAAAGGGCTTGGTTAAATTGAAACATTATAAAAAGGGAGTTTAGTGGGTTTTTAGACAAATAAAAATTAGTGATAAAATTCATTGGTCAAATATGTTATTATGCATTTAAAGAAAGTAAAAATTTTGCAACAGTTGAAAATGAACCAATAGCTGATTATGCAGTTTATGCAACCAACAAGCCCTAAAAATACATCAAATATTTCTTGTGAGTCGTTCTTTGACATATTAATATTGTTCACCTTTTATTAGAGTAGACAAGGTAAGGCTTTCTTTGGAAGACTAATAGTTCCCTCACAGGCAACAAGAGAGTAGAGACAAAGGAAAAGAAGAAAAAAGTCACACCAAAGTTGGTCGACACCAGAACCGTAGTGTGTGTAGAAGTCGGAAGTGGCCTCGAGAGAATTTCTTTGAGTATGGGACACTCCACTGGAGTTGGTACTTAAATAGACTTTTTGGTACGCACTCACCTCATTTAAAGCTATAGTTGTTAAATCCTTCTAAATGAATAAAATAAACATATATACTTTTAATGGAGTAATGCAATTGTTATTAATGACGCTTGGTTGGGAATTGTTATTAATGATCTCTTGCAAATCAATAATAATACATATGTATATCTCCCACAATTTCATTCTTCCAATGCATTGACCTGAATTAGTGAACGTAATAAAACTAGTCTGGCCCCGATATGGAAGGGGGCGCAGTAAATTTGGGTGTCATTAACCAATTTGTTGAGCTATTAGTAATAAAATATGGGTAGAGATATTAGTACTCTCAACATATCTTAATAACACTTTCACTTTTTATTCGGTTCTTAATAACCGAGTAAGGTATATGTTATTTGGTTGTGAAAGATCAAGTATAAACTTGATAATACTTTACTCGGTTGTCAAGAATTGAGTATATAAGCTTATACTTGGCACTAAAGAATCGAGTAACAGACTCCTTATTCAGTTGCGGATGACCGAATAAAAGTGAGAGTGTTATCAAGTATTTTTGTTGTGTCAATATCATTGTCCTAAAATATGGGTAACATTTGGCTTTAGAAAAATACACACAAAAATTTTATTTTATAAAGAAATAACTTCACACCTTTCAACTAGCATAACAAAAAGTGTGCAGACTATAGTATTTTTTGTATTTTTCATTCTTTTTATTTCGGCGACACGTTAACTTGGTTGATATGAAATAAATATTTTTTAATTTTGAGTTATGCTAAAGAATAAAGATTAGATACAAATCATGGTCGTCTAAAACAAGAAATGAATTCAATTCACATGAAATATTATTTTGCAATTGCTCTAGAACAATTTTTCTTCAAATGAGTTTTTTCTTTTTCCTTTTTTTTAAAAGAAAGTCGAAGTTTGTTGTTCCCTCTTTTCCTTTTCCTTTTATGCGTATTGATTTCCATAGAAATTGCAGTTTATTTCTTGTTTCATGTGGAGTGATCAAGTCGTTAGATGGCGTGAACACGAGCTGTGTGATTATAGCAAGGCCAGAAGTTAGAATTAGAGCACGAATGAATATCTTAGCGTGAGGCGAGTAAATGTAGGGTTTAAATTTGTTCGTCATCGGATTAACATGATTCTGTTTTAATTAGTTAAGGGTGATTTTAAATGCACCTACCAAATCTTGCTTTTCACCCCACTTTGAGAAGACTTTTTTTTCACCCCACTAATTTTTCTAAAAAACTTGCAACTTACCCCACCAATGGGGTGAGTTTACAAGAACATAAAAATAAATGTAGGGACAATAAATTGTCATCGCCAAAGGATAATTAGGGACAAAAAATTTGACACTAATACAATTAATAATTTTTCACCAAAAAATCAAATAACATCCCGTATACACCCAACCAAAAACTAAGTGGATTGTGATGAAAAACTTAAGTTAATTCTTTTTAAACATATTTAGTGTGATGGATGATTGATTGCTATTTATTTATGGACAAAAAATATTTTACAATTTACTTAATCCGCTATAACTAAAATTTTGATCAACAAGATAATTTCAGGTTAATAAATCATACTTTCTTAACTTTAAATCATACTATCAAATAAAGTAAACATAAGTAAAACAAATTAGATATTCTAAGCTATTCATCATTTACGGTAATTCCTTTTTTTAACTAATCATAAGTAAAAAAAATATTAGATTAAAAGAGTTGACATGCTAAGAATAAAGAAGTGAATCATGAAGACGAATAGCAAATTAGTTATGTGTTTTGCATCATGAGATGTTATAGACTATGACGTCAATGGTGTAGAGATAGAGAGCGTGGGCAGAGAAAGAATTGGGGTGGGTGGGTTGGATTGGTCTGGTTTTATATTGGTTTCAACGAGGTGGAACGGACAAACAATTCAGTATTTGATAGTTTTTTAAAAAACAATCAAATCTAATATGTTAGCTTCACTGAGGCTAATTAAAATTGGATTAGATTGATTGGTTTGAGCGATTGGAATTGAATCCTACAAATACCTAAAACAAAACTCTAAAAATTGTCAAACTGAAGAAAATATATAACCAAGTAATCAAAGCCTACAAAATGGGACTATCTGAAAATTAATGTAGCCCGTGTTATAATGAATAGGAACCTAAAATCATTGGAGCCACTGTAGAAAATAGAAAAGAAAAAAAATTAAGATTCTACATTAATTAATTTCCTCAATTGAAATAATAAAAAGTACGGAAAATAATATTGTTCAATTGAACACCACATATAGAACCAAAAGCTAAAGCTAACAAAATAGAAACGGAGGAGATTTTAAATGATCGTAAGGATGCTTACTCAAAGGTAGGATCGATTTGGATGAGAAATACTCTTTTTTGAAGGTTCTGCTCTTTAGGTTGAATGGGAATAGTGATGAATAGAGGGAGAGTGTTTGTTGGGGTGAGTTTACAAATTTGGAGTATGGTAATTTCGTGTTAAATTTTAAAGTAATTTTTTTTTATGTGGGTGAGAAGACTAATTAAGTGGGTACATTTAAAATCACCCTTAGTTAATAATGATGTATGAATGTATAATGATGTAAGGACATGTTATTTTAATACATTAATCAATTAAAATAGATAGTGGTATTAATTCTCACTCAAAGATAGTCAGTCAATAAATTTAAGTTTGCTTATAATAGCATAGGACCCACTATGACTACACGAGACCCATGATCATAGTTCTAAATCAATGCAATGCCAGGATGTTAAACCTGCCTTTACACACACACACACACATTATATATATATATATAGGTTGTTGAGGTTTTTATGACTGACTTCATTATGATATCTATTTGACAGCTGAGAAAAATTGAAGTAAAACGTAACTTGTGAAATCTCCAACCCCTATATTTGGACGTTAAGAATCAATGCATTCAAACAACTCTCATCTAGCCGTCCTCCACCCAGGAATTTGATTGAAGGGTACAAACATTTGATTGAAGGGTACAAACGTAAGAATTTTTAAAATGTATAAAGATTTTTTTTTTTAAGTATTAAAAACCACGAATATATGCTTTTTGACTAGATCTTGGGGGATGAAAATGAATGGGGACTATTATTGACACAAACAACTCTTTAACACTATCTCTTTAATACTCTAGGTCTCGTTTGATTCAAGTACTAGGATCAGTGTGATTAATAATATCAGTATTAATAGTACTGGACTATTAATCTTGGTATTAATTTAATACCAATACCATGTTTGATTTATGCAGTATTAATACTGTGATATCTCATGCTGATATTAATATCATGTTTGGTTTTGTAACTTGTATACGGGATCATGTTTTGGACTAAAAAAGAAAAAAAAATTTAAAAAAAAATTAATTTTTTTAAAAAAATAAAAAATAAAAAAGTAAATTAAAATAATAATAATAATAATATAGTAGTAGTAGTGACATTTTTGAAAATATTATAGTAGTAATGGCATTTTTGAAAATATATGGTTCATTTTTCTTAATTTTGGATAAACAATACCACCTCCCCCCGGTATCAAATTATACCACAAAGAGTGGTATTAAGTTAGTACTGATATTAGTAATTCCAATACATTTGTGCAAATCAAACAAGGTATTATAAAAAAGGTGGTATTAATAATCCTATTCCACTTTAATACCCGAATCAAACGAGGCCTATAAGTACACATTTTCTCTTCTTAATACTTGTAATATTATTTAATTTTAATTTTAATTAATATTAATCTAAAAGTACTCATATCTTTTTTTTTTCTCTTTACAATTCAAAGAAATAAATTAAATCACTCCACCTTTTAATAAATATCATATTTAATTTTCTTCTTTCAACTTCTTTTTCCATAAATGAACTAATCATTCACGGCATAGTTAGTTGTTAGATGCAATGTTACTACTAGATCTTATATTTACAACCATTTATGACATAGTCTCACTCATTCCCTTGTAAAAGATAGACAAAGATTATTCAAGGGGATAATTATGAATGTTCACTTGGTTCTGTCATAGATGAAGGTTTACTCGGTTTCTAGGAATCGAGTGTTGTTCATCATACTTGGCACAAATGAACCGAGTAAAGCACAGGTTACTTGGCTTTAAGGAACCGAGTGGAATTGAGAAAATGACCCAAAGCCTAACTTGGTTCCTCAGGACTTAGTAACATGTACTTTACTCGGTTCCTTTGGGCTAAGTATGATGAACAACACTCTAGGAATCGAGTAAACATTATTCAATTTTTTTTTTTTTTTTTTTTTTTTTTTTTTTTTTTTTTGCGTTTGTTTGCATCCAATGATTTATAAACAAAAGGAAATGTAAATGATCGAGTAACAAAAACATAAGTATCCTACCTCTTTTTAAAATGGATGATGATTTTGATGGCGACAATGGCGGTATCGGCGACAGTGGTGGTAGTGGAGAGGAATGATGATGATGATGATAACGATGATGAAAAAGAAGAAAAGAGTTTTTAATTAATGGAATTAATAGTTAATTTGAGTTTAAGTGATTTATAGTTATTAATCATTATTAATTTGAGTTTAATGTTTTAACCATTAATTAAAAATTAAAAAATTGGTGTGTGTCAATAAAATAATTAATCTTTTTTTAGTGGGAATGTTAAAGAATAAATTAATGTGTATCAATAATAATCCCATAAAGATTTAGAAAAGAAAAGGACAAAAACGGAAAAGAAACAGATCATCATGATGATCTATCTTTACTGTAATTTTTTTTTCCGAAAATCTCAGAAGGTACATTTGTACCCCCTCGTTCTACTGTATGCACGTCCTTGCCTCCACCTCATTTCTTCCTTTGCCATTTTTTGAGTGAACGACCCATTTGCGCTCTTAATTTTGTAACTGGTTTTAAGCTGCACTCATAATTGCAATTTGTTTCACCTTGCACTCCAAACTTAAAAAAGTGGTTTTAAATGCCCACTTTGTCAACATTTCATCCATTTTATAATATAAGTTGTCATGTGCATGTTACATGATGCCAAAAAAAGGGTATAAAGGTAAACGTAAATGGGGTAAACCATATAATTCATCACTCTCTCTCTCTCTCTTATCATGTCCATCTCTAACGAAATCTTGTGCAAAAAAAAACTGGTGGTCATCACTTAGGGCAAATTAGTGTTAAAATTAAGGCAAAATTATGAGCATGGATTGGGCATTGAGGCCATAAATTGATCCAAATGATGAACGGAATATTTATAGTAAGATATCTTTTCATTTTATGAACTTAAATATGATCAAATAAGGTTTTTTTGCTTTGATAATGTTGAGGTTTTTGATGGTTTTCATAAGATAGTGTTTATTTTTATGGAGTTTTGATGAAAATGAGTTTGCTTTACATTATTTTTCTCTTATGAGATCCATAAGGTCAAATGCTTTACATTGTTTTATCTTGGATTTTGTAAGCTTTATGAGGTCAAATGCTTTGCAATGTTGCCACAGTATGAGATTTTCTCCATCGTTCTGCTCAATGAGAAAATGTATCTTCTGCTCAATGAGAAAATATATTCTTCTATCTCCTAAGAAATGTTTTTTTTTAATTGCTCTTTTTTGTTGAAATGAAAAAGGAATGCATATGTGGGTGTAAAATGCAGGGAGATGGGGAGAAATGGAGGGAACATGGGGAAATATATGGTACAATTAGGGAGAAATGTCCTTTTACGTTTTCCCTTACTATGCCAGCAAAAATACAGGTTTTGTTATAAAATGGACAAAATGGTGACGAAGTGGACATTTAAAATTACTTTTTAAAATTTGGAGTGCAAGATGGAATACATTAAAGTTTGTGGTGCAACTTGAAACCGAGTACAAAGTTAGGGGTGCAAATGTGTGATTTACTCTTTTTTATTTTTTATTTTTATCAAAAAGCACAAAATTGGCAGGGATTTTTTTTAATAACTTCATGCAATTTGCATTTTGCTAAAAATATTTTAATCACTCATTCAGTCTTAGGCCCATCATATTCTAATTTTAAGCAAAAGAAGAAAAAAATACGGAAAACGGTAGGTATACAAAAATTTTGAATCTATAACTAAGATGCTTAGACACGAGTTTGGTAGAAATATTGTCCATACTTAATGTATCATGCTGCGTAATACATCAAATTTGATGATTAATTCTTACATAAAAGCTTGCAAATTAATATGATTTTTATGATTTATGGGATAAAGTGAAACTCTATGACTAGAGTAATTTATAAATGTAAAAAATTTAGTATGATTTCTAATAGTAGTACAAGCTTAGTTTTAGAGCTTGTTATTTTTGAATTATTCTATAAATTGTATTGTTTTTCATACATGATAAGATGATGCTCAAATTCTAAGTTTTAGATTTTCATGATTTGCATGCATCTTTTCTTATTAGGGTATTCTTACTACTTATTTTTATCAGCATGTATTACATGAATTATATTTTCACAAGATACAATAAGCGTACAACCTATTTAATATACTAATAAAAATAGGTTGTAAGAATTATAGGTAAAAAAATACTTTCCTTATAATAAATCGATTGGGATAAACTTTTGTTAAATTTTGAGCGTGTTGATTTATCCGACCCCAAGTGAAGCATTTATAACATGGGCCAGTATAATAATGCACCTTTACTTAAAAAAAATAAAAAATTATTAACTTTTCTTCGAAATGAAATAAAAGGTTTTTCAAGTTTTATATGAGCTATATAATAGTTCAATTGGATTAAAAAATCTTGCAATTTTTAGTGTTAGTGTGAAAATTGTGACAAGTGTGCCACCGGTCATACCCTTCATGTACTATATTATATATTTTAAGAATATTTTTAATGTTATATATATATTCATATGTTTTGTTTTTCTATAATTATGATGCAAAACTTCTAGTTAAAAGTGCGCCTTAAAGAATTTTTACTCAAACATGAAAATTTCATTATTCGAAGATTGAGTGTCTAAATATTTAACATTGAAAATCACATGGAAATTTAGGTAAATATAAATATACATATATATTTTATTACCGGGAAGTAAAAATGAATTAGCTAGATTTGGGTGACAGACAGCGACGTTAAACAAACGTATGTGCACGTACACAAACTGGTATAACTAGAAAAAAATAAAAATAAAAATATAAACATTTTTTTATCCACGTGTTTCTAAGTGGGTCCTACTATTTTGGTGGGGGTTGAAGATGCCTTTACGTAGGCACCTGCCGTCAGTAATGAACGTTTATATTGACCTCTCTCTCTCTGTTGTAGGACTTTCTTTTTTGCTTAGCTCTGAAATCAGACCGCAGTTTTTTTAGAGAGAAAACCAAATCAAAACGATAGTCATCTATCTAATCTAGAGAGAGAGAGAGAGAGAAAGAAACATGGAAGAATAATAATATTAGAAAAAGAATAAAATATCTTCATATCTTACGCTTTCTTCTCTCTGTAGCTAGATTTTTGAGATTGGAATCTATGATCGGTGGGACTGGGAGATTTTTGATTTATTAGAAGTGTTGCTGCTGCTGCTGCAATTTGCCCTCTGTGCCTAGAGATGGGAGCTTGTGTGTCTACGCCTAAGAGTTGTGTGAAAGCTCGATTGTCTTCCTCAAAGAAGCGAAAGAAACTTACCAAGCGTGTTTCCTTTTTGTCTGATCGATCTTCCGGTGAAGTCGATAAGTCTCTTCCCCCGGTGCCCGATCGGTCTTTTAGCAATCCGACTTTCCACGGTACACCTCTCTCTCTCTCTCTCTCTAAATATATAGATACACATCGGAAAAAAAATTGTATATAAAATGACAACTTCGAGTTTTGATCAAAGCATTGCATTGGAGATTTGCCGTACTGAGATTAATTTTTCTTCTGATTTATGGTTGACTTTTGATGTTACTAGAGGATTGGTAATATGGAGCTAACTAACCACATTTTATTTGTACGATTAGTTAGTTTTAGTGAAACTACGTGCAATTTTCCCCCCTTTTCTGAAATTACATGTGTTTTGGTAATTAGAGTTAGTAGCATAAGCTTATATTGAGAGAAATGTGGGGTGGTCCAATAGTGGAAAATGACACAGAAGAAGAAAGGTTGGAAGGATCTTCAAATGGCCATGCCAATTTGGAAGAAATAAAGTGGAAAAAGACGCTACTGCTTTCCACATGCATAGTTGGCAATGGGAGTTTCCCACACGAGTACACGGATTTTGCAAATTTTGTTATTTCTCTGTCTGGTTATTGTATTATACTTCCAAGATCCCGGACACTAATTCTGGGATTAAGAAGCTCTGATACGGGAGAGATTAGGAACAAACATGACAAGACATAATTCATGAATATATAATCTTATATATTTGTACAACATTAACAAAAACTTATAATCCTTAGTTTGGCTCCTTCGAGTAGTCATGCAATGTCATACGGCAATAGGCAATGTTGTTCAATTGTAAACGCGTGTTCAAGTGTGTTGATCAGAATATCTGAAATTAAGTTTTTTTCACTAATTATTAGAGTATAGATTAATCTAGTTTTTGAACTTTTCTGTTCTTAAGAATGCATCCATGTCAACATAATCAACGGTTAATGACAATACTTGTTTACTGTGGTGAGATTTTGTAAGTTGATTATGTCCCGAAAAATAATTTGGACTCTTAAGTTGGGAAGGAGGGAGTATATATTTATCTAGTTTTTGAACTTTTCTGTTCTTTGACCTTTCTTCATGCTAAATGATGCAACTCTTGTTACTTCATTGGAATGAGTATCATTATTTTATCTTTTTGAATGGCTGACTGACTTGATTTTGCACTGACATGTGATGCCAGCAGTGACTAGTGAGGAGGCGTGGTTTGACTCTGCTGCAATACTTGAATCGGACTACAGTGATGAAGATTTCCAAAGTGTTCCAGATGGTACTTTCTCGGGATTTTTCTTTTTTAAATTCAACATCCAAACTTTAATTTGTTCTTCTCTCCATTCTGTTTAATAATTATCCTAAATGTATACATTCACATCTGCAGATGTGCTGTCTCTGAATGGCTCTGAAGGTGCTTCCAGATTAAGTGCTGCTTCTGCCAAAGATGCTAATCATGGAGATGTTAATGTCAACATTCAGGATTCCTCTTTCAGTGAACATCTAGAGAGACCAGTAGACTTGCCAAACGGAAATTCTGCATGTAACTCTCTCTGTGAAACTGGTAAAAAAGCAATGCATAGAGATGATACAGAATCCCAATCAAAGTCTGATGGAACTCTGAATGAAGTCAAACCTGTTTTCCTCGATGATATCTCGTCTGTAGATGAAAGTGCTGGCAGGGAGGACGGTTTATTAGATAACTGTGGAATTATTCCGAACAACTGTTTGCCTTGTCTTGCTTCTACTGTCCCCTCTGTTGAAAAAAGAAGATCTCTAAGCTCTAGTCCACCAAGGAAAAAGGCGGCCCTTAAGCTTCCCTTCAAATGGAGGGACGGACATCCTAACGTCAATTTGCGTGAGTATTCTAACTGTCAACCTTTTATAGTTTAGTCACTTGAAGGGACCCTAGAAAGTGGACTGGCCCTTAATTTTCTAATTCAAGAGTCTGTGTAGCTACTTATCGAATTAAATTTATGATTTGATATGTACATGTTGGATTCATTACGAGATTAGTGTCGAGTTATGAATCACAAATTGTATATCATGAGTAGTAAGATTCTGATAACATGCAAAGGAAAATCATATTGATTTTTAGTTAATGATTGAGCTTAGAAGTTACCAGTATATACGTCTTTTATTTGAATTTAAGAATGGAAGAAAGCAGTTGAAATTTAGTGGCTAAAAATATCCTGTTTCTGATATCGTAGTTTCTTCAAAATCGCTTCTGCAAAGACCTATAGCTGGTTCACAAGTACCTTTCTGCCCACTAGATAAGGATATGTTTGATTCTTGGTCCACAGTTGAACCAAGGATTTTCAAAGTTCGAGGAGAGAATTATTTAAGGTAACATGATGGTCTTAAACTTAGTCACTTGGGCATGCGCATGTATCTGAAAGCTATACCAAAGTACTCTCATCTTCTACTGTACTTGTCTCTAAATACTGAACTAATTTGTGCTTGTCATTTGACACAATACTTGTTTATTAGGGATAAAAAGAAGGAATTTGCTCCTAATCATGCCGCATATAATCCTTTTGGTGTTGATGTATTCCTATCTCAAAGAAAAGTTGATCACATTGCTCGGTTTGTGGAACTCCCTGTTATTAGTTCTTCTGGGGAACTTCCACCTATTCTTGTTGTAAATGTTCAGGTACTGCCACCACTTATCTTGCCTTCTGTAGGTACAATTACATTTGTGCGATTGTGGTTATAAAAAACAAAAAAAAAAGAGAGTCATATATGGTATGATATTATTTTTTAAAATACTCCTTATTTGTTGCCCCTTAATATATGTTATTATTATTTTCTGAATTTACTACTGGTAAAAATTGAAAAATCAGACTGGTGTGGGAATGGTGATGGACATCCTCCAAAAAGTAATTTAGGGATTGCATCCTAGGGGGATAACAAAACAATTAATAATATCCTGAAGTCTCTGATGTAGGTGGTATCTTCAAGTCATAATTCTTCCATTTAATAAATATTTTTGGTGCAGCCATCACATATTTTTGGTTGTTTCCTTCTCTTTCCAGTGCCTCACCTAATTTAATGGTGATTGAATCATCTTGAGCCCAACCTATTCTGATCTCTTTCTTGGTGCTGCTACATGTCGCATTGAAGACAATCATTTGTATTTCTATTTTCCCTGCTGCTTTTCATTCTGCTGTCAATCTGAACATTGACCTTTTAGTTAATCCTTCGTATTCAAATCAAGTTCTTGAGTGGTTGGTTCCTTGCAGAACTTTTGAAGAACTAGTGCCTAAATACTTTTAGAGAGTTGTTCTTTACTCTTTAATGGAGATTGGGTTCCCCTCAAAGTGAACCGTTGTTGGAGGATTCTGTCCCCATGTAGCAGCTTTTTTCCCCATTCTTATGTTGTTTCATTTGTTTATTTATTTATTAGAATGGGTTTATATCAAAGCCCAAGCAGTGCATTTCTTTGGTACAAAAACTTTATTTTATTTATTCTTCGTTTCCTTATCTTCTGACAATAACATTGTTGGTGTATTTTACAGATTCCATTGTATCCTGCCACATTTTTTCAGAGTGAAATTGATGGGGAAGGAATGAGTTTTGTGTTGTACTTCAAAATTTCTGAAAGTTACTCCAAGGAACTTTCATTCCATTTCCAGGAGAACA
Organism: Lonicera japonica; assembly: GCA_021464415.1. NCBI lineage: Eukaryota > Viridiplantae > Streptophyta > Magnoliopsida > Dipsacales > Caprifoliaceae > Lonicera > Lonicera japonica. The sequence continues at coordinate 60,020,583 of CM038468.1, read as the reverse complement.
TGAAAGTAAGATTAAACCATTTTAACATACATTATATTTTGTATTTTTAATGTAATGCCATGCTTATTTGCTATTGCTTATCGTTTTTGCCCTTCCCCTTTTCTCCTTTGGGAACAGAGGTTACTTAATGACGAAATAGAAAAGGTCAAAGGTTTTCCAGTAGATACCCTTGTACCCTTCCGGGAAAGATTGAAGATATTGGGTCGTGTTGTGAATGTCGATGACCTTCAACTAAGTGCAGCAGAGAAAAAACTTATGCATGCTTACAATGAGAAACCCGTTCTTTCACGTCCTCAACATGAGTTTTACTTGGTAAGTTACTGATTTCATCTAAATATAACTTCCTATTTTCATCATCTTCCACTAATTCTCTTTTATATTGCCTGCTTAGGCAAGTGCATATTATATGAAATTTAAGTTAGTTTCAAAGAGCTAAGTGTGGACTTTTTCTACAGGGAGAAAATTATTTTGAGATCGATTTGGATATGCACAGATTCAGTTACATTTCCAGGAAAGGTTTTGAGGCATTCCTACATAGACTAAAGCACTGCATCTTGGATTTTGGCCTCACAATTCAGGCAAGTCTTTTTAATACCTAAACAAGTTTTTAGATTCTTTGGTGTGTTTGATTGCACTTTTTTTCATGGAAACCCATTTTTTTTTTCCTGCTTTATGGTGTTTAATACCACAATTTTTAAGGGGATCAATTTCTGAATTCAACTTGGTTTACCCTATTTTTCTCATGTTTTGTATAATTCAGATATAACCTTCTTCCTAAGTTCTGTTTTCATAAAAACAAATCTCATGGAAACCAATCAAGCGCACCATTCATTTCGTTCTTTTCCTTTCTCTTTTCTTTGTGGGAGTTTTGGAAGGTGTTTTTGAAGCCTTTCTTTTTTTCTACTGTGAATCAGGGAAACAAAGCTGAAGAGTTGCCAGAGCAGATGTTATGTTGTGTAAGGTTAAACGGAGTTGATTATATGAATTACAAGCAGCTGGGGTTGATTCAAGATCCCCTTTAACTAGTGTACAAGCAGTGTAAGGCTTGAAGTTATCATTAATAAAATGTCAAAATTCAAGTGAATTATGCGTGCCTTCATATGCTCACACATACACACCCCGCTAATATAATGTGCTAAAGCCACTCTTTCTACCGTAAACATCACCATAATTCCTTTTGCTCTACAGAAATAGGCGGCTGCTGATATATCTATCTATCTATCTATCTATCTATTTGTTCGATAGGTAAATAATTTTAGGGGCAATTAAAAAAAAAGGCTTATTAGAGAAAGATTTTTACACTAAGGCCAAGGAATAATTTTTTTTTAAATAAAGGGCCTATTTTTTATTTTATTGATAATATGACATGTGTCTTTTTTTTTCATTATAAAATGACATCCCAACCCTTAAAATAAACTAAAAAAATATCAATATGCATTAAAATATGGACTGCAATATGAACTTTGCAATCTATATTTCACTGCAACATGAACTTTGCAGTCCATATTTCACTGCAATGTGAACTTTGCAGTCGATATTTTTAGTGCAAAGTTCATATTGCAGTCCATATTTTACTGCAATGTGAACTTTGCAGTCCATATTTTTAGTGCAAAGTTCATATTGCAGTACATATTTCACTGCAATATAAACTTTGCAGTTCATATTTTATCGCAATATGGACTTTGCAGTCCATATTTTTTGTGAAAATTTCATAAAAAAGGGTAATTTAGGTAATACATAACATGTTTTTATTAATTAAATGATATTTAAATTTATTCAAATACATTCATTTAAAATATAAAACAAAATAGGTCTCTTACACTAATTACCAATTAAAAATAGGCCCTTCATTCAAATTATCAATTAAAAATAGGCCCTTCATTCAAAAAAATATTATTCATTGGATTTTTGGTAAAAATCAATGTATAATAAGCTCTTCTACCTAATTTCTAGATAATTTTATAAAATAAAAAATATGGTTATGCAATAAGAGCCTAGGGGATCCAAGATCACTCACCCAAGAAGACCTACAGCGGGGGCGAGCAAAAAACCTTACTTTTTTTTAAATTCTAAAATTGATAAAATTCACGTTACAATCTCATAATTCCCTGTTAGTATGTTAGTGCCCTAATCCTCTTGTGTAGAGTGATGCACGTCTAGATCTCCAACCTATATATTCACCCTCATACCCGTGGACCTCCTCGATAAACTGTTTGTTTATTTTAGATCAAGTTTACATGATGCCAATTTATATGCTAAAGCTCAAGTTTTATGTAAAATTACCAATTATTAATCCAAGTAGTATAAAGAACACAAAAGGTACGAATTATTAACTAAGAGTCAACCAAGAACAGAATGGTACCTGGAAGGTAGATCATTAAGGTACGATTCCTTTATAATATTCCAAAAACAAATTCAACTCATCTCTGTAACACATTAGTTTCAACTTCTTTTACTCAAATTTTAATACAAATCTGTAGCTCAAATTGCTGGGCACTGAGATTAACTTTTAAAAGGAAAACTTCTGCTAAACATTTAATTATGTGGAAGAAGAACTGTGACATTTCTACGCCCTTATTAATCTGCATCACTAAATCAGTCTGAAAAAATGACGAAAACTAGCATCCCATTACTTTGTTGGCCTTGAGTCGAGGCTTCTCTGCCACAGTGCCATCATTCCCGGCAAGTGCTCGATATTTATCTTTCCGAGTAAAAGTTGTGCACTCGTATGAAAGAGTACCTGCAATCACCCTTTGTATATAGTTTGCCACTTCATGGCTAGATTTCCCAGAGCTGCATGTCAACTCCATAGGCAACTTGTTCAAGAAAGTCACCTCATAAGCTGGGCTAGGGTTCATAAAGAAGTAGAACGGGTCCATCCCTTTCCACCCTCGAGCCGTGGTCCCATGAAACATACTCATCCGGTTCACCATAGCCACAGGCACGAGCTGGTCTGTTAATTCAGCGAACATGGCCGAAAACCTTAGGAGGAACGGCTCGCGACAAGTGGTCCCCTCGGGGCATATGGCTAGGTCCCCTTCTTGTAGCAGCTTCTTTATCATTGATGCATCGGTGGCTCGGTCACGGCTGAGCCTGACGGTTTTAATGGGTGAGATGATTTCGGAGAGTCGAGAAACAGAGTATGTGACGGCAGGGATGGGGCGGCCGAGAGCGGTGGAGAGGAAAATTGGGTCGAGGAGGGTTCGGTGGGAGCAAATGAAGAGAACTCCGGATTGGCCGGTCGATTTTTTGATTGGTGGTGGTGGGTTACCCTTGACGGTGACACGGACACCAAGGGCCCAAAAGGCGTAGTAGACTAGTGGCATGGGGAGGAGTGCACCTGCAGCGATTCGGAGGCAGGCGAGGAGGAAGCCAATTGGGATCCAAAGAATGGTGAGAAGTGCCATGATTGGGGTTGGTTTCCGGACAAGGCGACCATCGTGGAAGACTATGGGCTTGGGGAGCTTATCACTTGTTATGGCATCTACTTCAGGCTTGGGTGGTACGATATAGCCCTCCTGTAACATAATCGAACACAGCCTAATTTCATCAGTATTCCACTAAGATGTAAATCTTTTTGGGCATTTGAGTTGACTACAAATCTTTTTGGGCATTTGAGTTGACTACAGTTATGATACAAACCTTGCACAATGCCATGAAAGGAAGATCAGTATGCCTATCACCAAGCCCAATCTCAGGTTGAGTCTCTGATCCAAAAGCCTTCTTCAGAGCATCAGCCTTATTCTTCCCAACCAAAACTCCAGGCTTAAGAACAAAACCAGTTGCCCTCCCCTTATAAGTCCCGATCTCAGTCCCTAAAACCAAATCAGCTCCCAAAAATTCCTTCAAGAACCCTTCCACCATAATCCTCGGATTTGCCGTGAGCACGCACCTTTTACCACATGTAGAAAATACCCTCCAAGACTCAGGGTGAAGATCGCTCGAATAAAATTTAGGCAGTACTGCACGTCCCACTGACTCAATATCCGAAACTCGCATCCCAACGAATGTGGCGAATATTAGTACTTGGATCCCAGCTGACTCTGATACGAAGTAGTAGAGAATACCAGCGAGTGGTGAGCACAAGAGTACGAAGAGAAGCTTTAGAATACCGCCCACCTCAAAAGCTACTAAGGCAAAATAAGGGAACGAACTTCGGCCTCTTAGTAGGGTTCCATCCATGTCAGCAACCACCGTGTGCTTCTCTCGGCCTATTGACACACAATTCTCGACTGTTGGGAAAGTTGTTATATCCATGGCGGGTTCTAAAATTTACCCGAATGACACTTTATGGTGTAAATGAATAGGTTTTGTAAATAGTTTGTTGTTGAAGTTCCATTACTTCAAGTTGTGGATCTATATATAGAAGGGTGGTTGGGAAATGAATAATTTTTTTATTTTTTATTTGGTCTATAAAAACAATGAAGATTGTTGTGGCCGAGGATTCCTAAAGAGAATGTCAGAAATTTTGAATCGCCAGGTTTTGGACATTTCTTGTTTCTGGAGGAGCAAAAATCAATTATGGGTTGTGTTAATTCATTATGCTTCTTAGTACGAATCGCCGGTTCTTGTCGTGTTTGTTTTTACTTGTTTCATAGGTAAGTGGCTTGACAAAGTTAAAAACATTCATAATGTGACAAGACATGTATATAATAAATTGATACAAACTATGTAGAGGGGATAATTAAATGATTACTCTTAAGCTGTGCGCAGTTGAATTATCATGGAGGAGTACAAAACGTAGAAGTGGAACTGAGTAGTAGTTAGAGAATCCATTGTTTTACACATTCATGTGGCAATATAAATATTTATGACTGTGCGCAATGTATAATTAAAACTATATCATTACGTGTTCCAAGGGCGATAGGTGCGGGTATGGACTCAACTCAATCGTTGTGGATTTGAAATATGTAACACAACCGGATAAATCTTGATTCTCACTCAAATTCTAGTATGAGATTCCACAAGGTTTGTTGGGCTTAGGCCCTAGCAAAACATTTGTCAATTTTCATTTTTAGTATTAAATTAATTGTGCACAAATAGATCTAGCATTTAAAATTCGTGTGGAAGGGGGAACCCACGATTTCGCTATAAAAAGCCAACTTTTCAACCAATATGATCTAATAATGGTTAAACAATTAAAAATATAAAATATTTGTAAAAATTGAATGATTTTAGAATAAATTGTTGTAAAACTATCTACCTCCCAGTCCGCCCAAATTTGATATAAAGAAAGAAAGAAAGAAAGAAAGAATATTTCCCAATTGAGAAAAGTTAAATTATATTATTCTCTCTTAAAAGATGGAACCCTATACCCATTTCCATTACAAAGTCAGAGTTACATTCATATCTCACCCTGAATTTATACAAACATTTCCTCAGTCTCTACTTTTCATGCTGTGGATCACATTTATTCCTCTTGGTTTTATCAATCACCCACAAACTTCGCTCCCTCATTATATAATCTATTGGTTATCATATGCAAGCAGAGTTATTAATCATTTTGATCTCGGATATGATTAATATGTCATATTGTACATATATCCATCCACTTCCTAATGGGTTTCATCAATAAGTTTCTCGTGCTTGTATGTGTCTTTTAATTAAGATATACCCAAGTTTCAAACTACTAGCTAGCCAATACTCTTAACATTTGAAAATGCTTTCAGGACCAAAAAAAGAAAATGCTTACCCTTTGAACTTTGAAGCAAACATTAACATTTCATTATTTTCTTGGGCATTATTGAAAATCTACTATATTCACAATCCACAACAAGAAGCATAACATAATTGAATTTCCCTCTATAATGCTGAAATCTCAACAAGATTCAAGCCAAACTTTGAAAATTCAGTTGGTTACTAAGTTCAAACTCCACCACTCAATTGATACTCTTTGGAATCTAGACCAACACCAGCACAAGAACCCATAGCAGTGGACAGATCAACAAAAGGCCTGCATGCAAAATGCAAGATCATTAGAACATCAAATTATTAAAGAAAAACAAAAATCGGAAACTTATACACATCATACCACTCTGCCACGGTACAAGCCTTAAAGCACTGCTCCAAGATGTCCCGAAGAAACAATCATTTGTCGTATTTAGTCCGGTAGCACAGTTACATGTAAATGAATTGTAAGGTCCATTATATCCACAAACCCCATTACTCTTCTCACAGCTTGCACACATATCTGGATACTCGTTATTGAAATTAAACTTATACTTAATCGCCACCCCATATTTCCAACTCACTGGATCAGATTCCTGTCCATTAAATCCATACAATCCCGAATAAGCGTTGCACTTCAATTTCCCCAAATCCATCTCAAATGATGGGCCAAGATCAACTGGAGTATAAACACAACAAGTAGAGATTGGGATATTTAGTCTACTTATTGCTTGGCAAGAATAAAGGAGGCTGCAAACTGAAGCACCATGAGGATCACAAAGAGCGAAACTTGAGTTGTTTAAGTCATTAGTGGACTTGTAAATAGGGGAATCAGCGGTGGAACAATCGAGTAGAGCAAAGACAGTGTTATCGTGGAATGTGAAGGGGGCGTTTGGGTCGAGGCTGAAGCCTTTGCTGGGCTGAGTACACGCACAAGTTGACATGGTGTGGTCGGTTATGTATATGAGTGTGTTAGTGTAGTCTATTGAAGTGATTGGGTAGGTGCCGGTGTGGGTGGTGAAGGTGAGCTGCTGTTGTTGTTGGTTGCAAGTTATGTACGTTTGGAAGCGAGGATCGCCACATCCAGGGCATGTGCCGAATGGGTACTTGATGGGCTGTTTGCCACAGGTCCTTTGGCAGGTTTGGGATGAGATTGAGGGGATGAATATGAGGGAGATTAAGAAGAGGAGGGTGATCTTCATTTTTACAATTGTGGAGAGAGAGGGAGAGAGATGTGCTATGGTGTTATATAGATACTGATGAGCAACTAGCTAGATGGTAACTCTTCCCTTTGGAGAGTGAGAGTGAGAACTTCGGTGTTGGGCTGACTACCTTTTCTAGATTCCTTTCACTACGAACTACAAAGCTATTGTCTATTGGATTGTTTTAATAATGTAAAGCATAAGTGTAAAAAAAATTAGTTTGCGAAGTGAATTTAATTAGTAAATGAGTGAGATGTACCACCTTAAATTGAATTTAATGTTAATCAAGGGGTGTTACGCTGTTCTACGTGATGAAACTGTGCACAAAAGAATAAATTATTGGCTCTTATAAAAAAAAGAAAGAAAGAAAGAATAAATTATTGGCAGTCTAATCAACTAAAAAGGCCAGTAAAATTCTAGTTTCTTAGTGGAGTGGATTGTGATGAGATACGCGAATATAATCAATGAGGCACTCTCCAAAAGCCATAACTAGGCAGGATTATGTAGTCTGTCTTCTTATAAGTTTCTATGGTTTCTTAACCAACTGGTTAATTTATGAATTTTGAGGGATTTATGATATTTACCATATTTGAACAAGAAGCCAGATCATTAGGGGCTTGACATTAATGAAGTCTTGTACAAATTTACCTCAAGTGTTTCCTTCACAAGGTTGGTCGTGAGATTTTGCAAAGTTTTTATAACTTATGCAAATAACACAATATTTTAAACATTGTATTAAAATAAGATCCAATCAAGAAATAAGTTGTAAATGATAAAAGTATACACGTTCCCTCATTGGTGCATGATTTGTTTATGTTTGAATTGACCCTCTTAATATGTTTCGGAGTTTTAATTAATTTATATTCCAACTTGGTACCTACCTGGACCTATCCGAGAATAAAGGTATTTGTTGTATTTTTGTATTCTGAAGTGCACATTAGCTCTCAATTAGCCTTCTAGATCATTACCAGTGCCACTCACTCCAACAGTCTCCCAAAAATAGGCTAGAATAAAAGCACTTTTAGCCTCAGCCTTAGCTTTAATTCCCATTGAAGTTAATTATACATACATTAAGCTCCCACGAAACTTAAACAAATGCAGAATGTTAGGTATCGTCCAAGAAGCAAACCATATAGCGCTGATCTGAGTGGTGGGTATAATTAGTCGAGAATTGTGACACTGAAAATATTTATAGTTGACGCGTAGTTGAAAGCATATATTAGAAAAGAAATGGAGCACGTGCATTAATTTTTACCTCGAAGGCTGTCTTCCAAATCTCATCTAATTTTGTTGCATTGGGATCCTCTCCACATGCAATGTTTCACTAAAAACTGAGAATGATGAGCTCTAGAAGGTCTCAACCTTTGGAACTAGGACATACCATGTGAAAATGTGTTAAGAGTTGAGACAACTTTATAAATATGAAATTTGTTCAGGAATGGTTGATTATTTTTCATAGAATTAGCATATCATCACATGGTCTTAGAACGTTCGAATTTGAGCTAAAAGTCTACTTGATTCCCGCAGTTTTATAATTCGGAATTTTGTTCTTAACATCATATGGTTTCGGATTGGGCTTTGTGAGCCAGGTGAACCCTTTCCCAAACTAAAAGTTGGGTTCGATTTAATGTGCAGTCCAGCCTCTTACATGAATCGTTATATTTGGACCCAAAATAAACTAATTGTTGGTGAGCCAAAGCCCAAAGCGACATTGGTATTCATATAGTTCGTGATCAAATAAATCAAATAAATTTAGGATCAAGGATCACAGAAAATATCTTATTATGATGAATAAAATGTTTTATGCTGTCATAAGAATTCATGGGTCCACCTTCATTTTGGTTGGATATACTTCAACAAACAAGCAAGAGGCATAGGTTAATCATATATTAAAATTCAGTTAGATCATTTAACATGATTAACTACAATCTCTTTCGGTCGAAATGCTGCAACATCATTTCCCTCTTAACAAAAAGGCAAGTCCAACCAAAACCAACAATGAAGAAAAGAAGAGCTCCAACTCCATATATTTCCCATGTACACGATTACCATTAGAAGGAGAAGGACTAGGAACTGAAGCCGGGGTTACATTTTCTTCCTTTGAACAAGTATAGTTGCAGCGACTTGGCCGAACTACTCTATACGTACCACTGCTCGTTAAGATGTAAATGTCTTTATTGTTATCCTCTCCGAAGGAGAATATGTAACCCAGAGCAGGTAAAGGACTATTAGGCACAGAGCGGCACTCCATGGGAGAGTCACCAGCACAGCTAAATGGCACCTTATTAGTCGTAAAGTTCCCACTATTCTTTGGATTTTCAAATGCAGCCCATATGGCCATTGCATAAAGATCTGCATATAAGTAACTGAACACCCATTGTCATAGTTAGCAAATTTATTCAAGATTTTTGTGTACAAAATTAATAAAGTGGATTTTTTTTCCCTTTCATTTTTACCTTCCATGTGTGCATGGATCAGTGGTGGAGCGATAGAAGTAGCCGCCTGATATGGCAGCGGACCCTTCTTTTTTGTTTATGTCAGAGTGGTTGTATCCCATCAGTGGGAAGATTAGATTGGTGGAATCTGAAGTATTTTCTCTTGTTGATGGCTCTAGGTTAAAAGGAAGAGGGCCTTCATAAATACTCCATCCATAGTTCCCACCCTTGGTGATTGCGTCCACCTCTTCATATCGATCCTACAAACATGTAATTAGGGTCTATTTGATGTAAAACTACATATGTGATATCATCATATAAAAATGGGAGAAAGGAATGAGAAGAACAAAATGTTGAATGGATAATAGATAAAATAGCAAGATCATCTAAAAACCTGCCCAGTATCTGCACAGAGAAAGTAGGAAGGTCTTTCTGCATCGAAGCTACAACGCCAAGGATTTCTGAGTCCTAGTGCCCAAATTTCACCCTGTGATTCTTTATCGTCAGAATAAGGATTATCTTGAGGGATCGAATAATTTCCCCATAGACCTAGTTTAACTACTTCTTCTTCGCCTAAAGGAACACAAGAACGGCCAAAAAAGAAACATTATTCACATAAAGTTACAAAGTACATAAACTAGAGAAACAAGATTACAAATATTGATTGTGCTGTTACGGTATTACTCACTTGGTATGTTATCTACATCTAGCCTCATAATCTTTCCAAGCAAGGATTTTTTATTTTGGGCAAAGCTAAAAGGGTCACCTTTGCCCCCACCATCTCCCATCATAAGGTATAAATTACCATCGGTGGGACCAAAAAGAATTTGTCCGCCATGGCTATTTGTAAATGGAAGGCCCATTGTAAATATCCTTCTCACTTCTGCTGGTTTGGCGTTTTTCGCCTACAAAATATTTTAAAATCAAAACAACAAAAACCTCATTAGTGAAAATCATGCAGACGGCAGACCAATCTATAAATTATAACAAGATATCTCCATATACCTTTGAAGGATCTGATGCTGTCCCATTAGCACTGAATTCTGCAACTACAGTATGATATTGACATGGCTGAGCTCCACCAGAAGAACCCAGTTTCGAAGGGTCACAATTAACATCCGAGTTACAAGCGCACGTTCCAGCACAACCCGGAGTCTTCACTTTATCACAATTAAACGAAGCAAAGAAACGGCCATTTTGAGCAAATTTTGGATGAAATGCCATTCCCATCATCCCAAAGGTAGTATCAAAATGAATTTCATCAGTTAAATCGACAAATGGACTAGACTCATCGAGCCCCAAAGATTCTCCTGAGCCCTGTCCAGGAATTTCAGCTAGCCATATTTTACCGGGTTGATCAGAGAAAAAGGCACGGTTAGACCCATCGGGATGAGGAACCATATTAAGATAAGCTGCACTGCCGATTCTTTCGAGGCAAAGGCCCTTTGGGGGAAGTAATGTTTCGCTTTTGTTAAGCGAAACTGGTTCACCATTGAAACAAAAAGGATCTTCATCATTAGATATGCCTCCAAAAGAAACACAAAAGTCACTTTTTGATTGCCAGAGATCGGTTAGCTTGGACGAGGTGGAATTTTGGGCCACTCCACCCCTACCTTGTAATGAAGGGGCAAAGGGAGAATTCAATATGGAAACATTTTGGCAAGTATCCCATACAGTTGAACAAAAGCTACTTGCTGAATCAGTAGAGTTGCAAAGAACTGGTACTGATCGACGCCCTGATTCTACGGTATATAAATTTGCCGAAAACTGATCACATGTCTACAAAGATGAAAGTCAAAAAATAAATTCGATGCAAGAGTTTTCTCTTAAAGAGAAATACCATGTTGTTGCCAATTATGTAATAGGTACAAATTCATAAATATGAACCTATGCCTAGTGTGCTACATTGTAGAGAATATGTAGTGCAACGTGTACTAACATTACAGAACACTAGATTGTTTCATTTTTGGTTTCTCAAGAGGACATATCATAATTAAATGACTAAAATCGAGATTTCTTTTATCTTTTTAATAAGATGTACCATTGCAAAGAGCATTTATACCCCACCGCCACCGCCACCGCCACCCCCACCCCATCCCCAATCAAGAAAAGAAAAAGACCCAACAAAAAGCAGCAGTTCAATTTTAATCCAAGATAAAGAATTGATGTACAAAAATTGGCGGAACAAGAACTTACAGCACAGAGAATTGATTGAATAGCAGAAGCACATGAAGGTTCAGATATGTTCATTCCTTCAAATTGATTCTTTAATTGCAAATCTTTAGCAGAGTCGCAACACACACTCCCATCGTATGGACAAAAACCGAGAGGTGTCCTTCGGGTTATCGGTGCTCCTGTTACAATTTAAGAAAAATAAAAAAAAAAGACAATGAGAATTCAGCAAAAAAAAAGTATTAGCTATAATGAGTGAAAATAGGGAGAAAAAGGGACTCACTCAAGTCAGTACATAATGGGAGTGAAGATGAAGGACAAGGAAACAGCAGTAGGAGACAAAAGAGGCAGACAAAGCCCAAAATACCACCTTCCATTTCTTAAGTTATTAGAGAGAGAGAGAGAGAGCCACATGCCTCAACAAAAGTAGAAAAAACTCTCCTCTTCTATCTCCTCAAATAAAGAAACAGGGTACACAGAGATACCTTATAATCCCCTCTCTTTTTTTTTTTTTGGAGGAGGAGATACCTAATAATTCAAACAATAATAAAGTAGAAGGTGTTGAAGTTTCCATGGCCCGAACTCTGTCATTTGACATTATCAGCGGTGTGGATAATTAGTCCACTCGACCATAAAGCAATTTTTTTTTTATTGATAATCAAGGTAGGGTTGTAAAGAATTCACACCTAATTTCGGCAAATAATTGAAGAAAGGAGTTGACTGAGATTCAGTGGGTGGGGAGTTGGCAAGAAAGAAAAACATTGATGTAGAACAATGCATAGAATACTATAAACCAAAAGATGGGGTGATGGTGATTGTGGGTGATCTATCAGTTGTGGCCAGTGGTCTGACTTTATTGTTAGGTTTTACGCTTTTTTGACTTATGTGAAAAAAGGTTAAAAAAATTGCCCATCCATGCTCCATAATTATACATCATAATGATCTGTGCTTGATCTATGCTCTAGTGGTGGATTTAACGGGGTTAAATTCGATCCGAAAATCGAATAAACAGATTAGACCGAACAGATCAAATTGATCCGGATTGTTTTGTAAAATTTCAAATTAAAAAAATAAATATAACCGAAAGCGAAAAAATCGAATAGTTTAATTCGTGTTTAGGATTAACTAATTCAAAACTGAACTAAATTAAATCAAATTATATATATATATATATATAAATATTAATATATACTTTAAAGTTACACGTTAAGTGTACTATGATATAAAAAATAATGACTTTTATAAGAATATATTATTTATTAATTGTATATTGTGATCATCTTTTAAAAAAAGTGGTTAATGCGTGCCCTTAATATTGAATTAACTATATGATACTAAGGGTGTGTTTTTTTTTAATTGCTTAATGCTGATTACTAATTGCTGAGTGTTAAATGTTAAATCCAAGTTATGAAAATCCTATTTGTTTTTTATTCTCAATGAGGTTCTGAATTTTATATTTTTGTATAAAACAATGGTTTTAATTCAGTATTAAGCATTAAGCAGAACTAATGCCATTTAATATTAAATGCTTAATCATTAAAAAAATAGCAGTTAGCCTCTTAATAATTTAAAAAAGCAAACATCATACTACACCTCTGAATGCTTAATAATCTTTTATTAAGCATTCAAAGGTAAAAACAAACACCCCCTAAGATTTTTTTATCGCATACATGATGGTAAGATAATTCATCACTTTAATTAATGTGTTTTATTTTTTATAAATGTACAAATCAAATAATAACTAAATAGAAAACATGGTTTCTATATGTTTGCTTCTTGTTTTTATAAAATCATGATTTTAATTTGAATTCGAACAAATTTTACATTACTATTAGTATTTCATGGTTATGTAAAATTGATTTAAAAGAAAAAAACATAAGTCAAAACCAAACCGAAAAGTTTGGTTTGAGTTTGAGTTTGGGTTTAGATGATTTAGAAACCGAAACAGAACCGAATCGAAACCGAATTTTTTCATTTGGTTCGAGTTTATGGTACCCTTAAACTAGTTCCGAGCTGACACTAGTTTATTCAGGGACTTGGCAAACTCCTAATTGACTCCGGAATCGTTGAAACGTGTCCAATGCAAGAGGCTTCGTCATACCATCAACCGGTTGATCTTGTGTTCCACAGTACACCAACTCAACTACTCATTCCCGTGTAAGATCTCGAAAAAAGTGAAAGTGCACATCAATGTGTTTGCTTCGTCCATGCAGCACCAGGTTTTTCGATAGTTTGATTGTGGAACTATTATCACACAGGATTGTTGTGCAATTATTTTGCTCAAAACTTAATTTCTTTAGTATTCTCCTCATCCATACAGCCTGACTAGCACAAGCAGCAGCAACTACAAATTCTGCTTTTGTGGTTGAAAGTGTGACGATTGGTTGTTTTCTGAAGACCAAGCAACAACTCCAGAACTTAACATAAATACATAGCTCGATGTACTTTTTCAATCATTTAAATCTCCTGCATAATTGCTATTTGTATAACCAAGCAAGCTTTCACACCTTTCTTTCTTGTAAAACATTCTGAGCTCGACGGTTCCTTTCAAATACCTCAAGATTCTTTTGGCTGCCATCATATGTAACTCGGTAAGCTTCGACATATACCTATTCACTAAGCTTACTGCGTGCATTAAGTCTGGTCTTGTGGCCGTTAAGTATATAATACAACCCACAATTTGGTTGTATGTAGTCTTATCAACTCAAACACTATTATCATCTTTAAATAGCTTGCAGCCCGGAACAATAGGATTATGAACTAGATTGCAATTCTCCATCCTAAACCTTCTCAATACCTCCAAAGCATACTTTCTTTGGCTCATGTAAATCCATTTTGACATATGCACTACCTCTATGCAAAAGAAGAATCTCATCTTGCCCAAATTGGTAATGTCAAATGCTTTTAACATAGAATTCTTAAATTCAGCAAACATGAACTCATCATTGCCAGTAAATATTAAATCATCTACATATAAACTGACAATGAGAATCTTACATCCCTTTCTTGTTTAATGAACAAGGTGTATTCATTATAGCACTTATTGAACCTTTGGCTCGCGAAGTGTGCTTCGATACGACTGAACCAAGCTCGTGGAGCTTGTTTCAGTCCATAGAAGACCTTTTTTAATTTATACACTTTCTGAGGACAGTTCTTCAACTCGTAATCTTTAGGTTGTTCCACATACACTTCTTCACTAAGTTCCCCATGTAAGAAAGTTGATTTGACATCGAGTTGGTAGAGACTCCATCCCCTTTAAGTTGCCACGGCTACAATCATCCTCACTGTATCCATTCTTGCAACCGGTGCAAACACTTCAGTATAATCTATTCCTCGTTGCTGCGTATACCCCTTAGCTATCAATCAAGCTTTGAACTTGTCCACTTTACCATTTTCTTTTAATTTAGTTTTATAGACCCATTTTACCCTAATTTTCTTTACACCTGAAGGTAAATCGGTGAGCTCCCATATGTTATTCTTCTCGGTTGCTTTGATATCTAAATCTATAGCCATTATCCATTTGTCATGCTTCACTACTTCTTCAAAATAAATTGGATCAGCCGAATAAAACAATGATATGTTCACATATATGTTTTTTTTCTTCCGAGAGCCCCTCCCCACTTACATAATCAGGCATCCATACTGAAGGTCCTCTAACTAGTCTCTCTATTGAATTTGATGGCTCCTCTTCACTCTCGGTATCTTGTGAACTATTGGTCGAGCTTTCAATGACTTCTTTGGTCCCGCTTACTGCTCCGTTATTGTCTTTATTTACTACCTCACTGTTCTCTTCATCGTTCCATTTTAAATCAGCAATCATATATTCTTCATAACTCTTATCTTAACTCCAAGACTTGTCCTCCTCGAACACTACGTCTCGACTGATTATCACCTTCTTTGCAACTTGGTCATATAGCCTATACGCTTTGGACTCTTCGTTTATTCCCAGTAACACACAAATAACACTCTTTGCCGCTAGTTTTGTTCTTTTCACATCGGGAACATGCACATGTGCCACGCAACATAAAACTCTGAAATGCTCTACTAACGATTTGTTTTCATTCCAAGCTTCCTTGGGTGTTTAATTCTTCACAGTAAATGTTAAGCTCTGGTTTAGAACATAAATCGTCCAGTTTACCGCCTCTAGCCAAAAGGTCTTCGGGAACTTCTTTTCTCATAACATGCACTGAACCATATTCATTACTGTTGGGTTTTTTCGATCTGTTACTCCATTCTGTTGTGGAGTATATGTCGCAGTTAGTTGTCTTTTGATGCCATGCTCTATACAGAATTTGCTAAATTCAGGGGATGTGAACTCTCCTCCTTGATCTATTCTCAAACATTTAATATAGCTTCTTACTTATTTCTCAACATGATTCTTAAAACATTTAAACATGCTCAATGCTTTTGATTTTTCTACCATAAAATAAGTCCATGATTTTCTAGTGAAATCATCAATGAAACATATAAGATACCTCATTTTGCTATTGGAGATGGGAGAGATATGACCACAGAGGTCTGTATGGATAAGCTAAAGTTTCTCAGCTACCTTGCAATTACTCTTCTTAAGGATCAGATCCCTATAGTGCTTCCCAATCAAACAATTTGCGCACACAATTGATGGGGCAGGCATACCACGAACCAACTTCTTGTACTGGAGAGTCTGTGATCCCTTATAAATGTTTTTTAAGTAGGCAGTGAACTTGCTATCATAATAAACATTCGGTTCACTGTCATTTCAGTCCGGATGATGAGCCCCTTCTCGGGATGATAAATTTTGAGCTCCCTGTTTTGAATGAGAATCGCCAACCCCTTCTCTTATAGTTGTCCGATGCTTAAGAGATTATTTTTTAATTTCAGTACATAAAAGACTTCACCAACAACATGAGTAAAGTCGTCTACTCATAATCTCACACTGCCTCTACCCATAACATCCATCAATGTGTTTTTCCCCAACTTCACTTTGTGTCTGACGTTCTCATAAATATCATTAAACAATCTATTGTCACCACACATGTGATTGCTGCAACTGGAATCCAAAAACCAAAAATCGTCTTTGCAAGCATGATTATCTTCCACATAAGCCATGAGCAACATCTCTTCCTCCACTTCGAACTTGGCATTGTTTGCTTCCTTTTCCCAACTTAGACATTCAAATTAAAAGTGTCGAAGTTTGTGACACTTATAACATTCCATCGTTGCTTTGTTGTAGGGTTGACGGCATATTCCTCTTTCTCTACCTCTATAAGAACCTCTACAACAAAGCAACGCTAGAGGGCCTGTTCATCTCTAGCGTGCTTTTGAAATTTTTGCTCCTGAACAATTAGAGAACTCTGCACCTCGTTAATAAAAAGCGTATTGATATCCTTAGATTCCTCGATTGAGTAAACAACGTAAATGAATTTCTCACTCAACGATCTAAGAATCTTTTCTACCACCGTAACATCATGCATCTATTATCCACGAGCCCTCATTTTGTTAGCCACAAACAACACTCTTGAGAAGTACTCGGTGCCCCTTCTTCTGCCTTCATCTCGAGGGTTTCAAACTCTCGGCGAAGAGCTTGTAGATGTGATCTCTTAACCTTTGCGTTCTCTTCGAACTTCTTTTTCATGGACTCCCAAATCTATTTAGAAGTATTTTTCACAAGAATCGTCTCCAATATCGTCCAATCGATAGCCTGAAAGAGATAATTTTTCACTCTCAGGTCTTTTAATTTTAATTCCTCTAACTTTTTGCGTTGTACATCTGTTTGCCCCACTCCGTTTTCTGGCTCAACGTAACCAGTCTCGATCAACCCCCAATATTCTTTCAAGTGTATAAAGTTCTCCATTAGCATACTCCAATGATCGTAGTGACCGTCGAAGCGCATAATAGTTGGCTGCACAAAATTGCCCTAGGTTGACATCGTCTTTTGCTGCTGCAAAATTTCGAAGACCTTAGTTTTTACCCTAACCAAAACTGAAAACACCCCTAAGTGGATTCTTACTCAACTGGATAAAAAAAATTATAATTAATATAATAATAACAAAAATAATTTATATGAATTATTCTCTCCATTTTAAATTAAAAGACTCTGGTGCTTAGTTGAAGATGGATTGAATTAAGCATCATACAAGAGGAATAATTTCTTTTACCATTAAGCCATCTATATTGTAAAAGTTGGAATGGTAAATTTGGCATAATTTTTTCTCCAGCACAGTAGCTAAAATGTTAGAATGGTAAATTTTGCCATTTATATTGTAAAAGTTATAATGGTAAGTTTGGCATAAATTTTGGAATGAGCAAAATAAGTGGGTCTTTGATAAGGTTCAAAAATTCCCAGAGAGGACATGTGCTGAAGCAAAAGGGTATATTGAAGCGTTTGACTCCGTCCATGGAGGTCTTTCTTCCTCCCCAGTTATCTATGATAACGGTGGGTTCATCATCCTCTTGATCATAATGGTGGATTAATTCAAGTTGCTACTCATTTTAATGCCGTCTCCTCTTCGATTCTCCTGAGTGAACTTAAAGCTGTTACCTTTGGCTTGGCTGAAGCCATCAGCTGTGGGGTGGAGAAGATTATGGTGGAGAGTGATTCGAGAGTAAATATTGATCTTATATAACCAATGAAGACCCATGTTTGAATGAAGTTGGTTCTGTTTTATAGGATATTCGAGATTGGTCTAATAAGATTGAAGTAGTTTTTTCCTTTGCTTTTTGGTCCTGTAATGTGGTTGCTCATGGTCTAGCCCGTCATGCTTTTTCTGCTTGTTTCTTGGAGAGCTGGGACTCCTTGCTCCTAGATTAGCTTGTGGACTTTGTGTCCCGCGATCGTAACTTTTAATCTTTTTTCTGGTTTTCAGTAATACCGAGGTAAAGTCTATTGGGTCTTTCATAATTCATTGACAGTCAGCAAGTTATCTTCTATTATTTATTATTTTTAATTTCTTAATTTGATAATGTTATCTTGTTCAAGCTCTGAAATTATTTTAAACCTAAATCATTTTTAAAAAATAAACAGGATGTTGAGTTTATTAATATTGAAACTCAGCCTTTAAATTTTAATATCCTTAAAGTTTGTCCAAATAAAATATATGACTAGAATGTTTAAACTCATTACTTCTATGTTAGTTAAGATCATAGAACATACCCATTTAAATCGAGGTATGGTCTATTGGGTCTCTCGTAATTCCTTGATAGTCAAGCATGTAATCTTATATTATTATTATTATTGTTGTTTTCAATTTCTTAATTTGATAATGTTATCTCATTCAAGCTCCATAAACCGTTTTAAACCTAAATCGCTTTTTAAAAATAAACAAGATGTTGAGTTTACTGATATTAAAAGTCAACTTTTAAATTGGAATATCCCTAAGGTTAGTCCAGATAAAATATATGATACTAGAATGTTTAAACTTTTTACTTCTATGTTAGTTAAGAGTATAGAACAATTTATACCTATTGGGAATTCTTTTGAATCCCTTCAGCTTCTAACTGGACCAAAAATTACTCATTATTAAGAAAAATATAAATATATACATATTGGTTTAGTACAAGTTACTTTAAAGCCTTTAATGGCAAAATGATTAAACACTTCTCTTTTAATTTCTCTGCATGATTGCAAGCATAATAAATTTGCTGACTCCTCATTAGGAATTATACAATCAAGTCTTTGTAATGGTCCTATATATTTTGATTGGCATCCAAGCCTTTTTATATCTTTAACAGATAAAAATATTTTGGATGTTTTAACTTTAAACCTTCAATTATCAAAATATGATATGAAGATTGTATCTGAACCAGTTAATCTTATATATTGTATATATTATAAAGTTATGAATATTCTGAGTCCCATGGCTCATCTTTATGATTGTAAAGATAAAACTATACTTCTTGAAACAAATCTCTTAAAGTTTGATATTGTTGTTCCAAGAACTATTATGTGGAAGGATATTACTCCTTCTTCTTCATGGCTAATTGAAGTAGGTTCCTTTTCTAAACCTGTTGAAAATAAAAAAGACTAAGAGATTCTCTAGTTTGATAATGGAGATGTTATAATTAAATTTGATAACAACAAGACTGTTAAGCTCTCCACGAGCTTTAGGCAATATTTTAAAACCAATTCAAAAAGGCTATATACTTCTACTAATACTATAGCTGGCACTTTTGAACAAAATGAGTTTTATACTTCGTCACCTTCTGTTGTTAATTCAGTCTCTATAGTTAATAATCTTGTAGTTAAGGGAATTATAAATTCTAAACAAGACATCCCTTATGGAGTATATCACCCTGCTAGTGATAGTGATGTGAATCAGGTATAAATATAGTAGCATTAGGTATAAATACTAAATTTATAAATATTGTTACTATTTCTGAACCCTTTATATATGACAAAAATGAAATAAATAAAGAATTTTTTCAAGAAAAATATAAAGATTTTAGAAAATGGTTTTTCATTTATTATACTGATGAGCAACATTATGATTTCAAAACTCTATTTTACAATTTTATTGATAAATATGGAAAGGTCATACCTTTTTACTTTATGGTTTTATGAACATATATTATTAAGTACGAAGTTGATTTTCCCTAAATAAATGTTCTTGAAATATTTATAAGACTTGGAAAGTTGATTCAGGAATAGTTAGGGCAATACACCTTCCTCCTGAATTACAACAGATTGAAGTTAATAAAGTTCAAAACCTTGATATAGGCGCTTTTGCCACTTACTCTGCTAAAGGACCTACTTCCGTTACTAAAGGAGTGTAACGTATTGTTAAACAAAATAATTATACTAATCTTTATATGCAAACCGTTGGTTCTCAATTAACATGTATTAAAGAAACTATTGATAATATTCTAAAAAATTCTAAAGAAAATAAAAAAATTATAAAGACCATATGGTTTTTACTTGTCTTATAAAGCCTACTATTAAACTTTTTGAAGGATTTAAATTAAGAAAATCTAAACAAAGTCAGGAGATTATTGATGCTCTGTCTGATAAACTTGAAAAAATGAAATTAAATTTCAACCAAAAACAAGTTTTACCAATTACTAAAAAAGATGATTACTCAGATGTCGGATCTAAATATTCTGATATTTTTAAATTTCAAGTTGATTTTTTTAATATGCAAACTAATGAAGTAAATTTTAAAAAAAGGGCCTTCTAAAGAAGTACCTATGGACCTTGTTAATATTATTATCCCATGGCTATTACTTAAATATTTTATTTGAAGAAAATGTCATTATTACTGTTTCTAGTTTCAGTGCTAAAACTATTTACGAGTGGAATATTGATGGCCTTTCTGAATATGTTATGTTGACTCAATTATACCTTATGACAATGTATTCTACTGTTTATAAAGCATCAGGTAACAATGATAAACAAATTGCTGAATTTATAGTTGCTATGTTCACTGCCCAACTTCATGGTTAATGGGATAATGTTCTCGTTGAAGCTCAAAGAAATAAAATTTTAAATTTAGTGAAAGTAGTCCAAATTACGATATTTACTAAATTAGTATATGGAATAGACCATATTAAACAAGAACCATCTGCAGAACAAAATTTATTTATAAATTTAAGAGGTCCTACTTTAACCCATTTTCGATGGGACAAAAATACCTTATTTTTTAAAGTTATGATTATAAAAGATGCTAATGTAGATTTTTGGAAAGAAAAGTTTATTGCAGGATTACCATTTTTATTTGCTCAAAAGGTGAAAGATCGAATTGCTCGTAAACATGGTAATACTTATATTTCTTACTATTAGTATACTTATAGGTCTTTAATTAGTGAATGTGTTGCAGAAGATTTAACATTATGCAATGATATTAAACTTAAAACTCAATTAGAAACCCATAATTTAATTGGAATGAAAGAAATAGGAGAATTTTGTGATCAATTCGGGTTTGATTTAAAAATCCCTGGTAGACCTACTAGATCTTCTAAACTTTGAAAAAGGTATTCTAAAAAGAAAACTAAAAGAAAAATCTCTTATATTTCTAAATCTTCTTCTAAACCTTCTGGTTTTAAACCTGCTAGACGACCCCTTAAACGTTCTTCTAATCCATGGAACATTGTTTGTAAAAAATGTGGTAAGACTAGCCATTATGTTAATAAATGTTGTACTAAAAGACAATAAATGAGGTTGCGAATAAAGGTCTTAGAAAATAACTTATAAATGTTCTTTTAAATTTCTCTAAAGATGAGGATAGGGATTCCGTTAATGAAAGTGATGGTTTTGGAGTGGATGATATTAGTTCATCCTCTGAAGATAGTTTTAATTCAGATTATGAGTGTAAATGTAATTCTCAAATATATTATTATAAAGTAATTCTTGAAGCTAATGGCTTAAGTATTAATGTTATTTCTAAATATAAACAAAATATTCTTGACAGCCTCGATCAAATTAAGGATGCTTTTATTAAAAAAAAAATGATAGGATATTATATTTCTACATTTAAATATGAACAAGAGAATAATCCTCCTCCTAAATATGAACTAATTCTTTACAAAAGATTCTTAACGATTTAAAACAAGCTGAAGGTCCTAAAAAAGAATATTCTCTTCCTAAATTAAAAACAAAGATAAATGTCTTGAAAAAAGAAATACAATAAATAAAGAATCATCTTTCTATCCTCGAAACTCTAGAACCTTCTCCTCCAACTAGTGCTACTTTTTCCCGTGAAGCATTTGGAGAAAAACATATTTTTTCACAAATTATTGATAGGTTACTTACCAGAAATGGTAAATAAATATTACTGATGTTATTAATGAAAAGTTTATTTTAGAAATAACTCTTGTAGACAATGGAGCTGATATAAATTGCAATAGAGAATGTTTGGTTTCTATACATTATTTTGATAAAACAAACTAAACCCTTACTGCAATAAATAATTCTAAATTAAAAATAAAATTTAAACTTTCGAATACTTATATTTGTAGTGAAGGACTATGCATCCCGTCAACCTTTATACTTGTTAAAAATCTTTCTCAAAGAATAATATTGGGAACTCTATTTATAAGTCTCATAGAACTGTTTATGGTAACCTCTAGAGGTATAGTTATTAAATTTGACAATAGAGATATTATGTTTGAATTTATAACTACTTGATTGAACCCAGGAATTTCATTTCTAATATCTTAAACAAGGCTCAATTAGTTTCTAGTTACCGCCTAAAACCGAAAATTGTATGTAAATTTAGTTTAAGTGTGAAAAGAAGGCACTGCATTGTATTCATGTGTTACTAAGCCATTTTGCAGGCCTAAAGTGGTTAAGTAACTGAGGTTGTATGCAAGATAAAAGGTTGAAAGTGGAAAAGTACAAGAAAAATGTATGAAGAAAAAGTCAATATCCATTCTGAGACCTAAGGCGAGGAAAACTACGTAAAATACCCCCAAAGCACTAACAAGAAGAGAATAACAAGTCCTCAACCATGAATGAAGTGAATGCAAGTATTCAAGAGTGATTCCAGGAGAAAAGAAGCTCAATCGAATCAATTCCAAAAAATTTTGAGCAAAAGAACTGCCATAAAAAGTCCGAAGTTGTAACTGATAAAATTTTTTCTCCATTGAAAACTTGAAGAAATCTCCAGAAATAAAAGTTGTATAGCTTTGAATTACTTACGCGTAGGCGAAAATGGTGCATCAATTGAATTTTGAATCAAAAAGTTATGAGAAAAAAAAGGAACCAAATAAAGAAAATAATAATAATAATAATAATAATAATAATAATAATAATAATAATAATAATAATAATAATAATAATAATAATAAAAAGAGGATCGATCCTCACCTTAATTTTTGGCCCGTTTTCGATTTTTAGCTTTTTTCGACCGGTTTCTTCAATAATTATTTAAGCCACGACCAGAGATACTTGTGTACTATATAAAGGGTCATATATATATATATATATATCATATTTTACGATATGCAATAATTTAGATTCGATTAACAGAGAAGCAAGCAGCACCCTAACTTTCTTAGGAGCTTTTACGCTGCATCTGAAGATCTAACTTTAAGTGTTTTCTTCTCTCTTTCCTTAAAATAATTATTAGGTTAGTTTATTTACGATATTTTAAGGCTGAAACATTAGTATATTCAATATTAATTCATTGTTTAATTTAGTTTCAATTCAAGTTTTAATCGCGTACCAAGTAAACCCTACTTTTCTATTTTCTTTTAATTTAATTGTTTTTGATGGTTCATTTGCTTTGATATTCATAGATTAGTTGTTTGAGATAATATATATTCTGGAATCAACCTTAAACCTTCATTTTGGGGGCTGGTTCTAGGGTTTATAGGTTTAATTTATCGGTTTTTCATCAATTAATACTTGATTCTCGCTTTATATTCAAATAGTTTATAATTTTTTGATGCTATTCATGTGTGATTCATTCTTGCTCATTAAGAATATGATTTTCCAAAATTTTTAAGGTTTAGGTCAAGTTTGTTCAGTTTTTGTCAATTTTGAGTTTATTTACTGTTTCTACAGTAAAATCTTCGTTTTAAATCAGAATTGCAAAATTCTAAAGTCAAAAGTTTTTAAATTTTCTACATTATTAGGTATTTGTCTATTGTTTTTCATGATTTCTAAGCTTGTTTGCATATTTGATTTGATTATGACTAGCTAAATCATTTGTTAAGGGTCCATAGTGAAAGATGCGTAATTAATCTTTGAATATAATTCAATTTAGGTTTGAATATGATTTTTCCATTGGTTATAGTTAACCTACTGAAAGTATGAGTATTTTCTTATCTTTGCATGCATTAAAAACGTCGATTCACAGATATTTGCACCAAAATCCTAACGTGACTGATTTGATGGCGGTTTTTATCCTCTAATTAGTTGGGTTAGTTTCCTAAGTGAATTAGCTGATTTGGCGTTGTTTTGGTATTTATTCACGTAAGTGCAGAAAAAGTACTAATTTTAACTTTCGGCATTTTTTTTAAGACGGATTTGCTTTGAATCACGTTCAAACATATTCAAACCTTATAGAAGTGTTAAACTACTATTTTTTGAGAAGTTTAAATAACTTAGGTTATTTTTGTCACGCACTAGTAATACTAGGTTCTAAATTACACTTTCTCAAAGTCAGAAAGTTTCATTGTTGAATTATATTGCTCAAAGGTAGTCTATATAGTCTTTATCACGCATAGGTTATCATATACTTGTAGTAAAAATATAATTGGATGGTCGGGGAGTTTAGGAGCTGCATCTTAGAGAAAAATCTTGTTTAAACTTAGATTTGAATTACCCAATTAGACTAATTTCGTACTCCCGAACTACAGATACCCCTAACGTTTGTTTCTCATTGATTTAATTTTATTTAGTATTATGTTTTATTTAGTTAGTACGCTATTTTTTATTATTATTATTTTTAGTTTAATTTCATGCTCCTTTAGTGCATTTAGGAAGCCTTTTAGTTAGATAACTTGCGCTTATGGATTTCCTTTACTTTTGCACCCTAGGATTATATTTACCTTTAGTTTTAATTTAGTTAATTAGCAATTTTAATTTCTTTTCTTATTACCCAAGTCTATCATATTTTCCTTTCTTTTCTCATCTTCTTCTTGAAAGAGATTTTTCTAACTCAAAGAACTACACTCCTCCCCGTGGATCGACTTCGGACTTACCGAGTATTTATTATTTGATCGACCACCTGCACTTGGGTATAATAACTCACGTTATTTTCGCCGAGTCACTACTCCTAAAACTAAAGAAATAAATGAGATGAAGGAACGTCTATTTTTCAAGGAAGGACATATAAATTATCTTCAAAATGATGTTCAAATTCTAAACATTTGATCTCAATTAAACGCTTCTAAAGTTAAGGCAAACATTGAACAAATTTCTAAACGCATTTTACAAGAAATTTACAATGATCATCCTAATGCTTTTTAGGACAGAAAACAACACATTGTCCCACTACCTTATGAAAAAGATTTTTCAGAAAATAAAATTCCCACTAAACTAAAGCTAGACTAGCACAAATGAATTATGAATTGTTGGAATATTGTAAAAATGAAATCCAATCTTTATTAAATAAAAATCTTATTCAAAAACATTATTCTCCTTGGAATTACATAGCTTTCTTTGTTAATAAAGCTGTTGAACTGAAAAAAGGAGTTCCAAGATTAGTTATAAATTATAAACTTCTTAATAAAACTCTTCAGTGGATTAAATATCCACTTTCTACTAAAAAAGATTTATTAGCCAGAGTTCAAGCGGCTAAAATATTTTCTAAATTTAATCTTAAAGCATGTTATTGGAAAATTCATATTGTCGAGAAAGATAAATATAAAACCGCTTTTACGGTCCTATTTGGCCATTCTGAATGGAACGTAATGCCTATTAGATTAAAAAATGCCCCTTCAGTATTCCAAAATATTATGAACGATATTTTTAATCCTTATACAATTATTAATTTAATAAATGTTAAATTTATAGGGCTGATTTTAGAATGAAGAAGTATTATGGCAAAATAGGAACAAGTTCCTTCTCCAGTCCTCAAAATGTGGGCGCGAGTTCTACCATTCAAAGCATAAATTCCGCTATTCCGAATGTTGATTTCAATCCTTCAAATATATCTACGTCTACTCAAAATGTTTCTTCTAACTTAGAAATTCAATTTGATCAGGGGTTGAGGAAAAATGTAAGAATTATGTATTAATATTATTACTATTTTAACTTTTGAGTTTATTTAAATTGCGCACCCCTGGCTGGAAATTTCTAGCTACGCCACTGGTTAAGTATCAACATTCAAGATGGCTTTATTGTTTAATTTGATCAAACCAACTGGAGGTGTATTTTGAACACCTACCAAAAGAAAAAGAAAACACTAAGTTATCTATTGGCTAGTGATGAACGGGAAGTTCACGCACTTATCATTCTAAAATACCGACAAAGCTAGCTGTGAAATTATTTCATTCTTTTTTTACTCTAAATAGAGCTTCCTATAATTATTAAAAATGCATATTTGACAAAGTGAAACAACACATTGATCGGGAAAAAGTGAAATAAAATAAAATAAAGGTAGTTGTAAACTTGTAATGTAATAAATATGATAATATTACATGCAGTGAGCACTTCTATAAGATGTAAAATTTGAATTAATCTAATTAATTTAGTAGAGTTAATAAAGTAACATTTATAGCTTCCTTATCAAATTCAAAATTCATAAATCCCATTCACAAAATATAAATCCTCAAATTAAGCAAACACCACAACTTTCTAAACATCAAAATAGGGGCATAGTGGTCATTGTGACGTATTTTTTTATCATGAAATTATTTAATTAATGGCAACCTCTGATCAACAAGTCAAATTAGAGAGGTGTCCCTAATTTTCAAAATTAGGTAATTTTAATCACTAATATGTTTCAAAATTAGAAATTAAATCCTAGTTTTCTATTGTATATAAAAAGGGATGTAGAATCAACGTATAGGTATCTTTGAGTTTTCTTCTGTTTTCTCTTCTCTCCTCCAATATAATCGTCCCATCTCTCTTGTAATATTTTAGCTTGAATCAATAAAATTATCGGTTAAAATAAAAGTTACCTCAACATTAACGAATAACAACCTCCAAGTGATCCGACGGTTTAGTGGAGTGCATCAGGTTTTTTAATTGGATAGCGAAAATCCAAGAGCAAACAGCACTGATGGAATGTCAAATGATCACGTTCTTAATTAATGAGACTAAATTAACGAAGACACCCTAGACCTAGATAAGAAGCGCCAACCACTATTGCCAACCATTTTTTTTTTTCTTTATATGAATGATGGATCATCTTGCATTTTAATTTATTATAATTTTTTGAGATTCTTGTGCCAAATGAATTATTTTGTGCAATTAATTTACTAATTAAAACTTGTTTATATTATTAGAAATTTTCGAATCTAAATCAATCTGTCTAGCTTCTTTCTTCCTACACATTTATTAAGGGTAAATAATTCCCTTCTTATAAATTAAATAAATATATCACATCCAATACTTTCATGGTCTCCACATATGCGCCTTCTATGAAGATATCTTATTTTTTTCTTTTTTGAGAATCAACTACAAAGATATCTTTGCTCTTGTCCTAAATTGTAGTTATCACATCAAAAGATACCTTTGATATGGCATCTTTTAGAAGTTTAAATTGGGCCAATTATTAATGCCACGTGGAAATTTTGAATTACAATTTTTTAGACAACAAAATTTGCATGTGTACATTGATGGATCTCATTCTTCCCCATGAATTCGTTGAAGACATGATCGCTGATTTGTCTGGAACAATGTTCTCAAAGGGTCAGCTCCTTTATTTTTCTGTTTCATCTTGTAACTAGAAAGAACACAATGATAGATCTCGGGATCAAGGAGGCGAGACATCCAAACGTTTGATAACTTTTGGAATTGTGTTATGTATGCTAATTTTTTTTTGAATTTGTGATATGTATTTTGTGTGTTTTGCTTGAGTGATAAAGGCCATACTATAGATTCGAGAGACATTACATGATCCCATATATATTTATGTCATGTGACTTACTCAAGCTGCATCTGAAGTATCACTATGAATTATCTCTCAACTAGGTATCTGTCTCTAAATTTTTTCACACATTGTCTACAAATCCCTAGCTCGGTGTCGATATGTATATATATATATATATCTTTTTTCTCTCCCTATATGCATGTATGTATGTACATCAATAAGGACACCGGTTGCATTATGATGTACAAATAAGTGAAGAATAAAATTTATTTTTGTGTTTTTTAGATATGGGTTTCGATCTAAGTAATTAAAAATGTGATATTTTACATTGAGTATTACAGTGCGATTCCTCCTCCCAAAGCACTATTTGGATTTATCACCGTTTGTATAATTTTATTTTATCTTTCGCAAAATCAAACTGTCCATATGATAAATCAAAGGCAAGATTTTGAACGACTATATCACATACCAAAAACTGAAAAAAGTCGTATTGAAAATAAATTCTAAAGTTGGAAAAAAAAAACTGCGTCCCTTTTACCACTTAGGATAAAATATAAGAGTTATAAAAATAATGGGAGAATGCCACCACCACTAAAAAAAAAAAAGAAAAAGAAAAAAGAAAACCAAACAAACATTATATTAAAAATAAGGATAAGAGGGCAATGTTTTTTTGAAATAAGTCCTTAATTTAATCATATTGCCATATATTCCATATTTTTTTTCTTGCATTACCTTTTGAAAATCCTAAATAACTTCCACCTTGAAAATATCCATTTGGGTTGGGCGGAGGCCACAATGGAGAGCTTTGTCATCTATATTATAAAAGAAATATCATATTAGTAATTTATTAAATCAATAGTTCACATTTACTTATAATAATGGATAGCATTGTCATCTATATTATAAAAGAAATATCACATTACTAATTTATTAAATTAATGGTTCACATTTCGTTATAATAAATAAGATAATTTTTGGGCCATTAGATGTGTTTTCAAAACATCAAATTAAAAAAGTTAACAAATTTTTTCTCTCTCTTATTCCAACAATCTATTCTCTCTCATTAACTTCTTTTTAAAATTTATAATACATTAACTTTAAATGCAAAAATTGGAAATTATTAAAATTTGCATATTTGAAATCTACTTATTGATAGCTATAAAATAAGAATCATTGTGATTATAAAATTATGTGTAAAAAAAAGTTTAAGAAAAAGCTACCATAACTCATTTTTCTCTCATTAAACATATTTTCTGCATATAACTTATATTCATATCACTTTATAAAAAAAGTACATTATTTTTGTAAACAAGTGTCACTACCAATGGTACCATATGTTTGAAATTAAAATTTTAGAAATATACGATAATGTCACTGTAATAATAATGGGATATATTATTTTTTAAAATATTTATTTTTGTATATTTTGGTGAATGATTAAGGATGACAAATTGACTCAACCTAACTTTAATGAAGTGGCGAAACAAGTTCAAATTTAGGTATATTATAATTGGGGGCAAATTTGAGTTTTTCAATTAAAAATCACCTCAATTTAGTTGGGTTGAATATATCTTTGGGCATCTCCTGTCCAGCTTTAGCAATCCCCCTACTGCACAATTAGATTGATTACTATCTCTATTTATGATAGCTCATTTATGTGGGTTCAGAAAAAGCCTGACTTCTTATAATGTGATTTGTTGTGTATACAATTTTCTTAGTATATCTTTTGCATTGCACGCTGTTTAGATATTAAGTATTTTTTTTTAATCTTGCTCTTTTTTAACTCTTGATTTCTTTTTTACGTTGCCGTACCGTTCGGCACAAACAATACCTAATACTTAAATACGGTAATAATTTTTATTACACATTTGTCATGGTGAGAATCTTAATAAAAATAAACGTTTCAAAAGTCACGGTAACATAAGTTAGATATTCCAAGTTGAAAGCTACCATTTGTCATTGTTACAGACCGTAACTAACCTTGACTAAGAACAATCCTCGACTACTATACTTTTTACTACATATATGTATTTTTCTAAACAACTTGGTACTGGGGGAATACTTTGATGGTCAGGGCTCGTACTTCTAATAAGGAGGTATTGAGTTCAACTATCTCTTCAATGTTATTGGTGGACTATAAATAAAGGGAGTTATATATTTTTTTTTAATTAAAAAATAAGATCTATCTTAACAAGGGTATAATTGTTCATAAAAAAAGAATTTAATGAATATTTTACTATAATCTTAATTAAACTACTCGTTCTAAAATCAAATTAAGGAGGAGAGAAAAGGGAAACAAGGTTACTGTGCATTGAACCTGAACATGAAACCTAATCTTTTCTACGAGGGGTGGAGAGATGTTGAATAAGGGGGGCAGTTGCCTCACTTTAATTTTAAAAAATTATTATTCCAATGTTACATTTTCCTATATATATATATATATATTTAAATATACATACATACAATATAATAATTATTTCCCCCACCCCCACCCCCACCCTCACCCTCACTCTTCTTAATTAAATTTTTTTTTTCGAGTTATAGTTGTCCTACTTCAGCTATATATCATGCTTTGCCCCTACTAGTTCACCTTATTGTCGCTATGCTATATATATTCTATGTATACGGAAAAAAAATATTTCTTAACTTTTCATAATTAGGCAGAGAGGTGCGGTAATTTCCAAAGTAAAAAATAAATAGGGTAAAAAACACAAACTTCCTTAAATTATCACTTTTTGACACTAAACCCTTTCATCTTCTAAAAGTAACACTAAACACCTTTAAATTATTATATGTTATCATTTAGCCCCCAAAATTACATAAATACCCTTGTACAAAGTTGGGTTTAGTGTCACTTTTAGAAGATGAGGGGGTTTAGTGCAAAAAAGTGATAGTTTGAGGAGGTTTAGTGTTTTTTTACCTAACTTTGTACAAGGGCATTTATGTAATTTTGGGGGTTAAGTGATAACATCTAATAGTTTAGGAGAGTTTAATGTCATTTTTAGAAAATGAAGGAGTTTAGTGCCAAAAAATAATAGTTTGAAGGGGTTTAGTATTTTTTACCCAAACAAATAAGATGCTGCTATAAATTGCTTTCTTTACGAATTGCAGGCAAAGGTGGGAACTATAATGTTTGGGGAGTAAGCAACCAATGTGTTGTTCACTTGCCACTTAATTTACCAGTTAAATCTGAAAATTTAAAATTTTCAGATTTAAATAGTATAAAAAGTTGTTCAATAACTTAAAAAATTAAATGGCCACTTAATTTTTATCACTTAAAACTTAAAATTTTCATTCAAAATTTAAGTGGCAACTTTGCCACTTAAATCTAAAACTTAATTTTAAAGGGTATAAATTGTCCATTTTACTTTGGTTCTTTTAATAAAATTATATCACACACTCCCTCTTTAATACCCACAACCACAACCACCATTCCCCCATCCCTTCCCAACTCCCATCCGACAACTCTAACTCCACCCAACTTTCCACCCCTGTTGTTCCATCTCTAACCTCTCGTCTAGAAAAATCCCATAATACATATATTTATATACACACACAATATATATGTCATCTTTCACATTCAAATCTGAAATAAATATATATACACACATATATGTGTAACATACAAAGGGGATTTCATGGGGGAAAGAAGTGAAATGGAGGGATAGAAGAGGGAGCTGGGCAAAATGGACGGAAAGTGGATGGCAGATTGAGTTGTGACACTATAGGAGATGAGTGATTAAAATAAAAGGGCAAAATTATCATACTAAAAAGATTTAGTTTTTAGATATGTTATATTTAAATGAACAACATTTTTTTAAATACAATTTTTAGAACTAAACAAACAGCTTTTTCAGTTTTCAATTTTCAATTTTCAATTTTCAATTTTTAATTTTTAATTTTTAATTTTTAATTTTTAATTTTTAATTTTTAATTTTTTATTTTTTATTTTTTATTTTTTTCCTAAACGCCATCTGCATGTTATTGTGGAAAAACAAGTTGAGCCGAATTGAACCACATAAATATTGGAAGTTGACCTGGGGCAACTGTGAGCCACATAATTCATCACCGAACCCCTTCCCCAATATCACCTCTCCTCTCTTATCTTCTGCAACAACTTGACTGACACTGAACTCTCTCTCTCTCTCTGATTAATGAGGAGGTGGGCAGGAATGGAGGCTTTTATTTGGAGCTAGATTTAAGGCACACAACTGTCCACACTTCATGTAGACTAGCCCCCCCCCCCCCCCCCCAACCCCCCCAACATAGACGCCTGTAATATTCAAATCAGAATTTTGATTTTTAGCTTTAAAAGTCTGAGTATTTTTATCAGATATTATTATCAACGTGAATTATATTACACTTGATAAAAGTATGTAATAAAATTTGTATGTTAAAAAATCATTTTTCATCTTTTTAGTGTTTGGCTGTTTGAGCGTAAATTTCTTTTAAAAAAAAAAGGGAGGTCAAGGGAGGGTAATTGTCTTCTTTCTTTTGCTTTAGTGTGTCAATAACAAGACAAGCAAAAGAAAAGTGAAAACGAGAGGGAGAAAAAGAAATCATTTTCCGTTTGTTAGTTTAGCATTCTATGCACAAATACATTTTTATGAGTATGTATATTCAAAAAATGAGTTAACATTTTTTACTTTATTTTCTATTTTTTTATATAAATTAGGGTAAAAAACACTAAACCCCCTCAAACTATCATTTTTTTGCACTAACCCCCCCCCCCCCTCCCATCTTCTAAAAGTGACACTAAACCCCCCTCAACTATTATATGTTATCACTTAACTCCTAAAATTACATAAATGCCCTTGTACAAAGTTTGGTAAAAAACACTAAACCCCCTCAAATTATCACTTTTTGGCACTAAACCCCCTTAAACTATCGCAACTTAACACTTTACCCCCTAATTTATAAAAAGTCATTTATTTACAAGGGCATTTATGTAATTTTGGGGGTTAAGTGATAAAATATAATAGTTGAGGGGGGTTTAGTGTCACTTTTAGAAGATGGGGGGGGGGGTTAGTGCAAAAAAATGATAGTTTGAGAGGGTTTATTGTTTTTTACCCTATAAAGTAACTAAATTTTATTTTGTTTCCATCTTTGCAATCAAACAGAACCTTAATAAAATTTGTGACACTTGTGAACTTATTAATTATTTATTTTTTCTTTTTCCAAGTTAAAAAATGGAGTATTAATTAAGGCTACTAGAAATTAGGTAGAAGGGCTTATTATACATTGATTTTTACCAAAAATCCAATGAATAATATTTTTTTGAATGAAGGGCCTATTTTTAATTGGTAATTAGTGTAAGAGGCCTATTTTGTTTTATATTTTAAATGAATGTATTTGAATAAATTTAAATATCATTTAATTAATAAAAACATGTTATGTATTACCTAAATTACCCATTTTTATGAAATTTACACAAAAATATGGACTGCAAAATTCATATTGAAGTAAAATATGAACTGCAAAGTTCATATTGCAGTAAAATATGGACAGCAATATGAACTGCAAAGTTCATATGGCAATAAAATATGGACTGCAATATGAACTTTGCGCTAAAAATATGGACTGCAAAGTTCATATTGCAGTAAAATATGGACTGCAATATGAACTTTGCACTAAAAATATCGACTGCAAAGTTCACATTGCAGTGAAATATGGACTGCAAAGTTTATATTGCATTGAAATATAGACGGCAACGTTCATATTGCAGTCCATATTTTAATGCATATTGGTATTTTTTAATTTATTTTAAGGGTTGAGATGTCATTTTATAATGAAAAAAAAGACACGTGTCATATTATCAATAAAATAAAAAATAGGCCCTTTATTTAAAAAAAAATTATTCCTTGAGTTTAGTGTAAAAATCTTTCTCTAATAAGCCCTTTTTTTTAATTGCCCCTTAAAGCTATTTATATTGTCAAAATAATTATTGCTTAGTAAGAATATATTGTCGCTTTGAGAAGTTATATTATGTACTTCTTAAGTTGTATATTGTTCTAATAATAAATATAATTACTTTGACAATATTAACACTCTTAATTAATACAAAAAATACTTTTGCCAGAACATAAATTTTCTGCCAAAGTAAGTCATCTTATATTTCTTCCTTTTGCATTAAAATAAAATTGTTTAGTAAAAAACTTGTTTTTGTCAATAATATCTCCTATTTATAATTACGAAAAACTCACTCCTCAACATATAAGAAACCAGCGTAAAAACTTGCATCTAAAATCACAAAAATTGTCAATTTCAGCGTCATAAAAGATAATCAATTCGTAATGTGAACAAAGCAGAGAAGTCTGTCCACCCACCTCCCTGTGTATCATTAATTGTAACCCAAATTAGCTAGACCAATTTCCAACTTTACCGCTATCAAATTTTCTCATACACACCCCTCGTTCACACATTATATATATATATATATATATATATTTGTGCTTTCACTCACTCACTCACTACCACACGTAACATAAATCATTCTCATTTTTAGTTAGTTCAGTTGATCGATAGCTAGAAATGGCGAGTAGTGATGTGAAAATTTTGGGTGCGTGGCCGAGCCCATTTGTGATGAGGCCTCGTATCGCACTCAATATTAAGTCGGTGGATTATGAGTTCCTTGAAGAGAAATTCGGATCCAAGAGTGAGCTTCTTGTTAAATCAAACCCTGTTTACAAGAAAATTCCAGTTCTGATTCATGGGGATAAGCCTGTTTGTGAATCTCTTGTTATTGTTCAATATATCGATGAGGCTTGGACTTCTGGTCCTTCAATCCTCCCTTCAGATCCTTATGATCGCGCTACTGAACGCTTTTGGGCAGCTTATATTGATGACAAGGTGTAAATTTTTCTTTATTTCTTAATTAGTCTCTTAAATCTATATTAGCTTTTTTTCTTTTCTTTTCTTTTCTTTTTTGTCGTTCAATTTGTTTTTACTTTATATATATATGTAGGTGTAGCAACTCCTTAGCTGAAAATTAATACTCAACTATTAACATTCACACGTTGGAAGTAAAAAAAAAATTGTTACTTTTGTGATTAGAAAGAAATAAGAAGAAACTAGTACGTTCACATTTCATGTAGTTTTCTTAGCCTTTGCTTCATGATAGAATCATAGGATTAGACCCAAGGGTGGACTAGTAACTGTTTATGTTTATTTTTACTTTTAACTAATTACGTTGTTTTTTATTGTTGATCTGGGCTAGAGCTAGAGTCTGCTCTGCCAGGCCCAATTCTGCCCCCGGCTGCTGTCAGCAGTGACATATTTCCATGCAAACTAACTGTTTAACTCAAATGGGTGTTGCAGTTTTTTCCATCGATGAGTGGAATTGCAAAAGCAGAGGGAGAAGAAGCTAGGAAAGCAGCTATAGAGCTATTCGGCGAAGGCTTAGTGTTGCTAGAGGATGCCTTCGTGAAATGCAGCAAAGGCAAAAGCTTTTTTGGAGGAGATAAAATTGGGTACCTTGACATTGCATTGGGGAGCTTCTTGGCGTGGTTAAGAGTGACCGAGAAGATGAACCATGTGAGTCTTCTTGATGAAACCAAGACGCCCAGTTTGAGCAAATGGGCTGATGATTTTTGCTCTGATGCGGCAGTCAAGGATGTTATGCCCGAGACCGATAAGCTGGCCGAAGTTGCTAAGATGCTCTTGGCTAAATTCAAATCCCCTCCTTCCAATTGATTTTAAATACGATGAATTTGTGATCAATCAGTGGAGGCTTGCTTGTTTTATATATGTTTTGTTATTCAAATTAGATCAATAACAGAGATGGTTTTGTTTTTCAAAAACTAAAGTCGATCAGGCGTGTATGTTACCGTATGATGTGTCCTAGTTGTTACACTGTTTTGACAGGAATGAAACATTTACGGATGTAGCTATTGTCTATTAGCACTCCATATTATTTCTCTAACCCACCAAAATAATCATTCGCTACACTTTGATATATTTTTTGAGACATTTTTATTCACTTTGGATGAATTTGAGGTTGTTGTACTCCGTTAAATTGGAGTGGGAATAGCTGTACCATTTAATACAATATATATAATTATTAATCCACAAAAGCCAAGAGCATCCCAGTCCTCAACCGTATACTATGCAGAAAATGTCAATTTGTCCCAGACAAGAACAATAGGCCATAATCATATATTCGTATGGTTTGTTAAGATTTTTTCCTTTTTTTTCCCCTAACATTTTGAAGGTACCCATTTTTGTTAATTTGAGAGAGCATTGTTTGATCATATAGCCATGGGAAAAACAGATTTGAAACTTGTGGGTGTATGGCTGAGCCCATTTGTGCTGAGGGTCCGCATAGCTCTCGATCTCAATAATGTAGACTACGAGTGTTTAGAAGACAAACATGGTTCAAAGAGCGAGCTGCTTCTTAAATCCAATCCTGTTCATAAGAAAATTCCGGTTCTCATTCATGATGATAAGCCCGTATGTGAATTGATTATTATCGTTCAATATATCAATGAATTTTGGAATTCTGGCCGTTCAATTCTTCCCTTGGATCCTTATGATCGTTCTGTTGAAAATTTTTGGTCAGCTTATATTGACACAAAGGTATGGTTTATCTTCCCCAACAGATCTAATCCGAAATTTGATAATTATGGACAGACAGATTAAAAGAAATTTACGACGAGTGATAAAAAAGTTGAAAAATGAATGAAAAAATTACGACTTTATTTTTTTCACCGAAGAGAAGCAAATTTTTTATAGTAATAATAGAAAATAGCAGTACAATCGTTCCCCACCATTCGGAGCTCCTGATAACCTAGTACATCATAATGGAGTTCCTCAAAAACAAAAGGGGGAGGGGAAGTGAATGACCTATACAAATGCATATTATCTCTGCCAAAATTGGCCATTTAATCTGCTACGTTGTTTGCCTCTCTATAACAAAAACCAATCCAAAACTGAATTAAAAATTACGTTAATGGTATGTTCTATTACTCATTTCTTTTTCCAACTTTTCATAAAACTTAATGGTTTTTCCAATCATCTTCTACCGGCCTTTTTATTGGGTGGAACCTTACTTTTCAATCCTTCTGTAATTCTAGATTATAGTTGAGTAATTTTTAGTCACTCCCTTGCAACTAAACGATTGTCACTTCTTTTGAATGTTTCAAAATTAGTCTCTCTTAATAATAAATTACAAAATTGCATGAGTAAGATATAATCTAGAGCAAAGGAAGTTAGTACTGTATAATCTTATGTGTAATTGATACGAGTAGCAATATTATGTTGCAGTGGGTTCCATTATTAAATGGCATAGCAAAAGCAGAATCAAGTGAAGCAAAGAAAGCAGCTATAGAGTAAGTGAAAGAAGGCTTGGTTTTGTCGGATAATGCCTTTATAAAATGCAGCAAAGGCAAAAGCTTTTTCGAAAAAAAGAATTGGGTGCATAGACATTGCATTGGGGAGTTTCCTCGGTTGGCTGGGTGTGATTAGGAAGAACAACAATGTGAAGGTGATTGATGAAGCCACGAGCCCAAGACCCCTTCTTTGTTCAACTGGGCTCACAAATTCTGCTCCAATGGCGCTGTGAGGAGTGTTATGCACGACCTGAATGAGCTCATTGAGATTTTGAGAATTTTCAAGCCCAAATCCCTGCTTCCAATTCAACCTATTTATATGTATCACGTATTTGCAATACAACCTAGCTAGATTGCTGGTCACGGTTAAGTAAATTAGATGGCACTAAGGATTGGTTAATGAATTCTCTTGTATTAAGTGACATACATATATTGCAAAAATGATGTGTTTGATTGTAATTCTCAATTTTCAAAAATTTTAATCTTGTCGCCTTGTCATAGTCTTGCTCTGTGCCACTTAACAGCTGAGTGATGTTCAATACTTCAGTCTCATGTTTTAAGTTATTAATATGAGTCATTTTTAAGTGTGTTCTAATGGTACATATTAACAAACTTATATATAAAAATAAATTCTAGAAACTTATTATGATTTGTGCAGATATCCATGCAAAATCTTTAACTTTTTTTTTTCTTTTTTCTTTCCATTTATAGTGTCCTTGAGGTCACATTAATTTAACATTATCTCTATGCATAACATATACAGAAGTCAAACAGAGACAAGGTAGTTGGTTGTTACATTAATTAATTGAAATGTCTTCTTCATATTCATAAAAATAATTTAAACATACGAGATGAATAAAAATTATGAATTTTGTAGAAGATATTTAATAAAGTACTGAAGAATATTGCGTCACATGCAATTTTTTCTTTTCAAAAAAGGACGAGTTTCTGTTTTTGTCAGTAGTATAATTTTATTGGTCCTGTTCACCAATTTTTTAAAATTATATTTGGTTGGTGATATAATATAATTTTTACAACCATTGAAATAGCTAAAGATGTGATGTTTATGATAGAAAAATGTTAGTAGATAAGTAATTAGCGTAAGTGGCATTCATGATATTTAAAAAAATAATAATAATAATAAAAAATAAAAAAAAAACTGTTATCATTATAAACTTGTTTTTTTGTGATTTTAGTAGCTTTCAGCGTTTACTTTTAAGTGTTTTCGATCAATTAGAAATGCCAACTGAAACTTGTAGTTGTATATTATTGTGAAATTAATGTATATATATTACGTCCCAAGACTTTTTAGACATGTACCACTCTAATTTATATATATATATATATAATGTGTATATATATCTGTGAGAGTTCTAACTTAGCCTGTACTATATGCCACCTATCCTCAACAAATATTGCATAGAATGTTGTTGAGGAAAACTCTGTTTTGTCTACAATAATGGTGGTCATGGCAACAAGTAGTGATGTAAAGCATCTAGGTGGATGGGCAAGCTCATACTCCAGTCAGGTCCAAAATCGCCCTCAACATGAAGTGCATCGACTATGAGTACGTACCTCAAATAGTTCAATCGCAAACGCCATCACAAGAAAATCCCTGTTTTTTCCCATGCCAATGAGCACAGTACATTGACAAAGTGTGGATTCAGATGGAGACATATCGTATGTGTTGATTTATTATAGTATGCAGTCTATGTAAATTAATCTGC
The DNA here is from genome assembly GCA_021464415.1 of Lonicera japonica. NCBI lineage: Eukaryota > Viridiplantae > Streptophyta > Magnoliopsida > Dipsacales > Caprifoliaceae > Lonicera > Lonicera japonica. The sequence continues at coordinate 59,981,597 of CM038468.1, read as the reverse complement.
TATTTTTGGTGAAAGTACAATATTTATTTGTCAATAGGATTTCTTGTTCAAAGTTGCAATGGATCCGCGTTTTGTGTAGATCTTAGTAATCAAAAACAGGAAACAATTAGAGGTACCTGAGAAATTGTGCAGAGAGAAAAAAAAAAGAAAGAAAGAAGAGGGTTTAATGTTTTGAGAAGATAGATCTTCTTTGGGACATATATAGGAGAGAGACTCACTCAAACTTGTAAGAGAGTTTAACGTGGCAAAATTAAGAATACATAATCACATATGATTACAAAAACCTGATTAATATCTGGTTGTTGGTCCTAGTGGCCAAAAGGGTTGGTTACGACCAATTGGCGGAGCCACCAGGTGGCCGTAGGGGCAGTGTCCCAACCTGAAATTTGAGGGGGTTATGTGTAATAATGGGAAAAAATGCAGGGCAAAAGTGTTGTATGTAAGAGAACTCTTGACCCAGTGGTATAAAGCTGTCACTGGGACAATTTTGAATCGACTTGGAGCTCCCAAGGTCGAACTCCGGCGTTGTTAAAATAATCCTTGGCCAGCGGCAGCCACGAACTGCCAATGAGGATTAGTTGAAGTGCGTAAAAGCTGGACCGGACACCCCGTGGGGAACCAAAAAAAAAAAAGAGAACTCTAGAATTTGGGGTGGGGTGGGGTTGGCGAGGGGCGTACATGCAAAGTAGGTGAAAGTATTTGACAGGAGGAGAACATGCGATAACTTGCATAAGTTTAGGGCAAAGTTTTGTGATTTTGCAATATCGAATATAGGAAAAACTGTTATAATTGTTGTCCCTGTGATTGTTGACAATGAAACTATTGATAATAAAAAAAATATTTAATATTTTTAAAATGTGAAATTTGGAAGGGAAATATTGTAATTAGATACGTGATTTTGATTTTTAACGTATAAAATATTAAATATTTTAATATAATATTTTAATTTTGACCTTATTGTAATATATGTAAAAATAATTGTTAAGTCTATTAATCTAGGCCCTTGACCAAGATTAGAATTCCCGCCCCTCCCCCAAGAAACGCTGGATCCGTCATAGCTTGTCTCATTGAAATTAGGTTAAAATTGTTAGTAGGGTGATTAATTAGATGATTGCAAATAAAATCACCCATGGCCATTAATAAAAATGAAATTATCAGTTTCTGCATTTCAAGCACTAGCAGAGCAGGTTGACCCCTTATAGCTTCTTTTTTTTTTTTAGGTTAACACCTTATACAAGACAAGAACGTGCTAAGATGTGACCCACCGGTTCCTCAATTTCAAAAGTTTCTCGATCTCCTACTAATTTGGATTGTCACTTTGTTAAAGAAAGAACGAGGGGAAGAAAGAAGAAACGCAAACCAGGACAGAATGTCAATAAACTAGTGCACTGGCCACTGAAGTCACCAATATCATCAATTGTTTAAGATATACCCCTTGTTTCAAATTAATAGTTTCACTTTGGCTTTTCTTCTTTTAAATATACACTAATTTCAACATAATCAATAATCAAAAATATGAAAAAAATAATGTTATTAGATTTAGTACAATGATTTTGTCTCGAATGAAAAATGAGACTATCAATTTGAACATATCTCAAAGTAGGACTATCAATTTGTAAATATATATATAGGTTTTATTGTGATTCATGCACCTGCTAGTGTTTGATATAGTAATTTTCAATAGGTAATTTAAAAATAAGTGTCATCTTCCACTATCCTCTCATATTCACATGCATCTCGTACCCCTGCTTACATCGATCATAATATCGGATCTATATATATTAAGTGAAAGTTGTAGCCTGCATGTACCCTTCAACTTACTTTCATGTTCAACAATATATTCTCAGTTACTTGATGCATATCAGAAATGATAATAGCTAGCTAGCGAATTGTGATGTAAAGTCCATCGACTACGAGTTCATTGAGGAGAGTTTCAATCCCAAAAGTGACCTCTTACTTAAATCCAACCCCATTCACAAAAAGATCCCCGTTTTCTTCCATGCCAACAAGACCATATGCGAGTCGCTCGTCATCATTCAATACATCGACCAAGTCTGGTCTGACACTAGTCCTTCGACCCTCCCCTCCGATCCCCATGAACGTGCCATAGCTCGCTTTTGGGCAGCCTACATTGATGATAAAATACTTTTATTTTTATTTTCCCTATTTTACTTAACATGGTTCTTGCTTGTCATAGATAAAATGATTTAGGGATTTACCCCAGTCTGCAGTCTGGCGCAAAAAGTAAAATTTCTAACATGGATCCACCTTTGGTAGTAAAAATCATTGTAATTTGCAGGTGTTTCCGGCTTTAAATGTATCGGTGAAAGTGCGAGAATATGAGAAGTAGAAAGAGGCAGTAGAGGAAATTCGGCAAAAGTTGGACTTACTAGAGGATGCCTTTGTGAAATGCAGCAAAGGGAAGATATTTTTTGGCGGAGAATGTATCGGGTATGTGGACGTTGCCTTAGGGAGTTTGGTAGGGTGGTTAAGGGTGAGCGAGAAGGTTAACGGGTTGAAAATGATTGATGAGGGTATGGCACCTAATTTGTTCAAATGGGCTGTGAGGTTTTGTAGTGATGATTCCATTAAGGATGTTATGCCTCAACATGATCAGCTCCTTGAGTTTGCTGTTAATGTTTTTATACCAAAATTTACTGGAATTTCTTGTAATTAATCAATTATTTCGTGATGTCCCCGGCCACTTTATGTTAAATAATTTGGTTAGAATTATGTTTACGAATTATACGTTCAAAATGTAAAATGACTTGGGAGCAAGTTGTGTCATCAATACTCAAATATTAGAAGAAAAGTTCTGTGGTTCGATAATTGTGAAGTCGTTGAAACATGCATCTAATTTAATTAGATGATTATCTTGTAATTAGTTGAATTTAAAAACCAGGTAATTGTATTTTAATTACTAAGCATGCCTATCAAATCTACCAGCTAAGATTTCCACCTAAGTTTAAAATGTACTTAATTAACATAATACACATGCAACTTGATATATGGTACGTTTTGTGTTCCCATTATTAAGTAGTATTTTACTCCCCCTTTCTAAATATATGCAATGGATTTAACACCAGACGTTGAATCACACATGCATGTAATTTTATATATACATAAGAATCGAATCCAAGATGCGTGGACGTGATGCATGTAATGTCTTTCACTTGTTTTGAGAAACAAGGGGGCACCAATTCATGTAAATCTATCGATTCTTTTTTCTGATTTTATCGAAGAACAAAAAATCTCAAAAGGAAACAGCACGTACTTATTGATCGAAATTGTAATAGCTAAAGTACTTGTGTCAAAAGAAACCGATTAGAACCTGAACTGTCGATGCAGTTATTTCCGGCCAGAGTGGAAGAAAGGCGCCAAAGAGTTTTAGCCGAGAATACTAGTCCGCTTCTTTAGGTTTGTTGACCATGTCACTAGAACGAAGTACAACTATCAACTGAAAACATTTTGGGGGAAAAAAAAAGTAGGATTGTAAATTTGAGATAGTTGTTGCGCCAAATCGCTCAAGCCCGAGCAAGACGCAACGCAGGGTGATCGATCGCACAAATTTCAAATGGTTACCCAATTGAAGAAACCATCACAAGTACAAACAATAGATAAATAAGCAAAAACAACCAACAATCACACATAACAAGAGTTACTGTTGTGTCAGCGTGAATACCCCTAATCCATTCGTGATGATAGCTTGATATGAAACAAAAGAGTTGTTGAAGAAGTCAAAATATGTCTATTATTAGTGTTTGTTTATTATGGAGGTTGTTGTAACTGTATCCATTAATTGGTTGTCTATATTTAGTATTTAGATAGAATTAGGCCTCTAGTTTTTAGCACTAATATTAGGATATGTAATGTTATATATATCTGTTTTGTATGTACAGCAAATCATTCAATCGAATTCAATCTATTGAAGCTTTCTCAATTCTGTTTCTGCTCACTCTTTAGTCTAGCCATAGCTATTGAGTTTATCATAGTCAATTTATTTGATTTTCATGGTATCAGAGGAACGAGGTTACAATCGATTCTATTTAATCAATTCTGCTACATCCTAAAATCTCGTGTAGCTCATCTTATTCATCACTATGACGTCTCCACCGAATACTCCATCAAAAACAAGCGCCATAACCAATTCACCGAACACCGCCTCATCAAGTCAAGTCGACAAATCACCTTTTTCGGACCCATATTACCTTCATCCATCAGATAGCCCCGGTATGGTGCTAATCACTGAAATTCTCGATGGAGACAATTTTTCCAATTGGCAGAGAGCTATGTCTATGGCTCTAAATTCAAAAAATAAATTGGGGTTTGTTAACGGCTCTATCGTGGCACCCGCAAAAGCAACCGACCCGGAATTATTCTGTGCGTGGTCTCGTTGCAATGACATGGTCTACTCTTGGATTCTTAACACTGTCACTAAAGAAATCAGAGCCAGCATAATTCGTTACTCTACTGCCCATCAAGCATGGGAAGACCTTAGTGAACGTTTTTCGCAGCAAAATGCTCCACGAATCTTTGAAATTCAGCGTGAGATCGCCTCCTTTCGACAAGATCAATTGACCGTCTCGGCCTATTACACTAAGCTAAAAGGGTTATGGGACGAATTGTCAGCCCTCGACTCGACGCTAGGAACACAAATCGAATCACAAAAATTGATGCAATTTTTGATGGGATTAAACGAATCTTACCAAGCTGTGAGGAGTCAACTTTTGCTCACAAGTCCTATCCCAACGGTACGCCAAGCTTACTCCTCCATCTCACAAGAAGAAAAACAGCGCTCTATTAGTGCATCATCGGTAAATGATTCCATTAGCTCCGCTGCTGCCATGGCAGTTAACACCTCAGACAGCGGTTCTGACAGTGTAAGCAGATTTGCAGGCCATAGCAATGATTACAAGAAGCAGCAAACTCGCGAACAGTCGCGTTACACTCGTGGCAATGAAGCAGATAGCCGGATTCGGCAAGCAGAACAGGGGCAACGGCGTGATGGATCAGAAAAGAGGAGGCCCTATTGTCCACATTGCAACCAGCTGGGCCATCAACTGAATAAATGTTGGGAGCTTTATGGTTATCCAGCAGGCCATCCAAAAGCTAAATTCAATTCAGGCGCAAAGAAGAACAATAATAAAATTGCAATTAATACCACATCCGCATCGGTTACTGTTTCCGAAGATGACTATCAAAAATTCCTTTTATGGCAAAGCAGCCAAAACGAGGCATCTGGGCCTAAAATCAATACCGTAGCCAACTCAGGTTTGTGTAACATTGGTCCACGCCAATGGGTCATTGACAGCGGAGCCACCGATCATATACTTTCTTCATCTACTCCTTTTATTAATAGTAAAAAAATTCCGTTCTCTTCCGTTTCTTTGCCTAGCGGAGAAAAGGCTGACATTGTTTCTAAAGGGACGCTTCCTTTAAATTCAACTTATTATCTTCATAACGTTTTATCCGTTCCCACCTTTAAAGTTGATTTAATCTCTGTCAGTCGTCTAACGAATGATTTAAACTGTTCAATAACCTTCTATCCTCATACGTGTGTTTTGCAGGATCTGGAAACGAGGAGGATGATTGGTTCGGGTGAAAAACGTGGAGGATTATATTATTTAAAGACACTAGCAACGAAGTCAACACGCACCAACCAACCACACCACCCTAAATGTAACCTCATTAGTTCCACCGATCTTTGGCATCGCCGCCTTGGTCACACCTCGTCCCCTTGCCTAAGCCTCATTGCTAAGAATTTTTTGAATTTTTCCGTTTCTAATAACAATGTATGCCCTATATGTCCTTTGGCAAAACAGAGCCGTTTTCCTTTTCCATCTAGTACTATTTCAACTACAAATTTCTTTGATTTAATTCATTGTGATATTTGGGGACCATATCGTCATCCTTCTCTTACAGGTTCTCACTATTTTCTCACTATTGTCGATGATTTTACGCGTTTTACATGGATTTTTTTGATGCACCACAAAAGCGAAACGCAATCTCTTTTAAAACAATTTTTTAATTATGCCGAAACCCAATTTAATACCCGCATTAAAAGTTTACGTAGTGATAATGGGACTGAATTTTTATCACTTCGGAAATTTTTAAATGATGAGGGTATTGTTTTTCAACACACTTGCGTTTACACGCCTCAACAAAATGGAATTGTAGAACGAAAACATCGACACATTTTACAAGTAGCGAGAGCCTTAAAATTTAACGCCAATTTACCACATAAATTTTGGGGGGAACGTGTTCTTACCGCTGTCCATATTATTAATCGCCTACCCACACCTCTCCTTGCAAATAAAACACCATTTGAACGCCTATACTCTAAACCACCTACATATTCTCACCTTAAAATTTTTGGTTGTTTGGCATATGCCACTAACGTTCACCCGAGTCACAAATTTGATCAACGTGCTATTAAATCAATTTTTATCGGCTACCCACTTGGGCAAAAGGGATATAAACTTTATGATTTATCTACACACAAAATTTTTGTGAGTAGAGATGTTAAATTCTTTGAAGAAATATTCCCTTATGAGACCATAAATACACCACTTTTTTCTACTCCTACCAGCCCAAATGCTTCAGGCTCAACCAATACTCCTAGTCCTCAACTGATTTCCTTAGACCACTTATTTGACAAATATGCACCACTAAATCCAGCAGCACCACTTCTTTCCACACCTAAAACCCAAACTTATATGAACCAACCAATCCACTCACCCTTTTCTTTAATTCATACCCCTTTGCCGAACGACACTTATTTTCAGCCTCCTTCACCAACTGAACCAACGCCACCTACCGATCCATCGCCGGTTAAGCATGACATACCGCCGGCCTCTACACCGACATCGCCTGGCTCCACCACTACTCCGCTGCTGCCTATGCCGCCGGCTGTCGCTGCCCCTCCGGCGGTCATTCCGGCCTCACCACGACCTGTCCGCCGCTCTGATCGGCAGCCCATTCCTTCTACTAGACTTCACGATTTCCACTGCTACGCTACTGATTCATCCGAACTATCATCCGACTTGCTTTCCGGTCCCGACAAAGGTACACGTTACCCACTCTCAAAATATCTCTCTTATAAACGTTATACGCCTTCCTATCACTATTTCATTGCCCAGGTCAGCTCCGATGTCGAACCCGCTTCTTATTCAGATGCAGCCGCCAATCCAGCATGGCAGGCTGCCATGAATGCCGAATTACAGGCACTTGCAGCCAATGGGACTTGGACACTCACCCCGTTACCGGCTGGCAAAATTCCAATTTTTTGTCGGTGGGTTTATAAAATTAAACGAAAAGCGAACGGCGAAATTGAACGCTATAAGGCCCGCCTCGTCGCCAAAGGTTTCAGCCAGTTAGAAGGCGTTGATTTCCATGACACATTTTCACCAACCGCGAAAATTGCAACTGTTCGGTGTTTACTAGCTTTAGCGGCTGCCCGTGGGTGGTCCTTAACTCACATGGACGTCAACAACGCCTTTCTCCATGGGGATTTAAATGAAGAAATATATATGACACCACCGCCCGGTCTCCGGCGACAGGGGGAGAAACAGTTAATTTGTCGCCTCCATAAATCACTATACGGCCTTAAACAAGCTTCGCGACAATGGTTCGCTAAATTCACAGAAGCTGTAAAGTCTGTCGGTTACTTTCAATCCCGGGCTGATTACTCTCTTTTTACCAAACGCAAAGGCAAGTCTCTCTCAATTATCTTGATATACGTTGATGACATTATTATTACTGGAAATGATTTTCAAGGCATCGAAGAAACCAAAAAATATTTGCACGGAAAATTTAATATAAAGGACCTCGGTATTTTAAAATATTTTCTGGGGATTGAGGTTTCTTCTTCTAAACAAGGAATTTTTATTTCTCAAAGAAAGTATGCTTTGGAAATTATTAAAGATTCAGGGTTGTTGGGTGCGGCTCCTGTCGATACGCCAATGGAAAAAGGACTGAAATTGTCTGACAAGGGTGTACTCCTCAAAGACCCTAGCCGTTATAGGAGATTGATTGGCCGCTTAATTTATCTAACGGTGTCGCGACCTGACATTACCTACGCCGTACATGTCCTTAGCCGATTCATGCATCAACCAACCAAAGTTCACATGGAGACCGCGCTAAGAATAGTTCGTTATCTCAAGGGCGCACCGGGTCAAGGTCTACTTTTCTCATCATCCAGTGATCTTAAAATTCGAGCTTATTGCGATTCAGATTGGGCAGGATGTCCACTTACTCGAAAGTCCACCACGGGATATTGTATCTTTCTCGGGTCATCATTAATTTCTTGGAGGTCAAAACGACAAAAGACTGTCTCTCTCTCGTCAGCGGAAGCAGAATATCGAGCCATGACTGGTACATGTTGTGAACTAACTTGGCTCCGATACTTGTTTAAAGATTTGGGCCTAACAGATGACGAACCCGCTTTCCTATACTGTGATAACAAGGCAGCATTACATATTGCGGCCAATCCAGTCTTTCATGAACGAACGCGACATATTGAGATGGACTATCATTATGTAAGGGATAAAATTCAAGATGGTTCGATTATTACCAAGCACGTGAATTCCGGGCACCAGTTAGCAGACGTTCTCACTAAAGCATTGGGCAGAGATAATTTCGCACCCACAATTCGCAAGTTGGGATTGTATGACATACACTCTCCAGCTTGAGGGGGAGTGTTGAAGAAGTCAAAATATGTCTATTATTAGTGTTTGTTTATTATGGAGGTTGTTGTAACTGTATCCATTAATTGGTTGTCTATATTTAGTATTTAGATAGAATTAGGCCTCTAGTTTTTAGCACTAATATTAGGATATGTAATGTTATATATTTCTGTTTTGTATGTACAGCAAATCATTCAATCGAATTCAATCTATTGAAGCTTTCTCAATTATGTTTCTGCTCACTCTTTAGTCTAGCCATAGCTATTGAGTTTATCATAGTCAATTTATTTGATTTTCAAGAGTAAATACAAGCACTCAAGCAAAGCTCACCAAAATTTAGTTCTCAAATAGTACGTAATTCCTAATTATTAACCAAATTTAAAGTCTTTCAAGCTTATAAACAATTTAAGCCAAAATTGCACTATATGGAGAGTTTTACCCATGGACCATGATCGATCATGCTCACCTTAAAATGCTACTGGAACTTCTGCCAACGACCCTGATGATTCTGTTAATTAATTAATTTTGAGTAGTAGCAAATTAACCAGCATGATGATTCGTCAACCAGAGTACGGGTCATTTAAAATTGATATGGATGACAAAGTCATAAAGACCAAGGTAGGGCAGATTAATTAATAAATTAAAATGTCTCTTTATGCATTATGTGCTTAGAAATAAGACAAAGCCGAAGTGGTTGGTGATATAATATTATTTAAATAAAAAATGACCAAAAAAACAAACTACTACATATATAAGTAAATATCGCAAGTGGTTTACCTGATATTTGAAAAAATTAGTCTTAATATGAGATTGCATGTGCACTATTGCTACTTGCCTAATACTTTAATTATCTCATTTAAGTTTTTAATTATTTATATAAGGGGTAATGATTTTTAAATCTTCAAAATATATACATAATAGAAAAATTGAGGTGTTGAAATTAAAGATATATTTTTTAAAATAAATAGTATATTTAGCATGGGTTACGGCTTTGCATAAATAAATCACAAATTAAAGTTGTGTCCCATTTTATTACTTTCCTCGGTCTATCATCATTTTTCATTTCAAAACAAGGGAAAGAAGGATTTCATGAGTCGTCATTATTTTGTATTTTTAAACTTAGCCTTTCCATTTCAAAATTATATATAACGAGTTGCACGCACACACATAATGGAAGATGAGCCAAATAGTTTATCTGGTATCTTGCCGTCAACATCTTTGGGTGGCATATATGATCGAGATTGTTTAAGATATGTGCGCTGTGATACCTTGTTTAAATTTAAGTGTTTAAAAATGTCAACTTTAACTTCTTGTTGTGTATTATTGTAAACTTGTATTATGTCCCAAGAGTTTGTTCTAGCTTAGCCTATATATTCAAATTATATATCTTCACCAAAAATTGGGGATCGATCTGTGTGGAGGAAAACTCTCTGTTTTGTGTATAACAATAATGGTGGTGACGGCATCAAGTAGTGATGTAAAGCTTCTAGGTGCATGGGCAAGCTCATACTCCGATCGGATCCAATTCGCCCTCAACTTGAAGCACATTGAATATGAGTAGATAGAAGAGACTTTCAATCCCAAAAGTAAACTACTAGTCAAATCCAACCCTGTTCACAAGAAAATTCCTGTTTTCTTCCATGCCAACAAGTCCATCTCCGAGTCACATGTCATCCTTGAATACATTGACGAAGTTTGGTCTAATTCCGGTCCCTCCATCCTCCCTTCTGATCCCCATGATCGTGCCATAACCCGCTTTTGGGCATCCTATGTTGATGCTAAAGTATGTTTCATCATCTCTAATTAGTCAAAATATACAACAAAAAAATAGAGAAATTATATTAATGAGCTACAAAAATCCCAAATGGGTTAGATTGCTATTACAACCTTAAGTTTACAATACAAAACTAACTAATATATACTATTACAAAGGAAAGAAACTAATTATGACAATGGGTGAAAAAGAAATAAATATAAAAAATGAAAAAAGAGAAAAAGAAGAAAAGAATCCAAGAAGAAGAAAGGAAAGAAAAGGGATCCAAAGGTATTCTAACCCCCCCCCCCCCCCCCTTAAACTCAAGGTCGTATGTAAAAACCAACTTGAGTTTGAAAAGAGATAATGGAAAGATAAAGAAGAAGAAGCTACCCAAACAGCTATTGAGAAGCTGAACGGTATGCTATTGAATGATAGACGTGGAGGTGGAGGGGTGCAAAAAAGGTGAAAAATTATAACGATCATCAGTACTAAAATTCAAGATAGCACTGAAGTCAGAAGAAGAATAATTAAAAGAATTATATCCTAAAACTGTCCAGTTAGGATTCGATGATCCGGCAACCTCCGCAACAAAACCCACTTGAGAAGATCCTCCTGAAAATCCTTCCAAAAGAGCTTGGTAATCTGACATATTCGGATATGTCGAAAAAGCCCTGTGTTCTGAAAGATTCACGGTAGTCAGAAGGATATTAAATGTAGCATTTTATGTCGACATGAGGAGCCTTAATAGCCTCCGGAGCAAGGATATCCCAACAGATCTCCATTGATCGGAAGAACACCACGTTATGAAAGATTCACGGTAGTCGGAACAACATCAGGTGCAATATTATCTGCCGACGATAGGAATCTTGAGGTACTTCCAAAAGGAGCTAAGAAAAGGGATGGATTAGCGCTAGAATACCCTCCTTCTAGTCGAGCTTCTAACGCCGTTACCCGTGATTGTAAAGTTTCTAATTTTTGTTGAGGAGAAACTATGAGAGTAGTACAGCCACCAATAGGATTATCGACTCTCGCCCGAGCTTCAAAAAGAAACGACGTGAGAGTTTCAAGATATTTGTAGTCGGGAACACGTTGCAAAATACTTACAACATTCTTTACCCCGAAAACAGAGAAGATTGTGAAATAATCTTGACGATTAATCACACGTGAAAAAAATTTAGCCGATTTACAAAATGGAGGACAAGATCTATGGAAATAAGAGCAAGCATCACATGAAGTACTTCTAGAACGGACAGTGTTTGTCATAATTTTGATGAGGAGGCTAGGATTTCTAGGGGATGAAGAGGGAAAAAATGAGACTACTAGTCCAGGACAAAGGATATTTTTTTTTAATGAGGAGACTGGAATTTTCAGGTTGATGAGCTCCGATGAGAGAGATTGGGCTGGAGACTTATAGCCCTGGACGGATTTTGAATTCTGAAAAACTTTCGAGGATTTTGAAACCGAAAACTTTTTGAGGATTTCAAAACCGGAAACTTTCAAAGAAACTATCTCCCAGCTAAATTTGGACTTGACAGGACTTTAAGTAGAAGTGCCACACATGAGCGCGCGTGGCTGATTTTGGATAAACTTTTTGGGTTAAAACACAAGTCACAGAAACTTTAGTGGGTTAAATTGAGAATAACCGAATCCTTTGAAACTTTCTGGACTAAAACCCAATAATCAAAACTTTTGAATGGTGAACCCGCGACGGCCGTTTCATTGAATGGTGAACCCGCGACGGCCATTGCTTTGAACAAAAAAATATTTTGGGCTAAACTGCAAATATCAAAAACCTTTTGAAACCTTTCTGGACTAAAATGTGAGACCATAAACTTTATGGAGTCAAACTGAAAGACACCAAAAACTTCTGGGAACCCAACAGAAACCTTTTATTTTTTTTCAGTGCTCTTCCGGCTGTAGCACCAACACACATAATTAAAGCTGGCTTTTGCTTTTCCTTTAAACCAGCAAAATACCAACACCAAGCAAAATCAAAAGGCACTACCCGTTTCTGAATCCCTATCACTGTCGTATTTCAATCTCACCAATGGCCAACTCTACCACCACTCCACCAAGTCAAAGAAAGTTTGAAGCCGGGAATGGAAACTTTGATCAACTTTTTGATCCCAAAACTCTTTCAACTCTGTTTTGTTAACCAAGTCTCCCGTCTCCCATTATATTCCTTCTCCAAGTTAGCGCATCAAAAAGCTCATCCGCAAACTCTTTAGACTCCTTATTCATCCCTATGCATTTGCCAAAGAGTGAACAAGAAAGCAAGCCGGTGGTGGTGGCAGTAAGCTCATTGAATCGCTTCTCCACCGCCAGCCAGCCAACCCCGCCGTCGGTCTTGCTGATGATCTTGTGCCCCTTGAGAGCATAAACTGCCACGGATTTAGTCCTATCAAAACGACTCTGTTGCGGTCGTTTTAACAGCGAGGCCAATCTCATGAGCTCTTGCGAAACCTGCTTAAACTTGGAGGAAGCGTTCCATACAATTAAGGAACCGAATGAAGACCTCTTCTTTAGGCCTTTAGCCAGCAGAGTCAGCTGCGGATCATCCGCTTCAACACCGTCGGCGGTCTTCAAGCTGTGAACGGCGAAAGAGTCTTCACCGACGTCGAGTGTGATCTCCACGAAAGCATTGTTAGTGGGGCTTGATGTGGCGGTGTTTTTCGGTATGTTGAAAAATTGCGGCTTTCCGGCTGGTCCTTTTGTTCAGTGATGAGCTCGTTGGAGCACTGAAAGCCATCGCCGTCGTAGGGTCAACAGCGACGAGTTCAGTGTCGGAGTGGTGGTGTGTACCTCTGACGTCATCTCTACCCATACTTTTGCAAGTAAATGAGAACTTAAAAGCTTCTTCCAGTGGAAATGGAGATCTATAAAATCTACTGGAACTCACAATCCAGCCATATATATATAACGGTGAATATTAAGGCCAACAACTACTAATACATGCCAATTATGTTTAATATCTATATATATATATATAAAGTATTGGATATCTATATATATATATATATAGTAGAATAATGTGAAGCTCCTCTGTTTTAGTTTCACTCAATTCTTTGACCGGGCAGGCGGCAAAAGGCCGCCCGCATGAAAAGGTGGAACCCAAAAATTCTATATGAGAAAAATGAATTCCTCTAATACCAAGTCAAAATATACAACATAAAAATAGAGAAATTATATTAATAAGCTACAAGAATCCCAAATGGGTTACATTACTATTACAACCTTAAGTTTACAATACAAAACTAACTAATATATACTATTACAAAGGAAAGAAACTAATTATGACAATGGGTGAAAAAGAAATAAATATAAAAGATGAAAGAAGAGAAAAAGAAGAAAATAATCCAAGAAGAAAAAAGGAAAGAAAAGGGATCCAAAGGTATTTAGGGATCCAAAAGTATTCTAACATAATTAATTAAAAGATACATGTTTCTTAAATTTGATAGATCAAAAGATTTAGGGATCCACTATATAGGCAAAAATTAAAATTTCTAGTATTATTAGCTAGTGATAGGATAAAAAGGAAACTCCGCTGATTTAATTAACCCACTATGCCACCCAACTCTGGAAGAATTCTAGATCCACCTTTGGGTGGTAATGATAATCATTAAAACTTTGTTGAGTTTTTGCACGCATGTGTCTCCAGCTTATGCATGAAGCTTTGGGATTGCTAGAGGATGCCATTGTGAAATGTAGCAAAGGGAAGGGCTTTTTTGGTGGCGACAGTATCGGGTACGTAGACATGGCCTTGGGGAGCTTGTTGGCTTGGTTGAGGGTGCTTGAGGAGGTTTTCAAGTCCGAAATGATTAACGAAGTAAAGACGCCTAATCTGTTTAAATGGGCTTTGAGGTTTTGTAGTGATGATGCTGTTAAGGATGTTATTCCTCGACATGATCGGCTCCTTGAGTTTGTTGTTAATGTTTTTCTACCAAAATTTACCTTGTAATTTGATCAATTACATTGTGCAGTCGCCACTTACTGAATTTCGAAGGTGGTTGAACCTTGAAAAGTTAGTCGTTTAAATAAATGATTATTTTTTTTATTGAACAAAACAAATGTTTTTCTAACAATTAGTTGAATTTAAAAATCAGGTAATTATATCTTAAAACTAGTGGCAGTAGTTTCACATTACCCATCGAACCCACCAGTTATTGTAGACAAAATATTTAATAGACTATTATTATACTGGCTACTGAGGTCGACAAAACTGTTGCCGGCCATCAATTATTTTAGTGATATATTATTATTATTATATTTCCTTTCATAGCATGTGCATGTCCTTCACCTTATTTTCATCCAATATTATCTTTTACTTGTTTGATCACAAATGATAATACTTACAAATTGTGATATAAAGCTCATCGGCGCTTCTCGTGTGGAGCTCGTGTTCAACAAACCCTCAACTTAAAGTCCATCGACTATGAGTTCATTGAGCAGAGTTTCAATCCCAAAAGCGACCTCCTCCTCAAATCCAACCCCGTTTACAAGAAAATCTCTGTTTTTATCCATAACAAAAAGCCCATCTACGTGTCACTTATCATCCTTGAATATAATACATCGACCAAGTCTGGTCTAATATGGATCCCTCAATCCACCTTTCCCATCCCCATGGTCGTGTCAAAGCCCGCTTTGAGGCAGCCTACATTGATGATAAAGTATGTTTCACTTTACGATTTGACTTAACATGGTTCTTAATTATCATTGGTAAAAAGATTTAGAGACTCACAGGCTGTCTTGCCTAGCTCAAAAATTAAAATTTGTAGTAGTTAAAAAGATTTAACCTGTCCAATTCATCCACTATACAGCCCAACTCTTGGAATAATTTAACACTGGGGAGTGATAGCATAGTGAAGATGCCTCACATCTATGTTCGATTCATGGAAATCCCGTTTTCCTTGTTTTTTTTCTATAGTCGACCACCGCATGTATCCATTTAACACTTACATAAAAAAATGTTTCCT
The DNA here is from genome assembly GCA_021464415.1 of Lonicera japonica. Classification (NCBI taxonomy): domain Eukaryota; kingdom Viridiplantae; phylum Streptophyta; class Magnoliopsida; order Dipsacales; family Caprifoliaceae; genus Lonicera; species Lonicera japonica. Next base: position 59,966,184 of record CM038468.1, on the reverse strand, counting down.
ATTTTTAAAACCGGTGACAGTAGTTTCCATTTACGCACCCAACTCCACTAGCTTAAGATTTCAGCTAAGTTTCAAACTAACATAATACACAACTTGATCATCGTACCAGTTTCTCCGATGTTAAATTGTTGTTTCAATTTCTACAAAAAAGTATTGAATAGTTTACCAAAAAAAACACAAAACTATTAAAAAATAAGAAGAAGAAGAAGAAGAAGAAGAAGAAATAAACCGAATTGGCTCGGTCCAACACACAATTGCCACGGTCCAACACACATTCTCCAATGGAGTTTTCTATTTTTGCATTTCTATCTTATGTGTCAATATTATTTTATAATATTTCTATATCTATTGGCAATATATTTGCATTGGTGTAGAAGAATAGAAATAATGGTCTCCAATGGTGATTTATATTCTTCCATTTCTTCCTTACTTTGTCCCCTATTTAATGAAAAGAGAGAATTAGTGGGTATTATTTAAGAAGAGAGAGGATTAGTGGGTATGACAACAACTAATAAAAATTTGTCATGTCACATAGAGAATTTCTATCACAATTTCTACATGTAGAAATGGTGATAGAAATTCCCAATCCTATTAGACTTCCACCTAGGATAGAAATGGAGATAGAAATGCCCATTGGAGAAAAAAATTTCTATTATTTATTTCTATCATAGAAATTTGCTTGTGTAGAAACACCATTGGAGATGGCCTTAAAACAAATATTTGCAATTGGGCGAGCTTTACACGGGCCATATTCATGTAGAAATGGTGATAGAAATTCTCAATCCTATTAGACTTCCACCTAGGATAGAAATTGAGATAGAAATGCCCATTGGAGAAAAAAAAATTATTATTTATTTCTATCATAAAATTTACTTGTGTAAAAACACCATTAAAAATGGCCTTAAAACAAATATTTGCAGTTGGGCGAGCTTTACACGGGCCATATTCACATTCGGACTCCCCTTATGCTTCTTACACAAGCTAAACCAGATTCAGTGAATGAAATAATTTCCCATTTTAAAAACAATATTTAATTAGTCTACTACATTCAACATTGACTTTAAACTCATGGTACCTCACTGCATACATCACATTATAATTTATATCCAACACTCTATATTAATGCACATCATTATACCAACCGGTAACGCATCCTTTAACTTAATTATAATTTTTGCCCTAATAATTTTTGTTGTTTTGCTTGATATTTGGCAATGGCAATAAGTGATTTAAAGCTTATAGGCGCATGGCCAAGCCCGTTCGTAAACCGGGTTCAACTCGCCCTAAAATTAAAGTCAATTGACTACGTGTTCATGCAAGAAAATTTTGTTGTTAAGAGTGAACTCCTCCTTAAATTCAATCCTATTCACAAAAAAATTCCGGTTCTTATCCATCACGACAAGCCCATATGTGAGTCGCTTATCATCGTACAATACATCGATGAGGTCTGGAGTAATAATGGTCCCACTCTCCTCCCGTCAGATCCCTATGATCGTGCCATTGCCTGTTTTTGGGCGGCCTATATTGACGATAAGGTACATGTACATTGCAGTTATATATTATGCATATATTGAGAAACAAGACAAAGTCAAAGCATTTGGTACTCAACAATACACCTGTACATTGCAGTTATATATTAATATATATATTACGCATATGTTTAGAAACAAGACATAGTCAAAGCAGTTGGTACTTGATAGATATGTGTGTGTATATATATATATATAAAGTAATGCCTTTTTCATATTCATAAAAATAATAATTTAAAAAACGTTACCGATCATAACTTGATGTTTAATAAAGCCGTCACTACATACTATGACACATAATAACAACCTTTTTAGAGAATAGATGAATTATCAATCGTTCCATAGATAAAATTGAACTTGTGGTACATGTGATGTATATTATGTATTAAATCTTATAACTTTTTATAATACGTAATTACCTCCCCTCCGTGGGTTAAATCAGGGGAAGTTATTACTTCAGTATAAGTTTGTAGGTTATTGTCTAGTAGAAGAGTATAAAAATCATCTCCAAAATTGGTTGCCTTTCATAATCTCTTACTTTTCCTTAAATTATTTTTAGAATTTTTAGGAGAATCCACATTAAGTTCATGATAAGATATAGATTTGCTATTTTTTGTTTTCATAAGAAAAAAATGTAAAGTATATATTTTTGTTAGCTTTTTTCTTTTGAGAAAAACACATTTGCTTGTAAGTTGTTCGAGACATCCTAAATTACTTCTGAAGAATTACAAGCAAACTAAGCTATCAAAGAGAGATCTCTTTCAGACCCATAAATATTTCCTGACATAATTTGATTAATTAATGTTGATGCAGTTGGTTAAGGCAATCGATGTGGCAGTGAAGTCACCGGACGCAAAGAAGAAGAAAGCGGCAATGGAAGAAATCAGTCCAATGTTGGCGGTGTTAGAGGAAGCCTTTGTGAAATGCAGCAAAGGTAAGGCTTTCTTTGGCGGAGACATTATCGGGTACGTGGATATAGCCATGGGGCCATTATGGGGTTGGTTGAAGGTGATTGAGAGTATTAACAAACTTACAGTTCTTGATGAAGCCACCATCCCTAATTTGTTACATTGGGGTGAGAGATTTTATAACGATACTACTGTCAAAGTTGTTATACCCCAACATGAGAAGCTCCTTGACGTTATTATTAAAGCGTTTCCACCCATGTTACTTCATATTCCTTCCAATTAAATGCATACCATATTTATAATAAGGGGTCCAAATAGATGAGGTATAATGTTGATTAGTACATCTTATTATTATTAAGCTTTGATTTTTCAATAAAAAGAACCATCGTGTTTATAATGCAGAGTCTTATATATGTAGAATTCTCCTATATTTTAAGGAATAATGTTCATGTGCTATTTCTTTCTCCAGTTTTTAGTAGTACTATAACTTGCTGCTTTAATTTCCTTGATTTCATCCGCGGGAACCCATTTCCATTTCCCTGCATTGCTTGTATCAAGAAAAAGAAATAAATAAAGAAACTGGATAGGTTTGCTCCATTAACCTTGGTCTGAAACTAAGCGGCCAAAAGATAACGTCTAACTTGTTGGTTGCCTCCAACGATTACCCCTCACCAATATCGCTCGTGAATGCATACATACATATATATATATATTTGATTGTTAATATTAAAATTAGAAGTTTGTTCTATAAATAAAAATAAATAAATTAATAAATCTTAAAATTAGAAATGTGTGAAATCCATTTTAAACGACTCAAATCGAACAATCCAATCGAATCCAGCCCAAATTTAATAAAATTTGGTGCAGCAACTGGATTAAATTGGATTTAGTTTTTCAAAATCAGTCAATATTGGATCATTGACAACACTTAATTAGTTGTTTAATTTTTTTTGGCGTTTGCACTTAATTAACTGCATTGGATTGGTCATAAATAAATGACTTTACTAAACACATTAGTTTTGAACCACTTTAATCCGACCTCAAAATGAATTGGTTTGGATTGGATTTTTCAAGCAAGTACGGTTGCATTGTATACTAAAACATAAAATTGCATTGGGTAGGATTGGTCAGGTTTTACAAAAAACACGTTAGTTTTGAAATGAATTGCATGTCACCCATTAAACTAGAAATCCCCCTGGCTTAAACCCCAAATACCCAACTTTTTGCTCCTACTACGTGGGTCACTAAAACATTCAGGTTCCTGTTTGATTGGAGTTTTAAATATTTAATTTAATATTTATTTTTAAGTATATTTTTTAAAAAATATTATTTTAATTCAATTTATATGCAGTACACTATTTTTATAAGCAAAAAAAAAATATACAGTACACTATTTTTAAAATTTTATAAAAAATAATATTCTTTGTTTTTTATTCATTTCTTAAAGTTTTCTAAAATATAAAAGAAAAAATAAATAAATAATTTTTTTTTACTTGAACGAAGTTTAAAAAATTGGTGAGCCAAACACGAATTTAAAAAAAAAAAAAACACCTAAAATATCTTTTAAAAACTCAACCAAATAACACCTTAGGATCCTCAATACACTAGATTCAAGCTATTATCAAACGTTAGTTCTTGTTATTATTTGATTATTATAAGATATCGAGAGGGACACCGGCCATATCTGGCTGTCTGCATTCTGATGCCCCTTATACTTCGCACACAAGCTAAAAGCTAATTTCAGTCAAAGAATATTTTCATTTTAAAAAAAAATATTAATTTAGATGGGCCAAATGTAAGAAATATAAAATGGGGTTGGGGAATACCATATCCCCCAGAAGGCATCTCATATTTTTTTATTTTTTATCAATATATTTGGCTGGTACAAGACTTCTCAAGTTTTTAAATTTAGAAATAACCATGATTATCAAAGTCCACATTTCAGCGTAGACTTTAAACTCCTGGTGCATCACTGCATACATCACACTATCATATCAAGCACTCATATATATACACTCACCATGATAACAATAAGTATATCATTCAACTTTTTAATTCTTACTCAGTTCTTGTAAATTGTCTTCCGCAAAATTAGGCATTATTTAGCTTGGTAATTGGTAAATGGCAACAAGTGATGTAAAGCTTCTAGGCGCATGGCCAAGCCCATACGTAAACCGTGTTCAAATTGTCCTAAAATTAAAGTCAGTCGACTACGAGTTCATCGAACAGAGTTTTCCTGGCAAGAGTGAGCTTCTCCTTAAGTCCAACCCTGTTTATAAGAAAATTCCAGTACTTATTCATGGCGACAAGCCCATCTGCGAGTCGCTTATCATTGTACAGTACATCGATGAGGTTTGGAATAAAAATGGTCCCTCTCTCCTCCCATCCGATCCCTACGATTGTGCCATGGCCCGCTTTTGGGCAGCCTATATTGACGACAAGGTATGTGTTCATGGTCCCAATATCTTCTTGAATTTCTTCTATATTTGTTTACATGTATATGCAAACAATATTTATGAAATTGTTGTAGTATTTAGCCCCTTCAACTTGGTTTTTGCCAATATATTAGGGAAGTGGGTACCATGACAGAACCTCGGAGCTTACAGAATTATACGTATGATTTTTTTTGAAAAAAAGAAATTAAAATACATATACTATGATTTTGGGGAGAAAAATCTTACATACATCGATCTAGCTATATACATCAATGATGATTGGAATACAAATAGTGTACACAAGGTTAATACGTAAAATGATGTGTTGTGTTAGTTACGAAATTGACAACAATCAAATGATATCAATTAATTTCAAGTAGGTGCATCTCAGTTCTTGGTCAGGTTAAATGCCTTCTATGTATTAGGTTTTTGTGTACTTTTTTTTTTTTTTTGGTGTGTCTAGAGTCACTTGTTTGACATAAAAAATTGAATGGTTATGTATGTATAGTGGTTCCCGATTATGGGGGAGCTGAGAAAGGCACAAGAGGAGGAAGCAAAGGCAACACTAATAAAGCAAGCAGCTGAAGGGTTAGTGTTACTAGAAGAGGCATTTTTGAAGTGTAGCAAAGGTAAGGATTACTTTGGCGGGGAGTCAATTGGGTACCTTGATATTGCTCTTGGATCATTCTTGGGCTGGATTAAGGCCGGTGAGATAATGTCCGGTGTGAAGTTGCTTGACGAAACCAAAACTCCAGGTTTGGTCCAATGGGCTCAAAGGTTTTGTTCCAATGATGCTGTCAAAGATGTCTTGCCTGAGCCTGAGAAGCTTATTGAGGTTCTTAAGAAGATACAAGCTATGCTCAAAGCAGCTGCTACTTCAACTTAACTAGAAGACTAATAACAAACACTTTTATCGACTTTATCAGTTATTCATATTGATGCATTAATAGATTGTACTTTTTTCAAAAGGTACAATTTATAAATGTACAGAATATGATTATTTGGTCAATAAAAACTGGTAAACAAATTATTATTTTTCCTCTATTGAATTACCTACTCTTTATAGTTTGCGTTCAATGAGATTTTATGGTGTTTGGCTCAAATTATTTAAATTATGTTTCATTTTATTTAACAATTCTAGGATGAATTTGGAATTTATAATATGATTATCTCTTCAGATACCAGCATTATTATTCATTTGGTTAAATAATTTGTCATGCGTACTTCCTTTCCCCAAGGTCAAGCCGTGGTCCCTGGGAGAGGTGGAAGGAATTAGGAGGGGGGAGAGCCCTTTGCCTTAAAAGATAGGCTGCTTCGCCTTCAGGCCGATATTTTCCAGTTTTTCCCAGTACTTAAATTTTGCATCAAACGGATTACAAGCACAAAATCTAGATGGACAATAAATAAATAATACCTTGAAAACTGAAATTAACAAGCTATTCACATATTCTTTCGTGGAAATTAAACGATGCCGCCAAAATAGAAAAAGAAAGATTAAATATTAACATTATCTTTTTAAATACTGTCATGTCGTATATGAATACATGACCGACACATGTTTACCGTTCCCCGTGGAATCCTGCCTAGGGGCCCACGTGCACAACAATCAAACAGCCAAATCCCCAAGTCTCAAAATTCACAGTTCAACCCACTATCAGGAACCACAACATTCGTGGAACTCGAGGCCCGGACTAGCCCAACACCACCACGTGTACGGGCCCTAATCCGTCTCAACTCCGCCACCACCTCCCTTGCATCCGGCCTGTCATCCTTATCAACCGCCACACACCGGAAAGCCAACTCCGCTACCGCACCGACACCTTCCATCGCCTCCTTATCCACCACTAAAACAGGATCCACCAACTGTTGCAACAATCCAATCTGTATCTTAGACACCGCAAAATCAGCCAATGCCACATCCCTCTTCTCTCTCCTCTGGTCCACCGCCTTCATCCCCGTTATCAATTCTAAAAGCACCACTCCGAAACTATAAATATCACTTTTCTCCGTCAATCGAAAAGACGTATAATAATCTGGATCTAAATAACCCGGAGTACCCTGAGGACCGGTCCACACGCATTCCGATGATGATGACGACGTCGATTCACGGCAAAGTAGTCTAGATAGCCCAAAATCCCCCACTTTTACTCTCATATCCTTCTCGATGAATATGTTTGAAGACGTTACATCTCTGTGAACTATCGGCGGTATAACGGAGAAGTGAAGGTACTCTATCGCCATCGCTATTTGTACTGCCATATCTACCCTCACTTGCCACGTTAAAAAACCTTTCCTGTACAATCCCTTTGTGCCGTGGAGATGGTCGGCGAGTGTGCCGTTAGGGACATAATCGTAAACTAATAGTAATCCTCTCGGGTCACTGCAATACCCGTGGAGCTTTACGAGGTTTGGGTGATCGATGGAAGATAGTATTAGGATTTCGTTGCAGAATGATTTCATAGAAAAAGCTTTTGCGCCGGCGGCGGCGGTGGGATGGTGCCGGTGGAGGTGTTTGACGGCGACGATTCGACCGTCGTAGAGCTGACCCAGATACACCGACCCGAACCCTCCGTCGCCGATTTTTCGTTTATGGTCGAAGTGATTTGTGGAGGATTCGAGCTCGTCGTAGGTGAATACCGGAGGTAGGAGACTAGCAGACCGATGGCGGTGGAGGAAGAGAATGGTTGGGTCTTCCTCTGTAGACAATAATTTTTCTCTTGAACGAAGCATAATTGTACAAATAGAAACAATAATTAATAAACACATCAACAGAAAGACTAAAGAAAGGATTACGATGTGCTTGTGATTCTGTTGACGAATCCACGGCGGGGAGATTCGAGCACTTGACTGAAAACAGATAAACTGCTTTCTGGGATCTGATGTATTATACCCGCAAACTCCATGATTGGACTGGCAAGTCTTGCATTTGGTGAAGTAAGTGTCCTGCTCTTCATCCCACTCCACCTCAATCCCCCATTGCAAGAAATTGTCAATAAACCCCAAAACGTCGCTCTGGCAGCCCTGTTCGGAGACTTGGCGATGAGTAGATCCACAATCGTGTATAAGGTGGAGTGGGTTCTTAATGAGCTTGCATTGCCACGAACAATGGCTGCAATTTGGCAGGTTCGGAGGGAGGCAAGGGCGGAGAACTGAAAGACGAGAGCAAGAAGAGTCGGAGGGTCGAAACGGAGGGACAGAGATATTGATAGATCCATTGGGAATGGAAAGGAAGTGGGGAGAAGTACAGTTATTTTGGGGGGGAAGCTGTGGTTGAGGGGAGAGGACTAGAGAGCTGGAGTTGGGCTGGTGGGAGAGGAGAGAGAAAGAGAGGTTGTTGATGGAGAGGAGGGAGTGTGGAGAGGAGCATTTGATTTGGAAAGAAGGGTGGCCGCAGCCAGCTGAGGAGGCGAAGGGGAAAGGTGGTGGTGAAGTGAATGGAGGACATGCAGATCTGGCGGTGGAGCAGGTGTGAGCTGCTGTTTTGAAGGCGGATGTAAGGAAGATAAGTATCAAGCGGAGGATGGTGGCGGCGTACGGCGGAGGAGGTGGAGGCATAGATGAGGCGATGACAAATTGAGGGGGGATTTTATTTATTTAGTCATAAATGGGGTAAGATTTAGATCTGAAAGAATAATGGTGATGTATGTTTATTAGTTTTGAGCTCATCGGCTCTCAGCTAGACTCTACTAGGTAGTCGTTGGAGTTGGAGTCGGAGTTGCAGTGAGAGACAGAGTGGGGGTCTCGATATTGAGAGAGGCGTGGTGGGGTCACGTGAACAGAGGAATGAGGTGAAGACAACCCTGATCAATGGTCCAACGTCGTAGAAATCTGCTAGTCTCATCTCTCTCTCTCTCTCTTCAAAATTTTATCAAATTTCATTATTTTAGCTTTTGACAATTTGCATCACTTTGCTAAAAGTTTGACTAGGGGAGCAATACACTCGTCGCAAAATTAAGATGAGTCCTTAATAATTTATTGAATAAGTGTGAAAATTCTTTTTGTGAGGACATTACTGATCCTAATTTGGATAAAAAAAAATGGTTTCCTTGATTGATCAATATTCCACCACTGAAAAACTGAAGTACTGGGATCACATAAGAAATATTTCCCAATAACAATTGGTCTTTTTTTTTTATATAATACCGGAAAAGAAAGAATCACAAAAGAAATAATTGAGTTAGTGATGTTTCTCATATAACAATATATTTTTTCTACAATTTTGTTAAATAGGACTAGGGGTGTGTACGATTCGGTTGACCAAACCAAATAGCATAGGACCGGATTGGATATTTCGGTCCTAAAAATTTAAAGACTAGGCCGGACTGAAATGCATGTTAAGATTAGAGTAGACCTGATCGAACCATTCCAGTCGGTTCATTTAGTCTGGGTTTTTTTTTGGCCTAAGAGTTGTATTATGATCAAAAAGGAATTTTTTCTCCACAATATATTTTAGTGAAATTAAGTTGGGAATTACTTTTAAGAAGTAATTAATTAAATTGATAAATGTTTGTGCTGAAAACTAGAAAGTTGTTTTCAACGCCACAAAGTCAATTGATTATAACAAATAATTAGAGCAGTAAAGGTGAAAGAGCTTAATTCAAGAGAGTCGGGAATTTATAGAGGGGATTGGCCTCGTATGAAGATACGGGTTAATCCTTCCTTGTGAAATGGAGTTAGGAGCTCGGTTTGCCTTATATTAATAATAGGTTAGCAAGTACTACAAACTAACAAAGGTTTATCTAGCCATTTTATTTTCTTAATATTACAGTAAGAGGAGAGTTGAGCTAACAACAATTTAGTCTCCCAAATAGAGGAGCTCAGAAGTCGACTATCGAGCCTTGCTTATGTCTTTTTATGCTTGTTGGTGGTGTGTTTTTGTCTCTCTACGATTCTTCTTAATTGGAATTCTTTTGTTTTCCTATTACTTGGTTATTGGGAGAAGTAAATGTTGTATATATATGACATGAGAAAACGTGTGATCAGAGCTTCCAGAGCAGGTCTGGAGCCATACTTCTATCAGTACCAACTCTGACCTTGCTTCTCTATGAATTTCGGTGCATTAAATGCGGTTGTTGGAGTTCTGCGCGTCCTGCATAGTAGGTGACAGTCGTCCATGCTTTTGCTAACCACTCTGGCAGAGTGGTTGGGCGAAAAGAGAGAGAGAGAGAGAGAGAGAGAGAGAGAGAGAGCTTCGGAGCTCGTCGAAAGAGTTTCGGAGCTCAGGCCTCACAATTTATCATACATAATTGACCCTTGAGCGGGTACCCAGCCCTCGAGGAACTCCATTCTTCTTACAAAGTCATAAACAAGTCTCCTCTGAACTCCTTGTACAGAAACAGGCACGGTAGCTGACGTGGACGGCCATGTGTTAGCTTGAGATTGGCGGGGTAAATTGAATTACTAATTTGCACAATCAATAACTATCTGGAAGGGTTATAGATACACTTATGCAATTAAATCAAATCATATATATTAATAATTTACTAAAAAAACATATCTAGAATATTGTAGATAATATGCAAATAGAAACCATAGCTACACATAATTAAACTCTATCTGTAGCACCAAAAGTATGTACAATTTGTCTATATAAAATTAATCATGTAAAAGCAATTTTCCTCCTCCTTTTTCCTGTATGAACTACATATGAAACTTATAATCCATAACTTAATAATAGGAAGTGGTGTGATTGTGGAGAACAAACACAAGAAAACTTCCGTGAACAAGAATATTACTTATAAAAAATCTTAAAAGATAGAAAAAGGAAAGAAATAATATACTAAGAATATTAAAAAAGATATATACTATTAATATATATATTTAAATATATATATAATATTATTAATACTGGTTCGATCCGGTCTGACCGAACCTTAAACATCGAAAATCAAAGACCGGACCGAACCATTTCGGTCCTTCTAAATTTAGACTAGATCGGACCGAATTCAAATGGTCCGGTCCAAAATTGATCCATTTTTTGGTCCGATTTATTCATCTTGACGGTTTTGTTCGATTTTTGAACACCCTCTTGCTAAATTCTCTCCCAAAGAAGAGGGATGAAACCGTCATGGATGTAATGGGCTTAATTTAATTTTAATTAATTTTTAATTATTCGTCCTGTATTAAAATATATTTTGAAATGACCATTACTATAATGTGTGTTTTCTTTCTAGTACTTTAATTGTTTTTAAAATAAAGGAAAATCAATTAGAATTAAATTAAGTCCATTACATCCATGGCGGTTTCATCCCTCTCCTTTGGGAGAGAATTTAGCCAAGCATATTAAATAAAGAACACACTAAAATAAAATAATAATTCATTATTAAAATTAAAATTAAAGTACTTGAATACAAACTATAAAAAATTAGAAAGAAAACTAGAAAACATCCCTGTTTATGATGCTCGAACTGGGTGTACCGCACGGCTTTACGCTGTCCACTTTTTCTCCTTCAATACTTCAGCCGAACGGCAACTAGTATATGGAGGATTTTGCACGGCTTTACGCTGTCCACTTCTCATCCTTCAATACTTCGGCTGCACGGTAACTAGTATATGGAGGATTTTCTTTCTCTAAAACTCTTTAATAATATATATATTATATCTATTTTCCCTATCTATTTTCTATCTATTTTTTATATCACTTTAGGTGTAGAGAATGGGTCTATATATAGGAATGAGAGATAGAAATTTACAGGATTCAGGAAACTAGAATTGTAAAAAAAAATAACAACTTTGAATTCAATTAGGATTCTAATTAAGAGAGAAAAAAATGAGTTCTTTTCGAATTAGGAGAAAATATTGAATTGGAATATTCTTTCTTCTTTATCTTTCTTTTTGATCTTCAGTAGACTTCTTCCATCTTTTTAGGCTTTTTATTATAATTTTCTTCTTTCCTACAAAAAGACAAAATAAATATTAATCCTCCATAATTTAAGCATTAATTATATTATAACAAAATATTATTTGCGTGTTTAATTAACAATTTTGGGCACTTATCAAATTACCCCCAAACAACCTTATGCTAGTCCTCGAGCAAACATAAAGTATCAAACATAGATAAGGGACCAAAATAAAAAACTTAAAAAATAAAATCCTATTCTACTCAAATGTACCACTTTCGCTGGTTACTCTCGATTGCATTTACCGTATGCAACAAGGCCTTAAACCACTAAGTTGCCAAAGTGGACGAGTTATAGCCTCGTGAGGGTTTGCAGTAAAGACGCCCCCAAACTTTATAAAAATAAAAATCAATTTTGATTTTCCCATTACTTTTTCTCAAAGAATTTATCGCCACCTACCTTTACGAAAGGCAAGAATCGGCAATGTACAATTCACCATATATAGTGAGCTACTAAAATGATATAAAAATAAACATTACAGAACAAGCTCAAAGAGGAAGTGTGCGTGTGTGGACAACCTATCTAATATAACTTTTCATATCCAAGTAAAGGAATTACTACATTGCCTTTGAAAAAGTTGTTTCGACTCTAAATCTCACTGGATATACTCTCTTGAAAAAAAATAACACTCTGAAATTCGCTTATTAATATCTCTCTTGTATGTGAGAAGGATTTCAAATTCAAATAGCTCACATACTAATTAGAAGAAACGCATATGAATGAATATTTAGTCTCATGAAAAGAATAATAATTACTTTATTTGAGAACGTCGAGTTACCCACCATAGCACCTTCTCATCTATTCTCCACATCCTACCATACCTAATCATAGATCAAATAGGACTTTATTAGGTTAACATGCGGGTTAAATATGGTGTAGGTCGGATTTCAACCCTAGAGGGGGGTGAATAGGGTTTAAAAAGTTTAATGCGAAATTTTAAAAACTTTTCGAAAATAGTTTAAGTAAAACAAATTTACAAAACAAATTATCAAGGAATGCAATTAAATAAACAAACAAGCAAATAAACAATCTCAAGCAAACAATAATGTAGCAAGTAAATAATGAGATTGAGTTTGAAAGATTGAACCGATTTGAAGTCCAAGACGTTTTGTCCACACGATTTTGGTTTACCAAACCATAATCAGCGCTCGGTTAGTTCTCCGAGAATTTTCACTAATTCCAATCTCCTTCCGGGTGAAGATCAAACCACTATAAGTGTTGTTGTCTCACTACACGCTTTACAAATATTGCTTGACCACAATATTCTCACAAGAATCTCTCTCTTGCTAACCTTGTGAGATTTACCTCTCACAATATCTAATCAAGAATTTACCTTCTTGTTTTTCCTATGATATTTACCTCTCACAATTTGAATATAAAAGTTTGATGATTCACACCAATTTACAATAACTCTCTCAAGTGTTTGTAGAATACAATTTAAGCTCACACTAGAGTTATCTTGAATGATCAATATGATATAGCTCAAATAAAAGATGATTGATCAAAAACAATTTCTTGAATCTTTGAATAATGAAGATATATGAAGAATAGAGTATAAGAGTGATTCAAGGTGTGTAAAATGAGTCTTGGAAGTCATATTTATAGTCCCAAAAGTGATATAGCCATTTGAGAGGTTTGGTGGAAGTTTTGTACCAAAAATAGTAAAAAATTAAAAATCCAACGGCTATATTCAGGTCATCAGTCGACTGAGCAAGGCTCCTTAGTCGACTGAGTGACCATCAGTCGACTGAGCAAACCCATCAGTCGACTGATGACCTCTGCTGGTCAGTTTAGATAGATAGCTGCAGACAGCAAATTTTTCCCGATTTGTTTTAATCATATCTTATTATCCAGCCGTTGAAACTTGATGAAATTTTGGATATAAGTACTATAATGTGTTAACTAACTATTGTCCAAGACGTTTTGTCCACACCGTTTTGGTTTACCAAACCATAATCCGCGCTCGGTTAGTTCTCCGAGAATTTCCACTAATTCCAATCTCCTTCCGGGTGAAGATCAAACCACTACAAGTGTTGTTGTCTCACTACACTCTTTACAAATATTGCTTGACCACAATATTCTCACAAGAATTTCTCTCTTGCTAACCTTGTGAGATTTACCTCTCACAATATCTAAACAAGAATTTACCTTCTTGTTTTTCCTATGAGATTTACCTCTCACAATTTGAATATAAAAGTTTGATGATTCACACCAATTTACAATAACTCTCTCAAGTGTTTGTAGAATACAATTTAAGCTCACACTTGAGTTATCTTGAATGATCAATATGATATAGCTCAAATAAAAGATGATTGATCAAAAACAATTTCTTGAATCTTTGAATAATGAAGATAGATGAAAAATAGAGTATGAGAGTGATTCAAGGTGTGTAAAATGAGTCTTGGAAGTCATATTTATAGTCCCAAAAGTGATATATCCGTTTGAGAGATTTGGTGGAAGTTTTGTACCAAAAATAGTAAAAAATTAGAAATCCAACGGCTATATTCAGGTCATCAGTCGATTGAGCAAGGCTCCTTAGTCGAATGAGTGACCATCAGTCGACTGAGAAAACCCATCAGTCGACTGAGCAAACCCATCAGTCGACTGATGACCTCTGCTGGTCAGTTTAGATAGATAGCTACAGATAGCAAATTTTTCCCGATTTGTTTTGATCATATCTCATTATACAGCGGTTGGAACTTGATGAAATTTTGGACATAAGTACTATAATGTGTTAACTAACTATTGTCCAAATTTCATAATGATCGGATTCCGGGAAGGCCTCCTTCAAACCGTTAGATCAAAACTGCGCAAAAACGGAGCGAATCTAGAAAGGGAAAAAATAAACATTTTTGCAATTAAGTTCCAAAATCAATTTTAATGCTTGGGATAGGTCAAATATATTATCCTAAGACACCAATTTTCATGAGAGCTCAAAATATGCTCAAATCAATTTAATATGAAATTATTTGAAAATCGGTTTTTGCAATAATGGTGTTTTCAAAGAAATTTTGATTCAAACTGATTTTGATCAATCTAACAATGATGCAAGTTCATGTTTGAGCTATATTATCAATCAATTAAGAAACTTTACATTAATCCTAAGCAAACACTCAATTACCGAATAGGTGAGTCTTCGAATGCTTCGATTTGTTTCTTCAAATTGATTCTTCACTTGAAGCTTTTCCCTTGAAGCTTTAGTATACGATCCTTGATCTTTTATGTTTCATGAAATGCATTGCTAGATTGTGAGTGATGAGATTGATCTTCTTGTCTTGTCCAACGCTTGTAGAAGAATGATCTTGATTCGGATAGATCGGTTTTAGTCGAATGCTTCGTTGACTTGATCGGATATTGATTGAATGATCCTTGTCAAACTTCCCTTGAGCAATCATGTTATTCTTGATTTTCTAAATAATAAATCTATAATTTTATATCAAGAACATGTTAAATTACACATGATTGATTTATTGTTATTATCAAAATAAGATTAAGACCTTCAAGGTCAACATATGGGCATAAGGAATAATTATCTCTGAGAATGTAGGGTTTTCAATATCACTTTAGTAGGGAACAATATGAATATATACTTCATTCAACTTTGAATTTTCTCATTCACTTTAAACATTACATTCATTCTATTTTTCTTTTTTTTCTTTGTTCGAACATTTTATATCTTCACTTTTTTTTCTTTTCTATCTTTTTCACATATTTTTCTTTTCTTCCATTCATTCATTCATTTTTTTTTCGCTTTAGCTTGTTCCCTTCCCTTTCTTCTTTCATAATCTTCCTAACTTCTCAGAAATAAATGAGGTTTTAGGGATATGGGTAAACAAAGAAAATGTTGTTTTTTTACAGGCTCGAAGGGCTACTAGCGATAAATATATATGACGGTTAAAGGCTTATTATGAAAAAGAAAGAAGGCCTATTATCCTCTCTATGGGTCAACATGATGATCAAGTCTCAAATAAACTACAAGGCCTATATTTCTCTTAATTCGAAAGATATTTCATTCTCAGTAATTAATCAAAATATGAAAAAGAATAATGAGACAATGCAACGACTTAATACGGTATGAAGAATAGTTGAGTAATCTTATGACTCCGAGTTTGCGTATATACCCTCTACAAATGATGAATGGCTCAAAGTCTCACAGGGTTATTAAGTCTCCACTGTTATTTCTCTACCTCTTTAGAAACTCGATTACTTTTCAATTTGCATTACACTAGACAGCTTTGTGTGCAGTTGAAAAATATTTTGAATAGAGCTCATATAGCAATGTCTAGATTCATATATATTCGAGTAACAAACTAAACTTAGAGTTAGACAATAATAATTCTAAGCATTCATAAGGTGGGTCATTGGTAAATTCATTTATATCATGGATAGGGTACTAAACCAAAACGACTATATGTTAATATTTTCAAAAAAATGAATTTGCATTTTTGAAAACTTTCCCACCCCCAAACAAATTGAAACACTATCAGCAGTGTTTAAATAAGAACACTCCCAAACAGAGTGAAAATAAATGGACAATGTCGAGAGAGATGGGTAATGCAAACAAAATGGGTTGCCTCCCATGAGCGCTAAGTTTAATGCCTCCAGCCAGGCGAATCAAGTTGAGGAAAACATACTAGCCAAAAAGAAAATTCAAATAATAATGAAATATAATCTATTCATGGTACACAGGATCAGCAAGTAATGTTTCTTCGATTACTCTAGTTTGAAGTTCTAAAAATGGTTTTAGACGCTGAGCATTAACTTTAAAAATGTGTCCATTCTTAGGATCTTGGATTTCTATAGCACCGTGGCATGACACATTGTGAACAATATAGGGGCCAAACCAACGTGACCTTAGTTTACCAGGAAATAACTCTAACTGAGAGTTATACAGAAGAACCTTTTGCCCTGGAGAATTTTTTTTTTCTTAAAATGCGCTTGTCATGTTCTATTTTAGTTTTTGCTTTGTAAATTTTAGAACTTTCATAAGCATCATTACGTATTTCCTCTAACTCATTAAGTTGGAGTTTTCGTTGTTCACCTGCTTTATCTATTACAAAATTCATAGTTTTAATGGCCCAATAGGCTTGATGCTCTAGTTCAACAGGAAGATGACAGGCCTTACCATATACTAGTCTATAGGCAGACATTCCTATTGGAGTTGTATATGCAGTGCGGTAGGCCCACAAAGCATCTGAAAGTCGAATTGCCCAATATTTTCTTAAAGTATTAACTGTTGTTTCCAAAATATGTTTAATTTCCTTATTAGACACTTCAGCTTGACCATTGGTTTGGGGATGATATGTCAAGGCTACCTTGTGAGTAATTCCATATTTAGTCATTAAACTTGCAAACACCTTATTACAAAAATGGGTTCCATTATCACTAATTATAGCTCGAGGTGTACTAAACCTAGGAAGTATGGTTTCTTTTAAGAAATTAACGACAACTCTATGGTTAGCTTTCTTAGTTGCTATAGCTTCAACTCATTTTGACACATAATCAACAGCTAGAAGAATGTAGGTAAAACCGTGAGAATTTGGGAAGGGACCCATGAAATCAATGCCCCATACGTTAAAAATTTCAACTATTAAAATTGGTTGTTGAGGCCATTCATTTCTCTTAGTTATTTTACCTAAGTGTTGACATCGAGGACAAGCTGCACAATAATTATAAGTGTCTTTAAAAATAGTAGGCCAATAAAATCCTGACCGTAAATTTTTTGCAGCGGTTCGTCTTGCACTAAAATGACCACCACAGGCCTGGTCATGACAAAAAGAAATAACAGACTCTTGCTCGGGTTCGGGGAGACATCTACGAGTGATTTGGTCTTGACAATATTTAAACAAATAGGGGTCATCCCTATAATATTATTTCACTTTGGCTAAGAATTTGTCCCTATCAGGTTTAGACCAATGAGAAGGTAGTTGGTTGGTCACAAGATAATTAACTATGACAGCGTACCAGGGTTCTTGAGAGAGTTCAAGTAATTGTTCATCAGGAAAGGTTTCAGAAATTGGAATGTAATCTCCTATGGACTCAATCAATAAACGAGATAAATAGTTAGCGACGACATTTTCCTTTCCAGCTTTGTCACGAATTTCAAGGTCGAATTTTTGAAGTAAGAGGATTCATCGTATGAGACGGGGCTTAACATCTTTCTTTGAAAGAAAATGTCGAAGAGCAGAATGATCGGTAAAAATAATGACTTTAGATCCTATTAAGTAAGAGCGAAACTTATCAAGAGAAAATACTACAACCAACAATTCTTTCTCTGTGGTGGAGTAATTTTGTTGTGCCTCATTCAATGTTTTACTAGCATAATAAATTACGTAAGATAACTTATCCACTCTTTGGCCTAAAACAGCTCCTATGGCATAATCTGACGCATCACACATGATTTCAAAAGGTAGATTCAAGTTAGGTGATCGAATAATGGGTGCAGTAGTAAGAGCAATTTTTAATTTTTCAAAAGCAAAATGACAAGCATCATCAAAAATAAATGGGATATCCTTTCCTAATAAGTTAGTTAAGGGCCTTGCTATTTTACTAAAATCTTTTATGAAACGTTTATAAAAACCTGCATGACCTAGGAAAGTACGAATACCTTTAACTGACTTAGGAACAGGTAGATTAGAAATAAGTTCAACTTTTGCCTTGTCAACCTCTAAACCCTTACTAGAAACTAAATGACCTAGGACAATACCCCTCTTTACCATAACATGACATTTCTCCCAGTTAAGAACTAAGTTAGTCTCACGACAACGTTTTAAGATGAGAGATAGATGATGTACACACTGATCAAATGATGAGCCAAATACAGAGAAGTCATCCATGAAAGCTTCAAAAAAAATTTCTACTATGTCACTAAAGAGACTCATCATGCATCGCTGAAATGTAGCAGGGGCATTACAAAAACTAAATGACATACGACGATAAGAAAATATCCCAAATGGACAAGTGAACGTGGTCTTATCTTGGTCATCAGGGTGAATTGGAATTTGATTATATCCGGAATAACCATCTAAAAAACAATAGAAGGCTTGGCCAGCAATTTTTTCTAATACTTGGTCAACAAAAGGCAAGGGAAAGTGGTCTTTCCTAGTTACACTAATCCCTTTTATATCATTTATGGACCACCCTATAGCTTCTTTATTTTCCCTAAAAACATTAAGTAATTTTTCTTATTGGTTAACAGTTAAATCAGATGCAACCACTACAGGTAGAGTTTCTGATGGTCCTAAAAAGGCGTATTTCAAGTTCTCGGGTAAAGGCTTCAACTCTAACTTAGGAGCTTCTTTCTTATGAGGCATAGGCAAAGGTAATGGTTCAAATTTAGTGATGTAATTCAACGTTTCGAGTACTGGAATAGAGTCTAGTAAGGTATTAACCTCATTAATGATGTTATTTTCACCTATGTCAGACTTGAAATGTGTTAAGCAATGGAGAAGATGGTCTTTTGGGTGAGTTGAATTAAATGTTTGTGACACGAATGACTCTATAAGGCAAAGTTCTTCTACGGATTCAACATCACCGGGTTGTTTCATGAGGCTGAAAACGTTAACCTCAACCTTCATGTTCCCAAATGTTAAGGTCATATTACCATTTCGACAATTTATTAGAGCATTAGCCGTGGCTAGGAAAGGTCGGCCTAAGATGATAGGAATATGCTTACCTTGGGTAGGGTGGGTATCAAGGACGATGAAATCGACAGGATAATAAAATTCTGTAACTTTTACGATGACATCTTATATTATACCCCTGGGAATTTTGATAGATCAGTCCGCTAGACTTAACCTGACGTCAGTTTTTTTCAAATCACCTAACCCCAATTGTTGATAAACGGAATATGGAAGTAGGTTCACACTGGCTCCTAAATCTAATAGAGCTTGTTCCTCAAAACAGAAAGTTCAGAAGAAAAAAAAAACAGTTTTATTATTATTATTTTCGTTTTATGTTTTCTATTTTTTACTTTAAAAAATTATTTCTGAAAAAAAAACAGAAAGTTTGGAAACAAAAAAAAACAGTTTTATTATTATTATTTTCGTTTTCTGTTTTTACTTTAAAAAATTATTTCTGAAAAAAAAAAAAAGTTCAGAAACAAAAAAAAACAGTTTTATTATTATTACTTTCGTTTTCTGTCTTTACTTTAGAAAATTATTCTGAAAAAAAAAAACAGAAACAAAAAAACAGTTTTATTGTTATTATTATTTTCTTTTTCTGTTTTTACTTTAAAAAATTATTCTGAAAAAAAAAACAAAAAGTTCAGAAAGTAAAAAAAACAGTTTTATTATTATTATTATTTTCGTTTTCTGTTTTTACTTTAAAAAATTATTTCTGAAAAAAAAACAGAAAGTTCAGAAACAAAAAAAAAACAGTTTTATTATTATTATTATTTTCCTTTTCTGTTTTTACTTTAGAAAATTATTCTGAAAAAAAAACAGAAAGTTCAGAAACAAAAAAAAACAGTTTTATTATTATTATTTTCGTTTTCTGTTTTTACTTTAGAAAATTAATCTGAAAAAAAAACAGAAAGTTCAGAAACAAAAAAAACAGTTTTATTATTATTATTTTCGTTTTCTGTTTTTACTTTAAAAAAATTATTCTGAAAAAAAAACAGAAAGTTATAAAAAAAAACAGTTTTATTATTATTATTTTCGTTTTCTGTTTTTACTTAAAAAATTATTTCTGAAAAAAAACAGAAAGTTCAGAAACAAAAAAAAATAGTTTTATTAATATTATTTTCGTTTTCTGTTTTTACTTTAGAAAATTATTCTGAAAAAAAAAACAGAAAGTTCAGAAACAAAAAAAAACAGTTTTATTATTATTGTTTTCGTTTTCTGTTTTTACTTTAAAAAATTATTCTGAAAAAAAAAACAAAAAGTTCAGAAACAAAAAAAAATCAGTTTTATTATTATTATTGAGATAATGGGTTATAAGGTCTCGCTTCGTAATATTTTATAACTCAAAGGACGGACTCATGTTTAATAAAGAGAAGTAGTACTAATTTCATAATTTGGTTTTACAATAAGGATACTTTTCATAATATTAATTTATTTTAAGGAAAATGATAAATGTTGATGGACAAAAATACCCTACTATATCATTTATTCTAATTATACAAGACATATTATTCTTTCTTATATATACATAGTTTAGAGAGAGAAAACAAAAAACAAGTAAAAAGAGAAGTTGTCTCACCAATAATCTCACATCTTCCACCACCACCACCACCACCACCACCACCACCTGAATCTCCGATCGTATCACCTAGAGAAGCAAGCGCCGTTCTCATCTTGATCTTCATATTTATTTTCTTCTTTTTTTATGAATGTACAATCGTAAAAGATATATAACTTTTGATCGAACCGTTGGATTTGGCTGATTTTTGGATATGTTGTTCGGAAGACAAAGTTACTATAATTGCGTAAAAAATTAAGACGATCAGAGGTCGTTTTGCTATCGAAAATGACCAATTTCAACAGCCCCGCAAGATTTGAAAAAAAATATGATCATAACTCTTTTTTTTTACGAATTCTACGTCGATCCATATATATATATACATATAAATAAATTAAGTAGATGTTAATCTCATCAATTTTGAAGGTGCTAAAATCATTTTAGCACCTTATAGTTTATTGTCCAAGTGGTGCTACTTTCTAGTTGTTGTTCAGAAGGTGCTAAATGCATTTAGCACCTTCTGATTGTTGTCCAGGTGGTGCTAAATGCATTTAGCACCTTCTGGTTTTGGTGTTGTCCAGGGGGTGCTAAATGCATTTAGCATCTTTTGATTGCTGTCCAGGGGTGTTAAATGCATTTAACACATTCTGGCTGCTGTCTAGGGGTGCTAAATGCATTTAGCGCCTTCTGGCTGCTGTCTAGATGGGTGCTGTCCAGAGGTGTTAAATGCATTTAGCGCCTTCTGGCTGCTGTCTAGAGGGGTGCTGTCCAGGGGTGCTAAATGTATTTAGCGTCTTCTAGCACCTTCTGGCTGCTGTCTAGGGGGTGCTATCCAGGGGTGCTAAATGCATTTAGCACCTTCTGGTTGCACTTTCTAGTTGCTGTCCAGGGGGTGCTAAATGCATTTAGCACCTTCTGATTGCTGTTAGTGTCATAATGAGACGATATTATAAGAAAGGGGTATTTGTGCCTTTTTTGTATAGCGTCCTTAATTTACATGACTAATTTTTAAGTGTCCTTTATAATTATATTATTATTAGAATGAGCCCTTATACCTAATTGCCTCATTATTATTTTCATTTTATGTTTTTACTTTAAAAAATTATTCTGAAAAAAAAACAGTTTTATTATTATTATTTTCGTTTTTTGTTTTTACTTTAGAAAATTATTCTGAAAAAAAAAACAAAAACTTTCAAAAAAAAACAAATTTTTATTATTATTTTCATTTTCTTTTTATTACTACTAAATCTAAAAAAAAAATTCCATCATTAGTTTTTTTTCTTTTTGCCTTTAGGTTAGATAATTTAAGCGTTTTTAGGTTCCCTCTTACCTTTATGTTAGATAACTTAGACGCTTTGCACTTAGGTCCCTATCTATTATTTATTTATTTATTTGCTTCTTTGTTTGTGCATATTTAATTTAGCATTTGCATTAATATATTAGTTAAGGGCAACTTTCCTATTAAGATAAGGATTGGATTTCATCACCAATTTTTGCCCACCTAGGTTAAAAACCACCCTGCACTTGTTAAACCCGAGCCTTAAATTCATTAATCTAAAATTAATTAGATAGTGCAAGATAATTGTTGGCCACTCCAGTGAGTACCTTTTTAATTTAGCAACGCCTAGGTAAGTTCTGTCAAAACGGCAGCTTGTTGTCGAAGGTAGTTGGGTTTTAAGTGAGACCGTTTATGACCCCTGCAGTATTTCTTGGGAACTTAACCGGTTGTTAGATTGGAAGCCTTAACTGGTAAGCTTACAATTTTCTCGATAAGAGTATGATAAGCCTAGATCATTAATTATATTAAAATTATCAGCCCTCATTAAATTCATTGCTTAATTAGATTGCCCTTAGGATTTGCGTTCAACTAGGATTTTGCATAGTTTATGCAACTTAGAAGTGGTCGAATAATTAGAAGACAATTAATCTTTCCACCTGAAAATCTCACAATGGCTAATAATTGTATATTAAATAACTATTTCGCTCATGTCACCGCTGAGTCTCCTATGTGCATCACCTTTCCAACCACTAATGCAGCTCAATTTGAAATTAGACCTGCCACTATTAACATGCTACCTAAGTTCCATGGCTTTAATAGTGAACAACCATATATTCACTTAGGAAAATTCCTTACAATTTGTAGCACCTTTAAGAACCAAAACCTAGATGATGATGGTGAGGACTAGCATTCGGACCTTCTGTTCATTTTGTTTCCTTCCCATTTTAGCAAGATTATGAGTATGTGGTTGAGTTTAGCACCAATTAAAAACAAATGAAATGCTTAAGCTTGGTACATGCATCTTTCAATTTTACCTTATGTTTATCTGTATATAATAACAATTTTAGGGGCATAGTTATAGTGTGATGAGAGGGTGTATGCGCACTCTCGACGATTTCGGCAATTTAAAAAAAATAGGTACTTATATGCATAGATTTATAATTAAATAAGAAATAAAAGTTGAAAGACATTTTGAGAATTGAAATGCACTTAAATGAGGAGAGAGATTTTGAGACCTCACCTTCCCCCTTTATTTTTTCGTTATTTTCCCTTATTTTTCTTTTCTTTTTTTTTGCTCCGTTTCACTCCACTCTCCTTGACTCCATCTAACAACGTTGCGTCCACAACACCAACCGGCGACCACCCACGTACTCAACCACTCATCACCAACCAAGTCACCAAAGTTAGCGATTCTCTGTTTGTTTCGTTTAAATGTGTGAAAATTAGGGTTTCAACTTCTAATGTCAAGAAAATTAGTTTTTCATTTTAGGGTGGAAATTAGGCTCTAGATGCCAAGAAATTGAATTTGTGTTTGAAAAGTCAATTAGTTTGATTTTTTATCTTTAATCATATTTTATATTTGTTCGTATATGTATAAATGAAATGTTTTATATTGTTGATTTTAATATATTATTAGATTAATTTTATATTAGTCTAATGAAGTAATGAATAATTTCGTTAGTTTATTGTGAATACTGTGAACGATATAAACATAGTTAATTGTGTATTTCTCGAATAATTGAATAATTTATATTATTAAACTATTTAGTTAATTGTATATTAATTGTTTAATTGATTTAGGTCTAATTATTAGTTATTAATTTAATAAATGCTGAATTTATAAGGCTGATTTTAAAATGAAGAAGTATTATGGCAAAATATGAACAAGTTCCTTCTTCATTCCTCAAAATGTGGGTGCGAATTCTACCATTCCAAGCATAAATTTCGCTATTCCGAATGTTTATTTCAATCCTACAAATATATCTTCATCCTCTTAAAATGTGTCTTATAATTTAAAGGCTCAATATGATCTGGAGTTAAGAAAAAATATACAATCTTATGATTACGGGCGTGATTTCTTTATTTTAGTACTTTTGTTAATGTAAGAATTTCATATTTATATTATTACTATTTTGACTTTTGAGTTTATTCAAATTGCGCACCCCCGATTTAGAATTCCTGGCTACGCCACTGTCTCTGTGTGAAGTTAGAAACATGCATTTTATCATATATATACACAGTAATAATTAAACATGTGAAATTGCTAATAATGAGAATCCAACTTATTATTTATTTTATTTTTTTAATAAAAGATGATCAATAATGTTTTCACACTTTCCTCTTAGTGAGACTCGAACCCACCCCCTTAAAAATAGGTAAGAATTTACCTACAACTAGACTATCTCTCGTCCCAAACTTATTAGTTATTACACTGTTAAGGATAAAAAAAGAAGAAGTTATTAAGGTGTTATTTTAGTAACTTTTTACCATCTTTATGTATTTCTTTAGTCTTTTCAAATTAAAATCATGAATTGACTCTCTTATCTTTTTCAAAAAAAAAAATGGATAAATGATTTCAACTTTAATTATTAATTAAGATTAAATTATTTTTATTCCCTACAGATTTGATAATTGATTATAACGTTAAAATTTGCCAAAAATTTAGATCTCCCCACCAAATAGGTTTTAAGCAAAAATGAATGGCATAGGGCAAAGAGTAATCACAAAATAAGACCAAGAATTATTTAATGATGGTTCCTTAAATTAGATTGGTGACTAATTTGACAAGTTTAGTTTCTCTCTCTACGATTGATTATCTAAAATTCAGAACATTTATAATGTGTCTTACCTTGTTATCTATATATATAAAATTATAATTTACAGTGAACATTTAGGGTTAATAAAACACTTAAAATGATAAACTTGTGCATTAATTATTCTAATACTTTAAAGGTAGACTTATTTTTATTTTTACTGCGTAGTCAAAATTATACGGTTCACACTATAAGAAAAATCTTCCCATGTCTACGTGACCGTCCCGGCGAATTTACCACAACATCACGGTCGTATAGAATCATCTGTACGAGCTTCTCTCTCCTCGGCTAGTGACTTCCTCTTAGTCTCCTGAGCTTTCTTTGTGAAGGACCCTGACCACCGGGCATAAGCCATCTATAAACTCGCAATTGTGTATTTCTATTTTTGGTCACAAGCGTGTGGGCAAACAATCCTAATCTGGCTACCCCATAACATTGAAGATTTAAGTGAAGATCTTTATTGTCTTTCATTGTGATCAAAAGATGAAGGCACTAGTATATAAATTTATACTTTTTTAATAAAATTTTATTTTAATTTAATAGTCTCATTTTTTTTCTTTATTATTTAATCAGTATCTTCAATATCGCTAGTAAGTTGCAATACTAAATGAGTTATACTTATTTGTAATTAATTAAAATTGGTTTTTCATTCAAAATTATCAAAATCAAATTTGAGACGTGGAATGATAACAAATGGCTCGTGCTTTGCATTCACCAACCTTTTTCCACTAATTTTCAGGTTGTGCACTTATTAGTTATTACAGATATTTATTGCTACCTGCCGTTTTCTGCCACACGTTTCTTCCACCACCATCCACGGTCAAATATCGCTCCAATTCTCAAATGAAAACGCATGAAGATTGAAGAACTAATTTAATTTCCAGCAAAGAGTAGTGTGTTTAAATAGTTTCTATTTATAACTTGACTAGATATAAATTGATCTTAATTTTTCAATAAACGTCTTTAAAAATAGTGTCTTCAGCTGTACGTTGTGTATAAATATTAAATATTTTTTTTTATAATTTCATAATTTCTTTTAATAATTTATGTCTTATGTATTATTTACATACTTAATAGTTGGTAGTTGATACTTTGGTATTTGAATGGGGCAATTAAAAAAAATGGCTTATTAGAGAAAGATTTTCACACTAAAACTAAGGAATAAATTTTTTTTAAATAAAGGGCCTATTTTTTATTTTATTGATAATATGACATGTGTCTTTTTTTTCTTCATTATAAAATGACATCCCAACCCTTAAAATAAATTAAAAAATACCAATATGCATTAAAATATGGACTGCAATATGAACTTTGCGCTTCATATTTCACTGCAATGTGAACTTTGCAGTCGATATTTTTAGTGCAAAGTTCATATTGCAGTTCATATTTTACTGCAATGTGAACTTTGCAATCCATATTTTTAGTGCAAAGTTCATATTGCAGTCCATATTTCACTGCAATATGAACTTTGCAGTCCATATTTTTTGTGTAAATTTCATAAAAAAGGGTAATTTAGGTAATACATAACACGTTTTTATTAATTAAATGATATTTAAATTTATTCAAATACATTCATTTAAAATATAAAACAAAATAGGCCTCTTACACTATTACCAATTAAAAATAGGCCCTTCATTCAAAAAAATATTATTCATTGGATTTTTGGTAAAAATCAATGTATAACAAGCCCTTCTACCTAATTTCTAGTATTTGAATTTATAGACGGTAGTTGATACTTGATAACTTGATAGTTGATACTTTAGTAGTTCATAATTTATATTGCAAAGTGTTTATACTAAAATCAAGAAGTTTGAAAGCTTGTGTGAATGATTATATTCTGCAAATGCAAAGTGCAAACTTGCTGCTACATTCCTAAATTATAGAATTTCGGTATTACCAAAATTTAAGTATACCAAACCGAAATTTCAATAACCAAAATCAACTCGATACATGATCAATTTTTATTTTTATCATACTAAATAAGATAATTCGATTTAATATTATATGGTTTGGTTCGATTACAAAACCAAAACCACCCCTATTTAACATAGCATTTAGAGATATTCTTTTATCATTTTTTGAATGCTTTTGTTTATTTTGGAACGCTAAAATATTTTATAAATCGTTTATAATCACACTGGGGAATTAATGTGTAAGGTTTTTTTATCCAATATCATACACCATGTTCTAAAAATATTATTTCCGAATTACCTATGCACGTTGAGTGGTTAACTATTTTCTCAGTAAAGCTATATCCACGTTGACTGGTTAAAGATTAAAATCACCACTTTCGACGGTCCCATGGAAGTCAATCAGTGGAGTAATTGCATCAATTTATACTTCGCTCAGTGTATATATCTTTGTCACTTTATGAAAAGCAACCATCAAAATGCAGAATCATTTAATAATTTATTTTTATTAACCATAACCCAGTTCACCTTCACTATTTGGAAGTATAGAACAAGATTTACTTAAGACTCCACGCTCCTTCAACGCGTGAATTTTACTTTGCAATGAAATTTCGATGATCCCATCTCGAAACTTCACTTCAACGCGTGCTTCTTTCGTCGACCACGTAGACTTCTTCGTTAATTTCATATTACGAATTGAATACCAATTTGTGTTTTTTTTTTCTTTTCACAAAGTTTCCAAACTCCATATTAAATACAGAATTAACCTCTCTTTATAAATTTGACCTTTCGCTGCTCCTAATGATTTTTTATGCGGGCACACAAAAAAATGATTTTACATAAAAAAAAAAAATGTTAACATGTGTTCAAATGAAAATAAAAATATTTTATATCATATTTAAAGCAAAAATTTCTCGCTTCTAAATATAATAACTACTAATTCTTTTATATATGTTAAATTTTATATTTATCAAAATTTAAATTCTAAATTTACTTTGAACACTCGCTCCCACAAATATTCAGTAATAAATATAAATTACTGAATTAAATATTGTTTCAATAAATACCAAAAACTATCGTATACTATAGTCGTATAAAACAAGAAATGCGCAAACTTAGTATAAAATATTATATTAATAAAATTTCCCACTCCCTCAAAACCAAATAACACCAGACAAATAATTTCTTTTCATCTCGTCTCTTTGATTAATAATCCTCTCTTCCCCCCCCCCTCTCTCTCTCTCTCTCTCTACATATATATAATCCCCAAAAGTTTTGTACTAATTCGCAAATGGAGTTCCTCAACAAATTCCCCGCCGTTAAGCTTAAAAGCCACCTCGACAAGTACCTAGTAGCCGACGATGACCAAGAATCCGTCCGTCAGAGCCGTAACGGCGCCTCCCGTAAAGCACGATGGCTGGTGGAGCTCGTTGACGGCAAGAGCCACGTCATCCGCCTCAAAAGCTGCCACGGCCGATACCTGACAGCCTCAAACGCCACCTTCCTCCTCGGCATGACCGGGCATAAAATACTTCAAACGGTACCGGAAAATCCAAAGGACTTGTCGATCGAGTGGCAACCAATAAGGGACGGGTTTCAATTAAAACTTAGGGCTTTTAGTGGAACCTATTTGAGGGCTAACGGAGGTACACCTCCGTGGAGAAATTCGGTCACGCATGACAGTCCAATTGCCGGTTCGACGCATAATTGGATTTTGTGGGATGTTGAAGGTGTAGATATACCAGAAGATGAATCATTGCATGATTATTTTACGATGGTTTCGAGTTTTTCCTCCGTTTCCGATGAACTTTCAGGCTTGGATGATCTAGGGTCGCCGGTTTCCGTACAGTCCGTGAATTCCCCTAGGTTTAACTTCTCGCCCAAGTTCTCCATGAAGAAGGTATGTTTTCTTCTCCTCTAAGTTGAGAGATTAATGAATTTCTTTTCGTATTAATTTGGTTAATTTAATTTTAGCATGGGTTTGGATCGTGTTTTGTTTATCAAAAAAAATTGATTTACGATACGAGCTGTTAAATGATTTTTAATTATAGTTAAAATATGGTTATTTTAGTCGAAGGTGAGTACCGGCGAGTGAGTGTGAGTAGAAGTGGAAGGATGGAGAGGGCGGGGATTCAGGGAAGGTGATTTGCATGATCTGCTCTCACGATTTTGAAAAAAAATATTTAGGCACAAAACTTGCAGATTCTTCTTTCTTAGTTATGGCGACAAGTGTGCACATCTAAATTTGTAGTTGAGCGGTAGACGTATCGCTGTATAAATAAATGAACTTTTACAATAATTTTTTATACAAGTAATACATTACTAAATATATAGAGCAATACAAACCATACATAAATTCTTCTGTATTTGGCCTTTTAGGGATCCAAGGATGGAACCAAGTTCCCAAGACTTCAATCATTCGATGTTAACTCGACTCTCTTGTCAATTTAATTTTGCTAGAATACAATCGCAAGTGAATTTAATATGTTTTATTACTACTATATATGTTTCACATAAAAATCACTTTTTATAATATTTATATATATAAGTTCTAATTTGGATAGAATCCTTTAAGCATTTAATTTTAAGTATTTAAAAAGAAAAGAAGTTAAATAATGATATATATATATATATGTGTGTGTACATTTTTTTTATATTTAAATATTAATTTAGTGAATATATTTAAAAATTATTATCAAAAAAATAATAAATTGTAAGCGTACATACTTATAATCGTAAATAAATGTTAGATCTAAAGAGGGTCATTTTACCACTTTTAGAATTCAATTTAATTCCCTTTCCAAATCGATCGAGAATTCAATGTAATTCCTCAAATTAGCAGTATTTTATAATTCCTAGCTCATCTAAAAACTATAGCCATTTGCCTTAGAGAAACATTATTAGATGTTAAAGTAAAGCTCAAATTATAATAATGTATCAAGCTGATATGTAAAAGAATCGAGTGGAACGGCAAAGTTTTAAATAGTCCCCTCCTCATTATGGCATACTTTTGTCTATCACCGAATGGTTAGTGATCTCTCATTCGTCAACCATAAAAAAAAAAAAAAAAAAAAAGTTGATTAATTCGGTCATGAGTGAGAGAGCAACCGATGGCAACGATTTGACGTCACTAACGGCAAATTTGAGCCCAATATCCCGGTGGTAAAATACTGAAATTAATGTTGGATTCAAGAGATTCTCGAGTCCGTTATAAAAATATTTAGTGGCTAATAATTAATTATTATTTTATAATTAAGAATTAATTGAGATGCACAAAATAGATATTTTATAGTTCTAAAAAATATTTAGATAAAAAAAATAAATAATGATAGAATAATCTTTTATTGTTCTCTTGTCAACCTAAAAAATAAAATAAAATTGAAGTTAGTGCGCACTTTTAGTTTTTCTTGTTTTAATTATTATTTTTAATATGGTTATCTCTTTAGTTAAACTTGTAGCTCAGCTCTTGAAATTGAGACTTTTTTTAATTTTATTTTCTAACTTTGACTCGTACGTACGACCCGAAACAATTATTTGTTTATTTTCTATGTTTAATTTCCGAATGCGCGAAATTTAATTGGTGGGCTAAGTGACGAAAGCGTTACGTTCAACATAGTAATGAGACGCGTGATGTGAAATCAAATGTTGCTGGACCAGCTGGAGTTGACTGTCAACTTACTATTTTATTTTATTTTATTTATTATTATATATATCTCACCTCACCTCACCTCACCTTACCTCACCAAACACGACGAGAAGACAAGAAACACCATATCCCTGAAGACTGGTTGAGACCCACCAAATACACTCTGTTTCTTGTCCCAAAGGAACCTAACTACATCTCTCTCATTACTACTCTCTTAAAACCTCAGAACCACAACAGATCTCTTATCTTTTAACAAATTCAAATTTGTTTCGATTAATGTCCATTTGAATTTTGATTGATACAGAAACACATCCGCCCACTTTCAACACCAGCAGCAATGGATCTCTTCCACAACGCCAAAGCCGTCCGTCTCCGTAGCCACCACGACAAGTACCTAACAGCCGAGGAAGACGAAGAATCCGTCGCCCAGGACCGCAACGGCTCCTCCAAAGCCGCCAAATGGACCGTCGAGTACGTCGACAACAATATAATCCGCCTCAAAAGCTGCCACGGCAAGTACCTGACCGCCTCCAATCAGCCCTACCTCCTTGGCATGACCGGCCGCAAAGTCCTCCAAACTCTACCTCCCCGACTCGACTCTTCCGTCGAGTGGGAACCCATCAGAGAAGGTAACAAACACGTCAAGCTCAAGACCCGATACGGCCAATTCTTACGTGGCAACGGTGGACTTCCTCCTTGGCGCAATTCCGTCACTCATGATATTCCTCACCGGACCGCCACCCAGGACTGGATTCTCTGGGAAATCGATGTTGTTGAGATCGTCGTCCGGTCACCGGTTCCTAAACCCTCTCCCCAATTGGTACCACCTCACTCTGATTCTTTCGCTTCCTCCGAATCAAGCTCCCCTTCTAATCAATCCACTAAATCCGACTTACCACTCTCCAGACAAGAGGTATATATATATTTATATATTACTTAATAATTTGAATTTATCCTGCTTTTCTCTTTGAGAGAGATATTGCGCGACACATATAATGTGAGATACTGTCTCTGCTGCCCAAGGACCACGTCTTTTAAAATTTAGAAATGTGATTAAAAGCTTTGCTTTCAAGCCTCGAAGGGGAACTCTTTCATTTTCTTTGTTTAACAAGTACAAATTCCGTAAACTCTTTCAGGAGAAAGTAGGGAGTAAAGCCCATGGCTGCATTTATTACAAAAATTTTGAACAACAATAATACTTTTCACGCTTAAACACAAGAAAGGAATCTTGATAAGAACTTTAGTTTTTCGCCCCATGGAAAATACCAGGGAATTGATTTCCTTTCCGTGATCCAAACAAGGCCTTAGGGAAAAGAAGATCTTAAAATCCCCTTTAATTTTGGTTCTAATTTTTTGTTGATTTGCAGTCTGCTGATTCTCTTGTTTATTCACCACCAAAGAGGGGTGATGGTAGGACTATATATTACCATGTGGCTGACGAATACGGGACTGTGGATGAGAGTGAAGGGAATGCTATTACATTTAAGGGCAATGGGGTTGATGAATTGACTCGGAGATTAGAGGAAGAGACTGGTCTCAGTGATATAATTGTGTGTTCGAGGAGTACGATGAATGGGAAGCTTTACCCTCTCAGATTGCAGCTTCCTCCCAATAATGCTACCATGAATGTTGTTGTAGTTCAATCTTCCTCTAAAGGTGAGCTGCTTTTGCTTTGATTAAGTAGTTAGTGCAGTGTTAACTGCTTTGGTAGTTTTGTTCATGCTGCTTTGGTTTATGCTGTGGGATCACATGGGTACCTCCTTTGTTCTTTGTCTAAATAGAAGTCAAGAACACTCTTCTTTTTTTGTCATCCTCGTAATGTACAGTGAGAACAAGTAATTCAATTAACCATGTTTGCGTGAGCAATTGATTTATTTCCAATCAATTTGCATTTTTTCAAATTGCCATCTGCAATTCGAACCACGACTAGGAAATTGCAAATCAAGATACCAATCTCGATCTGGCAAACCAAAGAACATGCACTGCAAGTCACTTGTCATCGAGTGTGTTATTTGTTTAGCTGCCAATTTATAAGGAAATTCGCATTGGCAACCTATTTTTTGGAGAGGTGACTTGGTGCAGCCCAAGGAATTCAATTACCACTTCAAATAGAGTTTATCTGTCTTTGCATTTTCATGTAAAATAAAACTGTGGTATAATGTGGACTTTCGAAAGCTAACATGGGCTGTCATTTCGCCAGCAACATGTGGAGATCTTCGTACATATCAGATTTGGATGGATTTATCATTTTATCAAATCTAATGACTAGTTGTTGAGAGATTTCCGTGCCCCAGTGAACGGAATGGGACTTTGTAATTGTCCTCCCCATAACATGCCCTGTCTCATGTTAGCGCACATACTAGTTACTATTGAGCAACTACACCCTTTCGCGAGATAGGAGAGGGAGGTTGGTCTCATGTGCAAAATATATATACTTTTTCATTATATATCTTCTAACCACCTTTTCATCATTTTGCATTTAGATTATCCACGAGTGTTTTGCTTATATTTGTTTTCTTGTTTATCAGTGGCAACAGATTTTGCAAAAACAGGAATGCAGTTATGAAGTGCATATGGAGGTTATTGACAGGACAATTTTGCTTATGACTGTTTATGGCTTATTAATCTCGTTCTATCATCTCTCTGTCTGATGGTTGTACGTTATCGATATGCTATAAAAATGGTGTGGCAACAGGACATGGAGCTGGAGTGTCGTAGTTTGTTGTGTGATGAATGTTACTGCATATATACATGAATACATCTAGCGGATGATACTAAAAACTTTATCCATCGATTGCTTACAAGTGAAGAACAATGACTTCAGCTTTAATCTGTATTATTTTTCTTTGTTAAAGCAACAACAGAGAAAATCAGCCGAAAGGGCAAATCATGGAACAAATAGATTTAAAACAATGTCGTATTATGTGAACCTAGTATGGATTTCTAGGTTTTAAAAGTAAGGCACGCGGAAAGCATTTCACATGTAATGTATAATTGCAAGAGAATAGTCAGTTTTATTGCAAGAGAAAATATGGTTATTATTAATGTATAATTGCAAAAGCTTACCAGATAATTTTTCACAAAAACAATTACACAAAGTTAATTTGTGGGTCGTTTGGGTTTTAGGTTCGTCTTGTTTTTGAGTTTAAGGTTTTCTCCGGCTTTGGGGTCCAAAATAAATGGTTACGTAGGCAATGAGTAAAAAATTGTTAGTCTAACATAAATTTGAACCAAAATTTCAAAACAAACACTAATTCTTTTATCATCTTCATTATTCATCTTCTCCACCTAATATCATTTACCGCCAATCTCTATTGGCTCATCTTTATCTACCACAACGGCCACTTCCATTTGCTTCCAAAAAAAAACCCACCATTTGCTACTCTATCGTAAAAAGGAAGAGGAGAAGAAGTTTTTGTTTCATAAATTCTTCCAAAATAAATTTATAGAGCCCCAAACTCAAAAATAGTTTAATTTTTTTTTCTCAAATCTCATTCTCTTTCCAAATTCACTCTCCTAAATACATAAATAAAAGTGAAGACAAAGAAAACAAATGGGAGTACGCATATCGAAACCTAAAAGTATGGGCAATGGAGGCCATTAGGTTTTCAAAAAAAGGAAAAATCACGTAGTAGAAGAAGAAGAAGAAGAAGAAGAAGAAGAAGAGTAGCAGAATGAAGATCAATTCTTCATCCAACAAGCTAACCATCCCTCTCTTCCCAGTAATTGTTCTTACAAAAAGAATTGCAATCAAAACCCTAATTAAACTAACAATTTTTAAAAAATAAACACGCTTATTGTTTATTAAAAAAAGAATGCAATATATTATTAGTAAATAATAATAATAATTGAAGTTGATCACCTTTGTGCGTGTTATGTATATTGAATATATAATGGATTATTGATTATTTTTTATTCACATTTTCTAAATTCTATCAACAAAACTATTATATATGTGTGTGTGAAGGGCCGGCATTTTATACTGGAAATCGAACCGAACAAAAAAAAAATCAAGCCATACCAAACAGGTTAAAACGGGTAATTGAAAGTTTGTAACAAACTACCAAACGATACGGTTCCAGTTTTCAAATGTTGAAAGATCGATTAAACCTAACCGAATTGATTTTAAATATATATATATATATATATGCATACCACAAACCCAACTCTACTCTCTCATATGTGATATGTCTCTCCCACTTAGTTTATCTCTCAACTCTTACTCTCAGTTCCTCTCTCTCTTAATCGCTAGTGCTACCATTTCTCACCCTCTATTTTCAATCGAACCCTAACAGCCCTAAAATCACACATCTCTCACCACCACCATCTAAGCCCTAAAAACCCACCACCAGCATCTCAGCCTTAAAATTGTGGCACCCTCAGCAATCCCTTACCACATACTCGAGATTGTTTTCGCCTAAGAGCATTTAAATGCATATATATATATATGTATATAAGATCCACCAAGGTTGGCTCAAGTAAAGGGATATTGATGACTTTCTCTCTCTTAGTACTGTAATATCACCCAACAGAGATTTTTTGTATGTGAAGTATGGTATTTGTGCTTGTAATTCGGCATCGAAAATTAGATGACTCCAATTCTGATGCCTTCACCACTTAAGAAGGTATGTATGCTTTCTCTCTCTCGTCCTATTTTGACTGTAGTGTTGATGTTTCATTTCGGTAAATACCGAAATTATTACCAAATTACCCGAAAAATTCAAAAACCAAAATTTCGGTAACCAAATTAATTTTGGTAATCGAATTAATTTTGGTTCGGGAACGGTTTTAGTTTTAGTAGTATCAAAATTTTCGATTCGATATATGTCATTTCAGTTCAAGAATCAAATCGAGTCTAGCTCATTTTAGTGTGTGTATGTATATACTATAATATTAAATGATTGTGTTTTGAAATTTGAATAATTGCTTTGTGTTATATATATATATATATATATATGTTTACAATATACCTCAAACACTCCTAGCTACTTGCTTTGATTGTATTATAACATATTTTGCTTTGACAAATACTTTATTTTTCTTAAGTAAAGCTCCATCTAACTTTTAACATTAGACCTAATATGATTTTCCTTCATTAATTGTGTGTTGGGATATTCTAAATCAAATTTTTGCGTTAAAATATTGCAAATACTAGATGTTGTACACGCATGTTATGAAATGTTCTGTTAGGGTTAAGAGTAGCAAAGAAGATGACGGTATTTTTGGAAAATCATAAATTATCAAAACTATTTAATAATAATCAGAATACAAATTAAAGAAATTAAAAAATATTATTTTTTGTGAGTTTATCCAACCAGTTGGGTGAACTGAAAGGAAAGTGTGGATCAATATACAAGCTAGATGTAGATGATCTTCTAAATTAAGTGGATAGAAACAAAATCACCCAATTTTAAGAGGGTGACGAAATCTAGGGGTGTAAATGGATATTCGAAAATCTAAATCCGTTTCGAATTTGAATCCGTATTTTGTGGATATTTATCCGAATGGATATTCGAAAAAGAGGATTTGGATAGTGTTTATAAATATCCGAGAAAATGGATATAGATATGGATAATATTAGTATTCGACCTGGATAATCCGGATCCGAGGTAAATTATCCATATTTGCAGATATTCGATTTAGCAGATATTCATATCCGCTATAATTTAGTATATATTATATATTTATCTCCCCATTTTAAAAAAAATTAGTCAAAATTTAATTTAGTGTGCACAAGCTATCCCAATTTACCAAAACAAAAATTAACTAAACCAAAGAAGAAGAAAAAAGGCCTATAAAAAGGAAAAGAAAGAAAGAGAAAGACTATTTAGAACATATGTGATTAGTTAACATGAAAGTTTCGAGACCATAACAAACTTAAAATTGTAATGGGATATTGAAAAATATGACTTATTTTAAATAATATTCTGCTAAAAAACCAATGAATAATATTTTTGTAAATCAATAGCATATATTTGACCAAACTCCAAAAAGAGGGCAAAGTTAACCTTGCAGTAAATTTTTAAATTGTAATTTTTTATGGAGTCGTGGATAATTAAGTTTGCACTACGTGTTTTTTTAGCACATCTTTATAAATAAGTGTTTTAATTGACAATGCCTTAAGAATAATTTCAATAAATTACATATTTAAAACCCATTTATTAATAAAATACTCATGATAATAGTTTCGAGGTTTTGCAAAGTTAAGTTTACGCTCCTTATTCTCTAAAACATTACTATGTATTTGGGTTTATTTGATGTTGTTTTAGAGTTTTATAAGTGAAACATAAGAATATACTTGTTAAAAAATAAAAGGACATCATGCAAAGCAAATTTGCAGTAAATGTTTTGGATTGCTAAGTTAAGTTTGCACAAAATACAATTGTGTACAAAGTAAAGTTTTGCTCAAAATACAATTTTGGTCAAAACCCTCATTTTAAAACAAAATAAACAGGCCCTTATTTTAGAAAAAAACAATAAAAATTAGGCCCTTATTTTCAAAAAATAGTATTCGCCTTATTTTGTGAAAAATATTGTCACACAAGACATTTTACCCCATTTTCAGAAATCGTAAAGATTTTCAACTTTGATCTTATAATTTTAATATAAATCTTATTGGATCATACAAAAGAAATAAAAGAATTTCATTATTTGAGTTAAAAATTTGATATAAAATATTAGTAATTATTTTAATAGTTTTTGCAATGTTTCGTTATACTTCTTGAGATACAACTTGTATAATACTTTTTGAGTTACAAATTGTATAATGTATCATGAATGGTTATATAGTCAAATATATTTTAAAATTGAGCTATATATAGAAAAATGGATAAGGATATTATCTGAATTCGAGATATCTGCTGAGATAAGGATAAGAATAATTTAATATACTATCCGAAGGGATATGGATAAAGATTTAAATAGAAAATTTAAAAAATGATAGGATAATAGATAATGTCGTATCCGATCCATATCTGATCTGTTTACACCCCTAACGAATATCATTCACCCAAAGACTGATTATTTAGCGTAGTTTTTCATTTTTTGATCTTGGAAAGAAAAAGAGCATAGACTTTGTGAGCAACGGAGTCTTATTAATTCTCTCCCCTAGACAGTCGTCCTCAATCTACTTAATCGTTCGATCACAATTTTATTTAAATATAACCCACAAGAAATACATAAATGGTAAGTTTGTCAGAATTGGTAGCTACATAAAGATCCAAAGAAACACACTTCGTTCGGTGGTCAAGGTTTTCAAACTACATATATATATATATATATATATTTATCAAGCAAAAAAGAAAAACAGATAAATATTATTACTATTATTGTTATTAAACTGATCATCTCTTAAGTGAAATATTTGATTGATCACACACACATATATAAGATATAAATAAGAATCAAAG
The DNA here is from genome assembly GCA_021464415.1 of Lonicera japonica. Classification (NCBI taxonomy): domain Eukaryota; kingdom Viridiplantae; phylum Streptophyta; class Magnoliopsida; order Dipsacales; family Caprifoliaceae; genus Lonicera; species Lonicera japonica. Next base: position 59,928,176 of record CM038468.1, on the reverse strand, counting down.
CATGTGCTTCTCAATCTTCTTTTGGAGTTCATCCTTCTTGGCCCCAATAACCTTATCAACTTCTTTTCCTTTCTTCATCAGTAAGAATGTTGGCATTGCCTCCACCCCATATTCTTTAGCCACATCCTGCAATGTGTTTATTTTTCCTCAATAATTAATTTCAATTATGTATATATATGTCAGTCAATTTAATTACCCAATTTAAATCAAAGCTAGCTGATTATAAATATATATATATATATATATATATATAAAGCTGAAAAGAGCATGATGCATGCATACCATCAACTCGTCCACGTCAATCCTTACGAACACGACATCAGTATATTGAGCAGCAAACTCGTTAAAGGTGGGTTCCATGTATCGACAAGGTCCGCACCATGAAGCCGTGAAATCAATAACCATCTAATTCATTCATTCCACAAAACATATATATATATATATATATATGGAAGAGTTTTCAATGGTTACCTTCTCTCTCTACCCATAGATGGGTACTGACATAATTAATGGACATTGATGAGTTGGCATATTCCTTAACCTGTTATAGCAGGTTAAGGTGACCGGATCTTTTTTTTTTTTTTTTTTAATTAATCTTTTAGATTCTTTAAAGATTCCATTTGCCAAACAGACTTGGTATAACCCAATTCCGGATTAGGATAAGTGCACATGGGTGTTTTAGTCATTTCAGTTTTATAGTTAATTAATGGCATATGTTTATAGGAAATAACACTTCAAAATAGATTTGAGTTTGATTTTTCATCTCTATATATCATGTTACATTTTACGTACAACTCTACTTTCTTTGCTTTTTGTTTGTTTATTTTTTTTGTCTGAGTCTTTGAGAGAGAAAGAAAAGTAAAATACAGAGCTGCTTCTTCTGCTTCTAAGATGAGATCTGTTGGAGCATCACAGCAAGTTCCAACAAGATCACGTAACTACCGGAGAAGATCAAGAGAGATCGTAGACAATGCTCGCCGATATTTTTCCCCTAAAAAGTCTGAGGGATCATCATCATCAAGATTCAAGAATCGAGGCAGAACCAGTCGTACGAAGCTTGATCTGTGTTCCTCACACGGTTTTTTGGTAATATTTGTGTATAGTCTGCTTGTTTGTTTTTTTTTTTTTTTTCCTGTATTCGAGAATTGCTTAACATGTTTCCCTATTTTAACCAATAATATCTGTACATCTTAAATTATTAGGATTGTGCCAGTAATGGAAATGTTAGTCTAATTGAAGATGACAATGTCCCAATACCGCCTTGGACCTTTCTTATTCCAGACCAAGATGGTGATCCAATGACTATAAATATACCATCAGATGTTAACATGAACAATATGTAGATTCCAGAACATGTTAGATTTGTAAGTGGATATGTTTTTTAATGTTTGTTCTTACTTTTTCCTTTTATATATATATTTTTATTATCCTATGTTTGATACATAATATAATTTTACAAATGTAGGTTAGTGTTGAGAAAGTGTCTACCTTGCTGAGAATGATTGTTGGGTTGCAAAACATACTAGTTTCGAAGATGCTAGAATCGAGAGATAGGTTGAATGCTTCTAACGTTGTAATACATGAGTTACGACGTCGTATTGTAAGTACCGTTTGATCTGATTATAGGAGTATTTAATGTACTTGGTTGATTAATAACATAAAACTTATTTTTTATTTGTTTCCTTTGCAGCAAGAATATGAAGGCAATCAAAACAGAAATGGAGATGAGGAAGATGGATTGGTGACAAGTGAAGTAGTGCCCGGAGCCGGAGGTGGACGTTGATTATGAAAGATATTTTTATTTATTTGCTGGTGAAATAAAAACTATAATATCATTAATGCATTGAAGTCTCATGTATATATGTATTTTTATTTTTATTTTTATTTTTATTTTTATTTAAGACCCAGCTGGATATTGAAACAGCTTATTTGAGGAAATATAGAATTTGTATTTTTGTCTTTTAAGTCTCATCAGTCAAATTTATCTTTAAGACGCAAATGGGTTTAATTAACAAAGATTTTGATAAAATTTAATTGAAAACACCACCCGTTTGGTTGTGTAAATTACCTAATTTTTGAATTATGGTTAATTTTCGATTGAAGAATTGTGAATTTGCTCATTTATGACTAATTCAATTCCAATTGTTAGAATAATGTTCCCTTTTGTTCTATGTCATTTAAAATTTTGTCTAGATGCATCAACATCACGGGGTAGATACTAGATCTTCTCGAAAAATAGAGTTGGAATGAATTATCTAATTCTTGAATTTGGGGCAATTTCAAGTTTTACTTGAAATGACTAATTTGAGTTTTTGTGAATCAACTTGAATTATCATCTTTACAATTGTTCAATTTACACAACCAAATACTAATAAATTAAAATTTTGTAAATTAGTTAATTGTAAATTATCTAATCCGCAATTTGAAGGACAATGAAACCGTAACTGATTTTTACATATCAAATAATATTATGCAAAACAAAAGAAGAAACACAATGGATAGAACAGAGATCAAATTTTATTGAAATAACTAATTTTTTACATCTTTAATATTATGCAAACTACAAGAAGAATTAAAACAACTGTTAACACAATTTCAATGAGAACCATAACATACAGTTTCTCGTGCTTATTTAGAATATTAACAGAAGCTGAAGTAGTTGAATGTGTCGACCTATCTTTGTTCTCTTCTGGAAGAGAAGACAGAGCACTTGGTTGAACAAACCATTCAAAAAAACCGCAGCCATTGTTCTTGCAGCAATAGAAAATCCTATCTGGGTTTTTCAGTGTCCGGCTAATCTTAACGGAGGCGTTTTTCCCACAGAAGCATAGCTTTGGCCTGCAAACGAGATTTTGTTCTCCTGAATTGCTGCTGCTAGAATAATCTAGTGCTCCCATCTTTGAAATCGTAGTAACAAGAAGCGAAGAACTTGTAAGAAGATAATAGTATAGTGTAATTTGATTGAAGAATTTAGGTTAATTAGAAGGTTTTAATTATAGCGAAGATCTTCTAACAGTTGGAGTAGTTTTAATTATTTCCTTGGCAGCGTGAGATAATGCAATTTTCGATGCTTGGTGCATGTAAAGTAGTTTTTATCTAAAGCAACGATTCTGATTGGGCATGTAAAGTATTGCATGCTGCAACTAATTAATATTGTTGGAACTCACAAGTTTACAATTATGACTATTTTAAAAAGTCTTGTGTAAAACGATGTTGTCCATTAATTCTAATTTTGAGAGAATGCTTGCATGCTACTTACGATTAGCCAGGGCGACTTACGTCGGCAAAAGGATTAGACGTCCCCCCATGCTACGGTTCCCTGCCGTCCGAACCCGGTGCCGCATTAGGTTAGGGAGCTGGGCGATACCCACAGTTTTTATTACATCCACTAATCAAATGCAAGGGTCACCATTACCCTCTTTTAAAGAGGTTAACAAAGTCCTTCATTCCTAATGGAGTAATAACAGTCGAGAAATACTTATTAATACTCGATGAACTTAATGGAAATTAAATCCATGAGTTTTGTCATTCGGTTGATATAAAATAACTAATGTATTCCCTAAAAGAAATTATGAACGAAAATACTTGTTTTATTTTGTGATGTACTTTAATAAAAGTGTAGTTATGTCCTGTTGTTTTAAATTTTTTTTTTTTTTTTTGGTTTTTTTTTTTATCTTCAACTTAAAAATGACGAAATTATGTTTTTAGTTTCCTTTTTTATTCAGAGAAGGAGAACCTAAGCATTTGAACTAACAAAAGGAAAAAGCTTGATTTGATGCTTCGGAGAGGCCAGGGGCCCAAAACAAAACAATTGAGAGAAAAGTAAGGGATATAGGTGCTCTGAGGACCAATCATTTACACAACCACCAAAAAAAAAAATAATAATTTACCAAGAGGATCCGCTGACAAAAATCCTTACCCAAAAAAGAAAATGTTAAAAAAATCAAAAACTAGGGTTTTCATCGATGGGAGTGGTTTGGAGGTTCATCATCATCGCTGTCCAGAACATAACCATTTTCTTCCTCTTTACCATCCAGAGAAGGGCTTACATGGTCGCTTCCGTCTTCGTACTTCAACCACGCTTCAAATTTGTCAATGTCGGTATCGACATGATTTCCGTTCTTCTTTCTCTTGTTCTTCTTCATCTTCTTCTTCTTGTTCTTCTTCGTCTTCTTCTCTGCCCTCTCTTCTTCACACTCCAAAATTTGAAATGTCTTCATTAGTTTCTTCGGAGCAGATTCCGACATGTTTATTTGAGGATCACTCTCCTCAACTCCGTCGTTGCGGCGTTTCCTTGAGGTTCCTTCACTCATGAGGGATTTTGGAACGTGGTCTGCACTGTCTATCTTCGCCGTTGTTGTTTTAATCATTTTTTCGTAGTAGTTGGTGGTGAACGAAGGGACTGTTACGTTTCCGAGTTATGACAGGCTTAGAGCATATTCATCGCACGTTTTGTTAATAATGGACACGTGTCAAGCCCCGCAGAGAAAGAGAGCCTTTTACTATATATTATTATTAATATTAATAATAATATAATATAAAATATAAAATTTATAATATAATTAGATGGATATCAAAAAGTGCTTCCTAATGCAATCAAGAATGATGACCATGGGATATATATTTCTACGTTTTAAATAAGTGTTTTCAAGTTTTAACAAAGAAAAAAAAAGATTGCACTTTTACCCGGTCAAAATTTATGGGATATATATTTTTTGCTCCATTTAAATCGTAATATTACATCACGTTGGAGGTTAAGATGCTACATAAAATAATTTTGAGCCTCTTAAAAAATGACTCTACAAAAATAATTTTGTTAACCTATGTAGCACTTTGAAGAGCCATTTTAAAAAATGTTTTCAATGATCTCCAAGAGCCTCTTCAAATATATTATTGTTTTAATTTTTAATATATTATTATATATTAAATGTTTTACTTTCCAACAATGTCATTTTAAATTAGCAGAAAATCACTTTAGTAAAATATTAAAAAACATGTTTGAAGAGTTCTTTCATCACTCTTCATATTTGAAGACTGAGAAAGACTTTTCAAATTGGAGATTCCATTGTGCTACTTCTGTTGGAGTGAATTTTGCTGACACGACTATTCAATTAATTTGCAGTTTAGTCCTTTGAAGAGCTTGTTGGAGATGCTCTAACAATTAATTCAACAAGTGTACAGCGCACGTGGTGGATAGGAATGTGGTTGCATGGGTTTTCCTTAAGTAGATTTTGTGGGCCCCGCTACAATTTAGGGTGCAAATTGATACGTTCTTTTAGATTGGGCTGCATTATTGTCATTTACTTGTTTGATAAAAATAAACTCCTGCAATTAAATAAGGCACAGATTCTCGTAGAAGAAATTGTTCTTTCCATTTATAATAGTTTTAACATGTGCACTAAGGCCTCATATTATCATTTTCCTTCTTAAATTTAAATATATATTTTCAGTCAGATGGCAGAACAAAAATATTTGAAAAGAAAAAAATCAAGCATTAGTCTAAATTATGGGTTAAAATATTGGCACCCCCAATATCTCTTGAAAACAATTCCACTTTTGATTCGGTTCTTTACAACCGGGTAACTATACATTACCCAGTTGTCAAGAACCGAGTATAAACGTAATAATGCATTACTCGGTTGTCAAGGAATGAGTATATAAGCTTCTAATCGATCCACAATAACAGAGTAACAGATACTTTACTTGGTTGTAAATGACCGAATGAAAGTGGGAGTGTCACCAAGTTTTTTTGGGGGTGCCAATATCACTGCCCTAAATTCTAGTTACAATAATGTGACTAGTGTGATGTGACCATTGTCTATCACATCACTTTATTTTTAACTATCACTACTAAAATAGTACTATTAGTTTTGTTGTTTTATAGATTGGTGTGAATCAGTTGAATTCGTTCGGTAGGCTTTCGGATTTACCATAACACCCCCTAAATTAGTACTAAACACCTTGAGCTACTAATATTACGTACCAATTGTCTACTACTACTGTCAGTAGTAGTGGTGACAACAGTAGTAGTAGTAGTAGTAGTAGTAGTAGTAGTAGTAGTAGTAGTAGTAGTAGTAGTAGTAGTAGTAGTAGTAGTAGTAGTAGTAGGTACGTAATAGTACTATCAGTTCGTTGTTTTTTGGATCAGTGTGAATCAATCCAATTCGTTCGTTAGGTTTTCGGATTTCCCATAACAACCCTTAAATTAGTAGTAAGCATGCTGAGCTTCTAATATTATGTACCAATTGTCTACTACTACTGTCAGTAAAAGTGGTGTCAGTCGTAATAGTAGTAGTAGTACAATAGTACTATTAGTTTGTTGTTTTTTGGATCGATGTTAATTTGTTCAATTCGTTCGGTAGCTTTTTGTATTTGCCATAACACCCCCTAAATTAGTTCTAAACACCCAGTAGTAGTTACAATAGTACTATTAGTACTAATAGCTTGTTGTTTTTCGGATTTGCCATAACACCCCCTAAATTAGTAGTAAACACCCTGAGCATCTGATACTATGTACCAATTGTCTACTACTACTTCTATTACAACAACTACTACTACTATTTTCTTTATTTTTATTTTTTTAAATTTAAGGGAGGTCTAAGTCTCTCCCTTAATCCTACAAATAAAGAAAAACCCTTCCCTCCCACCCCATGAGTCGAACCCTTGATCTTACACCGAGGGTGGAGGTTGCCTACCACTGGGCCAACCTCTTTCCTCTACTACTACTACTACCGTCAATAGCAGTGGTGTCAGTAGTAGTAGCAGTAGTAGTACAATAGTACTATTAGTTCGTTGTTTTTTGGATCAGTGTGAATTTTTTCAATTCGTTTGCTAGGTTTTCGGATTTGCCATAAGACCCCCTAAATTAGTACTAAACATACTGAGCTGAGTCGAACCCTTGATCTTACACCGAGGGTGGAGGTTGCCTACCACTGGGCCAACCTCTTTCCTCTACTACTACTACTACTACTACTACTGTCAATAGCAGTGGTGTCAGTAGTAGTAGTAATAGTAGTACAATAGTACTATTAGTTCGTTGTTTTTTGGATCAGTGTGAATTTGTTCAATTCGTTTGGTAGGTTTTCGGATTTGCCATAACACCCCCTAAATTAGTACTAAACATACTGAGCTACTAATGCTACGTACCAATTGTCTACTACTACTGTTAGTAGTAGTACAATAGTACTACTACAATAATATTTCATTGTTTTTTGGATTGGTGTGAATCAGTTAAATTTGTTCGGTAGATTTTCGGATTTGTTTCTGTTGTTATTATTCTATTATTACATTACATATTATTATTATTATTACAATATATTATTATTATTATTATTATTATTATTATTATTATTACAATATATTATTATTACAATATTACATTACATATTACTATTATTATTATTATTATTGTTTCTGTTGTTATTATTCTATTACATTACATATTACTATTATTATTATTATTATTATTATTATTATTATTATTATTATTATTATTATTATTATTATTATACTACTACTACTACTACTACTACTACTACTACTATTACTGTTGTTGATATTCTTATTGTTATTATGAATGAAATTAATTGGTATTATTATTATTATTATTATTATTATTATTATTATTATTATTATTATTATTATTATTATTATTATTATTATTATTATTATTACTATTATTATTATTATTGCTATTGTTATTATTGCTATTGTTATTTTTCCGTTCCACAAAATTTCCTTCTACTTTATTCTCATTTGGCTTCATCGGGTTGTACAAATGTCACGGGTCATCTCCCTAGGCAATGCCGTGTTCATTTCAACTTAATTTTGGGCGCCAAGTCACGCCGTGGCAGGTTGCATTTAATGTGATGCAGTGGTAGAATAAAAAGTTCGAAGTTCTAAGATTAACATGATTACACAAGGCATGCGCATTAGATGATATACAACAAAATCCCTTTTTTTTTTTTTTTGGGGAGTCTTGTCTCCGTTACACTATAAATATATGCACCAGTACATCATAACCGAAGCATCACACTATTTTGAATAATACATCTTCTCTTAGATTCTTAATTAATACTCAATATGTCTTTGATCATTTTGTCTGATTCTGAAGAAGTACCAAAAAAGAAAATCAACAAAAAAAATGTTACTCAGGCAGATGAGTGTTCTATTCATTACGAAGAAGAGGATGAGGAGGAGGTTCAATCTCCGCTTAAAAAGCTCAAGGTTAGCCGAGAGGATGACGTTGAATCTCCCCACAAAAAGATCAATGTTCGTCAAGAGGATGAGGTTAAATCTCCCCTTAGAGAGAACAATGGTAAAGAACTTGACCAGAAAGAGGACTTGACACAACTGCTGAACAAGCTTCATGAAAATTTGGACATATATGGCAAACAAAAAGCCCTTTTGAGTGCATGCGTGACCGATATTATGTTTATCAACGCTACCATTGAGAGTCTGGAGAAAAATCTCGCTGAGATTTTCAAGCCTTCGGACGATATTTAATGTTTTTTTCTTGTTACTTTTAAAATTATTTGTCAAGTCTTTTTGTTTTGGGGCCCTTGTCCCTTCTAAGGATCTTAACTTTCTTTGTCAAGTCTTTTGTTTTGGGGTCCTGGTCCATCCGAAGGATCAACCTTCCGAAGGATCCTTACTTTATTTGTCAACTCTTATGTTTTGAGTCCCTGGACCCCAAGAAGCATCTCGTGTTGGCTTAATTAATGTTAATCCTAATGCTTTTAAATGTTGCGATTTCCCTCTTCTTTTTGTTAGTTCAAATGGTACTTGATGTTCAATTCTCCTTCTCAGTGCATGCATAGCAATTCAAGTTTTCCTTCTAAGCGAATACATTAGTTATTTTATATCAACCGAAAGACAACTCAGAGATATAAATTTCATTAAGTAATTTGTCCTCTCGGGTTTTTTGCAAAAAAAAAAAGGGCACTTTTTAATCCCGTACTCAATATATATACTTGAAGTACTTAAGCCTTTGCATTAACTACAAAGGAGACGTAAAAAAAAAAATACAATTTCTATCTTCTTTGAAATAATATTTAAAAATTAATCTTGCCTCAAATATGTAGGCCTCAAAGATAACAACACATTAATGATTATTTAGGTTTTTATTTCTGCAAAGGCAACACGAAAACGATAATTTATTTGCAGAAGCGTTGTACAAGCATTTAAACTATCAAAGAGGAATTAACATTAACATTAACATTAAGCGAGAGGAATTAACATTAACATTAACATTAAGCGAAAGACAAAATACCTCACAAAAAACTAATATTTTTAATGACAAAAAATAAAGAAGTAACAAAAAACGAAGATAATCATTATAAATCGTCCTTCGCCTGAACCGTTACAGATTCCTCTAAAAAACCTTATCTTCATTTTAGGTATAACCGTAACAGTGCACGTCGCAGTCGGTCATTTTCTTCCCTCAATCGGCGGATTTGTTCTTCTTGCTCCCTCCCCAATCGGATGGAGTCTTGTAGCACGCCATCAGCATAAGCATTTGTGCTAGCCTCCCGGGATACAGACATCTCGTACTTTGTCCTCAATTGCTCATATCTTACCCCAAGATTACGCCGCTTAGACTCAAGGTCAACTATTTCACACTCCATCCGGTGGACTTTACCTTTCAATTCCGCCTCTACCCGTCGGATCCTTTCGAAATAATGCTCATTTGGATTAACATCTGTCGAGTTAGAACCACTTGCATCGCCCGTATCCGACCGTCGGAGCCTACGAGGAATGGGTTCGGCTTCAACAAGAAAGATATCCAGATTCCTGTGAGTCGACATATTCCAGAAACGACGAAAGAAGAAGGACGAAGGAGTAAGCCCTAGGTTTTTTCTTCGAAGAGGGAGAAATAACTCAATTGTTTCTATATTTTCTCCGTATTTAACATATCCGCACGCGCAAGTTCACACGCGTCCCACGCTCGATCAACCAAACGATGGAGTGTAACCATTGCCCATTGGGAGTCGAGAATGGTCACCATCGCGCATTTAATGCAAAAGACGTGCGTTGAAATGACCCTCAGGGAAATTCCACGTGGCATCTTCAACTTAGAAATAATATTAATAATAATAATACTAGCTTAATATATAATAATGTCCACCCAGTGCGTGGTCGTTTTAATAAAGAATTTGTTATATAATTTTGTTTTATTAATTTTTTACTAACATATCACTTTACACATCAATTATTTATATAATGCCTACTAAATTTCAGAAATCTTATGCATCTCAGTCAATTAATATTTAGTTACTAATTAATATATAAAAATAGTTTACTATAAAGCAAATCAAATTCTCCATTCGTCCAATAAAAATAGTTTACTATTCTTTTTTCGTCTGTTCCAAATTATAGTCCTCTTGCCTTTTAAAAAATGTACTAAATTTTTTTTTTCCTAATGTACCCTTATTTAATTACATTGTTATCAACTCCTAAATAATTCACTTTACCTAATAAATACTCATTTCCCATAGGAAAGATAAAAAAATGTATGTTCATCTTCTAATTCAATGTATTTATTATAGTAGAATAAATGAGGGTATAATAGGGAAAATATGAAAAAAAATTATGGTTCTAATTACATTAAATGAAATTTTTTAATCTACATGAAAAAAAATGGGTCTATCTTTGTGAGACGGAGGGAGTAATAAACTTCTTCGAAAAGTGTTTACAGTGGCAAGGAAATTCAAAAGCCGCATTAAATGAAAGAAGACGAGGAGTAACTGAGATATAAATGCTCAATTGTTAAAAACGCGACACGTGGCACTTCTTTGGTAAGAAGGGGCTGCATTTTTATTTAGTTTTTAGTTTTAGTAGATTTTTAGTTTTAGTAGATAGGTATCCTTTATCCGTCTCACTTTTTTATTTTATTTTTTGCATCGTTTCCCGAGTGTCATAACTCCCTTTTGCGAACGGTCATTTAGCTTGGCTATAAATACCCGAAGCACCTTCTCAGAAACCCATCTTTCTCATATTCCATGCCTTTATACAGAGCCATATATAGATTTTTGGCAGAATCCGGTGCTTCAGAATCGTCCACCTTTATGAAGGAGAACAAACCTCTAGTTAACCAAAACATCAAGCAAACTATGGATAAAGCCAGTACTTCCAACGTTCCTCCCTCAGCCAATAGCTTCGAGGCCCTTTCCTTAAGGGTGGTGAGTTTGGAAAGAGAGATCCCCGACTTGGAAAGAGAGATCCCCAAAATGGTTAGTCAAATCCAAAGTTTGGAGGAGCGCTTGGCAACCGTCATGGCAGAGCGGGATGAGCTGCAGAGAAGATTGGGAGAACGGAAAGAAAACACTACTTGATGGTGGTTCCCTCCATATAAATATTCTTACTGGGGACACTTTATCCTGTTTTGCTCTTCTACTGTTCAGTCCGTTCTTTTTGTTCACGCTGTAAGTGTACTTTGTTTTTGAATCGTGAAATGTTTGGCCTTCTGTATAAGTCAAGTGTAATCTTCTTCACTTAATGGAAAGCCAGTACTCTGTCTAATTTTTTTTTCTTTTTTCGGTCTACATATTTAATTTGGGGCATTAACGTTTTTTATATTATTAACTAATACACAACCATTTTACACATTGAAGAGAGTAATATTTCAGAATTAAAAAAGAATTTAGTGATTATGAGACAAGTTTGATTAAATTTTGAAATGTGGCGTCAGTGCTAACACCAAAGTAGCATATCCTAATTCAATAAAATTTAAATATTTCTCTATATCGAAAAATCTTAATATAATAAAATTTCTACAAAAGTAAGAGCAATCGTGACAGTAAATATTTACAAATAAAGAAGAAAAAATGTTTGAAGGCAAATCATCAGCGTAGGAACTCTCCTAGTGAAGTGCCAACCACTTCATCAAACTCCTTGCCCAAGCTCTCTTTCACATCACCTAGCAACTGCCTCCTTTCAGCGGCAATAGAACCGAGTTGCCGGTCCAAAGTGCGCATCGGTTGCTCCAATTCTTGAATTTCCTTCATCAAAGCACTTATCCTTGCTTCCAAAGCAACCTTCTGAATTTCAATTTCCTCCTTCTTACGCAGTAGTTTTTCCTCAGAGTAAAAGAGAGTATCAAGCCTATCACTTTTGCTGCGAGTGGAGAGGGACTTCAAAAGACGAACCTTCTCCTCCAGATATGTAGTATCCAATTTGCTCGCATGCAATATGATCAAGGCGCTTTCCATTCGCTCAATGTCAAAGTCGCTCAGCAGCTCAATGGCAGTATCACCCATCACACCGAAGGTGTCATTAAATATACCAAGAAGGTGTGGCCTGAGTGTTGACTGACTTGCCAAAGACCGAAAGAAGGCACGGTCCTTGGTGGAAAGTTTCTGAAGAAGGTCAACTTGCACAGTGTCTTCAATTCCATTCCACATGTAAGAAAAGTCTTGCTCATCAGCGTCGACACCTTCTTCAGTAGAATGACCAGGTTGCTCAGTCATTCCTTCATAATCCACTAGTGGAGCAGGCAGGTGAGGGTTAAAAAAAAAGGAGGGAAAGCAATATGAAAAAGGTATAAGCAAAATAAATACCATGACCACTTCCAGCTGTCGGAAGGTCGACTTGAGCAGTCTCCTCAATTTCCTTCGTCTTGTAAGAAGAATCGTCAATTTGCTCAAGCATTCCGCCAATTTCTCTTTCAATGTTGCCTTCATAAACAACTAGGGGAGCAACGTCCGTAGAGGCTGTAAAAAAAAGTAAAAATAGAAAGGAGAAAGCATGCAGCTAAGAGTTAAAAAAAAAGGTGAGAAAGCAATATCAAAATGTATAAGCAAATTCCCACCTGTTGGAATGCCGACTTGCGCAGTCTCCTCAAATTTCTTCCTCTTATAAGAATCCGCAGGAGTATCTGAATTCCCACCGTCGCCGGAAGAATGATTATGTCCCTCACTGAGGCCAGCCGACACATTGCCACCGTAGACAGAATTGTCATCATGTCCCTCAATCAGGCCAGTAGTCCCACCTTCATTACGGCCTTCTGAAACAACCAGTTCAGCAATAGTACGAGAATTTTTCCGCACAAGGACGCAAGCACCCTCTTCTTCCGACTAAAAAAAAGGAGGGATAACAATCAGATGAGAGCATCTCCAATAGCAATGTATAAAAACATGTGGACTAATAAATAATTGACATTTGGTTGATAAAAATTTGTTTTACAAATAAATTATACACATTGTCAGTTTTTGCTCCAATGGTTCGTACTTATAATTAAAGGGTCATTTTAAGTACCTCATTTCCAACGAAAGAAAGGAAAATTCATATACCTCCGACAAATGAACTTCCACTTCACTTGCTATTTCCTTCTCTCCTTCGGCGCCCTCACAATGTTTTCCACCGAGGTCATCTTCAGTCTGACCGGCAATGGAAGAAACTTTCTGGCTGGCTGCCTCCTTTAAAGCTTTGACCAATTCCGACAAGGGCACTTCATCATCAGGGAAAGTTTGCGACAATTTTCGGCGTTTGTCGGCCTCCATGGATACAAAAGTAGAGGCATCTGCGTCCCTACTCTTTTGTTTCCGTTTGGAACGACCGGAAGGAGCAATTATGTTGCCCTTGGGAACATTCTCTGCTATGTCCTTAATGAAACGGCTCCGATGTCCTCTCCATTGCCCTTCAACTGGAAATTCTCTCAAACGGCGGAGCGTAGTTTCCGGTATTTTCACCATATCAGAAGATGCCACTTCGGGATCACTCTGAACGAATTTAATTATTTCGGCGGCTTGTAGATGCCAAAACAAAGAATAGTTAATGGTTTTCCTACCAATGGAAGTACTATCAGCAATCACGAAGGGTTCATCAAGCCGAATACATCTCTCCAGTGCTAACCTCCTAGTAAAAGCGGTCCATGCGAAATCGTGCATGCCCGAGAGAATTTCGATTTTTGCATAAGGGGCAGGAGGCGTAGGAACCACCTGGTCCCAGCCAAATTGCCTTGCAACTCTGTGAGGGTTGTAAGCCGCTGCAGAAGTCTCCAGTTCATTCAAAACAGGTACACAGCAGCGAAGAACACAAGCAAGGGTCTTGCCGATGGTTTCACGATAAAACTGTTTGGCGCTAATTCCCGGAATATTCCTATACGACTGAACTGTTGGACCGAAGAAATCGTGGTGAAAAAATACAGTCTTCTGATATGGCCTGAAGACAAAGTCACTTTCAACATCGATGAAATCTCCCAAATTGTTTAAAGACGAAACACCGTTCCACCGTAAGAACCTCAAAGGTCCTCTCTCTTCGTTGCCTTCGGCATTAACATTTAGAGGGGGAAAGGGCTTCGGGGTAGGAGCGTATTTGGGAAAACGTTCATAAATGAAAGGGAGCAGAATCATTATGGGCGCGTAGCTGCCAATCGCATACCGACCCATTGAACGGCGGAAATCGGAATGGGCTCGATCGAGCCAGCTATAAAGATTGCCCAGCATAAAAGCGGCCAAAGGAACGTCACAACCTGAGGCCAGTTGAACAGCAAGAGGCACAAGAAGCTTTCGGGGGGCTTCAGAGGGCTTACCGGGCGAAATAACTCGCGAAAGAAACATAGTCAAATAAGCGGCCAGATGCCACTTATGGTTACACAACTCCGATGTTTTAACCGTAGGAGTTGTGCTGCTTGAACCCGCCTTCTTAGACTTCCCCTTGGCACCACCGTCAATATGACCAAACACATGTCTGACCCAGGTTCCGAAAGTAGTTTTCTTTGACTTCTTTCCATTATCGTCAATCAGATTGCCAGCTTCCGTGTACCAGCGGTCAAACACGTCAAGAGCCTCCTTCATTCCACCAATGGATTTTTCGTCATAAGGGTGCTTGGTTAAGGGGGCTAACCCAAATAGCTGGCAAATATCTTCTAGTGTAATTGTGAATTCGCCCCAACCCGTGATAAAAGTATGAGTATCACAGCTCCACCGTGAAATTAGGGTTATCAGAGAATTAACAACCGCGTCCTTTTTCTCAAAGTGAAAAGAACGGAAAGCCTCCACTAAATGATAAATACCTGCTTTCATCAACAGGACGCGATATGTGGAATTACTAAGGATGGAATCGGTCCACACTTCCCAGTTGTTGGTGGTTCCGCTGTAAGCATCGAATATAAGCAAAGAGTACGGGAAATCACCACGATCCAAGGCGAAGCGTAGAACAGAAGAAGGGGGAATGAAAGAACCTTTCTCAGGCTCTAACTCGATTTTGGGAGAAGGAACATCGGGATTAAAAGGAGCAACTTCGGATGGATCATTATTTGTGCCATCACAATCGATCAGATCATCCATGATAGTCTCGCAAGCATGAAAGAAGGGAGCAGACCTCCAACAGTTGGGTGGAGGAACATTCGGAACGTGATCTTTAGATAAAGGAATGTTGGCCATTACGAATAAAACTATTCGGAAACAGAAGAATTTCAACGAGAACAAATTTTTATCAATTTTAGGGTTCGTTTGGTCTGGGTTTTTTTTTCTTTTTTTCTTTTTTTCACCGACCAATGAAGACGTAGAAAACTTTGAATGATGAAAAACCAGTACCTACATATTAGGTACTGTGCAAAAGGAAGTATCGAAGTAGTAGGAGAGAAGCGGGAAACAAAAGTGAAATAAGAGGTGGCAGAAGATGTAAAACAAAAAAATTGTTTAACGCATCTCCCGCAAAAATGGACTTTTAACTTGTACAAGTGGCACAAAAAAAAAATTCTTGCTGGAGGACTCTTAAAAAATATTGTAAAGTAGGTAGTAAATTTATAGTATTAAAATTAAATAAGGGTATGTTATTTTCACGTGATTTACGTAATTTGAGACTCTAGTAGAAAAATAATATAACTTCAGTTGTAAAAATTTTAAAAAAAATTTACAAAAAAAAAATGCTAGGATTGATATTCAACATGTGTTAAAATCTTATCATTTTAAAATTTACACTACCATTGGATATGCACTAAAAAAGGAAACAAATAAAGGTTGGGTGCTCACGCGCCCAATTACAACGGGCCCACAACCTGACATAATCACATAAAAAAGCTAGTCGTCTCAAAGAAGACAGACTGGGTGCTCACGCGCCCCATTGCAGTCTTTGCATTTAATGCAAAGATTCAAAATCATTGCGCATATCTGCCTTTCTATTTTATTTTTTTTAAATAAGATATTGATATATTGGGACCCACCGGAAAAAAAAATGGTGGTGGCAAAATTGGATGGGTCATGGGGTCCCAATAACAAAACGGCACGTGTCCATTATTATTATTATTTTTTTAATCTATTTCAATCAAATGAACAAATGAAAAAGAAATTAATTTTAACCAAAGAGTGGACACCCGTAGAAGTGATTAAGTATTGTGCATGTGAATTTTTTATTAAAAAATTGACATCAACTTTCTTTCATTCATTGACAGTTTTGTTTTTCTTTCTTTTTTATTCAAAATAAAAAGTTTAAATTTATATATTTTTCTGAAAGAGGAAAAAATTCCTCCTTATATTATATTTTACTAATTCGAGTGTTAATATCCAACTCCTTATTTATATTGATTCAATATTTTATTTTTAAACTTTTCTTAAATTTAAAGTGTAAAAACTAATATTTTGTTTTTAAGATTTGTAAATATTTATCATATCTAGAATTTATTTTTCTCATGATCATATGGAATTTCAAACCAAAAATTATAAAATTGATGTTAATAAAAAATTATTGTGCTATAGGCACAGACAAAGCCATCATTAAATTAGAAGTCGTTGATAGGTGAATTGAAAGGCAATGATAACCTACGCGGATGAAGTAACGTTACAGGAAGCCCGTATGACGGTTACACAGGCAGAATTAATTTAATTAATTTACTGATCTCCTCTTGGTTATCGTGCATCTCTTCGGTTTCCAGAGTGACACCCTAGTATATAATGATGGCCCTAGTATATAATTCCGACTACCATTCACAATTCAAACAACCCACAAACTTCCTTCTTTTCTCTACTTTCGTGCTTCTCTCTCCCCTAAGATAGCGATCATGTCAACAAGTCCAGTCACTCCTTCGGATATTCATGTCAAGCGTGCCCAGTATATAAAATTTCTCGATGGACTTTCGGATGAATGGGCTTCCGAAAACAAAAAACTTCGAGAGCTAACTGAGAAAGAGAACCCGAATGCTTCAGACGAAGAACGTGACGAGTTCGATAAAAAAATGAACGATGTCTTATTGAAAATAGATGGGCTGATTCAGAAGAGGCGGAAGAGAACAGACGAGATGGATGCATTGGAACTCATGTGGGAGAATAGTAGGAAAAAATAAATGTTTTTTTCTTTTTTTTAATGGTCCGCTATATATTACTTGTTTTTTAATTATTAATGAAAATTATCAGTAGTTTCGAGAATCTCTGGTTAAGGAGGGTGAACATCTAATTCAGTAGCATGCAGCCATTTTGTCCGAAATTGTTTTAAAAAACAAAAAACAAATGTTTCCCAACCATGAACTTATAGGAAATGCTTTTCAACCCACTGAACATCGTTTTACACAATAATTTTAGGGTGATTTTATTTCTGTCCACCATATCTCGAAGTTAATCCGCGTTATTAAGTTAATCCACGTAGCCTATTAAATTAATCCACGATTGTGGATAACCTGAAAAAAAATATATTATTGATTCAATTTTATAAATATTATTTATTAATGATTTCATTTTAAAAAATCCACTAGATGTAATGCTATAAATTAATTCCGCACAGTTTTGTAATATTGTATGTTTTTGATAAATAATGAATGTAAAGTACTTGTATCAATACAATTTTAACAAATTAAGGAAAATATATTCTAATTAGGAAACTACTTTTAAAAGTAAATATATTTAAAGGAAGTATATTCTAGTTAGGAAACTATCTTTTAAAATAAATATATTTGAAGGATTATTAATTGGTGGATAGAAATAAAATTACCCTAATTTTAAAATAGTAATAAATGTAAACTTGTGAGTTCCAACAGTATTAATTAGTTGCAGTATGCAATAGGTTTACATGCCCAATCAGATATTACTAACTTAAATCGTTGCTTTCGATTAGCCACACAATGGAAACGGTTCGAAAACCCATAAAAATTATCGGGAACGGTTGATGGGGACTTTAAAGTCCCAATATAAATCCCTGCGCATTAAAGTATAGCCTTCCACATTACGTACATCATTAAATTACTAGTCTTTCCTATTGTATTTAAATAGATTCTACAAGCAATAAAATTATTTGCAACACATATACCTCTGATACGAAAAACCTGTTTCCAATTGCTTCACCAATCAAAAAAGCCAAGTTTGATCAAACAGATGCTTTCTCAGGAGATCATCCAAAAATGAAGGCTGACGTCCAAAATCCTCCAACTTACTACAAATCCCCTCCCCCACCACAAACTGCAGCAAAAGATATTCTTAATGATTGGCCCGAGAACCTAGCAGAGCCGTATGATCCAACGGCTATAGAGGAACCGGACGGAGACACCGATGAAGCAAGCGATGAAGAAAGCGATGAGAAGCGACGGATAAAGGCAATGATTACTATCTTTATGGAGACAGTTGATGACCATCAAAAGGGCATGGTGCACTGCCCAGTTTGCTACGCAATTGGCAACCGCAAGCGCCTCAACGGGTTAAGAACTTTATCATCCCATGCAGCAGGGACAAAGAAGAAAATAAGATTCCACAGGGATCTGAAGGGCCGTCTCGATGATCTTCTCTGATGGCAAGGGGTTGGAAGAACGAGGAATAGGTGTTGATGAATGCTTCATAAGAGGGAAGTCTTTTTTTTTTTTTTTAGGTAGGGTTGTGAAGTTTTTTGGGTGTAATGGCTTAATGGCATTTTTAACTATGGGTTTAATGGCATTTTTTAGAACTGAAGAGTACATTATGGGTTTAATGTCATTTTTAACGAATGTAAATATTTTATAAAACATATATTTTCCTTAGGGTTGATCCTTCGGCAAACCCATAGTTATCCCACCGAATGATGGGTGCTCCTTCGGCAAGTAGAGTCTTTTTTATATACATTTGCAAAAACAACGGTAACCTATTAAATAATAGTTAAGAAATGACTGGAACTTAATGGAGATTCGAACTGACTTTAAGCATTCGAACTTAAAAGATTACACTACGGGTTTAATGGCTTTTTTAACTAAAGTAACTATTTTATTAATGTCTGTTGTTCCTGCGGGTGGGTCCTTTGGCAAACCCATAGTTATCCCACCGAATGATGGGTGCTCCTTCGGCAAGTAAAGTCTTTTTTATATACATTTGCAAAAACAACGGTAACCTATTAAATAATAGGTAAGAAATGACTGGAACTTAATGGAGATTCGAACTGACTTTAAGCATTCGAACTTAAAAGATTACACTACGGGTTTTATGGCTTTTTTAACTAATGTAAATATTTTATAAAATGTCTCTTGTTCCTGCGGGTGGATCCTTCGGCAAACAATTAGTTATCCCATCGAAGGATGGATGATCCTTCGGCAATTAGAGTCTTTTTTATATACATTTGCAAAAACAACGGTTACCCTAAATAATAATAGTTCATAAATAACTGGGACTTTAGCATTGGAACTTAAGATTACACTATGGGTTTAATTTTAATTTGAAAAAAAATGAAGAAATGACAAAGTAATATTGTGCAATAAAAATGTAATGTAGATATATAAACAAAATAATGCTTTCTCAAAATGTAATATACATAGATGCATTAACATGTCTACGAAAAAAAGAAGGCGCTAAATTAAGACGAAAAAAAAATATTATTAATTTTTGTTTGACTTCGTCCCTCCTCCATTGGTTGGGCAATTTCTTGAATCGTGGCCTGTTCCATGACATCTCTTGCAATATCTTGGCTTAATAGTCGTTGTACTTTTCCTTTTTCCACGTTGAGATGATTGAGTAGGTCTGCCTTTGGTTGGAACAATTGCTGGGTCTTTAATACCCAATGTGGCAGAGTTTTGGTCCCTTGATATAGGATCATCTCCTTTTTCTTTCGCCATTTTTTGCAACTCAACTACTAACCCAGTCATAGCCTTCATTGCCATATTGAATGCTTTGCTTGATTTGGTAGCGTAGAATGCGACCAAATTACTCTGCGTGCTAATGCCACCATACCTGGTGTTCTCTACGACATCCGGATGAGGGCATTTTCTCTCCGAACCTACTGATGACGGATCAATGATTTTTGCATCCCTTAACCACCTCCTCTTTACTAAATATTCTGGGAAGTCAGCCTTGTTCAAATGCTTCATGACTGAAAAAATATGTCTACATGGTATTCCTTTAGTTTCATACCAATAGCACTCACATCTGACGTCATCCCCATCATGAAAGTAAAGAACCTTACGCTTTGAATCATTGCGCATGTACTTTGTCACTACGCAAACATCGTAGTTAGGTAATTCTGTCCGTTCTAAAACAATGTATTTATCAGCACGTAGAATCTGAGCCCTCACCCGATGAAATATCTCTCTAGTGAAAATTGAACAGGCCTGTTCCTCAAGCAACTCCATGTTGGTCCGATCAAGGACAGCTTCTGTCATGTTTGTTCTAAAGTCTTCTCTCATATCATGGTAACGTAAAGCAGCTAAACCATTGTCGCAATGTCTAAGAAACATCCACAATGGTATATCCTCTTCTAAATCCTTTTTGAGAAAAGCATTCATAGACTCACACCTGCCGGTTGCTCTACTCCCACCAAAATAATGACCACGAAGAAAAGAATCTGCCCACATATGCCTAGTCATGTACTGTGCCTCCAACCAATCATTCTCAAGTAATTCGTGTTTGGCCTTCATTTTGTTCCACTCTTCTTCCCACTGATTATCTGAGTAGTACCTGTTGAGAAGACAGAATGAAAAAAAAAAGTGTAAATATATTGATCGTTCGGAGTAACAATTATTTACCTGAATATTAATCTCTTGAAATCTTCGCAGAATCCAGCTTTATGTATATGTTGTATCGAGTTTTTTATTATGTGCCATGAGCATATACGATGCACAACACCTGGCATGGTCTCTTCTAGTGCCTTGTTCATGGATCGACAACCATCAGTTAAAACTGTATCAGGTTGCTTTCCATCCATACATTCTAAAAATGTCTCTAGTATCCATGTATACGTTTCAGCCAACTCGTTTTGTAGTAAAGCAAAACCAAATACACAGGTTCTATCGTGATTGTTTGACCCCAATAGAACTACCAATGGTTTTTCATACCTACAAAAAAATTACAAATTAAGAAAAACGTGTGGATTTTATTATGAATGTAAATAATTTGGCATGAGCTTGGAACTCGTACCTGTTAGTTTTATATGTGGAATCGAAAGATAAACAGTCACCAAATAACTGATAGTCGACTTTACACGCTCCATCCGCCCAAAACAAATTTGTCAACCTCCCTTCCTCGTCAGTGGCATGCTTGTAGAAGAATTCAGGATCTGGTCCCTTTTTTGATTCTAAATAACCCATTGCCGTAGATGTATCACAATCACTTCAAGCACCATATTTTTGCCTCACCCCCCTATACAAGTCAGGTTTGATACACCCTACCTTCTGCCAACCTCCGTGTTGTTCTACCATATATTGCCAAATGTGGCAAGTCCTTATTCCAGACCTTTTCATCAACATTGCTTGTTCCCTATCTGCTTCATTTAATTTTTGGCTGGATCTAAGAAATGGTTTTTGGTGGGATAAGGCTAAGGAATGGTTGTGATGTGTCCTAAGACATTTAACAAACCATGTGCCATCTTCTTTATTTCTGTTTATTCTAAATGAAGCCCTGCAACCTGTCCTAGTTATATTTCTTGGCTCCCTAGTCCTACGTTCAAGATATTGATATTTATTCTCTCTATATCCTTCATTTGAACACACCCAACTTCTAATTATACACTCACCTACTGAGTTTCTCCTTTTAATTTTTTTACGAATGCTAAACCCCATTATTTTTGAGTACATATGGTAGAATGTTTCAGCTTGTTCCATTGTAACGAACTCTTGATCGACTAAGTCATCATCTTGTATGTCTTCCGGTGCTTTATCAATGCACAAATACGTCATTAATTCTTCCCACACCGTAACATCTGGATCTGTCCATTCTAATAACTGTTGCTTATCTTTTTGAGGTTGATCTTCACCATCTTCATTTTCACCTTCAGCTTCCATGTTAGAAGATTTGTCTTCTGAAATCTGTTCTTTTGCCTTTTCGGTTTCAGCAATATGCGTCAACACTCTGCTGTTGCTTAGAAAATCATCATCATCTTCACATAAGTTAATGGCTCCCTCATTTTGGTTTAGAAGATTGAATGTAGATGCAGAACTAACTGAATGTTCCATTCACAAATTATGATGATGCAATATTACTTTCTTATAAAGCAATATGATTACTGATGACTGAATGGTGGAGTACTTGTTTAGGTTTTAAGTTTTGTAATGCCCATTTTCCCTCCTAATTTTTAAGTTTTTAAATTTTAAATAAATGAGCATTGGAAAACAGCAAATTACTTGCCTAACAATCAATGACCATTGGAAAACTAAAAATAGATAACGAATTGTGCGTAGCCAAGTTTCATGATTTTCAGAAGGCATGCGCAGTAAATGACAAATTTTTTATTTTTTTTTGCTATTAGTATTGTGCACGTTTTAATATAAATAAATAAATATATGCACGCGTACAACGTAACCAAAGCATCACTGCATTTTCAGTAATACTTCTCTTAATACTCAACATGTCCTTGATTATACTGTCTGATTCTGAAGAGCTACCAAAGATCACAAATGATTTTAACGAGGCAGAAGAATGGTATATTCAGTACGAAGAGGAGGAACATGTTCAATCCCCCCTGAAAAAGATTAAGAATCTCCATCAAGATGAGGTACAATCTACCCTGACGAAGGTCAACACTCGCCAAGAGGATGATGTTCAATCCCCCACGAAAAAGATGAAGCCTGATGTCTCTTGTCCTAAAGAGTTAAATCATAACCAAGATGGACACGTACTGACGGATTACCAGAATGCGGAGTTGACCCAACTGCTGCACAAGCTGCTACAAAATTTGGAGAGATATGCCAAAAGGAAAGCCCTTCTCAATGCTAGCGTGTCCAACATTATGATTATCAACGTTGCAACCGAAAGCCTGGAGAAAAAGCTCATAGAGTTATTGAAGCCTTCGGACGATGTTTGATTATTACCTCAATCCTATGGTAGTTCTAAGCTTGTTTTGACTAAGCATTATTTTTAGATATATTGTAAAATCTGAAATTCATATTAATATTTAATGTCAGTTCAAATTCTTCATTAAGTTAATCGTATTAGGGTTACCGTTGTCTTTGCAAATGTAAATATACAATCAATATTGTGCCGAAGGAACACGCATTATTCGGTGAGATATATATGGGTTTGTCGAAGGAGCCACGCGCAGGAACCGCAAACATTTTATAAAAAAACTACATTAGTTAAAAAGTCCATTAAACCCAAAGTGTAATCATAAGTTCCAATGTTTAATGTCAGTTCGAATGCTCCATTAAGTTCAATGTATTTCTGAACTATTACTGTTGTTTTTGCAAATGTAAATATATTAAAATAATATTGTGCCGAAGGATCACGCATCATTCGGTGAGATAACTATTGATTATTGAACCGTCCATCTCTTTTATTGTAGGTGCACACGTAATAATAACTGTTGGAATGCACGCACCTGTTGGGGTTTCCAAACTGACAACCCTTCATATTCCAAGAGACTAGTATATAAACATGACTGCCATTCACAAATCAAATCAAACCAACCATCAAATATCTTATCAACTTTCAATTTTCTGTTTCAACATGTCAACTCCTCCAAAATCTCCATCGACGTCGAGCCCACCAGAATCTCCATCGACGTCGAGCCCTCCAATATCATCGTTAAACTTCACTAAGATGTGCATCGACAATTTGATTTATGCTGAACGATTGACAAAAGAGTGGGAGGCTGAATCAAAAAAATTTGAAGAGGCCTATAGGAGGATGAAAGAGATACTGGAGGAACTGAGGAAGGCAAACCTCGAGATGGAAGAAGCGGCGGAGAGAGAGAATAATGAGAAGAGAAGGAGAATTTGAACTTTTTTTTATTACGAATTGGGTTGGTTTCCTTAATGTTAACGTAGTAGTGTTGTTTTTGCTTTCTGATGTTAACGTAGTAGTTTTCTTTTTGCTTTCTAATGTTATCGTAGTGCTTTTGTTTTTGCTTTGTAATGAATATTACTACTAATTAATATTTTAATATTTCTTCCCGAGTTCAATGACAAATTAAACATATTATATTTTTTCCTTTTTTCCAATACATGTTAACATTTGGACTTCCAACTGAGATTGTATGGACAGAGAAACTTAATTAAAGTACTTGAAGCATACACACCAAATTTACTCTCCAACCGTGTTTAGAGAGAGGAGGAATACAAATATTTAATCATAACTATTGGCATGCATATTGATTACCGTGCATCATCATTGTAAAAAATAATAATAACTCTTCATTAATCAAATCCATTGGCATGCAAATTGAGCACCGTGCATCATAATAATAACTTTTCATTTTTTCTTACAAAAAAATTCAAAACAGTTTACATGTTCATTTTCAAATAAAATTCTCGAACATCGTTCATCAATATATCTATGTGCTTGTTGTAGTTAGAATTCGCCAACCAACATGCTAGTCTACACCGATCTTCATTTGAGTCGAACTACAAAATAATTACAAAACAATTAAATAAAGGAAACAACGATTGAATTAATTAGTAACGCTAAACAAATAGAAATATCTTACCACAAAGGATCGAGAATCGACTTTACATCCAGATTGCATAAACAAAATAACAAACATGCCGCAATCAAACCCGTTAGGTTGCCTCGGAACGAATGATGCACGAACAATGCGAAAACTAGAAAAACTGAAATTTTCAGGCTTCTTTCTAATCTCTCTCTCAAGTCCCAAGTCCAAATTACGTAGCTGGAATATATTAGGAACATTACAGGAAAAAAAATGACATTTTATGAACCTTTGAAAAACAATCAATGTGGAATAGAGATCCCGTAATTTTAAACTTACAATATCCTTAATTCTTGCAGAATAAAGAATAGGTTGTGTCGCATCCGATAGAAAGTCCCAAACTTCAACAACTTTTGTCTTCAACAACACTCGTGCAAGAATGTAGTGTCTTGAAATTAAAATTGGAATGAATACCTAATGTAAAACACATTACCAATTAGTTAGATATAGAACGTAAAACGAATTACGAAAGAGATAATATATACTTGCCTCCTCGCACTTGTCCATGCATCCCATAAACGTCTTATAGTAATTCATTGTTCCCCAAACTTTGTGTAGTGTTAGATCACGATGTGGCAGATGATCCTTCTGCAAAAAGTATAAATTAATAACAATAACTAAGTTTTTTAAGTAAGTGATTCAATCAACGGCATACTCACTATTAATCTCGCAGGAAGATACCACTTTCTTGCCTTTTGGCTAGTTCTGGATCTCTCATCTTCGGTCAATATTTTGGAAACCATAGTAATAATCTATTTCATAAATAAAAAAAAGTCAATACGACCACTACGTGAATGAAACAGTACTTGTCTTATTTTACTTTAAAAATAAAAAATATAACAATAAGAAGAAGAAAAACCTCAGATTCTATTTCCTCATTGGGACCGAGATATCGAAAATCAGAACGCAAAAGGCTATGATCACCACTCGCCACGATCAATTGGCTGATACAAACAAGAAAAATAAATTAGTGTAATTCAAACAATATATTATATGAAGAGTTAATATAACTCACTATTGCTTTACAGATTTCGAGAATATGTACTCCAACAATTCTCTTTCCTTTGCCCTGAACGTATTTGTAAGTTTGAAATCTTTGAACAAACAAATATTCACTGGCGTCGTACAAATACTTCTACGAACTTGATGTGTTATTATTTTAATACTATCGTCATTCGATGACTTGAGTTTCTTTCGAGACATAAAGGAAAACTCGTCATCATCCCCGTAACAGTTATCATCAGAAGAGTTTCTCTCTCTCTTGATAAACTCTTTATCAACCATCAAACTTTTAATCAAACTTAATTCGTTCTTCACTGTTTTTAATTCTCTCTCCATGCGTATTCTCCATTCTTTTTCACCTACCTCCTTAACCTGATCACTAAAACTCATTTTCTTTAAAAACTATTCAATGGATCGAATAAACCAATCCAATATAACTTAGTTTGTGGTCCTTTGTGAAACTAGCTATCAAGAGTTGTAAGTAGAAGAGATACTATATATCAGATCTACGGTGTGATAATACAAACTTCGTGACTAGTGTAGTATTAAATAATTAATTACTTTGGTTCAATAATCAATGTGTGGTGTTTGGCAAATAATATTTGAGATCATATTTTACAAGGGTAAAGAATAGGGATATCCCGGATTGGAATTAGCAAATCATGGAATGAATCTCTAATTTAAGATTCCTTAAAATTAAATGGAAATAAAAATAAAAATGCCATGTCATCAGGTAACAACAAGTTACCCACTTAACCTGGCACTTAATGGTTTGTATTTTTTCAATGTGCATTAATTATGTTAGCCAACTACTCATTTGATCTCAACCATTAATTTTTCATCCAACAGTTAATATTAGAATAACCATCCATGGGTAAAAATGGCGGTAACCATTGAAACCTTACCCATATATATATATGAGTTTTCAACACTTTAGTCCCTTGAAGTTTGCCCCGGTTGTCACTTTCGTCCCTAAACTTCATTTTTCGATTTTGCACACCCCAATGTTTCCACAATGCTTCAATTTAGTCCTTCGCTCCACTTTCCGTCAATCAAGTGGACGGAACATGTTATGTTAAAGGGGTATTTTAGTCCATCTTCCATTAAACTTTCCCTCCAAAATAATATGTTTATTCCTTATATTCCCTCCAAGTATTTCCATCTAAAAAAACAGAGCAAGAGAAAGAGAGAGAGAGAGAGAGAGAGAGAGAGAGCTAATTCTCCATGCCCAAGCTATTGGAGTCCTTCCCCCTTTTACTTGTACCATTCTTATATTGGGTCCAGCTTTCTGAGAGTTAGCTATAATAATAATATATGATATTTCACATTTTCAAGCTTTTCGGCACAAATTTCTATGAACTGGAGCTGTCAATTTTATTTTTGTTCTTAATTCTTGGGTTTGAATTTGTCAAAATTATGGGTTATTCTTGAATGGGTTACTTGTATTGTATTTCTTATAATTTAATGCACTTGTATTTTTTGAATTGGTTATTCCGGAACTCAATTTTTTATATGCTCTTTAATTGTGATTTTATTAAAAATTATTCTTGCTGTTTTTATTAATTGAATTTATCTGGATAATATGTGCTTTATTCCTTATATGAGATTGGGTTTAATTCCTTATATGTGCTTCTCTTTTATTTTGAATGGTTGGATTACTTTGATCTTGGCCTTTAATTAAGAGAGTATAAATTCATCTTTTTCTCCACTTTAGACACAGTATACATATTCTAACCATGCCTTAGATCTCTCTCTTTCTCTCTTGAAGCAGCCGCAGCACACAACACATACGAGCCTCAATTTTCGATCATTCTCTATCTCGTTTCTCTCTCTAGAATAATTTGAAGAACAAAAGTTCTTTGTCTTAACACACACAACACACGCAGCCTGTTATATATTTTCTTCTCCTTTGTTTTGGTTAGTTTTCGTATGAGATTTGGGGGGTTTTGATATTAAAGATCTGAAGTATATTTTGTCTGTATGTTACTCAAATTTCTGCTGTGTGTGTTCCGAATTTGCTGCAGTGTATTTATATATATATATATATATATATTGTGTGATTCATTGCAATGCAAATTAATTTATACTTCAGTCCCCTCACCATTAATTATCAATGGGAGAATGGCAAGCATCATCGATAGAATTAGGCGGAGGAGAGAGAATCAGCACGCCATTAACTCCACAAGTTCAAAATCTCTCTCTCTCTCTCTCGTGCTCTGTTTTTTTAGATGGAAATACTTGGAGGGAATATAAGGAATAAACATATTATTTTGGAGGGAAAGTTTAATGGAAGATGGACTAAAATACCCCTTTAACATAACGTGTTCCGTCCACTTGATTGACGGAAAGTGGAGCGAAGGACTAAATTGAAGTATTGTGGAAACATTGGAGTGTGCAAAATCGGAAAATGAAGTTTAGGGACGAAAGTGACAACCGGGGCAAACTTCAAGGGACTAAAGTGTCGAAAACTCTATATATATATTCATTTAGACCATATATATATCGGAAGTAAAAGAATTAATCTCAAAAACAGTTTTTTTTTTTTTTTTTTTGTTAACAATATATATATACATATATAACAAGTACCAGTTTGGCTGTTTCTTTGGATACTTGAAAATGGGCTTTCCATTTAGCTAAAGAATGGAAAGTAATAACCCGAGACGAAGATGTTTTCCTGTCTTCTTCAACGTTATAAGAGAAGCCATTTCCCATTTTCTTTTTGCAAAAAATTATATACTCGATCACTCTCGCTATATTATATAATATAATATATGTATACACTCTTATTGAATACTGATCGAGTGTGGGCGGGGGAGAGCAGCATTATATATACCTTGAGAGATATGATGGTAGTGGCCGGTAAAATTAGATAAATAGTGATGTGGGTATATGATTCCACCGCATATGAATTTGATGAGACGTTTTAATTTAAAAAATTAATTTAATTAATTTGAACCGTTGGTTTCAAATTTAGAAAGATTTTAAGCATAAGTACCCCTATTTTTAATAAGTAATATTAGGGAATGGTGTCGATCCTTAGCCCTCCACCAGTACGTGCGCATACTTGTATATTAATTATATGCATGAATGAATTAAAGAATAAATTCTGTAATTCCATGATGATCCAATTACCCGCAATCGATTTGCATCGAGTTTATTCTGATCTACTACCAAACAATTATATAACAAAACTGTTCAAGTTAGTTGTTTTAGCAATATAATAATGAAATTAATTAATTGCCTAAGTTAATTGCTTTAGCAACGCAATAATTTAAATGTTTTGATTTATACTCATAATAAAATTCAATCTATTAATAACTGGACAATCGGATTCCGTTTGATAATAACATAGAAAATGAAAATAAAAACAACTAATTTGGGAGAGAAGATTGAAAATAAGTTGAGGCATATGAGGAGATCCTCTCCATCTCATACTCATTTTTGTGAGTATATGTCCTTCATACTCCTCTAATATTTTGTGGAAAAATTTTCTCCATCATCACCCAAAGAAAATTTTGTCATGGAAAAAAGCAAAAAGCAAGAGTTCGTCTCACCACATCCCTCAACTTATTTTTCATCTTCTCATCTAAATTAGTTATATTTCTTTTCATTTTCCATGTTATTGTCAAATGGAGCCTAAAAGATAAAAAAGTTAGGTGCGTTTGATTGCAAGCATGGAACTTGCATGGAAAGAAAATAAATTACGGGCAATTGAATTGCCTAGAATTGAGTTGCATGGAAAATGTAGTGCAGTGTGTTTGATTGCCTTAGTTTTCTACCCGGAAAATATTTGTTGTATTATGGGATTTTTAATGTAGAAAAAATTATTGATATTTTTTTTTACATAATTATATAGTCATGACGGATCTTGTTTAATTGATCTTGATTAGTAGATTTTAAATATTAAATTTTTATATTATTTTGAATTTTATATTTTAAGTTATGGCATTTTTAACGTAGAAAATGGTAAAAACCTTGTCTCGTGAACCGTGCCCAAGCATGGAAAACAAAAACCACCTCCCCCAAAGAAAACATTTTCCTCAATTGCCTTGAAAATGCACATATGTGAGGTAAAAGTGGGAATTGAATTGCCTAGAAAAAAAATATAATCAAACACCTTAAGTTGTCAAATCAAGTGAAAAATGCTCATTTTCCATAGAAAATGTTACCAATCAAACACACCATATTCTCTTTAAGTTCACAAAGGTGTAATTAATTTAAATAAAATTCAACCAAGATATGATTGCCTCGCACTTGAAACAATATTTGGCTTTAGAGAAAGTAAACCCTCCTTAAAAAACAAAATCAAAAAAAATATTTAACAAACAAATTTATAGCATGTACGCAGTATAATGACTTGAAACGAGTGTAATTTCAATTAGAACTCACTGGCCTGTTGCATTTTTGCAGGCTCTTGTAACTCCACTTAATATCTAAAATATACGTATGAACGAGGTATATTTGAGATGTATAGTCATTTAATATAAATAATTGACACCACTTAAATTAGGAAAAATAGTTGCTGAGTCAGATCATAAAAGTATAAAAAGAGTATGTGACTCAAACATATTTTTAATGAGTAATGCAATTAAGCCCAAAGATGTCCTAAACATTGGGTCTCAAATGTGTTTTGAGTGATGATATGCATTTGGACCGAATAGCATCGATCATTTTTCAATTTTTTTTTATTAATAATTGTAATTGATGTGAAATTGGTAATAAATTATTGATGATCTCACTCACAAAATTTTCTGGCTACACTATTGTTAAAATGTTTAAGAAAATACAAAGATGAGAATGTTCATTGGACATCAATGATTTTTTTTTTCAATTTTTTCATTTTTTACGTGAAATTTAATTCATATAAATCTCGTTAGACAACAACTTCTACGATAAAAAAGGACGAAGGGTGATTACTTGTGCAATGAAAAATAAGACTTGAAACTAGAAAACACTATGGGACCATAAAAGCCACATTCTATATACAGATCTCATTTATTTACGAGATTCCTTTTGACACTTACTATTTCACTCTCTAATACACTTTTTAAAGAAAAGCTAACTATTCTATTTATACATACCACTTTTTTTATTTTTAATTAATGATTAAAACGTTAAACTTAAATTAATAATAATTAATAACTCTAAATCTCTTAAACCTAAATTATTAACCTGTTTAATTAAAAACTATTTTTTCAATCATCATCATTCATCCAAATCATAATCCATCTCAACCACTGCCACCTCCACTCCCACCACTATCCAAATCATCATCCCTCTCCAAAAGAAATAAGATACTTATTTTTTTGTTTCTTATTTACATTTCATTTAATTCTTGATGTGATCCAGCCTAACCCTCCGTTCAATTCAACCCATGAATATTCTGAGTTCTTGAATGAAGACTTTAATACGCATAGATTCAATGATATAGTATGAAAGTTTAAAGGAAAAGCTATCAAAATGCTTTTTTCAAAAACTACAAAAATATTCCGCGTCAATCAAACATTTTATGGAGTTCTTAAAGATTGGGCGTGGAAGTTCAAAGGTATGTTTGAAGGCAGCCAATGAAGTTCCAAATTAGGTTCTTGAGTTGTGCAAGGCTTGGATATTAATTGGAGTTGTTAAAGAATACGTTTAATGATGGAATATCAAGCTAGAGACTTCATTTGTCTTGTTGATGAGTTATTTGAGCCACATGACTTATAAATAATTGTTTCTTAGAGTTATTATTATTTTAGGATTGTTTTGGTCTTATTTTTAAGTGTGTATTAATTTTCTTATTGCATTAGTTACATTCTAGGAGTTGTTTTTTTTTCTAAATAAAAATAGTTTCCATATTATTTTAAGAAACAAATTAGTTGTTTTATCTCCTATTTAAAGGAGTTCTTTTCATTTGTATTATTAAAAAGTTATCATTAATCAAAATGAGTGTTTTACACATTTAGTTCTTGCTATAACTTGTTGAATTGTTTGAATTAATTATTTAAGCTATTCTTGACTTATCAATCAATTATCCACCACTTGATTGTGGAGTCTTCAACTTATTCCGATGTTCAATTTTTGCATTTTAGGGTTGGGTTTAGGTTCTGTGTTTCATTTCTTCGACGAAATTTCAAGGTTCTTGCACTTTCATAGTTCAAGAGTTGAGGATCTATTATTCTGGTTAGGAAAAACGATCCGATGTCGCATCAATTCTTAAATTATTGCATACAAATAAATGCAAAAAAAATAAAAAAAAAAGCACGAAGAACGTTTACTCGGTACCTAAGAATCGAGCTCAACCCAAAAGAACCGAGTAAAGCACACATCACTCGGTCCAAAAGAACCAACTTAAGCCTTGCGTCATTTTTTAATTCCACTTGGTTCCTTGGGACCGAGTGACATGTGTTTTACTCGGTTCCTTTTAGCTGAGTATGATGAATACTATTTGGTACCTAGAAATTGAGTAAACCTTCTTCGATGGTGGAATTTTGTTTTGACATAGTGTGTGCATCGGCCAAACAAAAAACTCTTGTTTATTCTTCCTAAAAAAAAAATCTAATAGTTTCTTTTTAATAGTACATAGTGAAACTTTCTCTTTAACCAATAACGAAAAAGTTAAGAAAAAAAGAGAGGGTTAGATTGGAAAAGAATAAGTTAAGAAGAGATGATTGAAAATGAGATTTACGGAACGAGTATAGTGATTTTTTTATTTATTTTTTAATTGTAGAGAGAAAGAGAGTGGAGTGAAGTGCTTTTTTATATAATATTAATTAATCTTAAAATAAATATTGAGTACTAGGAAGATATAAAGTATACTTATAGAGTGTTAGAGAGAAATAGAGTGTTAAGAGAGTAAAATAATATGTGTCAATTGTAACCCCCGATTAAGATTCCCATCTAACATTGGAGCATCGAACATTAGGTGACTTTAGACAAAGTTGCACATTTGTACGAATAGGGAGCACAGACAGCAAAAGGAACTCTGCATTCATTACACTTTCTTGTATTATGAACATTTTTAGACGGGCAATTCAAAGAAATGAAGTTCCTTTAATGTATTATGCAATTGGACAACATCTTATTTCAGAGTCGGTCCTGATAATTTTTAGGCCCTGGGCGATATTCTAAAATAATGCCCCTCATAAATAAATATATTAAATTTTTATATTAAAAAATAAATTAATTTTATTTCAATGAAAATAGTTTAATTTCACCAAAAACACATTACAATTAAAAATTCAAAGTGTTTACTACTTTCATGTGAAAATGTACGAATTTACATAATATCAAAACTAATACAACGAATATTTCAAGCACATATATGCTTTATCTTTTGCCTTTATGTGTATTTCATCTTCCAAAAAGCTTTTAAATGCTCCAAAACAACACCACATGCTAAAACATACCTACAAAATAAAAGTAGCAATGAAATTTCGATAAAAACAATTACTTAAAATGACTTCTTCTTGCATTTTGAGTAGCAAAATCATCAACCATAGTTAAGATGTTTTGAGATGTCCTTTTCAAAGTATAAAATTGCTAATCCATTTAATCTACCTTGACTCATAGTGGTTCGCAAGTAAGATTGTAATAGTTGTAATTTGAAAAAACTCATTTCTACAGATACCACAGTCAGAGGTAAAATCAATAAAAGTTTATAAGTAAGCATCACATGGGAAAACTTTATATCTTTTTCAAACTCCATAATTTTAATAAATGCCTATGATTTATTTGTTTCATATGATTCAATGTGGTAACATTAATTGCAATACTTGTAATTTTGAATATAAACACTTTACTTTAACACCAGAAATATCATCAACTTTTAAAGCATTTTCAAGATTTATGCAAGATTTTCTCAATTCATCATTATCCAATAAAACAAACTTTATTGCATCAAAATAGAATCCAACATATATTGAAAAATTGCAATTATTTTCTTTGAAAGATACCTTATTAATTAAATCTCTTTAACATATATACACATATAAAAAAAATTGGTGCCCCTCCTCACTTGTGGGCCATGGGCGGTCGCCCTGCCCCAGGGCTGGCTCTGTCTTATTTGAGGAGTCGAAACAAAGAGAAATATTATCTCCGCACTAATGTTTTAAAAAGCACGAGGCGGGTTTGAGGCATTTGTCCGTGCGAGGCAGGACGTAGGCCTCGAGGTGCATTAAGGCGTAAGCCTCATTTTATTCGAAAAAAACCACAAAAATATAAAAAACATTGATCATCATTACTAAAAGAGCAAATATAACTTCACAAATATAATAACAATCTCAAATTATCAAAACAAAATAACAAATATCAAAGTCACCAAATTATAAATTGAGCTAAATAATATCCATACAAATGTTTCCCATAAATTATAAAAGGGTCATGTTATCGTGTGTCCTAAGGATACATGTTACGCACCCATAAATAGAAAAAATTAAATTATAACATGCATTAAATTAGATACAGATTCTCATGCAAAGTGGTATTTTTTTTATTCATAGTATGGTCAACAAGTGTTCTAAGGGAACATGCTATCATTTTCCATTATAAAAATATAAGTTTTAAAAGTAATCTATATATACAAATATATATCATATACCACAATTAATAAAAAAATTATAATTTCACAAATAGTTTGAATTCTAAAAATAGTGGAGTTTACGAATAAATAAGGTAAAACAAATTAAATAAAAAATTGTTTTTTCGAAGCCATAAAAGAGAGAAAACAAAGGACAAAAAATTTGAATTATTAAAAAAAAAGTATCATGAAAGGAAAGCAGTATAGTTTTCCATCTATTAAAACAGAAATAGAAGGAACAAGAAGGAGGGGAAGTCGGGAACTCTGGTTGAGAAACAAAACTTACAAAGGTCAAACAATTGAAAATCTTTGAGTTTGATTAGGGTTTGGACTCCTCTCTCTGCCATTCTCTTTTTTACTCGTAATTGATAGAATGACTGTGGTTTGGATATTTTTGACTTATAATTTTTTTTCTTTTTTCTTTAATAAAATATCCAAAACAACGCAGTTTCACAAGTCCTATGCCTTATGGGCCTCAAGGCGTAATGCCTCAAAGCGTGCGCCTCAAAGCGTGCGCCTCACTCTTTTGAGACGTAAGCCTTAAAATTTTACAAAAAATCATGCCTCAAAGCATTTTCTTGCTGCCTCAAGCGCCTTTTAAAACATTGCTCAGCACACTTGTTTGCAAATTCATAAATTATGACAATTTAATGAGACTTTTCTGAAAAGCACTATAATGTGGAATCAATAAGGGTGCCTTTCATTACAAGCATGGAAAGAAAATAAATTCTACACAATTCAATTGCTTAGAATTGAGTTGCATGAAAAATGCCAATTAAATGTGTTTAATTGCTTTAATTTTCTACCTAAAAAATATTATTATTTTTCCTTTTTTGGTGTTTGATAGTCATTATTTTCCATAAAAATTGTAACTTTTTTTTTCAATTTTTGTTGTTTGATAGCAACAATTATTTTTCATGAAACGTGTATCTTTTTCCATGAAATTTGTACCTTTCCCGCATAGAATTTGAGATATGTTAAAAAAATTAAAAAATTATACTATAATAATAAAAAATATAATAAAGAACAGTGACAAATAAATGTCCTCTAAGTTAAATATCATATAAATATCATAAAGTTGACAGTTACCTAGAAAACAAAACCCCCTCCCCCTTAAGAAAATATTTTCTAGCTTTTGGAGAAAAATAAATCACATCACCAAAAAGTAAAAATTTGACCGCCTAGAAAATAATACTAATTAAACACACCAAAAATGATAACTTGAGTAGAAAAGCCCCATTTTCTAGGGAAAATGATGCCAATCAAACACCACCCCAACTACAATTATCGATATGCCTGGTGGAAAAACAAAGGGAAGCAATTAAAGTTAGATCCCAAAAACCCAATTCACAGCAGTTTAAATAAGAATAGCTACTTCTAACCAAGAATCCTCCAATGATTGAACTACAAAAAGGGGGACTGGACGATAAACAGCAACCCCGATTCAATCCTTGTTTTCCATGCAAAGCAAAATATAACATATGCACCATGCACGAAGTAAGGCTAATAACAACCCAAATAAACGAGAAAAAAAAGGGGGGGACAAGTTGCGGTCACGATTCCGCAGGTGCATTGCCAGCATGAACTGCCGACCCATTGTAGGAGTTCCCACCCCTGCCACCACCCCTTCCTCTGCTGTTATAGTAGTTCCTCTGATAATAACTTCCAGGCGGCTGCTGCTGCTGGTCATAATATTGGTTGCGGCCGTTTTGATAGGGCCCACCACCTCCCCTGCCTCCGAATCGACCTCCACGGCCGTTTGAATAACCTCTACGGCCACCCCCACTACGAGCACCCCTTTGGTTCGGATATGGCCTTCGATTAGCATTCTGTTGCTCCTTCAACTCCACATTCTGTTGTCCTTCCTCCTCGTGCTGTTGTTCTGTATGACCTGAGTCTTCTGCAGAATTTTCAGCTTCCAATTCGCCCTGCGAGTTCAAAAGGCTATTTATTATGATGTTCAATAAATAACCAAGTACAGTTGAAGAGGAGATTATACTAATATCACCTTGTGATGTTCTTCCCCAGGAGTAGATTGATTCTCGTAGGTTTCATTTCCTTTGTAATGTGATGCATCATCATCCTACAGAACATTAACACGCTTAGATATTAGCACAACACATGATAAAGTTATTTTGCTAGGGCAGAAACATTAAGAAAATAAAAACTAAATAAAAAATGATGGAAAAAATGATAACTTCAATATATTAAATTAAACGACATCGCTAATTCCACATTGTATTTCATCCCAGGGGCCAGTCAACCAGCCTGTGCAGACCTGATTGCAGGATTACCAAGTACTAGAATACCATCCGTTAAGCCAAGGGTTATGCTTAAGTGCTAGTTGTCCTAGTTCTTTTTACTCCAGTAAGCATGATCCTTTATATGTTCCCAGTCATTGAATAATCATCAAACTAAACAATGTTGAATTGAAAAGAGAGAAGTAAACAATAATTTATATGACACTTGAAACCTACATAAGATAGAGCATTAGGGCCATGGCAACAAATTAACCCATTGTGAGTCCCCAATCAGCGCCCCCAAGCCATCAATGAAATGATAAACCACATAAATAAGGAACCACAAAAGACATTTGCAGGCACAATTTAGCTAAAAAGCCTCTAAAAGGGTTACAAACTCCTAAATAATAGTGAAGTTCTGAGATGAAATAATAAGCACAAATGCACAATCGATAAAGCCATAAACAGCACCAAACTCTCTTAACAATTGAACCAAACTAGGAATCTCCAATGCACCACCACCCTTACAAGCCCACTACTATACCCTACTTAAAATCAAAGCTGGTCATCAATGTGAGGTTAGACAGTTCACATGCAGTGATGCAGTGCAGTAGAACTAAAAACAGGGCATGGTTATGTTATGCACCCAAAATCATAAAACTGTATCTGTCCCTTTAAACTGCAAACCACGTAGAGTTACATAAACTGATAAAACATTTAATTCAAACATTTTTGTCCATTAATTAAGAATAAGACCGAAAAATCTTTAGTCACCAGATTTTCACTATTCAACATCCAACATAGTACCAACTCAAAAGTACTCTAAATTTTCTTTGAAAAAGTTAAATAATTTATTTGGAGAAAAAGCATGTAACCCCATGGGCACGTTGCTAACTATGCAGAAGTGATAAAGGTACATAGTTGCATTTACAAACTAACATCAACTGCCTCAAGAAAGGAGTGGAATTGACAGATAGAAGGAAAACTACCCTTAAAGCAAATAAACCCATTTTCCAGTACCAAAGAAGAGACTTAAGGTACTCAAAGCTAAATGCAGAAAAACACAACTGAAGGAAACTAGAATCCCATGGGATAAACTCTCACCTCTTCACCACACCTTTGTTCTAGAAGAATACACACCTACCTTCGCTATATCTACACAAATCTCTCAAATTACCATTCCAACCAAAGAGCAAATCGACAGGAGAAATAAATCAAAGGATGGTACTTTTTTACCCCTTCTTTTCTTGCCTCAAAAGAATCACACAAACTGGTAACGTACAAGAACTGTGATTTAAGTCAAAACAGAGCAAACAATGCAGATGTATTCAAAAATATATATCATACAGCCAAACCGGGGTAACCACAAGACCGAAACTGTCTTTTTCGGAACAAGTAGGCTAGAAAAACCATCTCCACCATCAATAAAAACCCACAATATGACCTTGATGCATTATTCTTGTTATTAGTACATATGGTTTCCAACAAAAGATGATAAACAAGACCGCTACAGCTCCTTATAGGCTTATATCCAATTTAGTCAAGGGGCGCAACCATAGCACAGAAGAAAATAAATCTTTTTAATTTTTTTTTTTTGTGTGTTGGGGAGTTGGGGGTGGGGGGAAGCAATTGAACCCTTAGATACACCTCACTCCCTCACTTTCTGATATCAATGCAATTGTATGGCTCAAAACCGTGGATCAAAAGCAATTGAAATTGACATACTACACTAGTTACATTTGACCAAACCCAAACAAAAAAGAACAAATATCCCGACAACATCAGTTGCCCAAAATGCAAAATATGAACCAAGTTGAAGCACCCAATATCATAGTGTTGTCTCTAACACGAAATTGCACTAATTGGTTAACATAATATAACTTTTGAAAATGGAGGCAAACATGTATCAGTACAGTATCACTAAAGCAACATAAAAAATTAAATATCAGGAACACTATTTAGATATGAATAATTTTTTACCTCCTCATGATGATGCTCCACATTGGGAACTTCGACTTGGCCTTGCACATCCACAGGCACCTGGAACGACCCGTAATTCCCGGCAGCTGCATAATCAACGGGAGCTTTTATCTCCGGCGTGGTAGTGAAGTAATCCGACCCCATAATCTTCGTCAACTTCTCTCTCAGCCCAGCATCTGCACATTCATCCATTCAGTCGAAATACATAAAAGCACACCAAATCCCAATGTTTCAAAAATATAAAAAACAATGGGAGACACAGAGTAATCTCACAAGTAATACATCCATCAGACCCAATGGGCTGATCAGACTTTGAAATCCAAAGTTTAGCGTGCTCGATGCACCTCTGCAAAGCATTCTTATGAGAAAGACCTGAATCTACAGGCCTCGTAATTACCAAACCCCCCGCCATCGAAATCAAATCCAAATCCCTTTCGCCCAACAGATCAGCAGAATCATCATCGGTAACCGTATCGTAGGTCAAACAGCACCCTCTCTCGTGCGTCCTAGTCAGCATCATCGAAGTGTACTCGTTATGTGTCTTCACATCAAACATACTCCCAAAGTAAATCAAATTCAGTAAATCCTCGACCACAGAATGTTCTCGTTCAACCTGATTTTGCCCCTCCTCGCTCCCCTTCGGTTCGGAGACTTCGTTGATGCGTTGTAAGGCTAGACTGACTTCGTCGGCAACGGCGGCGGAGAGAGGCTGGCGAAGCTTCTCGAGCTCGTCGATGGAGGCGGTGATTGAAGGTTTGGATTTGAGGACTTCTTCTTGTTCCTTGTTGATGGTTTTGCCTTGGGAAACGGCTTCTTCGAGTTGGATTATGCGGTTGTGTTTCTTGCGGAGAGCGCGGATTCGCTTGTTGATGAGGCTGAGAACTGGTCCGTCGGCGATGTCGGAGGCCGCGGTTGCAGCCATTACTGTAATCGGTCGGGGGTGAAATTAGGGTTTTGCGCCGCCGCAAACGGCGATTGGAGCGTGAAAGAGGGGGTTTTTGGGTGGGTGGGTGGGGCGATCACAGAGATGTGTAAAGGGGGGAAGAGAGAGAGAAAGATAAATAAAGATAGAGGGAGTGTACAATCCTAGTGCGATCCAAACTGAATACAAATTTCTGGTCCGGCTTAAAATAAAAAAATAAAAAAGCCCATGAAAAAGTAAAATATGAGAAAATTTTATGTAAAAGAATTAAAAAAAAAATTAAATTAAATTAAGGGCTAATATTTAATTAAATTTAAAAAAGAGTATAATATTAACTTTTTGGTAGATTTCTGGATTGTTATTTTTTATATTTTTGTGTAAAATTAAATTTGTACGGCATTTTTTTTAACATATTACTATTTATAAGTATTTAATTGATAGTAGTTTTGAGTTATTTTAATATATTACAAGCTTAAACATATGTATTGATAAAAACAATTTAGTTGTCCAAAGTTAAGTTTGCGGTTCTTATTTCTTAATATATTATTATGTGTTAGAATTTATTTTATATTGCTTTATAATATAATTACACCATTGACATATAAAAATATATTTGTTAGAAAATAAAAATGTTCATGCAAACAAATTTGCATTAAATTTTTTGGATTGAAAAATTAAGTTTGTGGCACAAAATATAATTTTAGTTATAACCCTCATTTTAAAATACAATTTATAAAAAAGGAGCCCATGCTAATAAAATTAGAAAATAGGATTATTTCTTGAATTTTTTTCAAAAAATATTTTCATTGAAGGGGTTTTTACCCATTCTCAATTTATTTTTTAGGGCTCGTTTGGTTGGAGTTTTTGAGGATTCCTGGAATCCTAAATTCCATTCCATGAGGATTATTTTGTTTGGTTGGAGTTTTAGCTAGGAATTTAGGATTCCTAGGAATCCTAAATTCCCCCATTTTGCCAAAATCTATTCCCTTATAAATTGGGAGGAATCTTGGATTCCCAATTTGAGGAATCCTTTTTTTTTGTCCAAAAATTGTTTTTTTTTTCAAAAAATGAAAAAAAATTATTTTTTTCCAGAAAATGAAAAAAAAAAAAAATCCCAGAAAATTTAAAATATTATTTTTCCCCCAGAAAATGAAAAAAAAAAATTCCCAGAAAATTAAAAATATTATTTTTTCCCAGAAAAAGAAAAAAAATATTTTTTCCCAGAAAATTAAAAAAATTATTTTTTCCCCAGAAAGTGAAAAAAATATTTTTTTCCAGAAAATGAAAAAAAATATATTTTCCCTAAAAATGAAAAAAATTATTTTTCCCCAGAAAATTAAAAAAAATAATTTGCCGAGTTCATTCCTAAAACTCCAACCAAACGAGCATTAATGGAATCCAATAAAGGATGCCAGGAATAAAGGTTTTCTGGCATCTAAAATGCCAATTCCATTCTTAAAACTCGAACCAAACGAGCCCTAACTAATGTAATGACTTTATACTTTGTATAGCTTGAGACCTGTTGGATTCCTTTTAATTGTAAGTGCAGTAGTAATTCTCTCCTTTCATGTTATGGTTTGGGTCTTATAAAAATATTTTAGGTGGACTTATTTTTCGTGCAAAATGAAAACTTAAGAGAGATTTGGGTTTTGAATTACATAAAAAAAACAAATATAATTTTGAATATTTTTTACAAAATTGAAAATGTGTTATCAAAATGAAAATATGTTATCAGGTAAATTTTGAAAGTAACTTAACTTTTTTCATAAATCCACATTCGATATATTTAAATGGACCAATGTAAACATTCAATTTATGCAGTTCCCTAGGCTCAAGGTTTTTCGTATTTTTTTTTTCTAATCCAAGATATAATTTAACAATACAATTGCTTAATGATTCAACAATACAACTGCCTTTTTTTTTAAATGCAATTCTACAATTATCACAATAAACGGTGGATATATAACCACTATAAATGATTAGATACAACAAAAATTTTAATAATGTATTTATATGAATTGAACATGTAAACACCTTTTTCTTAAAAAAAACAAACAAACCAACCCTATCACTCAAAACATAACATCGTTAGCATTGGTTTTCCTAGAATTAAGAAAGAGTAATAACTAGTGCTCCAAATGCTAGTAGCAACTATTAATTGCCATCCAATAAAAATCTTCCCCTTATAATATCATTAGGGTATGCATGTGTCCGAAGACACGAAATATCAAGAAAAATAGTAGTTTAAACTAAAATAAAAATATAAAAACAAAATAGACCTTTAGATTTCTTTAAAATAATTGTGACTTTTGAATTGTAAAAGTTAGCGGTCAAATTAGTGAATAGTAGATCCCTGATTTGTATTATAAATTATATATATATAAGGAAAAAGGAAAAAAGAAGGCATGTGACTAAATAGAGTTAATTTTGAGTGTTCTTGAATACACCTTCATGATTCGTCTTTTCACCCCACCAAAAGTCAATATTACGTTAATCTTAACCTAAAAAATAGCGTAAGATTTTTTCTTCTCACCCTAGTTTCTGTACATAGAAAAATTGCCCCTATTTATCTTTTCGTCCATTTAAATTTTTTAAAATTAAAAAAGTCAATTTTTTCCAACAAATAATTCTACAAGTTCCAAAATATTTTATACATATTGAAAGTTTGATTCATCCCAACAAAAAAAATATGTATATTATATTTTGAGTCAATTTACGCTATATTTTATTATAGAGTGCTCTCTGAGGATTATACACCTCTATGAACCAAAACGTTATGAATAATGAAAGATCAAAACTTAGAGACTCAAGATTTAGTTGGGAGAAATCCCCACCTTCTAGTTATGCGCATTTAGTTAATAATAATCACACTATAGAAGAAACCCCAGTTAATCTTGACGAGTTGGAGAATAAACTAGAAGATCTATCTGAAGAAAATTATGTGGATTCAAAGTGCAAGGATTTGGATTGCAATTACCCATCACAAGGAATTTTGGATGAGCAAGAAAAAAGTGCTGCTCAAGTAATCAGAGATGCTGAAATTGAGGATGTACGATATTCTTATTCTCAAGAATGGGAAACTTCAAATGGATAGGTTTGATTTTATTTTTATTTTTGCCCACTTTTTGAATGTTTAGAAAAATAATATATAATATATCAACAAACTTTCAATTCATGCTATATACATTATTATTTTATTATTATTAATAATAGCGTGAATTGAAAGTCGTTTGATCATTTCCAACAAATAATGTATATTTTTTTGTTTCAATTTTTGTTTCAACATGTTTTAGTTTTAGTGACAATGAAATTAACGATTCAATAGTGTATTCAGTAAACTCACCCCACTATTGGGGTTAATTGAATTTTTTAAAAAAATCAAGTGTGTGGAGAAAAAATTATTCTCTTATTAGAGTGAAAAGACGGATTGTGTGAATTTATTTAAGAATTTCTTTAATTTTAGTATTTTAATAATAATCTATATGCTTAAGTTGAGAAATTAAAGTGTCCGTAAATATCAATATGCTTAACTTGAGAAATTTTATAAGCTCCCCTAAAAAAATGGGCCGGATTTAGGATTTAGGATCTTCTCTAATGTACTGCGGATTTAGGATCCAAGCCCAATTCTAGGGGCTTGTTTTTATTTTCTAGGCAATTGCACGTTTTTCGAGATAAAATTTTACCCATTTTTTACATTAAAAATGTTATAACTTAAACTATAAAATTCAAAATTTAATAAAAATTTAATATTTAAAATCTACTAATCAAGATCAATTAAACAAAATCCATCATGACTATAAAATTATGTAAAAAAAAATACCCATAATTTTTTTTTACATTAAAAATGCCACAATACAACCAATATTTTCCGGGTAGAAAATTAAAACAATCAAACACATTTAATTATATTTTCCATGAAACTCAATTTTAGGTAATTCAATTGTCTGGAACTTATTTGATTTCCATGCAAATTCCATGCTTGCAATCAAACGCACCCTTAGTATTTTAAGAAAACTAGTTAGGAATTTGTGCGATATACGGATGTTTAACAATTTTTATTGTTAATAATCTATAAATTATTAAAAAAAATTGATGTATGAATAACATAGTTTATAATATGTTTTGAATGTTATATCTTCATTATATAGCATATTAAAATAGAAATTTCAAAAAAATAAAATTTGGGAGCCAAAGACGAAACACCTTTTAAATGGTTTTTACTTTTTACATTTTGTGAGCATTAACTCAAATTGTTGATGTGCAGGATACTAACTCAAATTAAAATGGAAACTCCAATCATAATTAATATATTGCAAGGAAATAGTCAATTAAGAATTGTTTTAAATCAATTAAATTTAGAACTTTAGATAACACACCCAAAATGAAAGAAAAGAAAACTATTGCCTTTAAAATAGTTGATCTACGTGCAATTGATTAATTTCCTCTCTCTCTCTCTCTTGTCTTATCCAGTAAACATTCCTCCTTAATTTTTAAATTTATGCTTTTTCCAACTAATTGTCGAGTTCCTCTACTAATAAAATGGAAAAAATAAAATAAAAGTGTGTTAGTTTATATTAGACAAAAAAGAAAAAATACATGTACTCATTATTTGAAGTAACAAAAATACTCCCCCACTTTAAATGAATAATTTGGATTTTCTTTTTAAGATTTATTAAATTACAGTCCCACTTCTATACTATAAGAAATGATTAATGTATCAAATATAAAAATATAAAATATAAAATTTATGGTTTTCTCCATTAATTTAGTTAAAATTAATGTTTCTATAAAATTTATTGAAATTAAAGTAAAATTATTAATTATAAATGGAGGGACTACTTAGAAATAAGAAACACAATTTATTTTCATGCACCTTCTTTTTTCCCTTTTGCATGGTTAGATTTTGTCTACATAAGGATCAATTTCATGTATAACAAACAGTAGAAAATATACTGGCTAGATAAACAAATTAAGCCAAACTTTTTTATTGAAAACGATCTAATACAAGAAAAGAGTTAACTTACGATTGAGTCAGTTTGTGAAATTTGTTCCATACCGCATGCTTGTTCA
The DNA here is from genome assembly GCA_021464415.1 of Lonicera japonica. Classification (NCBI taxonomy): domain Eukaryota; kingdom Viridiplantae; phylum Streptophyta; class Magnoliopsida; order Dipsacales; family Caprifoliaceae; genus Lonicera; species Lonicera japonica. The sequence goes on along the minus strand of CM038468.1, from coordinate 59,883,604 downwards.
TTTTATTTGTAATATGAAATGTTTTTGTACGGAATAAAAAAAATGATAGATTACCATGATTAAAGATTTTATTTTTGATACATATATAGTTTAATTAGTCTATTAAAAATCACTACACCCACAATTTCTTACCTAATTTTCTTGCTCGATCGTAAGGTTCTAAGTAGTCACTTAATTTATAAATAGAAATGTTGAATTACTTGAGCTTACTACATGCAACAATTTTCGCCAAGGTTTCAAATATTGTAAGATACAATGATAAAGTGTTTGAAAAAATATATTTTCTATCAACTACAACCTTTAAGAAGAAAAAGATGGAAATAGTGAACATACCAAGATATGGCATAATTTATTTTTCCCAAAATATGCACTTTTAGGTTCGTGCTAACAACAGATTTCTCTCATAAAATCATATAACCATTTGACAAAACAACTTATTTTTACTTAATACAATTAAGAGACGAAGTCAAATTTAAATATAAATTGCTACTTGTTGAACATTTAAACTTATAATTGGCAACGAATATTTCTCTAAAGGGGTATGCAGAGAGTACAATAAAACAATATTTTGCATAAATTGTTTCATAGATAAAATTATTTTTTTATTTGAAATAAAAAGAAAATAATTTGCAATCACTAACATTAGATTACGAAACACATGTAGAGTGAATTGGTTCCACTGTAAATGCTTGGATAAAATCTAATGAATAAAAATCACAATTTCGATATGTCCAGTCAATTATGCATCAAACAATTAAACAATTAAATTAACTAAGTTATTTTTACACATTGCTGAAGATAATGCCTTGCAAAACACAACTTACTACGTATAGAATCAAACATATTAAAGAATATTATAAATTAAAGTAATTCAGAAACATAATTGAGAGAATTGGATTATATTTTTCATTAACCCGTGTATACAAAATTTGCTGGGGAGAGATAAACGCCATGACCATGTGGTTCTCGATTTTTAATTCCTTTACATAGACTAAATCAATTGTCAAATTACTGTATATAAATTAAAAAGTCAGAGACGTGTGAAAATTGGCTTAAAAGAGACTTAACATAATTGGGGATTGAGTGGTTATTTAAGGCAATAAATAGGTAACTAATACATTAATGCAATAAATAGGTTATTAATGCATCTAAAAATAGAAATCTACAAAAAAGTATATAACAAATAATCCAAAAAGAGAAAGTCCAAATGGGCGGAAAACTTTTTGGGGGCTGTTTTGTTTTAATATATATATATATATATTCATTTCAAAAGGTTAAGTTATTAAAATGTTAAAATGTCCATAAATATCAAATATGCATAAGTCAAAAAGTTATTTACTTTCGCCTTATGAGGGATATTAAAAAATAAGTTTTGTTGTTTAAAAAAAAATTTATTTTTTTTTAAATCAGAAAATAATATTTTTGTAAATTAAGAATTTATATTTGATCAAATTCTAAAAGGAGTGTAAAGTTAACTTTGCAGAAAATTTTATTGTATTTTTTTTATGGAATCATAAAAAATTAAGTTTGTACTACATATTTTTAGCATATTATTATAAATAAGTGTTTAATTGACAATGCTTTACAATAATTTTAACAAATTACATATATTCAAAACTTATTTATTAATAAAATGCACATAATAATTTTTTCAAAGTTATGCAAAGTAAGTTTGTGTTTCTTATTTTCTAAAACTATGTATATGTGTGTATTTGACGTTGTTTTAAAGTTTTATGAATAAAATATAAGAATATACTTGTTAAAAAATATAAACACATCATGTAAAACAATTTTTTTATTATTTTTTTTAATTGCAAAGTTAAATTTGCACTCGGTCAAATTCCTTATTTTAAAATACAATTGATAAGCAAACCCTTATTTCATAATGATGTTAATATCTAGACCCTTATTTTCTAAAAAAATATTATTCGTTGGTTTCTTTGTGAAAAACGTTGTCACGCAAGATCTTTTACCTTATTTTCAGAAAATTATGTAAATGAAAGAGATACATTAAACACGGTTAGTGGTGTAGCCAGAATTTCAATTAAATGGTAGCCAAGTAGTTTAACTACAACTAGATCATTTGTTTTTAATTATAAATGATAACAATACGATGATATGTATATGTATATATACAAAAAATTTCAAGTGCGGACCAGTCATTTTTATGACGGTTTTGCGCTTTAAAAAACACCCTCTTAACGTTTTTATGATAGAAAATCGTTATAAAAAAGATCAATCCGTACCAGAAACGAACTCTGTATATATATATACATGCATATTAGTTTAGCAGTTAAATTAAAATACTCTTAAAATGGTTAGATAATTTTTCTTCAACTTTAATGACTAATGTGGATGAAAAGATTAAAAGTGAAATTGGGTCAACAATTTAAAAGATAAAATGGTACTCTTCATAATTGAACGAGTTAAGTAGAATTATCATCATAGTTTAGGGGCATTTTCATTTTTTTTCCTCATAAATTCAGATCTTTATAGAACAACAGTTAGCAAAAGCTAACCACAAACAAATACAACCCAATGACTACACAGAAAATACAAGCAAAACCTATAACCAAAAAAAAAAATAACAAAATCAATCAATTACATCATAAGTTTCTCATCAATACCCCAGCATTTATTACAATCAATCAATTTGTAAGCTCTCTTCTCCTTCCGGTACCAAGCTTTACTAGGGGTGTTTATTCGATCCGATCCGGTCATTTTAAATCATCCGCATCCGATCCGATCCGATATCGGTTTTAGGTTTTGGCATCCAATCCAATCCAATTAAATGTTAGATTGGATCGGTTTCCATCCGATTCGATTAGAAGTTTAAAATAAGATATATTAAATTCTTGAAATGTTCAATTTTAATGTAAAACAAGACGAAAACTACTTATAAATTAAATAAAATCCATTACAAATAAAGTTCAAGTGTTCAACCAAATAGTTTCAAGTTAAAATGTCTATTGTCTAACCAAAAATACATAATTAAACCAAGAGACGAACAATACATGATTAAGCTAAATATTAAATAAAAACAAAGATTAAATGATTTCACATCGGCCCCTTGTATATATTAAATTATGCCACCAATGAAGGAGAGACATGTGGCAATTCTAATAATGGAGATCGGTTCCTAGAACACATCAAACTGAAACCGATCCAATTTATTTCGGTTTTTAAATTTTGCATCAAATCCAATCCAATTATCCATAAAATCCAGGAAAAATGGACTGGATTGGATTGGATTGGATCGATTCCTCGATTTAGATTGGATTTTGGACACCCCAAGGCTAAACTTGTTCACGGCTTCTTACTTTATTACAACAATAATTACAATCCTAACTCTAAGATTTTGAAATATTACAAATTTAACCTATACTTTTAAAATTTACACAAAGGTCCGTGTAAAAAAATATCAAAATAATTCAAATCCTAGTGGAGCTTTAGCCCCCACTAGCCCCATAATAGCCATGCCCCTAAATAATACACTCTTGTACATAAATAATACAATTCAAAAGGATAAGTTATTAAAACGTCTCCAAAATCTAATACCGATTTTAGCAGTCTAATAGTCAAAGTACTCGATGGGTTGCATAAATTATTTTATTGTAAATTTTTTTATTTCAACAAAAAAAATTATGGTGTGATTTTTTTCGCATAAACTTGTATGATATTTATGTAACACTCGAACCAAAAAAAATATATTAACTTAAATTTATGATTTTATATACTAGTTTATTTTTGCAACCAAATACTTAAATTAAATAATTCAAGAATTAAGTAATTTTAAATTATTCAATTCATAAATTGAAGGATAAACAAACGAGTTCTAAATAAAAAATGCTATTAAAACATTAACCCTATACTTTGTTATCTTTAATTTTTTTCAAATCTTTAAGTTACAATGATAGGAACTTTTAATATATTTCTATATCTATGTGGCGATACAATTGTCTAAATAAAGTTTTTCCAACGATGCCATCTCTATCTATTTTTCTATCTTAGCTGGCATCATATTTTTAAAGATACAATTAATTTGATTGGGCAAGGTAGTGTGGACTTTATTTAATTCTCGCCGCTTATGATAGTGATAGAAATTTTCTATTCGACTCATTTGTCATATCACATGAAAATTTAATTATACAAAAACACCAATTGAAAAGAGTTTTTACTAATTTTTACTTCTATTAGTAAAAATGAAAATTGGAGATGGTACAAAGATTAATGAACACAATAAACTTACGATAATTTATCATTGTACGTTAAATTTCGGTCAAACAACCAATCTACAGTACACAAATATAACATAAAAAAATTCTCAATCATTAAAAGCCACAATCAAATTGGTATTGCTTGCGTTATTGAAGATATTTCCAAGCAAACACGAAAATGTGTATGCCTCCGGCCTCTTCGATCTCTATATAAACCCAATCACACGCAAAGCATTTATACAAGCCAAAGTCGAAGCTAAAGATAGATTAATCATGAAAACAGTTTTGTTTAATTATAGCAATTAATACTAAAAAACTGTTTTGATTAATGAAAAATTAATTCTAAAATTCCTTCCCCTTGTGTAAATTGGAGGCCTTGGAGACCTCATTCCACACAACTTAACACACACATATCTCTTCATGAAATTCTCTCTTAGTCTCTATAATAGTTTTGTTTTTGGTGTGATCAAGTTCAAACACAAACAAAGTTCGTTCCGTGAGTGACATCAAAGTGCTAAAAGTAGACACTCTTTATACCGTTTCATCATGAGATAAAAACGTCATAACAAACCTCAAAAGTACCACGGGAGACGGCATCATTGCTTTAAGGAGATCGTGTGATACACGAGACTCGAATTTATATTCTGTTTAAATTATTAATTTCCAGTTTATATCCACGTTTTTCGCTAACAAATAAGACCGAGGATGTGCCTCCGGTTAGAGTTGTCCTTTGCGATGGAATTATGTGCTTCCGCGGCATTAAGGTGGCAATTAAGAGAGCTTGGGATTCCTGAGGTTACGTTCTAGACTGCTTCCTCATGTGGCCTTATGGCCTATTTACAGTTTGTCGAACTTGTCCAAAAAGGAATATTCCCTTTGAAAGGTAATTTCACAATCACTGCACGCTATATATATATTAAATTTAATTAATTGAATAATTATCTTATAAAGTGATCTTAAAACTAGTTTGTAATTGAGTTAATTGTGAACCAGCCGAACTCAAACAACTCAATTTATTTTTCAGATTGTGGCCGAACAAAGTTATACGCATGATGTGAAAGCACGCACATGTGACAGCATTCTTATATATATATATATTACATGTTAATATATTTTATGCAATGCACGACGCCTTGAAGCTTAAATATTTTTAACATTTAAATTATGAGATCTAACCGCTTCGTTGGGTTGATTTAATTTAAATTAAGAATTCCGTTATAAAATTTACGTTTTCATTGAAAATCATTTTTAATACAATAATACACAAAGTTAACTCCGATATCAACTATCATTTTTATTAGTGACACGTTTTACCAACCCAAAATTTCATTATATAATCTCTTAGAACAGGAAAATAAATCATTGAATCAAACTTTTAAAATGGAGTAAATTATGCAAAATGTTCATATACTTCTATAGTACTTGACAATTACTATATTTACTATATAATAAAATTATCTAGAGAAAAAAAATATTTGTAAAACATTTCATACGTACTGGTGCAAAAATCGTAATACCCAAGATAAAAATTGGAGCTAAAGACAACCTCAATTTTTTGAGCGGGGATTAATCCCACCCTAATGTAATGAAGGAACACCTTTTGGCAAAAACAAAAAAAAAATTAAAAATTAACGGTGTAAATTATTTTTTTTATTATAAATTTTATTATGCTAATTATATCTTAAAAAAAATGATCTTATATCAAATTGAGATATTCAAAAAACAAATTTTTTTTATTAATTTGAAACAAAAAAAAATACTTGGGGCAAGACATTTGAACTAGGGGTGTTGTAAGAAATCCAAATGAACGAACCGAACCGATCCGTTGCGATCCAAAATTTTCCGAACCGAAAAAAACCGAAACCGATTGATTTGGGTCAGTATGGGTTGGGGATTCGAGGTCCCCGAATTGGACCGAAAAAACCAAATCTTTAAAAAAAATATTTACTAACTTAATGTAATTACTTAAGTTGTCTTACAATACGTTAAAAAAAAAAGAAACTTTCTTACAACATTTACATTATATAAATGACCAAACCCTATGAATTATTTACATTTATAAATAATTACTGAAACTAATTATTAAAATAAATACATTATATAATTTTTTTGTAGCGCATTTTGAGTGAATTTATATTTTTAATGCAATTTTGAATTAAAGTTTTAACAATACAAAAAAAACCCGAATGAAACCGAATCGGACCGAAACCGAATAATTTGGAGAGGGTTTGAGTTTCATAGGTACAAAAACCGAAACCGAAACCAAACTATAAAGTTTGAAAAGAGTTTGGAGTACCCTAATTTCTACCCAAGCGAAATCGAAAACACCCCTAATTTAAACATCCGTATGCTTTAGCAGTGATACTTAGGGGTGTTTTCAGTTTCGGTCGGGGTAAAGATTGGGGTACCCCAAACCCTCACCAAACATTATAATTCGGTTTCGGTTCGGTTTCGGTTTCGATATCTATAGAACCCAAACCCTCCCCAAATAATTCGGTTTCGGTCTGATTCGGTCGGTTTCGGTTTTTTTTATATCTTTAAAATTTTAGTTAAAAACTGCATTTAAGAAAACTACCTTGCGTTGGTTCTCAAATAGCTCTATCAACAAAATGAGCTATTCCTCTCGGTGGAACATGTAAATTGTATGCGTCCACAATCCTCATGGGCAAAGCGGGCAAGTGCTAAATCTATATCTAATGAAAGATAGTCACAGAAGACTTAAAACTAGCAAATTGACACAAAAATGGAGTCATACCAGCGTTTACAAATTCACATACAAATTTATAGAAAACGACTAAAATTCTTGTGATTAAGGCTAGGGGTGTTCACGGGTCGGTCAACCGACCCGTTGACCGATTTTTTGGACCGGACCGACTACTTCGGTTCATTATTTTTTTGGACCGGACCGGACCGAAGATGTATATAAAACCGGACCGAACCGAAGAGGCATTTATCGGGTCGGTTTCGGTCGGTCTATCGGTCTGGGCCTGATATATGGGCCTATTGCAAAATAAAGTTGGGCCTAGAATAATAAAAGATATCTTAACAAAAAAAGGGCTAACTTTTGCAAAAAAAATAAAATTAATACACAACAACAAAAATACACTTTTACAAAAAAAATAAAATTAAAAAATATAGTAGTATATAACTAATATTAGTAAATATATATATATTTTTTAAAAAAAATAAATAATCGGTTCGGTTCGGTTTTATAGGGTTTTTTGAGCTAGAGGACCGAGGACCGAACCGAATTAAATCGGTCCAAAAAAAGTTGGACCGAACCGACCCGCAGCATATATAAAAACCGAAAAAAAGCCTACGGTCCGGTCCAGTTCGGTCGGTCTTTTCGGTCCGGTTCGGTTCTTGCACACCCCTAATTAAGGCTTTTATATATAATCAATTAATTACACACAAAATCAAACTAAAAATATTAAAATACTAAAATACAGCTAGAGAGGAAAAAAAAATTCTTTTTGTTCTTCTTCTTTAACCTCAAAAACCCACCACATAAAATCAAACTAAAAATACTAAAATACAGAAAGGAAAAAAAAAAAGCTTCTTGTTCTTCTTCTTTAACCTCAAAAACCCACCACACAAAATCAAACCGTGTAGCATATATATATATATATATAATCACAAACAAAATCAAACTAAAAATACTAAAATACTCAAAAACCCACTATCATTATTGCTTGCCATGATAGCTTCTTTAATTTGTAACAGGGAGTCAGGGCCATTGTAACTTCTTTAAAGAGAAAATGTTTTTCACCACTCCACGTCTCGTCGTCTCCACCCCCTTATATATATACTGTATGTATATATATATCCTTATATATAACAGCAAGTCAGCAATAATCCTAAAAACATAGATATATATATATATATATATATAAGCATATATACACATTTACACACATAGAATCTAAAGATTTTTAAAACAAAACAAGGGGAAAAAATGGTAAAAACATATATGAGTAGTTATAGATTTAGAGAAAAAAAAAACCTGATTGTAAGGTATTGAGGGTGAATCGCTATGCGGCGGTGGCCGGTGAGTCAGCTTAAAGAGAGAGAGAGACGATGTGGGTACTGCGAATATGCAGCAGTGCGGCGGAGAGATGGGAGAAAAGTGAGAAGAAGTGAAGAACTAGTAGGGTATTTTACTTTTTGTTCACTTTTTCTATTCTAAACGGTACCGTTTAATGTGAGCAATTTTTTTTTTTTAAACATTCGATTATTTCGGGCAAACTCGGGGAAACCGAATCCCCGAACCGAACCGACTCGAATCATTCGGTTTCGGTTTTTGATTTCGGTTTCGGATTTTTTTCAGTTCGGATTACAACGGATCGGTTTAGTTCGTTCATTCGATTTTCGAATTTCTGACAACACCCCTAATGATACTATCTTGTCTTCATCTGAAATGAGTAGAGATGCACGTGGTTAGGAAAACGACGCAAGAGACAAGGGGATATATATATATATATATATATATATATATATGTTACCTGTATCTTTTGGTTTCCAAGGGAGGAGGTTATTGCCAATCATATATGCAATATCAATATTTTTCCAAAAGCACGTAATGTTAAGAAGAGTTATTGTGTTTCCAAATCTACCCTTTTCAACCTTTTATTTTCTTTAAAAAAAATTAAATCTCCATTTTAAAATTTTGTGATACTGAATATATATATATATACTTTTTGGTCAGATACAAAAATATTTATACATGTCATTTTTGGACTTTTATAATAAGTTTAACATATAGTTTCTTGATTTTCTTAATATTAATGTTGATCCACTATCAAAAATTGCGTTAATTTATTATAGAGTGCTAGTAAAAACACTTTCAAAAATTAATTTCAACATTCTTTGTGTAAGCACCCATTCATAATTTTAATTTTGTAAAACACAGACAATAATAATTAGAGCAGCCTAATGACACATGCCAATTTTTCTATTTCTTTAAGCAAAAAACGTGTGTAGATCATATCCATGTCTAGATAGGGCTATTGTTGTTTGTACCGTTGCTTTTCAATTGGGAATTGGTTTGAAGTTTAGCATGCGTAACTATAAGACGAGTTTACAGTGGACTTCAAAAGCACAAATAATTTGTGATTGCATTTTTGAGGCTCTATCTATTTTGCATATGCTGCTCTATTGATGGTAGGATATTGTTAGTAGTATTAGATTTACAGATATATAGTAATAAAATGATATATGTTAATAGGTTGATGAATGATGATTGATTTCTACTGCGTCGCTGCCTTCCTCTCCGTATGTACGATTGACATTTATATAATTGCTCATCATCTTATTTAAAAAAAATCAAACACTTCACCTGCATCTGTTTGTAATGCAGAAGTAAAATACAATGTCGAAGATTCAAATTTACTTTCAAATACCAATAAATATAAATATAAATATAAAAGAAAGAACATTATCTCATTCTGACAAGGAAAGTTTACTCAGTGAATTAAAGTTGGAAGAAAAGAAAAACATGTTTTATTTTTTTTGGGTGCCTTTAAGAGAAGTACGCAACAACTAATTTTACTACTTTTTTTTAAAGTGTTAAAACTAATTACGGAGTATTAAAGGTGCTAATTGTATGTACACTTTTCAAAAATCGCTACAAACACAAAATTTATTTATTTTGGTCATAATTCTTATTCTAATAACTAGATACTCGACATATGCAAAGCGTGTCTCTTTGTGATTATGTAAATTAGTTGAAAAAATTATTTAATAAGTGAACAAATAGTCCAATATCAAGATATTTCTCAAAGTTTCGGAGTTGAAATCCCAAAATTTTATTGAAAAACATTAATTTCACAAAATATCATCCCAATAATGTATACATGTTTATGATGATAATGATATACACCGGGTGGGGCGGGGCGGGGGGAAGTTGATGGTAATGATATATTTATGATGATGATAACCTCCCGTAATGATTTTTTTTTAAAGGCAACCTCCCGTAATATTTGAAGTTTAGTATTTTAATAATAATTTTTATTAAGAAGATAACGAATTATTTTGGCTCGTATCCTTCTTCCCACTCTTTTATTATTTATTAAATAAAATAAAAAAAATTATTGGCCCTCGTTTTCCTTGACTAAACACAACAGAATGGGTACCTGGAATCAGTCGACCTGGAATGGATACCAGGAATGCAACACATGCGTCTCAAGGACATGCCCAGCTTCGTTCGTTCCACAGACCCGGACGACATCGCCTTCAACAGGTGGCTAGAAGAAGGCCAAGACAACTTAAAAGCCGACGGCATCATCATCAACACTTTCGATCAATTCGATCACCAAATCCTTGATTCAATTTCATCAATATCCCCTCCGCTCTACACCGTGGGGCCCCTCTTGCTCCTTGCGGAATCCCTTCCCAAAACCGAAACCAACTCCATCAAATCAAGCCTGTGGAAAGAGAACACCGAGTGCATCGACTGGTTCGACCAGCGATCCCCCAATTCGGTGGTTTACATCAATTTCGGCAGTATTGCCATGATGACGGCCGACAATTTGATGGAATTCGCGTGGGGACTGGCCAACAGTGGTCACTCATTTCTCTGGATTCTCCGTGATGATGTTGTCATGGGCGGTGCGGCCAAGCTGCCGGCTGAATTTATTGAAGAGACCAAGGACAGGGGGCTGATTGTGAGCTGGTGTCCGCAAGATCAAGTGCTGGCCCATACTTCTGTGGCGGTGTTTCTGACACACAGCGGCTGGAACTCTACTGTTGAAGGGGTCTGTGGCGGGGTTTCCATGCTTTGTTGGCCCTTTTTCGCTGAACAACAAGTTAATTGCAGGTAGGTAGTTTCCTCTCTGGGCATTTATCAAACAAGTAGGGATCAATTGAATTTTTAAGTTCCGAATACACAAATGCTAAATTTTGAATGCTTACTGCTGAACGAAACCAATGTGACTCTTTTATTTTGTTCTGAATATGTGTCACTTTACAACTTCATACCATACCTCAATACCTAATGAATAAAACAAATATTGGCACTATTCGAATAGAATTTCATTGAACTCAAATTAACTTGTCTCTTAATGCTGAAATTTAATCCAATTCAGCAAGGTGAGAAAACAAACATAATTTCTACGCTAAATAAACTTCAATTCGGTTAAGAGGTAAAACTAACATAACCATAGGACACAACATCTCCTGTACATATTGTTTCTATGTTCATTAATTTGTTTGAAATTTCTGACCCTAATTGCAGGTTTGCTTGCACCACATGGGAGATTGGGATGGAGATTGACAGTGATGTTAAGAGGGAGCAAGTAGAGGAACTGGTGAAGGAAATGATAGGAGGAGTGGAAGGGAAGAAGATGAAGAAAAAGGCTATGGGGTGGAAAGAGAAAGCTGAAGCATCTGTGATTGAAGGAGGGTCGTCTTACAGTAGCTTTAATCGACTTGTGGATGATCTTCTCCAACTTCCATTGAAAACCGGTAAGAAGGTTGGATGATTTTATGTCCAAATAAACCAGTTGATTATTATTAATCTTCCTCGACGTGCCCCTCTTTTTTTGTGTCTAGCTAAATTAGCAAGCAAAGTGCAAATGTATTGTAGAATGATAATATATGTTCTTCATTCATTTCTAGTGGCAATTTCTATATTTGTGTAATGGGGGAGGAGGGGAAGTTAAGTGTAGAATTTTTAAGCGTGCATTGTCTAGTAGCATTAAGTTTCTTGATTGTCAACCGTGTGTACCAAAATAGGAGAAGATTTAGTCTGGAATTCAGTGATGTTGGTTTGTGAAGTTATGTAAAGGAAGACACATGGATATTAAATAAAAAGATCAAGGGCTTGTGCATTTTTTTTTCATCCATAAAACCCTTCTTTATATGGGGGCCGATTCCTAACTTAGTCGAGAGTTTCTTTGAGCTGAGTATCTGACTCTGTTAAGAATTATTATGAACTTCGATTAATATCAGAGTGACTGCTTGAAACCTGTATCAGGTAAATTGTTAGCCATGGAAAAAAACTTAAAAGTTGTTCCAAAAAAAAAACCGAAAGGGAAAAGAAATAAACTGTTACTTTTGTTATATCACATTCGTCTATATCCTAAGGCTTGAGATCGAGAACATAAGGAAGAAAAACAAGAGTACAAAACATTTTATTGATAAACCATAAGAGTACTTGAATTGCTTGCCTTTCACCCGGATCATATCTCACACGCGTGCCCCCACACAAACAATAGTACCAAATATGTACAAAAGGTATCTTACATCTCTTTATATATTATTAAAAACAGAATAATTAAACCCAGTATATAACTTCATTGTTTAACCACATCCAGCTCAACATTAAGGTGAGTTTCATCCTCAATGATTTGCATTACGCTCTTGTACTGATATCGACGAGCATAGACCAAAAAATACACCAAATTCAGAACTCCCATCCCAGCTATAAGGAAGTAGAAATTATCAACTCTTCCAGCATTGATATTATTAGTTAACCAATCGGGTTGACCATGTTTCCCTGTAACCTTATGCACAATTGTCACCACCGCACTACTCACGTAATTAGCCCCAGCAACCGTGACAAAAAATAGAGAATTAGCGACAGTTCTCATATTCTCGGGAAACTCCTTATAGTAAAACTCAACCTGTCCAATAATATTAAACGCTTCCGCAAATCCCATTAGTATAAGCTGCGGAGCGAGCCACATGACTGATAATGGTGCGATCCCATCAGATCCACCATTCAAAATGGCCGAAGACCTTCTCATTCGCTCTATACAACCGGCAACAATCATTGATAAGATTGAGAAAACAATTCCAATTCCGATTCTTTGAAGAAGTGTAATTCCACCTTCAAGTTTAGTGATTTTTCGAAGGGATGGTACGAGGATTCGGTCGTAGAGTGGGAGCCATAGGCCAATTGTGATCATGGAGATGACAGAGAGTGAACCGGTGGGGATTTGGAATTTGGGGCCGAGGTGTCGGTCCATTTTTAAGGCTTGGGAGATTGTGAATGTACCTTGTTGTGCCATGGCTGTGAAGCAAATTATGCCTGAAGCCCATGCTGGAATTACTTTTATTAGGCATTTTACTTCTTCTATTTGTTGGATGCTGCACAATCTCCATTTGTTTGTGTTAAAGCCATCCCTAGTAATTTCACCATCCAATATTATAGCTGCTTTGTTTAGGAAGCTGAACCAAACATGCATAAATTAGTTATAAACTAAATAGACTTTGTCTTCAGTTACTGCTTTAATGTAACTTAGGTCCATGGTTCAGGTGAAAAATTAGAAGGAGTGAACTTAAATTTGAAAAATAAACATAATGTTTAGTTACACATAACTGCCATCTTTTTATGATAGTGTGAATCATACCTCCCTTTAGTGTTCTACGTGTATTTTATGTGTGAAAGCATGATAATATTCAGGGACGGTCCCGAATTGTATGGGGCCTGATACAAAAAATTAAATTGACCTATAATATACAGTTTGGGGTAACGTGATACTACAAGTTATATTGCATTAAAATTTAACACCCATAACGTAGTTAGGTCGCTTTGCAGTCAATAGCCCAACTTGCACACTCTCGATCGAGATTGGCCAAATAATGTTCTACCTCAAAGTAAGAGTCTTGTTTAAAAGTCAATATTATAAAGTTTCATTATTATGCTTCATTTCATTTGAAAGGAGGAAGAGAAAGTGATTGGCCTTAACTTACTTGTTAACATTGTAGCAAAACTCAAAATTTGGTATCTTAAGAACTTAACTCAAGCTGGAAGGGGGGCAGTCCTTATTAATTCAACCTTGCAGTCTCTTCCCTATTATTGCATGGCCTCTTTTTTGCTCCCTAAAAACATTATCAACGAAGCAACAAAAAAAAAAAAGAAGCTACGAAGCAGCACCCCAAACGCCAGGAAACCAAACTCAATTGCTTAGGATACAGTGGCCAAACCTAAATATTTAGGTGGCCGTGGGCTAGGGATCAAAAACTTACACATTATGAACAAGGCATTCATTATGAAGCACATCTGGAGACTCTTATCTGACAAAGAAACCTTATGGGCTACAAGTTATAAAGCAAAGTATTTCCCAAGCAACTCTATCCTAGAAGCAAAAGCTAAAGGGAATTCATCATGGGCATGGAAATGAATAGTTAAATGTATGCCTGAATTTATAAAAGCTCTAAAGTGGAGGGTTAGTGGCGGTAATTTATCATTTTGGAATGATACTTGGGTAGGGCACATTCCATTATCAGAGCAATTGGAAGGAAATATTTATTATAAGGAGCTTAAAGTTAAAGATGCAATTATATTTGAAAGTCTGAAATAGAACATCCATTTTCTCAAAAATTTATTAACAGAAGATATGATAAACATAATTCGAGGAATTCCTATACATATCAATAATAAGAAGGATGAGCCCATATGGTACCTGCCTCTAATGGAAGATTCACTGTCAAGTCAACATATAATTGGTTAGTGCTTAAAAATCTAAATGCATGCTTTCCTCGGTTCCCATGGCAAAAGATTTGGAAGCTCCTGTGTGCTCCTAAAATTAAAAATTTAATATAGCTGCTAGTTCATAATAAAGCACCTAATGCATATAACTTATTTGTTCACCACATAATCCAATCTCCATTATGAAACCTTTGTGGAGAAGTGGATGATCAATTACACTTTATTAAACATTGCAAAGTTTTTGCAATGTTTAGAAAAAAATGCGTAATAGGTTGATTGGCAAGGTTTTTATATTACCTCATTCATCTTAAACTTACATAAAATGGTGAAACCAAGCATTATTGTCACAAAGCAACTAATTACTTTGTGGAGCTTATGGAAGACAAGGAATGAAGCTATATTTATAAATGTGGCAATCAATGTGGAGACTATGATTGGGAAAATAGATGAGGAAACCATTTTTCATGTAAAAAGTCTGAATTTTGAAACTAAAATGAATCAACAAAAGAAAGTAACAATGATTGGTTGGGAAAAAAACCTCATTTAGCTCAATTTAAATTGAACACTGATAGAGCTATATCAAGCAACAATAATATAACAGGAATTGAGGTGGTAATAAGGGATGCCAATGGAGAATTCAAGGTAGGATTAGCAGCAGACATTGGAATTGCATCAACCATTACTACAGAGCTATGGGCTCTACGTGATGGATTAATTTTAGCACGGAAAAACAGAATTCAAACCATTCAAGTTGAAACTGATTCTAAAGTTGCATTTGAAATGATAAGCAGGAACCAAGTGGAGCATCTGACTCATCAAGCTCTGCTAGAGGATATCAAGACTCTGAGCAGTGAATTTGAAAGATGCTGGATAGGCTTTAACTACCGAGAAGCAAACAAAGTTGCGGACAAGTTAGCTAATTATGGAAAAGACAAGCTTTTTTTGTATGATATTTTTGATTACTCCCCATCTTTTGTTAATGAAGAACTCCTTTGTGATATGTATGAAGAGAAGGAGGCCAGACTAATAGGGAAATTATGTAATGACTACTTTATTATGAAATGAATGCTTGCATCTCTTTTGTTAAAAAGAAAAAAAAACACTGTAACAAAAAGATTAATTTTGATACATCACACTCGTATACTATAGCCTACTTTGACTTTCAAGACCAGGCTTTTCTAAATTCTGAGAGAGGTAGTAATACTTTTATCTATGAGGATTAGATCCAAGCATGTCTTTCATATTATTCTTTGTCAAATTAAATTTTTAACTTTTTAGGAAACAGTAAATAAAAAGGATTTTGATATAAACTATGTAAGTTAATGATAGTGCTATATTAGTATATTGATTACCTTAACTGATTAGTTAGGCTGAGCTTTGTTACTATGGAGGTCTCATTCAACGGCGGATCATAAAAAACCCCATTATCAACCACTTCACTACTGTCTGAAAGCTTAACCTTACGCTTCTTGAAAGCTGCGACAACTGCCTGAGCAATACCGGAAAATACGCTCCCCTCTGGCTTCACGTACACATAAATCTTTGTCCCAACAAAATACAACACAATTGAACTCAGCATAAGCATAGTAGGAATACCAAAACCCCAGACCCAACTCACAGAGTCTTGTATGTAAACCACCACAGTAAGTGCAATTATCAACACCACAGTAAATGTAGTGTAGTACCAATTAAAGAAGCTGTTAATAGATTTTCTTCCTTCATCTGTGGCTGCATCAAATTGGTCCACACCAAAGGGGAGACTACACGGCCTTATTCCTCCTGTGCCTATGGATAAAAACCCTAGTGCTGTGATCAAGAAACCCAGCTGAGATGAGGTGGGACCCTTGCATTGATCAAGTGTGGTTTGTTGAGGGGGGCATGATGGTGGGTGCAGCTCCGGTATAGAGACAATTAGTGTCAGTGTCACCATTCCCTGTCAGTTAATAAACATATATTAATATGATCGTGGATTTAGTCGGAAAAAAACTAATATGATCTTTGTTTTCCAAATAATTATACGTTTAGATTGTGTTTGGAAAACTCATTGAGATGGAAATTGTTCTCTAATGTAAACTTTTTTCATGCAAATGAAATCTTGTGTGCTTATTTGGTTGGCTACTTCATAATGTTCAATTGATTAAATGATTTTTATCAAATTACGAAAAACAGTGTAAAAGTGAATTATTACAGTATTTTCGTTTGATCAAACACTTTGCAGGTAGCCAAGCGACCGAGTTAAAAAATGACCCTTTCAATAATTAACCTACGTCAACCTGTCCTCCCATGCCATGGAAAACAAATAATATATGTGATGGGCGAAAAAGATAGGTTAATATATATACATATATATATTACATGCAACCGCAGAACCCCATACATCAGTTAATTAATAACTCTATATATATTATAACAAAAAAACATCACGCTTCTCTTGAATGTAACCATCATCAACCACATCCCAAAAAAATAATACATAGTTGGCTACAGGACGAAAAGCCAAAAATTTGTTTAAGATGGGATATTTGAATATTATAATGTTTAAAAATATTTCATTAATCATGAGGTGCACTGGCCGCGGGGGCAGCTGGACTTGAGCCCACCCAAAAATAAAATAAAATTACTTATAATACCCATAAATACTAAACAGCCCGGCCCACCCCACCCCAACTTAACTCAACTCAATCCAACTCGTTCAAAAAAAATAAAATAATTAGAATACTAACAAATTAAATAGTAGTCTGGCCCGTTTGACTTTTGTCAATAACTTAGGCCATTATTCTATCCATCTAAACTAACCACTGATCCTCTTGGGGTTTTTTAGTCCAAATTGTTTTTTTTATTTTTGGTCAACGATGCTCTTAGTTCACTTAATACATATTATATTATATATTATTTATATAACTAATAAATTTATTCCAGGTTCATAAAAACACCTGAGTACCATACGGCCATAATAATTTGTGTATATATATATTTTTTAATATGCACTATTGCGTGTGATAGACCCAGATGTTCAAACCTTAAGTGGGAGGGGGAAGGAGAGGGGCTTGAATTTATATATATTATTTATTATACTATTAGAGATTTAGGGGGTGTTTGTTTGGAGCACTTAAATCTGAAAACTTTAAATCTGAAAACTTAAAGTTTTCAGATTTAAGTTGTGTAAATGTTGTTTGGTTGGCAAAAAAAATAAGTGATAGATCACTTAAATCTGAAAAATTGTGTTAAAAGTTTTAAGTGGTAAAATTACCACTTAAAACTGAAATCTGAAAACTAATTGCTGCATATACCCATTCTAACTTGCTACTCTTCTCCTCTTCTCATTCTTCTCCTCTTCACGCAGCTGTTGTACTGCTGATGTGCTTGTCTAGAATTTGATAGCCTTTAAATGGCAAAAATAAAATAAAAAAATTGAGGGCCATTAACAGAGTGGGACATAAATGTCTCCATTTTTGGTCCTTTTGTGGTGGGAAATTAGGTGTGTCGTTTGTTCCTTCCTTTTAGATGGTGAGCTCAGTATATATATATATGTATAGATTTAAATGTGCATATTCATGTATCTTTTTTTGTTGAAATATATGCATTCTTTGAAGTTATGTGATCACATACACAGTTATGCGATCACACTTTGTAGTTGATTCAAGGATTTGAAGACATGATTATCAATGTTTGATATAAAATTATCTCTTTAGTGAGGTAATAGTGGTTAGTAATTTTCATAAATGAAATGGGTTAATTTGGTTGAAAAGTTTAAATTATATGGTATTTTTTTTATTTTCATTTATAATCATTTGATCTAAATAAACTAATAAGGGAAAAATTGTCATATTAAAAAAATTTGAGTTTTCAGATGTATTATATTCAAACAAACAACATTTTTTCAGACACTGTTTTCAGAAGTAAACAAACAGTTTTTTCAGTTTCAGTTTTCAGATGTTTTATCAAACGCCACCTTAGAGTATTGTTTGTTCATTTCTTAATTTATTGTTCAGTACTTCAGTTTATTTAATATATATTATATGCAATTTTTTTTAGAGTATTAGAGTATTATTGCTTCCAGTTGAACCAATACTTATATTTAATTTTTTTTCAAGAGCTTATATTTTAAAGCCTCTATTTTAGTAATCAACCGTCATATATATTTTCATTAATTTTTCGTTGTATTTCGGAACCTAATCTTAAGGCTTTGAAACTGAAATTTTGAGAAAAATTAGTTTATACATTTTTTAGCCAAATATAAAATTAATTTCAAAATTTCTTATGCTTGGAAAAGGGGAAAAATCGTTATTAATTGTGGGGACATAATTTTAGCACTCCCTTACGGGCCGAATGGGAAGGACGAGGTCCAATTATCATGAAGGATATAATGGATTACGAATGAGACCCAATAACATGAGGGCAGTATAGAGTATTCGCCGAGTAAAAGATGATAGCACGACGAGTAAAGAGAGACAACCGCCGAGAAAAATGTAATCGAGCTAAGTAAAATTCCAGGCCTACAGATGGAGAAAACGCCGATATGGGCGTCTTAACCAATAAGATAGTGACACCTGTGATGATATGGCATGATAAATGTTCACTATAGAAACGAATGATGATGTGACACGTGTAAAGTGCAAAAAGTTAGTTACAACAAATACGCTCCCCTCACATGGAAGAAACGGGTGAAGATCACAAGGACTACGAGTTATACCCTTGATGGTCATTTCACTTATGCCCTAATTGAGCTTGAGGATCACGAAAATGAGTTATAAATAGGAGAGGATGGTAATAGAGAGGGGGAGGATTATGAGAAACCATATAGCAACTCCATTGTAATTATGAGAGAAAAACCATAAAAACTTAATAAACAACACAACCACACACAATCTGGGAGGACGTACTACCGGCGGGAATAATAGCCGCCGGGGGAACCAACCTCACAAAAAAAAACTCTTGTTTCTATGGTTACAGATTGATCATCCAATCCCATTCAATTACTATTTCTACCAGCTTGGGCCGGATCTATCCTTGTAGGGTTCGGTACAAATTTTTTTTACAAAATTTCTTTTATCGTCAGCCCACCCCAAGGTAAAATCCTGGATCCGCCTTTGATGAGGCGCACTTCAAAAATTAGTGGTTTTGAATATCTGTGTTCGCAAATGAATATATAAAAAATAAAAAATACATAAGTTTTAGTTTTAGGTGGGTCATGTAATAATTAGTCACATGACTCACATCGATCCGCCTTCGGTTGTCTAGTTTTTATTCTATAATCCTTTTAAAAATAAAATAAAATTTGAAATATATTATTGTCTGAGCAATATTTCTTTGTCAAAGTAATTTTATTTCAATCTAAAAACAATAAAGATGACGTGGCTTGTTTTGGAAAGGAACTGTAATTTTGACAATAGTATGTCCTTAAAAATATTAGTAAACTTAAAAGATATAAGTGATTAACCGTATCTATCCTGTCCTCGTTTGGTTCACAGATTTTAGTACTAGGGAAAGGAAAATCGTTCCTTTCCTTTGTTTGGTAAGTACAAATTCTAGAAACACTTTCTCGAGAGAGGGGAAAGTAGGGGGTAAAACCATTCCTCTCAAAACACATGAGATTGATTTTCCCATGTGATTTCCAAGCATTTATTACAAAAAATTTAGACAATAATATCCTTACCTAAATACTTTCCATGCTTTACCGAACACAAGAAAGAAAATTTGACAGAAAATTTAGTTTTCCACTTCCATAAAAAAAATAAGGGAATTGATTTCCCTTCCATGAGCCAAACGAGGCCTAAGTTCAAATCCTTTGATTTTGTGATTTAGTATAATTATGTTCCCTAAAGAAAAAATTAAACTCTTTTTCTTCATTTGTTAAACTAGTTACAAACCCATGCGATGCACAGGACGATATTCAAATTATTATCAAAAATAATTATGTAATAACCAAAAAAAATATTTAAATAATATAATATAATTACAAATCCTAACAAAATAACCTTAACTATACAATGAAACACACAATTAATCCAAATAATAAAAATATTGAACGCTCAAAATAACGCAGGTAAATTGATGCATTTTTGCTATTATAATAATAATAATAAAAAAAAAAAAATTGTTATTATTATAATAATAAATAACATATACTATTAGGAAAATTATTATAGAAATTAATAAAATAATGTATTATTTCTAATATTAAGTGTGTTATTATTACAACAATTATTATATCAATTAATAAGAGAGAATATATTATTTCTCCAACTCCTCTGTAATATTATAATAGTATATATATGATAATTATTATAAATAATATGATATGATGCATAAAGAAGTTTACTCTCAACGTATTTAAATCATAGGTGCATCATTGCAGTACATTTTCTAAATATTCAATGCTCACTTGATAATTTTCTCGGAGGCTTAATTTGGACATCGCACAACGTGATTCACATGCACTGGAACTTTTTTAAATCATAATAATTAGTATCCCCGAAATCTTGACAATGGTCATATGTGCTAACAAATAAAATAATCAAAGATCTGGCAGAGTCAGCGACCATGATATAGAGAACCCAATATATATATATATATATATATATATATTATTACTGGATTAAGGCCCACCTTTTCCCTAAAATCCTTTCAATTTGGTGAGAAGTAGTTATCAGGCCAAAAAATAAGCAAACAACTTGAGACATGGATTCCAAACATGAGCTTATAAAACGATTTTGTGACGCAGGATGTGCCAAGGTGAACCTTCACTAAACAATGAGGTAGTTTGAAGTAGCTGGGGGTGGCAATTCGTATTTTTGGTCTTTTTTTTTATCATACAATATAATACTATAAGAAAAACAAGGACGAACTGAATAGAACATGAATATATTTTATTTTTAATTAACATGAATACGACATGCGTAAATACGACACAACTTAATAAACTTGATTACAAATTTTCTTCTTAATAAGCACGTCTTTACATTAATAAAAACGATATTTTTTCTTTTATTTGGACATAACAAAACACATTTAACACGACATAATTTTAATTTCGTGTCAACTTAATTCCAAAATTTGGACACAAACATAACATGACATCGTGTTAAAAAATTCAGACATAAATGTGAATTCTTGGCCAATTTCTACCAATTTTATTTTGTGAAGCGTTTTCATATCATTTCCAAAATTAACATCCGTAGTTTGAAGTAGTCTAGTTGAAATTGGCAAAATTTGTCTTTAATGTAGAACTGATATTCCGGGCCAAATTAAAGCAGGTAAAGATACTGAAATGCGTGTTAAAGATAGTACGATAAATCATATTGGATTGGAGAGGAGAGGAGAGGGGTGAATACATACGAGAAGAGATGCAAAAGAGGAGAAAGCAATGGTCCGGAACCTGCCCAAATAGGCATCAGAGATGAAGGCACCAAATAGAGGTGCAAAGTTTGTAATGCCCGACCATAAGTTAAGCAAATTTGAAGCGTTGACTTGTTCCATGTGAAACTGGGTCAACAGGAACATCATAAAATTTGCCGTCAGCCCAACCGTTGCTAACCTCTCAAAAGTTTCATTTCCTACATAACACACACACACACAAAAAAATGTAGTATAATAAGTTTGCACCTGTGATCTAAAGGTTGAAAACATAATTTTTAACTACTAAATTTATAATAAATTTTACATGTGCATGAAATTAAGACATGCAAACGCATTGCGTGTGCCTCCTATCTAGTATTAAAAAAAGAAGATTTAAGTTGCATATATATAGAGAGTCCCTAGAATAAATTAAGTGGTTCGTACGTTCATGGGCCAACATTTAGTGACGAAATAAACTTCCAGGTGTGCATTTAGTGAGGCATATATTCGTCACTAATGACTGGTTCGCAAACTTACTAGTCCATTGGAGAGATGGCCTAGGTATATATATAGATATATTTATGTAGTTACAAGAAAAATGTAGGAACGTATATATGTATACGTTTGTTTATAGTAAGGATCGATGTGAAGGAGACCGACCTAAGATGAAAGGCATGGACTTCCATCCACCGGGCTTTCTTTGGGTAGTCACTGAATTTGGTAGTGATGAAGGAAGGTGGTGGGGAGCATTCTTCGTTGAGCTTGAAGAAGAAGAAGAAATGGGAAAGCATTTAGTGCAGCAAATAAACCAAGTTGAACAACAACTAATTAACTGCTGTTGCTTGTTATCTGATTGTACCTCCATATATATATATATATGTATTTCCTCAAGTTAGAGAAAATAGTTAAGCACCCTCTTTCTCTCTACTTCACTTGTTTATATCTTACAAGAAGCATGTATATATAGATAGATGGGAGGTGGATAATGATGAAGGGGTAGAGCAAAGTAGGAGATAATATCACTTTCGGTCCGACTAATTCCCGGTTCCCGTACAGGCTACCACTGTATAAGGTGACTAAACCTCATGACAAACGCATTGGCATTAAATATTGACTCGTTTTTCATGAGTAATGGCTGGCCGCAAAGATCTAATAAGATATTATCTTATTTATTTTATAAAAAATAAAAATAATGTGCAATTAGTGGGGGAGAAAAAAATTCCATCAAAGAAAAGGACAAAAATATCTTGTAGCAGGTCTTTAATTTTGTAAAGGGGGCATCCTTTAGTTTTAAATTCTTTAGAAAAATGAAATGTCGTTTCCAACTTTACAGTCCGTCTCGAATGTTGTTATCCAAAACTTAAAAGGGCTTCTCAATATATGGATCAAGTTCGTGATGGCTACTTGGCCCATATCTACTGTGACCGTGGACAGAACGATTAGAGTTGCCCTAAGAATGTCCCAATCACTGTTTAATTTTCTCCAAACTAGACATGGAACACATTATTTTTTTTATATATCTAATTTAAGATAGGGAAAATAATATAAAAACAAGGGATGCTTAGTGATGGTTAAAGTTAAAAGGCAATGGGATAAAATTATCAAAGCAACCTTTATGGTGGTGTTTGGTTAATGTTTCTAGACAAGTTTTCTAGATAAATTTTTTAAAATTTGGTGTTTGGTTGAATGTTTTGAGTTAGAATTTTTATGTTGACAAGTGAATTTAGTTTTGTTTGACTTTTTTTTAACCAATGAAAAAAAAAGCATAAAAAAATTCAAAAAATAGTCACAATGGATCTTATTTTATAGATCTCGATGAGTAGGTCTCAAATATATATTTTTTATTATTTTTTGATTTTTGGATTTAAAGTTATGGCGTTTTAAAAAAAAATTTAGAGAGAGAAAGTGTAGTGAAATAAATTTTGGGAAGTGTGAAAGTAGAGTTGATTTTAAATTGTGTTTTGAGAAAAAAAATTTAAAATCTTGTTCAGAAATAACAACCAAACACAACCATATGGGTTCAAAATTTCGTTGTACCGTATTTGGCCTAAATTATAAAGTCTACTGTTTTTCTTTTTAAAATTTTCCAAATTAACGAGTCAATTTTCTTTTTAATACAATCATGTACCAAAATATAAATATAATGGTAGATCGAATTTACATGCATTCTTCTATAACAATTTTTTTTTTAAATAGATGTTTATATAACAATATCTGAATGTTAAATTTAGCATTCACATACATTTATATCGTGGGAAGCTCTTATTTATGTAAGCAAAGCTCTTTGCACGGCCCACTCAGGTTTAGGAGAGATCCTATGTTCGATTTTCACTAAAGGAAGAAAGAATTTAAGTTGAATTTTCTTTATTTATAATTTAAGGGAGATTTAAATATACCTTTTTTATTTTAAAAAATATATATACATTTACATTGTGGAGCTAAATAACATGGATGGCATATAGAAGGCCGTGGCTTCATTCACACATCCAATTGTGGTCCTTTTACAGTCCACGGCCCACGACCATTTTGTTTTGTGCAATCGACATCTAACTCTAATATCCTCAAAGATATTTGTCTTGCATTTATAACCGGTGATTCTTTTGTCATTGTTTAGCATTTGAGCATTGACATTACAATAGACATAGTTTTGTTTGTTCTACATTTTTTCTTAGATGGTTTGGAATTAAGAATTTATTTTTATGTTTTAAATATAATTAACTTTATACATAATAAAAGTTTTATTTTTATTGTTAAATTAAGTTAAAATTAATGTAACACTCATAAAGAGTTCAAACTAGACTATTATTTATGTGACAGTTAGAAAGAGCTTAACAAACGTTTGGCGGACATGTATCATTTTACTTCCACTACGTCTAAAACGAAATCACGTGCACCATACAAGTAGTACGTACTCAAACATATATGCAACCCTGTTTATAATGGAAAGAGCTAAACAAATAATATTGTCTCTATCCCATCTTTAATGCTTTGTTTATTATTAGAGCATTCCCATTGGGTAAGGTAAAATGATAAATTTACCTTACACTTCTCACAGCGGAGCCAAATGTAGGGTATAATTTAAATAGGTAGGGTAGAGAACCAGTAAATTTACTATATCACTAAATTTTAGTCATACGAATGTGTGTGACTCGTATCATTCATACGAATTTAGCTCACTCGTATAAAAGTAAAAATAAAAGTCATACAAATGTGGGTCACTCGTATGAAGTCATACGAATGAACCACATTCGTATGACTTTTTCTTTTCCAAGCTCATACGATTGAGTTTCATTTGTATAACCATTTTTTTTTCTCTTCACAACTATACGAGTGAGCTTCATTTGTATAATTATTTTCTTACTCTACCTGTTGTGTTCTGCTTTAAAAGTTAAGTATAGAAATGTTAAATTTGTCATAAATGTTAAAAGTCCCGCTGTGGATGCTCTTAGTACACTTGACTTTATCATATCTCCTTTTATTTATTTAGGGTGTTCTTAAATATATTTACATTTTTATTATTTTTACTTTACAAAAGTCAAAATCTAAACTAAATGAATCTAAATAATAGTGTATAACTTTTTTTTCTTACCTCAATTTCTATCCCTAATAAAAAATCGCCATTATTCTTTTTCTTTCTCCCACAATCAAAATTGCGTGAACTTGTTTATTTTTCCTCAAATTCAACAAAGCCCATCCATGCTACTAGATTTATCTTCTCTCTTGGCCATCCATCGCTTCTTTCTTCTTTTTCCTTGTTTGCTTAAAGTTTGTGTTCCTGCCCTAACTAGGGTTTTAAGTTAAAAATTCAACACCAATAAAATTGGTAATCTATCTTCAGGTGAGTATTTTATGAATTCTATTATTTATTTTTTTCTTTTTAATGGTTTGACTTTATTAGTTGTGAAAGGAAGTCGTCGTTCTGCTTTGACACGCGTGTATAGTTCTTTATAATATGATTGTAAGTTACTTAATGTTAGATTAGTAATATTTTTTGAGTTTGGATATGCTTGTGTAGGAGAGGGTAGGGTTTTGTTGTTGTTGGAGCTGCTATGCTTGTGTGGGGGTTTAGAATACGTGATGCAATTGTTTTGTTTGTACACAATTACATATTGTAAAGGTTGATGTTAGATATCTGCTAGCAAGAGCAATATAAAAGAGTTTTGTGCCATGGACTAAACACTTGGAATGTTCAATTTTTTTAGGGATATTTGGACTTTTCACCACACATTTTGACTCATAATATCCTTTGACTTTGCACCTCACAATTAACTAATACTGTTAGGTTTCGTTAATTTGCACCCTAAATGGGGTGTAATTTCAAATTAAAGGTCAAAATGTGGGGTGCAAAATTCAAATATCCCATTTATTTATTAACGGAATTTAACAGAATTAGTTAACAGTGATGTGCAAAGTCAAAGTACTTAAAATATGAGGTACAATCTTAAATTAAGGGTCAAAATGTGGGGGCAAAGTCCAAATATCTCATTTTTTTTAGGTACAAATTGATATGTACTTTTTTTTTTTAGTCTGCTCTATGGAAGTGTAAATGATACTTGTTCATATAGTATGTGGGTTTTATTGTTTTTATTATGCAAGTCAAATTTAATTTTGTGTAATCTTTGGTTGATTATTAAAATAGGAAACATCACTATGTTGTGACAATAATTTTTACAAATTTAGCGACATAACATATAGTTGATTGATCATTTACTTACAATAGTTACATGATTATAAATTTATTTTTGTGGCGAATGAATAATATTTATTCAATTTGTCATTTTTTTATTATGAGCGATACAAATTTTATTTTTGATATTTTGCAAAAGTTAATGTTCTTAAATTCATTTTATACTTTTAGTAAACTTACGATACCACCGTAGTGAATTGAAAATTTTTATTAAAAAAATATTACAGAGTAAAAAAAATCATCTCACAGATGAAGGCAAAATGAATAAAACTATGAATTTATTTAAAAAGTAAAAACACTTTTATTTATTACCCAAACGGCTGACCACAACCGCAGCGCGACAGAGGAAATACGGTCTTTTTGCTTTTCCATTGAAAAAAAACAAATGAAATTGGATATTTTTATTTAATTTTTTCCTTTCCTCGGTTACTGCGTTATAATGTACTTTTTCGTATTGCTGTTGCGTGCAAGGAAGGGCTTAGGGAATCTACCCAGCTTTAAACGCTACACTCTTTCCCGTACAATTTTTTATTTTTTCATTTACAATTAAATAGGAAAATTCTGAAATTTTTATGTATATAATAAAATAAAAAAATTAACTAAATATATATATCATTTAATATTAGTTGTGGGTTTTTTTTTTTTTTATGTTTAAAATTATATCTATTATTCTTTATTGTAGATATTAACGCTATCCTTCAAACAATATTAAATATGGATCCTAATTTTACGGCATGTATTGAATGTTGCTCAGAGGTCATGTACAAAAATATGGAGTTCAATGACCTCATCTAAAATTTAAAATAAATAATTAAATAGGAAAAAATTTAGATAAATTTAGATTATTGTATATAATTGACACTACTTAAATTTAGAAAAAGTAATTAGTTGTGGGGTCACATTAAAAAAAGATATATGAAAAGTGTGAGCTCAAAAATATTTTTCATAAAAAATGCTATTCAGTCAAATTTTTTTTTAATTTTTAAATTATATCTTAAATGCATTTTAACTACAAATATATACACTTTAATATTAGAGTTTGCATAAAGTTATGAGTGACAGAATATTCATTAACACTAGTTATTGGATTGTGCTTTTTTGGGCCAAATACCATTGCTCAATCTCATTCTTTTTGTTTGATAATTTAATAATTAGTCTGACATTTAGCGATACATTATTTATTGATCCTACTAATCATATTTCGATATATAATTTAATAACCCCGCTAATAAGCTCCGACCATAAAAGGGCTTGCTAATATATAAATCAAGCTCGTGATTTTTGCTTGGTCTTCATTTGTTGCGATCGTGTTAGAGGTGCTGTTAGGATGGCGGCGCCCTAGGATCGTTTAATAATAATATGAAAAATAATAACAAAAATAATTGATATTTGTGATAAGTTTGAAAATAAGTTGAAGCATGCAGTGAAATGTTTTCTTACCTTTTGGCTTTTTTTATGGAAAAAGTTTTCTTTGGAGGTTGAAGATTAAAAGTTTTTCACCAAAAATAATAAAGAATGTGAGACATATACTCATAAAAATAAGTATAAGGTGTATAGTATTTCATCAGATCCCTCTACTCATTCCAAACTTCTCGCAAAATTGAGTATATATATATTTTTTTTTTTCATATTGTTAACAAACATAATTCTAAAGATATGAAATTCGATACCTATTAAGTTTTGATGTTATAAATAAATTTTAAGATATAAAACAAAATGAAAATGTCAAGTATTTAACCAAATAATAACGTTATATATAAATTTATCAAGTATTTGACCAAATGATAACATCATTATATTATTCAAGTTTAAAATTGTGAGTCCAAGCCTATTACTTTTATTGTATTTTTTAAAATGTGAAGCATAATTTTGTAATTTCATAAATTTATAAAATATTTAAATTTTGTTCACGCATTATATATAATATAAGTATAGATGTATGTGCATAAATTAATTTAAAATGGGAAAAGAAAAAAATAAGGATTGCCTAGCTAACAACCTTACATTAATCATTTAATCACAAATGTTGTTCTTTAGTGCCAAATAAATCTTTCGTATGTTTAGATTTAGAAGATTATGATATAATATAATTTTTTTCAACTAAAACTCCTTCCCAACTCCACATTATTATGGATAAAAATGGCTCTTTATCATTATTTTCAATTTCTAAAATTTAAAATTCAATAAGGAAAAAAACAAACAAACTTACTTTTAACACTATACAACAACTTTTTAGAATATTTGTAAAGCTGGGCATTTACAATAAAAATAAATGGAAATTCAAATTAGGAAACAATTGTTTGCAATATTTTTCATATATTCATTTTATTTTTTGCAGTTGAAACATTTAAAATTTACCGCAATTCATGTTTTTCCATTAAATTTGTAAATTTCACATAAAAATTTCTTGAAAATATGAAGTGAAATTTGTATATTCAATTTCAAGTTTGCAGTAAAACTTTTAAATTTTAATTAAAGTTGTGTTACTAAATTTTCCAAAAAATTATCATTTTTTAAAGAATTTTTTTGTTTCACTGTTTCCTAGTGAATCCAATAAAGATAAAAAGAAATGCAAATTTGGAAACAATAGAAATAAGGATTATAATTAGTAAATTAGTAAACAATTAATGTTAAGAAACAATTTGAATCTACAATATACATGTGATAATATATATTGATATGAGTACATATGCCAAATAATTTTACTTCTGTTTTGACCGACTGGACACTGGTCGTTTTATCATTAGCTATGGGTTCGAATCTACAAGAAATTCTTTTTGTCTTAACCATTAGCTATGTTAATAAATGATGTCCTTAAAATATATCATCGTGGGCCTTTTGTGAAAATGTGACCATATAAAGGATTTTTCTTCCATTTTTTTTAAATGTCTTAAATTTAGTATTCAATTTCATTTTGGGTTATAATTGATGTACAAAATTTCACATATGCAAATTTTTTTTCAATCATTAATTAGATATAAATTTATGTATCATATAAAAAAAAGTCAAAGTAGACTTCTAATTTTCAAGGAAAGGGACAATTGCCTTGTAACTTGTTGGTATTCTCTTTGTCCTTGCAAGAAAGATAATTTGAGTTGGATTCAAATTAGACGGGGTTATTTAACTTGTTGTTGCGTCCATCCTTTATTACAATAGTTTGTGAATTCATATTATGTATTCAACCATATATTAAAACTAGCTGTGTTATGAAATCATCACTTTATGAGAAATAGAAAGAGAGAAAGAAAAAGACAAAGAAGATTACCTAACCATTAATTTGATTGGCCAAAATGGGGATGGCAAAATGGCTAGAAATAATGACTTCTTAACCCGCCCCATTTGGATATGAGTTTACCGAACTAAACCTCATGGGGTTAAGCTGGGGTCTAAGTAAAATAAACACATTTGATCGACCAGCTTTAAATATAATAATTTTTTTTACCTTTAATACCCTTGTTACTCTGTAATTTGTATTCGAAACCCAGAAGTTATAGCCCTTCATCTACCCAAAATGCTATCTGATCACCACCCTTTTATAATTGACCTTAACACTACTTAAACTCAGGGGAACCCTAAACCTTTCAGATTTGAGTACATACGGACAATGCATTCATATTTTGAAGCGCTTATTAATAATTCTTAGAATCAGCAACTGTTAGTTACGGACAACATTAGCAACTGCACGAAGATATTACGTCACTAAAACGATACTGTTTTTGGAAATCTGTTTCGAATAAAAAAAAACTTCTAGTATATTTGGAGGGCATCGAAAAAAAGGTGAATTACCATACCAATTCTTTTATTATAAACCTATAAAGTAATCTTTGGCAGATTATTATAGAATAATTCATCAAAAGGAACTTTATTAGTTTTAAAAAGTTAAGTACTCAATGGATAAAACTGGGTGATCGGAATACTAAATTATTTTATTTGATTACTCTCACCAGAAAAATAAGGAATAAGATTAATATTTTAAAACTACATTCTAGAGAGTGGTGCTTTGAAACCATTGCTTTCAAATCTCATGCTAAACAATTTTATTATAATCTTTTCTCCAATACCAACTTTAACATTCTCAAACACAAGGCCTGTGAATCTCATTATATTTTAACATAGAATGACTGCTTTAATCTTTCAAAACTAGTTGAATTATTGGAAATGACAAGGGCTATCAAAACCACGAAGCCGCATAAATCTCTAGGCCTGGATTGTTTCCAACTGTTTTTCTTTAAAAAATATTAGCAGCTAGTGGGGCAATTTGTCCATAACTTTGATCACTAGGCTTTCCAAACAGGAAATTGTGATAATCAAATAAACCAATCTTTTTGCTCTTATCCCAAAAACGAATCATCTCGAATGTCTGAAACAATTCCATTATATCGCCCTATGCAATATTATACACAAAAAATCATTACTAAAGTCTTGATCAACCAAATGAAACATATTATGGATAATGTAATAACCCGCCTAATTAAACGGGCGTTAACGGATGCTGTATCTAATTAATAGCAGATAGACAAACAGACATAACCGATAAATTAAACAAGGTAGATAAATCTAATAAAAATTTGGCATGAAATATTCGTAAATACTAAGAAATCCATCTTGTTTAATAAACAACGCAAAAATACAGAATACTTCTCAAATCCATTACAATCCAAATTCGATAAATACAACTAGTACATCCATAGATAATACAAGTACTCAAACTTAATTAGAAGTTACAATAACTACAAATTAGGATAATACAACAACTAATTACATAGGGGCATCATAGAAGACTCTAAGATGAACTTGGACCTGCTCCATGACTTTTACCAGAGACACAATGTGTATCTGAAAGAAAAATGAGGGAATGAGCCACAAATGGCCCAGTGGGAACTACAGGGAAAAAGAAAATACAATGCATGATCGTACCACTATATGAGAGAGTTCACAATTTTAATTATTGACAAAATTTCCGATTTATACTAGTTTATAGGAAAACTATACATAAAGCATCAATATAATTTTATTAATTATCAACACGTATCTCACATGATAGCTGTATAAACATTCATCCACTTCCTCCTCTTCCTTGACCTAATATAAGTACTAGACGTTATATACTACTCACAAACGAACTCCATCTTACTATGGGTCAGTGCATTGGTAACCAGATTTATGGTACCTCATCTTCCCATGGGTCTATACAATAACATAATACAAGCATTTCTATACCAACGCTTATCCGGTTTTAATAATCTCAACATCTCACAAAATTAATGAACACAATCTATCTGTTTTAAAACAATATAAACTAAGGTATTTCATTATAAATCTAAGAATCAGGTTTTGATACGTATATACCATGCTTTACACAACAATTTACGGTGAATACTAGATTTATTAGAACCGTCATTAAGAAATCATTACATAGCTAATAACAAGTTAAAGTATGATTCAAGAGTGATTTATATTCTGAAAATTTAGGAATTTTAGTAAAAATATCAAGTATTAGGCATGTATTTGACGTTTTTAGCCATTTCGATACCAAACTCTTAAATAAATGCTTAAATGTAGACATGTAGTACAATCAGCCTCCAAAGTCATCATATATAACCAATATACCATCAACAACAAAGCTCAGAATGTTTAATCCATGGTTATACATCAGGCATACAAGATAAACTATAAATTTGATACCGAAAATCTAGTATTTCAACTCAATCAAATATGGATTATCAAGAATCAAAGAAAGAAGGGAAGTTCCCACCTGCAAAACTAAAATAACAGAGGTTGGAAGCTTAATTGCCCCTAAAAAGCAATTTTTCATATGGCTAATAATGCATAAGAGGGTACTGACAAATGAATACAAAGCTTGAATTGGTGTAACTAACATGGATCTGTCCCAGATGCAACCAACATGCAAAAACTAGTATTCATATCTTACGTGACTGCCCGAAGTCTAAACACATATGGGAATCGTTCATTCCTATATTGAAGTGCCAAGATTTCTTTGCTTGCCAACTTTAACACTGGGTAAAAAAGAATGCCGAAGACGCTCTAAGGATAGGCACATGTATTAATACATAATGGTAAACTTTGTTTGTTTCAATAGTGTGGCACATTTAGAAAGGTGGAAATGAAGACAACCTTCTCTTCATATAAACTGTGTAAGCTAGACGCTACTTTTGCTACAGATTTGTAGATCTCACTGGAGCAGTTTAATAACCTCAACATGGATCTAGTAAATGATAGATGGTTCAAACCACCACCGGGATACCTCAAATTAAATGTGGATGGAGGTTTTTGTGATGGACAAAGAACTTATAGAGGTATTCTTAGAAATGATTTAGGAAAGTGGGTACGGGGCTTCACGGGTAAAAGTATTGCAACAGATCCTTTGCATACGTAATTTCTAGCCATGAAAATTGGATTGGAGGCGCTAGTAAAAAAGCAATGAAGCCGTATCTCACATGTTACTAATCTCATGCGTAGCTTTCCAGATGCTGACCACTCGAGGTTAGACATCATACTCAAGTGAAAACGCATTAAGACTAAGATTTGGCAATCTACTATTAGGGTCCGTTTGATAGCAACATAGAAAATGAAAATAAAAACAACTAATTTGAGTGTGAAGATGGAAAATAAGTTTAAGAATATGGTGAGATACTTTACATCTCATACTCATTTTTGTGAGTATATGTCCTCTATATCATCCTTTAATATTTTGTGGAAAAATTTTATCCACCATCACCCAAAGAAAATTTTGTCATAGAAAAAAGCAAAATGTAAAAATTAATCTCACTACATCCCTTAACTTATTTTTCATCTTCTCACTTAAATTAATTATTTTTTTTTTCATTTTCCATGTTACTGTCAAACGAAACCTTAATTACGTTCCTTGAACCTACAATGTTTGTGCTGATATTTTATCTAAGTTAAGATACTCCGGTAAACATTTAGTTAAAGTTTGGCTTGATGTAATACATCAGTCTGTCAACACCGTGCTTTTGGATGAAATGAATGCTTAGGGCAGCCTAGCCTCTTTTTAGATTTAAAAAAAAAAAGGAATAAAAAAAATTACTTTACCATCGAAACACTTGGAGGTTTAATTATTTATTTATTTATTTATATAACTTTCCCAAACACACCACAATCACAGCTACGGCCTTTCCCTTCACGAAATGGATTACCGTCGTATCTTTTTACTGCTTCCCTCCTCGACCAATAAGTGTAGTGTAAAGAAAGGCTTTGTTGTTGTTATTAGTTAGGGAAACTG
Source organism: Lonicera japonica (assembly GCA_021464415.1). Classification (NCBI taxonomy): domain Eukaryota; kingdom Viridiplantae; phylum Streptophyta; class Magnoliopsida; order Dipsacales; family Caprifoliaceae; genus Lonicera; species Lonicera japonica. The sequence goes on along the minus strand of CM038468.1, from coordinate 59,849,666 downwards.
CCCAGCTTTAACGTTACACGCATTCCGGTACAAAAATATTGTTCGTTGCTTCACTCCCCTTCTTTCTCTCCCTCTTCTTCTTCTCTGTCCCCGCCTCGACCTCCAACTGTTCGACGAAATGCCTGAACGATGCTTTCACTCACAACCGCCTCACATCAATTTCTTTATTCTCCCCATTGCCTTCACCATTTAAAATTACCCCTCATTCCCTCTTTGGTTCTTGATATTAATCCCGGAAGAACACAAAGAAATCGACTGGGTTGTTCTTCTTTCAATCTTTTGTTGGCCAAGAAGAACAGTTCTTTGGGGTTCTTTGGGCTTAAAAGGAAAAATTATAGTGTGTCTTGGTGTTGTTGGTGCAAGGGTTGGGAAAGTGACGGAGACCCTGCACTTGAGGCGGAGATTTTGGAGTTCATGAAGAGTTCACCCAAGCCGGAGGTGTTTCCCACTAAGAAGGAGTTGGTAGATGCTGGAAGGATGGATTTGGTCCACGCCGTTCGGACAAAGGGCGGCTGGCTTTCACTGGGTTGGGATTCTGATGATGACATGGAACAAGATGAAGTCTCAGAACATTCTGATGTTCTAAATTTTGGGGAGTTTCAAAGAAGAGTTGCCAAGATTCTGGAGAGTGATTCTTTAGAGGAATCCAAAGTTGGGTGTTCTGGGATTCCTTCTGTTTCGGCAAATTCTTCTCAACCAGCTTTGCCCTCTGGTAGATCATTGTGAGTTTCCTTTTTCAGAATAAAATATTTCCCATTTTGTTTCCTCAATAACCTATTGGGAATTGTTATTACCAATTGATATTTTTTGTTTGCATTGGATTGGATTGCATTAAATTTATTATGACGTTTGTTTTGAATAGAGAAATGTTGCGTGAGGAAGATAGCGGGATTGAGGGTATATTGAATCGATTGGAGAGAGATCGAAACTTGTCTTTTGGCATTAATCTGCGGGAAAATGTGCATGGAACCCATGCCTCAAGTAAGGATGATGGAGATCATAGGCATTTTGGATCCTCCGCAGATTCGGGTGAGTTACAGTTGATTTTTAAACCTATTATGTATGGCATACACTAATGAATGGCTCAACAATTTACTATTTAGATTTTAGACGTTTGTTTCTTGTATGGATAGCCTCCATATTAACGTTTGCCAGGATATATTCTGCAACTAGATGATAGGATTTGAAATTATATACAGGTCTCTTATTTATTGGAATTTGTGACTTTGTATGCATCTCTATGCAGTTAAAATGTTATCATAATTGGATGTGATCTTCATAGATGGATATTCATTGGTTTTCCTGACATACGTAAATGAGAATTGTAAACTTACAGAATCTTCATCGTGAATGGTGTTTGAGTGGCTGATAATCATTTAGAACCTACACTACATCAAAATATCAACTCAACTTTCAAATTAAATTCTACCTTGATTGAACCATTGGACCCTTTAATTTGACTCAAATAATCCTTTTGTCCCGTTTCTATGTAAAAATTTACAGAAAAGTTATGATAGACACCCCTGCCCTGTCACCACTATAAACCCTCTCTTCTCCCCCCAGTAAACCTCGCCAATCCCCCTGCCAAAACTGCATATGAGTATGCATTGTCTTATATTTGTATGTGTGAGTATAATGAGTTTGTAGGATTCAGCAGTAGGAGAGTTGAAATGACATGGCCGGCCTTCTGTAATATATGCATATGCATAAAATGATACCGAGTGTGAGAAACCACATAGAGAACTATGCAGGATCTAATTGGTGGCCAGAATTGGGTATGATGGCAAAGGAACAATACTCTGACAAAGGTTGATGATGTATCCAGTTCTGGTAGACAGGCTAGGGCTTGGAGTTGGTTTGAATTATGGGCTTGGGTAGTTCGGCTTTTAATCTTTGTTAAAAATACCTGCCTGGGGCGTCACATTTTATGCGCATGTAATTTATATCCAAACCTTAACTGAATTTGTAGGAGGGCTGACATAGAAGCGATTTTTAAAGTTAATTGAGATAATTTTGTCTAGGTGGTAAACTGAAACTAGAGTATAGTTTAGGGCCAAATAGGTTCTTTACATCATTTTGTTATGGTTTTAATGTGTACAATCTAAAACATGCATTGTTTTTATTTCAATGTAAAAGAAGGGGATGACCAGGAAAAAAACAGCAGACCCTTGTCAGGGAGTTCCAGTAGAAGTGTATACGATAATTCAGATGGCAAGTTTAGCTGCAAGGAATCTCTGTCTAAGTTTAATGGTTCAGTTAAGCCAGAAATGTGGAGAACTTGGAGCATTCAGCGAGCTGGCTTCTCAGATGCGGAATTTGAAGGTCTATATTCTAAATTGTATATATACTTCCAACTTCAAGAAAGTTTAGGTCTTAGTTTTAAGATGTCTTCCTTTCCCTTTTGCAATTTGCAGCTGCTGAAATTTCTTTTGGCGAAAATCATAGAAAGGAAGATTCAAGAGATGAAATATTGGCAGAAGGTTTAGAAATACAGCAAAAAATTGATCACGGCGAGATAAAAGCTCGTCTCCAGCACCTGGAACTTGAGCTTGCCTCAACTCTTCGATTATTGAGATCCGAAAAAGATGAATTCATTTCTAAGGTTGGCAACCTAATTCCGCTTCCATTGTTAGCAAACATTCAATTGTGGATTTTTATTGTTTCTTGATGCTATGAATATTTTACTGTAGCCTTTTTGGTCACACCAATTTTGGGTAATCATTTTCCATATTTATCAACATATTTTTCATTCATTCTACTCTGGATTTTCTGATATGTAGTGATAAGCTACAATAGCTAAAAGTACTTAATAAAAATAGCTAGCTATTCCTTGTTCAGATTGACGCGCTCTTTTCTTTGTTCTTATGTTTGAATCCGTTTTTATGCTTCCCCTTGGTGCCTGATGAGACTTCCTCTCGACTATAATTGAATGCATACCATAGCTTTACTTTCCCTTGTGAAACCCTCAGAATAACTAAAAAGGGAGAGAGAACTCACTCGAAAGGAAGCTAAGAAAAACTTTAATCATCTAAGCTAATGATAGAAGTAAGAACAGTTTCCAGCCAAATCCCATTAATTGATCATAACTGTATATGGAAATGCTCCATGGACCAATTAATGTAGGAATAGAAGCAGAATCTCCTTGATATCAAACTGAATTGACTAATTGAGCCTATCCAAAATGACTGACGCTGGTATAGGATGCTGATAGTACTGGATACAAGGTATCATATAGCATTTCTTGACTACTGTTTTCGTCCCCTTTGTGCTGTTTGGATGGTGACCCCTTTTTTCCCTTGACTATTATCACAGCCCTTTTGGATGGTGAGCTTAAACCCTAATGTATCGAACTATGTTTCAATCAACTTTTGCTCACAAATTTTGTGTTTCCATTGACATGGCAATTGTATTATTTTCCTTCATAAGTTGTAACGTCCATGATTTTGTGGGTGAGGTACTGTAAGCGGTTCAGACTAAGAGTACTTGTTCAAAAGTTTACTTTTTAAGAAACATTGATTTTAGGGTAATCAATGGCCAAAAGTTCTTGCTGGCTATAATGAGAGCTGGTACTTTGTACATTGTTTTAGAGACATCCCATGAAGAAAAATAGGAGCTGCAGTTTGATCTTTCCATAAATAGAAATAAGTATCTGCTTTGATATAATTGTTGTGTTCTTCATTCAGGGCGATGGAAGCAGCTCGAGTGATGTCCAGCAGCTATCTGATGCATTGGAGTTCCACGAAAATGAGTTCATGAATTCCCAGGGCAGGTTGCGGTCAATACGTGCGAAGTTAGCTGTGTTAGAAGGAAAGATGGCTTTAGCTATAATGTATGCAGATTCCCAATTTAATATATAACCTTAAATATATATATATATATATATAATCTCGATTGACATATGTCATGATCTTACCATCCTCTTACAGCGAAGCACAGAAGATAGGGGAAGAGAAGCAAAAGAGGATTAATGGTGCTCGTACAGCTTTACAACTTCTTCGTACTACCACCATAGTATGGCCTAATTCTGCCTCAGAGGTTCTCTTAACAGGATCTTTTGATGGGTGGACCACTCAGGTTCTAATCTTTTATCTCAAAAACCACCTGTTGGAATATTAGGGCTTGTTTGGTTGTAAGTTTCAGGAAGCGAATTGGCATTTTGAATTCTCCTTTCCTAGGAATCCTAAATTTTCATACATTCCGACTAAAGTTTCGAATATTAAATAGAGGGGGAGTTTAGGATTCCATGAAACCTCAAAGGAATGGAGTTTCATTGTAATTAGGTCTTATTATAGCCGCCAAGTATATCTTGGATACGTTCCTTTTTCAGCGGTGAAGTTACATGAGTTTGCTTATTCATTGATGTTTTTGCAGAGAAAGATGGAGAAATCAAGAACCGGTGTTTTTAATGTGACTATGAAGCTTTACCCTGGTAGATATGAGGTGAGCTTATTTTCATCACGATACTCTGTTGATGGTTCAAAAAATATTTCCACCTCCTCATTATGAAATATATTCAATTTGCAGATCAAGTTCATTGTAGATGGGGAATGGAGGATTGATCCACTACGTCCAGTTGTTCGCAATGATGGATACGAGAATAATCTTTTTATCATCACGTAACAGAAGCACATTCACGAGATAATATGAAGGTGATTCCTCACGCCATGAAGAGTACTTGTGCATGACCCTTTTTTCTTTCTTGTCTGTTGTCTCTTAACATCATGTATTGGAAAGTTGATATATTTATTCAATTTTGTAAAATGCATACATGAAAATACAGATCATTCATAACTTTTAGGGATCTAATTGCAATGGAATGAAATATTTAGATAAATAGTTACATTCTCTCTCTCTCTCTCTCTCTCTCTCTCTCTCTCTCTCTCTCTCTCTCTCTCTCACACACACACACACACACACACTCACTCATAGAGACCATTTTCTTTCATTGAGTAGAGCAAGCTCGAGAAGGGGGTCATCGTGTCCTCACAGCATAAGTAAAGCCACTTCCACAGTAAACTTTAGAGGTGGTGTGTTCCTTGGTTTCGCGGCCTAAATTCACCAGCTGAGGGATACTTTGATCATTTGTATTGCCCACGCCAAGCTGACCATGTTCGCCCCAACCCCATGTCATTATTGATCCATTCTCTGCACAATTAGAATAAGTCAGCAGTGTGATACAAAAAAAGCTTAAATGGAACTTAATCAAGTACGAAAAAATTGCCCGTTACTAAAGCCGAGTGCTCAGCTCCTGCATCAATTTGCAGAACTTTTATCCCATCCAGACCAGTGATTCCATGGATAAGAGCTTCCTTTGATTTTCCTACAGAGTGAGATTTGGCACCATGTTAATGTCCCAAAAGAAAACTTGACCTTAAATTTGGGACTACCCGAAAAGAAGCAGTTGACTCTTAATTTTAAAAGTAGACATTATGGATTTTACATAAATTTCAAGTCAACTATGAGACTGTAGTTTTAGGTTTACAAACCCCCAAGCATATGAAGGTTTGTTTTCGTAGGATTGCTAAGGACTCCATGGTGGTTGCCGCCAAGCATAAAAACCTCGCCATCACCTATTTAAGATACCAAAACAATGTGATTTAACAAGCGGTGAACATTGCTTAATTGGGAAATTGAAGATCAAACCGAAAAGGTAAAATGTATCGTTTATACCTGTTAATAATAAAGCATGATTCCACCCGAGGGCAACCTGGGTTATTGGCAAAGAAGCGATTGCACAATGGGGTTGGTACTCATCTGAATTGCCGCTGAACCCTCTTCCCCATGTGTATAAATGACCGTTAGCTAATGGGATGTCACAGATGGAAAAAGAACAGCAGAAGAGGAAATTAATTAATTACGAGAGAAGTACATAATAACCTTGTGTGATCCATCTGTTTTTACTAAGCTTTTGCAATTTTGATACCCTGGTAAAGAGTTGTTGGCTATTATTTATCACAATATAGCATATGTGAACTCCAACTCCTATAGTGATCCTACAAAATCTTTGAGAGGCTCACCGGATAATGCAGCACTATGATCGCCGTTTGCACTGATGCTAACAATCTGGACATCTTCCAATCCAAATGTAATTTGGGGAAGGCTTACTGATTTAATTTTATCAGTGGATATTCCAAGCTGACCACGCTTTCCAAATCCAAATCCAAATACCTGGCCTCTTCCCAAGTTACCTGCATCACATTTAATAAAATCTATCAGATTGTAGAGTTTTAATGCAGCATTTATATGTTATGTGTAGTAGTAGTGATATGCTGCCCTGGCATCAGCATCAGCATCAGCATCAGCATCAGCATCAGCATCAGCATCAGCATCAGCATATGCATTTTTATTTTTATTTTTTACCTTTAAACAAAGCTAATGAGTGTCGCATACCACAGGCAACCTGTTGAACATGGCCAGAAGCAAAGTGCGAGACCTTTAGTGGAGAAGAATGTGAGGCGTAATCTCCATGCCCAAGCTGGCCAAATGAGCCATCTCCACAGGTGAAGAGGCAGCCACCATCTACAACAACAAAATTCAACAATAATAAAGCATGGTAGAGAAGGTTAGCTAGACTAGACTAGAAAAGGAAAAGAATATATAAGGAAACCTGAAACAAAAGCAGAATGGTTCCATCCAGCAGATGCATTGATTATAACAGCGGTCTGTAAAAACTCAAGGAGCTTTGGTTGTAAGGAGTTGGACATCTCCCCATGTCCCAGTTGACCAGATGTGCCCCTTCCCCATGTCAAAACTCTTCCACCTGAACCAAAACATACATACATACAAAATATTATAATATATCCGTATAATAAGCTACCAACATAAAAATTGTGTCGAGCACTTGGCAAAAGAGTGAGTGGGTACTGGGGGTAAGGGCAATGACATGAGCGCCGCCACAGGAGATAAGGGAGAAAGGAGCGGATGAAGAGGAGAGAGAAGGAAGGAATTGAGGGAGGAGTTGGTCTTGAGGACTCAACGTTCCCAGCTGTCCCTCTGTACCTGCTCCCCAACTCCATATTTCCTCTTCTTCTTCTTCTTCTTCTTCTTCTTCTTCTTCTTCCATTCTTCTGTTTGCTTCCATCATCATCATCGTCACTTGGATTTCCTTCAACCCACCCACCCACCCGTATTATCTAAACCACAATCCGATCGACTCCTCAATACAAATAACAACTCTGCTTACATGCTGCCGAACCCGAACCCGAACCCGAACCCAGCCCCAAGCCCCGGCCCAGGCCTAAATGCTTTTTCCTCTTTGGTACAACAAATGCTTTATTTATTTGCAAATATCACTAACATAATCGAAACCAGATTAACGGTGAGATTTATTTATTAAGAAAAGAAGTTAAGTAGAATGAGCCATTCTTAATCCAATATATATACGAGCATGTTTCGATGACGACGGTAATCGTTATTTCACTTCTAGTAATAAAATACCAATATCTTAAATTAGTGTGTTTTTTGGGTAGTTTCAAAAGTATCGTTGTGAAAATTATGGTGGCTACTATTGGCACATGCCATTTAACTTTCTAACACTCCATAGGTACATTCTCACTCTTCCTAACACTCCACTACTCCACATTTAATTTTAGGATTAATTAACATTTATCTAAAAAACACTCAACTTTTACTCTCTATCGCTCCACTCTCTCTCATCTTCAATCTTCTTCTTCCACAAGTCAACACATTGCCATTAAGGATTTTTCAAAAATTCCGGTTGGAATTAAGTATTAAACTCTCTATAATTCAAAAAAACAAATCACACCACTCACCCCATAAATATCATCTTCTATCTTTTTCGTTTAACTTTTTCTTTAACAATCTAATTATTCCACTCTTTTTTTCTTGAACTTTTTTGTTATTGGCTAAAAAAAGTTTCACCCGTGCACACACCACGTCAAAATTTTTTTTGCCATGGATGAAGGTTTACTCGGTTCCTAGGAATCGAGTGTTGTTCATCATACTCAGCCGAAAGGAATCGAGTAAAGCACAAGTCATTCGGTCCTAAGGAATCGAGTGGAATTAGAAAAATAAGCCAAAGCTTAACTCGGTTCCTTAGGACCGAGTAAGCTGTACAATACTCGGTTTCTAAGGACCGAGTAAGCTGTTCAATACTCGGTTCTTAAAGACCGAGTAAATATTCTTCTTATTTTGTTTTTGTTTTTTAATTTTTTTTGCGTTTGTTTGTATCCAATAATTTATAAATGAAAGGAAACGTAAAGCAATAACCAAAATAATGTTTGTTGCCTCCAGCCAGTAATTCTTAATTAGTTTCTTAAGTTCTAATTTTGCTTTATTTTTATTTATTTAGAGCCCTCATTGTATAGTAAAAATAACAAGAAAATAGTAAACTCATTTGTTGAAAAAAATTATTCGTTAGTATTATGATGTAATAATATAAATTAATTCCGCACAGTTTAATAATATTGTATATTTTTGATCAATAATGAATCTATAGTCCTTGTATCAATATACCTTTTAACAAATTAAGAAAATATATTATTAAGGAAGTATATTCTAATTAGGAAACTAATTTTAAAAGTAAATACATTTAAAAGAATTATTAATTGGTGGATATACTTCTCAATCTTTATAAGGAAGTTTTTAGAAGTTTATTTCAATATTAACATAAATCAAGGGTGGATTAACTGCAAAAATCCGTGGATAGAAATAAAATTACCCATTTTAAAAACTCAACTCAAAACATCTACCGGGGTCTGTTTGGTGGCACTTTTTTTTTGTTTTTTTCTCCAAATTTTAAAAACTCAACTCTATTTTTACACTTTCCAAAATTTATTTCACTTTACTTTCTCTCTCTAAAAAAACTTTTAAAATACCATAACTTTAAATCAAAAAATCAAAATTAAATATAAAAATATATATTTAAAACATACTCGTCGAGATCTATAAAATAAGATCTATTGTGACTATTTTTTGAAATTTTTTTATAAGATTTTTAGTTGGTTGAAAAAAACTCAAAAAAAAAAACCAAATCCACTTTTCAACATATTTCAAAATTCTATCAAACACTATATTTTAAAAACTCAACTCAAAATATACACCAAACATCACCTTAATGTTTATATCTTTGAAAGTACTATTTGCTAAATTATTTATATCAAATGATATTAGTTTAATCTATCAAAAAGTGGATTAACTAAATATTTAAAATGTTAACAATTAAAAAATATATATAAATATTTTTTTTAATTTCATCAAAAAAGATTTATTGCTTTACCTTTTCGAATTAGTTAACGACGAAAAAGTTGTTCGAAGGGTATATATATATAAAGGGTAAAGTTAAATGGAGCAGACTAACTGAATATATATATATAAAATTTTTCAAACCGAACATTCAAAACAAATGACTTTGTTCCTAAAAAAAAATAAAAAAAATGACTTCGTAAATGTCTCAAAATTACGAACGGAACCTCGGTTAATCCTCCCCGTCTTGGTTGCTTGCGCCGCTGCTGCTGCTCTCATCAAATCAAATCCAAATCACGTAACGCAAAATACACTAAACTCCCCTAAATTATTATAATTTAGCACTTTATCTTTTAATTTATAAAATTTAACACTAAGAGCATCTCTATTGGTACTGTCAAAATTGATTTATAAATCATATGTGTCAACTTACTTTTACAAAAAAACTTGAATGCTAAAAAAAAAGGTTCTCCAACCGCTTTTGTAAAGTTTTTTGAAATAATAAATAAGATTCTAACAATGTTAAATATCAATTCAAGCAATTTTTTTTATTAATTCTTTCTTATTTTTTTACAAATAATCTTGTAATCACAATGTATCTTGATTTATAGGTATTGATGAATAGATTTAAAATATGTAATTTTTATTAATATATATATATATATTTTACATTTAAAGTTATTACTTTTTCAATTTTTATAGAAAAAAATTGAAGAGAGAAAGCTGACGTGGCATTGTAAAAAATGAGTGTATTTTACACAATCATTTTACACAAATTTCAATTTTAAAAAGATTGTTGGAAACAAAAAAAAATTACAAGCTATGTAAATTTTACACAAAACAAAGATTTAAAAAATTGTTGGAGATGCTCTAAACCTCTCTAAATTATTAGTTGTTGCCACTTAACCTCCAAAATGGCATAAATGCCTTATACAAAGTTTTAAGAAAAACAAAGAAACAAAAAAGGGAAATAAAATAACCCATACACCCCCTATCTCTCTCATTATACTCTACTTTTTTAAGGAAAAAGCTATACATCTAGTACCACTTCTTATCATCATCATTCATTTATACTATTACCATTACCACCTCACATATTTTTATGTTCTTTTTCAAGCCGGCGACCCAATTCTAATGGCTCATTCTCTCTTTAGAAATATATATATCTACAGATATAATAAGGGGCCAAGATTTTTGAATCTTAAAATTATATAAAATGATAAAGGATTGTGTGACTAAGATTTAAGATATTTTTTGAATAATTAATAGTGCCTTTAACACATGTTAAGACTAGGACTAGATTTGATTACAGAAACGAACCTTTAAAACATATCTTGAACCAAAAATTACAATACACCCAAAATTACAACTAATACCGAACAAAAAAAAATTGGTTATTGATTTTCCAGTTATCAACTTTTTACTCGATTCAATTACAATCTTTGGTAAATACCAAAATTCCAATTTGTTTTACAAGATACATAAGATATATAAAAATCTACAAGAGCATCACATATCTAAATACATTTATATATAAACACAAATGAAATTGTACAAATTGAAATAAAATCAAAATTGATCTATATACTTATACAAAATCTATATAGATATAATATATAGCATAAACAAAATTGTACATGTTGAAACAAATGATTGGATCAAATGATTGATGTAATAAATGCGACAAACTAAAAGAGTCAAATATGTATAGAGGAGATTGGCCTTGTATAAAGATACAGGTTAGTCATCCTCTGTGGAATAAAGTTAGGAGCTCGGTTTGTTTTGTATTGATGATAAACAAACAAGTATTACAAACTTACAAAAACCTCTTTAACTATTCTATCATCACAATATTACAATGAGAGTATACTCAAGTTACACGAGTTCAGGTTTCGCTCTTTTTGGAGCTTTACTGAGTGCTCTAAGCTTTTAACTATGTCTTGTCTTCTTGCCATTAAATGTTATATTCTCGATAAGTTGATTCCCTGATTCTTAGGTTTGTCTGGTTGTTGTTTCAGTTTCTCAGAGAAGTAAATGCTCTTTGTATATATATGACTGAAAGGAAACAGGTGGCCAGAGCTCTTAGAGTAGGTTTGGGGCCATGCTTCGATCATCACTAACTCCGACCTTGTTTCTCCATGAATTTTGGTACATCAAATACAGTTGATATGCATTTAATAAAAGTGATGGGAGTTTTACGTGCTCTGCAGAATAAGTGGAAGTCGCTTATACTTCTGCCAACCACTCTAGCATAATGGTTAAGCGAAAGGGAGCTCCAGAACTCGCCGAAAAAGATCTGGAGCCCAAGCTCCGTAATTTGATGTACTTAATTGACTCTTAAGCGGATATCCAATTTATGAGGGACTCTATCCTTCTTGTAGTGACCCGACAGGGCTCCTCCGAACCCCTCCCGCTGGGGCAGGCTTGATTGTTGTCGTGGTCGGCCACGTGTCAGCTCGTGGTCAGCGAGACAAATTGGATTAATAATTTGCACCATCATAATATATACCGCATAAACAAAATCGTACATGTTGAAACAAAATCAACAATGATCTATGTACTTACACAAAACCTCTATAGATTTAAAATCATATGCATATGCATCTATATATATGTAAAACCCAAACCCCTTGCAGAGTTGGAATGGAAATACAAAAATTATCAAGAAATAAATTTCATGGTCCTTGATCATGACCGAAAACGAAAATGGTGTTTGTCAACGTCAAGCCACTTTGCCAAATGGAAGTGTGAAACCCATGAGAGAAGACTTGAGAGATAGAGTGAGAGTGATTTTAGAGAGATGTAAAAAAACTAGATTAGTTTGAAGTTTGAACTTCAATAAAAATAAAAGAAATCTTGAAGATTTAATGAAAAAAGGACACAGGAAAGGTTAAAACATAAATGATGTTTGTTGGCTAAAGCAAAAGATAACATGTTTAGGAGGACACGTGGAAGGCTAAGAACATATATTTAATAATAATAAAAAAATCAGTTCGATTTGATAAAATCGAACCTTTTGAATTTAAATATTGTTACCGTACTGTTTAAGAGTCAATTATCGGCTTTTGGTTACCATTTTCATCCATTCGATCAGGTTTAAATTTTTTTAAGTTTGATTTTCGGTTTTTCGATCTAAATTGCTAGCCCTAGTTACAACCTAGTATGTATATATACATTTCTTATTATATGATATCCAACTTTTCTCTTTAGAATTATTCATACTACGTACACTTATGTGTCTAATTATATAATACACGAATTTTTTCTCTACAAAGATTAAACTAGGTGTATATATATGTAGAGAGAGATAGAGAAATTGATTAATTTATTTTTTTTCTATTTTAAACCTTTGTATAATGAAAAGTAGGTTAAGACGTTAAGTTACAACAACTAATAGTTTAAGAAAGGTTTAATGTTGATTTTAATAAATTAAGAAAAAGTGTGAAATTATAATAGTTTAGGGGATTTTAGTGTATTTTACGCAATCCAAATAGCTGCTCATTATATTCGTAATTAATGAATCATTTGTCTTCACTGTCTCTCGTATCTCTAATGTTTGGTCTCGATTCAATTTTTTCCCATTACAACAAAGCCCTAAATCGCTTCTAAGCAGTTCCAAATTCAATTTCTTTCGGCATTCACAGAAACCCCAACTCTGCATTCCATAGATTCTCCCCAAATCCCACTTCTATAATAAGTCGTCGAATTGTATATTATTATTATTATTATTATTATTATTATGTGTGTACACTATCTCTAATGTTGATGGCTTCCTCTGTATCACATCCACGAACCATACGCTCACTCTCCTGTTGTCACAATCTCTCACGCCCCATTAATACCCCTTCGCTAGTCCCCATCACTCAACTTCAATTCAAATCAAACCCATTTCCGTTTCCAAAAATTGATATTAATAATAACAATCACCATCTGGGTCATTCTTTGCCTGCTTTGAATGCAAGTAGAGCTTCTTCAGATGCATTTCTTTTTCCAATCGAAGAAGACGATGAGGGTTTATTCATATTAGAAAATCCCCCAGTGAAATTCCTGTGTTGGGTCCTCATTTGGGCATCTTTATCTGTTGCTTTCTTTGCAGTTTCTGGTGATGCTAAAGCTGCTGCTGTTGATTCCATTAAAGCCTCCAGCTTTGGTCTTAGAGTTGCCACCGCTTTGAGGACCTCCGGTTGGCCCGATGAGGCCGTTGTCTTCGCTTTAGCAACGCTTCCCATTATTGAGCTTCGTGGGGCTATTCCTGTTGGTTACTGGTTGCAACTCAACCCTACAATCCTCACTGCTTTATCGGTTCTCGGGTTAGTCTTAATTTCATCCTCGCGTTAATTATTTGCAAATATAATTCTTGGGTTAGTCTCGGATTTATGTTAGTGATGAAATGGGCTCTCCAGCTTTTTTCTTACAAGTTTCAGTCATCGAATTGCCTTTCCCACTTATGACTTATGGGTGACATTGTAATAACTGATCCTTGTATTTTCTGCTAAACTTTATTTTCCTACTTTACAAACTCCAACTAGTTCACTCAATATCCCCGAAGAAAAAGATGAAGATACATTTGCTTTTACTAGAAACCGAAGAAATGGAAACTTCAATTTTAAGCAATGTTTATTCAAGCTGCCCTTTACTATTCTCTTTAAGCTGTTGTAAAGTCTTGAGTACTTGTCATTTTAAATCTACTTTTGTATAGATATGGTGTGATTTATCAGTACAAATATTAATTCTTCGATGAGCTTGCGGTGAAACAAAATTCATGGTTTTATAACTGTAGGAACATGGTACCCGTTCCATTTATCATACTCTACCTGAAAAGCTTTGCAACATTTTTTGCTGGGAAGAATGAGTCTGCAACACGGTTCCTTGACATGCTATTTAAGAGGGCAAAAGAGAAGGCCGGCCCTGTGGAGGAATTTCAATGGCTCGGCCTTATGCTATTTGTGGCGGTGCCATTTCCTGGAACAGGGGCATGGACTGGAGCCTTCATAGCTTCTGTTCTTGATATGCCGTTCTGGCCTGCAGTGTCCGCAAATTTCTTTGGCGTTGTGTTGGCTGGCCTACTGGTGAATTTGCTGGTGAACCTCGGGCTCAAGTATGCCGTTGTGACAGGTGTAATACTATTTATTATATCCACATTCATGTGGAGCATTCTCCGAAGTCTTAGAAGGTATCTGAGCTCATTGAACTGATATGGTATTCGTTGCAATCAGGGTAGTATTTTTCCTTTTATTGGCGTAGGTTGATAACTGTTAATTGCTTATCCTTTTCTAGCGAAACTGATGTTCTACCCTCTTTAATGAAAATTTGTTTCTATCTACGTTATGAGATAGGTATCATATTTATATCTATGCTTTAGAGATATCTGATCCTTTTAAACCCCCAAGAACACACACACACTAACAGGGGGATGGTACAAAGATGATGACTAACTTTTGAAATGACTCGATATCCGTACACAAGTGATGTTTTAGGCGTGAGGGACTTGCGTATTGGTTATTAAATAAGAAAATGAAAAGAAATAAAAAGTGGCTCAGTGGTGAGAAACATTTCCACCTTTTCCCGAGCAAGGGCTAACGCTTCGAGTCTCATTACTTGTGTACATATGCCGTATATTTTCTTGGAACTTGTAGATTTAAGTATTTCTGTCTGTGGCAGGAAAGGGTAATATAGACTGATCATAGCAGGACTGTATATCTCTATGTTGTTTCTACTATTGGTTCTAATGATCATTTGAAAGAGTGAACTAAACAAGACCGTCCGAGTTTGCTATTTAAATTTTAAATAGTATGTGGACATCAATTCTGGGTTGTAGTTTGGTTTGTGTCGATAACTGCAATTGAAGCAAGGAGAAACTTGGTTTACTTGATGGGCTGATCTGAATGAATTGAAACCTGAAAGTTTCTTATAGATGTGGAGGGTAAGAAAAATTTACCTTTTAATAAGGCTAATTCACATTAGATACAAAAGATGCATAATTTAGTTATGTTCATGAACTAAAATGGCGCAGTGAATCCATGAATCAATGTTTGTCATTAGGAATGTCTTTTGGTAAATGTCCTATACCTTTTACATTTTGCTGCACTAGTATTGCATTACAAAGCCATACCTCGTGATATCAACTTATTCGTTGTTCTTACTTCTTCTCAGATATATAAAATACTAACAATGTTGATCTATTACCTGTATGGTATTAGAATCTTAATATTGGATTCAGGTTTTTCTTTACTTATCGAAGATTTAAGTTATCCTTTCGTGTTAGTTCATTTCGCAGGTTACGTGTTCTTGTTAGTTAAACCTCAAATATAGTTTTGATTTTTCTGTTAAGCACTTCATTGCCTTGGATATAAATATTATTTTTCTCTCTCGAAGACCGATTCTGGTTGAGGGTTTCTGTTGGACGGACAATTTAAGTTCTTGTTGATTCAAGCTTTTATGTTTTCCTGGAATCTAAAATGATAATTTCTCATGTTAAGTTTGATAATCGTCAACTTACGATTTAAACTCTTGACATGAACTATAAGAATCTCTCAATGTGAATTTATCAATTTAAAATTTCTGCAAATAACAAAATCTCAAATCAAACAAGCAGTAGAGTATAAGTTCAAGTCGCTAATGGAGTGGGGCTGTGGATTTTCTTCTTTAATGATAATAAAAAAAAAAAAAAAAAATTCATCTGGTGGGTTTTGAGATTTCCTTTTAGTGAGAAAGTTCTGTTGGTGTTTGATATGTTTGGCATTGGATACCTTCTCCCTGTCACTATGAAAGTCGTAATATACAGCACTAGACCCTTTTAAATATTGCCCTTAGTACTGGGCTAGGCTAAATAAAATAATAGACCCTCACAAATTTTGGCTTCGGTGGGCAAAGACTTGCTGCATCTGTTTCCATCGGGTCGGGCTTGGGTCGCCCAACGGCCGAACCTGGGGCTTGGCCCTTAAAGTAGTGTAATATTTTTTAGCAGAAATTTTGTATCCTCTGGACCAAGGGAAATGAATGGAGATGAGATCCACCTTATGCATGGGCAATTATTTTGTCCAATATAGATAAAAAGTATGAAATGACCATTTATGGGCCAACAATTCCTTTAGATTTTAACAATATTAGTACAAGTAGTGGTGAAATTCCTAGCTGGCCCTCTTTTGCGGTAATAATTGCTAAAAAGACTTAAAAGCTACAAAAGTAATAGTAGGTAGCTTTTAATTGTGTTTGAGACGTGCAAGCAATACTTTGTATATTGCAATTTTCTTGCCCGTAAAGTGACATCAATAATTTTAAATGGACATTTGCTTATCATATAAACACTTATGTGCTTCTGATAGGTATTTATCACAGTTTGCTTTCTTTATGGATGAAAAGAAAAGAGTTCATCCTTCATATTCCCTCCTCCTTCCTAAATTAATTGTCCACCCTTTATTTTTATTTTTTTATTTGCTAAATTAAAAGTGTTCTTGTTTTTTCATAATATAATTAAGGTAGCAAAACTCACAGTAGAATATAAATTTTGTCATAAAACTTAGTTCATTTATAAAAAAATTATGAAAGTCAAATATATATAAATTTTTAATTATTTTAATCAAAAATGGATAAAGTAGTTCTTTTTTCAGCCTGCCAAATAAAAAGCTTAAGGACAAAAAGGGTTCAGAGCCATTTTAATTAGAAATGCATTATTCATAGGCATTTGGCATGGGTACAAATATTTAATACAAATTACATGCATGTTTTTATACGTTTCACGAGCAAAAATGAATTTTAGCCTCTCAGGCTCTTCTTATTACAAAAAGAAAGGAACGAACACACTAAATTCTCATTCGAAATGAATGAAGCCTCCTAGGTCCTGAAAAATAGACCGACTCCTTTGCACCCATCTCTTCGTTTGAAATGTTAAATGGTTTCTTAAAGTGCATGTGTAATTATATATGGTGTTGAAAGAATAGTTGATCCTTTTTAAGTCGAGTGGTACAATTTTGGATATATAAAACTCGTGGTTTGAATTGAGAAGATAAAAGGGAGGGAGAGTTCCAACTCAAGACTTCAACACTTGCTCAATTTCCTTTTATCAATTCCAAAAAAGAGAAGAGATGCAACTTAAATTATAATGCCACGGTGCTTTGATTACCTTCGCTTTCGGTTATACTAGATACTGAAGGACATGCGATATTTGACATGTTTTTATTTTTTTGTATGCACAACATCTATTCTAAAATAAAAAATGAAAATAAAAGATGTGGTTAGTTTAGTAGATAAGACTTTATTGTCATCTAAAATGTCTAGGATTCAAATATTATAGTAGTTGTAAGTAGAAACATACAAGTTAATATCAAATATTGTTTAGATAACACAAAATTTAAGAGAGAAAGTGCTACTTTTATGACTTACAAAATATCATTGCCTCAAATATATATATATATAATATCATTTATCACAAATTATTTTTTTCCCAAGTTAAACTCCCTTAACCTTTATGTATATATACATATACAAGCGATAGTAGATTTAGGTGATTCTTTGGGGGAGGGGAGAGTGGAAGTGAATCAAGGATCAAATTGTAGTACCCTATGTAAAATATCACACGTTTAACCATTTGGACTTAACCCTGAATCTTTTACACCCATAAACTGGACGGTGTTAATGCGAAAATATAGAGCAAGTTTATTTCTGACTACACAATCAAATGAAAGAACAATATCAGAATGATAACATGTTAACAAGAACAAGACAAGAATGTATAGAGGAGATTCACCCTATATGAGAATATAGGTTTGTTCTCCTCTTGCAAATAGAGTTAGGAACTAGAGGTGCCTTGTATTATATCGAATAAGTTCGAATTACAAGCCAAGTATATCTATCTAGTTATTATATCCTTATAATATTACAGTTGGAAGAGGTCTAAGCCGCTCAGAGCCTAAATGTTCTATACTTGGAGCTTTGTTGTGTGCTTTAGAGCTCTATCTCTTTGTTTATCTCTTTTAAGCACTGCTCTTTTACCCTGTAGACAATAAAATTATTGTAATAAAAGCTTCATTGCTTGGTTGTTGTCGTTTTGTTGTGAGAAGTAAATGCTTTTTTGTATATGATAGAGAAAAAAATGTGTGGGTGAGCACGCAAAGTTGGTCCAAGGTCATCCCTGATCATCATCAAATCTAACTTTGCTTTTCCATGTATTTCGACGCATTAAATGCAGTTGGTGTGCATTTAATGAAGTTGAAGGAGGTTTTGTAGCGCTGGCAGAGTTGATGGTAGTTTCTCATGCCTTCGCCAGTCACTCTGACAGAGTGGTTAAATGTTGTTGGCTTCAACTCATTGAAAAAGCTCTGGAGGTTGAACTCTGGAGACATGTGGCTTCAAATATAAAATAGATACTGTTTTGACATCCCCACGAACTCCGTTAAGCACGTAGCGTTGAATTACATACCTTTTAGCTCTGTCTTTGCACGTTGGCAGTAGTATCCACGTGTCCGCCTATGATAAGTTCACGAGATAAAATAACTATTTTACAGCATCAGAAGGCTTTTATGATGGTTTAATTTATTTTTTTATATTTTTTTTGTACTACAATTACAAGGATATCCCTAACTCTAAGTAACAATCAAATCCAAAATTTCTTTGGTTCAGATATCACCGAATTCACTTAATATTTTGCATTTTTTTGTTGAATGGTACAAGTAAACCCAACATTATATTTTATTTTGTGAACATTAATGCTCTTAAGGGCTCTTACACATCCAATGTATCAAGCCTTTTCTTTTATTTTCAAGGTTTTTTTTTTGTGGGAAAGGCATCTTTTAGAACCTAGGTTCGTTTTTACCGATTAGACTAATTTGCCCGTTATCATTCTTTCTTTAAAATGCAATTGATAATTTAAATTAAAGGATTAAAAAGTAAAAGAAATTTAATTTAATTTAATTTAAATTAAAGTACTCAGTCATACATTTTGTATTAAATTTTGTGTACATGCAATATGTGTACTATTTAAATATAAGCAATTTCAAGAAAAATAAATTAAAAGAAGGATAAATAGTGTAACAATAGAGTGTTTTGATACTCTTGCTACCTTTTTCACATAAAGGTAACAAAGCAAAAACCAACTTCATATACAATGACACCACTACCCACGGTTCGTTACTACCCACTAATGTTAAACAATACAACCCATTAATCAAATTTAAAATAAGAACCCAATTCTAGTTTATGTTAATGATAATTCTTCCCAATCTCCATGTGGCTCATCGCCAAATGAGAATTTCCTTTTCTTTAGTGACACTAATAACTCTACTTGGGGTGCATTGTTCCTACTAACTGCTTGAATCAAGTCCCCATTCTAATGAGTAATGACGCCAAGAAAAAGAGTGACGATGAAATTGTGTCAATGAACAAGATTTTTGTGGAATCCAAACATATTCTAAGAACAACCCGCTTCCACAAAATAGAGAATTTTTTTGGGGTGAAGGGGGATTTTGGGATGGAGAACAAAGTGAGGTGAATTTTTGAAAATACAAAAAAATACGAGTATTTTAATAATTTATCATTATTATATGTATTAATCGATTATCTTTGTACATTGAGTATGGTATATCAAAATTTTAGTATAATAATAATAACAAATTTTGACATATCATACAAATTTTTTAATACGATAATAGTAATAAATTCAGTCCTAATCCAAATATATATATATATAATAATTAATAGCTCTGACATGAAGACGTGGGTATGCACGTGGCCAAAGGGGCCAATGAAAATGAGTGTACACGTGTAACATCAAGTTCAAGTTGAGGGGGAAGAGACAGAGAGAGTATTGTAGCGTCACTGAAAAAACAAAGGCCCAATCGATGGATCGTGAAAGAGAGAGGGGCCCAATCTTAATTTTTGGATACATCACCTTCTTCACTTCCATTCTTATCTGATCTTTGCTTGCATAGATTTTGCAATTAAATGAGGAATAGAAATTATAAGGGTTGGATAAGTGGTTTGTTTATTATTAAATTAAATTATTATAAGAATCAATTTCTTTTAACTGGACGTCTCGTATTTAAATTTTTTACAAATATAAATTTTGTTGTAATAAGGTAAATATCCAATCGGGTCCAAGGTCTATTAATACACTTTTTGAAAGAAAAAATTAAAACATAAAATAGAAAATGGGGGGGGGGGGGGGGGGGGGGGGGGGGGGGGCGCTCTTACCTTTAACATCTGGGAGGACTGCAAGTCTTACTTTTTAAGCCCACCGTGCGTTCCATGCCACGTAAGGGCGTTAGCCAATCACCATCAACTCACCTCCTGCCCTTTTGTGGGTCCCCCTTCTTATAACTCTCTCTCTCTCTCTCTGTCTGAGGATTCCGTGGTTTACGCTGCAGAAGTTGCGTGGCACGCCTTACGAGGCGTTACTCTCTGCTTTTGTCGGAGAAGACTGTTGCGGTGAGGGTCCCACCCCCGTTTCCATGAGCTCCCTTATGCCACGTTGCATTTCTTTCCTATGAAAACACTCGTAGACAATGGCCTGTAATACTTTCGATAAAGATTACAATGGCCTGATATGTTGTCGCTAAAATTTATAAATTTTAAAAAGATAAAATTTTAAATTGTCCAATAATATTATTTTTAAATTATATGTGCAATGAATTGGCTAACTTCGCTTCTGTGGGATTTTATAATATTATGCCCCAAACTTAAATTAAATATAATTGATTTTGATTTATTTGTTTCGGTGAGTTTTCGATTCATCTTTTAATAAATCGATTTGGATTCGGCCGTTTAACTTATGGGTTCACCACACCACCCTTACTAAGAGCTTCCATCAAAGGAAATACACGTTACTTTTTATAAAGACATTTTATTGTTCTTTAGTTAAAATATTTTTTCTTTATTTTTATATTTTTTTACAAAAATAAAATAAAATTAATCATTAACAGTTGCTAACACTATCTCCACCACTGAAACTCTACTGACCACTACCGCAATGCCAAGACCTTAATTATCAGAGCTCCAACACAAGTACTATAAATTTTTTGCTTGTACTAAATCTATAAGTAACTAATGATGCATATTGTTGCACTAAATCCGTAATAACTAATGTTATAGATTTTAAAGCAAAAACATCCATAGACAACCCAATACCTAATTTTTAGTGTGCATTTTTTTATTGTATGTAAATTATCGCCGAAGCTCTGGTGATCACTGAAAGAGCTTTGGTGACAATTGCAAGAGCTTCGGCGAGGTTATCGGAGCTCTAACAGTTGTTGTCGAAACTCCTAGGGGCGTTGGTGGTAAAAGATGGTTAGTAAGACTTAGCGACCATTAATGTTAATAAAATGAATAAATGAATATATGCTAAGTTTACGATTGATGATTCCAAATATCATTTTAGTGGCAAAAATTGAAAATTAATTTTATGATTAAAATAAATTGTGAAAAAGACTCTTCATTTAGTGTAAAATAACATTTGTTGTTTAACTCGAATATAATTATAAAAGAAGCACTTACGACTCAGTTTCTAATTATTATTTTTAGGTAATCTCCCGTCCTTATCTTATACAAAGTGGTTTATAGATAAGTTATTTGGTTTATATTATCAGTAGTATGTTTTAACGGTGCTCATATTTTTTGTTCTTCATATTATGAGGGTTATTTTAGTACAATGAGAAAGTTTTGTCAAATTTATTATTTTTTAGAAAAATTATGCTTTGGTGCTAGGAGATGAAAATATTTACAAAAAAGATATGGAAAAAAAATTGGGGTCATTTAACTTTGACTCCCATTTATTTAGCTTTATTCCTTTTTAGCACCCAAAGTTTACAGTAATTTTCTTTTAGCATCCATTTTGACAAAAACCATCCAGTCAAATGGTCAATCCGTTAACATCTATGTGTTGTGCCAAATATACCCATCCCATTAACAAAAGTCCTTAACTGGTCACTGGCGAAACTTGTTTAAAGCAAATACTCAAGTTTTAGGAAAATTTTGTGAATGTATATATATATATATATAAATGACATTACAATGTAAAAGGAACTAAATGTTTAAGATAACGAAATTAATTATTTATTGGCTTACCTGTCCTTGGGTAATCTTATTAACTTTTTCTTTAATTAACTTTTTTTTTCAATCTAATGTTACTGTAAACACCTCAATTCTTGACCCCCGTAAGAACCCTAAAAGAAAACTCGTAAGAAGCACACATCACATCCGGAACTCACCCACATGCAAGAGCATGTTTTATGGGAGTTTGTAGCATAAGAAACAGTCATACTGGATGCATTTGTTGCGCGACTAATTCTTTTAGATACAGACCAATCACTTTCTAACACATCACAGTATTAGAAATCATTACTTCAGCTGTTTATCAATGCGACAAACAGGTTTGTCACATGACAAACAAATATGTCGCTTGACAAACAGGTAAAGATTGGGGTTTGTTGCACGACAAACCCTCCCACTACTATAAATAGGCCTATACTCTCATTGGTTCAAGGGACATGATTTTTACACAAAAAATTCTTATTATATTTCATATTTTCAATCTTCAAGCCTTCTTCGAAAACTCATTTGATAATATTTATTTTCGCAAGAGTTTCGGATTTAATCTTTGCACCTGAAGTATCACCTTTTAGACTCAGACCATTGAAAATATTTCAAAGAGGAAAAATAAGTATACACCGGATGTTTGTCTGCAATACTTTATTTCTCTTTTATTTATATTATATCTACATGAAGGTAATCATCTAAAACTTGTTTTTAAATTAAGTTATATATATACGTACCTATTTTTATATATTTACATACTTATTTTATCTTAATTGTTTAACTTAAATAATTTCATAGATGTAAATTTTTTATATCTGTTGTTCTGTCCACTTTCTAGTTTGATAAATTTATTGTCAAGTTAATGATATTCTATTATTTTCAAATAAAACTTCTGTTCAAAACTCTGATAATCATTTGTAAAACTAGAAAAAGTAAGGTTATTATCGTCCGAATAAAATCAAGTTTTTATAATCGATACTGATAAAGCTTACTTAGGAATTAAACTTAGATATATTTTGTCTTTTATATAGACTGTAATATATATATATATATATATATGATATACTCTTCTTAAGAGTTCAATTCCATATCAAATCAATTCCAATAAGATCCGATCTTTTATAATTTAGCCAAACAAAATAATTGATATTATTATTTGAGAAAATAATACCGAATCAATCTTATAATTTGAAACAAATAAAATGAACTTCTGTCACTAGTAAATAGACTATGATAAAACCAAATATTGGATTACGGAATACAAGATTTTCATCAATTTCTCCGTTTTTTATAAAATTAGGTTCTCATAAGATAATTTCAGAAAATAGAAGAATATCAGTAAAAATATTCAAGTTTTTCAACATAGAATAAACATATAAGATTACTAGAGACAGAAAATGACAAAACAGGTGCTTAACACCTTCTTAATCCATAAATAGCTCCCGAACCCCTTAGAATCATGCTTTCGTAGACAAACGTGTAAGGAAAAAGCTTATATGTAACATTTTTCTTATATCATTCTTTTGTCCATTTTCTCATAAAACGTATTGGCGACACTAAATGAACCCTACTGCATCTAGAATAGGATAGAGTGGTACACGATATGAATTATCACCATATAGAAGCGAATAAAATAATGGAATTTCTTCCAACGTTTCAGACCCCCAAATAAGAGATCAAGACCCGGGGGTCCATTTGCGGATTTTCACAATTATTTTTTTTTCTTTTAGTTTTCTTTTACCTTTTTTTTATATTTTCCTTTTTGTGTAACATTATTTTTCTTCCCTTTTTTATCTTTTTCATTGGAGTGCTAATATTGATTAAGCTTGTATTCATATAATTTTCAAAAAATCAAGAGGGTGTTATTACCAATTTTGTTAATGTAATTTTGAAAAAAATTATGATATTAGCATTAATTTTGGGGTACCAAAATCTTTCATTGTAATTATCTTTAAAGAGTATTAGACTTGTCATTTATAATATTTATGTTCATTTGCCTTAAATCACAAATTAATATTAACACTGATAAAGTAAATTAATAAATTAATTTACTCAGCCAGTCACAGAAAGACACGTGGCCACCCACGTCAGCAACCAAGTTTACTATGGCGATGAAAGCTCTGATTTGATTGCCACTTGGGGGGTCAGAGCTCTAGAGATCATATATATTCAACCTAAACGTCTTTTTCGTATACCAGATCTTGAAAACTAAACGTCAGAGCTCTTTTAGCGAGGTTTAGAGATCTCTGGTCAACCACTGTGTCAAAGTAGGTGCAGACAACATGGGCGACTGTTACCAACTTTACTAATGCCACACAACCTCCCTCAACCTTATTTAATGCATATCAACTGCATTAAATGCACCGGAATACCAAAAAAAGTAACATTAAAGTTCGTGACGATAAGGGATGGCTTAAGACCTACTCTGAGAGTTTTCTCACATGTTTTTCTCTCTATCATATATATAGAGAGCATTTACTTCTCACAACAACCAAGTTTTTAACGACAAAACGACAAGGCAAAGGAACATTAAAGAGAAAAACATGCAGATAGATATAGGTCTAAGGCATACAACAGAGCTCCGAGTGTTGGATATTCAGGCTTTGGGAGGCTTAAAACCTTTCCAACTGTAATGCTATAAGGATAGAACATCTAAAGAATCAACATTTGCATGTAATTCGGACCAATTCAATATAATACAAAGCAACTCCGAGTTCCTAACTCTATTTAGAAGAGGAGGATTAACCTATATATTCATATAGGACGGACTTCCTCTATACGTTCTTGTCTCGTTCTTTTTACTCAGCTATCATTTCAATCATTGCTTAATCATTTGATTGTGTGGTTAGAAATATACATGTTCTAGATTTTCGCACCAATAAACACTAAAATGCATTTTCTTTAAGTTCATTTATTTCGTGATGACTAACT
Source organism: Lonicera japonica (assembly GCA_021464415.1). Lineage (NCBI taxonomy): Eukaryota > Viridiplantae > Streptophyta > Magnoliopsida > Dipsacales > Caprifoliaceae > Lonicera > Lonicera japonica. Next base: position 59,824,505 of record CM038468.1, on the reverse strand, counting down.
CAAACTAAACAAAATGTTTTTTAGCAATGTTAATGAGAGGGGTATATTTGGTAGATCACATGAAAGTTAATGGATTTACCATTTTACTAGATGGTTTCCATCAAAACTCAAAATAGGTGCTAAAAGGGAATTACGGCAAACTTTGTATTCATTCATAATATATACAAACAAGTACAAATGAGAAAAATATTTAGTTTCTCATGATTTTTCTAGTTCACCCTTATAAAATAATTATGTTTCGATCAATTGGTTACGTAAGAGTTTTGACAAGTAAACTCGTGTTGGGCTCGAGTTTAAGTAAATTCAATACGTATAACTTATTTGACTCGAATATAATATTTTTTAGAAATATCTCATACTTTAGCTTCAAGTAAATTTAGTTTTTGTAACATGATTTGACTTAGACATAATTTCATTTTAGAAATACCCCATAATTTAATATAATTACAATGGACCAAGGTCAATTTTTTGTTTGTCAAAATAAATCCACAATTTAGGTCGGCATAACTTTTGGTGGTGATAGACTCGCTATAGAAACAACAAAGTTTTACCTACGGTTTAGTTATATACTCTAAGTTCTTGAATATATTGTAATTATATGATATTTTAAGGGTATTTAAACTAAAAATAAATAAATTATATTTAAAGATACTAGGTCAAACAAATTTATGTTGTGCAAACCAAAGCAGTCCTGTATATAACTAATTGTAATTATTATCCCTCAAATATAATTAGTTTATCTATTTATCCTAGTTTTGTAAAATATAACTTTTTCCACCTTTTATAATTACTTTTACTTTAGAGCACCAGAACATTCTTTTTCCTTTCTTTTTCATCCAATTTGTCCCATTTTTTTAGAAACAAAGCAAGGATTTAGAAGGGATGGGTAATTCCTTCTTTTCATTCCCTTCGTCTTCATTTCTATTAAAGAAAGCAATCAAACATGCTATTAACTTTCCGTCCATCCCATTTCCATTTAGCTCCCTGACATTTCTTTTTCTTTTCATTTTCTCAACCTAGCCTGCTACTTCGAAATTAAGGTTTAATTTTGGTAGCAAAATTTAAAATTTTCGTTAATGGAAGGACACATAAACAAACTAAATTCAAAGTGTAAAACAATGAAGTGATGCAGATAAGTTTTCCGTTGCAAGTCATTATCTTTCCTCCATTTCTGCATCATACGACATTATCTCGTCCTGCTGCACATGCATCTATCAACTCACATTAACCGACGAATCTCAATTAATTCTACTTTAGCTGCTGACCTGTAAAGTGTTAGTTCTATTTTTAGTTGACTCTTCATTTCATTAACACATATCTTCATCATCATATTCTATTGGCTTAACGGTATAAGGTTGTCACTATGATAACGGTTTACTTAGCACTCCTAAGGTCAATTTTTAGTATTGTCCAAATAATGCTTGGCCAGCAACAATCATACACCGCGAATGAAAATTAGTCGAAGTATGTAAAAGTTGACCCGAACACCTCGTTAGATAACCCTCGAACAATTTTTTTTTTTTTAATGAATTTTGAAAATGTTTCTCTTGACTTTGGCATTAAATTCTAGCATGGCTTCAAGCAACCTACTCTTATTATTATTTCATACATTTTTTGACCCATTTTCCACCCTCCAGTGATATTTTTCGGTCACATACTCTGATTATAATGAAATAGTACTAAAATTAAAGGATGTTTGATTCAAAATCTGAAAAATAATTAGCAAAACAACATTCGTTACGGTGAAGTTGAAAACTTAGCTAAGTGATTTTTGTGTAGCGTTTGAGTTTTCTTACGAAACTAATTGTTTAAGCGATGGATAAAAAAATCATATATATAGATTATCACACCGAATCAGTTGTTATTTTGTACAACTTTTCTATAATTTTTTTTTATTTTTTTTCAGTCTTTCAACTTTTTAATCAATCAGACCTTAATTTGGTTTTGTGTTAGAGAAAAAAATGTCAGCATCCTGGCAAAAAGTCGCTGCCTATTGAAGAAAAAGTTGACGCAAGCCATTAAGATGAATTTGACTTTTAGAGGGTACCATCCCTATTTTTCTTCATTTTAGTTTGTAGGATTCAAATTTGTGTGGTGTCATCATCCTTTCGTATTATGAAAATACACAATGCTGCTGTTTTTCCTTTGTGCAAATTAAAAAAGTATTCAAGCGGTCACTTTCATCAACATCCTGTGGGTTTGTCCTACTGATTTCTCACGCTAGGCTCGTACAGTTTTCATCAATACACGTAATGTTAAAATCTTCAACTCAAAATACAAAAACATCTTGTCTTGCTTCAATAAAAGCTTAAAAATTGCTTAATGTCTATTATCAGGAGACGAAAAATGAAATGCAACCCAGAAAGCATTAGAGTTGTATTCTCATCATTCGGACTGCTAAATTGTAATTGTAGGGACATACCACAATTCAAGCGCTAGTTTTCTTATATCTTTTCTCGAGTATTCTGCGCTCCTTAATGAAATCACTTGTTTCACATATAAAGTTTTGAGTTTCAGAGCCAAAACAATCAACGACGGGTTCAAATAAACAATAAGAAGTTTTATTCACTAGTATTCCTATTTAATTACATGAGACAACTGGATAATTAATTAACATTGCATATCACTAAGAAATGTAAAAGCCTAAAAGTTCCAACAATATATCTCTCAATAAGGCCAAAACCAGAAGGCTTGATCTTCAACCGGGTAGTTGTAACACCCATCTTCGAGTTTTGGCAAACACGGAAGAGGCAAAAGGTTCTTGCTAAAGTTATCTTCCTCATCTTGAGAGAAATCTGATTGGTCCAATTCGAAAACATGAGATGAATTTGCAGGCTCTAAAAGAGATGGATGTTTCACATTCGGATAGTGGGAACTTTCTATACTTTCTGAATCCAAAACATCACTCTTGGCCGAATAAACAGCTTCTTGCTTACAAACAACCATTGGCACATTGGCTGCATTTTGAGGAATTGTACCAAGAATTGGTTTCTGATTAAGTTCGGCATCTAATGGAACAATGGGATTACCTGTTTCTGATTTCTCTTTGCCTTGAAGTTTCTCAGTGAGCAAACGAACCTAACCAAAATTGAAAATAAAACAATTAGGCAATGAGTTTTGAACACTATATATACGTACTTGGAAAATTTTGATCGATACCTCATTTTTTAACTTTTCATTTTCTTTGAAAAGGGTATCATGGTCAGCCTTGAGTTTATCATAATTTGCTTTTAAAGAATCATAATCCTTCTCAAGCTGTTTGGTTTTGTACCGGGCTCTCCGGTTTTGAAACCATATAGCAATTTGCCTAGGCTGCAAACCAAGTTCTTTAGCAAGCTGGACTTTCCTCTCCGGTCCAAGCTTATTTTCAATCTCAAAACTCCTCTCAAGAAACCGGACTTGATCTACGCTAAGTCGCCTTTTCTTTTCTTGTTGGTGAAAGGATCGATCGTTGTCCTCTTCGTTGCCATTCTCTTCGTTATCGAGCGGAGATAAATATGGCCTAACCGCAGCATTTTCTCCCGGAGAATTTTCAAAGTTAACCATTGATGAAGAACCTGAAACAGAGGAGTTCAAGGCCACCAATTTATCTATTTCTGAGTAAAATTGTACCAGCTATTATTTTTCACATGGTTACAAAAAATTCATAATTGGGTATTTCACATAGTAAGTGTTTGATTAATTGAAAAGTCTCCAATAGAATCAATACCCAGTTACAGATTAATTTGCAGGAATATGCTAAGACAGTTAAAACTTTCTTTCTCACTCAATCACGAAAATTAAGGAGAAAAACTCTGTTCAGAAACTTAAAGAGAATGAACAAATAGATAAACATTTGTAAGTTAAAGCATTGATCTGCATACAGGAACTAAATTCTACTTAGAAACAAGAATTAACAGCAAGAAATTTTAGAACAAGTCCACCACAAAGAGAAGATAATTACGTGTATCACCTAAATTTGACCAAATCATACATTAAATTTCACAAGAATTTAAAGTAACTAATGTGTTGAACTATTAATTTATTAGTGTAGAAAAGGAGGGGGGACAGGAATATGGAAAAACAGGGGTGGGAGTAAAATAAAGAGAAATAGTAACCTTGGAAAGAAGGGGAATGAGTGGAAATCCAGAAAGAGTCCGAAGAAGGAAGATTTTCTGTTGGAAGCAAAAGGGTAAGGTCGGAGGAACCATCGTAGGGTCCCCCAATCTCCATAGCACTCTCTACTTTTCTTTATTTGGTTTTCTAGACTTGAATTTTAGGGACCGGCCACTTTCAAAGGTAGAAAGAAGCAAGGGGTTTAATTAAGCAGTGATGTGGGTGGGTGGGCGGGCGGGCGGGTAGAATTTATGAAATTAAGGCTTGTGCCTAAAGAAGCTAGTGATGAGAATTACGGCCATGTGAAAAGCATGAGAGTAAAGATAGCTCACTCCCATCACTCTGAAGCAGAAGCAGAAGCAGCAAGTTTTTTTGTGTTTGTCTCTCTGTAAGTGTGTGTGTCTCAGAGAGATTAAAGTATGGACATGGCCACTAGAGAGAGAGATTGTTCTATCGGAACAAAGGGTTGAGGAGGGTATATATACGGATCTCATTGAAGGGAGTTTGATATTATGGAGGAGAGGCTTTTCTTCCTTCGGCTTCTACGTGTGCTTACTTTTTTGGTACCCATAATGCCCCTCGAAGCATCTCTTGTGTTCATTTTGGGTGATGTTTATATACACCCCTTTTTTACAGATCGAACACCAGAAATTTGAAATAAGAATTTTTTTATAGGAGCAATTAAATTATTAATTATTTGATATTGTGATTATAAATTAGAGGTTGGTTATTCTAATACATAACATATAAGTTGGTAGCAAATTGCCAACTTAAAGGTTAATATTCAGTGACAATTTACCGAGTTAGAGGTTAAAATTCGAATTTTTTTTGCCAAGATTGAATATTAGTGAAATATTTTTAAAAAATAACTCGACTAAAATTTGTCGAATGTCAAGTCGGTGGAAGGTTGCTGAATCGAATGTCGAAATTCGACAACAAGACACAGACTCAGTGCTTAGATTTAGGGTGTCACCATATGGAGTTGGTTGCTTCAATACATAACATACAAGTGGGGTTAGTTGTCCCAGTACATAACATACAAGTTGGTATCAAGTTACCGACTTAAAGGTTAATATTCGATGGCAATTTACAAAGTTAAAGGTTAAAATTCGATAACTTTTTGCCGAGATCAAATGCCGATAAAATATTTCTGAAAATTGACTTAGCCAAAATTTGATGAACGTCAAGTCGGTGGAAGGTAACCAAATCGAATGTCTAAATTCAATAACAAGACACCGACTTAGTGCTTAAATTTGGAGTGTCCATATGGGTGTCATGATCAATAATTCTTAAATTATGGTGTTAAGACTACATTTGTGTTTTGGCTATAAAATCGGAGTGCATATAACATCATCCGTTCAAAATCCCTATTTCCATTTACTCAACTTATAAATTAAGCCCATATTTTTTTTGAATTTTTCTTCTTTCCTTTTGGAATCTAAAATTATAATTTTACACAAAAAAATTTAAATCTCATTAATTTATAATTTAACCTGACGATGTGAATTATAAAAAAGTCATACTCTAAACTTATCAATTTAAAATTCTAAAAATAAATAATAATTCGAAACGAAGAATTACCAAGTATAATATTCTTAGAAATTCAACAGATTAATATTTAAAATAAGTGCACTATTGAACTATATCATAACCAAAGTCAATAATAAAACTTATGGACGTGTTTTATTATGAGATTAATTTAGTACATTAACTATATTCCTAACAAATAAGATTGTCAAATTTAAGATATCTTTCGAGAGAAAGAATTGGATAATAGAAAGGAGAAAATATCTTTAAGCGTAATAGGTGTGTTGTGTGGTCAATTGAATTAGAGAACATATATAAAATAAAAGCTATCTTATTGCTATTGAAGGTAGGAAAAATAGTTGGTGTTGTTTATGTGATGCATGTTCGCTGAATTAGGGTGAAGAAAATAATCACTTGTTAGTTTGGTGTTACTTTGAGCTATATATATATATATATATATATGATTAGATTAATGTCTTTGTGACCATTTGTTGTTTGGTTTTATGAATTTACTATTGAATGAAAAAACAGTTTACATAAACCACTAGCACGTGGCTTTGTAGTAATGTACCGGCTGAATTCGACTAATTTGTGAGTCTTGTATCTTGTGATTTAGTAATTTAATTTTGTCACCTCTTTGCAGCGACTTAAAAAATAATAATAATAAAATATTATTCTTTGTCAAGATTCGTTTTGTATTATAGTGTAAGCACATATTTTACATTAATATTTGAACAAAAATTCAAAACAGATGAACATTAATAAGCCTATGATTAATATTTAATTGTTCCTTCTCAAACTATAGGGATATAATTCAAGGAAAAGACTCACAAAACATAATAGATGATCATAGTTACCAACTTGAACACGTACAGGTCCTTGAAGAGGTCTATGAACTTCAAAATTAAGAAGGCAACAAGTTGACGAGTGAAGGGGTACGTAAAAGAAAAGAAACAAATGAAAAATATATATAGAGCAGTTCAATCAGAGTCCTTTGATGTCAAAGACCACCAAGATTGATGACTCCCCGCCCTGTACATGCTTGCTTTCTTTGCTGCTTTTGCTTAACTCTGATTTCAATATCTTTTTTTTTTCCTTTTTTTTTAAAATATAATTTTTAAGTCACTAATGATAGAGTAAAAAGTTATTTATTTCATTTTTGTGAGATGTAATATGTTATTTAAGTCCAGAAAAAGGAAATTATTAAATCAAAGTGTATAGCTGGCGATAAATATATAAGGCGATTATCAATTTGAGTTGTAGTAAGATATTAAATTTCGGGTTCTCATGTGGCGTTAGCACTGGTTTACTAATGATGAATCTCCATCCCATTTCAGAGTGGCGTCACTGCCTGACCGACCTATCTTCAGTTGCCAACATCAATTCATTCAATTTATGAAGACTGAATGCCATAAAACCCGTTCATACATCCATTCCAGTCTGTTTTTGGCAAAGAAAAATACTAAAACAAATCCCCTTCATCACTCAGAATAGTAAATCCTTTTATCAACCATATGCAATTAGGGTGTGTTTGTCGCGCAGGATTAGAAGTAGGATAGGATTAATTAATCCTATCCGATGTTTGTTGTCGGAAAAGATAGGATAAATAAATCCTGTCATGCGTTTGGCGTAAGGGTGGATAGGATATTTTAATCCTATCCCATGTTTGGCGCAACATGGGATTGGATTGTAGTCGGGATTAATTATCATTTTATCCCTTTAGAACCGGATAAATATATACCACCTCTATAGGTGGTATTATTCTATCCCATGATTGCCGGATAACAAAATGAATATAAAAATTATTTTTTAAAACTTTTTCTTTACACCTGTTAGATAATCAAATTTATTAATAAAAATTTTCAACCATCCAAAATCACAGTAACTCAACTAATAAAATTCATTTCTTTTATAATATTGCATTTTTTTTATTTTATTAAATGAAGATATTTATAAGAAACTTTAATTTTAGAAAAAGAGTAACATTAGAATTTGAAATTGGACTTAATGCCTAGTTCGTAAATATTTTACGTGATATAGAACTTTTCTTCCGAAAGAGTTTTTTACGAAATTTATTTATAAATAGAATAATCGCATTAGTTAAAAAAAATTGTGCACAACAATTAAAATTGTATATATTTTTAAAAGAAAAGCAAGTTGTATTATATAATATCTAGACTTGTAATCCGGAACTCCATCAAATGCAAAGCTTATTAAATTTTTATCCGACTAATCCTTATCCTGTTCGATCCCGCTTAATCCTTATCCTACTGATTCCTTTACTATCCTATCCCACATAATTCCTATCATACTAGTTCTAACTCTTATCCTATCCAGCCTTTATCCTATCTTATCCCACCTATTTATCCAGCGCACCAAACGCACCCTTAATGTCTTAGTCAAGATAGTCACTTATTGAATGCATATGGTTTTGCCAAACAATAGTGTCGTGTGTGTCCTAATGTATCGTAATATATATTTATGTAAATATAAATAGAGAAAGTCAGAAATGCATGCATACATACATCAAATATACATATAAATCAAGATTAATATAGTATTGAGATCTTAAACATAAATAATTCAAAATATCATAATATCATCACAGGATCGCTAGTTTGCTTTAATTTTGTCCACTTCATCTTTAAACTCGGGAGAATTACACAATCAAAGGAATTAATCAATACAACTAGGGTATTTACTTTTAACTTCAAAGTGTATAATATAAAACTATAAAAGAGTTGTAGTAGTAAAAACAATATTAATATAAAATTATAAATAAATAATAATAATATATTAATTTATAATCATAAATACCTCTCGCACCGGGAAAAGATAAATAGATAATAAGATAAATCATAGTTAAGAGGTTCTGAGGTATGTTATTGCTGGAATTTGTACATTTCCCTATGGTGTTCTAAAGTTGCTCCACCGAATTGTAGGACAGAATCATCTCCAAAGATTTGGCTCAGAGCAGGCATGTGCCAAATATAAATAACAAAGGGCCATCAGACTAAGGTGACGTTTGATAAAACATCTGAAAACTGAAAACTTAACTGAAAACTGAAAAAGTTGTTTGTTTACTTTTGAAAAATGTATCTGAAAAAATGTTATTTGTTTGAATATAATACATCTGAAAACTGATTTTTTTTAATATGACAATTTTATCCTTACTAATTTATTTAGATCAAATGAAATAAAAAAGACCATATTATTTAAACTTTTCAACCAAACTAATTTATTTCATTTATGAAAATTACTAACTACTATTACCTCACTAACAACATATCACCACCAGATTCTTCATTTGCTGCCTATAGGGACGGAAAATGGAGCTTATATCCCACACTCTGTTAAAGGCACAGTAGTGTTAAATGATGGCCCCTATGATCTCTTTCTTTTTTTCTTTCTTTTGTTGATTAGCCTCTCTCACCGGATCACCCCCACCCCCATTTACTTCTTAATTTCCTTTGATAAAAGAAGATTACATAAAGTAAAATCCATCCCCCTGGCAGCTAAGATGGGTTTTCTGCATTTTGGAGAATGAGAATAGAAGAGTGGCATGGTTTTAGGGGATAAAATGGGTATTCTGCATTAAGTGTTTTCAGATTTCAGATTTAAGTGGTAGTTTTACCACTTAAATTTTTTGACACAATTTTTCAGATTTAAGTGATACATCACTTAATTTTTTTACCAATCAAACAACATTTACACCACCTAAGTCAAGCGGCCCGAAAGGACTAGACAAAAAAAATCATTAAAGCAAACCGTAAGTATTAATTTAAATTATAAATGGTAAAATAGGTAATAAGATAGAGCACAAGGTAACCAATAAGATAAATCATATTACCATTTTCTCTCTGTGCAAAATCTTCCCCTTTATTAGTGTTCGGCTCGTAGAATCCACTCTAAGTTGATTATAATATCCTCTCAAGTTGATTGTATTCTACTCTCCAAAGGGGAATCGTATTCTCCTCTCTCAGGGTTTTCTCAATTTTGTAAGTCGACGTTCTCTTTCTCTGTCCGATAAATATTTGATTTTAGGGTGCTTTTGGATTCGGGATGTGAGAGTTTTTAGGCTTGGGATTTGAATTTACAAATATCTATCCTATGATTTGATATTTAGTTTAACATTTTTAATCTTATAGGAGAGGAATTTGTTTTCCCAAATTCAAAGCTTGAAGATTAGAAAATAAAGTTATTTTGGATATTATTATTATTATTATTAGTGTCAATATAATTTAAATATAATATGAGTCCAACATACATAAATAATATATAAAATAAACACAGTGGTATGTAAGGGCAGAGAAAGGGGGGAAGAAGGGGGGGTGCAATCCCCTCTTCTTAGTTTTGGAATTTTTGTACTACATATGGGGCATTTTAAAATATATATATACAGGAACCTATGTGTAGAATTTGAAACTTAACGCTGTGATTCTTGGGGTTAGCATAGTTATTAGTGATTTGTACCCATATAGGGGTGAAACCTTAGTTTTTTTGATTCCTTAAAGGGTGTGTTTAACGTGCCGGATTAGAGCGCCGGATAGAATTATTTAATCCTATCTGGACGGGATAAAACAATCCCACCTCTTAGGTAGGATTTGTTAATCCCTTTCTTTTCTTGGTAGGATAAAAAAGTTAATAGAGATAAATAATCTGCTCGGATATACAATCCCAACGAACACCAAACATATGATAGGATAAAGTTATCATATTCCGCATTTTTATCCTATGCATCACAAGCAGCCAAAATTTTTATAAAATGTGATCTCTTATAAACCCATTAATTTTTTTAACAAAGTTCCCATGTGGGTTTCCTTTATCCCATTCTTTTATTTTTTCATTTCAAATAGTTCACTTTGATTGACAAATTTTCATTTATTTCATAATCGTTTTAAGCAAACAAATATACGATTTCGACACAGTTATAGATGATAACATAAATCTATAATAATCTTTCATAACTAAGTGTGAGATCCTATTGAAAATTACCCTTAAAACAACTTGAAAATTTATTTCATATCCATTTTTTTCAACAATTAGCTCTACTTTTTAATATTAAGTATATTTCTTAATTAATTGCATGATATTAGTTATATTTTTGATTAAATTGCATAATATTAGATATATGTTAGATTAATTGAAGATTTGCTAATGATTGCAAAATATTAGGTTATTTTGTTAATTAATTTCGTAGTATTAAGTATATTTATTGAATAATTAATTAGTTGTATAAGATTATATCTAGATTAATTGAAGAATTATTAGTTATTGTTCAATATTAAATCTATTTTTTGAATAATTGCATAATATTACGCCTATTTTAAGATTAATTTATTAGTTATATAATATTATATAAAATAAACATAATATCACAATGCATAATGAGTTGTACCATATGTTATTGCATATCGTGCGATATACACTAACATATGATACACAGGTACATGATATGTCCTATTATCTTCACAAGACAAAATTTATCTTGTATTGTAGCTGACAATCCTTAATATTATTATTATTATTATTATTATTATTATTATTATTATTATTATTATTATTATTATTATTATTATTATTATTTTGCTTAAGTTTAAATGCGTAATTAGACCATCTCCACCCCATAGGCTAAAAGGCCAAATTTGGGTTTTGGCTTGCCTCATCGCGCAGTGTAATAGGCCAAAAAAAGCCAAAAAAGGTAAAGCAGAGGTAAATGTAGAAGCTGACAATTATATATACAGCACGACAGATAATGTATTGGGGCAGGGAAGGGAGCCTTCCACGACACATGATGTGTCGTGCGAAGCCAATTTTACATTACCATGACACAACATGTGTCGTGGGTGGATTTATACTCTCTCTCTCTCTAAAATTCCATTCTTTCCCCAAGCGATCAATTATTCTCTCTCTAACTCACAACGACGACGGCAACGATCAACCTGCAGGAGCTCCGGCAAGGTCCGAGGACACCAAGCTGAACTTTGAGAGCTTCAAGGAAGACAACAATGGCGGATTAATTACCGAATCGGCATTTTTACCGAATCTCAAAGATAACCGAGCTCAAGCCAAATAGAAGTAAGTTTACACTTACAAGTGAAGCTGGTGAAAATTGGGGAAGTAATCAACAGAGCTGGGGGTGGTGTATTTTCTCCATCGTAAAAAAAATGGAGTGCAGAGAGAGATGAGATGAAGAGAGAAAGAAGGGGGGTCACGTGGGGGTGGGTAAAAGGCGTGCGATAATGATTAGGGGGTCACGACATTTCATATGTCGTGTAAGGTATATTTGGCTATTACTCAATGCAATTTTTTCTTTGTTAATAAACTAAATTTATATTTTGAGTAAATACCACAAATGACCATTCAACTATTATAAAAGTTTTAAATTGGTCACTGAATTAAGATTGGTTCCAACTTACCCACTCAATTATATAATTAATTTTAAAATGGTCATTTCGTTAAATTTTGCCGTTAATATTTAACAGACCCAACTCACGTGACACACACATGCTAAACTTAAGGGCTTTTTTGTCCTTTTCACTTCTTTCCCTTCCCCCGTCTCTCTCTCTCTCTCTATCGTCACAGACAATGCCACTCTGCAGCTTTCTCGCTCTTTTTCTTTGTCTGCTACAAACTCCAAGCTGTCAAAGATTCCCCACCTTCACCTCCTTCTTTTTCCCCTAACTTTTTCCTTATCAACTCTTTCATCCAAAACCCTAAATTCCTCTCCATCACTTCTTTGATACCCCCCGTCTAATCCCAATCAATTAACTGTAAGCACCAAATTTGTTCCTTTTTAATTTATTTTTTTAATGGATTGTACGACCTATCGGCAGTAGCTCTCTGTTGAGACCGTTGCGCCTTCTTAAACCAATCGAACCAGAAGCGCTATGACCTCGCCGGAGCTCAAGTCGCCTATGTCCACTCTCTCAAAGACCTTGGTGTATCCTTGTACCTATTTTTTGACCAAGATCTACTAATTCTCCACCTCCGCCGATCATCAATCTCCCGCAGAAGAGGAAAAGAGAGTTGGAGCCGTCAACTTTAGCCGCTCTGGCACCGGCGATTCATCACTCTCACTCCCATTCTGGCTCGCATCTCTAATTCAGTTCGGATTCAGAGGATGATGACGATGATGACTCACTGCATCTCCATTCGGATGATACAACGCCGGTGCATCCGTTAGAAAAGAGGGAAATGAGTGAGAAGGACAAAAATGCCCTTGAGTTTGGCATGTGTGTGTCACGTGAGTTGGGTCTGTTAAATATTAACGGCAAAATTTAACGGAATGACCATTTTAAAATTGATTATATAATTGAGTGGGTAAGTTGAAACCAATCTTAATTCAGTGACCAATTTAAAACTTGTATAATAGTTGAATGGTCATTTGTGGTATTTACTCTTATATTTTTACACTATACTATTACTTTATGCATTGCGGATGGTGTTAGAGAGTTTTATTTTTATTCCTTATTTTTATATTTTGTTCTTTTCTGTCATCATGTTTATTAGAATCAGAGCCGAAGGGAATGGGTTGGTTTAGCTGCATGATCAATCCAAGTACCGTAGTAGTAGTACAGTAGCTGAACAGATGCCCCAAGTTCAAATAAGTCACATCAATATCATATCACACTGAATACATTGCAAAGTAGTAACATTTGATTAAGTGCATTTATTATTTATTTTTTTCAGTACAACACCATTACATCATAATTAACCAGAATGAATTTTTCCAATTAATACTTTTAAAGTCATAATTAACATTTTGCTCCCCAATAAAAAAGTAGTAGATTATTGTAAAATAATATTTACAGTATAGAGAAACTGAAACTGCCGCCGTTAACAATAAAAAAGTTGATAATCTTATCGAAGAAGATTTAACTCAATTTTCTCTTTTCAAAAATAAGGAGTATACCATGGAATTAAAGCAACTGATTCAGATTATTTACATTAATTAATAGTGTTTAGATTCGTTGCAAAAATGACATAAGAAAAAAATTAAGTTAAAAGTGGGCTGTGGGGCTTGTGCGGAGAGGGCCGGGCTAGGCTAGTTTGGGCAGCTTTTGGTTTGAATAAAAAATAAAAGAAAATCAAAGTTGTTTGCACAGGTGGTCAATGATTAGGCAGGCCAGCAAAATGGATCTCAGAATTATGCAGACACGCATGCTTTTACAAACCAAATTTTAGTGCATATTCTATAAATAATAATTTGGACTCTAGGTTCAAATACACAAATTGAAACATATATGGTAAGTGGAAGCCCAATTCATTTGGAAAATGGCTGATCGAAATTACAATTTTAACCCAAAATGAAAAAAATTCTGGACCAACTAAAAACCGAATTAAGCTGAAGAGTAAATAACGAATTTGGTCACCCAACTATATCCCGAGTTTGAATTTGATCACTTAATTTTTTTTCCCTCAATTTACCCATTTTAATGTACCCCTTCTGTCCATTTTTAGTCGTTAGCGTCAGAAAAATACACGTACAAAAAGATGAACTTAAATGAAGGACAAAATAGTCATTTAAAAAAAATAATTAAAATACATATCCAACTTATTATGTGTTTACACATGGCAATTTCTATTATTGTAAACAAAATACAAAAACAAGTAATTGAATACAAGTGAGTTTTTTTATTAAAAATATAAAAAGGAAAAAAAACAAAAAAAAAACAATTCTTTGATTCACACTATCAGATCAAACACACAAATCTATTAAATCTTTTGAACCACCGCCCAAATTCCCAATCACCCAACATCTATTGAAATTGAGGCCTAATACGTCATCTTCCTTCCATAAACGAAAAAGAGGAGAGAGAAAATTCTTCCTTTTCCTATAAAAGAAAAAATCAATGGCGAGAAGATGCTTATAGCTAGATTTTGTTTTCAATTGTTATCTATGATAAAATGATTGTTCTAACCTTCTTTTAAGATAGTCTGTGTATTTTTTCAACGTTAACGGTTAAAAATAAATGAAAAGAGACATTAAAACACTATCTAAAATTCGAATGGTAAATTAATGAAAAAAGAATGAATGGACAAATTAAAACTCGAAATAAAATTCAGTAATCATTTTAATTATTTACTCTAAGTTGAAAGTAAAATTTATTGTAATCACAAAAGGATGGCATGTTGACCATTGCAAACAAGCATGCTTTGTAAGCATGGTATCAATTCAGGGCCAGCCCAGCGCATACAAGCTAGTCGCAGTATGAGAATTGAAATCGGTGCCCCTTTTCCTTTTCTTCGGGTCATCTTGAATGGTATTTTTTATAAATTTATTTTTATCTTATATATTATGGTACTTCTAATATATTTCTATATTTATTTAACAATATAATTGTGTAGATAGAAAAATCTCAAATAAAATTTATTTAATGGTGTCATTTCTATCTTACTTTTTTATCTTAGTTACACTCTATTTTTAAAATACAATTAATTTGAGTGGGTAATGTATTATGGAGTCCATTTAATTATTGCCGTGTAAGGTAAATTTTTTTTATCACCATTTCTACATGTAGAAATGGTGATGGAAGTTTTCTATGTGACTCACTTGTCATGTCACATAAAAATGCATATAGAAACTCTTATTGGAGAGAGTTTTAACCAATTTACATTTCTATTATAGAAATTTCTATTAGTAGAAATAGCCATTGGAGATGGCCTTAGTACATTGTTATATGGGAAAAAAATACTTTATGGTGCCATAATATACAAGGTATTTTGGTGCCACTAATTGCTTTTGTAAGTTCAATTAAATTTATATTGATATATTAATATATTGCAATCTCACTTATTTTTAAGGATAAACTTATAAAATAATACTCCGTCTGTCACCCAAGAGTGTCTATTTGGCTTTAAGACACTTTAAGAAAATTTTACTCTCAACATAACCATTGATCAAGAAAAATTTATTATTATTAGGGGTGAAGCTAGAAAATAATTTTGGGGGGTCATTCTTTATTCAACAACATAAAATATTCCATAACAAAAATATGAAGTTACATGTAACACCCCCACCTTAATTAGTAGGATAACACCCGTAATTAAGACCTGGAGCATTACTAACACACTTTAGACGAGCTAAAGTAGGTTTGAAATAAATAATGAAATAATAAATTCAATAAAATCACATAACCTATAATAAACAACCCTAATACTCATACTACGGGTGATAATATAAAACATGAGTGCAATATACATCTATACATAGACATGAAATCCAAAAGACATACACACTATGTTAATATGTATTACAGAGTAAACAATAACTCAGGCTAGCCGTGGCTTGCCATGTACACACATATACAACAAAAATGAGTCGGTATCAGAGATCATATATTTCGTTCCCAGCCCAGTTGCTTCTTCTACCATATCCGTCTCCTGGATACCTGAATTTGTTTACTTAAAAAGGGGTGAGCTCACAGCTTAGTATGGGGGATATAACATGCAATATTACGTACAAAACGTAATTAACTATTTAATCATAAATCATGGCTCAACCGATAAAACAATGCATGCATGTGCATATGCAGATTATCTCCCTTGTGTTAACCATTATACCGAAAGAATATCGAGGCCGAACCGAATCATAATAATAATAATAATAATAACAATGGGCTTGACCGCCTCCAAGAGATACCGAAGTTGGGCCGAACCATAATCATAAGAAGAAGAACGGGCCTAACCGCCTCAGAGAATAAGTTGAACATAATCACAATATAATATCATCCGGCCCATAAAGATCACCATCATATCATAATAGAATTGGACCACATGTCCATTTATATTATATCACAGAATCATCAGTACTTTGCTGAGGTCTAGATTTTCGGGCTATTCACCGCTGGCTCTAGACAGCCGACCTCATTGCTGTTCCCCGGGGGTTTAGGAATTTTCAACCCAAGGGCACTGAGCCCTACTTATTTTCACATCGGCAAGCACTAGTCAATACATATTCCCTTTATCATCGAAGGGCCACAATAACAATCATATCGAACCTATCACGGAATCATATCACATCCCAAAATAATTCAACAGATATAAGAAGCTTTTAGAAACATAAATACAAGATATATGCTCATATGATGGGCCATAAAAATAGTCCGAGCTTGCCGAAAGGTCTCCAAGAATCCAGTTGATACAATAACGATGCATAATATGCTAATAAATGAATATTTAAAACAACTTATGCCATATAACTACAACAGATCTCTATACATGTCCCTTGATGTATATAATTCATCAATTAATTAATTTTATAAATACACAATATTCATACATCCAAGGAATATCTCATGTATATCAAATAACACAATTATATCAAGTATAATGGTACATCTTGCTTCAAATTACATGCTCATGGCTTAATAAATCATAAAACATTATCATTCTCATCATATAATAATTTTTAAAACAAAGACAATTAAAATATGATGATTTATATATAATAAAATCATATTATCGGATTTTAAAAATAATTAAACCCATACCTCAAAATATTTAGCCTAAAGAATGAAATTTGAGTTGACACCCGAACCCCAAATAACACAACTCTAAAATTCTTATATCATTGCGTAGCCCTAGACGTATAGAATAACTTTTCCTTAAAGTTCGACTCGATTCGGCGGAGTTTTGATAACCAATTGATAAGACGTAACCTTCGTACCTATTTCTTTTTTTCTTATTATCCCTGGGCAACGAAAAATGAAAAATCAAAGGAATGAAAATGGAGAATTATGCAAGCGGTGGAGTCGGTTAGCCTTAAAAGGAAAAAAAATCTAACTTTTGCTAAATTACGGCATTTAATCCTGAAGTTTCATAACTTTATTATTTTAACCTTAAACTTTTGTAACTTTACAATTTAGTCCATACTCAACCAAGAAATATATGTCTAATTTATACTAATTACATTATGGGTATTACATTACACAATACCAAATATATTTCTAACTATAAAGTAGATAAAATTATTACATATGTAACTTGATATAAGTCGAAAAAGTAATAATTTGTCAGGTTTGAGAGGGACCAATTTAAAACTTGACTTAGAATATATATTTTTTTTAGTACATATATGGAGGGGGATTGAAATCTTGGGAGGGATAATGGTCCTCCTTCGCCTAACTTAGTTTTGTCGTTGGTCGGGGCTCACTTTACACATTCTCAAGATCTGGCATGATTAATCCTAATACACAAGTAGCAATTTTTATTTTATTTTATTTTTTCTTTTCAAATGATATTTTGTTGATTTGAGGTGATTCACAAGAATATTACGTGCACTAAAATTGACTTCATCATAATCATTTGAATAAAGCGCTGGGATGAATAATTACATCTCTACAAGTGTTATCACAGTTCAAAACGTTAATTAATTAAAAGGCAGACGAATTTGATGATATGACTACCAGTGTTTCCACCAGCTAACATGTTTAAGCTTCTAATAAAGGTAACAATGATTGCCATTTAAGATTTTAATGGCACTCGTTTTCCATTTCCACTTTCTGAAAATGGAATTAGAGTTATTAGTTAATGAACTCTCTAGTCAATCATTTGGCTTGGAAAATAAATGTTGACGAGAATTAGTAGTACTACTAGTAATATACTCGTCTTTATTCTGATTAAGACGGTGGTGGTGGTGCTGATGCATGTATATATTGGGTGGTGCATTGAACTAAGCTCACACTTAATTAAGAGTCATTATTTAATTTTTATCTTTACATAAAAATCAAAATTTGTAATATTATTTAAAAGTAAAATATAAGACTTATTTAATACAATGATTAGTTACTCTTTTTTTTTTAATCTTAATGCCTACATGCATGCTCGCATAGTTGACGAGATTCGAAAATTGTATTTTTGATTGGAAACATTTTAAAAATGAAAATCTAAATCCTAAAATAGGAATAGAGAGTAGTATTCTATTCAAAACTATTGACTCGATCATATCCCCATGCACAAGAAATTAAAACCCATTGAAGACTGGACAAATTCATTCTTTCAAGATCATCAAAGATTTACCTACCTAACAAGCAACCAAAATTAGGTACAGATGCCTAACTTCATTAGTAATATTACAGCAATTGCAAGTTTTGTTCAAACCAAGGAAAAACAGTTATTAATGTATTTTTAGTCAAAAATGTTAATCTTAATTATCTTTCAGTGATAGACCTCCTACTAAGCTATGCAACGTACCTACCACTAGAATCATAGTTTAACGAAGAATGAAAAACCACACCGCTAGATTATATTTAACAAATCATAATATATAATAATATATATGTTATGGTCAATGAGGTTCCACATCAAGGGTGTTAGGTTATATAGTTGTGACGTAATTATAATTTTTAATTTACACTTTGAAACTACTACGATTAGTCTAGTGACAAGCACATTGGCGGAAAGTTTTGAATTCGAATCCTTCATCAATGTACTAAAAAAAGAATTTACACTATGATTTTCTTCCTGATTATTTTGATATATATATATATAGTCCAATAGAATCTAGCTCCACTACCAGGATAATATTAACGGGATTTTGATGCATTATATAATTCGAGAATAGTGACACATGGTTCAAGTGATTAAGTTAATTTGTTGAGATATTGGTGATTTGGTGAGCATAATAGTTTGTGTGTATTGTTGTGAGAGCAAGTGATAATTACTTTAGGAATTGATAAACAAAAAGGGGGGGGAAAAAACAATGAACACCTAATTTCTGAGTAACAATGTTTTTTTTTTTTTTAAGGAAAACAATCAAACTGCATTACGTTAAATCTTAATTACATAGATGGATCAACTATCTGAAATATAATACCTAACCTTTAAGTACAATTAAATTGCAGTGAGAGGGATTGAAAAGGAAATATATAGATAATACAAAAATGATAAATATTTGGATAACTACTAGGAGTGAACGTACATAAAAATAAGTCTCCTAATTATAAAACTTGCGTAGTCTTGACAATTGTACCTTTTCCTTCTGTTTTCCTAATATGAGACAATATATATATATATAGTTCCAAATCTTTATACCATTGATTTTTAAATTCAATGACCTATCTAATTATTCTATTACCAGAAGTCGATTTTTTTTTTTTCGTCAAATTCTTTTGACAAGATATGAAAACATAAATCACCGATGTGATTTATGTTTTTATCAATTCTAATTTCAATGAGATGACATTCTCGTACAAAAGCTTTTGGGGTACGAGTATGTGGCATGAAATAAGTCATACCAAGTTTAAAATTTTAAGGGTCTATTTGATCGATGATAAGATAGAAAACTAATGATACTAAAACTAATTAATTTGTTTGAAAATTTTGAAAATAAGTTGAAAGATGTGGTGAAATTTTTTAATCTCATACTCATTTTTATGAAGAGTTGTCCTCTAATCTTCTTTATTTTTTGTTAAATTTTTTTTAACCACTACCCAAACAAATTTTTTTATGGAAAAAGCAAAAAAAAAAAATCTCAACTTATTTTTTTAACTTTTTAAAAAATTACACAATTTCTCTTAATATTTTTCATATTGTTATCAATGAACCCTTAAGTTAAAAAAAAAACTCTTAGATCTCAACTTAGAAGTCTTGAATTCAAGTAGGACTAGTTAGGTATAATGTAATATTTGAAAGCCTTTTTTGCGACATGACGAAATGAAGAAGAAGATAGTTCGTACAGGTTGTCATACTTTGTTAAAACCAAATATCAGTTTACGCGGTCTCAAAATCCCAACTAACTAACTTGCATATTTCTATCTCCACGTATCTTAATTAAGATATTAGAAAGGTACGGTGGTCAAACCCATATTAACTATTATAAGCTTAATTCCAAATGATGTGGAACATTTTCAATTTTTATTATTTTATTTAATAATTATAACTCATTGTTAATTCTCCCGCCTCACTCACGGGCTCAAAAAAATATCTTCCACCTCACCATTTGTAGAAAATTATACTCGAAGCCATTAGCCATAGTTTTTAAAATGTTTTTATGTCCGAGTGTGACACCTATTAGGCCGAAAAATATTAATTTAAGGTGCACGTCTAAAGGGTAAACCCAACATAAAAGTAAACAGGCCAAGTGTTTATGGTGTGGCCCAATTTAATCCAATATTCTATTAAGATATTAAAATTTATCAATCAAATCAAATATATGAAAACTGCCTCTAATTAAACATTAGGATATTTTCTTTTTGAAGCACTAAATATGACAGTATCCATTATTTAATTAGTAATCCTATTTTCAGATTAAATAATTATTAAACTGATGATCAATTTAGTTTTAAATATAAAAATATAAACCTTAATTTATATTACTAACACGCACCAAGTAAGCGTGGTTGTTAGTCTCAATTAACTGTAGTAAAGTCACTAATTGCTTGATTTAACTTATGTGTGGTCTCAAATTAGGTAAATAGTTAACTATATAGACTGAAGTAAATTCGATAGCTGGCTTGCACAATTGTCTCTCCCTGTAATGGATTGTCACTTCATTTACAACTCAAAAATGGCTTTTGACAAATTTAGATAAGATTGAAGTTATTTGTTTTTGTCACTTTCGGATTACTGAAAATCATTGAAAAATACCTTTGAGTCACTTTATTTAAAACAAAAGGATCTTGTTGGGTAGATTTGGCGCCAACTGTCCCCACTGATATATTTTATATTCCATGTCGATAATCTACTATAAATTAAATTCGATTGCAATTTAGGGAGTGTGAAATATTATACAACTACGTCATTTTTAATAAAATAAATACATCAGAAGATAAAAGTTTAATTCCTCATTCATGCTTTTTATTAAAAGGATCATTCTTTCAATTTTTGATCCTTTTTTATTTTCTTGATTTTGAATCATGCACCTGCATGCATTTCGTTTATATTATATTATATTATATTTTTAGAGTATAATTCAATTGACAAAATAATATGTAATAGCACTGTGTCACGGGGTGCCTCCCAACAGTACTCGTGACCGATTACACTTCATCAATACCGTGCACGCACCTGAGCGCAGCATGGCCCAACAGGCGATCCAGCACCGCCAAATCGTCAAGCATCATCTAGTTTTATTATTGTGCTTAGGTTTTCTCATATGTAAATATTGTTTCCATTTAATTAGATTTAGGAATTTCTTTTGTAGTTGCATTGCATTTCCTTTGTATTTGTTTTCTTGTAACTAGTAAGACCCAACGTGCACTGTTACAACTTTGATATTTTCATTAAGTGGTTAATTATATGTGAGGATAAGATTATCTGCCTCACATCCAAGTTGCATACAAGTGCACGTTGTTTAACACTTTGTTTTCAAGCTCTTATTTTCTTTTATATTATAATAACTTTTCATGTAATCATGTTTCTTACAATGAAATAATTTCAATCTATATTCAAGCTCTCCTTAAAATTATTGTTGTTACATGGTTGTTGAATACAAATAAATTTTTAGCGAACACGACTGAACTATCGATTAGCCCTGTCGATCACGCGGCCTCCTTTGGGTCTTCAAAGGACGCCACATGACACATTGGCAAAGCAAATTAAATTAGAATATGTGTTCTATGATATATTGCCATCCATCCTTAATCGGTACTCCGATACATCTACCTCTCACACACTGATCTCTCCCTCAACTCTTCACTCCCACTCCCAAAATTGCTGCCACCGGCAAATAACTTTCGTCCCCAAAATAATATATATATATATATACATGGTTATTAAACTACCCACTTGTTCACCAAATAAACAATCCAGACCTAGATGGAGAGAAAATATATAAATAAATTTAAAGTCCCATCGATCATATCCTCGTGTCGTCAATAATAAATTAAGCCAAGTTCAGTCCCGTACTCTGTACGTATTTTGCTCCAATCCAATTGGGAAACACCGTCTCGTCAACACCGACGGTAACGCGTTGGAACCATCCAATTTAATTTGCGGTTTAATCGACTTCATTCAATTGGCAGCTTCAATTCACTAAAATAGGAATAATTTTTATTTGTTACCTACCTAATGTGGCAAAGACGCACTAATTCATAATTTTGAATGTTCCCACATGTCAATTATATTTGTCATTTAAGTTAAGCATCTAAAAATGGTCAAACTATTTTATTATTTTTATCGGTACTTTGAAAAAAAGTTTTTTTTTTTAATTATATTAATTTATTTTAAAGTATCCGCATCACTTACCCATAACTCTAGAAGTTGAAAGAATACCAGCATTCTTCAACCCCCGGCCCCGACCACACACAAAGATGCCACTTCCAGTAGCTTTAAAGGAATAAGAATTTTCTTTAGGAGGGTAGTTCTTCTAGATCACTATGGATATTTTCATTTTTTATCTTTGAAATTTTAAGCTGATAAAAGAAGGATTTTGTGATGAATTAATTTCCACCCCTAGAGAATCACAAGACTTTGATTCGATCGTCCATCTTTTATCATCAATTAATCGGTTGAACTACGTAAGTTATGTATACTCCATGCATGTGTTGTGTTTCTTCCATCTTTATCCTCACCTCCTCTACATTGGCATCTCTCTTCATTCACTACGTCAGCTATAACAAACATTATATTCCCCCGTTTAAATTAAGATTTACTTTAATGTTTATATATTTTTAAAGATACATTATTTCTAATATAATCTAATGGTTAATTAATTTTTTTTTCTTTTTACATTTGTAAAGAGTGATATTAAACAAAATCTAGAAAAAAAAAATTCTTAATTTAAATTGTGGAAGATAAGAATTGTATATGAGCTTTTGGCCAGGCCCCACCTTG
Organism: Lonicera japonica; assembly: GCA_021464415.1. Lineage (NCBI taxonomy): Eukaryota > Viridiplantae > Streptophyta > Magnoliopsida > Dipsacales > Caprifoliaceae > Lonicera > Lonicera japonica. The sequence goes on along the minus strand of CM038468.1, from coordinate 59,801,105 downwards.
AAAAATCTAAGTCATGATCGGCTTACCGTTCACAATCCTTATGCCTATTTCCATTATAGATGAGAGGTTGCGTGACCGAGTAAGATATTTTTGTATAGCAACCGACCACAATGTGGCTATTATAGTTAACCGACCAAAATATATGAACTCAAGGAAGATTGACCAATCTTGATCCGCCAACAACTAGAAGATAGTTAAGCTGTAAGATAACTAATGAAAAATAACCATTCATACAAGTGTCAGCAATGTTAGGGATAACTGTTATCTTAGAATAGTGCTCAAATTTACACTTTTTAGCAATTTCCATAACCCATAAACCCTAATGTAACGCTACATATAAATAGGAAGGGAAACCAAAGTTATGGACATTCAATTTAATATTCTCCTTTCTACACTCACTCCCACACATTCTCCTTCTTCCTCTAGCAAAAACTTGAATTCACTATTGTATTGTTCTTTTTAAGCTTTCAAGCTAATATATCCAACACACGTAAAGGATGATGTACTAACAAATTGGGAATTAAAGCCACCGGAAGAAATTACCCATAAACAAATTTGGTTTTCCTTATTTCTACTTGTTGTTCATAAATTGGTTAATATTGTTCATCTTCATCACCCGTATTCTCTGATTGCCAAACAATCAAGCTGGGCCGATTCTCTTCAAGTTGGGTTTGATTAACTTTTAGCCAACCACATTAATCATAATATAGTATGAAGAAAAAAAAAACTTTTAACCACACAAACAAGTGAAAGTCTGTTTGAGACTAATAAAAAAACTACATGAGTGAAGCATGCTCGGTTCACTTCAAATGAGCATGGCCTAGTCGTTTGGAATTTGAAAGTTCAAGTTCAAACAAGTGTGGCTCATTCATTTGATATGTATGTCTAAATATTACGGACAAGTGTTTGAGGGAGAGGAGGATGTGAGTAGAGAATTTGAATCGTTTTCATTTTACAAATTTTTACTCTAACTACTTGGGCAACTTAGTCCTCAAAACAATTTTATTTTTAAATACTGTAATTAAATAATTTTTCTAGTAATTTGGAGTTATTGTTATTGCAATTAGCAATAACCAAAGTTAATCAGAACAATGAAGTTGTCATATATAAGAAAGAATTCCGAGTCCAAAACGTTATTGTAATTGCAATTAGTAAAAAGGGAAAAAAATTGTGAGGAGTTTTTGGAAATATTTTAACATTTTAGGGACACTTTTAAAATATAAATTTACAAAATATATAATATTTTTTTGTTCCATCGTTGGTTGGGATTGAAAAATAAAGTAAGCAACCACGTTACTGCAAGAACATAAACTCCCACTTTTAAATAAGGTGAAAATTAAAACGCTTCAGTCCTAACTCGATTTTTTCATTTTAATCGATTCTTTTTTTTTTCTTCCTTTTTTTTTTTTGGTCCAAAACACTCCCGAAGGCCCTAATATATAACATTATCTTTCTGCACCACCTCCAAAACTGAAAAGGGAGCAGTATCAAACCATACAGTACCTAAACTAATTTTTGGTTCCCCACGGGGTGTCTGGGCCAGCTTTCGCGCACCTCGACTAATCCCCGCTCGCGGTTCGTGGCTGCCGCTGGCCAAGCATTATTTTGACAACGCCGGGGTTCGACCTTGGGAGCTCCAAGTCGACCCAAGGTTGTCCCAGTGGCAGCTTTATAGCACTGGGCCAAGAGGCTTGGTTAGTACCTAAACTATTACAGTGATAATAATGACCTAATTTTGTTAAACAATCGATCAGTACTAATATTGTAATTTCTGGGGAAATAAGTTACAGAACAACTCCAAGTACACCTATATATATGTAAACGTTTACATTCTAAAATGATCTGCAAGTGAAGATAATTATTTTCTTGAAACCCCTTAATTAATTCCACTGCCTCCGATAAGTCTAACTCCGGAATTAGTTGCATTGCCTCAAATCCAACAGAAAAATTGTACAAGTGTTTTTAATCGATTCAAGAAATAGTAAACTCAAAATCTTGGTGAATAGGATAACCGTAAAAACTGCATATTTACTACTCCCTCCGTCCCAATTTAATTCACACTTTGAAAAACTAAAAATTAAAGAGATATAATAATTACTCCAAGAAAAAATACTTAATTATAAAAATGTTCTTTACTTTTCTTTTCATAAAAAATGTGACGGGATCCAAAATAAAAAAAGTATGAAGAGTTTAAAGGATAATATTAAAAATAAAAAAATTGATATAATTAATGACATATTAAATGTAGAAAATGAATAACTATTTTAAAATATTTATAAATAAAATAGTAAGTAATTAAATTAGGATGAAGGGAGTAATTGTATACATTTCGAGAGAGCTTAGACCATTTGTTAGTCATACTCAAAGTTGCGGCGATAGGCATTGGGACGCACATGGTACAACAGATACCAACCATAATTGGAGCTATTTTATGGGTATCATTTCTTTTAAAATTTTATTGATTTAGAAGTCTCAATTTCTATTTTAGGATATAATCAAAGAATTGAATTATGTAGGAAATTTATATTTTATGATTAATTAAATTAAAATTAGTATTTTCTTAAAGATATTGTAATTAAAATAAAAATAAAAATTTTGAGTGAAAATATTATTAAATTAATTATGTTTATTGTGAGAGGAACATACAATTTTAAAAATATATAATTCAATGTTTTAAAGTAATATAATATTCTATTAAAGAAATATTTACTTTGGAAATAGGGGAATTGCTTAAAGTTAAGAGGGAAAAGAGAATCTTTCAACTATGGTGAAATGACATGAGATTAACTTTGCTCATCTTTGTTACACCGCGAATAAAAAATTGTTTAATTCCTTAGAAAAGGATTTTACGAACATTTTTTTTTTATTTTTCAAGTTAGATTAATTAACGTAACAAAATTCCTTTAACTACAAGTGGCTTTAACTTAATGCCCTTTAAACTAATTCACGATTCTTGCAATTAGCGTATTGCGTTGTAGCCTGTAGGATAATTATCTTAATGGTTTTTCTGGTACTACCTCAGCATTCGGAAAAAAATGTGCTAGAATAATCTATGTTATTATAAATCACAAGCATTCTTTTACGGTTATATATGACACTGATTTTTTATATTTTCTAGTTTATTTCTTTTGTATTGTATTTAAATAAAAAAAAAGCAAAAAAGCGAGGATTGAACTCTTGATTTGTAGAATAAAAAATAAAACAAAATTTTATCACAAAATTATTGCATCATTTCTTATAAATTTTTTATTTTAAGTCACATCACTCGCAAACATAGAAAGTATGTTTACATATCACGTGTGCTATACATATAATAAAAACAAAAAATAATAAATATAATGTTAAAATATTAATTTTTTCAAATATAAAATATTATAATATTGTGACTTTATTGCGAATAATTGTATCCGGAATAAAGAAATAAATTATTCGTCAAATGATTTGAGCTGTGTGCACGAGAAATGAGCGCAAGGTATTGGATTGTCGCTTCTCCATCTAATTAAAGGAAAACGACAAAACAAATCCCGGAACTTGACATTAGTTTCAATTTTACCCCAAGTGTCTTAATTTTAGAAATATTACCCTTAAAATTACTATTTTTTTTTCAATCATAACCCTGTGTTAAACAGTATAAAAAAGAAAAAAAAAATCGGCTGATGACATGGCATGTCATGTCCGCTCTTACTCTCTCTCTCTCTCTCTTCAAATCTTTTTACAAAACTTTAAAATGTACCAACATTTTATATAAAATATAAATTTAAATAAAAAATGAATATTTAAAATCTACTCATCGAAATGAATAAAACAAGATTTATTAAGATTATAAAATTATAAAAAATTTTAATATATTATTAATATATATTTATTTTAATTATTACAAAGAGAAATATAATTGAAAAATATATTTTATTGTTAACATTTACTCATGATTTAGGGACATGATGCAATCATGATTTGTTCATGATTTAACTTTAGTACTAATATTAATATTTGTTTAAATTGAAGTTAATACTAAATTAAGTGAGTACTCTGATACTCTAGATTGACACACTTCGAGGTATTTATTAGAAAATTATGCATATTTATAATAAATTTTGGGGTTATATCATCAGTAGATATAAAAGATGAAAAAAGGAAAAAAAATAGAGCTATTATAGCATTAGATATAAAAAAAATGAAAAAAATACTAGGAATAATATAACATTAGATATATACCAAAAGAATTAAGCAAAAGGAAAGGAAAAAAAATACATACGCTATAACATTATATAAATATATATATATATATGTTGGTGTAAAAATCTGGAACAGAAGATTAACCATACCGTCGAAATGGATTGGCTTAATAAAAGAAGATTATGAGGAGTTAGTAGTGTAAATGACGCATCAGCAATATGGTGACCAGCTCAAATAACTAATATAATAAACTAGAGATATTAAAGAGGAGGTTTGACCATGTTTTGATAAGACTTACTCCTTTGTGAAGGAGCTCTTGGCTCTGAGTATCTGTATAGATGGTAATTATGTAAATCAAAGTTTTGATTATGAATTAATGAGCACTTCGAGCTGATCTAACTATTACAAATAGATATTATAATATTTCCTCTTATAAATTAAGTATTGCTCTTCAAGTCTGTGAGTTTTAGTATACTTATCAGATTTGTACAATACAAGTAGAAAAGTATATGAAGTGGAAAAGTATTTCTTGTTCTTGTCTTAGTATCATTATTTAGTGTTTAGAACTTTGGGAATTATAATGGAGTAAATGCTTTGTCATAGCAAGGGGAAAGCAAGTGTGTGGAGCTTAAAATGATTAATCTAGAGCTTATTTTATCATTGCAGTGGATACCCAAGCATGTCTATCTCTAATCTTGATTCTCCCCGTAATCTGAAGTATTAAATGCAGTTGGCAAGCATTTAATGCAACTGAGGTGGTATGTACACCCACGCTTCTTTCACCCACTTTGATGTACTTATGTTTAGAGCATCTCCAATGCTAACATGGATTGGATGTACCAAAAATATGGACATGTAAGCATATCTAAAGACATGGTTCCTATGTGGCACTAAAAGTATTGTTCATGGTCAAGTTCTAAAAAAACCATCTCCAATGGTGTTGTTTATAAAATTGCTATTGACATAATTCATCAAATTTTTTAATAAAAAAATATAGAGTATATGGATTTTGTTTGATAAATTTTGGAGAATATTTTTTAACAATATAAATTTTATTGAATATAAAATTGTAAATTAAAAGTTAAAATAATTTAAAATTTTAAAAATAAATTATTAAGGTAAAAATGATGACGTGGCATCTAGACATCGTCTAGAAGACCCTCTAGATGTAGAGGGTCACCCTCACAATGTCTTCCCCTCTTTTTGACACATCACATTCATGGTCATTATACATGGTTGCATTGGAGATGGATTTTTTAACTCATTGTCTATATATCCTATGTGGCACTCCATTTTTCTCCAATTCATGGTTGCATTGGAGATGCTCTTAGAATTGTCACTAGCTCACTAGCACGGGTTTGGAGGATTGCATGAGCAGATTTTTGAAGGACCTCATCAATATATCAGGTAAAACCCACTTAGGTATTTGAAAGAGGTTTGCGTTCGAACGAACTCTGTTTATTAGACTTGAATGATGTATCTCATCTTGTCACGATGTACGCCTATGTGTCTTATATTGATATTTTATCTTATCAATATATATATAAGCAATCTATTCCGGTGTACTACTATAGTTATTATATATAGGTGTCTATCATAATTATTTCTATAATTTTTATTTGAATCCGTATTTTGGTCAAAATATATTAAAAGGCCCAAATTTTTTTTTTAATAATTTTATAATTACAATGGATCTTTATTTTTATTTTTTTTGATGAGTGGATTGTAAATATAATTTTTTTTATTTAAATTCAAAATTTGTATTAAAAGTTAAAATATTTTAAATTTTTTATAAAAAAGTTGGAGAGAAAAAGCAAACATGGCACACTATGTCAACTGCCAAATCAATAATATGATGGCTGCGTCAACATTTTATCAAATCTATTTGGCTCAACGTTTAGATTGCAACTAAACAACTTCAAGAAATAACCGGCCAAAATTAAGACACTAGGAATAATATTGCAAGCAATATCACACTTGAGGATTTTTCACATCGTATTCCCCTAAGGGTGCATTTGATTGCAAGCATGGAGCTTGTATGGAAAGAAAATAAGTTACGGGCAATTGAATTGCCTAGAATTGAGTTGCATAGAAAATGTAGTGTAGTGTGTTTGATTGTCTTAGTTTTCTATCCGAAAAATATTGGTTGTATTATATCATTTTTAATGTAGAAAAAATTATTGGTATTTTTTTTCCACATAATTATATAGTCATGACGGATCTTGTTTAATTGATATTGATTAGTATATTTTAAATATTAAATTTTTATATTATTTTGAATTTTATATTTTAAGTTATGGCATTTTTAATGTAGAAAATGGTAAAAACTTTGTCTCGTGAACCGTGCCCAAGCATGGAAAACAAAAACTACCTCCCCCAAAGAAAACATTTTTCTCAATTGTTTTGAAAATGCACATGTGTGAGGCAAAAGTGGGAATTGAATTGCCTAAAAAAAATGCAATCAAACACTTTAAGTTGTAAAATCAAATAAAAAATATTCATTTTTCATAAAAAATGTTACCAATCAAACACACCCTAATTGTTTGAAGTCGTCTTATTTCCTACTTCTACGTATGTATAGTATAAACATTTTATTTTATCTTATTAATTACTCTTCCTCTCTCTCTCTCCTCCTTCAAGGCCGTTTGTCGTCTCTGACATGTTTGTGGGTGGGGTCCATTAAAATGTCAACTCCCAATGAAAATTATTAAAAATTTGGACGTATATTTGCTTAATTACTTAAGTAACAACTTTAGTTAAGATCAGAATTGTAAATCGGCAAAAACTTGTAACTTAAGGAACCACTGGAAAGTCGAAAGAATAATAATCCTCGGATGCAGGGAACAATTTTTTATCACAAATAAAAGAAAAGAGGATTAAATTCGCCCCTCTTTTTTTACCACAAATAAAAAAAAAAAAAATCTTTCACTCCAAATAAATTTCGAACAATATACTTTCGTGCAATACAGATTTTGGCATGTGCACGTACATTTTTTCAATATTAAAGAATAGCTTTCTATTAAACTAAAATATATCTTTCAATTAAAGAATATTCAGTTAACAAAGTTAGGGTATAAAGAGTAATTCCACCACTTTATTAAAAAGAAGGAATTTTTATTTGGGGGGTCAATTGATAAATTATTTTTTAAAATTTTATAGAGATGATCTATTCCCACCAAATTTCATTAAAAAATTCAATCTAAAAATAGGTGAGATAATTATCAAAAAATTTAACGGTAAAAAATACACCAACTTCTAAGTTGAGGTTTTTTATGAAATTTGGTGTAAGTGATCTATTTACTATATAAATCATTTCTACATTTTTTTTTTAAAAAAAAAATCATCTATTTACCCATCTAAATATGTATTCATTATTTTAACTAAAGTGAGGAAATTCATTTTTATAGCCTAATTCTCAATTAACCTAAACTATGATGTAAAATAATATGTTTATCCTTTTTTGGGTAAAAATATTTTATCTTTTACGACAATATTACCTTTTATATTTAACTATTATTTTTTAAATGTTTGCTGGTTTATGAGACCAAATAACTATTGTTTCATGAAAATTCAAATTTTGTTGAAGTTCATTATGCAAGAAAGTTTCTATATTTCGTGCATTCATTGAATGAATAATTAAAAATAAAAATGGTAATTCTTTCATTTCTAAGAGGGTATTTGAGGGGAATACTTCATTGGAAAAATAGATAATAGGAAATGGATTTAAAGGGCTTCCTTTAGTGGAAGGATATCTTATAGGGTGTTGGTAAAAGCACCCTAAAAATATATTTTAAACACCCTTTTTTTAGGCATCCGTATTTAAATTTTAATTTTATAAAAGCACCCGCATAGTTTAGGCACCCTAATTAAAAAAAAAAGGAGAAAAAAAATAACATTTGCATCTATCCTATCTCTTTTCATATATTCTCTTGGTTTAAAGTATTGACAATAATATTTGGAGTACTTCCATTTAGTATATATCTCAAAACCATAATAAAAGTGCTCACCATCTTATTTGCTTAAGGCATAACAATGATATTCACGAGGGGACGACTTGGTTTGTGAGCCCATTGTTTCTGTTGTTGATTTGGTTAGTAGGAGTAATTTGGTTGTGTAGTTATCCGGGTGTTTTCCCCCTTTTGAAATAGAGAGAGAGAAGTGGTATTTATCATTAATTAACTTCTCTCAGTAAATATCATTTTACCTATATAATGGTTAGATTTTGCAGACATGCTTTTCTTTTTTCTTCAATTTTATAAATTACATGTATGGCATATGATATCTATATTTAGTATTACTTTTTTTAATCCTCCTGCTTGATCGAATCAAGGGGATGGATGGATAAAGGCATAAAGCGGAAAAGTCACATATTTAAACCTATTTGTTAATAAAAATACACATGATAATTTTTAATTTGGGCTCAACGAGAAAGAGACGAAGTCGTCATGAAGCAACACAACAATAGCATTGAAGAAAAGGGTGAGTAGTACGTTTAAGTATTAGGGTGCCTTCAAAATACAATTTTCAATTCTTTAGATTACCTTTATTCTTAAAAGGAGTGTTTAAATTAATTTTTTAAGGTGCTTTTACCCGCACCCTATCTTATATTTTCATTCTAAAATAAAAGTCATTTTTTTTACCTAACATAACCTTCCTCCATTTATTTATTTTTCTAATAACCATTAGCAATTGCCGGAGCTTTAGTGACCACTACTGAAGTGCCAAGACCTCACTAAAGTTTTGACATGGGTATTGAAATTTGTTTTTGCACCAAAACTGCAAGCAACTAATAATACATATTTTAATACAATTCTGTTTTTGCACGAAATCCGCAAATATCTAGTGATACAAATTTTAGTGCAAATCTATTTTTCCACTAAATCTTTAAACAACTAACAATATATATTTTAGTGCAAATTATTTTATGTGCTAAATTTGCAAGCAACTAATGTTATTGATTTTAGTGTAAATTGTTGGATCCTTAATCTAACATTGGGCTTATATGTGAAACAATTATGTGTTGTGAACTGTCGAATGGTTAAGCCCACTTTAAAAGTGATCAAATAAGGTTTAAGTTATTTGGACTTAAATGTATCTAATAGGGCGTGAGCCTTTAATTTGTAGATACTTAAGAGTAATTCTATTTTTATGATTGACTAAAATAGAAATATTAAATATATAGTAGGGTTTACTATCTATATATATTATGGTTATGATCCTCAGATTACACGTATGTATTTTGTCCCTGTTGAGCCCCCATCATCACGGAGAGTATAGAGAAAACTTAAAGGATTATCTAAAGAAATACGTGTAGATTTGGAAGGCTAACTACTCAACTACAAACACACGCTATGGATTCAGATACATTTTCGCATATTAATTTATTGATTCTTGATGATATAACATGAACGGTCCTATAGTTTATGGTTATTTAGAACCAATATGATCTTACAAGTGATTTCAGAACAATCTTCATGTTAAATTATTGAGAATTAATTTATTTATTTTTTTAGTAAGAATTATTGATTAATATATATATTCGGTCAAATCGGTTGTAGTTATTTTATATATATATTGATCGGCTGTATATATATATTTATAAGGTCATAATTATCGTACATATTTATTTTGCAAAATCTCTGCATAAGGATTGCATATATATTCATGTACTTTATATATAAAGGTATGTGTACGATTATTATATATTATATATATATATATGTATGATTATTATTAATACATTATCAATTGTTTTAGTATATATATAAGTGTGGGGGTTTAATAGTACATATATGCATGAAGAGTCAATTGCCAGAAGGTTTGTACTTTAATGGGTTAAGGTCAGCTTTTATGTTTGGATTAAAGCACTGCTACCGTAGACTTTAGTTTTATGTATGAATTGATATCACTGCTGATGTTCTCTCGATCATCATTGTTTTAATTTTTTTTTTCCACTCGGCAGTAGCCTAATGTAATCCTATGCCGATAATAATAATAATTATTTTTATTAGGCAGTAACTTATGTAGATGTGTAAAGTTTATATATACTAAAGTATTATTACTGTTGCTGAGGAGATAAATATATATATATATATATATATATATATTTATTTAAGTTAAGGTTTTGTGTGATATATTAATATGAGTTTATACATAAAATTTTGAGTTATATGGGTTAAGATATGAATTTGAGTTTATAACTCAATAAATTTTGACTCAACCAGTTTAAATTCAAATATTGGTATAATTAAGTATATATATTTTGAGATGAATTAATTAAAGCGATATGTTACCAAAGTGACCTCTCTCGTGAAAATTATTTTATTTTAAAATATAAACGGTTGTGTACTTGTAACTTATGTAAATTTTGACCAGCCCAAAGGAAGGTTGACTTTTAACAGAATTACATGTACATCTATGGTAATAAACACGTGATAATTATTTAGTTTTTTTTATGTGAACAATAAATCGTCACAAAAGAAGATTTATTATTCGACATACCCTTATTATCAGTGTTTGATTACTACAACAAGATATCAATTGCAAGTTAGTATTTTTATCCAAAGATAAAATATTAATGGAGCATCCGGTATCTTGAGATGGGAATTACCTTTATTTGAATTTATTATATTTGTTTTAGGATTTATGCGAGCTTGTTATGTTTATTTATTGTTGTTTTCTGTGGATTTAGCTATGAATACTTCTGCTGATATTACTGCTAGCATCAACTCTATTCCTATGTTAAATGGCACAAATTTTAAATCATGGCAAGAGAACCTTCAGATAGTTCTAGGAGTCATGGATCTTGACCTTGCGTTAAGGACTGATTCTCCCCCACCTCTTACGGATAAAAGTACTCCTAAAGAGAGAAAAGATCTAGAGAAGTGGGATAGATCGAATCGCATGTGTGTCATGATTATGAAAAAAGCCATTTCGGAAGCATTCAGAGGCACAATATCTGAAAAGATAACTATAACTAAGGAGTTCCTTACAAATATTGAAAAAAGGTTTGTCAAGAACGAAAAAGTTGAAATAGGTACGCTCTTGACAAACCTACTTTCAATGAGGTATAAGGGTAATGGCAATATAAGAGAGTATATCATGGAGATGTCTCATCTTGCTTCAAAATTAAGAGCACTTAAGTTAAAACTCTCTGAGGACTTATTGGTGCATTTAGTTTTGATATCTCTTCTAACACAGTTTAGCCAGTTCAAGGTGAGTTACAATTGTCAGAAAGAGACTTGGTCTCTGAATGAGCTCATCTCATACTGTGTTCAAGAAGAAGAAAGGCTAAAGCAAGATAAGGTAGAGAGTGCTCATATTGCCTCAACCTCTAAAAGTAAGGACAGAGGGAAGAAAAAAAATAAGGATAAAGAAGCTGCAGATGTGGCACCACAAAAGAAACAAGAAAAAAAATCGGACGAACCGGAAAGTACTGTATATTACTTTTGTGGAGCCGAAGGGCACATAAAGAAGCATTGTACCAACTTTCACGCATGGCGTGCTAAGAAGGGTATGTTTCTTAATTTGGTTTGTTCTGAGGTTAATTTAACTTCGGTACCTAGACACATATGGTGGATAGATTCTGGTGCAACAACTCACATCAGTGTGTCTATGCAGGGTTGCCTCTACTGCCGAAAGACAAATGATGGTGAAAGATACATCTATGTAGGTGACGGCAAGACGGTTTAAGTTGAAGCAATAGGAAAAGTTAGATTATTATTAAAAACTGGATTTTATTTGGATTTAAATGAAACATTTATTGTACCGTCTTTTAGAAGGAATTTAATTTCTATTTTCGCTTTGGATAAATCTGGATATTCTTGTTCATTCAGTGATAAAAAAATTAATTTGTTTTATAAGTCAAAAGTGGTTGGTTTCAGTTTTTTGTTGTTAGGTTACGATAATAATCTTTATTCAGTTGATACAATTGCTTCATTTAATAAATCCCTGCAATTAAGTGCATAAAGTGTAAAGAGAAAATAAAACAGTGAGAATTCAGCAGCACTATGGTACAAGATAGTGCTATATTGTTAGATATTCTAAAAGATCCATGGGGTAGAAGTTTTATGATCCCACAACTAAGTCAATTTTTGATTCGGGAAATGCCCAATTATTTGAGGAAGTAGAGTTTGCGGGGGGAGATATAGCGAGATTTTGTCTTTGAATATGAATATGTTGATATTCTCACAGGTGTTATTGGCATTGATCAAGTTTTCATTCTTGACTTTGTTCAAGACACAAACCAGGACAGTGTCAGAGAACCTCCCATTCAAGAAATTGTTCCAGAATAATAAACTCTACAACCTCAAGAATATATGCCATTAAGGAGATCCACTAGAGAAACGAGAAATGCGGTGGCAGATGAATATATTGTATTTCTCTAAGAACATAAAGTTAACATTGGAATGATGGATAATGATATGATCAACTTTCATCAACCATGGAATGTTCTCATTCTTAGAAGTGGATTGATGCCATAAATAAGGAGATTTAGCCCATGAAGAAACAATGACGTAATTGATATTATCTCATTACCAGAAGGTGCGAAACCCATTGATTGTATATGGATATTTAAGACCAAGAGGGATTCGAAAGGCGATATAGAGAGGTACAAAGCTTTTCTTATCGTAAAGGGCTTTACATAAAAAGAATGCGTCAACTATAAAAAAATTTACTGTCCAGTTTCTTTAAAAGATTATTTTAAGACTATAATGGCATTGGTGGAGCATTTCAATCTTGAGTCACATCAGATGGATATACAGACGACGTTTCTTAATGGTAACATTATTGAAACGATCTATATGGTACAATCAGAAAACTTTGTGGTAGGAGACCCAAAGAATATGATTTGCAAACTTAAGAAAATTCATCTATGAGCTCAAGCAAGCCTCTCGGCAATGGTATTTTAAATTTCATCACGTGATCATATCATTTGGTTTTGAGATGAATTTGGTCGATGATTGCGTATACCATAAGTTTTATGGGAGCAAGTATATTTCTCTAATTTTATATATCGATGATATTTTACTTGTTAGCAATGATGTATACATATTGCACGAAACTAAGAGATTTCTGATTAAGAATTTGAGATAAAAGATCTTGGTGACGTCTCTTTTGTGTTAAGCATACAGATGCACCGAGATCGCTCTCGGGGTACTTTAGGATCATCATAAAAGGGTTATATCGAAAAGGTTCTCAAAAGATATTGCATGCATGATTGCAAATCAGGTAATACCCCTATGGTTAAAAGAGATAATGTTAATCTAATTCAGTACCTTAAGAATGATTTTTAGGAAAATAAAATGCAAAAGATTCCATATGCATCAGCAATATGGAGTCTGATGTATATTCAAGTATGTACGTATCAGGATTTTGCGCACATTATTGGGATGCTAAGCAGATATTTAAGCAATCTAAGAATAGATTATTTGAAAGCAACAAAACAGGTTTTGTGGTACTTAAAGAAAATAAAAGAACTACATGCTCACATATCAGAAGTCAGATTAGCTTGCAATTTTCGGGTATACTGACTCCGATTTTACTAGGTGCAAATATAGAATTAAATTTATCTTGTATTCCACTAACAACAAGGGCTTGACGAAGTCTAATATATAGACATCAAGTTTCTAGTTATTAAGGAAAGAGTTCAGAGTGAACAAGTGTCTATAGAACACATCGGTACAAACTCCATAGCCGCGGATCTGCTTACTAAGGGATTGCCACCCAAAGTGTTCCATGAGCACATTACTTGTATGGGTGTCATTTATTTTTAAAAAATTCAGTTTTTAGTGGGAGTTTGTAATTTTTAGTGTTTCTATGATATAGACATATTTCGATGGTTTTGGTTTGCAGATATTTAAAGTTATTTTTTGCAGAAATAAAGTTTGGTTTATTTACACTCTGATTTTGGATATGGTTTAGTCTCACTAAGGTTTTAGGAGGACCAGTTGAAAATAGGCATGTTAAGATCACGTAATTTTTATGCTACACATCCATATCATTCAGTTAGATCGACGTGTGTGACCATTGATAGGTCGAGTTACGTCAAATGTAACAAAGGAGGCTTTGATCCTATGTTGATATGATTGATGGACCGGATTGGATACAGATACATTTCAGTAATGACAGTAAAGATGAGCTCAATTTACAATACATAATTAGAAGGTTACACATATAGCCCAAGTAGGAGATTGTTGGATCCTTAATCCAACATTGGGCTTATATGTGTTGTGGACTGTCGAATGGTTAAGCCCACTTTAAAAGTGATCAAATAAGGTTTAAGTTATTTGGGCTTAAATGTATCTAATAGGGTGTGGGCCTTTAATGTATAGATACTTAAGAGTAATTCTATTTTTATGATGGGCTAAAATAGAAATACTAAATAGATAATAGGGTTTACTATCTATATATATTGTGGTTATGGTCCCCAGATCACACGTATGTATTCTGTCCATGTTGAGCCCCCATCATCACAGAGAGCATAGAAAAAACTCAAAGGATTCTCTAAAGAAATACATGTAGATCTGGAAGGCGAACCACTCAACTACAAACACACGCTATGGATTCAAATACGCTTCCATATATTAATTTATTGATTCTTGGTGATATAACATGAATGGTCCTAGGGTTTATGACTATTTAGAACCAATAAGATCTTACATAAATTTGTTTTTGTATTAAATCCGCAAGCAACTATTGTTATAGATTTTAGTGTAACTATGATTTGACACTTCATCTATAAGCATATAAAGATATAAATTTTAGTGCAAATTCATTTTTCCACTAAATATCTAAGTAATTAAAGATGTAAATTTGAATGCAACTTTATTTTTGCGCTATTAAAAATTCTTGTCGGCGCTTTGGTGAGTATTAATGGAGCTTTGGTGAGTATTACCGAAACTCTGAGAACCTAGTTGGAGGTACATCAATGATTGGTGGAGCTCCGGTGGGTACCACGGTGGAAGTAGTTGGTGAATCATGACAAAGATAAATTATCGATTGTTTTTGAATTTTCTTTGTTGCAGCGGCTACCAACATATGTTTTCACTTGGATCAAATAATACAGTGCTTTATGTTATGTTGCGTGTGGGCGAAACTTCTATCTTGCATGCGTGTCTGCTAATCTGCTATACAAATGTTCTGAAATTCATGATATATATTGTATGTAATTCATTTAGCAATTATTGGTTTTTGTATTTTAAAATATTAATTAGTTAGTGGGTCATGTTAACGTGTGTCCTAAGGGCACACATTAAGTACCAATTTTTGAAAATAATTAACTCCCAACATACATTAAATATGGCACATATTCTCATACAAGATTTTATTATTTTTATTTATAATAGTTTTAACATGTGCCCTAAGGACACATGCTATTATTTTTCTTAATTAATTAAGATCTAGAATCGATATAGTTCTAATGAAGAAATATTGAGGCATTTTAATCTGAGGATATGAAAACTTATATGCAAAATAAAACTTACATTTTTATATATAAAGAATGTCGCAAGTTATGTCTTGATGATGTTGGGAGAGTTATGTTTTCTATATGATTTTGTAATTGGTCTTCTAGTCGTTGAGATAGTAAAAGAGTCACACTCATTGTCTTACTTTAGATTTGTATCAAATATTGAGTGTTTGGAAGGGGGAGGCCCCTTTTTTGTTGTTGCCTTCCCTTTTTAAATTTTTAATATTTTTTTTAGTGTTGCGAGTTATATTCTTTGATCTCCCTCCCTCAATGACCCCACACACAACATTTCATTCCTATAACAACCAAAAATTAATTAGGCAAAAGGGGAAATTTTTTTGATGGGGTCAAAATTGGATGGGGTCATGAGATCCCAATAATAAAACGATACATGTCTATTTTTATCTATTTAAATCAAATGAAAAAGAAATTAATTTTAGATAAGAGTAGACACGTGTTGTTTTATCATTAGAGACCCTATGACCCCATCCAATTTTACCCCCATCAAAAATAAACTCGACAAAAGCATGCAAATTTCAAACTCTTCAAAATTTCCTTTTTCAAATATTATAAAGTAACTCAAAAGTGGAGAACTCCCATATATATTGACCCGTGCAAAAAGCCAGCAATCTCACCCAATCCAGATATTTGATATTGATATATCAAATAAAAAAAAGAAAAAAATGTCGTAATCAGCAAGATAGAGATTATATACCATCTCTAAAAGAAGTACAACTTTGAATATATATATATATAATCTGCCTTGGTGTTACCTTATATAAGATAGCCCAAGATCTAATTGCCACTATCTGGCTTGAGTGGAAGATGGTGGGTATGTCCATTATAAGCCAGTTTTTTACTCATCACTTCTCACTCTTGTGACTTACCAAATATATTTAGGGCATTCACACCAAATCAAATATGTAAGATAAAGTAGGATGAATTTTGTCTATAATTCTATATTATATATTAAGTAAAAAAATAAACTTGAGTTTATGTAAGTTCTTTCTCAAGCATGCGAACAACTGATATCTGTTAGGTTCCAAATTGAATTTTGTTGTCCTTTTCAATTCAATAGAACAAGAGATATCCCTTTTGATACTCAACTATTATCCAAACATTTTTTTTATGTTTGTCTTAGTGTACTAGCTACTTACAATACACAAATAAAACTAACGTGGATGCTCTCAATGAAAGTAAATTTCTACCATAAAAAGTTCATAGATTCATCTAATGTATGTAGCTGTTAATTTATCATCTATATATGCTATATATAAAACGTGAGCAAAATTTTTAGTATGTATGCCTGTGACTTTAAACCCAATTAACACACATTATTATGGCTGAATCAAATATTATATGATGTTCTTGTTTTTTTTTTTCAAAATTCATATTTCAATTACGTAGTGTACTCTGACCCCAATAACTAAGGCATTTCCAATGGTCATTTTTTTCTATACAAATTTTTATGATAGAAAAGAAAAATAAAAAAAATATGCTCCAATGGGATTTTCTATAATCATTTCTATGTGAGATGTAAGTTAAGTCACATGAGAAAATTTTATCACCATTTCTACATGTAGAAATGGTGATAGAAATTTTCAATGTGACATAGCACTTCTTCATTAAATATAAGAATATAAATTTTCAATGTGACATAGCACTTCCTCATTGAATATAAGAAATCAACTCTCATCCTTAAATAAATATCAAGTAATATAGAAAAGTAAGGTAGAAATAGCACCACTGGAGAAACTTTATTTAAAATTTTTCTATCTAAATAATTATATTATCAAATAGATATAAAAATGTATTAAAAGTATTATGACACATAAGATAAAAATAAATTTATAAAAAGTATTATTAGAGATGGCCTAAAAAACCGCAGGTCCACCTAGGGGTGTTGTTACAAATCCGAAAACAGAATGAACGAACTGAACCTATCCATTCCGATCCAAAAATTTTTGAACCGAAAAAAACCCCAAAATCGATTGATTTGGGTCGGTTTGGGTTCGGGTACCCCGAATTAGACCGAAAAAAATGAATCTTTTTTTAAAATTGTTAATGAAAAGAGAAGAACGTATTAATGTGAACAATGTTTTTGGAAGATAATTATAATATAATGTGAACAACAACCAAAGATTATGATTAAAATTGCACATTAGGAGGAGGACAATATAAGTAGAACGAAAAGAGGATAACGTATTAATAGTATACGTAGAAGAAACAAATTCACAACTATAATCAAACTATCATAACCAATTGGAACTCAAATTTAACCCCATAATAACCTTCTTAAATGAAAAGTAAGATTGCATAACTTGCTGCACATGTTTTAGTCAATCGACGAAGTGGAAAACTATTTTTGCCCTTGCCAAATTTGTGCGAAAGTCGTTAGCTTTTATAAAAACCAAATGAAATCGAACCAGACCGAAACTGAATAATTTGAAGAGGGTTTGGATTATATAAGTATAGAAATCGAAACCGAACCGAATCAAAACCGAACTATAAAATTTAGAGAGAATTTAGGGTACTCTTAATTCTATCCGACCGAAACTAAAAATACCCCTAGGTCCACCCCCATGGATTCCGAGGTGCTAAGTGAAGGTCAAGTTGAAAGGATCACGTTCCTACGCGTCTTTATAGGGTATTAAAGAATGAATTCTTCATTTTATGTTGTTCACATCTAATAAGATAATAAGAACAAAAGACAACAAACCCGGGCTTGTTATTTTTCGATGAGTAAACATAACATAAATGAGATCGTGGGGGCATTAACTACTTTCACATTTATTTTATTTTTAATTTATTTTCTTTCTGGTCAAACAAGAACCCCCCCCCCCCCCCCTCATATCTCTATCTTCTTTACAATTTGGTAGGAGGATATGATACCCCCTCTCTCGCTCTTTTCTCCCCTCTTTTCTAAAGTATAAGTAAATCCCATTTCACAACTTACCCCCATCCCCCCTCTAAAAAAGTAGATTCTTAATACCCCAAACCAAATTAAGGTGGTCATAAATATAGGTTTTGAATAATGTTAGACTTATTAAAAACGTGTATCCAAATAAATTGTCACAAAATGATATCTCATTTTTTAATATATTTTTTGAGTACTTTTATATCAACATAAATATTTAATATAAAAAATAAATATATTAATGTGTCATGAATTTTAGTTATAATAAATTGTGATAAGATTGTTTTAATTAATATATAATGACCAAATTTAATATATCAGATTTTATATTTATATGTAATTAAAATTATTGCATTTTTTTACCCATCTTTAGTGAGCTAGAAAGCTAGTGTTTTTTTATATAAAAAAAATTAACAAAAAATAAGAACTAGGGTAGTATATATTTAAAGGGGGGTGGAATCATTTTTCAAAGGGAGACCACTGATCTCTTTAAATAAGACCCTTTTTTGTTCTCTCAAATCTCTCTAAAATCACCCACCATTCATCAGTCTTCTCCCCTTTGCCTCTTCTCTCAATTCCAGAGATACCACAACTCAACTAACCCACAAAGTTGCCAAAAAAGTTAAAGAAAAAAGCAACTTGAGAAATGGTGGGTTCCTCTTCTCTCCTTCCTTTGTTTTTTTCTCTCCCCTTTCTGTCACTCTCTCTTCTCTTCTTGTTTTCCTTTATCAAACACACACACATACATATACATAATTAAACAAACTTGTAGATAAATTATTTGTTCATCATCAGAATTAGCCCTTTTTAATTGAATGTTACAGGAAGTAGAACAGCAGGTGAGTAGTACATGGGAAGGCTATGTAGATTGGAGGAACAAACCTGCTCTCAAAGCCCGCCACGGTGGCATGGTTGCCGCCTCCTTTGTTTTGTGTAATTTCCCTTTTCTTCATATATACCAAAATATAATTTATATAATTTTCTCGAGAAAATCTATGATGGGTTATGGGTTCATGTGTCGACCGTCTGTCTTAAATTTGTTTGTGGTGAAGCAAATTGCATTGATGTTGATGTAGGGGCGGAGATATTGGAGAACTTGGCATATTTGGCAAATGCAAGCAACTTGGTGTTGTACCTTTCGGAGTACATGCACTACTCGCCATCAAAATCGGCTAACTCAGTCACCAATTTCATGGGCACTGCCTTCCTCCTTGCCCTCCTCGGCGGCTTCTTATCCGATTCCTTCTTCACTACCTATCAAATCTATCTCATCAGTTCTGTTGTTGAATTTCTGGTAATACTTCTATATTCATCTCTATCTCTATCTCTCTCTTCTATTTTGTTTTTCTCTACTCTTATATATTAATTACTTCTCAGTTAACTGCCTAATTTGGTGCATCTTTATTGTTATTATTTTTCGCTTTTTTGTTATACTATTGAATTACGTTCTTGCCAAATATCAAATTGAGTTAATGAATGTTTCAACTTGGAATTAATTTCTATATATAGGGAAATTAATTCATTCTTAACAATATATATATTATGTTTTTCTTCTATTAATGACGTTATATACACGTACGCAATTGGCAAGTTGAAATCGATCGGGAACAAAATTAGGCAAAGTGGTAATGCCGTTGCACTTTTGTTGAGGCATTTATTATTTACTCTTATTGTGTACTTGGGATGAAAGTGACGCTAAATAACTTTATGCCCTTTATCAACCACTTTTTTTTTTTTTTTTTCTACTCGTTTCCTTTGCTTTTGGGATTGTTTTACTGAGGGAGGCATCGTTTCTTTGAGCAAAATTTGCATTTATGCATATGCAAATATAATTTTATTTTTATTTTTTTGAGAAACAGAATATATATATATATATATATATATATTTACGCAACTATTAATTTAAATTGCTATGCAGAAAGTCAAAAGTCAAAATAAAAAATAAAATCATAATATAAATAAATTAATACATGTGCTTATGCGGGACCCAGTGGGGGCCTTGCAGAAATTAAACACAAGCAAGTATAGCAACGTTTTTTAGTTAGAGGGACTGTTTGGGAGGTCATATTTTTGTGTGTCACGCTGGGGCAAAGATGGACTTCGTTTTCTAAATTTTCCGTTGAAAAGAGGATGGCCTTATCTTGTATTTATTTGTTGCCACTAACGTCTGCTCTCTCTCTCGATCATACAATACAATATATATATATAATACAAGATAAGACATTAAAATTTTTCAACCAATAGGGTCTCGCCACCACACCACCCTAGACACATGTTGCATTGCCACTCGTACCACTTGTGCAAGCACGCAGTTCCAACTCACTCGATCTCACAAATCTCATTTGTACTTGTAAGGTCCCTGTTGTGATGAAATTCGTTTTAGGGAAGAGTTTGAAAATTTCAAAAATATTATTTACTTAAAAGTGGATAGTTCGATTACTTGATAATTTCGAACTGCTTATTTATTTTAATTCAATGGTTTATATTTATTATAATTCTTTTATAAGAGACGAATCTTGTCACCTACTCCAGCCAATATCATGCAAAACAATAGGTGGAGGTGGAGGTGGTGGTGGTGGTGTGTTGATGTGTGAACTCTATTAGTGACAATTTATTATTTGAGCAGAGGGCATTAACGGGGGGATTTATTACCATGGAGTTTTCCTTTTACGAGTTTTGTTTTGTCTGGAAAAGAGTACAAGGACCATATTATGTGGAGGACTATGGACCAGGTGTCTACCAAATCATTTAAGTAAGAGAACCATAACATTCATGAGCCAACATCACTAAGGTGACATTTCATTGTTAATAAGACGCACATGTAAGTACTAGTACTTGTTTGCCCATCCATTTGGAGTCTCAAACCTAAAATAACACGGCCCCACATATTTTGGCAACACAAAAATCTAAAACTGATGGCCACTTTGAAAATCCCGTAGACTTCTGCCACTAATTGAGTATAGTCCGGTAGTAAATGATCTCCACTTAAATTTAAGTCACACTAGTCGCAGATGCAGAATTTTCTCCACCTTCAATAAAAAGGAAAAGTTAATGTATTCCGTGATCTCATTCGTTAAATAGTAGTTACTCTAATTATTAACGCATAGTTTTGTGAAACTAAATTATGTACATTATCAATGGGCCACCCTTGTGGTAGGTATCGCAAGATGATTCTTCACACATGGTGGAAATGCAGGGAGGACTAGAAAAGGGATAAAATGAAGTGGGAAAAAAGGATTTGCTTTTTTGTTGATGCTTACTAAGAAAGCTTGAAATGATTCAACTAGCAAATGCGATAGTTGTCTTTCTTGGAACCTCTCCACTAGCAATATCAAGAGGCCAATAAAAGTAGAGCGGTTTAAGTCCATTATATCCTTGATAGATTTAGAAGCTGTGATTAGCACTTTTAGTTTGAATTTTGATGTCTATGGAGCCCACTAATCACTATCAAAGTATATTCATCACATTGACTCAATCCACATGTAATCATAAAGGGCACAACCCAAAGGTTTAGTACTCATAGCTATATCATCGGTTATATTTCTACGTACCACTATATGAAGTTGTTTAATGCCACTAGTTTTCTTGCATAATATTGTTCACTTTGAGACTTAAAAGCTTATTGCCCAAACAGATTATTAGTTAATGCCATTAGTTTTCTTGAATAATATTGTTTACTTTGAGACTTAAAAGCTTATTGCCCAAACAGATTATTAGTGCTCATAAGATTCATTATGTTAAAATAATCTTTGTTAATTTGTTGGAACAGGGTTTGGTCATACTCACAGTGCAAGCTCGCTCAAGTTCACTAAAGCCACCAAAATGTGACTCATCTACCCCTAACATTCCATGCCAAGAACCACATGGTGGCAAAGCTGCAATGCTTTTCGTAGGCCTCTATCTAGTGGCACTTGGTGTTGGTGGTATAAAGGGCTCGCTACCCACACACGGAGCCGAACAGTTTGACGAAAATACTCCACAGGGGAGGAAGCAAAGATCCACTTTCTTCAACTACTTTGTGTTTTGCCTTTCGTGCGGCGGTTTAATCGCTGTCACACTGGTGGTGTGGATTGAAGACAACAAAGGCTGGGAATGGGGGTTCGGGGTTTCCACTTTGGCGATATTGTTGTCCATTCCACTCTTTCTTGCCGGTTCGTATTTCTACAGGAACAAAATACCTTGTGGAAGTCCACTTACAACCATATTAAAGGTACTTACAACTTGTCTGAATTCTTACCCCGACAAATGCATTGTTGTCATGTCAATTATCTCAACAGTTTATGTCCCTTTAGAATTAACTAATAGATTGTGTAGATATAAAAGATAACCTGTTGAGGCGCAAGCACTGCATTAATCAAACTTTGGATGGGACCAACGCAGTGCTGCCACCTTTAAAATTCCCCTTTTTTATGATTCCCTAAATTCTGGAATTACACAACAAAAATATACTAGATGGACAACTTTGATGTCAAATGGACCATTTGACACCTTAAGAGGCTTATTTAGAAGCTGATATTTTTTCTCTTTTATCAGGTTCTTGTGGCAACCGCACTAAACACTTGCAAGTCAAGAAGCCAAAGCAGCTCAATCGCGAGCCTATCCACAAGCCCTTCTCCACCAACCCCAACCACCACAGAAGAACAAGCCGGAAAAAGCACAATACCAACAGAACTCATAGAAACCCCAACTAGTAGCCTTAAGTTTCTAAACAGAGCAGTTATAAACCAAGCACCCCATAAGTCCCTCCAATGCTCGGTACAACAATTAGAAGATGTCAAAATCGTACTCAAAATCCTCCCAGTTTTTGCCTGCACCATTGTCCTCAACTGTTGCCTTGCTCAACTCTCCACATTCTCAATCCAACAAGCCGCCACTATGAACACAAAGCTTGGATCCTTAAAGGTCCCACCGGCCTCACTCCCTGTATTCCCAGTCCTCTTCATCATCGTCCTGGCCCCACTTTACGACCACTTCATAATCCCATTTGCCCGCAAAGCAACCAAAACCGAGACTGGCATCACTCATCTTCAACGCATAGGAATCGGCCTATTCCTCTCAATCGTAGCCATGGCAATTGCAGCCCTTGTCGAAATTAAACGCAAACAGGTCGCTTCGGATTCGGGTCTCGACTCTACTGACCCGTTACCGATTACATTTTTTTGGATCGCCATTCAATACTTGTTTCTGGGATCCGCAGATCTTTTCACATTGGCAGGATTGTTGGAATTTTTCTTCACAGAGGCGCCGGCTAGTATGAGATCATTAGCTACTGCACTCACATGGGCCTCATTGGCCATGGGGTACTATCTTAGCACTGTAATTGTTTCGATAGTTAATAGTGTGACGAGTAGCTATAAGCACAAGCCATGGCTTTCGGGTAAAAACTTGAACCATTATCATCTGGAGCGGTTCTACTGGCTAATGTGTGTACTAAGCGGGTTGAATTTCTTGCACTATCTATTTTGGGCTATCAAGTACAAGTATAGATCAACAGGGTCTAACAAGTAATTTGTTAGGAATTGAGATGTATATATGGAGTGAGATATATATATATATATATATGTATTACCATTTACATATATAAATATATATACCAGATTGAGTGAACACATGATCATATATGGGAGGCTTGTGCATTTAAATGTTGATTTTTGTAAGCGATTTTGGTTCCTAATCAAACATACAAGTAGAAATAAAGTTATAGGGAAAAAATCTATATATTTTTTTCTTTTTGTTAGTATAATTAATTGACAAGATAAATGAAGTTAATTAATTGACAAGATAAATGAAGTTTATTAATTAAGATTGTGGTTCTGAAGGAATAGGAGGGTTCCAAAATTTGCAAGGCTTTTGCTCTCGTGGTTATATATTTTATTCCCTTAATTTGTTCATCTCAACAAATTATTTCGTTTTACTTTGGTAATTAACAGTCTGAGAATATACAATTCTATATCATTAATTAATATAACGATGTGTACAACTATATATATATATATATATCAAATCCATCGATCAGAAATCTAAAGAAATATATTAATGGTCATACAACAACCAACTACTCAAGGAATTTCCATCAGAATATCATAATGACAATTTGTTGCTCATGCATGGGATATATATCTTGCACGCGGCCACATGTTCCATATAAATTCTCTCTCATTAATTCATGAGATCTGCTTCCTCGAAATGCACACAGATATCTGGATATAATTGGAAATTAGTTAGGAACATGTGCTATGTACGGATGTTTAATAATTTTTATTATTAATAACTTATAGATTATTAAAAAAAAATGATATACAAATAACATAGTTTTGAATATGTTTTGAATGTATATCTTCATTTTATAGCATATTAAAATAGAAATTCAAAAAAAATAAATTTGGGAGCAAAGGATGAAACGCCTTATACATGGTTTTTACTGAGCATTAACTCAAATTACTGATATATAGTATACTAACTCAAATTGAAACAGAAACTCTAATCATAATTAATATATTGCAAGGAAAGAGTCAACTAAGAATTGTTTTAAATCAATTAAATTTAGAACTTCAAATGACACACCCAAAATGAAAGAAAAGAAAACTATTGCCTTTAAAAGAGTTGATCTGTGTGCAATTGATTAATTTCCCCCCTCTCTCTCTCTGTTGTCTTATCCGGTGAACATTCTTCCTTAATTATTAAATTTATGCCTTTCTCTAACTAATTGTCGAGTTCTTCTACTAATAAAATGGAAAAATAAAATAAAAGTGTGTTAGTGTATATTAGACAAAAAATAAAAAATACATGTACTCATTATTTGAAGTAACAAAAATACTCCCCCACGTTAAATCAATAATTTGGATTTTCTTTTCAAGATTTATTAAATTATAGTCCCACTTCTATACTATAAGAAATGATCAATGTATCAAATATGAAAATATGAAAATATAAAATTTATGGTTTTCTCCATTAATTTAGTTAAAATTAATGTTTCTATAAAATATATTGAAATCAATGTAAAATTATTAATTTGAAACGGAGGGACTACTTAGAAATAAGAAACACAATTTATTTCCATACACCTTCCTTTTTCCCTTTTGCATGGTTAGATTTTGCCTACATAAGGATCAATCTCACGTATAACAAACAGTAGAAAATATACTGGGAAGATAAACAAATTTAGCCAAACTTCTTTATTGAAGACAATCTAATACAAGAAAAGAGTTAACTTACGATTGAGTCAGTTTGCGAAATTTGTTCCATGTCGCATGCTTGTTCATTCTATTTGTAATATTGAATGTTCTTGTACGGAACAAAAAAATTAATAGAATACTAAGATTAAAGATTTTATTTTTGATACATATATAGTTTAATTAGTCTATTAAAAATCACTAAGGTTCTAAGCGACCACTTAATTTATAAACAAAAAGGTTGAATTACCTGAGCCTACTACATGCAACAATTTTCACCGATGCTTCAAATACTGTAAGATACAATGATAAAGTGTTTGAAAAAACATATTTTCAATCAACTACAACCTTTAAGAAGAAAAAATGAAAAAAGTGAACATACCAAGATATGGCATAATTTATTTCCCCAAAAATATGCACTTTTAGGTTCGTGCTAACAACAGATTTCTCTCATAAAATCATATAACCATTTGAAAAAACACCTTATTCTTTCTTAATACAATTAAGAGACGAAGTCAAATTTAAATAGAAATTGCTACTTGTTAAGTGATTTAAACTTATGATTGGCACCGAAAATTTCTCTAAAAGAGTATGGAGAGAGTACAATAAAACAATATTTTGCATAAATTGTTTCACAAATAAAATTAATTTTTTATTTGAAATAAAAAGAAAATAATTTGCAAGCACTATCATTAGATTACGAAACATCATATAGGGTGAATTGGTTCTACTGTAAATGCTTGGATAAAATCTGAAGAATAAAAATCACAATTTTGATATGTCCAGTCAATTATGCATCAAACAATTAAACAATTAAATTAACTAAGTTGTTTTTATACATGGCTGAAGATAATGCCTTGCAAAACACAAATTACTACGTATAGAATCAGACATATTAAAGAATATTATAAATTAAAGCCATTCAAAAACATAATTGAGAGAATTGGATTTTATTTTTCACTAACCCGTGTATGCAAAATTTGCTAGGGAGAGATAAAAGCTACGACCATGTGATTCTCAATTTTTAATTCCTTTACATAGACTAAATCAGTTGTCAAATTACCGTATAGAAATTAAAAAGTCAGAGAAATGTGAAAATTGGCTTAAAAGAGATTTAATATAATTGGGTATTAAGTGGTCATTTAATGCAATAAATAGGTAATTAATGCATTAATGCAATAAATATGTTATTAATGCATCTAAAAATAGAAATCTCCAAAAAAGTACATAATAAATAATCCAAAAAGAGAAAAACTAAATGGACAGAAAACTTTTTGGGGGCTATTTTATTTTAATATATATATATATATAGAAATTAGGTAGAATATCTTATTACACATTGATTTTTATCAAAAATCCAATGAATAATATTTTTTTGAATGAAGGGCCTATTTTTAATTGGTAATTAGTGTAAAAGGCCTATTTTGTTTTATATTTTAAATGAAGGTATTTGAATAAATTTAATATCATTTAATTAATAAAAACATGTTATATATTACCTAAATTACCTCCTCTTTATGAAATTTGTACAAAAAATATGGACTGCAAAGTTCATATTATAGTGAAATATGGACTGCAAAGTTCATATTGCAGTGAAATATGGACTGCAATATGAACTTTGCATTAGAAATATGGACACTGCAATATGAACTTTACACCAAAAATATGGACTGCAAAGTTCATATTACAGTAAAATATGGACTTCAAAGTTCATATTATAGTGAAATATAGACTGCAAAGTTCATGTTGCAGTCCATATTTTAATGCATTTTAAGGGTTGAGATGTCATTTTACAATGAAAAAAAAAGACACATGTCGTATTATCAATAAAATAAAAAATAGGCCCTTATTTACAAAAAAAATATTTCTTGGTTTTAGTGTGAAAATCTTTCTCTAATAAGACATTTTTTTTAATTGTCCCTATATATATATATGTGTGTATAGATAGATATATATTAGAGATTGTGTGATAAATGATTTAATAAAAGGTTACAGTGATTGGTGAGATACCTTCGAAATATATATATATATATATAACCATGCAAATGTATTCATTTAAATTGGTTCAACACCAATATGGTGAAAAGAGAAGACAAACATTTAAACGTGCCACCTTGTAAATTTATCTAGTAGATAATGTTTGTTCAAAAGATAAAAATCCCTCCTTTTTTTTTATTTATTTAAGAATAAAAGATAAAAATCTATAATTGAATCAAAATTGACAAAGGCAAATCCTAATCTAGATTTTAGCTTCTCTCCGCATAAACTTTGAAAGCCGTCTACAAAAACAAAGGCAGATTTCCTTCTTTTTTTAAAACTTAACTGATCTTGGTCCACACACAATGACTTGGAATGCCAGCATGTACCACAAACACCATATAATACCCAGGTGGCGCAATCGCTGGCTTTGGAGGCGCATACACAGTAACATTATAATCAAACGGAGACCATTGCTCCACGTCCACAACATCCAACACCAACAGCCGTTGATTCATCGCAGACGAATGTGTAGTGAATGACGGATTAATCATCGTTACGGTAAGCCCGCCATGAACACCAACCAATTCCAGCGTAAACGCGATGGAGAATTCCTGACCGTACGATAACGCTACTTCATCTACCAATGAAATGTGAGGGCGTAGATGATCGTTCTTTTGGGCCAGGTACGGTGGCAAAAACGCCTCCAGACTCAACTCCGTTGGGTAACGCACTTCAGTGAAGTTGTACACCACGTGCGGATTGCTTCCACCCACTAATATTCTGCCATCTGGAAGTAACGTTGCAGCCGAGTGGTACATACGTGGAATTCTCGTGGGATTCAGCACACGGAACCTCATTCTCAAGTCGGGTTGTGTGGGCACGTAGAGAACCGGGTGAAGAACCGGGTCCACCGCCCTTTCCCAACCGGCTGTACCTTTCAAAGCGCCGTTGATGATAATAACGTCACCGGTCGGTAACAGTAACATGTCGGGCATGATCCGACCCATGGGCATAATTTCCATGACCCACCGCGGTGCAGGATCCGACAGTTTCAAACGCCCACAAGTCTTGGAAGCCGGCAAGAATATCTTCGCCGTCGCCTTCAGGAACGAGCCTCCGGCAGCGCCACCGCACACCATCACCTCCACCTCCGGCGACACAGTCTCATTCCATCCACTTAACCGGAGTGGAAGCAAAACGGAAGATCCGGTCGATGGGTACGACCTCTTAGCGCCGGGGATCGGCGGAAAGCGGCGAAGAACACGGTTGCTGACGTAATCAAGTAAAATTGAGCGCCGGTTAGCAAAGATAAAGAGGTTACCGTCCGGCAAGAGATGCAAGAATGGGTAAAGATTGTTCTCCTCTCTGTAATCGGTTGTTTCATAAAGGAATGGGAGATCAAAAACTTCAATTAATGAAAACAGGTTCTTGGGGAAGAACTCGTAATTGAAAGATCGGCGGCCACCAACGATGATGACTCTCCCGTCGGGGAGAATTTGGGTTGAAGAGTACCATCTTGGGAAGGTGAGATTTTGATTCAATTCGACCCAGTCGCAATTTTCGTGGTTACAGGGGGTGAAAAGGCGGATTCGGTGGTCGCCGGCGTGGTAGCCGCCGGTCTGGACGAGGGTGCCGTTGGGAATGAGGGCGCCGGAGGAACACCAAACGTCGGTATGGACAAAGAGAGGCCTAAAGGTGTTGGAAGAGACGTCGTAGAGAAGAGAGTGGGCCGTACAATCGGGGTTGAGTATTTCGTCGTTAGAGCGGCAGATGCCGGGGGGGAGAGATAGGTTGGAGGGACCGAAGTCGGTGCGGTCAAAGATGACGACTTTGTTGTTGTGGAGAAGCTGCATGTGCATGGCGGAAACCCCAATGCTCTTTTGCAAGAGTTGCCATTCTCCGTATGTCCTACTTGGTTCAAGAGCAAACGGCGTCGTTGGGGTGGATGGTTGCTGCTGGATTATCCTAGGTCTTGTTCTAAAGTAAGGGTAGTGATGATGTTGGTTATGGGATTGGGATTGGGATTGGAAGGAGAGAGTGAGGAGAGAGAAAAGGATGATGATAGGGAGGATCAAAGATAGCAGGTTCTTGAAGAAGAATATTAATGCCATTAATTAATCTATGGCTTTGGGTTTAGTTCTTCCTTTTGATTCATATTAAACAACATATATATATATATATATATATAAAGATTGCGCGCGTAGTTAATTGGATCTTCTTGTTTGTATATAAAGGCCGTAGGGTTTATCAATCAAGGTATATATATGGGTGGGTATATGAATGAAATATATATGTAATTTACTTCACTTGAATCGCTTCAGAAGAAAGGGAGTGAAAGCTGTTACTGCATTTGCTTTATATCTAATAAAGTTTGTGTCTCCTCCTTACATTAACCGATATATATTTGAAACTTTCTAATAAAACACGCTTTCAGAAAGATTTTTTTTTTAATAGACTTGCCTCTCAAAAATAAAACAACATTTAAAAAATAAATCTCATAATGTTTTTTAAGTTTAAGAAAGCCTTGCATCATAATCTATATTTCTATTATTACATTGCTATTTGCCACACTCAAAAGATTTTATTTGCGTCCTGTGACTAAAAGCTCGTATATGTATATATTATATAAAAGAAGACGTGTTTACCCAACTTCAAAATTAAGTTATATTTTGCGAAACTTACATAGGTACCATCACCTGCAAAATACATGAATCTAGTAGGCTAGGAACCCAATTTTGTTAGGGTCATATATTTTTTACCGAGTAAAAAATTAAATTAGAGAGAAAAATCTTGATGTAATTCGAGAGCATGTCTTACACTTGTAATCAGTGAAAATGAACACGTTCGAGTGATTCAAAGATCATATAACTCGCTCAATAATTTGCAAATGTTTTTTTGTTAGTACAATTTTAAAAGCAAATGTTCAATAATCTTTTTCTTTTTTCCTTTTTTTGCATTAAAAATGCCAAAAGAGAATTTACTATTTCCACATTTGTTCAATAAACCCACCCCGACAAGCTTTTTTGTTTTAATGGACATTTCTTACTACTTAGATAACTCATTCCCTCCTTAAAATCATTGCTCGAGTAAATAATAAATTACAATAGAATATTCAATGACAAACAAACCCCCTTCAAAAGGAGGTTTTTTTTTTTCTTTTTTAGATAGTGTTGTTTTGAAACTTAATTTGGTGGATAGGATACTTTTCAACTTATTGGGCAAATGGAGTTCACAATAAAAATGTAAGAATGTCTCACTTTTTTTAGGTTAAAATTGTGAGACCAAACGATATTTTTAAAGAAACCAAAAATTGTGAAACAAAAAAAACGTAACTTACACTCACATTTTTATCCTTATCACATTTTTACAGATAAAAACATGAGACTAAAGACCTGTCTGGTGAGTATTTTTTTTTTCAAATTTTAAAAACTCAACTCAAAATCAACTCTACTTTTAGACTTCTCAAAATTTATTTTACTTTACTTTCTCTCTCTAATTTTTTTTTAAAACACTATAACTTTAAATCCAAAAATCAAAATTAGATAAAAAATATATATTTGAAACTTACTCGTCGAAATCTATAAAATAAGATCTGTAAGTATTTCTTGAAATTTTTTTATGAGATTTTTTAATTGGTTGAAAAAAACTCAAACAAAAACCAAATTCACTTTTCAACATACTTTCAAATTCTACCAAACACCATATTTTAAAAACTAAACTTAAAAACTAACTCAAAACATCAACCAAACGTCACCTAAGTCCCCATTTTTTGCTTCTCATTTTTTTTTGAAACAATCCCTAGCCCTTCTCTCTTGCTACAAATTCCCATTATCTTATAAAATTTTGAGCCCTAACTTTAGATCTCGTCATTGCCCCTAACGCCTCTCTTTTGCCATAGCCCCTAACCCCCCATCTCTCACACCGTTTGCTGCATCATCATCGCCCCTAACCCTTATCGCCGTGCCCTTAACAGAAAAGGACTCTGAATGAAATGGAGTCTTATAGTTTGCTTAATTTTAATGTAAAATCATATTGTTGTGGGCTTGTGGGCTTGTGGTTTTCTTTTTTTCTTTTTTCGGTATCATTCTTTTTTACTTTGGGGGCTATTATTTACAACCCCCAATTTTGTCACTAACACCACATTTGTCACAAACACCTCCTGCATGTCAATTTTTAGTCACTAACACCCTCCATCAAATTAAAAGTTAATACAAACATTAATTAAAAATAAAATTACTTAACATTGAAAAAGAAAGAAGTCATTTACATCTCTCACCTAATGACACGTGAGAAGATTCACACACACTCATCCCACATCAGGTGAATGTGTTGTAAGTGACTCACCTATATAATATTAGGCAATGGAGTGCGAAGTGTACTGGAGTATTTCTAAATTAAACTCACCTAATGACAGGTGAATGGATTCACACACATTCAACCCACATCAAGTGAATGTGTTGTAAGTAACTAGCCTAATAACACACACTCGTCTCACATGGGGTGAGTGTGTTTGTACACGATTACCTTATTTGAGGAAAGTTATAACTAGATTACTCTCCTTATATAAAGCGAGTCAAGCTTGGACAGAACCCGTTTTATACTCTATTTTGGGGATTACATCTTTGTTTCAATTTGAATGTTGTAGAATGATGTATGAAAGTTAATATACACATTAATACACCAATAATAAGAATTATAATACATCTATGGCTTCATTTTGGAGTAGAATTTCACTACTAACTTTTTCTTGAACTTCTTCTTTCTCCACCATCTCATGAACAATACTTCTTGTTATCATAATCTAAGCTTCAAACTTTCCACCAATAATGTTTGTGCTTCGATTTGATTGTGATTTTTTGATTTTGAGAGCTCAAATGATAAAGAAGTGAGTCTATTCTCTCTCTATCTTTTTACTTGAAGCAATGGAATGTGATTGTGAATGGGGAAAAAAGTGGGAGATATAGGTTTAATTATTTGGGTTAATGTTAGATTAGTTTATTAAAAATGAACAAATAGATAGGTTAATGTTTTAATCATTGGGTAAATAAGTTAACTAATGGTTAAATGAGAGAGTGTTTGTGATAAAAAAGTGGGGTGTTGAAATGTATTTTTTATCAAATTATAAATGGTGGTGTTTGTGACAAGAATGGGGGTTGTAAATATTACCCCCTTTACTTTAGATTGTATGGTTCTATTTTGATTATTTTGTATCTTGTGAAATTTGTTTTTACTTTCAATTGGATTTGAATCATATATCTTTCAGAAATTGTTATTTGTTTTTTAGCATGTTTTGCTTTCATTATCTATGAAAATCTATTTGTAAGTAGCATAAGAAAAATTCAAAAAATTGTCATCCGTCACAAAGCATGCCCATAAGGTCCAAAATTTTCATTTTTATTAAGAGAAGAAAGAGCATGTAGAGAGAGAAATAAAGAAAAAGCAAGATGTAAAAAACATCCTTTTTTTTTGCTTTTGGCTGTTGGCTTTTAGCCCCATTATTTAGGCCATAACTAGTTTTGGTATCCAAAATTTATTGTATTGTACATTTGGCCCCCATTTTAGACGGCTTGCATCCATTAACCAACTTATCCATCTGTTGACCTAAAATATAATACAAAGTTCCTAAATTGCCCCCTTTTTATCCATTTCTTAATTATGCCTTTAGGCTTAGCCCTCAACCACTGGAACAACTATAAATTATATAGATGTTTGCATTACTCCATTAAATAGTATAAATATACACACAAAGCAGAAAATAACCAAATAAGTTTTGATACGACTATACAAATGGGTAGGGGAAATGAAGACTCAATAAGT
Organism: Lonicera japonica; assembly: GCA_021464415.1. NCBI lineage: Eukaryota > Viridiplantae > Streptophyta > Magnoliopsida > Dipsacales > Caprifoliaceae > Lonicera > Lonicera japonica. The sequence continues at coordinate 59,767,573 of CM038468.1, read as the reverse complement.
AACAAGGTAAAACAAATGTGCTGTACATATATTAATTTATATATACACACTGATAATCAACTATTGTTTCAGTAAGCTTGCTAAATATATGAAAATAAAACTCACAAATGTGATAAATGCCCATGGATTCACAACAGATATCATAAAGCTAGCTATAATGGTATAATGATCTTACATTATTCTCAATCAAAGAGCATATATAACAAGAAATATTTGAAGTGCTAATTTGACAACTGTAATGCAATGCTATAATTATAAGATATAATAGCTTTGAAGCATGAATGCAAGGAAAAAAACACATTTGGAGCATCATCATCCTCTACATCTGATTATTGCTTTGAATGTGGAGAAAATGGGCATTGAATGAAGTATTGTCCTTGGAAAGAAATGAAATGCCCAAGTGGATGTTGTGGAACAAGGAAACTGTGGACTTCTAGGCAAGATAGAAGTTATGGAGAGAAATTCCTAAGACGTTTAAAATATGGGCATTTTGAATAGTTGAAGTCAGCCAAGTCTAGAAAGGTAAATGTTAAGGTTAAGCTAAAGATAGATTTGGATGATATATATAAAGAGTTTGAAAAAAACTTTACTTATAAAGGATGAAGATGTAACATTCATGTAATGTATCATATTTAAAGCATTTTTATTGTAAATGAAATGACAATAACAAAGATTAAGATAAATAAGTTCCAACTGGTGCACACAAGTTCCAGTTCCAGCTGGTCCGAAAGGTTAATAAAACAAGTTCCCACTTTGCTTAATTAGCCTAACAAACAAGCTTACATATTTTGGCCTTAAATGTAATTGGCAGGTGGTGGTGGTGGTGGACTTGGGGGCCTAAAGATGTTATTCTTGCCTCTCTTTACACTACCATCTCTCTTTGAAGTGCTACATGTTTTTGTACCCCTGCTCTTTTTCTGGTTAGTCTTTGGAATTATCATTGAAAGGATCAATAGTTAAGGCTTATTAGATTAACTAGCTTGTGTACTGCTGGGCCCATCTGCTTCAATCCTAGGCTTAATTAGAACAATATAATAACCAATATAAGCACATTAATACATATTCAATCACAGTAAGTAACACAAGGCTTTTATCGATACTAATTCTTCCATTTGCATTAATAACATGTGCTCCATTGCAAGTTGTTTTATTGTGTCCATACCCACCATAGTTGTTGCACTTTTTCTTGCCTTTCTTTTATGCAATCACTTCATCGACACATAATATCCTTGTTGACCTAGAAGGTCTTAATCTTATTTTGATAATAACAATAAATCAATCATGTGTAATTTAACATGTGTGTTGAAGTTATTATAGTCACATTCCAATAATCATCATTCGTGGACTAAAACCAATATATTAAAACCGAGATCATTCTTCTACAAGCGTTGGACAAGACAAGAAGATCAATCTCATCACAATACATTTCATGAAGCTCATAGATCAAGGATCACATGCAAAAACTTCAAGACAAAAGTTTCAAGTGAAGATCAAATTGAAAAAATAAATCGAAGCATTCAAAGACTCGTCTATTCGACATTTGAGTGAGTGCTTAGGATTATTTGTAAAGTTTCTTATTTGATGATTATTATAGCTCATATACATTAATACATATTGATATATCGTTCTTAGATTGACCAAAATCAAGTTTGAATCAAAATCATTTCAAAACATCATTCTAGCAAAAATTGATTTTGAAATAAATTTATATTAAATTCAAATTATCATATTTTGAGTTTTTCCGAAAATAGGTATTTTAGGAACTTATTTTTAAGGTCCCCAAAGCATTATAATTGATTTTGGAGCTTATATGCAAAAGTACAACCCGTTAGTCAATTAAGTAGCTTTGCTCAGTCGACTAAGGGTCCATTAATCGACTGATGAGCTTTGCTCAGTAGACTAATGTTTCAGAATATAGTCGTCGAATTTTTGATTTTTTACCATTTTTGGTACCAAACTTTTACCAAACCTCAAAAACGGCTATATCACTTTTGGGACTATATATACACTATCGAATACACATTTTGAACACCTTGAATCATTCTTACACTCCATACTTCATCTATTTTCAATATTAAAAGATTTAAGAAATTATTTTTGATCAATCATTCTTATTGAGCTATAAATCTTGATCAAACAAGATAATTCTAGTATGAGCTTCAAATTGTATTCTTTAAACACTTGAGAGTTATTGTTAATTGGTGTGAATCACCAAATAATTAGTATTCAATTGTGAGAGGTAAATCTTATAGAATAATAAGAAGATAAATTATTGTTTAGTGATTGTGAGAGGTAAATCTCACAAAGTTAGCAAGAATGATTATTGTGAGAATATTGTGGTAAAGCAATATTTGTAAGAGTGTGTGAGACAACAACACTTGTAAAGGTTTGATCTTCACTCGGAAGAAGATTGAAATTAGTGAAACTTTTCGGGGAACTAACTGAGCGCAGACTATGGTTTAGAAAACTAAAACCGTGAAGAAAAATAGTCTTGAGCTTCAAATTAATTTAATCTTTCTAACTCAAGCTATTTATTTACTTGCTATTATTCATTGATTAATCTTGAGTTTGTTTGATTGATTGCTTGTATTGATTATTTCTTTGATATATTTGTTTAGTAAATTTATTTTGCTTAAGCATTTTTAAAAAAGTTTTTAATTCCGCATTAAGTTTTTAAAACCCTATTAACCCCCCCCTAGGGTTGATTTCTGACCATTAATCATATTGTGCCTTGGTCTGCCTGGTGGTCTACAAGTGGAGGAAGAGTGACCCTATGTTATGGCTATAAAAATGAACATATCACATTGTTAAAAACTTAGTTATCTTGTATTGAAAAATAGATAAATTCTGCAAATAAGTATAATACCTTAGGCCAATAAGATGAATCATCCGTTGGTATAACATGGCCAGCATATATAGTTTTGTAAGTATTGACCGTGAAGAAATGACTGGAATACCTACATAAAACATAGTATAGTTACAGCAAAATTTACACAAAACACATGTGTTAATTTACATAAATTGAAGTATAAATAATAACAGTTATATAATATACCTTTTTCAATCTTCTCTTCTTTGCAAAATGAAAGTTATAGCATGCACACAAGGTATTCTAGAAATCCACCACCCATAGCAACTGCATGTCCTAGCACTTAAATCCACAGTCCAACTTTTGCCATGTTTGTTCATAGCCACATATAAGTAATCTATGTTGCTAGTAGTTATGTATTTGTTATAATTATTCTTTATATTTACAATTATTTCTTTAACTCTTGGCACCAATCCATCAAGATCCATTATATATGCCTTCATTCTCCTATCATACAACAAGCTCATAACTAACACTTTGTAGTTCTCAATCAACTTTGTTAATGGCAGGTCTATATGGCTGAGGACCATCTTGTTGAATGACTCTGAGAAATTATTTGTTATATATTGACACTGTGATGTGGTATCAAAGTATGACCTGCACCATCCACTATAGGGCCAATTAATGAACCCATCTAAAGAGGCTTTGAAGGACACAAGCAATGAAACAAATGAATTATTATAAGGGTTTCTAAGCCATATGAAAATGCTACTTAGATTCTTCAAAGTTATTTGCCTAGCAATCCCGGACACATCTTATACCCCTCATTATATCTTCCATAGATTCTCTTATAGCATATGATTCTTGCAACAAAGGTTGTATGGTATGAAACTTTAACCCCATAGTGCTCCCAAATTTTTGCTTGGACATCTTTTATCTTATTCTACTTATAGTTCTTAATATCTTATTATATCTTATTGGTTACCTAACGTGCATGCGCAATTGAGTTCTTCCCTTTTTCATCACATTTACATGTGTATGTGGCTGAAATGATCTTAACATGGCAGTTAACTCATGTGGTAACTTTCTAACATAAAACCTCAAATTACATTTAGGATCTTTACAAATTAAAAGAATCTTCCGATTATCATTTTTTTTATTTATACCCAAACTTTTTCTCAATTGCATAATTCCTCATATACTCTTTGCACATTTGCATTATTGACCACTACATCTTACTATGTAACTCCTTCAAATCACTAAGTATATGATTGCCCTTTTCATTATCATATATATATATAGATTTTTTGTTTCTTCAATAAAATCACCATACTCTACACGTGGTTCAGCAGTTTCACCTTTGTCCCCCTCTTCACCACCATTATCTTCCTCTTTATCCACAAAATTTACCCCATCTTTATCACCACTATCCTCTTTTCCATCTTTAAAATTATAACAGTCATCATAACTAAAACTATCAACACCACTATGATGCCCTTCTTTAGCATTTACATTATTAAATCCTAAAAATGACACTGTGGGATAACATCTATTGGTTCAAGTTCTGAGGTTAAGGGTGGTAAAGTGGCTAAAGGTTGAGATGTCTCTCCCACTGGTTTATTTGTTTCTCATATAGTGGAAAATCCCATTCCCAATCACTATCATCAAGTCATTCACATGTACTTTATATTAAACTCCTAATAGCTTAATCATTGTCAACGTACAAACTACTTATATTACTAGCCAATTGACTGAACAATGGAACAACTACATTATCATTCCCATGTCCCTCTACCACATGCTTCTTACCCCTATCAACTATAGCTACACTCGCATTTTCATCATCAGACAATATTACAGTCTCTGTAAAAGTAAATCTAGATTTAAACTTCCCTGCAAGCTTTAGTAATCTTCTAACTCTCCCTATCTGTGTGACCTTAGATTTAAGGGATTTAGGGCTTTTAGTGGACTGATTTGTTATTACCTGGGACCTAAAGGACTGGTTACTGAGTCTTTATGACTTTCTTGGAGCATTACATTGTCTGCCACTTTCTTAATGGGAATGGTTATATGTTTATTGGTTGTGGTGTCAATAAATGTATTAGGACTATTATTTTCTTCCACATACAAATAATACACTCCATTTGCAGCTTTGATAGGGTCCCATATGTATAGTGATTCTACATCATTTGATGCCACCCCCAAAGCCCATCTTTAACCCACAGAATTCTAAAGTCAGTCAATGTAACATTTTCTTCTATGTCTTTATTTAAATCCACAAAACAAAATTCATCCCCATCAACATCCCCCAAAGCAAAGCTTTTACCACCTATGTATTTTTGAAAATTGGATAACCATTTCCCCCACAATGAACCATGAACTTTTTTATCCCAAGTAAAGCCATGATGCGCTGATGTATAAGTAATAAACAACAAATAAACAAACAAAAAATTACTAAGTATATAGAAAAGAAACAATTTCATTTCACAGAACGCTATACTATATATTCCCCCATTTAAATATTATTATCTAACATTGAAAGTCATAATTATCAATAAAAAATCCTAACATGTACATAATATAGACAAATGAACAAATATAAACAATAACCCTAACAAATATCTTCATATTCTGACAATAAACAAATATATCAATACAAAACCCTAAAAATATGATCACAATGTCATAATAAACAAATATTAATAATGGATATTAAGGGATTAACACAAAATCCTATAATTATTAAATCAAAACTATAAAAACCCTAAATACGCAAATTTAATCCATGAAATCAAAAGCATTGCTCAAATACACACATACTTTATCTAATCTTCATATTTTTCTTCTTTAATATGTCATTTTCTTCGATTTTCAAAGTTAAATTCCTTCTTTTCTTCAATGGTGCATCGTGATTTTGGCGGGCTTAGTTGGTGGAGTTGTGTGATAATAAAAGGTTGTCTGCTAGGGGCTAAATGTGTAATTGAGAAATGGTTAAAAAAATAGGGGGCAGCTTGGGAAGTTTGTACTATATTTTCGGTCAACAGACGAAGAAGTTGGTTAATGGATAGAAACCATCCAAAATTAGGGCCAAAGGTACAATACAGTAAACTTTGGGTACCAAAACTAGTTATGGCCTAAATAATGAGAGCCAAAAGCCAAATAACCCTTTTTTTTAGATAGAGACGGTGAAGAGAAATAAAGGTAGAGGGAGATTATTTTAGCTTCATGGGCAAAATTGTCATTGTACTTGATGGAAAAAGTAAAGTGGAGCACCTAAGGTATTTGATGGAGCGCGAATAGCTCCGCCTTAAAAGAACTATATATAAGAAAAATTATAAATGCAAAAGTGTGAGAAGATATCACGTTTTTATACTTAAAAACGCGAGACCTTTTCACACTTTATTATGTCATTTTTTTCTTTCTAAAAACGTTGTTTGGTCTCACGATTTTGACCTTAAAAACATAAGTCATTCTCACATTTTTACTATGAACACTAAGGCTGGGAAAATAGACCCGATAACCAGAGAACCGCTCCGGACCAAACCTAACCGATAAAAACCGGTTCGGTTCGGTTCTTGTCTATTTGTTAACGGTTCTTAGTATAATTTCTTTCCAATAACTATTAAGGAACCGTTATTGAATTTTTCCTTCTAAGCCATATTCTAATGCTTAAGAACCGAACCGTTATAACTGTTATTTCTTTCCAATAATTGTTAATATTTCAATTTTTCTCTTGTTTACGGTTAACTAGTAAACCGGAAGAACCGAATAACCGTTAATATCTTGGTTTTTTCTTGTTAACGGATAACCGAAAAATCGGAAGAACCGAACCGTTAAAACCGGTTCAGTTCTTAAACGGTTCTTCACTTTTTCATACTTAGAACCAAACCGTTATGATATAAACGGTTCGGTTAACGGTTCTTCAAAAATTGGCTAAGAACTGAACCGGTCCCAATCCTAATGAACACCATTTGCTCAAACAAGTAGGGATGGCAACGGGTCGAATTTGGAGCGGGTTGGCACCAAACTTGCTTATAAAACTACCCAACCCAACCTCGACCCGATGTGGGTTTTATTTTTTTAAAACATGTATTCGTCCTGAGTGGTGTATGTATAAATTCAAACCCGACCCGCTCCAACCCATGGTAATTGTCCTATATTATAAGGGAATTTAGGGGGGGGAATACAATATTCGAGATGGGGCGGGTCAAATAGATTAATTTTGTACAAACCCGAACGGCCCGAACCGACTTTTTATTTCAAAACCCGAACCCGCCCCGATGTTAAAAAAATTGCCCCGAACCCGCCCTATTTGGATTGGGTCAAATCAAAAACCAACCGGGTTGAATTTTATTGCCATCCCTACAAATAAGTTGAAAAGAATCCTATCTACCAAAATAAGTTTCAAAACTACACTACCTAAAACAAAAAAAAAAAAAAAAAAAAAAGGAGCACCTCTTCCGAAAGAATAGACCAGATCAACCCAATAGTTACTCAAAGCTGCAAGCCACACCAAATTATAAGCAGTTCAGCTGACACCATTAGCTCATTATTATCAACATCTCTGAAGAACATAGCGTCCGCTTGAGTTCCATTGAAACACCGTTTATACATCTATTAATTTATACATGCTCAATGCGAGTTTAATCAACAAGGGAACTAAATATAACAATCTATATTTCTGTCATTTCCGCATTCATCTATCTACTGCCAGATGAGACCATTCACAAATTAAACACACTGCTGGATTTCATTTTTGGGAAAAATGTCACATGCATGTCATGTACCATTGAGAAAATGATTATATAGAAGGTGGTGCTTATAGCTTAGCCTATATATATATAACGATCACTTGGAGGTGCTGGCACCCATTGACAAACTCCTCACCGCGACCTTCACTGCACCCACTGCACTTAGCTGCCTTATCTCCGGACTCAACCTTTGCTGCTCATTCTGATCCTTACTGCTCACATCTACCTGAACCCCGATATAATATGCTATCTGCACAGCGATAAACACAGGTGAGACACATAACTAATAAGTCACACATTATTTATGCATATACACACATGATCTTTCTCATATTCTCACGTGCATAGCTACATCTTGGTCTTGTAATCAATTGTCAAAAAAGAAGTTAGAAAGATGGAAGAGATGTAGTGGTAAAATGACACGATGGACAGGTAATTTAAGAGATTAATGCTGATCTAAAACATAAGAATCACCTATTTCTTGAGAAGGAGATGTATTCTTCAATGATTTGCTAAAGATAATTTTACTGGAGGACATCTTGTGGAACTGAGTTTATACTCGTATACCACAAAAGCAATAAGATATCATAAATCAATCTTAGGAACTATCTGTGCTAAAAGTTTAAGCTGTTAGGTAGTGGGCCAACAATGCATATCATGCTCTTCAACACTCCCCCTCCTGTGCAACCCCCACTCACATGTGGAGAAACAAACCAAACTTGCACTAAGTGCGCAAACAACAGGTGCATACTGCACAAACACAGGGGGGGAAAATGCAACTGAGAGGATCTAAACCCAAGACCTTGCAAAACCTGAATTCTAATACCATGTTAGGAACCATCTGCCCCAAAACCGTAAGTTGTTAGGTAGCAGGCCAACAAGGCAACAATGCATATTATGCTCTTCAACAAATCTCAAAGAACACAGAGAGTATGTGATTCACCCCAAAGAAGAAGGATACAACAATAACTATTAGTGGAATCACTATGCGATGAAAACCCAATAAATGATCTCTCTCTCTCTCTCTCTCTCTCTCACACACACACACACGCACATCTCTATCTATATATATATCTTCAATGCAGAGAAGGATGATTGTGAGGAAGCTTTCGATACAGCAATAACCAGAGCTGGGAAAGCAAGTAAGGAGGTGTGGCCATGTGGGAGAAACAAAATAAGCATCAAAATCATTCTACTGCCATTTAGCGTTTACTTGGTTCAAGCTTTTGTGCTTTCAGTAATCCTAATTTGGTAAATTCACATATGAAAATCTCAGAACTCATATCTAGAGTCTGGATCACAGGATACCAATTCTTTTGCTAAAGCTCAAATTTTATATATGAAAATTACCAATTTATGATTTCCCGGAAGTACAAACGAGCACCTAAAGCCAAAAGTGAAACCAAAATCAAGCATGCAATGCAACAATGATATTCATCTTCTATGGTCCTAAAAAGCTAAAACTAATTAAAAGGCATAAAAAACTGTAGAAGGATCAAGCAGTTGCTTAGTGCAAACAATTTATAAGATCCAGTGGATGATATAACTGATATGCAAATAGCATTACCTTTCCAGACGCATTCCGAACAGGTGAGATATGAAGAAAATTCCAAAACGAACTGCCGTCTTTTCTGAGAAGAATGCAAGCCAATAACAAGTTTAAGTCCCAAGAATATTAGATAAGACGTCTTCAACCAAATTGAAAAGTATCGCTAAAAAAACCTGTAATTTAAGATGCATACGGTACATGCTTGTTCATTTTGTATGCTTTCCTTTATCTGCAGTAGAAGTAACAAATACGAATTTATTCACAACAAAACACTAGGTCAAGGCCACAATGATCATTCCACCAGACAAAGTGAATTTGAAAACATTTGGGCAAAAGCTCAAGAGCAAAAACGATGCACAATCACCTGGAATTGAGTTGAGGAATCGGTATCTTGCCCACTTAAAAATCTACAATTCCGCCCCAACACTTCATGCCTATCATAGCCTATTAAAAGCAACATCTAAAATTATCAGCGTATAACTAGAGATATGTGTAAATAGATATACATATCTAGATAAATTAAATCTTTTCAATAATTAAAAATAAGTACTAATAATTTTCCATATTAGGATATAGTGTTGTAGGCAGAAGTCATTCGCATAAGCTCAGTACAACTGAAAACCTGTCAAGTTGAGGAATGCATCACTTGCATAAACGATGGGCATATCAGTTAAGTGTGGATCTGTTCTGCAAAGGAAACAGAAAGTATACATTTCAACAACCTGTGTGATGCAAAATTATATCTACGGCCAAACAAGAACGGAATTTGCAAAACTCACAATACAAAGCTTTGTTTGATTCTACCAAGAGATATATTTAAGGAAGCACCAAGAGGACCCATCCCTGATAAGTTGCATCTCTTTGCACAAACCAATCTTCCCGTTAATTCACTATAGTGAGTTAGCATCGACAATATGTTGTTCATAGCATTGTTGGCTTTTCGCTTCTCTATTTCATTTGCCTTGCAAGGTTCATCAGCCAATAAGTCTGGAATTGAGATTCAGTGGATGAGAACCAAATTGAAATCTAACTTTTCTAACTCAAATGATGAAACGAAATTAGAAAGCTCAAGAAAATCCATGACTAGATCACAAAGAAATCTTTGCTTGATCATGGCCTAATACGTATAAACCCGGATAAGGACAAGCTTGTAATCTGCTAATTCCTCAAGGAATTGAGATGAACCAAAGTAAGTCAATCAACCCGTGCGATGCACGGGCAACATAATTGATATGCCGAGCCAAAACAAGTTGTGAATTAACGAACTAATTTCAAGAAAATCAAAGACATATTGAAAGTTTTGCAGCAACATCGCATATCAACTAGTAAAAAGAAGTGTAAGAAATATAGTTAATATTAGAAACAACTGTATCCTAAGATCATTTCAAATTGGAATAACAATTCAATTCATCATGAGTTGCTAATCAAACAATGCCACAACCATACATAATTTACAAAAACAACAGTACTGGAACCTGGAAACAAACCTCTATCATCACCCAAAACTGTATCGAGAGCAAAAACGCGAGCCAATTCTGCTACTGAATCAGAGCACATCTCCCTCCTACAACACCCTAATACAGTCTCCCGGTACCCTGATCCATCTTCGCACAAACTCACCCCATTCCTGGCAAATTCACTTCCAGACCGCCTCGGTTTCCTCAAAATGGGCACTTGAACTGCAACAAAATGAATAACCTTCCCATCCTCCTTACTAAAAACAGGACACAAATGAAACAACATCCAAAACGGTGTACCATCCTTTCGATAATTCAATATGTTAATTTGTAAAGTCCTCTCCTCTCGAATTGCCTCACGAATCTCCATAACACTTCTCCTATTAGTCCTTGGACCCTGAAATATCCTACCATTCTTCCCAATCACCTCATCTTTAGAATACCCAGACATTTTCAAGAAGCCACGAGAAGCAAACACAATTGGGTGCCCAGATATGCAAGGATCAGTTATGGTGAAACTATCAGTTAGTTCATCAAGAGCTTCTCGAACCCAAGATGAGTATCGAACATTAAAAGATTGTTCAATCAAATTCAAACCCAATTGGGATTCCATTACAAGACGCAGCTTTTGTTGATGTTGAAATTCTATACCCTTGTGTGTGTAGATAAATTTCAATCCCATGTGGAAACTGGAGCTATTTCTGTGCTTGAGTTGAATACCCTCAGCTTGAAACCATCAAACACAATACCTGCATAAAGGATTGAACAAAAAGAGAAACCGTGAACAGAGCATATAGGAATTAAGTAAGAAGTATAGAAACCCAGTGAAATTCTCATAGTATAATAAAATAGGACAAGAAGATGGTTCAATTCTAAAAAAATTTTAAAACATTATTGATTGATTGAGGGTTCTATCTTAGATAATGGTCCACACACCTTGTCATTTACGGAACGAAGAAAATATCTGATTCGAAGGCTTGGGTTTGAATGAACGCCAAGTACTGATCAATCGCTATTATTAGTGGCATCAATATCTTAATAGGTGGAGAGAGAAGAAGAAGATGATGAGGAAGAAGAAAGAACCAAAAGGAATTCGAGCGTTTTATACAAGCTCAAAACTACGGTGAATCACAAAATAACCTATTTCCTTCTTCTTCTTTTTTCCTTTTTCCTTTTTCTTTTTTTTTTTCTTTTTTTTTTTCCTCATACCTTCACTCGAAACGAAATGTGATGTTACAATAAAGAACAAATTGGGGAAAATGCCAAAAGAGCACGAGGTGGAGGGTTTTTTCGTTCGGCATTTGGATTTGGCAAACTGTAACACATATTATATAGATATTTATAAGTTAATTAACTACACTTGTTATAATATAATACTGGTTCTGCCTCTTGTTTCTAAAAGAAATAAATAAACTCTTAATACAGTTTTTAATATGGAGCTAAGGTTGTTGAGATGATGAAAAATTAAAAACACGTATTCGAACGTGTTTGGATGAAATAATTATAATTTTTATAGAAATTATAAGTAATAAAATTTTGATATAATGGGTTATAAGGTCTCGTTCCGTAATATTTTATAACTCTAAGGACGGACTCATATTTAATAAAGAGAATTAGTACTAATTTCATAATTTGGTTTTACAATAAGGACACTTTTTATAATATTAATTTATTTTAAGGAAAATGATAAATGTTAATGGACAAAAATACCCTACTATATCATTTATTCTAATTATACAAAAGACATATTATTCTCTCTTGCATACATATAGTTTAGAGAGAGAAAATAAAGAACAAGAGAAAAGAGAAGTTGTCTCACCAATAATCTCACCTCTTCCACCACCACCAGCACCACCACCACCACCTGACTCTGAGCGTCGTTCTCATCATTATCATCGTCGTCGTCTTCTTCTTCTTCTTCTTCTTTCTAGATCTACAATTGTAAAATATATGTAACTTTTGATCGAACTGTTGGATTTGTTTGATTTTTGGATATGTTGTTCGGAAGACAAAGTTATTATAATCGCGCAAAAAATTAAAACGATTAGAGGTCGTTTTGTTATCGAAATCGACTAATTTCGACAGCCAGCGAGATTTAAAAACAATATGATCGTAACTCTTTTTTTTTTCTTTTATGAACTCTACGTCGATCCATATATATATATACATATAAATAAATTGAATGAATGTTGATCTCATCAATTTTGTTGTTATCTATTTTATAATGGTGCTAAAATCATTTTAGCACCTTCTGATTTGTTGTTCAAGTTGCACACCTTCTGGTTGTTGTTCAGAAGGTACTAAATGCATTTAGCACCTTCTAGTTAGCCTTATGGTTGCTGTCTAGGGGGTGCTAAATGCATTTAGCACTTTCTGGTTGTGGTGCTAATTACATTTAGCATCATCTGCTTGCTGTCCAGGGGGTGCTAAATGCATTTAGCACATTCTGGTTACTGTCCAGGGGGTGCTAAATGCATTTAACTCATTCTTGTTGCTGTCCAAAGGGTGCTAAATGTATTTAGCACCCTCTGGTTACTGTTCAGAAGGTGCTAAATGCATTTAGCACCTTCTGGTTGCTGTCAAAGGGGGGCTAAATGCATTTAGCACTTGCTAAATGCATTTAGCACCTTCTGGTTGCTGTTAGTGTCATAATGAGGTGATATTATAAGGAAGGGGTATTATTGTCTTTTTTGTATTGTGTCATTAATTTACACGGCTAATTTTTAAGTGTCCTTTATAATTATATTATTATTATTATGAGCCTTTATATCTAATTGCCTCTAAAATTTTATTATTTAAAAATATATATTATATGTATAATTTAAAGAAGGACATGAAGTATAATTTCACTTGTTGGATAGTCATAAAGTCTAATTTGAAACACATAATAAAAAAAAAATCTAGCATATTAAAAAAACATGACTTCAGCATAATCAAATACTTACCAAATTTTGTGTATATGATTTACTCGTAACAAATATCATCATATTTTATATAAATTTTATATAAAAAAAATCATCTCATGAATATAGTAACGGAGAAGAGTCAAATCCCTAAAACCATACCCACTGAGATATAATTCATATTAGGATATTAGAAAATGGGGATTGTTTGAGAAAGTTTTTGCAAAAAAATTAAAGAATAATATTTTTATAAATTAAAGGCTTGTATTTGACTAAACTCTAAAAGGAGTACAAAATTAATTTTTGCATTAGATTTTTGGATTGTATATAGTATCATGAAAAATTAAGTTTACACGGCATGTTTTTAACATATTACTATTTATAAGTGTTTAATTGATAATGCTTTTGAGTTATTTCAGCAAATTACAAGTTTAAACATATTTATTGATAAAACACACATGGTAATCTTTTTGAGTTATGAGAAGTTAAGTTTGCGGTCCTTGTTTAACATTATAATGTATTGGGGTTTTATTTGTTATTGCTTTATAATTATAAAAGTGACACATAAAAATATAATTGTCAAAAAATAAAAACACAACATGCAAAACAAATTTGCATTTAATTTTTTTGGACTGCAAAGTTAAGTTTGCATAAAACACAATTTTGTACAAAATTAAGCTCGCACAAGATACAATTTTGGCCAAATCCCTCATTTTAAGACACAATTGATAAATAGAGAGTGTACATTAATAAGATTAAAAATATAGGCCCTTATTTCAGAAAAAACATTATTCCCTATATTTTTCTCAAAAACTATTTTTATGGAGGGTGTTTTGCCTATTTCCGATTAAACCCGAACATCAACATCACAAACATGTTTATAGAAATTAGAAAGACGTAGAATATCATCTCCATATATCTTACAAAAGACAGAAAGACAGAACAAGGAAGAGAGAGATGTACACGGGAATAAACTCTATAGAATTAGGGTTCTGGAGATTGAAATTGAGCTATGTAATGATTTTGGTTAGGACTCGAGTAATTATTGAAATGATTTAGCAGGAGAATTGTTAATTTTCTCAAACGATGAAGTACTTCAACTTTTCAAGCCTCAAATCCTGATTTTTGCTCAATTTTTAATTTTTTTTCGTAAAATCCAAGCTTAGTAGCTTTCAAAACAAAATAAATACAATGAAATTTTTGTAAGAGAGAGATTTCATATGTTATTAGATAGATTTATTAGCATTTACGAATTGTAGGCATTAGATGTCGAGGCAAACTATACTGTTTCATTAAGGGGACCAAATGTGTTAGGAAAAAAAGGGCATGACTTAAATCTAATAATCAAACTTGGCTTTGGTATTCTTTAAGAAATACTATTCTTATTATAATTAATAAATATAAATTTATTAAAGAAATTTCATCATAAATTTTACATAGTGATTAAGTGAAATAAAACTATCTCGACCGAATTTGAGTATAAATGTGTAATGATATGTTAGTGGAATACAGTCACCTTGCTAAATGTATAATGAATGATATGCAAAGCTATATGTTTATTCTTTGGTGTGGCGGCTGAGTATCGTCGGTTAGTGTATTACTCCTCAACCTTTTCGTCGTTAAAGGCGTTTTCTAGTTTTTGCATTGTTATTCTATGTCTTACCGGATTTTTTTTATGTGATTTTTTTTTACTCATGATTTTATGTCTATTTGACATATATATAATGGGGAGGGTTTAAATTACACCCGGTATAAAATAAGGATGTTTTACACCTACTCATAACTTTCTATTAATTTCATAATTCATTAATTTAACCGTTCAATTATTTAATTATAATATCTCCAATATGCGTGCAAAAAACTAAACTAATTGGAGATGTATAAATTCCTTATTATAATAATGTTATATATTGAATTGTGAACCTTACAAAAATTGAGTAAAAGTAAATATAGTGATTATATGAATACAAATATTGGATTAATTTGAAATTTTGCATCCATGATAAATACAATAAAAATAGATTATCTGACGGTAGAATTGATAAATTATTAATTTGAAAAAAAGTTATAAATGGGTGTAAAACTTCTTAATTTTATACCGGTATAACTTGAACTTTCCTCATATATAATATATCCATTTAGAGAAGGATATATAACATCTTTAATGGTCCGTTTGATAATAACATGAAAAAGAAAAAGACAAATAAAATTAATTAATTTTTGTAAGAAGTTGGAAAATGAGTTGAAATTTTATTGTTAAATACTTTCTTACTTTGCGACTTTTTTCATGAAAAAAATTTCAAGAGAATTTTTCTACAAAAATATAATGAATGATGAAAGAATTCTACTTATAAAAATAAACATGAGATGGAGAACATCTCAAACACGTCTTAATTTATTTTCCAACTAATTACTCAAATCAGATATTTTTCTTATTATTTTTAACTATTATCAAATGGAACCTAAATAGTTATAAAATGGTATTTTATTTCTATCCCTTACAAGAAGTAGTAGGTCAAAAGTAAATTACCTATTTGCATCCTATCGTTTCACTGGTGGGACTAAAGTAAAATTTAGTGAAATGGTAGGAGATAAATATGTAATTTACTAATGATAACAACGTTAAAACATGGGGATCCTATTCCTATCAGAGGGAAGGAATGTTGAAGTGGGCAAATAAAGAAGTCAAATTAATTGATTAAATCGAACTTACAGGTAAGTGAGAGCTAGACTTGAAAAGAAGGAAGAAATAAATTACAACAAAAAAAAATGAAAAAAATAGAAAGGAACAAACATAATCAGGCATAGTGACGCTAATACTTATCAATCCACGTTATCACGTCTGGCCTCCACACTCTCTCTCTCTCTCTCACACACACACATTTTTTTTGGTTTGTCCACTGAGGTTACTGTCGCCATCGCATCGTTGTGACCGAAAATTCAATCTTTTTTATTTTTTTCAGCGAGCAGATAATTTTGTTTTAAATATATATAACATAGTGTAATTTGATTACCTTGCACACTTTTAAAAGCCAATTGTGAAGAATGTAGCCAGGTGAGTTTGTATTTTGTATGTATTAGAGGTGGACGGACATGCATTACGTATGTATATATTATTTTTATGCATCTCTAAATATAATTTATGATAAAAAATATAATATTTAAAAATTTCGTTGGTTCAATAGCTAAAAATATAGTTGAGATCTTGTAATCTCGTTTGAAGTCCGACCCATTAAAAATTGTAAATAATGGTGTTTTGTTTTGACCCTTTTACAACTTTTAATGTTTTAGAAAAAAAAAATGAAGTAGGAAATTGCAAAATAAAATATTTTTAAGTCATACATCTCTGTACTTTTAATAGATCGATCATTGAAATAAATATTAAAAAAAGAGGAACCTCTTAAAGCATGCATACTGTTTATTCACAGGGTGGGTCCTAAGTTTTGAAGGGGTCAAAGCGAATTTTGATTTCAGACCCCTTTTGTATTTTTCTTATTCATCGTTCATGTAACTACCCGACCTTACCTTCTCTTTCTAGCCCCTCTACACTTACCGAAACTAATATGACTATCTCAATAAGCTCCAATTAAAAGAAAAAACATATACAATGAGATTTTAAAAGTTACAAAAAGAGTAATTAAATTTCCAACTCATATAGAATTTAGTTGAAACAAAAACTAAAAAAGAGTGTTTTATTCACAACAACAACAACAAAACAAAAACAAAAAAAAAACACCTCAATCGCACCCATACCAAGACTTGAACTTAGAAGCCTGAGTTGTAAGAGAGCCATCACCCTGCTAGAACAATTGTACCGTTGCTTACTTTTGTTCAACCAAACAATATTTTAATTACTATAACATGTAGGAAAAATTATCAGGGGCCTAAGCGACCGCCTATGCCCAAGCCAGTCTTGTTTGTTCACTAAGAGGCCAACCTATTTTGTTTAAGCATGGACATTCATATTGCAATATACCCTTGCGTGCTTTATCGTAATATTATAGACAATGTCAACTATATATGTCATTGAAAAAAATATATTAAATTCTTTTATGATTTATCGTATTATCGGGTCGCCTTTTAAATTATTTTATCCGATACTAAACCCTCGTATTATTTCCATATTTTACTTTATCCCGACCCATTTAGAAATTGTCAAATTTTCATAAAAGTTCAATATTTATTATCATTTTCGGCCACTAAAATTTTTTTTTACATGTTTTTAAATTTGTCCTTATATTTTTTGTCCTTATGTTTTTTTGTTAAATAATATCAAGCTACTCCACATTTTTTTATTATTAATTTTTTGTCAAAGATGGAGTAATAACCAAAATTATCACAAGGTGCACTTGTTGTGACTGTTGTCTATCTCAAATAATTTTTTACAATTATATTTTGATATGTCTCAATTTAATAGCGTCATTTAATTTTTTTGAACATAGCAAAAACCTATTAAAAATAAAAATAGTTTATTACTTTATTCTGTCCTAATAAATACTACTAAAATAATGTTTCTACGTTTTCTATATGTTACATTGTGTTATAAGGTCTTTGATATAGTCTTAATCGTTAGAATCTCGTGATTTTATTATTAATAATATTGCGTTCTTTTTTAAAAATAAATATCACCTCCACTAAATGTGGGCCCTTCTTTTATCATAAACAATTGCATTATTGTGATTTTCTTATTAGTAATATCACGTGGATCTCTATTTAAAAATCTTACGATTTTTAATTTGGTCAGGATAAAGTCAAAGACATCAATAGTACAAGGGAGTTTAGTGTCGCGTAAAACAAATTAAGGGAGCAATCCGTTAACCCTACAAATCAAAAAAGGGTATAATATATTTTTTTCCTATGTTATTTATATTTAAGATAAAATATTTGTGTTTATAATATTGTTTAAATTCGTTGATAACAAAATATTTATATGCCCAATATTCAAATTTGGGTATGATAAATATTCATGCTTTTGTTGCGGCGGTATAGGATTAAGGGCATGGACATGAGTGCCCATAAAAACTTGAAAAACAAATCTCATATACTAGTAGTATGTACTAACACTAAATTTAAATTTTTTTAAAAAAATTCCTTCTATTTTGTTTTGAAAAGGAAAATAATATTTGTACTAACATTGTATCCGATTAATAAAAATTGTACATCAGCTTCTACATGTGAACGTTAATGCTCCGTTTGATATAAATGTGAAAAATAGTAGGAAAAACATTAGGCTCTATTTGATAATAGTATGAAAAATAATAAGAAAAACATTTTTATTTTATTTTTGGCCTACAGAAAAGCATTTGATTTGAATAAGAAATTAGAAAATATGTTGCAGCATGTAGAAAGATTAAATCTTACTTTTTGACTTAGTTTACAGAAAAAATATTATTTTGAGGGGTGTGAAAGAAAAAAAATCACAAAAATTAAAGAAATATGGAGGACATATACTCATAAATATTGTCATATATGAGATAGAGTGAATCTCACCACATGGCACAACTTATTTTCAACTTCATTATAAATTACTTGTTTTTTATCCCATTTTATGTACTAATGTTAAACGAGGCCTAAAAATATTTGATTTTGAATACATTTTGATTTCAATTGAAACTGTACACCAACATTGAAATCTCAACTGCTTGAAATTAGCTAATAACTGTATGTATATTACAAGGAATTGACAAATTAAACCCTGAAGTATAGGGTCATTCGTGATGTTTTCCTTAATGTTTCAAAAGTTGCAATGTCAATCTCAGAAGTATTTTTAGTATTGCAATTTAAACCTTTTGTTAACTACTGTTAATTTTTAGTGTTGCATTAGAGGTTGCTAACATAGATTAATGATGTACAAATAACATGGAACAAATCATTTAAAAAAAAAATATAAATGACAAAGTAAATCTCGAAGTATGGAGTAAGTTGCAATGTTAATGTTTCAAAAGTTACTATATCCTAATTAAAATTGCATACTCTATTTATTTTCATAATGAAAGAAAAGCAATCTTAAAAATATGAATTGAAGAGCATATTACTATGGCTAAATATTTGTTTCTATGGATTTCGTGGACAAATTCTAATCTGGAAAGAAGTTTATCCAATGCTTTGGTGAAGTTATTTGTTTATTTAATTTATCTTTTCCTAGAATAATTTGTTCTTTCAATCTTTTAAATTTTTTGTTTTAGTTTGAACATGAATATAATTTTTTTTTGTGGTTTGATCCACCAATATGTGTTAAATATAGGCAAATTATTCATATACTGTTCAAGACAATATTGGCATTAAAGAGGCAAAAAAAGAATGTCATTAAAATATATTAATGGCTATGAATGTTTCTAGTGTTTCTATGGGTCATCATTTTCTTCCTTAAAGTTCTATAATAATTTTAAATTAAATAAAAAAGTGATAAATTGCCACTAATATAGTGATATTTGTGTTAGGCTAAAACGTAGTACAAAAAAGGTTTAGACATGTGTTGAAGATGAGTTAAAAATATATTTCAAGGTTCACATTGCAACCTTTGAAACATCAACATAAACATTACAATTGACTCCATACCTCAGGGTTTAATTTATCACTTATATTTATATTTTTAGATGGTTTGTTCCAAGCCATTGCTATATCATAGAGCCACGTCAGCGGCCATTAACATTTTTAAACAAAAGTTATTGGAAGGTGTAAATTACAACATTGAAGATACTTTGAGGTTAATATTACAACTTTTAAAATATTTGGAAAAACATTGCAAATCACCATATATTTCAAGGTTTAATTTGTTACCCCGTAATTCCTTGAATATTACCGAACTGGGCTTTTAGTGGGCTTAAGGCATATTCTGACCACGTCCGGACCCAACTCAACAGAATTAAGAAATTTTGTAGAAATGTTTAGCTTGCCGAGGCCTTTCTATTTTAAATTTTTCTTAAAATAAGAAAAATGAAAATAGGTCAAAAATCCCATAAAAACGGGTTTTTTAGGGGAAAAAAAAAGAAATAACATTTTTCTAAAATTAAAATACAATTGTTAGCGTAAAATCCTTGTTTATTAATTGTATTTTAAGATAAAGTGTTTGATTATAAACTAAAATTTGCATTACACTTTTTAGCGAGTAGGCTAGCCTAATTAGTAAGGCATCAACCCAAATTTAGGAGAAATCCTGATTTCAAATTTTATCCGAGGTGGGGTGAGTGGGCGGGGGAGGGAGAGAGAGATTTTCGTTATTATCGTAATAAAGAGAAGATATTTAGACACCCCCTTCATAAAAAAAAATAAAAAATTTACACAAAACCAAAAAAATATGCCATCTAAAAAATTAAAT
Source organism: Lonicera japonica (assembly GCA_021464415.1). Taxonomy (NCBI): domain Eukaryota; kingdom Viridiplantae; phylum Streptophyta; class Magnoliopsida; order Dipsacales; family Caprifoliaceae; genus Lonicera; species Lonicera japonica. The sequence continues at coordinate 59,746,786 of CM038468.1, read as the reverse complement.
GCAAACTTTGTTTTGCCTAACGTGGGTTTTATTTTTTAGCAAGTGTATTTTTATGTGTTGTCACTCGTATATCTTTAAAGTAATGTCAAATACACACCAATACATAGCAATATATTAAAAAACAATGATTGCAAACTTAACTTTGTATAATTCGAAAAAACTATCATATGTGTTTTTCTCAATAAGTGAGTTTAAATTTGTAACTTGTTGAAATAATTTTAAAACATTATCAATTAAACACTTAGACATAATAATTTGCTAAAAAAACATGTAATGCAAATTTAATTTTGCAAAATACCATACAAAATTACGATAAAAAATTTAATGCAAAATTATTGTTACATTCTTTTTGATGGTCTAGTCAAGATAGACCCTTAATTTACACAAATATTATTCCTTGTTTTTTTTGTATAAACTTCCTCACTCAAACCCTATTTTATAGTTGCCCCCAAAAAAAGATAGATAAAGCTCATCCGATGGCAGAGGTAATGTCTATGTTATCTCCCAAGAGATATAAGGAGAGCAATTTAATATATAAACTTACCTTGATCGAGGAAGATTTGGATAGGGTGGATATCCCTTATAATGATGCACTTGTTTTAATGGTTAATATTTGCAATTTTGATGTGAAAATGGTGTTGATTGACCCCAACAGTTCATCTTTATGCACCTTAATCTCTATAACAAGATGCAACGCTATATACCAAAGAAAAATGTCCGATCAATAAATGCACCGATCTATAGCTTTAGTGGTGATCTAGTTTGGCCGATCGCAATAGTTGATGTTCCTGTGATAATAGGGGAAGTTACAACCACTATGGAATTCTTCATGATGAGTATCGACTCTCCGTATAATGCAATCCTTAAAAGAAATTAATTAGGGGAGATGAGGGCGGTTGCTTCCTCTTTTCATCAAAAACTCAAATTTCCTTCTCTTAAAGGAGTGGTGATTGCTAGGGGTAAGCAAGAATATGCCCGATATTATTTCAATTTGGCTATCCAAATATCCGTATCTAAGAAACTTGGCTCCCCATAATTAAAACATATTTTTTGCACTTGTGGAGACGTCAAAGACAAGTAGAATATTAACTATAGAATGTTCGTCCATAGAAAATGGGGCCAGAGGACAACCATAAAAGAAGGTCTTTAAAGACCTGGTTTAAGTTTCCACAGTTCTTAGTTCTGAGGAAAAATATAAGTTCTTTTTTACTGGTAACAACTTATATGTTGTCAAGCAAGACAAGTTGGCAGAGTTTTTGAGAACTAACATCGATGTGTTTGCCTGGCAGCCTAATGACATGTTAGGAATACCGGCTGACGTTATATGCCATAAATTTCATATTAGTCCTAGTTACAGGCCAATAAAACAGAAATCCATCGATTTGTTCACGAGAAGGCAAAAGCAGTAGAAGAAGTACAAAAATTGTTAAAGGCTAGTGCAATAAGAGAAACCGAGTTTCCTGAGTGAATCTCAGATCATGTGATCGTTCGTAAGAAAAACGACAAGTAGAGGGTACACATAGATTTCACAGACTTAAATAAAGCCTGCCTAAAAAATAATTCTTCATTGCCAATGATCAATCATTTGGTGGATTCAATGGCTGGTCATGAAATAATAAGCTTCCTTAATGCCTATTCCGGTTACCATCAAATACCTTCGATCGGACTTTACCAAGAATGCATAGCCTTCAATACACGATGGGTATTTACTGCTACAAAGTTATACCATTTGGGTAAAAAATACTGGCTACCTACCAGAGAGACTTATGACCAAAATGTTCATAGAATAAATTGAGAAGTAATGGAGGTGTATGTTGAGGTAGAAAGCAAAAAGTCCGTTGAACACATCTTTAGCTTGAGCAAAATATTTGAAATTCTGAGGCACTACAAGATGAAACTGAATGCTGCTAAAAGTATGCTTGAAGTAAGTTCGGGCAAGTTTTTGGGGTTCATGGTTAATCACTAGGGTATTAAGGCCAATCCAGAGAAGATTCAGGCTATCTAAGATGTCCAGGAACCTACCAACCTTAAAGAATTACAAAAAATCATGGGTATAGTTGCTACTTTAAACTGATTTATTTATAAGTGTTCATATAGATGTTTACCTTTTTTTAAAACACTTAAGAAAAATAAAGAATTTGTATGGACCGAGGAATGTGATAAAACTCTTACAAAACTGAAAGAATATCTGAATAGCCCACCCCTAATATATATCTTTAATCTCCATGAAAAACTTTATGTGTATTTAGCCTCTTCTGATTCGGCAGTAAATACCGCCCTAATTAGTGAGAATATTTAAAAGTCTGTTTATTATACTAGCAAATGTTTAGTAATACCATAATTTAACTATTTGCCTTTGTAGAAACTTGTCTTAGCACTAATTACAGCCTTAAAAAAGCTTAGGCATTACTTTGATGCCCATCCAATCAAAGTATTGACCCCAAGCTCGATCAAGGCTATTCTTAAAAAGGCAGATCTCTTAGGAAGAATGGAGAAATGGTCGGTTGAACTGGGTTGGTTCTTCATCGAATATAAGCCAAGAACAGTCATTAAGGTTTGGGCGTTGGCTGATTTTATTGTTGAGTTTACAGGTAACATTGAAATTGACCCAGACATACAATGCTTGCCCCAATTGGGGAAAGATATATAAATGGCAGAGGTTGACCAACAAGCTGAAATTCCACAACCAACCAAACAACAACTGAAAACTCACCTTAATGCTTGGGTACTCTTCGGGTCATCAGCGGATGGACCCAATAGCCAAATTCTTCAGAGATAGAACTCTTCCCAATAATAGCAGCGGAGCTTATAAGACCCAAGCACAAGCCATTTTTTTTTTTAATTATCGAGTCAAAAATTTATTTATTTTTAAATTTGTAAAGTTATAAAAATAACATGTGCATCCGACATTTAGTTCTTTGCAAACAAATTCAATAACTCACACAAAATTCTAAGGGTATTATTATTTTTAAAGTGATATTTTATTTAATAAAAAAGTAGTACTCTTTTAAAAAATTATATTATATACTTTTAAAATTTTATATTCTACTCAAACAATATAAATAATTAACTAGATAATAATGCCACCAAATATAAAATGCGTTCCTCTCGCAAAATAACTGTGAAAGCTTTGTCAGTGTCGGACTTATTTCCTTATTCTTTAAAACAAAATGAAATATTGGTGGTATATACTCTCCAAATTCTCATAGAATAGAAAACGGAAAAGAAGAGAAGATGCATGCCCAGCACCGTTAAAATCAAATTGACGGCCGTGATGGCGTCAATATATCACACAGACACGTCACAAACCTTGGGCCCCACCCATTTTCTGCCCGACGGCCCCGAATTGCCCCTCGTTTTCCACTTCCCCTCTTATCGAAACTGACAGCTCTCGCCCTTTATACCTTTCTTCTTTCCCAAACTACCCCTCTTCTGTTTGCTGCCCCAACTAGGTACGGTCAACTGTTCCATGGGCATTTCGGGCAGCTCCCCTCTCTGCCCGTATTCTCCGGGTAGCTCCCATTTGCTTTTTCTTTAGTCTTCGATTCTAATTAATTTTTTTTTCTTTTTTAATAAAGCCAAGAACCGATAATTCCTGAAAAATGCGCATTTATATATAGATATATATATATGTAAGTAAATATTTATGTTATGCAGAGATAATATAAACGCTATATATCTATACTATACTATTCTATGCATACCCATATAGTTTTGGAGGTTTGAAGTGGTCAGCTTAATTTGAGTCTTTTGTTTTGTTGAGATTTCAATATCTTTGTCCTTTGAGGAGTAGACAGACATAACTGGGGTACTTTTGAACTGAGATAATCTGATACAGTTCGCACTGTGAGCTTGCTTTTTGAAGGTCAAGCATGTGATCTGAATATCTTTATTATTTCTTGGGTTCTTGAATTGGTATGTCAATTTTTCCATCTAATTTTGGGGGGTTTATGTTCTGTTCTTTAATTGGGAGACTATTTTTGGCCTCTTTCGGTTATGTTAGGGGTGGTTGAGGGCTTCAATGTTCCTTTCCTTTCCTACCCGTCTTTTTCTGATTTTCTCAACTGGGTTTGAATTACTTTACCTGATTTTTGGGGTTTATTGGGGAAGTGATTCTGAAAGTGAAGGGTTAGTAGGGAGATTCTCTAGGGTTGTGTAGGAGAAAGGGGAGAAAGCGGGGTTAGGTATATTTTGGGATTTTGGGGGTTTTCATGATTTCTGGGTTTGATTTTAGGGTTTCTAAAAGATGGGACTAGGTGGTGATGGTACTAAAGTTGAGTCTTGGTATGTGTGCAAATCAAAGTCTAGGAAGAAGAAAGATGGTGGTGGTGCTGTGGAGGAGACTGGCTGTTGGATTAGGTTGAGATATATCGGAAGCTGTATCTCTTCAAGATCTAAAGTTGATAACTCCATCAGTGGCATCAGTCCGCACTGTGGTAATCCTTCATTTAATTTCGAGAAGATGGATACTTTCCTCATAAGTTAGATTTTGTTATTGCTGTGTGTGTTGTGCTCTCTATATAATTTGATTTTACATTATTCACTGTTTTGTATGAGTTCTGTTTAATTGTTATATGCGCATGTTTATTGACATTTGTTGTTCAGTTAGCTTGGGCATGTTACATGTTCTGATTCGTAAAAGCAGCTTTCATCGCTTGTTGTTGAATGATTTCTTTGGATTTGATAGATTAGTGGCCTAAGGCAAGTATTTATTTGGTGATCCTCGGGTGACATAAATTGTGCCCAACATAAGATTGCATTTGACAAATGTTCATTTAGGCAACTCCCTTGTGATCGATGAAGTTGTCCTATATCAATGTTCCCATTCAACTTATCTTATGACCCATCCACACAATTGGCAAGAGGAGTGGTGCTTGTGCCCAAAATGGCATATTTATTATTGCTTGTAGGTAACTCACTATTGAAGCGAGCATGCCAAAGTATTACATTTTGGCAATCCAACGCTGCGAAATATAGCATTATATCATCGGCAATTTAGCGTAAAATGTTGGAGGCAACGTAAGATAGTCAAAAGTCAAACCAGAAACTAGTTAATCATAACGACTCAAGTGTACTGTTTCCTGATGACTACTTTGTTAGCACTTTTGCTGGTTGCAACTTGAACTGCGGTGTGGCAGGTTAATGGTGGTGCTGCTGTTACCTTATCTTGAATAAGGGTTAAAAGTGGTAAATATCACTTCACCTAGAGATATTGCTAATGCAAATTTGATTTAGGTTTCAGTTTGGTCTGGAATTTCATATATTGCCCTTGAGAATTGCCAGAACAAAGACTCCTAGCTCAAAATCCATTCTCCGTTGTACTATTACTTCCTAGAATGATATCGCTCAAACCTAATAAATGACCCCTATGAAAGGTGAAACTATTCAACACTGAGAGAAATAGCATTAGATAAGGAGAATAACTTCTTCTGATCTCTACTTACCAGACAATTACTTCCTAGAATGAATATCGCTCAAACCTAATAAATGACCCCTATGAAAGGTGAAACTATTCAACACTGAGAGAAATAGCATTAGATAAGGAGAATAACTTCTTCCGATCTCTACTTACCAGACAATTACTTGTTTCATGGATCATACTAATGGGCTGAATAGCGGGAAAATTGTGGTGTGACCTGGATGATTAATTCGTAGTTTACTTTTAGTTATCTTCTCCTTGAGTACTTAACTTTAAAGAAGCCCAATTAATTTTCTAACCTGGTGTATAAGCAGAAAATAAGGGTATCTGCGTACTTTAGAAACCAGGTATTATACTTAAATTTTATACATGTCTCACAGCTATCTTCTTTATGTGTCAGCAGAAGGTAAATCTACAAATGAGACTAGCAGAGATCAACCTGTCGCTCCCGCAGTCTCATCGACTACAACTAGTAACGGTGAAAGTAATTCATCCACATCCAAAGTTGAAGAGGAACTTAAAGTGGCTTCTAGGCTTCGGAAATTTGGTTTTAATGATCTCAAGTTGGCTACAAGGAATTTTAGGCCTGAGTCTCTCCTTGGTGAAGGGGGTTTTGGTTGTGTATTCAAGGGCTGGATAGAAGAGAATGGAACTGCTCCAGTGAAACCAGGCACAGGACTAACAGTTGCTGTTAAAACCCTCAATCATGATGGGCTTCAGGGTCACAAAGAATGGCTGGTTTGACCCTTTCTTAATCCATTTCATTATGACCAATCTCTCCATTTATATATATAGCAGCTAGGCTCTTAAAGGGAATTCCCTCTCTTTAATAAATAGAAGGGATGTCCATTTGGAGGGATTAAATAAATGGGCATTTTTTTTTATTTTTTTTTTGTATGCAAATTTGTAGGGATGATTTATACAATGAGCAAATCACCTCCACTGAATTTCATCAGAAAGTTCAAACTAGAAGTGGGCGAAATGACCATAAAAATTTCAATGGCCGAAAATGCATATATGTATATATATCAATTTTTCATTACTCCCACTTCTAGATTGAAATTTTTATTACAAAAATTGTGGAGGTACTAATTACTGTACTTAGCATATAAATCATCTCTACAAATTTTTCATAAAAGAATTATCTATTCACCTACCCCTCCCAATGGAAGTCCGTTATTTTTGTTAAAGAGTGGGAATTTTTCTTTAGAGCGTATTAATATATCTATATATGTACTGTATACTTGTGTCGGTTCTTGGGTCTCATGAAGTATCATGTGTTATGGCAGGCTGAAGTGAATTTTCTTGGTGACCTCATTCATCCGAATTTGGTTAAACTGATTGGTTACTGCCATGAAGATGATCAAAGGCTGCTTGTCTATGAGTTCATGCCAAGAGGAAGCTTGGAGAACCACCTATTTAGGAGTATGTGACTATATTTCTTTCATACTTGTTTCATTTTCAATAATCCCTTGGAACTCTTACCCGATACTGTTTGTGCTGAATTGATTATACCACCTCCTTCCCAAATTAATATTGACCTCCACAGTACCTTAATCAGAACAGTCTTCTTTCAAAATAACAATTATTTTGTGTGTGTGCAGGATCTCTGCCTCTTCCATGGTCCATCAGGATGAAAATTGCACTTGGGGCTGCAAGAGGACTTGCTTTTCTTCATGAGGAAGCAGAAAGGCCAGTGATCTATCGTGATTTTAAAACCTCCAACATTCTATTGGATGCAGTATGTTAAAAAAAAACTTGGGAAATTTGCATTTTTTGCTTTTGAAATTCAATCACCTTTCTAATTAACTAGACATTTTTTTTCCAGGAGTATAATGCCAAGCTCTCTGATTTTGGTCTTGCTAAAGATGGTCCAGAGGGGGATAAAACTCATGTATCCACTCGTGTTATGGGAACTTACGGGTATGCAGCACCAGAATATGTGATGACAGGTAAGTGTTATCTTTTTACAAGCTATCTACCTACCTTTCAACTACACTAAAGAACAAAATAAAAGCACTTAAAAGTAGTCATTTTTACAGCTTCCACCCAATTGGAAGAAATAAACAAAAAAGGAATGTGTTGAAGCTTCTTCAATATAACTCTATATCCTCTACTTTGTTTTTGAATATTCGACTATTAATTTCCATCCAAAAATATCCATAAAGTAAGCACAACAAATCATATCTAAAGAGTCATTACATTCTTCTCAAATTCTTGAAATAAATTATACCAAAATTTCAAGGAGAGAAGACTAAAGGAATAAAACACTTGACGTCTCTTTTCAAAAGAATACAAAACCGGGGAGTCGAGTAAGAATTAGGCCTTCTTCTGTGCAGAGTAATTCATAGTTATTAAACTCTGAATCGCAGTCGGTTAAGGTATTTGGTCTCAAATGGGGCAATTCCCAATTTTAGTTTTTTGAAATGCAGTATTTTCAAGGCTATTTGCCTTGTGACTTTTGTTCATCGCATCAAAACTCCTATCCATAACAGAATTGTGTTCAATATTTTTTGCATTGGACTTTGATGAGAGTTTGTCACATCATTGATTTTTCTTGAGATGCTTTTTGCTTGCAAATTTTTCTCGAATTTCAATTATTTTGGCTTGTTCCCCTTTATTCTGATTATTTCTCTTATTTTTCTCACAGGGCATCTAACATCAAGGAGTGATGTTTACAGCTTTGGCGTGGTTCTGCTTGAAATGATTACAGGAAGAAGATCAATGGACAAAAACCGGCCAAATGGGGAACATAACCTTGTCGAATGGGCACGCCCCCATCTCGGAGAGAGAAGAAGGTTTTATCGGCTAATAGACCCTAGGCTTGAAGGTCACTTTTCAATAAAAGGTGCCCAAAAGGCTGCACAGCTGGCATCTCGGTGCCTTAGCCGGGACCCAAAAGCCAGGCCTCTTATGAGTGAAGTTGTTGAATGCTTAAAGCCTCTGCCAAATCTCAAGGACATGGCTAGCTCATCTTATTACTTTCAGACCATTCAAGCTGACCGAACTGGGTCCAGCCCCAATGGTAGAAATGGTGGTGGTCGGACCCACGGTGGGTCGTTCTCCAGGAACGGGCAGCAACATCCGAGGAGTCTTTCAATACCAAATGGCTTGCACGCTTCACCGTATCATCAGTTTCCCCACAATTCACCAAAACCGAAGGGTAAGGCGTAGCAGTGGGTTGGTAAATTATCTGTATTTCTTTCCTACCCTTTCTATGGATATTTCTTTCTTTTTGCCCACTTTTTTTTTTTTATTTTAAATATATTTTGTCGGCCCATTTGTTCTTGGATTACTGGAAAAGAAACAGAACAACATGTGGACTATGTTGTGATCTTTAAAGAGTGGTGACCCTCCCCACACTGAGTGAGAATGTAATGTAAGAGGAGCTGAAATTCACTACAGTAAATGTTTTTTTTTTTCCTTTTGGAAATATTACACGTATCCCTCTCTTCAGTGTTCCGTTGCAGTTTAATAAACTAGGAAAGCGGTAACTGGAAACTAAAGAGCCATAAAAGAGAGTACAACTACAACCGCATGTTTTGAATAATGGTTTTGCTTTTGTTTACTAATTTGCGGAGCATAATTTCCGGTTGGCCATAATTCAAATCACACTTGCTGTGTCATTTATAATATTGGTTCCATTGGGTTGGCATTGACAAAACAACTCTAGATGCAAGTCTTCTCTATCCGTTGTCTTCACGTGATGAAATATTCTCATGCAGAACTATAAACCACTAATATGTACAATTCAAATACAAACTGCCATTTCTTTCTTTATTGTAACAACGTACGGTATTATACAACCACTAATATTTTACAATTTAAAAGGACAATTAGAGTTGATTTCTTTTTATTATAACATAGAATGAAAAGCACATTTATTCAGTTTCTCTCAAGCTGAATTCCTGGTTAATTGATCCATGGATGTGCTCTCAAATATCTTGTCAGCATTTCCAACCTCAAATCCATCCCTCCTGTGGAACTCCTTAACCTATTACAAGTTCAAAGAAAACAGTCAATTATACGCAAATACGAACGTTGGAATCACATGAAACCTACCTCCTTAACCTTTTCACTATTCTAAGGTTCCGTTTGATAACATGGAAAATGATAACAAAAACAACTAACTTAGGTGAGATGATGGAAAATAAGTTAGAGGGATGCGGTGAGATTTTATCTCATACTGATTTTTGTGAATAAATGTCATCCATCCTCCTTTTATGTTTTCCAAAAAAAAATTCTTTACCACCACCCAAAGAAATTTTTTCCCATGGAAGAAACCAAGAACCAAGAGTAAATCTCATCATGTCCCTCAACTTACTTTCAATCTTCTCACAAAAATGCATTGTTTTTCATACTATTTTTCATCTTGTTATCAAATGGAGCCTAAGTTTCACCCAGGTGAAAAATACTTCACCCCAAACCATATGGGGGCCCTAACGATCAACATCCCAATTCTGCTTTTCAAACAGATATGGGAAAATTTATTTGATCACCTACAACATGGATCCTTGGATTGCTACAAATCTAGGACAAATAATATTTTCAAAAAACAAAAGGAAGAACTTAAATACCATTTCTTCAGGTAAATTTTTGTATTGTGGTAGTACTAGCCGTTCAGCAAACTCAATATATGAACAAGGGACTGCTTCCGTTATCCCATCAGAAAACTGGAAAGATACAGAATCTGCAATGGTTGAACTTTGCAGCAGAAGACCATCGGGGCTCACTGACAATGGAGCAACAGAGTCCTCAGTTATCTACTTATTTTAAGGAGTCAGGCTTGAGAATAAAATGGAAGCAAAAAGAAATTATTGGTCACAAACCTTTTAGAACTCCCCCTTCTGAGTTCAACTTGAATCCATTTTCCTCGATAAATTGATCAAGGCTTCTGATATTCCTCAAGTGAGATTTCAATCTATGAGTTGATATAGTGACATGATTTACTGCATATCCATTAACAAGAGTCCAAGCAGCATACTCACTTTCCCTGGAAAATCCACAAAGCAAACAGTAAGACCAGTAGAATGAAACAGTTCACAAACAAAATTCAATAGCACAAGTAAAGGTGCCAATTAACCCGAAACAGAAGAAAGCTACAACAAAGTTCTGATAGAAACTGATATAAAGTCCCAACTTAAATCTAGCAACTAGGTACCCGAAGTTAACGTGTATATATATGTATGTATGGATATGTCTGCAAATTGTGAACATTAAATACCTAGCTAATTGTTGGAATTCAGAATGCAATGGTTTTTCCCATGTCAAAGATCCAAGCGCACTAGCCAGGGCTGCGTGTTTATTTCCACTACCAGAAATTCCAGTGTATTTTCTAATTATTTCCTGCACGTATAGAACGAATACCTCTAAGCATAACGTACTTACAAAGGAATTGATAGATACATACAAAAGAGGATTTCTATAAATCCAACGGAAGATGAGAATAGAAACAAGAGAAGTTCATAAATTAGAATATGCAGCAAATATTGGCAATGATAGTTGATATGGTCTTCTCTTTCATCCAAATAGATTCTTGTTCTATTAGGATAGTGTGATCATATATCATTCATGTATCTACCAGAAATCTCATATATGCATAGTTACTCTTATCAAATAGAAACAGTAATTTACTTTTTGAGTATCAACTCAGGACGAAGCAGACTACAACAAACCTGAGCTTGTGGACTAATTTGATCCACAAGAAGTTCTGATATAAATACTCTAGGCAAGGGTCCATTAACTCCACTACCACCATCAGAAAGTGGAGCACTGGGTGGAGAAAACCAGAGCGCTTTCAACTTTTTGGCCGGAAATCTCAACTCTTCTCGTTGGGTATAACCAAAGTCGAGGAAAAAATTTGCAACAGAATCAATTCCATGACCATTTACCTAAAAAAGAACAGAAAGAACATAGTAAACATGAACCAATATACACTTGAATTCCCAAACCATATTTGGATACCAAGGGCAGAACCGCAGAACCCATACGATAATAATAAGAAGAAAAGCACAATGGTGTACTGGCAATGGATATATTAATGCCGAACTGAATTATATATTAGTGTGATAAACAAGAGTTTCAATTTTATACCCCGAATGTCCTAAAAGCGAGGTGATCATAACATATTTGATTGTGATCAACAGAATGAACAAGCTCCAGTACGGCTTTAGCAGTGGGGTTCCTATGCAAGTAAACAGCTTCCATACTCGCCAGCACACTCCTAAAGAATGATTCACCTCCCTGAAACCCAAGATAGTAAGTATTAGCCACACCACAAGCAAGCAAACTACCATGAAGCACATAACTAATTAGATAATTAACGACTTCCATATATGTCTTTTACCATCATAATCTTATAGAATAAGCTGTTCAATGCTGTAAACTTAAAAACCCAAAATAATTCCGTTTTCTAGCTGCAGTATAACCCTAAATAAAATTACGTGATTCAGTTACAAATAAATAATTAAGATTAAGAATTTTTCTATATACAGCAGGTTTAGGAGAAGCGAAAGATAAATCGGAAGAGAGGTACCTGGAAAGACGAGGATAGAGGTCGATCGTCAGATTTAGAAGAAGAAACAGTTGAGAGATTCCGATTTCCGTGAGACATGGAGTTCCCGGCGAGAATACTTTTCAAGGAAACGAAAGTTATGGCATTTTTAAGGAAAGGGGAGGACTTGGAGAAAGATGAGAGAGTATGGGACACTGAAGGGTGAGAAGAGAATCTGACTGAAGCTGATGAGTATAAGGGAAACGCGGTGGGAGAAAGTTTCATGGTTTCCATTTTTATTTTTTTTTGGATCGATATCAGTAGATAAATGTACAGTTTTTTCACTTTCTTAAGGTTTTGACCTGTTTGGCTTTGTGGAAAAGGACGAGAAAGAAAGAACGGGAACAAAAAAGGAGGGGGGGGGGGGGGTTTGAATACAAGAAAAAGGAACTCTTTTTTTTTTTGGGTGAAAAACAGGTGACTCTAAGACTTTGTTTGATTCACGGATTTTAGTAATCGATAAAAAAAAGAAGCTTTCATTTTCTGTATTTAACAAATACAAATTCTAAAAACCCTTTTTCAAGAGAAAAAAAAAATATGGAGTAACATCATTCTTCTCAAAACACAAGAGTTTTTTATGTTTTATCAAACACAAGAAAAAAAAATTGACAAAAAAATTAATTTTTCACTTTCATAAAAAAAATAAGAAAATTAATTTTCTTTTTGTGAATTAAACAAGGCCTAAGTCTACAACGGAGGACAATTATTTTGGTACACTAATTTCAAGAACTTTTTTAGTATTAAAGGACTATATTTTGTTCAAAGGACATTTCCAGTTTTTATTTTTATTTTTTTTATATTATTATTACTAATATTTTGAAGTGTTTTGTCGTTTTTGTCCCGGTGAAGAGTTATTGTCTTGACGGCGGAAGTAACTCATCTAACAAGAGTATGTTATTTTTATTCATCACGTGATCTCAGTTATATTATATCCTTTCGACATAAATATAGGGGATTGTTATTGACACATTCCACTTCACTCAACACTTTATTTTTCTTAAACACTTTACAAGTATATTTTATATCTTCTTAACACTTCCAAGTCCCAACACTCCATTTTTAATCTTAACATTAATTAATACTAATCTTCTTAACACTCCCAACACTCCGTTCTTTTTTTATACAATTCAAAAACACAAATCACACCTTTCACCCTACAAATCTCATCTTCAATCTTCTTCTTCTAATTCTTTCCCAATCTAGTTGTTTCCTCTCAAACTTTTTCGTTATTAGTTAAAAATAAAGTTTCACCATATGTTATTGATAAGAATATATTAGTTCTGATTTTTAAGAAGAACAAATAAGAGTTTTTGGTTCGGCCAGTACACACGCCACATCAAAACAAGTTCTGCCATGGATGAAGGTTTACTCGGTTCCTAGGAACCGAGTGTTCTTCATCATACTCGGCCCAAAGGAACCGAGTAAAACACAAGTCACTCGGTCCTAAGGAACCTAGTGGAATTGAAAAAATGACCTAAAGCTTACCTCGGTTCCTTAGGACCGAGTAACCTGTATTTTACTCGGTTCCTTTGAGCCGAGTATGATGAACAACATTCGGTTCCTAGGAACCGAGTAAACATTCTTTGTGATTTTTTTTTTATTTTTTGCTTTTATTTGTATCCAATGATCTATAAATGAAAGGAAATGTAAATGAACAACAACAATATAAACATTCTACTTCTTTTGGAGAAGGAAGATGATTTAAATGGTGGCGGCGGCGGCGGCGGTAGTGGTGGTGGAGAGGAGGATGATGAAGAAGAAGAAGAAGGAAGAGGAGGAGAAGAAGAAAATAGATTTTAATTAATGGATATATAATTAATTTAGGTTTAAATGATGAGTTTAATGTTTTAATCATTAATTAAAAATAAGAAAGTGGTGTGTGTCAATAGATAATTAAACTTTTTTTTAAGGAGTGTTAGTGAGTGAATTAGTGTGTGTCAATAACAGCTCCCTAAATATATTTGTGTGATACAATTTGATTTTAGGTATACTCCCCAAATTTATATTTTTATACTTCGGGCCTTTTGTTATAATAAAATCACTGTATATATACTGACATATAGTCTCTAGTATTTAGGGGTGGCATTTTTAAACCGCAAACCGCAAACCGACCGAAAATCGACCGAACCGACCAAATTCGGTTGGTGACCGAACCGACAGAGTTTTGGTTGGTAACCGATGGTCGGTAACCGACCATATTCGGTTGCGGTAACGGTTTACGTTTTTTAAATATTCGGTATAAACCGACCGACCGACCAAATAATTTTTTTTTTTTTTGTCAAATGCTATATGTGTATGTATATATAAAGTTTAAAAATATAAAACTATTACTCATTAAAGGGGACGGACATTAAAGTTTAAACCTTTAAATTTCTGATATTAAACTTTAACATTAACATAAAAATATAAAGTGTTGATATTTTTAGCATTATATAATTATACAAAGGTATCATTAATTTAATTTACCGTTTACTGTTTACAAAGGTATCATTAATTATACAAAGGTATCATTAAACATGTGAATACAAATATCAAACATTAGGTTCACTGTTTAAAGTTTTAACATTAAACTTTAAAGTGTGTGAGATTAAACTTTAACATTAAAGGGTTAAAGTTTAACTTCTCGTCGTCTCCTTTATTTGTATTTGTGTATATATATATGTATGTATATATATTATAAGTAAAACTATTTTGAATTTTTGAGTACACCTGTTGTTAAACCCAAAAAGAAATTGAGGAACTGAGACCGTGAGAGAAACCCAAAAATGGGTTTCATGACTTTCATCTCATTCACGAACCACACCACACCACTGACATTCATTGATCCGGCACCACCCACCTCCTCTTACCTTTTCGTCTCCCACCACTAAACTTTCATACCAGCAGCTAGCTCTATCCTTCTTCCCTTCTCTCACCACTGAACCTCCATAGCCATCAAATACAAGCTTAGCACCATCACTTTCTCTCACCTCTCCGATCTCAACTCCCTCTCACTCACAGATTTAACACAGACCTTCCCCTCTTGTTCTGTACTCGCCTCCGGCAATCGTCCGGTTCCCATCGGCCGTCCACTGATCCCTTATCATTTCTGCCTTGTTCATGAAAAATAGTGGTGGTCGGTTTTACCGATTTGTTAACCGAACCGACCGACCAAGTCGGTAAAACCGAAAGTCGGTTTACCGACCACATCGGTTCGGTAGCGGTTCCTCTGAGGCTTATACCGACCATGTCGGTTCGGTTGGTAAACCGACCAAATCGGTTCGGTAACCGAACCGTGACCAGCCCTACTAGTATTCGTACTACACATTTCTCTCAGATATTTTAGTGTCTGAGATTTTTTTTATTGAACTCCATTTTTCATTAAATTCTTCTGAGACTAATATCCATTAAATAAAAATGTATTAGTGGACATAAATGGTTGATAAACATAAATTAAAAAATGTTTGCTTTTGTTTTAGAATTGGGCTGGTGGAGTTAAAAAGGGCCCATCCTTGGCCCTGTTTGCTACCGAAACTCAAGGAGAAGAAATGCAAAAATAAATAAAGATTAACAAAATTTATGTAATCTTATTTGAAATAGAGACGACAAGGTTGCAGATCCTTCGCAACAACACTTGTGCGAATCCTCCTCTTCTTTTAGATCCATCCACTCTTCTTCTTCTTCTTCTTCTTCGCGTCGCTCACAATGTAAATCTGTGATGACCATTCCAACTTATCGATTTGTCCGACAATAATTTAAAGTTATAGAATTGATGCGTAGGCCTCATACTCTCTATTTAAATATTATTATAAATCTCCGTATTGCTGTAAATTGGTGTTTATTCCATATTATGTTCTTTTGTAACAAGTATTGTTAAGATATTATAAATTTCTTTTTCTAGGGTCGTGCTTATTCTTTCCAATCCCAACGAGTTTGAATACATTATGCCTTTGAACCATTTGTTACCGGCGTGTTCCTCAGCTCAATCGATCCATTTTTATTTAAAACATATTTACCATTATAAATACATATTATTATTATATATGTAATATATAATTAATTGTTTTACGGTGTTTGAGTATAATCTAATTTCTCCATTCTTTCACAATTGTTTGCAGGGTTTGAGCAAATATCTTTTTTCTTAATGGTCCTATTCTTAATATGGTTGTTGACTTATTTTTTTTGATAAAAGATATATTGGATCAACCCTTGTTTGGTTGGTGTTTTAAAATCTAGTTTTTAAAATTTCTACTAAAAGTTAACTTTATTTTCACATTTTTCAAAATTTACTTCACTTTACTTTCTTTTTCATAAATTTTTTAAAATACTATAACTTTAAATCAAAAAATCGGAATTAGATTAAAAAAAATAATATTTGAAACCTGCACATCAAAATTTATAAAATAAGATCAATTGTGACTATTTGGTTGAAAAATATTCTAACAAAAACTAAATTCACTTTCCAACCTATTTTCACACTTTCCAAAAATTTAATTTAAAATATCAACAAAAAAGGCCCTTAGTATGCAAAGATGTTAAGTCTAAATTTGGATATTTCTTAAATTGACTCTTCTGTTATTGATTTCCGTTAAATATCCGCGTTTTTTAATTTCTGTTTGTGTTTGAATTTTTTTGAAATCGTTTTTTGAATTAACTGCATTAAATTTAGATAATTAATTAAAATAAACTAAAAAATACCGATATGCATTAAAATATGGATTGCAATATGAACTTTGCACTCTATATTTCACTGCAATATGAACTTTGCAGTCCATATTTTACTGCAATGTGAACTTTGTAGTCCATATTTTTGGTACAAAGTTCATATTGTAGTCCATATTTTATTGTAATGTGAACTTTGCAGTCCATATTTCTAGTGCAAAGTTCATATTGCAGTCCATATTTCACTGCAATATGAACTTTGCAATCCATATTTTTGTGCAAATTTCATAAAGAGGGGGTAATTTAGGTAATATATACATGTTTTTATTAAATGATATTTAAATTTATTCAAATACCTTCATTTAAAATATAAAACAAAATAGGCCTCTTACACTAATTACCAATTAAAAATAGGCCCTTCATTCAAAAAAATATTATTCATTGGATTTTTGGTAAAAATCAATGTGTAATAACACCTTCTACCTAATTTCTAGTTTTTCTTTTTATTTTATCTGAAAAAGATTAAGTGGTGATAGTTTAGCATGATTTTTACAGATTGTCCAACAATTTTTTTATTGATGACAAGATTTGAACCAAAATCCTAAATTGGTAAATTCATATTAAAAATCTCTTATAATTCATATCAAGATGTCGAATATGAAATTACTATTTTGAATTTCATGAACCAACAAACATTTGAACCAAACTAACTTTAATTTAACAAAGCACGACCATGGCTACAATAATAGTTTTAGGGTCTGTTTGCTAAAATATGGAAAATGAAAATAATATGTCTTCTTACTTTGTTAATTTCTCCATGAAAAAATTTTCTTTGTGGGTTGGGAAAGATTTTTTTTTCCATAAAAGATGTAGGACATCTACTCATACAAATGAGCATGAGATAGGGAGAATCTCATTATATGCCTCAACTTATTTTTTAACTTTTTACGCAAATCAAATATTTTTCTTATTATTTTTCATGTTGGTATCAAACAGAGTCTTATATTTCAAACATTGGCCATGTCAGCGCTTCTCGATTTTAATAGAAATATATTTGTAAGGAAAAACCAAAACAGCTTTAAGAAAAAAGAGGACACTTCACAAAAAATATGCTACCATTCTAAAATCATCTTTAGTGACAAAGAAATATCTCAAAAAAATTATATAAAATGTCACTAATGATAATTTTAGAGTGCCAGAATATTTTTGTAAATGCTAATATAATTACCCCAAAAAAAAAAGAAGAATAACTTATCCTCTCAATAAGTTATCACATTGTTTGAAGCAAAGTTACATTGGTCACTTTAACTCAATGATTTTGTCTTAAATATTTTCAATGTGATTGATGTTGTACTTACTCCTGCAAATCAGAATCGACCATTAGAAACAAATTATTACTATATAAAAATTTAAAAATAATATATATATTTTTTAATATTACATATGATATATATCAAGTTTGTCTCAATTGTAAAAAATTATTCTGGATTTAACCCCAAAAAAAAATAACTAATAGCTGTAGTGGGTGCACTTACCCGGAAACCAGAAGTTACCATAATGCGTTTCGACTTTCAAGTGATGCACTTTCCCGGGAAAAACAGGAATGATAAGGAAACATACAAAAGGCCACCATTAACACGTTTTTATTATGTCCAGATCTTGATCTAATACATCTGTAACAATTTTTTTCTCATTTCTTGGTTTGCTCTTTGCAATGTATTCCGTTCGTTCAAGTTCATCACCAAGCCTTTCTTCAAAATTTGAGGGGTAAATAATTGATTATCACAATTCCCTAAGTACCCAACATGTTAATATATTACGTTTTATTTCATTCGTGATGTATGGATTAATTCTTCACTATGACTAGGAAAAATAAATAAATTTGGTTTTCTACAATTATTCGTGTATATATATATACACTCTTTACATTTGTTTACGGGGTTTAAGATTCAATTGACATAGTCAGCACTTGCAATGATTTATATAATTACATTTTTTGACTACATACAATTAAATTATCTTATGATTCTTATCTAAATTGATCCTCAAGTGGTTGGTGAATGGTGATTATGTCAGGACTTAATTGGCCTTCAATATTATATGTCTCCTATTATTCCATAGGATTTTGTGGACTTATGGGTGGGGAATTATGTTGTCTTAAGATATGTTGTTACTGCAGATATCATGGCTTAATTACTGCTGCTGCTGCTGCTATATATCCAAAAACCTTTTTTAAAGAAGAGTTTGTCTGATTTTTCTTTTGCTATAATTGGTTTGACAGAGTTAGAACTAATCCTTCTATTCTTTCTTATATAGTAGAAAAAATCAAAAATGGGACAAGCTTTGGGGTGTATTCAAGATTTCAAGTAGACCAATCAAGCGTAGCTTTTAGTGAGAAATTTGATGATGTTCTTAATCCTGGTTGTCACTGTATGCCTTGGTGCATAGGAAGCCAGTTAACTTATCACATTTCTTTACGTGTGCAGCAGCTCGATGTTCGATGTGAAACAAAGACCAAGGTTTGTCACATGTTAATTACATTAATTATGAGAGATTCTTGTATCATCTAGGGTTTAAAATGTCTTGAACAGAACCCATGTCTTGCCATAATATAGTAATCTTGTCTTTGTTAGCCGTTCCATCGGCTCATTTATTTTCATGTGATAATGTCTTTGTGAATGTGTTTGCTTCTATTCAATACCGGGCATTGGCAGATACGGCAGCAGATGTTTTATATAAGCTCAGCAACACTCGGGAGCAAATCCAAGCCTGTCTTTGATGGTATGATGTAGAATTTAATCTTTAGTGACTCGTAAAATCAACTTGTGTTTGTTGCTCCATCTCTACTCTGTTCTGAATAATCAATTACCCACGTTAGTAAGCTTTTAGTTCGACTGAGCTCCTCAAAACTGAATTATTGTGCACTATATTTATAAAGTTTGTAGCCTGGAGAAGGAACAAAAATTAAAGCTGATACGTACTAATGGAGTTAATTTTACTACTGCAGTTATCAGGGTAAGTGTGCCAAAGCTAGAGCTAGATTCAGTCTTTGAACAGAAGAATGGAATAGCAAAATCTGTTGAAGAGGAACTTCAGAAGGTTTATATTGTTGAAATCAAGGCATTTCTTTGTTGAATTAGTGTAAGTTTGTACTAATCAAATTGCAACTATTTGATGTTGTTCCCTTTCTTATGGGTTTATAGGCTATGTCTCATTATTGTGGATATCGAACCAGATGAGCACGTGGAAAGATCCATGAATGAGATAAATGCAGGTATTATATGCTTATATGTGCTATTATATAAAGCAAGCACCTGTTTCAACTGCCAAATGAAGCTGTCAATTTTTGAAATGCATAATCCTATTTTACCCTTGGAATCTTCTTTTTAGTAAAAAAATTTGCATGCAACAGGTGTCGAACCCTTGCTTTTCTATAAGTTAAACAGTTTTCTAAAAACTATGCCAGTTATTCAAAATAAATTTATATGAGTTACTTCCAAGTCATAACGAGACAAGCACGTGATTTGATTATATATCCTTTTGTAATCAATTCGGCTTCAAGAATGAGGGTGGCAGCAAACGAAAAGGCTAAAGCAGAGAAGATATTACAGATAAAGCGACCTGAGGGAGATGCAGAGACCAAGTACTTGGCCGGTCTTGGAATGGGGCGCCAACGTCAAACAATTATGGATGGTCTGAGGGATAGCATGATGGGCTTCTCTAACAATCTGCCTGGGAAATCATCTAAGGATGTAATGGACATTATTTTGGTTGTACTGTACTTCGACACTTTGAAGGAGATTGGTGCTTCATCTAAATCTAATTACGTTTTCATCACACACGGACCAGGTGCTGTCGGAGATGTTGTGTCCCAAATTAGAGACGGTCTTCTTCAGGGCAATACAACACCTGAACCGTGAAGTTTAGCTTATGAGTTTAAGATTTATCTTCTTTAAACTTTTACTAGTGTCTTTTAAGCAGTTGAGTTAATTATCTATAGGGCGCATACGAGATGTTTGTACTCTACATTCACTATTCAGGGGCGCACATGCGCGTGCAAGA
Source organism: Lonicera japonica (assembly GCA_021464415.1). Taxonomy (NCBI): domain Eukaryota; kingdom Viridiplantae; phylum Streptophyta; class Magnoliopsida; order Dipsacales; family Caprifoliaceae; genus Lonicera; species Lonicera japonica. Next base: position 59,726,111 of record CM038468.1, on the reverse strand, counting down.
GAGAGATATGTGTACTCTATTTATCCACCATTCAGGTACACAAACACTGGTGTGGGATGTGCCTTGCGCGCATAGTTTTGAGCTTAATTGCTGAATTTGGATTGAACTGGGTTATAGCTTATTGCGATATTAGGAGTTGTATAAGACATATTATGTAAGGTCAACAAATCTTCTAGAATAAAGAATGTTACTTACACACAATTTATGAACAAGCGCAAGAAAGATTAAATATAAATACACACGAGATTTTGGATGAAAGATGGTTCTCCCAGCCAATGGATAGTAAGTCTAGTTTATGTCCACCCTTTGGTAATAATTTTTTATTGACTTTGATAATGGTGGTTACAGGTTGATTGATAAGTGGCTACCCAAGTATTTATGTCTTCTTCCTCCCTCGAATGACTAATGTTAATTCCTTTTATAGATGTAAGGAATTAACTGTTACAAGGGAATAAGTCCCGCCTCTCACGTTAAGGGAGGAGTTGAGAGAAAAGTGGGGTTAGTTACGTGATGGGCAGTTGACAAATAGCCGTTGGGTGTGTGAGCCATGCTTTCGCTGTGCTGCTGCCACGTGTCCCAAACTGAAGACTTTGTTCTACAAGCTTTATAAGCTCAGTCAAGGAATGAGCTTGAGTAGCGCTCCTTACAGCTCCTAATGACCTTGGTGGAGTCCTGAGGGTTTGGTTGACGCATTATGATCACCAACATGGTGCTCGACATTACAAACAACAACACCTTCAGGAATGGATCCATGAGTTCGGTGTATGAGCTCGGATAATGCAGTTTCATCGAGAGCTCGGAGCCTCAACTTTATACCCCTCATATTATAATTTGTAAATCGATGTACTTTCACATATTATTAGTTTCTTCTTCTTCTTTGGGATGTCTGACATATTTATGTTCTTACTTTCTTTCACAGTCAAGTATGATTATTAGTACTCCAAACAAATACTTTTTAGCATTTTTGTAGGGAAGTATGTATAATATTTTTAATAGTATATTTCATGTATTTTTTTTGGAATATGTATTTAAGATGAATTTTTTGAAATGTACAAAAGGATTTAATTGAATTGCTACCTTACTTTGACTATGAACGCTTAGGGACAACGATGGTGGATGGGCGGTGACAACAAGAGACGGAACCATAAAAGAAAACTATATGTCCGACATATCGAGCTCTGCTGTTAAATTATTTTGAACAAAATTAAGAATTGCACCCTTCTTTTTGACACGAAATTTAGAATTATTTCTTTTTTTTTGTCAACACATAATTAAGAATTATACCTCATAACCTTTTTTAGAGTAAGTTGGGAAATGCTGGAGAAAGAGTGAGGGTCAAATGTATAAATAAGTGAAAATTTTGCCAGCTTTTGACCGTTGTAAAATGGAGCTAGTTGGACCACCCCGCACCACACAATGAATGTGACGGGTCGGTGGGCCAACTTTTACCTCCCACGACATTCATTATGTCACGTGTGCCTTTTATACCATTTACGCTACTTCTTCATTTGGAGACGAGTCGGGTATGAGGCGGGTTTGGTCATTACCAAACCCGACCAGCATATATACTATCCCGCCTCGAATTCATTCTGAACTCGAAACGTTTTTTTTAAAAAAAACTCAAACCCGCCCGCAAAGCAAATCTAGGAGCTACGCCCCGACCTGACCCTCTCCAAATTATTATTATTATCATTATCATTATCATTATCATTATCATTATTATTATTATTATTATTATAAAAAGAATAGAGAAGGGGAGGTGTTGATGTATATGATCTAACGGTCTACATTTGGTAAAAAAAAATGTCTATTTTTTTTAAATAAATACTATATAAATATATATATATATATAATTTTTATATTAATATATTTATATATATATGCAAGCGGGTCGGGTTGGGTCAGGTCGGGTTTTAAAAAAAATTACCAAACCCGTCCCGGTCTAAAAAAAATCCGCCCCAAACCCGTCCCATTCTGGTTGGGTCGGGTTGGAAACCCACCGAGTTGAGTTTTTTTGCCATCCCTCACTCATATATGTCACTGCATAGTGCATATACATATGCATAGTGCTGAGCTCTATTTATACAAATTATATCTCATCAATTTCTGAAGGTACACAAATGTTATTTGATTTGTTAATATATTATATGTTATTTTTGTAGCATTGTTTTATTTGCATATATATATATATGTTTATTTGTAACTAAACTTTATTACATTATTTTTTAAAAAATTAACTTAATTGCAGAATAATAATAATTGAATCCCATTAAATCAAAGGTTGTTAATTTTTTAAATTAATAATAATTACTTAATTATTACATAATTAATTACATATTAGCTCCTCAACCTCCTCTAGACATGATTATTTTTTTGTAACAATTTATAACTAGTGACTAGTGAGAGAAAAAATAAATGAGAACTATGTAAAAATATAAAGCCACGAGAGAAAAATTAACTTTGAAAGCTACAAATTTTTTGTGAATGAAAGATTTCAAATCTTTGGGACTCTTTATAATTTACTAAGACAACAAAAGAGCCGTTTGTACGCGACGACAAGAAAATTTGAAATTTAAAATAAATACCACCCTCACATGACATTCTGAATGTCATGTGATACGCATGGTTCTAGCCCTACCTCGCGCGATACTCTTTCCGACATATGATGTGTTTTTTTGATCTCGGGATACTCAAAATATTACGTGAGGCATATGGTAACCGTATGGCACATTTACCAATCCACTACCATATCACGTGAGGCATATGGACTTACTTTTCTTCATGAGGAATCTATTGTGATTTTAAAACCTCCAACATTCTATTTGGATGCAGTATGTATAAAAAAAAATTGGGGAAATTTGCATTTTTTGCTTTTGAAATTCAATCATCTTTCTAATTAACTAGACATTTTTTTTCCAGGAGTATAATGCCAAGCTCTCTGATTTTGGTCTTGCCAAAGATGGTCCAGAGAGGGGATAAAACTCATGTATCCACTCGTGTTATGGGAACTTACGGGTATGCAGCACCAGAATATGTGATGACAGGTAAATGTTATCTTTTTACAAGCTATCTACCTACCTTTCAACTACACTAAAGAACAAAATAAAAGCACTTAAAAGTAGTCATTTTTACCGCTTCCACCCAATTAGAAGAAATAAACAAAAAAGGAATGTGTTGAAGCTTCTTCAATATAACTTTATATCCTCTACTTTGTTTTTGAATATTCGACCATTAATTTCCATCCAAAAATATCCATAGAGTCATTACATTCTTCTCAAATTCTTGAAATAAATTATACCAAAATTTCAAGGAGAGCAGAATAAAGGAATAAAACTCTTGACGTCTCTTTTCAAAAGAATACACAACCGGGGAGCCGAGTAAGAATTAGGCCTTCTTCTGTGCAGGGTAATTCATAGTTATTAGTCGGTTAAGGTATTTGGTCTCAAATGGGGCAATTCCCAATTTTAGTTTTTTGAAATGCAGTATTTTCAAGGCAATTTGCCTTGTGACTTTTGTTCATCGCATCAAAACTCCTATCCATAACAGAATTGTGTTCAATATTTTTTGCAATGGACATGATTTACTGCATATCCATTAACCAGAGTCCAAGCAGCATACTCACTTTCCCTGGAAAATCCACAAAGCAAACAGTAAGACCAGTAGAATGAAACAGTTCACAAACAAAATTCAATAGCACAAGTAAAGGTGCCAATTAACCGGAAACAGAAGAAAGCTACAACAAAGTTCTGACAGAAACTGATATAAAATCCCAACTTAAATCTAGCAACTAGGTACCTGAAGTTAACGTGTATATATATATGTATGTATGGATATGTCTGCAAATTGTGAACATTATATACCTAGCTAATTGTTGGAATTCAGAATGCAATGGTTTTTCCCATGTCAAAGATCCAAGCGCACTAGCCAGGGCTGCGTGTTTATTTCCACTACCAGAAATTCCAGTGTATTTTCTAATTATTTCCTGCACGTATAAAATGAATACCTCTAAGCATAACGTACTTACAAAGGAATTGATAGATACATACAAAAGAGGATTTCCATAAATCCAACGGAAGATGAGGATAGAAAGAAGAGAAGTTCATAAATTATAATATGCATCAAATATTGGCAATGATAGTTGACATGGTCTTCTCTTTCATCCAAATAGATTCTTGTTCTATTAGGATAGTGTGATGATACATCATTCATGTATCTACCAGAAATCTAATATATGCATAGTTACTCTTATCAAAGAGAAACAGTATTTTACTTTTGAGTATCGACTCAGGACGAAGCAGACTACAACAAATGTGAGCTTGCGGACTAATTTGATCCACAAGAAGTTATGATATAAATACTCTAGGCAAGGGTTCATTAACTCCACTACCACCATCAGAAAGTGGAGCACTGGGTGGAGAAAACCAGAGCGCTTTCAACTTTTTGGCCGGAAATCTCAGCTCTTCTCGTTGGGTATAACCAAAGTCGAGGAAAAAATTTGCAACAGAATCAATTCCATGACCATTTACCTAAAAAAGAACAGAAAGAACATAGTAAACATGAACCAATATACACTTGAATTCCCAAACCATATTTGGATACCAAGGGCAGAACCGCAGAACCCATACGATAATAATAAGAAGAAAAGCACAATGGTGTACTGGCAACGGATATATTAATGCCGAACTGAATTATATATTAGTGTGATAAACAAGAGTTTCAATTTTATACCCCGAATGTCCTAAAAGCGAGGTGATCATAACATATTTGATTGTGATCAACAGAATGAACAAGCTCCAGTAGGCTTTAGCAGTGGGGTTCCTATGCAAGTAAACAGCTTCCATACTCGCCAGCACACTCCTAAAGAATGATTCACCTCCTTGGAACCCAAGATAGTAAGTATCAGCCACTACCATGAAGCACATAACTAATTAGATAATTAACGACTTCCATATATGCCTTTTACCATCATAATCTTATAGGATAAGCTGTTCAATGCTGTAAACTTAAAAACCCAAAATAATTCCGTTTTCTAGTTGCAGTATGACCCTATATAAAATTACGTGATAAAGATTCAGTTACATATAAATAATTAAGATTAGGAATTTTTCTATATACAGACAGGTATAGGAGAAGCGAAAGATAAATCGGAAGAGAGGTACCTGGAAGGAAGAGGACAGAGGCCGATCGTCGGATTTAGAAGTAGAGACAGTTGAGAGATTCAGATTTCCGTGAGACATTGAGATCCCGGGGAGAACACTTTTCAAGGAAACGAACGTTGTGGAATTTTTAAGGAAAGGGGAGGACTTGGAGAAAGATGAGAGAGAGTAGGGGAAGGTGAAGGGTGAGAAGAGATTCTGACTGAAGCTGCTGAGCATAAGGGAAACATGGAGGGAGAAAGTTCCATTGTTTCCATTTAATTTTTAATCGATGTCAGTACATAAATGACCTGGGAACGTACTTTTACCCGTTTTTCACTTAAGTTAATGAACTCCTATTTTTTTATTTTTTTTTTGAACATGTTAATGAATTTTTTCCGTTATTTTCTTCCCCAATCCCCCACTGGCGACCTCCATCGATTCCGGCAATCAGTCCACCATCGGCGACCTGCATCAATTCTGCTTCAATTGAAGTCGAAATCACCACAAAAACTTACATAGTCAGAGTCCAAAACCTTACATTTCGAAATGGTTTATGACCTGCTAATGAAGATTTGTTTATATTCATTTTTGAGTATATCTTGCTGAATGTCATACTTCCATGTACATTCTTACTTTAATGTCTCTCTGGATTTACATTTAATGGCGGTGATGAAGAAGACGAGAAAAAAAAGGAGGTGGCCGGAAAAAATGGGGGTGATAGCCGGGAATGGATGAAGGTGGCAGGAGAAAATTGAGATATTTGCCGCGGCATTTGTCACGTCATATTTCCGTTAGAAGAATTTGACGGAAGATAGCTTTTGGACCTGTTTGAAATAACGCAAAAAGTGCCTTGCCATATTTGTCAAAAAAAAAAAAAAGAGTTAATTGACCCAATGGTTTAAGTGAAAAATTAAGTAAAGTACGTTGCCATTGTTGATCATTTAGCCTTTTTATCAATTAAAGTTTGACCTCTAAGCTTTGTGGTAAAGGACGAGAAATAGAAAAAAGATGGACAGACGGAAATACAAGAGAAGATAATAAAGGTGGTGATTTTGACATGTGTTACAAATTTTTACTAGGGTCATTATTTATTATGTTAAAATACTCACTAATATTCTTATTCTTTATAATACTCTCGAGTATAATTTTATTTAAAATTAGGGTGCTTTTTGAGTGGTAAATGGATTAGTTTTTAACTCCGGAATCACAAGTTCAATCCCCCCCCCCCCCTCTCTCCTTCCACCTCAAGGCTTAAACTCTTAGATATACCACGTGTAATAACACATATAATATATATATATATATATAGTTTTATTTTATTTAGTACTCCTATAACTCCCTTATTTAATATTTAGACTAATTACTATTAGTATTAATTAATAATATTCTTCCTAATGGGCTTATCAATTTTTTCACAAACACTTCACCGCTTCATTAACCTTATTCTTATACTGCAATACTTTTACTGCTATTGTTGCCACCATCTTCACTTTATTCGATCCTCCATTCTCTACGTACATATATCTCTAGATATCTCTCCTCCGCTGCTAGTTGCTCCTCCACTGCTGTATAAAAACCCTCCGGCAACTTATACCGACCGAAAGTACCCATTTCACCCAAACACACCTAAGGGCTCGTTTGGTTCGAGTTTTAAATCATTCCCAAAATATTACATTCCGTTCCATAAGAATTATGACGTTTAGTTCGGATTTTGGATTATGAATGCATCGTTCAAGGAATATAATATTCCTTCTAAGTTATCCATCTTAAAGGATGGGAATATGGTATTACTCTAAGTATTCTTTTTTAGATTTTTTTTAAGACCAAAATATCACTTTACTTAATAAGTAGAGTTTTTTTTCCCATTTATATTAATTTTAAAAGAAAAAATTTGTTATTAAACTTTTTCTTTTTATTATTATTTTTATTTTCTTTTTAATTATTAAATAAATCTAATAACTTTTCATAATTTTTGATGGGGTTAAATTCTAATTTTACCATTGGCTTACAAAAATGATTCAACACTTTTCTTTAAATTTGGAAAATTATTTCATTCCATCAAGTGGTGTAAAGAGAGTAATTGATGGGGGGAAATATTACCAATTTACCCGGTGGTCTAATTATGTCTCCATCCATGCTCTAATTATTCCACTAACCTTCACTCGCCTTAATGATTATGCTAAAATATTGTATTTTTATACATATTTAAATGGCTTAATATGAATCAATTTGATTATAATTATCCTAAGTTGTTAAAATTTGAGTTTTAATTATGAAATAGGATAATATGTTTGTTTCTAGTGCATTATAACTTTTTTATATGTTAAAAATGAACAACAATGAATCCAGAAGTAAAATTTTCCAAAATTAGTCATTGTCGGTCAAATTCGGAGCTACATTGAATTCAAGAGGTGAATCGAAAGCAAATCACAAGCTCAAGCATGAAGGGAGTTGATGGAAGAGACTAATAGAAGCCAATAGAGCAATCCAAACCAAAGAAAAGTCATTTGAATCAAACTGAAAAATTTTCGGATGAAAAAGAGATTCACCATGCGCAATGCTTATGTTCTAGTCAATTTTGGTATTTATCCGTGTAGAATTTGAAGAAAAATCCAAATATAACTTGTAAAGATTTGAGTTATCTATGCGAATCCGAAAATCTTGCATCAATCGGAGTTCGGAGCACAAAGTTATGATAGAAATACGATCAGTGCGTCAATGGATCGGGTTTGAGCACAAATGAATACATAAATTCATGGTGCAGATATTTACCGAATAGTGTCCTTAGCCTAGATGGCAAGTAGTCAGCTCTCTTCGTTTTTTTTTTTGAATTTTGAAATGTCGATAGTATTTTTTAGGTTTTAGGTATCTTTTAAGCCAATCCCAGAATTTGAGCTGGAAGACTTAGTTTCTCAAGCCAACGACTTGATAGACGATAAAAACTATTTTAAGCTTTTGAATTTTAAAATGTAAATGGTATTTTTTAGGTTTTAGGTTTTTGAGAGAGACAATCGACATCTTCATTAAGCTTTCAATTCCCATATTATCAGAGAGAGTCAGAGAGAATTATTTCATTATTCCTTTTGGCTTGTATTGAAGAAGAGACGAAGTTAATTAATACAATAAAATATTTCCCCTTCAATTTGAGTGCAACCTAATTGGCATCACAACTTTTGATATTTTACATAACCATAAGTTTCTTTCAATCGTTTTTCTTAATTTTTTGCAATTAATGATCTTTAATGCTTATATTATTATTTAATTATGTATTTGAATGTGACTTTTTCGTTTCTTGGCCGTTTTTTATGATCCACGTATCAAAACGACCGTAATTAAATTTTCTACAAAACCTTATTGTTTTGGAGATTCAAATCCCAAAATTTTCAGGACCAATAAGTGTATTTCGTGTCTGACAGTGTGTTTTATTACTGAAATTCGTTCATACCGTATTTTTCTTTTATTTATTGTTTCTTAGTTTCAATTGCGTGAAATTTTGCATGTTTATGATTTTAATTAGATTTCAATTTATGAAATTTTATGCGCTGTTTTGTTTAATTATTTTATTGTTCATGAATGTATTAAATATGTTAGGCTAGTTTGTTAGTTAGGGGTCCGTAAGGATCAGATATGCCGACGTGGTAATATTTCAGACCCGAATTCAATTATAATTAATTTTTTTATTAGTTATTAGGTCATTATAAATTTTATTTCTATTAAAATATTATCATAATATGCTAATCACATACTTTCATAATAAATTCTTTTCGACAAAAAAAACAAACTAGGTTGAATCATTATTTTTGCATTAAATCATAACCGGTCGAGTTAGAAAGTGGTCTATACTCTCCAAATTAAATGATTTTATATCTTTATAATTTCAAACTAGAACATGCTATTTTTGGTATTTGTTTAATCCATACTTTTTTATACCAAATCGCAAATTTTGTATTTTCACCGCCCGTTTTAGTTTAAATTTGATTTCAATCACGTTTTAACCTATTTGAATTAAATTGTGGTTTTTACTTAATTTTTCTAAACTCACTTTTAATAAAAGGTTTTTCTAAACTTCACTTCAATAAACAAGTATTTTTGGTAAAATTAAGAAACGCAAATTGATTTCATAACTAGTAATGGTACGTATAGTTCATGTCACACATAAATTATTACGAAAAATACGAGTTTACGAAATCAATTATCTAGTGGATAATATGCTGATTTTAAAAAAAATTAATTATAAAATAATTCTCGGTCCACCAAATTACTCATTGTGTTACCCGGAACTTATGGATACCCCTAGCGCTTTTTATTCTTAATTTTAGTTAAAGTTTTTTAAGCATTTAATTAATTTAGTACATTGTTTTTATTATTCATTTTATTGAGCCTTTTTGCATGTTTATTTTATATTAGTTTAGTTAACAATCAACATTACTTTATTTCCATATTTTATCTTTTCTATATTTTTCTCATCTTCTTCTTGAAAGATACTTTCATAACTCAAAGAACTACCTTCTTCTCCGTGGATCGACTTCGAACCAACCAAGTATTTATTACTTGATTAACCACCTGTACTTGGGTGTAATAACTTGCTTTGTTTTTGCCGAGTCACTTAACCAATTACCTTTTTAACCCTCATTTTCAACACACAAAAAATAATATTCAAATACAATAAATACACATTTCATCCAAGATATACAAAGCCATTAGCAATGCAACAATAAATACAAGTCAATTTAAGAAAAAGATTGAATGGTCTTGTACTCTCTTTTCTCTTGAGAAAAGAGAATCTACGGCTTTCTTTATCTCTTTTGCTCTCTCAATTAAAGAATAAGATATAAGGGTCTTATACTATCTCTTCTCATTCTCCAAAAAAATACCAACAACTCTTATACACTCTTTCCCCTACACAGTATATTACTCATTCTATTTAAATATTTATAATCTTAATTCTATACTTATAAATAGAAATAATGAAATTGTAGAAAGCAAAGTTGGTAACTTATATTCTCATCCAAGTTGATTGCCTTTGAGCTAATACAAAGCAAACAGACACAAAAGGAAGACGTATTGCCATAAGCGCTACTAGAGGAAACTACTTTATTAAAAAAAATGTCATGTGTTTATCATTGCGCCGCATTTATTTTTTATTCTATAATATTTGCTTATTGATTGGTTAATTATCTATTTTTAGATTTTAACACCATCAGTTGGCATCGTCAGTGGGAACAATAAGCTCTCAAAACTCTTGTTCTTTAAAAATTACAAGGAATTTTTGGTGAAAAAACTCCAAATCCCGTGGACCTACAATAGCTTAATATTTTCGGGCGCATAACTTTGTCCTTAAAATTCCAGTTCAACCTTTTTTCCAAATTCGACCATCTGGGGGTCCAACACTGTGATACAAATTTTCTCCAACAAAAAAGGCAAAAATTCCGTGGGCCTGAAGTGGTTCATTATTCTCGGGCGCATAAATTTATGCTTAAAATTCTAAATTATAAGATTCTATAATCAAAGTTGAAGAAAATTTATAGAGTTACAACTTTCCAGTTCAACACTTCTTCAAATTTAAATATTTCGGGGTCCGAAATTGCAATACAAATTTTCTGCAATAAAAAGAGCGAAATCCCGCTGGCCTAAAGTGACTCAATACTCTTGGGTGCATAACTTATTACTCATAATTTCAAATTATGTGATTCTTGAGTCCATTTTGAAAAACATTTCAAGAGTTACAACTTTGCAGTTTAATATTTTTCTGAATTCTACCATCTCATGGTTCGAAAATGTAATGCAAAGATCCAGTATAAAAAAATGCAAAAATTCTTAGGCACTACGTAAGTGAATCATATCCAACTCAGTTTAGTAGCTCTAAAGAGCACTTTTACACTCCGAAAAGCCTTGAGAAAAATAAGCATACTTTAAACATTCAAGTGGAACATATATACAGAACATTTGTTTAAAATATAAAACCCTCGCTAGAGGTCGGTTTAGTAAGGACGCTTACACTCCGGAAAGCCCTGAGAAAAACAAGTATATTTTAAATTCAAGTGGAATATCTCTGAAACACTTGTTTAAAGTATAAAACCCTCGCTAGAGGTCGGTTTAGTAAAGATACTTACACTTCAAAAAGCCCTGAGAAAAACAGGCATACTTTAAACTCAAGTGGAATATTTCCAGAACACTTGTTTAAAATACAAAACCTTCGCTAACACTTAAAATACAAATCCTCGCCGATTCTTACGCTCTGAAAAGCCCTGAGAAAAATAGGCATATTTTAAACTTAAGTGGAATATATACGGAACACTTGTTTAAAATACAAAACCCTCGTTGTACACACATTATCTAGTCATTCAAAACACCCTGAAGAAACTAAAATTCGTCAGTATCAAAATTTAAATCTATATCAAAATCGGTAAAAGAATATTAAAAAATGTTATCTATATCTACTATATTCATCCAGTCAGGACTCGTTGGTTCAATAGCCTTTGCATAGAACCAATTTGAGTTGGTTCAACAACCTCTGCAACATAACCAACTTGATGTGGTTCGGCAACCTCTGCAACAAAACCAACTTGAGAAGATCAAGGTAAAAACGTGTCCATAATAGCCATATAGTCCAACAAAGTTGGATATGTCGGCATATTTGTTTCGATCGGAAGAGCCCCGTGATCTAAAATATTCACAGTAGTTAGAAGAATCTCATATGGAGTTTGTTCCGATAAAGAAACCGACATAGGGAGCTTCAAATAACCTCCAGAAGTAGTAAAAGAAAAGCATAAATTAGCACTAAAAGACCCTCCGTCTAGTTAAGCCTCTAATACCGTCACCCATGATTGTAACTCTTCCAAATTTTGTTCAAGGGAAGCCATGCGATCAACACAGCCTCCAACGGGATTATTGATTCTTTCTTTAGCTTCATAACCAAATGATTTAAGAGTCTCAAAATATTGGTGTTCGAAAACTTTTTCCAAACTACTTGGAACACCTTGTATCCCAAAGACGGAGAAAATTGTGTGGTAATTTTGGCGTGTCATCACTTTCGAAAAAAAAATTAACATTCTTACAATTTGGAAGATACCTCTGATGTTTATAAGAATAAACATCACATGGATGAGTTATGCTGGAACGAAGGGTTGATGACATGTTTTTTATCTCTCTTCATCTCATAAAAAAAATTTGGGTAATATTGTAGAAAAGAAATCAATGGCTTAAAACAAAGAAGTATTGCAGTTTTAACCATTACTGCCCTTATAAAAGTTTGAGGAACCTCGCCCTACGCAGGGGGAGAAATTAAGGTGGGAGAAATCTCACCAAAAAAGGACAGGCAAAAAAGACTGTCGAAAGTAAATGGCAAAAAAGGAAAATGAAAAAAAAAGTTGTTATTATTATTATTATTATTATTATTATTATTAAAAAGACCGGTTTAGTAGCTGTAACAAAGCTCCGATAAGTAAACATTCACTCTAAAAAATCATGAGAAAACACACGAATCAAGTAGTGACAATAATCATTCAGGAATCCGGTTACGGTTAACCCAATGGGATAAAACCCAAAAGAAGAGATAAGTTATTTTTTAATAACTCATATATGATTTTTCTTTCTGTATTGATATATCTAAAGTTATATCATTTTCTTACGATCAATGATCTTTATTGTAGGTAAAATCGACGAACTCCTAAAAAATTACAATTTATTGTAATTTTCATCAAGTTCGTCTGCAAATTAAAACAGGAAATTAAAGTAATTTTCAGCGGATATCAAACTTCCACAAAGCTCCACTACTTATGACCAAAAGTATAGCGAGCTTCACATATTAACATTCCAAGCTCTACGACTTACATCTAATGTCTAACAAGCTCTACACATTAATGTTTCGAGCTCAATGACTAGCATCCGAGATCTAGTTTCCTTGAACTCTGACTCGAGATCAACGTCTAGCCAACCTTACACAATGATGTTCTGAAACTCCAAGACTAATGATCAAAGTCTAGCCAGCTTTATACATTAATGTTCCGAGCTCCACTAACTTACGGTCAAGGGTTAACAAAGCCCCACACATCGATTATTTGAGTTTTCCCCGTAATCCTCTTCCTCAACAAGTGCCCGCTCTCACGCCTCAGCTTTAAGCCGGACCACTTACTCAACAGAGACATTTATCCTTTACATTCAGCTTTCAGCATAAAAGTAAAATATAAGGGGAAATTGCCTACAAAAGTGATTCAACATCTTCCTTTAAATTTGGAAGAATATTCCATTTTACCATCGAGTGGGGTAAAAAGAGTAATTGATGTGGAAAAATATTACTAATTTACCCAATGGTCTAATTATGTCTCCATCTATAACCTAATTATTCCACTCACCTCCACCAAAATTTCACTCACCTCCACTGACATTTACTAAATTATTTTTTTACGCCTTATTTTTACCAAATTTACTATTTTACCATTGTTCATCTACCTATAAATACCTCATCTCAGTCATTCATTCAACACAAAAAAAAGATCCAAATACAATAAATGCACATCTCATCCAAGATATACAAAACCATTGGCAATACAACAACAAGTATAAGCCAATTCAAGAAGAAGATTAAAGGCTCTTATACTCTCTCTTCTCAAGAGAAAAAAGAAGTTACAGCTCTATTTATCTCCCCCTCTCTCAATTAAAGAAGAAGATATAAGGGTCTTATACTCTCTTTTCTCATATCCCAAAAAATATCAACAACTCTTATACACTATCTTTCCTACACACTGTATTATTTATCCTATTGAAATATTTGTAATCCTAGTTATATACTTATAAATAGAATTAGTGATATTATAGAGAGAAAAGTTGCTAGCTTGTATTCTCATATAAGTTGATTGCCTTTGAGCTAATACAAGCAAGCACACATAAAAGGAAGACGTATTGCCGGAATAGCATCAGTGCTACCAGAGGAACCTACCTTACCAAAAAAAAATCTCACGTGTTCATCACTGCGCCGCATTTACTTTTTATTCACCGATATTTGTTTATTGATTGGTTAATTATCTAATTTTAGATTTTGACACTATTAATTTTTTACAATAAAAACTTAAATTTTACATTTGTAAAATTGTTGCGACTTATCTTTTGATTTTATAAAATAAAGAACATTTTTTTAATTCACACATATTTCATTCATATTATTGTTTAAACCAAATATAAATTTATTAATTTTACGTTTCAAGAAAGAAGAATTAATGTCCGAACCAAACATTGATAAGGCATCCTAAATGTTAGGAAAAAAGCTTTTCAAGAATCTAAAATGCCCATTCCATTTTCAACATTTGAACCAAACGAGCCCTAAAATGTATTTGTGAATTTATACTTGGCTCACGATTGTTTTGAGAATAAGTTTAAAGCATAGAGTAATAGATGTGCTAATGGTCTTAGTAGCAGAAGTTGGTATGAAAACAAGCTGCTATATATGATTAACTATGCACATCCAGACAATGTCTCATGCTCCGAAAGAATCAAATGCTAACCGCTTCCATCTTCAGTGAAACCCGCACCTCCATGCACCACTGTTGGAAGCGCCATTTTCAATTTTGCGGTGATTATTCTCTCATATATGTCTTTATGTCGGTAATATATTTTACTCTGTATTATTCTTTCCTCTACAGTTTAGATTGAAAGTTACTATAAATGACCTAGAATGAAGCTTTACTCGATTGTAGGCTAGAAAGAGAATTAAGGATCAGATCATTAGTTAAGCGATTACTTTCTCATATTTATTAGTATATGACATGGTTTACGTTAGTGTTTGTACATAAGGTAAATTACTAGAATTGGTAAACTTCGGCTCTACTCTAATACTATCGTTGTCTTGGGTCATATTCATATTGCTTTTAATAGTAACCATGTTCACGTATGCAACATTAGTTATTTCCCCTAATGAGTACGTCCCCTGATGAGGGTAATAAGTTGAGGTCAGATAAGATGATTGTATCAGGTCTTTCCCCTACCTTTATGTACTTGGTTGGCATTAATTGGCTAGGTTGACCTCCCTAAAGTATTCTTTGTGATAATAAGTGTAGGCTTCTAAGATACAATATGGAAGGCTATTAAGTTATAAGCTGACTAGACTGTGACCCATAAACTTAACACACACGCAATAAGAGATTTGTTGTGATGGTTCTCCTAACTAATGGATAATAGGTCTAAAGTACATCCACCCTTTTGGGGTTATACTTTTCATATACTTTGTTGAAGAATAATGGAGTACTACATGAGATTTGGCTATGATGTTTTCAGAGGTAATGTGACAGATCCCTATTTTTGGTGCACCCCTCTCCTAATTTATTTAGGTTTGAGTTTGCTCTCACAATTGTGCGCCGATCAAGCATCATAATGTATGATCGGCCTAGTTCTTAGTGTCTCGAAGATGATCATCACTTTGATCTTTTCCACCTGCTTTGTTCAGTAGTTACATTTTTATGCTCTCACAATAATGATAATACTTTTCTATAAATGGAAAAACAATTATACATAAATATTTATAAATTAAGAATTATTTTTCTTTATTAGTCTTGCCAAATTAAAATTTAAATATTAATAATTGACAAATAAACAAAATTAATATTATAATGAAACATATGTTTCATAAAGATTTATAAATTAAGTACTATTATTATTATTATCTATTAATTATTACCTTTACTAGTTTTCCTATTTTGCCTTATCATAAGGGTCTTATTGCCAAAATAATGTACAACTTTAGAAGCATATGTACAATTTTTCAAAGTAGTACTATACTTTGACAAAAGAAATATTAAATTGGCAATATGGCTAACCTATCATAATGATACAGGGAAAATATATGTTAGTAATAAGATTCGAACTTGCAATCATTTCATAAATATTTACAATTCTAACCATTAATCAAGTTAACTCATTTTTATTTTTAAAATCTGAAGTTAAATCTATGCATCTGCACACATTGCTACACTTTGACCAATGATATTGATTACATTTCTCATAAAAGTCACAGGAAATATGGTTATTTTATTTACACCACCAAAAGTACTTAAAATTATTTCAAGCAAAAAAAGTACAAAAATGAACTACACACTCCTCAATTTTTTGTGGTAAAATTCAGAAAGATGTATAATGTTTCAAGGAAAAATATAATAATTAATTTATGTTAGAATTAAGATCTTTGTGATATATTAAGTGCATGTAATTATATTATGTTTTAAGGTTGTTGAGGGGGCCAAAAATAAATGAGATCTTTTGGGCTATAATGTACTGTGGGCCGAAGATAAATAGCCCAAGGTTGGCACTTCTAGCTTCTTGTGATGGGCCCATCTCATCTGGCTTATTAGAGATCCTCCTAGCTAAGGTGGCCATAGCATGCCAAGATGGTCATCCTTCAACCGAAATGGTCATGCTTATCTGTTGAGGATACCCTCACGTTTGGATAAAATGGTCCCGAAGAAGGTAAATGTCCACAAAATACTTGTAAAGTGTTGGAGTAGTATAAAAGCTTTACCTTTTTTAATCTTTTATTATTAACCATAATGGTGTAAACCCTAATTTTATACCTATAAATAGGGGGTATGGCTCATTACAAGGGTCTGAAATTCGCTACAATTAATTCAAGGGAGAAAGAAGGAAAGTAAGCTTGTAGCTTCCTTGTAATTTTATTCTACTTTGAGCAAATACAATAACACAAACACAAGGTGGACATATCATCGGATCAATCATCAAATTGCCTGGAGAAACCATCCTTCAAACAAATTTTGGTCTTTTTCTTATATAATTTGATCATACTGTGTTTAGATTCCATTAAGTGGGTTTTGGCACCGACAATTGTATATGGGCAAAATATTGAAATACTTGTACATATATTTTGGTTATTTTTTGTAAATTATTCAAATATTAAAGGTCTAGTCATTTTCTTTATACGATTACATATTATAGAATTTAGTATAATAATTTGGCGAAGAGTTGCTGAATTTAGTATGTTATTACGATTTTGGCCAATCTTTACTAAATTATGCATCTCATATTCGACAAGAAGTTATAAAAACAGTAAATACAATTTGGCACTGTATTGGGGAATGGAGAAAATAAACTACACCTTCAATATTTTGGACATTTTATAACAAAATAACCAAAGTATATGTATAAATACTTTTAAATTTTGTTCATAAACAACCTTAAAACATAATGTGTCAGTGGTATAAATCTGACCAAGCCTAGAGAAGATAGAATCGGCCCGAATCAACAGAGTTGACAACCAAACTCAGCAAATGTGGCGATAATGAATAGTAAAGTGATAGTAACGATAGTGAGATTTTGGTTGGTGTAGGTAGGTTCCCCCGGCGGCTCTAATTCCCAATCCCAGTACGTCATCCCTGAGTGTGTGATGGTGTTCTTCACTAAATTATAACAACTTTTACAATGGTGATGGTTGTTTAAAAAGAAGAAAATAGTTGTCTATAGGGGTAAGCGTTTTCTGCCTTCAAAGAGAGACCCCCCACTCCTCAGCCATCCCTTTCTATTTATACGTATAGAATAAGGGTTACAAATCTTTGTTAGGTTAAAAGTGAAATGACCATAAAGGGTATTACTTGCTCAACAATTCTATTCTTTACACGTATGTTGCGTATTCTTATCTGCAGGAAAAAATGCAATTTACAGATGTCAAGCTCCTATTAATCAAGGAGCCCATATCGGCAACGAACACTGGTTGATCCCTTTAGTACATGTGTCCCCTTCGCATTGGTTAATACGCCCATCTCTGCATCTTGGTCCTTGCCAATCTCGATTCTATGATCGGTTGGTTAATGTGACTATCTTCCTCTTCCATCGTTCATTTTTCCTTTTATGGGCTTGTTTCATGCGCTTGCTTTTAACAACTCGGCCCAAATAATGATCCCAAAATTATGCTCCCACAGTAATCCATGTAAAGGCTTGATTTTTAAAAATTTTTTAAGAACTGTCTCCCTCTCTCTTTAATGCTATACTTTTTAATTTGTGTATGAGTTTGAATGAGAGGAAAAGAAGAAAAAGAGAAAGAGATGGAAATTGAAAATTTGAATTTTATTTAGTTAAAAACATCGGGTATCTAATGATTAGGTTGTAACACGTGGCATATGCACAATTAACTATTCAAAAAATATGTTAAATTTTAGCCGCACAATTTATTATCACTTATATATTTTTGGATTAACTACATTTTAGTACATTGTACTGGCACTGAAATTCCATTCAATACAATACACTTTTTTTTTCAAATATAGCAATCTACTTCCTGTTCGGTTTCGATATAGTACATAAATTTGCATGGAAATAACTCTCATATTGTACTAAATTAAAACCAAACAGGAAGTAGATTGCTATTTTTGAAAAAAAAAGTATATTGTATCGAATGAAATTTGGGGACTAGTACATTTTACTAAAATGTAGTTAATCCTATATTTTTAAGATTAAAAAATTGTGACCCTTTATTATATAGAATATCTTAACTCATGCCAAATGCACTATCATCATTCAACAACCATTCAAAAAGCATTTTCAATCTCAATCATACAATTATTTATCATTTATATATTTTTTTAGATTAAAAAATCATTGCCCATTATTATATAGATATTTCAAAAAAAAATATTGTACTTTTGTGATGGTTTTAAGTGTAATGTGGTTTTAAATTAAAAAAATAGCGTAAATGGTTGTTTGTTGCATTTCTTAAGTCTGAATGGCTGGTCTAATCAGACTTGAGAGATTTAAATTTTGTTTGATTTGTTTAAAAATTCATATCTAAACACTCATTTTTCTGTTAAAAAATAAAATGCAATCTCGACGGTTAAGTTTAAAATCTTAATTTTTAAAAAGGTAAAATACTTCTTTTGCCCTTCTCTTTTTAAATATAGTCATATTTATAAAATAAGTGAATAATGATAAATATTTGTTTAATATTTAGATATAATATATTTAAACAAATAAAACCTATTCAAATATAATATACATAAATAAAAAAAATACATTTTTCATATTCAAAACTATTGCTATATTTCTAAAATTCAATATTCAAATTCAGACAATAAAACAAATTCACCTTTTCTCAAAATAGCATTAATCGATCGAGTTTGGGCGGGCTATCGGCGTGCCACGTTGTATCGCCACGGAAAGTGCATCAATCCACCATTTAGATTTTAGGGCATATCATTCCAGGGCACATTTCAGCCCAAGAAATAGCCAAATAGGGGGAATAATGAAGACGAGATCGAGATCCATGGCAAGATGAAGAACGGGAAAATCCACAAGCCAGTTCCCAACACGGGAGTCAATTCATCAGAAGTTAACCCAGCCAAATTGTCGAGGCTTGACACCCGGAGTTGTGCGGACGAGCGAATTGGAAAGGGAAATGAGGGTTTTGATGAGTTAGTCGAGGACGATGCGAGCCCGCAGCATGATCAACAGGTACTTTTGCTGGGAGTAATTTATTTGCTGCAGAATTTGTTTCTTTGGAAGCGAAAAATATCAAAATGTTGTCTTTGCACTAGAATGAAGTTTGAATTTGATCTTACCATGGAGTAGAAAAATCAAGAATAAGCTATTGATTGCAAAGAGAACTAAGTTTGACGTTGAAGGCGGTGGTCCGTTGGAATTGGAGACCCATAAAGATAAAGTTCTATCCTTATTGGTTCGTACACCAACGTGCACTGGGGACATGTAATGGGATATGCGGGCCAAAGACCTATATGTATCGGTAGGTGTCGGATGTTCGTAAAACCATATAGACTGTTCTCAAAAAAAATATTTCTTCAAGGTTTCGTGGTGGTTGATAATTTCCAGATTTCCTTATCGGGATTAAAAAGATTAATGCAGTAAGCATATTTATAGGCATGTTAATTCATTTTGTGACACCAGCCAGAGTGTATGGTTTGTGTAGATAGATGTACACACCTTTTAGAAACCAGTTGGTATATATATTATCCTATTTCCATCTCCTACATTTCAAAGTCATTGCAAAAATATATCTTGCTTTGTTGACTGGATATGAAACCAGTGTCTGAAAAACAACTTGTTCATACTTGATTATTTTTCTCTGTTTATACTTATTCAGCTGTTTTGTTGGTTATTTCTTAAGAAGTGTGGTGACAACACAAATTACTTTTAAAAACCTAACAATATCACCTTTCTTGGATAAATCATTTCAAACTGTGAGAAGGAACTTATACATTTTTTTTCTCACCATCGGTTCTTACTATTCAATTTCTCCTACCACGTAACATGCATTTTGCTCTTATAGAGTTTGATCTACTTTCGCACTTTCTAGAATTGCAGGTGGGTGTATTGAACAATATGTCTCTGAATGTTAATGTGATGCCCTATTCTAGTAGGAGTGATCAAATTAGAATACCTCATCTCCCCAAGGAAATTATCTTCAACATCCTTGTTCTCCTTCCTGCTGAGATAATTCATGATGTGATTAGGTATGTTAGTCCAGTTTGGTTTAACATTGTCCGTGATCCTTATTTTATCACCGCACATCTTCTCAAGTCAACTACTGTCCTCTTCGTTCAAAGCAAGGATTCTTCAGAATTTGCTCATTCTGCAGAAGTGAGAGAAACTGATGTTAAGATAACCAAAATAGGGTATCCATTTCATGGACCAGTTGCTAGCTGTGATGGTTTAGTATTATACGGCGATCTATTTAACCCATGCATTTTACATGTTGCAAAGCCTGTTACCAAGCAGCATGTTCGGCTCCCTTCATTGCAATCATTTGATGAATATCGTATTTCTTCTCGTCATTGTGCATTAGTATATGCTGCATCTACAAGGGATTACAAAGTGGTTCATGCTTATCAGGGTGGCTACAGGCTTCGCCGCTGTTTAATTTTAATTATAGGTATTGATAATGCATGGAGAGAGATTGAGATGAGGCAATATTTCAAAATGGAGGATCCAATATCTGTTGGAAGGTTTGTGTACTGGAATTCCTTTAGCGATGATCCTATCATTTTAGTTTTAGATGTGGAAACCGAAGGATTCCACGAAATTCATCCCCCAAAAATTTGTTGTGGGGGAATATTTTAGAAGTACATACCGATGGGGAGCTCTTTATCTCTTGTGGTTTCCCGTCCTGGGTTCTTGGTTGAGGCTCCGGTGTTAAGAAAGCCGAAAACAGGGAAATGGGCAAGGTTGCCTGATATTGATATAGAAGGGCAAAGGCATATTTATGAACGCATCGTGTTTCCTCGTGAATATTGGGATCTTGCTCCTGTTGACAGGCAGAAAAATAAGTATCCTGCAATATATGCATTTGCGTGGATGAAAGATGGAGAGGTGTTGATCTTCTGTGTTGGAGGTTCATCAAGGAGCAGTGGTGGATCCAGGATTACGTGGCCAAGGGGGCTTAGTGTAAAAGCTCAGCGTGGATTTTTTTTGGTATTTCACTGTTCTTGCTTCCTCATTAGACTAACAATCGCAACATTAACAGGTAAATGGTAAACAAACTAGTCATTCATTAACAAGCTGGTTTGCAATGGATTCAAAAGAGGCAATCAAGCCATCACTAAATAACTACACATACAAGTGACTAATGATAAATTAATAATTTCACAAATTATTGATGAAGCACTCAAATAAATTAAACCTTCTGAAAACCAGCATACTAAGCAATAAGGTAAAACAAAAACTGACCAAACAAACTTTTTTCTGTACTCCTCTCCCTTGATCATTAAGTACCATACATGAATAGAGTCCAATAATATGGCATTTGTGTAACGAGTTTCTAATAGAGCAATAGGGTTGTTGTATAATAGAAGTTGACACTCTTGACCCTAATTTGTTGATAATTCTTTTCTAAAAGACGGTGGATCTATTGAACAATAAATCTATCATTACCAGAATACATGATCCGAACCACCTTGAAATCCCCTGTCAATGGATCAAATCCAAAACCAAAACCAAAACAAAAACCAAAAACAAAATCTATTGGCAATGTATCCGAATTAGGTAAAGGAAGTTGCCTAAACTCGGTAGTGGCAGGGTTCCAAAGAGCCAGTTGTCCATAATTTACCCAAAACAAGCCATTAACAGGTCCCATTATATTTTAAAAACAACCATTAAGGCGAGTTAGTGGATTAACTATATCTTCAGCTATTGTATTAGTAAGTGTTTCATCAGAGAACAAAGTGAATTGTGAAGTATGATTTTCCTTGTGGAGATAATGAACAAAGAGACCAGTACTGTTGTCGTGGTGGTAATTATTTACGGATGAAAAATTCAACTTTTGCAACATAACACAAATACACAATTGTTTTTAGTCATCATGAATTATATATATTGATGATTCAAAATCTATTGTTTAAATGTATAAAAGCTTGAATCAAGTTTAAATAAATAAAGCAATTATATAATCAACAAAAGGGGGGGGGGGAATTACCAAGCCTGAACTCTGGAATGAAGTGGTGTTGGAGGAGAGGAGATTGTAGAGAAAGAAAAGGTAGATGAGGATTCTTCATCTTCTTCCTCATATATGGTTTTTACTATGCCCAAATTTTTCCAGTCCCTCATTTCTTCCCTGGAGCTTTGCCTTTTCTTTTCCCTTAACAAAAAGAAAGGAAAAGAAGAAAACAGTTACCCAAACTTTTCAATTGAATGCCTTTAATTTGGAGGGAGAGAGACGATTGAGGCTGCACTAGAGGGAGAGAGCCAGAGAGAAGAGCCGTTGAGAGAGAGACGATTTGGGAGAGGTTAGTGTTTGAGAGCAACAGCGTTGAGATCTTTTTTTTGCCCAACTTTCCAAGGGGTCGTCCGCCCCCTCCTGTCCCAATGTGTGTTCACCTCTGTCAAGGACATACATTGTCCACAATTTGAAGACGGGGCAAGTCTATCCGTTTACACTGGATGAGTATGCCCCAAGGCGTGTTGACTATATCCGTCCCTATATGCACAACCTGGTTTTGTTTCGGTCAAAACTTGTTAGTCCACTGTCATTTCCTCCTCGGTGCACAATATGTAAGAGCACGTTATCATCACTGCCACCACCACTTCCCTAAAACTATATTGTGATTTGCTTGCTTTTATTGGTGTTTCATTAAATTAAACTGTTGTTGCTTTATTTAAATTGTAACCTTAGTTATATTTATAGTGTTCTGCTCTTAATGTAAGCAACGCTATTTGGCTTTTGCACAATTAAGTTATTTGAATCCTTGCTCTTTCCATTTTTTTTTTCGCACAATTAACTGTCTGGCTTTTGGCACAATTGGGTTTAGATTGATCTACTCTATGCATTTATGCAGATTATAAAATGGGAATAAGCAAATAACTGAAACTTGTTGTTCTGTTTAGAGTTTTATTAGCGATTCTCTCTTAGACAGTCACAAAGTTTGTCGGAAGTGACGAAGTAATTTTAGATGTGTTAATGTTTTCTAAAGTCAGTCATTTTCTACAATGAACATCATGCAGGCCCGTTTTGTGTTAGAAAGGTCAACAGTTTCGAGTGTTTATATATATATATATATTTAATCCAAATCTTTAATCTATCATCACTTGTAGAAAGAGGAAAGAAATATTGAACATGTATTGGATTGACCCCCCTTGCGGGTCATTTAAGGTGCAACAAATAGCCAAAGCAAATGTAACGAGCTTTTGGTTGAGAACCAATAAGAATGGCGAGGGGCCAAAACAAACAGCATGAAAATGCAAAATGGTACTTTTAATGATTAATACTATAAACCTCTTTGAATGATAATATTACATCCTACCCTAATAGAAGCAATAAAGAAATTATAATACCTCATCTTTCCAATGAAATCGAATTCAACATTCTTGTTCATCTTCATGCTAATAGTATTTATGACATGATTAGATATGTTAGTCCAGAGTGGTATAATATTGTCCATGACCCTTATTTTATTGATGCGCATCTTCGCCAATCTACTACTGTCCTCTTCATTCATAGCGAGTACTATCCAAAAATTGTCCATTATGTGGAAATGATGGAAGGCGGTGTTAAGATAACTAACAAAAGGTGTCCATTTCCTGGACTAGTTTGGGCTAGCTGCAATGGTTTAGTTTTGTATAGTCATCAATTGAACTGTAATGTATTGTATGTTGTAACTCCTATTACCAAACAGCATGTCAGGCTCCCTTCTACATTATATACCCCCGTGTATATGACATGCTTTTTTCTGGAATAGCATATGTTGCATCTACAGGGGACTACAAAGTGGTTCATGTTTGCAAGGATAAACACGTCGGCATCCACTGTATAATACTAACTCTTATATATGTCAATCTCTGCTGGAGCGTTGCCCGAAAGCTGATGATGAAACGGGTGCATGGGTACCATTAGCGATGGGGAGCTTTTTTATCTCGTGTCTGACATTTTAACATTGGCCCAGTTCTATAGGACCGATGGTATGTGTAACTAGTGCAACCCTTTAATAAGGACGGTGTTATTTAAACCTCCGATTTATGTCACAAACACCATAATTAACAGCACCTTATTAAGGACGGTGTTATTTAAACCTCCCATTTTTGTCACAAACACCACAATTAACAGCACTTTATTTGTCACAAACACTTCCTCGCATGCCTTGTTTGAAAATTATTTGTCACAAACACTTCCTCACAAGCCTTATTTGAAAAATACTTCAGACAATAGTGATTTCGGAGAGATTCGAACACGGGACCTTTCATTAAATACATTGTCTTTCGTTAAATATATTGTCTCACAGGGACCTAACATACCACTAGGCCAATCCCATAAGGTCTATTACCCTTTAATAATCAGTACTCTAGTATTATTTTATGGTGTTTATTTATGATGTGCTAGCACTTGTGGAATTGTTGCTCTGACTTTGATGGCGTGCTTTAATAGTATAAATTAGGTATTACCTATGCCATACGACACGGTATAACATAAAGAATATTAATGTTAAAAATAAATTAATCATATAATTATTATAAATTTTATCTATAGTGAAATGAACATTAATCTATAGTTAGAGAAGAAATTATTACAAACTTAAGTTGAATTGAATAATTACTTACAAAACTTTGAAACACATAGATTGTGTCAAAAGTGAAAACACGTTAATGGATCAATTTTAAACCGTTAATTGGTTAATCCAAGTTAAATTAACCATATTTTATTATTTTAATAGTCTTAGATTAAATTTAATACTTTGTTACTTTTGACAGTGATGTTAGAGAGAGAGAGAGAGAGTATCGTGTTACTTGATAATTTAGAATATTTCAGGTAGTTGAGTATTTTTTGTGATGCAATTGTTCTTTGATAAATATATAAAAATAGGATGGTAATAATGCCAAAACAATTATGCTTGTAGTTAGAGCAATAGCAATATACAACTTTAAAAGTATACAATAGTAATTTCTTTGGCAATATGGGTAACCTAATTTTTGTTATATTCAATAATTTTTATCAAAAATATAAAAATAAAAATTTCGCAATTTTATAGTTATAATGAATTTTATTTTATACATATTGATGAGTAAATTTTAAAAATATAATTTTCATTAAATTCCATCTTTTTAATTTAAAGTTATGATATTTTAAATAAAGTTTTTTTTTAGGCGTTGATGAGAGAGAAATATAAAAGTTGATATGACATTTTTAATTTGAATCCAATAATTCAAGTGAATTTAAACCAACTAAGTGGATTATTAACCATTAGATATGATGATTTTTAAAATGAAAATAATTGAAAAAAAGCTGTCCTAAGTATATAAATATCACCAGAATATTGCAAGCCTTTTTTGTTGTGTTTAAATATCTGCGACCTCCGAGTGTCTTCTTGATGGTCGTTGCTGGTAATGAAGTGACATCTCTTTTTCGACAAAAACTATTCCAACCCAAAGAAAATGCTCCAAATGCCGTAAAATTTGTACATTGTGTTTTCCAATGTATTATCTCTAGTTGCATCTGATTGCAAAGTTGACAAATTATTAGCTATACCGTTAAGTTTTATGATAAGTTCCTTTAAATAATATTTTGGTAATACGTCGCAACTTTACTTGATACCGTTTTGGTATTTTCGTGAAATCCACTTTATGTTCTTCAAAGAACATAAATAAAAGAGAAATAATATCTCACCAAATTACTTTTACCACTCACTTTCTTAGTTTGCGATCAAATGTGCCTTTTATTTTCCAACATAAAAAAAAAAGGCATAAAAACATAACTTGAGACGACATAATCGTCCACAAAAAAAAAAGCAATTGTAACTTTTGACCCTTATTACAAAGCTAAAAAGAATAGAAATCCGAGTGTTTAAACAACATAACACAGCTCACAGAAAAATCTAAGTCTCACCGCAGACAAAAGAGGGATAAGACTGAAGGAAAATGATTGTTCTGGTTTTTCTCCACCAGCTAAAATTTATTTTGTACAAATTACAATGAAATACCTCCGCATTTTCTTACCAAAAACAAACGAGACATTGTGCTCATTTCATTCTACCTACCTTATTGCTCCGCTCCGTACAAAAAACAGGGCCCAATTTCCACTCAGATCAAGTGGATAATAGTAATTGCTAATAAATTCAGGGTTTGAGAGCCAATGCGAGACCAACCTTAGCACTTTTTTCAATTGCCCTGGTGTCCACTTCTCCTGATATTGTGAAGACCGACTTTGGACGCCATGCATGCTGGATGAGGGCACTTGCCTTACCAAAGTTGTTGACCCGGGCTTTCACAGTGGTTAGTGGGTCCAGTGAATGCTGTGTTCCAATGGTCAGTGTATTTTCGTTGCTCGCTATGCTATGGCTCAACTCGGCTCCCACAGCTGTACTGGTCAATGGGCTTACTGTGTGGTAGTAGGATGCAGTAACTTTGTCGCCTTTGTCATTCCTGCACCAATCATACTTTGAGTTTCTTCAGTATAATTCCTATAATATACACACTCAAAATTAGGGCACATGCAATTTAACTACAAGCTACAGGAGAGCGTTCTTTTGTGCTAAAATGTTTTTTTAGCTATTTTGGATGAGAAGCTGTTTTTGTGTAAAATTATGATCAAGTGCTGCATAGGACAATATATCACCATTTTACTTTTCAGTTTTGCCAAGTGAAAAATATATTATCCTGAACCAAACGGTCCTAAGAGGCACAGGGAAAACAAATGAGGGTCCCAAAGGAAGTGATCAAACTTATACATATTATTGAAAATCTTGTTTCTCTTTTCCTCTCCTTTTCTAATAAAGGAAACTACTCACAACGTCATAGAGGCAATGAGATCAGCGGTGGAGAGACTAATTCCAGCATTGCATTTGGTAAAGTTACCAGTAGCAGTGTCAAATGAGAGATCAGTCCCAATTGCGACCATGTTGGTACCAGCCATACCTGAGAAGTTGACAATGGGACTTGCAGTCAGTCCAATGCTGGTACTAATTCCTGCATACTCGTGCAAGTATTGAAGTTCCACCTATTATGAAAACCCCTGTAAGTCAGACTTGGCACACACAGATGAAAATCTCTAACAACATGTATTTCGCTCAAGTTTTAAGCCACTTGTTTTACAAGAATGTAAAAAGTAGAAGACCATTAGTGACGGGCACACATTACCTTGGCTGATCTCTGATCAGGAGCAATAAAGCTGAAAATTGTCTTGATTCCTGGAGCAGGTTCATCCACGGTAATGGTCGTAGAAACCTACTCATCAAACAAAGTTATCAAACTGTATCATAGCCAATTCAACAGCACTTGTATGAATGGTTAAACCAATTTCAGGTAACAAAATATTGAAAGTAACTTCCTACTGCTAAAACACAGAACTGAAATTGTAGATCAAAACACAATGTATGGATGGTGTGAACTGAATAAATAAGAAGTACCAAACTGCAACCAGCCAGTTCAGATAATTCAAACCCTAGGGACAGATTCTGTTTTGAATAAATAAGTGGAGATCATGAAAGACCTTTTTCTTTTTCATAAATAAACTGAACAGCTCAATAAAGTATTGTGACTTACATTGGAATTTGTGTCCACTTTCACATCAGTTGTGATGTTTTTGTTCTTCAGTTGGGTGTTCACATCCGCCAAAATAAATTCACCTTTCTTAGTTCCAGATGAAGTAATGGCCTGACATGTCAAGGGGAAAATATAAAGGCCATTTACATACGATGTAAGTATGTCAAGATTTGACAATAACCAGTCACCATATAACATACACCCTCTATCCCGAATTAAGAGTCCATTTTCTTTTCCAGACATAATCAATGTGCCATATTTCATGACTAAAAACAAGTTTATATTCCTAGAACTGATTGTGCTGAAATTAGTGCCTTTAAAAGAAGTGGGAAGTCAATTTTAATTTGTAACAGTGAGTAATTCTATCCCGAATTAAGAGTCCATTTTCTTTTCCAGACATAATCAATGTGCCATATTTCATGACTAAAAACAAGTTTATATTCCTAGAACTGATTTTGCTGAAATTAGTGCCTTCAAAAGAAGTGGGAAGTCAATTTTAATTTGTAACAGTGAGTAATAGGCTAATAGCTAATAAATTAAGTTAAAAAAACTTAAGCATTCACTGCAAGCATGCTGTATAAGAGAGTACATATAAATGAAATTAACAACTCCACACTAGTTGCCTTGAAATATCATAAAATGTAAAAGGTAAAAATGGAAATATCAAGCTATAAAGTCTAGGTCACACATTTGGATGATAGTTACCAAACTCTAATTACATTATCATCGGCCACCTGTACATAACAACTGCATGTTCATCTACAGCAACCATCGACTTTCTAGGATTGAAAAATATGATGAAATCTGGGTAATTCGTGTGAGGTGATGTATGCACCTCACACTATACATAATTCGTGTAGAACCAAACAACACAATACTATACAAGACAAGGAAACCCTTTGCCAACCTGATTTGGACTATTAATCATCGAATGCTAAGAAACAGTGGGAAAAAAAATGAAAAACTGGTTCTTATAGCAGATCTAATCCAAGTGTCTACAATTAAATACCTACTATTATTTGCAAATCCCTAGCTTTGTCAGTCAATGGCCGACAAGGAAAATTTATGAAATCACACACACACACCCCTAAAAAAAATCCCTAGGTGCTGGAAAATGATATATAAAAACAACAGAAGGGTGAGTCCTGCAGATTAAGAGACAATTTGAGAACAAAAACTAGCAAATAGGAGGGTCAATTACAAGAGGATGATATAGTTCATATATCTAGATGCAAAGGCATTTAATTATCTTCTAGCTCAACATTCATTGACCGACTATACTCCAAATTGTCATACACAAACATATATAATATAGATGATTGTTATTATTATTATTATTATGGAGAGTGAGGAATGACTGACGATGCCATTAGAAGTGTAGGTGGTGAGGGTGAACTTGTGGTCGTTTTGGTAGTCCCTGTAAAGAAGATCTGGTAAAACACAAACAAAATTAGAAAGTAAATAAATAGCATTAGAACAAATCGATATAGAAATTGATCAGATGTGTATATGTATATATACAAACGTGTGTGTTTGTGTTTGTGTTTGTGTGCAGATGGTATGAAAAAACGAAATTCAGAAGCAATTGATCGGAGAACGACCTCGAGCTTTCTTGCCGATATCGGAGTAGAAACCTGGACCTTTCACCATCTCTTCTTCTTCTGCAGCGAAAGTGAATAGAGTTTTAGAGAGAGAAAGAGAGAGAGATATGAAAAAGGGTTCCGCTCCAAAAGACGAATATAATTCAGTATATAAATCAAGTTGATATGATCTGAAAGTCGAAAATATTCCCAAATGCAAATTGGGGAAGCCGTCTATCACTTTTACGATCTCAAAGTAGATATGATCTGAAAGTCGAAAATATTATTTTTAACCATTACGTTAATGATAATGATTCTATATTAAATTTTATACCTACACAAAAATAAAATATACGTAGCATATGCACGCTCATATTTAACACACACAAAGAAATCCAAGGCTCAAATAAAAACATATAAATATTTTTTTCACCGTAGCCTATGTTTGACAGTTGAATTAGGAGGTGAAATAAAATTAAATATTCTTATCATATGTTTGTTGTAATTCTGGATTCGATAAAATACCAGATAAATTAACTTGACTTGATAGCTTATCCCTAAAACATCGGATTAAATAATTCATGTAGGATTATTTAATTCAGTGTTTTATATCATATTTGATATTTTTATCCGACGTATCAAACGAAACCTTAAAGTAAAAAGGTAACATAGAAATTAAAATTACAACCCCAAGGTGTTGTGGTGTGGTGGCTATTGGGGACCTAACAATGGGTCAGTTCAAGTCGATTTCGTGTCGGTTTTTAATGAATATGGGTAAATTTCGCCTCCACTTGAACAAGACCATTAAGTTATTGGGTGATATTTAATGAATTCGTATACAATTCACTATATTATTAGGTGACCTAACACATTCCATTCCTATTCGGAAAAGAGATAAACTTTAGAAAAAATAAATAAAAGAATTTTTTTTAAAAGAAGTTTGCACTAGTGCTTTGTTTAAACAAGTAAAATTTATTTCGTCAAGAGAACTGATCTCTAGAAATTAGTATATTAGATAATCTTTTAAATAATAATATTCAAGAATATATAGTACCTAGTAGGCTTAATATACACAACTACAATTATATAGTGAAAATGATAAATAGTGTGTGAGGTTTTTGTTTGAATTTTAAATAAGAAAACATTTATTGTATTTAAATCCGCTAGTCAAAGGGCCGTAGGAGAGACAAATCCCTTTTATATATAAATATATATTTCCAAGTTGATTATTCAAACAATTTAATTGTACTCAAATCATTTTTTTTTTTTTTGATAGATAAAATCAAATTCTAAATTTTGGCTGCCATATGAATCAACCAAGTCGCTGAGGGAAAACTAGTATCACTCTAAAGCATGGCTTTTCATTATTGACACTCCAATTGTTCCTTGAGTACCTATCTTATCTACAAGTAATAAGAGTGATGCCCACCTACCATTTTCTATTTTCTACAATTTTGTTCATGAATGACAGATGAAAGTGACTTTTCCTAGTTGTTGCATTCACCATTTAGCCTATTGCAGTTAGTACAAACCCATTAACCAGTTGTGACTTTAGTAAGAAAAAGCTCATCACTTAAAATTCTTCATTAGAAGGCGGAAATTCCGGCGAATAACAATGCAACGGTGACAGGCTTGTTTAACAAATCACAAACATCAGCGTGGAGTTTGGCACTCTCCCTTTCAAGTCATGATGAACACCTTTGGTAATCACATATATATGTAACATAATATTCAACACAACTGTTATTACAATGGTTTTTTCTCTCTCTCGCATCACGTGATGCGAGAACTACAATCGTTACTTTATTCACATTGTTCTCAACATCTTGATGAATTCCTAACAGGCTGTAATGAGTTTCGACCATGTCAAATAAAAGCCGACTACTACTATTACTACTACTACTACTAGCTTCTGCAAGTTGATGAGCACAGCTGCAACACCACGTGCAAAAACCCCTGTTGTGGGTGGTTTCAAATTTAATATGTAGAATTATATATGTATCTCCGAGGTGAAAATATCAGCCCTTTTACTTTATCAAGTTCCTCTCTGCCTTTTTATGATGCTTCCCAGACCTTGTAATCTCCACCCTCAATGGCTAATGACCATTTTTGGGTCCCACTTGGGGGCTCGTAATAACCCGGTCCAATTTTCACTGCCACTTTTTCATCAATTATTGCTGCATAAACATCCCTTTCTGCTTTGGTTATTTGAACCTGGATCATACGTAAAATTTGCACATGAGAGAGAGAAGAAAAAGAAAGATGAAATTAGTAGGGCCTAAGATCATTTTGTTGAGTTAATAATAGCGCAGTACTGAAGATACATACAGAAAAGATAATCAAAGAAACTAAAGTAACAAACGACAGTTCAACCCAGTCGTTGTTGGTACAGAGTAACTTAAAAGAAAATCTTGCAATGAATTTAAATTAGTAACACTTACTATACTCCTGCAGTGAATTTTGTTTTGGTTTCTGATGGAGATAAGTGACGAAATTTCGGATTGGTAGTGAGAGAAAATGTGATCATAGAAAACTGAAGGTGTTCCAGGATGAGTCAGGATGTAGGCGTATCCTTGCATCTCCTTTCCACCTGGAAATCTCCAATGGCCCTTCAGTAGAGAAGGGAAAGAGGAAAAAAAGAAGTTAAAAGTACGAAAAGGGGAAACAAGCTAGATCAGACAGACTTACGGCATCTATTAGTGACAACTTCTTTCAGCCACTTGACATATGAATTCACAAAGGTCCCTCTCTAGTCTGTCTTTCTCTCTTTCTTTCTTTCTTTTATATTTTCTATCTTAATAATAAATAAATAACATATGAATTCATAACAACTATCCATACTACATTCGTTTGCAGAAGAAAAAATTGTGTTCTGCATTCTGATAATGCAAATAACAAAATCCCCGTTCGCCGCTTTTCTTTTTCTGGTACGGAAATTAGTGATTTGATCATCAATAACAAGAAGTGTATCGACAAATAGCAAAAAACACTCAAATGCCTAGGATAAATAAAAGAAGAGTATACCTGAGTAGAACCCGTATCATGGTTCTCTATGAAGGTAACAGCCCGAGATGGCCACCAGCCAACAACACCTGGAGGCTTTCCCTTCTGATCCGATAGTCGCCAGTATTCACATCTTTCAAGTGCCTATACAAATGAACTGTTCCATAAGTATAATAATTACAAGAAGGATAAGTACATAAAAATCCCTTTTGGGTCCAATAATTGTCCCCCCAGATTATAATTTTTCCATCAAGTTGGGTTACCTAAAGAGACTAAAAGCGATTATTTTGAACAAATGCTTACAGCATGAAGAATTCCTTTTGTAGTGACATCAAATGCACCAGCAGTTCCACTGGTAGCACTAATCCAGTCAACAATTCTCTGCCGATGGGCATCTTGATTGTGTTCCATCTCACCGTATTTGTAACTAAGAGAATCCCAATATTCGCCTACAGCAAAGTATGGCTCACTTGCATCTATGTAGTCCTTCACATAACCACCCCAAAATCCCCTAACAAAATCAAGCCTCCATCCGTCATACCCGATTTCTTTCCTGCATATATGCCACAATAAGAACATTTTTATTAATTTTCATTTCAATAATTTGCTTCAAAACCACTGCTACATTATTAACTACGACTAGAAATGCCAAGAATTTCTTTCTTGGGTTTCATAGTAATAGTAGTAGTAGATAAAAATCCCAAGAAATGAAACAGGGTTAAGAAAAGTAACCTCATCCAGCATAACCACTCTTTTAGATCATTCCTCACGAATTCTTGAGAATGATCAATATTTGGAGCAGCATGGAAATTCTCTCCACTACTCTTATTTCCCCTTCCCTGGAAATGTGGATCATCAGCAACAACTGCTCGATCATCCCAATTCAATTTACCACCATAAATATTCCAAATCCCATTTTGATTCTGATAATGTGCACAGCGGTGGTTTAAGACCGCATCTCCGAGAACTTTAATACCAACTTCATGGAATCTCTTCACAAGAACCTTCAACTCGTCAATACTACCATACCTGATAAACATAGAATAACTGAAGTTAATACTATACATCTAATGGAAACCCTATTTCCCTTTCCCATTCAAAGAATAATTAAAAACCGAAACTCAAAATGGTGAAGCTCTTATATTTTTTTATTTTTTTTCAAAGAATAATTAAAGACCGAAACTCATAAATGGCGAAGCTCTTATGTAAGATGGTACCTGGAGTTTAAATTATATAGATCTTTTGGCATGTATCCTTCAGGTGAGATAGATTCTGTAGGTGGGGGTAACCAAATAACAGTAAAACCAAGTGAAGATAAATCTGTCGCTTTTTCTAGGAGTTCCATGTACCATCTCCCGGATTTGTGAGACTCCCAATTAAATCCCTGGCACACTATTTCAAAACCTGTACCTGTTCCTGAACATATCTTCACAGGAGGTTCTACTGCCTCAGTTTCCGAGAAAGCAATCCCTGAAAATGTTGGAACAGAGCTTCTGAAGATACTATAGGCCTCTGCCGCCAGCTTTTCGATTTCTTGAAGGATGATTTCTTGTGCTTCTTTGCTCTTCACTGTTTGACTTTTTTTGGAGGAAATGTCACTAACTAAATCCCTTATTTCACAGATAATTCCATCAGTGTATGAAGAATCTGATTCCACACTTTCAGAAGAATCCTTTTGTTCCTGTTCTTCATATTGAAGTTGTATAGGTGGAGTTCCCAAGCCATTTGAGTTTGAAAGGGGTATGTAAAAATCATTTCCCATACAATTTAACCAAGTGCTTTCATTTAGCTTCAGCACAAAAAGAAATCCTACAAATTCATCACTTAAAGAAAATAATCCACTAGCGCCATCTCCACCCTCTTTTCGCTGCAATGCAAGTGCACAAGCAACAAATGGATGAGTACAAAGATATAGTCATAAATCATACTTGCTCAAAACCTGTTTCCAGATAAACATTCTTTATTACTTCTGAACTAGTATAAACTATATCCAAATGAGCGTGTCAGT
This sequence comes from Lonicera japonica, assembly GCA_021464415.1. NCBI lineage: Eukaryota > Viridiplantae > Streptophyta > Magnoliopsida > Dipsacales > Caprifoliaceae > Lonicera > Lonicera japonica. Next base: position 59,691,414 of record CM038468.1, on the reverse strand, counting down.
ATTCCCTGGGCAGAATACATATTTCAAGTTGTATAGTCCTTATTACGTTTCAATACCAAAAATCCTTACATAAAAGAGAATGTGGGTATGTTCATATGCAGAATTTGCCTTAAGTTTGTTAGAGCTAAGGCTCAGCATTGGAGTGTAAAAAGGAACCACACTAATTGGTTAGTTTGTAGGAATTGGGGAGTGAGTGAAAAAGTTCTGGTGTAATTGCCCGGGGTATGCCCCTTGCAGCTTGTTTATAATATTTGATCTGCTAATAGCTTTACTTTTGGGAAACACATTGCTGGTAAATCAAATAAAATACTATTTCAAAAAGTACCTGCAACAAAGTGCGCAAAGCCTTGCCCTTGAAAACTAGTGTTTCAGCTGGATATGGCTCAGCTGGGATTTCCCATTTTTTACCCTCATCTTTGCAAACTCCCCAGTGCACAACAACATCTCCAGGTAGATCAGTTTCTATGTACAAAAGATTGTTTGCTGTATCTGGGCATCTTTTGACAGAAATACTCAGAGAGTTATCAAAAATATTTTCCTTTACAATAGAATGCTCTTCATGGAAGCCTTTGAGGAGCCTCTTTTGCTGATTAGGTTCTCCTATGTCATCAATGCTGTCTTCAACCTTAGTACGGGCTCCATGTGATGAGAGAAGCATGTCGGACACCACTGTATTCAGGAGGATGACATATTTTCTCAGTATATCCTGACAAACTCAAAAAAGGATTTTTATTTTTTTTTTTGTGTGTGTGTGTGATGTTTTTCATATTTTTATATGCAGAGATGCAGGAGGTTTGTTCAGTTAGCTGAACCGATGAGTTGCTATTTTGTACTCGACTAAGATGCAATTTCAAAACACCACAATGTCCTTACGGCCAATTAGCTTCACCAATAAACCTCTTTCATAGACAAATTAGTAGTAATTTTAAAACTTGGGCTCAATAGGTTCAAGTATTTTAAAAGCTGGCCCTTGCTGGTGCACGTGGGTCGAAATCCATTGCATAAAAAATCCCGAACAATGTTTTGGAAGAAAGAAAGAGACTGGGAGATAATCAGAACAATCCCGACGAGTTGCTTAGAATGAAATAAGAATAAATGGAACAAGATTCTGTGGAACTTTCTATACAACCTGGCCAAATGCCGTAGCCCTTTTTAGCTCCTACAGTATTGGTATTGCTGTGAAGACAATCAATAAGAGGCACCTTGAAGTCTCTACCCTTGTGCTGATACCAAGCTCCAGTTCCCTCATCCTACATCAACAAATATCCACAAATAAACAAAAACAACAAATTCAGTGGAAAATTCATAAAGAAACGAAGAAAAGAAAACGAATTTACTGAAGAATCCATGAATAGCTATACCACGTTAAGGGAAAAAAATTCTACTGCTAGTAATTGAAAAACATACCTTCAATACAAAGTTTATAGCTGCAATTGAACTATTAGTGTTAAAGTCAATCTTCACTTCGTGGAGCATGTCTCCTTCCAGTGCTGCAGATGATTTTTTCAAAGGAGTCTCAATCGCGTAGTCCTGAAAAGACAAAGAAAGGTCAAATTCGTGGCAATATGAAATAGAGCAAAAATCACGAATCCAAGATATAACTAGATACCTTAATGGAAATAGAATCTGATGGTATCATCTCGAGAGGAGGTTGATCCCATTCACTGCAAGTTTTTAATGATAAATATTTAACTCAGGATCTTCTCAGCTGACTTTATTTAATGATTCATCAAAATGAATTAAAATTTAAAGATTGTCAATTTGTCACACATTGACTTTATGTATTTTGTTCATGCAAGTTATTTTCCCGGTATCAAAATCAAGGACTTAAAGAAAGAAAATGTCATCAATAAGGCCCTACAAACCTGCCGACATCATTGATGTAATGAACTCCCCAGTGAAGAACCCACTTCCCTGGAAGAGTACATCCCACAGTAAGCTGCCAATTGTCTTCATCTTTACCATTATCTAATCTGATTAATATCTTTCCCTCCAACTGCCATTCCAAACCAACTTCTTAGAGAGAAGAACTGAATGTACGAACATAAATATAATAAATGCAATAAAATTAATACATATATCTACACTATATTATAAAGGGAAAACCCATTTCAACGGCTACTGAAGTTGTGTCATACTTTAGTTTCCTATTTTGCCGTTGCAATCTCCTTTTTCTCATAAAAATATGATCGTGACAAGATTCGCACCTGGCCACTTAGTAATATAGATTCACGCTTATCCACTGGGCCATCTCCTATCATTATTGTTAAAAAAAATTCTTCAAATTATATAATGCAAGTCAATGCGTGTGCTGGGTAATCTAGTTTAATAGAATAAGCTCATTGAAGTGAAATTCTTGCTTCCGGAGGTCTTAGATAAAAGAAAATCTAAAATTCTATTCCCATCCACTCTCTACTTAGAATGAAAATTTTATTTTAAAGTCAAACCTACCTCAACTGATTAACTGGGGAACTGCGAGAAAATTAACTGTCAAAATTTTCTTCTGTTTTACTTGGCTGAACTCAATTGAATTAAACAGCTGAAGGGAAAAAGAAGAAAAATAGTTTTATAATACTTCACTGCAATTGATTTTAAGTTTTGTTCATCTCGATTCCAAAATTTATAACATTTCAGAATTGATCCAATCAATTAATATATCCGCTCCGTTGTGTACATGTAAATAATTAAAGATGTAACCATCGAGAGTGGTCAAGTGGGTTCAGAACACTGGGTTCCAGTACTGGGAGCACCGCAGGTCGTGGAGTCTTTGCAAAATCTACCAGCGGTTGGCACGCGCTGCGAGTAAAAATTAGTCGAGATCTGGCCCAAACAGCCCACGGGCTGAACTCTGAGAACCAAAAAAGAAAAAAAGATGTAAAAAAGAGGTAAGTAGGAACCTTGTCAGTTCGTTTGAGTGGAAATGTTTTGGTGAAGAAGACATCGGTGGTTTCGAGGAGCGATGTTTCGGTGGTGGAGGTAGCAGCTCTGATGGTGGCGGTTGAAGCCCTAGAAGAAGGTTTGAAGTTGCTGCAGAACCTGACGCCATTGAATTTTAGCCTCGTCGGACTGTTGTTGTAATTCAAAGAAATTGATGATGATAATTTGATGGCCTTTTTCAAATTTGTGCGATATTTTGGGGTTTCTCTGCGACACTGATGAATGAGGGGCTCTAAAGCAACACTCGACATTTTTTACTCTCTTTGATCAACTCAGAGATAGATATATATATATATAAATAGAGAGAGAGAGAGAGAGAGGGAGAGGGATGGAGGTTTATTTGGTTTCAAGATTTATATATACAGGAAATTGGTGATAGGTAAATTTTCCGTTATATACACGTTTTCATTTTTGCTGTAATTACATTACATTAATAATAATAATAATAATAATAATAATTAGGAAAACATGATTTTTATGAAAACGCAGATTCAATGTATTATAAAGTTTTAACTGTTCTCGGTTCCATCCTTTTGTATCAGACTTTTAGGATACCCGCTGGCGTTGCACATTTTGGACCGCACATATTCCCCCACCCCTACAACTTGAGGCCCCACCCCACAATAAAAGACGCGCGACAAAAGAAGTAAGTGTGGTTTTCATAATTAATTTTACTAGAACTAGAAAGCAAAGTCCAACGGAAAGAAAGACAGGGGGCATGGCCGACGTAATTCAAGTCAATTATTCGACTTCATCTGAAGTCCACTGGCTTATCCTATCCTGGATCGGTTCTGAGCTGGTTTAGTCTAAAGTGGACTAAACAAACTCCTTAATATAATACTTATATTATAAGATGCATATTATTATTATTATTATTATATAGTTTTTTACTTATTTTTATAAAAATAAAAATAGTTAAATACTAGAATATAAATTTTATTAAAAATTTGTATAGAAAATAATAATCACCGATAATATATAGATAATACTTTTAATAAGAGACAATCTTTTTAAGTCCTTAGTTTAAAGGAACTTTTTTTTTAAATGACAAACTTAGCATTCTCTTTTTAATAAAGGATAATGTTTTCGTGAGATTAGTTTGAAGGACATTATTAGAATAAAGGACAAAGAATTATTTAAAATTAATTAAATTTCCACTATTCCTATATTGCCTTACCTACGAATAATCATTTGAAATTAATGAATTATCTACAAAAATTAAAATATCTAAAATTACAAAGATGAATCCAATGAACCCTTTTAAAAGAAAAATAAATCTAAAAATACAATCAACAGAACAAAAATTCAAAAAATGCTTAATAAATGGAGTAGAAGTCAACTCATTAACAATGTTGCATGTCGAAAGTGCCGATCCACACTTAAAGCAAATATAGTAATCCAAAAAGATTGTAGGCAATCCTGCGTAACAACAAATAGCATATGGATGATAACATAATTTTGTAATGAACATTCGAAAATGGATAAATTGGGGGTGTAGTGGTCATCATAAAAACAACAAACATGATATAAATCATTCGAACATATATAGCTTCTATGTGATTTAATGTAAGGCAATTATAATCCAAATCGGACAAATGCGTATTTTGAGACCCTAGAAAACATTAATAAACGAAGTATCAGGGAGTGATATGACCAAAAACAACCAAGGGGGTCTAATCAAACTGAAGAAATTGTAGAAGGAGTAATGAATCATACCAACTGTGATGATTTTGATAACGGCATGATAGATGTCTATAAATCGCTTTTACGATGGATAGTCAATTGTGTGGATGGATACAAAGAAATATCGAAAAGCAATACTTAGATTTGGAAAATGAGTATAGTAGTACACAATAAGGATTTTATCAAGGAAGCTGGCACCGTCGGGTAATAGGTTAAAAGGCCGGATAAAGAACTAATGGGTATGTAAAACCCAATAACCTTTGGAAGACATTATTAAGATAGGCCTAATAAAATTTTCATTATGTGAAATTAATTAAACTTAGATCTATTAAAGGAAATTATTTTCTTTTTTATCTTCCTTAACTTTTTGAAAATTGGAATCTAATTCTTCAATTTCTATACTAATTTGTATCTTAATTATTTGCCTTTATATACATGCATAATATGATATTTTAAGGCTTCATTTGATAGTAACATGGAAAATGATAAGAAAAATAATTAATTTGTGTGAGAATATGAAAAATAAGTTGAGCGATATGCGAACATTAACTTTACTTTTTGACTTTTTCTATGGAAATTTTTTCTTTGTGTGGTACTGGAGAATTTTTTTTTTTTTTTTTTTTTTATAAAACATAAAGGATGGAGGACATATACTCACAAAAATAAGTATGAGATGGAGAGCATCTCATCACATCCCTGAACTTATTTTTCATCTTCTTACTTAAATTAGTTATTTTTATTTTCATTTTACATATTGTTATCAAACGAAACCTACTTGCTAATATGCCTGACATTAATCATGTAATATATGTCAAAGATACTAATATGTCTTAGTGTGTGATAATATGCCTAGTTGTCAAAACGAATCAAATATGTTTAGGGCCTAACGTGGCTTGGTGAAAATATGTCTAATGGAGTATACCATGGAAGTAACTTGCATTGTGAAGTATTCTCTGAATAGTGAATATGGAAGGAAACACAAGCATAAATTTCAACCAATATGTATAAGATTTGTTATAATAATATGTCTGAAGTTATAGATATCAGTACTAAAAAAAATACTTAATATGTATGAGGTCATGAATAGCATTGTAGCAAGAATGCTTAACATGTTTGAGGTCATAAATATTATAGTAGCAAAAATGCTTGTGGAAGGCAATCAAAAGCAAGTTTACATAAAGATTATCAACTAATAATCAAACACAAAAAGAAGAACATGAATTGATTACTCATTATAATAGATTCTCAATATCAAAATAACCAACAAATCCAGGGACAAAATAGGAAGAACGCGTTAAAATTATTAAAATAAAAAGGAAAAAGAAAAATGGTTGTAAATGTCCTTCAACCAAAAACATTTTCCTCCAATATAAAGTTTGTCCTACAAACTAATGGCTAAAAAAGGATGTCCTTTATTTTAAGGACAAGCACGTAAATGTCTTTTATAATTATTCTCAATAGTTTAAATGACAAGTTTAACAGTGAAGGATGATATTTTGAATTAAGGACATACATTTTAACTTTTATTTTTAAGTTTACTTCCATTACTAGCCTTCCATGTGTTTAAGGAAAACAAATAAATTAATTATCCTTCATATCTGACTTTTCAAATGAACAAATTAATTATATGTAGTATATAGCTATTTTTAAAATCTAGCAATATTTTTGAATTTTGAATGGTTCTAAATTTCATATTTTTAAAAGTTATTATGATAATCAAAATACCATAAATATAGCAAGTAACAACGTACAATATATATTTATAGTGTTCTAAAACAATTGTAACTCATAGATATATTAGAGAGAAAAAAAATATAAGATACATAAATAACATGTAGATATAATAGAACAATAAGCATTTTGTATTAATTAGCAACGAAACAAATATATCTCCTCTTAATAATTAAATATAAAAACATATTGAGTTCATAAAAGAAGTAAATAGTATATGATTGATAAACTCTTGAGCATTAGAAGAAGACATATTATAATAAATCTAAATTTGTTGACCCTATTTAGAATATTGTCACTATAACCCTTATCTTATTGTCTAATTGACTTTAAAGTACTTTTATATACTAATGGAATGTAGTACCTTCTCGGCCTAATCAGGTCTGTATTTAATATATAATACAGTTCAATGGGCCACTTTATTTTTAAGCCCAAATCTTTAAGCTAATATCTCTATCACCCATAATCGATCGTATTTTGAACCTCAGAATTGTCGTAGTGTTGCATGAAGGAGAGTATTAGCTGCAATCAAATTTTTAAGCAACAATTCATCAATCCAAGTGATGATTGATTAAACAGCTTTTATCGAGTAAAAGATTAGTATTGCTAGGTGTTGGTTCTGTGTTGGGTGTTCTGTGTTCATCACGTTTGTTGTATGATACGATGAGTAAATCTATTGTACGGAGGTAAGCTCATATGTCTTCTCAATCTACCATTTTCAATTAGATTTATTCTTTATATTTTTAATCCAAATTGTATGATATAACTCCGTTGGACGTTTGCCAGTTTTATCGCACATTCAGCGATGTAGCCAGGAACAAATTTGAGTGGGGACGATATAACGCTAGAGGAAAAAAATAATAAATATGGCAAAAAAAATATACTTAGATATTTGATTTATGTCATTGTCATGAGTATGATTACAAGTTCACAAACGTTCCCAATTATTTTCATACTTTGAAACCATATTGTAATAATTTGATTATTTAAGTTATCTAATAATTCATACTCTATGTACATTCATCCATTAATCTTCTATTCAATTGTACATATATCGAAGTTCTTATAATATTCATCACATAATTTGTGAAAAACCACAAAATTTCTTGCCTAAAATAATACATTATGTAACTAATTAAACAATTTATTGTAGTGAATGTTGTGTAAAATGTAAAGTGTAATGTCGAGAGAAAGAAAGAGAAAAGTAAGGCTTTGTCAAATGTTAAGTTAATTTAATTTGAGAAACGCTATTAGCACCCCAAATTGATACTCTTAACACTCTAAAACTATCATTGTTAAAACTTTATACGCATTTTTTTTATACCTTTAATATATTGAGGGCATTTTTTGAAATGATAAAAGCCAGACACTTATAATTATTTAATATTACTACATTTCCGCACATTTTGTCTTTGTATTTCTAACATGTGTATATGTCTTGTGTCCTACATCAACCTTCTTGGTTGAATTCCTTTGTGTAGGTATAAAATGTTGGAGGTGTTTGACATTTGATTTCTATTTTTTAATTGTTGGCAAGTATTTTCCCGTTGTTCTAGATTATTATGTTGATATCATCTCATTATTCTTTGCGTATTACTTTGTCATTATTTTTAACTCTTCTTTTATGTTGTTTATGTACAACTGCTAATATATCTGACATCTATTAACTCCTTTTTAATATATCTTTCTCAGATAAATTGTGACGTCAATTTTGAATTGGGTGATGTTATATGCACCCCTATTTTGTAGTCAAAACACCACATAATTAAGGTGTTGAATGTGTTGTGGCTACATAATTAGAGCATATTTGATTCGGTAGCAAGTTGCCAACTTTAAGGTTCATATTCGGTGACAGTTTACCGAATCAAATGTTCAATTTCGGTGGCAAGTTGCCATTTAGATCAAGTCGGTGAAACATTACCAAATCAAATATTCAATTTCGGCAATGAGCCACCGACTTGGTGTTTAAATTTTGAGTGTCATTTATGGTGAATTGGCTACAAAACAAGGGTGCATATAACATTACCCTTTTGAATTTGACATCGGCCACCATTAAATCCGTAAGTTTGAATTTTTTTTGATTCGATTACTTTGACTTTTTCTATAAAAAAAAATTTGGAGAGTGCTATTTGTTAGGATTTTTAATTATAATTTGGTTGTGTGTTAATTTGAATTTAAATTACGTAGCATAATTTTAGGTAATTAAAAAATGTTAATAGCTGTAGTTTTAATGAGGGTAATTTAGGATTTCATTTTATATTGTGGATTTAATTAGAAAATTATCCGTTTTATCCATAAAACTAACTATCAAATAGAATTAATGGTCAAATCAAAATTAGTCTCCCCATAAATTAAACGTGATATCAGTATACTGTATATAAATAATACATAAAATAAGCACATCAATAGTTAATATAACATAATGTTCTTTAACTATATGTGATTATTAAAAATGGTAAAATACAAAGAATTAGCTTTAGTAAAAAAAATATATTGCATTTATTTTTTAAAATACAATAATGAGTGGTATTATTAATGATTCAACATTTTTTTACTATTATTTATAGTATACAAGGTATGGTAAAAGTATATTCTATGTAGCTATGACAAAAATAAATATAACATGTTAACAAAATATAATAATTGGGGAAGGTTTAAGTTACATCAAGTGTAAAACAAAAAAGTTTTACACCCATCAATAATTTTTCCTCAAACTAATGATTCAACGGTCTATCAGTTGGCTTAGATTATTATTATATACAAAGATGCATGCAAAAATTAAATTGATCGGAGTTGCCGAAGTCATTCATTATAATCATGTTATCTATTAAATTATGAGTCCTATCAAAATTTAAGCTAAATTAAATATATTGATTAAATGGATACAAATATGTAATTGGTTTAAAACTTTACATGCTTAATAAAAATACAAAAAAAAATAGTTAATCTAATCATGTAATTGATAAACTATGAATCTAAGAAAAAGTTATGAGCATGTGTGAAACTACTTAATCTTACACCACTATAATTTAAACCTTTAGCATATACACATTGGGATTTAAAAATCAAACTCTATATATTGGTTAACTAAACACGATATTTGAAATTTAGTAAATTTAAATATGCACAATTCCACGATCCAAACCAACCCTTAAAGATTTGAAATTGTTCCTAACGGAATTTAAGCTTGCATCATTGCTGCCATCCCACAAACGGATTTAGGGGTGGGCACAGTTAGATTGTAGCCCAGCACAAAAAAATAAAATTAATTTGTTATAATATATGTGAGATTTTAAAGTTAGTCCAATTAAATTCTACTATATCGCATGCACATGCGATGCATGTATTACTCAGATATACTTAGTTCAAACTAAAATATAAAACAAAAATATTAAGTGGTCTAGTGAAAAAGGAGACCGTAAGAATAAAATAGAAAGTACAAATATTTGACACAGTTTCAAACAATTGCATTGAGACACTTTATAACATAGAATAGATAATTAAGATAGCCCATTAGCCCTTAAAACTTAAAAGGCAAAAGATATCTCAAAATTGCAAAAGAAAGAAATACAAAAAATTAATACAAGTTCAAACGGTTAAATTAAAACTTGACTTTATAATATAGAATAGAAAAGATAGCTCATTAGCCCTTAAAAGGCAAAAGATATCTCAAATTTGCATAAGCTGCGTGTCCCTCAGCGACGCATAAGTGTAATTTTTTTTATTTTTTTTTGACAATTGGGTAGGTGCAGCTTAGATGAGCCTTCGCATCTATACTTTTTGGAGCTCTCTTTCGTTTTTCCATTTATCAAGTTTCTCAATAAAACACCAATTTCATCTTCTCTCTCGACACAGCAGCTCTTTCTATGTAAAATTGAGTAGCTTTTTCCAAAAAAAAAAAAAAGATTTGAATTTTTTTGCTAAATCTCAAATTTGTAAATTTGTGATTATTGTTGTTGTTGTTGTTATTAGTAGTATTATAATCAGTAACAAATAAAATTAGTGTTCAAATTTGTGATTACTTCTAAATGAGGTTTTATGTTAGTTTTCTTTTTTATTTTATATATAGATTTCAATTAAAATTCGCCTTAGTTTTATTCCAATTTGTGTATTTTAATGTCAAATTATTTTACAACATTAAATAGGAGACCTGTATTAACAATTTCGTCCCATTTAACTTTGACAAATATATTACTAGTACTAATCCACCCCCACCTCCTCCTTTCCACCACCTTAATTGGATTTTTTTTTTTTGCTACAATTGCTCCCCTTCAATAAATTTCTGACTTTGATATTGAATATAAGTCTACCCTCAAAGATAAATTTTAGATCCGCACTTAACTGCCACGCTCAAGTTCTTTTTCGAAAATTTATTTTCGCTTTTGATTCGACATACTCGTAAGGATTAATCAAGTGCCACATCATTCGTCATACCCTGCTAATGGAATTTAATTCAAACTCTGGCGACTTATGTAAAGAGTGGATGGTATGATAATCATACCATCTGAGCTATAGTTCATTGATTTAATGGATGTGTTTTGTATTTTGTGTATTGGATGTTACCATCTCAGCGCACCGACAAAGCTCTGTTTTGTTCTGTTTTTATTTTGAATTTTATTTAACGAATTTTTTAAGGCATTTCGAAAGGATCCTAAATGACAAAAATTAATTTCAAGTCGAGTAAGCAAATCTAAACCATTAATTTTGAATTAAAAACTGCTGGAATACATGGTCCTTTGTTAACAGGAAGCAAATCAATCACATTTAATAAATTAAAACGCGCTAAAAATTTAAAATTCCATTAACAATGATTCATTAGCTTCGTCCTTAGAGAAAATATTATATAGGAGCACCTAAACGTGCAACATGTTTCGGTACAATGACATAATGGCAGAGTGAATTGTCAAGTAAGCCTACCAATTGCAGCTATGCATGCATGGTTTTGTTCATTGCATGCACTCTCACAACTATTTATTAGAATTTCAAATTAGAGCAATTAAATTATATTTTTAATCATTAATTGATAAGGTTAAAATTAATACTCTTTTAATAAAATATCAAAAAACAAAATGAAAACAATAATGCCATATGTACAAACAGCAATTCTAGTTGTTAAGTCCACGCCAAATGAAAACACAGATAGATGGAAAAAAATTTTGCTTTAATCCACTGCTGGGAGTTGAGCTTTACAGACAGCCCGTTTGACTTGAGGGGAACAATAGCTCGCTGGCTTATCCCAACAGATTAATTCAAAAGTTAGTTAAAATCATAACCGTTAACCCTATAAATAAATAGGTGTTAATTTAGCCACCAGTCTTCCTGCCTTATATTTCTGAGGCTGACCCATTACTCACCGTACGATCATTTTCTAAAACTTGTCTTTCTCCTTGCATATAACCCTGACCCTGAGGCAGCTACCGAAAATTTCAAACAAGAAGTTGATGCGTAAGTCAATTCGGTCTATTTTTTCAAAAGTTTGACTTTTAAATGGTAACTCTAAATTTTAGACAGACATAATCATTATACAGTTTTTCAAGATTAACATCCCCTTTTTTTTTATGTCTTTTTGTACCTTCACACTTGTAGAACTTTGTTTGCCAATGCCACAATTCGCACTACCACAAGGAGGACCCTAAAAGGTAGTCACGAATGCAAGGCAGTAAACCCAATCGACCAATGCTGGAGGTGCCGCCCCAACTGGGCCGAGGAGCGTCAAAGGCTAGCTGACTGTGCTCGGGGGTTTGGTTACCGAACCACCGGTGGCAAGGACGGCAAGTTCTACGTAGTAACTGATCCCTCTGACGATGACATGGTCCAGCCCAAGCCGGGGACCCTGCGCCATGCCGTGGTTCAAGAAGTGCCACTGTGGATCATCTTTGAAAAATCAATGGTCATTAGGCTACATGAGGAGCTCCTCATCACTAGTAACAAGACCATTGACGGTAGAGGAGTAAATGTCCACATTGCTCATGGTGCTGGCATTACTATCCAATTTCATGAGAATGTCATAATACACAACATCAGGGTTTACAACATTATCCCTGCCCCTGGTGGTCTTATTAGGGACTCTGTCTTCCACCTCGGGCTCCGTACCGTTAGTGACGGTGACGCCATCACCATGTTCGGTGCGACCAATGTCTGGATCGACCACGTGTCCTTGTCTAACTGCACCGATGGGCTCATCGATGCAATCATGTCCTCCACGGCCATTACCATCTCCAACTGCAAATTCAACAACCACAACGATGTAATGCATGTGAATGTTTTAGTTGGTCACAGATAAAATATTCAGTATCACAGACGCTTATAAATTATCATAAATTAAATGAAATATTTGACGCAGGTTATGTTGCTAGGAGCACAGGATGGGAACGGTGCTGATAAAGTAATGCAAGTAACAGTTGCTTTTAACCAATTTGGAAAGGGTTTGATTCAAAGAATGCCTAGGTGTAGGTGGGGTTTCTTCCACGTGGTGAACAATGACTACAATCATTGGGAGTTGTACGCCATTGGTGGTAGTTCGCACCCCACCATCATCAGCCAGGGCAATAGATTTAGAGCCTCTAATAACCCATATCTCAAGGAGGTTAGTACTGTGTCTTGTCTGATACTTGTTGGTGTTTTTTGTTTATGCTTTTTCAAAGACTATGCCCTTAAAACGTTAGTTAACGTGAAGGTGACCAAGAGGGATTACGCGCCAGAGAGCGAATGGAAGAACTGGCAATGGAGGTCAGAGGGAGACTTTTTCAAGAATGGAGCTTTCTTCAGAGAATCAGGGCCACCACTCAAGGAGAGTCCACTCTCAAAGGAAAATACAATTAAAGCACAGCCGGGTAAATTCGTGGGTAGGCTCACTCGCAATGCGGGTCAACTCAAATGCAGAGTTGGCAAACCGTGTTAATTTCAAATAATTTGTTTTTCTTTTCTTTTGTGGATTAAACATGAAGAGCTGCCACTGCCATTACAGCAGAGAGGATATATTGAAATCAGGACAAGAAGGGAAAAGAGGGAAAGAGATTGCTCTTGTGAAGTGCTGTTGTTTTTCCTTTCAAAATTTGTAAGTATTGCCAGTGTAGGCTTATTTTTTTCAAGCTTACACCGGCAATAAGAGACTCGTAAAAATTTGAAAGAAATAAAGAAGCTCTTCTTTGGGGCATATATTGATTTGCTTGCGCCTTGTTGTGATGGGTAAATGATCTATTCAATTTTTCTCATTGACATGATACATGGTTCACCAGTGACAAATGACACATTTCACTAGTAGAAATAAGGGTTTCACTAAACAATTAGTACAAGTTCTCGCTCTATATAACTATGCTTATTTCTCACTCCATGTATAAATAGGCTTCACAAAGCGCAAATTAGGGATAACAAAGGAGCTTGATCTGATGAGTTTTCTCTTCCAAACTATTTTCCCAAAGAAAAACGAGTAAACCTATGCTTCATCTTACCTTTTCTATGAAAAGCCACATAGACAAACACAATAAAATGACATTATATTAAACACTAAACTAGTCTTTCTAAAGTACATCTGCCCTTAGATGGGCATTACTTTTCAAGAGGGGGTCTAATCATAGTAGGACATGTCCTCCTATTATGCCCTACTCCTAAGCAAAGCCTGCAAGTGCAAGTCCTTTTAGTGGGGCCACTCGGCTCTGCTCCAGATTGTTGATGACATGTCCTTCGATTATGACCACTTTGTCCACATATCCTACAACAGTGATGCCTCGGGATCTTATTTTCCGACTCATTTGACTTTGACTTTGGACAGGTTCTTCTATTATGCCCCTTTTCCCCACATAACCGGCACTTGAACCGTCTGTCTGTCATATTATCATGAAGTTCTGGGCAGTAGTGTTTTCTGTGCCCTTCACGTCCACAATTCTTGCAGTAAAATTTCACTCCTACATGAGTAGGAGGAAATTGATTAACATTTCGTTTGACATAAGCATGCTATAAGGAATTTGTAAGAAATCATATTGCTGAATGCATTTGTAAGAAATCATAGACAACTAAATGTACCTTTCATGGAGATGCTTCTCCTGCGTCGATTCTCTGGATCACGAAAGAAATCTTTCATAGCTTCAGAAGCGCGCTTCCTTGCATCAGCAGCCCCTTTAGCTTTCTGCATTAAAAATATAATATTCTTCATGTAAAATAATTCCAAATGAGTGCAATTTTTTTCCATGCAAATGAATCGCACACTAAAAGAATAAAGAGAGACATTATGGATTTAAGAATGCAAATTACATATATAACCATTATTTTATCCAAAGGTGAGTCCAATATCTTAATTTGCACAAGCACAACATAAAATTTGAATGCCTGCAACAATTCAAAGGACAATAATTCTTGATACCTTAATTGCAGCCACTCTTTGTGCATGAAGCATGGGATCCCGATGGATAATTTTCATTCGCTTGCTAAATAGTCCAGTTGTAGCATTGAGGCTCTGCAATCATCCAACTAAACATAGAAGAATAAATTCATATAAAACTTGTTTAGGATTGTGTGATTCGGTAAATTGATTTTGTCTCAAAAAGGGGAAACTGCATTCTTAATCTGGGACATCCCAAAATGAAAATAGTGAACTCTTAGTTGTGCCTGCTAGAAATTAGGAAAATTTGGTGCGTACCAGTATGTCCTGTTCCGGTTATACCAGTACGCCTATCCGGATCAGGAATGGACTTACACATTTAATCAATTATATTATAGGCTATCTAGAGACCTGAAACTAGTTATATTCAATGACATTCTATTTGAGCTAGTATATAAAGACCCCTAGGGTTATGGCCCCTTAGTCAAATCAATATACATTCTACTCCTCTTCTCCATCTTAGAGAGAGAATCCATTGAGCGCTCCGAGATTCTGACATCAGAAGGCCACAAACCTAATCAAATTTCCGCACTCTACGACATCATGGATTCAGATACATTTCTTAAAGATTAATCTCTTTAAGAACTAGACATGATTGAGATCTCAAGGCTCATATAATTTAAGTTAAAGTTCCAACAGTGCCAACAGGAGATCAACAATGTGTTAAATGCATTAAAAAATTCAAGGGAAATAAAAAAACACTTACTTTTAAGGATCTGCTGATCTTTAAACCAACTTCAGGAGGTTGAGAGTGGTATACACGTTTTGATTTTCTCCTCACAGCTAGCTTTATTTCTAAATTGTCGACTTCATCGTCTTCCTTTACTTTAACTGGTGAACTGCAGTGCATAAGCATTTAACTAAGAACGAGGATTTTAAAAAACCAATATCTGAAATTAAACCAAAGGCAAAAGTACTTACATTGAGCGGGCTTTCTCCCATGGTCTTTCATCAATTGACTCTTCCCATATTACACAATCTCCTTGACATTGATGACAGGTCTTTGTGCCCTGTTATAATTGCAACGAAAAATCGAGCGCAAGTGTAGAGCAAAAAATGATAAATTTAATCAAGTAAAGAATTACCACATGGACTGATCAAATAATCTACATACATTTCTCAAATGTAATAATCCAATGTGTGTATACAAGTCACTTGTCTCATTAACATCTCCATGGTATTCAATGTGTGAGAGATGCTAGGGTATGTACCTTTCCATTGCATTGTTCACAATCCAGTCTAGATCCTTCTATACCACATTCGGCACATGGAGTATATCCCCTTCCCCTGCAACTTGGGCATGGCAACTCTCTAATATACTGCCCATTTGGACCAAACCATGACCTTGGTCTTGAAGCATCAGATATAACATCCCTGAAACTAAACGTAATATTATATCTCGGAAGGCCCAATAGTAGTACTAATAACTAATTTTTTTAGGACCACTGAATAGAATGCCTCGTAGTAATATCATTCTTTTGCAAACAGATTTATTGATCATGAATATCATTCTTTTGCACATAGACAATGATATACGTGGGTTAGTTGCCAAAGTCTAATCATGCAATTTGAAGTAGTAAGTCGCACATTCTTATTTAATAACATTCTTGAACTTGTAACTTCTCATATCATCTCATTTTAAAGAAAGTCATATCGACCTACTTGGGTAGGCTAGCAATTTAATATCATGAATGTTGAACCAAATATATATATATATATAATAATAAAGTAGAGTGGTTTTTTAACCTAATAAAATATCCCGCCCAAACCTCTAAGCAATCTCCACCATCCGAATTTTGGGATATTGGTGGCCCTTCATTTCTTTGTGTTATAACTTATAACAAAACTCTCATTCTCTCTTTATCTCTATTTCCCTCACACTGCTCTCTCACTCTGAGTCAACGAGATTTTGCTCACACACTCCATCAACTATCACAACTGTAGCACAGCGACGATCAGATTCTCTGGTACGTCCTCACTCTGTATAACTTCTCCCCCATCTGCTCTTCAATCACTCTGATTTAGGGTTTTCAAAATCTGAGGTCTTGGATTCTAATTATCAGGCTTATCTTTTCTATCGCTATTCTCCAGCCCCTCTAGATCTAAGTTATCTGATGAAACTCCTTCAGCGCTTTGACCAACATCTTCATTTTGAGCCACCGCCACTAATAGATATTTCTCACACAAATTTCTACACTCGCAATTTTTTTTTTATCATTTAATTGTAGATTTTCACATTGTCTAATTTTTTTTAGCACTTTCCCTGGAAATCTACTGCTCTATGGCTGTGGATGTGGGTTTACCCATTGTGCTCTAGGTTTTTTATTTTGTTTGAAGGGCTAATATCATATATTCATATCTACTTTTGTTTGATGTGCTTGCTATTCAATGGATGATTTGGTAAAATTCCTTCTGATTAAAATTAAATTTTGCACTCTTTTTTATGAAGATCCAAATTAATATCACAAAATTAAGTATTTCTTCACAAAAGTTGGGCATATTTTGCACATAATTATTCTACCAATCTCATGATAAAAAAATAATTTATTCATAATTAGCCATGGATTGCGTTAAAATAAGTGTTCTTAAAATGTGTGAGATGAAGGGGAGTACATTTTATTTTGAGACGTTCCTAATACGACATGAAATAGGACTTTTAGTTTGAGACGGAGGAAGTATGTTTTTCTTCCTCATGGGTCATTGCCACGTTACATATTATTATTTCCAAGTTTTGGAAAAGAAACATCAGACTCATTTTCATTATTTGTGATTTTTATTTTTCTCCAATTTTATTTTGTGTAACTTGGTTTAACTTTGTTTAAGGGAATAGATAATAAGAACTATGATTTGTATCAACATCATTTCTTAAATTGGCTACACTTCTATTACAGCTTCGAAGATGATGCAAAATCCTTCCTTTGAAATTAGTATCAACATCAAAGGAGGCTTAGAAATGTTTGAACTTTAAAGCATTAACCACTTTAGCATGGCTTGATAACTATAGCTTAAATTACTAACTTTTGATTATGTTCATGGCTGAATCAGAACTGAGTTAATGTTGGCACTTATTTAGCTTAAATTACTACATTTCACGTGGAAGTTATGCAAAGCTCTAAAAGTTTCACTTATTTAGAAAGCCATAGAAAGTGAACTTTGAGAATTTGAGTCTTTATTGTGAAATTGAACCTGAGTACATAAAAAAAGATAATAGGTGGATTTTTCCCCCTTTATGCATTTCATAATTCAATTTTAAATTCCCAGTAATTTTATCGCTTCTTTGTTTATTTGGAACAAACTTTAATTTTTTTTTTTGACAATGGAAACAATACTTTTTGGATATTGTCCTGCAGTGAATCTGCAAGCAAAAAGATCTTTTTGGCTGATTGTGCTTTTAATTGTATGAAGAGGTTGAGCTTAAGACTAAAGATTGCTGATGTTACAAGATGTTGTCCTTCACGGAATGTCCGAGTTGCTTTAGGATGCTTTTGAATGTAAAATGATGATCTTTTTCGGAATGCATATTACACTTTAGTAGGATTCATCCCGATTTAATGACCCAAATTAAATGTTAAGTAGGATTCATCCCGATTTAATTACACCTTAGTGCCTTAGGAGGAATTATATTTTAGTGCCTTAGGCACGGTTTACCCCTGGCATGTATATCATAGACTGCATATATGCAGCCACTTATTTTTCCATTTTATTTGTTTGAAAAACTAAAAACCACAATATATAGAGAAAAGACTATTGACCATTGAAGCACACAAAAAGAAGAGTACAGACCTTGGCTGTAGATCAGAGGCAAGTCCAAAGAGCTCCTCAGATGGATCATAACCCAACTGCAAAGAGTATCAATTTACACTTCAAAATAATAATTATTCATAAAACCCAATACAAATAAAGGAAAGTGTAGTTAAAAAAAGGAAACTGAAGTTAAAGAAGGAAGGCGAAGATTCTAATTAATTAATTGGAATGGTATGGTATGGTATGCTATGATGCCCACAGACAACAAACTTTGAAGAAATTCAAACAATCAAGCAAGTTGCTTTAAAAAGGAGTTTGAGAAAATAAAGTATACGAAATAGAGGGAGAGAGAGTTTTACCTGGGTTTTTTTGGGGAGGGAGAGTGAATCATCACTGAAAGAGGAAGAAATTGGGGAGGAAGGGAAGCAAAATTTGATCTTGGAGTGAAGGAGTACCCAGAAACGAAAGGTTTTATTATTATGATGACTAATACTATTGTGCCTCCATTGAGGAACCATAGCTCGAAATGAGAGGCAAAGTGACGGCGACATTTGACATGAAAAACACACCACCACTCGACTCGAGGGGATTAAGATTTAAGAAGGTCTCTTGAAGCTCTCAAACTCGTTTCGGGGGGAGGGGGATGTGGATAGAAAACAGACAAAGTGGTGCAAAGCTTTTGCTGTCCTTACTCTGCTCTCTCGTTACCACTCGTCCACGATAGATGATATTCTTTTTTCGCACGACAATAATATGTTTTCTTATCATCATTTTTTTTTTTAAAATAAACTACCTAATGGCCCTTAAATTAAAAGTTTAGTATCATTTCGATTTTTAAATTGAAAAACGTTTTACGTTGGCTTTTAAATTATTAGTGAGTGCCAATTTAATCCTTTTGTCCAAATTTTCTGTTAAGTTAAACAGAAATAAAAAATATTTTTGTCATTTTAATTATTTTTTTTAAAAAAAATAAATTTAATTAAATCTTTTATTAAAAAATTATAAAAAAAATAAAAAAAGAAGAGAGAAAGAGAGAAAGAAAGAAACCCAACCATACATACATACATCTAAATATACATATACATATACACATCTCTCTCATACTCATATATACAAACACACACACACATATATATAGATACATATATACCACCACCACCACACCACCATTACCGCCTCCACCACGACCACCATTACAATCTTCTTCTCCTTCCAAACCCTCCTATTTTATCCTTCCCTCATACACATATATACACACATATTGCCACTGCCACCACCATATCGCCACTGTCACCACCACCACAACCACCGCCATCACCATCTTCTTCTCTCTATGTTCATGCTTTCTCTTTCTTACTCTCTCTCAAATCAAAAACTCTTTATTTGTTCCTCCCATTTCGATCGGTTCCTCTCTAAAACGAAATTTTGAGGCCAAATCTAGGGCTATGGTTCCTCTCTCTAAAAAAAAACTTCAAATTTTGGGGCCAAAAAAATGATGGTTTTATTTCTCAACATCTTTAAAACGAAATTCTGTTTTTTTTTTAAATAAAAAAAATTTCATATCCATTTAACTAATTCAATTGATTTGAGTTTTGTGTTTGAGATTTACAAACAAAAGAGGGGGAAGAAGAGAGAAAGTGAGGAGATAGAGGAAGAAGAAGATGTATATGGACGGTGGTTTGGTTTTTCGCTCTCTCTCTTCTTTTTTTATTTATTTTTAATAATTTTTTTTAAGAAAAAAATCTAATTAAATTTTTTAAAAAAAATAATTAAAATGACAAAAATACCCTAATTTTCGTCAAATTTAACAAAAAATTTAGACAGAAGGGCTAAAGTGACACTCGCTAATAGTTTAAGGGTCAAAGTGGAGCGTTTTTTAGTTTAAGGGCCAAAATGACACTAAGCCCTTAGTTTAAGGGTCGTTAGGGTAGTTTACTCTCTTTTTTTCCTTCCTAATCATAATCACGTTTTCGGGCCCTTCTTTTAAGACCGTCCTCCTTAAGTTAACTAACTTGATGGTCTATTTTGAAGGGTAAATAAATAAATATTTTTATAAAATTTTGTAAGAATTATGTTTATAACGAGTAGATTATTTCTACCAAATTTCATTAAAAAATCAAATGAAAAGACTAAAAATCTAAAATTTCAACATCCAAAAATGTATATATATATCAATTTTTCAGTTAAACTATTTCCTGATTTATTTTTTTATGAATTTTTGTGGATATTATCTTATATTACTAATTGGTCTTTGGGGAATTTCATTTTGTAAAATCCATTGACTAGGGAGGTTAATATATTTCCATAAAATTGTTTTAAGGACTTGTATATTAGCATCACTAGTACTACTTTGAATTATGATTGTTTTATCTTTGGGAGATTTATTAAGTGCTTTTACATTCAAATTTGTTTTCATAGTTTTGTAGTAAATTCTGTAAATTAAAGCAAGAGCTTAGGAACCTTCCATCATCTTTGTGATCTCTCCTGTTGTTTTAATGTTTAAAGTTAAAGCTTTTAATAAATTAAGATCACTAAGACTTAAAGTAAAATCTGGAAAACAATTGAAATGGATAGGTCCATTATGTAAACTTGACTCCATTATTCCTAAAATACTGGGTAAATAATTTAAATATCTTGCATCTCTCAAACACAACAAAATTGATGAATTTACTCATTTAACTGTTAAAGGTTTTACTGCAACTTGAATTAATCCTATATGGATAAAATTATATCCATTAAATCTTTGTTTACCAATAACATCACTAGTTAATAAACCACAATTTTCTTGTTCTTTGTTAATAGTGTATACCTTTTCTGTAGTTTTAACATTATAATTCGACTTAAAATTTCATAAGAAAGTTGACTTATAAATTTTTCTATGAGAAACCTTGGGGATATTCCAATTACTAAATTCTTGACTAACATTTTCATAATTATGTTCTTCCTGATTTATTATATCTGGGATTGAGGACATTATTGACCTTGAACTAACTGACGAATAAGATTTAAATAATCGGCTCATTATCACTATTTATTCTATAACTCTCTTCTAATCTTGGCTGACTCTATGAGTGCATACCATTTTTGCCTTAAGTAAATGCATACCTATAAACTTAATCCTTAGCCTTGCACTGCTTCTTCCTGAAGACTTATATTGGCTCTAAATCTCTTGGTATAAGGTGTTTTACAGCAAAAAATGTGACTTAAGAATACAGAGCTTTGAAAAGATTAAAGAAATATAATGAATTGTTTCAAATGAAGTTGACTGATAGATCGAATTAATTAATAGTACCAATAATCAACATTAACCTCTGATACCAAAAGGGAATGAATCAAGAAACAATTGAAAATATTAGACAGGGTGCGCGAATATATAACTCAAATAGAAATTTAACATTCACTTAAAAATAATACAGAAAAAATACAAATTAAAAGTAATTTACAATTCAACTTGATGGATTGTGCAGAGATTTACTTAAAGAAATTACAAATTTTTGGAAATGAAATTTTAACTGAGATTTAGATAACTGAATACAATAAAGAAATATATAATTCAAGAACGTACGAGACGTGCTTCTTTCTTTTGTATGCTTCTTTCTTTTGTATGCTGCTTTCTTATAGAATGAGTGATGCGTGAATCACGGAGAGAATCACGAGATTTTACTGTTGCTGCTTTACTTTTGCTTTATCCTTCTGACTAATTTTTCACTATTGTCTGTCCTTTGATTCTTGCTGCTTTTGCTTTTACTTGAATTAAGGGATGACGTGGAAAGTTGGAAACATTAAAATGATAAAGTAATATTTCAATTAGATGAAGAATCCAATCTAAAGATAAGTTAGTTAACTTAAGAACGGTCCTTAAGATAATGGCTCTCATCACGTTTGATTGCAAATATAAAATTTAATAAAAAAATATAGGCAATTAAAAAAAGGACCCGTTTTAATAATAATATAATTATAAATGACATTTATAAATTAGTAGTGTAAATTAATGATACTATATAAAAAGACACTAATGCTCTTCCTTATAACATCTTACGTCTCATCAGAATTTGTGATAAATCTGTTTTAGTACCAATAGTGCTAAAATGGTTTTAGCACCAGTACAAAACAAAGAACAACAAAATTTATGGTGTTAAAACAGAATTAACAAACATTCAATGCTACACATCAATGTGCTAAAACAGATTAACACCAATTCTCTACAACATAGTAACTATTTACTTGGTACTAAAAGAAATTTAGTACCATTTTTATCCAAAATAACTAATCACATGGTGCTAAAATAGTTTTAGCACTAATTGTCCAACGTTATAATGGTGCTAAAACATTTTTAGCACCACATGTGAACACATATAACTAAATTGAATGTGCTAAAATAGATTTAGCATCCATTCAATGTTACACATCAAGGTGTTAAAACAGATTTAGTACCAATTCTCAATAACATAGTAACTATGTATATGGTGCTAAAACATATTTAGCACTAATAGAAAATAAAGATTAAAGAAATTCAAAGGTACTAAAACAGATTTAGCATCATTTTTGTCCAAATTAACTAATAACATGGTGCTAAAATAATTTCAGCACGAATTGTCTAACACTAAAATGGTGCTAAAAAGGTTTTAACACTACAAGTAAACACATATAACTAAACTGAAAGTGTTAAAACAGATTTAACATCCATTCAATACTACACATCAAGGTATTAAAACAGATTTAACAACAATTTTTTAGAACATGGTAACTATTTATATGGTGCTAAAACAGATTTAGCATCAATAGAAAACAAAGAGCAACGAAATTCAAATGTGCTAAAACAGATTTAACACCATTTTTATCGAAAATAACTAATCACATGGTGTTAAAACAGTTGTAGCATCAATTGTCCAACACTAAAATGGTTCTAAAATGGTTTTAGCACCACAAGAGAACACATATAATTAAACTGGAGGTGCTAAAACAGATTGTGTACTAATTCTTTAGAATATAGTAACTATTTACATTGTGCTAAAATATATTTAATACCGATAAAAAACAAAGAACAATGAAATTCAAATGTAAGAACAATGAAATTCAAATGTGCTAAAACAGATTTAACACAATTCTTTTCCAACGTAATTAATCACATGGTATTAAAACAGTTTTAGTATGAATTATTCAATACTATAATGGTGCTAAAATTGTTTTAGCACTGAAGGACACTAGAACGGTGCTAAAACAGTTTTATCACCACAAGTCCATTGATCAACAAATTAAGGGCACTGTTCAAATAACTTCAACAAAATAAAAAACAGATGATCAGATTAAATTCTTCATCCCAATATGTTCTGAATCTTCTCTATTTCTTTCCCATTGTCCCATATATATATATAAATACAAAGTACATCCAAACAACCTATACCAATAATTTTACAACTACACACATTAAATATATACATATATATATATATATATATATATTAGAGAGAAACTTTAAAAAGGCCAACACTCGAGCAAAAAAGAAAAAAAAAGCCAAACAAAAACATCTATAAATGGCAATTACTAGATTGCTACATGCATCTAGGATTACTACCTTAGCTGTTGCTTCTCGTTCTTTTTTTTTCTCCATTATTTCTCGTCATACTTTTTCTACTAGGCTAAATAAAGTGGGTTCTATTGATGGAGAGAAGCAGCTCGCAGGAACTAGTGGAGGATAGAGGAAATCTGCGGTGGTGATATTGGTAGTGGCTATGTTGGAGAATGCGCTGACAACAAAAATGCATACAGGTAGAGGAAAAGTAGATCTAGATTTCTTAGTCAACATGATTAAAACGGTTGGAATTACAAGCTTAAAGGTTCATATCAAGGGTATTTTTGTCTATCAACATTTATCATTTTCCTTAAAATGAATTAATATTATGAAAATTGTCATTATTATAAAACCAAATTATGAAATTAGTACTACTTCATTTTATTAAACATGAGTCCATCCTTAGAGTTATAAAATATTATGGAGCGAGGCCCTAAAACTCATTATCTCAATTAAATATACATCGAATTTTGTCTTTTCTAAAAATCAGGGCATAACAAGTAAGATCTCTATTACGATTAGCGAAGATTCAAAAATCACTTTGTTGTATTGTTTCACATAATGAGGTATAATTTTATCTTTTTGAAATGAATGAGATATATTTTTTAAAATTATAAAATAAAAGCTTGGGAAAAATTGACCGAATAAGACATTATTAAGATGCCATTGATTTTTTTTCTCCAAATGAATGGAATGAATTGAGCAAGTAAAAAATGCGTTAAACTTAGGCCAGCCTTTATTAACAATTTTAGAGTAATTTTAGTAGATTAATTTTTTGGAGACTAATGTAACACAGTTTTGATAAAAGAAATGCTGCTCGTATTACTAAATCATACGTTTGACATAACATGCCAATTCGACAAAAACTCGACAAGAAATCAGTAAGTTTGGGTCAAGTATAAATAAGTCTGAATTAATTTTGGGTCTTACACGCTTAACGGGCAAATTAAATGGATTGTATTTCCCGCAAACTCGAAATTGACCCGCAATTAACACGATTATTTTTGTAGATATATATATATTATTTTCCCTCTTGCCTAAACAATTATATTCTTATTTTGAGTATTGGTAGTAAATGTTATTATGTTTTTTATGATGGATAAACTAGTAATTTTTTATGTTTTTGCATGGCTGATGAAATGTCATTTATTTTGACTTTAGGTTATTATTATCATATTATTTTGATTAAATATTTAATTTTGGTATTTTGTAATACTTATTATTAATTATTATAAATTTAAAACTATTATGAAACAAGTTAATTGTTTTCACATGAAACTTAATTGCTATTATTATCTTAATAGATTAATTATGTCGTGTCAAGTTTGAGGTTTAACACAATCTATTTACTAAACGGGTTAGTCGTGTAGTGTTGTGTAACTTGTAAAATAAACAAATCATGTTTGAATTAATATAAATTATATGATTAATTAAACGGGTTGTGTTCGGGTTTACACTAATAATACTTATCTATTTACACTATCTGAATAAGACACGCGAACCCGAATTGCCAACCTTACTACATCAATTATATTAAATAACAAAGTTTTTATGGAAAAAAAAGGCTATTCACATTACCAATTAAATTATATCTTTACTAAAAACATAGTACTTCTTTGAAAAATTATACTATTTTTTATATTATGTTTGCCACAAGGTATTTAAATTAGCTTTTGTACATCTAAACTAATTTTTATAAATAAATATAACTATATTGTATACTTTTAAAATTATATATCATTTGTAATTTTAAAATTATGAATAGCTTTTCAATTATTTTCCACTTAATTATCAAACCCTTAAAGAGGAAAAAATTGCTGATTCACCATACCCATCAAGAAATATACCTCACAAAAGCTCCATGTTCATTGACTTATTCTTCATCAACAATGAAGTCGGTCATTTCATCCTCTTAATTTAAAAAAAAAAAAGTGGCTACTATTTACATTTTAAAAAATATTTAGTTATATTATATTTTTCATTCGTTCGATGATAAATAAGTAAGTGCATGTTACTTGTCGATGACAAACAAGTATAAGCCTATTTTTCATCCTCTTAAGACCAAATGTTTTTTAACTTACAATGTAAGACCTCAAGTTTTATTCCGTCAACAATTTGTGACCTCCATCCGTTAAGTGTTGAGTGGCTGCTTATGTGGCATTAAAACAATGATATGGATGTAATTTTGGGTTGCACCCCAATAAGTAGAAGACATTTGAATCCATAGCAAAGCTAATGTGAAGAAAAGCATCCGCCCATCCTCCACTTTTTCAGCGAGCCCACCACACCCGGCAGCATGTAAATAGTAAACTTGCTTGAAATGCTATTTTTGGCTGCCAGACTGGCACCTTCACTTTTTTGCCGACTGTGAACTCTTCTGAGAATCCATTTTCGCCTATTAGATCGGCAACTTCTTCCAAACCCATGAAGAAATCATCACTCACGAAGCCAAACTCATCATCATCATCATCATCTTCCTCCACAGTGCCTTCTCTCTCTTATTTACTCTCCATGTTTTCCATTACCGGAGAGAGGCTTGCCGCTTGTGAAACTGGATGGGAGGAAGAGGGTTTGCTAGAATCATTGGCTGTGATTACCGGTGTAAGTAACAATGAACATGGTTTGGTTGAATCTGTTCTGCTCCACTTGTTTTCGGGCCAAACATCCATTTGAAGTGCTACATATGTAATATCCCCTGTTTTGATCCAAGACAAAAACAAACAAATGGTTTACTAAATTACAGAAAGACCTTAAAATTTCTTTTTTGGCATGGTCTAGTTGGATTTGTTTTACTTTTTGGCATCTAGAGACCTTAAAAAATAAAGAATATTTTGATTAAAAAAAAACAAGAACATTTCCTAAAAGCGACATGAAATAGCTGAAGAATTTTCGAAACTAACCTTGGGAAGGGAGAGTCCTTAATGGGTTTTTTACCATATTTTCTATAAGACCACATATCTGAAGATAAACCCTCAGCTGGTACTTGACAAACCCTCTTCATTTTTTTCTTCCTGTTTACAAAAATTACAAAGAAAATATCCATCACAAAACACCCCCCAAAATTAACAAATGGGTATTCTTCAAAAACCGATAAAGATCTAAAGAATGAATCACCTTCTTTTGGACCTTGGATGCTGGGCAAGCCTTGTACTAGGAGTTTTAGTAGTTGTACATCTGCTAGAACCAACAACAGAGTGCTTTGAATGATGATGAAACAACTTTTGTTAGTGTGACTAGGGGTGTGCATAAACCGACCAGATTGAAATATAGTGTTTTTTTGGGGTTTTATAAATACAACAGTCCAGTCCGGTTCGAAAAATCTTGAACTGTTACTATTCGGTTCGGTCTACGGTCTGACAAAAAAATACCCAAAAACCGGACCAGACCGAACTATACATGAGTTTGTTATATTTTGGGCCTATATATTTTGGCCTATTAAAAAAGCCTAGACCGGTTGGATCGATCGAAATTGGACCATTTAAATTGGTCCAGTCTTAGCTAGCAATTCGGTCCGATCCGATCCAAGGTCAACGGTTTGGTCAACCAGACCGTGCACGATAGAGAGATAAGCTATTTTCCTGCCAAAATTATATCCATGTCATTGTTTTAATGTTACATAAGCAACCACTCAATACTTAACAGATGGAGGTCTCAAATTGTTAATGGAATAAAACTTGAGGTCTTACATTGCAAGTTAAAAAACATTGAATCTTACATTACAAGTGAGGACAAACTTTAAATTTATATATATTTTAATCCCAAGTAACATGTATTTACTTATTTATTATCAAACGAATAAAAAATAAAGCAACAAAACAAAATAACTGAGTAAATTATTTTAAAACTTATATTCAATTCTCATAAAATAATATACATCTATATTATAAAACACCATTTTTGACTAATTTTTTTTTTCAAAAAGTATAAGAATTTAATGGTTAAAAATACTCATGTTTTGGTGTGCATTAGTTGAACACCATTAGATGAGTTTTATACATACATCAAGATGTCACATCAAAGTTAAAACACTCATACCAATAATATATAGAAAACAAACTCTCACATACTAATAATTTTGTTTACATTAAAAATACTATAACTTAAAATAAAAAATTCAAAATTTAATATTTAAAATCTACTAATTATGATCAATTAAATAAGATCCATCATGACTATATAATTATGCAAAAAAAAATAAAGAAAAATTATTTTGTAACATTTAAGGACGTACATTATGTATTCGTACATTATTGGTCATCTCAATCTGTCATTTTTAGGACGCACGTTATGTGTTCGTACATTATGACATTATTGGTCATCTCAATTGATCCAATCCGGTATACTTTTTTTAGCATAAAGATATATTGAACTTACGTTTAAATTGTTCACAATGTTATACTAGACAATGAGTTCAAAATTGATTCACTGATTTTATCAATTTAAATTCATCACATGTTAATTTTTTTTATCCTATTATCAAATTTTTTTTTTACGATGGCATTGACATACTCTAGTTTACTCATATGTTAATATGTTTCTGAATAAATAAAATGTAGTATGAAAATAGTCAAATAGAAGCTCCCAAAACCCCTTTGTATGTCCAAAACCCACCCAGGCGGAGCTTGCCAGTTGAGTTGACACAGAAACCGCCCTCAAGAAGAGGAAGAATGCTAAACCTCTACGCATCTTTGTCCACAGCCACAGGGTTGTTCAGCTCACAAAACCCTAATAAACTATGCCCTCTTCACCACTCTCACAACTCCCTCTTCACTACCAACACCAAATTCAATCCCAAAACCTCTTCCCTCTCTTTTACCAAAACCCTACCCTCAAAGCTTATTTTGAAATTCCGCCAATCCGGGGATTATTACGATAAGAGTTTCTCCCCTCACCAACCAAGTACCTTTTCCTTTCTTTCTTTCTTTCTTTCATTATCTCTTATAACCAAACAGAAGCTTTATTGAAGTCTATTTTTTTTTTTCATTATTGGTTGGACTTGTGTGTAGCCAAGGGGTTACCGCCTAGGGTTTTCGTTGGACACTCCATTTACAAAGGGAAGGCTGCTCTTGCGGTGGAGCCTCGCCCTCCCGAGTTTTCTCCCATCGGGGTATGTTTTTGGATTGATTATTATGTTTATCTAATTATCTTAAGCAACATTATATATTTCTTGTTTTAGGCACCATATAGGAGTTGATAATAAAAAGTAATCTTTTAAATATATTTATGTGATGGTGTTTGCTCCAGCATTGTGTAAATGTTGAAGGGTGTGGGTTCAAATCCCAACAAGTAATAAATATTTTTTAAATCTGTAAAATCAGTCACAGGGGAATTTTGTTATATCAGGTAAAAACCAAAAGGCGGCCCTCACGCTTAATATATGGCCTAGATAGATACATATTTGGGTTAGTCTTAGTAGAGGATATTAGAAATTGTTCTTCTGCCATAGTAATTTGAATCGATCTTGTTGTTGTTTTGTTTGGTGGCTATTGTGCAGCCAGGGACTTTTAAGCTAGTAAAAGAGGGTTGTGTGTCACTTCAGTTTGCTCCTGCTGTCGCTGTTCGTCAATATGATTGGAGTAGAAAGCAGGTGAGTTTTTCCCGACAGGAAATATATATATACAACTAGGCACAATTATGAATGTAACGCATCACGTGATTCTCTTTCTTTTGGAAAGAGTAATTTAATCCAATCTCCTCCATAAAAAATCAGAATGGACCTATTTCAAAATATATTCAATCTGTTGGGCCTAGTTAAAAAAGGAGCACAAAGCCTGACTGTGTCAGAAATAAGTTCCAACACAGGGAGGGCATCCTAAATTTCTTAAAGTTTTTATGTGGGAAAAAAGAAAGAAAGAAAGGTTGCAATTGGAATTCTAACAGGAAATCAGGTTTGGTGTGCAAG
This sequence comes from Lonicera japonica, assembly GCA_021464415.1. Classification (NCBI taxonomy): domain Eukaryota; kingdom Viridiplantae; phylum Streptophyta; class Magnoliopsida; order Dipsacales; family Caprifoliaceae; genus Lonicera; species Lonicera japonica. The sequence continues at coordinate 59,661,468 of CM038468.1, read as the reverse complement.
CTTATGCTTTGATTTGGTGAATGCATTTTTGAAGTTGTACTTTTACTGAATTTTACTTGTTTCCAGATATTCTCGTTGTCTGTTACCGAATTGGGAACTATAATGAGCCTTGGTTCCAGGGATTCATGTGAATTTTTCCATGATCCAAACAAAGGAAGAAGGTATTAACTAATTTCACTTTAAAGCTCAAGAAATACACATAACTTCCTTTTGGAGTTGCAAATGAAGCTTCCATGTCAACTGTAACTAACAGCACGTATCATTGTTTTTGTAGCTGCTCTTTTATTACTCTACTTTAACTACGCACTTTGTGTATCTGTAAATGCGGTTTCTATCGTTAAATGTACCTAATGATTAACCAGATTCCAAATATATTTTGAGACTTTTTATGTCGATTAACAGTGCTTAATTAATAATTATAGTGGAATGGTTATGAGAAGGTTTATCATTTGGATGTGAAAACATTAAAACAAGCACTGGATAAATGACATTTTTCATTTTGTAGCATGACTTCTTTTTGATGTATGCTATCTACACCTTGTCCTATTTATATGCCTCCTAGACATGAATTGTTGTTACATGAGGGCTGCCTCCACTGTTTAGCAATTCAGTATACTTGTAATTGTTGTTGGTAGCAATAATAGTCATATGCTATTTTTGAATTGCTTTATCATTTCCAAATTCCAAGTACTTTGATTATTTTTTATTTTATTTTGCAGTGATGAAGGTAAGGTCAGGAAGGTGTTGAAGGTAGAGCCGCTTCCAGATGGTTCTGGCCGCTTCTTTAATCTCAGTAATCGTTTTTCTTAAAACCTTTTCAGTCTTATTTGTAGACCTACTCTCTCTCTCTCTCTCTCTCTCTCTTGCCCCGGTCTCACATCAGAACTGTTTCTGTTTCTGTTTCATTGCTGGATTGAAGGTGTTCAAAACAAGCTTATAAATATGGATGAGAGCATTTATATCCCCATTACCAAGGGAGAGTACACCATTCTCATCTCAGCATTCAATGTATGATACAACTTTTTTCTCGACATCTTCTTTCCTTCTTCTTGATTTCACCTCTTCTTACTGCACCACAGCTTGAAAAGTATTGAGGTTATCTATGCATGAAAAGAGAAATGGTTGCCTATAGATTTGTGTCAACATAGATAACCTTGTCTTAATTATAAGCCTATCAGGACATATGTGCCTGCACTAAATGAAATGAGGGAGTACAAGGAAAAAGAAAAGTGAGAAGGCAGATAGAGAAGGGCATTACTGTGAGTTGATTTTTAAAAACAGCCAAAGGATGTTCGTACTGATACTTATATGTTTTCTTTCTCTCAAAAGGTTTCTGGTTGAAACTGCGATGTGGCGAATCCTTGGAATTATAGGTTAATGATATGAATTGAACATATCGGATACTTAAAAAAAAAACGATGAATGGAATTGTATCTGTGGTATTGCCAATGAATGATTGTGGAATTTTAAACTTTTCGCCAAACTCATATCAGTTCTGGTCTGAATCTATTTCCAAATGAAGAGGTTCCGAGGGTTATCGAAATAAAAGGGTTAGGTCTAATTGGCCTTTCTGGATCTAGGTGTGAATTAGTGTCCACTCAATAGCATTATTTGCTTATGTTTTAGATATTGGTTCTTGTTAACATAATAAGGCTTGTCAGACAATTTATTCTTGTATGTTGTTTCCGTTTCCTACCATAGGCACATGTTAACATGATCCATGTTTACATGTAGAAAATTTCTTCGTACATCTTAAAATTGTCCTCCGCCCCACCAGCAATATTGCCTCCTCTTATGTGTTGACTTGATCTTCTGTAGTTCATCGTGCCCTACCTTCTAGGTTGGCACACCTTTGGAAATTCAATAAATCCAGAGGATGGAATCCGTGCAGACAATGCTAATTCCAGAGCAGGCACTGACTATGAATGGAACAGATAGTCATAGATTGCTATTACCAGACCTGACCCTGACTTTGAATGGAGCAAAAAGTCGTACTTTTTCCCCTTGAGTGAGTTTCTGAGGCAGGAGATTATGGCCCTTTGATTAACTTGTGGTGGTGTGGGTTATGGTTGCATCCCCTTTTGATTTCCGTGCTAAGTTGGCTTTGCTACAGTGTTACCCCGACGTGTAAGAATGGTGGTGAATTCAAATAGGGACTTGTAATGGCCGACTTCTCCTGCGTTGACGTATGTATCTCCAGTTTCATGTTACATGTTACTATGTTAGTATGTCACTCATTCCCTTCCTTCCAATTTAAGAATTTGATTTTATATTGTTGAATGTTCCAAATGTAGTTCTTGCTTTATTTTTTAAATATACCTTCTTTGATTTGATGGTTTAAAAACTTACACGTTATGAAACCTTGAAGTTTGGGTGTAGATTCCATTTTTCCCCTAATGTTTCAAAAAATGCAATGTCTTCCGTGAAGTTGCTGCAGTAGTTCAATTGAGACCCTTGTCCTAATTCCATTAATAATTCTGTCAAAATTATTTACACTTAACCCCCTAAAACTTTAAAAGTGACACTAAACCCCCTCAAGTTATATTTTTTTAACTTTTAAATCCACCATTGATATATATACACACATAATCTTCATCCATGTCAAAGCAACAACTGAACTCTAGTGAGAGCTCTTTAAGGGGAGTTGATGATGATGATGTGGTGTTGTTTGGTGGTAGTCACGATGCGGGTGGAATGAGGAAGAATAGTGTGGAGTTTTCAAAGGAGGAGGAGGCGTTTAAGGAATTGGCCATGGTCGTGCTTAGGCTTGGGGAGATATATGAAAGGATTGAGAATTCGAAACAGAAGCAGATGATGGAATTCACTAAGGATCTTGAGTTCCAAATGATGAATATGTTCATGGATGCTCAGCTTCAGCTCAAGAAGATGAATCGGCCAACTAAAGGAACTCTTGGTGCAGGTGAATTCCCAAAACTCTATGTTTATTTCCTTTTGTTGATTATATGATTTGTTGATTTTGTTTATTTTTTACATCTGCACTATATCTAATTATGGATTAGGTGCAATGGTTACAATTAAATAATAAGATTGGGAACTCAATATCTGTGCAGTGGATCTATAGGCCAACAAAAATAAAACTGTGAAGATCTATGTTACTTTTTTAAACTTAATAAGAAACCAAAAGAATAAATCAGGGTGAAATGGGGAAGATAAGAAAAGAACAACTGAGGTTTAAGATTGTGGAGGGTTATGGACAGTGTGATGAGGTTGCATTGGGCTAAACATATATATATATATCTTGTACGGAACTACATATTATCTTGTATGGAATTATATATATGTATGTGTATGAGTACGTGTGTTGTAGAGAAAGAAGTGAAGTGATGATGGTGGAAGTGGGGGAGGAGACGGAGGTAATGATGGTAGTGGGGGAGTGAAGGTCGCCGGTGGTGGCGGCCAAAGAAGGTAGTGTTTGAGGGGGTGGTTGGAGATGGAGGCCGGAGCTATTAACACCGGTGATGGATCTGAGGTGCTAGAGGCAATTGTTGGGGGCTAGAGTTTAGGATTCATTTGGATTGGAGAAGAAGAGGGTGATGAAAATTGTGTGTATATATATCAATGGTGGATTTAAAAGTTTAAAAAATATAACTTAAGGGGGGTTTAATGTCACTTTTAAAGTTTTAGGGGGTTAAGTGTAAATTATTTGGACGGAATTGTTAACGGAATTATGACGAAGGTCTCAATTGAACTATTGTAGCAACTTCAAGAAAGACATTGCATTTTTTGAAACATCAGGGAATAAATTGAATCTACACCCAAACTTCAGGGTTTAATTTGTCTATTTCCCAATTATTTGTTAAATATACACTTTCTTACCAAGTATGTCTATATTAAATGAATAAATGTCCACCCATTCCTATGAATGTATGCACAATTTGGATTGATTTTTATCTAATAAAGTGTATATATATATAGAATAGATATAGGAATCTATATATCAAGAACCCCATCAATTCCATTCAGAAGCGAGAGTTGATTCACAAGCAAACATCGTTTCAAATGGTGAGTTTGGTAGGATAATATTATCATATTTTGTCTTGCAAGGAGTAGTGTAGGTAGGATAGAACTCTATGGTGTAGCATTATCAAAGGATAAGCTTAGGTTTGATTAGGTTCATTAAGGATCACAAGAAAATATGAACCTAGGTTTGACAAAGTTTATTAAGACTTGTACCGTAAATGCTTTTTATATAGTTTTAGAAGTGTAAAAGTAAGTAGAGGAACATTATTCTCCTTACTTGCAACATATCGACCCAACCAATGCGGTTTCTCTGACATCCACAAATATTATATGGGAAGTTTTGACATCCACAAATATTATATGCTATGAAGCACGGGTACTTCATTTTTTTTTGGGTACCCGTTTGGACACGGCTCGGGTACGGGTGGGACACTGCTTGGGTACGCCACGTGGCGTGTCCAATTAAAATAATATTAAACCGGGTACGGGTACGGCAAAAAATAGATCGGGTACGGTACCCGACACGGCTTGGAGGAAAAATTCAAAAATTAAAGGGTCAATTTATGATATTCAATAAACTTTGGGGTTTTTGTTTAATTAATTTTATTAATAGTATATTAAGTTATAAGAGATGAGATATCCAAGTTTATTAATATTAATATTAATTTATTTATTAATATTAATATTAATTTTATTAATATTAATTTTATTAATAGTATATTATTATATAAATATATTTATTTATTAAACGTGTCCCCCGCCGTACCCGTGTCCAAGTTTTTTAAAAATTGCCGTACCCGTACCTCGTACCAGTACCGGGTACGACACCCGTACCCGTGTCCGTGCTTCATAGATTATATGGGAAGTTTTGACATCCACAAATATTATATGGGAAGTTGCATGACTGTAAGCACTGGCGGACGGAAGGGGAGACCGCCCCCGGGGGGGGGGGTGTTTCCCCAAGATATTTTAAACTTCTATTTGTAATAGTATTTTTTTTAATATAAATATAGTTGTTGGCACTCTTTAAATAAAATTATGCATTTTTTATTTTGTTATAAATTTTTTTATCTGTAAAAATTATTTTAGAGTGTTAAATTTTTTTTATGGAGTGTCAATAGTTATATTCATTATTATTTATATTATAAGTATATAATAAATTTAAGGGGTTGTGGAAGATGATTATCTTGCAAATTACTTGATCACATACATTGAGAAAGAAATTTCTCGGTGCTAAGACATTGATATAATCATAGATGAATTTTGTGGGATGAAGAATGGTCGAGCGCAACTGATGATGCTGAAGTTTAGTAGTTAAATCAAAATTGTCTAGTTACTTTTGTATTTACTGTAGATTCATGCGAAACACATGCTTTTTGTACTAGGAAAATATATGTAAATAATTCCTTAATTAAAATATATTTTTTTGAAACTTTTTGTCATATTTTTTATGTTATGTTTTGGCCTTCCCGTATTTCAAATTCTGGATCCGCCGCCGACTGTAAGTGCCATATGTATGCTGTTCATGCTTGGTCTGTACATTGACACAAGTGAAACATTCGATGTGTTGACACTCCATTTTGTTGAGAAGTAGTGTGGATTGAATGATATGAAAGATCTCTCCTTTCGTTTTGTTTGTGGACAAATGACATCTGGTCAGATGTTCATGATCATGAATGATTCATAATATTACGAGGGTTTTTTAGAGTCGAATGGTTTCGAAATAGGCTTCAAGAAGAAGTTAAATTAGGTATGTCTTACCATCTGTTTAGCTTGAGGAAGCTAGAGAAAAGATCTGCAAATGCCTAGGTCTGTTTGCTATAATTGTAAGAGGGAACAATTATAAATTTGAATCTAATTGTAAGAAGGCTGTGTAATTAAACAAAACAGCACGAGTGAGTAGGCTAACCTAGGTAATAATGCACCTATTTAGATTTAGGAAAGATACCGAGTTCAAATTTTATTTAGGATAGGGAGAATTTTCGTTATTATTGTAGTAAAGCAAATGAAGTTAGACCTCCCCTTTAAATAAAAATGGCCAAAACAAGAGTAAACTGAAGGTGAAAAATATTAATTTAAAGTATTTCGAATAACGAAGAGATCCTTAAAATATCTGTACAAAAAGGGGGGATCGTCATCAAGTTAAACCACCCCCTTAGTCAACTGCTATCTTCTCAATAAAAAATTTAACCCAATTGGTTTCTTGAAGAAAGATAGGTCAAACAGTGAATCAACAACTCGTACCAATGAAAATCACATTCTGCATAAGCTATCTATCCAATTGAGGGCATGTATCAACCACGATGGGATTTATTAATATTAATATTAGTCGGGTGATAAAAATATTGAAACAATTGTAAAACACCTTAGACTTAATCACAAATTAAATGATCTAACAGATGCTTGATTATATTTAGTCAATGGCTGCACACTTGCATAATTAATTAAGTAAGATCCAACTCATTGACCCATCAAATCTATATAATAATCGCTGCTCTTGCAAATCGTCATGGATTTTGTAATGACAGCTACTTTTTGTTTCCACTTAATATTATGTAATTGCATTGGTTTTTGAATATAATTAACAACCTTTCCAGGATATAGGTTAGACTTCAGTTATGGATGATTAGTAACAATCTTTTAGCTAGGTTTACTTGCTCGCCTAATTATTGCAATCTAGTTGTCTTAGTTATAACTAACTAAAAATATCAGCAATCAAATTTGGTATTTTAACTCTGGAATGACCAACCACGAGAGTCAACAAAAACCACAATAGAGTGGCTCAGTGACCAGCTACCCTGGGTTCAAAAAACCGGGCTTGGCTGGAAACTTTCCAGGGTGAGTCCTGGTAGATGCAAAATTTTTGATGGCCAGCGGTTGGTACCCTCTATGAAGGGGATTAGTTGATGTGCGCGAAAACTGATCTGCACATCCTTGGCATAGACAAAAAAAAATGGCTGATGAAAAGGCCAGGGTTCGACTTGATTTCTCAAGAATTGGTTAAGTTGATTTGTAAATTTAGTGTCTGTATCAGAATAGACGAACTTGGAGCAAATTATGAGTCGAAAATTAGAATAGATGCAACGTGAAGGAGTTATATATGGTCAAAATATAAAAAGTGCGTTATTTAATTTTGGATTATGAAACATTTAGATATAACTTGGCACAGTTGCCTTTTTCCCTGACTAAAAAGGGTCAACAAAGGCCAAATTGGCATTTCTTAAACCATTGTTCACTTTCCCTCTATTTTTTTATAATGAGTGTTTGGAAGTGGTAATATGGTGTATTACGTACATATCAATTTTTATACTATGTTTGACTTTATATATATATATACACACACACACACTAAGCTACGTACATAATAAAAAACAGAAAAGGAAAAGGTTGACATGAATACAAGCAACCGCTCACCATATTATGATGGATATTTAATGCAGATTAGTTAATAGATTAAGGACATGTTCAACATATTAGAACATAGAGCAAAAAAAAAAATACTTATAATTGCAAGTTGAGTCTACGGGAAAATATAATTTGAAGCAACATTAGGCAAGGAATATGGAACCATTCTTGGCCCCAATAATTAGAATTAAGAAAATATAATTTGCTCTTGTTCCCTTAACAAACCACCACAAACTGTTTGAGATTAATTTGAGAAGAAGCCTCCTTATTTCGTGGTCTGATTAAAAATGGAATTCGAAGACAATAAAAATTATCAGGAAATTTTAACTTCTTTTAGACATGTTTTTTTCTGATTTGTTTTGGTCTAAAATTACGCCTAACTATGAACATTAACCAATATTTCAGCTGTGATTTTTAATTCGTCGTCCCAAGGATTCTCTATGTAAATGTGACTTTTCTTTACTTTTCGATTTCCCTAATGTGGAATAATCTTTATTAGGATGAATTTTAAGGCGGCTTTGTTAGATCACAAGTTTCCCTGAATACTACGCATGCATGGTGGAGATTTGGAATTGAATCTCGTCGTGTTGACTGAAGAATCGCATTTTTTGAAACATAAATCTGACTGTTGCATATTTCAAGAGAAACATAAATTTCAATGTCACGAAATTTATGTACTGTCGTCATATATTTGGTCATAATCCAGGAAAATATTAGACTCTCAGCCTGTCAGGGAATCAGAAAACCAATTAATTTTTATGACAAGTTATTAGATGGATGAGCCAATGCGCTAATGTGGATGGTGAATACATCCATTCGAACCCAAGAGATCTTAAGTTTGAATTTTACCTGGGGTTCATTGGATTTCTTTGTTATTCTAGTAAAGGAAGAGACTTAGGCCCCATTGATAATAATATGAAAAATGAAAATAAAATTAATTAATTTAGGTGAAAAGATGAAAAATAAATTTAGATATATGGTAAGGATCATGCTCATTTTGTGAGTATATGCCCTCCATTTTTCTTTATCTTTGTGGACTTTTCTTCACCGCCGGCCAAAAAAAAAAAAAATTCCCATTGAAAGAAGCCAAAAATTAAGAGTAAATTCCATCACACTCAACTTATTTTTCATTTTTTTGTACAAAAATATATTATTTTCTTGTTATTTTTCATCTTATTATAAAACAGAGCCAAAGTTCCTTTTATTTATTTATTTTAAAAAAGTTAAAAGATGGAATAAGTGATTTCGCGACACAATTCTCCCTTTTTCGTTTATTTTATGAGTAAATATTTTTTATCTTTCTTAATTTTGTATAATTTTTTTTCCTTATTATCCAAAGAATTTAATAACCTAAAAAAGGGGAAAAAAGTAAGAGGATCTAACCATATTACTCAACTCACTTTTCAACTACTTGTTATTATCATTTTTTAATTTGTTATATAACAGACATTTAATCTAAGATATAAAAGCAAAAATTAAGGCCGAAGAAATAATTAGCAAAATTAATATATCTGCTAGAAGAATTAAATGCAAAGGTGGTGACTAAATCTAGAAGGCCTGTTTGGTCCATGTTTATTAATTTTTTTTTTCTTCAAATTTTAAAAACTCAACTCAAAATCAACTATATTTTTACACTTTTCAAAATTTATTTCGCTTTACTTTCTCTCTATAATTTTTTTTTAAAACACCATAACTTTAAATTCAAAAATCAAAATTAAATAAAAAAAATATATTTAAAACATACTCGTCGAGATCTATAAAATAAGATCAATTATTATTATTTTTTAAAAAAAATTTATGAGATTTTTAGTTGGTTGAAAAAAAAATTAAATCCACTTTTTCAACATATTTTTAAATTTTACCGAACAACATATTTTAAAAACTCAACTCAAAATATCACCTACAAATTGCAAATTTATTGCTGATCAAAAAGGCAAAAAGGGGAAGAGAAGAGAAGAGAAAGGAGGAAAAATTAGTGCCGTGGATTTGAAGGGACCCATATAGTCAAGAGGACGGCGGATTAAAAATGACCGGAATTAATCGGTTCTGGTCTTATCACGTCCGTTACGTAGTACGAATCTTCAACTCTAGACTCTTTAATTTACTATTCTTATTATATTTATTTATTAATCTAACCGTACTTCTTGGTGGTGGCAAAATACTATAAAAAATGATGAATTTGAAATATTTTTGTTGATACTCTCATCTCTCTCTTATGATGTTTTAAATTGATAGCTATATTTCTTTTATTTTAAGTTCAATCAATATATTTGACAAATAACAAAAATAAAATAAAATAAAATTGTATTCTTGATCTTTAAGGTATTATTATTATCAAAATAATTATCTATATTGTAAGAATAATAATAGTTTTAGAAGTATGTAGTATAATTTTTTAATATTAATTATGATATAAAAAAAGAAATCGAATATTACTTTGACAATATATATGACCATAAAACTACGAAAGTCAAGAGACGGAGGAGAGTAATTAAATTTAATTAGTAATAAAGAAATAGAGTTGAGAGACTTGATTCATGGAGTGCATATGAGGCAGTTGACATTTCATTATGAATTAAAAGAGCTAGTGTGTGTTGTAACATGCAAAGATAAGCACTGGAATATGAATTTGTTTAATAAAAGTCAAAATTAGTACCCGGTGTCTCTCTTATATATTCTCTTTATAAAAGTAGACTATATATTAGGCTTTACCATTAGCCATTGAAGAGATTATATATATATATATATATATTGTGAAAAGGTAATATTTGTACAGATACAAATTAACAATGGAGTCTGCTGCTGCTTCAGAAAAATCTTTGATTGGGTTTAAGATTAAGGAACAGAAGAAGCCTATGAAATCTAATGGCGACGACGAGGTATATATATAGCTAGCTAGATTTTCTCTTAACTACCTTATCCAGCCCCACTTTAATTAGAATTATATTGCGATCCTTAACTTTTGTTTTTTGTTTTTGTGGAGGATTGATTGTAAGTTAAGTTCCTTCTGGTAAAATTATGTGGATCGAAGTTTGGTTGGGGGTGGGGCCGGGGATCGAGTTGTTTAGCAATCCAATTCCGAGCTTTGAAATAAGTTTTCCAAACAAACCAAATTGCTTGTTGAATCATGTTCGATAATATTGGATCATTTTCATATATGTATATATTGTAAAAATAAGAAAATTTTAATGGGGGTGATGATCGAGTTAATCTTGTTTGGTTCAGGTAGCACATGCTAGAGATGTGCACAAGGAGGGCAACAGTTCAGTTCCGTCATCACCTAATGGAAAAGATATAGCTGTTGATACAAAACAGGTAAACTAGCTAGCTAATTATGTTGTTGCTCGCTGTACAATAACGTATAGATAGATTATAGATATACACGCAATGGAAAAGACCATGCATTTCAAGAAAACCGGAAGTAAGATTCATTTATATATTATCACTGGTTATCTCTCAAAAAAAATAAAAAATAAAAATAAAAATCACATTATTCTTTATTTGACAAGTATGTCCCGAAAACAAAACGAAACTCTTACTTTGAGAGATACAAGAGCAATAGACGTATTTTTTCATAATTTGCTTTTAAGTTCAAGGATTGAGGTAATTCGTTCCCTTATCCTTGCTAAAATGTGTTAAGAGTAGTGTAAGTTATGGATTTCATAATTGGGAAAGATATATAATATTATATTGTATATATGTTTTCTTATAATCAATTTTTTAATTTTTATTACATGTTATAATAACTTTATAATGACTACGTACTCTGAGAATTCATTGGACCTTGATAATTTTCTTTAAGATTTATATAATTATTTTTTATTTTGATCTCTGTGTTATTTTTTTTACTATTGATCAAATCGATCGCCAATAATATTTGTCGTGCAATGGCTCAAATTATATGATCTCATAAGTTGATGATAATTCTGAAAACCGCGGCAAAAATGAACGTCTTTTTGTATTGTAAGAACTGATAAAGCTACGTATGATATATTACCTTAAATTAAATCTAGGAAAAAAAATTAAGGATTTAGTGCGACACAAATTAAAGGGGACGAATTGAAAATATGAAAAAATTTTATGAGACACGTATTACCCTATATCACACTTAATATATTAAAACAAACAATTAGAGTCATTAAAATTTTGAATAATTTCCCTAGGGGAAAGATCTAATTAAAGAGGACCCTTTTTTTGGTCCTTAAATGCGGACCAATTATTTTGATGGGGTAAACGGATGAATATTTTTATAAAACTTGGTGAAGATGATCTCCATGATTAGTAGATCATCTCTGCCGATTTTCATCCGAAAAATTCAACCAAAAAGTGGGTTAGCTAAGCATATTAAATTTTAACGGCTAAAAATGCATATATATATTAATTTTTTAGTTAACCCACTTCCCGATTGAATTTTTCGATGAAAATTGGCGAAGGTGATCTACTAATCATGGAGATCGTCTTCACCAAGTTTCATCAAAAAATTCATCTGTTTACCCTCTCAAAATGACCGGTCCACATTTAAGGACAAAAAAATTGGTCCACTTAAGATCCTTTCCCATTTTCCCTATATATGTTTAGATGATGAAGTAATTCTAAATTTTATCAAAATTGTAAATAAAAGAATTTAAAATTCTATTATTTAAAATTTCTACAACTCCAATTTTTCATGTTTGGACGACTTGTATGTAAAATAAAAAAAATGAAATAAATTATAATGTCACTTATTTTAAGTCAGAATTTGAAGAATAACACAATCATATATACCATGGAATTTTAAGTCGGACTTTTTAAAAGCCAAAATCTAGCAAATTTACTGCATGTAAAATTTCAAATTCTTCGTTAGTTTTACAATATGATAGACTTTCACTTTTATGTGCTCCAAATCCTGACTTTTATTCAAATTCAAATTCCAATTTTTTTTTTGTTTTTCATTCAAACACGTACGGGCCAGGGAAACTTTTAAAAGTTAGATTTATTTACTAATGGTGAACTTCATCAGTAATAAGTTATATGCACAACTGGTTAATTGTAGACATCAATTTAGTAGTGTAATTGGTATGATTGATAAATTTGAGTGGTAGCACGTATTAAACTTCGGAGTATCTAAAACCGAAAAACCAATTGACAATAATAATAAAATAGCGCCTCTATCTTTGCTTGGGAAGAATCCCAAGTAATTCAGATTAAGAATGCGGTATTGTTATTATGGAATGCTGCATATTAATACTCAGTGACCTCTTGTACTATTAATCTTTGTTCACACTTCACACCGGGCCAAAAAAAGAACAGGATCAAGTTAAACCTTGAATCAATATTCTATCCGTGTTGAATTAAGAGTTTTACTTTAAATTTTGTAATTAAAAAATACTAATTTCAAAATAATTAAGAAATTAAGAGATAACAATTAACAATTTTTTCGTTGTGAATTTTCGTGTTTTATTGGTTTAAGTTTAGTTTGTTTTTTGATATTTTAATTAAGAACAAACAAAAATTTGAATTTAGGAGAGAACACACATATATATATATATAGTGTACGTAGAGGGAACTTACATAAAATATTAGCACAAAGCCCATGCAACCCTTTTCAAAACCAACGTAAAACTAAACAATATATATCATATATATCAACCGTTAACCAAACACCCCCAAATTAAAGTCTGCAAAAAATATATATATAGATCGATCTAGCGCGCATGTGGTGGTTTAGACTTTAGACTATATCCTATAATGGCGGATCGATGACTAAAGCAAATTAATTATTTTATATTATTTTTGAAAAAGAAAAAGACCACGACGTACGTACTATATATATATATATATATATAGCTAGGGCCATTAATATGTAAATTAAATTAAAGACAGGTTCGATCACAGAGTCAATGCATATTGGTCACCTATTTCAGAACAGCACAGGTAGATTTATAATTAAGCTAATCTATCATTTGATCATCAGCAATAATCATATTTATAAATTAGTTAATTACAATTACAATCATATATATATATATATCGATATGTCATTATTCTAATCCTCAACTTTTCATTTGTAGGTCTCATCAATAACCACCACAGAAAGAGCATCCATGGAAATTGATCAAAGATGCTCCTCCTCAGTCCATGATAATCAGGTATCTTCATTTTTTATAGTTTACATTTTCTTTTCCAAAAATTTTGTACGTAAATAATTACTAGGCAGCGTACTTAATTAATTATTTGTGTGTTGCATATATATGCGCAGGATGATCAGCTCAAATCTGCTAAAGCTGAAATGGGCGAAGTTAGAGAAGAAAATGAAAAGCTGAAACTGATGTTATCGAAAATCATGAAAGATTACCACTCTCTTCAGACCCATTTCGATAAAATTGTTCAACAAGATGTATCCAATAAATCAGTAGATCCAACTGAGTACAAAAAAGTTGTTGAAGAAGAACCTGAACTTATTTCTCTTAGCCTTGGAAGATTTTCAAGCGAGGAGCTGAAAAAGAAGGAGATTGAGTACTTAAACAATGGGGAAGATGATGCCAATATTGGTAAATTTGATCATGATCATCAAGGACTTGCATTGGGGCTAGATAGTAGATTTTATCAAAGTTCAATGAAGAACAATAACAATGGGAGCCCTCGAAGTAGCTTGAATGAGTCGAATGAAGAAGGCACTACTAGTAAAAGTGTAAAGACAGGGAGGAGCGGGGAAGATGAAATTTTACAGCAGACCCCTTTGAAGAAAGCTAGGGTTTCTGTAAGAGCTACTTGCAATACTGCAACGGTTAGTATCAAAATTTCTTTGGATAGTTGTTTTCTTAGAGGAACAAAAGCAATAAATCTCGTGAATAGAAAGAACAAAGTTTTATTGGTACGAATATTAATTCTGAACTTATCGACTTGAACGAACAGATGAATGATGGATGCCAATGGAGGAAATACGGACAAAAGATAGCGAAAGGAAATCCGTGCCCGCGAGCATACTACCGTTGCACTGTCTCTTCATCTTGCCCAGTTAGAAAACACGTAGGTCACTCAAGTTGCTAAAACTTTATACATATGCGTCCCGGATCAAAAGTCCAGTATACTTTTTCAGGATATCACAGTTTTTTTAAATATTGTACAATTTTCAGGTTCAAAGATGTGCAGAGGACATGTCGATTTTAATCACAACATATGAAGGAACCCACAACCACCCACTTCCAGTATCAGCAACAGCGATGGCATCCACCACTTCTGCCGCTGCGTCAATGCTAAAATCCGCTTCATCAACCTCTCAACCCGGCCTTGGAAACACTCCCACCAGCACCACTTCCGCAAACCTCCACGGCCTAAACTTCACCCATCCAGCATCAACACCACTCTGCCACCCATTCTACTTCCCAAACACTTCCATCTCAACTACTCAATCTCACCCAACTGTCACCCTAGACCTCACAGCCCCAGCCACCTCTTCCCATTTCAACAGATCATCATCATCGTCCTTATTTTCTTCCCAGAAGTATTTACCAACATGTCTTGATTTCTCTTCATCATCCTCCAACAACAGAAACAATATCAGTTCTTCGTATTTTAATACCCAACAAATTCAAGAACAATCTTATCAACCTTACACAATTGAAGCTGCGACAAAGGAAATTACATCAAACCCGAAATTTCGATCAGCATTAGCAGCCGCAATTACTTCATTTGTGGGGAATGCACGAGAAAATAATAATGGTGCTGGGGAGAGCTCTGCATTTCTTGGTCATTCTTCTGCTATTCATAATGGGATTGGATGTGCAACTAGCTATCTGAATAGATTGCCTGCTGTTTCAAATTCTCAGCAGGGGAACTTAACTTTGTTCCCATCTTTGTTGCCATTATCTGCATCTAAAATCCCTTCTATCTCTCCTGTTGATGAGGGTGATCATATCAAGTAATTAAACATAGATTAGAATGGATCATCAAATCTCTGTTCAAGTTCAATGCCCTTGTTTCAAGATCAACACGCACTAAATTAGTCTTTAACCTAACTAAAAAAGTTGTGTTAGTGAAAAAAAAGTGAAATCTACGGGATCACGGTGAATTTAATTTGGATCTACCTACATGATTAATTTCTGCATATCCAAGTTTTGATAGTCCAATAAGTTGATGAGACTTTCTGTATATCATACACAAAAATGTTGCTTAATTGGTATATTTCGATCTTATTTATTAACCCTCAAGGATTTCCTCATTTCTTCTTCTCTTTTTCCATTTTTAAATTTTCTTTATTCAAATTGTGGCACCACTGTAAGCTAGTATCTCATTTCGACTAAGAACCGATTGCATCAGTAATAAGGAATTTCGTATTGCATGTCCATATGGCAGGTTTTCAGGTTCTTCTCTACTTGTATTCGCATTTATTCTTCCTCTTCTTCTTTCTTTCTTTCTTTCTTTCTTTCTTTCTTTTTTCACGTCTTTGCTCTTCGTGTTTTCAATCGCACTTTATATATTATATATAGATACTAGTTAGCAAATCTGTGCGACCCATGAGCGTATTGCTAAATTTAATTTTTTTATTTAGTTATAATGTTTCCTATTGTTGTGTTTTACAAAAATAAAATAAAATAATAATAATCTCAATATTACAAATTTATAGACTTACAACAATAGTTAACAAATCTCAAAACAATATTTCTAGTCTTTTTTCACAAACTTTAAAAATAGAATAGTGCAAAACTATGTTACATTAACAAAAAGGATAATTTATACCAATGCACTTTTAGTTGACACACAAATAGATAGGTTTGAAAATAACATAACGAACTTTTCATTATGCATAAAGCCATTACCACCTGGAAGAGGGAGCTAGTTATGAAAGTAATTAAGAGAATTAATTGCAAGATACATGGCATTTAAATATATGTCTCCTCTCACTCCTCCCATTTTATAAATATACTATTAGATTAGATAAGTGAAAGGGTATATCAAAAAATAAGTTTTATGTAGAAAAACTAGGGAATAATATTTTTATAAATTAAGGGCTTACATTTGACCAAATTTTAAAAGGAGTGCAACGTTAACTTTGTAATAGATTTTTAAATTGTATTTTTTTTATAGAATTATGCAAAATTGAATTTGCACTACATATTTTTTACTATATTATTATAAATAATTTAAAAAATTACATATTCAACACCTATTTATTGATAAATTGTTGGTTGCTCTTTTAGTAATGATGATCGTGTTATTATATTTTAGGGATTTTATTAGGGAAAAATTAAATAAAAAATGAGGCTCAAGCCTTATTGCGCCTCGAGGCCTACATCTCGCCTATGCAAAATGCCTCAAACTCGCCTCGCGCCTTTTAAAACATTGGTCATTGTGTATGGTCCTTTATGCAATGTGCTCTTATTTGTTTCTGAAACTGAAGCTACTATTTTCCATGTATTCTTTATTCTCTTATTTTGAGAGCTCAGTTTTTGGAACTAGGGTTTTTGCAGTGTAATGTATATTAACGTAAGGTTTATTTATGGTGCATAATCTTTCGTTCCTGAAAATACATGGGGTGCCCTGCTATTGTTCCTAGGGAGTAGGGTACACAATTTTAGTATCAGGTGTATTTGCTTTTTGATCTTAACAAGCATACAAATAGTTGTGTAAATCATGAATCCTTTGAGATAATTAGTCGATATATGCATGCTTACTTGACAGTTGTCTAAATCTTAATCCATTTGCATTTGAGAGGTGTAAATAGTTGTTCGTTACTAATATTTCATGGTTTTGATATGATTGCAGTCATTGCTGTGTGACCCAAACCCAAACTCTCTAGCAAATTCAGAAGCAGCAAGGATGTTTAGCGAGAACAAGTGGGAGTACCACAGGAGAGTGAGAGAGATTGTGGAGCAGAGCTGGATAGCTGACTAATTGGTCTCTGGTGGGATATGATGCTATTTACTAGTATCTCGAATGACTTGTTTGAATAACATTTGGAACTTTGAAAAACAACTCTGTTGCAACTCCTCAACTTATTATATATTATAATCACCAAGTGTGATTACTTTGTATGGATATGGATGTTAGAACTAGTTATTGTGATCTTTGGACATGATGTGTTCTTTTTCTCCAAGTAGTTAATGTACATAACAACTTTTCTTTTTTTATCAAGTACCCCCTCCTTGGCAAAATTGAAGGGTTGCCAGCATATTGCAAATTTGCAAATATGGGAAGATTTTGCAGCCACAGTTATGATCTGGATTTATGGTATAAATGAAAGGGCTGAAAGGTTATGATGTTGAGGAATAGGTGAGCCTGTAATATTGATATTTTGCACTCCCTTGGTCATAAATTAAGATTTCACTTTTGACTTCTACATTGTTTTAAGTATGTACTAAAATGATCATTACTTAACATATAAAACTTGTTTATATGATGAGATTTATAACATTGATTATCTCATAAAAAAAGAAATTGTATTCTTTTTTATGGAATATGTTTGAACCAGGTAAATTGAGAACTCAATACTGGCCTGTTACAATATCATACCAGTAAAAGTACAGTGCAGGCAGTGAGGGTATCGTAATAGGTGTATCCAAGTGTCGAGGCCGCCATTGTAATTTCGAGCAATGCTAATTCTACCATATAATTTATCAAAAGCAATTTATTATATATGTCCACTCATCAGTTGCACCATTTACTTTCACCCAGCTTTGACTATAAATACATCTCACTCATCTGCATTTGTGGACTTGATATTCAATTACATAAGTATTTATCATTTGAAAGCTAAGACGTCCCATGTAGGAAGTAAAGGTTAAGTGCCCCTTGCTATATGGTATCGGCATATACTTGGTTCAGTTACATATTGTGAATATGACACAGCCATGAAACAAAGGGCCGTTTATTATACTAGTCCTTCCTTTCCCCCGTCATCTTGAAACTGCATGTATATGTTATTTTGACAACTACTATCTGGAGTGCCTAAGCAAACGAGTCGAGCTCAGCAAAAAGTGAATTAAGCGAAAATATTGTTTTTATAAAATTAAAGATAAAAAAATCAACATCCACTAACTGTGGAGGTGGCAACCTTCAGTCTTCAAAAGTGCAAAAAATGGAAGGCAGATAGATCCCGATGTGGTATCAGTTCCTATGGCATAATGTATGATGGCTGGCCCCAAGGGATTACGCTATCACGGGGAATTGAACCTGCCACATGTACCTAACCATACATCTATGTCTGCCACTGCTAGGCCAACCCCTTAGGGTTGAAGATGCTATAATTTCCCTTGCACAAACACGAACGTAAAACAAGACAAGACAAGATAAGACGTTACTACAGGGTGTGCAGCAGCTAGGCAACATGGCAGAGAACAATTAACCGAGGTTTGAACAAAAGAAACCAGGTTGTGGATATGGATATGGGGGCAGTCTTGAAAATACACCCTTCCATAGTAAAAGTTACAAACTTGTCCTGTCTTCATATTATCTACACCATGTTTTATCTTTGGTGAACCTCGAACACTCTCTCATTTTTCAACCACACAAAAGGGTAAATTGTGATATCCTCCCTTTTCCTATATTCATTGGGAAACAAGAAGTGCCCAGAAACATGCCTTTTGACCCCCTATGTTAGTATCAGGCATCCTTGTCCATTCTCATACTTTACTCAAAACCCAAAACTCAAATAAGCATTTTTGTCAAAAAGGATAGAAACCTCCCCATTGCTAAAAACATCCAATATCTTGTCTCATAACCTTTAGGAAAAGAAACATGGTGGAACTTTCAGTTTTCACATCTAAACATATAATGTAATAATTTTTCGTGACGAGCCAATAAATAAACTGTAAGATTATGAAAGATTGTGAGAAGAATTGTTATATTATTCATAATATGAGAGTATCTATTTATACAGTAATAATCGCTATTCTAGTCAACTACTTAAATTAGGAAATTATATAATCTAGGAATGTACAGCTAATATATATACATAATATTTAACACTACCCCTCAAGCTAAATCGTACAAATTGCATGTTCCGAGCTTGTTATAGATATAATTGACTTGAGGACTCGTGAGAGACTTTGTAAATATATCTTCTAGTTGGTCATTTGACTTAACATAACCAGTAGCAATGTCCTCTGAAAGAATCTTCTTGCAAATAAAGTAGCAGTCAATCTCTATATGCTTGGTCCTTTCATGAAAGACTAGATTAGAGGTAATATGGAGAACTGCTTGATTATCACATATTAACTTTATTTGCTAAATCTCCATAAACTTTTACTCCTAGAGTAATTGTTTTAGCGAAATGAGCTCATATGTTGCTTTAGCCATGGCTCAATATTCTGTTTTAGCAGTGGATAGAGTGATAACGTATTGTTTCTTGCTCTTCCATGACACAGATTACCCCCACCAAAAATGCAATATCCAGTGGTTGAGCGTCTATTGGACAGACAGCATGCTCAATTAGTATCTCAATAGTCAATCACTTAAGTATGCCCCTTATTTTCATATTACAGGCCTTTGCCTAGCCTTTTTTAATGTATTTTAGAATACGAATAGTTGCATCCCAATGGCTATCATATGGAGTACTTAGAAACTGACTAAGAACATTCATCAAAAACGCAATATTAAAACGTGTTACCGTGATGTTATTAAATTTGCCAATAAGTCTCCTATATTTTCTTGGGTCTGATAAGGGCTCCCCTTAATTAAGTAGAAGCTTAGTATTTGGATCCATCGGAGTCTCTACAAGTTTGCAATCGGACATGCCTGTTTCTTCTAAGACATCCAGGGCATATTTTTTTGGGAGATGAAGGCACTATGCTAGGATTGAACAACTTCTATTCTTAAAAAAATACTTAAGTTTGTCCAAATCTTTTGTCTGAAAGTGGTGGAATAGATGTTGCTTGAGTTTCTGTATACCCTTCTGGTTATTTCTTGTAATCACAACCAAATAAATGCATCGGTCGGAGGATGAGTGGCAGTAAAATACTGAATGATCAGCCTTGCTTCAGGTCATTCTAAATTGTTAAACAATCAAACTGAATTGCCCAAACCAAGCCTATGGGGACTGTTTAAGTCCATAGAGAGAACGTCGGAGGCGACACACCAATCTAGATCTAGACTCCCCCTAAGCAACAAACCCAGGAGGTTGCTCCATATAAACCTCTTATTGCAATTCACCATGTAGAAAAAAATTCTTAATATCTAACTGATAGAGGGGCTTGTGATGAATGGCCGCCATATAGAGGAATAAGTGAACTGGGGCCATTTTAGCAACCGGAGAGAATGTGTAGCCATAATCAAGCCTATAAATCTGGGTATATCTTTTTGCAACTGGTCGAGCTTTTAGCGGGTCTATAACGCCATTAGGACCAACTTTGACGGTGAAAACCCACGATAACAGATTGTAGATTTTTCAAGAGAGAGGCACTAACTCCCAAGTGCCATTAGAATATAATGCATACATCTTATCAACCATCGCCTGACGCTAGGGGTGGGATTTTAGAAGCCGGGAACCGGAGAACCAAACCGCACTGAACCAAAAAAGGTCGGTTCGGTTTGGTTCTTAGTATTATAGTGCACATTTTTAACGGTTTGGTTCCTAATAGTTGTTAACAGTTCGGTTCCCAGTTCTTTGATAAATTTAATTAAAGGAACCATTATATATAAATACAAAATAGTTCTTACGGTTCTTGTCCGGTTTTAATTGTTTTAACTGTTTTAATTGTTCTAACGGTCCCCCGAATAAGCGTTAGAACAGTTTTTAACTGGTTTTAACGGTTCTTCAAAAACCCGTTAGAACATTTTTTGACCGTGTCCTAATGGTTCTAACGATTTCTCGAAGAAATGGTGGAGCCGAACTTTTAGAACCGGTTTAGTTTTATTTACGGTTCCTCAAAAAATACACAAAGAATCGAACCATTAAGAACAACAAAAAATATGTTCCAGTTCTTCATAATTTGGCTAGGAATCGAACCGGTCCCAGCTCTACTGATGCCAACCTGGGTCCGAAAAAGTTGCTCCTACATTTTTAAGAATAAAAACAAGGAACAAGGACGATACAAATGCAGTATATGATGGAGATGAACAGTTATAACTCATGAAATTATAAATGAGATTATGATTTTAAGTAGAACGAATACCTTTACGTTCGGCAATGGGACGATCCAAGTTAGGGACCTAAACAGAAGGCATGATCGGAGTAGGAAACGAGTCCATTGGGCCAGGAGTAGGGTTGTCAGTAGGGGTGTGCAAGAACCGAACCGGACCGAAAAGACCGACCGGACCGTAGGCTTTTTTTCGGTTTTTATATATGCTGCGGGTCGGTTCGGTCCAACTTTTTTTGGACCGATTTAATTTGGTCCGGTCCTCGGTCCTCTAGCTCAAAAAACCCTATAAAACCGAACTGAACCGAGTATTTATATATTTTTAAAAATATATATATTTACTAATATTAGTTATATACTACTATATTTTTTAATTTTATTTTTTTTGTAAAAGTGTATTTTTGTTATTGTGTATTAATTTTATTTTTTTTGCAAAAGTTAGCCTTTTTTTGTTAAGATATATTTTATTATTCTAGGCCCAACTTTATTTTGCAATAGGCCCATATACCAGGCCCAGACCGATAGACCGACCGAAACCGACCCGATAAATGCCTCTTCGGTTCGGTCCGGTTTTATATACATCTTCGGTCCGGTCCAAAAAAATAATGGACCGAAGTAGTCGGTTCGGTCCAAAAATTCGATCAACGGGTCGGTTGACCGACCCGTGAACACCCCTAGTTGTCAGGGGTGGTAGGCTCAGTCAGAGGATATGTAGCAATGTCAGTCGTAGATTCAATTGTAGGCGCAGTAATAGGCTCAGTGGAAGGGTTCGCAATCAGAGGAGGACGTTATCGGCAATGGTAGGTGAGCAGAGGAGGTGGCGAGTCTGTGGTAGGAGCCACAAGGCCAGGAGATGATACAACTAATGGAATAGAACTAGTGTCTGAAAGAGGGAGAACACCGGTCAGACCTTCAGCATGTTCAAAAGAAGTAAAGAAGGGCGTTGTTTAAAAGAATGTGACATCGACTGAGATAAGATATCGCTTAAGATGAGAAGAAAATCAACGATATCCTTTCTGTAAACGAGAGTAACCTAGAAAAATGCATTTCAGAGACTTGGCCTGTAACTTATCTTTCCCCGGAGTGAGATCGTGAACAAAACATGTACTTGGGATACGAGGAGGAAGATAATAGAGTGACTGACTAGGAAATAACAGAGAATGAGGACCTTGATTTTGTAAAATTGAGGACGGTATGCGATTAATCAAATAGTATGCGGTAAGAACAGTGTCTCCCCAAAAACGAAGCGAAATATGAGTGTGAACAAGGAGAGTACGTGTAGTTTCAATCAAGTGTTTGTTTTTCCTTTCTGCCACCCTATTTTTTGAGGGGTATGAGCACATAACAATTGATGGAGTATACCCTAAGAGGCCATAAAGGATTGAAAAGGCGCAGAAAAATATTCTCGTGCATTGTCACTTCAAAAAGTACGAATATTAGTGCCAAATTGAGTTTTAATTTCAGAACAAAATGTTTAAAATATGGAGAATAATTCTAAATGATTTTTCATTAAAAATGACCAAGTACAATAGGAAAAATCATCAACAAATGTAACAAAGTAACTAAAACCCAAAGTTGACTTAATATGACTAGGACCCCATATATCCAAATGAACTAAAGCAAAAGGTGACTCTGCTTGTTTATTGATATGACTAGAAAAGGAACTACGAACATGCTTTCCTAACTGATAAGAGTCACATTCTAAAGAAGATGAATTCGTAAGACTCGGCACCATCTTTTGTAACTTTTGCAGGCTAGGATGTCCCAAACGGTGATGAAGGATGGCAGGTGGATCAATGGCAACACAGGCTACAGGGGGTGGTGGTGGTGGGGAGAGATAGTATAATCCACGATACTCACATCCTACTCCAATCGTCCTCCCGGTGTTCCGATCCTACACAAGAACTGAATTAGCAACGAAGTTAACATAATAGGGTAATGTTTGGGTTAATTTGCTAATGAAAATTAAATTAAAATGACAGTTTGGTACGGAGAAAACATAATCTAAATATAGAGAAAGCAAATGTATAGCTTGTCCAATTCCTCTAACTTTAGTTTGTGAGCCATCAGCTAAGATAATAGTAGATAAAGTACCATAATAAGTAATACAAGAGAACACAAGTAAACGTATAAAAAAACGAAAAGAGTACCAGAATGAAGCTAGAAACTTTCGGAATCGGCTGAAGCGCGTGAATAGTAACATGTGAACAGTAACACGCAAACATTACCCGGTGAACAGTAACGATGAATAGTGCTCGGATGAACATAAACATTTTTTTTACACACAACCGCTAGGATTTACATGCTGGGATAGAACAACGGCTAGGGTTGTACACGCTGGGATATAAACACAGCGGCTAGAGTTTGGTTACTATGTGAAGTAACTAGGATTTAGTTACTATGTGAGAATTGAATCCCTCTGATACCATGTAAGATTATGAGAGATTGTGAGAAGAATTGTTATATTATTCACAATAGGAAAGTATCTATTTATACAGTAGCAATCGCTATTCTAGTCAATTACTTAAATTAAAAAAACTATTTAATCTAGAAATGCACACCTAATATATATACATGATATTTAACACATCCAGCAGAGATTGGATGACGGGTGACCACAAATTCCATGTCAAAGTGTATGTCTCCATGCATTATCAATCCCTTGCACGGTGGGAATTGGCTCCTTTTTTTTTTTTATCCTGGTAGGCATGCACCACTTTGTAGATTAACTTATGCTAGGTGGAATAATAAGGGAGGCGGCGTCATATGCTGTTTGGTAACAGGCGATCAACTTCCATCTTTGTGGCCATCCCATTCCAAGAGACAAACACCTGCTTCAACCTTCAAGTTATCGTTCTTCACCACCAATGCACCCCTCTTGCTTTTCCTATTCCTACTCCTATTCTGCTTAACTAGTGAGAATTAATAATTGCTTTCAATTTGGGGATTTGCCTCAGGGTGGTTTCACTTTCATTTTTGCACCTGGCTTTCGTTTTTTCCAGTTATATGAGGTTTGCTGTCACCATTGTCACTTGGCCTTGAATATTTGTATTTCATAATCCTCCCACTATTTAGCTTTCTTACACTATGGTTTTCACTCGATTCATATGCTGATCAAAAAATTTGGCGCTTTGCTAAATTGAATTATATTTTGATAAACTCCTAAAACACTGTAAAAATATGTTAGATTTGAATTCTAGTTTCAGCTCAGTTAAAAATTCATTTGAGTTCGACTCAAGAATTAGACTAATTAAACTTGAACAATTAATAAGTCCTAGATATTTTACGGACTGAGCTTAACAACTCACTGTTGCTTTGACTTGTTTACGGCTTCTAAGGACTAAAATTAAATATGAAGCCTGAACATACCTTTGAATGTGAAAAATCTAAAATACAATATTTGAATAGATATTAAATATACACTTGACTTGTAATTAAAGTACAAAAATACTCTTTATGTTAAAGAATAGGTCTCTGATTCGAATCTCCTGTCTCATCCTCTCTCTTACATCAAACCGAGACAGACTTTGTACCATTTCATTCACAGCTATTTTAAATTGTTAATCATTTTATCATCACCGTATGAACTAATTAATAAACATTGCTTTTGAATGGTGGAGTAAGGAATTTTGTTCAGGTGAAACTAAACTAATAACACAGCAAGAATATTTTGCGTATATTATTGTGCTCTCCGACATGTTCGTCTAATAAAATTTTCTTCTTCCAATTACTAAACCTTTCACCAACAAATGAATCATCACCCTCTTGACCACCAATTGACTTTGGAGTAGTGGAATCAACATTTGTAACAAAGGAACCTATATTTAATTTGACAAAGTGGAATCGACATGTGAAAATGTGGATTCAACATTTGGAGTAGCACTCGAACCAACATTTCGAGAAGTATAACTTACTCCTACTTTACTAAAATATTTCTCCATTCTATTTTTGAAAAATTAAAAATAATATACTAAAATTAATTATATATTTTGAAATATCTTTATCAACTCAATATTCAACCTACTATAACCAACAAACAGATATATTAATCTCAATATTAATTTATCAAATAACAATCTAATAAGCAAATCAACCTCAATAATCAAATTTACTATCAATATTTAACAATCTAAGAAGCAAATCAACATTAACAAATAATAACCAACAAACAAATTTATTGACAATTTAAGAAGCAAATCACCATTAAAACACTTAAATCTTAATATTCAAAATTAAAAAAATATATAGTATAAGATTATAAGAAAAAAAATCTGACCTAAGAGGCTTTACAAAAAAAATTGAAGGAAGCAAAGTGCGGAGTGCAGAACAAATGAAGAACGAATATGAAAAGAGAAAGGAATAGTAGACAAAAAAGATATTGCCTACTGGTTCAATTATACACTGACCAAGACTTAATTACATAACTTGGCCCGGACCCCGTATTTATAAAATTTATTGCACAAATACCCCTCAACCACTAAACTCTTTTAATTACATAGGCAACCCTTGATTTTTATTCTATCGCACAAAAACACCTATACTCAATCAAAATTTGCCAAACATCCAGGTGGGGCCACGGCCCCACCTGGTCCTTACATAGCTCCGCCCCTGCTTCCGATCACATAACTACTTCTTTGTCTCAAAACAACATTTACAATTTGTTTTCTTTTTAGATAGTCTCAATCAAGAGTCTTATTTTCTCTTGAGAATATAATCACTTCATGGTAGAAATAAGTTTTTTTTTTCTTTTTTTCTCATTGATTATGTTAAAACTAGTGATATTCTTAATTGAGAAAAATCAAAGTAAAACTCTTAATTTAAAACAAAAAGTCGTTTTTGTTTCTTTAACAAACTAATGATTTGCCCCAGAAACTCCAGATGATTACACTGTAAAAGCAAAACACATGAACCAGTTACATTTGTAAATATATTACACAGAGCCATCGGTAAGCATTTGCAATAACCAAATCAGTTAGTTCATCCTTCCACTAAGGTTTCCGCTAAGATTTCCGCTAGCACTAGTCCACCCTTCTTGAACTTGACTCGAATACTGCATGTGCCAAAGTACATCTTCTATCGATGGCCTCTTGCTTGCTTCTTTGCATAGGCAATTCATTGTGATCTGAACCGCAGTCTTCAACGAATCGTACGCAAAAGTTCCCCTAATTGATGGATCTGTCACCTCTCTTAGCTTTTTTGGTGTTTCTGCTAAGCTCATTTCCATCTGTGAAAGTGAAGTGAACCATCCAATTAATTGAACCAATTAAAACTTCAACAACTTTTTATAACAAGCTTACAAGTAGAAGAACTAATCATCGGAAAGAAAAGGTTTTTGGTACCTGATGCTTCAGATCTTCTAATTCACTCTTGGTTTTTACTGCTCTACCAGAAATAACTTCAAGTAGAATAACTCCCAGTTGAAAAATATCATCTTTCTCCGCATTTTCACTTCTGTATGTTGAGTACTTTCAGTAGATGACTTTTGAATTATATTGCAGAATGCAGATAACAATAAGGAGAAGAAAAAAAATACCCGGTGAGATGATTAGGGGTGTCTTGTCTGTGGAGAGGACTTTCTGAACCAACCTGGAATAGAATTTATAAAACATGGTTGAAGTGGATTATTTCATATTTGATGTGCTTTCAACAAGTTCTTAATAATTGAATTTGACATTTTTTTAGTTCTTACCTTAGATGGCAAAGATATGTTGTAACTACTAATTTTTGGAGTGAGACTCTCGTCCAACAATATGTTCTCAATCTTTAAATCATTTCCATAAATCCCGGGTGCAATTCCATTATGCAAGAATTGAATTCCTCTCGCAATACCCATTGTGATTCCCATTCTCTGCGGCCATTTCAGTAGTTCCCTCTTTCTCCAATCTGTCAAGTTCAAAAAAAGGTAAGTCCGTCATCTTAAATTAAATTCCTTTAAGTATTAAATAAATTCTTTTACCTGTAAGATGATCCCTCAATGACCCGTTTGTAATGTATTCAAGAACGATGAAGACAGTGCTGGCAGTATTGGGAGGATGATCGAGGTATGTCACAATGCAGTGACCCAGAACGCTGACCAAGTGTCGGTGCCTCAGCTTTGATATTACTTCCATATGCTGCTGCAAGGTTAAATGTGTATGCTTCTGTTTTATTTTCAAACATTTCACCAGCACTGTTGACCCGTCCCTAAGCCAACCTTTGTAGAGCTGTAACAAATATTAAAAAGTGTCACCTTAAAAGTTGAGTAATATTGATCTTCATAGCATCTATGACATTAACAGGAAAATAATTTAGTTGCTAGCTATCCAGGTGTTGGGCCTCTTTACTACGTCTGGATCTTGAAAAGTAAAAAGAGAAATGTGAGGGAAATAAAAATAAAAATTGAAAAAAAATGTTCTTCAATTTTTTATTTTTATTTTTACCTGTCCCTGAGATCCTTCCTGCACCAAATTTGATGGGTCAAAATTGTTTGTTGCATCTTCCATTTCCTCTAGTGTGAAAGTATGATATGGGAGAAGACCAAATGTTGCCATCCTCCTCATTGTTTGTGGTCTATGCCCTATAGAAAATTTATGAACATTTTGTCACATTGACTTACCAATATAGACTGAACATCTAAATGACTAATTAACACATATAATGACTCTTTAGTTTCATTTTTGCCTTATACGTTCACTTAGATATATAGAGAAAAGAGAGGACAAAAGTCTTACTTCCATCAATAATCGGCGAGCCAAGAACAGATTTTTTGTCGAAAACAAAGCTGTCGCATTTGAATTCTTTAGCCTTATTTGCTTCCTTTCGTCTGTAAATAACAAAGAACAATACCCCAATTGCGGCACCAACTCCGACGATGCCCCCAATAATAGCAATAACAAAACCAAGTTTCACAGTGGACTGCTTTGATTGTCTTATACTTGGAGGCTTAACAGCTAGTGCTTCTTTGTGGCAGAACTTGTAAGGGTGCTGATATTTCGAGCTAGTATTGGATAGACAATTCCACAAGCTAATAACAGTACGATTTGTGGGATTTGATCCAATGCAAGTAGGCAACTTCCCCATCAAAAGATTATTTGAAATATCCACAAAGCCAAGCCTGGGATTGCAAGTCACATTCGCCGAAAGGGCCCCACTGAACTGATTTCTGGCTAGATTGAGGTATTGAATTGATGGCAGAGAAAACAGGGAAGAAGGGATCGGTCCGCCAAGTTTATTGGTTGAGACATCGAGTGTTTCGAGTCGATCAAAGCTTGCTAATGCTGAAGGGATTTCGAATCTGAGGGAATTGTTTCTCAATATGATACTAACAAGATTGTTAGCCAATGAAGGAAATTTAGACCCCAGGTGATTATTACCCAAATTCAGTTCTTCAAGAACTTGTAATCCTCTGAGATCTGGAACACTCCCATTGAACAAATTATCATTCAAAACAAGGCTTTTGAGACTCGAAAAAGTGGCTATTGATGAAGGGATTTCTCCATAGATGAAATTTGAACTCATATTGAGTGCTTCTAGTGATGAAAGCCGGTTGATTTTATCCGGTAATGGACCCCACAAGCCTAGCGAAACAAGTGAAAGAACTTTCAAATTTGAAAGCTTTGTTAAAAGGGTGAAGAATGAATCAATGGAGAATTTTGCAGAGAGGGTTCTGGGGGAAACAGTGAAGTTCCCTGAAGGAGAGGATTTGTTTCCAACGACAGTTAATTCGGTTATGTGATTATCCGAACAGACAATAGTAATAAATTGAGATGGAGGAAGATAACAGAAATTAGTCCAATTATTCCATTGTTGAAGGGCTTCTGGGTATTCCAGAAATTCTTGGACTTGGAAAAGGATTCTGTTTTCGGCCGGAGATAATTGTGAAAGACAAGGTGGAAAAGAAAGGGGGGAAAGGAAAACAAGAAACGAGAAAAGGAATGAAACCCGAGAATATTTTTCCATTTTCACGGGGACACGAGTCTCAAAGCGAAACCTAAGATCTTGTATTGTTCTTGTTAGAAGAAAACAAGTTAGCTAGACCCATCTTCTTTCTAGGAAATTGTGTGATGATATGAATTAACTTCCAACACACAAAGAACAAGAAACCACAGGGGCAAAACAGAGCATTGATTGAATTTAACCCGAATGTATCATTAATTCCAAGTTATGGTCTTGCAGAAAGATCTCTCAGCAATTAATTATCAACTATAAATAAGTAACGAGAAAAGCTATTAACTGCAGAGGCCTTGCTTAGTGTTTTGGACCACTTGTTGCACAGAAAATTTTCTTGGAAAGCACCAGTCTTTTAAGAATGAAAGCCAAACTTTCGTGTGAAAATAGGAAGAGAAAACAACCTGGAAAATGAAGAGAACCCAAGACTGTAAAGAGCCTGATTAAGCCTTCAGAGATCTGAGTTTGTGAAATTTTGTGAGTTAACTGAAGCTTAACCTGTCAAGGTTCTCTAAGAAAGTAGAGCGTAATCTTATGGGGCGCGGATTATTGTATTAAGTTGCAAACGCGTTCCAGCACCGCAGAATGTGTGTACATCTTCAGGATTGCTAAAAGTCAACGTGGGCTCTGAATTCAAACACATCAAAGTTGGGAGTGCGATATATACGGTGTTGACCATGTTTTATAGGGTAGACTCGCGGGGATATCAAAGTCACAAACCATAGGCACGTGGGCTTCATGGGGAACAGCGCTTTTTTAATCTCATCCCGAATCACGAGATATCCTAATCTTTTTTCTGTGACCCAAATACCCTTCCGGACTCTTTCATTAGCCTAAATGGGAGTAATATGAATCAAGTCAAATGATCGTGAGATGAATTAATTCCGGAAGAAAACATAAAATTGTGTTTTTAATTGATGTTGTAAATGAAAAAGGTTATTCTTTAAAAGTTGGATGATAATTTAAGGGATAATGGGAGAAAAAAAAATCATGTTTTTACAAAAAGTTTGAGATAAGATAAGGTTTTACTTTATTACCATAAACAATAATAATAATTACAAAATTATAATTAATTGTATGTGATTTGATAAATATATTCATATCAATATATATTATATTATATTATATATGGGGAGGGTTCTAATTACACTTTGTATAAAACAAATAAGTTTTATACATATTGATAACTTTCTTTCAATTTTATAATTTATCAATTTAACTATTTAATGTTTTTGAATCAAAAAATTGTATAAAAGAATAAAGAATTGTGTGATTAAAATTTATTTATTTTTTAATAATTTATAGTGCCATTTACACATAAATATCTAATGTGTGTATATATATATTATTAGTTTTTTTTTTTTTGGTCCACGTATATTGTTAGTTGACAGCAACCGGAATAGTGGAGAAATGAGGTTTATGTCGGTGGGTATATAGGTCCAAACAAAACTTAAAAGAGTTTTGAGGAGCCAACCTTAATAAAATATTTGCTCCAGTAAAAAAAAAAAGAATTAACTTTTTTATTTTATTTTATTGATATTCACTCACAAAGTGTTACATATATATATATATATATACATATATTAGGATACACTCGTGCCGGACGGCATGATAAAAAGAACAAAAAATAATAATTAGATAAAAAATATGTTGATCAAAGATGTATATTATTGTATATTACTTAAGAATGAAAACAAATAAAGTATCGCAAAAACGAAACATGTCCAACTAAAAATATATCCGTTCTCACTCGAGACATGTATTACTTGTCCAATTAGATTTGAAATCGCTTTGACCTTTTTATAATGTAATGATGTTATGAGTGTATTTAAAAGAGAGAAAAAAAAATTATATTCAAGACGGATCGGACTGTAATATGAAAAATTATCACCCTGAAATCGCATCGACCATTTATATTGTAATGGTGTTATGAGTGTATTTAAAAGAAAAAATATTATATTTGAGGTAGGTTGGACACTAATATAAAAAAAATCCCACCCCATTTGGCTCTGTTCGGATTGAAACATATTCGATTGTGATATTTTATTATTTTTAATTTTAGTAGTAATGAGTTAGAAATACGTTAAGTATGCCATTATAATTGTAATGTTTTATAAGTTTTATGCTATTATATTTGTAATGTTTTAAAACTTTTCTTGAATATTTTTTATACATAATTTAATAATTACAATGAATCTTATTTTGTAGATCTTGATGAATATATTTCAAATATAAAATTTTTATTAAAGTTGAATTTGTAAATTTAAAATTATGGCATTTGAAAGTTTTTTAAAAATTTAATGAGAGAGAAATGTTGTAAAAAAATAAAGAGATGTAAGGGTTATATTTATGTATATGTTTAGTGTGTGAGTAAATGTTGAGTTAATTTAATATTTTATTGTGAATATAAAAATGATATAATGATTTAAAAATATTAACAGCATTACAAACTAATATAAAATGTTATATTAATTTATTAGAAAAATATCTTATTTTATAATATAGATATATATCACTTTGATCTGCCCTTTTGTCTTTATAACAAACTTGTTGCTGCAAAAGACATAAAAATAAAAGAAAAAGAAAAAGGTTCCTCTCCAAAGATGCTACACCAAAGGCATTAATCATTAAACTTTATGCCCTTTGCATGCATTATTGGTTACATATCCTTCAGTACACATAACTACACCAGTCTCAAATTTCCTTCTTCAATGATTAATTAATCCATCGTCCTCTCACTTTTTTTATTATAACTTCGTAAAACTCTCAGAGTTGATGGATAAGAATATGTTTGTCCTGTATAAGTCTATATAGTGGCGCAATACTTCCACATAAGTAAAATCTATATTATTCTGTATAAAAGTACGTGTAATTTAAGTGTTTTTTTTATAATATAAAAATAAATGTCTCTTAATTTTATACAAAAAATTTTTAAAATTTGTATTAAATAAAACTATATTATATAACTTCATATGTTTTTATATTAGTATTAGTATTCTAAATAAATTCAAACTCTATTTTATTTTGTTAAAATAATTAAACAAAAATTTTAAGCTAGATTTACATTAAATAAAATAATATAAGACTATAAATGTATAACTCCATATATTTTATGTGTTATGTATAAGATTTTTATATAACTTCATAACAAATCTCTCAAAAAGGAAGCTATAGATGGTATTAAAATTACAAGGATTTTAAGTCAGTAAAACAAAATCAAATGAATTTTACACTTTATACCATGTTTTATTTATTTGTTATTATTTTTATTTCATACTAATTATTCAATTCTTAATTATATATATATATATATATATATATATTAATAAATTTAATGATATTTATCAAGTATTAAAACTACGTACAATGCACGTTCACAAAAACTAATAAAATAAAAAGTAAAAATGGACTGCAATACGTGGTTATTGTACCTATTAAATTAACTTTCACAAAATAGGAGGACCCAAACCTTTTGATTACCATAGATTTTTTCACATTCGCTATGTCCTGCTAAAAAAAATATTCCCCCAAAAAATAAGTACATTGTTTTAAACTCTTATTCCTGTTTCTTTTGTATCATTATTAGTGTGATATTTCAGAGGTGGAACATGCCCTAGATTTATCATCTATTTGCATAATTATTATTATATGATAACAACAAGACTTATGTGGGCAGTGGGCCTAGAATTGAAAAAAGGAAAAAGAAAAAGAAGAGAAAAAGTCCTATGTGGGCCTGCACACGAGGTCCAACCAATATGGACCTCCTCTTTAAATCCTACTTTCCAAACTAAAGTAGTAGTAAAAACATTACCTTAAATTACATTACATGAGTATACTAGGGTTATTACAATTTTTTTTTGAGAAATGTAAATTCATTTGTTATTTAACAAAGAAGGAAAGAATTAAGAAAAATAAAGGCTAATTTTAAATATACCTACAAAAATATTCTTTTCACCCTATTATTATAATTTTCTTTCTTCTCACCCCTATCTATTTTACAAAAGCCAAACAAACCCTTAAAAACAATATTAATATAGAAAAGTTTTAACACACACCAAAAAAGAGCACCTATCTCTCTTCCCTCTCCTAAATAAAAAGAACCTCTTTACTTTTCTCTCGATCTCGAGAGTTGCTCTCTCTAAAACGGTAATCGATTGATTCGTCTCCCTGACGCCATTTAATCCTACCGTCCAAATCACCACCCCCGGTTAAGTCCCAACCCCTCTTTGTCTAAAAAACGACTAAACTAAACTGCCCTCTCAAATCATTACAAGGAAACAAAAATAAAGATGAAGAATCGTTAAAAAATTCAAAATCTACTTAACAGAAATTTTAAATCATTATAAAGAAAATGAAAGCTGAAATGAGAAATCAATGAGGAAGTGTTGATATATTCAAAAGCTAATAAACACATAACGAACATACAAACAATAAAAGTTGATACAAGGTGAAGTTTTATTCATTAAATCAAAACTCTTACTTCAGTAACAAGCATACTATTTCCTCATTGCCTATTCGATTCTTCAACAATTTCAAAGCTAGGCTCAATCACATAAATAATGCTTTGTTAAATCACCGTTGACTCATTATTTTCCGTTTTTTTATAATTTTATAACAATGATCTCTTGTGCGGTGAAACCCTTGACCATTTTAAAGTAAGGGAAGGGATTGTTTGGTTAAACTTTTTTTCTACCGTGAAATTGTAAAAATACAAGTGGATGAGTTTCATACTTTTGTGGGTGTAAATAAAATCACCCAAAATAAATTATGAACACAATGTTTTCCCCCCAGGCTCAGGAATTCAAGTGTTTCACTCCGAGAAAGGCTTCCGACCTTAAATTTGGCCCCAGACATAACCCAAATTTACAGGCCAAAATTGGCTACATTGAAAAGGGATGGTTTATGTGGGAAAACTATTAGATACAAATGAGTACTAGCGCATTGAATTTTTCTTTACTTATACATTGTTTTTGATATTCTAATGCATTGAGAACACTTTTTAGAATGTTAAAATATTTATTAAAGTGCTAATAACCATACCCAAAACTCTGTAACATGTTAATAAGAGCAATGGGAAGAGACACAAAACAAGTGTTCTAATGTTGCGGTAGTTTTGCTTTTCCAAACCTAGACACCGAAATTAAACAGCAAAAATTACAGGAAACTTACTTGATTCAATCAGCATACAATTTTAATCCCAACTTCTATGGTACGAGAAAAATAGTGAGTGAATATGTGCTTAATTATCATATGAGCCCGGGAGTTTCCCAAACACTTCAGTACGGAAACATTAATATCCTTAATAAGGCTAAAATAGATAAACCCTAATGAAGTGTTCATGGGAACTCTAGGAGAACTCTAGGAGACAACTGATCATATATATATATATATATATATATTTGAACCCTCTAAACATACTAAGTTTGCTAATTTTGGTTGTAAGTTAATGCCTTACAAATCCCTTCTATTTATAGCGGTTATGTGCACTTTGCATGAGGTTGTTGGCACTTGGAGCAAAAAATATGAACAAGAGGAAGTCCTAGGAAATGTACCTAGTTGCAAATGTTGTCTAAATGAAACATGGGAAGAGAATCCTGTACTGTGGCCATATACCTTCTTCCTATCTTAATTTCTTCACTATCTGTTGTTACTGTTGATTACCTATTTTAATCACTTTTTCGCAGTCCAAGTTTCTGATAATCAGGAATATGTTTCACATCCTCTAAAAACTTGCAGTAAGCTATGGGGAAAAGGTTGAAAAAGGTGGATCTTGGAGGGAAAAAGGGTGGAATCTTGTAGGAATATTTATGGCTGATCGATTCCCTAGATATATATTCTCTACTTCTCATTTGAGTTGCAATTCTGACCAGGTTCAAGGTTCCAATTATCAGTTTTTCAGATCTACTTATCTCTCTTTTCACACGCTCCTGCATACTCAGATGGCAACACAACATTTCAATTAAGGACTTTTAATTACAAGAACTTCATGTAAAACAATGATCCTCGAAGCTAAGCTTCATCTGTCCCAAATTTGCGACTAGATTCAAAGGGGAGTGTAGTGCAATTAATGAAAATTTCTAGTGGATGAAAAATAGAGCAGGCATGCGTTTACACTATAAATACAAGGACTGTAGGCATTTGCTTACCAAACAAACAGCTCCACCTCTAGCTAGTTAGTAGGAATTGAAAAATATTATCATCATATATGTATTTACATTAGGTGTCCCCTAGAGTTCCTCTGAACACTTCATTGGCAGGATCTTTATCTGCTAGTTAAGGGGATAGTTTTGATTAGTAGTAATTGCCCCTTGCTACTGAAGTGTTTGGGGGAACTCCTGGGCTCATTTGATAATGCCCGTCATCCTCATCATAGAAGTACAATGAGAATAGAAGAATAGAGATAATCAGTGGGAGCAAGGGAGGGGGCGATATCTCTTTCCGTATGCTTGTGCATGTAGCAATTTTGTATTACCAGAAAGATCAAATTCATCTTGCTTGTATCCGTAGCAATTTTGTATCAGCACGAAGGTCAAATTCACCCTGTTATCTAATATCTGACCCTCATTTCAACTTCACATTACCCACCCACATATTTATAGTTATGTCACGTCCAGGTTTAGCCTAGTAAAATTTATAGCACATCAGTTCACAACCCAGGCGATATGGGATAAACACTCATAGTGTGTAGCCTACCAACACTGGCCACCTACAACAGTCACACTAGGTGCATACAACAACCCGTCCACAATACTAGGGCCATTGCATGTTGTCCACTAAGAAGGTCAATGTACAAAGACAAGCATTTCAAGTGGTTGAAGAACCAGAACCTTGATCAATCGGGGTGTTTCATGTCAAAGAATGAATTATAGACCAAGGTAGTCAATATCGTGTATCGGAAGCGTATCGTTTTGCCAAAAAATAGTATCGTGTATCGTGTATCGTTACGTATCGTAAGATACACTTTGATTTTAATATTTATATAAATATTAATTTTTCTATAGACAAAACACATGCATACATGCACCAACTATGCATATAAATCAAATAAAAGACAATCTAGTAGACTAGTAGCACACTAGTACATATTTCATTCA
This sequence comes from Lonicera japonica, assembly GCA_021464415.1. NCBI lineage: Eukaryota > Viridiplantae > Streptophyta > Magnoliopsida > Dipsacales > Caprifoliaceae > Lonicera > Lonicera japonica. Next base: position 59,625,008 of record CM038468.1, on the reverse strand, counting down.
AGATTAAATAATATCCCTTAAACACGAATAATTCAAAATATCATCAATTCATCAAAACGCAAAATAAAATAAAGTTAAGTGTGTCTTCACATTGAATTCAATCGATAAAATCTAAATCAATAGCATTCATATCTTCATCGGGCAACACATCATCACTTCCTCCATCTTCATCTTCATCTTCAACTTCAACTTCATGTACTTCTTGAATTTCATCTTCATCTCTGTCGCTCGCTCTCTCTATCATCGATTGTCGTAAGTATACTGTTGTCTATTTGGGGTTTAGGTTTTGAGGCTTTGATTTCATGTTTTATTTAACAAAAAAATAAAAAAAAATCCATAAAACTACGTCGTTTTGCCAAAAAAAGACCAAAAAAAAATTATCGAACGATACACTTAAATATCCCGATACGCTGTATTATCCCGATACACAGATATGTATCGTCCGATACACTGCAAAAAACGATACAGTTAACGATACGTATCTAAATGCTTCCGAGACGATACGTATCTTACGATACGTATCGCGTATCGTACGATATCTACTACACTGTTATAGACCATATTAAGACAGATGAATGATTTTCGCCTGTGAAGATTAAACTAGAAGGTAAGCTTTATGCATTCAAAAACTACGCATGGTCACATCTTGTCTAAATAATACAGATCTTATCAAAAGAGACAAGGCCATACAACAAAATACATGAACCACCAAAAATGGAAACAAAAGACAAAATTTACATTAAATTACCCGAACAAACATTATATTTATCTCTGCCTCATCGTACTGATAAGGACTGGCGGTGGGCCGGCAACGGAGATGCAGAAGGTGTCAAATTTAGAGGTGAACAACGTTGCCTTAATCTTGACTTCACAAGAGGTTCATCAACAGTATGTTGTTCTGTTTGGAAAATTTTCACTACATTTTTTGGGGCTTGGATCTGTTCTAGTGTTGTTAAAACATCCGCCATACGTGGTCTGGCTTTAGGGTCTGCACTTAGGCACTGCAAAGCAAGGGTAGCAGTAGCATAGGCTGCTTTCTGAGGGTACTGCCCTTCCATCTTAGTGTCCATAATCCTAAATAGTTTTCGTTTGTCACCTAAATATGGTTTTGCCCAATCCACGAGATTCTGCTCTCTACCAACTTTTGTTTTATCAACAGCACGGCGTCCCGATAACAGTTCAACCAACACAACCCCAAAGCTGTATACATCACTTTTTGCTGTCAACCGACCTGTTCATCCGTGAGAAAGCTTTTAGTAGAAATTTGTGGGTAAATCCACATATTAAGGACTATTTTGACTTTGCCCAATATCTTATATGTAAAATTAGACTTATCCCCAGCTTCCATAATCATTAAGACTTTCCCATGTTGTGGAATCTAACAATTATGAAAACAAGGGGGTAAGTCTAATTTCACGCTAAAAATAGGGGGCAAAGTAAAAATAAAATAAAAATTAATGAGCGGCAAAAATAGTGCATTAAAGTGACAGACCTGTAGCAACGTACTCTGGTGCTGCATATCCATGAGTACCCATTACTTGAGTGGTAACATGAGTCTTGTCACCAGTTGGACCTGCCTTGGCCAAACCAAAATCAGACAGCTTCGCGTTGAATTCCTGTATCCCCAGAGCAAGATTAATGTTCGGCAAATAATATGTTAGTATATATCTCTATATATTTGCAATGCAATCAAATTCTGTGTAGTGAATTCAAGAGCTATAAAAGATTGAAGTTTTTTTTAGTGAGTGTACCGAGTCTAGAAGGATATTAGAAGCCTTGAAATCGCGATATATGACTTGTGATTCAGCGTCATGCAGGAAAGAGAGGCCTTTAGCAGCTCCTATGGCCACTTTGATCCTTGTTGCCCACGACAGTGGTTGAGGCCCTCCTGTTCAGACAGAGTAAATGTTTTACAAATCCATAAATCAGCTACTCATATACCGAAGTCCCCCAAAAACAAAGGTCAATTGAATTATCGATACAATTGTGCATGTCAAAGGGGGGCTATTTGAGTGTTGCAACTTACTTCTAAATAGGTGATTCTCCAAGCTACCCTTAGGCATGAACTCGTATACCAAAAGGCGGTTATCACCTTCCAAACAGTACCCAAAAAGTTTAACCAGATTTGAATGATGTAGTTGCCCAAGGTAATCTACTTCTGTCTGCAAAAAAAATTGATTATCAGTATCCACAACTTATGTCTAATTAGTAAATAAATAATAAAGATAAAAGAGGAAACATACCAACCACTCCTTGTGGCCTTGGAAACCTTCAGGTTTAAGCTTCTTGACGGCAATGACCATTCCAGATCCAGGCCTCGTAGCGGTAAGTGAATGCTCATCAATCCATCCTTTGAAAACATAACCAAATCCTCCTTCTCCAAGAAGACTGTCGGGACGAAAATTTCTGGTTGCATTCTTCAGTTCACTAAATGAAAAGGCTTTCATATTGGGGGAAGATAATATTTCGCCTTCGGATCTTGGGGTAGGAAGACCATCAGCATAGCTCTTTTCACTGTAAGACGGAATTGTTAGGCTGGAACGGGCTGAAGAGTTGCTGATTTTGTTGCCAATTCTCGAGGCTCCTGAAAATGGAAGAGAAGAGAGTGGAAATATGTTGTGAGGATTGCATTGGATTAGGAAACAGTTTCCAACTCCTAAAGAAACTAGCCATAAACAAATTTTTGGGGCTATGCAATATAGAAAAGAAAGCCCAAGGTAATATATTGCATACGAGAAGGATATGTTCGATAAATAGAAGTCTGTAGTAATTTGTAGGAGAAGTTGGAAAAAGAGATGAGTGATTTGATGAAATTTTCTATTACATTTTTCTGTTTTTTCATGGAATCCAATTCTTTGACCTATGGATAAGGAAAATATGTTACATTTTTCTGTTTTTTCATGGAATCCAATTCTTTGACCTGTGGATAAGGAAAAGATGAATAACATATCACCAAATCACAAATATCTCCTTTCCGAACTTGTCGTACAAATTAGTATTGTTTTCAATCATTTTTCCAACCTTTTAATCAAAGACCCTAAAATTTAGAAAATCTAGGTAAAAATGAAAACTCAGAAGTAAACAAGATTTTATCTATTACGCTGAACAGTGCTAGCAGAAAATTTTAGTACTGGTTTTGTTCGAGCTTTTGTACTTTCCAAAAATGCTAAATTGGTTAATTCATATCTAAGTTTTAAGGTTCAGCGAGAAAGTGGAATATTATGATTCAAATTCTTGACATGAATTGTAGAACCTTACGTATGAATCTACCAATTTAGGATTCTTGGGAAACTTGAAGCAATTTAACTCTGCAGACCGAAACAAACTAAATTCGGCCAATTTGTCTGAACATATAAGACAAGCATATCATAGCCTCGGAATAACAAAAAAAAAAAAACCAAAAAGAGAGAACTCCGAAGGGGAAAAAGAAAAGACAACAAGGAAGGGTGTATTTGGAATTGGACTTTAATCTAATATTGCTCCAAAAGAGAAAACAAAGCTTTATCATATATACACATGAAATAAAAAACCCAGAAAAGACTTAAGTACATAGGATAACAACTAGAAAAGAAACACAACTACATATTAAGATTCCTGGATGGAGGTCCGGAAGAATAGCAAAAGAAGTATAGATAGAGAGAGGTGTACCAGAAGTGGGGGAGCTGAGAGCGGCATCAACTCTTGCAGAAGAATCTAAACAGTTACCCATACAACTAATAAATTCCAAAGAAGATTGAGAGAGAATTAATTCCAGAATCCCTAAAGATCTAATCAGGATATGAATGAATATATGTGAGAAGAGCAGTAAATGAAGACTCAAGGTTGCCGATCTGTTTGGAGTTTGGTATGTCTGCTGATACTATTGATTGGTACATTACACACGGTTTAATAATAATGGCTTATGGCTAGATTAGAAAGATAACATAATGAGAAAATAATTTGGCTGTAAAGGTCAAAACCGGGTGTAAGAAGTGTATAATTTTACTTTTTATATAAAATTTATGTAAATTTTTCTATTTTTAGCAGGTTTTTAAAAATAAATTTTGTATAAAATAAAAGTGTAAAATATATCATTAATTTACAATGTTACATTAGTTTTTCCCTCTTTAATTTTTTATAAATAAAATATAATAACTTTTAATATAGAACATAAATTTTAATAAAAATTATATATTTAAAATTTAGTCATCAAGATATATAAATCAAGATTTATTATAATTATATTATTATATAATATATATATATATAATTTTAAGAAAAAATTGTATAAATAATAACATTCATTTATTCCTATCTTATTAATTTTATATAATTACTAGAGATGTTTTAATATAATATAATAATAAAGAGGAGAAATTAGAGACGTTCGGAAGGAAGTACGTAATATTTAGGGAAGAAACAGCGAAGAAGACGCGGTGCTGAGAGGGAGGCTCGCTGTTTGTCCCTTTCACAACAAACGCGTTCTCTTTTTATTATCAATTAATCTGTCTTTCGTCACCAGTGACATTTTAAGGTCAATTTTTGCACCGTGTCAACCTCATTTCTCCTTTTCTTCATCCTCTCTCTACAATAATACTTTAAACCACCTCAAACCCCACGGGCCATGGCCCAGTCTTAAAATAATTATAACTTTGGATTGTTAAGGATAATTCCGTAACTAATTTATTATAGTTTGTGTCAAACAAGTGAACCAAATTATTAAATAAATCCGTTAAGGACCTCCTATTAACTAACTACGCATCTTATTATCTTGTAGCGTGTGACAGATCTGACCTTTAACTACAAGTCTAAAAAAAAAAAGTGAATAAGGCAAGGAAAGTATTTTTTTTTTTTCTTAAACTAAAATGAGCAAAATAATATTTTATTACGTACAAAGTTTTATGTTTTTTCCTTGAAAAACTCTAATAAAAGGAAGCATATTTCAAAAAATAACACACCTCGAATTCCACTGGGCTTTGCCCCTGTCCGAGATGAAGGTGTATAGACGTGTTGGCCTGTGTCAGGGACAAACGAAAATATTAACCATATTATATGTTTTGCCTATAACCAAGGCTTGCCTTGAGGCAGGGCAGCAGGGCGGCCTAGAAATAAGAAAGGGTATCAAAATTTTTGTATATGTATATATGCAATATAGTAAGTATATGTTAAAAAAATATTAAAAAAATAAAATATATTTTCAAAAATCTTTATTTAATAAGGTAACTTTCCAATAAAATGATGCAAATTTTTAAAGTCGGTCTTTTCGTCTTCAACTATTTTTCATTGACCAAAATTAAGAAAAGCAGAGCTATGCTTATTATTTTATTATTTTTTAATCTTCAATTCTTCCTTTTGCAATTACTTATTGCCCTCTTAGCGTCATTTTGGAGCATCTAGAAACTTTTTAGAAAATAAAAATGCACAAGAAGGTTGAAGATGTAGCATATAGGTGCTTGAATTATCGTTGTATTGGTTTTAAAGACATGTAAACCCGTACGTTTTGAAATGAAGTTTGTAAACACTTTTAATTTTTAATTATGATGTGTTTTTGGCGGAATACAAAATTTAATTGGTTTTTTTAATATAAAAAATTAATATATTTATTTATAAAAGGGGCATCACTTTAAAATTTCACCCAGGACCTAAAATTGACCAGGACCGGCTCTGCTTATAACCATATTATATGTTAATTCATTGATATAAATGATAGCTACAGTTTAAAAAAAACGTTTGCATTTTATTTTTTTATTTTGTCTTTCTTCCAACTCTTATCATTGGCGTGGTGCCAGCACACAAGTTTGTATGCATTTTTTTGGTAACTAAGGTGATATTTGGTGGATGTTTTGAGTTGAGTTTTTAAAATATGGTGTTTGGTAGAATTTGGAAGTATGTTGAAAAGTGAATTTGGTTTTTGTTTGAGTTTTTTTCAACCAACTAAAAAATCTCATAAATTTTTTTAAAAAAATAGTCAAAATGAATCTTATTTTATAAATCTCGACGAGTATGTTTCAAATATATATATATATCTAATTTTGATTTTTGGATTTAAAGTTATAGTGTTTTAAAAGTTTTTAGAGAGAGAAAGTAAAGTAAAATAAATTTTGAGTTGAGTTTTTAAAATTTGGAAAAAAAAAATAAAAATAAACATATACCAAACATGCCCTAATAGTTTTAGTTGGTTGATATCAATATTCTATTAAATAAAAAAAAACATGTTACATATATGTATACATTTTTACTTGAGTAAATACCATCAATGGCCACTGAACTATTGGCTAATTCTACTGATGGCCACTGAACTTCATTTTGTTACAATCGAACCATTAAACTTTTAAAAAGTGCTACCATTAGTCACTCTATCAAATCTCACCGTTAAAAATTAACGGAACCATATCATGTGTTAAAAACTAGGGGCATTTAAGTCATTTTCTTTCTTTTTTTCCTCTTTCTCTTTTCCCTTTTTTTTCTTCCTCCGCCTCCGACCTTCTTCTTTAGCTTCGTCATTCTTCTTCTTCCGTCCCCACCCCTAAACTTTCAATTTTTTGGTCAAAATTTTGCCCAAAGGGATAACTGGGTATAATTTAGACAAATAAACAGGCAAGTTTTCAGCCTATTTGGATGGTACTGGTAGCTTTTCGATTGAAGGGTCTTATAAATTGAGTTACAAATCTACAATCAAAGGCAAAATATCCAAGGCCAAGTTGTCTAATTTGGAGGGTATGAAGGTGAAGATATTGTTCTTATGGGTTAATATTGTTGAGGTTGAGAGGAAGGGTGATAATCTTGAATTCTCTGTTGGGATTGTTTCGGCCGAGTTTTCTGTTGACCTAAAAGGCAATTAATCTTATTTTGATAATAACAATAAGTTAGCAAAGTGTTATTTAACTTGTGTGTTCAAATGATGTTAGCTCTAGCATTTTACAATATCTCTACCGACCAAGATTTACTTTGAACCGAAATTGAAAACTCTCATTCAAGCTCGACACTTGCTTCAACTCACAAGAAATGCATTCAAATGTCCTCTATGTGCGATACAAATATCCACAACTAAGATAGGATCAAGATCAACAAACAAGTGAAGAAACGTACAAGAAAATCAAGCATTTCGAATACTCGAATTATTAACAAATTGAGTGAGTGTTTAGATTTGATGTAAACGTTATCATTGATCAATTATATAGCTCCTAAAATAATTTAACCATGTTAAGATTGATTGGAACAAGTTTTCACTTTGAAAAAGCCTTTTACCGAAAACTATTCATCTTGAAAAATTCATTATAAATTCATATGAATGAATTTTGACTCAAAAACAAAATTGGAAGTCTTAGAAACCTATTTGGAACCTTCCCTAAGCTTTGGAATCAATTTTGGAGTCAAATTGCAAAAGTTGATAAATTGCACAAAATTTTCACTCACCAGAGCAATGTAGTCGACTACATCACTATTCTGGGAGTCGACTACTTCATGTAGTAAACTACATGAACTCTAGGGAAGTCGACTACCTTGAAAAAATAAAGCCGTTGGAGATTTCTTACAAGACTAGTTTTGTACTCTAACCACCTTCAATTACCCTAAACGGCTATATTGTTTCCCAAACTATATATAGGACTTCTAAAACACTTCTTGGGCACTTTTACAAGCTTTGAACATTATCTATTGCCAAAAATCATATTGGAGAGTTTTATTTAAAAATATCAAAATCTTCACTTGATTAAATCATTATTTTTTAAGCTATCATTCTTGATCAAATTTGATAACCTCTAGTGTGAGCTTAATTTGTAATCATCATACACTTGAGTGTTATTGTACTTTGGTGTTTGTCACCAAAAACTTATTCTTCAAACATTAAGAGAGGTTTATCTCTTAAACAAGCAAGAGGTTGTTCTTGTGTTAAGTGTTGTGAGATAGCAGCATTTGTAGAGTGTGAACACTTGTAAAGGTTTGATTTTCACCCGGAAGAAGATCGGTATTAGTGAAAATTATTGGGGAACTATCCGAGTGCGGAAGTAGGGGTTAACAAGCCGAACCGTGTGGACAAAAAGTCTTCGACTTCTATCGATTTAATCTTTCTATCTCTTGCTCTATTATAAATTGCTATATTCTCTTTGTGCATGAAATTACCTTGGTGTTTTGCTTTCTTACTTGATATAGACATTAAATACTTTTAAAACGATTCTAAAAATCCGGTTTAATTTTAAAAACCCTATTCACCCCCTCTCTAGGGTATTTTCTAACCTACATTTTTTATTGATAATTTTGATGAGAGTTTTTAATGTGGGTGCGGATTTGATTGCGGAGATAAGGAAAATCAAGTAAGCAAGCTTAGAATACATCCATTTGGGCTTTCTTCTTATTGCGTTAGGCAAGTAAATGTTGGTTTCTCGTTTGATGAATCGATCTATTTCTGGTCGTTAAAAGTTTGTTAGGTCAGAAATAAACTTATTTCATTTAAATTGAATTAGATTAGATGTGAATTCAAAATCATAAAGATGGTTTCTTTTGCAAATCAAATAGAAGATGCGATTAATTCTTTTTTTAGGACTCCAAAAAACTAGAGAAATCTTATTACATAAAAGCCCCAGTTCTCCATTATCATTCTTTGTAAAATTGATCGGCTTATGTTTAATGTAAATCCATTGCTCTTAACCCGCAATAAAATATGATGTTAACAGAAAACTCGTTACTCCTCGAACACTAATTGAATCATTATTCTTTTGGGGGGAAGAAAAAGAGAGAGAGGGAAGAAAAATGACTTTAATGCCCCTAGTTTTTAAGACATGACATGGTTCCGTTAGTTTTTAACTGTGAGATTTGACGGAATGGCTAATGGTAGCACTTTTTAAAAGTTTAATGGTCCGATCGTAACAAAATGAAATTCAGTGGCCAGTGATAGAATTGGCCAATAATTCAGTAGCCATTGATAGTATTTACTCTTTTTACTTTACACGTGCATCATATAATTTAGGGTTATTTGAGGTTTGGCTCCTATTAATTATGTTATAATTAATTTTGGGTGCCAGAATTTACTATATTATAGGTTTGGCACCCATTTTAAATGTTTTCCATACAAAACCTAGTCAAATTGTTTGTTGACATTAACTATTACTCAAATGCCCCAAAATACCCTCCAGTTTAACCATTTCCCAAATATAAGTTTAGTCCCCATTCCACTTTTTATTCATTATCAATATCAAATCCACCATAACCACTATTGTCGGAGATGAGATCTAAACTGTAGATCATTCCCAACATTTTTTCTTACAAGAATAAAACAAAATAAACAACATCAAATAAGAAGACCGGTGCTTTTATTTCCAATAATTCATAAAGAATAATCAAAACAATCCTACTTAATTTCCTTAAATTGGAGAACTAAAAAAAATTGTGCTTTTCTTAAAATTCATTCTTCAAATAAAACAACAAAGATTTTAAAAAAAAAGAAAGAAAAGGTTAAAGAATGATAAATGATAAATTTGGCTTTCTCCGGTGTCTTAAACTTAAGAAAAAAAACCCTTAAAAGACTAACATTAATTTCCAAATTACAAAACCCAAAAACCTTAATTTTGTGAAAAGTGAAGACTAAAGGAAGAAATTAAACATAACAAAAGTAGAAAACTAAAGGTAAACTCACTGTAAGAAAAGTGTTGTTGGTATAGGAGATAAGGATACAAGTTACTAACGGCTTCACTGCCAACAATAGAGGTTAACGGTGTAAGTGCTGATGAGAAAGGTCAAATTTGGGCTTTTGCGATTAGGACATTTACAGGGGAGTACCCAAAATCAAAGTTTTTATGGAGCGAAGTAAATCAATTAAAGTATTGAAGTGGGGATGGAGAGATGTAAAGACGTGTTCAAGAGAAAATCGTAGAATTTTGGATTTATATATATGTTTATATTTATATATATGAAGAGAGAGAATAGGGTTTTTTGGTTGATTTTGAACCCAGACATATATACACTCATGTATGTATAAATATATATTTGCATATACACAACTAGGGAGAAAGTTGTGTGTTTGAGAGAAAAAGAGGCATTTTGATGTATATGTGTGTACATGCAAACATAGATTTTTATTTTTTGTTAGGATTCTAAAAATGGTGGGTTTATCATGAAAATGATTGTGTTAATTGGTGGTATAATTTTTAGATAGAGAGAGTTGAGAATTTTTCTTTATTAGAGCACTCTCGCTGGAGTTTGGTCAGGGTTATGACAAAGGTGCCTATGGTGGCCATGGCATGATAGTGTGATATGAGGTTGATGATGAAGAAAGATATTCATGAAATAAAAAATGATTGGTCAAAAAATGGGTATAATGTTTTTTTCATTAAAAACTAAAGGTTAATTTAGACATTTAACGATCTTTTTAACGATCAAATAAGTCAATAAACAAAAAATGTTCAAAATGAGTGCAAAATCTACAACATGATAAACTTTGACACCTAAAACTAGTTATAGGATAATAAATAGGGGCCAAACCCCAAAAAACCCTATAATTTAAAATAAATAATTAAAATAAAAGACAATGTTAGTTCATTTGATTAATATTTGCTTATGAATTGGAATGTTGTTGGTTCAAAATCAATGATTTACATTTTGAACAAAAATAATTATAACAAGGATAAAATTGAAACTATTTTAATTTGGTGTCATAACTATTCTAAAATGTAGGATTTGCAGGTGAGTTTACATTTTCTATGAGTATAGATTATAAAAGGAATAAAATATTTCAACCGTAATTGAAGTTGTGTCATATTTATGAAATGCATATTTTATTGTTGGAATAATCTATTATAATTATTAAAGAAATTAAATCAAAAAATTATAATATAATGAATTCATATAACTCTCTTAATTATGAACATAACAAAACTATATAAATCCTTTATTTATATTTAATATAATGACAATTATTAAATTGTGTACCTCATAAATATTTAATAAAATAATATTTATTTTGGTTTTTATTAAAATATTCCAACATAATTGTCGGAGGATAATTTTGTACCTGGACCTCGGGCTGTAGGCCTGTATGGAAGCCAAATCTCTTGGTCGAACATAATTCCTCTTAGCCGATGAAGCTAAAGATGTAATTTGATCGAATAACATACTGATCAACAAGTGAGTTGTAGATAAGAGGTAGCTGAGTTGGAGGATAGACAATGGGAAATAAGTACTTCCATTAGTGTGAATAAAGCTATGAACACTGGTAACTTTGGAGTATTGATTAAGTTTACCCTTTATAGTAGTAAAGGATCAGCCAATTTTTACAACACTTTCTCTATTCTCTCTGAATTGTACTCTCAGCTATTAGAGCTTAGTGAAAAATATCAACACACACTCAGGTAAGACGTACTGTCGAATTGGGTATAAAAGTCAGCAGAGGACCCTATTCTCACCAACAAAAATCCTGTTCTCATTGTTAATATTTCATTGATCATTATTGCCACCTTTTCTGAATCTGATTGCTAACTTTACCGATTCGAGCAGATTCTATCTTTTTTGGGTTTGGTCAGATTTACACCACCCACAATAGTCTCTTTTTAAGAAAGAGACTCACAAAAGCATAAAATGTTAATAAATTTTACCTTAAGAAAAAACTTGAAAGATCAATAAAGTGTACTATATATTTTATGTTATGTATAACAATCCCATTAATATTATTACTATTAAAATTTTTGAAAATATAATAAAAGCGACCCTCCCTCCCTCAACCTTACATTTGTCACTGCTCATAAAATTATATTAATGCAAATAGTTAATACGTACATGTAGGTAATGTTACACCACCGCCTTAATTAGTAGGATAACACCTATAATTAAGACTTTGAGTGTTACTAACCTACCTTAGACGAGTTAAAGTAAGTCTAAAATAAATAATGAAACAATAAATTCAAGAAAATCACATAGCCTAGAATAAACAACCCTGATACTCATGCTGTGGGCGATAATATAAAACATGAGTGTAATATTTATACACACACATAGAATCCGAGAGGCATGCACACTATGTTAACATGTATTACAAAATAAACAACTTAGGCTAGCTGTGGCTTGCCATGTACACACCTACACAACAAAAATGAGTCGGTATTAGATGTCCTCTATTTCGTTCCCGACCCAGTCGTTTCTTCTATCGTTTTCGTCTCCTGGATACTTGAATTTATTTACATAAAACGGGGTGAACTCATAACTTAGTAGGGGGATATAACATGCAATATTACGTACAAAACGTAATTAACTATTTAATTATAAATCATGGCTCAACCGATAAAATAATGCATGCATGTGCATATGCAGGTTACCTCCCTTGTGTCAACCATTATAGCGAAAAAATACCGAGGCCCAACTGAATCATAATAATAATAACAATGGGACTGACTGCTTTCAAAAGATACCAAAGCTGGGCTGAACCATAATCACAAGAAGAAGAATGGGCCTGACCGCCCTAAAGAATAAATCGAACATAATCACAATATAATATCATCCGGCCCATAAAAAGATTATTATCATATCATAATAAAATTGGACCACATGTCCATCCATATTATATCACAGAATCACAAGTGTTTTGTCGATGTCTAGATTTTCGGGCTACTCACCGCTGGCTCTAGACAGCCGACCTCATTGTTGTCCCCCAGGAGTTTCTAGAATGATATAATAGACATAAGAAGCTTTTGGCACCATAAATATAAGATATATTCCCACATAATAGGCCATAAGAATAGTCCGAACTTGTCGAAAGGTCTCTAAGAATTCGGTTGACACAACAACGATGCACAGTATGCATAACATGCTAATAAATGAATATTTGAAACAACTTATGCCATATAACCACAGCAAATCTCTATACATGTCCCTTAATGTATATAATTCATCAATTAATTAATTTCATAAATATACAATATTTATACATCCAAGAGATATCTCATGTATATCAAATAATACAAATATATCAAGTATAATGGCATATTTTGCTGCAAATAACATACACATGCCTTTATAAATCATAAAATACCATCATTCTCATCATATAATAATTCTTAAAATAAAGACAACTAAAATATGATGATTTATATATAATAAAATCATATTATCAGATTTTAAAAATAATTAAACCCCTACCTCAAAATATTTAGCCCCAAAGAATGAAATTTGAGTTGATACCCAAACCCCGATCATCACAACTCTAAAATTCCTATACCATTGCGTAACCCTCGACGTATAGAACAACTTTTTCTTAAAGTTCGACTCAATTCGGCGGAATTTTAATGACCAATTTATAAAAAGTAAGCTTAATACCTATATTTGTTTTTCTTACTGTCTCTATCGGAAACTAAGCTTAAATGGAAGAATGGTAAAGATCAAATGGAATGGGGCAAGTCGGTGTTAAAGGATAACAAAATCAAAATTTTAGCATAATTACGACATTTACCCTGAAGTTTCATAACTTTATTATTTTAATCCTAAACTTTTACAACTTTACAATTTAGTCCATACCCAACAAACAATTTAGTCCATACCCAACAAAGATTCCTAAATTCTTCAAAAATTTTACTTAGTCGAGATTAATATGTGTATAATTTACATTAATTACATTACGGGGTATTACAATAGTATACGGTTCATATCTCATTCGTTTACATCCGTACTAATCATTTACCTTATAATAGAATTACATATTTTTAAATTTTAATTATAAATATATGGTACCATTGGTAGTAACATTGATTTATAAAAGTAATGTATTTTTTTTTCTAAAAAAAGTACTATGTAAAGATTAAATAGATAAATTGTGTAAAGTACTATGTAAAGATTAAATCTTTTACACATTATTTTATAATCATAATAGATCTTATTTTATAGGTATCTATAAGTAGATTTTAAATATTCAAAATTTATTAATGTATAATTTATGCATTTAAAGTTAATATATTTTAAATTTTAAAAAAAAAATAATGAAAGAGAAAAGTATGAAATGTTAAATCATATTTTCTTATTTCTTATTATTTATTTAGTTATTTCCTTTTCCTTGTTGAATTATATTAGTGTTCTTTTCCTTATTGAATTATGTTAGTTTTCTTTTCCTTGTTAGATTAGTTATTTCCTTTTCTATTATCTTGTAAGGCTCTATAAATAGAGTTCCCTTTTTATGTAATATACAATAATTCACACAATCAGTTTAATAATATTTCTCTCTCTTATAATCTTAACATGGTATCAGAACTGTAAGATCCTCACACTTTTTCGTTCACCGGCGGGCGATGTATATCGTCATCCACCGGACCTCCAAATCTCGCTATCACCCATCACATAATCTAGCTGTCTTTTTGTCACCCACCATCATCGTAGCCTAAACACCATTGCTGTTAATTAATCTTGTCGGAAATCCAACCAAACCTAAATGATGCATGCTCATCCAAAATCCATTTGCCGCATTGCACACTGTCTAAATTTCAGTATTATAATTTCAAACCCAAAGATACCGTTAGCCTCATCTCTCAGATCCAGTTTTTCGAGTTCTACTCAGCTTTTTTTTTTTAATTCAGATTCCAGTTTTTACTCAGATTTACTCATATTCCAGTTTTTTACTCAGACAATCCAGTTTTTTCTTTTATTCAGACGATCCAGTTTTTTTCTTTTATTCAGATGATCCAGTTTTTCTTTTCTAAGATTTTCTACCCAGATCCAGTTTTTCTACTCAGACCAAATTTTCTTTCATTTTCTATTTCCTGTTCTAGTTTTTCCAGTTTCTCTAAGATCTTCCTGTTCTAGTTTTTCAGTTTTATATTCCAGTTTTTCCTGTAGGAATTCTTGAAGACTCAGTCATCCTCGTCGGCTCGCCTGCCTCATTCGCCTACGTGATAGTTTGTCTACCCGGCTTGTCCTTTTCCAAACTCAGAATACTCTCCAAGCCTTCTTGAGTTTTTTTTTTTTGGGGGGGTTAAATTATATTTTCTTATTTCTTATTATTTATTTAGTTATTTTCTTTTCCTTGTTGAATTATACTAATTTCTTTTTCCTTATTGAATTAGGTTAGTTTTTTTTCCTTGTTAGATTAGTTATTTCCTTTTCTATTATCTTACAAGGCTTTATAAATAGAGTTCTTTCTTTATGTAATATATAAGAATTCACAAAATCAATTTAATAATATTTCTCTCTCTCCTATAATCTTAACATGAAAGATAATAGATTGGCGGAATAAGAAAGAGAGAGAAGTTGTTAACTTAATTGATTTGATATTTTGAAAACACATTTAATAACTCTAAAATTATTTTATTTATTGTAATAAAATGTGAGACATTATTTAAAAACTTGACTCAAATTCTCACTAAAAGGTAAATTGTCATCGATTGGCATGCATTGGACCTGCTACTAATAATAAAAATGTAAGGTACGCATCACAAGCCCGTTTACTAGGTTTGCTTCCTAATCGATAACTTCAAAGTCATACACGTGCGTGGTGAAAGGAAATAAAAAAGAAGTAAATTTCATAAAGGGGGGTGTATTCAATTCAGATTTTAAAAGATTCTAACTGACTTTTTAAAATCCGTAGATTCTGTTAAGTCTATGGATTGTTTTAAATCCATATAAAATCTGACAGATTTTAATGCATGGATTCTTTGGGATTTCTGCATATTTTAATAAGTCCATGGACTTTTGCAGATTTTAATAAGTCCATGAATTTATGCAGATTTTAATAAGTTCATCAAAAAAATAAAAAATAAAAAATCAAAAGACAAAAGACAAACAATAAAATAAATTAATTACGAGTTTAAAGTAACATTATCAAAAATGTAAAGACAATTAACGAAATACATTATAAAAATTCATACTGCACCCACAAAATTAGACTTCTCACCCACTAGTATTTTATAATGAAATTGACATGAATTGTTTTTAAAAATTTGAACGATAATTAGCGGCTTAACCATTTGAAATTATGTTAATGCGCGTGATAACCACATTAGTAAAAGAGAGAATAAAGACTTTATAGGGACGAAGAATAAATTATAATGTGTTCATCACATAATAAGAAATTTGGATTTTGAGAGAGAGAGGGGGAGAATGTTGAGTAAAGTTCTTAAAAGAATTAGAAATCCATCTGAAATCTCTGGGTAAGTGAGAAGATTTCAAGATGGATTTTTATGTATAAAAAAGGCTTTACAATCCACCAAAATCCACCACTAATTAAAATCCTACTAAATCATTAGACTTTTGAATACCATAAGATTTAGATGGATTTTTTAAAATCTTAATTGAATACATCAAGATTTTAAAAGACTTTTTTAAATCTCAATTGAATACATCAAGATTTTAAAAGACTTTTTTAAATCTTAATTGAATACCCATGAACTTTAAAAGTCCATTAAAATCCTATAGATTCTAAATCCAATACACCCCCCTAAAACCTCACGTATTTTTGTCAAAATGATTAAATAAGGTAATTGCGAAGTTTTACTAAAAAAATAAGGCAAGAACACAAAAATATTTTCTGGTTTTCTCAACCGAAACAGGAGAAAAAAAAGATTTGTAGTTAGACATCTTAAATTCCGTTTGATAACATAAAAAATAATAAAAAATTAATTAATTTAAATGAAAAATGGAAATAAGTTTAGGGGTGTAGTAAGTATTTTTCATCTCATGCACATTTTTATGAATAATGTCCTCCATTCTCTTTTATATTTTGTGAAAAAAAATTATTCACCATTAAAAAAAAATCAAGAAAGAAGTCAAAAAGTAAAAGTTAATCTCACCACTCAACTTCTCACAAAGATACATTTTTTTTCTTTCTATTTTTTATCTTATTATCAACCAGAGTGTTAAAAGATGCTTGAGCAATTCGGAAATCGGTGGAACTTTATTTGTAGATTAATTTGTGTATCGTCGTGTTCATTTCTTCAAAGAGTATTTTAGATAATTAATAATTCCCGTTTTTAAATACAACAACAACCTTTTTTAAGGAAAAAAAATTATTGTTCATTTCAAAGGGTAAATATTTATTTTTTTCATAAAACTTGGTGGAGACGTGTCTCTACTAAATTTTGCCAAAAAAATCAATTGAGAAGTCAGCGAGATGATTATTCAAAATTTTTATTTTTTATTTGGTAAAATTTGAACACATTATTAGAAACAAACAACTTTTTATTAGAATAAAACCATAGGTCTACTGCTAAAACAATTATTTAAAATTTCAATAGCAAAAAATGAACGTATACATCTTTTTATTACATGCACTTTTTAGGTTGAATTTTTTAATTAAATTTTGAGGTGATTATCTACTTAAATATCATGTCCACCAAGTTTTAGGAGATAATAGGTTATAGAGCCTCACTCCGTAATGTTTTATAACTCTAACTCTCTAAGGACGGACTTATGTTTATTAAAGAGAAGTAGTACTAATTTTATAATTTTGTTTTATAATAAGGACACTTTTTATAATATTAATTTATTTTAAAGAAAATGATAAATGTTGATGGACAAATATATCCATAATTAATCCAAGTTAATGTTAAAAGTAACAATTATCTCTTTCTTCGGTTCCCATTTATTCTCTCTTCCCTCTCTCTAAAATCAAATACCTTGCTCTTTCTCTCTCTCTCTAAAATCAACAGACCAACCTCAGCTCCGACCAGGCTTCGATCAATGATCTCACTTCCTCCACCACCACCACCACCACCACTTGACTCTTAGATCGTACCGCCGAGAGGAGCACCATTCTCATCTTCTTCTTCTTTTTTTTGCAGGGGCAATCATAAAACATATATAACTTTTGATTGAACCGATGGATTTAGCTGATTTTTGGATATGTTGTTCAGAAGACAAAGTTACTATATTAATATCTAAATCAAGACGATCAGAGGTCGTTTTGCTATCAAAATCAATCAATTTCGACAGCCCAGCGGGATATTAAAAATAAATAAATCTAATTGTAACTCTTTTTTTTACGAACCCTACATCAATCCATATATATATATATACATATATATAAATAGAGTGGATGTTGATCTCATTAATTTTATTATTTTATGTTTTGTAATGGTGCTAAAGTCATTTTAGCACATCCTGATTGTTATTCAAGTGGTGCTAAATGCATTTAACACCTTCTGGTTATTGTCCAAGTGGTGCTAAATTCTAGTTGCTGTAAAAAGCACTTTTTAATTATTGTCCAGAAGGTGCTAAATGCATTTAGCACCAAATCTTTTATCGAGTATGTTCTCTCCGCAGAAGAACAAGCGTTTCCAGAAACCATCATGTAGATCCATTATTCTGACAAAGAAGAAGACTCTCTTTCAGCTGTCACCTTAGTATCCTCATCAGAATCTGAACCCAAATCCGAGTTACCAATGGTAAGCATAAGGAGTGATGCTAGTTGTTTCGGACAACTCAACACCGTAGCGAAACCTAAATGCAACAATTAGTAATTCTAGTATCAGGATCCCAAAACAAACATAAATAAAAAACTAGACAAATATAAATTAGGAAAATAAATAGACAAGCTGATAGAAAAATTATCAAACCTAAGAGAATTTCATTTATAGAGCTTAAACTTAAAATCTTTCAAGACTGGTTATGGTGCTAAATGCATTTAGTACCTTCTGATTGCTGTCCAGGTGGTGCTAAATGCATTTAGCACATTCTGATTGTTGTCCAAAAGGTGCTAAATACATTTAGTAGCTTCTGGTTGTGGTGCTAAATGCATTTAGCACCTTCTGGTTGCTGTCCAGAAAGTGCTAAATGCATTTAGCACCTTTTAGTTTGTGGTGCTGCATTTAGCACATTCTGATTGCTGTTCAGGTGGTGCTAAATGCATGTAGCACCTTCTGGTTGCATTTAGCACCTTCTGATTGCTGTTCAGGTGGTGCCAAATGCATGTAACACCTTTTGGTTGTGGTGCTAAATGCATTTAGCACATTCTAGTTGTTGTTAGTGTTATAATAAGACGTGAGATGTTAAAAGAAAGGGATATTAGTATCTTTTTTGTATAATGTCCTTAATTTACATGTCTAATTTTTAAGTGTCTTTTATAATTATATTATTAGAATGATCCTTTATAGCCAATTGTCCCAAATTTTAGAGAAAAAAATATTATTCTTCTATTTCTTAAAATATCCAATCTTTCTTTTTCTTAAAGAGTAAAAACAAAAAGCTTACTTAGATAGTATCTTGTTTTATATAATAAGAAAGATTCTACCTGATCAGTTGGCCCCAAATCCCAAATTGTCTGATTTATTTATGTTGATTCCAGATCTACATGTCTTCTTAATTTTACAAAAACAGACAAGGTGGGGTAGGTATTACCGGCGTGGACTTATTTGAGGTTTCTTGCCATTTAATTACTTCATGAGAAGGATTATAATTTTATCCCACACGATTTCTTTTCTCAACGGGTTGATTTGCGACTAATTATACAATATTATATTATTTACTCGTTTCTTTAAAATGTGAAACTTGTTGGACTGCTCGACTATTAGGTGGGAGGTATTATTACGCAAGTATGTGACGCTACAAGATCTCTTTTCTAACAACCGAATTATTTTATAAAAGAATTATATTTAATTTAATATTGTTGAAATCCGAGTAAAGTCGTAAACTAACATCATTTCCACTAATAAAGTAATTTTAGTCTCCATAAATTTTTTAAATTTAACTTTTATATATATGTAAAATGATAGTATAAAATTGTTGTTAACAAAAAAATTTAACTTTTATCGTTAATAACGATTTGGCAAAAAAAAGTATATATAGAACTACATATTTGAATACTCCTATACTTATAAGAGTTACTTTCTAATTTTGTAGTCGTCAATAGTATTATTAAGGGTGTTATTGAATATATCCACAATTTTATTCTTCTCACCCCAATTTTTTTTAACAAAAACCTTCAACTCACTCCGGTGTTGGGGTGATTTTATTGAAAGTAAAGATAAATAAATATAGAAACATTAACTTTTGTTGTCGTATTACAAAAACTTAAAACAAAACAAAACAAAACCCTTATGTTGTGAAAAATAAAAAATAAAGTTGAAAAATTCAATAAATATCTTCCATTTGCCACAAAAACTAAACTCAAATTTATATTAGTGTTGCAACTAAACAATCAATCAGCTATTTGTTATGCTACTAAATTAGTAGAAATTATTTGAAGCAATATAGCGACAATGACATCCTTCTTTTACTAATCAACAAAAAATTATACATTTAAATTTGTGCTACATAATAAAAACAATAAAACCCACATATTATATAAACAAGTAAACCCACTTACATCCGAACAATGAAGACAAACTACTAAAAAAGACTCAATGAAGCTCCAAAATTAGGCATTGAACTTCCAAAAGTTAAAATATTACATACTTGACTTCATTATCTAGGTCAAAACAAAAAACTCCATTCCAAACTATTAAATAAAAAATAAACTAAATTCACCCACATTTACAACGAATAAACTGAATTTCAAACCATTTAAGAAAAAATAAACAATAGAATCCGTAAAAATACTCACCTAAAGATAGATTATAAATTATAAATTTTTTGTAGTTGGATTGTTAACTAAAACCTCTAACCAAGGCAGGAACGCATACATTAATTGTCCAAGGAGTAAGAAGAGAAAGACACGAGTCAATTTTCGGAGAAATCTAGTAGCGAGCTAGGTGGGACTTTCGAATTTGGGGAGAAAGAAAAAGAAATAGGTTATATACAATTTTGGTCGGCGTGAGAAAGAAAAAGATTGGGTAATCTTATTTTTCGTTCCTTTATATTATTTTCAATCTCGTTGAGTTGAGAGACAACAAGAAATGGTACAACGACTACCTAATTGGGGATGAGGGCATCAATGAACACAATGTTGTTACTATGAGACACGCCATTTTTCAAGGTGCTAACATCCTCTGTTTTTGAATACTGCTATGCGGGTATTTTTTCAGGAAGAATAACATCGTCGTAGTTCTTCACTATAATTAAACATGCTCATATCAATAGCATCATTTTCATCATAATTAAATGAAGTAAAAATACTAATAATGAAGTTAATATAATTGCTTGATATAACTATAAGTGATCGTGATCTTTCCCGGAATAGTGAAAACGTATTTTTTTCCTTGTTTTAGCGAGAGCAAAAAATAACAAAAAAACCTAGACAGTTGATGCAATTGAATAGTCAAGAAACATAATGATTTCGGCAACCAAGGTGAATAAAAAGTGAGTTTTTGTATACACCTACAAAATTATTTACCTCACCCCAATTATGGGATACTTGTATTTCAACCCCTTAAATTTTTTAAATTCCTTCCAACTTACTCTACTTAGTTTTGTAAGCCAAACAAAACCTTTTTGACTTATCTATTTGCACACCCATAAAAACGATGGGAAGAAAAAATTCGTCATTCATCATACTTTTTTCGAATCATTCGCAACACAAATTTGTTTGTTCACAAATTATTTATGTAATTTATAGAGTCTAACATCTTATTCTTTTTTTTGGTTTCCCACTGGTGTCCGGTCCAGCCTTCGCACACTTTGACTAATCCATGCTTGCGGTTTGTAGCTGCAGCTGGCGAAGCATTATAGAATCTAAGATTTGATTTGGGAAAAAATGTGCAAAATGGAAACAATCCATCTGTATTACAAACATAATCAAGAAGAGAGAAACAATCTATTTGTGTTACAAACACCACCGACGAGAGAGAAACAATGAGCCTCTCTCTATTTTTAGAGCGAGAACCCAAATTAGGGAGAAAAAATCAATCTCTGTTTTTCTTAGACAGAGAAACAATCCTTTAATATATATATATGTATATACATATATAATTATGTGTTACAAATCAAAGTAATCGAAAATATAATTACAGATCTAAATAAAATCCAAAAAGTTTTTGTCCCTATAGGTTCCATAGATTGCGTGAGCTTGCTTCTTAGGGGTGTAAATGGATATTCGAAAATCCGAATCCATTTCGAATTTGAATCCATATTTTGTGAATATTTATCCGAATGGATATTCGAAAAAGAGGATTTGGATAGTGTTTATAAATATCCGAAAAAATGGATATGAATATGGATAATAATAGTATTCGACCTGGATAATCCGTAACCGAGGTGGATTATCCATATTTGCGGATATCCGATTTAGCGGATATTCGTATCTGTTATAATTTAGTATATATTATATATTTCTCTCCCTATTTAAAAATAATCAGTAAAAATTTAATTTGGTGTGCAAATCTAGCCCAATTTACCAAAACAAAAATTAACTAGACCAAAAAAGGAAAAAAAAACCTATAAAAAAGGAAAAGAAAGAGAAATATTATTTACAACATATGTGATTTGTTAGCATGAAAGGTTCGAGATCATAACAAATTTAAAATTATAACGGGATATTGAAAAATGAGGCTTATTTTAAAGAGTTTTCTGCAAAAAAACAGCGAATAATATTTTTGTAAATCCGGGACCTATATTTGACCAAACTCTAAATGGAGTGCAAAGTTAACTTTGCAGTAAATTTTTAAATTGTATTTTTTATAGAGTCGTGCAAAATTAAATTTACATTACGTGTTTTTTTAACATATCATTATAAATAAGTGTTTTAATTGACAGTGCTTTAGAATAATTTCAATAAATTACATATTTAAAACTCATTTATTAATAAAATACACGTGATAATAGTTTCGGGGTTTTGTAAAGTTAAGTTTACACTCCTTATTTTTTAAAACATTACTATGTATTTGGGTTTATTTGACGTTGTTTTAAAGTTTTACGAGTGAAAGATAAGAATATACTTGTTAAAAAATATAAAGATATCATGCAAAACAAATTTGCATGAAATATTTTGGATTGCAAAGTTAAGTTTGCATAAAACACAATTTTGTACAAAGTAAAGTTTTGGTCAAAATACAATTTTGGTCAAAACCCTCATTTTAAAACAAAATTAATAAATAGGCCCTTATTTTAGAAAAATAATAAAAATTAGGCCCTTATTTTCAAAAAATATTATTCACCTGATTTTTTGTGAAAAACATTGTCACACAAGACCTTTTACCCCATTTTCAAAAATCGTAATAATTTTCAACTTTAATTTGCCATCTTAATATGTGTGGTTATTTTATAATTTTAACTTAAATCTTATTGGATCATTTTAACTGAAAGGTTATGTAGTCAAATATATTTTTAAGATTGAGCTATATATAGAAAAATGGATAGGGATATTATCCGAATCCGATATATCCGATGTGATAAGAATAAGAATTGTTTAATATACTATCCAAAAGGATACGGATACGGATTTGGATAGTAAATTTTAAAAGGGATACGGATAATATATAGTATAGTATCCGATCCGTTTACACCCCTAGAAGCTTCCCTTTTTTCTCCAACGACCTTCGTGGTGATCGCTCGGCAAATGCAATTGGTTGATTAGCATAAAAGTTTAATTTTATCGATAAAATAGTAAAGGTTTGTTTGGTTAAAAGAATATGATTTTTTAATCAATTTCTAAAATTTCAAGTGGGTGAAAAGATAAAATATGTGGTGTAAACAAGACAATCCCTTCCCAAATTGGAAAAGCTAAGTAGGATGAATTTAATGGAATTAGAAAAATTAAATGGGGTGGGTTGAAAGTTTTAGGGGGTGATGATAAAAGCACCATATGAATTCAATTTAAACACTTATTTTTTAGGCACCTATATCTTAATTTTAAATTCATAAGAGCACAAATACAGTTTAGGCACCCTAGTGATAAACACATGCATATTTTATTCTTTATTGGCCCCTGATTCATATTTGTTGGTAGATCTCTTCGTAACCAATTGAGTTAATTAAGTGTGTACTTGGATTTTTAAATGAGTTTCAGTTTTAGTGCGTAAATGGGTTGCTTTTCTTTGGTCCTTTCTAATTATGTGCACAAGTTAGGAAGATGGCCATGGGTCATTGTATGCGAGTGGTACTTTATCTCTCATTTCATTTCGGATTAAATCAGATTATCGAGAGAATAGACTTCAACCATGAAATTGATAGAATTTAATTGCATTGACTAATGCTTTGTTGTAATTATAGTTGTCACGCTATCTCAAAGTAATAGCAGATTTGATAACATTCAATCTAGATGGTAATTTTGGAGCAATTGTTCTCATCCCTTTTGGTTTAGGTATATCCTAAGCTACATGAAGTCATGAATATTTAACATTTCAAACTTCTGTTCCCCTGACAACAAAAGTTTTAAAACATGGATAACAATTTATTGCTATAAAATCTCTGCAATTTAAATTACTTAGGGCAATTGATCAAACGCCTTTTGGAATTTATGAGATAACATAAAATACAAAACACTATGAATATGTACACAAAACACACACATATATATTTATATAATGTAAAGAAGAATGTCTTGCCTTACCTTGAAGTCGTGTTGAATTAACGAAAAAGAAGTAAAGAAGAATATCTATATAATGTTAAAACCCATATACTAACTATATGAATTACCTTTTTTTTTTTTATAAAAAGGGTGCTTAAATTAAAATATCAAGGTGCTGGTAGGAAGGCATATAAGAATTCCCAAAAGAATAAATAACAATTTTTGGTCAAGGATAAAAAATTGGTAAAAAGAAAGAATAATAAACTATTTTTTACATTTATTTAATTTGGGTTTTAACTATTGTTTGTGGGCCTATTTGAGAACATCCATTATTAAAAAGGCATAACATACACCCTATTGTACACAATTTAAACTTGTATTACACAACTAGCAAACATCAGCAAAACACAACACAGTTTATTTGTGAAATATTATCGCGAGTAATGATGTTTATGGTTTGAAGGCTTTGGAGGACTTTGGTAACCTGGCTGGTTTATTTCCTAATCCCCAAAAAAGTAGTATTTTCTTTAGTGGGGTGAATTATGTGACTAAAACTGCTATTATTAATTTGTTTAGCATTGAAGTGAAAGAGTTTCCTGTGAAATATTTTGGGGTTCCCCTTATCTCTACTAGTCTAAGACATGATGATTGTGATAAGCTAAAAGTTAGAATGCTTAAAAAAATTCAAAGCTGGCATGCTTGTTACCTCTCATATGCAGGTAAGATCTAATTGATTATTGCTGTGCTGAACAACATTTAAACTTATTGGTGTCGAATCTTTATCCTCCCTAAAAGAGTATTGAAAGAGGTTGATGCAACTATGTGTACTTTTTTGTGGGCTGGTTCTAAAATGGACAAAGCTGCAACCAAAGTTACTTGGCATAATGTTTGTCTTCCAAAATGTGAATGTGGCCTAGGTATTCTTAACATTGTTAGTATTAATAAAGCTTTGATGGCTAAACACTTACGGGATTTAGTTAAGAAGAAATATTTGTTATGGGTCAAATGGTGCCATATGTATATTATAAAGGATAAATGCTTGTGGACTTACAATTGTAATTAAAATGCCTCTTGGACATGGAGGAAAATATTAAAATTGAGAGGAGTTTTGTAGCCTTTTATCAAATATAATGCAGGTAATAGTAGATTTACTTTTGCTTGGTTAGATAATTGGCATAACATGGGCTCCTTGGTGAATATATTTAGATCAAGAATTGTTTATGATACAGCTAGCAACATCAACTGCAAGTTTAATAGTTTTATTAGAAATGGGAATTGGGTTTTTCCTACTCCTGTTTCATATGACTTACAACTGGTGTACAATGATTTACCCGCTATTGATGTTAATTGATGGTGATGGTGTAAATTATTAATCCAGTTCACCCCGCCAACCACGGGCTGGCGCGTGATCGTCCATGTCAACCATCGGACTTACCCCAACGTGAGGAGCTCGGAAGAGCCTTGTTGGTTCATTGTAAGGAGGATGGAGCCCCTTAAGAATTGGGTACCTGTTCGAGACTTAATTACGAACAGTAAATTGTGAAGCTTGGGCTCCAGAGCTCTTTCGACGAGCTTTAAAGCTCATTCTCTTCCAACCATTCTGCAATAGTGGTTTGCAGAAGTATGGGCGACTGTCACCTGCTCTGCAGAGCACACATAACTCCTCTCACCTTCATTAAATGCATACCAACTGTATTTAATGCACCATAATTCATGGAGAAGCCAAGTTAGAGTAAGTAATGGTCGAAGCATGGTTCTAGACTTGCTCTGGGAGCTCTGGCCACACGTTTCCTCCAGTCATATATATACAAGAAGCATTTACTTCTTTCAACAGCTAAGTTTAAACAAGTTCAAACCAATAACAACAAGATAATCCAACATTTAATAGCAAGGTGACAAGATAGAGAATAGGAGCTCATAACACTTAGTAGAGCTCATAGAATAGAGAAGCCATCACTTGTATGTCCTGAGCGCACTCTTATTATAACATTGTGATGATATAATAGCTAAAGAGACTTTTGCGAGTTTGTAATATTTAGTTGCTTATCGTCAATATAAAGCAAACCGAGTTCCTAGTTCTATTCCACGGAGGAGGATTAACCCGTATTTTCATACGAGACCAACCTCCTCTATAAATCTTTGATTCTCTTAAATTCCGTACCTTTATTATTCCAATCATTCGATACAATAATCATTGACTGTGCGGTCTAAAATACCCTTATAGATTTTAGCACTAACATTAGTGATAATGATTCTGTAAGATGGACCTTGCATAATTCTGGGGTATACACTAGCGAATCTGCGAGAGAAGCCTTCAGAGATCATAGAGACCGTGTTGTTTGGTGAAAGATCGTTTGGTTTAAAGGGTATATGCCTAAGCTCGCTTGCATTTTGTGGATGGCTTATAAAAGAAAGATGCTCAGCAGAGAGAAACTGAAAATGTGGGGTTGTATTAATGATGATACTTGTGTGTTGTGTGGCACGCATAGTGAGACTTTTGACCACCTGTGTTTTTCATTGTGACTTTACTAAATAAATTTAGAATGTGGTGTTGTTCAGAAATGGGTGTAATAGAAGTTGGAGGAATTTGAATGAAGAAATCCAGGCTGCTATAAGGCAGAACTCGGGGAATAGTTTTGAAACTTCAATTAGGAACTTAGCTTTTGCTGCCAGTGTGTATCACATATGGATGGAAAGGAATGGCAGAATCTTTAAGAATGCCAGACATACCTGGGACTATGTTTTGCATATAGTGAATGAGAGTATTAAAGATGCCTCTTGGAACCGGAGAGTTAGTAGGAATTATAGGAATTGGACTTGATGTAAGCATTATGGAATATATGACCCAATTATTCTTGGTTAGTTTTGTTTCTTTGGTTTTTTCTTTCCTTTGGCTGTAAATATGGTTATAGTCCATTGTATATCTTTTCTATGATCTAATAATAGTTTCAAATAAAAATAAAAATAAAAAATAAAAAATAAAATAAAAGAGATGTTTATGGTTTGATTTTCTTTCTTTTTTTAATTATCTTTCAAAGTCAGAACTATTGTTATTATTAATATAGTTATTGCAAACTAACTACAACCATATGAAATTCAAGATGAATTTCAAAAGCGTGAACATTTTTCACAAATTTCATTTCAAACATGTTCCCTTTTCAAGTGTGATATTTTTTTTCTCACCATCTAAATAATTCTTCTATATGAAAAAAAATTAAAAAGTTAAAGAACGTCTCATCATATCACTCAATTTTTTTTCCAATCCAACAAAACTCAATTATTTTGTTATCATTTTTGATCTTCTCAGCAAAGGGAACTCAAATTATTCTTACAAGGAAAAAGCAGCGGATTAATTATACTTAAATATATAGTTTGGGCCTATGCGCTTTAGCGGAATCTGTTATCCAGCCCAAGGTGTTTCAAAGCTCGGCCTTCTTGAACTTTCGGATTCAATAATCCACCCGGATGTAACCCGTTTCCAGTAGGAACAAAGTCGCTCTTCAAGTGTCCGCGTTTATTCAACCAATAAGAGCCAAGCATTAAGTCACAAAGCCAATAATATTCATCCACGTGTACATTCAACGTAGCTTCGAGTTCCCTTTATTTTCTGCTGCTTGTATATTTTACAACAAACCTTCATCAAGTCTTTTACTACATTGACAGTTTAACATTTTCCGGCGATTTCAATTTACGCTTTCGGTTGCCTTCTCTCTCGTATTCCATCTCAAAGTCGGAGAATTTTCCGTAGAAAATACACGTGGATCGTCGGATCTGGTGATTCCTGCCACATTTTAGTCCTGTGATGGAGTCTCACGGCGACGGACTCCGACGAGTTCTCGTTCTCGCGTTTTGCGTCGCCGGCATTTGGTCGGCTTATATATACCAAGGCGTCCTTCAAGAGACCTTGTAAGTATTTCTGTATGGAAAGTGAAAATTCTATTAATTTGATGTCTTTGCCTTTGGATGTTTTCGTTGTTAATTCGTTAGTTCCTCTGTATTTGGTCTCTTTGTTATGCATCGTTCTAGGAACTGATTTATGTGATCTGCTTAAATTAGGGCCAATATTTATGGATTTTGTAGTTGTACAATGATTTTTAAGCATGTATTGTTGAAAATTTCAATAATATGCCTGTGAGTTTGGATTTTGGAGGCTAATTCACAATGTGAACCCTTGTATGGGAATCCTTGGCTTTATAAGCGTAATGTTAAAAGTACTAGTCTTTCTAAGGTTATTCACCTAAGTTGTTATTTTTTGTTACTTGATACTTCAGGTCAACTAAGCGATTTGGGCCAGAGAAGAAGAGGTTTGAGCACCTAGCATTCCTAAACCTGGCACAAAATGTAGTTTGTTTGATCTGGTCATCCATTAGTAAGTTTCTATTATTCTCATCTATCTCTCATTTCTTTGATTTGACCCGGAGAAGGAGAGGTTTTAGCATAAGTTACATTACATGTTGGAGTTGAGTAATAATTTTAATGTGCTTGTTCAACAGTGATAATCCTTTGGTCCAGTGGCAGTAAGGGTGGTGCTCCTTGGTGGAGTTACTGGAGTGCTGGCATTACGAATACGATTGGTCCTGCTTTGGGTATTGAAGCCTTAAAGTACATCAGCTACCCTGCCCAGGCATGTTCTCAATTTCTCTGCATATGGCCCTCGGTCCCAATCTTATATATTTACAATTTTTTTGAATCCAATATTCTCTTTCACCTAACAATTCCTTTGTAAGTCAGTCAACTCTTTTTTCTGAGGCGTCCCAATATGGAAGAAAGAAAGCAAGTATGCAATTAATGATGATTCCTTTGTATATCTGGAAAGTTAACTTCTTAAATTTTAAATGTCATGATGTTCCCACTATGGAATAGTCTATCTGAAGCCAATTTTTGTTTTCAAGCTTACATGGGTAACATGACGATTATAGCATTTCTCTATGGTAAAACTAGAACATTGTTTGTCATTCTGATGGTTATACGACGGTGGAAGACTTTGACGATCATGTTTCATAATAATTTTGAAGGTCAAAACTTATTAGCTGTTGGTTGTTTCCATGAATTCCTTTCTCCTGTCATCTGAAGAAGTGAAAATTACGGGTTCCTAGAGGAACTGACAAGGATTATTCAGTATTTACTTGATTAAATTTTATTAAATCTTAGATAGAATCACTTCAAAGTTCAAAGTGTCAATTATCCTGTCAACATTGTTCATTGTACATAGCTCTATCAGTTTGACATCCTTTGCTGTGAAATTCTTTCCATTTTCATTTTCCTTAGTTTTTGTTTGTTCCTTTTCCTCATTGTTGCAGAAAATATGTATGAACTTGGGGAAAGCACAACTAATGTATTAGTTCCTTTAATACTCATGCTATTGTTTTGACTTTCAGGTACTTGCAAAATCCTCAAAAATGATTCCAGGTGAGTTATATTTTACTGGCATCTTCGTATGAAGTCTCTGTTTCTCCATCTGTATGCAACACTGCTTTGATAGTAATCCTTAACCATGTTTATAAGATTAGGCCTTTATAGCAGTAATTATTCATATTTAAGAAAATCATTTTTTTTTGTTTATTTACACAGTGATGCTGATGGGTACACTAGTTTACGGTATTAGATACACTTTTCCTGAGTACGTTTGTACGCTTCTTGTTGCCGGGGGTGTATCAGCATTTGCACTTTCCAAGGTAAGGAATATATCTTCTTCATTAACTGTTTATTTATGAGCTGTGACATTCATACTCCTCATCAATTCTGTGGTTGGCTACAGACTAGCTCAAAGACCATAAGCAAGTTGGCAAACCCAAATGCTCCACTGGGATATGGTCTTTGTGCTCTGAACCTTGCCTTTGATGGATTCACAAATGCCACACAGGATTCACTTACAGCCAGGTATTAGTCATTTCTCTTTCACTGTAATTATGTCAGATTGTCAGTTAATGACTCAATGAACAGATTATTGCACCTCCGTTTCAACTAGATAACAGACAATCGTCATCAGAAAACTGCATTTTGTTTCTCTGTTTCAAATTAAGAGTCTCTCTTCAAATTGGTCAGGCAATATTGTGGACTTAAATAGTTACCCTTCATTTGAAAAGGAAGGGAGGGATAATTAGCTTAATTTTGTCAGGTCACTAATTTATACCCTACCTTCAGAGGGAGAGGCAATTCTATTTAGCTTTTTTGTCTTGTCATTTTTATAGTCTTTCCTTTTGGTTTGGGATATAGTGGAACAACCCCAAAACAGACCACCAGCACAACTCACGTATAGAACAAACCACAGTTCAATATGCTCTCTGTATTAGCTACTACCAATATAGTGCACTATCTATATTTCCCCGCCATAAGCAATACTGTTTAAGGATATATTACTTTAAAGTCGATACTCTACTCAATCTGAATTAATTATGTTGCTCAGGTACCCCAAAACAAGTGCTTGGGACATAATGCTGGGAATGAATTTATGGGGCACCATTTACAATGTGGCCTTTATGTTTGGCTGGCCTCAAGCCAGCGGATTTGAAGCAGTTCAATTCTGCAAGCAGCATCCAGAGGCAGCCTGGGACATTTTCCTCTTCTGTCTTTGTGGTGCAGTGGGCCAGAATTTTATATTCCTAACCATAAGTCGGTTTGGTTCACTCGCAAACACCACCATCACTACAACCCGTAAATTTGTGAGCATAGTGGTCTCTTCGTTGCTGAGTGGCAATCCCTTGTCTGCAAAGCAATGGAGCAGCGTTGTAATGGTCTTTACTGGGTTGTCCTACCAGATTTACCTCAAGTGGAGGAAATTGCAGAGGATGCAAAAGAAGAGGAAGCCCATGTAAGCGTGGTAGTCATTTTAAATATAATATTGTTTTCTTCCCAAATATGATATTGGTGTAACCGTAAGGTTCAATCTTTATAGATTTAAGATATGGGTGCATGTAACTGAATACATCTCAATTCAATATAGTCAGCCGAAGTTTTGACCCGCCGTCTCTTGTTTTCTCCACTAGTTCTAGGTTAGAAAATTGAAACTTGTTGAGACAAAGCACCATGTTTGGTTGTGTCAGAGGGGTGATTTACTCGACTGTATTTATTATCTTTTTAAGTAATTGTTGCAGCATTTCCTCTGTTTATATTTAAATCCCGTAGATGATTAACCTTGTACTCTCCAGCATATTATGTGAAGGCCTATGCCCTGATGATTCCCAAATTCCGCTAGGTCCTTTCGACAAAAGGCGTTTTTTGAGAAAGCATGTATTATTAAATAATAGTTTTAGGGCTATGCCTTGTTACTTATTCAAAAAAAAGTTTATGAATACCATAAAATAATTTTACCATATCCATATACCAAATGGCGAGGATGATGATATGTAGAATCCATTGATGTGGAACTTAGAGGACTTTTTCTTTTCTATTTTTCTATTAAAAAATGGAAGGTTTATAAAGTTGTGTTTGGGAGTTTAGGAGAGAAAAAAGAACGAGAATATTAATCGGAGAAAAGAGAAGTTTGTTTGAAAGTTTAAGAAGAAAAAGAATGTTACAATTTATCTTCTGTGTTTTTGTATTTGTGAGTTGTTAAAAAAAGGAGAAAATATATTTTTAAAATTTTGTTACGTATTTTAAGGATAAAATTGTCAAATGCAGTCAGGTTTTATTAAGAAAACTTTATCTTATGTTCGATTTGGAGGGAAAATTTTAATTAATATAAATTCCCTTTTTCTTATATTCTCTCCATATGAATAAACGTTATCTCATTTTTTTCTCCCTTTCTCTCCAAATTGAGATTCCCAAACTAAAGTAAGTCTCTTATCTTTAGTATAAAAAATAATAATAAAAATTTCCATCCTCTGAAATGAGACTTAAACTCGATTACTCTCCTACATTTGGGTTGGTGGAACCAATTAATTGTTATTGCTCCAAGTTGAAGGCCTATTTGAATTGAAAATTTGGTATGATGAGATTAAATAGCAGAATGGACAGTGTGTTATCCTTAGAGCAATCGTTAAATTGGTATTGGAATCGTCAATAACCCATACCCAAGGACTTGGGTGCCCTTTCGAAATTATGATTTCTTGGTATAGAAATTGGATGTCTCTTTCCATCTCCAACGTAAAAACATGTAGAGCAATAAAAAAAATATTTGAAAAATAAAAATTAATTTTATACATTCTCATTTGTGTTATAATGGTACACTTTAAAGATTGTTGTGTAAAATTTGAATGAACCAATAATATTGTACCACATAAAATATATATTCACATGTAATATTCAATATTTTTTATGAATATTTTTTATTTATAATTTAATAGTCAAAATGGGTGTTATTTTAAAGCTTTTGATGAGTAGGATTCAAATATACAAATATCATAATAAAATCACATTTTGATTTTTACTTATATCATTTTTAATATTTTGTAAAAAGTTGGAGAGAGAAAATGATGATGTAGATGTGTAAAATAGACATCCATTTTATACAAGTGATGATGTGATATGTTTTACACAACATTATTAGAACACCAAAAATTATACACATTATGTAAATTTTACGCAAATTCTCTGCGTCATGGTTTACCCATACCAATTAAAAATGCTCTTACCCTAAAATAAAGTTGTTTGCTTAATAATATTCCTTACTGGTTTGTCCCTGGTTGGGGGGTACAACGAGTAATCAATTAATTTAATAGTGCATCCCAAAGGCTAAATCACCACAAAGTCATTTCTAGAATCCTAAATTAAAAGTTATTGCATTTACCATTTTATGAGGTGGATATTTTTGAAAGCCAGAAGAAAGATTCAGTAACTTTACATTACATAATATTTCTTCTGCTTTAAATAAAGAGTTTCATTTTAATTTTCAACTTTCTTTTCTGAAACAATTTAACCAAAAAAATATATTTGTTTAGTCATGCTGAGATATATTACCATTGATATTAAAAATGAATTAAGTTTTTCAATTTGAAACGTTGAAAAAAAAATATAACTCTAAATATCTTACAATAAAAAGTGAAAAAGATGGAAAAATGAAAATCAAATGAAGTCAAAAAAATTCTAAGCTAAATCAGGAGGAGGAGTAAGGGAGACAGAGAAAGTGAGTGCCAGAGTGTAGATGCTTTAATTTGTACAGGGTTTCCCTCCCTCTTTTACCTATAATACCTTTTTTTAAGCATTGCTCATAATTAATAGCACTTCCTCCACCCACCACCACCCCCCGCTGACCATTTTAAATAACAATTCTCAGTCTCATATCCCCACTTCTTCCCCACAACTAAAATTCTCAGTCTCATATCCCCACTTCTTCCCCACAACTACAATTCTCAGAGACAAGAATACATTCACAGAGAAAACATGCATCACTCCTCTGCAGGTAACAATTTTTATATCCCTTTCTGTATCTTGTGTGGATCTTCTCTGATTGATTTCCTTAATGTATTATGTTCTTTTTCAGATTTCTTCAGTGTCGGTCTAAATCTGTGCGTGCCAATTCCTCTCAGGCAAGTAAATTAAATAAGAAAAGAAAAAAGAAGAAATTTCTGCACACCATAACCATATAAATCACATTATCTATCCAATCATTATCAGTTACATTGCATTACATTACATAATAAACATATGGGGGAAGAAAAGAAAACACAAAGAAGAAAAAAATTTATAACCCACTGCACACCTAAAAGGAACAAACAACAGGAGTTCAATTCAAATGGTTGATCCTCCTTTTAACTCTCTCTTTCTTTACTGTAAAACTATCCCCCTTTCTTTTCATTCTTTTCTAAGGGGGAACTAATATTGGCGAGGTGCCGATGTATAATTACACTCTGAAAGACTAGGAAAATTTTGTACAAATATGGCAAATCAAGAGCCAACAAAACCTTATTGGGAAAACCGAATTACCCTAATTCGACTCCCACATTACAAGAAGACACACAAAAGAATGTGAAAACACACTGGAAATCAATGTAAGTATTAGGGGGATGGTAACTAGACAAAAAAATGCAGACCACACTTTCAGGTCTTTCAAGGGATGCTAGAATGCACCGAAGCATTCTAGGTTTCAAAATTCAGATCTTAATAGACCTCTTGGCAAAAACTTGGGTTCAAATGACTGCGATCCAAGGTAAAAGAAAACCAAAAGAAAAAGGTGATAAAATCTATATATGGCGAAAACTCGGGATAATTAGTTATACTATAAAACTCTGTATGTCAGATGGATAAGTGGATTGATCATAAACTATGGAGAAGTATCCTTTTGCAGGGTGGAGGTTGTGAAGTTTTGGTGTTTGGATCTGGGGATGTGGACTCCATTCCAAGTGTTTTTAGTAGGAAATGCCTCTCCTGAAAATTGTAGTAAAAGGTACAGAGTTAGTCTTGCATTTTGATCAAATTGTACTATAGTTAATCTGAATTAATTTAACACTAACTAGTTACAATGGTGAAGTCATGAAATAAATTGTTATGCATTCGTACAACTAACCAATTAAGGGTGTGTTTCGTTACACTTCTTATCCAAGGAAAGTTTCCTAAGATCTCACATTACCTACGATGATTTTTTTTTTGGTGGGGCCTTGGGGTTGGGGGATTGAACTCACGACCTCATATAGCATCAGATATGCAGGCTTCTTGTTCCCTGATGCATATAACATCAAGATGCTGATGCTTTTAGAGGCTGGAGTAAGGATCTGCCTGAACCATGCCCCACTGGCTCCTCGTGATGGTTCATCTGAGATGTAAATCATTATGCTATTGGAGGACTACACATCCAGAGTTTTATTGGTTACTATGCATGCCATGCCTGGTTTGATTGGCTAGGGCAAGGATGACAATGTTATACTGCCCGCTGGCAGCCTGTAATTATGTAGAAATGTATATAATAATGTGGGGCACAACAGATCACATCGGTTGCGATATTTCAAAATCAAGACTAATATCAACCTCTCTTGCCTTTTCCATTTTTCAAAAAAAAAATTGTATTTCACGCTATTTTTTTAAAAGCAAATAAAATTCTGGAATTGCCTACTGTAATGGATGACTAATTGGGACGCGAGCTTAATTCAAACAAGGTTACAAATATATAGTTTGTGTCAAGATACTGTTGAGTGAAAATAGTGAGTGGAATATTTGAGGATTGCAGGAAATGAGGGCGTGCTTGATTATGGTTGGAAAATGCTTGAAAACGCTACTAATTTTTATGAGGTGGAAAAAGATAGGTGTAATGTTTTATTCCTTTCTTGGTTTATCCATGGATTGCATGTCTTTAAGGGATGGGTAAGAAAAAAAATTCCACGAAAAAAGAGGAAAAGGGAGAACTTTTCACCACATTACTAATCTGTTTTTCCTACTTGTAAAAATCAGTAGTGATTTCAATAATTTTCTAAAAATAAAGGATGGACTGGTGTTTTCCAGAGACTGGAATGGTACTAGTGCGGGTTCCAGAAACAACTTTCTAGTATGGTGCTGCTAGCAGACTACTCAGAAGTGTTACTAAATAAACCATTTGCAGAATAAATTTATATTACTGCTTCTTCTTATGTTTTTTTTTTTTTTTTATATAATAGATGCATGCCAACAGAAGCAATGTTCTGCTACTGCCGCTTCTTATGCTTTACAGCAGAATCGAAGGCAAAATAACTCACACTTTCAGAAAATTGTGGGCTGGGAATCCCTGCTGCCAATGATCTAAACAATGGAGTTACTTGAAATGGGGAACTGAACTCTGTACTTGACAATGAGCAAATAGCTCCTCCATCGGTTTTTAACTCACCACAAGTTGGCAAGACATCTACAGCAACAACAGTAGATATTCCCTCAGCAAAAAGGAATTCAGCATAATTCTATAAATACACGTGGAAAAAAAGTTGATCTATTAACCCTTCTCGTTAATTAAATTTTGTTTACCTTGAGTTGTGGCTCCACCAGAGAGAATATCATTTTCCCCAAGACCATGCTCTCCTATATTAGGTGATTGCAATTCAGCTTCAATATCCTCATGCAGTGCACAGACCTCAGCTTGATTCTGTTCTGTTTTATCACTTCTTCTATGGGATAGGAGAGTTGATCCAGTACTATACTCGGAGCTGTCTGGTGACTCCTCATATAATCCAGGCTGCCTGTATTTAACTGTCAACTTAGGAATATTTTGGCAAACTTTCCTGCTCTAGTCTATACTGAAGAGTGGGCATATTTAGTACCTGTATGATGGTCGACTTCCTTCATTACCACTCCTTAAATCATCTACCAAGTCTTTGAAACTCTCAAGTTGGAAATCTATTTCAGATATTTTAAATCCGAGAACATCACTTTCTTTGCTTTGATTGAGAAAATCTTGGAGAACCTGGATTCATGCATAGTAGTATCAGATTATGCTATTGTACTTTGTATAAGTAAAATGAAAAGAAAAGAATTTTTTTGGGCTCATTTGTTTAGGCATTAAATGTCATTGATCTGAACATGAATCTTGTATTGCTACCAGCCAAGACGCACGAGATAGGTTAAAACAAACAAGAAGCACAGTACCAATTTTGTCTCACCTTCCAAGCATTTTCAAGACTCTGGTCTGTGTTCTCCGTATTAACTTTAAGCGCAAGCGAGCTGAGCAGTTCTGCTTGTTGCATCAATGCAATAATCTTTGGATCATCCTTCTTGAGATACGTTCCTTGAATCATGCTACTACTGACTGCTTTTGGATCCAAGAAGGAAACTACTTTAACTTTGCATTTTACTCATTAAAGCATATCGATAATCAATAAAAAACAGAATTTCAAAAATAGAAGATGAAATTAATCGTGTGAACATGATATAGCGATTCACTCGTATAGCTAAATTTGTAATGATGTAATCTTCTCATGCATTTTCTTTTAATGTGGCCTTCAAGTGACATATGAGAAATCTAATCAAGTTATATGTAAATATATATCCTTCCCAAAAGATTCTCTTCTGATGAATTACCATCACAGGAGGCGTCCTTGGTGGTGTTGGCATGACGTTCAGTTGGCAAGTCGCTAACATTATGGAAGTTTTGGACAAGTACAGCAAATGGAGGTCTTAGCAGCTGATTTGTTGTTCCACATTCCCCTAGTAACCTTTCTCCCTGATTGCAATTTTCCGCTATTTCGGGAATGTGACTCCTCCTATATCACAAACTTTGAGAGTTATTATATAAAACTTCAATGTTATTGACCTTTGACTAGGAACTGGAATGTACAACAGTGGTTGTACCTTCTCTTAAGAGGAACTACAGTTTCTATTCCATCAACGTCAAGCCCATTTTGAAATATGACCCTTTTGTTGTTTAGGTTGACATAAGATGTGTTGTTCTCTTTTGCTAAGGCTTCACGCTTTGCTTTCTTCTTACATAATGTGGAAAACCGATTCTTCACAGCATTATCCGTTCTGCACAAGCAAAGAAACAGTTGAATTTCATATTCTAACGACCTTACTTATCCTATAGGAAAGGAAAAATAACTCATTTACAAATTGTTTTTACCTGCCTGAAACTACTTTTGCTATTTCAGTCCACCTGTTGCCAAAGATCTTCTGAGCCTGCACAATTCTTTAGATATTAGGTCACGAAGCTCTGTTTTTCTGAAAATATACTTGATTGTAAAAAGTTGATAAAAGTAACCATAGAATACTTGAAAGAATGGATATTTTATCCTCCAAACAAGAACAAGTTGATAAACCACAAATAGGATAAAAAGGCATAAATTCCAGGAGGTTGCAGTTAGCGGTGGAGAGCATCAATATACCTCACACAGTAGCATGTCTTCCTCTGGTGACCATCCCCCTTTCTTGAAATCAGAATTCAAGTAAGTGTACCATCTGCAACATGTTACATCCACATCAGATTGAGCTAAAACACAGAAGGGATTGAAAGAAACAGGAGAAAAACGATTGGATAGACAACAAATATCAATTTTATCTAATTAATCAACCTCCTTCTGCATTGTCTTGTGGTTTTGTCTTTGAATCTGGAAGCAATGATAGCCCAACTGCACACATACGTTACAAGTAAGGCCTTCAGTTTGCATCTCTTGAAATAATACCATTGATTGTACTCCAAAAATACAATAAAAAAGAAGACGAAAATCAAAAGAAAGAATTGAAGCTAAATTACTTGTCGGTTCCATGAATGCGAATTTGTTCGCGTAGTACATCGTCCTCCTGCAATTCATATTCATATAAGATAAAGCAATCAAAATGATTGTTGAAATCTAAAACACAAATAACGAAAGAGGGTGAAAGAAGAATTGACCTCTTGTGACCACGTCACAATATGCCGCTCTTTCTGCTTGGGAACTTCAGTATTACTATTACTGCTATTGCAATTGTTACTTGCTTTCTTCATTGTTTAATTAGCTCCTTCCTTGTACAACAGTGTTCCTCACTCCTTTACCGAGCTCTCGCATGCTAAAGCTAAAGCTAATCTTTTGGAGTGTTATATAAAAAACACAAGCCCAAAAGAACACCTTCCCTCTCTTTTTTCTCTTTACTGATACTGTTGCTTCAAACGGAACAGCTCGCACAAAAGATCAAACACTATACGTCTTTTACCTCACCGAAAAAATGCCTAGGATTCGAACTTTTCAATCAACTTTGATCTAACACACGTATAGAATCCAAATTAGGATTCAAACATAACAATCACAGACAAAACAGAACCATTTTTACTAATTACAACAGGAACTTCATTAATCGATTATATATAATTCTCGACGTTAATAGTTAATTTCCGTTCTGTTCCTCGAGATTCGGGAAAGAGACTTTGATATGTATGTATACATATATATATACAGTCTGAAAAAATGTAGATCTGAGAGTTTTGAGCTTACGAGTAGTATATGGAATCGCTTTATCTTCAAGGCTTGTTGGTGACTGTTGAGATTGAAAGTTGGATATGAGAGAGTGAAGGGTTGAATGATGATCGTTTTGATTTGTTATTCCAACATGTTTTTCTCTCTCTATCTTTGAAAAAGTTCTCTCTTTCTCTATCCAAAAAGCAGACTTTCTCTCTCTAAAATTGTTGTTAATATAATATAAAATATAATATAATATATATAAATCAACGGATCCTTTGCTTTAGAGCGCGGGTATGAAGGGTAGTTTGAAATATAACGCTGAAATCCACGAGAGCATAATTAATGGAAGATAGTGGACCCACCCCCCCCACCCCCCCCCCCCTCGCACCCCCACCATGTCATGTATCTGCAGCTGTGCAGGTAAAATGACTCCATCGCATTTGCTCATCTGTATCCTTTGGAGTATTTTGGATTTGTATTATTATTCTCAAAACAAAAATTTATATTATTAGGTTAATTTATAATTTTAAAAATATATTGTATAATATCTCAAAATAATACTATACGTTAATAAAGAGAATATTATTTTAATAATACAACTATCCTACTTTAAGGATATATATATATATATGTATGTATACTCATCATGTGTTTAAATTTATGATAATCCTATTACGAAATACTTATGTGAGAAGTTGGACAATATGCTTTTATTGTGGTACATTTTTTTAACAATAACAATATTTCTTCTAACAATAATACCACATTTAGTTTATTTATGCATATATATTTCGAAAAGAACGCATTTTATTTAAAATATTCTAAATCTACGCAGCATTATTGTCCATTTTACTCATGAATGAGCGGGATTCGAACAAAGACAATTAATTTCCAAGAGAGGATGAACGCATTTTTGGACATATTTCCAATCCTGACAAGAGTGGTAATGAGTTGATTAATTAATCCATTCATTGGGGCAGAGTTAGTCCATTTTAATCCCTTGGTTGAGACAATTTTCAGCTAGCTCTAATCTATTAATTACTAGAGTTTTTTTTTTCCTTTTTTTAATAATTATTTCGTGGTCTTTTTCTATTAAAAAGAAAAAAAAATACATTTTTCTATCACTACCTACAAACACCGCGAACCACCACCGTAAACCACCTTCAACAACTACCATCAAAACTTCAACAAACTAACCTAGGCCTGTCAATGGATCTAATTTGGTTTGGATTAGGGTGAATCCAAATTCATATCTAAAAAAGGATTCGGATTGGATCTACATCCAGATCTAACCATGTAATGGATCACCAAATATTGATACATATCCAAGTTTTTTAAGAGAGAGTTCAGGTCGGATTATATCTAATCTGTTTAAAATTTTAATTATATAATAACTAGTTTGTAAATATATAAAAAATAATTAAACTAACATAAAAGTAAAGCCTAAGAATAGTCAAATTTCTTTGTTTCTTGCAAAAAGGAACTTATTTAATTCTTTCTTATATGTGTATTAATAATAAAGTGGTAAATATAAATCATTATAAATCTAAGTATAAAAGTGTGTCTTGGATTGGATTGGATTGCATTGACATATATTCATATCTGATTTGTTAATCAAAGGTCTAAAACGTTTGAAGATATGGATACATGGGTGAGAAATTTCAATCCATATCCAACTAAACGAATTGTATTTAGGTACAAGTCCAATCCATTTACAGGCCTAACATCACCGTATATCCACCAATGACTAGTAGGCGATCAGCGATAGCAGCTCATAGTAATCCATAAGACCTAGCAATGAGTGATAATGGGAAAAAAAATAAAATCAAAATGTATAATTGGTGATGCATTAAAAATAAAAAATTAAGAGTACTTATGAAAAACATACATAGTAAAATATTTTTATCACTAAAACAATTAAATTCTAAAGAAATTAAACCCTTTATTTGTTAGGTCAAAGCCAAGAAAAATGTCTTTACAATAAAAAGATGCTCTTGGAATGGATTATCTCATGCATATATTATATTGTATCTATCCACGCTATGCCACATTTAATATGGAACGTCTAACATAATAATAATAATAATAATAATAATAATAATAATAATAATAATAATAATAATAATAATAATAAAAGAAGAAGAAGTATGTATACATATATATCAATGTAAGATTAAGAAATTTTTTACCTATTTATATTTTTTTCTCAGATTTATAATTAATCAATTTCACCGTTAGATAAGTTATTTTTATTATATTTATCAAGTATGCAAAGTTTCAAATTAATCCGATACTTGTAACCATATACTCATTATATTTACTTTTACTTATTTTTTATAAAATATATAATTTACTATATAACATAATTATGATGAAGGACTTATGCATCTCTAATGACGTTAATTTTTTGCATGCTTCTTTGGGATATTATAATGAACTAATTTAACAATTAGACTGATAAATTATAAAATTGAAAATAAATAAATTATTAACAAGTGTAATTTTTATTTTATTTTATGCCAGATGTATTATGAACTCTCCATACACAAATATATATATATATATATATATAACTGTGAAAATGATACGTCAATATCATATATATATATATATATATATATATGTTGGTGGCTTTAATTTTCAATAATCAATATACGAACATTTTTCTATTAATAGGTACATGACAATCTTCGTGAGCCAACCATCACCAAATTAAACTCTCCACGTGTTCGTTTACCAGTAAATCGTAAAAATATGCCGAATTGGAGTGCTGGCAACGTGATTGGCACGAGCAGTGGGAATTTGTATAGACTGTCTACGCTCCACGCTGGTCCGACCATCCTTTATTTGCTCTCCCTCTGTGTGATACGTGTAAATGTGCCTTCAAATTGTGATATGAAAAGTTTAAAAATTGCTTCTTTCAATTTTTAAATTGTATTTTGGTCTAAGAATATTTGTCAAAGAACTTCATTAATTTGCATTAGCAAAAAAAATTAAATCACATTGGTTTGTAAGGTTTACATCCTTCTTAACCATTGATCTATATAAAAGTAAATGTATTTATATATATAAAAAGTTTATTTATGAAAAATGTGTTAAGATCAAATATTGATTCTAATGGTGTCAAAATCTAAAACAGATAGTTAACGACCGATCAATCAATGAATAATGGTGGATTAGAGGTTTAATAACGGATTGTAACTGTGAACAGTGATTGTGAACAGTATCACCGTATATATGAACAGTATCACCGTATATGTGAACAATGACTGTGAACAGTACCACCGTATATGTGAATAGTGACTGTGAACAGTACCGACAGAAATTGATTAAAAATGAAGATGAACACGAGACATTTTTTATTAAGGTAGGTTCCCCCGGTAGCGCTTATGCTAGTCCGGCAGTACGTCCTCCTTTTGTGTGTGCTTGCTTTGTATTAGCTCAAAGGCAATCAATTTGAATGACAATACAAGCTACCAATCTCTCTCTCTTTCTATAATTTCCTTAATTCTATTTATAAGTATAGAATTATGATTACAAAATATTTCAACAGAATAAATAATAAACTGTATAGGAGAGAGAGCGTATAAGGATTGGTATTTTTTGGGGTATGAAAAGAGAGAGTATAAGACCCTCGAAAATTGGCTT
This sequence comes from Lonicera japonica, assembly GCA_021464415.1. Lineage (NCBI taxonomy): Eukaryota > Viridiplantae > Streptophyta > Magnoliopsida > Dipsacales > Caprifoliaceae > Lonicera > Lonicera japonica. Next base: position 59,582,273 of record CM038468.1, on the reverse strand, counting down.
GTATTTATATTGCCAATGGCTTTATATCTCTTAGAAGAGATAGATGGATATTGAGAGAGAAAGAAAATATATTTTTTGGTGTGTCTTTGGATGGATGAATGAGGGGGTATTTATAGGTAAAAATGAAAGGCAAAAAGGTAATTTTTATGTAATATATATGATGTGTATGCTTAGGTCACATGTGATCTAGAATGTAGATGATGTGTATGCTTAGGTTACATGTAATGTAGATGATGTGTATGCTTATGTCACATAGGTAAAAATAGGATTTTACTGGAGGTAAAAAATGGGATTTTATTGGAGGTAAAAATAGGATTTTATTGGAGGCAAAAGTGTTGAATTACATTTGTAAGTCAATGGTAAAATTAGTATTTAACCTAATTAATTGCCCCATATCCTTATCATTTAGCTCATATGAGATGATTGGTGAGGATATCCTTCAACCCGAGAGCTAGTAGTAGCTCTGAGCTCTGATGTTCGTGATGTCTTAAGCCCGAATCCTTCGTGTCAAAATCGCAGCATCATTATCATACACACATTTTCTTCCCCTATGGCGACATCAAAGAGGAATCTAAGGCGGTGAAGTCTAGATGCACGCGGGGAGCGCTGTATATTTTGACTTTTTAAGAAGACAGCTTTTCGTCTTCGGGATTCTTTCAATGCTAGATGCCTCTTGTCCCCTCTTTCTTGCCATTTCCCTCAAGATCCATCTTATTCTTATACCTTTTACAGGGGATACCCATGAATAAGGGAAAGTAAATCACAAGTATGCCGAATACCTTCCGTTGTACAGGTTCTTCTTGTGCTGCTTGTACTTATAAACGCAAGAGATGTCAGTCATGGTGTGAATATGCGCAAATTTTTTGAAATGTGATTAGTCGTCAGGATTATCGCACAATCTTCACTGTTTTCGGGGTGAAGAGTGTTGCAGATATTTTACAAAATATTTTCGAACATCAATATCTTGAGACTCTCAATTCATTCCTTTTTGAAGCCACGACGAGAATAAAAAATCCCACTAAAGGCTGTACTGCTCTCATTGCTTCTCTTGAACAGAAAGTGGAAGAGTTACAAGCACGGGTGATGGCATTAGAGGCTCGGTTAGAAGGAGGGTCTTCCTGCGTTAACCCGCTATGCTCCTTTGCTCCTCCTCGATATTCCTCGGGGTTCCTTTCGTCGACAGAAAATAATGCGCCTGATGTTATTCCGTTTGCCGTAAATCTTTCAGAACCTGTTCCTGGAAGTTTTTTAAGGCTCCTTATGTCGAAAGAGGGTGTACAGGATATCCTTTCGACTAACACGAATCTTATAGAAAATGGGGCTCTTCTGATTGAAGTGAATTTGCCGTTATTTCCGAATCGGTCCTATGACCAAGCTACCTTGGACGCCGTTTACCAGGCTACCTCGGACGGTTTTTTATCACAATCTTCGCTAGATGATTTTGTTACGGATTTTACCCAAACAACGAGCCCTGACTGGACAGCTTTAGGGGATATTCGCCATGATTTTTCTAATTATTCTTCTTCTGATTTAAGTACTATTTTGAATTTTGATGTTGATGATTTTCGGATTCTTCAGCCTTTTCTTTGATTAGATAAGTTATCTATCCCTTCATTTCCATGTCTTTTTGTTTACAAAGAAGGGGTTCAACATATATCTGCTTATCATTCAATAGCATACTGTTTAGCCCAGACAATGTATGCACCTCTAGTGAGGGTTTTGTTCTTTAAACAAGTGTTCCGTAGATATTCCACCTGTAACATCTCTTTTCATCAGTAAATAAACAAGTTGATTTCAGATTATTTTTTTATATATCTTTTGTGTGCTCTTTTTATGTTTTGTTTTGAGTTGTTATTGTGAGATTTGAACAAGCCATATATGAATGGTTATCCCTTTTCCCCCACACTCAAAGTAAAATAGTAAAGGCAAAAGAGATAAAATAAATCCAGTAAAGATGCCTGTGTTAGAGGTCTTTTGGCAGTTTCCCAGAAGGGACCTGGTGTGCAACAGATTTTTATTGGGTCATTTGTACGTAAGGAATTATTCTTATTTTGGCTAAGTCTATAAGGGTTGTGCCCCCTAGACTTTAAGCAAATTTTATAAGATTATTTTCGAACGCCAGTTAGACTCCTCAGAGTGTAGGTGTGCTCATGTAAAAGAGCTATGCACCAACAAACTGACCTCTTTAATTAGAGGAATTTTTCAGCTCTCAGCAAGTCTGCACTTAGACGTTATATGCTTGATGGCTGACCTACATGGCAGTAGGAATTTTTTCGAGATCGTTGATGTATAAAAGTAAAACTTGTGCTTTTTGGTTATGTTTACATAAATGTCATGCATCCTTTTGACTTAAGCAAATTATGACAGCTTTCTTATTTTTTTTATACAGCCTCTTCAGCGTATTATCGACCTCTTTGTGAGAGTTTTGCTTCTTGTAAATAACGGTATACCAAAGTAAAATTTCATATATTTTTCTTCGGAGCAAGTCATTACAAGATTACAAAGTACTTCGCTCAGGGATAGTATCTCTTGAGGTGCTCTATGTTCCATGGCCTCATGAGCTCCATTCCATCCATGGTTCATAAGTAGTAGGTACCAGGTCTGCTGACTTTGGTCACCACATATGGACCCTCCCATTTGGCAGCTAGCTTTCCATGTTGAGAAATTTTGGTGGCTAGAATGATTTTTCGGAGCACCAAGTTACCCACAGTTAGGCTTCGGTGCCTAACTCTTTTGTTGTAACTTTTGACCATATTTCTTTTGTAGGCTTCTTCTTTAATCCGAGTTTGTTCTCTTTTTTCTTCGAGGAGGTCTAAATTGGCTAAGAGTCCTTCGTCATTCCGAGCTGGGTCATGATGGTTGATTCTGTATGTTGGCATTCCCATTTCTACTGGAATCACCGCTTTAGTTCCATAGGTCAGAGAGAAAGGAGTTTTCCCCGTAGGCCCTCGGATCGTAGTCCTGTAAGCCCAGAGAACTGAGTGGAGTTCTTCAGACTAATTTTCCTTAGCATCATCGAGTCTCTATTTCAACGAGTTCAGGAGAGTTCTATTGGTGACTTCTGCTTGGCCATTTTCTTGGGGATGGACAGGCAAACTGTAGTGATTCTCTATTTCATGATCTTCATAAATTTTTTTGAAGAGATCACAATCAAATTACTTGCGATTATCAGTGATCAGAATCTTTGAGAGGCCGAAACGACAGATGATATTTCTCCATACAAAGCTTTGAATTTTCATAGTGGTGATGGTGGTCAATGCTTCTGCCTCAGCCCATTTGGTGAAGTAGTCAATGGCTACAACTGCGAACTTGGTCTGTCCTTTACCCAAGGAGAAAGGACCAACAATGTCCATCCCCCACTAAAAAAAAGGCCATGGGCTACTGACAGGAGTCATGAGCTCTGCTGGGAGCTGTTGGACATTGGCAAACCGTTGGCACTTGTCACACTTCTTTACCAGTTCTTTGGCATCTTGTAGGATGGTTGGCCAAGAGTAACCTTGTCGTCCAACTTTGAAAGCTAAGGAACGAGCTGCCGGGTGCCCGCCACACAACCCCTTATGTATCTCTAATAGGGTCGCCTAAGCTTGATGGGGGTGTAGGTAGAGTAAGAAAGGAAGAACATACCCTCTCTTGTACAGGGTTGCTTCTATGACTACATATCTGTTGGAGATGTATTTGATCCTTTTGGACATCTTCTTTTCTTCTGGCAAAACTCCATTTGTGAGGTAGTCCAGATTTGGGTAAATCCAGCACTTGCAGACTTGTACTGGGGCTACATCCACTTCTTCAAGCTCATTGATGGCTTTGCTTTCTAAATATTCAATGTGAACACCGCTTGGTGCCTCTGTTGATGAAGCTAGCTTGGCCAGACGGTCTGCCTTATTATTCTGAGCTCGAGGAACTTTGATGAATACCACGTTTGTAAACTTTCGAGCTACCGTTTGAGTTTTAGCCAGGTAAGCGGCCATGTGATCTTCTTTAGCCATGTTGTGGCCCGGTATTTGGTCGACTATGACTGTAGAGTCATTGTAAACCACCATCTGTTTTGCCCCCAAGTCTCCAGCAATTCTCAGACCTGCTATGATAGCTTCGTATTCTGCTTCATTGTTTGATACCTTAAAAAGGAACTTGAGGGCTATCTCCAATGTGTTAGCCTCAGGGGTGATCAATACTAGACCAGCTCTAGAACCTTGAGAGTTGGAGGCTCCATCTGCGTGGAGTATCCACACTGGGATCTCTGGCATCATGCCTATTGAGGTAGAAGGGCTCGAGGCGCTTGGGTCTACTTTTGGCAGTAGCTTTGAAAGTTCGGCAACCTGTTCCTCTGTGTAAGTAAACTCGGCTATGAAGTCAGCCACAGCCTGCCCTTTAATTGACACCCGTGGTTTGTAACTGCTCACAAATTGCCTGAGTTCTACAACCCAGATAACTAACCTTCCTGACTGATCTGATTTGTCAAGAATTCGTCGTAGTAGTTGGTCTGTGAGTACATCAATGGTATGGGCCTGAAAGTAGGGCCTCAGTTTTCTAGAAGTGATGAGAAGAACGTATGCCAATTTTTCCAACCTTGGGTAACTAAGCTCGACCGCGTGCAGAGCTCGGCTCGTGTAGTAGACAGGGAGTTGTGCCCCCTCTTCGTTCCTCATGAGGGCTGAGCTGACCGCTGTTTGGGAAACTGCCAAGTAAAGGCAGAGAATTTCACCATTCTTTGGAGAACTCAATAAAGGAGGAGCTCCGAGGTATTGCTTGAGCTACTGAAAAAAAACCTCACATTCTTCCGTCCACTCGAAGGCCTTTTTTAGAGTTTTGAAGAATGGGTGATATTTGTCAGTAGCCTTAGAGATGAACCTGTTAAGGGCTGCCACTCGACCTGCTAAGCTCTGAACTTCCTTTGGTTTGGTGGGAGATTTCATGTCAATCAAAACTTGTATTTTCTCGGGGTTAGCTTCGATTCCTCTTTGTGTTACCAAAAAACCCAAAAAATTTTCACCTTTTACCCCAAAAGCACACTTAATTGGATTGATGGACATACCATTTTGTCTAAGTATAGAAAATGCTTCATTGAGGTCGAAAACATGGCTGGAAGCCTTGAGGCTCTTGACGAGCATGTCGTCGACGTAGACCTCCATATTTCGGCCTATCTGTTCTTTGAACAAGGAGTTCATCACCTTTTGATAGGCAGCTCCTGCATTCTTCAAACTAAAAGGCATCGCCTTGTATCAGTAGGTCCCTTCATTGGTGATGAAATATGTCTTTTCTTCGTCCTCAGGGGCCATCCTTACCTGATTATATCTAGAATAAACGTCCATGAAGCTTAGCACTTCATGCCCAGTGGTCGCATGCACGAGCTGATCAATCTTCGGGAGCGAAAAGCTGTCTTTTGGACAAGCCTTGTTAAGGTCTTTGAAATCCATACACATCATCCATTTTTCGTTGTGTTTCTTCACAAGTACCACATTGGAAAGCCATTTCGGGTAGTAGACCTCCCTAATGAAACCAGCTTGGAGCAATTTTTAGACTTCTTCTTTGGCAGCCAGATTTCTTTCTGCTGCAAAGTTTCTCCTTTTCTGTCTTACGGGCTTGAAGGCCGGATTAGGGTTGAGCCTGTGCACTATGACCTCCGGGTTGAGCCTTTTCATGTCATCATGGGACCACGCAAAGACATCAGCGTTAGCTCTAAGGCATTGGGAGAGCTCCTATCTGACCTCCGAGTTGAGTTGGTTGCTGATTTTGAGCACCCTTTCAGGTAGTGAAAGATCCAAAAACAAGTCTTTCAGATCTTCAACGAGCTTTTTCCTGAGCTCTTTTTCTTCATCCCGGGGGTCCAGGGTATCAATTCCAATCTCTCAGAGGTGGTGGATTCTCCTGTATTGTTCACCCCTTCAGTAGTTATTACCTCGAGCTCTACGGTGGCGATCTCCGTGATTTTGACTTCTTTCAAGGTTCTGAATTGACAGTGCCTGGCCTCCATTTGGTTACTTCTGACCTCCCCGATCCCATAAAGGGTTGAAAACCTCATGGTTAAGCTGCAGGTTGATATGGCAGCTCTGATTTCGTTGAGGGTTCCTCTGCCTAAGATAACATTGTAATGGGGAGCTGAGTCAAGAATTAGGAATTCTGCCATGGTCGTGACCTGCTTTGGAGTCGTCCCTAGAGTTATCGAAAGCTTGATTACCCCCAAGGACCTTGTCTTTTCCCCAGAGAATCTTACCAATGTAACCGGCGATTGGACCAAGTGTTCTTTAGTGAGACCCATCGCTTTGAAACCATTGTAGTACATGAGGTTCGAGGTCGCTCCTATGTCGATAAGGATACGATGGACGTTGTGGTTGCTTATCATCGCTATTACTACTAATGGGTCATCATGGGGGTACTCTACCCCATTCATATCCGCCTCAGTGAAGGTGACTTCGAAAACCTCGTACTTGGCCATCTTTGAGAGCCTCGAAGTGAAGAATTCTGCTTCTGTGCTCGAAAACTTAGCCTTCCTGATGTAGGCCTTTCGGGACCTGTTGCTGTTTCTAGAGAATGATGAACCTCCCTCAATCATGAATATTTCTTTGGCTTGCTCCTTCCCATTGAATTTTGGAGGAACATCATTTTCTTTCTTTATGTACTGTCGGAACTGACCTCGCTGGATAAGCTTTTCAATTTCTTCCTTGAGCTTTCAGCAATTATCAGTTTCGTGGCCGTGGTCCTTGTGATACCGGTAGTACTGGGGTATGAAAAGAAAGAGTATAAGACCATCGAAAATTAGCTTGTATTTATATTGCCAATGGCTTTATATCTCTTAGAAGAGATAGATGGATATTGAGAGAGAAAGAAGATATATTTTTTGGTGTGTCTTTGGATGGATGAATGAAGGGGTATTTATAGGTAAAAATGAAAGGCAAATAGGTAATTTTTATGTAATATATATGATGTGTATGCTTAGGTCACATGTGATCTAGAATGTAGATGATGTGTATGCTTATGTCATATGTAATGTAGATAATGTGTATGCTTAGGTCACATTAGTAAAAATGAGATTTTACTGGAGTTAAAAATAGGATTTTACTAGAGGTAAAAGTGTTGAATTACCTTTGTAAGTCAATGGTAAAATTAGTATTTAACCCCATCAGATTCTTAATCTAATAATTTGTTCGTCTAATATTAATAATTTCTTTTTTTTTAAAAAAAATATTTTAAATTAAGAATCTTATTTTTTTGAAACATAATTATCATGAAAAGAAAAGAAAAATATGCAGCACATAAATAACTCAAAGAGAGTAGTAGTACCTTGAGAGGGGAGAGAAAAGTAACTCCATTAATTAATTTGGACAAAGTCAAACTTCCTCTCTTTCTAACTATGCTATTTGGACTTTTCTTATGACAATTTTGTTTGGTTGAAAAATGCTACAATCCAACAAAGCGGATGTTGGCTACAAGCGGAGTGCTGTAAGAACTTACGATTTTTTGTTTCATATTATAAATGCACGATAAGAAATATTGTAACGGTTATCCATAGATTTATTTCACATAATAATAATATTGGTCGACATAAAAAAAAATAAAAATGGAATGAGTCAAAGGTTGAAAACATATATAATTGTAATTTAAAAATTGAATAATAATATTGCAACACTAGGTGTAAGTAGTGGCGGAGTCAGGAATTTTTTTTAAGTGGGGCCAATTTTTTTTTCCAAAAATTTTCTAAGCCAATATTGAATCAACCATAATAACCAAAAAATAAATATATTAATGTCAATATTAACTTATCAAATAACAATCTAATAAGCAAATTAACCTCAATAACAAAATTTATTATCAATATTAAACAATCTAATAAAAAAATCAACATTAATAAATAATAACTAAAAAAAATATATTAATAAACTCCTAAAAGCAAATATCAACATTAATATTAATATTTAACAATCTAAGAAACAAATCAATATTAATAAATAATAACCAACAAACAAATATATTAACAATTTAATAAGTAAATCAATATTAAAACACTTAAATCTTAATATTAATTTTTTTTAAAAAAAATAACTAAATAAAAAAATAAAATTTTGGGTATAAGATTAGAACAGTGGCCCCCTAGTCCTCAACCACTAACTACACACGCTGACCCCCGAACTTACATAGCTTCTCACACAAAAGCCCCTCTTCCCTCACCCACTTGTTTTTTCTTTTATTACATCAGGCAACCCTAAACTTTCAACAATATCTCAAATATGCTCCCATACTCAGTAAAATTTTCTAAAAAGTATAGCCCCACCTCGCCTCTACATGGCTCCGCCCCTCGGTGTAAGGCATGGGTGGTGTGGACAATGGGCACACAATCTTCAATATATATGTGTACAATTATTTTGTTAAAATTTGGAAATTTTAATTCTACCAAAGTATTAGGGTTAGGGCAAAAGCATACGTTCGAGCTCTCATTCATTGCTCAAACAAGATTTGTCGTAAAAAATAAAGGGCAATAATCTTAACATTCTATAAAAAGTATTATAACACTCGAAAATCATTTTTAGCTAGTGACGTTGTATATTAATCTTTTTAGTCACTAAAAAAGATTTTGGAGTGTTAGAATACTTTTTTGTAAGGTGCTAATATCATTACGTACCCAAAATAAATAAATGCAATCATTTTGATTATTCTATATGATATTATATACTTATATTTTTATATACCTATAAAGAAAACCAAATATTGAAGTTAACACTATCAATTTTTAATTACTTGCATTTTATTAACATTTTAAAAGTAATTTTATAGCACTCTAAATTTATTAAGAGGCAATTAGGTATAAGGACTCATTCTAATAATAATATAATTATAAAGGACACTTAAAAATTAGCCGTGTAAATTAAGGACACAATACCAAAAAGACACTAATACCCCTTCTTTATAATATCGTCTCATTATGATGCTAACAGCAACCAGAAGGTGCTAAATGCATTAAGTACCTCTTGGATAGCAACTAGAGGGTGCTAAATGCATTTAGCACCCATTGGAAGCAACCAGAATGTACTAAATGCGTTTAGCACCACAATTAGAAAGTGTTAAATGCATTTAGCACTCCCTAAACAGCAATCATAAGGTGCTAAATGAAATTAGCACAACAACTAGAAGGTGCTAAATGCATTTAGCACCCCATGGACAGCAACCAGAGGGTGCTAAATGTAATTAGCACCACAACCAGAAGGTGCTAAATGCATTTAGCACCCCCTGGACAGCAACCAGAAAGTGCTAAATGCATTTAGCACTTCCTAGACATCATCTAGAAGGTGCTAAATGCATTTAGCACATCCTAGACATCATCCAGAAGGTGCTAAATGCATTTAGCAACCCCTGTACAGCAACCAAAAGGTGTGCAACTTGAATAACAAATCAAAAGGTGCTAAAATGAATTTAACACCATTACAAAATAGAGAACAACAAAATTGATGAGATCAACATCCATTCAATTTATTTATATGCATATATATATGGATCGAAGTAGGGTTCGTAAAAGAAAAAAAAAGAGTTATAATATTTTTTTTTTAAATCTCGCTAGGCTGCCGAAATTAGTCAATTTCGATAGCAAAACGACCTCTGATTGTCTTAATTTTTCTCGTGATTTAAATAACTTTTTCTTCCGAACAACATATCCAAAAATCAGCCAAATCCAACGGTTCGATCAAAAGTTATATATATTTTACAATTGTAGATCTAAAAAGAAGAAGAAGAAGAAGAATAAGAAGAAGAAGAAGATGATGATGATATGATGATGAAGATGATGATGATGATGATGATGATGATGATGATGATGATGAGAACGGCGCTCTTCTCGGCGATACGATCGGAGAGTCAGGTGGTGGTGGTGGTGGTGGTGGTGGTGGTGGTGGAAGAGGTGAGATTATTGGTGAGACTTCTCTTTTCTCTTGTTCTTTGTTTTCTCTCTCTAAACTATGTGTATTTAAGAGAGAATAATATGTCTTTTGTATAATTAGAATTAATAGTATAGTAAGGTATTTTTGTCCATCAACATTTATCATTTTTCTTAAAATAAATTAATATTATGAAAAGTGTTCTTATTGTAAAACCAAATTATGAAATTAGTACTACTTCCCTTTATTAAATATGAGTTTGTCCTTAGAGTTATAAAATATTATGGAGCGAGATCTTATAACCCATTATCTTATTTATTTTTAAAGACATTTTAATATACACATGCTTTGAAAATCCTGTAGGAAATGCAAAGCTTCTTCAGCGCTGTTTTTTGAAGTCTTGGCCTTGGGTGAAGGCTGTCTCCCCACCATCTCTTACGGTCCGGACCGTTGCCAATTTCAAAGCGACTCTCCCAAGCTTATTTCGCTTACTCAGCATGATAACCTTCGGAGATTGTAGCCTTGGTGGAAGATGTCAGACTCTGGGCTTCCTCGAGATCTTAGTCTTTCAAGTGGATTCCTAGGGAGCAGAGGTAACCCTGGAGCAGAGCCGGTAGAGGGATCGCTCATAGTTCAAAAATTAAGAGGGGTATTAATATTATATATATATTAAAAAAGAAAAAAAAATATAATGCAAATTTCTAAGAAAATAACTCAAGTTTCCAAAACTCTAACAGCATATAGGAAAACAACATATTCAGCTATTTGAATGTTTTCTAATTCTTTCTTCCCAAATCTAATCCCAATCTTCTCATACTATATAAGAGATAATTAGAGCGACACCAATATTTTTTCTTTCACTTATATTGATTTCAAAATAATAAGAGATAATTAAATATTTAATCGTTGTTGTTTTGCAGGATTCTTTGCAATTATAATGTATTTTGGTGGCATGTGAAATTTTATCATTTAAACAAAACTAATTTATTTATAAGAGTATACATTTTAAGATTTCACCCGGGGTCTCAAAATAATCAAACCAGCTCTGCTTGGGAGGTTAATGGTAAGCTGCCATGGTAGCTCTTAATTATTCTCTTTCTCCTAATTGGATATCTTATTTTGTGTAGTTTGATTTTGGCCGTCTGGCGACTTTTGATGTTCAGAAAAAAAGAAAAAAAGAAATACACATACTTTTATCAAGTCGAACTTAGGCTATGGTCTGACCTACCAATTTTTTGAATAAGATTAAAATGACATTATTACAGTTGATTTCCTACTTATCCTTTATTTATGCTTAGGAGAAAATTAATCTACCAAATAAACACGTCGAGCTAGGGTGGGCCAAGTGGATTTAACGGAAAGGGATGTGACGTCTAGCGGGTCCATATTGTGGATGAATAAATTAAAAATTTAAAGTGGAGCACTGTTAAGAAATTTGCAAGAAATTGCATATGGTCGCCTTTTATTCGTCTCTTTCTCGATAGCCAAACTCTCCCGCCAAAATTATGTTAATTAAGCTAGTCATCTTTGAATGTGTTTACATATTCAATACTCAAGACGGCATAAATGACATATGTGAAAATGATAGCATTGAAAAACATAAAAATAAAAAACGGTATTATAGGATTTGAATACTTTAACAGGACAAGTGACTAAAATAAATTTTTATTTTACAAAAGTTGTTTTGTGCTAATTCTATATGTAATGTGATATACATCTACAGCTAAAGATTTAGATTTATATTGTAAATTTTACATGAAATTTGGTTAACATGAGATCAAAGGACGTTGAAAGTAATTAATATAGTAAATCAAAATACTAGGTATGATATTTTCAGATCAAATGTACTACACAAAAATAATCACACGGATACGCATTCTGCATTTAGCGGTACATGGAACATAACACCCTTTTGGGACACCATTGGTCAAGATTACAAATGATGAACGCATTTTCATAAGGCATACTAACATGTGGCACTATAAAGGCATGTTAAAGGAATATCATATATTCATATGCATAAAAATATAGAATTCTCATCTCGAATTTGGTAGTTTTGTAGGATGGATGGTGTTAATTCTGTAAACAAAAATAAATTCTTATAAATATTGTTTTAAGTAGTATTGTAGATATATGAATAAATTTGTCCAAAATAATGTGAATGTTGTTGCAAATACAAATAAGTTAATGAAAATAAAAATATACAATGCGTGTAGAAGTTATATATAGAAGATTGAGATTCGAGTTCTCTCCATCGTTGAAACAATGTAACTGTGTATAAGTTGCTCCCCAAGAAAAATAACACTTGTTGCCCTTTTCTTTTCCTTTAATTGAAATTATGATTAGATTATATTTAATAGTATATTGTTTGTATAGTGTATCGATTGTATTAAAAAAAAAAAAAAAAAAGAAGGGGGAGGGGGGGAGGGAGATAATGGATGATATAATAGACAAAGATGGATGTTGAAACATATGCTTTTGTAAATGGGAATCTAAGTTTACATAAAAAAGGAAATTGTAGAGAGCGTAGTGGTGGAGATGGAGCAGAGGTAAGAGGGAAGGGGCCGAGTCGGTGATATATGTGTCCCACGAGCTGCCATCAATGAGCAAAAAGACCCCCCAAAAAGAGACCTACATACACAATGGACTATAGGTACCCCTATAACCAAAGCTTGAAAAATTTACACCTCAATTCAACTTTTCAAAGTTAATCATTTGAAACCATCCATGATAATTCAGTGGCTAGTTATTGTTGGGTTTAAAATATTAAATTTGATTGAGAGTTTGTGCGGTCGAATTTTAGTAGGATTAAAATCTTTGATGGTTGACACCCTCGTTAAACGAGAATTAATCAAAATGCATGAAAATTGACTCGCCCACATACATGTATAATAGTGTAGACGATGGTCATTATTTTCAAAAAGGGGGAAAAACCCTCCGCCTGCCCGCCCTCAAACGTGGTCCTTTGATAGTGCCTCAATTTTTGTTATATTTTAGTTTTATTGAATCAATTTACATCAAACACCTGTCCTTGTCTAGCTAGTTCAATTTGCTTTCTTGATCGCCTTCATTCATTATTTACTTTCTAACTCATCACCTCAAATTAATATTTTGAGTGGTCACTGTTTCAGTCAGTCTAATTTCTGATTATTCGATCATGAGAGAGTAAGTCTTGGATTCCAATGTATTATTAGTTAATTTTTGAGTCATCCGTCCCTTATGAAGAGTTAATTGAAAAAACTACCGAGTTTAAATGTACTTAAAAAAAAAAGAAAAGAAACACCACTAATCGAATAGCTAAGCCGAATGTCCTAATTAATTAATGATGAAATTGATCGAATAATTAAGCAAGCTAAGCTAAGGGTACTGGTGGCATCTTTAGATTTTGTAGTACTGTAAGGAAGCGCGCTTTTAGTAATTATATTATTTCCACAAGTGATTAAAAGAAAAGGAGAGGGAAATGATTATGATGAAAACATAACCTGAGTTCTATCTGTCATATATATAAATTGGGTCTGCATGCAGGTAATTTTATGGTCTAACTTATCCCTTTTTTACTCATTACTTGAATGAACGACAAAGGGGAGATCGAGGACAGGTAGATGATCGAGTAAAATTATGCCCATCTTTTTATGATAGCCCGGGTGATCAAGAATCTATTTTCAAACATGTTTATTAACATTTCAAATGAATATTCTAACAATTTGAAAAATATTTTTGTTGAATTAGAAACGTTCTAGGTGATTTCTATTAAAATAACTAAAAGTAATTTTAGAGTGATAGAATAGCTATACTTTTCTCATTACATTATTGATGTAAAATATTTTGAGTCATTATACATTAATTATAAAACTTAATTTATGATATTTAGGAAAGAAAATTCCTCGAAAGAAATTAAGGAATGTGACAGTTGCACGCGTATTGATTTCGAAAAACAGGAAAATTGTTTTTAAGAAAAACCGTTGAAATTAATTAGTATAAATTTCAAAGGGGAGTAGGGCTAGCTTGCACGCTTACAACAAAGTGGTGTTTTTGATTAATACTGGAATGTAGTGGTTAGCCCCATATAAACTGAACGATCGAATAATTTGACTGGTCTTTGCCAGCTCTCTATAGCCAATATTTCCCCACCTCCAAAGAAGGCATATGATTAACTAAAATATATATACAAGTATAAAAGGGGTCACTATCTTTTTCTTTTTTCTTTTTTTTTTTAATTTCTTTCTTTCCCAATTTTAGTTAAGAATTAGAGTAAAATTTATTGAGAAATTTACACTTTCAAGCACAACTCTCCCTTAGTAATTATTCCTTAAATAGAGCCCAACTGTTCTTAGTTCGGTTCGATTGCCCACTTTTATAAAAGATACATATTAATATAATATATTCTTAGTACACATCTCATTACTAATTATTATTTTTCTACAAGATTTTGCTCTATTATGATTATTTATTAGTCTTGATTAATCATTCGGAAGACATGCATGTACTTATAATGTCATGGATTCATGCTTCTTTATGTAATTAAAAGAGGGGAAAAAAAAGTTTACCTATAATGTCATGGATTTATGTTTCTTTATCTAATTAAAAGAAAAAAGTCATGAAACATATGTATTGAAATGCCATAAGATGAAAACTCGGTGAGTTAATTGATCAAGTTGTTAAAGTATTTGTTAGTCTAGAATTAAATAACTTGTTTGAATCCCTCGATCATCACATTTTCTTCTCAAGTCGAATCGTGAATCTATCCAAGCATATATTCTTAACTAAGTTGATGTATAAAAAAATTGGCATAAGATGAACTTAGATAGTGGAGTCTTTAATTTCCACTAGAATTGTGAAGATTGATTAAAATTAATATGAATATAATTAAGGTGGTATGATTATGAAGAAGAAAGGTAGTAATATTGTAAGTGGAGCTTTTTATAGGGGAGCCCAAGTTCCCAAAGAGATTGATGGCTACGGGGAGGTTGTGGGGTTATAAACTCTGGCTCCTTCATCATCTCAAACTTGCGCGCCCGGCCACCCAATCAATGACAGAGCGCCACTTGTCTCTTCTCTTTTTCATGTACATGTATAGCCTTCCTCTTTTTTTTTCTTTTTTTTTTTTCCAGCCTTTTCAATTTATATTATATATATATATATATATATATATATATATAAAACAACAATGGGTGTGGGCCTTTTTTTGTGCTAACATTCTAAACAAAAAGAAAAATGCTAATGATATCATCTATACTAAATATTCAATAAACTTATCATAACCTACCCGGCCTTTGATTTGTTTTAAGCTTGGACCACCTTTGCCTAGTCTGACGTGGGGCTCTATGTTTTTAATTATGGGGATCGGAATTAGGATA
The DNA here is from genome assembly GCA_021464415.1 of Lonicera japonica. Taxonomy (NCBI): domain Eukaryota; kingdom Viridiplantae; phylum Streptophyta; class Magnoliopsida; order Dipsacales; family Caprifoliaceae; genus Lonicera; species Lonicera japonica. The sequence continues at coordinate 59,567,056 of CM038468.1, read as the reverse complement.
TGTACGAGTATAATTTTGTGTAATATTTTGTATCAATAATTTTGTGAATTGTTACTTGAAAATCAGTCTGAAAGATATAAACCGGAAAGGGAAGAGAAAAGGAATAAAAGGAAAGAGATACAATAAGTAGTAACTATTAATTGTAAAATTTGATATACTTATTTTTTATTATTAATTTAGAATGTTTAGAGTGTAAACCTAAAAAATCAAATTGAATTGTAATGAAAAATAAAAATAGTTATATTCATATTTGACGGAAAATTTTCAAACTTAAAAATCTTCCTTTTTTGTCGGTGTCAATATTTTTTCGGAAAGAAAGCAATTTTGTCTGGGACAACTTTTGTTAGGCGAACTGCCTTTTCAAAGAATACAATGCAATTAATGATGTTTAATTATCTCTCTTAAGTACATTTTAATCTTTTCTCTTGTTTTTTGTGTTGTGCACTATTTTCCCAAAGGGCAATACTTTAATTTTTCATTCAAAAGTGATTAGTGAGCAATATCTATAGGTAGCGCTCCCCCAAGGCCCCTAACAATATCTTTTTCATTAAATCAAGTTGAATTTGTGGAAAGTTGGACAAGGATAATGATAAAAGAGGAAGTAAAAGACGATGGTATTTTACCCTACAAATAAAGTTTTTATGTACAAACAAATATATTTTCAAAATAAAAACAAAAAGAGTACACATCACTTTCTGTTCTTTATTTTCAATTCCTTCCATCTCATATTCTCATTTTATTTTCCTTTTCTTTTCTCATCCCTATTGCACCATTTTCTCTTCTATTTTGCAGCCGAGTCAACCTAGCTACCTAGCTTTTGATTTTTAGGATTTTTAGGATTTTTATTTTATATGTATGTATATAATTTGGTGCAATGAATTTGTACCAAACATAATCTTTGTTTTACAAATGTGTGGGCCGGGAGTATAGTCTACACTTTTTGAATCAATAAGCACCAAATTATATATAAAATTAAATTCCACTATTCTACATTTCATATATATATATATATCTTATTGCCAACATTTTCTCACTAAGAACAGTAATATTAATACGTGGAAGTACCTTTTGAGACTAACAAAACAATAACGAATAGGTAGCTCTCATTAATGTGAAATGGGCCGGATTTAGTGATGAACGCAATGTAATAACTCTAAAGAATGATGTTTAATTACATAAAATATTTTTTTCCAAAGAGAAAAAAATCTAATGAAGTACACAAATCGAGTAAGTCTCCCATCTGATTAAATAGACCCATATATATATGACATATGATACATGATACAATCTTATTTAAGCCTTAGTTATATACATATATTCTTTCTATTTAAAACTGAAGTTTATGCTTGACTTTTATAAAAAAAAATAAAATCGTTAATTTTAATATAATTAATTGTCAAGAACCAAATTTTATTATAAGATTTACTTTATTAATTATATCCTAAAAACAAAATGAACTGATAATTTGAAACCGTATTTTCAAAAATTAAAGATTCTTAATAAAATCAAGAGGGAGAGAGTAGTGTGTATATATATATATATAATATGCATGGATTTAAAAATCACATGAGCCCACGTAAAAGAAAGAGAGAGATAAAGGCCCACGTGTGGATGAATGAAAATGGAGCTTTAGCTTTGGGTAATTATACTTTTGTATCTCTCTCTCTCTCTCTTTCTCTCCATATATATATATATATATATATATTTAGCTTTATATATGTAGGGCTAAGTTTGCTTGGGATTCCTACACATCCGGGTGGGTCATCCATCTTTAATGGACCATTAGAGCTACCTTTTCAAGTAAAATAAAAGGTCTCCCATAAGGAGATTTTCACTTCAAACTTGACTCTCTCTTTCTCTTAATTAGTTTATCTTTTTCTGCAAAGCCGCGCTCTCGTGAAAGAAAAAGGGGTTTTGTTATGGGAATCCTATGCCCCCACTCTTCACTTCATTTTGGCTCATTGTTATTTGTATGTATATAACTTTAATTTTTTAGATATGACTATATATAGATTTTAATGTTCAATTCTCATCACTCTACCTCCTTGTGTTTATTTGTTTGCTTATGTTGCATTTGATCATTTGTATTTAGTTACGTTCTACATATGCATTTAATTATATATATATATATATATATATATTCCAAATGCATTTTACCAAAATACTTACTAGCGTTCTACATATGCATTTAATTACATATATATATATATATATATATTCCAAATGCATTTTACCAAAATACTTACTTGCAAAAAAATAGTGTATAGTACGTGAACTGGTGTGCCACTAGGGTTTGTCTAGTTGATACTTGATATAGTGTTTTCACTTAGCCGCCTTCTAATAAATATTCAATCTTGCTTTAATTTGAAAGATGCATTTTGATTTTTACAAATTTTAAGAATAATACTAATTTGAACATAATTATTTTTTAAAGAAAAATTTTCGATGGTAATTTTTTTTTAATAAATTAAGGGAGATTTAAATCTCTCCCTTAATGATGCCCCAAAAAAAAAACAAGATTCCTAAATTTGTACATATATATAAAACAAAAATAAAAATAAATATTTTAATTTAAAATTTGTTTTACTGCTTTGTTTTGACACCTCATGCAGAATCTTGTAGGATAGTTGAAGTAAATCTTTGCAATAATGAGTTATAAGACTAACGTGTTTTGTTTTTATTAGTTTTAGATAACTATTTTGATACAATTGAGTATTTTCCTTCTTATGGTCTAATTAAATAGTAAATCCCAATTTCAAATTTTAAAAATTAAGTTTTCGTTTGATACCAACATAGAAAATAATAAGAAAAATATTAATTCATGTGAAAAGTTGGAAGATGAGTTGAGTCGTGTAGTGAGATTAATTTTTGCTTCTTGTCTTTTCCCATGGATTTTTTTTTCTTTAGGGTTGAGGAAGAAAAAATCTTCCGCAAAAAATAAAGAAGAATGGAGGACATGCACACAGTGACGGAGTCAGGAATTTAAGCTGGACGGGCTAATAAGCTTCTTTATTCTCAAGTTAAAATTGTTCTTTTTGTAAACGTTACTAAATTAAGAGGATTTGTTTTCAAATTAATGTACGACATTGTTAAACAATACTCCCCCATCATAAACTAATAGTCCCGTTTAATTTCCTTTTCCTTTTTTGGAATGTCTTAAATTAACGGTTTCATTTTTATTTTGGGACATATCAATATTTACCAAGAACATTATTCCCACTTTGACTCTAGTAATTTTATTCACATTGTGAGATTTAATTCATTAATTATGTCCTATAAAAAAGGACACAATCCGTTTGAAAAATATCCACCAAAAAAAGATGAAGAAGAAGAGTTAAATAATTAGATTTTCTAAGGCACACACTAAATTGCCAATGGCCTTGTAGCCTAGTGGCATCATCTCTAGTCTTATATTAGAGAGGTCACATGTTCGAAACCCATGGATGCGGTATTCGAACTTAATAAAGTGGTACTTCATCTCTTTGGTCAGCGAATTATGTAGTTCATAGTTAGCTAGGGCGTCAGAATTCTATGTCTGACTAAATTAAGGCAGCTAGCTCAAAATCGGACCTGGGCTTTAGCTGGGTCAGCCCTCTCCACCTCCCGCCAGTGCATGCACATATAAAAATGAGTATAATTTTTACATAAATTAATCATTATTATTTTAAAATTGTTATTAAATAGAAAGCTTGAATGTCTAAATCTATTTGTTTATAATTAAAAAGAGTGGCAAAGATTGAACGCTTATCCTCTAAATATATAAAAGTGAGGCAATTTCACTTGATTGTTTAATTATACCAGTGAACAGGTCTCTCGATCCGCAAGTATATAGTACAACAATTTGAAAATATGCAATATAATATAGATACTTGTTTCTTTTTTTATTATTTAGTCAATAATAATAAATAAGGAAATTTCATTGGAAAGGAGGAATCGATCAGATTAGTGCAAGCGCGCGGACCAGCTAGCAGTGCAATTGATAAAAAGCAAAAGAAAAAAAAAATTACATAAAATCATATATAGGCCCATTCCCCTTCCCGCCCGAATTGAAAGAAGGCTAGCTTGTACAATTATATATATACTAGTTAACAACCCGTGCGATGCACGGGTGTTTGATAAATATGTAATTTTAGTAGTATTTGTCTTAATATAGGTTTGATAAATTAGTGGTTTTAATATGTTGTGTAGGAGAATAAAGTATATATTGCTTCCGTTTAAAATGAATTTTACAACTTTTACTTTATTATTTTCAAGAAAATATTAATTTCAATCTAATTAATGGTTGATAATATAAGTCATTTGCTATGACAAACTAAAAATAATACTATTAATTTAACACATTTTAAAAAAATAGTATAATAAATTATGCTACTTCCAATATTATAATAATAATAATAATTTTATTATGCATTAAGAATATAAAAAATCAATTAATAAGTAGTTAATGTTACTACAATTAAAAATATAAGAAAAATAATTAATGTATCTACTTCTTCCATAACACTATATAGTAAGTAAGTATATATAATAATTATAATTATATTATTTATTAAAGAATGATATTAAGTGTGTTATTTATTGCCTAATTAATTATAAAAAAAAAGTGCACTAATACTTTCACTTCTCCCATTTTATAAATATAAACTCAATAAATAGGTCAAATGGTGTAATTATGGTGCAAAGTTGGAAAAAAAACATAAAAAGCAAATTAATTGCATTAATTACATATTAATTATGCATTAATGGAGGGATTTCCTCCATTTTACTTATATACTATAGATTCCTTTAATTGTTAACAACAAGAGATATAGATAGAGAGAGAGAGAGAGATCACATCAATATAAGATACAGAGAGTGAGTGACAGTACTGTTACATTCCCACAAGTGGTTCCCATTTGTAAAGGAAAACTCAAGTGAAAAACAGAGCCTCTGCAAAGAGCTAAAGGAACTCCAAATCATACACATTCTGTCATTCTAACTAATTGAAAGAAAGGGTCTCTCTATAAATCTCTTTTTTAAGTACGTATTTCAATAAAGATCGATGCCCTATTTACGGAGGAATTCCACATTAAAACTGGAAATGGACCGACCTCGATCACTAACTTATATATCCTTCTTTAAGGAAAAATGTACGAAAACCCATATTTATTATGTAACCAAAAAAAGAATAGAAATACTACTGAACCCCTGGTCAAAAGTAGGAATGAAGGAATAACCCCCCTTCTGCCCTCGCTTCTTTTATTCAGACCTTTTAAGTTGGGTCCTTATTTTCCTTCTTCTATTCTTTTGATTCCTCTGCTCTCTCTGCCAGAAGAGTATATTGGGATGATCGATAATCATTTGATTAAGCATGGTACAATACATAACATCCTCCAACAAGGTAAACTACGTACGTATTTGCAAATATATATATATATATATACATAAATCTCTATCTGCCAAGTGGTAAAGGAATTTCTCCCAAACCAAGAAGTTCTAGATCCGAGTCTATATATCTGAAAATTCTAGCAATAGCTGCACGTACAATATTAATTTGTCACTCTTTTCCGACCCACGAAATAATTAATAAAGTTGCCAGAAGGTAAAAAATGGTAGATATCTTTCAAATCCAATAGGACCAAAAACAGTATTCAATTGGAAGTATGCTTATGACATTGCATGGAGCTGGGACTGCTGGAGCCATGGGCTAAAAGACTGGGGAACCAGGGGTTGAACCCTCAGATCCCCCCAATATGTTTACTTCGGTAGGGGTGGGAGTGGGGGCGGGGGGGGGGGGGGGGGGGGGGGGGTTCCTATAAAATTTCAAAAAATTTCGAAAGGTTGTAATAGAAAAAGGATAGTGACAGTCCAATAATCTCCAAGAAAACAGCTTGTCATGTGTCAGCTTGGGTTCCCTTCCACATGCATCCAAATCCCAACCAACCAACCACTAACTAATTTTATTCAATCAATCCAAAATTAATATTAACAAGTATTTTCACATTCGTTATTTCTTCATACTCACAAACAATTTAAGTTTATCACAAGTTCAAACTTCCCAGAAGTTTCCTTAATCATGTCTTGTCCTTATATTTGTTTAGTCATATTATATATAATTTGTACCAAACGTGCGCTACAATTTTCTCATAAATACCAATGCTAAAATACACTTTTTTTAAATCAATTCTCTTAAAAATGCCCTAGTTAGGAATAGTAAATAAAAAATCCTGATTTGAATTTAGGATCCCCAATTTTTACCTTACCATCATTTTTCTCAAAAATACAAGCGAGAACTTATTTAAGTCTACGGATGATCTTTGTGCACCAAAGTAGTTTCTTACAAGTGATCATTAATTTTTATTTTTTAAATCAGATGCTATACGAGCACAAAGTGTTTATATATATATATATATATATTATTATTTTAAAAATGACAATCATCCAAGTCTCCAATATCAGTGGGTCACAATGTATATTAAATGGCACCTCAAGGCCCATTCTTGTAAGAGTTGAAGTCTCTTATATGCTATAATTAGAGCGGGCTAAACCCCACTAGGCCATCGACCCACACTTTTCTTTTTCTATTCACAGAAACGGGCGACTTGAGTTGGGCCGTCCTGTTGCATCATATAGACGCATGTTCTAGTTAGCTATCTTTCTCGGACCAAAAGAAATATCTTTCTGTATACTCAGTTTATAATGAACACTCTCATAGATATATATATATATACAGGAATGATTTTTTATGGTACAACTTTGTTTTCGATATACGCAATAAATTTACCGCCACCGCAACAAAGGATGAATACACAACCTTATGTGGAAAAAATTGTAGATTACATAATAGTATATAAAGTTTATGGGCATCCTTCCGTCGATATTCAAGGGCAAGTTTTACCAATAAGTTTGTAACAATTTGTATCAGAGCAGGTACCATGCAAGATAAGAAACTGGATACTATGGCTCCAATCGTCCAACTTGAAAGGAACAACCTATAAAGGTTGGATTAAAACATGAAAACAAAAGATTGAGTACAAGGGTTTTTTGGCCTTTTGAATATAATATTTTATTTTTTGGGGGAATATTCAGAAATTTTGGTTTTCCCACAACTGCTTGCATCGTAATTTTGTAGGACACAAAAAGATTAACCACAAACGGGGTTGGACCGATTACAACTTAAAAAACTCCAAGTGCAAGCAACTGGGTTTTGTGGCCTTCAAATAACGGTGGTTTTATATCCAATTACTTTGTTGGATATATTACGTTTTTGAACAAGTCCGTCTTTATTAGGTTTGGGGTACTAAATTTAGCAAATACATGTGTTCATTCTTTTATATCATTGATGTTGGTCTGTTTGTATTAAAAGTTTCTTAAAAACCAATTACACATAAATAACATATGTTTAGCATTTCCTTTTTTTCTTTTCCCCTTTCTTTCTTTGCAACATATATCCATTATATTTAGTTGTCGAAATCCATAACCAACAACAAATAAAGGTATGGTAGGAAAAAAATGTTACTCCCTCCGTCCCAAATTGCTAGTCCCTCTTTTTTTTTTTTTGGATGTTCTAAAATAAATGTCCACTTTTCATAAAAGATAAATACATACTTATTTTGTCCTTTTGTACTTTTACTTTTCAAGTAAAAGTTTTGAATAAAGAAAAGGGGTAAAAGGGAAAGTCAATGTAAATTAAGCAAAAAGTGCAATGATAATGTTGAGTCCTTAATAAGTTAGATTTTCCAAAAGGAACCAGCAATTTGGGACGGAGGGAGTATGTTTTTACTCTATGAAAAGGGAACAGCTATCGAAAGTTTTAAAGATCGTAATCATGCTTATCAGTAGTATTTCTCAATCTGCAAATTACTTATATTTGAAATGATTAGTTTGCAATTTAATTTTTGTAGTGATATATTTAAACCTAATCGACTGACCATAAGCAAACCGAAAATGAATTGAAATCCAAAGAGCCATATAAGTTTAGCCCTTGCTAGCTGTTAAAAAATAGAGAATAAAGAATAATAATGGTACATTAAATTAATTATTTAAACCGTGGAGTGGCCTTATAGGCTTAGATAGTCACCGTACGAGATATAAATAACTAGAAATTAGGTAGGAGGGCTTATTATACATTGATTTTTACCAAAAATCCAATGAATAATATTTTTTTGAATGAAGGGCCTATTTTTAATTGGTAATTTGAATGAAGGGCCTATTTTTAATTGGTAATTAGTGTAAGATGCCTATTTTGTTTTATATTTTAAATGAATGTATTTGAATAAATTTAAATATCATTTAATTAATAAAAACATGTTATGTATTACCTAAATTACCCCTTTTAATGAAATTTTCACAAAAAATATGGACTGCAAAGTTCATATTACAATAAAATATGAACTGCAAAGTTCATATTGCAGTGAAATATGTACTGCAATATGAACTTTGCACTAAAAATATGGACTGCAAAGTTCACATTGCAGTAAAATATGGACTGCAATATGAACTTTGTACTAAAAATATCGACTGCAAAGTTCACATTGCAGTGAAATATGGACTGCAAAATTCATATTGCAGTGAAATATAGACTGCAAAGTTCACATTGCAGTGAAATATGGACTGCAAAGTTCATATTGCAGTGAAATATAGACCGCAAAGTTCATATTGCAGTCCATATTTTAATGCATATTGATATTTTTTTAGTTTATTTTAAGGGTTGGGATGTCATTTTATAATAAAAAAAAAGACACATGTCATATTATCAATAAAATAAAAAATAGGCCCTTTATTTAAAAAAAAATTATTCCTTGGCCTTAGTGTGAAAATCTTTCTCTAATAAGCCCTTTTTTTTAATTGCCCCTATAAATAAATAATAAATAATCGCCTAAATATGGAATACATGATCAAGATATTTGAAAAAGATTGAGATTTGGTTTATATTAATTATATAGTTGATTTGTTTCTATCCGCAACCTTTTGCGGTTCATCCACTTTTAAATTATGGTATTGTTTAGTTCAACTCCTCAAAATTTTCTTATTAAAATTGATAAGTACATTCACCAATTTAATAGCTTTTATAGTTTTTAGATTAGATTTCTAATTAAAATACGTTACCTTATTCATCTAACTTCCAAATTTCTTGCAAGGCTTTCCTTTTAATTAAAAACACCTAAAAGTAATATAGTAAATCGATCAAAATTACGGTATAATTAAACAGTCATTTGTTGAGAAACGAGTCCATAAATTTTTTTCAACACAAGATGCAATTCAAACAAAATGGGACAATGTGGAATTAAAAATTAAGAAAAAAACCAAGGCATTAGTTCTATATATATATATATATATATATATGTATTTCCATCTTAATCCTCAAATGCTGTCAGTTGGAGAAGAATTAATCATCATACGCATGTTGTGTATTTTGTTCATCGCTATAAATGCTACTAAACTACGGTTAATTCCAATGCTTACTTAAAAAGTCATTGATTTCGATCTTACAAACATTACTCAAGTGGAATTACTGTCAAATATAAGCAGTTGAGAATTTCAAACTATGAGGTTTTTTTAACGCACTCAATCTTTTCACGTTTCTTTTAAAGTTTACCTTACAATTTGCAATAGTGTTTATGATAATGAGGGTAGGAGATGTAAAATTGAGTTAGAGATTGTCAACTTGTGTAATTAATAAAAATAATATTTAATTAAATAATTAATATGAGGATAACAATGCATGAAAAGTACAATGATAACCGAAGAAAAATCACTTTACGGTAAACCGGTGAAAAAGTGGCTAGAACAACTTGCATGGGAGAAAAGGTTTACAATGAAGACCTACGATGATGATGGAGAAAGAGAAGGTATTTGATTGTCTTATTTTAAACCTTTGTTACCTATACTTTTATCTTTTTAACGTTTAATTTAAATATTAAAGTGGATATATTAATTAATTTAGTAGATATTTTATAATTAAATTATTAATATTTATTATTTATAAAAATTAAGTTACTTTTTTTTTTTTTATATAAATCTATCTCAACTGGCGATTAAATTTAATGGATAACGTGAATTAACTTAATGATCAAGAAACGGATAGAAACAAAATCACCCAAATTATATACCCAATATAATGCCTTAATTAATATATAAACTTTCACTAGTGGCAACCTCCAAAGTTAGATAGAACCGCTTCTTTAACTAATTAAGTTCTACAAAAATCAATGTTGACTTGTTTTCAATTTCCACTTTTAAAAATCCAACAAGTCCATGTTATCACGTACCCACCATTGAGGCTTCTGTATTATATACACATGCAATTATCACAGAAATGGCTGTCCATAATCTAATATGTTTTTCCAGCTTCTTAATCATTTATTTAATTAAGCTAGAATCTACTCCGCACGTGTCCACTAACCAGGATCTTTTTAATTAAGTAATGCAATTAGTTTTGCCCACTACGCATTTACTTATTTAGTTAGTAGGAAGAAATATTCTTGGGCATCCAAAGTTCGCATCCCAGATGGGAAATTAATTATCTATTATATATTCCAGCTAGCGCTACAGTTCACACGATCCAACAATGTTAAGGAAAGCTCCATTAATTTACAAGCTAGCTAGTTTGATCTTCCATGCATCTTAATTAATTGATTTATTAATATATATAATTAATTTGAAGATATTTTGAAGGCAGATTTTGTCACATGCATTTGCGTTAAATTTGTCTGTATTATTGTTGTTTGATCTAGTTATCTGTTATGGGTATAGTTCTTACAAATATTAACTGTAAAATCAGTAGATCTTCCTTCACCCGGCCCGCACTCATGTTTAACCATTTTTTATGCTACCCTCGATCTCTCTTTTCACACACACAGCTGTTATAATAAAGTGTGTTTTGTTTTTAAAAAAGGGTCACAATAACATACTTGTGACCTTACAATTTATTTATAGAAAGAAAAAGACTTAAAATACACGTTAATTAAATAAGACATAAATTCTTCTAATGCATAGAATTATTCTTTTTATTCATAATATGCTTAATAGGTATCATTAGGACACAAATTCATGTTTTGACAAGAACAAAAAAAAAAAACCTTAATATATCCATCTCTTGCGTTATCAATGGCATTGTACGTAATACAGTTATACGTGTGAGATGTATTTGTTAAAGGGCTGGTATATATAACACTATATTTTCTGAATGTGGATAATTAATATCGTTTGGACAGATGATATTAATTTTTTTTTCTTGCAAAAAGGAAAGGATTGTATCCTTCACATGGAACTGATCTTGATCGAAATCTCATGTTCTAGTTATTGGATTTCAATATTTAATAAATAATTACGGTTAAAATGAAATAATAAGTGCTCTTTATTTCTGTTTGAGCCTATAAAGCACAGACACTCTCTTTGCGACCACGTGCCGGACACTCCTACACTTGGATTTAATTATAGTTTATAATACTTGATAACTGATTTAAATGGCTACTACTCCTAGTGTTTCTTTACTACAACATCAACTGAGGATGATGCAACTAAGCCACTTTTTATATTCCCCTTTTATTTTCTATCATTATATGGAACAATTTAGTTTATGTATGCTTTTTGATGCTTCAATTATGGAACAATTTAGTAATCATTTTTTGAGTATTTGGGTTATTTATGCAATCTAGTTTCATTTTATTGAATTCTTAAATATTTATAATGTTTATTGCACATATATAATTAATTAAGAACGTGTCCCCCTCCCCATGTGTCGTGTCCTATATTTTGAAAAAATTGCGTATTGCGTGTCGTGTCCAAACGCGTGTCGACTCTATACTTCATAGGTTTGAGATTATACTTTCCGGTTTGTAGAAGCATTAAACATTGGGTTTCGCCCTTCTTTTGTCCCTAAATTTCTTGTCTCCTCAATCCTTGATTTTAAGAAAATGTTCAGAGGCTTCTCTTTTATTATTTAACTGTTGAAAATAGTTAGTTCAAACTATTGTCCTACATGAAAAAAATTATAAAACTGTAGAATTAATAAGTATGAGGGTATTATCACACAGTAATGAAACTTAATTTTATGATAATACCTCATACCTGTGATCAAAAGATGTTTAAATTTATGACAATATAGTTACTATGTGCCCTTACTAACCCTGGTGCATGCATTACGTGATCCCAAAAATAACAATATCATTACATCTTTTTTGAAGAAGTTAATTAGTAGAAGTTGGAAAATAATAAATGTTAATCTACTGGAAAACAAATTTTTATTATACAGGGACAGTGAGACAGTGACAGATATTTTTCTTCTTAATTTTCTAATAAAGTAATTAATTCTCAGTCAGTCAATATGAGTATGATCAGCATTTTTACGAAAGGCTTTAACATTTACAAAATCATCAAAACAGAGAAAAAGTTTAGGCAGAAGGTGCAACTCATACTTTTTATCGAAACAAGAAAAAAATAATGGAATTTATGCAGACATATTTTTCCAAATTGTGACACAGAGAGAAGCTGTATTATTGGAATTGACATGTGTTGATTGTACAGCGTGAATTGAAAATTACATGAAATAACTAAATGAATGAGTAACTTTAGAGAGAGTGACGAAAGAGTGTGAAAAGTTCGGGGGAAAAAAAAAAGATGTGCGAAGAAATTAATGGGATTGTGGTGTGGGGGTCCAAGCAAAGCAAGTAAGAAAGAGAGAGGTGAAAAGAGACTGAGACTGACTGACTGTGTTTGTGTGTGTTTGATTCTTGGGAGTGGGTGACAGAAGGTCACATGCAAGAATTCTTTCCACTCATCAACTATCTATACTAAATTTAAAGACTTCTTCAATATGTTAAGGGTGATATTGTTATCACAATAATATTATATAATTTTAAAAATATATAGTATAATTTTTTAAAATAATATATTATATTTTAATAAAAAGAATATTTTTTTAACTATATATAAATCCACGGTTAAATGTTCTTTTAATCTGATGCCATATATTTAAATAAATTACAACATTCAAAGATAATCGATAAAGTTGTTATTGTTTATTGTAGCAGTGAGTGCAATAAAATTATGTGCATTCCGAATTAACTTATTTTACCTTTAAAAAATATATTTTTTTTCATTGTAAAATAGATTTTTTATTGCGTGTACTACTAATAAATACGTAAAAGAAAATAAAAACAAAAATTTGAAAGAGTGCAGTGTACTCATCAACTAGAACCAAAAGAAAAAAGAAAAGTGGTGGGTACCAATATGTTGTTCATATTCATAGATATATGCATATATCAATACCCATTCCTTGTCACCTGTCACCCACAAGTTTGCCAATTAACGTCCCCTTCACGAGAATGACCATTTCCAACCCCTCCTTGTTTTCTTCCATCTGTTTGTCATCTTTCCATCTTGGAATGTGTGCTTGATTCTCACTCTCTCTCTCTCTCTCTCTCTCCCCCCCAATGTTTTGAACCAATGTATAATTTGTTACTTTCACATACCTAGATTTTGTTTCAAGTTAATATATATATTGTTTCATATACAATACAGTGATAGTCTGAAATAAAAGGAGAGGGGTTTGAATTAATTGCTCAAAACAAATTGTTGTAATAATATCAAAAAAAAAAAAAAAGTGTTCACCATTTGTACAGTTGTTAATTCTGTTGTGGATGGATAGTAGTACTGATTTATAAAACCAGCAAAACTCACTAAAAGGACTCTTGTTTTCTCATCACTTTTGCAAGCATTTGTGGTTTAATGCTACAGAGGCATGACTCCAAAACAATAAAAGAGGAACAGTACTCCAAAATTTTGCAAGGACACTACCCCTTTATTACATGGCCCATCCTAGAGTTTAAAGTGTAAAAAATAAAAATAGTGGGGCTCAATATAATGGAAACAAAAAATCAACCTTTTGAAAATTTTGCTTATGGTGTCCTATTTTTATAGATGTACGAAAGGGTGGACCACGGAGGAATTGACTAAAGTGTGCTAATGCATGTATCTTAATTTATTTTATTCCTTTGTAACTCATACTGTATTTATTTTTGGGCACGGCTCTAACTTGCTTTGTTACGTCACGTTTCTTATAATTAAAGATATTAGAAGAAAACAATATATTTTTGTAAGTTTTTTAGTTCGCTGTTTTACAATTTCATCATGTCCTAGTTATAGGACTACATGAACATTTTAAGTTAATGATCACGTTAACCTAGAAGTCATTTAGCTAGGCTTTCAACAAACTTTTGGTATTACTACAAACGCGCAACAATGTACTCAGGAAAATTTCGAACCATGTATTTTAAATATGAAAACCGATTTCTAAATACAAAACAACATAAAATTCAAAGAAACATAACACATACCTCTCAAATTTTATTCTTGCAGAAGAATCATCCAAACGCAAAACTTACTTACTTTATACACCAAAATAGCACTACTAATCTAAGAAGTAACCAAAACAAGAATTTAATTTAAAGATTTAAACTGAACACATAGCATGGTCTCCCTGCCTCAAAATGAACATATTCCAATCAACCAATTAGACGTTGATCAAATTGGGTAATTCATATTCAATTGAAATGTTGTTGTTCCAACCACGGCCAAAACGCGGTTTGATCGTCAATCCCACAGAACATATTGGAGTAGCTTTCTTCTTTAACATTAGTAGTTTGATCATTACTACTAATTATTTTGTGGGATTGAAGTTGCTCTGGCCTTGATGATGTGTTAATGTTGATGAGTTGAGCCACATTTCCATTACTTGTTGGCCTAATTGAAGAAGTAAAGAATGGTCTGCTTGTAGTAGTAGGAGGGTGGATAGAGAGAGAAGGGCTTTCAATTGGTGCTGTTCTTGAGATATCTAGCTTTATATCAGAACTGTTTTCACTTCTATTGCTGCAAGATCCTTCAGTTTCTTTAATGTTGAGGTTGATGGACTCTGTCGGCTCTCTGTTTTTTAGTGCCATTATCTGTGCCACCACATAATGGATTAACCAAGCAACATAAAAAAAAATGTTCTCTATTGGCATATATGTACATAAATTTGATGGGTCCAAAAAACCAAATTAAATGACATGAGAAAATGTAAGCCTAAATTATAATTTTTAAGACTATATATCTGTGGTGTGTGGAATTGATATTCTAATGTTTTTCTTCAAGAGACAAGATTACACAATCTATGAAATGACCATGCACCATATATTGGTACTTTCAAGAAATTTTCTACAACCGAGAGAAAGCTTTTTAGTGAAAAGAAAAGAGTAGTTACTACTCTACTGGTCTGTTTCAAATTAAGAGCCTGTATTTTCCTTCACGTACATGACATATTAAATTAAGAGTCATGTTGTCAAAATTAGATTAAAAAAAGACTAATAATGTTTTACTGCAATTGCTAAGAACTAAGTTGATGAAAAGATTCCTCTCTCGCCCAAGCTTTATGAAAAGAAATCTAGAAATATATGGTCTTCTTTAACAAGCTAGCCTAGCTAAACTTTTCCAAATATTAACTCTAAATTTGAGACGAACCGGAAGAAGTATACGTACTTTCCTAGTAGCATTTAATAACAAACTATGATCAATCTTATAATATAGATGATCGATCAATTAAATATATATATAATTAACATAAATGAAAAATATATACCTCAGCATGAAGTTTTTGGTTGTGAGCTTGGAGGGCATCATTTTCAGCTTTGATGGCATCAAATTGTCTCTTGAGGAGATCATAGTCCTTTTCCAATTGTTTGGTCTTCCACCTAGCCCTTCTGTTTTGAAACCAAATTGCAATCTGTCTAGGCTGCAGTCCAAGGGCTCTAGCCAGCTGCATTTTCCTCTCAGGCTCAAGCTTGTTACCCAACTCAAAGTTCTTCTCAAGGGTCCTCACTTGTTCCATGTTTAGCCTCCTCTTCTTCTCCCCCGGCTGTGAACCATCATCACTATATTCATCTAATTCACCATTATTATTATTAGTATGCATGTTATTATTCCCATTTCCTTCTTCACACATGTCGATACCCGAGAATGACATTGATGATGATTTCTTCCCTAGAAATGAAGCAACACCTGTACACAAAACACATCTACTAATTATATATATATATATATATTCAAATCACATTAATTAGCAATGCTTGTTATGTTAGAGCTTTTAATTTGTTCTTTCTTGGAATGAAAGATCGTCCAAAATTGATTGTTTTTAATGTAAAGTTTCCGTGCTGCGTACTGGAATGCTAGTACCAGTACATCAGCAAAGAGGAGAAACCAACATCGATATTCACTTGAATTATACATGAATTTACTAATTTAAGATTCCTGGAACGAACCAAAATATGAGAGAGAGAGAGAGAGAGAACCGTGGAAGTCTTGAGGTAGTATATGAGGGAGAGAGGCGGGGGATTGATGGTGATCGTGATGATCTTCATGATGATGAGTAGTAGTACCGGGATTGTGGAGCATAAAATTGGTGGGGAAGAAGGCCATTTCAGTGCAAGTCATGACCTATACTACTTTTGCCTCCAATTTCAAATAACACTGTGGTGGTGCTGCTGCTGATCTGACTTTCATGTTTGTCACAGAGAGAGAGAGAGAGAGAGTGTGTATATATAATATATGTATATATGACATCTATTTTCTTTTCTTTTATATGCATATCATGGGTGTAGGAGGAAGGGGGAGATGATTTTCTTTTCTTTTTCCGTGTGTAGGTAGAAATATTCTTGTTACCATATATTTCCCATCAATCATATACTCCCTCCGTTCTAAATTGCTTGTCCCTCTTTTTTTTTTTTGATGTCTCAAAATAAATGTCACTTTTCATTGAAGGTAAATACATATTTATTTTGCCCTTTTGTACTTTCACTTTTCAAGTAAAAATTTTGAATAAAAAAAATGGTAAAAAAGGAAAATCAATGTAAATTAAACAAAAAAGTACAATGATAATGTTGGGTTCTTAATAAGTTGGATTTCTCAAAATTTACTAGCAATTTAAAACGGAAGCAATTTGAAACGGAAGGAGTAATTTGTATGTCTTCACACGCTTAAATTTTAACAATATGACCTATTAACGATTTAGTTTGTAGTTCAAATAATAAAGACTCTTTTGTTAAGGGATAGATATGTGGGTCGATCCACCCGGCCCACTTACCCGTAAATCTAACGTAAAGTCTATCCATGTATATATGCAACACTACATATAAAAATAAAAGAAAAAAAAAACCTCGGGCTCATATATATTATGTAATATAATATTGTTTTCTATACTATACATGTACACATGGATATATATATATATAGTTGTCGATCTTTTGATATAAATTTCAGGGAAGCTAGCTAGGCTACTATTATACAGACATGACATACGCAGATTATATTCCTTTGCTAAATTAAGGAGAGAGAAAATGGCCTCATACTATGATGCTTAATTAGATGAGAAAGGCATATATATATATATATACACGAGAACATTTTCAGTACAGATTATTGTTCACGGATTAGTGGTATGAATTGGGCCATTTGACACGTTTCTTGATGGAATTTTTTTATAAAATTTGGTGGGATGTTTTTTAACATGTGTAGAACATCTCTACCAAATTTCATCAAAAAGTTTAACCCGGAAGTGGTTAACTACATGATTGAAAAATATTGAATTTTATATATCTATTTCTGGACCAATATTTTTCAATTATGTAGTTAACCTACTTCCTGGTTGAATTTTTTGATGAAATTTGGTGGAGATGTTCTACACATGATGAAGAACATCCCCACCAAATTTCATCAAAAAATTCCATCGGTAAGCGCGCCAAATGACCCGGTCCGTACCACTAATCCGTGAACAATAATCCCCACTAGAAATTCTCCATATATATATATGTGCATGGGTGACTTTAAGAAAGAAAAAAAATAATGTTCGTTAATTATGATTCAATTAATTCGATCATGAACTTAATATTTTAAAACCTTCAATCAATTCGTACAGATAGAAGCAGGGTGCGTGCGGTGTATTATTTTTCATTAGGAGATCGAGGGAAAAGGTTTTGGGTGATCGACTGACTTATAAAATTAAAGAGACTTCAAATGGGCTATATTTTATGTTGCCTTAATTTGTTTTTTTCTTAGTAGGAGTTTAATTAGCTAGATAAAGGTACGTGCAGGTTGATAGTCCTATATATATATATATGTAACATACTGGAAACCTCTGCTTCTAGCTAGTGGAATAGTTAGTATTGCAATAAAATATATATTTGAATAACCTTCACATTATTGTTGAAACACACTTTAGTCGTGTGTGTTATGCATTTTAATTTTTCATCATACTATATATAAAAGGGTGATTTTGTTTCCATCCACCAAATTTTTCAGTTAATTCACGCTAATAAGTTAATCCACGTTATATATTAAGTTAATTCTCAAGCGCGGATGAACTGACAAAAAAATATTATAAATTTAATTTTTTAAATATTACTTTTAATATTAAAATATCCACCAAAATAATAAATAGATCCACTTTAAAAATTTAAATTGTAAAGTGAATTTTAATTAACCTTGAATTAACATAACAAAATCAAAGCTAACCAATTCCATTCCAGTAGAAATTCATTTTTTTTTCTTTCCCACCCACGCATCATCGTCATTTTCCTCCACCTTCCCACCGCGCACAGCATCGTCCTCATTCTTCTGCCCACCGGCGCAGCAACATCCTTCTTCTTCTTCCCACCATTGCGACATCCTCCAAGGTAAATCATCACTGTATCATCCGTCTTTCCCCACACCCCAATTTCAAAAATATTAAAAACCCTAACTTTTGGGTTGTTGCGGCACCGTCTCTTTCTTCCCTTGTCTCATCCTTGATATCAACCAAAATTCCCCTTAAACATGGCTTCATCATCTCAAAGAAGGAAAAATGTCACCACTAAACCTACTGAATTGAAACCAAATCCACAAAGGGGTTATCAAGGATTCCGAAGTGAGATCGAGAAGAATTGGCATGATGATTGGTTTAGTAACCGGACGGTTGTGGAGGAAAGGGCTACTGCTATCGAAAAACTTGATGAATTTGAGTTCTTGCACACATTTGAAAGAAAAGTGGGTTGGGTTGATTTCCTGAAGACGAACATCGGCGATTGCAACGCAACTATTTGCCGTGAATTCATTGCTTCCTTAATTGAAAAGTCGGACTATGATTGTTTTGCATTCGTGCGTGGTAAGGAAGTTCCCTTTAGCCCTTATACGTTAAACAATTTCCTACATATTCCGATTATTGGGAATTACGTATTACCTTATACTTCATCCGATGACACACCGAATGAAAACACTGTTCATGAGACACTAACGGGAATTCCTAAACAAGCTGACAAATTCAAAATCTCATCCACCAACCTACTACCTCACATTCATAAACTTTGGATGGTTGTTTGTAATAGCATCTATCCCACCACCCATAAAAGTCACCTATACTTCGACGAGGCTTTAATTGTTTACAATATTGCGAAAGAAAACAATATATGTTTAATGAGATACTTTGTGAAATTGATTAACAACTCGGCTACTAAAATTGAGGGAAATGAAGCGATAAAAATGGGAGTGTTGATAACAAGATTTTGTACACATTATGGAGTGGAGGCGAAGGAAGGGGATCAAATCATCAAGCAAAAAATCTGCATTAATCACAATATAATAAATCTCGCGCAATCATGTTAAGAATATAAGTTATAAATTAACAGTTTATTTGACAAGTTGTTACCTCTTCTGTAACAAAAAATTGAGTACAATCCTATCCCATAAGTCTACTATCTTCCACTTCTTGCATTGGCACATCGTCAACATCACTTTTAATCGATTGTGACACCGATAAAGCTTCTGGAATAATCAATTCATTTGGGATGGATACCTTAGGATCCTAAAAAAAATATAATAGATTTTTGTAAGTTTAAAAGAATTAAAACATAATAATTTTGAGACAAAATTTAATTTTGAATTCGATATTAGATATTAACCCAGGTTCTGCCGAAGTTTGTAATACCGTATCCAAAATTAAATTCTTTTATCCTATTTCAAATAAGAATATAATCTAAAGTATAAATTTAAAAGCAAAAAAATAAAAAAAATAAAAAATAAAACACACCATTGAATGTGCAGTCTATGCTGATTGCGATGGAAATAAACCATCCTCAGCACTAATACCTAATTCCTTCTCTACTTTCAATGCCGCATCAATCCATTCTACTGCAGGCTCTTCTTCGTGTTGCAAAGTATTATTTGATTCTCTCATTGAAAAATGATTTTTCATTGTTATATGCTTAAACTATGTAATGATATTAGGGTTTGTATTTTTCTTCAAAATAATACGTATTGAGATCTTTTATTCTATCAACACACACGCGCAAAAGCCCTAAACCATTGAATTCTTTTCAAACGTAAATGTGAAGTAAATTAAAAGAGTTATATTTAGATTAGGAATGTTAATTAAAATGGAAACTAAAATTATATAATTATAATTTAATTTTAATTGGTGGATATACTTATTAATTTTAAAAAGGATAATATTGTAATATTTTGTTTAAAAATTCCATGATTTAAGGGTGGATTAACTGCAAGATTTGGTGGATGAAAACAAAATCACCCTATATAAAATTATAAATAATTTAAATGTTTTCTTTTTCTTTTTTATGAACACAAATATATCTCTTGATTTTAAACAAAAGATTTTAATATTTACATTCAATATATTTTTAGAATTTCAAATAAATTCAAACTCTACTTTATTTAGCTAAAATAATTAAATAAAGATTTTAAGTTAAATTTATATTAAATAAAATAGTATAAGTGTATAATTCCGTATATTTTTATATTAGTATTAGTATTTCAAATAAATTCAAACTCTACTTTATTGGCTAAAATAATTAAACAATTTAGAGTTTGTATTGAATTAAATGTTTTGTATAAAATTAAACTTCTATATAATTTCATAACAAACTTCCCAAAAATAAGGCTATGTAATAGATCATATTGAAATTACAAAACTTATAGCATGAATTAGAATTTTGTTCCAAATCTCGGCATAAAGTATGCACATTAAACTCTATTTTGCTTGATTTCTTTTAACATTATAATAAATCAAATTTATATTCTAAAACTTATTTGTTTATTTATAATTATGTTTAATGTTTAAATAAAAAACATATGAATACATTGTAGCTATGACTCAGTAAAACATTCATGTTAAATTTATTTTTTTACCATTTTAATATTTTCGCAGTTATATAATTTATTATTTATATGAGTGTTATATTATGCTAAAACGTTCATGTTTGATGGTGTCAAAATCTAGAACAAATAGTTAACGATCGACCAATCAATGAATAATGGTGGATTAGAGGTTTAATAACGGATTGTAACTGTGACTAATGATTGTGAACAGTACCACCGTATATATGAACAGTGACTATGAACAGTAACACCGTATATGTGAACAGTGACTATGAACAGTACCACCGTTTATGTGAACAGTGATTGTGAATAGTATCACCATGTATGTGAACAGTGACTATGAACAGTACCACCGTATATGTGAACAGTACCGACAGAAATTGATTAAAAATGAAAATGAACACGAGACATTTTTTATTAAGGTAGGTTCCCCCGGTAGCGCTTATGCTAGTCCGGCAGTACGTCATCCTTTTGTATGTGCTTGCTTTGTATTAGCTCAAATGCAATCAATTTGAATGATAATACAAGCTACCAATCTATCTCTCTCTCTCTTTCTATAATTTCCTTAATTCTATTTCTAAGTATAGAATTAGAATTACAAATATTTCAACAGAATAAATAATAAACTGTGTAGGAGAGAGAGCGTATAAGAATTGGTATTTTTTGGGATTTGAAAAGAGAGAGTATAAGACCCTCAAAAATTGGCTTGTATTTATATTGCCAATGGCTTTATATCTCTTAGAAGAGATAGATGGATATTGAGATAGAAAGAAGATATATTTTTTGGCGTGTCTTTGGATGGATGGATGAATGAGGGGGTATTTATAGGTAAAAATGAAAGGCAAAAAGGTAATTTTTATGTAATGTATATGATGTGTATGCTTAGGTCACATGTGATCTAGAATGTAGATAATGTGTATGCTTAGGTCACAAGTAATGTAGATGATGTGTATGCTTAGGTCACATAAGTAAAAATGAGATTTTACTGGAGGTAAAAAATAGGATTTTACTTGAGGTAAAAGTGTTGAATTACCTTTGTAAGTCAATGGTAAAATTAGTATTTAACCCCATCAATTTTCTCCTATCCTTATCATTTAGCTCGGATGAGCTGATTGGTGAGGATATCCTTCAACCGGGAGCTAGTAATAGCTCTGAGCTCTGATGTTCGTGATGTCTTAAGCCCGAATCCTTCGTATCAAAATTGCAGCATCAATATCATACACACATTTTCTTCCCCTATGGCGACATCAAAGAGGGATCTAGGGCGGTGTAGTCTAGATACACGCGGGGGGGGCGCTGTTTATTTTGACTTTTTAAGAAGACAGCTTTTCGTCTTCGGGATTCTTTCAATGCTAGATGCCTCTTGTCCCCTCTTTCTTATCATCTCCCTCAAGATTCATCTTCTTCTTATACCTTTTACAGGGGATACCCATGAATAAGGGAAAGTAATTCACAAGTATGCCGAATACCTTCCGTTGTACAGGTTCTTCTTGTGCTGCTTGTACTTATAAACGCAAGAGATGTCAACCATGGTGTGAATATGCGCAAATTTTTTGAAATGTGATTCGTCGTCAGGATTATCGCACAATCTTCACTGTTTTCGGGGTGAAGAGTGTTGCAGATATTTTATAAAATATTCCCGAACATCAATATTTTGAGACTCTCAATTCATTTCTTTTTGAAGCCACTACGAGAATCGAAAATTCCACTAAAGGCTGTACTGCTCTCTTTGCTTTTCTTGAACAGAAGATGGAAGAATTACAAGCACGGGTGACGGCATTAGAGGCTCGATTAGAAGGAGGGTCTTCCTGCGTTAACCTTTTATGCTCTTTTGCTCCTCCTCGAGGTTCCTCGGGGTTCCTTTCGTCGGCAGAAAATAATGAGTCTGATGTTATTCCATCTGCCGTGAATCTTTCAGAACCTATTCCTGAAAGTTTTTTAAGGCTCCTTATATCGGAAGAGGGTGTACAGGATATCCTTTCGACTAACACGAATCTTATAGAAAATGGGGCTCTTCTGACTGAAGTGAATTTGCCATCATTTTTGAATCGGTCCTATGACCAGGCTACCTTGGACGCCGTTTACCAGGCTACCTCGGACGATTTTTATCGCAATCTTCGCTAGATGATTTTGTTACGGATTTTGCCCAAACAGCGAGCCCTGACTGGACAGCTTTAGGGGATATTCGCCATGATTTTTCTGATTATTCTTTTTCTGATTTAAGTACTATTTTGAATTTTTATGCGGGTGATCTTCGGATTCTTCAGCCTTTTCTTTGATTAGATAAGTTATCTACCCCTTCACTTCTATATCTTTTTGTTTACAAAAAAGGGGGTCCAACATATATCTGCTTATCATTCAATAGCATACCGTTCAGCCCAGACAATGTATGCACCTCTAGTGAGGGTTTTGTTCTTTAAACAAGTGTTCCATAGATATTCCACCTGTAACATCTCCTTTCATCAGTAAATAAACAAGTTTTGTTTTAGAATTTTTTTGTATCTTCTGTGTGATCTTTTTATGTTTTGTTTTGAGTTGTTATTGTGAGATTGAATAAGTCATATATGAATGGTTATCCTTTTTCCCCCATACTCAAAGTAAAATAGTAAAGGCAAAATAGTAAAATAGTTGTTATCCTTTTTCCCCCATACCCAGAAGGGACCTGGTGTGCAACAAATTTTTATTGGCTCATTTGTACGTAAGGAATTATTCTTATTTTGGCTAAGTCTATAAGGGTTGTGCCCCCTAGACTTTAAGTAAATTTTATAAGATTCTTTCCGAAAGCCAGTTAGACTCCTCAGAGTGTAAGTGTGCTCATGTAAGAGAGCTATGCACCAACAAACTGACCTCTTTAATTAGAGGAAATTTTCAGCTCTCAGCAAGTCTGCACTTAGACGTTATATGCTTGGTGGCTGACCTACATGGCAGTAGGATTTTTCTGAGGTCTTTGATGTATAAAAGGAAAACTTGTGCTTTATGGTTAAGTCTGCAGAAATGTCATGCCTCATTTTAACTTAAGCAAATTATGACAGCTTTCTCATTTTTTTTATACAGCCTCTTCAGCGTATTGCTGACCTCTTTGTGAGAGTTTTGCTTCTTGTAAATAACGGTATACCAAAGTAAAATTTTTTATATTTTTTTTCGGAGCAAGTCATTACAAGATTACAAAGTACTTCGTTCAAGGATAGTATCGCTTGAGGTGCTCTATGTTCCATGGCCTCATGAGATCCATTCCATCCATGGTTCTTAAGTAGTAAGTACCAGGTCTGCTGATTTTGGTCATCACATATGGACCCTCCCATTTGGCAGCTAGCTTTCCATGTTGAGAAATTTTGGTGGCTAGAATGACTTTTCGGAGCACCAAGTTGCCCACAGTTAGGCTTCGGTGCCTGACCCTTTTGTTGTAACTTTTGACCATGTTCCTTTTGTAGGCTTCTTCTTTAATCCGAGCTTGTTCTCTTTTTTCTTCGAGGAGGTCTAAATTGGCTAAGAGTCATTCGTCATTTCGAGTTGGGTCATGATGGTTGGTTCTGTATGTTGGCATTTTCATTTCTACTGGAATCACCGCTTCAGTTCTATAGGTCAGAGAGAAAGGAGTTTCCCCCATAGGCTCTCGGATCGTAGTCCTGTAAGCCCAAAGAACTGAGGGGAGTTCTTCAGACCAATTTTCCTTAGCATCGTCGAGTCTCTTCTTCAGCGAGTTCAGGAGAGTTCTGTTAGTGACTTCTGCTTGGCCATTTGCTTGGGGATGGACAGGCGAATTGTAGTGATTCTCTATTCCATGATCTTCACAAAAATTTCTGAAAAAATCACAATCAAATTGCTTGCCATTATCAGTGATCAGAATCTTTGGGAGGCCGAAACGACAGATGATATTTTTTCATACAAAGCTTTGAATTTTCATAGTGGTGATGGTGGTCAATGCTTCTGCCTCAGCCCTTTTGGTGAAGTAGTCAATGGCTACAACTGCGAACTTGGTCTGTCCTTTACCCAAGGGGAAAGGACCAACAATGTCCATCTCCCACTGAGAAAAAGGCCATGGGCTGCTAACAGGAGTCATGAGCTCTGCTGGGAGCTGTTGGACATTGGCAAACCGTTGGCACTTGTCACACTTCTTTATCAGTTCTTTGGCATCTTGTAGGATGGTTGGCCAAGAGTAACCTTGTCGTCCAACTTTGAGAGCTAAGGAACGAGCTGCCGGGTGCCCGCCATACAACCCCCTTATGGATCTCTAATAGGGTCGCCTAAGCTTGATGTGGGTGTAGGCAGAGTAAGAAAGGAAGAACATACCCTCTCTTGTACAGTGTTACTTTTATGACTACATATCTGTTGGAGATGTATTTGATCCTTTTGGACATCTTCTTTTCTTCTGGCAAAACTCCATTTGTGAGGTAGTCCAGAATTGAGTCAATCCAGCACTTGCAGACTTGTACTGGGGCTGCATCCACTTCTTCAAGCTCATTGATGGCTTTGCTTTCTAAATATTAAATGTGGACACCGCTTGGTGCCTCTATTGATGAAGCTAGCTTGGCCAGGCGGTCTGTCTTGTTATTCTGAGCTCGAGGAACTTTGATGAATACCACGTTTGTAAACTTTCGAGCTACCGTTTGAGTTTTAGCCAGGTAAGCGGCCATGTGATCTTCTTTAGCCATGTTGTGGCCCAGTATTTGGCCGACTACGACTGTAGAGTTATTGTAAACCACCATCTATTTTGCCCCCAAGTCTCCAGCAATTCTCAGACCTGCTATGATAGCTTCGTATTCTGCTTCGTTGTTTGATGCCTTGAAAAGGAACTTAAGGGCTATCTCCAATGTGTTAGCCTTAGGGTGATCAATACTAGACCAGCTCCAGAACCTTGAGAGTTGGAGGCTCCATCTGCGTGGAGTATCCATACTGGGATCTCTGGCATCAGGCCTATTGAGGTAGAAGGGCTCGAGGCGCTTGGGTTTACTGTTGGCAGTAGCTTTGAAAGTTCGGTAACCTGTTCCTCTGTGTAAGTAAACTCGGCTATGAAGTCAGCCACAGCCTACCCTTTAATTGACACCCGTGGTTTGTAACTGATCACAAATTGCCCGAGTTCTACAGCCCAGATAGTTAACCTTCCTGACTGATCTGGTTTGTCAAGAATTCGTCGTAGTAGTTGGTCTGTGAGTACATCAATGGTATGGGCCTAAAAGTAGGGCTTCAGTTTTCTAGAAGTGATGAGAAGAGCGTATGCCAATTTTTCCAACCTTGGGTAACTAAGCTCGACCCCGTGCAGAGCTCAGCTCGTGTAGTAGACAGGGAGTTGCACCCCCTCTTCGTTCCTCATGAGGGCTGAGCTTACCGCTGTTTAGGAAACTGCCAAGTAAAGGCATAGAATTTCACCATTCTTTGGAGAACTCAATAAAGGAGGAGCTCCGAGGTATTGCTTAAGCTGCTGAAAAGAAAACTCACATTCTTCCGTCCACTCGAAAGCCTTTTTCAGAGTTTTGAAGAATGGGTGGCATTTGTCAGTAGCCTTAGAGATGAACCTGTTAAGGGCTGCCACTCGACCTGCTAAGCTCTGAACTTCCTTTGGTTTGATGGGAGACTTCATGTTAATCAAAGCTTGTATCTTCTCGGGGTTAGCTTCGATTCCCCTTTGTGTTACCATAAAACCCAAAAATTTGCCACCTTTTACCCCAAAAGCACACTTAGTTGGATTGAGGGACATATCATTTTGTCTAAGTATAAAAAATGCTTCATTGAGGTTGGAAACATGGCTAGAAGCCTTGAGGCTCTTGACGAGCATGTCGTCGACGTATACCTCCATATTCCGGCCTATCTGTTCTTTGAACAGGGAGTTCATCACCCTTTGATAGGTAGCTCCTGCATTCCTCAAACCAAAGGGCATCACCTTGTAACAGTAGGTCCCTTCATTAGTGATAAAAGATGTCTTTTCTTCGTCCTCATGAGCCATCCTTACCTGATTATATACAGAATAAGCGTCCATGAAGCTTAGCATTTCATGCCCAGTGGTCGCATCCACGGGCTAATCAATCTTCGAGAGCGAAAAGCTGTATTTTGGACAAGCCTTGTTGAGGTCTTTGAAATCCACACATATCCTCCACTTCCCGTTGTGTTTCTTCACAAGTACCACATTGGAAAGCCATTTCGGGTAATGGACCTCCCTAATTAAAACCAGCTTGGAGCAATTTTTGGACTTCTTCTTTGATAGTCAGATTCTTTTCTGCTGCAAAGTTTCTTATTTTCTGTCTTACGGGCTTGAAGGCCGGATCAGCGATGAGCCTGTGCACCATGACCTCCGGGTTGAGCCCTTTCATGTCATCATGGGACCACGCGAAGACATCAGCGTTAGCTCTAAGGCATTGGGAGAGCTCTCGTCTGACCTCCGAGTTGAGTTGGTTGTTGATTTTGAGCACCCTTTCAGGTAGTGAAGGATCCAAAAGCAAGTCTTCCAGATCTTCAACGGGCTTTCTCCTGAGTTCTTTTTCTTCATCCCGGGGGTCCAGGGTATCAATTTCCAATCTCTCAGAGGTGGTGGATTCTCCTGGCCTCCATTTGGTTACCTCTGACCTCCCCGATCCCATAAAAGGTTAAAAACCTCATGGTTAAGCTGCAGGTTGATATGGCAGCTCTGATTTCGTCGAAGGTTCCTCTGCCTAAGATAACATTGTAATGGGGAGCTGAGTCAAGAATTAGGAATTCTGCCATGGTCGTGATTTGCTTTGGAGTCGTCCTTAGAGTTACCGAAAGCTTGATTACCCCCAAGGACCTTATCTTTTCCCCAGAGAATCCTATCAATGTGACCGGCGATTGGACCAAGTGTTCTTTAGTGAGACCCATCGCTTTGAAAACACTGTAGTACATGAGGTTCGAGGTCGCTCCTGTGTCGATAAAGATACGATGGACGTTGTAGTTGCTTATCATCGTTGTTACTACTAATGGGTCATCATGGGGGTACTCTACCCCGTTCATATCCGTATCAGTGAAGGTGACTTCGGAAACCTCGTACTTGGCCATCTTTGAGGGCCTCAAAGTGAATAATTCTACTTTTGTGCTCGAAAACTTAGCCTTCCTGATGTAGGCCTTTCGGGACATGTTGTTGTTTCCAGAGAATGATGAACCTCCCTCAATCATGAATATTTCTTTGGCGTGCTCCTTCCCATTGGCTTTTGGAGGAACATCCTTTTCTTTCTTTATGTACTGTCGGAGCTGACCTCGCTAGATAAGCTTTTTAATTTCTTCCTTGAGCTTCCAGCAATTATCAGTTTCGTGGTCGTGGTCCTTGTGATACCGGCAGTACTGGGTAGAGTCCATCTTCCTCTCTAGAGCGCTCATCTTTTTAGGCTTAGGTACCTCTCCTGGTTCCAATTGGGCATAGACCTCGCTCAGTGGAGCTGTAAGAGGAGTGAACTTTCGGTGAGCTCTGTTTTCACTAAATCTGAACTTTTCGGTATTCTTTTTATTTTTCTTGGTCTCTCTCTCTCTCTCTCTCTTGGCCAGAAGAAGGGCTATGTTCCCCCTGGCGCTTGGAAGGGGGCCAGAGAGCAAAAAACCCTGACAGGTTGTGTCCTTGGAGTGTCTCTTCCACACCAATCTATTTGTTGACCTCGTGCAGGAGCTCAGACATGGTCTTTGGAGCCATTCTAGCTAAGGTCATTAAGCAGTAGGGAGAGCTTACTCCGTTCATAAATGCAGCTACGGCCACACCTTCAATGAGATCGTTGATCATGAGGCTTTCTTGGTTGAATCAGCAAGCGTAGTCTTTCAGACCTTCGTTCAAACTTTGTTTGATTGTGAAGAGGTGGGTGGAGGTCTTAGACGGTTTTCTAGTCCCCAAGAAGTGAGTTACGAACCTCGTACTAAGCTTGTGCTAGCTCTGAATCGAGCCTGGAGATAGGCTGTTGCACCACATCCGAGCTGTCCCCTTGAGAGTTGTGACAAAAGCCCTGCATATGATACCATCTGGGACATTCTGGAGCCCCATCATATTTCTAAATTGCTGCCAATGGTCCATTGGATCGGTTGAGCCATCATATGACTCTAGAGGAGGTAATTTGAATCTATTCGGGACCGCACAGGTCTGGATGTGCGCTACAAACGGCGATTCAGAATTTCTTACCAGAGTTGCTACTGAGCTCCCCCCAACGTGGCCTATGGTTTTCATCATTTCGGCCAGCTGGGCTTT
Source organism: Lonicera japonica (assembly GCA_021464415.1). NCBI lineage: Eukaryota > Viridiplantae > Streptophyta > Magnoliopsida > Dipsacales > Caprifoliaceae > Lonicera > Lonicera japonica. The sequence goes on along the minus strand of CM038468.1, from coordinate 59,537,724 downwards.
TATTTCTGATTTGAGCCTCTGCTCTACTTCTTCAACAGAGCTCTTATTCGAGATCCTGTCGAACACGGACCCTCGAGGCCTAGCATTTGTCTCCAAAACTAGTGGAATGGGGGGTCGACCTCCTCTGCTCACACTTTGTCTTTGAGCCTCTCCTTCATAGCGTCTTTCTCGAACAACATTAATTTGTGAATTTTTTTCGGGAGATGGTGGGGGAGCTATAATAGAGAACTTACCATAAGAATCTCCTTGTTCAGAACTGCATTGGTCGGCATCAGACCCACTGCGCCTGCCTCGACTTCTCCTATACCTCCGGTGGCGTTCCCCCAGCCTTTCAATGGCTGGGATTCGCGCAGGGGCTGGAGGAGCTGGTGCAGAAACAGAGGTCAGAGGCGATCCATCTCTTGAACTGTACGAAGGGGATTCTTTTTGAGCCATCAATCTGTCAATCTGGACCTGGAGAGCAGTTTATTGAGCCACTAAGGCTATTAAGGCTATTAAGGGGTCTGTTTGGGTGTTTTCTGACTGGGACATGGCGAATGTATGGTTTTTTTATTTAGTTTTTTGAAAAGCGTACGACTTTAAGGAAATGTCTTTCCCATAAACGGCACCAAACTGATGGTGTCAAAATTTAGAACAGATAGTTAACAACCGATCAATCAATGAATAATGGTGGATTAGAGGTTTAATAACGGATTGTAACTGTGAATAGTGATTATGAACAGTACCACCATATATGTGAACAGTAACACCGTATATATGAACAGTGACTGTGAACGGTAACACCGTTTATGTGAACAGTTATTGTGAACAGTATCACCGTGTATGTGAATAGTGACTGTGAACAGTACCACCGTATATGTGAACAGGGACTGTGAACAGTACCGACAGAAACTGATTAAAAATAAAAATGAACACGAGACATTTTTTATTAAGGTAGGTTCCCCCGGTAGCGCTTATGCTAGTCCGGCAGTACGTCATCCTTTTATGTGTGCTTGCTTTGTATTAGCTCAAATGCAATCAATTTGGATGATAATACAAGCTACCAATCTATCTCTTTCTCTTTCTATAATTTTCTTAATTCTATTTATAAGAATATAATTAGGATTACAAATATTTCAACAGAATAAATAATAAACTGTGTAGGAGAGAGAGCGTATAAGAATTAGTATTTTTTGGGATATGAAAAGAGAGAGTATAAGACCCTCGAAAATTGGCTTGTATTTATATTGCCAATGGCTTTATATCTCTTAGAAGAGATAGATGGATATTGAGAGAGAAAGAAGATATATTTTTTGGTGTGTCTTTGGATGGATGGATGAATGAGGGGATATTTATAGGTAAAAATGAAGGGCAAAAAGGTAATTTTTATGTAATGTATATGATGTGTATGCTTAGGTCACATATGATCTAGAATGTAGATGATGTGTATGCTTAGGTCACATGTAATGTAGATGATGTGTATGCTTAGGTTGTAGATGATGTGTATGCTTAAGTCACATGTAATGTAGATGATGTGTATGCTTAGGTCACATAGGTAAAAATGGAATTTTACTGGAGGTAAAAAATGGGATTTTACTGGAGGTAAAAATAGGATTTTACTGGAGGTAAAAGTGTTGAATTACCTTTGTAAGTCAATGGTAAAATTAGTATTTAACCTCATCAATGTTGAACATCATTGGGCTATATAATCTATTATTTATATTATTGTTTGGTACTGTGCATAATAATTTACATATGTTTAATATAATTAATTATCTACCAATTCTAAAAATTTAGTAAAAATATATTACTCTCTTATATATATCTGATTAAGAGTCTGATTGGCCACCAATGTACTAAAATTCAAGGCCCACAAATTTTTTTCATGTATCTACAACATTTTCCTATAGTTGACCGATTATATGATTTTCTTATTAAATTTTACATTTGATGCTATGTTTTGTTTATATGTTTATTGTTTCTATTTCATACTTATTATTCAATTCTTATTATATATATATATATATATATATATTCATCAATAGACTTAATGACACTTGTCAAACACTAAAACAACGTGCAACGCACATGTACAAAAATTAGTAATAAGCAAAATTCAAAATAATATGATAGTGTTTGCTTGAGCAGATAAATTACTTTGGTAAATGTTGGAGGGCACGAGATCGAATACCTTTATAAACAATATATTTTTCAAATCAATGAAAGATAATTTTATAATTTTCTAGTGTAAATCAAATTATGGCACCCACATTTAATATAATTAATAGTAAAAAGAGATAGTGGTTACTTTTTATATAAACTATGCATATATAAGTAATGTGTGTGCACGCATGATCTACATGCATGCAGAAATTTAAATATAAAATATCTTGTTAATACATTGATTATAATCTTATTAATAACTTTAAAATTATGATTTCGAGCTGTAATGTTATTGATTAAATGGTGATTACTTTCCACTTAATTGAGACCGAGCACATTCTTTATTTTTTATTGTTATTATTATAAAATTCTATGAAATAAATTAATATTTGGTCTCCTAATATCTACTCAGCTTAAGCATGAGAGATGAGTGACAAGAATCTAAGGGTTCGATGGGTCCGAGAGAGAGGGGGGAGAAGAGGTGGGGGGTAGAGGGTGCCACCTAACCCACCAACATGTAACGTGGATAGCAGGACGAAGGCCCTTTCCCCTATCTTATCACATTTTTATATATCCTTTTTCAAAATTTCCTAATATATATATATATATATATATATATATATTTATTCAACCACAGATCGAGCCCCTACAAATATTAGAATAGCTCAGTTATCCTCGATCGGTCATGAACCTGCAGGTTTTGAGGCTTCAGAGATTACAGATCGATCCATAAATATATAAGTTCTGTTTAAAAACTAACAAAAAAAAAATAATTTATTTTTATGTATACAACGTACTTTTTAATCTCTTATTCTGTATAATTCCGTGTTTAAAATATTAAACATCTTAAGTAAAGTACGCAGTCTGCTTAAATCCGTGCTAAAATTAAGGCAAGTCTATACAAAATGATCAATTCATTCAATTGTACGAGAATGGAAATTAGCTTATACAAAAGATCAAGTATTTTATATACTATATTAAAATAAAAAAATACTTAAAAATTATCTTGTACACGAAAAAATTCCTTAATTTAAAAAAAGAAAAAGAAAATTAAGACAGATTTTGTAAAAATTAGGGGCTTAATCCTTGTTTTTTTAAAAAAAAAATTGCTTAGTCACAAATTTTATAGAAAACCATATATATATATATATATATATTTAAATTTTGGACTGATCCTGTTACCTCAACTCTGTAGTCAAAGATTAGAGTACCGGGATACACAATGGAGTAGCCATCAACAATTAGAGTGGGGTACACCATTTTTAATTAACTGTCCCTTAAATGAATTTAAAAATCTCAAGATCTTTTTTCTAAAAATTTATTTTTGCTTTGATAAAATTCGAATCCTACGTGCTCATGTAAAGAAAAAACAATTATATTATTTGAATTAGGGCTTTTCTTATTTAGCCCTGTAAAGCGAAGCAAAGGAAAGGTGGTATTATTGTCTCCGGTCGTAATATATACTACCTACCTCATTTGCCCTTGAGAGGCCCCCATCCTCGCCTCCGTCGCCTAACTCTTTGCTCTACTCTCTCTCTCTCTGAAAAATCTCTTAAAACAAGCAACAGTGCTCAATATTTTCCTGTCCACGAAACATTAATCATCTAATTAAGTTAGCATTTTTCTTAACTCTTTACACGCATACATCTTATTTTTGTGACAAACATGCCTTCCATGCAATTAACATCACCGGCCCAAAAAAATGTATAAATAGCACTTAAAAAAGGCTTAATTAACCCTACCAACCCTTAAGATACTAAAGGCTTAGCGACTAACTTAATCAACAAATTTTATCTCCTTTTTCACTTTGGTCACTAAACTTTTTCTTTTTTCTTCTGTCAAAAAGCACACTATACTTTTTAAAATGTTTCTATTTAGTCCAACCATTTAACTTCTGTAAAGTTGAGTGGATGGAAATCTGACGGGCAATCCAGCCGGACAATTTGTCAACAAATGAGTTGCAAAAAAAAAACCACGTCATCTCCAGCAAGTTGCCGGAGTTAAATACTCTCTCTCGCCTAAGCTCCAAGTCCTCTCTCTCTCTGGCAAAGTTATCTTCGTCCAGCTGCCAGAGTTAACTCCCGGGACAAAATTAACTCTTCAGCTCCTCAATCTCTCCAACAATTCCCTCTCCAGAGAGTCCTTAGAAGCTTTAAAAAACTCCTCAATCTTTCCAACAATTCCCTCTCCAGAGAATTCCCAGAAGCTTTAAAAAACAAAGCATGCCAAAGTGAAATAAAAGAACGGAGCATGCAAAAATAAACATATATAATCCATGCATGTTGTTATTACTTTTCAGAATAATGTATGCCAGAGTGAAATAAGTTGCTCGATGAAAATAACTTTTCAGGATCTATTCCAAGTTTGTTCAAGTTTTAGATCCACTTCTATTTTTATTTTTTTGTTTCTATTTTTAGATCTATTTCAAGTTGAGTAATAATCATATAATAACTTTTTGGGAATTAAATTCGGCAGTTGGGTCTTAGCTTCAATTCCGAACAGAGCACTTTCGTCTGAGCAATTAACTTCAGCAGTTGGGTCTAAGTTAATCAAAACAGAGCACTTTCGTCCCAAGAATTAACTACAAAAGCTCGCTGGAGAATCTTGACGGAGATAACTTTGCTGGAGAGAGAGGACATGGAGCTCAGACGAGAGAGAGTATTTAACTCGATCCGACAACTCAACGAAGATCATGACATGGCTTTTTTTTTATTTTTTTGCAACTCATTTGTTGACAAATTGTCTAGCTAGATTGCCACATGTGTAATTAGTTGCCACGTCAAATTTCCATCCACACAACTTAATGGAAGTTAAGCGGTTTGACTAAATAGAAACGTTTTAAAAAGTATATGATACTTTTTGGCAAAAAAAAAAAAAGAAGTTTAGCGACCAAAGTGGTAAAGTTTGTTGGTGAAGTTGGTCATTAAGCAGATATTGAACTAATTTTTAGTTGTAAAAAGAGTAGTGCTACAGATACCGAATGATCTCATTAGATATTTTTATTAGCATTAATTACAAGAGTTGTAATTAGGGAAAAGTACGGCTCATTTAAATTACACGGTAAGAAAAATATTTTCCTGTTAAAATTATGAAAGTGACGTGCATTTGGTCCGCATATAGCAATATGTAGAGTAAGATATTTTGAGTTGGTCATTTGATGTGTAGATATATGCATGGGATATATATGAGACTTTGGAGGAACTTGGATAATAAGAATTAAAAGCTAGAATAGGAGGAGGGGGGCAGGGAAAGACTTCTATCTCGATTCGGTGGGTTGTCAAATGTAAGTATATATCTTATTGATGGAGAAATCATTAGTCGCCTTATTATACATTGGGGATGTATCTACTATACTATTATATTATTATTATTATAAATATATATAATAAACAAATATATATATATATATAGAGAGAGAGAGAGAGAATGAATGGGATCCACCAGCAATCTTTTTCTTTATTTATTTTTAAATGGCGAGTGTGGACAGGATGAGGGTCCCGCCGTGTTCTTCAGTTGCTAATAAAATAGAAATGTAGGGTGTGGGGAGCAGTGGCCATATCGTATATATATAATATATATATATAGACAAATTAAGCTTAGCTTACACTCTTGGTGCTTCAAATACATGACTTTATTAGTTGGAACCTAAAGGGAATAGAGAGAGAGAGAGAGAGAGAAAGGGGTTTACTACTTACAATTGCACCATTGTAATGGGGTGGACCATGTTCTTTCAGCTCCTGTATATTGTGCTAGCTATCACCTCACTATTCATATTTATATATATATATATATATATATATCATATATTTTATTTATTTTATGTGTATATATATAATATGTTTAAACTTTAAATAAACATAATAAAGTAAAAAGAAAAAAGAAGAAGAGAGGATGAATCTTCTTCTCCTTTCATCTTCTACTTGACCACATGGGGTAAGCTGCTGCTGCTGCTGCTGCGTACAGCTTAGACCTGAACCCCCATGTGCACCCCCCTCCCTCCTCCTAGCTTTGACGCACTCTCTCTCCTCCCCCTCTTTTTTGAGAGTGATTCGTCAACCACTTATTCTCTCCTTTAATTTCTCTGTTATTTTCTTAATTATGTTTGTTTATATAATTTAAGGTGACTCTGCCACTCGGACACAAATTGTCAAATATCAAAGTAATTTAACGTAAGAAATTATGTTTAGTTTGCTTTCACAAAATCTAGAATTACTTTGAAATAACATTTTTTTTTTTTTGATTTATTGGGATGGTTATTAACACTTGATATTTCACATATATTTGAACAGTCTAAAATCAATTTAGTGATCCTGTTAAAAAAAAGAAAAAAGATTGTTACCAGTGTAGACGGTTGAGTTGCTTGTGTGAAATAATACACTAGCACAAAATAAAATGCTGATAGTTAGTTAAACCTTATTAATCCTATTTTTATATTTTAAGTGAGCCAGTTCATCGGTACCGGCCCAGTTGCAGGATGACAGCAAATGTGTACGTACCAATTCATCGTTTTTCATATCAAAAATGATAATTTCACTTTAAAATTTAAACTCTTGACATATATATTAAATTGAATTTACAATTTTAACATTTTAAAAATAAACAAAAATTCTCCCTAAAGGAAATCAGCGTCAAATCACCTAAAATCCCAGAATCAGTGCGTAATGCGTGCCAACTATCTCCCCCCCCCCCCCCCCCCTCATTTACACCAACACTACTTCCTTCTATTGCTACCTAAATTTGATTAACTTTTTTAAGTCCCGAGTCTTTTTCCTTAACTACAATACAATACAATAGTGACAAAAAACCAACCCCCCCTCCCCTCTTCCAAAAATCCTATTTTGAAAAACTGTACAACACTTTACTAGCACGTGGTATTTATTTTGTGCAGTACTACTACTAATAATTAAAGTGACGGTTTAATTGGATAACGAGTAAGTGACCCTCGGCCAAAGCTACAGAATTCTTCAAAACAATTACGGACTACGACAACAAACCATAACAGCATTTTACCTCGGTTACTGTCTACTACTTTAGAAAAGCGGGCAAAATGTTTTTTTTAATAAAAAATGAAAAAGGCAAGAGCAGCAAATGATGCCATCTTAAAACAGCAAGGATCATCATCATCTAAGAGAAAAAGGCAGGGCCTCTAAACTAAGTACATCGCGTATGTATATGCTCTTTCAGTGTAAAAACGAAATAATTTTACATTATACAGAAGCTACAGATCCCGAAACGCGGGGGAAAATGAATGAATCTGAATGCTGATTGTGTAGGAAGCTGTGTGATAAAGAGATACAAACGTACCGTGTCCACAGCTACTCTGGAAAGTTCCATCTGTTGGATCTGTTTTTGTGGGGTTGGCTGTGTGTGTAATCAATCATATACAAAGAAGTTGTTTGTACTAACTTATCTTTTACTTTCGGGCCTTTCATCATCCAAAATGAAAACCGGTAGATTTGTAGGAATTGCTGGAAAGATTTGGTAGCTTGCGGATCGCGATGATACCGGCAGCAAGGGCACTTATGGACGCAAGAACAAATGCCGGTATGTTCCCTCCCCCAAATAAAGCATCCCATGGACCCGCGCCTAGGGATACAATCATCTAACAACAAAACAATACAATGCACAATATTGAAGATTACTACTAGAATCATCAAATATTTGTTCCAAGAGACACAAGCCAATGTAAAATCAAAAGCATAACAATATCATACAAGTTCCTGAATCCTGATACTCAATGATTAATCATTCATTAGGAGATTTTGAAGTGAAAAAAACAGAAATTAGTGTTAAGGCAATAATGCATAGCTAAAAGATAAATGATTTTTTTCCCAATTGTTGACCTCTCAGTTTATTATATTTTTCATTATTACTTCCTCCACCTCAAATTATTAGTCTCATTTCCTTTTGGGGACATGATCAATGTACCAAATCTCCAACTGAAAATAAGTTGAATTCTAGACCATGTTGAAATTATTTTTTACTTAATGCACAATAAGTCAAAGGAGGACTACAAATTTGAGACGGAGGAAGTATTATTTGGATGGAGCAGATAGAGATGGACACTTGGGTAAAACTAGCACAGGAAATGAGCTGTGCCTTGGGCTACAAATGATATTTAAAATGGAAACAGCTCCTTTTTTATTTGAATTTTGGCATCATTGGGATGCCACAGCTTTGGTTTTTAGAGCTTGTACACAGTTTTTATTATCAACTGTCTCCATTTAATGGATTGTATGGGCATTAATCACTTTTCATATCCCAGAAGTAAAAGTAACTCTCAATACCTGCGGTACAACAATAGCAAGATTTAGCACTCCTATTGCTAATCCTGCACAGAAGCAGCAGTTCTTCAGAATCGCAACTAAGTGCGCTTTCATCACATAACAAAAAATTCAGAATATATGAAAACTAGTAGATATTTTCCATACGAACCTTGACCACCTCCTGAATCAGCAGTCAACTCGGCCGTGACAGAGAATGGAACACTATAAGTAATCTGCAAAGCATCACATTAAACAAATACACATAAGGGAAAGAATTGTGTAGAAATGACCAAGGACAACATAATTTGCCATCTCACTAATTTTCAATGTAATCAACGGTCTAACTACAACCCAATTTCAATTGTCGAATTTGGTACACTGATTTGAAAAGTAAACGGGACTATCAATTTGAGATCCCGGAAAGGAAAGTAGGACTGTCTTTTCAAGGCAGAGTGACTAGTCAGTTTTATAAGGTTAGGCGTAGCTCGATTAATCTCAATATTCTTGGTTCACTATCTTCATTTAAAGAAAAAAACATGTCACTTTTGGTTTTAGTATTAGTATTTATATATCTAGAACCGAAACCATTACTTCCAAACCACTACAATATAGTTTGGTACAAAACCATACTAGTTGCACCCCTAAAGAGTATAATAGACCAAGGAATGGCCAAGAAGAGCAAAAAAATCGTCCATAGGTGCTGTGTGTAAAGCTAAATGTGGAACATCATAGATGCCGTGTAAAAGGCAAAATGTAGAGCATCAAATGTAGTTTCAGAAGAATGAATAATATACTTACAGCAAGAGGGAGACCAAGAAGGGCAAAAACCACCAAGGAAGCAATCTTGATAACTCCACTCCCCACAATAACATGTTGAATCCCTTGCGTATATTCTCTAACAGAAATCAAACTAATAACAGCTGTGCATGCCATGGAACCAAACACAATAAAATTGCTCATGGCCCAAACTCGTCTTGCACCCATCCACTGACACATTGGTTCAATAAGGAAAGAGCTAATTCCAAGAACAACCTGTCCAACATAAGATCAAAATTATATACAAATACATCAGCACCACAAAACAAACGCAAACAATGAAAACTGTATGAAGTCATTATCAGTAGTTGTACCGCCCGTGACAGTTACCAAACATAGAACTAATGATGCACAATTTTGAGTTCTTACTGAATTCAATAGCAAACCAAATGCACCTTCTCGGACACCTTGATCATAAGCTTTAACTTCAGATATGTCCCCTTTTGGGTCCCCATGAAAAACTTCTCGCCCCATCCAATCTGTATCGAAGAGGAAAAATGGAAACCAGGACAACTGCATGTACAAATAATTGCTGAGAACATTAAAAAGAGGAAAATAAACTCAAAACAGTACAAAATGAATGACTGGTTGGCCAGAACAAATAGTTCTGAAATTATATTGGGCATGCATAAGAATGTAGCTCTTACCCAGGTAAGGGCCATCACAATAAGTACCGAATGCATTGCTGGTGGTAAATGCCGTAAGCTTGTCAACAGATTAACCAACACTGCTCCAGGGCTATCATTGAAACTTTCAACTTGATCTCCCTCAACGTTTCCGTTTTCATGCTTTAAATTACTAACTGCTTCATAACCACCCCCAGACCTTTTCTCTGATGCATTATCAACCGATTGTTCATTTGTTTTAGACTTTGAAAGGTCAAAACCATTCTGTTGTGGATCATCCAAGAGAGGTGCAGAATCTGATATATGGCCAGCCTGCTTTTGTGTTAATGGAACCTCCTTTGCGTAATTTAGAGTCACAAGTGTACAAAAAGTCAAGAAGAGCTGTTGACACACCAGATACATTTCAGAATTATGAAGAATGGAACAAGAATGTTCATCGAAGTCTCAAAGTAGAAAAAGATAATTGTGTATACATATGGACTACACAAACCCAAAGCCTCACCACTGCCACTAGAAATGCTGCCTTGAGATTTCCACAGGCTTCACAACAAGCTCTAGTCATCAGGAAGGGAAACCATCTGCTCAAAAACAAATTTTAACATACATCAACATTCGAAAATTTAAATAGGGAATTCAATTAAGTGAACTACGCACTTAATGCAGGCTGAAATATATGTTAGGTAAATATGACTTGATGCCAACAAAGCTCGAGAATTAACTCAGTTACAGGATTGAATGAAGATAAATGTATTATACACTTGAAATAATACAAATAGTATTTAAAAGGGAAATGGTCGAAAATATTTCACCTGTGCCATTTTCCACTAGCACCAGCAGAAAATCCTAGAATGTTTCCAACAGCCATCCATGAGCAAAATATAGCATTTGCTGAATTTCTTTGGTCGGGACCTAAATTTAGTAATACGATGCCTTAGAAATCACATAGAGACACAAACTTTTTGTGTTGGTAATTCACGAAAGCAATCTAAATGGAAAACCGCCGAAACTATTGAACACAATGAAGAGAGAGAAACAGGTAGGGGTTGTCACCTGCTAAATCGGCCAGAAGAGCTCGAGCTGGGCCCTGCATGCAGTAAAAGATTTACTTTACACGTGAAGTTATCTTCAGAATTTTTAAAACCTGGTGAGAACAAATTAAGTTCATTTAGAACTTACCTGCACAGTGTTATTAGCAAGATCCAGCATCCAAAATCCTATGATGAAGACAATAGCTGCTCTTGTCCGAGTACCTTTGAATGTGCTGCATGTGTATGAAATGGTTAGATACATGTACATTTTGTAAAGGCTATAAATAAATCAAGAAGGCAGTAGAAACCTGCAATGTTCCTTTGAATCGCCTAAAATGTATCCAATGTCTGCAGAAAATCCGATTATTATCACCTAAATAACAAGATCTAGTTTAGCGGATAAGAAGAGCAGCATACGATGGCCAATACATAAATGAGATTCAATGATGCTCACAGCAATTGAGATCATGATAGATCCAACTAAAATAAATGGTCTTCTTCTTCCATATTTTGACATGCATTTATCACTCCAAATACCGACACAAGGTTGAACCTGAAGGACAAAGAAGATAATAAACATGACTAAAATCTTCAGATAAATAGTAGAACCAGGAGGAAGTAAAAACTTATGACAGTTTTCCTTTATTTAATTTCAGTGTATTCAACTAAATATGCATCATGACCATGTCCAGCACATATATTGATCATTTAACCACTTCTCCAAGCCTGCATACTAACCAAAAATGTTTGTTCAAATTCTAACCTCCAAACGCTCTCAGCTTTCAAAGCCACTACCATAATTTTCTTTCCCTTTGAATGCATGTTTCTTTAGACCCCAACCTCTGACTCTTTCTAAGTATGAAGACCTTAACCATGTTTCTTTAGACCCCAAATCCTACGTGAATCGTAAGATTTTATGCGATTTTTTGTATCTATTTCAGTTCTCCATACAATTTTGCATTGCTCAGAACATGAATCGTATGGGATTGCACTGTTTGTCTTGATTCTTCAATCATATGATAGTGGCAACTACTTTTAATGAGAAAGAAAGGCAAGAGATACAGGAGTGAGCAATCAATATCACTACTGTCTCACCACGCATCTCTCACCATTGTTGAAACATATAAATGTGACCATATTGATATCCTATTCAATCCATGTCCTAAGTCTACATCCATGAAAAGTACATCCATGAGTTTTCTATATGACAATGTGAAAAAGTAACTGATGCACATTAATGTAGAAAATTACAGTACCTTAGCGGACAAGCAAATTATGAGCATTCTTAATATGAATATCTAGAGGAACCCAAGGGGTTGCCACAGCAGTAAGGGCGAACTTGGGACTGTGAGAGTAGGCGCACTGTCTCAGGTTCGATTCCCCGCTGCGTGAAACCTTTCTTGAGCCACTGGGGGCGTCTCCCGGTCAAGCAACCAAGGCCTTATGGGATTAGTGAGGGTGGGGCCCCGATACCCATGGTTATCCAAAAAAGAAAAAACATGAATATCTAGAGGGGTTGGGTACTTATCCGTGACAGAACCACAAATGCTAATGGTTATGGACAATAGTCTGAAATTTTGAAAATAAGTTGTCGTAATCACCTACCACAAGGCCTGTAATAGGACCACAAAGCCAGATAAATGAAGAAAAGGCATGCCCTATTCCAAGTGTCTGCATCAAACATATGAAGAGCGGAATTAAGTATTTAACCAAGCAACAAACCACCATCCAATAACAGAGACTCAAAATATTAGAAGCAACCTTCTGACGATATAAATACATGTGCTTATGTATCGAGTAATGAGAGATGCAGTTGCAAGGGACGTCAACATAACATTTCCAACATTACTATCGCTGATTCTATATGTCTATGAGCTACCATGACCTTTTGGGTCTCAAATTTTCAAAATGAAGTCAACTGTCAAAGTTGAAGCTTTTCCACTTGGTGAGGCGGAGCATTTTGTTTGATCATATCCTTTAAGTTGGAAAAGTAAGCAAATAAGCAACAAAACTGACACAGTGTCGGTGGGCATTCTTCCATTTTCTAGCCTACATTCATTCCACAGGCAAGTACAGCTTGAGCGCGTTATATTCAACTAAAAAACTCAACAGGAGGACAATCCTTAATCCTAACTTGTTGAGTATCCCACATCAAACATTCTCCTTTTGTTAATTTGAAGAAAAATAGGCAAAATCCCACCAGAACAATTTGAAGGACCAATGCCCATAATATATTATTAATATAAAATAATGCTTTATATTGTGAAGTAGAACAAGTAAACAACTAAGCTTGATATTTTTCCCAATGAAGAATTGCATAGCTATTTTTTTGGGGGCTATTATTTACACCGTCCAATTTTGTTACTAACACCACCTTTGTCACAAACACCCCCCTCGTGTCAATTTTTAGTCACTAACACCCTCCACCCAATTAAAAGTTAATACAAATATTAATTAAAAATAAAACTACTTAACATTGAAAAAAAAAGTAGTCATTTACGTCTCTCACCTAATGACAGGTGTGTGTGAATTCACACACACTCAACCCATATCAGGTGAATGTGTTGTAAGTAACTCGCCTAATATAAGGCAATGGAGTGCGGAGTGTACTGGAGTATTTCTAAATTAGACTTACCTAATGACAGGTGAGTGGATTCACACACGCTCACCCCACATCAGATGAATGTGTTGTAAGTGACTCGCCTAATAATACACACTCGTCTCACATGAGGTGAGTGTGTCTGTACACACTCGCCTTATTTGATGAGAGTTTTAACTAAATTACTCTTCTTATATAAAGCGAGTCAAGCTTGGACAAAACCCGTTTTATACTCTATTTTGGGGATTACATCTTTGTTTCAATTTGAATGTTGTAGAATGATGTATGAAAGCTAATATACACATTAATACACCAATAATAACAATTATAATACATCTTTGACTTCATTTTGGAGTGGAATTTCACCGCTAACTTTTTCTTGAACTTCTTATTTCTCCACCATCTCATGAACAATGCTTCTTATTTATCATAATCCAAGCTTCAAACTTCCCACTAATAATATTTGTACTTCGATTTGGTTGTGATTTCTTGATTTTGAGAACTCAAATGATAAAGAAGTGAGTCTCTTATGTCTCTATCGTTTTACTTGAAGCAATGGAATGTGATTGTGAATGGGGGTAAATGAGAGATATAGGTTTAATTATTTGGGTTAATGTTAGGTGATGGTTAAGCGAGAGGATGTTTGTGACAAAAAGGTGGGGTGTTGAAATGTGTTTTTTATCAAATTATAGATGGTGGTATTAGTGACAAAACTGGGGAGTGTAAATAATAGCCCCCATTTTTTTGTAATTCCCAAATTCATATTCATGAAGTCAAAATCAAAATCGTACATATCCCCGGCATTCAAAGAACAACACAACACAGCACAACATAGGTAGATATGCAGAAGAATATATGTCAAATAGATACAACGCATTGAGGAGCAGAAACCTGAATGTAAGGAGTGAGAAGAGAAAGTTGCAAGGCCCAACCGAATTGGACACCGGCGGCAATCGTACAACTCAAAATCAACTTGAACAAACTTGTAGTGTTATTATTTGGTTGGGGATTTTCCGGAGAAGAATCGGATGATAGATTAGAAGCATTCCCGTTAGAGGCCCTTGAATTATGGAGCTCGATGGAACGATGAGATTCTTCTTCAAATCCCATCAATTCCACTTCCGAATGCTTCAGATTCTTGTACGGAACTCTGATCGACACCGAATCCATCTTTACCGGCTTTTCGCCACCACCCGATTTGATTTGATTTGATTTAATCTCTACAAAGCAAATGCATTAAATTAAGAAGGTCTGAATTGAAGATGAATGATGTGCTAGATCCTGGGCGGGTGGGAGGGAGGGAGATCTGGTACTAGTCTAGGGTTTCCAAAATCGTAAATGTTAGATCAAAATTTGTGTTGGGTGGGTGCTGGTCTGTAACGGAGGGAGCTGATGAGTCATTCGGTCGGACTGATATTGGATCCGGCTATTGTGAAAATAAATCTTTTTTTAGGAGCTGATGATATTGACCATATTGGATCGGAGCCGTTGAACAAAGCGGTCTATACAAGTAAAACTACACCCCAAACGCGGCTTCCTTAGGAAAGAGGCTGTGGGTCCACCGACAGTTTGACGGTTTTAGTCGACTTGAAGACAACTTTGGAACGGTGATTCACAGCAGCAGCAGCAGCAGGAGGAGGTGGTTTTTTTTTTTTCTTTTAAATTAAATACAAAGCACACGTATTCCCTTTGATTTCCATGCACGACTAAAAAAAAAAGAGGAGGAAATTATGTGTTAAAGATAAGAGGCTTTAGGTGGTTTTATAAAATATCTTAAAATTGAAACTGAAAAAATTGTTTATTTACTTTTGAAAAATTGTATCTGAAAAAATATTGTTTGTTTGAATTTAATATATCTGAAAACTGATTGTTTTTAATATGATAATTTTGCTCTTATTAGTGTAGTCAGATCACATGATTAGGGTTTTAATGAGGATAAAATAGGTATTTTGTAATGAGAATAAAATAGGTATTTTGTAATGAGAAAGTTTTTAAGTGTATTCAAATTTAAGTGGCAAATCACTTAATTTTTAGAGAAAGTTTATTCATTTTATAATTCAAGAGATTTTTACGGAGAGAATACAAGAGAAATTTTGAAATTAAATCTCCTATTTAGTTTCCAAGAGTTTGTGGATTTGAACCATAGTATAAATATATTTTTTATAACATTAATAATAATATGGGTAAAATAAATAAAAAATTACAAATTTAGTATTATAATCCAACCTTCTAAATTATGTATAATATGCATAGATAGAGGCTTTAACATAAATTAATATACGAAAGTCAACTTTTTTATTAGAATGCAAATATAATAGTTAATAACTGATGACATATTCTAAGGATATTTATGAGAATTTAAACCATATTTTAAGATGATTGACTTGTTAAGACATTACTTGAGATAGAGGCCAGGGTTCTACAAGCTAGGTAGTTAAAAAGTCATGGCAAAGTCGACTGCACCATTGAATAGCTATCACCATATGGTTCGAATAGATAACAGCCTCTAAAGGTTATAGCGGAGCTTCAAACGGGTTGTGTTTCACATACAATTCCCTAAAATTCCCTATACATCAAGTTAAACAGGTAGGAGCTTTGAACATTTACAATTTTTTAGTGTAAAAAAAAATATTTAAACAATTGTAATGATATTAATATTGTATGCCAAACACAAATCTAAAAATAGAGCTAAACCCCTTAAGCGAGATATCCAGGCGCTTGTGAATAGAGCAAACTTTGTTGGGAGAGGTCCCCGTAGTACCTGGGAGGAATTAGTCTCTGCCAATAAAAATGTATCATTGCTCAATATAATATGAGTAGCAGTAAGATCTTAATACAACTGCAGCTCAACAGATCATAGCATAATACAGACCCTTCTATACATTTCCAGATACAGACATAACCAACCACAAAATCTGAGATTGTTGGAAGTCACCCATGATTTAACCATATATGAAGATATACACAATGTTCAATTCGTAACATTTGAGATGTAGTGTAGTTTTACAACATTGCATAGCTGATTTCATTTCCCTTACAAGTAGTGGCGAAGATTGTGTACATGATAAAACTATAATAGCCACATCTTAATGTGCTGCTATGCAAAACAAAGAACCTGTATCCAAGTTAACCCAACACCTTCACTTGCTAAATTCGTGACCACCCAAATCAGCTGCAGCTTTAGAAGCTCGGCTTAGAGCATCAGACACCCAAAGAGCTCCCTTAGAGAAGTAACTACTGTTTATCACTGAGGTGGCAGCCGCCGCAGCTGTTCTCCCCGTAGCTGATACAGCTGATCTGGTAGTATCGGATATGTGGTACGTTTGGTCTACCGATTTAACTACTTCTACACCGGCACAAATCTTGTCCATAAGGCCAATTCTTTCGCTTAACTCGGCAACCTTGGCTGCCGCACTGGCTGAAACTTGATGAGATTCATCAAAAGCTTTGGCCTTGCTTAATGTCTCTCTACTTAGTACATATCCTTTTGACAGCATTGTTTTCACTACATCTTGGGCCACTGTCACAGCTTCACCAGCAGAAAATTGGTTTCCTTGAGACGGCTGCCAAAACAACCAAAGGGTTTGGAAAGACGGTTATAAATATAACTGATCCCATAGCATAGAGTAACAAATTATTTATTAAATGAAATAAAAGATTCATACAGTTGAACCGCCTCCATCTTCAGGCTTCCAATGGCGCTGATCCCAAGGATCAAATTCATCTTCATAGTGCCCCCAGGGGGTTATGCATACACGTTGATCCAAAATGGTAGCTCCCTGAGACAGTTTGTATGAAAGGGATATTAACTCCTACATGCGTATCTTCAAGTAAGGAGGACAAAAACTTTAATTAAGAAAAGGAGATATAAAAGGATTAATGTGTGAACAAGTGGCACAAGGGCACTTTATGGCTTGTAATTGGCTGCATGGAATTGGGTGTCAGATAGGAGTGATTCAAATTGTCAAGAACCCTTCAGATTTAAAAAATCATAAATGGGCAAATTGGCCATCCAAAATCTTATGGTCTGAAACATGTCACAATGCATACGCAATACGTTTCTACTCCCTCCGTCTCTAACTCTCAATTAAGAGTCAAGTTTGACTTGCACACTTCTTTAAGGATACACTAATTTCAAAACAAAACTTACACTGAGTAACACTGCTGTTTGTAGGGGATAGGCATCCCTGAATGTCACATATGCTGTACACGCAAATTCACCACCTCTGTTTTAACAATATAATTCTTCATCAGCAAAAGCACAGTTTTACAATTACAGATTAAAAAACCTTTACTGATGCTGGTTACTCGCTAATTCTTTCTTGCTAACAACAGATACATGGGCCTGGTCAACTTTCTTAAGCAGAACACGATTTGGACATCATTGAGGAGCAATATTCATCCTCCTAATATAAAAGTATGTAAATAACATACTCTGTTAACATATATAATATATATTTGCTATTTGTCATTTATATAGTTGCCATTTATAAGAGTTCATTAGCCATATCTAAATCTTTAGATTGATTAGATTTTTATATTTTCCTTATTTATATCATTCTCATAACCCTATATAAAGGGTCTCCATTGTAATAGTTTTATATCAATCAATTCAATAATATCTATCTCTTTTCTATATCTTTACGTACTCCATATTGATAATAGAAGGTTAGATACCCAACTCCTAATATCTTTTCTGCTTTTCTAGTTCTGAGTTTGATTGTGCGCATTTTGATAAGCACCATAGGTATCAACTTAATTAGCATTTTAGTAAATTACCTTAACCCCTCAAACGGTTCGAGCTTTTGTGTATTCCAAGGATCTTACATTGGTAAATAATGTGGGTAAAGAATAGAAAAGGCATAGAGTTAGTTATTACCAATACATTTAATCACCTCAACCCTTTCTACATGAATCTACATGAATAAATGTGTGTGTATGTCATCCAGAAACCTCATCTTCTCTCTACAGTCTCTCTTGAAGGGAACTGAGAAGCTTAAATGGCATTGTACCATGTCCATGCTTCCTAGTTTATAACTTTTACTAAAAAAATCTCTCTTTCCTAAACATCGTTACATAGATATCTTATTGATAAAATATGAGGAGTTGGAGGAGAAATGATGACAAGCTCAAAGTTGGAATTTCCAGCCATCACATGTGAACAAGGTAATACAAATTCACTATGGACATCACCTGATGATTTCAACATGCTCAATCTTTCCACAAAAAGCAAAGAAATCGGAGACATCCTTCTCTGTTGCCTTGGGGGACAGACTAGTGACTTCAACTGTATACCCACCTGGATTCATATCTTTCAAACCTAGTCAAAGGGAAAATTGAATTGCATGCTTGAAGTTAGTTAAACATAAAATAGTGATAAAATGTATCATCACAACACTGTAAAAAATAAATGCAAACTATAGTAAGGGCGATATACCTCTACTTTAAGGGCTAATATACCTCAATCAAGACAAATGGGAAAATATATGGTCTTCATTTAGTTTGAAAGTTACACCAACAACTACAGAGCGTCATTCAGCTGATACTAGATGCATTATCATGATTAGATTACAAGAACTCATAGCCTAAGATCCATCACAAACAATAGTTGTCAAATTCATACAATACAAAATTTGCGTTTCATAGCTCAAATAATATGAATTCTGTAACAAAACTAAAATGAACATGAATTGTAATGAAACATAGACAGAATTCATGTGATTTGATTCATAGTTATATAGATTCTTGAATTGCAATAAAATCTGAATTAAACATGACAGTACTGAATTTCACAATTTTATCAAATGAACCAGAAATATTCTCATTTCAGTTACGGTGATGAACTTTTAACTCCTTTTACTTTGAAAAACATTTTCTAGAAAATAGCTTAAATTTTAGTTCCACTCAATTTGGATTTCTATACTGTTTGCCTTTTTGAGGAGCTCTTTGAATACTTATTACCAAGTTATACTTTTTGCAGATAACATATTTAAGTCGTGAAATGTATATTTAATCTAGGCTCTACGTGCCCCCTGGGTACTACTCAGGTACTCTCTGCATGGTAGGCCGAGTAGGTTAAAAAAAAGTATTAATTTTTTTGATGAAATTTGGGATTATAGTATAAATTTAAACTCTATGTTTATTTGTTTGTAATTTATAGCTTAAAATTAATTTTACATCATATCTTTGATTAATTTGGGTGTTTCTTATATTCATACATCATTTACTGTTTCTTTTAATTTGTGCCAATGCCTACAGATATTGCCTCACAATATTATTCATAAATTTTTGTCTCATAATACAAGTCATGATTCAATAATTATGTCACCAACGCCATTGACATCCCCTTTTAGACTCTGCTTCACATTACCTAAGTAACTGACCCCGCTAAACTGACATAAGCTCAGTTAACAACTCATATTTGGCAAACAGATGTGATGAACTGATAATCACTAGATTGACAGTTTCCCAACCAATTGAAATATTCTTGACATGAAACTATGTGACCCAGTGATATAATTTTATTTTATCCAACAAGTAGTGCACACCCAGGATCTGGTTTCTCCAAATCATAATTCGAACACACCTTAAGTTTAAGGTAAGGAAGATTCAAAGATATTTCAATGATGGACTGTGCTTATGAAAGAGAAAATTGCATAAATCATAATTCATAATCATTGTTACTATTTATTTCTGTAACGATTTGTATTTCATTTCCAAACAATTTGCGAAGAATTAAACACCTACAGAAACAAAAATTTCAAGAACTAGTAAAATAATACCAAAAATAAGGTCGAATACTTCCCAATCACTAAGGTCAACCTTCATATTCAGAAGTGATACATACAAACCCTAATGAACTCAGATATGAATACAGATATACAACATCAACAGAGAGAAAATAATCTACAAAATTGATATATAATAGCTTAAAGCCATCATTCAGAGAAAAACAGTTCGACTAAATTCTGAACTTGTCATAATTTAAAGATGTGAACAGAGAAATAATTCGAAGTAAAACAATGAAACCAAAATTTCGTAGATCGAGAAGAAGATATGTAAATTAATTGATCAAAGAAGAAAACGAAATAGATCAAATAATACCTTTGGTTTGATCGTAAGAAGAGAGAAACTACGGAATTAGGAGTTTGAGAGTGGTTAGGGCTTGAGAGGGAAGCAATTATTGGCGTTAAGGAAGCTTCCGGATCAAAACAGAGTCGAACAACACTGCAGTCCCACATTCCTTTTTCTTTTTTTCTTTTTTTTTATCTACGTAAGAATTTTCTATTAAAAAAATGAGATGGCTATGCATATGGTTAATATAATTATCTCGAATATAACATTATTTTAAAAAGTTAAAATTATAGTTATTTTTTATAACAATACCACAAAAAAAAATGAAGGATAATATTATTATTGTCTATTATAATTTTTTTAAGTAAATATTATTATACACTAAAAAGCGTTAACTCACATAATTTTTGTGTAATATTGTAATTAATATTTTTAAAAGAAAATGATAATTTGTGCTATTTTAAAACACACGTTAAATATACTATAAATAGAAATAATACTTTTATATATAAGAATTCGTAGTTTATTAAATGTGTATTTAAACATATTTCTTACTAAAAATGGATTAACCTGGTCCATTTTTTAAATTTAGAATTTGTGATTATGTTGAGGTGAATGGTTGTGACATAATCTCTTCATAGTTGATATTATGGGTTCACTCCTTAAATTAGTATTTATTTATTTTTTATCAAAATAAGTAATTAATAGGCACACTAAAAAAAGTGGCTTAATATGTTGTGTACTACAATTCGAGTTGTTTGTTATTTTTAAAATTACTACTCAAATATTATATCCTCCCTTTAAATCCTCGGTAGTAGCAAGGACAATATGATTTGATCGCCGTGTCATTTGTTATTTATTTTTTCTTTTAAAATACTCATATTCGAAGATGCGTGTGGATAAAAATTGTACTAAATATGAATGAAAACTAATAAATAAACTTAAAAATTGTCAAATATATTTCTAAAAATAATTATTTTATATTGAATAAGAGTAGGTGATTACATATTCCATACATGAAATGGTAGGGTTATAATATATTAGAATATACTAGAATATTCATATTTCCATATTTAGGGTAATTAGTACTTTTGACCCTTAAAGTTTACCAATTTTTCCACGGTCGTTCTGGAACTTTTTTTTTCGGCAGAAGCACACCCAAAGTTTGTTCTATGTCCCACTATAGTCCAAAACTAGACGTCCCATTAAAAAATTGGATGGAATAACCATTTACAAGGGTATTTTTGGTATTTCTGAATTAAAAACACAATTGAACCGAGTCACTCTTTATAACTCATCCTAAAACCGAGCTAACTCATTACCTTTCCACATCCCCATATTGACCAAACCCCTCATCCTTTATTACAAACCCTAGATTCACTAATAAAACCTTTTAATTCGTGTACCAAACACCATAAATTCTTAATAAATTATTTCCCTACACTAAACAAACTCTTCAATATCTCTTTAAATTCAATGATTTTAATAAAAACTTTGTAGATTGTTGATGAATAATTGGGTGGGGTGATAAGGGTGGAGGCGGTGGCTATCGCCGAGGGTAATCAATGAAGGTGGTAAGGTGGTTGAGGGTGGGTTGTTGATGGTGTCGAATACGGCTGGTTCATTTCCGCCGACGAAATTACTGAATTTGCAGGGACAGGGGGAAGAAGAAAAAGCAGGGCATTCGGCTCTAATTCCAGCAATAGCAGTTCTTTGTCGGAATGGTGTAATAAAAAAAATGGGTTAATAATTTTGAAGTGGGAGTGAAAGTTGGGGATTTTTATTCGTAGGTATTGCTAGTTAAGATAGACATTAATGGAATTGTTGTTTGGTTTTAGAAAGAGAAAGAAATGGTGTGGTCATCAAGCATCATTAGTGGGAAAATAGGGTTTAGTTATGGATCTTTGACGCCGGTGATTCTTCTTCAACCTACATACACCACTTCAAGGGTTTGTATTTGTTGACCTTAAAGTCAATTAATCTTATTTTGATAATTATAATAAGTTAATAAAGTGTTATTTAACTCGGTTGTTCCAATGATAATAGCCATTTTAACCGATATATTTTCCGACCAAGTGTAACTTCAAACCGAAGTATATCTCACACAAGCTTTACAAACGCCTCTACTCACAAGAAATGAACTCAAGTGATATACATGTGCTATACAAAGCCAAGAAAAGATCTAGATCATCAAGCAAGTGAATATATGCACAAAAATGATCTGCACATGTTCTACAAGTTATCAAAACCAAGAAAGGATCAAGAACATCAAACAAGTAAAGATACGCACAAGAAAATCAAGCATCATGAAGACTCGAATTATCATTAAATGGTGTGAGTGCTTAGATTTTATGTAAAGATACTTTATTGATCAAATCCCTATAGCTCAAATATATTCTTACATCTTTTAAAGATTGATTCAAACTAGCTTGAAATTGAATTTATTTGAAAAACATCATTTTACAAAAACCGAGTTTCAAAATAAATTCATATTAATTTTAAATGATCATATTTTAAGCTCTAATAAAAATAGGTATCTTAGAAACATATCTTTGAGGTTCAGAAAAATCATTAGAATTTTATTTGAAACTAAATTGTTAAATTGCAAAAATATTTTTATTTTACATTTAAAATTCGCTCAATTTTTGTCCAGTTTTGATCTAACGGTAAGATGGAGGCCTTACAGAACTCCGATCATTTTGAAATTTTTACAGTAGTTAGACAACATCTCCTAGAAATTTTGACTAAAATTTGAACATGATCCAACGGTCAAATTGGGAGAAATTAACAAAACAAATTTGAATTTTTTTTTGTCAAAACTAGCTGTTAGAACTTTGACAAATGTGCAATTTTGACCCATTAATTAATTAATCCACTACAAATGGCTACAAACTTTTTCAAGCTATAAATATGAGTTTTAAGACTCATTTTTAACAACTTGAATGATCATACAAAATCATTTTTCATATATTCTTATTATTCAAGTATTCTAGCTAAAGCATTGATCAATCTCTTCATTCTTTGAGCCTATATTCATTGATCAATATTGATATCTCTTAGTGTGAGCTTCATTTGTATTTTGTTATATACAAGAGAGATATTTTACATTGGTGTTCGCCACCAAAACTTATTCAAATCATAATTGTGAGAGGTGTATCTCATAGATTAGCAAGAGGGATTTCTTGTGAAAGTATTGAAGGTGTTTTTAATACTTGAGAGAGTGTGTGATTAGAATACACTTGTAGAGGTTTGATCTTCACCCGGAAGGAGATCGGTTATAGTGAAAATTCTCGGGGAACTAATTGAGCGCGGAGTAGGGGGAACAAGCCGAACCGTGTGGACAAAAAATCTTCGACTTCAAATTGGTTCAATCTTTCTTACTCAATCTATTTATTTATTTGTTATATTAATTGATTGAAGTTGCTCATATCATTGCTTATTCTTGGGATTGATTATTTAATTGATTGTTTTCCTTGATAAACTTATTTAACTAAGTTGCTTTGCTTAAATATTTTAAAAACGTTTTAATTCCGTATTAAGTTTTTAAAAACCCTATTCACCCCCCTCTAGGGTATTTTTCGACCTACAGTATTGATATACCAAATTGAGGTTTTTTGTGAATTCGGCCATTTAATTTGTAGAAATAGTGTTTGCTCCATAAGAAAGAGAGTTTTTTATGGTGAAGTAGAGGAAAATCAGGAAAAAAATTATGGTTATAGGTGAAGGGAAATTTGAGGAGATAATTATTTTAGAGAGAAAGATTTGGTTGAAGTTTGGGAGATTGTTGCAATGGAGGTGAGTTGAAGAATTGGGATGATGATGATGATGCAATTGAAATGAGTTGGAAAAGAAGAAGAGCAAGAAGAATGGTGGAATGAAATACCAAAAATACCCTTGCACATGCCTTGTAAATGGTTATTCCGTCTAATTTTTTAACGGGATGTCCAGTTTTGGACGATTGTGGGATGCAAAACAAACTTTGGGTCTGCATTTGCCGAAAAAAAAAGTTCCAGGACGACCATGGAAAAAGTGGTAAACTTTAAGGGTCAAAAGTGCTAATTATTCATATATTCCATAAATGAAATGGTAGTGTTATAATATATTAGAATATTCACATTTCCATATTTACTTGTTTGTATCCTACTTTGATTTGTATTTCTTCCTTGTTTTGGATTCTTGTCTAACCCTATAAATACAGGGCTCCTCTTGTATCATGAGATATCTATTAAGTAATATAATCATTCTTTCTCTATCTATCATTGAGATAGAGAGAGAAATATTATTTGGATAGGCCATAAAGTTGGTCACATATTCGAACTTGTTCACCTCAGCACACCGCCGGATCTCACCATCTCCAATCCCTCTGCTCCTACCTTTTCCACCTCATCTCTAGAACTTTGACATTCTCGGTTAGGTCATGTGTCTGTTCATAGGCTTAGGTCTGTTATATTTACTGGTAAATTAGGAACAATTAAGTTTGAAAGTATTTCTTATTTATCCTGTCAACTTGGAAAACAGCATGTATTATCCTTTAATAAAAGTGATTGTATTTCATTTGCACCTTTTGATTTTATACATTCTGACATTTGGGGACCATCTCCTCATAACACAATGGGGGGATCCCAATACTTTGTTATTTTTGTGGATGATTACACTCGATTTACCTAGATATATCTCATGAAAAATCGTTATAAACTACCACAGATCTATTAAAACTTTGCCCAAATGATTCAAACTCAATTTTCTCGCCCAATTAAAACATTTCGTGTTGATAATGCCATGGAATATAAAGAAACCAATTTTCTCAAGTTTTTGCGCCAGCAAGGAACAATTTCTCAATACTCATGTCCTGGTACATCTCAACAAAATGGCCGTATTGAACGCAAACATCTTCATATTTTAGACACTGTTCGAACCCTTCTCATTTTTAGTGAATGTCTCGAACGTTTTTGGGGAGAAGCAAATCTTGCAGCTGTCTACACCATTAATCGTCATC
Organism: Lonicera japonica; assembly: GCA_021464415.1. NCBI lineage: Eukaryota > Viridiplantae > Streptophyta > Magnoliopsida > Dipsacales > Caprifoliaceae > Lonicera > Lonicera japonica. The sequence goes on along the minus strand of CM038468.1, from coordinate 59,512,177 downwards.
ATATTCCTGACTTCCAAAATCAATCACCCTATAAGAGGCTTTACGGTAGTTCACCTAACTATAATCTTCTGAAAGGTTTTTGATGTGTTTGCTTTGTCTTACTCCAACCCTATGAAGATTCCAAACTTGAACCTCGTTCTTGTTTCTGTTGTTTCTTGGAGTATGGGATAGAACATAAAGTTACAGGTGTTGGGATCCAATTTCAAAAAGACTTCGTGTGTCTCGTCATGTCATTGTTTGGGAATACAAAATGTTCTCATTAATTTCTAAATTCCAGATCACTACTGATACATCTCTTTCGTTTTTCACTAGCTCCACTGCTGATCTTAATCCCCATATTCCATCCTCAACCACGACAAAAAACCATGAGCCAACCACTGAAACCAATTCATCCACCGAACTTCCATCCACAGAGTCTAACCCATCTAACATCACCACTACCCCCATCAAGTGATCTGCAATCAATAGCGGACTATCCTGATAATGTTGATTCGTCCAACTTTCTTGTTGATCAACTACCACCTCCTCGTTAATCTACTTGGGTAAGGCAACTTTCTCATCATCTTCGTGATTACTATTGTTATTCCACCATATTAACACACCACGAGCCATCTTCTTACAAAGATGTTAGTTCTAACCCACTGTGACAGTAAACTATGTCTGAGGAACTTCAGGCCCTAGAAAAAGCTTAAACTTGGGACTTAGTCACTCTTCCTCCGGGAAAGTCAGCAGTTGGTTGTAAATGGGTTTACAAAATCAAAACCAAATTCATATAGGTCCATTGATCGATACAAAAGCCCGGCTTGTTGCACAAGGTTTTAATCAGGAATACGGCATCGATTATGAAGTAACTTTTTCTTTTGTTGCTCGATTAACCTCAGTTCGAAGTCTTATTGCCGTTGCAGCTGCCATAAAATTGGACGTATTTTAGATAGATGTGAAAAATGCATTTCTCAATGGCGATCTTTCTGAAGAAGTTTACATGAAACCTCATCTAGGGGTTCCACATTCCCCATCTCAAGTTTGTAGACTTCGTCATGCTTTATATGGTCTCAAGCAAGCTCCGCATGCTTGGTTTGAGAAGTTCAGTTCCACCATTCACAAACTGGGTTTTACCTTTAGTAGGGTTGGGACCGGTTCGGTTCCTAACCAATTTTTGAAAAATCGTTAACCAAATTATTAAATTATAACGTTTCGGTTCTAAGTATAAAAAAGTGAAGAACCGTTTAAGAACCGAACCAGTTTTAATGGTTCGGTTCCTCCGGTTTATCAGTTAACCGTTAACAAAAGAAAAACCAAAATATTAACGGTTATTCGGTTCTTCTGGTTTATTGGTTAACCGTTAACAAGAAAAAAACTGAAATATTAACGATTATTAGAAAAAAATAACGGTTATTTTAAAAAAATAATAGTTATAACGATTCTAATGGTTCTAACAGTTCTAACGATTCGGTTCTTACGCATTGGAATAGAGTTTAGAATGAAAAGTTCAATAACGGTTCCTTAACGATTATTGGAAAGAAATTATATTAAGAACCGTTAACAAATGACAATAACCGAACCGTTAAAAAAAATTAGCAAATTTTGAAGAACTGAACTGGTTTTTATCCGTTCGGTCTGAACCGGTTCTCCTGTTCTCGGTTCTATTTTCCCAGCCCTAACCTCTAGCTCTTATGATTACGGGCTCTTTGTTGGAACTACACAAGCCCGCATCACACTTCTCATTTTTTATGTGGATGATATGATCATTACCGAGGATGATGTTTCTGGAATTTTTGAACTTAAGCAATCTCTCCGTCATTATTTTGAGATGAAAGACCTTGGTCGCCTGAATTATTTTTTGGATCTTGAAGTTCTCTCTGATTTTGCTAGTTATTATCTCTTCCAGGCTAAATATGCTTTCGACATTCTCACCCGTACTAACCTCACCGATTCCAAAACTGCTTCTACATCGATGGAAATGAATATCCAATTTACTCTACTTGATGGTACTCCTCTAAGTGATGCAACTCAGTATTGACAGATAATTAGATGTTTGGTTTATCTCATTGTCACCCGTCCGGATATTACTCACGCTGTTCACATTGTCAATCAATTCATGTATGCTCCACGGTCTACTAATTATTCGGCAGTTCTTCGTATTCTTCGTTATATCAAAGGAACCTTGTTCCACAGTCTTCATTTTTCCATCAATTTCCTCTCGCGAGTTGCGTGCCTACTTTGATTCCGACTGGGTAGGAGCACAAGGAACTGTATCTTCTTGGGAGACTCATATCCTAGCGAAGTAAGAAACAGTCATTGGTCTCTCGATTCAATACAGAAGCAGAATATTGTGCTTTCGCTGACACTACATAGGAATTTGTCTGGCTCTGCTGGCTATTTTCAGACATGGGAATTCCTCAACACCTTCCAACAATCCTTGGCTATGATAATCAGAGTGATATTTAAATTGCTCACAACGATGTTTTTTATAAACGAACAAAGCACATTGAGATTGATTGCCATTTTATTCGTCAGTATGTCGCTTGCAATACAATTCGCCTTTTGCCTATCACTTCTGCCAATCAACCTGCCGATCTATTCACTAAGACTCATTCACCCGGCCGTTTCCACGAACTTATTTCCAAACTTATGGTGGTTTCTCATTTACCACCTTAAGTTTGAGGGGGGGTGTTAGAAAATATTAGAATATACTAAAATATTCATATTTCCATATTTTCTTGTTTGTATCATACTTTGGTTTGTATTCCTTCCTTGTTTTAGATTCTTGTCTAACCCTAGAAATATAGGGCTCCTCTTGTATCATGAGATATCTATTAAGTAATATAATCATTCTTTCTCCTTCTATCATTAACAGGTAGGATTTCAATCCATAATTTTCTTGTAATATATACAAGGATTTGAACAGTTAAAAAATCCTATCCTTTTAAGATGTTAATTGGACAATTATTTACCGTCAAGTGTGCCACGAAATCTAGTATATGTTAATCAAAATTTTATATTAAGGTTTTTCTTTTTTACTTTTCAATATTGAACATATGCTATTAAGATAAGAGCATTTTTCCACACGGTATTGATGTATATATGATACATAATGCATAAGGTTAGCATTACACAAAAAATGTCAAATTGTTTCCCCATCTCACATAATTCTTTTTGGCCGGGGGACAATGTTTTTGATTCCATCAAATCCATTAACTTAGCTCATAAAGGTATCTCATTCACCTTCTTTCATCGGAATGGGAATAACTCACTGGCTTGTTACTCATAAAAAATTTGATTCGCTCCCCCTCAATTAGCATTCTAACCTCCCCTCAAGATTGATCCATATGCTCATAGCAGATCGTTCTCCTTCCAGAATTGTTTGACTAGTTCACTTTTAATTTTAAGCTCTGTTTTTTTATTAGCTATTTTTTTTGTTCTGTTCTGTACTGTTTCATTTCCTTTTAAAGCAAAAAAAAACAGAGTCGCATAAACTCAAAAAAGTAAGTATATGTATAAAGCTAAAAAAAAAATTCTAAGGTAAAACTTATTAGACATTTTGGCTCCATTTGATTGAAATATAAAAAAATAATTAAATTAGGTGAGAAAATGAAAAAAATAAGATGAGAAATATGGTAAGAATGTAAGATATTGTCCAACAGATCTTGTGTGGGGATCTTTTAGCCAACTAAGTGACTTTAATTATGTAATAAAGTCTAGAACTACTATTGATGCATGTACGAACATCATTTGTATAATATAACTGATTTATTAAGCCATTCGCACTTTCACAGTCTGAATTAGTTCATACTTACACATGCACGGCTTAATCTTTGAGACAAGCATATGACTACTGGCGGATCAAGCAAGTAGCATTCCTCTTCGACGGCGGTGCCACATGTTCCTTCCCCGCTTGGTGTCGCTGGAGGGGATCTCGTGCTCATTTTTGTAACTTTATGTCTCTTTAATCCTCCTTTATGTTTATTGATAAATTTTTTTCACAACCACCTAAAGACAAAAATTTCATGAAACAATCTAAAAAGTACGAATTAATATGACCACATCTCTTAACCTATTTCTCCCTCTTCTTACAAAAATATATTGTTTTTTATCTTGTTATTAAATAAAACCTTAAAACTTACCATGTCTATCATTCAGATTTATCAAAAAAGGAAAAAAAAAATTGTCTTATCATTCCGCAACTGAAAAAAAAATAACGGCTCATAAGTCCAAGTGCATTGAGCGCGCAAAGTACAAAGTCCTCTTGTTCTAGGCCCATTTGTTCATTTCAGGTTTTCTTAACCTTCTTCTTACGCGGATGGTTGTGGGCTGGGCCGTAGGCAGATAGTTTGTTAGAGGGTCTATTTATTTTTCACTTTAGCCTCCGTCACGTAATAATATAAAAACCATCAAAAAAATAAAAATTTATTGATTTATGTGTAAAGTTAAAAAATTAGTTCATAGATATGGTAAGATAGTGTCAATTTTAAATTCATTTTTATGAGTGGAGGTCCTTCATCCTTCTTTATTTTTGGTGGAAAAAGTTTCTTCACCACTCCAGAATTTTTTTTTTTTGAAAAAGTCAAAAAGTTTTGGGTTTGATAGCAATATGAAAAAAAAAATGTGAGAGTTGGAACTTGTATTGAAAGGCTCTTATTTTTATGAGTATATGTCATACATCCTTCTTTATTTTGTGGGAAAATTTTATTCCTTATTTTTCAAAGAAATATTTTTCATAAAAAAATAAAAAGTAAGAGTTAATCTCACCACATGTCTCAACTTATTTTTCAAATGTTCACATAAATCCATTTTTTTTCTTACCATTTTTCATTTGTCATCAAATTGAAGAATACTATTTACCACAACTTATTTTCAAATTTTCACACAAATTTATTATTGTTATCAAACAAAGTGTCTATAGCAAAAAATATTAGCAGTAAATGTCCTTTTTTTTCTCAAAATTAAAAGGTAGCAAAACTACCTCATTAATTATAAATTATATAGGTGTATATATTGTGTTACAAAAAAAAGAAAAAAAAAACTCGTAAAAGATCACTGTAAAATTTTTATTATGAAATATTCAAAATTAAAATGTAAGTAGTAAAACTACCTCATTAATAATAAATTATGTGTATATATTGTGTTAAAGAAGAAGAAGAAGAAGAAAGTCGTAAAAGATCACAGTGAAATTTTTATTATGAAATATTAATAATGGCCTAACATACGTATAGAAAATATTCTCTTATCACGAATTATATCTCGCTCATTTTGTCCCTTTTCTTTTTTGGTTACAAAAATGGATGATAGGCATAGCATGTTATCATTTTCGTTGAACTCATTAAAGGACTAAATTCAAATTATTTAGGCCCACCACGAGATAACATCTCTTATACTTATGCAAGAGTGGTGCCTCCTATACCTATGCACGAGTGGTGCCCAGGTAGGTGTAGTAGCACCACCAAGCACCTTGGAAGGGGCTTGAACCCAAGTGTTAAGCAAGGAAAATGATATTCCTTAATGCTATGCTACTATACCAGTCACATTCTATTCCAGGGTGGATGGATTATGCTTGTTAAGTTCCTAATCTTTTGACGGTACTATGTAAACTAATATTTGCTTTAATTCTCATTCCAAGGTTCGAAATTAAATTGTTAAATGCACTCCACATTAATTTGTTATATATGTATTTGTTTACAACAATTAGTACCCAGTTAAACGCGGAGAACTAGTCATAAGAACTTTGGTGGAGTAGAAAGCCCAACTGCATGCATATAAATGCAAATGTACCACACATATTGGTAACGCAAAAGTAAGTACAGTAGTAGCAGCGATGACGTTAGGATTCTCTTACGTACCATCTTTCATTTCCTATAAATATATACAACTTGTACCTTTCTCCACAACTAACTACATGGGTCCTTTCACAAATTGGACATCTTCAAAACATTATTTCGTTATCAAGATTTGGAGCTCTTCTAAAGCAATATAATTGGAGAGGAGATTCGATCATATATATATATATATAGATCAAAGGGAATCACAAAATGTTACATGTCTACACAGCACATTAAGCATTTGATCACACTAATTAACTACTAATATAATATTTGTTGTGACAATTGATGATTTTTATTTATTCATGTCATTTAAATTCAAGTAATTATCTACATTTATATTATATAAAGGTAAAAGGCATTTCAATAATTTTTGAGGATTTGGGCTCTCGCCGATAACGAGAGTATTAAAACTAGCACATGTATTACATGTGCATAGAAATTTAGTAATATATATTCAGTACATCTTTTCTTTTTTCTTCACACTAGATTGGGGTGGGATTAATATGAGGAGGTTTGTTCATGGCCATAATTATATATTGTCCCGGGGCACTCTCTAAATGATTCACCCCACAGTTCAATGCAGCTTGCATGCCTACTATTGCGCCATAACTTATGGTTAATCTAGCAACTCTTTTTTTTAGGTGTACCTCTAATCTAGCAACTCTAAAAGACCAGCTTATAACATTTTTGGAATGTCCAGATCGAGTTCTAATGGTTTTTGGAATATATGTGGTACGCGCGCGTTCATGGCTATATTTGTACGTGTTAACGGCATGGTGAAGATTAGTCCAATCCTTAATTGGACCACTTTTAACTTTTACTAACCAAGATTAGACACGCATATACACATGTTTTCAAATACAACCAACTTAAATTCAGAAGGGGAAAAAAATGTCACAGTCAAATTAAAAGGAAAAAAATGACTCCTTAATACGATCAAGCAATGTCGACAGGAAGTTGGTAACTGATTAAATAAGTAATTAAGTGCAAACCCCAAGATTTTATTACACACGTACGTAACATAAATATAAGAGACATACATATATATATATATGTATATATATATCTCATGACTTAAAAAATAATACATAGTCAATTGCATATATATATATATAAGGATAACATGAAGCCTAGCTCAAGCTATTCTCCCTATCATAATTCCCTTGGTGATCCAAACCCTAGATAGAAGAAAGTAATTAACCAAAATACATTATAAGGAATTACATTAAGGCCAATTAATTAAGTAGCTCTATATATTTATATATAATAATTAATTAAGCTCTTGATCCCTTGGGCATTACATAAATAAGCTCCTAATAATGGCTGCTTGTGCACTGTTACTGTCCGTGGACTCTAAAAGCTCCGATAATCGCTCGCTTAAGTCATCAACCTCCCTGTGCAAGCTTCTTATATAGTTGCAAGTCTCCTGTAACACATTCGAAGCCGAAACCTGTCCCAAAAATTTTAAAAATTGAATTAAATAAAATTTATAATATAAATACGTTATAAATAGGAGTGTGTAAAAATGTACACACACATATATATATATATATATGATAAACATGGGAAGAAGTTAAAAGAGGAAGCAAAAGAGACCCACAGACACCTCACACTGTAGATAGATATATGAATACGCGCCACAAAGGGCGGAGGGGGGTAATAAATGCATGAGCTTATGGGTGGGTGTGCATGTGACCCAACTAGCTAGCTTATCTACCAACAAGCTAGCCAAATGAAAACAAAACCACACAATTTTTTCACGAAATGAAATGCTGAAAATGTTTGCTATCATATCATGTACGTGACTATCTCTCTCTCATGTGTGCGCGCTTTCATTCCTTTCGTGTGACTCTCTCTCTCTCTTTCTCTCTTGTGTTTGAATTTGTGGGGGAGAGATATATAACTGACTTTTAGTGAAGAAATTTTTAATATTATTGCACGCGCGTATATATAATTATACCTTGTCGGAACGTCTGTTGCGCATCTCGGGGATGAGTTGTTGCAATTTGGAGACGAGATCAGCGATCTGATCGTCGGTTATCCTGGAAACTCCTGAGGATTGCCTGGAGCGCGACCTTCTGCTAGACATTTTGATCAGATATACTACTACTACTAATAATAATAATCAGCAGACTGAAGCTCAGATTTTAATTTGTTTGTCTGTCAGAGAAGTTATATATACCAGAGAGAGAGAGAGAAGTAGAACTAGTGATGAAGAGCGGTGAAGACAAGAAGTGCATGGAAGAAAGGAGTGGGCTAGGCTTGTTTTTAAATAGGAATTTTGTGAGAGAGAGAGAGAGAGAGTGTGTGTAGGGAATCAAATAATAATAATGAAATGAATATCAGGTGAGAGAGAGATACGCCATACTGTCCTTCTCTTTGTGTCCCCAAATTGGGGTTAGAGTTCAAGTGGGAGGGGGGTTTTGTGTTAATAAGAGAGAAATGAAATGGCGCATAACTCAAAACTCTTCCTTTCTTTCTTTCTTTTGTTTATCTATCATCACCCAACTTTTGCGGGCCTCCCTTTGTGTCAGTCTCAGCACGCAAGCCCATGTTATCTTTATCATCTCTCTTTCTCATTTTAAATAACCCCAGCACTCCCCCATCTCTTCTAAATTATTTTCTTTTATCACTTCACCCTATAATTATTATTTTTCTTTTTTAATTTGCTCAAACTAAAAGTTTTCTTTTACGATACCTAAATTTAAAATTTCATTCTTTTCTGCAGGTAAACAATATAAAATAATTTATGTTCTTTTTGATAACAAAATTTAAAAAAATTTATAAAAAACAATTACGTACATTTATTGAGAGATGATAAGAGTAATTTAATGACATATTTTCTATCTTGTTCTTATTTGTATGATAGGTGGTATCCACCTTTCCTTGATTTTTTATATAAATTATTTTTTTAACACCAAAAAAAAATTTACTTCATGAAAAATGCAAAAAATAAAAAAGTAAGAGAACATTGATCTCACCGCATCATTTAATTCATTTAATAATTTCTCACACAAATCAACTTTTTTACAATAATTTTTTATCTTGTTATCGAAAGAACCATAAAAATAAGAATAAAAGATTTAAAAAAAAAAAACACTTAATTTAGAGCCAAAAAAAAACGATATAGAATAAAATATGCATATATTAGCAGTAATTGCTGACTTTATGTAAATTAATAAGTAACAACGTACGCAAAGATCAGCTTCACCTAGGCTACAAGTAGCTATATATACTAGCTAAAGACTCCATACGAGTAGCCTAAGGGAAGTACTTGAGGAGGGGAAAAAAATACTGTAGCATTGTTGACCATTTGTTGGTTAATTATTATTAAATACATAAGTGAGATACAAATATACATACATATATATGTTCATCCAAAATTTTGGTCACGATTAATCACTTGCTGCCTCGTAATCTCTGCACTACCTTGCCTTGATTCCTCGTTCAACCATAGTTTCTTCATCTGGTTTTTCAAATTAAAATTGGCAAGTCAAAAAACTTAACACACTAAAAAATAATGCTCTAGTTATTGGATTAATATATAAATAATTATTACTTTAACTATTTTCTGATGATAGATTTCAACATTTGACCAATCAAGCATTTTATGCATAAATCTTTGTTTATTAGTCGGTGGGTGCGTGGGTAGGGTGGGGGCGCAGCTTGGGGAGATTTAAAAAAAATAATAAAAAAATTTAGGGACTTATATGCAAAAAAAATAAATTTGAGGAGGCATAATTGTAAAATGTAGAAAGTTAAGGAATCATTTTTAAATGCATAGGTATATTTTTTAGATTTATTTTTAAAAATTAGGGATTATATTATTTCTTGAATACTTGCATAATATTAATTGTGTTTCTTTATTAATTGTATAATATTATAATATTAAGTGTATATCTTAAACTATTTATTAATTATTGAATATTTAGTGATTTAGTTTTGAATTTATAATTGTTGAATATTTAGTGTATATCTTGAACTATTTATTAATTCTTGAATTTATAATTTTTAAATATTATGTTAGTTATATTATTGATTAATTGTTCGCGTTTGTTATTTGAATTGTATGAACTATTATTATTAATACTATTATGTTTGTGTTCAAATTTTATGGCTTTAAATATGATTCAGTGTGTTTTGATTTTTGACCAAATTTTGCCCCCTGTTGATGTAATTCCTGACTTTGCTATTGCTCATATATATATATATACACATATAGCATAAATTTTATATTTTTTATTGTGAAAAATGTATCATTATCCCACAAATATGATAAAATGTGAATTAATTGATGTTAATTAAGCAAGTGTTCAATGTAAAGTAGTAAGAATAATGTTATCGAATGGTGGAACGAAGTGAAGTGTAATGTGAATAAGTCGACGATGTCGTATATTGCTGCAATTTGCTGGAGCATATGGAATAATCGGAATGCATTTCTATGGAATAATTCTTCAAAATCTGTTGCATCAATCCTCTATGAAGCTGGAAATGCAGTAGCAGAATGGCAGTCTGCTAATTTTGATGTTTTGGTGTCATCTGCTCCGGTTTCTTCTCCGTCTGCTTTGTATTATGCTGCCCTAATTTCGAATATTGCTCAACATTCGTCTCTAGCTGAGCCAAATAGCGCTGCAGATCAAAGAGTAGGCCATCAACTTCGTAAATGGCACAAAAAATTTACCATATGAACATTCAAAAGAAACATATACAAGTTCTCGGGCTAGCCATGGCTTCCCGGACCAACATAGCTATTACAAAAATAAACCATAGTATTAGAGGCTCTACTTCGTTCCCGAACCCGTCGTCTCTTTGTCCCCCTGGGACTCATGAGTACCTGTAACAGTTTTTGAAAACGGGGTGAGCTACACGCTCAGTAGGGGTGAGTAACGACGAAAGCATCATGTATAGAACATAAATAAGTTTAGAATCATTTATTCAATAAGCAATGCATGCACATGCCAATGCAGGTTACCTCCTTTGTGTTAACCATAGAACCACTTTGCCAGAATATATCCGTATTGCCAGAATAGAACATGGGCCTGGCCGCCCGAGAGAATAATCCGATAATAATCATAAGTTGGCCCATCGGCCCCAAAGAATATTAATAAACCATAATCAATTTGGACCTCAAGTCCGCCAATACTATCATCGCAATAGAATCATCAATGCCTTATCATGTCTAGATTTTCATGCTATAAACCGCTGGCTCTAGACAGCCGACGTGTTGCTGCTCTCTGAAGGTTTAGGGATTTTCAACCCAAGGACACTAGGCCCACTTATTTTTCATACTGATAGGCACCAACCAATACATCATCACTTCACAATCGAAGGGCCATAGTAGAATCATATCAAGATTCATATCAAATCATATCACATTCAAAATAATATCATGATCATAATGAGCTTTCATCACCATCATCATCAATATGAGATATACGCCCCATACGTCGGGCCATAGGAATAATCCACATATGCTGAGAATCCTCCAAGCATTGGGTTGATACAATGATGATGTGTATGGCATGCAAACATATAATTTCGTGCATATACCAAGCAATCTATGCCATATCCACTCAAATCAATCTCATTACGTATCCCTTGGTGCGTATAAACCATCAATAATTCTATTTTCCTAAGCAACAACACCCACATCACTAAGAGATACCGTATATGATTCCAATAGCAATTTACAACAAGTGTGTATAGCATAATTTGCCTTAAATTATGCAAATATAACTATAAAAAAATCATCAAACACCATATATTCCCTTACTTATGAGTTTTCAAACTAACACAATTCAAATACAAGAATTATTAATCTAGGAAAATATTTTATCAAGTTTTGAAAGCAAGAGAACCCCTACCTCAAATTTACAAGCCGAAAGAAGAGAGAGAAAGTCGATATTCGAAAATCTGTCCGATTAAAGCTTGAAATTCCTAGCTCACCTCTATCCCCTCGACGCGTAGAATAACTTTCCTTAAGGTCGAATCGGAATCTGGAACATGATTTTTGATGAATTCTAAATAGAGAAATATAGAGAAAAACGAGCTCTTAAAGATGGAACAAGATAGCTGAGAAAATGACCAAGGAACCATCTAGAAAGGCTTTTAAACTTTTTTAACCGACATTGCAACAAGCGCCTGTTTATCAAAAACAGGTACCTCTTTTACAAAAATAGGTGACTGTTTGCTTGAGAGAAAAAAAAATTGGAAAAATTGTCTAGGGCTCGGATTCCAACAAGCGCCTGTTTTTTCACAACATGCTCTTATTGTGGATAAAACATTTATATCAAAATTTAGTTCAAAATCTAACATATGACTTTAGTTTCACTCAAAAAGGAATTAAAATGAATTTTTGGTGAATTTCGCAAGTTTGGTCGACGAAATCGGTTTTTATGCGGGAACAATAAAACTTTTTCATACATTACTGTTTACCTAAGGTCTTAATCTTATTTTGATAATAACAATAAATTAATCATGTGTAATTTAACATGTTTCTTGATAAAAGTATACAATTCATTTACTTGGAAAATTCAAAAAAAACATGACAATGATCAATCTTTCACTATTCGATCATTGGACAAGACAAGGAAGATCAAATCTCTCAATGCAAATCATGAAGTACAAATTTCACTATTCGATCATTGGACAAGACAAGGAATATTAAATCTCTCAATGCAAATCATGAAGCACAAAGGATCAAAAGACTATATAAAAAGCTTCAAGGAAAAAAGCTTCAAATGAAGATCAATCCGAAGAAACAAATCAAAGCATTCGAAAACTCATTAATTCAGTAATTGAATGACTGCTTAAGATTTATGTAAAGTTATTTATTGATCAAATCATTATAGCTCTAACGTATTCATGCATATTTTAAAGATTGATTCAAACAAGCTTGAAATTGAATTTATTTGAAAAACATTATTTTACAAAGACCGAGTTTCAAAATAAATTCATATTAATTTTAAATGATCATATTTTAAGCTCTAATAAAAATAGGTATCTTAGAAACATATCTTTGAGGTTCAAAAATCATTAAAATTTTATTTGGAAGTAAATTGTTAAATTGCAAAAATATTTTTATTTTACATTTAAAATTCGCTCAATTTTGATCTAACGGTAAGATGGAGGCCTTCCCGAATTCCGATCATTTTGAAATTTTTACAGTAGTTAGAAAACATCTCTTGGCACTTTTGACTAAAATTTGAGCATGATCCAACGGTCAAATTGGGAGAAATTAACAAAAAAATTTAAATTTTTTGTCAAAACTAGCTGTTGGAAAGTTTGAAAATGTATACCTTGGAGCCAAAACCTTTCTTAATCATCCCCAACGGCCATATGGTTTTGAAAGCTATAAATATGAGGTCCTAGACATGTTTTAAGACACCTTGAATCATTCTAATACTCTATTATTCATATATTCAAATATACAAAGATTCAAGAACACATTTTGATTAATCTTTCATTTTTTAGCTATATACTTTGATCAATCTTGATAACTCTAGTGTGAGCTTCATTTGTAATCTTCAAATACACTTGAGAGTTATTGTATTGGTGTGTATCACCGCAAACAATTTATTCTTCATTTCAAAAGAGAGTTTGTCTCTTTGTAGAGCAAAAGAGCATATCTTGTGAGAAATGTAGTGTGTATAACTACATTGTGAGTATTGTGTGCATAACAACATTTGTATTGAGGTTTGATCTTCACCCGAAGAAGATTGAATAGTGGAAATTCTCGGAGAACTAACTGAGCGCGGACGTATGATTGAAGAACCCGAACCGTGAGGACAAAAAGTTTTTTGACTTCAAATTGATTCAATCTTTTTACATAATCTCTTTATTTATTTGCTATATTAATTGATTGAAGTTGCTTATATTATTGCTTATTCTTAGGATTGATTATTTAATTGATTGTTTTCCTTGATAAACTTATTTAACTAAGTTGCTTTGCTTAAATATTTTAAAAACGTTTTAATTATGCATTAAGTTTTTAAAACCCTATTCAACCCCCCTCTAGGGTTGTTTTTCGACCAACAATTACAACTATTTACCATGGGTTCTCACACAAAGCAAACAAAGTAACTCTCAGTACATTAATATAAACACCAGGTGTTACATGTGTGCTATAATGTTAAAACAATTTTGTGTTGAATGAAAACAACATAGTTACATAGTGGCTTAGTGGGAATTGGTTGTTTGGGTGGAAACATACTCAGCCTGTAGCACAGGAGCTCAAACCCTAGAAATGGAAGTTTTTATTGGTGCTTCTTCTTTTTTTTCTTTTTAAATGCTTACTAAGCCTTTCATAAGTTTTTTTTTTTTTTTTATTGAACAACTCATATTTTTCTTTTTTTTTTCCTTTTAAATGCTTATGAAGCTTAAGTTTGTTTTTCATAAACAAAAAATACATGTTTTCATTTAAGAACTCCCCAAAACTATATGTTTTTGTTTAAGAACTACCAAAAATTATATGTTTAATTACTCTTTTTATAATTTTTCAAATGTCATTACTATATGTTTATTTTTATTTTTTAAGAGTCTATTGTACTTATATTACATGAATATATAAAATTACAAAAAGGTCCTAATATTTTTTTTATTAGCTTTCTTAAATGAGGTTTTCAGTTAATTCCTTTTTTTTTTTAATCAAAAAAGTTCTCATATTCTTTAACACATCATTCTGTATTCACAATACACAATATTTTACATATTTCTTTCTTAATCTAATTTCTCTAAATCTTTTAGTTGTTTTGGTTCATGATTTCTCTTTATAATGAGTTCATTTGAGGGCTATTTTTTTTAGATATAAAACTTTATCTTTTAGTTATTGTTTTGATTAAATTAATTCTATATGACTGGAAAATTTTAAGTACTCTTTTTATAACTTTTTTAATGTCATTACTATATGATTTTTTTGTTATTATCAATTTATTATTGTACTTATACTATATGAACATACAAAAATACAAGGGTCCCAAAACAAAAATTCGTCTAGGGCCCCTCAAAACTCAAGCCCAGCCATGTGTTGGATGTTTTGTCTTGTTTGGTTTCATCAAACTAGTTCAATTTTTTCTATTTCTTTCTACTTCTCCTGTAAGCCTATGGGTAACCTTTCTTCCGTTTGATACAAGCCGCAACTGTACTGAGCAGAAGGTAGATTTGGAGGGCCGGGAGCTAAGAGGGATGGAAACTATGATCTTGCCCTATATAGGATGTGTTTAGGTAATTAAGACTAGAGATGTATACGTGGTTGCTGCAAAAGAGAGATTGCATAGAGATGTGAACTTCAATCCTTTAAAGTTTTAATTAAAATAGTGATTTTAAATACGTTTGCAAAAGCATTCTTCTCACATACTTAAATTCCGGGGGTTGGCCTAGTAGTTGGCTCCCCAGGTCTCAAGTGCTTGGCCTGGAACAAAGTTAAGAGTTGTTTGCATTAAAATAACTATAATTATTTATAATTAACTGGGGTGAAATGAATAAGTATATACGTGATTGTAATTAGAACACCATTATAAAATTGTCTCTTTTAATCATGAACGTTGTAATTGTTGCTGTATTATAGTATTTTATTGCTATATATCCATTATTACATAACAGTTGGCTCCCCAGGTCTCAAGTGCTTGGCCTGGAACAAAGTTAAGAGTTGTTTGCATTAAAATAACTATAATTATTTATAATTAACTGGGGTGAAATGAATAAGTATATACGTGATTGTAATTAGAACACCATTATAAAATTGTCTCTTTTAATCATGAACGTTGTAATTGTTGCTGTATTATAGTATTTTATTGCTATATATCCATTATTACATAACAGTTAAACCATATTTGTAAATAAAAAAAGTTGTTAAACCTTATTTAGTTAATGTCAAAACTAAGAAAACCTTGTTTGGTTACTATTATTAAAAGGGCGATAAAGATTAATCGGAATGTTAAAAAGTTAATTGGAACGCTCTGTAATTAGAACCAAAAAGAATTATTATTGAAAGGGTGACAGAAACAGTACGTTTCTTTGGGAATAATAATATTAGTTTTTATGCTAAACGTGTACGGTCATATTGCTGATCACAAGCACCATCTCACATATCACTATGGAAATTGATTATTGAATTGAGAATTACGGGATGATTTTGTTTGCTAGTTAAGAATAATATTTAATTAATTCCATTTTGATTCGATTCAACAGTGGCTGTGATTATGTGTGCACACATCGAGGGGCGTTACATGTCCGCACGTGATGGGTATATGTTGCACTTTTTTCAGCCTACATTTCCGCTTCCATCTTCGTGGTTTACAAAGTTAAAAGCATGTTTAATGGTTATGTATATTTTTTATGTAAAATTTTAAGTGTGGAGTGTTTTACACACACACACATATATATATATATATATATATATTGTGCTTTAATAATATTCATGTGTAAAATTTAAATAAACCAATAAAAATCATAAAAATGAAATGTATCATTCTATGTAATATTCAATAATTTTGTATGAAATTTTTTTATACATAATTTCATAGTCACAAACTCACAATTGATCTTATAAAAATTAATTTTTAAATTTTTAGCTATATCAGTTTAAAGTTTTTGTAAAAAATTGAGAGATCGAGAAAGATGATAGGAATGTATAAATTGAGTTTGTATTTTACACAATTCTGAGATGCCAAAGATTCTTAAAAAACTATTGAAGACCTTCTTTTTTTAAAATAAAATAAAATTATACAAGACGGTTAGAGGTGTTGTAAGAAATTTGCAAAGTTTCAACCATTAATTACAAATTAAATGATTTATATTTTGATATGTAATTTCTTATAAAAACAAGTCTTTGTTAGAGATAGTGTATTATTTTAACATAGATTTATAATTTTATGTCATTTTATTTTATTTTTATTTTTATTTTTTTAAAAAACCAGTACTCTTGAGTTAAGATTTATAAGAGCTGACTTCGTTTTCAAAAGGAAACCACAAATGTTTATGAAATTAAAAAATTAAAGTTAAAAATATTTAACTAAAAATTAATTTCTTTATGTCAATTTAATCGCTTCCGCTCTCAATCTTTGTTTGCTCAACAAGGCCTGAATTGTTAATCCCTCAGATGATTTATGGCTTTCTTGTTGTAGTTGTTGCTTTGTTTTCAATGTTCATCGTACAAAAAAAAAATAGTATTAAATGTAACTCATTAAGACTTGGTACAATTAATTATAAATTTGTCGGTGATAATGTGTAATGTTTTAAATGTGCAATTAATCACCAATAATAACAATAATAATAATGTTTTTTAGGCAATTGAAATCACCCATTATAATTTATACGCACCTTAGCTCCTGTGTGACGCTAGCTATATATCCGACTAAGATTTATTGAAGAAAGTGTTTGTTTCTTCAATATATTACAATTTTAATTTTACATTTTCAACCACAGGCCTATATAGCTGTATATATGTACATGGCTCTAATTATGTATGTGGATCAATAGGGCAGGTGTTTGTTTGTAGAGACCTACCCCACCTAGCTAGCTCAGGCTCAGGCTCAGGCTCGGGGCTCAGCTCAGCTCAGCTGTATGTTTAGTGCTTGTGTAGCTATATTATAGTATCACCTGACTCTGAGAGGTTGGACAGATTTCGGTTTGACTCAGACCCCAACGATTATTCGTCTACCAAATTGAATTAATTATTTATACATACATATATATATATATATATAGTCAAAAATGGCTCTCCCAATAATATGTCTATTTAACACACACACTTTTATCTTTCCATTGAGATAATTAAAGTCAATCAAATATAACTCACACACTCTTGTAAGATCCATCTATGTACGTGTAATCGAAGTACAATTGACAGTATTCTTCAATATTACTATATATATTAAAATAGTTTTTAAAAAATAAATAAAATTACTACTAATGATATATTGTAGGATGATTTAACGTACTCAAGATGTGAGTTGGTGTTAGTTAATTAATAGACAGTGTGCAATTACTTTTTTATATCGTTAAAGAGAGATCTAGTTACCTAGCAATCTACTGAGAAAATTATATATTTATAAAAAGAATTATTTTCTTTGCAGACTTTGCCTCATCATTATATATATATATATATATATATGTATAATTCAAATAAGGGAAAACAGGAATGAAATCATCTAATTCTTTGCAATGCATTTATATGTCATAATCACCCCATAAATCTCAGCAGATATTTATTTAATATTAATTTTATTTCTCTCTCATACACACACCATCAATACACAGTCCATAATTAGTTAATTAATTAGTAACAAACAAAGATCTCGATATGTTGAACACGTAACCTCAAAATTGCACATAAGGGGCGGAGAGCGAGTAGATCGATTGAAGGATGATAAAAATGTTCCTAATCAGAGAATCCTCAAAATTTTAATTCGTAAAAGTGTGAGATAGTCTCACGTTTTTACCTATAAAAATGTGACATAAAAACGTGAGAGCTTCTCACACTTTTATGCTAAGTAAATTTTTTCGTTTTTCTTATATCATTTAATGTCTTCTTTATTTCAAATAATTTTTTTTACTCACATTTTTTTCTTTTTTTTTAATCACATGAGATTTATGAAGTCACAGTTTTTATGCTCTTATTTTTTTTCTATATCATTTGTATTTTTCTTTATTTAATGAATAAATTATTTTTGATTCACTCTCACATTTTTTTTTTCTTTTTTAATCACATGAGATTGATAGAGCCATGTTTTTATGATTTTCTTTTCCATATCATTTGTTTTCGTCTTTATTTCATGGAAACAATTATTTTTTCTTAATTATTTTTTTATTTTGTATTTTAATCTTAGGACTTATCTTACTTTGATTGTTCGATTATTATTAAAATATGAATTATATTTTCCTATCTACTATTACTATTAATTTAATTATTTAGACACAATAAATATAACTACTAATTTTATTTAACAAAATTATTTAAAAAGATACATGAAGAAAAGTGGACTTACGATAAAACATTACATATAAACGAAAACAAATGATATAGAAAAAAAAATCATAAAAACATGGCTTCTTCAATCTCATGTGATTAAAAAAGAAAAAAAAATGTGAGAGTGAATCAAAAATAATTTCTTCATTAAATAAAGACAAAAACAAATAATATAGAAAAAAAATAAG
Source organism: Lonicera japonica (assembly GCA_021464415.1). NCBI lineage: Eukaryota > Viridiplantae > Streptophyta > Magnoliopsida > Dipsacales > Caprifoliaceae > Lonicera > Lonicera japonica. The sequence continues at coordinate 59,493,203 of CM038468.1, read as the reverse complement.
AGCATAAAAACGTGACTTCATAAATCTCATGTGATTAAAAAAAGGGAAAATGTGAGAATGAATTAAAAAAAAATTTATTTGAAATAAAGAAGACATTAAAAAATATAAGAAAAAAAAATATAAGAGCATATATGGAGGGGCGGGAATTAATGGAGAGGAAAAAATTTACTTAGCATAAAAGTGTGAGAAGCTCTCACGTTTTTACCCATAAAAACGTGAGACCATCTCACACTTTTATGAATTGAATTTTTTTTTTTTGTAAAATAGGCATTTGGTATCACGTTTTTATGGTTTTTATGTCAACCCCATTTTCTCAAATAAGCTCAAAAGTACCCTATTTTATGAAATAAGTTTTAAAAATACCCTATTTTGACTAAAAACTCATGATAAAAATGTTCCTAATAAGAGAATCCACAATGATAACGGAAAGTATGGTAAATAGGACAAACTTATTCTATCAAAATATATAACTATTAGAGTGTGTAGAATAAAATAATATTCTTTTTAGAGTATCTACGGTAGAAAATATAAAAATTAGGATAAATTTATTATTTCTACATTTAACTTTTAAAGCAGAACACACCGGGTAGTGTAAGAAAATAATCATACAAAACAAGTTCATTCGTATAGTTGATGTGCCAAAAAAAAACACATAAATGACTCATATGTATGACTAAAAGGATGCACATCTCATACGAATGTGGTTCATTCGTATGACTTCATACTAGTGAGCCATATTTGTATGACTTTTTTATTTTATTTTGATACGAGTGAGCTAAATTCATATGAATGATACGAGTGAGCCACATTCGTATGACTAAAATTTAGTGAGATAGTAAATTTACTCGTTCTATATCTTACCTGTCAAAATTTTAGCCTAAATTTCTCTTTGCTGTGAAAGGGGTAGGGCAAATTCAATGGGGATGCTCTTCTAGCTAGTTAAAGAGTCAAGTCTATATACTTATCTCTCCTGCTTTCTCTTTCTATATATGTCTCTTTCCTACTTTCACTATATTTCTATACACACTCTTTCTTTTTTCTCTTTACACAATTTCTCTTAAAATACCTCATGATATTTGTTTTATGTCTCTTTTTAGTACCACTATTTCCACACTAAAGTAAGTAAAATAAATATTTCATACTTATCATACCACTAATTCTTCCGAATGTTTTGTTGTGGCTTGGACTCGTCTGGTTGCATAAATGATCTAATTTATAATTATTTTAATGTAAATTAACAAATTATAATATTTTTTAATTTCAATAAAAAAAATTGTGGCGTGATTTTTTTTCGTATGAAATTGTATAATAGTTGTAAGTTAAGTAATTTCAACTATGTTTGTACACCTTCTTTTTTGACGTTTTAGGTATTAACTTAAATTTATGACTTTATACACTTATTTAATTTTGCAATCAAACGCTCAAATTAGATAATTCACAAATTAAACAATTTTAAATTGTCAAATTTATAAATTAGAGGACAACCAAACAGGTTTAGTCTCAAAATTATTAAAAATCTTCTCTTACTTTTTAAAACGTCAGGTTTAAATTAACAATTTAATTTCTTTTTTCAAATATAATTAATGCATAAAAAAATTTACACGAAACAAAATTTTGCTTTTAATGATTGATTGTGTTAAAATTGTATATCCTCAAGAAAGTAAGGAAATCAAATTAATTAGGACTAAAAGGGCATTTGAAAATGAACTTTTTCTTTTTACACATTGCGTATATTTTACGCAACGTGAACTTTTTCATATATATATATGAAAATTTTCAAGTGCGATCCAGTTCGTACAAACTGGACTGTACTTTTTGCGACGATTTTTTATCATTAAAAATGTCTTCCCAATATTTTAGTGACAACAAACTGTCGCTAAAAACAATTATATATGTATATAAAGGGAAGCACACAAGTACAAGGTTCCGTACAATTTGGAGTTTAGATTATAATCAACTCGCAAAATACTAATACGCATGAGGGTTTCAAAATTTAACGTTACATATGAAAAGAAGGGGAAAAAAGGTGATACTATGCAAGTGACATTTTTAATTCATTTAAAAATTTAAACTTTAAGAATCCGTTTAATAAAAAAAATAGAATGTGATAGTAAAAATCATTGATTTTTGTAAGAAGTTAAAATAAGAGTCGAGTACTTTTTTACTTTTTCATGAAAAAAAATTGAGTAGTAAGAAAGAAAAAAAATTCACAAAAAAAAAAGTATGTATGATATTTATTTATATAAATAAGCATAAAATCAAAAGTATCTTATTACATTATTCAACTCACTTTTTAACATTTTACAAAACTTAATATTTTTTATTAAACGGATTTTAAAAGTTTTATTTGCATTTGAAAAATTGGTGAAAGTTTAGGTTTCAGCAATAATGGAGAAGGCTAAATCGCCGGTCGCATGTCTCTCTCTTTTCTCAACTCTGAGGATATGTCTTCAAATAGCATAACAAAGCTTTCAAATCAATGCTGGCCCATGCAAGTTAAGCCAATTATATTCTATGTTTTTTATTTGCCAGATGAAATGTGTATGCTGTAAAAATATGCTGTAAGACTGAATTTGGACGTCTTTAATTTGAGTATCTCCATCTACAAATGCATATATGCAATATTACAGACTACTAAATTATTTTGAAAGTTTAAAAATAGTCATTTAATTAAAGTTAGTTTTATTTAGAGATGGCTTTGGTACAATACCATAACATATCAAGTGTACTGTGTACCGTACTAAAAATTTTGTACACCGAAATTTATTACCATTGTCATACCAAATTTTTGATATACCAAAATATCGGTATGGTATGGTGCAGTACGGTACGGTACGGTACGATACATTACCAAAAAATCAATCTTTAAAAAAATATTGAAACTAGATAGTCAAAAGTAAACATTTTTTGCTAAAACAAAATAATTAAGTTACTTTTACTTGCTTTTAGTTAAGTTTTTGTAATGATTGTTCCAAGAACACTAAACCATGTATAAATATTATTGCATTATGAATTATAATCAATACATACACATATATCAAATACTTGAAAGCCGAAGAATTAAAGTTTAATATGATTAAAAAAATATATATATAAATATTTAAACTGGTCCAAAGGGCTGGGTTGGTGGTGGTAGGATGGCGGTGTTGCAGTGGACGAAGCAGTGGTGGGGTGGCAGTGTATGTGGTGTGGCAGATCTGAGATAAGTAAAGAGGAAGAGTCGAAATGGAGTAGAAGAGAGCGGCGGTAGATGTGTGGTGAAAGTAAAACATAAATTATAATATTAGATAAAGATAGAAAGAAATTGACAGATCCATGCTGTTCATCTTATTTCATCTGTGGAGTATTGGTAATTTGGTATTATTTTAATATTTGGTATAATAGCACAATTGGTACAGTACGGTATACCGTCGGTAATGAGTTTGAGTACCGGTGCAGTACCAAAATAATTCGGTTTGATACAATACCAGTTAGCATTGTACCATTACCAAATTTCGGTATATTTTGGTAATGGTTCGATTTGGTACGAATTGATACGGTATAAATGGTATATTTTTCCACCCCTAGTTTCATCTAACTCACTAAATTGTTTAAATGGTTTTATTTGCCCATTCTATTTAGAATGACCCTTAATCAATGACAAAACTATGAGTATTTTCCTTAAAATACCAAAAATGTACTGTCTATCATCTCCTTCCATCCCTTCCAGCTAACTCCACCATGCTGGAGCCCCACTGACGAGGCGACCCCCAATCGAAGGAGGAGAAAAGGACCTATATATATATATGTACCGACGGGGATGGATTTGGATATGACATTCTAATGATCTGTTTTTGTGGGGAGAGAGAGATTGTGAGGTGAGGGAATTAAATAGAATTAATGGATCTGTGACCAAGGAAGGTTGTAAATAAGAGAGAGAGAGAGAGAGAGAGATGGGAGGATTTGAGAGAGGTGGTGTGGAAGGAGAGGTAGTCGGCGGTGGGGCTCCGGCGTGCTGCTGTTGGCTGGTGGGGATGATAAACAGGGAATTTTGGGTGTTTGGGCCAAAATACCCCTAATTCCATCATTGACTAATGATCAATCTGAATAAAGTAGGCAAAATTGAACCATTTAGATAATTTTGTGCGTCAGATGGAACTAATTTTACTTAAGTGACTATTTTTAAACTTTCAGAATAATTTAGTGACCAAATATAATATTTACTCCAATATTATAAATCTCCATCTCCACTACAACGGTAAATGCAAGATTACTTTAAAAATACACTTTATTTTGTAGGCTGCAACATCTTAACATACGTGACCGTGGTTCAATTTGGGGTTTCAATTAGGGGCTTATTCACATTTAGGCTGGTCGCAGTTGTACACTTGTTGTCTTAGTATATATACTATGAATTAATGTGTGAATTTTATATTTTTGGTATGCTGCAGCAGCAAGCTCTCCCTCTCTCCAAGCATAAAAGTTAGGAGCATTGGAGCAATGCTATTCAACTACAAAATATCTTTCGTGCACAATTTGAAAGAAGTTTTCAATTGATCACTATTATTTATTATTTATCTGTATAAATGTGTAATTTAAATTTATTTGGGTTATAATATTTAGGGTACTTTTTAGTCTACATAGCATTTCTCAAAAGTTAGGTTCTTTGTCAACTGATTTAACAAACAATTAGGATCCGTTGATAACAATATGAAAAAAGAAAATAAAAACTGTTGATTTTTGTGAAAAGTTGAAAAATAAGTTGACACATGTGGTGAGATGTTTTCTTTCTTTGTAACTTTTTCCATGAAGAAATTTTCTTTGGTAATTGATGAAAAAAAAAAATCCACAAAAATAATGAAAGGTGAATGACATCTATTCATAAAAATAAGCATGAGATAAAGAACATATCATTATGTACACCAACTTATTTTTCATCTTTTTACTCAAGTGTTTTTATTTTCTTTTTTAATCTTGTTATCATACAGAGCCTTAATTTAAAATTGCACATGCGTAAAACTAATATTTATTTTTAGCGAACTTATAGTATTATTACTTTAAAAGGAGGAAATGAATGTTGTACTTGCAGTCGCAGAGTCCTTAACTAGAGAGTAGGCCAATCAATCAGGCTATAAGATTCGGATTTTGGATTGTTCATATTCAATCCGAATAATTTGAGCATACTCAAGCCCAAACTTAGCCTAAAGTAAAACTCATATTATATGTACAAACTCAACTCATAATTTACTATAGACTTTGGATTGAGTTCGAAACAACTAATATAAGATTAAGAAACATAGTTTGGAAATTTGTTATTAAGTAATAACTAAAAGGTATACATACGCCATGATATAATTTAAGAAGTCTTGCGTTGTTTGGTTGGATTTTTTAGAAATATTTTTGGTGGTTTTTTTTTTTTTTTTAAATCATGTTGGTTCCCCAATTTTAAAAACATCATTCAAATAAAAAGAATCTTTTTTGTTTATTTTTTCTTTTGTATTTTAGAAAAACACTTTAAGAAATGAATAAAAAATAAAGATTATATTATTTTGTAAAATTTTAAAATTAGGTACCATTTACGAATCAAATTGAAGAATAGTTTTAAAAAACTATACTTAAAAATAAATTTTAAATTAAACATTTGAAAACTCCGACCAAACAGAACATAAAAGACTAAAACATTCTAAGCATTGTCCAAATTCTAAGGACAATGGTGTTATGTACGAGAATGAGATTTAAACCTTGAGTACTGTAAGGAGGTTCAGTAAATTACATAGTGATGTAACTTAGTACAAGAGGGCCTTGTCTGGTTCAGATTTAAAATTTTGTTCATACTCTGCCTAATAATTAAGCGGGCCAAACAGCAAATTTCAGACCTTACTCGATCCAATTGACAGGCTTACCGGACTAATAACCCACTATTTATTTATTTATTTATTTATTTTGGAGAATTACTCTGACCTTTGTTGCCAATGTCATGTGGCCCTCTGTTTTGTTGTCGCAAACAATTTAAGTGGCTTTTATGTGAAATAGACACAACACCACATGTACCATAAACCCCTATCTACGCCTAATAGTCAAACATGGACACCTAAATATTTCAAACATGTGTTGTGTTTTTCCATTAACCCAAATTCTAGAGTCACTCTTCAGGTAATAATATACATCCACCATATGAATTATCATAGCAACAAAAGCGACATATATAGTTACAATTTTTTTTAAAAAAAATGCCTATGTAAACATCCCATGGAAAAGGCCTAACCTTCATAAAGAAAATACTAGTGATAAATCTATACGGTCTAGAATTTTTAGTGATAATTTTTTGTTATTAAAATATCAAGGAGATAATTTTAGTGATGAAAAAACATCATTAATGTTCTGTTTGGTTGTAATTTTTAAATGTTTAATTTAAAATTCTTTTAAGTATAATTCTTTAAAACTATTTTTCAATTCAATTTGTATACAGTACACTATTTTTAAAATTTTACAAAAAATTATATTCTTTATTTTTTATTCATTTCTTAAATTTTTTTTCTAAAATTAAAAAATTAAAAAAGAAAGAGAGCTTATTTTTACTTAAATGAAGTTTTTATAATGGCTGAACAAAACACAATTTAAAAAAAAATTACCCAAAATATTTAAGAAAAAACACAATCTAACAATAACCGAATGCTATGCATGAAAAATTATATATATGCTATACTACCTACACATGCGAAGCATATCCTACTTAGATATATTTAGTTCAAACAAAAATTAAAAAAAAATTATTAAGTGATTTAATAGTTAAATAGCATATTACTAAAATTTAACACAACTTCAAGTGGTTGAATTTATTAAAATTTGATTTTATAATATAAAATATATATATTTATATATATATGTCAAAGACAGGACCTTGTTGTATCACGTGACCGTCCGTTTTCTTGTTTCTCAAATAGACCAAACATCACGTGACATAACACAAGTGTACTGTGTACCAACAATCATAAATGGACCACCCCCACCCTCTTAGGGAGGAAGAAAGGGTATTTCGAGTGGGGTCTCCACATCAAGTTCGGTTTCAAGGGAAGGCAATGAAAGCGTTAGCGTTAAATCTTCGAATTTCAAAATAAATTTTACGAATCTTAATTATTTCTTATGTGCTAATACCCATTATTAATGGAAAATAAGCTTCCTAATACAAATATATATGGAAAAGAAGAGGGTTAAATTTTTTCAGAAAAGTAATTTAAGCTTTCATAATAATAAGTGAAAGAGAGAGAGAGAGAGAGAGAGAGAGAGAGAGAGAGAGAGAGAGAGAGAAAGGAGAATATAATCCATTTTTTCCCCTTATATTGTTTAAAAGAAATGTCTAAAGTCTACTCTTTTAGAAAATATTATAAATTTCATACATGAAAAGTGATGAAACTTACAACCTCCTAAGCGAAAGCAAATACAATCCCACTTGAACTACAATTCTTGGGCAAACAATTTTAATTAGTTATTATAGAATTGTTAAGCGTTAATTACGCAATTTGAATAAAGTTTTCAAAGTAAAATTGTTAACTTTGATTATAATTCCTTATTTAATATTATACACCATTGGAAATGTTTGAAGGCTTTAATTATATTGGTTTGCAACAGGCAACATACAACAAATTTCTTTTGTTTCCTATATTCAGTGTTCTCACATAGCTAAGAAGAAAACAGCCATCAGAATAAACGAGCCACTTGATTAATTGAATTGAATTAGAATGAATACGAAAAAGAATACAAGTATTAGCAATTTACTCTTAACACTACCAAGTATCACCAATAGTCTCTTAGTGTCACAGGATCAACAACCCAACCAGGTACCCGTCAACTTAACCACATGCATACTCATATTATGTACACATGAAAATTAAAATAATAATAATAATAATAATACGTAAATTATAACATGTGGCATGTTCCCCTTAGTTTTATAATATTCCTGCAACATCTCACTCTTACGGTATTACCTACACACAATTTCCAATAATAATTTTTTTTATCATATATGGTATTTATCTTTTTAGAATCTTTTTATATTCAAATGGCAAGTTTTTTTATATGAATAAAAAAGCATAAACAATCTGTACCAATGGTGCTTCATTTCTTTATTACTTGGCATTTATTTAGAAGCGGAAATTAGTGGTTTCATAATATCCATTAAGAATGTGCCAAGTAATATTAAAAAAAAATATCACTATTTCTACGCGTAAACACGGTGATAAAAACTTCCTCTCCTTCCACCTCACATAGAATTGTTATAAAAATCCCATTGGAGATATTTTTTTCTATTTTTCTTTGCTATCATAAAAATTTGTATGAATAGAAATGATCATTGGAGATGACCTTAACAGGCAGCATGCAGCGATGGGACTTGCAGACTTACACTTGCTATAGTCCGTCCGTTGTTTTGATTAATCAACAATAAAAAAGAAGACGATAAAGAGTCACCAAGAGATTACACATTAATGCACCGTCTTCTAAACATAATGTACAACGCAACGCAATGCATTGCATAATTAGCTCAGATAATACCCTGTTGATAATACCATATGCTCTAAAGCAAAATGCTGTAATTATCAAGAACATGAACTCACACCTCACAAGATTATTAAGCTGGGCAGCCTGGGGAACAGATTCAGCTAATAATAATACATTCCATGTTAAAACATTGAAATAGGTATCTTTCTCAGATATGCTCAACTACGAATTTCATGCTAAAATTTCTATAGGTACAATACAGTGTCGGTCGGGTGCCTTTTACAAGCAAAGGCATGTGACCGCGTGTTCTCTGTCATTGCCTATAACCAGCTTGAACGAGTTATTCATATTGTAGTACGTACAGTATTTTTAAATCAAATACTGGATTGATGTTCAACTAGATTTTAATAGCAGCCGAACCTAACTAGATAGATTGGCTCGTTTATAAGGTGTGTCCAACCCAAGTTTTAAAAGGAAGCGTCCATGATACCCAGATTCACATGTTAACACATTTTAAGGATTTATCATCAAGCAGAGTACTACATGTCTGCTAAGCATGTGCCGCACATGGGCTTTGTCAGTTAGAGCATGAAGAAGATGAAGGTCACAAGAACATGTGGGCCCAGGTATGCGGATTAACCACAGCCATTGAATGCATAGACAGATTCAATTTGTTTCTGAATTGATTGATTTTGCTAATAGGGTTCATGTAAATTTTTTGTCTAGCATTAAACAAAGATAATAAAGATGAGATAATTTACGGGGATAGTGGCGTTGGATCTTGCTTGCTTGGTCATGGAAAGCATTTCATTCTCTGCAAAAGAATGGCACGGTAAATCCATGGACGAGAGTGTATAATGTGCAGTATTTTTATTTTTTTTGACTAAATGTGCTGTTAATATGCGTAACTTGGGAACAAACTGATACCTGTCTTTCGATCTCAACAGCAGATGCAGAAAGCCTCCTTTTCAAAATAGACTTTTCCTTTTCACAACTTTCCATGCCTGGATCTAGAAGAAAAATCAACCAACACAATGGTTAAACCAAAAGAAATAAAAAATTTGTTTTAAATTAATGTCATGACTATGGTGTTTCTTATGCCACTTCATTTTCATAGAAACTGACATGGATAATTTTTCCATCTTTAGATACATGTGTTGGCACTTCTATTTCATTGAATTTGATAAGATTTTTTTATCTTCCATCTTTAGTTGTGCTTAATTGCATTAATTTCCAAGGAATTCAGTGCCTGTCTATTTAGAATTTTTTGTTCCTTCTCGGAAAGAGAAATCGGTAATTTTACATATACATTGCACTTCAGCAACGGAATAGGATCCTCTTATTCAATCACTTCAAATGAACAGTTTATTAGAGGAAATTATTTTATTGAGAAATGATACTGGGCTGTGGGGGGGGCGTGAACATGAGGACTTCCCAGAGGGTCAGACATCCTAGTACTAACTTCAAATGAACAGTTTAATTTTCCAGTAATGCATAAAACTCAAACCAAACGAGGAGTAGATTATTTTCGTTCTAATGATAAATAATGTATTTTGTTTGGCAAATGGTAACAATCAATCCAAGGGAAGCTCAATAACTACCAGAGCTAGGTTGGTCAAGCACATATAAGATCTCCCTCTTATGCCCATGTAAAAAACGCTAGAATAATATAAAATGTTATTTGACTCATCATGTTACACTAATGATGATTAATCTCTTTTCTTAACTTTCTGTAGCTGAATGTTAACGGCAAAGGACACTTACATCTATCGTCCTTGAAAAAAAAATGGTAATGTCCTCCCTCGACACTAAGAACCATGACATGTGGAGTATCAGTTTCCTTCCTTACGTTTGATTTGATAATTGGCAAATCAAACTTTTGGAGTCAATAAAATTTCAGAAACTACAATAACGCCTACTCATCCTGTGCCTTAGTAAGAGACCGCAGATGAGGAGCTGCTGGTCAAATAAAGCTGTGTACTACATGCAGGACTTGAATAAACAATGGATTATGGTTGCAAAATTCTCACCATAATAGTATGATGAAAGTATGGTGATGCGCTCAGTTGGCTGAAAAGAAATTAAAAGAAGAAATTATCAGATTTTTTCAGTTAGCCATTAATAGAATGAAAGGCTGAAAAGGCAGTATACTTATTTGAAGTAGAAACAGGTAGATACCAGATAAGTATCAATTACAATGAACAAGAAATCAGCTTCGTTCAAGAAGCTGCCTTTTATCACACATAATGCATGTGTCCATAAAGAGAAGAATACCATTGTCATAGATGTTGGATCTAGTCTACAAAGCAGATAAAGGACTGGACACATATACGCAGCTGTTGAAATTTGTTGTAGGACACAAACATGCGAGGAAATGACAAAAAGAAATAAATTATATATATGAACTTATATAAACTATTTTTTACTTATGACATATAATACTAAGTCTCGTATATAATTTACTGTAATTTGTAAATCATGTCTAATTACTCATAATAATCATCACCAACTCCTCAAGTAAAATATGTATGGGTAGAAAAGAAATGAATAAACTTTTGCATTTAAATATATAGGTATGTTACATATGTACAGGGGCAGAACCAGGAATTTGTCAGGGGAAGGAGGTAAAAATGTATGTATAATTTTTAGGTTTGTAAGGAGAATTTAACACAAAAGTACCAATTTTTAAAAATTAAAAGGGGGAATTGCCCTGCATGACTTCGCCTGTGTATGTTAACTGTAAATGCATTATGTTAATGTTGTATAGATATTTACAATAACTTCTTCCTCCTATGACAACAAATTAATTATAATCATCCCCTGCGTTACTTTTGTTATGAATACATATATATGTGTCTCTCTCTCTATATATATATCTTTGTCATAAATTTGTTACAGAAAACCATTTAGTTTCTCCTCTGTTAACCTCTGTATTTCTTTGCAAATGGAAAATACTTTCCATATTCAAGGCTTGTTGGTCGTGTATTGGCAATTGAAGGAAGGCTGTATCCTAATGTAAATATTCTATTTGTGTAATATGGAAACATCATTCGGAAAAAGAGAGTCCAGTAGGCTACTTCATAGATATACCCCTGATATTGGGGTGGATCGAGTTGCCTTTGGTCGCAAACATGTAACAAAGACAAGGGATTAAAACCCCCACTACTCAGTCATCATTATTAATAAGATAGAATTTACAGAATGTGTATCTTATCGTCATGATCACATGATTACACATCTAATGGTTTATACTGCCGGTTGACCACATGGTAGACTCTACAGAAGAGCGTGATTGCTAGTTTCCCTTTCCCACCCGAATCTGAGTTACATATCTGCAATGGGCAAGGACAAATATATTGGGTCTTCCTCCACAAAAGCGTATTAACTACCATAACAAGGTAACAGTTTTATAAAAGGAGTATGAGAACAAAAAACGCACATGAAGACGTAAAGAGCATCGAGTACAGATAATGTGCATGAAGGTACAAGTCCTTAGAAATCAGCCAAAACTGTAAGATTTAATAATTATCAATCCTCATTGGTCAAATACAGTCATAATTTTTGGATATGGTAGCAAAATAGCATTCTCTCCCAAGCTAGATAGCCCATCCTAAACTTAGTAAGAATTTTAAGAATGATAGAAGTATACCATCACAAAGATCCCTTCACGACGAGTTGGGAGTTGCTCAAGCTTTTTCAACGTCTCGTCGCCTTTGGTAACTTTACCAAATATTGCATACTGAAGCATTTTCATGCCATAAAAGTTGCCAGAATCATGTCAGTTGTGATTCTGAGATATTACTTCATGTCAGTTGTTAGCAAGTGTTACTAAAATACCTGGCCATCAAGGTGAGGAGCATCTCCAAGAAGCATCGAGAATGATGATTGAGCACTGTTTGGATCAGAAAACCTATACAAAATAAAAGCGGATTCATAAGTGATTCAACTGGAAAATGTGAAACCTCAAAAAATTCAATACAACCAAGTATTATAAAGATTGAGGAATAACATACAGCAATCAACGTTATCCTTCCTTAACGCGTGAAACTAGAGTAAAGTGTTTTTTTCATTGATATACCTCCTGAGTCTTTTTAGACACCCTAGTGTGCTTTAACCTCTAGTATTGGGTCAAAAGATTTCAAGCTTTTTGGGTAAAAGATAAAACATAAAGATCTGAGTATGCACTGCTACATTAGTTTGAACCGAAGTAAACGACTTAAGACTAGAGAAAACAAAATTAGGACACTACACCAACTTCATGGTCTCTTTATAAAGGTAATTTTACGAGTAATAAACACCCCCTAAAGTAAATGCCTTAAACCTAATTCCATAATGGAGCAAAATGAAAATTGCTAGCCTACTAATTGCACAAACTGCAATTGGAGCAATTCTTAATTACATGTAAAGCAGTTGAGAATTAAGACAAGGATAAATTCCAACAGATGAGCAGTGTAAAAATGAACAACCCTTGAAGAAAAAGATATAAACGGAAGTCTTTACCTGCCCATAGAAAGAATACCTCTTACGTGTTTGACATCACTAAATTCACCAACAACAGTTTTCTCAGCTTCTTCCCTTTGCACTTCATTCATAGGAGCTGTTCTTCCACCAACAACGTCGGCCACTTGGGCAACAAAACCCTTATCAACCTGTGATCATTCTAACGCTTTTTATCATCCAAATCAGAAACAGAACTACATTCTGTCTACAAATTCAAAATTTCTTAAAGGTTCAGTATGTACCCGGAAGAAGTGATTTGTATTATAGCATCCCAAACGAACTAGTTTGAAAATATGATCTACTGTTTGGGGAGCAACGCTTGGGTAGAAACCAAATTCAATATCTCCATAGTTTGTCTACATCAAAAGCTAATATACATGATCTCTAGTACAAAAAAAAATTGAGAATTGTTGTATACAATAATAATGCTGCACGAATGAATAGCAAAACAAAGCATACATACACGCAAGATTGATAAGATAAGCGAATCTAGACAAATTAAACACAGTAAGCACCTATTTACATAAATGTATTTGGAAGAAGATCAATTTTGAGGGGACAAAAGGTCAACCTGAAAGACAACACGAGCCGATCCAAGTTCTGTTTCTTCGGCAAAAGCACTAAAGAAGGACGAAGAAGAAGAGATCATCATCCAAATATATGCGATCGAGATCGATACCTCTCTGGCTCTCCGCATCTTTTGCTCACTCAAATTTGGCGCTTCATTCTTTGCCCCTTTTTTTCAGATTTTTATCTACACGAGTATTAGCAGAAAGATCCGGAGCCTTGAACACAATTATTTGTTTTTTTAACAAAAATAAAATAAACTCTTCTCATTTTATTTATTTATTTATTTTTTTTTAAAATCAAAATTTCTTCAAATTCTTTTTACTGGACTCAGATTAAACAAGAGAAAATTTAACATTGTCCACAACAGTTAGCAAGAGGTTTCCATAATCATTTACCTTGAATATTGGGAACCCTAATTCCCTCTCCCCTCCCCTAAGGCCTCGTTTGGTTCACGGATTTTAGTACTCGGGAAAGGAAAGTCGTTCCTTTCCTTTGTTTGGTAAGCACAAATTCCGGAAACACTTTCCCGAGAGAGGGGAAAGTAGGGGGTAAAACCATTCCTCCCAAAACAAATGGGATTGATTTTCCCATGTGATTTCAAAGCATTTATTACACAAATTTTAGACAATAATACTCTTACCTTAATACTTTCCGTGGTTTACCAAACACAAGAAAGGAAATTTGACAGGAAATTTACTTTCCCACCTCCATGGGAAAGATAGGGGAACTAATTTCCTTTCCGTGAACCAAACGAGGCCTAAAAGTTTGATATATCCTTTAAAAAAACAAAACAAAACAAAAAAAAAAACTCATACTTGATTCTAAAAGTATCTTCGATGGTAGTGTAAAAATTGACTCGTAAATCATACGTGTCAACTTATTTTTACAAAAAACTTGAAGACTAAAAAAAACATATACTACAATGATACTTTTGTAAAGTTTTGTGTAAATTTTAAAATAATCAATAAGATTCAAACATTTATTAACTATCAATTTAGGCAATTTATTATTATTTTTTCTTGAATTTTTTTATAAAGAATTTTATAATCACAATGAATCTTGATTTGTAGGTATTGATAAGTCTATTTCAAATATATAATTTTTATTAGGATACATATTTTACATTTGAAGTTATTATATTTTTAAATTTTATTTAAAAAATGAAGAGAGAAAAAAATGATGTTGCATTGTAAAATGCGAGTGTTGGACAAAAAAATTTTTTACAAGTATTATAAATTTTATACAAAACAAAAATATAGAATACTGCTAGAGATACTCTAAGCTTGATCCAAAGGCTGATCTAATTTCATCTCAACTTTGTTAATATGCATTTGTCAATTATCATTGTGACCCATATATATAAGAATCAAATGTTAAGGGTAAAACAAATACCTCTCCCTTAAGAGAATACTAAATTTATTTTATTTTGAACGAGAATATATTATCAATCAAGAGAATTTGGTTGGAATTTTTAAATGTTTAATTTAAAATTTATTTTTAAGTATAGTTTTTTAAAACTGTTTTTCAATTCGATTTGTATACGATACAATATTTTAAAAAATTTACAAAAAATATAATATCTGTTTTTTACTCATTTCTTAAAGTTTTTCTAAAATACAAAAAAAAAAATCTTTTTAGTTGAATGAAGTTTTTAAAATTGCTAATTGGTAAACTAAACACGATTTTTGTAAACAAAATGTTAAAATATTTTTTTAAAAACTCAACCAAACAATACACTAATTTTTTAAAAACACTGTAAAACTGTCTCTTCGATTTTAAACCAACAACTTGTGTTCCGAAGAAAAGAAAACATGCAACTTCTTCTTCTTGCTTACAAGAAGGTTTTGATAAGCTCGCATATATATATATACGTATATATTATTATGAAACTTATTGGACCGAAAAATCAATTTTGAAAGAGAGTTTATCTGGATATATGTTTTGCAAAATTTTGTTACTGGAACATATGACATTCTTAAGAGTCAACTTCTAATAATAAGTTAGGCTGAGCTGGGCTGGATCAACAGTTGGGCTATGGCCCAATGTTTGGAAAGTATGGTTGCATTTATCCAACAGTTTGCAAATAGTTGGTACGATGGTGGCTTTTGGTATTGTCACTCTGCCACCGAAATGAATTGTTTGTTTTATCTCCCCATTTAGGGACCATCGCATAAAGTTTACGGCCCTTAAATTAATAAGCGTTTTTTTTTTCTCCCAAAAATTAAAAGTATAATTTAATAAGGGTGATTTCAAATACATTTACCCAATTAATATTTTCATCCTACATAAAAATTTTACCTTAATAATTTTAAGTTTTAACCCTACAAAGGTAATCTCTAAATCTCTTTAAATCTGTTTCGCTGCCTCACATGTATATATAATCTACTTTTTGCTAGGAGTGATTGTAATACACAAAATAAATAAATGCCTGTATATTAAACAATCTGAAATTGAACAAACACTTATATATTGCATAAATTTGATTATGTAAGTAGTACATACTATAAATACACTATATATTTCGAATATGATATGTAATCAACAGTTGCTTGCTCACTGCACCAAAAACACAAAAAAAAGTACACTGTTGAGGGAAGATCGATCGATTTTAAGCAGTGGTCGATCGGTCCTTGGTTAAAATTACACTTTTTGCATCGTAATTCGTGCCACCACTCCTGCATGCTAATAAAACTAATATATACACATATTCGGGCCAAAAACAGTAGGAAGCAAGATAAAATAATGATAAAACGAGCATGTACATTTAAAAGCCAAAAGGGCAACGCAGATGCCTAACACCTTCCCGCGTCGTAATATAGTTCTCGAACCCAATTTGGTTGCGTAGACAGCATTGTATCTCAAAAGGGTATAAAAATACACTTTTGTTCGTTTTTTTGAAAAACGTATTGGCAACTCTAAAACTGCTCCTAAAATTGAGCAACGCGCTAAACGGCGTCGGGGGATTCCAATCGGGATTCTCACAATAGCCAATTATAGTATATTTTATAATAGTGACTGGCTTGCATGTATGATGATTAGTGTTGGTGCAAAAATTTAGAGCTGGTCTATTTTCGATCACACAGTCAAATGATGTTAATCCTTTTTTTGTGAATAGAGCTAGAAGCTCGTAACTGTTTTATATTATAACGAAAGAGTTCTGATGACAGGCACCGTTATCTCTCTAGCTATTCTATCTCACAATACTATAGTTGGAGGAATTCTAAGTTTATCGGAGCTTGATTACTATTTTCTCAGACCTCTGTGATACACTTTGGACCTTTCTCGCTCTCCTGCTGTATTCATTTCCTTTGTGTAATTACGTAGTAAGAACTTTTGTTGTAAAAGCTTAGTTACTTTGTTACTTGATTATTGAGAGAAGTAAATGATTTATATATATATATATGATAGAAGGAAAAACATGTGGGAGGGCTCTTAGAGCAGGTCGTGAGCCATTCCTCATCATTACTAACTCTGATCTTACTTCTCCATGCATTCCGGTGCATTGAATGAAGTTGGGGGAGGTTATGTCGCATTAGCAGAATTGGTAGCAGTCGTCTATACTGTCTGCACATACTCTAACACAGTGGTTGGCCAAAAACCTCTAGAGCTCGCTGGAAGAGCTTTGGTGTTTGACCTTCAAGATCAGGCATACGAAAATAATGTTTAGGCCGAACACGTGCATTCTTCGAGATCTAGCCCTCAAATGGAATTCAAATTATAGCTCTTGAGCTTTCTTCGCCATAGCGAACTTAGCTGTTGATATGGGCGGCCAAATGTCCTCTCATGATTGGCCGAGTAAATCGATTTATTAATTTACTCCATCAGTTGCCCCTATTCTTACAGTTTAGCTCAGATGAGCTGATTGGGGAGGATACGTTCATTTTAGAAGTTTGGGAGAGCTCTGAGCCCTGACGAATGAGCTATTTGAAGTACAAATTTTGATGAATGATCAAGTTTGACGTTTATGTCAATCTTAATGGGGAAAGTTTGAACATTTGACTTCGCAGATCTTATTTATCCCCTTTAACCGTCATTTAAAGCTTTTTATTAGGATGTTACTTTATGAGAGGTCGTGTCTATCCGTTCCGTATTTCTTGGAGGACGTGCAAATGTGCAATAATGGCTCTCTTGAGTGGACAATTATGCCTTTTAGTGAACAGTTAGCTTCTCCCACATACTTTATATGAACCCTCTAGACTTAGCAAAATTTCCACTTCACTTTTCTTAAACCCTAGGCATCTTAGAACTCAGAACTTCCAAGTTATCTCATTTTTCTACTAGTATGGCCTACGAAGGTCATTTAGAAAACTCTTTCAGAAGGTTCTCAAGCATCCCCATTGAGGATCTTATTAGGTTAGTCCACCACTTTGTACCTTTGACCCCTCTCCATGTCATAGCCTTTATGATGGAAAGCTTAACAAGTCAGTGGCAAAACCTCGAGGTCCCACCCCACTGCAAGGCTAGTTCTTTCTCAAGCACAACTCCAACTGTTGCTTCTGTCTCACAAGCTCCCCCACTAATAGTTAATACCATCAATCAATATCTTTGATTGTAATGTAAATGGGATCACCATATGTCTCCCTCCTGTTGTCCAGACCTCTAAGGATGTCGTTAGGATATATTCAGAATACCTTAGCTCCTTAACCGTATTCTCCGTCCTTTTCACTTTTTTTTTCGGTAAATATTCTGGTATTTAGAGAAAAGTATCAGATCCCCGCTGGAGTCAGGATCAGAGCTCCTGGTCTAGAAGAGAGAGCTTGATACTACATGTTCAGCAAGGTCTATTTTTATAAGTTTTCTTTCATGCATTGGCTCCGGTTCCCTATGAAAAACCATCTGAGGGAACTTTTAGCCACCCTGGATCTTGCCCCTGTGCAGGTTTCTCCCAACATATAGAGTTGCCTGATATGGTCCATTCTCATCTTTGGAGCCATTTTTGCAGAGAGCCACTAAATCTCCGTTGACAAGTTCTTAACCCTGTTCTAATGCAAGGATGGCGGTCAACACAATAGGGGAACTCTTAACTATTCTTCAAGGTTAGGAGCTCCCAAGGACCTCCTAAGCAGCATATCTAACTAGAAGAAGAAATTTTTTGTATGTCTGAAATTGACTGGGAGCACGAAACATGGTGCCCTAGCGTTATTGATCTCAAGACTTGGTCCACCGAACAGAACTCCATTCGTAAGTTTTTGAACCCTTTTCTCTTTCTTTTTGCTGTTATATTTTCATTATATTTAAGCTAATATTTTGCTTTGTTTGGGCCTTTGTGGAGAGAATACCTGCTCCGGTTGCTCGCAAGTGGATAAAGTTCGTTAAGAGGTTCTCTATGAAGAACTACGCTAAGACAAACGGTGCCAAACTTTTGATGCGAAACTCTAGAACTGGCATACTTTTAACCACATAGTCAAATGATTAGATAATAAATGAAATGACAAGAAAACAATATAAGGATTTATAGAGGATGTTTGTCCTTATATGGAGATATGAGTTAAACCTCCTCTTTTGAATAAAGATAGGATCTCGCAGCTGCTTTATATTATAACAAGAGAGTTCTAATTACAGGCGCACATTATCTCTCTAGTTATTATATCGCTCAACACTACAATTAGAGGAGTTCTACGTTTATCAGAGCTTGATTACTCTTTTCTCAGGGCTCTGTGATTTAGGGTGTTCACGGTTCGGTTAATAAGACCATTGACCTACACATCAGATCGAATAGAACATTCCGATCTTTTCAATATTAAAATTGAACCAAACTAAAAAACTATTAAAGACTATACTGGACCAGACCGTATTGATCGGTCGGTCCTTACTTTCTCACCGAAAAACTATTGCCAGAGAGCTAGTTTTAACTAAAAAAAATACAAATTTTCTTGCTTATTTTCATAACCAACCAAAATTAAACCAAAACAAAGTGATGAAAGAAAAATAAGAAAGAGAAAAATGAGTACCAGTGGTGAGGGGATACCAAGAGTGCAAAGGAGAAAGAGTCATGGTGGTGCGGGTCTTATAATAGAGGGAGATCGACTGAAAATTGATTGAAAGGGAAAAAGAGGGATATCGATTAAGAAGATCGACTGAAAGATAGACGGATATCGACTGAGAGAAGGTGAAGAGCAGCTGGTGAGTTATTCTGATAGGAACTAGGAAGGTTATGGTTTTTGACTATATATATTTAAAAAGTAAATAAAAAAATTATATATATAAATCTTACCAGTTCGATCCCCTTTTTTGCACTATTATTAAGTAGGACCGAAAACTAGACCGGTTTGTATCGGTCCATTAAATTTTGGACCGGACCAGGCCGTTGTATTTATAAAAATTGAAAAAACCTATATCTCAGTTTAGTTTCTGCACACCCCTATTTGTGATACAATTTGGACATCTCTTACTCTTTTGTCGTATTCCTCTCTTTTGTGTAATTCTATAGCAAGAACTTGTCGCAAAAGCTTGGTTACTTTGTTACTTGGTTGTTGAGAGAAGTAAATACTCTCTATATATATATGATAGAAGGAGAAATGTGTGGGAGGGCTCTCAGAACGATCCCTCATCATTACTAACTTTGATATTGTTTCGCCTTGTATTTCGATGCATTGAATGTAGTTGGTGTGCTTTAAATAAAGTTGAGGGAGGTTTTGTGGCATTGGCAGAGTTGGTAGCAGTCGTCCATGCTATCTACACCTACTTTGACTCAGTGGTTGGCCAGAGACCTCTAGAGTTCGCTAGAAGAGATCTAGTGTTGGACCTTTCGGTTATAACATACGAAAATAATGTTTAAGCTGAACACGTGTACTCACCGAGCTCTGGCCCTTAAGTGGCCTTTTAAACTAGAGCTCTTGAACTCTCTTCATCATAGCGGACTTGGCTGCTGACGTGGGCAGCCACATGTCCTCTCGTGATTGGCCGAGTAAATCGATTTATTAATTTACTCCATCAATTTGAATGTTTAAGAATAA
Source organism: Lonicera japonica (assembly GCA_021464415.1). NCBI lineage: Eukaryota > Viridiplantae > Streptophyta > Magnoliopsida > Dipsacales > Caprifoliaceae > Lonicera > Lonicera japonica. Next base: position 59,472,699 of record CM038468.1, on the reverse strand, counting down.
CTTAGCAAGATATAAATAACAATAACAAAAACACAAGGATTATAGAAGTGGTTCACTCAAGGTCTTACTCCACCATTGTCGAATGAGTTATAGGCTCTTGAGGGACCTTTTATAAAGGAATATAATACTGTTACAAGTATTGATAATACAATCACTCGACTATTGTAAGATGGTTTTATACTTAAAGTGAGTGTAAAAATTGTAAGAAAATAAGTATAGGGAGGCAATATTCCACACAAGTCTTTATACTAAGTGTTTTTAAGAAATATACCCTTTATTTACGATCATTTCCTTCATGCTACAATGATTCCATTTGTAAATATCTCATTACATTTGTGTATTCCTTTTTTGTTGGCTTTCTTATTGAATAAATAAATGTATTATATATATATATGAATGTTAAGCATGCTCAATTCCACGAAACTAAGATTACAGTACACCTAGTCCTCTGCTTAATCTCCACTTTTGCATTCTTACGATAATGGTGAGGTGCATTGAATGATAGCATGGTGCCCTACTAGTTGATTTGTACTTTGTTGTCAGGTGGTAGTCCATTTGTTTACCAGCTTTACTACATTACTCCATTACAACCTTCTAGGAGGCCTGTCAGCTATTCAAGCCTATCTAGTATACTCCTATTGGCCCTGAGAATCTACCAGAAATAAGTATGGAGAGTTTCAAACCACGATTGGCTTCCATGTAGGCTTACTAAGTTAGCAGTGGGGTTATCCAAATCTGCAGATGTGGCATTCCACATAGGACTTTGACTTGTTGACTCATCTTACCATAATTCACCCTCATCAATCTTAGTTTCATTTCAAAAACTAATATTATTGTGGTGTTCAATTACTTTTGAAGCTAAAATAAAACTTCCTCCGTATATTTTGCAATGCCAAATAGCGAATAACAAAACCAAAATACAAAACATGTCGTAATATTTATTTTTTCAATAAATATATTTTTATTATAATTTTTATAAAAAAAATTTTGCATGCACATTATAAAATAAACAATTTTTGTCATTTAAAAGTTTGTTATAAATATTTTTATTAGCGTTGATTTTTTTGTCACTAAATGTTCTTCATAAGTAATTATAGAGGGTTTAATAAACTGGCCTCATTTATAGAATGAGTCAAAAAGTTTTTTACAAAAATTAGTAGAGTAAGAATATTTTTTTTTCAAATAAGAATAAAAAACATAATTTAATAGGTAAATTTAAAATTACTTTATAATAACGAGAACTTGGTTTAATTTTTTATTTTAAACAATTGCACTTAGAGATATTCAAATACGGAATCTTTCACTAAATATATTACCCCTCACAAAAATTTGGTGAACTACTAAATCAACCTAATAGAGTCTAAACTTGGTTTAAGTTATTGAGACTCAAGTGATAAAAAAAGGGTGGCGCTATTGCCACCCCCTAATCATTCTGTAACACTCCCTCTTTTTAAAACACTCCCATAATACATTATTGTTCTTAGTTCCACTCCCCAATATCCTAAGAGTAACCACCATTAGTTAATAATAATAATATATAATATTAATAATAATTAATCCTTATTTAATAACTAATTTATAATATTATAATTAATCTTAATAATGATAATAATCTAATATCGAAACACACGATCGTTCCCCCTGATCAAACGTGCTATATTTCTATTGCATTCAAACACACAATGGTTCCCCCTATTTTCCCTTTTTCCTCCAATTCCTCAACTTGTGCATTATGCCTCCCAAATCCCTTTTTGATCAAAGGCCATTCTGCTTCAATCAAAGTCGCTGCTCAGTCCTCCTAAGTAAATTCTTCATCTTCATCATCATTCTAGGTTAGGGTATTTGTTCTTTTTGTTTTTTAATTGAACCTTCATGGATATTTTAAATCCTTACGCCATTGGGGATCCTCTATAAACTTTTACTCGGTCTAACATAACCAAATAGATTGAATGGGTTCGGTGCAATTGAGCCAAGTGGGTATTATTTTTTCCAAAATCTTACTCGATTTCATATAATCGAATTTTGGCAATTCGATCGGCTTTATAGGACCGAATTTGGTCAATTTGCTCGGTTATGTTGCGCCGAATTTGCCTAAAGTAATGACTTAGTGTAATAAAATGCAACACTTACAATTTGCTCGGTTCTATAAAATTAAATTTTGGTAAAGTGATGACTTAGTGTAATAAAATGCAATACTTACATACAAGGTCATATATAGTTTGAACCGGTGGCAGCAAAAGAACTGGAGCGATCACTTACTAAAAAAAAACAAGCATTCGAGGCCTGTGATGTATCAGTGGGAATGTAAGATCAATTATATGGTATAGTACTTGAAAATTACCCATCCATCCATACAACTCCTAAGCCTAAGAATGAAGGTTAGAAGGACTCATGGGGAACAAGATATTGCACGTGAGAAGTTAATAAGATTACCTTATTTACCTTTGAATAATGTATCTTATTACCTTGTTTATATATTATATTAACTGATTTATGCATGTAAGAAGTTATGGCTGAAAAGGTAATATCCAATGTTCTAAAAATCGTGAATCGAAAATCGATCGACAAGGTGGGGAGTGGGGATTTTTCATTTTATCGGGGATAAATCGAAAAAGATCGGACATTCACTGTTCATCATATAAACAATATTTTAAATAATATATTATATAACAATATACTAAATAAAATATAACAGTAGTAAAATGGACATTAATAGAGTGAAATGTTAAATAAAAATAACTTAGGGGGTTAATTGTAAACATTTAAAAGAAATTTCTCACCTATTTACTAGACCTATTAGTAATTTTGTAATTTATAATATACCTAAGGGTAATTAAGTAATTAAGTCATTCACCGCTTATTAAAATTAAAACCTACCCTCTTCTTTACCCTAAAATTAAAACCTACGCATCCATCTCCTACGCCTCTCTTTCTCATACCACACACAGCCACCATATTCATCTCTTTCTATCTCTCTTCATCTTCTTCTTTCACTTCGCCCTTTTCTCTCTATTTCTCATTCTTGTGTTATGTTCTTCGGCTTCTTCCAAGTTCCGCCCCTCACTGCTTCAAGCCTTCGATCGTTGTTGGTCATTGAAGTTCTCTCTGTTTCGAGGTCGAGTGAAGTTCTCTCTCACTTTTTTCGATTTTTTGGACTGATCATGCATAATCGTATCGGAGCATAGTCGATTGCCGATTAATCGGCGATAAATCGGTCTGAATCGGTGATTTTTAGAACACTGGTAATATCATTGCTAGATAGAGCAATTGAAGGTGCCGAATAATGTAATATTTATATAGTTGTTGCTCAGAGTGTCCGAGACATGCTTTTCAGTGGAATAACGAAAAGCGGGTAAGATGATAGGACAAAGAAAAGGAGCAACACTTCAACGACTTCATTTGCTGCTCCATGTGCCCCCTCTGCCTCCATAAGGCCCCTTACTACTACTCTAAGAGCCCCTCTGCGTCCACAAGACTCCCGGTTCCCGCTAAAAGAGCCCAAGCTACAAAAAAGAAAGCCCTAGCAAAAAAGAAGTCGAAGAAATAGTTCAGGGCTTAAACTTTACTTATCTTTGTTTAGTTAAACGTGGATTTAGCATACTTTGTTAATTAAACTTGGATTTAGTATATTTTGTTAGTTAAACTTGATTACAAACTTTTTTGATAATGTTTGATTATTTTTACCATCATTTTGGTTAAACCTATTGGGTTTGTAATTATTTCGGTCATATCATTTTGGTTATATTTATTGAGTTTGTGGTTATTTCGGTCAAATCATTTTGGTTAAACCTATTGGGTTTGTGGTTATTTTGAATTCATTCCGTTGGATCTTGTCGAATTATGAATACTAACTCGGTTCTATAGGACCAAGTGTTGGTGCATTACTCATATAAATCGATTGAGATGAGGTCCTCTTAGGGTATTACAAAAGCCAATAATTTATTCGGTCAGAACCAAACAAATAAGGTGCATAAACTCAGTTTTGTAAGGCCAAATCTGTGTCTATAACTCGGCTGTAAGAGACCGAGAGGAGGTCCTGAGAGCAATTAAAATCATTAATTGTATTCGGTTGGAGACAACTAAGCTTTAGGTCACTACTCGGCTACACAGAACTGAGTATGTGTCTATAACTCGGCTATAAAAGACTGAGATAAGGTCCCAAGAGTAATTAAAATCCTTGATTTAATCTGGTTGGAGACAACTGAGCTTTAGTTCATTACTCGGCTACACAAAACCAAGTATGTGTCCATAATTCAGCTGTAAAAGGCCGAGAAGAGGCCCCGAGAGCAATTAAAATCCTTGATTTCATTTGGTTGGAGACAACAGAGCTTTAGGTCATTACTTGGCTACACAAAACTGAGTATTGTGTCCATAATTTGGCTGTAAGAGACCGAGAGGAGATCCCGAAAGCAATTAAAATCTTTGAATTCACAAGTCCAAATACAATAAATAAATAAATAAATAATAAAAAAAAATTAAATGTAACACTAAATATTTGATTTATTCATATATTTGCCATACCATATCTTTGATATACAAAAAAGGTTATAAGTGGGCTTGCCACCAGTTGATATACAAAAAAATTTACATATCTACTTTTTCCATTCACAAAGATCAAGTGTGCATGTGTAACGCTTGATGTGCAATATGTGCATGTACAAAAAACAGAAGAAGAATAAAAAGATTTTTATTCCTTGATTGTGATGATCATAATATATGCCACTCCTTTCACAAGCTAAATATAGCATTAGCTTCTTAGTACCACATCTTTGGTCGGATTTCACAGTAACAACAATAGTTTTGATCAATTTTGCTTTACTTTGATACCAACCAACTAAAGCATGCTTAGAGTGGAACACCTACAAAAAAAACATTAATCAAATCTTCCACTATTTTAAGTATTCTAGGACAATACTGTTAAATTGAACTAAAATCATGTTTGTACTTTCTTCATGACTTATAAAAGCCACAGTCACATCAACGACTTTTGCTTTACTAAACTCATCATATTTTGAAAGTACAAGCTGGAGAGCGGGGGCATCAGAACTATTATTATCATCATCGTTACTACTATCAGAGTTGAGGTATGTCGAAACTCTTCATTTGGCTGGAAGGTTCTATATTCACTCCTTCGTCATTACCACCATCAAAGTTGAGCTCAATAATATTTTCTATGTTCACTCACTCATCATTACCACCGACGTTGAGGTCAACTTCCTCGTCACCATCGGCGTTGAGGTCAATACATTTTATTGGTGTAAGAGACTCTATTTTCATAGGTTGCTCGTCACCATTGAGGTTACAAGGACCCTATTCCTTAATGATATAATCTATATATTAGTAAGCGAAATTGTGTTTCGGAATTTCATTTTATCCTATTAATGCATTTAAATCAATTTTGTCCATAAATACACAATCATCCCATATGGAGGAGTCAAGTGACCTTGCATCCTGCAAAAGTACAATTGGTAAATGTTCAATTGAATACTGCTCATACTTGGCTAGACACAACCGAATTAATATATTAAACTTGGCCATAGAGGAGCAAACAAGATCAACAAACTTGGTTATATGCAGCCGATTACAATGACAATCACTCGTAGAATGCTCTGTTTTCTGGTTTTCTGGGTTTATATATTTTCTAATCATTGGAACTAAAATAAAACAAATGATGTAGTTAAGAATAAAAAATTTACCTCTTTCTTATGAGCATTATCTTCATTCCTTGATACATTATCTTCAACATTCTCTATCCCATTCTCTCTCTTTACTCTCCTCTCACCCCACATTCCTTTTTGTCTTAAATAAATGTTGATGCTTGGATTATGTTCTTTCAATACTTCAAAATGTAAATGAAAATTGAAATGAAAATGAAAGCAAGAGTGTATGTATTTACTCAGTTGGACAGCATTTACTCGGATTAAAGCATGTGGGTTTTGAATTTTCGGGGTTTTAGAGCTTTATGGGTTTTGGAGTTAATAATTTAGTATAAATGATGTCTAATAAATAAAGTGTTAATAACAAATGATTAACTATAAATGATAGAGTAATTAATTAAGGGTATAATGATTATTAATTGTTAATAATTGTACCTCGTAAATAAATATGGTGTAAGATAATAATAAAACATTTGATTTTACAAGTGGAAGTGTTTTAAGAGCATCCCCAGCGGATAGGGTAAATTTATCAATTTACCCTACCCTTATTCACAGCGAAGGAAATTAAAGGGTAGAAATTTAGTAGGTAGAGTAGAGAATGAGTAAATTTACTATACCACTAATTTTTAGTCATACGAGTGTGGCTCACTTGTATTAAAAAAAAAAACCATACGAGTGACCTTCACTCGTATAACCATTAGAATTTTATTTGATTTTTTATTATTTATTTTTTAATAAAAAAATCAATCATACGGGGAGGAGTGGTTCAAATGGCCTTGAATGAGATTTTTTTTTTTAAGATAAAACCCCATACGGGGAGGAGTGGTCCGTATGGCCTTGTTTTCCTTTTGTGTTTTTTTTTTAACGCATACGAGTGGACTTCACTTGAATGCACCATTTAGTTGTTTTTTTTTTATCTTATTCATTACATTCTACTTTAAAATTTAAGTAAATTTATTCGCTGTGAATGCTCTAAGGGGTGCATAGCGCTACCCTAAAAAAAACTTTTTCACACAGAGATTGAGATTCGAGTTTCTTTACGGCCATCTCTCCTGGTCTCCTCCCTCAAATCACACGAATGGACCAATTGAAGCGAAAAGAAACGTGGGTCAGGTCCGCGCCGAATTTTTGTATTAATTTAACGGCGGCAAGCGCAGATAGCCCAAATTCGGCCATCTCAGCGTTATTTTTGTGGGCTTGCCCATTATTTTGTCCCACTTCCCTCCTCTTTTTTTTCCAGACAAACAAGCACTCATTTAAATGGGGTAAAATGTATGTGCCACGTGAGTATCAGGACAATTTTTTCCATCTTGCACTCTATGAAAATGACCGTAATTAAATTGTTTAAGCCAGATAGGTGAATTTGACAATTTAGAGGGGGTGTGTTTATGTCTATAAAAATCTGGAAATTGCCTTTAAATTTATGATCATCAACAATTTGCAATATATAAATATTAAATAAGATATTATAAGGTTACATTATTTCACAGATTCAGGTGAATCGGGTACTTGAAAAAATCTTCAACGTAAACAAGTGTAAGCTAGCATTGAATGTAGTTATTTTTAATTGATAGGATTTTTTATTTTTTATTTTTAAAATCAAGCGGTGTTTGGGTCAACTTTTGTGAATCTCAATTAATTCTATTTCACAGCTTAAACTATATTCGCTACTAACTACATAATATTTTTGCAGCCACTAGAGTTCAATCTAAGGAACTCCTAGTCAACCCTAGAATTAAACCTAAAGCGATAACCATTTGTCCAAATATTTTAGACCCCAATGTGGATGGTTTAAGTTTTTGCTTAGATGTGGATAAATTTTTGAGTTTCGGGACAATCCATTGGTCTTCATATTTTACTAGTGGGGTGCTAGTATAGTAGAGATAGGATTGAGTTTCTTCACCTTAGGCTTATGGTCAATTCACAAAATCCCGTTTCTTTTCTCCCTCCTCGCTAATTGACTACTAGGTGTATTTGTGTCCCTTCTCCCTCCCTCCATGATTGCCCACCAACTATATCCATGCACTGTTTGTATAAAAAAAAGGCAAAATATATTCTATATTGGTTATTTCTACCAAATATTAAACAAATAAGAAACTTTGTATGTTTTTAGCGTAACACGTTTTAAACTAATTTTTCACCACTTGTAGTAATATAGAAATTAGGAGCTCAATTACATACTAGACAACATCTTATTTGAGACAATATTTTGCAAACATTACACATAAAATATAAATCGTTATGTTGATGAAGTTACCAATTAAAAACTATCAATTCATATATCACCAAATAATTAGAACCTTGTAATAATTTATATTTATTTGTGTAATATTATAATATGTAAAGTTGTGTCATATTTTTTAATCATTAATTTTATTTTTGTATTTTCTATAATAAAAAATATGGGTCGAAAACTTACAATTAATTACAAGCTATATTTCAATTCACCTTTATTTTTTTTAAAAAAAGAAAGATATATATTTATATATGAGTCGAATACATATATCACTTATACAATATATACATGTGACAAAGATTTGGAGGAAATAACAAGACCACATAACTTTAAGACAATAATAACCTATCTTAATTAGATGCTAGAAGTAGGCCTTGTGAAGTCTTCAATCAACATAGAGAAGTCTTCAATCAACATAATTTCAAAGCATAAAAATTAAAATATTCACTCATCACATCAACAGCAAATTAAGCCTTTGGGGGGTCTCTGCACCATAAATTATTGTCCACCATGATCTAGTCATAGTCTTAAAACTGTGATCAACAATTTTATGATTCAGACATTTGAGTGTTACCCCAGTATATGATTATTGACTTTATTAACTTCATTTATAATCGATATGATCCAACACGATGCCACTTAGGCACCAACTCATTAATCTCTATAAATATGTATATATTTCAATAATTCATTTCATATTTTCATTTCCATACACCTACTTTTTTCTTTTTAAATTAAAAGAACTTACTTTTAACACTACACCTCTATATCTTATCCATCTCCTTACCAGAGTGGACGTAATTAATAAAATATCTTCTTCTTTTTTAAAAAAAAATAAAAACAAAATTATATACTGATTTCCATTTCGAATAAGTTTAACCCTTTGATTCATTCAATAATCCTTCTAGGTGCACAAATTTCAGAATTTAAACAATATTGGTATTGATAATACAAATTTCAAAACTAATTGAAATATGTAGCATTACTCTTTTTCTTCTTTTTTTAAATGAAGTGTTTGATCAAGAGAATCGATCATCTCACATTTCAAAGATAAAATAATTTTGTTTTTTAGGACCATTAATTTAGATGCAAGAAATTTCATTTTTAGGGTTGTCCAAACGCGAGTTTATTTGAAAATTAGCAATTAATAGTCCGATTCTTTGGTGCATTATGTGGCCATCTCTTTTGAGCTAACACGAGACAAGATTTTCGGGATTTTTTTTCCCCTATGGAGATTTGAGAGAGGAGGATGGACTAATTGCTGCTACCTGCATTTAAAGGGAATAAAATTTTCCATCAACAGTATGCATCAATTAATGCTACTACATATTCTTCGAGAACCGGATTCTAATTTAGATATCTTTACTTCCATCGTATTTTGGGGTGTGCACGGTCCGGTTAACCGGACCGGTTAGCTTTGGACCGGACCGGACCGCTAACTTCAGTCCTAGAATTTCACGGACCGGACCGGACCGAATTACCTCCTTAGACCAGACCGGACCGGACCGGTTTAAACGGTCCGGTTTCGGTCGGTCCAACCGGTTTGGGCTTTTTAAATGGGTCCAATTTATTTGGGCTTATTAGCTATTTTTTTTTACACCTATTCAGCCCATTTTCAATGCAATATTTATATATATTAAATCCATTTATCAATTGCTCATTTATCACAACAATTGAACCCATTCAAATAAAAATAAAAACAAAAAATATATATAAAATAAGTAAATATTTTTAAAAAAATTATATATATATAAATATAATCGGTCCGGGTTTTTTGTAGGCTAGACCAAAGACCGGACCGAACAGTAACGGTCCATTAAATTTCGGACCGGACCGGACCGTTGTATTTATAAAACCCGAAAAAAATCCTATATTTCGGTTCGGTCCGGTCGGTCCATTCGGTCCGGTTCGGTTTATGCACACCCCTAATCGTATTTATATTGAATTTGGTTCTTCATTAACTCCCTTCGCTATATATGTCTATATGTAGAATCACCTGAAGCTTAAAAGTAAATAAATTATATATATAATTGTTTTATGCGCAGCGACACAAGCATTTTATGCACAAATGCCAACATTAGCCAATTGGCAAGTATTTTATGTCCAATCAGTCATTCTCTGCATAAATTTAGGGTGCTTTTCATATAAAAAATATAACAAAAATATTTGATTTTCTTTTAAAGGTTGAAAAATAAATTAAAATATACGGTAAGATATCTTTTTATTTTTTGAATTTTTTTGTAGATTTTTTTTTTTTGGACTCGAGGAAGAAAAAAAATTCACAAAAAAAAGGATGTAAAATATCTAATAATAAAAATGAATATGAAACGGATAGTATCTCAACATATGTCTCAACTTTTTTTAAAATTTTTTTTACACAAAATAAATATTTTTATTTTTATTTTTCATATTATTATCAAACAAAGTCTTAGGCTCCGTTTGATAGGAACATAGAAAATGAAAAAAAAAAAAAAACTAATTTAGTTGAGAAGATGGAAAATAAGTTGAGGGATGTAGTGAGATTAACTCTTGCCTTTTACTTTTTTCCATGACAAAATTTTCTTTGGGTGATGGTAGAGAAAATTTTTCCACAAAATATTAAAAGATGATGGATGATATATACTCACAAAAATGAGAATGAGATGAAGATGATCTCACCATATGCCTCAACTTATTTTTCATCTTCTCACCCAAATTAGTTATTTTTATTTTTATTTTTCATGTTGCTATCAAACGGAGTCTTAATGTCTAGTCACAAACATTTCATGCACTCCCAAAGTCTCAAATTATACAAAATTGTTGCCTTAAACTTACTTATCTTGCTTTACGAAATGCATACTTTGATAGTTGGGCCACAACATATATATGTCTTGTGAATCTTTTAATTTGAACGGTGTTATTTACGCCCACCATTTCTATCACAAGTACCTCACTTATCGCAAACACTCCCAAATGTAAATTTCTAATCAGTAACACCCCTTAAGACCCGCCTAATGAGATGTGAATGCAGATGTATACACTCATTCCACTTGGGGAGAGTTTGTTTATAATAACTCGCCTAACATCAAGTAATAGATTATTAAAGTGTTTTTCAAATAAGTCTACCTAATAAAAAGTTAGTCCACTTACATAAACTTGACTTATACGAAAAGAGTATGTTGTTAAGTATTCACCTAATATCAGGCAATGGAAGGGGTATTTGTGACAAATAAGGTGGTGTTAAAATCTATTTTTAATTAAATTTTTTAAAAAATATTTATGTCAAATTTTAAAAGTGTAAATAACACCATCCTTTAATTTTAATACGGATGACCTTTTAATCAGACCTGAAAGGTTTAATTATGGTGCATACAAGCTCATTGACGGATTTTATATGGGGCCCAATGGGAACAAATACCCCGACTAAAATATATATATATATATATATATCACGATTCACGAACGGCTAAATAAAATGTATGTTTGAGATAAGATATTTATGTGCCTGTGCTGTAGCTTAATTGGTGGCGGCTGCGTGAATTTCAGTTGTGTGCGAGGTTATTTTTTCACTTGCCCCCTTCTATTTTTCATAATTGTTTTACATTAAGCTGGGTTTTCTTGTTGTTTTCATTTTTTTATTTTTTGGACTTTTTTAGTTTAAATTATTTAATTCAATGATTCGATAAATAAGAAATTAATTATTATTATTATTTTAGTGCTTGAAACTTGTTTACTTATATTATATAAATAAATAAAATAGCTATTTAGCACTTCAAGTGAATTCTCTAATACTCAAATTTATTCTTTCGTGAGTTGTGATGTATTTTGAAGTGCTAAAGAAATTATTTGGAGTACCAATAGCCATATTCTAGACAAACAGTTATAAATTTGATTTAGCTTGCGGGATACTTAATAAGATAATTATATTTTAAATATATTTATCATGAGTTTAGCATTCTTTTATCAAGAAATTTATTTAAGTACTCTCTTTAACACAAATTTTTGAATCCGCCAATACACAAGTTAGCCTAGACATACACCCTTTCTGTTGAGAAAAAAAAATAGAAAAAGATAGATTGGCCGAAGTTTTTTTGTTCTTGAAACTTAGAAAAAATTAGTTTTCTAACTAGTGCGATGCACAGGCGCATTTATAAATTTATATGTTTTTTTTTTCTACTTTTATAAATAGTGATAGTTTTTTAAATTATTTTTTTCTTTTTATTAGATAGATTATAAGTTTCACACCTATAATGTAATCACTCATTAAGTATAAGAGTATCATAACTTTTATATCTATCCAGCACTAATTAAGTACTCAACAATAAATTTTGATCAAGATACAATTTAAGAATTTAGCATAATAGTGAGTTTGAAAACACTAATTTAATTGAAATGAACAACTTAAACACCCTTTTAACTTTTCACAATAAATTTAACTTATATTAAAAAAAATAAAAAATTGCAACAAATGAAACTTAATTATAGCTTATAGTTTGCGAACTTGCTATTAAATCTTAATTAAGCTAATATGTTCTGCATAACTGTTAAGTTTATATTTTTAGTTGGCTTGATTCCGATATCAAAAGCACTATTTTTATTGTAATTATTTAAGTCAAATTGAATATTTAAAGATACAACAATTAATGGAAGCTTGCCGAACTTACTGGATGCACTATATATAATTCAGGACTTAAGGTAAGTTTGTTATATGTTTTGATTCAAAATATAGGTGGTGGTTGAGCGTTAAAATCGAAATTAAAAGTCTTTTAAGTAATATTTGATCTTAAATGTTTCACGTATTGAATTTTTCCCCATCGATACAAATTAATGAGATTTTTTTTACATGTTTAACATGTTCCATAAGTTACCTTTGAAATTTGGGTTGAATTAGAATTCAAATGGACTTAAAATAACGAAAATCGAGAAATCGACAAAACAAATAGCGAACCCATTATGAGATTGCTTGTATCAGTCCGCGTGTTAACAATTACATGAGAGCTTTCAGTCAAAACTTAAAGAGCGGACCAGTCCACAATGACTTATTATCAGTCCGCGTGCAATTTTTCAACAGCAAGATTGTTTTGTGATAACTTTCTATTTTTGAGTAATTTTAACTTTTTTCCAAATCCTCGAAATCTTCTATGAATAATACTTATCATTAAGGATAAAAAATACATGATTTTAGAGAACTTTTTGAGGCAAAAAATATCCAAACACTATAATTACTTTTTGAGAATTTTGATACACCACCTAAATTTTGTTTACATGACATATGAGATCATATTGTTCTTCAAATTTAAGAACTAAGGTTTCAAAACACTCATGATCCTGCTAGAGTGTTTTCGGTTGCAATTAGAGAAGGGGTGAGCGAAGTAACTAACTTCCGATGAGGGAAATCGCAGACGGGGGTGAAGGATTGTGAGCAAGTACGTAAAAGGAGGCGACGGGTATATTCAAAAAAAGCAGAAAGCGTTATGCCAAACTAGCTGTGATTGGATTATACGTTTAAGGAATTGACGTAACTGTTGCATAAATTGTGGAGAAGCAATTTTTATAAGTCATCGAGTCTATAATTCTGTTTTGATCATAATGAAGCATTGTCGGTTAGTCCCGAGAATTAGTTCCACGCAAGTAAGGATACCTCGTAAATCTCTTGTGTTGTGAATTGCTTTTGTGTGATTGCTTACTTGGTATAAATTATTAAAAAACACAACACAAGATTTTGAGAATACTAAAATTTGATTCAACATAGGGTTTTAATTATGCTTATTAAATCTCAAATTGTTTTTGAGAAATACACTAAAATCAATTTAGGCAATACGATCCCTAAATATTAAATTTTCATCAAGAATAACATTCGGCATTTCTTAAGAATAACAATTAAAATTTTTATAATCAAAATACAAACTAATTAAAAAAAGCAAGTAAAACTTGTAAATATATAAATATAGTTGCAAATCTAACTCAAGGAATAATTTTTTTATGGACAACTCAAAGAAAAATTGCAAATATATATAAACAGTTTTATTGCTGGACCTGCTTTAACATCCTCTTTACATAATCTTATGGAACAAAATTTTGTACTCATCCATAATTTGTATTTTATAGAACAAATGCTATATAGTGTGTGCATGTGTAGGCATTTATAATACTTTGGAAAAGGAAGGAGAAAAGACTCATCGATAAATCTAAAAGACTGGTATAATAATGTAGGTTTATTATTAAAATGTTGACAAAAATGTAAGATATTTTTTTAAGAAAAACTTAAAAATGTAATACCTCAATTAAATCTAATAAATGTTCCCAAATGTAACTTTGAAATTTCCTCCGTTGTTAATGCTTACTAATAAACATAATTAATAATAGTGAGGCAAAGGACTTTCTATGTAATATTATTATATTATATAAATATATAGTATAGTATATGATAAGATGTATTAATTGCACACTAAGAAGTTCTTAAAAATAGACCGATCACGATTCTGTGGAGTTGGCCTAATGATTTATTTGATTCTTATGAGAGATAATCCATTAAGCGAGAGATTACATGTTCAAATCTCTCCAAAGACAATTAGTAAAAAAAAAAATGGACCGAGCACAAATTTCCATTATTTGAACAAGCGTTGGTCCAAAATTTCAAAGTTATTTATCAAAAAATTAGGAGTGCGGGTCAGCCCATGACCACTTAATTGTGGGGCAGACGAAAGGTAAGCAAATAATGTTTAAGCTTTTGATAGTGGTGGTTAGCTAGTTATATCAAATCAAATTTGAGATGATCCAATAGGAATTAAGGAACCTCAGGTTCTCCACATTTACTTTTGCACATAGCTCTAGATCTTGCAAAAACCAAACACATCACTGTTATTATGCTAATTGTTTAGACATAGAAAAAATTAAAAAAAATGTAAAGTATTTAAAGTGACACAACATGGCAGTAAACCATCGCATAAAAGTACAAATTAAAGCAAGAAGTTGTTGGATAATATATATATTCAAGAATAAATAAGTCAAATAATTTTCGTTCTATTATCATTTTAGCCTTTACATTTTAAAGCAAATCATTTTATCGAGTTAGAATTTGTTAACCTTTGCATTTAATTAATAAATATAATAAAATAGTTATAATATATTTTTTATTTTTTATTACATCCACTAATTAAATATAAGAGTTATTATAACCTCTGTAGAGAAGGGTTAACAAAAAAATACTATTATTTTGTCCATTTTACTTTAGGGTAAGTATCACTATAGCCATTATATTTAATTTAGCTGGTAAATTAGATGGAATCAAGTTATATGTGAGGTACATGATTTTGTTTAAGGGTGTTTTAATCATATCGTAACAAAATAACCTTTTCTTGTAACTAAACACCATTCTCTATAATAATGTTAGCCAAAGTGAAGCACATTGTGTATAAAATAGAACAACATTTTGAAAAAACAAAGCAACTTGTGCTATTTTTATGATGAAAATATCATTAAATAAAGTCATATACTTCGCACATGGTTTTGTTCCATCCAATTTAATAGTCAAATTGGGCGGAATAGCCAAAGCGATTCGCTTTTAAGTTTGGTTGCTAAAGTGATACTAAATCTTTAGTGCCTATTTGGACTACTATATAAATATATCATGCGGTTGCAATAATATTAAATCTTATAATTAAGAAAATGTTTCTTAATGGTTAAAATGTATTTTTGTTTTCACATTTTCTTTAAACAAAACAAAAAAAATAATTTAAGGTATTTTCAACATTTCAAATGCATATCAAGAAATCTTCCTATTTTGCATTTAATTTCGTGAGATATCATTATTAAAGCAATAGTTTTTTTCCATAACATTGTTCTCCTTTTAAAAAGGACTTGGCTCCTCTCCATTATCCCTTCGGTCCAATTCTG
Organism: Lonicera japonica; assembly: GCA_021464415.1. Classification (NCBI taxonomy): domain Eukaryota; kingdom Viridiplantae; phylum Streptophyta; class Magnoliopsida; order Dipsacales; family Caprifoliaceae; genus Lonicera; species Lonicera japonica. The sequence goes on along the minus strand of CM038468.1, from coordinate 59,456,931 downwards.
TCTACCAAGTTTCATGAAAAAAATCATTTATTTAGTTATCGAACTATACCCCTTTGAATGGAATTGGACTGAAAAGTAATGGAGAGGACCCATGAAAAAATTCCTCTTTTTTTTTTTTTTAGCAAACATGTACATGACCTTTTTTTTTTCTTCCGCTGAATCAAATCATCCATAACGTGTTTCTAAAACTTATTACCAAATTTACAAATATAATACTAAATTTTTTGAAAGGTTACATCAGGTATGGTACAAAAAATAGTTACACGGGCTTGACACACCCATATGATGCATTAGCTAAAAAAGACACCCATATGATGCATTAGCTAAAAAAGTAAATTAAAGAAAGCACCATACGAGTAAAGGACACTTCTAATTGCATTTTTTTTTTTTGCTTTTATATGAATAAAACACACGTTTTTAACCCTTACGTGTAAGTCATACTTGTATGAATAAAATTTAAAAATATTACAAGTTCAACTAATTTTTACCATACATAACTAAATTTATCTATCAAGTTTATTCCGATTCAAACATAAGCATACTAAATTTACAAATTATGCTTACTCGCTATGAATGGTCTAAGGAATTTGATTGGCATTCAATATTTATCAATCTAATCGATCATCTTCTTTGCTGTAACACTATGTATCATATAAAATTGGGACCACCTTTTTTTTTTAGTATATGGCAAGTCCAGCTAACCATATGTCAATAATCAATCATAGCTAGCCTAAACAATCAAATATTCACATCACACGTTATAAGAAACTAACGTACTCTTTTGTTTTAATTTGTTTTACGTTTTTATTTTTTATGAATCCCCTACAAAAAAGAAGTTGATTAAGGGAAACTACATAGATTTTTCCTTTTAAGTTAACACTGTAACGCGTTTTTTTCACAATTTCCATAACAACTAGTACTATCATTAAACTACAAAGCTATTAATTTTTCATTTTTAAATACATATTAAAAAACGATGATAGGAAATCGAGAGAAAAAGGGGTTATATTTAAAATCTCCATCAATGACCTAGAAGAAGAACATGCAATATTCTATTTCTCTCTCTCTCTCCACAGCAGTTTATTAAGGAATGCTTTTATCATACCCATTTAATTTTGAATAAAATCCAATTTGTTTGGTTCCACAAACATCTAAAAGATTCTCCACTGAAAAATATGATTAGCAACCCATGATTAAGAGAGGTGGATGATTTGAGGCGGTTAAGATTGGAATCATCCACTTTATTTTTTTTTCTTTTTCTTTGCATTAAAAAATAAAGAATTATGCTCAAGTGTCCCAAGAATGAAAAGCAAAGAAAAATGGATAAACTACACTAAACTCCTTTCAACTATCACAATTTGACATTACCTCTTGCTTTATAAAAGTCAAAAATCTTCTTAAACTATTTATTGTTGTCACTTAACCTCCCAAAAGATATATTTGCCCTTATAAAAAAGTTTAAAATATAAAAAATAATAAAAAATAGGAAAGTAAACCAAAACCAACTCCCCCTCCCCCTTCTCTCACTATCTTCCATTCTTGGAGGGAAAGAGTCGCACCTTTATCACCACCCCTCATCATCACTCACTTACACCACCACCACCACCACCACCACCACCTCAGTCTTATGTTCTTTGTTAAGTCGATATCCTAACTCTGACAACACAACTTTGATGACCCATTCTCTCTTTTTAATTATATATATATGTCTAATTATCTGATACCCAAATTTTTCTCTTTAAAAAAGTAAACATACTACACTTATGTGTGTATATACATATAGTTTATAAATACCTCCATATAATTCGTATGTATATTTATATGCACATTTACATATGAGAATTATTGGTTAAAGATGAGAAGAAAAATAAATTGGAATTATCAAATTTTAATAGATGGAAAGATTAAACAAGGTATGTATATATATATGGAGAGATAGAGAGAGAGAGAAGTTGATCAGTTTTTTTTTGTTTTTTATATTTTAAACTTTTGTACAAAGTAAATATGTCGTTTGGGGGTTAAATGACAACATGTAATAATTTGAGGGGATTTAGTGTCGACTTTTATAAATTAAGGGGTAAAGTGCTAAATTGTGATAATTTAGAGAAGTTTAATGTATTTTACCCAAGAAACAATAAATGGTTGTTATTTCAACCACATAATTTTCATTTCCAATTATTTTTTGCGATTTTATTTCAAGACACCTTATTAATATGCATTTTCATATTATTTTACAAAAACAGGAGGAGGATTGAGTTTTGAACCACTGTCTCAGTTATGTCCTTTTCGGACGTATTGTCGCTATACACATGGGCGGAGTTAGTAGGAGCAAGGGGATCCTTACTTTTGTAATTTTTTTTAATATATATGACATATTTTTTGAAAAAAAATAGAATTATACTTAAAGGTACCTAAATGTAAGAGGCAAAAATTTAAGAACCTTTTGAAAACTGAGACTTTGAAATTAGAAAAACCTCACCCCATAGACAACTCTATCACTCTCAACTTCTCTCTTTATATATTTCTCTTTTTCACACGGTTCTTATTCTTCGGCTCTACCACGGTATTATTTTATTTCTTAATTACGTGCATAATATTAGTTATATTTTTTTACTAATTACATAATATTAAATGTATTTCTTCGAACTATTGATTAATTGTTGAATAATTGATGATTTAGGTCTAAGCCCCTAATTTTAAAATAATAGTTCCATTGTTGATCAATTGAATGATATTAATTCTATTCTTGATTAGTTGCATAATATTGGGTGTATTTCTTGATTAATTGTATACAATTAGATTTCGGTTGAACCCCTAATTTTAATTAACCCTAAATAGTTCACATTCCTATGTAATTGTTATTAGCCCTAAATAGTCCAATACTTCCAAAATATAAAAAAGCGTAGAATGCTATTTTTAATTTCTTATAATGATTGTCTTTTAATATGTTTTTGTGTGTTTTGGATATCGTTCCTCGCACCCCGCTAAGTCGATTCTTGACTCCGCCACCATTTGTACAATAATATTTTATTATAAATATGACTATACGAGAAATGAGAGACCAGCCTAAAGTTAATTAAAAGAGATAGCTTTGTGATTTAATACAATGAACCTCAATGGGGGTAATGTCATTGTCTATGTACATGTGGTCTTTTGAATGACCCCCTTAATTTGGGTTTATATTTGATCATAATCGGTTGGACGAAATTCACGGATTTCTTGTTCCCACCCTCTTTATTATATCTGAAGAGGACATAAAGCTAACATGGATTAATTCATAATGCATTTATACGCAAGTATTTATCTCTCTCTATATATAAATATGTGCGAAAGAGAATTTAGAGAGGGAAAAAAAAATTGAAGGTGACACATGCCTAACTATGTTTGGAGGGATATATTCCTCTAAATAGATGGATTAGGGCGTAAACTATACACGTCTCTTCCTTTGACCTTTCTACTTGGCTATTTTTTTTTTTTTTTATGTTAATTAGATCACATGCACACATGATGCATGTGTTATTTAGATATATCTAATTTAAAATAAAATATAAAATATAGATGTTACGTGATCTAGTGATTAAGTAACATATTATTGTATCAAATGTTTAAGGTTCGAACTCACTTGCAAACATACTTTCTAATAAAAAAAATATAAGACCGTAGAAAGGTAAAATAGACAAATTCAAAAGTGTTTAATAAAAAAACAAAAGACTGCAGAAAGGTATTAAAATTTATCATGATTTTATATACTAGTATAGAATAATTAACCTAACTATATTTCTCTATCTTAGAGATCATTGAGTCCCCTTCCAACTTTTATTCTCTACTAAAAAACCACAAAAGCTTTATGCATCATCTAACTTTAATTATATTTATTCACGTATCTATTAATAAATCAGGCCAGTCCTAATATAATAAAACTCTTTACGTTTTTATCTAATGACTCAGGATTATCATGGCATATTTATAATATAAATGATAATGATGGGTTACTCTTTAATTTACCAATAAATATTATAATATTTAAAACTTATCAAAATACTTAATGTAACTCTATCTATTGAATTAAATATTCATTTATAAAATTAGAATTTTTATATATTCTTAACTCCCTACTAAAATATGTTTACACTAATCAATTATATATATCAAAAAAAATGTAAATTATCTATACAAAAATTTTATCATAAGAGAAATATGTATCAAATAATATGTATCTATAACTGATTTATTGAAATAAACCAATTATTATCGGTTAAAACTTTATTATATGATTGTATTTCAACATTAATTTTTATAAATTTTTAACTCCCGACTAAAATGTACTAAGTCAATTATATCTATCTAAAAAATGTAACAAAAGAAATATTTATCTATAATCGATTTAGTGAAACAAATAAATTATTATTGATTAACACTTTTTTATATGATTATATTTTAACATTATCCATCCATTTAGTAAAATAAAAAATAAAATATCATACCATATCATATAAATTCGTTAAGGTTTGTGTTTTCCCTAAGGCCTCGTTTGATTCAGGTATTAGGGTCAATGAGTTAATAATATCAGTATTAATAATACTGGACTATTAATCCTGTTATTAATTTAACACCAATACCTATTTGATTCATGCAGTATTAATACTGGGATATTCCATACTAATGTTAACACCATGTTTGGTTCTGTAACTCGTATACGGGATTATATTTTGGAATAACAAAAAATGATTATTATTATTTTTATTATTATTATTATTATTAGTAGTAGTAGTAGTAGTAGTAATGGCATTTCTGAAAATATTATAGTAGTAATGACATTTTTGAAAATATTATAATAGTGGTAATGGAATTTTTGAAAATATTATAGTAGTAATGGCATTTTTTAAAATAAATGGTTCATTTTTCTTAATCCTATATAAACAATACCACCCCCTGATATTAAATTATACTACAAATAGTGGTATTAAGTTAGTCCAGGTATTAGTAATCCCAATCAAACAAGGTATTATAAAAAAAGTGGTATTAATAATCCCATCCCATTTTTTAATACTCGAATCAAACAAGGCCTAATAGTCAAAAATGGAAAAAATCATTACCACCACATTAATAGGCTGGAAAAAAAATATTGCATTGCAATTGGTAAAACTTGAACTTGGAACCATATTTTCTTTTGATTCTTTTTTTTTTTGACATAGTAATGATAATTATTAAAAATATATGAACATGAGCCTCTAGGTTCTACTGAGTATTTTTTAAAATATTTTTCATATGATATGGTAATCTTATTATGGCGTGTAACCCATTACATTATTTGTCAATATATTATGTCCTAAAGTATTCAATATAAATTTATTTTCACTTTATGGAATAACTCAAATATCCGCTATAAATTGTCCAGTTATTTAGACATACTATCACATCTCTATATCTTCATCTAAATTAACTTTACAAAAAACTAAAAAATAATTTTGAGTTACCCTTTATTTTGCTAACTATTAGTCAAAAAATAAAGGTAAATTATTTTTTCTTCTTTTACAAAAAAATGCTTGAAATGCAACAGAGATATATAAAAGTTGATATCAAATTAAAATCTTTTAGGATGAAGAAGTTCAAAATGAGAAATAAAAGGAATGGTGTAAATTTTATTTTCTTGATTTTGTGTACAAGCGATTATTAAATAATACAATTTTTATTTTGTATACAATTTTATAACCACCACGATAAGGGTATAAACGGCCTGGACACAATATTTTTTTCTTTTTTATTTTGAATTATAGTAATTTAATAACCTTTAAAACTCATTTTGCTCTAGACATATAGTTATTTATTATTTACTTCTTCTTTTTTTGTTATTTATGTTTTTAATACTTGAAAGGCCATATTTTTGTTTGACTAAGTTATTTGATCTGATTAATCCATGCAATAAGTTTTCTCTTAAATTTATTTTTTAAAACATAAACGAGCATGTTCATTTAAATAAATAAGATACATGTATCTTTTTAATTTATTAGAAAAACACACGAGCCTTTTTCTAAAAGAAAAAAAAATATTTGAATACTTTATGTTACGATGAATGAGATTTCATGATTTGAAATAATATATAAACAAAAAATTTAATAAAATTTAATTGGTTTTTGTATTTATACTTTATGATACTTTATAAATGATATATTTTAAAAGAAATTAATGTTATTGCAAAAATAAAAAGACTATGCAATAACTTCTCCTAATGCATAATGAGAGTCGTTTTGAGTCATCCCTTAAATGATACCCATAATTTGAGATACTCCTGTTTTACTAATCTTTCGAGTTATCTATTAAACGAACCGAGGTGGGGGGGGGGGGGACTCAAAGGATTAGCACAGCACTGGTAGTTCACATTATGGATATTATTAAGGGGTCAAACACGAAAAGACCATAGTAAAAAAATATGAAGCATATCATTTTATTCAGTAAATGTCAAAACTACTTTGAAATAGCAATTAGGATAACAAAAAGTGCAACCTAACGACTTTTTGACCATCTCTAATGGGTGTCTGTTTTTAAATTATGGCAGGTATAAGAAATACAAATACAACTTGAATTTGGTTGAGTTCAGTTTCATATAAATTTAGCCCCTTGAATCCAAACTAATCGTGTATATGTAATTGTTTTTCTTTAAATACTTTTATAAAACTATATAATTACAATATATCAGTGTGCGTCAAGGTCTAGTGGGTTCAACCATATAATAAATACTGAAGTTTTGAATTTTCAAAGTTATCCCTCTTTCATCCCAAAGTCGTGTCCATGTTGATCATATTTTAAGATGAGTCAAGTTTCAATTTTACCAAACATGGCTCAAGGATGTCTCCTTCCGTTGCTACATTACTTATTGTTTTTAAACTAAAAAAAAGGGGTTGTGAATACTGCTGTACGAACCTTTATATATTTTTTCGTGTCGTAGGCACAGGCATTATTAATCTATTAATAAATTGAGTCGGTCCTAATATTCTAAAACTCTCATAACTTATATTCTTAAGTGGTTGTACATATTTAATTTGAGCTTTTATGTTTTAATTTAGCAGCTCACATATAACATTCATTTATCTTCCCAATTGGTGGCTAATATTTAATATGAATATTTATGTTTTTATCCGACATCTTCAATATATCATTCACTTATCTTCGCATTTTGTGGGCTAAATTTAATATAAGTCTTTATATTTCGATCTAAGTGCTCGAATTAGTTTCATTCTCATTAGGTATATCTACTTAGGGTGTGTTTGATTGGCAACATTTTCCATTTGATTTGACAACTTAAGGTGTTTGATTGGCTTTTTCTTTTAGGCAATTCAATTCCCACTTTTGGTTCACACATGTGCATTTTCAAGGCAATTGAGGAAAATATTTTCTTTGGGGGGAGGTGGTTTTTTGTTTTTCATGCTTGGGCACGGTTTACGATACAAGTTTTTTACCATTTTCTACATTAAAAATGCTATAACTTAAAATATAAAATTCAAAATAATATAAAATTTTAATATTTAAAATATACTAATCAAGATTAATTAAACAAGATACATTATGACTATATAATTATGTAAAAAAAAATACCAATAATTTTTTCTACATTAAAAATGCCATAATACAACAAATATTTTCCGGGTAGAAAATTAAGGCAATCAAACACACTACACTACATTTTCCATGCAACTCAATTCTAGGCAATTCAATTGTCGGTAATTTATTTTCTTTCCATGCAAATTCTGCGCTTGCAATCAAACGCACCCTTAATGTTATCTAAATCAGAATCAAACTTTCCATCTCTTTTAAATATTTATGTAAATTATCCAATAATCAAACTTAAGATATATTTAAATCTCAACATATAAATTTCATGATTTTTAAAACTAATTTTCTTATTAAAAAAATTGCAACATTATTTTAATCATTATTTTTCAATCTATATAAGTTTATTCAGAATAACATTATTAATATAAATTTAATTTCATGGATAAAAATGTTCACTTGTTGCAAATTTTATGACAATAAAATTCTTATCACTTGCATCATACCAAATTAATGAAACTTTTTAATAACTTAATTAATAAATAAAAAAAATGGAATAGCTTAAATTAAAATTATAATCCAGTTTTTTTTTTAGAATATTTGATTCTATTACAAGAATGACTTCTTTAGATATATTTTTTGCGCACCTTTATTCGAATATTAAGCATGATGAGTAGTGTTTATTAACAATATCAATTATTTATTAATATTTTAACATTTAGCTATATTAAATTCAATGTAAGTTTCAATTGCTAAAAATTATTTATATTTTTATTATTATAAATAGTAAAAGTTAATTTTCTAAATGTAAGAATTTTATTTTTTAACACCCCTTTACTTGTAGAAAACAAATAGAAAGGATACCATGTCTTATATACACTAACAACTACATTGTTAATTATTAAACAATTTAGAGTTCATTTTATTTATTTATTTATTTTTCTTTCAGAATTAAAATAAAGACATTTACAATATCAGTTTGTTTGAAGAAGAAAATATAATTAATTCTAAAAAAGGATAAAAAAATAAATAAAAAAATAAAAAATAAGTTAATGGTAGGTGATAAGGTCATATCAAAAACTTAAAGCATATCTAATCTTATGGTGATCTAAATATAAACTTATTAATTTAAATTTACTAAATTAGTCCTTTGTCATGTGTGTATCCTATACGTGATCAATAATTTTTAAATTTTAATAATCCAAAAAGTACTAATAGAAATATGTAAATGAATAGTGTTAGGAGTAACATTATTTATAGGGAGGTAAAAGTCAAGTTTAGAGTTTAGCCAAATTTAAACTCGATATATCTAAAAATAGGATTAGTTGAAACTTAACTTGACTAAATGCATATTTATTTTTAAAAGATTAAAATATACTATGTTTACTATACTATGTGTATAAATATCAACTCATTTTTGCCCTTCTCGCCCGTTGTAATTATCTTATATTATAATGGTATTTAAAGAAAAAAATGTTATATTCCAGCAAAGTTGAGTCAAATGGACAAAATTTACGTGAAATCGAACTTAACCCATTTAGAACCCAGACTTTTCCTGATTATAAAAGAAAAAAGAAAGTTCGCCTTATATTGGGGTTTACTTAGTTAAAATCTCAGTCGAATCTTGCCATTTCCCATCCTTAATTGTAATGGAACTGCAATTAGACAAACTTGATTTTCTCTACCACTATTTGAAGAATATGCATACAAGTATATTTTTAAAATTTGGTTAAGATTAAAAATTAAAATTAGTGCCCTAGTGAAAAGTTTAATTCCTCTTGCTCTCAAATTAAAAGTATACTATTATTTTTTCAAGACAACGTTAAAATTAATTTATCTGAAAATTGCAAAATTGGAATAAGAACTCTTAGAGCATTTCCAATGCAACCATGAATTGGAGAAAAAATGAGTGACACATAAAATATATATACAATGAATTAAAAAACTATCTCCAATGTAAATGTTGATAATGATCTTAAAGGTGAAGTGGCAAAAATAGGGAAAGGTATTGTGAATGTGATTCTCCACAGTTCACATCTAGAGGGTCCTCTAGACAATGTCTAGATGTGATTTTTTACTTTAATACTTTATTTTTTAAACTTTAAAATATTTTAACTTTTAATATATTATTCTATTTTTAATAAAATTTATATTGTTAAAAACTATTCGTGAGTAATCTGTCAAACAAGATTTTGCATTAAAAAAATTCAATGGCAATATTATTGAGTCTATTGACAATACTATTAAAAATGATTTTTTTTAGACATTGATTATGAACAAGATTTTTAGTGCCACATAGGAATATATCTTTAAACATGTTTACATCTCCATATTTTTCGTAAATTCAATTCATATTAGCATTGGGGATGCTCTTAATATGAGATAAAAAAAGTATTAAAATCACGAGTAGTTACAGATATATAAAAAAGTGGTAATAAATATGATTTTAAACAATGTCACCGATTACATATATGCAAAATCAAATAATGCCGTAGGTACGGGCATTGGCTAGTCTATTAATAAATCAGGTTACCCCTAATATTCTGAGACTCTCTTAACTTATATTCCCACCTAGTAGCTCATATTTCATTTGAGCTTTTATGTTTTAATATGACAATTCACATGCTCTTTTAACTTGCGTTTCTAACTAGTGGCTGAGATTTAGTTTTAATATCCTACAACTCTCTTAACTTAAGCTTCCAACTAGTGGCTTAAATTTAATTTAAGCTTTTATGTTTTAATTTGAGAGCACACGAACTCTCTTAAATTATGTTTCCAACTGATGGCTGAGATTTAATTTGAGCTATTATGTTTTAATATGACAGCTCACATATTTAAAGATAATTTGAACAAATACTTATCTCCCAATTAAATTAAATTAAATTTATGTGTTAAACTAAACAAGTATATATCTCCTAACTAATTTCAATTTATGTTGGAATATTTATATGCTTATGTTTTCAACTAGTGATCCAGATTTAACATTGATATAATGATATTTATGTTTTGATCTAACGGCTCATGGTTATCATGAATAATGATGTAATAATAGGTTAATTAATCAATCAATTTAAAGTGTTTAAACATGTCAAAATTCTAATTATATCTCTATGGCCATTAAATATTTATTTATATATTATAGTTTTTCTATAATTCCAGCATGCCTAGATTATTTAACATGTTAATTGTCTATATAAGAGTATGCCCATATACCATTGTAGAATATATTTTTTTATTAGACTTTAATTTTTGTATAAAAGTTCATTGACATGTAGAATTTACATATTATTTATACTATCATTGGACATACTATAAAAACACAATATGCAAATTATCATAGATAAAAAATTTATTAGATAAGAAAAATATAACCACGAAAAAATATTTATCTTTCTTTCCTTTAATAATCCACACTTTTAAAAGAGTTTCTATATGTACGTAATTAGAAATGCATTATACTGAACTTTTATGTGAAAGGAATTCCACTCTACTCATATAATTTTTCCTATATTTTATTATTTGAAAAACACGTATAGGACTTTCTGTATTTATAATATCTTATTTCTTCTTCTTCTTCCCTACCTTATGATCTATTAACACGTGTAAGACTTACGTATGCATATTATTATTTCTTCTAAAAATCCAAAAGCATAAACTATTTATCACTTAAATATTATGAGATTAAATTTTATTCAGAGTTCATGCATTTTATGAAATATAGGGCACAATGTATGAAGTTAACCATCAAATGATCGAATTCAATTAAATTTGATATTTTATCTAGGGTGTAGAGTAAAACATTGTTGTTGCGGATAAACTTGAACTTACAACATCCAAATTTGTTTTGTTTTGTTTTTATTTATTTATTATTATGACATAGCAAGGTAATTAATAAAAAGTTTGATATATTTAAATTTAAACATGGTAACTTGTAAACATCCTAATTATTGACTCCCGTAAGAACCCTAAAACATCTCGGATAATATGTTTTGAATATGAAAATCACCCACACACTAGATATTGCTTTAAGAGGAGTTTTGTGGCGTAGAAAAATCTAACTGTCGAAGGGTTTGTCGGACGACAAACCGTCCTATTGTGAGTTTGTCACACGGCAGACTTGTTGAGAATGGTTGGTTCAAACTATTGATCCCACAAGAAAAAATTGTAGAACTCAACATAAGCATATATGTGGGGGAGAGTCTCCACATAGTAACAAAGTCTTTTAAGTTAAAACCCTACACCTGTGGCCCAAAGATGTTTAAGTTGGGGACAATATCCTTACTATGTGCGCGGATTGGTGGGCCCGGTTGGTGCTCCGGGCTCGACCCGAGTGCCGGCGGGCATAACAATTAGTATTAGAGCCGATGGTGGATCCACGGACTTGTGAAGCAGTACCGATAGCTAGACTCGATGAAGTTAGAAGAACTCGATTGAGCCTAAGGTGATAAGTTGCTACAAAAAGCGTCCCAGTAACTAGACTTGGTGGAGTTAGACTCGAAGAAGCCGGGGGTGCAGTCGTTACAGCTTACGTACACCCGGGGTGCTGCTATCAATGTGGTTGTGCAGGTTCCTCGAGTAAGGTGAAATAGCGTGTACCTCGAGATGTGCATTGATCAAAAAAAGTGAACGATTTTACGGATGAACATTGTTGAGTGGTGACCTACATGGAAAGTTCAAAAGTGGATTCATGGTAGAGTATGGTATAGGGTCTAGGTGGAGCCGGATCGAAGGTGGAGCCAAGGTGAACTGGTTTGATTGAAGGTGGAGATTGTTGAGAATGGATGGCTCAAACCGTTGATGCCACATAGAAAAATTGTAAAACTCAACATGTGTATATAAGTGGGGGAGAGTCTCCACATATAGTAATGAGGCCTTTTAAGTTAAAACCCCACACTATGGCCTAAAGGTGTTTAAGTTGGAAATAATATCGTTATTATGTGCGCGGATTGGCAGGCCCGATTAGTGCTCCGGGCCCGACCCCAGTGCCGGTGGGCACAACAAGACTTTCCCAACACTATATATAGGTCTGCACCCCCATGGGTTTAAAGACATAATTTTTACGCTAAAAATCATTTTCAAATAAAGCTTATTTCAAAACACTGATAAAAAATCATTTATAAAATCAGAAGAATTAAGGCTTTTCGTCCGGATAAAACCAAATTTTCAAAACTCGAACTAATAGAACTTAGGAATTAAACTCGGATATATATATATATATATATATATTCTATCTTCCATATAAATTGTAACGTATCTGATACAGTCTCATAAATAGTTCAATTCCATATCAAATCAATTCCTACAAAATTCGATCTTTTATAATTTAACCAAACGAGACAATTGATATCGTTACATGAGGAAGTAATACTGAATTAATTTCATGATTTTAAATAGACAAAGACAAACCACTTTCATTAGTAATCAGATTTCAACAAAACTAAAATATCGAATTACGAAATACAATATTTTCATCCATTTCCCTGTTTTTCCCAAAATCTGATTTTCATAATATTTTCAAAAAGCAGTAGAATATCAATAAAAGTATATAAGTTTTTCAACATACAATAAATATATAAAAAATACTAGTGATCAAAAGAGCGGAACGGGTGCTTAACGCCTTCCCAATCTGTAATATAGTTTTCGAACCCTATACAATCTTAATTTTGTAATTAAATCTGTAAGAAAAAGGCTCACTTGTAGCTTTTTTCCTTACATAACTTTTTTGTTTGTTTTTTCGTAAAACGTACTGCTGCTTTGAATAAACTCTCCTGCATCTAAAATATGATAGAAAGACACATAATATGAATTATCACCATATAGAAGCAAATGAATCAACGAAACTTTTTATGTTGTTTCAAACCCCAAACTAGAGGTTGAGACCCGGGAGTTGCATTTGCGAATTCTCACAGACCTTATTCAAGGTTGTGGTATTTTAAAAATATTTTTCATGTAACAATGTAATCATATATTATGTTCCAAAATTGTTGCGTAATTGATTGTAATTTGAATTTATGAATAACTAAATATCTACTATAACTTATTGGGTTATTTAGATTTACTATGGGATTTTTTTGGTCGTTTTAATTTATCAATTAAAAAAATATAAAAGACTTTCGAGTTACCCTTTGTTTGCTAAAGAGTAGTTAAGATATGAAGGTAATTTTTTTTTCTAAAAATGGTCTTGAATAACACAAAGGGGAGACATAAAATTAAGAATAAAACTGAAACTTTTTAGGTTGGTGAAGTTAAAAATGATGCATAAAAGAGAGGGCATAAATATATATTTTCTCTCTCTTTTTTTAGAGTTTATAATTTAATAATTTCAAAGTTCATTTTTCTATCGACATTATTATTTTTTTGTTTTGTAAAGGTGGTGTGATAAAAAATAAAACTACTTTGCCAATAGTAACGAAGATTTAGAATGACAAAATATTCATCATAACGAGTTTTTCACTGACCACGACCCAAAAGGCTGATTTTATTTTTTAATTGTGCTAGGCATGGATAGGTTCTAAACACAAATATGATTTGGCTTGTGTCCGGTTTGAGTTCATATAAATTTAGCCTATTGAACTCAATCCAATCCATATGTATTTTTTTTCCTTTAAATTCCATAATAATACCCAATATGGCCAAACCTATTGGGTAGGTTTGGCCATATAGTAAATTGGGCATTTTCAAGCTTTTATAATTAAACTCTCTTCAAACTTAAATTGAGGTTGGATTGGTATCCTTTTAAACCGGCCAAGGTCGAATTTGGCACAATTCGCCCCAAAACCGGCCATTTACCATCGCTACATAATTCTCTCCAAAGCAAACTTAATTATTATTATTTTATTGTGTCGATGGTTTGGGTATATATATATGTAAGTTATCATACTTGTTTAGTTCGAGTTTTGTTTCGTACGTAGAATCTTTTAAAATGGTAAAATTTATATTAAGAATTTCTTATAGTTTATGTTAAGAAAAATAGATAGACAAAAAAAATAAAAATAAAAATAAAATGACCATGTATAGAAGTTAAATTGGTCAAGATAAAGACACGAAATTACGAAAACACCGTATAATGATGTAAGATGTAATTTTGATGAACCATAAAATATGTAAATGCCCAAATGATTCTACTTTAATTTCTAATTACTGCTTGTGGTTATATGTCCCATCCCTTTCACTCTGGCATATAGTGTATGTATAAATTCGGCATTTACAACTATACGTGGTCCATGAATTTGGTTTTTTTAATAATTTACCAACATTAATTTGGGAATTGTCTGTTAAAATTATATATGCATATATGCTTAGAACAAAATTAAAAGTTTTGGGACCATTTCAGCAGATACAAGAATTTTACATTCACGAATCATTCGCATCTACATGCCTTGTGCATTTTTAGCTACTTATTTATAAGCAAAGGAAAATAAATGTTTGAATGGGATTTTTCATTTTTTGCATAACCAAAACTAATCTGTAGACGGTCTATTAAACTCATTTATATACATGTACATATATATATATATATATATATATATATTAGGATATACCCATATTTGATAATAGGATAAAAAATGATAACATGTGATTAATCTAAATCAACAAAAATCAATCATCTATTTTGAGCCTATTGTCTAACATAATTTAACGTTTTGAACAACCGACACGTAAATTTAATATAACTTCATGTTGGAAAAACTAAAAGTAGATCAGATTGGGTCAATTTGTTTTTATTTTTTTAAAGAATCTTCTAATCATATTTTTTTTTCTTATTTTGATCTTGGCAAAATATTTTTTTAACAAATTAAACTAAATACCATATGTGAAAATAATTCAACCATATCTTTCAGCATGATTTGAAAATGGTGCAAAAATTGGACTGGTATACCATGAATACTCCTAAAAACGACAGACTGAAATGACCAATAATGTATGAACACATAAAGTATATATGCCCTTAAATATTACTCAAAATATTTTTTTTTGATTTTTTTACATAATTTTATAGTCATGATGGATCTTGTTTAATTGATCTTGATTAGTAAATTTTAAATATTAATTAAATTTTAAATTTTTTATTTTAAGTTATGAAATTTTTAATGTAAATAATATTATTAGTACGAGAGAGTTTATTGTGTATATATATTATTGGTGTGAGTATTTAGTTTTGATGTAATATTTTAATGTGTATATAAAACTCATTTAAAGGTATAAAACTAATGCATATTAAAATATATGTAATTTTAATTATTAAATTCTTATATATATATATATATTTGTAATCAAAGATATTTTGTAATATATATATATATATATGTATGGATTTTTTCTTCAAAGGTTTTGGGGAGCAATTATTGTTTATTAGATCGATATCGGAGGACTGGTTATAAACTAACTTTATGATGTTGGGGATGGGGCCCACTGCCAGATAAAAATTCAAACTAACAACGCAAACAATGTCATGGGTACAACCATAAATGTCACGTGGGTATCTCCCTTTATCTCTACTTAATTCTCTATGCTCACTTTGAGGTATATTATTTGATTAAATTATTATTCATTAATTAAAATAAATTTTAATAAAACTCTTGTATATATTTTAATTAATACATATTAACCGCGTACACTAAATGTATTAAATTTTATATCAAATATATACATTTTTCAAAAATTATTATAGTCGCTAGACTCCAAAACAAGAAATAATTGAAAACCCCACAACCCAAAACAAAGTGAAGCAATTTGTAGAAGGGGGAAAGGAAATAAAAGCAATTCCATAGTTAGCACGAAATGAGACGCATCCTCATTTACTTTCTTTACACTAACTCTCTTCCCCCCTTTTCCCTTTGTTCCCATCCCCTTTCCTTTCCTTTCCTTTCCTTCAATCTTTAGCCAAGTGCTTTGCTTGCATTTCCATTTAATTTATCTTTCTTTTCTTCTTATTACCATTCCTTTTTTGCACGCACATATCAAAATGTCAAGAAGTCCGTTAAATTTAAACAGCTATATATATATATATATATATAAATATTGAGAAGCTTGGTAGAATACATATGGACGCAATCTCTATATACTCTTTCATTTGCAAAAAATTGAATGCTAAATAAAGTTGGTGGGATTGACAAGAGAACCCATTGAAAATTCAATAATCATACGATCGAGATCTTAATATATCATTAATCGTTGCTATTTCCGTATAAAATAAAGAAAATAGTACGGAAACCTTACTTTAATTATTTTTTTTAACAATTCTGATACTTAAATAAGTAATACGTATAAATTTAATTGTTTTGAGAAGTCCTATGTTTATCTACGGTATCAGTTTAATTTAATTCAAATTCTTGGAGAAAAGTTTTAAAAGTCTGTACTTTTGTTCTACATGTCCATCTTTAAAAGAACGTTATTTTTTGAAAATTAATTGCCAGAGATTTATGAGACAAGATTTTTAGTTATGATATAAAATTTCATAAAATGTATAAATGTAAATTCATTTTTAGTTAGAAATGAGGTCCCTCACCCGTCACTCTTTCAAACATAATTCGCAACTATGGAAACATTTTCCAACTAGAATGAAATAAAGGGAAACCGCATGTATACACAACAAATTTATGTTATTTCCAATTTTCTGATTTTTATTAGTTAGATTTCTAACTTTTTTAATTCTTTTTTGAATTTTTATTGAAGTCATTCTAGCTTTTAGAAGAATTCTCACTTAGAAGAAACTCTTATCATGAAAAAAGACCAAACAAACAAGAATTAACAAAACTGATTTGTTTTGAAAGCTTTCGATCAATTTTTGAAAATTTTGTTTACACAAGCATCCTTAAGTGTAGTGGAATTTTAGTTGTCGTGTGAAAACATAGTCAGTATATTGTACTAAAACTTCGTTATTTAGTATACAATTTAGCAGTACATTAATTGGTATACAACATTGATCTATACATACACATACATGCATAAGAATTAGCAAATTTTAAGAAGTCTTCAAATAAATGGTATTAAAGTACATGTAAAAGATTGTAGATTCAAAACCTCATTTGGAACAACTTCTAATCTCTTTAATTAACAGACTATTGTCGATAAAAGAGATTTACCTTGTTCATAAATTTTATTTTAATTCTTAACTAAGTTTTAATAATTTTTTTTTAAAAAAGGAAGAAATCTATGTATATACATCAAACAAGAAGTCAATGAGAGAGATATTTAATTTAAATAAATATTTTTGGAGGGACGTTTTCTGTTGCTTTTATAATATTAATCGAAGAAATGCCAAGTGTGCGTGTGTATTTTGGGAGTTGCAATTAAGCTATTAAGTATTAACAACTTTCTCACCGTCCAATAATGCTTCACATGACCACACGTCTTTACACAATTGGCAGACACGTGGATGTATGCCATTGGCAGAAAGGGAGACCTCGACACATGAAGAGGGGATTATTATAATTGGTTAGTGGCACGCCAGAATCTTTTTGGTGGGTGTAGTGGGAGTTGCTTGCTTGGTTTTGAAGTTTGATTTAATTTATCATTCAATATGTACGTAGTAGTAGTAATTGTATTAAGTTTAACGATTTTTTGTGGGTTTCCATTATTATTGTTGTTGTTGTTGTTGTTGTTAGATTAACGTATTTTAGTCCTTAAAAAGATGATATTTGCACGTGTCCATGTATCCAATTTTTCATTTCTATTTTATTTTACCTAATTTTAAAAGTTATCCAGTAAAATAATTACTAATTCCATTCGCAAATTTAAAGTTCCAAAAAACTTTTTCACTATCCTACAAATATATAAATTTTAATCTAATTAATTACAAAAATAAAATAAAATCTAATATCCTCACATTTGCTACATTTATTATATTCTAAAAGATAAAATAAATTAATTCAAAAAATAAAATAGTAAACCCTTTGTCGTGTGAATACATTTGCAGTGTTAGCAATTAAAAATAGGGATTGGTTTTCCATCATTTGTTATTGTTCGTTCCACAAGAATCCGTTTTCCTTTCCTCATCCACTGTTTGAACACAGATGGATTTTTTGTGACTTTCTTTATTTTTTCCCTTTTTAATCACACGTCCATATGTATCGATAAATTATGATGATCGCCTCTATATATTGGATATGATGATAATAATGGAATTTCTGTTTTGAAAAAATCTTCTTGTTTATTAAATATATCATACAATTAAGCTAGCAAGGGACTGAAGAATTTGAAGTGAAAGTTTGATGCGAATTTCTTTTGCAGGTACTAGGGAAAAGGACAAAATCAAAATAGAATATATAAATACTTTTCTTTTAGAGGAATATATAAATACCTCACGTCTTATGTGATATACAATCAAATTTACAAGAATTTTCTGACACTAAATTAGATAATAATAATAATAATAATAATAATAATAATAATAATAATAATAATAATAATAATAATAATAATAATAATAATAATAATAATAATAATAATGATACAACCTTTTTTTTTGTTATACAATTTTACAACCACAAAAAATGGTCAACATTTACAACAAAAGGGTATAGATCAAACTCAAAACCTCCTTGCATGTTATGAGAAGGATGTCAATTAGGATATAAGTGTTTAGTCTTTCACAAACATTATAGTAAAAAAAAAAAAGAGTACTTTATTCTTAAAAATGACATTTGACACACAATTTGGTTGTTCCAAAAAAATTGTTACATCCTCTCTAAGACTTTATTCTTAAACTAGATATTTTCATTGCATATATACAACAAGCTTAACTCTTGAATATGAATAACCCATAGATTAAAATAGATAAATTGTTCGAAGAATTTTGGATAACTGTATAGATAATTTATTAGGGCATATATGAGTATGGTAATGCTAAACCTAATGAGTAAACATAAGTAATTAATCCGCAAACGACAATGGGCACTTGTGGTATAAGAAATAAGTAGGCACGGGCGGGCTTGTATGGTACCCTAGACATAATCGCAGAATAAAGCATATATGTATAATTCGCCTTGTGATCCTGTAATAATTAATATATGCACGTAGGCACTAGCGTCTAATCTATTAAATTCCATATTCTGACTAATCGTGATGCAATAATTAATTTAAAAACAAGGACATTCTTTTTTCTTTTTAACCTAAAATATTTTTTTTAATTAAAGAAATATACGTCATATATATGCCATCGGTGGAATCTCGTCAGACCTCTAATGACCTCACCGGAGGCTCAAGAATGTAGTCGTTGGAGCTTCGTCAATTGTCGCAGATGGGGAATATCGGTTGATGATCGATTATTTATAAAACCTAGATACCACAGTTCGAGAAAAAAATAAAAAATATCTAACGAGAGTTATCCTTTTTGAAAAAAACCAGCAAGAATTTCACTCCACATTAAAAAATAATAACAAAGAGATTGAATAGCCAATCAAATTTATAATAGACAATATAAAAAATAATAATATTTGGGTAACAAGTGACCCTTATGCCCACCTTGTTTTACGTTTGATTTTAATATTTTATGCCTTCTATAAATTGACACATGACTAATGTAAAAGGGCAAAATAATTTATAGTGATGATAATTGATTTCGACTTGTGATTGACCAACACATGTAAGTGAAAAAAAATGTGCAAGAAATATACACCTTGTATTTTATTTCCCCTAAATAACAAAATTCAATTCAATGTTGGCTGTTGAATACATATAGTAGAGGCAAAACATTGAATTTCCTTTAAGAGCTAGTGCATGTGTCAAATTATACCAACGACTTTAATGTATTGTATACTAATAGTGTTAGTTGATATAAGAATTAAAAAAAAAAAAGTTTGACAAAGAATTAAAAAAAAAAAAAGCCTGACGATTAAATTTACGGTTGTAACTAAAAAAAAAATGAAAAAAAGGAGAAGTAGTTATCGAACTACTGGACCAAAATTGTAACAATCCAAAGCAATTTTTTTTTGGTGTATATGTTAATTATTTCGGACTAGGTAAAAAAAAAAAAATTCTTATATTTCTACTTATGTATCAAGAAGTTAATATACGTGACATCAACACTTATGGACTATTGTTTCGTGTCTCTTTGGGTTATTGAGATAATTTTAAGTTTTTAACTATTTTTGTTTGGCTGACAGAGAATTTTAGCAGCATAGGTGCATAACTCTTTTTTGGTTATTTATTAAGATTTTTTTTATATTTTAAAATATGTTGGCATGGTTTGTTATTAATTTGTGAATTTTTTTAACTTTGAAATAAATCGAGCATTGACAAAATAGAAGTAATGAACAACAAATATATTTCTTTTACAAGTTTGCAAAATTTACAATATTCTACTTATATTTTAAGGTCTTGAAATAAGAATACTTATACAATAATTAAATTAAGTTTATGGATATTTTTATATCTATTAGGGTTTATAGCATAGTCTTTATTCTTATAATAAAAAAGTTACAGCTTGTTTAATCGTAAAGAAGATAATCGACCTAGCTATCATAGTGTGATAACAATTGAAATGATTTATATATACTTGAAACTATATTATTTTTATTTCCTTTAAGAAAAGAAAAAAAGTATTCATAGCCTTAAAAATGTAAAAAAATGGGGTGCTGAAAATCTTGTACAGGGGATTGTCAAAATCTCGTGGTTGGAGCTTGATCTATGCTATTAATTAATTTAAAGGAAGCTTTTCGTGGTAAACGCGGAATGGACCACTGTTATGTAGAAGACGGAGGGGGTGGGGGTGTGGAACAACCACATTCACCACCAATCCCACCATACATATTTTACTATCTTTCGCTATCTGGTTTTTATTTATATGAAATTGTTTAAGTGCGGACTAAAAACAATCTCTTTATATATATATATATCTCCTCTATATATAAAGTTGAATAATTGTCCCTTTCATAATCAACTTATTACATTACAAAACATATCCAACAAACTAACAACTTCTCTCAAATCTTAATATCACATATTTAAATTTACATGAAAATAAATAAATTCTTACTAACTAATATATAATTATATTATATTTTTTATAGGGCGGAGATATTGGCACCTAAAAACACTTGGTAATGCGCGCTCTCACTTTCATTCGGTCATTCGCAGCCGAGTAATGTATTTGTTACTCAGTTCTTGAGGACTGAATATAAGTTTATATACTCGGTTCTTGACAACCAAGTAAGGCATTATCAAGTTTATACTCAGTCCTTCACAACCAAGTAACATATAACTTACTTGGTTGTCAAGAATCGAATAAAAAGTGAGAGTGTTTTCAAGAGATATTGGGGGTGCCAATATCTCCACATTTTTGTATTGTGTAGTTGATAAGTCAAGGGCAAGCAAAAAGAATAGTGCTTTAGTTCCTGTGGGTGAATTTTTTTTATAAACAGAACACTTAGTGAAATGGAGTGGAAGTCTAAATTTGAATGGCCGAAACAGAGATAATTCAACCAAGGGAACAAGCAAACCAAAACGGACAAATGGATTTGTTTGGACTAGGATATATGGTTCGCCGGCCAGTTATGCGATTGATGTGATTATGTCCACCCTGTGTGTGTGAGTGCTTTATTTATATATTGCTACTTAAACGATCCATACAAATTAAGTTTGCAAGAGCAACAATGGAGGAGCTGGCTATGGCTGCCTCTTGGTAGGCATGAAAATGTATTAGACTAAAGATTAAATTAGTCCCCTGTTATGTGTCCTATCCCTCATATTTATAAGGATAGGATTAGGGTTTAGAATGAACTTTTTAAGGTTAATGATAAATGACTAATAAGAGTAATGTTTGGGCAATACGTACTCCAAGTACTATACAAGCGACTTACGGTACAACCTTATCTGTATAAAATACCACTTTAAATCTTAGCACACCCATCTCAGCTGGAGAGGGTTCCACATGGGTCCCATTGTAGTTTACTAACAATTGGCCGATCAAACTGTGATGATCCACGTAAGTTTGGCTAGGCCAACTGAACTGGATGGTGAAGAACAGCTCTCAACCAGTTCCACTCGAACTTTTATATTTTGAAAATCTGGAGGAAAAACGTGATTGATATTCTAATAACATTACAATAAAAATGACTCTTGAATTGGTTTGAGCAATTTTTCTAAGGTTATATGATTACATAATTAGTTTATTATAACTCAACATAAACCTCATGGTGCCAACCAAATCGAATTCAAAAAAGAAACAAGATAACTTTGTATTTTGGTAATTCTTTAGTCATGTTTAACCTTGGATGATATATATATATATAGCAATAGTCCCTCAGACTCAGAAAATAATAACGAAAATGGCTAGCCCAATAGCAGATTTCGTAGTACGTTGCCAGGATGGGGATCTCATTTGAAAATGAATAGTTCAAGGAAAATCAAACTTTTGATCAATCCAGATATTTGGGATCCTATGAACCTTTCTATGAAGAAGGTAAGATAGATATACAACAGTAAAGAAACACTTGATACAAATAACGACGACTAAATAAAACCATTTTAAATGAAGCCATTAACCATAACAAAGTTAATTAGTGACGGTATTCATAATCTTGAGTTTGATCCACCTCTAACAAAGCAAATTCACTCATCTCCATGTCAACCAAGCTATTTCAATTTAAGAGATCTATTATTTATATATAATAAACACCAACTTTTATTAAATTACATAAAATAAAATAAAGAAAACTAACTCTTAATTAACTCAATAGATAATTATGGAGATGATTTGGTCGGTTCAAGGCAAACGCCATTTGAAGGCAATGCTGTCCTTATGTGTACATAGAAAGTTTGTGCTAAAATGGTGAGGATAAGGGGCAGAGTTGGAAATTAGAGAAAAGAAGTTATTGTTGATTAGGGGCGCCTAATACTAACAAAAAAAATCGAAAGGAAAACGTGATCACGTCAAAGGACAATGGTCAACTGTAATTATCAGAGATGACCATAAAAAAGAAAAACCCATTTGGGTTCTCTAACTTTTGGTTCACTAACCCCATGTTTAATTTGTTCACTATCATATGACCTTAACGAACTTCTTTCCTTTTTTTTTTTTTAGGGCTCTATTCAACGACAACATAAAAAATGATAAAAAAAAAAAAAAAATATTGATTTGTGTGAGAAAATTAAAAACAAATTGAGATATGTAATAATGTTAACTTTTACTTCTTGACCTTTTTCATAGAATATTTTTTTCGGAATGAGAAAGAAATTTTATTTTTACAAAAAAATAAGAAAAAATCAGCAATATCATATAATCATAAGAATGCGTATGAGATAGAGAATATCTCACTATATAATTCAACTCATTATTCAATTTCTTCCACTAATCAGTTATTTTTTTTTATCTTATTATTAAACAGAATTCAATAATAAATTAGTAAGTAATTTTTTTTTTCTTTTAAACCGGGGAACCAACTTTGACCCTCCATACCATTTTAATACCCCCACTTGGGTTACAAGCTAGCTCCCGTCACAAAGCTCGGTAATTAATAAGTAATTAACTAATTAAAAAATTAAAAAGAGGAAAAGGTGAATGAGGAAACCAAGAGACAGAGGTAGGCGGATGTGATGATTATATTCATGGTGATAGGCAAAAAAGTGTGAAGCCGACCCCATTTTCTCAACCTAAAGTATGCTTATAAATTAAAAGTTGGAATGATTTGAGAATCCATGCACAGTTAAATTAAAGCTAATCAAACTTTGTTAATTTCTCTCTCTCAACAACACCAGTGCTTTGACATCTTTACATTTACACCCTTTTCATATATTATTCATTTGCGTTCGATCTAAGGAAATCGTTATATATAAATAGATCTCTTAAATTGAAATATCTCAAAATAAATAATCAACTCTTGATTTGGTAATAAGAGTTGATTTTTAATTTTTTTTGGTTTGTGTAAAACCCTTAATTAAACACATGTTAGATAGATATTTTTAATTATTTTCATTGCATTCAATTTCTCACATAGTCACCATACTTATTTTGAGTTCTTTTTTGAGTCAAGACATGCTTGTGACATTGTGGTTGAAGGAAATGTCTGGTCACTATGCCATATATATTTTTGTTAGTTAATTATTTAATAAAATTAACTGAGTTAAACGAGTATATCTTATTCGTGATATTCTAATTACCAATTTTTATTCAAATAATAGTATATTACTTTATCATGCAGTGAACTAATTGTCAATCCAACTTTTCAACCCAAAAATTGTAATTCTAAATCCGGCTTATTTTTGTAAGTGTTTAAATGAAATCAAGTTCCCTGAATTTATTATGAAATAAATGAGGCCGCCTGCTACAAATTAACCACTCAACGTTCATTAACTTGAATTAGAAGTCAAAATTCAACAAACACAAATCGCCCTTCATTTTCAATTGTTTCAATTCCAATTTTCTAATTTTCATCTTGCACCAACCACATTTTAACTTGGAAGCAAATATTAAGTAACTAAATTCTTCAAAAGATTTTTCATTATTTCAACTTTTTTTTTTTTTTTTTTCTTATCACCAACGATGTTTGCTTGATTGAGTACTTAAGTTGATAAAGGTAAGACATTTCACTTATAAGATGTAAGTTTTAATATAGCTGCCAGTAATTTGTTTTGAATTATGATAATATCCCTTATTTGAACTTTAAAAGATGAGAAGAAAACAAAGTCCCGATTTTGTAAAGCAGATGTCAAGACTTAGTGTACACAATGGCAACGTATCGTTGTATAAAAAAAAAAAAATCAGTCTACCAACAAAATAAGAAATTAGAAACTGAATGAGATCGAGGAACCAAAAAAGAAATGAAAAAGAAGTACACGAGCACAAGGGGCTTTTAAGCAAAAGCCAAACCCACGACTAATTATACGAACAATTGAATAGCACCGAGATATTGACCGGACGAAAAATTGAAGAGAGAGAGAGAGAGAGTCCGTCCGTGGAGAAAACGGAGTTCCTACTCCCACATGATTGACCTGCTCATACCAAGAGAGAGAGAGAGAGAGAGTCATTCATTTCTATTACCACGCGGAAACACGTGTGGTCACCGTTTATCACCGGTTACCGGTCACCGCTTCCAAATGTCGACTATGGCCGAAGCCCCAATTTTAGCGAACCTCCAAAGTACCCAAGCTGTGTTGTGGGACCCACTCACCACGATGAAATGAAGTGAACTCCTCCTCTTCCTCCCCTCTTCATTCCTCCCTCTCTTCCAACATGCAAAACAAATCTCCACACACACACACATATATATATATATATATTCATATACAGCTATGTATATACATACAAATGATTTTATATACTCCCATCTCCATAAATTTCTACTCATATAAAAATAAATTTTTAGTTAGTTAAATTAAGGAACCCACCTTAACACCTCCAATCCTCTCCCTCTCAATTTTGCCCTAAAACTTTCTTTCATTTTCATAGAGAATCTAAAAGCTGCAGATATATTTATGTATATGTATGAATACACAAACACACACACATATATATATATATATATATATATAAGTTGAGAGAGAAACAATCACATATGCATTTATAGAGAGAGAAGGAGATAGATTCTCATCTCCGCCTAATTCAATCAGTAAGTAACCTTGTATCATTACTCACTTTCTGTAACTTTTTCCTATTCGCTTAACCTTGATTTATATTTTATTTTAATCCTAGTGTAATCGCGATGAACAGATTCCTTTAATTACTGTTATTGCAAAGAATTTTTTTTAATCTCTCTATTCTATATCAGATTGATTGCTTTTGATAATTTGGATTGCTCGTTTGTATCTGATCCGAGTTTTGGAGATCTGGTTTATCGAACTTACGTTTGATGATTTTTTTTTTTGGCTCAAATCATAATATTTTAGTTTAGCTGGTGTTTTGAATTCTGACTTGTTCCCGTTCGAAGCGAATTTATTTACTATGGATAGGCCTTTTGACTTCTAGGACTTGTTCTATTAATAGAAAAAATGAATTTTTTTTAGGTGTTTATATTGTGCCCTGTTCGATCTGGATCGTTATTCTTTTGGATCAGATCGGTTAAAGATTCAACTTGTCTCACAGTTCTTCGCATTGGCGTTATTGGGGTTTACTGTCTCTACTAATGAAAAATGATAATGAACAATAGTATTGTAAATTGAATTATCTATTTTTTCCCATAAATATATGGATTTTTATTTTTCTGTGTTTGAATAGGAAGTTGCTGTGTTTTGGTGAAGTTTTCCTGGATTTGGGGCTTCTGTTACTGTGTTCTGCGGTGAATTTGGGTTTGCTGAGGGGAAGAAAAAAGAAGAAGCATCCGTATTAATTTAAGGTCTGTAAAAGTGGTGATCATTGAATTGAATCAAGAAGGCATGTTGGAGGATAGGTCTTGTCTGGTTTCAGGGGGCTATCCAGGAACCTGCGAAAGGGAAAATGATTGGACTTACATGAATTACAGGCTGGAAAAATTCGAGGTTCAGCCCGGCAAGCGGCCTTTAGAAACCGATGGGGACAAAGAAGTTGGCATTAGGAAGTTGCTTAAGCAATCGGTTGCCAATGAAAGAGTTGATTCAGCACTAACTTTAGATGACATTTCAATGTCCCCGGCAGACCAATCCAGTGATCAGAGTTACACCGGCGATGATTCTGACTCTAGTTCTCTTATACATGCCATTGGTCGGGACAACTCAATTAGCTGTCTTATTAGATGCTCAAGATCTGACTATGGTTCTATTGCATCTTTGAACCGGAGCTTCCAATCATTAGTTCGGAGTGGGGAGCTCTATAGACTGAGGCGCCAAAATGGTGCAGTTGAACATTGGGTTTATTTTTCTTGCAACCTCGATGAGTGGGAAGCTTTTGATCCAAGTCGTCGCCGTTGGATGCGTTTACCGGCTATGGCTTCCACCGATTACTTCAGATGCTCCGATAAGGAGTCTTTGGCAGTTGGCACTGAGCTTCTAGTGTTTGGAAAAGATTTTGTATTCGGGTTGATAAGCTATGTTATCTACCGATACAGTTTACTGACTAACTCATGGTCATCTGGAATGAGTATGAATACTCCAAGATGCTTGTTTGGGTCTGCCAGCCTCGGGGAGATTGCCATTTTAGCCGGTGGTTGCGATTTACAGGGTAAAATCCTTATCTCGGCGGAGCTTTACAATTCCGAGTCCGGGACTTGGGAGACGCTACCGAGCATGATTAAACCGCGGAAAATGTGTTCTGCTGTATTTATGGATGGGAAATTTTATGTAATTGGAGGGATTGGTGGGAGTGAAGCGAAGCTTCTTACATGTGGTGAGGAGTTTAATTTGGAAACAAGAACTTGGACCGAAATCCCTAACATGTCCCCAGTAAGAACTGGTGGCTCAAGGGAAGTTGGGATGCTGCCTGCTACAGCTGAGGCACCCCCTCTGGTTGCAGTTGTAGATAATGAGTTGTATGCTGCTGATTATGCAGGCATGGAGGTGACTAAATATGACAAGAACAGGGGAGTCTGGGATACCGTTGGAAGATTGCCTGAACGTGCAGATTCTACAAATGGATGGGGATTGGCATTTAGGGCATGCGGAGATCGGCTTACTGTAATTGGTGGACCTAGGGCTAATGGTTTAACATTTGTAGAAGTCAATTCTTGGGTCCCTAAAGAAGGACCTCCACAGTGGAGCTTGCTTGGCAGGAAGCCATCTTGTAGCTTTGTCTTCAACTGTGCTGTGATGGGATGCTGATTAGGTTTTGGCAACTACTGTACCTACTTAATGGTGTATTTCTGGTCGAGTGACGTCTATAAGGTTGGTCTCCCTGGGTGTTGGATACTTGCTAGTGGGTAATATGTCCCAACATTTTTTTCATTTTTCTCCTTCGTTTTTTTTTGTTCTCTCTTTTTTCGGTTGGGGGGTGGATGGGGAGGAATATCAGTTTTTACTCAGGATTTTAACAGAATGTTTTCTTTTAAGGTAATCTAGAGTAAATTTTTTAAAACTTAATTTATGTTTCCTTCCATTGAATGTGTCTTCCCTCAGTTCAGTGACATGAGAATTTTCAGGGAGCCGGGTTTCAAATAGCACAGGGATAGGAAGTTTAATAATTTGATGGAGCAATACTTTCGTAGGTTGACATTAGTGTTCGCTGAAGCTTTTCCCAAAAATCATATAATTTAGTTTCATGGGTTTTATGATCCTTAATTTTCTTACCATTGTCTTGAAGAGAGAATAAAATCTCTAACGATCCTCTTTGGAACATGGCTTATGTACTAATACATTTATTGCTGCTGTTTATGGGCCATGTCTCTTTTTTTTTTTTTTCCATCATCACATGATCTCTTATAAAATCATTTTTTTACCTTGCCTCTGTTTCCTTTGATGCTGGTGTAATAGTGATTTTTTCCCCTTGTAATACTTGTGATTATTTGTTGCCTTGCTGGTTCTAATTATCCATTTAATTCATTGTCAAACACTTCTAGGAACAAATTTATGTTTAACTATATACTTAGGTTATAGTGAGGCTGCATAGGATACAGAAGTTGGAGCTGTAATCGGATAAGATACTAATTAATAATTATGGCAACCTTGAAGTGTCATATTTGTTAAAGTGGATGTTGTTAACGCGTGCCATAACTGCCCATGTTAACAACTCCATTTGTAGAAAGCGCAGAGCTTGGAGAAGAAGTTTTAAGCAAACGTATCAATGTATGTTTTAAATTTTTGTGATTAGTAGATACTGGCAATTTGTGACACTACATGACAACAAACACAATACAGAGTCGAAAGGATATGGGTTACATGACGTCTATGGTGTTGCCTGATTAATAAGAGTCTGTTTCTAGTACAGACTAGTTCGCACATGAATATTTTTGGAGTAATAAATTGTTGTGTTTAGGGTGAGGACCTAGATACATTAACTGTTTTGTTGCTACCTAGTTGACTTGCTTACTCAAATACTTGCTATTGCTATTCGATCCATTTTTTGCTTACACAGTATATTTGTGCGACGACGTTCAGTGAGAATATATTAAATTGAAAAGGACATCTTCTGCTAAAAGCAGCTGGTAGTGTTTTTGAGCTATACCCATTTACCACCACGCAAAATATTTATCAAACCGTCGCAATTGCCAGGCTGCATCATGAGTGTAGCAAAAATAGTTATCTAGTATAGCAGGCCCGCTCAGTGCATTCAGTCTTTAGCGAAAACCTAATATAATTTCTTTTTGTTTATTAATATCAGAAACTTTTTATTTATAGATGAATAAAACTCCTTGAGTGAAAGTTTGACCCCCTCAAAACTTTATTGATAGGTGGGAATGAGCCTATATAATGTTGTGTCATGGAAGCATCTGACTGTGTGTTTGACTTGTTAGATGTGGTAAATTTTCTGGCTACTTTTGTGGTGTTTGATTTTCTTGATATTCTCCATGGTTCAATCCCTCTTTCACATCCTGGGCCCTTTGCCCCTTTATATTGTATAGCCGTTGTTGCTAAATAATATAAATCCTTTACCTTTCAACACAGTGCATCTATCATGGCTTTAACAAACCTAATCTTGATGCTTCCGTAAACAAGGAATATGTTTGTGAAAACTCAGACACATTTCTTAAAAGGGTAAATTACACTAAACCCCCCTAAACTAAAGCAGTTTTCAGAAATGCCCCCTGAAAATAATAATTCCAGCAGTAAAACCACCTGAGCTAAAATGTTTGCCTATTCGGGATATTGTTATCATGCCGTTAATGGGAAGGCATAAATGACAAAAATGCCCAAGCATAAAATACACTAAACCCTCCTAAACTAACATGCTTTTCCCAAATGCACCCCCCACCCCGATAACCTAAAATATAAAAAATAAAAAATTGAACAGAATTTTGGTAGTGGTCCTTACAATAGAATATGTATATTGTAATTTGATGTTCCATTAAATTTTTTGATGCATGATTCTTGTTTTTGTATTGTGTACATAATCTAATGGACAAGATTCCAATGATTTGGTCCTTGCTTGTGTCTAATGCGCTGTAGGATGTCCACACTTGTCTTTAATGGTGAAGGTTCATCACAATGGCATGAGATAATAGAGTTAACTGAAGTAAAATTTGATGTGACTACTAGCCAAAAACATGAAAATGATGAATTCATGATTAATTATAAAATTTATTAGTTGAAGAATATGATGATGAAAAAAAATTACCTATTAAAAAAAGAGAGGAAGTTGCGTTGGTGATAGAAAATGTGCTTAAATTAGGGGAGAAGGGCAAACGACGGCTATTTTTAACCAGTTTTTAATGTTTTTATTTTTATTTGTGGTAAAGTGTTAACGGACTAAACATCAAGGGGTTTATTGTGGGGTATTTTTCTTTAGGAGTGACCCGAAAACCTAACTTAGTTCAGGGGTGTTTAATGTAATTTACCCTTTTTAAAATTCTGACGGTTTGGTTGAGATGGAGGGGGTATTTTCCATGTCTCCTGTCTGTTCATGATTATTGGAAGCCCCCCCCCTAAATGAATCACCTTTTACCGGCTTTTATGAAGTTTGAAGTTTGTTGCGGCACTATTAGGGTAGAAAGCATGTGAATTTCATGTGCTCTGTATTAAGCCGATTCGAATAACCTTATACAGAAGACTGAATGAGACCAATTGGTTCTGTGTGATGGGAAATGCTGCTTCTAGTTTTTTTTTTTTTTGATCTTTAGAGCTTGCTTGATTGAACAGGGTTTGAAGATTGTTACTGAGGTGTTATGTTGTCCTCTATCTTTATGCATATTCCAATTTCTAAAGTAGTATTAGTTGTATGGTAACAAGTGGTCAAAAATAAAACTTATTTACGTATCTTTAAATTTGATACATTAATTCTAAACGGTTTATAAATAATATCCTGAATCTGATAATAGTTCAGCAAGTTTCATTATCGAGTCATCGACATTAACTTATGTCAACATTTATGTACGTAACTTGTGTCAACATTTATGTATGAACATTTATATATGTGGCTAACTTGTGTCAACATTTATGTATTGTCAGGGACTTGTGTCAAGTGTGAACATTTATGTATGTCACAAAAAGTGCGAAAGTTTAATAAATCCTTAATTTGGAACACGCAGAGTATATAGTTAGTATTTAGATTATATTATATATTGAACAAGTAGTTGCCCAAGAAACAATTGTACATGCTACTAAGGTATAGTAAGGCCCTTTCTCTAGTAGGATTATCATCGAAGGTGTTTGTCTATGTTAAATCAGTGAAATGTAAAAATGTCAAGTCAAATGAAAACGTTTGCGTACAAAAATATATTGTGACATGATAACAAAATGATAGAGGTAATCATATTCATGTTCCGAGCTAGTGTCCATCTTTGCGTAATATAATTTTTTCGTAAACAATATGAATATAATAAGACACCGACTATAGTAAGCAACTAATCTATCACCATGGTGACCAAGGACCAGTGGTGGAAGGGGGGGACCGGGGGCGGGTTCTCCCAAGATATTTCAAACCTCCATTAGAATTAGTATTTTTTTTATATAAATATAGTTGTTAGTACTCTTTAAATAAAATTATGCATTTTTTTTGTTATAATTTTTTTTATCTCTAAAAATTATTTTAGAGTGTTAATTTTTTTTTATAGAGTGTCAACAGTTATACCCATTATTATTTATATTATAAATATATAATAAATTTAAGTGGTTGTGGAAGATGATTATCTTGCAAATTACTTGATCACATATATTGAGAAATAAATTTCTAAGTATTTCGACATTGATACAATCATAGATGAATTTTGTGGAAAGAAGAATCGTCGAGCGCAACTGATGACACCTAAGTTTAGTAGTTAAATTAAGATTGTCTAGTTACTTTTGTATTTACTGTAAATTCATGTGAAACACATACCTTTTGTACTACAAAATATATGTAAATAACTTCTTAATTAAAATATATTTTTTTAAAACTTCTTGTCATATTTTTTATATTGTGTTTTGGCCCTCTCGTATTTTAAATTCTGGATCCGCCACTGCAAGGGACTACCCCGGCACACCACCACCCCTATACCACCAAAGCAGACTCCTCCCCTGTAGTCTGTACCACTATGGTTTTTTTTCCTCGTCTTTATTAGATTTGTTGACCAGAGCACACTGCCAGGGCAAATGTGAAGTATGAACAGAAATTTTTAGTATGAAGTACGATGATCTTTTTAAGTACATTACTTCTGTTTCCTTTTATTCAAGTTAGTTTTGGCCTGACATGGTGATCCCACTGCCTTTAAATGCCCTTGTCCTTTGGATGATGTTTCTAGCTAGATTTGCTCCCAAAAATACCATGTGAAACACAATTGTAACTTTCCCACTTTTGAATGTAAAAACATCAGGGCCTCGAAAGGTCAAATTACTTTTTTACTTAAGGACTTTCTTTCGCATTTTTTTTATTTTTATTTTTTGACAATTCTTTTACCTTTTTATTAACGCAAAATATAATCTTTCTTATGTTTTCACATTTTTTTTTGATTTTGTCACTAGCATATATTACAGGGATATCTTAAAAAAATTATGCGAAGTTAGGTATTTTATGTGATAATAATTAGAGATTACCTCTATTTTTTAATTGTATTCACATAAACTTTTGAAATAGCTAAATGAAGAATTCCTTTCTTTTATTGTTGGGAGACACTAAAATCAGCACTAGGATAACTCATGGCCACCGTATTTATTAAAATTTATATTTCTTTTATCAAAGTCACCACTCATAAACATACAAAGATATACGTACATAAAACATAATAAATACGTCTAGAGAAAGAAACAACGGTTTTAGATGAGTTTGAGTGGGTTTCCATCTTCTTCATCCTCTTCCTCTCTTTTCTTCATCATCAGTTAATTTCATACTTTTCTATGTTTATGTTTATACCAGCCACAACCAAATATGACACTAAAAGCCAACAACTCGTCTCCCGTTCTAATTAACCATGGGCTGTACCCGAACTCGGCACCTTTTCCATGCATCTTTTGGTTCTTACTCCTTTTGTTTTCTTCGTTGGATAGGGACAGTGTATTACAATTTCAAATTATCCATTATACCCGCTTGGTTGTTCTCCAATTTATAAATTAGACAATTTAAAATTACTTAATTCATAAATTATCTAATTTTAGTGTTTGGTTGCAATAATGAATTAGCATATAAAATCATAAACTTAAGTTAATTCTAAGACTTCAAATACGAAAAATGTAAAGATATAGTTTAAATTACATAAACTTATAAATATCATACAAATTCATGCATAAAATATCACTCTATGCAATTTTTGGTGTCAATTTTTTTTTTACGATTTGTCAATTTACAATGAAATAATCATAACTTAAACCAAAAGTTTTAATCTTTAAGGCTCATTTGGTTCGAGTTTTGAGAATGGAATGGTCATCCTAAATTCTCGAAAAGCTTTTCTCCTGGCATCTAAGATGCCTTGCCAATGTTTGATTCAGACATGAATTCTTTTTTCCTGAAACATTAAATTACTTATTTATATTTGGTTCAAACGAGAATATGAGTGAAATACGTGCAAATTACCCAAATATTTTTCATTTTATAAAATTAAAAGACAAGTCCTATCAATTTTACAAAGGTAAATCTTTGGTTCTATTGTTAAGAATTTTGAAAAGTCATTGTATGTATTTAATAATAAAAAGAAAAAGTTCAATAACAAAAAAAATACCTTTTCTTTTCTTTTCTAAAAATTATAAATGAAAAAAAAAATTGTCTTCGTAAGTAAAAGGGATATTTTGGTCTTAAGAGGTAAACCTTAGAAGAAAATCTAAAAGAGAATATGTAGAGTAATTTACTATTTCCATCTATTTAAGAGGGAGAGTTTTGAAGGAATACTCCATTTTTGGAAAGATGCATTCTTAGCCCAAAACCTGAACCAAACATCGGAATCTTTCTAGAATGGAATGTAGTATTTCAAAAATGATTTAAAACTCAAACCAAGCAAGTCCTTAATGTCGATCAATGTAGATCTTGCTTTAATATTTCAATTCACATGTCCCTTTTTTGAACAACTTGAATTCAATTGATTTATCTCTTTGAATTGAAAACAAGTGTGAATATATCAATAGAGTTTGGTGTATATATATAGAGAGAGACTGCAAGAATTTTGAACATATGTTAGTAATGAGCTAGAGCAATTAGATGGAGTTAAAATTATGTGTGTGTGGTATCATAATAAATGGTACTCTGACTCTTTGAGTGTGTATTGGTATTTATGTGGGTTTAAAACGAGTGTGGTGTCCTTGAGTTAAGTCCCAAGTCGACGGTCTTAATTTATACTCGTAAATGAGTTTTTATTAGTGTTTATTATCTGGAATACAGTATTGCTTGTCATCGAACAAGTTGAGATCAAGTAGAACTCGGCTTTTATTTTATAAAAAATGATACAAATACAAAGGTCATATCCTGATTTTTGGACTGCCAAATATTTGAATAAATTAAAAAAATTAAATAAGTTCCACGAGTACACCAATTACCGGAGGTGAAATTGAACCAACCGTTTCAACTCATAACATAAAACTTACCAATAAATTCAAAAGAAAATTCCTATGTTGAAATAATAAAAAAATGCCGAATAAAGAAAGCTTTAAATGTATTCTCAATAGCCAAACTTAAATTACAAAAGTTCAATTATATTAACAAATTACAATATCTTTTTAAAACAATTGGCCAGATTATCTACATCGTCCCCAAGCACAAATTCAGCCTAATATAAGAATAGCTTTCAAACAAACACTATTACAAACATATAACTCTTTTGAAAGTATAAGTAACTAGCCGCATCAAACAATCTTGGCTATAGCTAGGATGCAATTATTGTATCTAACTTGACCCACAATACGCACACGGCTCGCCGTCAATCGCACAAACCTAACCCATAATATCTACATATCATGTGGTAGTGGTTATGTGTTTATTCTGATACCGTGTGTATCCACCTAAGTTATCCCCTAAAATGGCTAGCCCAAGTTAAAATTAGGTTTATTGTTCTCATGTATATACCAAGGATTTTTCTATTACACTATCGATGAGAGATATTTTGGATCATTATAACAAAATACTCCACTGATAGTTAATCTACAAACACACTTAACACCGATTTGTTTTGCTGAAAATATAGCTATAATTACATCATTTTATCCAAGCTAGGGATGGCAACGGGTCAGGTTTGGCCAAACACGAACCCAACCCGCGTATAAACCCGGTCGACACGAATTAGACTTGACCTAGTGCGGATTTTAGTTTTTAAAACCCGAACCACCTGAATGGTTTATTCATAAACCCATACCCGCTCCGTCTCGTAGTAATCATATTATATTATAAGAGTATTTAAGGAAGAAAATGCTATTTCGGGGGTGGACCAAACAGTTTAATTTTGTACAAACCTAAACCAAACTTGCACCGGATTTTTATTCTAAAACTTAAACCCCTTCCATTGTTTAAAAAACCCACTCCGAACCTACCCTATTTGGGTCGGGTGGTGTTAATTTTATTGCCAACCCTAGTTCAGGCCAATACCTAATAAATTTATAGATTAACTTTTTATGGAGAATTTTATATATTTAGCATTTCTTTAATTTCGTTTGAACAAACTCATTTCATTTAAGGCTAATGAAATAGGACAGGTTAGTCTACTTAAATGCCGTTTTATTTTTTTAAAATTATTAGACATGTAAGGACATATGATACGTGTATAACCTATTTTCTTTGTACGTATAGTAACCAATTTGAAATGATTTTTTTTAAAATAATTTCGTTTAATAGATGAAGTGTTATTTAACAAGTTAATGTTAGAATTTAATCACTTGAGTCGTCATGTCAAATCATCAAGATCTAAATTAAAACAATGAAACCGCGTACCTGAATTCATGATAAACAAATACAGAATACGAGGATCGATCACAATAACAACACAGATCGAGCGGGTACGTGGTCTTCCTCAACCAAATCGCCTTAGTTTCTTGATGGGAATTTTTGGTTCTCTTCCAGATGGGGAGAAGGAGGCCGTATTTTGATTTGGTGTGTTAGGGACCATAACTCTAATATTTACTTTATGTACAGTCTAGTTAGGGTTCTTATAAAACCCTAACAAGCCCATACAAGATATCTAGACATTTGGCCCACATTTATTTGAGTAGTCTGTGGGCTTAACTAAAAATTAATTAGCCCACTAAAAATTAGCCCATTATTTACATAGCAAATATAATTGAAATATTATAATATGTTGCCCATATAAATTAGAAAATATAAATTTTCTTACAATCTCCTACTTGGGCTACATATTACTCCTTAAACAATTATATCGTAGAATTCTTTAAGCGCGCATTTGTATGCTATTTATCCTTAGATTTCTCCTTAAACAATCTGGTCTATCTTATGTACCAGTAATGAAATTATTGCATCTTTTATCACACTAAGGACGTGACTAAACCACGATTACCACCATACTAATACACTCAATAACATAGATCAAATGTGGATGAGTAGCAGGAAAATTGCATGCAATATGATCTTAGACATGTCTATTTCCAACTGGCCCAACTTTAACCCTCCAAATTTTATGTTAAACCACAATGGAAGAAAAAACAAATATTCAGAGTTAAGACGAAAATAAATCATCTTCTTTATTCTGCAGAAAATATTTGTCTAAATAAAAGAGTATCCATAATATAAACTCCCATTAAACCAGCACATTATTAGATAACACAAAACTCATATGAGCAATATGCTCATGAAATACCTTATGTGTTAAGCCTTTAGTGAACGGATCCGTATTCATGGAGTTTGTGCTTATATGCTCTGTAGACACAACAACTCTGAATCTTATTTAACAACAAAAAACTTGATATCTATGTGCTTTAGATTTCTAAAAAATTTATGTTGTTGTCAAATATAGCATAATCAATTTATTATCACAAAATATATTTATTGGTCTTTCAACACTATCCAAAATTCGCACCCTAGTGACAAAATTTTGCAACTATATCGAAATCAGAATACCATATGATCTCTAACTGATCTGATTTTTGATACGTAAGTATATAATATTTTTGTTCTCTGTAAATACCGTATAACCCTTTAATTGGCTGCTTTGCGAAGATATATCATAGGGTTACTTAAATATCTACCAAATATCTTTACTATGAACGCTAAATCCAAATGCGTACATACTTTATGATACATCAAACTCCCTACAACTAATGCATAAGGAATCTTTTGCATATCTTTCTTTTCAACTTTATTTTGGGGTACTAGTTGTGACATAAATTGTCTCCTTTAACAATGGGAGTATCTCTTGAATGACAGTCTTTCATGCCAAATTTAGTAAGAATTCTTTCGATATATCTCTTTCGTGAAAACCCTAGAATACCCGACAATAATGTCGATGTATCTGTATTCCTAATACAAAAGAGATATTATCAACATAAAATACCAAGAAGATAATGTTACTTCCACTGAACTTATGATATACATAATCATAAACCGGATTTACCTTAAAACCGTACGAGATAATAACTTGATGAAATATGTAATACCATTGACGAAAAACTTCCTTAAGGCTATAGATGGATTTTTCTAATTTCACTTTTTCTTGAAATTATTGAGTTTGCTATATAGGAAGTTTTTTAACATTGTCTTGATGATCATAATTTACATCTGAAACAATGTCAGAAATTTATTCCTAATCATTATCAATAGCAATACTTGGAACTTGAATAAATTCCTCTTCAAAGATAATGTTTCTAATTTTATCTTCCCTCTCAAATTCAATAACCTCAAGAAATTTGACATTTTTCGTCTTAATAAAGGATTTATTCGAGGGATCATAAAATTTATAATCTCTCGATCTTTCAGTGTATTTAACAAAGTAGCAACTAATTATTTTTTAGTCCAATTTCTTTTCTTTATGGCCTTACTACAGCTGGACACCCTATTTTTGCAACTGCTTTGATATAACGATGTTTAAAAAATATGCTGCGGTCTTAAGTGTTTCTTCCTAGAGTCATTATGGTAGAGAAGAATGATTAATCACGCTCCTTACCATATCCTTAAGTTTTTGTTTTATCTCTCAGCAATACTGTTCATACTAGGTTTGCCTAGCATGGTGTACCGTAAGACGATTCCGTATTTATCTAGGAATTTCACAAAGGTCCAAAAACGTTGTTTACCTTATCTGTTATGTTGGTCGGAAAACAACCCTAGAGGGGGGGTGAATAGGGTTTTAAAAACTTAATGCGGAATTAAAACGTTTTTAAAATGTTTAAGCAAAGCAACTTAGCTAAGCAACAATATCAAATAAATAATCAATTTCAAATAATTAATCTCAAGACAAGCAAATAAGCAATCTCAAAATACAAGCAATAATATGGCAATAAAAAGAGAGCTTGAGTTTAGAAAGATTAAACCAATTTGAAGCTCAAGACTTTTTGTCTTCAGGGTTCGGTTTCATAAACCATACGTCCGCGCTCGGTTAGTTCCCTGAGAATTTTCATTATTCAATCTTCTTCGGGTGAAGATCAAACCTCAATACAAATGTTGCTATGCACACAACACTCACAATGTAGCTATACCCACTACACTTCTCACAATATATGCTCTCTTGCTTTACAAAGAGACAAACTCTCTTTTGAAATGAAGAATTAATTGTTTGTGGTGATACACATTAATACAATAACTCTCAAGTGTATTTGAAGATTACAAATGAAGCTCACATTAAATTTATCAAGATTGATCAAAAATATATATCTCAAAAGATGAAAGATTGATAAAAATGTGTTCTTGAATTTTTGTATATTTGAATATATGAATAATATAGTATTAGAATGATTCAAGGTGTGTTAAAACATGTCTAGGACCTCATATATGTATCTTGAAAAATCATATGGCCGTTGGGGGTGATTAAGAAAGGTTTTGGATCAAAAGTATACATTTTCAAACTTTCCAACAGCTAGTTTTGATAAAACATTTAAATTTGTTTTGATAATTTCTCCTAATTTGATTGTTGGATCATGCTAAAATTTTAGTCAAAAGGGCTAAGAGATGTTGTCTAACTACTGTAAAAATTTCAAAATCATCGAAGTCCGGGAAGGCCTCCATCTTACCGTTAGATCAAAACTGTGCGAAAATTGAGCAAATTTTAAATATAAAATAAAAATATTTTTGCAGTTTAACAATTTAGTTCAAAATACAATTCTAATGATTTTTGAACCTTAGAGATATGTTTTTAAGATACCTATTTTTATTAGAACTTAAAATATGATCATTTAAAATTAATATGAATTTATTTTGAAACTCGGTCTTTGTAAAATGAGATTTTTCAAAGAAATTTAATTTCAAGCTTGTTTGAATCAATCTTTTAAAAGATGCATGAATACGTTTAAGCTATAAGGATTTGATCAATAAAGTAACTTACATAAATCTTAAGCACTCACTTAATTATTGAATTAATAAGTCTTCGAATGTTTTAATTTGTTTCTTCGAATTGATCTTCACTTAAAACTTTTTCTTAGAAGCTTTTCATATAATCTTTTGATCATTTGTGCTTCATGATTTGCATTGAGAGATTTGATTTTCCTTATCTTATCCAATGATCGAATAGTGAAAGAGTGTTCCTTGTCATGTTTTTCTTGTCTTGTCCAATGATCGAATAGTGAAAGAGTGATCATTATCTTGTCCAATGATCGAATAGTGAAAGAGTGATCCTTGTCATGTTTTTCTTGAATTTTTCAAGTAAATGGACTATATACTTATATCAAGAAATATGTTAAATTACACATGATTGATTTATTGTTATTATCAAAATAAGATTAAGACATTATGTCAACATGTTATATCTACCGTAGTATTCACCACCACGATCAAATTTTACGGCCTTAATTTTCTTGTCTAGTTGATTTTCAATTCCGACTGTGAAAGCCATAACAACGTTTAAGGATTGTAACTTCTCATTAATTAAATATCTGTAGCCTTAATAATTGTCATGAACATAATAAAATAATGTTAACCATTCTAGAAAGCCGTAGAGAACAGTTCACAGATATCCGCATGAATTAGTTCTAAGACAGTTGAACTCCTTATGGCACTTAGTTTTTTTATGTTTGTCTATGTTCCTTTTACAAATTTTAAAATCTGTTAAATCAAGGGGTTTCAAGAATTCCACAAGTCTCTTAATTCCCTATTTAGAGATTTATCCCAAATGTTTATGCCATAACATGAAAGAATTAATTCCGCATTTGTTTATCATGGATCCAGGTACGCGGTTTTATTGTTTTAATTTAAATCTTGATGATTTGACATGACGACTTAAGTGATTAAATTCCAATCAGTGGTATCAGAGCGAGTACGTGGTCTTCCTCAACCAAATCGCCTTAGTTTCTTGATGGAAATTTTTGGTTCTCTTCCAGATGGGGAGAAGGGAGCTGTATTTTGATTTGGCCCACATTTATTTGAGTAGTTTATGGGCTTAACTAAAAATTAATTAGACCACTAAAAATTATCCCATTATTTAAATAGCAAATATAATTAAAATATTATAATATATTCTCCACATAAATTAGAAAATATAAATTTTTCAACAGTTAAAGGTTATTTTTTTGATACACGTAATTTACATTTTTAATAAAAATAAATATGATGAGAACAAAATTAGAAAGTCATTAGTTTAATGTCATAACTATGACTACTTTGGATAAAAAGGCAACGGTTCAAGTCCCCCACTCACATTCCCCTCCCTTGAACACTTCCCCACTCACATTCTCCTCACTTGAATCCTTAATCCTTAATTATTATTTTTTTAAAAGGAAACGTCTAATTCACTTCCGTTTATTACAATAATAACAAAAATACTCACACTCCCTCATTTGAACACTTGATTCTTAATTATTGTTATATTTTTAAAAAAGAAGATCTAAGTTTCTTCTATTTACTACAATAATAATGAAAATACTCCCACCCCAAATGAGACTTAAACTCATTATCTTTTTTGAAATTGAGTGGATGCCTTACTAAATAAACTCGTTCACTCGCTCTTGATCCTTAATTCTTTACTCATTAATCATTACTTGTGTTAAAAAAAAGGCCCGTCAGAAAAAGAATGGAGTAAATACTATCAATGGTCACTGAATTATTGACAAATTCTACCGGTAGTCACTATATTTCATTTTGTTACAATCAGACCATTAAACTTTTAAAACATACTACCAGTTAGGGATGTTGTCAGAAATCCAAAAATCGAACGAATGAATATAATCAATCCGATCCGTTGCGATCCAAAACTTTTTGAATTAAAAAAAAATCGAAACCGATTGATTTGGATCGGTATGGGTTAGGGGTTCGGGGTACCTTAATTAGACCGAAAAAATTGAATCTTTTTATTTTTTTTCCCAACTTAAGGTAATTATTTAAATTGTCTTACAACACGTTGGGAAAAAAAGAAGAAGCTTTCTTACAACATTTATGTTATAAATGACCCAAGCCTATAGACTATTTGCATTTACAAATAATTACTTAAGGTAATTATTAAAATAAATATATGTAACATTATATATTTCTTTTGTAGTGCATTTTGAGTGAATTGATATTGTTATCATAGAAGTCTCATTAAAA
Source organism: Lonicera japonica (assembly GCA_021464415.1). NCBI lineage: Eukaryota > Viridiplantae > Streptophyta > Magnoliopsida > Dipsacales > Caprifoliaceae > Lonicera > Lonicera japonica. Next base: position 59,414,819 of record CM038468.1, on the reverse strand, counting down.
TGAAAGTTAATTTAATTAGCTTCCAAATTAAGAGGATTAGTATATAGTAGGGAACAAAAGTTTTGTAGTGCTTTATTTTTTAGTGCAATTTTTAACTAAAGTTTTAACAACAATAAATAAAAAAAAACCAAATGAGATCGAACTGGATCGAAACCGAATAATTTGGGGAGGGTTTGGGTTCCATAGGTACGAAGATTGAAACCAAACTACTAAGTTTGGGGAGGGTTTGGAGTATCCTAATTTCTACTCCGATCGAAACCGAAAACATCCCTATTACCGATGGCCACTCTGTCAAATCCTACTGATAAGAGGTGGTTGTATTTTAAATCTCATTAAAAGAAACATGAAATGATTTCTCGATCCTAAATTCATCATTTTACTAGTTAAAAATTTATGGAAATTCTCGAAAATACAGGCAAACAACAGATTCCAAGTGAAATCGAATGCCGCTAGAAATTTAACTCTGTATGTTACTCCGGCGACACTACGAATTACCGTCGGTGTTTGCCAGTGGAGTTGATACCAAATATTAAAAGATATATATATATATATATATACATATTATCATTAAGTTCATTATTTTAAAATGAACTTCTATATATATATAGCAAATAGGGTGTAAGAGGTAAAGTTTTAGCCAATAGGGTAACATATGTGGTAGAATCGAGGTACAACACCATAAAATCTGACTGTAATGGAAGTTGAACTACTTTATATAGGTCTTGTTGGATTGTTTAATTAGTTATACATATAATTAATTAAACAACTGAAAAATAATTTTTAAATATCTTAAAAGTTGTCGTTACAATGAATTTTAACTATCTATTCAAACAAAGAAGAAGAAGTAGAAGAAGTAGAAGAAGAAGAAAGAAAAGAAAAGGAAAAAAGAGACTTAAATGCTCCTAACATTTCATGTGATAATGGTTTATATAAAAAACTAACGATGAGATTTGACGGAGTGGGTACTAGTAGTATGTTTTAAAAGTTTAATGATCCAATTGTAATAAAATTAAGTATAGTGACAACTGGTAAAATTTGTCAATAGTTCAGTGGCTATTGATAGTATTTACTAAAAAAAAGTTTTAAAAGGGCAGGCCCCCTTAGTTATGTTGGGGTTGGGCTAGGGCGTATATGCACGCACGTAATGGATTGTATGTACTTTTGGTGGTAGATCACTAGATCTAGATCCTACTATATTATTGGGGTTTCGCTTCCTCGTAAACTGCTGCTGCTGCTGCTCCTCCTTATTCTTTATTCTTTATTATTATTATTATTATTATTATTATTATTATTATTATTATTTGGGCCTTTTTACAACCATGGGTACAACTCTTCTATATTGGCCTGGCCTGATAGCTTCAAGTATTTATTATTTTCTTTTGGGGTTGGGCTTTCAACATTTCATATTTTATATGAGCCTCGTCTCTATTTAATTATTCACTTTACAATCTTCAACTCTTGATTTTTTCTGATAAGAGTTATATTTGTAAATTGAACTCGTGAACTTTCCTTTCTAACCTTTATGCTAATTAGTATTATCATCATTTGATTTGAAACAAATAAAATATAATTATATGTCTCTATTTATATATATATATTTTGTTGAATTGACATCTTATAATATATTGAGTTTTAGGAATACTACCTCCTCCTTTTATTTATTTGGATTGACACTTGGATCTGTGTAACATGTAAAGCTTCTTTTCTTACAATAATAACGATTTGATTTTCATATGTTTTGATAACATAGTAATTTTAACGTAATTAATGGCTATAAATTATAATTTTATATTTAATTACAAATAAAATTTGTGCTTAATGAATAAAAGATATAACCTTAGATTTTGACGTTATAAAACATAATCTATATTATAAGAAAGAGAAATAAACAAAAGCTAAAAATAAAAAAATAAAATTCAAAAAATCCAAGGTCACAAATGATCATTGATGGTGTACTCTAGAAATATTAAAGTGTCAAATCACAAGGAGAAATGCTCACACCAAAATGAGTTTTTTGTATAAATAGAGTAGTTTTCATCATATTTGCGGAGGAGGGGTAGTTTTTAAAAACGTCGATGGAGTTGGAGATTTTAAAGTAAAAACCAACACTGTGACGGATGATTTAAAAAAATAAAAAATCGTAAAGCCGCCTTTGCCAGTGACGTTTTTACATATAAACCGCCTTTGCTAGTTATGTTTTTACATGTAAAAACCATTGCCAATGACCTTTTTACATGTAAAAACGTTATTTCTTATTTCACCTACCCGCCTATCAGATATCATTTCTATCTCTCCCTCTCCTCCTCTTTCCCGTCTCCACCTCCCATTTGCGTCGTCTCCTTTCCACCTCCCTCCCGTCTCTGCCTCCCACCTGCGCCGCATAAACCAAAGCCCTCTCCTTCTCCCACCCGCCGCATAAACCAAAGCCCTCTCCTTCTCCCACCGCCGACCACCTAGCCACACCCACCACAAATCTCCGACGAGCATCCCAGCCGACCTCCCCTTCGCTCCGTAGCCTTTACTCTCTCACCTTCGCGCTGCCGACCTCTTTATCCCTGAGCTCTTTGTGGCCGTCAATTAACAAACTCGCCGTTGTGGCTTGCGGATCTACTATATTTATTGCGGTAATTTCAAAATCTCACTGGAAATTGGTTGTTACATTTTTAAATCAATTTTTGGAATAGATGATACACGATCTGGTATTGTGGATTTGATGGTATAAGATTTATATTGATACTGGTTGAAAGTCTTATATGTTTGTAATTGATGGTTGATTAAAAATTGGGGTAAACTCTCTCTCTATATATATGTTTGTTATCAAAGGGATTTTCATTGTGAGTGTGCAATAGGGACCATTTCAGCTATGTGCACAGCATAAAAAATGGACCCAATATATTTTAATGTAAGTAAATAATTAATTATGGGAGAATTGTATTCATTATAATTAATTATGAGAGAATCATAGTTTCGGATATGTTTGTTTGTGCAGTATAATTAAGGAATGAGTGTTGGTAGAAGCACAATTCAAAAATAGTTTTAACACCCTTTTTAAAAGGAAAAGAAAGATCATTTATTATTTTAGATTTCTTAAAGGCACCGTTATTAAAGAATTGCAAAGTATAAAAGTTTCCTTTTTCAGACTTCAAAAAACGAAGATATTTATTTTTCTTGATGTCGTCCATTAAGTTGGTTTAAAAAGCTTTGGAATTTTTTTTATAAGTTTTCAGCTAACTGGGTGGGTCAATTTTTTGCAATTTCAACATTAAATTTTAAATAAAAACATAAAATAATAGTATCTTACTGTTTCATTAATTTTATATTGATTTTATAAAAAAACCATGCCCTAGGGTACGGGCAACATTTAGTTTGATATATAAGGTCCCTTAATATCCTTAATATGTTCAAATTAATATATAATGTTGGATTATCTATATAGTTCGATACAGTAAAAAAAGTTACTAATTTATGATTGATTATCCTGGAAGTAGGGCACACTATCTTGCAAAATTCCACAGCGAAGTTGAGAAGGAAATGGTAAAGATTGTTTTGGCAATTATATTTTATTAAAATTTAGTTTATGTTTATTTTTACCCTACTTTAATGCTTAATTAATTAACTTTTCGTTCCTGTATGAGGAACACACCGATCTCATGTACTTGGTGGAAGAAGGTGTAACGTTTTCCTATAAGATATACTAGAGATTCCTTAAGAGCAGTTTTAATTGATATTTAGTTTATACTACAGGGCCGGCCCTGCGGCAGGGCAGGTAGGGCGACCGCCCAGGGCCCAAAAATGAGAAGGGGCACTAAATTTTTTGTATATGTATATATAATATAATATAATATAATAAGTATATGTTAAAAAAATATTAAATAAGTAAAATATCTTTCCAAAATTTTTTATTTAGTAAGATAACTTTCCTATAAAATGATGCAAATTTTTAAAGTCGGTCTCTTTGTTTTCGCCTATTTTTCATTGAACAAAATTAAGAAAAATAAAGTTATGCCTATTCTTTTATTATTCTTTAATCTTCAACTCTTCCTTTTGTAATTGCTTATTTCCCTCTTGGCGTCATTTTGGAGCATCTAGAAATTTTTTCGAAGATGAAAATGTAAATGAAGTTTGAAGATGAAGCATGTAGGTGCTTGAATTATCGTTGTATTGGTTTTAAAGAAATGTAAACTCGTACATCTTGAAATGAAGCTCGTAAGCACTTTGAATTTTTAATTGTAATGTATTTTTGGTAGAATATAACATTAATTAATTTTTGACTATAAAAATTAATATATTTATTTATAAGAGGGCATCATTTTAAAATTTCGCCCAGTGCCTAAAATTGGCCAGGACCGGCTCTGTTATACTATGTATCAGATGATCTACTATGTAATGTTTAAGTTGGTGTGTATTTAGGTTTTAGTGTTTTTCATGTGTAATAGTTTTATTTCATGCAACTTGTACCCACGGACACTTCTATGGAAGTATTTGTGTCTAGTTATGTATTAAACTTTTATTTAATGAAAAAAATGTACTTTGTCTACTGAATGGGTGTTCTATACTTAAAGTGCATACATATTTATTTTTTATATATGTTGTCAAGAGTGATTTAACGAATTACATAAAATATAAATGAGATTGGACCACTTACTACATTAAGAGGACATAATATGACCACTCACTGTAAAAAGCATTGACTACTAATTTAATTATGTTAAACCATTCACATGACTGCATAGTGCAATTCAAATTAAGACTAGTGTAACCCTAATCCTATTATGTTCTTTTATATATATGAGATGTATTGTTAGCATAGTAGATCATCTAAAAATGCGTGAGTAGTAGTGTCTGATCACCTCATCCTATTGTTAGCATAGTAGATCATCTGAAAAAGTAACAGCGTCTAGTCACCTTAAAACAATGTTGAAACACATGCTTCTCAATGCGTGATTGTACAACACATTTGATAACACTGTAGAAATGCATGCTTGTCATGCTTATTAATATGACAATTACTACTTTAATTGATATTTTTACAGAATTATCAGCCTTTAATCTTTAACAGTATTTATCACTAAAAATTTCAGTGATTTTACAAGACATACATCAATGTGTGATTCTACAACACATGTATTGATCTCATTAATTTCACTCTTATATAAGAATAATATTCATATTACTCTTATCTCACCCCATATCACTTAAAAGATTCAATCTATCATTTAACTCCCATCTTATTATAAACAAAATATGGCCAACTCCTCCAAAATTGATGATTTGGTTCACCTCCTTCTAGTTGACATTCGAAGGAAAATACGAGATTAATTCTCGCGAAATCAAGCTCTTAGAATCATAGCAATGTCTCAAGAGAAGTTGTTGCGAACTCCATCTCCCCTTTTGAGGCCAAGAAATTTTCTATATCATTGGAATATTCTCGAATTTTTCTATCGTTCATTACTTGCGTTCGTGTCTTTGCACTCATAGACGCCTTTATTTTATGTCTATATGTGGTACTTTCTAAATACTTATCACATGCCTATTGTCTTCTCACCACATTTGTGCATTACATGAGATAAATGGGTATACTATGACTACACTATATTTGATAAGTTTTGGATTGAAGTGTTTGGTGAAGACTAGAGGTTGTTGGATCCGAACAAAGTTTACTGCATCCATTGACTGAGTCAATTAATAGACATGTCATTTTGATAGCAAAGTTCAACTCGAATAAGCCTCCACTGGACAATGACAGTCATCAACCAACTCAGTTCGAATGGGTAATCAATGCAAATAGATCTTTACACGGACATGACCTAGAGGACTTGCTAAACAATGTATGCCAAACTGCCATATAGAGAGCAGAGTCGTTGAATACAGGTGTTGAATACAATACTAAATAAATGGCAACGAGTCTAGAGGCACAAATGCAACTAGAAATTGATTGAAATCATTGGTTTCTTTACGTTTTTCATAAATTGTATTGTGTCTTCCTTTTTTTTATGTTCATCAGATGGATGTAAAAGTTTCTTTATCTAATGCATGACGAATAAGTTTATGTTTGTTTTAACTCTTTATTATGTGTGATAGGTCTATCTAAATGTTTTATTTCTTCATGTACCTTTTTTTTAGTTTTGTTTAATTTTAATTATTAAAAATTATTTGGTTATGTGTACTGAACAATTTAATCCAAATCAATCTATTTTATAAAATACACATTGTAGTTGGCATTGTATACCATTAGATAAATTTTATACATGCATCAAGATCAATAATTCAAAGATAAAACTCTCACACCAACAATATACATACAATAAACTCTAACACACTAATAATTTTATTTGTAATTTAAATGCCATAACTTTAAATGAGAAATTCAATTTTTAATAAAACCAAGCAAGCAAATTTTTTAAAAAATAATTTTAAAAAAAAGATATGAAAAAAAATCTCAAGCAAAGAAAAGATACGGAAAAAACCAAATTTAAAAGAAAATCAAGCAAAGAAAAAATAAAATAACCAAGAAAAAAAAGATATGAATTTTTTTTAAAGAAAATCACACAAAGAAGAAAAAAGCAGCCAAGAAAAGAAATTCGGATTTAAAAAAGAAAATTAAGAAAAAAACAAACCTGCTTTAAAAATGCTAGTGCCAGTGGCGTTTTTACATGTAAAATCGTTACTCCCAGTGGTGATTTTACATGTAAAATCGCCAGTGGCACTTGCGTTTTTAAAAGTGGATTTTTTTTTATTTTTTATTACAAATTGCCAGTTTCAATGATTTTTTTATAGTTAACACTGCTAGTGACACCGACGTTTTTACGGTATACCCTATCTCTCCAAATAAGATGAAAACTACCCCATTTGCTCAAATAAGTTTGAGAAGAACCATACTCTAACAAAAAAGTCCACCAAAACTGAACGTCCTTATTTACTTTTTCTCTCTACAGAGAGAGGCACCTCATCTGATTTGCTATCTCTAAGAAGAAAGTACACTATTTTGCTCTATTTTAATGAAATTTATATTTAAAATAATTAATCAACATTAATAAAATAAAAATAATTGTAATTATAAAATTATGTATAATAATTTTTTTTATAAAAAAAATTATTGAATATTATGAAATACTAATAATCGGAAACCTTAAATTTTTACTCGATTGATGCAGTTAATCTTGAGTTGACATGTGTAAGTTCGCAACAAGTTTTAGTTTTCCAAACCAAAGACAAAATCTATGTTTTAGTTCTTTAAAAGTTTAGATTGGATTGGACAATGGAGTAAAAAAAGACGGATGAAATTATACTATTTCGGAACACTCCTTGCCCTACCATTGTTTGGTATAATTATTTTATGACAAAGCATAAACTCTCAACTCTTATCATTTTTATTATAACCCCTCACACACACTCTTATGCATTATTCTCATTATTAAATTTTATTTATTTCACTTAATGATTCGACAGGGTATACCTAACTAGTATAACTATTAACCAGAATTGATATCATCTCCTTCTATATTTCTCGAGTTTTTTGCAAAAGTAAGCCATTTTTTAAACTTAATAATTAAACTAAGCAACTTTTCAATATCTTTGTTAAACTATATAGCATACTTTTAAAAGTAGTGATTTCGAATCACTATTTAAGAGAAAAATAGTGATTTTGAATCATGTTTTTATTTGGAATCATGTTTTTATTTTGAAACATTATTTTAAGAGAAAAATATTTTATGTTGAATCACTATTTTTTTTTTAAAATAGTAATTCAAAATCACTATTTTTAAAAATGTATTAATTTAATAAATATATTAAAAAATAACTTAATTTAATTATTAATTGAAAAGTGGCTTATTTTAGAAAAAAAACTCCATATTCTTTATCTATCTTTTTAGTTGTGCATCATTGAATTTCATTGATCAAAAACAATTTCATATCTGACTTGACCTTAACATCAAATCCTTTGCAATATCAATACATCTTTAATCAGTGCACACACATAATAAAGTGATACGACTGCTCCCCACTTTAGTGGTTTATAGTTGGTCTCGTACGTACCATGATTATTATATATGGTTTCATGTCAATCTCTCACTTATTAATTCCCTAACCATAAAAAAACCAAAATGAATAAATAATGATAATACAATATAAAAAATAATGTCATAAATTGCTCACATTACTTATTTTATATAATCTTTTTTCTTTCTTTGAAAAAAAGACTAATTTTTTTCTAGTTAAGTGTAACTAAAAGTATTGTAAGTTAATATTAGAAATCGGAGAATCCAATTGTAAGTTTTTATATATTACTTTGTAAAATTTTAATTTTTTAATGCGAGATTTGTAATGTCAACGCGCTCTTTCACAATTGATCTAATTTTAATCTAAACATTTAGTCGGATTATATCGGATAATGTGGAGTCTACGTGACTGGTGGACTTAACATATGGGTGATAGTCCGTCATCTTATACCACAATAAATTTTAAAACATATAACCAAAAATTAATTGGCAATAAATAATTGAGTGGTCCTTATTCTTAAGTGTTATTTTGCGAATTGTGTTTCAATTTATGAAATTTATAATCTCAGATTCTCAACTATCAAATGTAAGCGTAAAATGCAATACTAAATAAATCAGTCTACATGTAAAAGAATTAAAATAATCATTATGTGTAAACCAACAACTTCTTTTCTGCGAGACCAACAAAATATTTAATAAACTAGAAGGAAGAGAAATAATTAACTAATACTTTCCAAACGACTGCTTTATCCGACTCTTACTTTACAGTTGTTTAATAAGTATATGGAAATATGTCTCTATTTCTTTTCTATGGACAACCTTTTGTTCCCCTTTAAATTTGAACCCCCCACATTGGAAACCACATAATTCTTTTGGAAATTAGCATAAAAGCTTTTTTATATTTTGATTCTTTTTCTACTGGTCCATTTGAAGCTAAAGCTGTCGCAGATATAGATTTATGTATTAATTTAATTACACGCACATAAAACAGTTGTATACTTTTCTTTTTCAGTTTTGTTCCTTTTAAGATCTTACAAGATTTGATTAGTGGGTGCTTATTTATTTTAATCAACCAATTTTAATAAAATAAATGTGAATTCAAACTTTTTATCTTGTTTATTATATATATTATACTTTTAAAAAAATGGAATAGCAGCATCTGGGGTTTTGATTGGCTAGTTGTTAACTTTAATTTAATGGAAGTGCAGTTCTTAATTTGGCTATCAATTACTCACAATTTTTAACCAAATAATTGAAGGGTAGCCATAATTCTTCAATATGTATGTGCGCGCATGTTGGTGTGAAAAATTAAGAAATCTTGTCAATGAAGTTATTTTTTTTCCCGAATCAAAATATGCAATTGCTCTTTTTTTATTTGCACATCTTTATGTGATAGTGGTAATCACTAGCTGCATGTAATCTAGAAAAGAGATAGGAGTTGCCTCTTCGAATCTCTTAAAAAAATAAAATTATACTCAAGGGCGGAGTTATTAAACGGCTGGACCAAGCTCCAGCTCAAGTCCAGTTCATGAAAATGCTAGTGTATATATATATATATGAATAAAAGAGGTTTGTCTTTTTTGTTTTTAACCTAGTTTAGCGTAAACCATTCTTTTAACTTAGAATCAATTTATCTTAAACTTGAACATATACGTTATACATAATTCACAAAACCCCAACCTAATCCACTGTTTTAAACTTGAATATATATATATTACTATAATTTATAGTTTATATATATATATATTATACATAATTCATAATTCATAAAAGACCAACCTAAACCATTGTTTTAAAGTTGGACACATATATTTTACTATAATTTATAATTGATAAAATAGTATGGAAAGGGTTTCAAACCCTAAACCAAACTACATACTAGAGCAATGTTATAAACTAAAATAATTGTTTCTCATCAACATTTAAACAAAAAATTATGATAAATATTATAAATTCTAGTTTTTGATTATTAACTTGTTTCTTCGAAGGTTTGAAGAGAGCTGGCAAATAATAACAAGCTCTTTATTATCTTGCGCATATTATATATCACCTATTCTTTTCTCTCTATTTGAATCAGACAATGCTTGTATAAATTTTTTTATTATTAAATAAATCACCTCGCTATTATAAACTTTTTTACTTTACATTAATTCAGGTCAAATAAATTTTAATTCTGCCACTGATTATACTCCTACAATGAAGTAGAAAAAGGCTAAGCAACCGACATATATATATATGAGAGGGAATGGTCCATTTGCCAAGTGGTTGAGACACAGACATAATGGAAACTTGCAACTTAATTCTCATGCTTTCGCATCATTTATTTAAATCAGCCATTTTATTAATTGTTTTGCAGGTGCATGATTCGCTAGTGGAGGACTTTATATAATATATATATATAAAGTGGTTTATGATCGAAATTAAGATAATCAAGTTTGTAATTTGTGAGACTGAGTAGGTTAGTATAGTGGTAAATATGTTCATGTAATTTTGAAAAATTCTATGTTTAAATCTCACATGAGGCGCAAATTTCTTAGTTATTTGTAATAAATGTAAGAGACTTGCACATTTTATTTTTCTTTTCTTTTTTTTAAAAGAAAGAAAAAATTGCAATTTTGAAAACTAAAGCATAAATGTAATGTTTTCTCGATTTAAGATTTTTAATTTTATTTTAAAATTCAGAATTGTTAAGAAATTATGAGAATATATATATATATTATTACCATTCATCAAAACAGAGGAAGAGAAAGAGCCAAGAGTTATTACCAAATATAGTAGTTTGTTATTGTGAAAGAAGCCTAGGACCATCCGCAGCGGGTGATGTAGAAAGGTATGCTTCAATAGGTAAAATTAGCATATTATTTGTGTTTTATTTGCGCTAGAAAAATTAGAAAAAATGGTAAAATCACCATAGTCGACACACTATGTATCGGTTGAGGAGAAAAACCCACAGACAATGTACTATGCTTCGGCTGTGGGGAAAAATACACAAACAATGTACATCGTTCATGAGATTAAAAAAAAAATGGAGAGTTGATGCACAGAGTATTGGCCATGCACAGCTTCTTTATGTGTATCGGCTAAGCTATATTATTATCGAAAGCCAAATTTAGTAATCCCTTGCCATTTCTCATCCATTATTAACAGTTTGCCATGGTCAGTGGAGTATGCTAAATTTGCCAATTTGGCATACAAGTGTAGACAGTCTAAGAAGGTTAAATTTGGTATATCCTAACCATATATCTTTATTTTATGAACATGACTTTTAAATAGCGTTTCAAAACAAAATTAGTTTGTGAGGTTGCCTTTTTTCTCTTTAATTTAAGCAATGAAAAGATACGAGCGGAGCTTGAATTTAATAATCAGACATGATTGATACTCACTTTTTATTACTTGAACGTAAGTTTAAATAAATAAACCAATAATTGAAAAAATTAGTCTACCTCTTTTGCCAAACGGATAACCCTTTGTTAAAATATAATACTACTTTTAAAAATTTATATTGTATATTATTTTAATAGTAGCCATCATTACTTTAGTCATAGATCACCCAAAAAATAAAATTAAACAAAGTACAAGTAAATTAATTCCTTAATAATTACTGAATTTTTTTTTTGGTAACAATAATTACTGAATTAAACACCAGGAATAATCTAATTTTGATACTTCAAATATATCTGCCAAAAAACAAAATTCAATGATACAAAATCTAATATGAAACGATGTGACTCTATATATTTTTCACTAAAACCTAATCATAAAGGGCCCTGTCAAAAATTGGGGACAGTACCATTGAATGTTGACACTACTGGTCGTTGCTCTTCAGCCAAAATAAATGCCAGCTTGTTGGGTGCCTTTATTATACTTCTCTCTTAAAAGATCGACATTTTTTTTGGATGTTCTAAATTTAACATTTTTTTTAACATAATTAATAGAAACCAAAATATATAATAAGAAGCAAAGTATGTATTATATTATTAATTGTTAAGATATTAATATATTATAAATAAATATAAATTAAGTTAAATATAGATTCTTAATTAATGAGTACATCAATAATGCTAGTAAAATTTGATATTTAAGATTCAAAGCAGTGTGATGTATCATAAATGCATTAGTTAAAATATAGACTTACAAACTTACATTATACATGGTAAACTTACCATAGACCAAGTTTTACTTGTGCATCAACTAATTATGTGTTATATATGAGACTGCTACACGTATTTCACAATAAAACAACTAGAATTTATAGGTACTAAGCTTATATTATATTTTATCATTTGTATTCAAGATGAATTATATCCATTTTTTATTTTTATTTTTACCTAATTTTGATGTATCCATCATCGTATCTCACTCAGTTGTATGTATCAACACCGAAATCGAACATCACGTACTCCAGTATTTTCAATCTATATGTGCCTCTTGTCCTGTTCTTTTCTTCTTACAAACTAGTTTTCAACTACTCTCCACTGCCATAATACCATCTCTTTTATACAATATCTAAATTAGTTTACTAGCCGCTGAAAATTAGTTTATACTTTTTAAGTGGCGGAGTCAAAAATTTATTTAGGGCGTGAAATTTAAAACACACAAAAACATATTTAAATGTATAAAATTTTAACACTGACATAATAGCATTAATAATAATATTTCATTCAACTCAAAGTCTCAAATACCCAATGTGAGCACCGCTACAAATAAAAAAATAAAATTCTACGGAGTTTATCAACAATTTGTTCATTAACAATGATTCTAATAGAATACAAAAAATAATCAATTAACTCTCTTCCTATTTAGGGAAAATTATAATTAGGAGTTTAGACTTAAATCAAATATTATGAAATTAATCAAGAAATAAACCTAATTCTAACGTAGATTTAATATTACGCAATTACTCAAAAATATAACTAATATTATGCAATTAATTAAGAAATATAGTTAATATTAAAAAGTAGATCTAATATTAATCAAGATGATGGATTTACGTGGTATGTGGATAATGGTGGATGTGATGCGGACAAGGCTACATGGGCTCAAATCAATTTGTATAGACCCATTAGAATAAATTAGAAGCTTTATTTTAAGTAGTTTTAATTATAAGAATTATTTTCTTATTCAATTAAGAATGTTAATGCGGACAAGGCTACATGGGCTCAAATCAACTTGTATAGACCCATTAGAATAAATTAGAAGCTTTATTTTAAGTAGTTTTAATTATAAGAATTATTTTCTTATTCAATTAGCAATGTTTTCATTATTTAATTAGAAATGTTTTCCTTCGTCAATTAAGATTTATATTAGTAGTTTCCTTATTGTGTTTAGATTAGTATTTTTTCTTATTCTATTTGGATTAGTATTTTCCTTATTAGATTTGGATTAGTATTTTCCTTATTAGATTTGGATTAGTATTTTCTACACCCTATTTAAAGGGGGGTCATTGTATTATTTTCATATCTAAGACATTATTCATAATAATATTGAGTGATTTTAATCCTCTTTGGTTCTTCACGAATTACTTGAACTTATCGGTTTATCCGTAATGTTCATCCGACTTATCAATCGGTATTCCACACCCGGTTGTGGCGTCTTCGTTTTTCACCCCAATCTGATTGTAGAATCGGTTCAGGTTCTTAATTTGCTACGGCTTTTGTGTGTATTTGTGTCGAGGTTCGCACAGCCAATTCGTTGTGTTTGCGGGTTTCGTACGATATCACCGTAGGTCGTATCAGTTGATATCAGAGGAGAGTTTCTACTTTTAGGTTTTTATATCTTTTTATTTCTTGTTCTTGTTAGAGATTCAACTTGATTTAAAAACAAACAAAAAAAAGGAATTAGAATCATAATTTTTTTTCAAAATCCCGTTGGGCTGTCAAATTTCTTTATTTTCCCTGTCGAAACGTCCCCGGATCGTCCTTATTTTTCACGCAATTTATATAATTTTTTGTTTCGAATTACATATCCTAAATCAGCCCAATCCAACGGTTAGATCAAAAGTTATTGCTGATTTAAGATAGCACCTGCAAAAAAAGGTGTTTTTCTTTTTTGCAATTTAAAGTTATGAATGATTCAAAATTGTGTACTGAGGCTTTCGTAAGTGAGATGAGAAAGGTCTTTAGAGAGAAATTTAATCCACTTCATAAGTGGTTGGAGAAAATTTGTAAAAAACTAGATCAAGTTGAGAAGAGACAAGTCAAGCTATCACATATTGATCCAAATGAAAGAAGGAATATTCATCCTAGAAAAAAATAGGGTTGAAGATGATTGGGATCCGGGAATTACTAATAGGAGACATGATGGTAGGCTTATAGAAGGTAGAGTTCAAGAAGACAATAATATAGATTGTATCAAGAAGAAAAGTCATTTGAATGATCCCGAAAATTGGCATAAATTGGAGAAGATGATTGAGGTTTATCTTGAATTTAACATGATGGGCAGTGTAGAGTCAAGTCCGAATGCATCCTCTTGCGAATCAAATCAATGTAAAGAGGATGAGAAAGCGGCTATATCTAAGCTACTATCGGAGAATGAACATGAATCTAATTCTAAGCCGCCATTGGAAGATGAAGAAATTGATGTACAATGCAAATCGTTGGAAGCAATTATAGTTCCAAGTGTGCAAGTGAAAGAAGATGAAGATGAAGAAGTACGGCAATAAGATATCGTTCAAGTATAAAACATTATGCATGAAGCTCCAAAGATAGCTATTAACACGAACGTCATCGTCACTAAGAAAAAAGAGGATATTCAAGTTGAAGGATTATATTTGAAGATTGTTGAAATTGAGCATATCGATTTCATTGGTGTTGATAAGTTTGATATTCATCTGAATTACCAGCTAGTCAACTTCGTCAACAAATTAAGAAAAATTAAGTTGTTGTATAGGATAAAGTTCGATGAGTTTCGACATGCAAAGAGTGTCAAGCATCGTAAATATTCGAAGTATTTATTTTTATGGCATGGAAGATATCAAGATTCGAAATGGCATTCGAGGGTTAGTTTTGTCGAAGAGTGGACGATTTGTGAAAAACGTAACACGGATTTGAGGAAAATTCCTTTTCAAGAGGAGGGAAATGATGCGAACAAGGCTACATGGGCTCAAATCAACTTGTATAGACCCATTAGAATAAATTAGAAGCTTTATTTTAAGTAGTTTTAATTATAAGAATTATCTTCTTATTTAATTAGGAATGTTTTCCTTAGTCAATTAGGATTTATATTAGTAGTTTTCTTATTGTGTTTAGATTAGTATTTTTTCTTATTCTATTTGGATAAGTATTTTTCTTATTAGATTTTGATTAGTATTTTCTACACCCTATTTAAAGGGGGATCATTGTATTTTTTTATATGTAAGACATTATTCATAATAATATTGAGTGATTTTAATCCTCTTTGGTTCTTCACGAACTACTTGAACTTATCGGTTTGTCCGTGGCGTTCATCCGACTTATCAATCAGTATTCCATACCCGGTTATGGCGTTTTCGTTTTCCACCCTAATCTGATTGTAGAAACGGTTCAGGTTTTTAATTTGCTACGGCTTTCGTGTGTATTTGTGTCGAGGTTCGCACAACCAATTCGTTGTGTTTGTGGGTTTCGTACGACATCACCGTATGTCGTATTAGGATGGAAGGAGAGAGAAGTTAAGAAAAAATTAAAAGAGAAAAGAGGAGGAAAATGAAAATCTGAGAAAGAGCAGCAACAGTGTTGCAGATGCTTGGTACGTGGCTGTGGCAGGGCCGGTCCATAGTTTTGAGGGGCTCTAGGTGAATTTTGGTTTCGGAGCCCTTTTGTATATTCATGTGATGACATGATTATATCAATAAACTCCAACAATATATATATATACAAATTATGAGATTTGAAAAATAACAAAAAGAATAACTAAATTCCTTATTCATATAAAATTTAGTTAAAACAAAAACTAAAAGATAGCGTTTTATTCAACATAGAAAAAAAGCCATCGATATATAGGGTTTAGGGTTATTTTATTGCATTTTCTTTTTTTATTTTAGTTGAATTTGGAATTGGGGCTTGTTTACTTGTTAAAAAAAAAGGAAGCTTGATCCCGCCCATACCAAGACTCTAAACTTGAATTGCAAGACAAGCGCCATCACCTGTTGGAATAATTGTCATGTTGTTTACCTAAAAATTATTTTAATTTTACCTACTATAACTTATATATAAGGAAAAAAAATGGGGGGCCCTGTTACTTCGGGGGCCCTAGGTGACCGCAAAAATCGCGTATGCCCAAGGCTGACTCTGGGCTATGGGTAATTGATTAAAGTTTTTTCAAAGTTTCTAATGACCCTTGAAGTATTTATACTGTTACATTTAGATATTTTAAAATTTTAAGTTTTATATATAAATTTCTATATATTTATTTATTTCAAAAAATACCCCATATAACTCTGTATAAATTTTAAAAAATTCAAAATCAAGGAGGGGCGATTGCACCCTCCCTCCATCCCCCCGCATTAGTACTCAGTTGTCAATTAACGTCTCCTTAATTTTTATTGTTTTTAATTAATTTTCTTTTTTACATAATGAAAGTATGATTCGTTTTCATTTCAAGAAAGCTTATAAAGAACTAGAAATTATTGTAAAATCATCCCATGTGGGTGGTGTACTTGATCATCTCAGACCAAAAGTACGTCATACACTCATACATGCACTATGCATGTTTATCCATAATCGTAACCTTTATTTATTTATTTATTTATATTTATTTGCCATTTAGTGTTGTTAGGTATGTTATCATACGGGGTGAAAATATTCTTACAACTAAAATGATATAACCACTGGATTCATGCAACATTAAAGGATTTATTATTATTATTATTATTATTATTATTATATTATTATTATTATTATTATTATTATTATTATTATTATTTTCCAGTACTGAGTCCCCAATTAAAATTATTGTGTATATATACCACTTAAAATTAAATATTGGTCCACTAACCACGTGCATGGCACTTTCAGGGGCCATATCCCCACCATACAACAATGGACATCAATTACCTGCTGTAGATTTCCTTAAACATTTATGTAAAATATTTGGAGTGTCCGGATTTGTTGACCCCAGTTATATTTTCTTTTATTTTTTTTGTACGAGACGCCAGTTATATATATGATGAACCTTTTATTTATATTTATGCAAAGTTTTATCAGTTTTTATTTATGATTGATTGATACACAAAATATTTTGTAGGCACAATTTTAACATTTCAAGTAATTATAGGAGATTTCTTATTTTTTGTTGCATCCATTGTTAAAGTTATTAGTTATTTATTTATTTATTTTGTGTTTGTTTCCTTTTATTTTGTGTTCGTTTCCTTATTGGATTAGTTTTCCTTTTCCTTATTAGACTAGGTTTTTCTTTTATCTTATTCAGCTCTATAAATAGAGCCTCTTTCTTATGTAATGATTCATTCATTAATATAGTATATTTTCTCTTTTCTCTAAATCTAACATGGTATTAGAGCAAGGTTGAATCACCACCACCAGCCACCAGCCGCAGCCATCACTAATCAGATCCGCACCGTCTTATCGATAAATATATCAAAACTCCATAAACAACACACCAAAACCTTCGTCTTTCAAAGATGATTCTGCCGCCGCAAAAACCGTCCCGAAAAACGCTGCCACGCGCTCTCATGCGCCGAGAGTGTAAAACCACGTCCGTCCCGCAAAACCCACGCGCCATCACCGTCGCCGTCAGCCGTTACCGTTAACTTTAACGGCGTCAAGTATTTTCCGTTAAAGTTAACGGCGTCAGTGATTTTCCGTTAAAGTTAACAGCGTCAGAGTTCCGTTAACGCCGTTAATCTTCCGTCAACGCCGTCAGAGTCGCCGTTAACGCCGTCAATCCGTCAGTCAAGTCAGACCGGTTCAGCCAACAGTTTTTTGACCGGTTTTGTTATTTTTTGATCGGTTTTCAGCCAACTCAGACCGGTTCCCTAGGTTTTCGACCGTTCCAGACGCAACTGCAGTCTCCGTTTCTCCAGATTCAGTCTTCAAGTTACGCTGTTCATATTGTAAGCCAATTTATGTCTGCTCCACGCTCTGTTCATTTTGCTGCTGTTCTTCGCATCATTCGGTACCTTAAAGGGACACTATTCCAGGGATTACATTTTTCATCCACTTCTAGTCTTGAGTTACAAGGATATTCCGACTCTGATTGGGCGGGTGATATAACTGATCGCCGGTCTACAACAGGATTCTGTGTTTTTCTAGGTGACTCTCTCATCGCGTGGAAAAGTAAGAAACAAACTGTGATTGCCCGTTTTAGTGCTGAAGCTGAGTATCGCGCCCTTGCCCATGCAACTTCTGAAATTGTTTGGCTTCGCTGGTTACTTAAAGATATGGGAATTGACGTTCCTACTCCTACGCCGTTATTTTGTGACAGTCAAAGTGCCATTCAGATAGCCTATAATGATGTTTTTCATGAACGTACCAAGCATGTTGAGGTTGACTGCCACTTTGTTCGACATCACTACACTCATGGCACTATTCGCTTGCCTTTCGTCTCGTCTGAGTATCAACTTGCTGATTTGTTTACCAAGACTCATGTGACCGCCCGTTTTCACTTTCTCGTTTCCAAACTCCGAATGCTTTCTAAGCCTTCTTGAGTTTGAGGGGGGGTGTTAAAGTTATTAGTTATTTATTTATTTATTTTGTGTTTGTTTTCTTTTATTTTGTGTTCGTTTTCTTATTGGATTAGTTTTCCTTTTCCTTATTAGACTAGGTTTTTCTTTTATCTTATTCAGCTCTATAAATAGAGCATCTTTCTTATGTAATGATTCATTCATTAATATAGTATATTTTCTCTCTTCTCTAAATCTAACATCCATCATATCAACAAGTATAATGTTATATACGATGATCTTTCAACTTTGAACTTAAGTTAAGGTCAACAAATGAGCGGAAGAGGTGGCCCAGTGGTAAGCCCCTCTCCCGAACTCCCGGGCAACCGGGGTTCGAGTCTCACCGGCTATAGAATGCAGCTCCCCTTCCCCTTAGGTATAGGAAAATTTGATGTGTTAAAAAAAAAAAAAAAAAAAGTTAAGGTCAACAAATTAAAGTGGACTCAACTTTAGTTACCATAAGGATGCAAATTAATGTTCGAATTTACATTTTCTGCAAATGCGCAATATAACCAATAATAATTATTAACAAACTTGTAAGGAAAAAATATTAACTATTGAAAACCCCCACCCACATAAAAACGTTTGTTCCCGTGGCACTTGCATGTGAAAATGGGGAAATATTAAAATATATATATATATATCTAATTTCACCATAGATCTATTTCAAGATCTCGCATGGAACAATTGAGTACTGGAAGTTATATATATGATTTTTTTTGAGCAAGGAAGTTATATATATGATTAAAATATATTAATTGTAGTTAGATATAGCGAAGTCAATTCAATGCGTGAAGTACCTGGTCTGCTAGACAATAATCGAAATAAATATAGTGAAAATCGAATATTTATGAGCTTTATTTGTTCTATTTATCACTGATACTGCTGAACAATGTTTTAATAATTGATTTTTATCCTCTAACTTGTATTGAAAATAAAAGAAGTATTGGATC
Source organism: Lonicera japonica (assembly GCA_021464415.1). Lineage (NCBI taxonomy): Eukaryota > Viridiplantae > Streptophyta > Magnoliopsida > Dipsacales > Caprifoliaceae > Lonicera > Lonicera japonica. The sequence goes on along the minus strand of CM038468.1, from coordinate 59,395,212 downwards.
GAACTCAATTATTAGATTCATAAGCGATTAATCGAATTTGATTGATTTATTTACGAAAGTGCATGGTATTCAGATCACGTACTAACGGGTCCATTTAGGGACCCTCATACAACGTGAGACATATGTTATATTAAATTTTCTTTGTCCCAAATGAAAAAAAAAATTATATTCAGTTTCTCTGGGTGGTTGAAAGTACGTTGATAGACCCAAAAAGAAGGGAATCCTAATCCAATACCGATGAATGATAACCATAAATGAGGATTGTACAATTGCAATATTTTCCAGCAATGAAAAAGTAAAATGGACAAGCAAGCAACCAAACAACAATAATTAAAGCAAAGAAGATTTGGGTTTGAAGGTAGGTTCCTCCGATCCGGTGACTCTTATTCTCAATCCGGCAGTGCATCTTCTCTTAGTATGCGAGTGATAATTGTAATAGCTTAAAGCATGATAGATAATACGATAGAGATGAATTACAGTGGAAATGAGGGTTTGGCTTGAGAAAGAAGAAAATGGTTGTGTGGGAGTAGGTGTAGAGAGAATAATATTGATTATATCAAGCTAAGGGCTATTCTTTCCTATTTATAAGTATATGATAGGGTTACTAAGGTTAGTGAGCTATAGAAATTACTATAATGAGTGAACTTGATCACTACTCCCAAATAACTGTTGTCCCTAACTCTATTCACACTTGCAGTAGTAGTTATTTTTCATCACTCATCCTTAAATTCAGCTTTGTTTAGCAAACCAACCATGGTTAGTCTTCATTATTTTTGCATGTCTTGTTTATTCTGCTTGGTCAAGTTAACCTGGTCGGTTACTGTAGAAGTGTCACCTGGTCGGCTAAGACATTTCCCTTTTGGGGCTTGCATACTCTAAATCAATACATGAGATGGACTTTGATTCAATGGACTGGGGATTGATTATAAAATGGGCAAGGCTAGAAAACCACTTATAATTTTTACCTCCCACAGTTTCTCACATATTTTTTTTAAAAGAATTTAGTGTTTTAACTTAATTAATTTTAGAAGTTAAATTTCTTCTTTTATATATATGCGAGGTAAAAATTGTACACGGGCTTCTGATCAGGCCTTACTTGGGAAGTCCAGATCATAGTTGGCCTATAGTTTAGAATCCTTAGGTCCATTACATTACAGAAGAGAAACTATTGAGTCGAGCAATATACTCTCATATATAAACCGACCACTATTTGCTTATGATAATTAGCTAGCTGACCAAGGTGTGCAGAGTTAATGAAAACCAACCAATTTTGATTAGACAATAAACAGAGGAAAACTGAGTTAGAAAATAAGTAATGACAAATAACCACTTATATAAAAGTGAACATGGTTAAGGACGGTTGCTATCTTGAAGTATTACTCAAGTTTACCCTTTATAGAAATTTCTATATCTCATCAACCCTAATATAACCCTATCATATGCGTATAAACTGGAAGGAAAAATCCTTAACTCAAGGACGCTTATTTTTATTCACTCCTCACTTAGTTATCTTCTTCCTCTAGCCAGCCCCCAATTTCTCTGCAGTTGTAGTATCTCTTTAAGCTTTTAAACCAATAGAATCAACATATACAAACCAAAGGAGGATGTATTACCGGATTAGGAATTGGAGCCAGAGGAAGAACTTACCCTCTAACAAATCTGATATTCTTTCTATTTTTTCCCTACTATTTCATAGCTATTTCGTACTGCTCATCTTCATCATCTTTATTTTTTGGTTGGCAAACAATCTTAATGGGCTGATTCTTTTCAAATTGGGTTTGGTTAACTTTTAGCCACCTACAATATCAACTTAAGATTATTTGTTTTTTTAAAAACTAGGATAAAACAATTAAGTGGAGGACTTGGGGTCTTCGATTAATTGGGAGGTGTAGGTGGCTAAAAACCAACCAGACCTATTTTGAAGAGAATCATCCCGATGAACTTGTTTAACAACCAGAAATTATGGATGAAGATGAAAAACAATTGAGAACAGTAAAGTAGAAAGAAGACCAAATTTGTTTTAAGGTGTGTTTCTCTAGTGGCTTTAATTCCTAATCCAGTAGTACATTCTCCGGTGTGTGTGTGATGATTATATTAACTTGAAGGCTTTTAAAGGGAGAATACAACATTGAATTAGGATATTTGATTAGGGAAAATGGATAGAATGTGTGGGAGTGAGTGCAGAGGATATCGGAATTAATTTCTTGGTTATGGGTTTCCCCTCTTATTAATATGATATGTATAAGATAGGGTTACATTAGAGTTTGGCGTGTAAGAAAATTACTATCAAAGGTAAACTTGAGCACTACTCTAAGATACTAGTTGTCCCTAACCTTATTCACATTTGTACAAATGGTTATTTCCCATCACTTACCTTCCAGCTTTGCTATCTCCTCTTCGTTAGCTGACCAAAGTTGGTCGAACTTCTTTCAATTAGTTCACGTTAAACGGCTGACTATATATGACAATTAATTGGTGGTCGACCAGCGTAAAAACACATCTTGCTTGGCTGGACAATTCTTTATCTATAATGGAAATGAAAGGCTTTGATTATGGGCCAACTATAATTTGACCAAAAAAATATATTTAATTTTTACCTTCCACAAGAATGTTGTCTAAGGGTGGAACTAGACCTTGACAGTGTAAGGTCTAGTTCGGTCCATCAAGAGAATATACCTTTAGTTATATATCAAAGCAGAATTTAAAAGTATTTTAGCCTATTCTTCTACCTAAATTCTAGGTCCGTCTACGAGACTGTCATAATGGAGATAAGTCATGGTCATGCGTTTGACACTGGCATTTCCATCCTATTCTGTGCGTTCTCCCTCAATCAATTTTGAACCACCACCAAAATATCTGATGTACACGGCAGGTAAGAAAATAAAAACGCAATTGAATGCTGCCTTTTAAAATATACAAAAAATATTGGTCTCGTAGTTTGCAAGTAAGGTAGAAAGGGTTACACATTTAATTTAATGTTGACTGTAATTTTTGCATAATTAATTGTTGTTTTTATACTCAAACCCACATTAGTGCTTCTGTCAATTGTGAGATACTCCCAACATTATCATGACATGAAGATTCTAACGCCGTCTTTAATGGTATATGTAATTAAGGTTTTATAAGTCAATTTATTTTATATATATATATATTAAATTAATTGTCACACTTTCTCTTTTAAAATATTCAAAATTAATTAATGGGATAATGTTCGGTTTTTGATGCAAGTAATAAATGGACAGTTTGAAGTTAAAGGGGAGGGGATGGGAGGAACGGATTATATTCAAACCTTGAGCGACCGAAAGATAACACGTCCTTGTAACACTTGGTCTTACTAGCTAGATTTTCTTTCTTAGTTTCTTAACAATGTATATATATATATATGATGCAAGTGTCTATATGTATGCTTGTTTTAATTCGTTAAGAAATTTTCTCTTTTCTTTTGTTCTTTTTGAACTAAAATACCTATTAAAGAGTAGTCAAACGTACATGCATGCAGGAGAGTATCGGCAAGAATTGAACTAGCACTATCATTCTCATTTCTTATATGAATTGTTAACATCTGGATAACTCTTTTTTTCTTGGTTAAAAAGGGTTAACATAAGATGCCACCTGAGATGAATTATAATCATATAATGGTTTTATATTAATTTTTAAATAAGAGAAATACAAGTTAGCGACAGGGACTTCAGACTTGATGTATCATGAAATATCTAGTTATCTGTTATTAATCACTTTCAAAAATTCATTTTAATCAACGGGACCATCTCTATCTCAGTTGATTCACTATAAAATAAAATCGGACAAGGGGCGGATGTACTAAGGGATTGACCCCAGCTTTTTTTGATTATATATATACACATATTATACTTTTTAGGGTCCTAGTGTAAATTTTAATACTTTTGGGACCTATGTGGAGGTTTTAACAGTATAAGGTGTAGTTTGTAACATAAAAAACCAAGGCAAGACTCATAATTAATCTCTCTTATCCAGTGACGAAGCCAGTAATTAGACCAATAGGATGCGAAATTTGGTCGAAATTCAAAATACACTAAATCATATTTAAAGCCATAAAATTTGAACGCAAACATAATATTAATAATAATAATAGTTCATACAACTCAAATAGCAAATGCGAACAATTACAATAAATTACAATAACATTCTACGGTTTTTCATATTTTGGAATATTACAAATATCCTAATTTTTAAAAGTATATTTGAAAAATATACCTATGGAATAGAGAAGTGGTGGCGGGCGCAGTGGGTTGTAGTGGTGGGCCGTGGGCTAGTATGTGAGATAAAGAGAGCTTAGAGAGGTGAGAAATAAGGAAATGGAGAAGGAGGCAAGAAGGCAAGAAGCTGAGAGGTGAAATGTGAAATTTGTCTACTGGTTAGAGAGATGGAGGATTGGTTTAATTTGTTAAGTTTGTGGTTTTCAAATTGTGCCTTAAATTTTTGCCCTTACAATTCCTCTCAAGTTTATTTTTATGCACGTGAGTCCCTAAAATTTTATTTTATTTTAAAAAAAATGCTCCAAACCAAGACAGGACACCTGCACCCTGCCTTCACACAGATTCGCCACTGCTCTCACCCCACGGGTGTTTTGTTTCCTTTTACAACAAATACGAAGCAGGGAGCAGAGACTTGAACTGCTTTGCTCTGTTCGTTCTTTTTATTTTTTTTTATTTAAAGTTTCATACAAAACCTTCTCACACACTGCCCTTTCCTTGCAATGTACTCCGCCAATTCGTCCTCTCCCTTCGAGGTAAACTTTTGACTTTGTTATTTTTTTTAGTTTTTTGATTATTTTTAATGATTATTATTTGATATGCTTGAGCTTTTAATCTCTTTTCTTGGATAAGAATTTATGAAAGATGTAGTCGTAATTTTGATAAATTTACCCCTAAAACCCCAATATTATAAATAGTCTTAATTAGTTTGAGGAATTGGAATTAATTTTTGTATTCAAATTTGAAATAATGGTGATAGATAAATTTTTAATAAAGAGGAAGAGAGTTGCAATATTTCAACAAGATTAAGAAGAAGGAAGACTTCCAATACTTTCAAAATATAAAACACCCATAGAATGTTATTGTTATTTTTGCACTTTAATATTTATGTTGACTTGTATAAAAGACTAATACTATTATATATTTATATTTGCGTTATAATTTTATATCTTTAAAATTGCATTTTTTGCACTTTAAATCTTGATCCTTCTTCGCTCAAATTATGTCTCGCTCCTACTTTCAAGCCAATAGATTACAAAAATGGAAAAAACCAATAAATATGCAAAAATTTAGTTTAAGGTTCCAATGGTTGTGAGTTTTGTCTTGTTGTGTGGAATTCATTGGGAACCCTATTGATACAGTCAATCAATATCTTTGTTTTTGAAAAGACAAAATATATGTATATACGAGCATCCTCAGTGTGTGGCTAAAATTTATTACCAAAACTTACAAAATGTAACACTAAGTTTTTTGAGAGGTTGCAGTAGATATAGTACAAGAAATAGTCATACAGGCTTGGCATACTCTTAAGCTCCGTTTGATTGCAAAGATTGAAAAGAAAAATAAATTTAGTTAGTTTGTCTGAAAAGATATAACATAAGGTGAGAGATATTGATCATTTTATGAGTAGATATCCGCTATCCTTCTATATTTTTGGTGGAAAATTTTTACTCACCACCAAGCAAAGAAAATTTCTTCATGGGAAAACTTAAAAATCAAGAAGATATCACCTTTATCACTTAACTTATTTTCCATCTTTTCACCAAAACTAACTCAATTTATTTTCCTTTTCCATCTTGCAATCAAACGGAGTCTTATAGTATAAATAAAGTGCTATACATGTAAGGGACACTTGTATGATTTTTTTTATCATACGAGTGTGTCTTACTCATATAACTCATAAAAATAACACACACCCGTATGAATAAAATTTAGTCAATTAATAAATTTGTCCATTCTCTACCATATATACCACACAAAGTTTGTTTATTAAATTGTCTCCACGATAGTTAAAAATATAGTAAATTTACCAATTTAGAAATACTCACTACGAATGCTCTAATGTGTGTGTCATTGGACTGCATGAAAGTCCATATACACAGAACACCACAAGTATATACACACATTTTATTATTTTATTGGGTCGTTGCTCATTTGCCCTTACACTCTTTGGATTTTTCTGGCTCACTTTTGTCGGTATAATTAAGTTGGAAAATGTCGTGGAGCCGGAAATGAATTGGAATCATAGATCTGAAGGGAGATAGAAAGTGACACTAATTGGTTAAAAGTTATTCTCTTTCTTTCTTTCTTTCTTTTTTTTTTCTAATGTTTTTGGAGTATCTTTTGCACATTTCAACCAATCCGTTTCACAGATATTGTCAATTGTTGGCTGTCAAATTTTTTGTATTTATTGATACTTGATCTAAAGAACTCCTAGTTGATCCCGGCTGGCTTTCTAACCCATAATTACTTTTGAGTTATATTTTGAGAATTTATTTGTACTAATGTAAAATTGCTCAATTAAGTTTTCTGTTTATAAAAAAAAATAGTATTTCAATTATTGTATATATAATTATTATATTTAAAGAATATTGAGAAAGCTTAACATATGCCTTAAAACTAACAATTTAACATTATTCTTTGTAATTTTGGCATCATGGAAGTGTTCAAATACATGATTATGAGTTTTTTGACGGGCAAACAGTTATGATTTCAATGCTTCAAAATAATTAATTTTCAGAGCGTGTTTGATTGGCATTATTTTCTCTAAAAAGTAAGAGTTTTCCACCTAAATTCTTACTTTTAGTATGTTTAATTGACTTTTTTTTTCTATGCAGTCAAATTCCCACTTTAAGCTTTAAGGTCACATGGTCTTCTTTTCCTCCAAAAGATAAAACATGTTTTCTTATGGGAGGGGTAGGTTTTAATTTCTAGGCAATTGCATGTATTCATAATCAAACTCAACTTTACTCTTCTCTCTCTCTCTCTCTATATATATATATATAGCAATTAGATTAATATTGGGTGATCTTTATACCCAAATTACTTTTTATTTTTTTTTGGTATATATGCTCGGAAGATTTATGAAAAAAATTGAAATGAAAATTTAGGAAAAAATATTGGTGTAGGTTAATTTAGGAAAAATGTTATAACTTATTAAGCACAAACTAACTTATTAATTAATTGTTTTACTTTTTATCTTTTTTTGTAACATTTATGTTATACATTTATCTTATCATGTACCACAAATACGAAATAAACATTCTATTATTTGACTTAGAGGACATATATATTTATTACTATTACATTGTATTTCTTATTATAGTTGTTATACTCCCAAATTGATGGTTTTATAATATAAAAAAAATAAAAATAAAAATTTACCTTTTTTTTCATGCATAAAACAAAATTTCATTATCGCAACTCAAATTATATGGAGAAAAGATAGAAGATCCATGAAAAAAGGTACAAGTTCTATGAAAAAATGATACCTATCAAACAACAAAAATTGAAAAAGGCGACAATTTCATGAAATATAACAACTATTAAATACCAAAAGATGGAAAAGTATAATATTTTTCAAATAAAATTATGACAATCAAACACATTTAATTGACATTTTTTATACAACTTAATTCTAAACAATGTAATTACCTACAACTTATTTTATTTCAATACAATCAAACAAGTATCTAAACAGTAAACACATATGTTGAAATGTGCACTTCTCCCAAGAGGCTAGCTTCCTCATGCATACACTGGTTTTAAATGTATATATGGTAAAAAAAAAATACAATCTCATTTTTGTAATTCGCAACGTGATTTTAGCGGGACATAAAATGAGGTAAGTTATCAAGTATTATCATGTTAAACTTATTTTAATATGGATAAACTTCTATTAATAAACAAATCGAGTGCTATAGGCTACAATATTAAAATATTTGAAGTCTAAATAACCTATTCAGCAAACTTGTAGAAATACATATACGGAGGGGGAGGAATACGAATTAAACTCAAGACTCGCTGTCAGTCGACAGCAAGTTCTAGTCACAATTAATTTATGTTTCTAATTTTTTTTTGAAATATGTAAAAACTCAAATATTATTAAACACCTTGTACGAATAATCTTGTTTGTGTTTATGCCCAAATGTTATTAGCGACACGAAAGTAATGGTACAACCACTCTTTACATGGTCGCCAAACATACATGGCATTCAACTATTCAAGCGTTCTCAACCAACAATTTTTTGGCATATGGAGATTCCCCCCTCAATTGACGAAAATACCCCGCGTTTTGTCCTTTTTTGCCAAAGTTTATAGCAACACTAACACCTACAAGGTATTAAAAAAGGGAAACGAGTTAGTTGCGGTAGACAATAAATATACATATATCGCTGACTAGAATTTATCGAATTTAAATAATTTAAAGGAAAAAACTAATTTTAAAAAATTATAAGTAGTGCATCGTCAAAGTTTTGTTGCTTATCCTATATTATAATTTTTTTATAAAATAAAAGAATGTGAAGATAAAATAAAAAATCTACGAAAAAGTTTCATGCTTTCCGGCTTTATAATATAATAATAGTATATCTTTTTTGTTTTTGCTTTATGGATCATAAATTATGATGAGACCTGGTTATCTGTTACCTATTGCCAGAACAGATTTTTGTTATTAAATTAAGCCACTTTTTGAACCAAATAACTAAATTAAGATACTCTTTAATTTATTAGCTAAATTAGTACACATCTAAAAGTAGGGAATGGTGATTTGTTTAAATTAATAGTGATTTAATATCACTATTTATCAACAAAAAATAGTGAATCCAAATTGCGTTAACTTTTAATTAGTGATTTCAAATCACTATTTTTAAAACGTATTGTTTTTGCTAATAAGTTAAAAAGAGAGTTATACGAACAAATTTAAAATATGATGTAGTTTGGAAAAAAAATGTCAATTGCACCCATCCCCCTCTCTTCGATTCTCACTCACATTTTTTTTAACATAAAGATGTACAAATTTAAGGGTTCGATGATGAAGGGAAGGGATTGATTAATGGCAGTGTTAATTAGTGTTAATTATACACCATAATACTCTCTAACACTCCATCTTATTTATATGTGTTTTCTTTATATTTACATGTATCCCATTTTTATATTTATTTCATTGCTTAACGATTAATAATTTCCATCATTTACAATAATAACTCAAATTAATGCACCTGGTCACTACCACTTCACCCACAAATCTACCCTATCACTCCAAGCCAACTCTTCCATCCAAACACACCATTTCTTTTCTTCTTCACAGCTTCACTTATCATCATGTATGTCTTCTTCTTACAAACATTTCCCTATTAATGCAGCTCAGAAAAAAAAATTACATATGAAAGTTGACTTAACCTATACCCAAAAAGTGTTTACTCATTTACTCACACTCGGTTGACATAACCTGCCTTGGCCTATGTGAATTAAGTGTACATGCACGTGAAGCGAGTGCATATGCACTGCCTTGCTGCCTATGAGCCGACATAGTGTTTTAGGTTGAAAAAAAAACACGGGCATGATACTCGACGGATTACAACTGAGTATATTCACACATACTAGTTTACATTGAAGCGAGAAAAGTTTTATACATATATATACCGCTTCAGATTAAGAGATCTTGAGAGAGATATGGGTTCGTGAACAAAAGAAAGGCGTTGATTGATGTCAGGGAGAAGGAGGGAAGATATGAAGAAGTTGAGAGAGATAGATGAAATTTATTATTACTAATTATTATTAATATTAATTAATACTAATTAATTTAAATATTAATAAGGGAGTCTTGAGAGTGTTATGAAGAATAAAATTGTACTAAAAGAATGTAAGGAAGATATGTAGTGTTAGAGAGTGTTGGTGTGTAAACAACAAAACCATCAATTAACTTTATTTCACCTTTCATCGAACTCAAAATTTAAAAATTATGCCTAATTAGTTATATGAAAAACATAATCCCTAATTAACTGGGAGAAAGATTATTGTTATGTGTACGAAACTTTGGAATAACCTTTCATACTTTAAGGTAAAAATAGTATTAATATTTGTTACGACAAGAACTTTGAACCAATTATAAAATCCTCAACAACAAAGCAATCCAAGGAAAAAGTCGACCACAAATGGTCGGTCCGCGTAGTACCATGTGCAAAAACAGTACAATCTACATTATTTACTCCGAATAATTAACTAAAATTATCAACACATCAACTCCTTTTATAAGGGTGGTGATGTTGGCACCCCAAAAAACACTTGGTAACACTCTCACTTTAATTCGGTCATTCGCAACCGAGTAAAGTGTCTATTATTCGGTTGTTGAGGACCGAATATAAGTCTATATACTCGGTTCTTGACAACCGAATAAGGCATTTTCAAGTTTTTTCAAATTTTATACTCGGTTCTTGACAACCGAGTAAGGCATTTTCAAGTTTTTTCAAATTTTTGCAAGTTTATATTTGGTCCTTCACAACCGAATAACGTATACGTTATTCGGTTGCGAATGACCGAATTAAAATGGGAGTGTTTTCAAGAGATTTTGGGGGTGCCAACATCACCACCCTTTTATAAGGGTTTTTTTGTACCTACTTCTAGTCCTATATGAATACTTATTCATGCTTATTAGGATTCCAATACAAAGTCAACTAAACAAGCCAAAAACTCACTGGGAATTGTGGCTAAATCGAAACAAGGGGAAATATGAAATTTAGATTAGGAGGTCTTCTCACGTTATATTCAAGGTGAAATGTTCGATTAAGGCAATTATTTCGGGATCTCCGATTCTTCTTAAAAGAAAGCCTTTGGATATTTATATTTTGCAGCGTTTAGAAGTGATGGTTCCAACGTTTAATAGGGAGTCGTGGATTGTTACTCAATGGTTCTGTCCTAGACCAGATCACTATAAACTTAATTATAATGGGTGTTGTAAAGGTAATCCCGGAGAGGGGGGAGGAGGGAGTATTCTTAGAGACGAGAAAGGTCAAGTGGTATTTGCTCGTGCGGAGTACTACATCAACATTAAGAACGCTGTTGCTGAGGCAAGGGCGTTACTGCAAGGTCTGCTAGTTTGCAAGGATAATAGATTTGATCATATCGACATCGAGGTAGATTCTTTGATATTGAAGAATGTTATTGAGGGATCTATGGCTGTCCCTTGGACCATTGCTTACGAAGTTAGGAAGATTGAAATTATGTTGGGTCATTTGGAGTAAAGCATCAATCATACTTATAGAGAGAATAATCAAGCAGCAGATTATTTAGCTAACTGGGGTTACAGGAAAAAGAGCACGTATGTTTTGTGTGGAGAGAATTTACCAAAAAAGCTCATAGGTATGGTGAGACTCGATAAAGCGAGGTTGAAAAATATTAGATATTCCAAGTTGTAATTAGTCTGATTTAGATATAAAATTTCTCTTTATCTAAAAAAAAGAAGGGAGCCTAAACCAACTAAAAATTGAAGACATAATCCAACCATACTAAAATTAAAATTTGAGCTATGAAACATTGAAAACACATGTTATTAATTACCATGTAATTGAAAGAGATATGTCCTAGGACTATTCATAGATTATGATTTGTACTTGGATATTTTATGCTTATTGTTATTTATAAAGTTTATTTATTATACTTTATATTCTCTTGTAAATAATATATATTAATACTAGTTCATCAAGTACGTGACTTGATTGTGGGATGCTAGTAATGTTATAATAATATTATTTAGATGTCCCTAATCATATGTCAATAACCTAGGATCACATTGATATAATGATTAGAGTATGGGTCAGTTGATGATTATGTTCCACAAGTCATGGATATGGAAATATCAAGCTGAACATACTGATACTTGTTAGGGAACAAGGTATTGGACTGACCCGCTTTGGGGACACTGCGAGGAGTGTTACATAATGTCATCAGTGATGTTCCCCATTTGTGATATCGTATTATCCTTAGACCTGAGATCGCCATGGTCACCAACATAGGGATTAGCATGTCAGGCATTATCAAACGTTGCTCTTGATCGAGTAATTATAAAGATGATGACCGAGCATACTGTGAACTATGTAGAGGTATGTGGTTGATCAAGATGGGATTTGTCACTCTCGTATATTGAGAGAGATATCGTTGGGCCCCTTGATAAGTGTAATTAATATTTGCATGGCCATGCACAAATGAGATGTCATTTGTTTTAGATTAATTATACTTAGAGATCAAGAAATAAAGATTGAACTATACAAAAATGACACTTGCCTAGTCTTGTGTTCAATCTAGATATCGATTGACAAAAGGAGTTAATATTTGGAATATCAATTTAAGGTTGTGTCATTTTTGACCTTTATACCCTTTGGATAATAGTAATGTTTTACTAGAGACCGCTTACTATTCGTATAATAAAATGGGCTTTTATTTATACTGCCAAAGAGTGTAAAACCTACAGGGTCGCACACCAAAACGAGTTGGATCAAAACGAATTAAAACGGGCCAAGTTGGACTTGGGCCCAGTTCGTTTGTTGCTTAGGGTTCTCACTAGGGTTCTCTTATAAAAGGGAACCTTTATTCATCTTGGCCGTCAAGGAAACTCAAAAAGGCCAGAGAGAGAACCCTAGAAGGCGCTAGTACACCAAGCAAGGATCTCATCCCGTTCGTGTGTGCATACCGTAGAGGCGTCGTAATTTCTACGCTAAGGACGACAACAACAGAAGGATTCGATCCATCCGGTTCGTTTTAGTAACATCAAATCACACATAAGGTATGTCTTCTGTCGATTTTATTGAACAGCATAAATCCTAGGGTTTAAGATTAGTGCGTAAATTAGTGTATGCGATGCATGATTACTGCCCTAATTCCCTACAGTGGTATCAGAGCGAGGTTATTTACTGTTCTTTATTTTCGATCATGATTTTAGTCGTTTAATAACTTGAAGGTCTGTTCTCGTTTAAATTTCGATTAATATCATATTCGGATTTTTAGTATCATGCTAGGTTTTGATAATATCGATTAATGGGTTAATCGTTTTCTATAGCATGTTTTCTGTTTTCGTTATAAGTTTGCATATACGATATGTCCTTTTATAATCTGATTAATAGAGATCTGATATGTTGAAAACGTGATTACTGTATGACTGTTATCGACATGTTCATGATTCTGTTAAGTCGTTTTTGATTAGGGTTCATCTTTATGCTGTCATGATTTTATTCCGCAATTATCATGTTTAGCGTTTTCAGAATCGTTCTGTTAGGGTTTACGCAATCTGGTAGACTTGATGAGATCACGGCTATCGGGTTCTTTCATGTTAATTTGATTAATGAGATAGGGCAGATTAATGTGATTAGTCTAGACGAATCTGTCTAATAAGATCAGACACGTTTCTGGAGAAAATAATTTAAAATCGTTCAAATTTTCCACGGACCCAGAAGTATGATTCTCTTGCCGGTCAGCGGGACCGCCGCCAGGGTGTCCACCCCCCGGACCCCGGTTGGGGCGCTGCCCCAAACCCCGCGGGGGCGTTGCCCCTCGACCCCTAATTGTTTATTTAATAATTGATTAAATTTATTTTCGCATTTATGTGTGTATGCAATATGTTGTGTTATGTGATAATACTAACTTGCAGGATTTTAATTTTAGTGATATAGTATGGCCAAACTAAATACGGCCTGCGTGTCGTTTTGTTTTTATTGTAATATATAAATACGGCCTGCGTGTCGTTTTGTGTTTTGCAATGTAATTTTATATTACTAGTTTCTTGTATTAGGCTGTACAATTTTTGTATATTACCTCGCATAGAAGATGGAGGATCCCTCATCACAAGAGAAGGTAGCCAAGAGCTTTGGAGTGTCCAAAGCTACAAAGGATGGAGAGCATAGTTAATTAGTAGCCTTATTTCTCTGGCCATACTATATCACATATTTATTGGTTGATGCATGTTTAAATATTCTGTTGTATTATTGTGAGACTGCATATTTATGTCCCTAGAACAAAAGAAATTATTTGTGCCTTTCCAACACTGATAACTATTAATTTTATGATTATTATAGAAAACGCCTGCCAAAGCGGAGTTATCTTAAATCATCATAAATTAATAGAATGGAAGTCGGACATCCATAAGTCAGAAAAGTGTTGGTTTGATTTCACAAGGCCGTCAAAACGGTTTTGGGCCTTGAGGCAAAGTGTTGAGAAGCCGAAACATAAGATGTAAAACTCAACAAACCAAGAGTTGCATAGAATGTAATTAACAAATGTTGCTTACCTTATTAACAATGTTTAAGTGAAAAGCCAAAGCTTTCTTAATACCTTGAGTAATACGGATCTTGGACCAACTATGTCCTAATGGGACAATTGCGTGTAAGACATAGTAGGAAATTTTATAATAAGCATTTTAAATGTTTGCATATGTTATTTTGCTGTAGATAGATGACGAACAATAACACAACCGCTTTTTCGTTGCGATCTGTCCTTGAGAAGGAAAAACTAAACACAACCAATTTCCTAGACTGGTTCAGGAATCTGAGAATTGTTCTCAAACAGGAAAGGAAAGATTATGTCCTCGAAAATGCTATTCCTGAAGAACCGGCAGCTAATGCTCCTCGTGCACAGAAAGATGCACATCAGAAGCATCTAAATGATGATTTAGATGTTTCATGTCTCATGCTTGCTAGCATGAATGCTGATCTGCAGAAGCAGTTTGAAAATATGAATGCATTCGACATGGTTAAGGAACTAAAGAGTTTGTTTCAGGAACAAGCTCGAGTCGAACGCTTCGAGACTACTAAGTCTTTGTTTTCATGTAAGCTTACCGAGGGAGGCTCAGTCAGTCCTCATGTACTCAAAATGATTGGGTACATTGATCACCTAGAAAGGTTGGGGACAACCATTAGCCAAGAGTTGGCCACTGATGTCATTCTCCAGTCGCTGCCTGAGTCATATGATGGATTCATTATGAATTTCAATATGCACAGCCTGGAAAGGACATTAACTGAGCTGCATGGGATGCTGAAAACAGCTGAGCAGAACATTGTTAAGAAAGTTAAGAATAATGTTCTGATGGTTCAAAAGGGAAAGGGTTTCAAGAAAGGTGGAAACAGTAAAGGAAAGTCCAATGCCAAAGGCAAAGGTAAAGCTCCAGTTAAGAACTGGAAGAAAAAGAAACAAGATTCTGAGCCCAAGCCTAATCCACAAGCTGAAATGATATGTTTTCACTGCAATGAAAAGGGTCATTGGAAGAGAAATTGCAAGAAATACCTTGACGACAAAAAGAAGGGACTAGCCCCTTCGTCTTCAGGTACTTACGTTATAGAAGTAAATGTTACTTCAGCTTCTTCTACTTCTTGGGTATTAGATACTGGTAGTGCATCTCACATTTGTGCAAATGTACAGGGACTCAAAAGGAGTAGGAAGCTGGCTAAAGGAGAAGTGGACCTACGCGTTGGAAATCGAGCAAAAGTTGCCGCTCTAGCTGTAGGAACATTTGAGATTCCTTTACCCTCATGATTAATTTTAGAATTAAATAATTGTTACTATGTGCCTGCTTTTAGCAGAAACATTATTTCTATTTCTTTGTTAGACGAAGAATGTTTTGAATTCAATTTTAAGGACAAACGTTGTTCATTTTCTTTGAATAATATGCAATATGGTATTGGAAAATTATTGGATGGTCTTTATATTCTAAATCTTGAAATACCTGTTTATAACGTAAATAATAAAAGAATCAAGTCTGATGATTCGAATCCTACTTATTTATGGCATTGTCGTTTAGGCCATATGAATGAGAAACGCATGTTGAAGCTCCATAAAGATGGTCTTCTAAATTCATTTGATTTCCAATCTTTTGAACGATGTGAATCTTGTTTGTTGAGAAAGATGACTAAAAGCCCTTTCAATGGTAACAATGATAGGGCAAGTGATCTTTTGGCCCTCATTCATACTGATGTATGTGGACCACTAAACACAACTGCCAGAGGAGGATATCAGTACTTCATCACATTTACTGATGATTTCAGTAGATATGGTTATGTTTACTTGATAAAACATAAATCGGAATCTTTTGAAAAGTTCAAGGAATTTCAAAATGAGGTACAAAATCAACTTGGCAAGACTATTAAAGCTCTTCGATCAGATCGAGGAGGAGAATACTTAAGCCAAGAATTCATTGATCATCTTAAGAGTTGTGGAATTGTTTCACAACTTACTCCACCAGGAACACCACAATGGAATGGTGTATCTGAAAGGAGAAACCGAACACTGTTAGACATGGTTCGATCAATGATGAGTCAGACATCTCTTCCAATATCATTTTGGGGATATGCTCTTGAAACCGCAGCGTTCACACTAAACAGATCTCCATCTAAGGCTGTAGAAAAGACACCTTACGAGTTATGGACTGGAAAAGTTCCAAGTCTGTCTTTTCTGAAGATTTGGGGTTGTGACGTTTTCGTCAGACGACTAATCACAACTAAATTAGAACCCAAATCTGACAAATGCTTCTTCGTAGGATATCCTAAGGAAACAAAAGGATATTATTTTTATAATCCAACCGAGAACAAAGTGTTTATAGCTCGGAATGGAGTTTTCTTAGAAAGAGAATTTCTTTCCAAAGAAAACAGTGGGAGCACAATACATCTAGAAGAAATTCGAGATGATAGTAATCTTAATGAAGAGCCTCAACAAAGTATGCAAATAGTTGCAGAAACTCCTGAAGAAGTTACAGTCTTACGAAGGTCAAATAGGCCACGTCGCGAACCTGAGAGATTATCACTTTTCGTCTCAGATGAGCAAGACCTAGTGTTGTTAGACAACAATGAGCCCTCGACTTTCAAAGAAGCAATGGAGAGCTCTAGTTCCGAGAAATGGCTAGAAGCCATGCAATCCGAAATGAAATCCATGGATGACAATCAAGTATGGGACTTGGTTGACATGCCAAATGGCTGTAGAGCCATAGGTTGCAAATGGGTTTTCAAAATAAAGATTGATAAAGATGGCAAGATCGATGTCTATAAAGCTCGATTAGTTGCAAAAGGATATCGACAAATCCATGGTATTGACTATGATGAATCCTTTTCGCCAGTTGCCATGTTTAAATTAATCCGGATCCTTTTAAGCATTGCCGCATATTATGACTATGAAATATGGCAAATGGATGTCAAAACTGCTTTCCTTAATGGATACCTTGAAGAGGATGTGTACATGACACAACCTGAAGGTTTTGTCGATCCAATAAATGCTAACAAGGTATGCAAGCTTAAGAGATCCATATATGGTCTTAAGCAAGCATCTCGGAGCTGGAATCTTCGTTTCGATGAAACTATCAAAGAGTTTGATTTCAGAAAGAACGAAGAGGAACCTTGTGTATACAAGAAAACTAGTGGGAGCGCGATAGTCTTTCTGGTATTGTATGTAGATGACATACTACTCATTGGGAATGATATTCCTATGCTTGAGTCTGTAAAGACCTGGCTGGGAAAATGTTTCTCAATGAAAGATTTGGGCGAGGCAGCCTACATATTAGGGATCAAGATCTATAGAGATAGATCACGAAAACTAATAGGACTGAGTCAAAGTAATTACATTGACAAAGTTTTACGTAGGTTCAACATGCAAGACTCTAAAAGAGGGTTCTTGCCAATGACACATGGCACAACACTAAGCAAGACTCAGTGTCCTCAGACACAAGATGAGCGAGATCGCATGAGTAGAATCCCGTATGCTTCGGCTATAGGTTCTATCATGTACGCTATGTTGTTTACTCGTCCCGATGTAGCATGCGCATTGAGCGTGACTAGCAGATACCAGTCAGATCCAGGTGAGAGTCACTGGACCGCTGTCAAGAATATCCTCAAGTACTTAAGAAGAACTGGGGATATATTCTTGATTTATGGTGGGGAAGAAGAGTTGGTTGTGAATGGGTACACGGATTCTGGTTTTCAATCAGATAAGGATGATTTTAGATCACAATCCGGTTTTGTGTTTTGTCTCAATGGTGGAGCTGTGAGTTGGAAGAGTTCTAAGCAAGCCACAGTTGCTGATTCTACAACAGAGGCTGAATATGTTGCTGCTTCAGAAGCAGCAAAGGAAGCAGTATGGATAAAGAAGTTTATCAATGAACTTGGTGTCATTCCTAGTAGCACCAATCCAGTGGATTTGTATTGTGACAACAATGGAGCTATTGCTCAGGCTAAAGAGCCAAGGTCGCACCAAAAATCCAAACATATTCAAAGACGTTATCACCTCATTCGTGAGTTCATCAGTAATGGTGATGTGAAGATATGCAAGGTTCCCACAGACGAGAATGTAGCTGATCCTTTGACTAAGTCACTTTCTCAAACTAAACATGATCGTCATTTTAGTGCACTAGGCATTCGTTTTATGAATGAATGGTCCTAGTACAAGTGGGAGACTGAAAGAGATATGTCCTAGGACTATTCATAGATTATGATTTGTACTTGGATATTTTATGCTTATTGTTATTTATAAAGTTTATTTATTATACTTTATATTCTCTTGTAAATAATATATATTAATACTAGTTCATCAAGTACGTGACTTGATTGTGGGATGCTAGTAATGTTATAATAATATTATTTAGATGTCCCTAATCATATGTCAATAACCTAGGATCACATTGATATAATGATTAGAGTATGGGTCAGTTGATGATTATGTTCCACAAGTCATGGATATGGAAATATCAAGCTGAACATACTGATACTTGTTAGGGAATAAGGTATTGGACTGACCCGCTTTGGGGACACTGCGAGGAGTGTTACATAATGTCATCAGTGATGTTCCCCATTTGTGATATCGTATTATCCTTAGACCTGAGATCGCCATGGTCACCAACATAGGGATTAGCATGTCAGGCATTATCAAACGTTGCTCTTGATCGAGTAATTATAAAGATGATGACCGAGCATACTGTGAACTATGTAGAGGTATGTGGTTGATCAAGATGGGATTTGTCACTCTCGTATATTGAGAGAGATATCGTTGGGCCCCTTGATAAGTGTAATTAATATTTGCATGGCCATGCACAAATGAGATGTCATTTGTTTTAGATTAATTATACTTAGAGATCAAGAAATAAAGATTGAACTATACAAGAATGACACTTGCCTAGTCTTGTGTTCAATCTAGATATCGATTGACAAAAGGAGTTAATATTTGGAATATCAATTTAAGGTTGTGTTGTTTTTGACCTTTATACCCTTTGGATAATAGTAATGTTTTACTAGAGACCGCTTACTATTCGTATAATAAAATGGGCTTTTATTTATACTGCCAAAGAGTGTAAAACCTACAGGGTCGCACACCAAAACGAGTTGGATCAAAACGAATTAAAACGGGCCAAGTTGGACTTGGGCCCAGTTCGTTTGTTACTTAGGGTTCTCACTAGGGTTCTCTTATAAAAGGGAACCTTTATTCATCTTGGCCGTCAAGGAAACTCAAAAAGGCCAGAGAGAGAACCCTAGAAGGCGCTAGTACACCAAGCAAGGATCTCATCCCGTTCGTGTGTGCATACCGTAGAGGCGTCGTAATTTCTACGCTAAGGACGACAACAACAGAAGGATTCGATCCATCCGGTTCGTTTTAGTAACATCAAATCACACATAAGGTATGTCTTCTGTCGATTTTATTGAACAGCATAAATCCTAGGGTTTAAGATTAGTGCGTAAATTAGTGTATGCGATGCATGATTACTGCCCTAATTCCCTACAGTAATCTAATATCATTATTTATCTTTTTAGTCTATAAAAACATACAAAATGTGGATTTGTAACCTTCCATAAGCTTTAGTATTTTAAAATTATTAGACTTTTGTGTGCTTATTATGCGTGTGTGATTCAGTTGTTTATAAATTTAAAAAAATAGTAACTACACGAGCTCTGGTTAACAGTTCTAATATCATGATTAAAAACGAGGGTTTAAATCTTTTTCCCAACATTTTATCAAAAAATAAAATAAAATAAAATCTCCTTGCATTGTAAAGAAAATAAATTATATTTTGTAGAATAAAAGTCATTTTCCTTGATGATATTTTTTTTGGCTTACAAGAAAAGGCGAACGAAAGATTGGTATTAACTTTTAGTTCCAAAAGTCGCGTGATTATTAGGCTTCAGAATTAATGGATATTACCGTTAGTTCAAAATTTGTTATATGAATTTTTATTTTTATTTTTCAACCAAAAAGTGTCATGTCACTATATCATTTAAAAAGATATAAATAAAATATTTCTAAATATAGTTTGCTTTTATATTTTCAGAGTATTTATTTACGTTAAAAGTGTTATTATTTTTACTCTTATTTATTAAAGCTCTATTATTTTATGTGAATGCTATGACATTAATCGGTATATATAATAGCAAAAATATGAAATAAGTTTTAGCATTAATAACCCAATTTGAAAAACTTTAAATGAAGTCAGTGAGAAGGGAGGACCATTCATACACAAAATATTTTTAGAGGTTTGAACTCTCTCTGTACATGTGTGTGTTTTTGTAAATAGTCGCCCAAGCGTGGCAATGTGACTCCTTAATTTGTGAAGAGGCACCGCCTTTCTTACTAAGGATATTATATTTTTTCAATTTCCTCATTAGAGAGAGTTGTATATATATATATATATAGCACCCCTTGGTATCCTCCAAGCTAGTAGGTGAATAACCTGCATGTGTCTGTTGTTTGTATATTTAAGGGGTTCGTCATGTTCGAACATAGCTTTAATCTACAACGCATATTACGGTAAACCTGCGAAAAGCATGGGTATATATATCTTATTAAATTATTAGGTGTTTAAAAATTTTGATGTACCTTTATTATTATTAGTTGAACAATATTATAAATTTCTAAAATTTTAATTATAGACATATGTATAATATCATTTTTAATAACATCGTTTTAAAAAGAAATATACTTTTTTATAACTATTTAAGTTACTAACTACTAGACATGTTTTTGAAATTTTAAACTAATGGAAGAATTAGGTCGTACTTGAGTTTGACATCCATTTAAATTAAAAATAAAATGATTTGATGCAAGTTTAATAGAGAAAAAGTGGGTTATAATAAGTTTTCTTGAATCTTAGTTTTACACATAACTTTATAGTTATAATAGATCTTATTCTCTAGCTCTCGATTAATAGATTTTAATTAAATAACTTTTTATGAATTCTCATTTTTGTATTTAAAGCTAATTTACTTTACATTTTAAAAGAAGTTGATGAGAGAGAGATTGACTACTTTTAATGACCCAAAATTTATAAAATTTATTATAATAAGATGTGAACTAGGCCCGGCAATTTATAACTCAACACGATAACATGACACGAAATTAACACGATTTTACCGGGTTTGGGTGAATCCTTAACGGGTGGGGGTCATAATCGGGTTGACCCGTCAAACCCGTTTATTAAACGAGTCGATTTCGTGTACATTCGCGAGACCCGAATAAAACTCGTCTAACCCGATAAGAATATATACGAGTCTGTTTCGGGTCGTGTAAACTCGTTTGTAACCCATGTAATCCGAATATAATTTAAATATATATATAAATTACTTAATTGAATTATTAACGAGTCACTAAATGTTATTCGTATACGACCCAAATTGAACCGTTTATCTTAAACGGGTTAAACGAATCGGGTCGTGTAATTCGTTAATTAAACGGGTCGTGTATGAATTTGAATTTTTCACCCGTTTATTAAACGGGTCGTGTACGGGTGGAGGCACTTTTCACCCGACACGATTTCAACCCGACACGAAACCGACCCGTACACGACCCGTTGCCAGGCCTAATGTGAACTATGGATTTAATGAATTAATGACGTAATACTTTTGTCTTTATAATATAATATTAGGTTAACGAATCTTAAGGTAAGACGTGTTGCTTACAAACGAGATTATATTCAGTAATTACAAGAAAATGGACAAGAAGAACAAATAGAATTTTGATAAAGGTGGTTCTTCCATCAAATGAATTGTAGGTCTAATTTGTGCAACCCTTTGGCGATGACTTTGATTTTTTATTGATTATGATAAGGGTGAATACAAAGAGAGTAAATATAGATAGAAGGATTAATTCTTTTTATAGATATAAGGGTTCACTCTTTATGATATCATAGGGAAAAGTGGAGAAAAATTGTGGGTATTTGTTAGTGTGGTGATAGGGTTGTTATCGGTTTTGTGGCATGTGGCATGCTGGCCACGTTTTATGCTATTATTACCACATGTCAGGTTTTAAATTGTTTTAATAGGATTTTGTGCTAAACTCAACCATATGCCAAGAATTCTTAATACATGAGTCGAACATCGGACCGTTTATTTTTATCCCCTTTATATAATACTAAATCACATGCATACGTAAAAAATATGTTACTCATATATATTTAATTTAAACTAAAATATAAAATAAAAATATTAAAAGATTTAGTGATTAAACAATAAATTATTTTATCTAAAGTCAAAAATTCGAATCCCCTTTTAAATATATTTTTTAAAATATATTTAAAATTTGAACCCTCTTTTAAATATATACGAGGGTATATCCGTGCTGTCCGGCACGATAAAAGAATAAAAAATAATAATTAGATAAAATATAATTACGTGAAAAATGTGAGGATTGAAGATGTGTATGATTGTATATTACTTATGATTGAAGATGTGTATGATTGTCTTATTTGTCCAATTAGACATGAAATCGCATCGACCGTTTTATAATGTAATGATGTTATGAGTGTATTTAAAAGAGAAAAAAATATTATATTCGAGGCAGATCGAATTGTAATATAAAAAATTATCGCCCTAAAATTACTTCGATCCTTTTATATGTTGGACACTTATTTTTAATTTTATTTTAGTATCTTTTATTCATTGTGTAATATTTTCAATAACTAATGGATTTGTAAATTTGATGAGAGAGAAATGTATATTTTCAATAACTATTATATTTGTAATGTTTTATAAGTTTTATATGCCATTATATTTGTAATGTTTTATAACTTTTTCTTGAATTTTTTTATATATAATTTAATAATCACAATGGATCTTGTTTTTTAGATGTTGATGAACATATTTCAAATATATAAATTTTATTAAAGTTGAATTTGTAAATTTAAAGTTATGTCATTTAAAAGTTTTTTAAAAATTTGATGAGAGAGAAATGTTGTAGAAAAGTAGAGAGATGTAAGAGTTATATTTGTGTATATGTTTAGTGTGTTAGTAAATGATAAGTTTATTTGAAATCTTATTGTGAAGTATAAAAATGATCTAATGGTCTAAAAGTGTTAACACCATTACAAATTAATATTAGACTTTGGATTGATTTATTATTTTGTTGCAAAAAATTCTTGTTTTATAATATAAATATATATATATATATATTTTATTTACATAGATATCTCGAAAGTCGGGACAAATGAAGAGAAAGATCAGCCACTTGTACCCGTCTTGGGCCTGTTAAAACTTTAAACGCCCTCTCCTCTTTGTCATTATATCTTTACGCCATGGTCACTGTCAGGTGTACATTTTAACTTTATTTCCGTAGTGCATATTCCTCAAAAGACTATACTCATATAGATGCTTCAGTGCAGTGGTTTATCACCGCTGAGTTTTGTGACAGATGATTTACGGTAGCGAAAAATCTTGTGGCCGATCTCTCCGAGATACAACTCTTTTATGGGCTAATGGTAAATTCAAATTTTCAAGCTAGGATTAAACTCACATGTAACGAGATGTGATGACATGCTGTGAGAGAAAAATAAAATCATTACATAACTATATTATTTTGTAGTAAATTAAATGTCATGGTGAAAAAAGTAGTAACCTTCTACAATCATCTAGAATTGAATTTAGTGGTATCATAAATATAATTAATATATTTATTTTATTTATTTGAATGTTAAGATAGTAATATAACCGTTAAGATTATCCATAATCGTAAATTTAGTGGTATATAAATATAATACATTTATTTTATTTATTTATGTGTTAAAATATTAGTATTATACTTGTTTGATAAAAAAAGATATAAAATATATATTATGTGGAATTTTAAAAGAGAGCGTAAAATTTAGAGTAAAAAAAGGAAAGAGGACAAAAAAAGTATGAACGCGGAATAATTTTATATGAATATAAAAATCTGATATATCAATGTATCAATTATTCATTAATTTAAATAAAATGTAATATAATTTTATCAACCAATACATAATAAACACAGTTATGTGTCCAAACACTATAATAAGATGTAGGAAGCACCAAAAGGTACACTATAATAAGATGCAGGAAGCACCAAAAGGTACAATAATACAATAATACAACGTAACATTAAGGGTGTGTTTGATTGAGAGTATTTTTCATGGAAAATACCTATTTTTCACTTGATTTGACAATTTAAGGTGTTTGATTGCCTTTTTTTTTCTAGGAAAAATATTTTCCAACTTTTGCTCACACACTTACATTTTTCTTGTAAACAAGAAAAATATTTTCTTGGGGGGGGGGGTCTAGTTTTTATTTTTCAGGCAATTGCACGGTTTTCGAGACAACATTTTACCCATTTTCTACACTAAAAATGCTATAACTTAAACTACAAAATTCAAAATTTAATAAAAAATTTATATTTAAAATCTACTCATCAAGATCAATTAAACAAGATCCATAATGACTATAAAATTATGTAAAAAAAAATACCCATAATTTTTTCTACATTGAAAATGCCACAATACAACCAATATTTTTCGAGTAGAAAATTAAGGCAATCAAACACATTTAATTACATTTTTCATGCAACTCAATTCTAGACAATTTAATTACTTAAAACTTATTTTCCTTTCATGTAAATTCAATGCTTGCAATCAAATGCAGCCTAAGATTTTGAATAATATTATATTTATTAAATATTCTTTTCACTTCACTTTTATTTTTTTAAACCGGTACGTATTACCGCATTCATTATATAACTTATAATATAGTTGTTTCCCCACAAGTTGTCCGGAAATCCACTTTCCTTCTCTATATAATCGTTTGCGCCCCCTTCTCTCTCTCCTCGTCCGCCACTCTCACGCACACACACTCTCTCTCTCTCTCTCCCCAAAACTCCAGTTGCCATTCTCTCTTTATAATGGCGGAAAAACATTCAAAACGACAGAGGGAGGAAACCCTTTTAGAAACCGAAATAGAGGAGGCGGACGCAAAGCGCCACAAATCCTACAACGAAATACTCTCCTTTCTCGAAGATGAAGAACCCACCCAGCACTTATCTTCAGACATATTATTCACTACCCTTCAACAAGAGATCTCAGCTTCTAATTCTAATTTTAATCCTAATTCGTCAGACCCCTTAATAACAACTAGCCTTAACCCAGATCCAGAATCACAGCTCTACAATAATAATACTCTCACAACTTCCTCTGTTCATCCAAATGAAGAAGAAGAAGAAGAAGAAGATGATGATGATGAAAAAGAGAGGGTTATTAGACACCTTCTAGAAGCTTCCGATGATGAGCTTGGGATACCTAACAGGGTTCAATCTGGTGATGATGAAATAATCAACGGTGGAGATTTCTCCTTGTCTTTGGGTGATGGGTTTTGGGAGTTTGAAGATGAGGCTGCTAATTACTATACTCTGTTGCAGTCTCAACTTTTTCTGTAGTTTTATTTCTTATGGTGGGTTAGAATGTAAGAGAAGGAAATATGAGGGGCCTAAAGGGGAAAGCAGTCAGGGGGTGGGAAAACAAAAGTAAGAGGCTTTTTTCGTGGTTTTCGTTTTGTCTCCCTCGTCTTTTGTATAATATCAAAAGACTCCCCAGTTTCCTTTTCTTAAATATATCAAAATATGTAGAAGACTAGAAGGGAAAGAAGTGATTGTCTATTATTATTTTTAGTTTCATTTTGTATCTTTTTACTAACGGGTTGAATATTCCAACTCCAATTTAACACTTTTTCCACTAAAATCGTTACAAACAAGTGAAGTGTCAAAAAGAAAAAAAGAAAGAAAGAAGGTATTATCATTCTAAATTAATACTCTATAACTCTATAAAATTATTTTTAATAATACTTTATATACATATATTTTTGTACACTTTTAATAGATAAATTACACCTTTCCGATTGTTAATGTATTTATTTGTGGTCATGCCTGTATCAAAAATGTCAGCCAATATTATATTTGTATGAGAAATTTAGTGAAGGCCAATGAATTTTGTGTTATAATTGGTGTTCTCTTTATGTACTTGTAAGAGGAAGTTCGTGGTTCGATTCATATGATATTATTTCATGGAATGATCCTTAAGAACGTAATATTGAACTTTTTATTTTGTCGAATTATTGTTATGATGTTTGTAAAATTTTGACTTTTATTAAAAAAACGTAGTAAGGGAAAAATGATGAAAATAAGGTCATCCATATTAACAAAGTAATTATATTTTTATCAGAATTTAATATTTCTTTAAAAATTTATACCATAATATTTTAAAGTTGTATATTACTTGACTAATAAATATAAGGATGTGTTTGATAGGCCATATTTTCCACCCAAATTCTCACTTTTGTAGTGTATGATTGCAAATATTTTTCATGGAGTCAAACTCCCACTTTTTCTACTATTCATCTCATTTTCCTTGTAAAGGTGGAAAATATTTTCTTTGGGGTGGGGGCTTGGTTTGGTTTTAGTTTTTTAGGCAATTCGCACAAGGGTCGAGGCAATTCAATGACATCATGCGTGGTTTAAAAAAAAACTGTTTTTTGATGAAGTAAAATTATTAAAAAAATAAAAAAAAAAACTGTTTTTTGATGAAGTAAAATTGTTCAAAAAAATAAAAAAAACTGTTTTTCGATGAAGTAAAATCGTTCAAAAAAAAAAACTATTTTTTGATGAAGTAAAATTGTTAAAAAAAATAAAAAAACTGTTTTAAAAAAAACTATTTTTCGATGAAGTAAAATTGATCAAAAAAATAAAAAAACTGTTTTTTGATGAAGTAAAATTGTTAAAAAAATAAAAAAAATTGTTTTAAAAAAAACTGTTTTTCAATGAAGTAAAATTGTTCAAAAAATTAAAAAAGCTGTTTTAAAAAAAATTGGTTTTCGATGAAGTAAAATTGTTCGGAAAAAAATCAGTTTTTTGATGAAGTAAAATTGTTCAAAAAAAAAAAACTGTTTTCAGAAAAACAGTTTTTCGATGAAGTAAAATTGTTCAAAAATAAAAAAAACTGTTTTTTGATGAAGTAAAATTGTAACAAAAAAAAAAGAAACTGTTTTTAAAAAATCTGATTTTTTAGGTAAGTTCCATGTAAAAAAGATACAAGTTCCATGGAAAATAATAGCTATCAAACAATAAAAGTTGGAAAAAGTTACAATTACTAAAGAAAATAATGTCTATCAAACACCAAAAGATGGAAAAGTACACTATTTTTCGGGTAGAAAATTAAGGCAATCAAACACATTTAATTGATATTTTCCATGCAACTCAATTCTAGGCAATTCAATTGCCTGAAACTTATTTTCTTTCCATGCAAATTTCATACTTGCAATCAAACGCACCATAATTATTCTAATGACATTACAACGCTAAAATAAAAGAATTAATTAAGATGATATCCTAAAATAGGACAAAAATGTCCACTTGCTTAGTACTCTATTCGGTTTGATACGAATACACGAGACGTGTTATCTGGTAGATACAGAAAAAAATATATACTGTGCGGCGGGCCAACTTTACCATTTTGTTCCCTTTTGTGTTGTTCACTTGTTCCTTCTGCTCATAAATTCTGATATGAAAATATCTAAATAGAAATAAATTTAATTTAAAAAGTTGGCCACTGTATCTGTAAATTAGTGAGAGGCCACGAATTTTCATTCGAGACGAGTTTGGAGTAAATTTATCGTGGTAACATATAAAAGAATGAATTGTGATATAATCTTACTTTATTAATTAACAACTTCTTCTTTTATTTTGTAAGAATAAATTAGAGTAAATGATACCAAAAGTTTTCAAACTATGTCTTAAGTTTCAGTTAAGTCCTTAAACTCGATTTTGTGTCAATTAAACCCTTAAACTTTTTAAATTGAACAACAACAGCCCTAGTATCCATGTAGTCCATTAAATCAAATGGATTAAAGGGCTTTTTAGACAAAAAGAAAAAAAAAATTGAGAAAAATTAAAAGAACGATAAAAGGGGGGAAGAGAGAGAAATAGCCACCAACCATCCGCATCTTCTTGGTCACCTCATTTTTCTTTCTCATCTTTATCTCTACATCTGTATATGTAGACATACATTAATTTATAACATATATATATATATATATATCTTATTTTGGTTTTCTTTTTATGTAAGTATTTTATAAAATTGGATCTAAATTCCAAAAAAAAAAAAGAATATCAAAATCAAAACAGTAGAAAACTCGATGTTAGACCTTCAAGCATTGTTAAAGAACTTGAACACTATTACCAAATTTCTATAATCTTTTTCTTCTTTTAATCCCCCTCCCTTTTTCAAATCACTTGGTTAAATGACCAAAAAACCCTTCAATCTATTTGATATAATGGATTATTTGGATAGAAGGGCTGTTGGTGTTCAATTTGTATAGTTTAAAAGCTCAATTAACACAAAATTAAATTTATAAATTTAATTAAAATTTAGAATATAATTTAAAAATTTCTGGTATCATTTATTTAATATATTAAGATCGTGGATCACTAGTATTTAAAATATAATATGGAAGGGCTTTGTCACATTCTATTTGATTTCAAATTTCAAATACACGTTTCGCAATATTTAAAACCGTTAGAAAATGAGGTTTATAGTCTTGTCTCGTTTAGAAACCGTGCCTTTAGCAACCACCATGAACACTTTGGGAATGCCCCTGCACTTTACTAAATGAAAGCACCAGTCTTTATGACTTTCAGCAATATCTAATGCTTATTCAAACTTCATTTTTTTATGGGCGGTACTAGTTATTTGTATCCATATAAATTTTTATGATTAAAATAAGAAATAGAAAAAAATATGTTTTAATGAAGTTTTTTATAATTATTTTTATGTGAGATAGAAATTCTCTATATGACTTGGCATATTCTTATTAGGTATTATAAAATCCATTAATTCTCTATCTTTCTAATAGATGGTTCTTAAATATACCCACAAAATCAGTCTTCTCACCCTAACAAAATTCAAAATTAAGTCTAACATAACCTAAAAAATAGCGTAAAAAACTTTCTTCTCACCCCGATTTCTATCTAAGGAAAAAACATCACTATTCACTTTTTTTTCTGCAAGTTTTTTTCACTATCATCTTTCTTCAAAAATTTTTGATAAAAATAAATTTGATCTTTTAATATTTTTGATGTAGTGAATTAAAACATATATTTATATAGTATAAGACTTAATTATTACTTTTATTGACTAATTAGTTAATTTCAACGGCTCCTCCGAGTCTTTGCAATTTAAATTAACTTATTACTCCATATCGCTCACATTTATATTTTAGAGAGAGAGAGAGTTTACGTAATGTATGTATAAATTAAAAAATAAATAAAGAAAAAATAGCGTAAGGGCTTTTTAGGGATTTTCTTTAAATATAATTAATGTTTAAATTTTCATATTTAAAAAAATTAATTTAATTTCGTTTTATTAAACGTTTTTTTGAAAATAATTAGTAATTTTTCAAAATGATTACAAATTAAAGGATGATCTAAATTAAATTGGAAACGGAGTAAATATTTCAAGCATATGAAAAATTTCTTTTGTATACCAAACATACTACTATATATATATATGGATCAGAGCTTTGATCTTTTAATATTTTTGATGTAATGAATTAAGACTTATATTTATTTATTTGATAAAAATAAAATTTGTAGACAAATTTAAAATATGAATAACAACCATTTAAGAGCAATGGATAATAAAAGATTATGAATTATCATATAATTGCTAAAATTGTACTTTTCACAATTAATATTTTGTATCTTCAGAGTTACTATTTAGACGAAATTTTAAATGAAATTTATTAAGAATAATGTAAATTTTGTTTATTATGTTTTACATTAATGAAAAATTTTATATTATTTAATATTTTTACTTTTAGCGACAAAATTTTATCATCTTTGTATTGTTTCAGTAAACTCACCCCAGCACTGAGGTAAAGTACAAGATTTTTTAAAAATTTGATGGAGTGAGAAAAAACTATTTACACGCTAAAGTGAGAAGACTGATTTTATGGGTGCATTTAACAATACTCTTTTAATAACATACAAAGTAAGAAATAAATGAAGTACCATTATAGACCAATTTTTGTATGCTTTACTGTCTACAAAAAAATCTTGTCAACTAAATATAGAAGTATTCTAAAAGGGTGGTGTTATTTACACCTATCAAATCTATCACAAGCACCCTACTCCAAAATTTAACTAAAAACACATTTTAACACCACCTTATTTGTCACAAATACCCCCCCCTCCATCACCTGATGTTAGGTGAGTGGTTAACAATACACTCTCTTCATGTAAGTAGAGTTTATGTGAGTGCACTTACCTCTCATTAGGCGAGCCTTATTTGAAAAACACTCTAGTAATCCATCACCCGATGTTAGGCGAGTTATTACAAGCAAACTCTCTTCAAGTAGGGCGAGTGTGTGCATCTGCACTCACTTCTCATTAGGCAAGTCTTAGGGCGTGTTAGTGATTAGAAATTTATCTTGAGAGGTGTTTATGACAGATTTTGTAGGTGTAAATAACGACACCCTTCTAAAAGGCATTACATATAGGATATAAATAAAAAATATAAATTATCATGGGAGATGGCCTTAGTAAAACAATTATATAAATTGTCAGAGTAATGTATAATTTTAGAAATATAATGTAGAACTTTTCAAAACACTACTATACTCTAACAAAGAGAAAATTGCTTCTGCATATGAGTAATTTTATTTATTTATTTATACGTTCTATATATATATATATATATATATTCAAACACGTATTAGTGTGACATTTATTATAATAGTAGGTCATAACTCGTACCAAAAGTACTATCCAACTTTAAATACATATATTCAATTTCAACAACACAAATTCTTTATTTATTTATTCCATATGCATTTTCAATATCAAAAATCACTACCCGTGAAAGCATCCACAATGATATGTTATAGTAGTATAAGGCCATTCACTGTGGGTATAGTAAAAACTCTTATATAACAATATATATAGCTATTATAGGTATGCTAAATTTGGCTGTATGGTTCTTTATATAGTAAGGCCTGGCTAAATTTAGTAATTAGCTAAATTTTAGTCGGGCGGGTGACATTCACCCGTTTCTCCCACATGTGTGTGAATGTCATCTGTGCATCCCCATCTTTGTGTTTTCGTCTTTTTAGGCCTTTATCTTTCTCTATTCTTTTTCTCTCTCTTGCAACTCTGATTTTCTTTATCTAAAATACAATATTTCTCCAAAACCCATTAAAACCCAATATTTTTTCTCATTTATGTTAACTGGTGAATGAATTAATGTCACTCGTCCCTCCCTATTTTTACCATTTTCCTATAGTAGAATTAATTCGACTAAATATGAATTTAGCAACCCTATAATGAATGACCTAATAGGGTAAATTTACAATACAAGGGCACACAATGATTAAAGAATTTAAGGTAAAACATTGTTCCGTAATATAGAGTAACGGTAAAGTCAAGTTAATAAGTTCAGCTAAATTTGATACCATATGTCATGTTGTGTGACTTTTGTTGCCTCACTCCACGCTGTATGGGTGTTTTTCTCTCTTACTTCTACTCTATCTATGTACACTATCTTTTAAAATAACACATTATCTTCATATTGTATCTCTTTTTATCATATTATTACTACCATTACTTTAAAACTTAAAAAATAGAATAAATATACCTTATTTACCATCCCACTTAGTTCTCCATTGTAGATGCTCTTATTAGAGCATTCATAATGGCAAACTTGGTTGAATGGTAAGTATGGTAAATATACCTTACTAAGATAATTTTTATTAATTACAATGGTTTACCAAGGTAAATATAGCAATTTAAAGCTGCATTAGATAGGCTAAAATGCTAGTAGGCTAGCAAAAATGGTAAATGAATGGTAAAGTTAGCAGCTGGAAAAATGTTAGCTCGCACAATACAAAGTGTATTGCACCATAGGACAATTCTTTCACATGATACACCGTGTATTGTGTGAAAGAAATTTTAATATTTGAAAAAAAAAAACTATTTGAAATAATAAATAAAAAATACATACCTCAATGTATCTTGTATCTTCAAAGTGAGAGGAGAAGGATTGAGCCAGTAGTAGGTAACCCGTAGTCTTACCTTGAGATCAATGGTTTGACTTATGGGGGTGGGAGGGTGGATTTTTCTATAATTGGAGGTTTAGGGAGAAACTTGCACATCATTTAATTTAAAAAATAAAATGTATCTTCAAATTGATGATGAGCTTACTTTTTTTCAAAATGATGGATTTTTTTAATTTATGTAAAACAAATTGTAAAAAAGTTAGGAAAATGGTGTGGAATCAAATGGGGTTGGGTACATTAAATAAGGTTGGGGATGTTTGAATTGTAGCCATTGGAGTCACTTGACCATTGCCTTCACACATTTTTCTTCACAGGATACATAGTGTTTCATGCGAGGTAAATTTTTATCCTTTTACAATGTGGGGATCTTTGAATTGGTAGATTAAATAATCCATAATACTATATCATTTTGCTTTTGGCAATAAAGATGGCCTTACTTGTGTGTTGAAATAGCCATATAGTAGTAGTATGGTAAAAGAAATATATCGTAATTTATTATGTGATTTTGATTAAGGGAGAAGAAAAGGTGATTGAGGAAAAAACTCCTCCCACGCATTTCCATGATGTGTTTCATTATTAAACGCATTTCTTGAATGCCCAAGTTTGACTCCCAAACGCATTTATGTAATGCGCTTCACTCCCAAACACCTTTTTGTAATGTGTTCCTCTCCCAAATGCATTTCGTCTAATGCGTATGAGTGGCAAACGCATTTCTAAAACACATGCATTACCATTATATACCTAAATCATAAATGCATATGGTAAGTAACTTAACCAAACTTAAATCTATTATACTATTTTACATAAAAATATTTTTACTTTATCAATCATCCCTATAACATATGCGTATATGATACATTTATTTTACTTTTACTGCACCTATTTGAACCATCGTAAATGCTCTTATATAATGGTGGCGCTATTGCCACCCCCAAACATCTCTGTAACACTTCCTTAAATTAATAAAGATTTTTACTATTACAATACACCATTTTTTTAGCTACAATAATCAACAATTATTAATCGATTAATTACTCATATCATTATTATCATCATTTCTCTCTAAAATCCACCCTCAACAACACTTCCAAAACCCCAATTACGAACCATCAATTACAAAACCCCACTGCCATCAGTTAGCAAAAAAACATAGCATGCTTAAATACTTCTTTACAATCTGATATTTTACGAAAATAAAAAAAACCTTGCAAAACTATCAAATACATTTTTACAAAAAAGAAAAGAGCACATTTAAATACCTTTTTACAAACCAACATTATCAAGTTCACTTATATTATTAAATGAAATAAATCCTTCTGATAAAAACAGAGCAACTGGATAGATTAACTTTTGGTTTGCAATATATATAAAAAATAGAGCACGTTTTTAATTGTATTCGGCCATACTTAATCGAATAGGAGTGAACAAACTTGGTTGTTCATAGTCAAGTATACATTTTTAGCTTATATGGATGAAGAATGTTTGCTTGATTGATAAGAGCCGAACTTTGTGGAACTTACTCAGTTGGATTTCACCGATCAAGGACTGAATTTAACTTGAATCGGCGAATTTGGGCCGATCCCTCTTTTATCACATTCAGTTATTTTAGGCTGAGTAACATGCCTTCACACTCAGTGGCTTACTGCGGAGCAAGGTTGAATGTAAATCTTGTTGGACTTGGCTTATTTGCATCGAGTCCTTTGCTATTTAATTGGTTATGTTAAGCTGATCATAGCTTTATATATATTAAGTTTCGGATGTCGTTAATGGCAGAGAGGTCGTTAATGGGAAATGACACTTCAATATTGATATAAGCAAACTTGATAGTTGATTTACACCGGTGATTATGTAGATGTGTCTTTTGATAGTAGCTATTGTTTTTGTAGGTTGGAGTAAAGGAAAACAACAAAGAGACGAAAAAGAATAAGAGAATAAATGGAAGAAAAAAAAAGAAGATAGAAGAAATAGAAGAAGAAGAATAAGAAGAGAGAAGAAAGGAAGGAGCAACTGTAAGGGGGCTAGCTAGGCTATAGCCTAAGTCTAATTTTATTAGGCATTTTAGTAATATTTACATTACAAATATGATTTCTTTGTGAGCCACTGAATAGCTCAGGCCCAAGCGCCCAACCTTTGACGCAAAAAGCAACTGACTATCTGAAGCTAATTCATCTTTAACATAAAGACGAACTAATTGACATATCTCTGAAATTAATATAGAAAGGATACATAATCTCAATTCACATTCTTTTATACATATATATACACATATAAATATATAGTCCCCTTCTCTTAAGAATCGTCTTTAAGCTAGCTAACTTAAGGATCGTCCATTTGAGGGGTAAATGGGTGAATTTTTTCATTAAATTTGGTAGAAATAATCTTTATAATGAGTAAAGCATCTATACAAAATTTCATTAAAAAACTTAACCGGAAAGTGGGTTAACTAAACACCTAAAATTTCAACGTCCAAAAATGCACATATATATCAATTTTTTAGTTAACCCACTTACTGGCTAAGTTTTTCGATAAAATTTGGTGAAGACGATCTAAGCATTATAGAGATCATATCCGCAAAGTTTCATGAAAAAATTCATTCATTTACCCATTCGAAGTGGGACGGTCCTTAAGAGAAGGCCCTCCACACACACACACACACACATATATATAACTAGATTTTATATACACATGCATGATAGATGTGTAATTGATTAAAGATAAAATATTTTATGAAAATAGTAAATGGTTCATGTGGTGGTGGACTATAATTTCAAAGAGTTCAATTCTATTGTTTACACTGTTATATAAAATTATTTATGAGATAAATGCTTGCAAGGACAATCGGAAAAGAAAAATATGACACAGCTTCGAAATTGTTTCCGGATTTGTTTATAGTTTATATATTTACTTTACTCATCCCATTTTACACTATTCTATAGTCCCAATTATTTTTTTAACCTCTTTTAATTTAAATTTATAGTTATACGTTTTTAGCTAGGGTCATTTTAATTTTTTAGCTCCGCCACTATGCCTTGGTGATAGTGGAGTGGTGCCATGGTGTGAGAGCTTTAGACTTTATGGTGCCAATGGGAGAGAAACAGAGAGTAAAAGAATGAGGAGAAGAAAGCTGAAAGCGTCCTTTTTTTTTCTTCTTAGACTTAAGGTTAAATTACAAGTAAAAGATGTTCTTTTATATATATATAAAAATCGGTTTGGTTCGGTTTAACCGAATTATGTCCATATCAAAACCGTTACTGTACCGGTTTATATTCGGTTACTGATTTTCAATTACCCTTTTTTCCTGGTATAGTTCGGTTCAATATTTTTTAGCTTCGGTTCAATTTTTTTCAATTCAAATTTTGATTTTTCAATATAAAATGCCGGTCCTAATAATAACGGCACTACTTTTAGGCCCCGTTTGATTCACGGAAGGAAAATCAATTTCCTTATCTTTCTCATGGAGGTGGAAAATTAAATTTCCTGTCAAATTTTCTTTCTTATATTTGGTAAAACATGGAAAATATTTAAGTCAGACTATTATTATCCAAATTTTTTATAGTAAATGCTTGAAAATCATATGAGAAAATCAATTCTATGTATTTTGAGAGGAATAATTTTACTCCCAACTTTTCTCTCTTTTAAAAAAGTGTTTCCGAATTTTATACTTTCTAAAAAAATATTTTTTTTTCTTTTTTTAAAAATTAAAATTCGTAAATCAAATGAGTCCTTACTTTAAAAAGCGAAGTTGGGTAGAAGAAACAGAGTTGGAATGCGCGATCCCTTGTTTTGACTTTTGACTGGTTAATCTATTTTATATATATAAAATGCAAGGAGTGAGAAAATATTTATCATGTATTGCCACGTGTTCCATATTAATGAGATTCTTCTTTAATTAGGTTGTTTCTCTCTCTACTCTCAATACACGTTCTCTCTCTTCTCACTAGACACGTCTCTCTCTCTCTCTCTCTCTCCTCCCACTTCTCATTACACATTTCTCTCTCTTCTTATTGTACTTTTTCTCTCTCCTCTCACCTAATCACAGTAAATAAAATACAAAATTAAAACTCCTTATTAGAGCATCTCCAGTGGTACCGTGTAAAATTGTTGTGTAAATCCTACGTGGCACATGAAGTGGTCCAATAAAAAAACTCCACCCACAAAAAAGAGGAGAGAGAATGAGTGGATTTTTACAATGATGAGGAGAGAGAATGCACACAATATGCAAATTTACACATTGTGTGCATTCTCTCTCCTCATCATTGTAAAAATCCACTCATTCTCTCTCCTCTTTTGTGTGGGTGGAGTTTTTTTATTGGACCACTTCATGTGCCACGTAGGATTTACATAACAATTTTACACGGTACCACTGGAGATGCTCTTAAAGATTATTCAAAGTATTTATACTTCAATTAATACATACAAAATACACAAGTATAAATCCTTATTGAACTATTATATAATCCCAAATTTTCTTAGATATGACTGTTTGTTTTTTAATATATTATCACTTATATAAAGAAATATTTATCCATCAAAGATTGATAATCAAGTTATCAAGCAAAAGTCGTTAAAGTGTTACAAAAACAAATTATATATATATATATATATATATAAATGATTTGGTTTGGTTTCACTTCTCTCTTAGATTTAATTTGTATGTTTTTCATTATTTATGTTCTCTTAATTGGTTTGATATAATATGTTTCGCTTTATGCTTTTATTTTATATTGTATTCTACAAATTTAGGTTCAAAATATCCTTGGGTTCATTATTTTTTTCTTTTTTTGTCTAATTTTTTCATTTAAGTTGAATTGTTTACATCTTTTTTTCCTTTTCCTTTTGTTTTTGTTTTTTTAGATTTATCACCCCGTTTGTTCTTTAAGCACCATGCCACCATGTATGATGTTTGTTCGTTTTACTAAAATACGTATTTTTAAATTTATTATTTCTTTACCTTTAAATTTAATTATTTCATATTTCATTCATAGATAACCTTTTATTGCAATACTAAAGTTACAAGGTGCGTGTGGCTTATTTTAATCATTTTAAGTTTGTTATTTCATTTTTTCACATTGTTACAAAGGAACTTAAGATGCTGAGATATATAATTTTAACCTCTTGCTTGCATTTTACATTTGTTGTATTTGTCAAGCACAAAAAATTTAGAATCCGTTAGACATGTGTAACCATACAAACGCTTTTTTTTAAAACAAATTGAAAAATCTTAATTTTACAATCCACATAGTTGTAGTTAAAATTGATTAAGATGGCGGCACTCTTGGATCTCCAATAAATATAATTTTTGATAGGTAAAAATCTATAATTTTGAAATTGGAAATTCAATTTATTTATAATTGTACAAATTTATAAATTAGAATTTTACAAGTTGCCAATTTTTATATGCTAATTTTTTGAATTATGTAAATTAGTATTTTACAAGTTATACATCATATATTACAATAATTTTATTTCACTTGCGCATCGCGCAAGGTTGTAATGGGAGGAGTGAAAGATACTTTTGTTTGAATACCATGTGTCTTGCAATTAATACTCTTAATTAATTTTATTTGTAGCTATCTCTTCCATGTAGTAATGACTTTATGCATAATGAAGAGTTTGGTTTTGTTTTTTCAAGCCTATCTATTTATGTGTCAACTAAAAGTGCATTGGCGTAAATTATCATATTTGTTAATATAACACTGTTTTACACTAATCTGTTTTTAAAGTTTTTTTTGTATTATTCAGATTTTTTTTGGTAAAATACAACAACAACACAAAAAAAAAAAAAAACCTAATTTAACAATACGCCAGTGCATTGCACGGGTTTATTAACTAGTCTTTATAGAAAAATTTAGGTGGGCTCATGTGAAATGACTCAGCCATAGCAATTAATAATCCGGCCATAAGTTGCAGGTTCTGTCTTGACTCGCTTAAATTTTAGTAATCCCCCTTTCTCGAATCAAGGATTCACATTCATTTTATTAAGAAAATTTTAGAAGCTCGCTACAGAACTTATGTAATATTATCTCATCAAAGGTAAATAAATTCATTCATACGAATAATAGAGTTTTTTTTTAAAAAAATTATTGTTTTTGTTAAAAAGTTTCAAAAATCAAATAAAGATTCTTAAGCTATATAGGGGTTGGCCATTGGTATTAAATTTGCATCAATAATAGAGTTTTTTTTTTCTTTATTATTATTTATGTACACTTTAATGCATTTTTATGTAAATTAATTAATAAATAGTCTTAACATTTAAACATACGAAAAGTTCCATGCTTGTCATAAAAAACAAAAAATTGAAAAGAAAATTTAGGCTCCATTTGTTAATAATAAGAATAATAATAATTAATTGGTGTGAGAAGTTAAAAACAAATTAAAGCATGAAGTAATATACTCCACATCTCATGCTCATTTTTATAAATATATGTTATCGGTCCTTCTTTATTTTTCTTGGAAAATTATTCTTCTTCACCCCTCAATAAAAAAATTTCATTGAAAATTTTTAATGTAAGAGTTAATCTCACAATATATCTTAACTTATTTTTTAACTTTTTAAATAAATTTATTATTTTTTATTATATTTTATATTGCTGTTATACAGAAAATATTAGTTTTACTTTTTTTTTTTCATAAATTAACTTTTTGCATCAAATAACCCGTTGTTTAGATAGAGATCTAGAATAATGTTAAATGCAAGAGAAAATTAGGCATGTTGATCTTCAACCAAAGGGACTCCTTTTTCTCTCCTGTCTTATAAAGAGGTTTAACTCTCTTTTTTTAATTATAAAGAAAGAAAATTCTACCCCCATCTTTTTTTGAATGAGCGTCTTTCCAACTAGAGTAACTCATTTATTTTAAGGGTGGTTTTATTTCTATCCACGATATCTTGCAGTTAATCCGCATTGCCTACTAAATTAATTCACGAATATGGATGGACTGACAAAAAATATTATTGATTTAATTTTAAAAATATTATTTTATTAATAATTTAATATTAAAAAATCCACTAGATTAATAAGTACATTCACTTTAATTAAATAAATAAAAATAGGGACAATTAGTTTTAAGGACGAATATTCCTTTCTCTATCTATTTAAGGATACAACTTTTATACCAATACTTTAAGGTCCAAAGTTTTGTTTAAAATACAAACTTTTACTGATAAATTATTAAAATTAAATTAATATAGCTACAAAATTAATTTATATTATTGTTATTCCTATAATGTCACTATCATCTAATTGATTATTAAACTAATCTAAACTTTTA
Organism: Lonicera japonica; assembly: GCA_021464415.1. Lineage (NCBI taxonomy): Eukaryota > Viridiplantae > Streptophyta > Magnoliopsida > Dipsacales > Caprifoliaceae > Lonicera > Lonicera japonica. The sequence continues at coordinate 59,355,602 of CM038468.1, read as the reverse complement.
AAATCTTGCTAGAAACTAATATCTATAAAATCAAATTTGAAATTTAAATTTAAACAATCAAATAACTTCTAAAAACTTAATTAATTACTAAAACATAGAAAATCAAATTTAAAATTGCAACAATAAAAAAAATAAACAACCTAATCAAGTTGATTTATAATTTAACAAGGGTGATTTTATTTCTATCCGCGAAATTTGTCAGTATATCTCTCTTTTTGGATTTTACTGAGATAATTTGTATTGCCCACTAAGTTTAACCACGTTGTTGGATAAACTTACAAAAATTAATATTGGCATAATTTTTATAAAATAATGATTCTTTTTAATTCAATTGTAAATTATCCACTAAATTTTTACTTCTATCCACCGTTATATAATATATCAAAAAGTAAACATAAATTGTATAATAAAATGATATTTCTATTATATATAATTTATTGTTAATTATATCAACTTTCCGAACTCGAGATTAAATTATAAGACTAGACTATAGTCTATGATTCACATTTGTTTTCAGAATTGAGACTATGCAATAATTCACACTAGTCTTGGAATAGTAATTAAACGGTAAGTATAGTTTGAAACATCTGCAATACGTCTACAAAATTTAGTTCCTACCTAGAAGTAAATTAAAATTACTAGAAATTAGGTAGAAGGGCTTATTATACATTGATTTTTACCAAAAATCCAATGAATAATATTTTTTTGAATGAAGGGCCTATTTTTAATTGGTAATTTGAATGAAGGGCCTATTTTTAATTGGTAATTAGTGTAAGAGACCTATTTTGTTTTATATTTTAAATGAATGTATTTGAATAAATTTAAATATCATTTAATTAATAAAAACATGTTATGTATTACCTAAATTACCCCTTTTATGAAATTTTCACAAAAAATATGGACTGCAAAGTTCATATTGCAGTTCATATTTCATTGCAATATGAACTTTGCACTAAAAATATGGACTGCAAAGTTCACATTGCAGTAAAATATGGACTGCAATATGAACTTTGCACTAAAAATATCGACTGCAAAGTTCACATTGCAGTGAAATATGGACTGCAAAGTTCATATTGCAGTGAAATATAGACTGCAAAGTTCATATTGCAGTCCATATTTTAATGCATATTGATATTTTTTTAGTTTATTTTAAGGGTTGGGATGTCATTTTATAATGAAAAAAAAAGACACATGTAATATTATCAATAAAATAAAAAATAGGCCCTTTATTTAAAAAAAAATTATTCCTTGGCCTTAGTGTGAAAATCTTTCTCTAGTAAGCCATTTTTTTTAATTGCCCCTTAAAATTATAACTTTAATTACAGATTTATCATGAAAAATAAGAAAACAAACATATATTATAATTGAATATTCTTTTTTTGACTTCAAAGGATTGAGATTGAAGGAAACGATGTTTGTTGCCTTCGGCTCTAATTCTTTTTTAGTTTCCTAAGTTCCAATTTTTCTTTATTTTTCTTTATTTAGAGCCCTCATTGTATAGAAAAAAGAAAAAGAAAATAGTAAACTTATTTGTTGAAAAAAAGTATTTGTTAGTATTATGATGTAATAATATAAATTAATTCCACCCAGTTTTATAGTGTTGTATATTTTTGATGAATAATGAATCTATAGTACTTGTATCAATATACCTTTTAACAAATTAAAAAAATATATTATTAAGGAAGTATATTCTAATTAAGAAACTAATTTTAAAAATAAGGAAGTATACTCTAATAGGAAACTAATTTTAAAAGTAAATACATTTAAAAGGATTATTAATTGGTGGATATACTTCTCAATTTTTATAAGGAAGTTTTGAGAAATTTATTTCAATGTTAACATAAATCAAAGGTGGATGAAATGCAAAAATTCGCGGATATAAATAAAATTACCCTTATTTTAAATAGTGGATGTTCAGTTTTACTTGTATAAATTATCTTATTTATAATTGTTTCATTGTAAATTAAAAAATTATAAATTGTTGCATTTCAAAAAAAATATTTGTAATATTTTTTTTTTCGACATGAACTTGTATGATAGTTTTAAGTTGTGTAATTTTAATTATATCTTTACGTTTTTTTATTTAATATTTTAGGTATTAACTTAAATTTATGACTTTATATACTAATTTATTTTTATAAATAAACGTTTAAATTAAATAATTTACAAATTAAATAATTATAAATAATTTAATATATAAATTGAAAGAAAATTAGAAGACAACTAAACGGGTACTTTGTCAACTCCCTGACATAAATACGTTAACGCGTTCACTGCGCTGCGCCAAATGTTTGAAGCCTACCAACTCTCTTCATCCTTTCCAAAACTTTAAGATTCTCAATTTATTTTCCCTAGGTTTTGGGAAATTAAAGTTGAATAAAAATTAACAGAACCTAAGATTTCACTCATCAATTCAAGGAGATTATTACAACGTGACACGAAATTTTATGATAATTTTTATTAATTAATTTTTTTAAATAGTTTGCCCTTATTTTTTGAAAGTAACAAATTTCCTTACAAAAGCATTTGTGTATATATATGTATACATTAAAATTAGTATAGTTTCTACCAATTGTTTAAGGAAATTATACATAGTGTGCTATCGTCTAGATATAATATGTATTAAGAATTTTACTGTATAAATTGTGTATTATGGGTCACAATGGGCTTCCTTGTAAACCCTATTTACTATTGTATTTGTACCCTATTTAAAGGACTCATCTAATGAAGAATTGAATAGAATTATTCCTATAACACGTTATCAGCACGCTCAGATCTAATAACCATATCCTAATAACCTAAAATAAGCAGCCGTACAACTATCTAGAATTTTTTTTTGAAGAACTCAAGTTCTTGGGCAATATTCCGGCGGCGACTACGATAGTCCATCTCCGCCCAGCCCAGTCGGAGGTGCGACCTGCAACAGCGGCTCCGATGAGCGAGTAGAGCTGTGTACTACGGATTAATGCTGTGTTTTGATGTTCTTTCTTCTTCAGATCCGGCGTCATATCTCTGTTCTTGCATAATTTTTCTCATCCTAAATTCGGATTAAAGATCCGAATCTATTGTGGCTATCTTTCTCTGTAAATCAGGTAATACCTTTCTAACATCTATATTGTTTATTTTTCTTATTTTTCAAGATCTATTCTTGTTGCTTTGAACTCCGAATTTGTGCAAGATTTGTTCTTGAATTGGTAAATCTAATATTCTCTTGCTATTACTGTTGATTTTGCTTGTCTAAACTATTTTTTTTTATTGCTGCCGATTGATAATCTGTTTGTAAAGTTATTTTGTGCAAATTGTTTTTGGAACATGTGAGAATCCGCAAATGCGACCCCCGGGTCTCGTCCCCGTTCGTTGGGCGTCTGAAGCGTCGGAAGGGATTCCGTCGCTCCATTTGCTTGGAGTTGTTTGATGATTCATATCGGGTGTCCCTACGTCTATTCTAGATGCAAAGGGGTTTGTTCAGAGTCGCCAGTACGTTTTACGAGAAAACGGACAAAAAGGGGGTGTGTAAGGGGAAAGGCTACAGATAAGCCTTTCTTTACACGTTTGTCTGCGAAACCAGGATTCTATAAGGTTCGGGAACTATATTATGATTTGGGAAGGTGTTAAGCACCCATTCCGCCCTTTCGGTCTCTAGTGGACTTATATGTTTATTTTATGTTGAAAAACTTGGATGCTTTTACTGATAGTCTACTACTTTTCCAATGAAAGCCCTAATTTCGGAGGAAAAACGGGAAAGGGGTATGAAAAGCCTTTGTGTTCCGAGATCCGATGTCTTTGTTTTGAAAGATGTAAAATACAAATGATAAAAGTTATATTTATTTTTAAAGAGAGTATCCCGTATTATTTTCCAGATAATGACGGTTTTCTCGTGTTGTGTTTACTTTTGTGAAAGTTCGGATCTAATATCGGGACTAATTTAATATGGAATCATGACTCTTGAGAGGGGAATTATCAGACACATCGCAGTCTATAGAGAAGACAGGATATGTTGATTTTTAATTCCTAGATAAGTCTTATCAGTCCGGGTTTTGAAAACAGAATTTTATCCGGACGATAACGTACTTATTCTTCTGGTTTTGAAAATAGTTTTATCAGGGTCTTTTGTTTTGAAAATGGTTGACTATTTATAACTTGGCAATAAGTTTATTCAAATAAAATGTGGACAAAACAACAGAAATAAAACAAGTACACAGATAGACCCGTTTTATCGAGCGTGTTAGGAATCTAGCCCAACCATGTTGCCACTTCGCTTACCAGGACGGGGATCGACCTGCCCGGTCAGGTCGCGGGGTGCGGGGCAGCGCCCCGTTAGAAAAAAACTAATCCTAAAAGTTTAATAAAACTAATATGCAAATATCTTATTTAATTACTAGAAGAAACTTTATTTACCTTCCCGACGAGAATAATAATAAGAAAGAGAATATAATACGGCAGAGAGATCTCCGGCGATAACAATCTTCTCCTTCTTCAGATATTTCCGAGAATTCGATTCTAGAGACGGGACACGTCGAGTGTCGGGAATAGATCCGATAATTCTTCAGAGATAAGATGATAATATAAAATGCTTGATAACAAAATCAGACTAAAGCTCCGAATTTTCCAGATCCAAGTTGCTGCCCCTGAACCCTTGGGGGTGTTGGCCTATTTATACTGCTCGGGGAAGATTGCCGCGCGACATTTCCCCAAAAAAGGCAAGTGTCGCGCGACATACCTGTTTGTCGCGCGACATCCCTGTATGTCGTGCGACATACCTGTTTGTCGCGCGACATTCCTGTATGTCGTGCGACAAACGGCTGAAGTGATGGGTCCTGACACTGTGATGTGTCAGAAAGTGGTTGGTCGGGTGCAGAGAGGGATTGTCGCGCGACATAGTGGGATTGTCGCGCGACATTCCAATGATTGTCGCGCGACAATGTGATATGTCGTGCGACAATCCTTCATAAAAATAGGTTTGTCGCGCAACAAACCCCCCCGGGGTAGTTTCGGGTGCTCGGGTGTGTCCTTGACTCCAAAAAATAGTAGTCTCGTAGGTCGTTAGGGTTCTTGCGGAGGTCACGGATCGGGGTGTCTACAGAACAGTAACATTTTTCAAATCTTATATATGCATTAGTTAAGTGAAACTTTGTTTGTTTTTTTTTTTTTTATGATAGTGCCGAATGGAGGTATACATACATATATATATATATAAGTTCCAGTTTGTATTAATATTAGTTTTTTTTTAAAATTTTTGTGGTCTGACATTTGATATAGATGTGTAAATATATATATGTATTATTATTTTAAATGTATATTATATATTTTTCTGCCAATTGACAATTGACAGATAAAGTTACATTTATATATATATTTTATATATGTGTATGGTTGATTTTTTTTGTACGTTTATATATATTCTGCCATATTCTTTCTTCTTTCTTTTATTTTTATCAAGCATAACAACCAAAATTTTATTATTATATGTTGTTATCTAAAAGCATGCACGACTTTCTAGGAGTTTTAAAAATGTTATTAGTTTTAGTTTCTTTTCTCTTTTGTTAAGAGCAATTTTATATTAATTTGAAGTGGACTGCATTATGCCAACAATTTAAAATTATTAATATTTTTTTTCTTATTTACCGAGCACATTCTTTTCTTCTTGGTCTTTTATTGTTGATTACTTTTTGATTTCTATCGGTATATATATTTTTATTAATTAGCTATAGGACAACCAAGAGATATATTACGTTTTTTTTTCTTTTTTCCTATATTATTTTCATTACTTGCCTAATTACTATAATTGTGATAAATTAGTATGCTACGAAAAATTAAATATTACTTATATAATTGTATTTCTCACAATTACTTATATTGTCAATTATTTTATTTAGTATGTCATAAATTCAATAATTGCTATGATGATGAAAGTTCATGCACATTATAATTATTATGATAAAGTATTTTCATATAGCATCGAAAAAGTTGACCATTATCGATCTTGATTTTTGAAATCTAATTCATATTCCTAAAACATAATTAATATGGATGTACTCATAACTGTGTAATATTTTATTCATTAAGATGGCCGACCCAACTCAACCCGAATTTGACATTTTAGACTCAGAAGGACTTGAGTACCACCGGTGGGTTTCTGATGTAGAAACCGCTTTTGTGGCTAAAGAATATTCTGCCACACTTATTGACCCCAAAGACCCCACAGACAACGGACCGTCTGATAAGGTGAAAGCAAATGCATTAATGTTTCTAAGGAAACATATTGACCCCAGCCTACGTTGGGAGTACTTTCAGTTGAAGACACCTGAATAACTATTGGATGTCCTTAAGGGACGTTTTGGGAACATTCATGACACTTTGCTCCTAGAATTGATCGTTCAGTGGAATGAAATCCGCTTGCTTGACTATAAAAGGGTTAACGACTTCAACAAGGATATGCTGCGCCTAAAGGCACGTCTTAACTTCTGTGAAAATGATCTCACAGAAGATGATATGACTCAGAAGACATTTTCCACTTTTTCTACTTCAGCACTTATACTAGCGAACCAGTATAGGCTCGAGTATGATAACAAAAGAACCACAACATTCAATAAGCTGATCAACCTACTGCAAGTGGCTGAAAGGCATAATGAGGTTCTTTTGAATACAATGTCAGGCCTGTCGGGACAAAGAAAGTTCCTGAGGTCAACTACGGTAAGATGAACAGTGGAAAGAACTCCAATGCAAAGGAGGTTGGACGTGATGATCCCTACCCACGTGGCAATAAGGCACAACGTGGAATGGGATGTGGGAGTCGTGGTGCGGGTCGTGGAGGCTCTTCTAAAGTATGGAGAAGAAATGATACTATTGGACCTAGTGGTCAAGAAAACAAGGTAAAAAATGCACCTAATAATCCTCCGGTCAAAAAGGAAAGAGTTGGCGACGAGCCATGTTATAGGTGTGGAGTTGCTGGGCATTGGTACAAGAACTACCATGTAAGCGCTAAAGTAACAGCTAGTTACAAAAGATATCGAAAATCTAAAGAACAAGAATCTCACTTTATGAACGAAGAAGACAATGATTTTGCTCAGTCAATGGATGCACCCGATTTTGACCGATCTACTTTATTCACTTTATTTTTCAGAAGTAGTTGAACAGGCATATTGTCTAATTTTTAATTAGACTATGGTTTTGTCTTAAAGTTTATATTGATTTGATGGATTAGATTTCTAAACAAGATACTGGATTGATTACTGTTAGTTTTATTCGATTTTATTCTAAAGTAATTGAATTTGTTTGTTTTATTACTACATAGTTCGGAATTTATACTCGATTTCATTACTGTAAAAATGAATCGATGATAACTTTAATAATTGGTTGATAGTGAGAACACTATAGCCATCCAATGAAATAGGCAATTAATAACCTATAATACATATGTGACTATGATGATTAAATCATCATAAGAGCGAAGAACTGCTCAACCATTTTGTTGCTAAAATGGTGTTTAAGGTCACATACGCTCTATATGCACCCAAAGCGACTCGAACTTTGTTAATGATATTCATACCAGAAGTAATCATACACAAATTAAATGTAAGAATGGAACAAAAATATATTTATTTTACCTCTAAACAAATGTGCAAAGAAACGCATTTGAAAGAAACTTATGAGTCATTCTAGTGGAATGTACCGCACTAAGATAAGAATTGTCAAATCTTATGATGTCACTAACAATGTATCGTGGGACATAGACTCATACAGGCTTTGACATGCTTGCCTAGTGCACCTTGGTCATAATGATCCATGTGTTAAAGTATTTACACGGATATCCCTTCTTTTGAGTGACAAATAAATGGGACAAAACTTCAACACATTGCAACGTGTTGATACTAGTAATGCTCAAAAGTAATTCTTGATTTTCGAAGTATTGAAAGCCATATCCCCTTTCCCATTATGTCTAATTGACCATGTCAAAGGAACGACACCCCATTTTTCAAAGCCTATTTTTTAGCAAAAATAAGATTGAGACCTTCTTATGCTAAAGATACAAAATAAAATATACCATTCTTACAATATTTATTTGTAGATAAATCCATCCAGAGTGCGAAACCATTCAAAGTACTTTATGGATTTGGTGGATAATTCGACATTCTGGTCACATGTCGAATAATTGTCTACAAGAAATGCTGCATTTACAAACCTCTTAGCACATATTATACGCTTAAGGGCTCACCACCCTGATTACTATACCATGTCTATCAGACTCGATAAAGCTAGAGAGTTTACATCAAAAGTACTTGATGATCCTTGCATAAAATCGAAGTAAAGAATTCCATTCTCCATGTGCATACGCAAGAGGTCTCATAAAAGCAACCATCAAAAAGATATAGATGGTAGATAAGGAATTGGTTATGCGCACTATATTGCCTATGTATGCCCGGAATTTATGCAATATTGTATGCAGCTTTACTTATTTGTTTCAAAGTCCAATATTAGACAACTATTATATGTGTACCAGTTGGTAACTGGATATTAGTCTAATATTTTACGCATATGTGCCGATTGCGCCCCACAGCGCACCAAACTGGGCTTGCTGAAACAATTAAGTATTAACGTTGGATATGAATTCTTAACGATAATCTGCTATTTGGAATCCTTATCAGGTGATCTTTTTACCGCTAAAAATTGCGGATTGTCACCTTGATGAGACAGTCTTCCCGTCGTTAGGGGGAGATAGAAAAAGAAATTTTCAAGAGAACGATAGGAATTGTTGTGGTCCCCACTCTGTCTCATCTTGATCCCTATGCACATCACAATGTATAGTGAAATGAAAAAGAATAACCGATCTTGAAAATGTAACAGATTCGATGCCTGATACATTTACTGATATCGAAAAGTGACGAGATCAAACATACTAGCTGCAATATGCCTACAAGGTTATAAGTCCCCAACAAGGGCACAGTGTTGCAGAAAGAGACTCTGCAACCACACTTAGTGGAGGTGTGGTTGAGGCCATGGCTCCTTAAAGGAATAAAGGAATGCCATTTGGTTCGACAAACACTCACACCAAAGAAGAGGTGGAGTAAGACACAAATTGATCAATTAATCATTAATGTAAAAGCCCCTTTTATGAGATTATTTCTGAATATACTTATGTCCATGAATCAATATTGGGGGACGCCCCGAAGTTATAATGATTCCAGAGAATAAATAAATCTCAATGGGTTAAGGGGTGGCATATGAATTAATGGATGCATTAATGATACACTGTTGCTCAAAAAATCAAAGAGGACGATGATGTTGAACCTCGCTCTGTTACAAAATATCAACAAAGGGCAAAATTGGCCTAAATGAAAATAAGCAATCCAGATAGAATTAAATTCTCTGGCAAAGAGACAGGTATTTGGTTCGGCAGTGCTAACCGCGCCAAGTGTAAAGCTTGTAGGATATAAACAATTATTTGCTATAAAGCGTAAATGAAAAAAAAGGAAGTTCTAAAGTAAAAGGCTCACCTTATGGCGCAAGGTTTCACACATACGCTTTGTAATTGCTTAAACATTATAACATTCCGCTACTTAGTTAGTTTGGTAGTTTTCGAAGGACTGAAAATGCAGCTCATAGATGTAGTTACTGCATATCTCTAAGGGGATCTTGATTCAGAGATATATATGAAAGTGCCTGATGGCCTTACATTACCCAAGTCAAATGACTCTAAACCACGGAGTGCGTTTGCAATTAGGTTGAAACACTCACTTTACAGATTAAAATAATTCGGACGGATGTGGTATACCCATATAAGTGACTACTTGATTGGGAAGGGATATAAGAACAATGAATTATGTCGCTGTGTATTCATACATAAAACAAGTTATGGATTTTCAATTATAGGTACTCTTGATGAAATAAGAGAAACCGCAAGTTACTTGAAATCCAAATTTGAGATAAAGAATCGTGGGAAAGCTCGAATTTTGTTTAAATCTTAATCTAAAATATCGAGCTTGTGGAATACTAATCCACTAGTCTGCGTACGTTCAAAAGATAATCAGGCAATTTAACCTGGACAAAACGCATTCTACTAGCACTCCCATGGTCGGTCGAAATTTAGATCAAAGGAAAGATCAATTTCGTACAAAGTAAGATTACGAAAATATGTTGGGAGATGGGAGATGAAACTTCCTATCTAAATGCAATATGCGCATTATTGCACTTAACAAAAAATACTCGACTAGACATAATATTCGCATTGAACTTGTTAGCTAGATTTAGCTCAGCGCCAATGCAGTATAAATGAACACTTAAAAGGAACCATTGGCTTGAAATTGTTCTTTCCCTACAGAGAGGAAAAAATGTATATGACAGTAACATCTAAAGTAAATGATGATGCTAAAATGGCCACCATCTACATTGAAATCCCAAACAAAATCTTGATTAATTTTGTTGGTGTTGGGTATCTCTCTGACCCACACAAAGCTCTAAGGAGAGTATGATAAACTTGTTCACTAAGTTTTTTTTAAGGCCATATTTGAAAAGCATGTGAAAAATATATGGGTGCTTAAGCTTTCCTAACTCTCATGATCAAAGTAATGATTAAGGGAATGTGTGAAATATGATGAAATTTTCACACATACGTTGTACTCTTTTCCTTAGACCAAGGTTTATTTTTCCCACTGAATTTTGTTACTTGGTAAGGTTTTTAACGAGGCAACGATACATGCATAAGATTTTTAAATTCCTTGATTAATGTAAATATCAGGGGGGTGTAGACTTAAGGGGGAGTTTAATATCCACACGACGTTACGTTATACTATTTTTCTTAAACCAAGGTTTATTTTTTTCACTGGGTTTTGTTACTTGGTAAGGTTTTTAACGAGGTAACGATACGTGCAAACTCTATTGATTGAAGTGAAGATCAAATGAAAATATAGACTGAATGGAGTAAGTCTAACAGGATTGTTATAACGTTGTACTCTTTTCCCTTCGATCAAGGTTATTTTTTCCCACAGGATTTTTGTTACTTGACAAGGTTTTAATGAGGCAACAAGACACGTACCATTCTATCTCCGACTCAGCACAAGGGGAAGTGTTTAAGGAAATTACACATAGTGTGCTATCGTCTAGATAGAATATGTATTAGGAATTTTACTGTATAAATTGTGTATTATGGGCCACAATGGGCTTCCTTGTAAACACTATTTACTATTGTATTTGTACCCTATTTAAAGGGCTCATCTAATGAAGAATTGAGTGGAGTTATTCCTACAACACCAATCATATAGTATATCTAATCTAATAGTATATATATAAAACTAGAGAAGTAGTATAATTTATGTCTATACTCTTATGTGTCCTTTATTAAATATGGAATTGTGCAAATATCAAAAAGAGCTAATATATTTATTCCATCATTAAAGCCATTTTGTTGTTATGTCCCTTTATATGTAAGATGAATATGAAAAGTTATTCTTTGTAAACTGCACATTTTTTTTCACTTCATTTGTATTAATGCATTATCTTAAACTCATTTTTCTTGCTTTCCCATTTTTTAAGTGCAAATAAACATAGTTGTGTAATCCTTACTTTATGCACATGTCAAAATAATGTAAATGCATGTTGCACGTTTTCTTTCTTATATATATATATATATATATGTTACTGTAGCATTTCAACATTGTGTTCTTATCTATTAATCTATATTTTTTTCTCCCCCAAAACATGCATTAGGTCCGGCTTTAATGCATTTTCCTCATTTATTTTTGTTCGTGCAATGTGCCTCTTGATAAGATTACCATTTTGAAGTTTCAAGTTTCTTGGATATTTTATGAATTTTGTTAATTGTTATTAGTTTTTTTTATTTAATTTGATATAGATGTTCTGACATCCATTTGATAGAAGGATTTTAATAACTTCGCACCACAAGATAAAATTGTGTACTGTGTATGCTACTTACATTTTTTATCACTTCATCCCTATAAATTTAATTTGAATAATATTCATGTTTGTTGTAATTAATAATGTCCAATATATATGTTTATCAGTTTATACAAATGTACATGTGTGTATATAAAATTTTAAAACTGTCCACACATCGCGTGGGTTAAAAACTATTTTATACTAATTACTTTATCACTACACTTTTACAATAAGAGGTGTAATTTGATTTTTATTTATTCCCAACATCTTAATGTATACTCATCATGGCTCAATTTTTTTCCTTAAAAACTTTAATAGCCTTAATACCACTTAAGTATGTATAATAATATTTTAAAAGCAATGTCATATATAGTATTATATATATAAATAATTAAAATGCCCACGCATCGCGTGGGTTATATAATCTAGTTTATATATATAAAACGGGAGAACTATTTTCATTTTCTCCCGTCTCGCCACGTGTACCCATAATAAATGTTCCACTTAAATTTCGTTAAAGCCCCATTCTCTCCTTCTTCGATTTGTTGTCTTTCTGTAAGTTAAAACCCTTCCCCTTCTTAGCTTTATACAATGTTTGTAACCCTTCTTTTTCCCCAAGTAAATACCATATTAATAATGGATAAACTTCCATTAATGTCTTCCTTTGGTTTAAAAGAAAGAAGACACATGTTTTCATTATCTTCGACTGTTTGCGAAAGGTAAAAATATTTACACCCTTAATTCTTTGATTTCATAATTTCTTTGCCTTGCATTGACATAGATAATTTTAGGGATTTGATATCAAAGATAATTTTGGATCTATGCATTATCAGAGAAAAAATTGTTTTTTTTTTATTAAAATGGATTGCACGGCAAATTGGGGAAATTATCTTTAGGAACTCTAAAGCACGGAAACACGCCGGCAAATTGAGGAACCCCCCCCCCCCCCCCCCCCCCCCCCCCCCCTTCTTTCAATAATTTATTAAGTGAAAAATGGATTGCAACACATATATATAAATATGTTTCTCTCTCTATTGACAAAGACAACTATGCAAACTGGGGAAAATGCCACCCCCTTCTTTCAATAGTTATTTTCAAGCACTCAATAGTTATGCTCTATTTATATTGTCAAAAAGCACATGATTATCTCATTTTCCTACAATTTGCTCCAAATAGTAGTTTTGCTCTTCTTTGAAACGAGTTGTGAAATACTTTTATAAATATATATGATATTAGACCCATTTGTGTGTCTGTGCTTGAGTGCATCTGTAAATTACAAGGGATTATTAAAATAATTAATTGTACTTGATGCGTTCCATTTGTTATGGGGTTTCCTCATTTTTTTAGATTAAACATAAATGAGCATCCAATTTAATTATAACCTGTTAGAACTCATTGTTCTCTTCCATTTAAATTATGTAGCCACTGGAGATTCTTTTACCCGTCAAATTTCACGTGCTTTGGAGCAAAGACGAGGAACTACACACAGGTATGAAAACCGCACATTTTATATCTTCCTAACTTCAACAGAACATTATTCTTTTGGGAACATTTGAAAGTAAATTTAATATATTTGAACATTATCTTTTTTGTTTTGTAGTGGAGAATAATGCAACGTAAGAAAGCATATAGAAATTGTTTAGAAAAGCAGAATCAATACCATGTAATTACTTTGTTGTTATTCTTTAAAAAAAAATTGGTTGCATTGTACAATCTCATTAGTAGAAAATAAAATAAAAAAGACGGCTAATAATGTTATAATGTAAAGCATGCTATTATTTATCACGATCTTACGTTGTCAAGCTCTCAAATTTGATAAATGCTATTGAGTAATACAATGGTATTTTAGGATAAGATTTCATTACAGAATAATAAACATTCTTAATGGAGTTCCTAAAATTTTTTAATGTCTCTTTGTTTTTTATTATTTCAGTTAGTTTTGCAAATTAAAATGACCTGCATTTAATCTTATTCTTTTTGTTCTTCTACTTTTTAGATAAAGAAATATTTTGTTTTAGAGGAGTCTATTTGTATTTTAATTAGTGGATATAGCAAATGTGAAAGGCACATGCAATTAGATGCAACTACTTGATACCAATTTACATGAGAAGTCTTATCAGAGCCTACTATATGTAGAAATATGCAACGAACAATCCCTTACCACAAAAACCATAGATACCATTGAAATTATACCTCAAAGTTCACCTGCTATCCTCCTATACTAATTTCTCCTATGCCTAAATCAGTGTAACTTTGCTGTCCCTTCCTAAATGAAGGTTACCTTGAACCTCTTCTCTCATTGGCGCAATTATACAAATCATTTCCGCATTAGTTTATTAATTCTAAATATATCTAAACAAAACAAAAACAATATTAATCATCCTGATTCTTCCGGTGAGAAATTCACCGCGACTAACCCCAACATCATTTTAGAGGAGTCTGTTTGTAAAATTAATGGTGAAGTTCATACCTGCCATTGTCGACGCCATATATACTATATAAGAGAGGATGTGAATATGATATTTGACTCCTAGAATGCATCTAATTTAAACAATAGCTAGGTCTAACTATTTCACATTTAAATTTTTTTCCCCTGAATTTAGTTAATTACTAATAAGTATTAGAAGCCATACGCAGCACAAGGAGAACATCGATCGAATGGACCAAACCGACCTATAAAATCCCAATCTGATTATAATTCATGGAGCAGTTTGTCAAGGTTCTTATAGATTCCTTTTCAAAGTTACATTTTATATGAAAAAGTAGGATCTTGTTGCAGTTCCTTTTAATTAAGCATTTAATAGGATGATGCTTAATAGGAACCTGTTAGTTAATGTTCTCATTTTTTTAAGGATGATACTTGATAATTTATTCTCAGCAAGTATAAATTAAGAGAAATCATGACTCTAAAATCATCTTCAATAGGTATCACTAAAAATAATTTTAAAATAGTCAAGTATTCTTATAAAATGCTAATATCATGACTCTAAATTAATATATAGTAGTATGATGTTATTCCTTTTTATTATATGTACAGTTTTTATATGACTCTGCATCCAGATCAAATTCACATGAATGCATCATATGAATCTAAAGTGGACATGAATTTAAAGCATCTTAGGATAAATAACTCTATAGAGTTTTGACCCTTTTTTTTAGTTAAAAAAAAGAGGTCTAAATCTTTCAATTTATTTACAAATAAAGAAAACCCCACCCTAAATTCTTCTTAGTCAAACTTGAATGTGAGATCTCTTTTAAGTTCAGGCGGAGGTATTTCCTTTTGAATTATGTATAAAACTTAAAGTAGTATGTTAAACATATTTTAATTAAAGTGATCATATCAAATCATTATTTGTGTACCACTGTTCTCATTATTAATACATTAACAACTCTTATACTTTGTGTAACCCCCACTAAAGGTGTTTAGAGTTTTGACAAGGTCATCGAGGTCTACGTTGACCCCTATATATGTTTCATTATATTTCTCTTTATCTTTTAAAATTACAATGATAAATATTTAATTTGCAAGCATCTTTTAAAATTACAATTACTAATATCTAATTTGTAATTATGTTGTATTGCATTGGAATTTTTTAACAGTACACCGGATTTCTCCCAAAACTGCTGCATTGTCATCAACTTTGCATTATTTTAGTTTCCAAGTAAGTTGCAGTCCCTTTGTCCTTTGATTTTAAGACGATATTCTTCTATTTTATAATATATGAAGACAAACTATATATATAGATATATAACTATTTACATTATAGTTTTTTTTTCTTTTAAAAAGGCCTATCTATCCATATGAAGCTCATATCGTTCTATAAAATGGTGTTGTAGTATTTATCAATTCAGTATTACTAGAATATAATCTATATTTGTGAAGCACCGTTGGTCATCTACGAAGGATGAAATAAGATTCTATTTAAAACTAAAGTCATTAATAGAACAAAAAATACATGTAACAGCCTTTCACAAGTGTTGGCAATGTCATAGTTGAGGAGAGCTAGAAGGAAGTTAGTTGGGACTCCCTAGAACATTAATTTTAGTCGAAGACTCCCAAAGCCAACTAAAATGCTCTTGGAGTTATCTAGGGTATCTAATGTTTTTCTTCTTGGGTGTATTTGCGTGTTAAAATTTACTATTCAACAACAAAGGAACTCTTACTCTGTTGCTTCTCGGAAAATTCGCAAGAAAAATAAAAATTAAGGGGAGGATAATTTAAGGTTCCATCTATACTAGAAGAGCATATAAAAAATAAGCTGACTATTAATTTACATTACCTAAATAAAATTGCTTACAACAGAAGAGTTGCTAAAAGTACTCAATTCTTTCCAATCTAACAATCCACTTTAGTCCAACTTTTTTCCGCTTCGACCATTTAATATTTTCTTTGTACAATATAAATTACACAATGGATATATATTTTAATTAAGAATATATATTAGTCCAGAGAGCAATAAGTAAACACATGCATTATACTAGCATTATTTCCGCATGTAATTATTATTTGCGGTTGACGTGAAGCTCCACTTACTCTATATGGTTATTCTTTTACTACTTATATTTTTGGTCATGATTAGTCTTTTAGTATGAATGTTTCAGATGCTTCATATAATTTTGATAGTTGTCATGAATGCCTATTTGAATTCTGGAGCTTCTTTAAGGAAGTATTTTATTTTCCCTAAGACACATATATAATCATATAATATTTTGTATATACTTCTTTAAAATAAATAGCTTTTTTTTATTAAATTTAAAATCCTCTTTATCTAACTTTTTGATTTGATAAGTCAATTTTCTTACATTAATTTATTATTTAAATATTATTTTTACCATTGGATTATTTTTCTTAGGCTGTATATATAATGTATAATATTTTGTATATACTTCTTTTGAATAAGTATGTTTCTAATAAAATTAATATCCTCTTTATTTAACTTTTTCATTAGATCAGTCCTTTTCCTTTCATAAATTTATTATTTAAATATTATTTTACCATTGGATTTGCACATCTTTCAAAATCAAATAACTTTTTTATTTTTTTTGTATATAAAGCGATCAATATACCTACAGCTCACTCTTCAATTTTAAATTTCATATCATTGATAATTTTAAGGATTTTAAAGCAAGGAGATTCTTAGTGCTTTGTCAATTTTTTACGCATCTTAATTCGATCCTTTATTATCAATAGCCTATTAATACCAACGCATATGCAACTAAGCATAACTCAGATTTGACAAGAAAGTAGTCAGTTAAATATTTGCAATACTAATACAATTTCGCCATAAATTATGCACCTCCTTAACAACCTATGACCTCAACATAAACATTAAGTAAATTAAAAAAAATTAATATGACATCTTTATTTACTCAAAAATCTTTGTCAACATTTTTATTTATTAGCTATGAAGTATAGTCGACTTACACTTCAATTTGTTGGTGTTGTGGTTATATTTATATAGGTTTAATTGGCTAGAGAAGCATTTATCATCATTTGTCAACAGGTATGTCTAACCTCTTTTTAATAACATTTATTGTAAAATGTATTTACAAAATTTCTTCTTTAATTAACATGTAGCAATATAAGAACATGTCCGACTACTCCCATGACGTGAATACGAAATAGTCCAATAAAACCAAATATATATTATTTGTCTATAGATGGATAGCAATGAACATGTAACATTCGCTAGACTGCGTAGAAGGCTTCTTAGAGCAAGGAATAATGGTAGAACCATACGTACTAACCAACATCTACAAAATATTCAAGACATTACACAAAGAAACTTACCTACAAATCGAGGTCATATCATCTATAATTTCCAACAACAAGCCCCTATAGTTGCTTCTACTGTACGCACAATTTCATCACAGTTTGTTGTCAATGAAAATGGAAGCGTTCAAACAACAACATATGATAATTCAAATTCCCATAGGAGTACAAATTATTCAGGGTATACTATTCATACTATTCAAAGTGCTCTCGAACAAGCAGCAAGTTCTTCACAAATAGATAAGAGAGTTTAGAAACATAATTACATACTAACCAAAAATTGACTACCGAAAGTAAGAAAATAGAATTAAGATATTCAGTTCAAACATATGAAATTTTTGGGTGCAGGACTGAGGATGTCTGATGCAACTACCTTTAATACACAAGTAGTTGAAAATAATTCAATACCAACTATATCTGCTTTGATATCTCCAGAACAACAATGGGAAAAAAACAATAGAATAAGAGTTGGGACAACTACATTCAGTAAGAAAATAGTAGATTTCGCTTAGCCTATCTTTAACATCCTATAGCTACTCTAAGCTTAACATTTAGACAATTTAAACTTATTTATTATAGGAAAATTCATCAAACCGTGGAATTTTGGAGGACCATCTCATTCATGCCAAAATTGCGGAGCTATTTTATGGTATGAAGAAAGAAAGGACAAATGACACTGATGCTGTGAGAGATGTTATCGTGGATCATAAGTCAAATGGCTTACAAAGAATAAGCGAACTCCATCCCTCCTTTATGGCTATGCAATACCCATTATTGTTTCCCTATGGTGAAGACGGATACCAAATTGGTATAAACTATAGGGACAATGAAAGAAGAAGGCAAACACAAAGGAGTTGTGTGACAATGAGAGAATATTACGCGTATAGGCTATAACAAAGGATCAACGAATCGGAAACAATTCAGCGTGCTGAAAGGTTATTTCAGCAGTATTTGGTTGATTGTTACACATGCATTGAGGAATAGAGATTGCGTTGGGTTAGAGAAAACCAACCGCAAATTCGAGTAGAACTATACAAAGGATTGAAAGATGTTGTGTTATGAGGAGATACAACACCTGCATCAATTGGTAAACGCATAGTTTTACCATAAACATACACTGGTGGACCTAGATACATGGCTCAAAATTTTCAAGATGCTATGGCCATTTGTAGATAGGTTGGTAATTCCGATTTATTTTTGACATTTACGTCCAATCAGAATTGACCAGAAATAAAAGCCTTCCTTGATTTAATACATAGGCAAAAACCTGAAGACAAACCAGATATTGTAATAAGGGTTTTTAAAATAAAGCTTGACCAATTACTTAGAGACCTGGTCTAAGAAGAACATTTTGGACAAGTGTTGGCGGGTATGAATATATGAATACAGTTGTAATTACGCTTATAATTAAAAAAACATTTCATGTTTCATTGTTTCTTATTAAAATCTTTCCAATGCTTCCCTACAGCTATCTATACAATAGAATTCTAAAAAAGAGGTCTGCTACATGCTCATATATTGCTCTTTCTGCATCCTGAAGATAAGCACCCAAGTCCAACAGAAATAGACAACATTATTTCAGCGAAAATCCCAGACGTTACTATAGACCCTAACGGATATGCTGCAGTTGAACAATTTATGATGCATGGCCCATGTGGAAACGCACATCCTATTGCCCTTTGCATGAATAAGGACGGTTGCTCAAAGCACTTTCCAAATAAGTTTTGTAGCCAAACTACAATCGACGCAAATGGCTTCCCAATATACAAGCGAAGAGATGATGGCAAATTTATAGTAAAAAACGGCATCAAGCTTGATAATCGATCTGTTGTGCCACATAACATTGACTTGATAATTAAATATCAAGCCCACATAAATGTCGAGTGGTGTAATAAATCACGGGCAATAAAATATCTATTTAAATATATCAACAAAGGCCCTGATAAAGTCAGAATAGTGCTTGAGGAAAGCTTTACACAGAATAACCCAAACAATAACGAACAACCAACAGATATCGATGAAATAAAATCTTTCTTAGATTGTCGTTATCTTTCTACATGTGAAGCTTGCTGGAGAATATACCAATTTCATATCCAATATCGAAGTATCGGTGTAGAGAGGCTCACATTCCATCTACCCGAAGAACATTCCATCACTTTCAGAGATTCTGAAAATCTATGCAATGTTATAAATAGGACACATGTAGATAAAACAACGTTTACATAATGGATGGAAGCTAACGCCACTTACGAAAGATGGACATAAGAGAAGTTGGAAAATGCATAGGGCGCATCTATTATGCACATCCTACCTCCAGAGAAAGATTTTATCTTCGAATGCTACTTAACATTGTCAAAGGACCAAAAAACTTTGAGGAAATCAAAACTGTGAATGGGGTCACCCACCCCACATTTAAGGCCGCATGCTATGCACTTGGGCAACAACTAATCAATTACGCGAGTTGTTTGTCTTAATCCTCATGTTTTGCGAGATCTTTGAGCCGTTAAATCTATGGGAGGCCAACTGGGAAGCACTATCAGAAGATATATTGTTGCGTCAAAGAAGGCTTCTCAACTTTTCGGAACTAATTCTGACATAAACTCAACTTAAAAATTACGCTCTTCATGAAATTGAATTGATATTACTGAAGAATAATAGATCATTAAAAGACTTTCCCCCTATGCCCAGCCCGGATACTGCATTAATTCAAGATATAGACAATAGATTGGTTAAAGAGGAACTTTCCTATAATATTCAAAACCTCCTTCAAGAACACGCGAATCTACATAAAGGATTAAATATTCAACAATTAAGGATATACAATTCAGTTGTTAATTCAGTCTCAGAAAATAAGGGTGGACTCTACTTCGTTTATGATGCTGGTGGAACAGGGAAAACATACTTATACAAGACCATTATCGCACGAATACAATCAGAAAGGAAAATTGTATTGGTCGTTGCTTCATCGGGTATCGCAGCTTTGTTATTACCTGGAGGACGAACAGCACACTCACAGTTTGCCATACCCATTGATATCAGTGACAGTTCAACATGCGAAATACGCCAAGAAACTTAACTCGCGGAACTAATATAGAGGGCAATTTTCATAATCTAGGATGAAGCACCAATGGATCATCGACATGCTTTCGAGGCCGTTGATAGGATATTAAAAGATATCATTCGATTTGATGATGAAAACTCATGCACGAAAGTTTTTGGGAGGAAAACAGTGCTTTTAGGAGGCGATTTCAGACAAACGCTACCAGTCGTACCAAAAGGAGGCAGAGAAGATGTAATACGAGCTTCTATAAATAAATATCCTATATGGAATCACTGTGAAATATTTGTTCTCACACAAAACATGAGAGTAAGAGACTCATTAGCATTCCAAGGATGGGTCCTTGCCGTGGGAAATGGAAAATTGCCTGCAATATCACTCATCGGCGAAGAAAAAGCAACATGGATCCAAATTCCAAATGAATTTCTTATACAAAATGGAAGAGACCCTATTCTAGATATTGTATCAACGACGTATCCAGATTTGATAAATAGATACAAAGATCCCGATTATCTTAAAAACAGAGCTATCCTAACCCCAACAAACCAAATGGTTGATGAAATACACTCTTACATCATGAACAGCCTTCCAGAAGACCAAATCATCTACCTAAGCTCTGATACTATCTGCAAAGCATCAAGAGATGTAGAAAATCAAGATATTTTATTCCCAATTGAGTTCTTAAATAGTTTAAAGTTCCTAGGCCTTCCAAACCACGAGCTCCAATTGAAAGTTGGAGTCCCGGTCATCTTACTCAGAAACATCAACCAAAGTGCAGGACTTTGCAACGGAACTCGACTAATAATTACACAGCTAGCACGATGGGTTATTAAAGGCAAAATCATTACGGGCTCACACATTGGAAAAAAAGTTTTTATTCCAAGAATCATCATGACAACAACAAACCCGAAATGGCCATTCATTTTAAGGAAAAGACAATTTCCTGTCCGCCCATCCTTCTCAATGACAACCAATAAAAGTCAAGGACAAACTTTGGAAAATGTTTGCATATATATACTTGCCAAAACCGGTATTCACCCATGGACAACTATATGTAGCTGTCTTACGTGTAACTTCACAAGAAGGATTGAAAATTTATATAAATAATGAAGATCATGACCATCGTAACTACACAAAGAATATTGTTTATCAAGAAGTTCTAACACATTTACCATCAGGTCAGAATATTTTCATTAAAATGAGATGTCTTTACTCATTCTATGTTCTTACATTACATTATAACCTTATAGTAACAAATAACATCCAATTCTTTGTTTTCAAATTTTTTTCAACTTAACAATCGCAATGGCAATAACATTTAACTTCTTGAGTGATCTAACAACTGAGTATGAGGATTGGATTATCCGAGCTAGCTAGAGTCACAAGGAAATGGGATTCAATCAACTTGAAAGCAGACAATGAGCTAATCTCTGTTGATGTCATATTACTAGATGAAAATGTAAGTATAAATATAATGCATTATCATTTCAACCAATAACTTAACTTTTCCATAAATACTCATTAAAAAAATCAATGACAAGGGGACCACATTCATGCCTCTATTTGTAAATACCTAATTCCAAGTTATTCTGACCTTTTAGAAGAAGGAAATGTCTATACTATCAAAAACTTTAAGGTATCAGAGGCAAAGTCGACTTTTAAAATAGTTTCCAATCGATATATGATAATTTTCTTGCCAACAACATCTCTGAAGCAAGAACAAGAAGAGTATGAAAACATACTAGAACATCAATTCGAATTTGTATAGCTAGCAAATTTGCATAAGCGTCTCAATAACGACACACACCTTACTAGTAAGATGAAACCATCAATTCTTTTTCTTTTTTTTTTTAACTTATACAGCTGATTAAAATGCTAAAATGAATTATAAAAGTTATTTGCAATTTTCATTGCAGATGTTATTGGTAGAGTAACCAAAATCGGGACAATTGAAGACCAACAAATAAGAGGAAAACAAGTGAAAAAAAGAGTGATAGAGATCAAAGGGACAACGTAAAAACTTACTGCATTTTTACATACACAATAAAGTAAAATTAATTAATTCTATTGTAAAAAAAAACTAATTCTGATTATGTTTTGCACTGCAAGGATACAAAAATTGAGATCACACTTTGGGTTGAAAAAGCAATGGAAATTGATGAGAAATCATTGCAAGATAATCAACAGCCATTTATAGTAATTATAACATCAACTACGGTGAAAACATTCAGAGGTAAAACTAAAAAAAATATTGCACATACTAACTATGTAAAGTATAATGAGAAAATTAATTATGCTCTTTGCAGGAAAAATATATCTTTCAACAACACCAGCAACAAAGATTTATATAAATCTTAACACCCCAGAAGCAGCTGAATTGATTCACAGGTAAAATACCACCACAAATGATAAACTTTACATCTAAAATTTTAAACCATGTTGTCATGATGACGATGATGATCATACTAAGAAAAAAAATTAATATTTCAGCCAACCTGAAGAATGTATTCAAATAATCAGCCACAACAATAAATCGATTGAACAAAAGACAATTGCAGAAATATTAACCATGCGCTCAGAATCTGACTCAGAGGTATGCTTTTCCCAATACTACAAATAAAATTAGTTCTATAGGTTATATCATTGTTCAAACTTACGAGAGAAAAAATGCAATATATATGAGATTATGGTGATGTGCAACGCTACAATAATGGCAATTGATACAAAAAAGGAATGGTATTACCTTTCTTGCAATAAATGTTGTAAAAGGCTGAGAAAATCAAACTCATCATTCCATTGTGACAATTGCAATTCAGATGAGCTCTTCCCAAAACCAAGGTAACAAACGACTACTTTATAATATATATATATACTTATTTATATAATAACAAAACATGATATTGTCGCTAATTAGATACAAGCTGCAAGTAAGAGTACGCGACGAGACAGCACAAACGACATTCGTAATTTTTGATCGGGATGCAGAAAAATTACTAGAAATTTTAATTTCACAACTTCGCATGAACGATGATATACAAAGTGTAAGAGAAATCACTTACAAACAATAATTAATTATATTTACAAATAATTACTACAAAAAGGACTTATTATAAGACAATAATGCAGGACATGGAACATTACGTACCAGATATTCTGCATAAAATTGTCGGGGCAACACATGCATTCCAACTAAAACTGAACAAATTCAATTTAAGATTAGGCTGGGAGAACTATACGGTGTCAAGGATTGCAAACTCAAAAATCAAAGAAACAAACTCAAGCATTGTAAGTTCTGACAAATTTTCAAACGACAAAATTATAACCAAAATAACAACTTTAATCTTTCTTTTGTTTAACGCAGGCTGATAACAAGATGATCGAGAATGATCAATAATCAGAACAAATTGAAGACACTCCAACAGAAGTTTCAATTAAAGAAAAAAAAACCAATTCCTGAGGTGAACAAGCGAAAGGATGACACAAGAAAAATTGATGAAAATGACGCAAAACACAAATTTTTTTGCTTAAATTAGTAAGTACAATTTCACTTCAACCAACAATAAATTGCGTTACTATTTAATATTTCATTTCATTAATATCTTCAATTCCATAGAAAGCTTATTAATAAAGTACATAAATTTCAATGCTTAAAACTAAGATTATGCTCTCAAATAAGACGGATTTCATAAATTTATTTAATCTACTTTCAGCAATTACACAAATAAACTATATTGACTTCTTTTTGTGAATGTAATCTATATATAATCTATAAAAGCTAACTAACAAATTTTACTAATCACTATCAATGAACTTCAATGCCTTTACAGGATCTTTAATCTCCAAGACAAACAAGGAACACTGAACCATGGAGACTCAATGTAAATGACAATTACACATAGATGGGATGACATATTTTCGGATTTTATCTAAAGAATTTCAATTTACTCAGTACATGCTGTATACATACTTCTCATAACACTAATTTTATGGAATTAATGTTTTCTTCGATAGCGCTTTTAGTAATAGTATGTTATAAAAGAAAATTTCTACAACATATTCAGAATTGTTCATGTCATGATCTTTTCCACTCTTGATTTCTTCCGTTCCATCATCTTGCAGTACTCTACACTACAACAAAATACATAAATAATTGCTTATATATAAAATTAAATTGAAAGCAATATCAATATTATAGAAAAACTACCCGTGCATCGCACGGGGTAGCTTACTAGCGTACTTGTATAGTGTATAGTCATAAGTCATAATGGCTAGGTAGCTACCAAACCAATATTATTGGAAGGGGCTCCGTATGGCCTTTGGCATTCATTCTGCCGAACAACACTCGGGGACAAAGAACACATATTATTTATACTACAATATAATAGGGATAGGAAATTCTAACCAAATTGCCATTTTGAATACCAATAATTGTATTGTATTGTACTGATGGCGTATGGTGCGGTACTTGTAATAAATTTCAATAAAAATGACAAACCGTATTGTACTGAAATATATCCCTGTTTTGATAGATAATGCTAAAGAAGATTGTATACAAGATCCTATTTGCACCATAATCATTGTAATCATGTTATGTCTGTGTTATATATGTTCTGTCATCGGTGTGTGGTTTCCTAATGCAGTATTTAATATTAGTATGAAGCATCTGTTACTACCATTTTGGAGGAGGGATTTGCTTTTACATAAGTAAGGTGTTCTAGTGTTCTTTCAGTTGGTACCAATGGAAATTTTGAACGAGCGGAAACTTGTTGAAGCAAGAGACCTTTGAAAGAGCAGAAATGATCTTGCAGACTATCTTAGTGACTTCAATCTATAACAGGAGCGTTAGAAAGATTTCATAATGCTCAAGTTTCTTTTCTTTCTTCTAGGAAGTGGGGTGGATCTCAATCGTAATTGGAGTAATACCCGCCCATTGGTCAATTTTGGTGGCTTTTTTTTTTTCCCAGTTGGTGGGTTTGGTAGAATACCATTACCGTATCAGGCCAGCCAATAATTTTGGTATAGTAATTGTAATGAATATTGTCATACCCAACTTTCACTATGGTATGGCTCCTACAACAAACGACATATATCTAACCTACTGTACTTTCGATATATTACGAGAAATTGTCTGGTAATCATCTCGAATGGAACTTTTTCTACTTTGCAATGTACTTTCTTGGACTCGGGTCCAGGAATGAATGAAAGCAAGATACAAAATCTTCAATATATAAAAAAAGGAGACCAGAATACAAATTAAAATTTGGACAATAGAAGGCCATCACAAAAAAAGCATATAACATGAAGCCCCAAAACTTCCTAAAACTGAAGGTTTCACAAAATGAATAACAAGTCGAGCAAAAGAAGAGAAGGGTAGGCCATGTGTTCTACGTATTATTATAAAAAAAGAAGAAAAAGAGTATTGAAATTTAACCAAGTGGACACTTCATTCTTAATCGTCTTCATCTCTGTCTCCGCCACCAGCAGCCTTCCTAGCAGCTGCCTTCTGGTTCCTTCGCTTCACTCTTCCAGGGTGACCACCACCAAATGGACTTGTGAGTGAGAAATCAATATGCTTTTGGGAATCCACCCTATGGTACATTAACCACCTGTCTCCCAACCCTTTAGTGCCCCAAGAAAAAGGAAAGGAAAAAAAAGTATAGTTAAAATTGCCACTTTAGACCATAATTCTTGAACAGAAAAGGAAGTAGCACAATCAACATCTTCCACGTACTCTAAACTGCAAAAGGTTATATCAGGTATAGTGAAATATATACAATATTCGAGAAACATGACAAGGGGTAACTATAGTGGGGGATAATGGCAACAAGTCATCAGTATATGCTGACGAAAAATACACAACTACGCAAAAGCCGGCTCAATACAACTACAAAATGATTCAATACAAATCTAAGACTATTTTTGAATCAAAAAAAAAAGAAACACGAAGTGTATGATTCTCTACATACTCCATACAATTCCATATTGCAGAAATAATGCTTTGAACTCTTGCTATAGAATTGGGTCATGGTAAAAAAGGAAGAGCAGAAGTGACTGTAAATGGATTCATAGGTTAACTTTGCAAGTCCTTCAATCTATGGTATACTCCTTGGAGGCCTTGGAGAAGATGGGAGGAACCCTTGGATTAAAGATATGTCTCCAAGCGGTCACCTAGCCATTGCCTGGCCCATGAAGTGTCCGAAATGATTACTTTATCTACTGCTAAGTGTCCATCTAAGATCCTAGAAAACGAGGCTTTGGCTTAACCAATTTTACAACTTGGAGCTTTCGCTATACTGATACAGACTGATATAATAAAGGGTGTTCTTAAATACACCCACATAATCCGTCTTCTCACCCCACCAAAAGTCAAAGTTACGTTAATCTTAAGCTAAAAAATAGCATAAACCCCATTCTTCTCACCCCACTTTCTATATTTTAAAAAAATTGCCACTAATTTGTCTTCTCACCCACTTAAAATTTTAAAAATTAATTAAAAAAACTTCATTTTTTTCCAACAAACGATCATATACTATTTTCACTTAATTACATATATTTCATAAATGTAAGTTTATAATAAATATTCTTTAATTTTTGTATTAAGTGCTAGATTTTTATTTTTATTTGCTCTGGCACGATAACGTCTTCAATGATATTTTTCTTAATTTATTTAATCTTTTTATTTGTACATGCATGTAGAGTTCAATAAAACTCACATTAAGTTATACAATATCAAAGTTAAAAAACGTTTATCTTAACGTGCGCTTAATGTGTCATAAATAATATATATATATATATATATATGTATTGCATGTTGTGCTTTTATTATTTCAATATTTAAATTCTAAAAATTACTCATAAAAAATATTAAAAAATGAAATAGTTTAGTGAGAAAATCTCTATCCTTTTAATCTTTTGCAAGGATATCGTTTTCTTGAGTCTCAAAAAATTAAATATCTTAGAAATCAAAAGTAACAAAATATTTTAATAAATGATTTATTATTATAAAAACTATTTTATTTTTCCAATTCATTTTTTCCATTTTCACGAAAGATAATATTTTTTAAAAAGAAAGAAGAAAATATTTTTAAGTCATTAAAAAATCATTTAAGAACACCCAGGGTGAAAAGACGGATTTTGTAGATGCATTTAAGAACACTTGGAAAAATTCATCACTATTCACTTTTTTTCCTGGGAGTTTTTTATTCCTCTGTCATCTTTCTTCTAGTATTTTTGATAAAAATAAAATTGATTTTCTAATATCTTTGATGCAGTGAATTAAGACATATTTATATAATATATGACTTAATTATTACTTTTGTTAATTAATTAGTTAACTTCAACGGCTCCTCCAAGCCTTTGCAATCTAACCTAACTTATTATTCCATATCGCTCACATGTACGTTTTAGAGAGAGAGAGAGAGAGTTTACGTAAGTATGTATAAAAAAAAGTTAATAAAGAAAAAATAGCTTAAGGGCTTTTCTGGGCTTTTCTTTAATTATAATTAATATTTAAATTTTCATATATATTATAAAAGAATTAATTTATTTTTTTTATTTATAAATGTGTTGAAAATAACTAATAAATTTTTCAAAATGCTTAAAAAATAAAGGATGATCTAAATTTAACTGGAAACGGAGCAAAATTTCAAATTTCTTTTGTATATCAAACATACTACTATATATATATGGATCAACTTTCGATCTTTTAATATTTTTGATGTAGTAAATTAAAACTTATATTTACTTATTTGGTAAAAAATAAAATTTGTAGACAAATTTAAAATATGAATAATAACTATTTAAGAGTAATGAATAATAAAAGATTATATGAAATATCATATAATTGTTAAAAATGTATTTATTATAATTAATATTTTGTATCTTCAAATGTACTATTTAGATGAAATTTTTAATGAAATTTATGAAGAACAATGTAATTTTTGTTTAATATGTCTTATATTAATGAAAAAATTAATATTATTTAATATTTTTACTTTTAGAGACAACGTTATCTTCTTTACATTGTTTTAGTAAACTCAACCCACCACTGGAGTGAATTGCAAGATTTTTTAAAGATTTGATGGGGTGAGAAGAAAGTATTCTCACACTGAGGTGAGAAAACTGATTCTGGTTGGTGCATTTAAGAGCACCCTATAATAAATCATGACAAAGTGGTCTTACCCAATCCGGGATCATTTAGCTTTTTATGTTTTGTTCTTCCCTTTTCCTGATAAGTATTGTTTTTTACTTTTCATCCTTTGTTACTTTATATGCTTATTTAATTAGTAGATATAATACACTAATGAGGCGCCAATCTGCATTTTAGGGATCGAATGTGTAAACCTTATTAGGATAAAATACTACTTACGTCTCCCCGTTATCCATTTCTTCAAAAGTTGATTAAAAGTCAAACACAGTTAGCACTTAGAATTATAAACAATCGTCACTAGTCTTCAAAGAAAGAGAAGGGAGCGAGTGATGTGAGATCACCTTAGTTGTTAGTATTATATAAAGGGTTAAACTTGGGTATATATCTCACATTAACCCATGTTCTACATTAAGCAACCGGTTGCGGGACTCTCAATTTGAGAAATCGCAAAGGGTTAGCACATCTGTTAAGAGTCATAATTTCAAACAGAATATACCCATGCCTATCTAAGAAAAATGTAGTGAAAGCAATGAACTCTGCTAGAAGCTGGCCGTCTCACTCGTCCAAAAATACAATGTCATTAACTAGCAAATGTAATTATAGGATTTTTATAAGCAATAAAAAGATGGTCAAATATATCATGCCAATTGCAGAGTAGAAAGACATACATTAAAAGTAGCTCGATAACTACACATTTGTATAAAAGCATGTGAATGTTGCATCCGACCGGAATTGAGGGCTTACGATTGGGCTTTAGACTCGTATTAAAAGGGAAATTTTTTGAATTCTAGCCGGGAAGAAGTCAAGATTCAATTTTAAAGTTGAAGATTTGCTATATACTTGTTTTAGAACGGAAAAAAAAATTGAATCTCTAGCCTAGAAGAAATCAAAATTCATGTTAAAGATCTACTCTAGGTTCATTTTCATAAGGAAATTTTGAATATGTAGCCTAGAAGATATCAAGATTCAATTTTTAAAGCTAAAGATTTGCTTTTGAGTGATATTCATAGGGAAATTTTGAATCTGTAAACCGGAAGAAATCCCTTCCGCCAAAAAATAAACTTTTTGATTATTCTAGGGCAATATTTCCAAATCGATCATGGGTATAATCCAGATGTAAAATGGTGGATGCTATATACACTCGCCTACTGATGTCTAAATCAAGTAACGGTATGCATATAATCCATATCGGGGATTTTTATAATATTTGGTAAAGCATGGAAATCTTTTTATCCAACATGAGGTGATGAGTAGAATTTTATTAGATATTATGAAACCTATAAATTTTTGCTTTTCTTGATAAGTGTAGAAAAAACGAAATATCATTTTTTTTTGGGACTAGAACTATCATTAAAGAGGTAATGATATTTTAGCACTTTACAAAAGTAGCACTCCAAAATCATTTTTAGTGACACTTTGTATGAATCTTTTTGGATACTTTTGGGTCAATAAAGATGATTTTGGAGTGTTAGAGTATTTTTTGTGGAGTGATAATATCATTTTTCTTTTTTATTACCTTTTTAACCATATAAAAAATGTTAGGTAGATATAGGAGTTTTACTAAAGGTCCTTAACACATAAAATAGACATAAAAATTATATAAATTACTATGGGAGACATTACTCATCCCATTAGAAATTGATATTATACTGGCTCCATTTATGGACTATATATTTATACCAGATATATTAATTATTTGTACGTTCGGGAATCTAATCCATCAACGCATTCGCTGTTAGTCTCAAAATAAAACCCACCAATGCACTTAATATAAATAACAATAAAAAACATTGTTATCCTTTTAATTCCTCACCTCTAGTTTTCACCCTCAAATACTAGTACTAAAACCACTTTTCTACCCTAATCTGCTGGTTGAGACGCAGTGCACGACAAACCTGCAAATACAATAAGACATGCACCTGTAGTGCTATGATATTCACCTTTTATTTTCAGGAAAAAAAGAAGAAGATAGGAGTAATATGGATATTTTGTTTTACCTTCTCAAACACGGTGGGATTTTTGTATTTAATCCCATAGTTCCTATGCATCCTGCAAAGTCTGAATAAGTTGATGGGTAAAAGCAAAATCAATTTACAAATACAAATACAAAGTAAAAATATTACCACCAAGAGAGAAACCATAATATACAAAATTAACATTCTTTTTTGTTTATCTTTTCAAGAAAGGAGAATCGTGACAAATTGCTTCAACTTTACTTCTAATTTCCAAGGGTATACAATTGTCTAAGCCTTAACCGCATTTTGCCCAAAAAAACCAATTTCGTCTCTAATTTAGAGCTTCTTAAAGTTGAGGAACTAACATTGTTACTTACATGGCCCTTCAACTATCACTAAAAATCAGTTTGACCCTGAAATGGGAAGGGAAAAAGATTTCTAAACACCCCTTGAAAATTCGGTTGTTCAATTTGGCCATTCTGTGTATTTACCTACTGCCCGCTTAAGGGCCAAATAGGTTTGAATAATATACATTCCAAATAGGTTAGAATAATATACATTTTTGCTTTCACAGTAGTAAATTGTGTTACTAAAAGATTTAAAGATTAAATTTTGAAAAATGACGAGGGAGAGATAGTTCTTAAAAATACTTACTAGAGGGTCCTTAAGTAAGGTAATGGGCTTCCTGCAAAAGTTTGACCGTTGTTATGAAACATAATTATGTACTCAGAGCACCGCTAAACGAAAATGTATATTTTCTAAATTTTAAATATTTACCCGATTAGCTTTGTAGCAATTTTAAGGAACGGCTCATCGATCAATTCCGCGCCCTGTCCTTACCGACAGGATGTGAAAAGAAGCCTCGCTCAATGTGGGCATAACGTGTGGCCTGATGCCAACACACCAGGAAAAGAGTCAACCTTGTTTCCATACAAAGCTATTGGTATGGAAGGCACAAGGTGTGATAAGCTGGTATACCATCCCATAACACTGTTGTGGCTTGATGCATCGGTCACACGATCAATGCGGCATCGACATGAACATGAATTTAAACTTAGGATGATCACACAGTTTTAAAATTCTATTAGAATTACAATTTTATATAGATTTTCAATACCATTGTTTGGATAGTGTCTATTTTACATCTTGAAGTCTATTAGAATTCCAAATTTGTTAGTTTGGGTAATTTGTATAATTCATTTAAAATTTCAAAGAGCCAATGATTTTAAGTAACCTCAGCCACCATTTCCCATTGCTAGCTGGAGCTTTAGTGAGATTGCTTGAGTTCTCATAGCGCTCACCGGCCCCGGAAGCAATCGCCGGATCTCATGCAATGGTGTTGGGGGTGGGTGTAGTTTGTTTCTAGTGGGGTGGCTATAAGAGGATAATAGCTTGTATATATGTATAAATAATAAAAAAAATCCTATAAAATGAATAAATATAATTAAATAAAGCAGCAATCTGATGTTAGTAGAATTAAAAAAAGTGGTGGCAGTGCTCGCCATAAATTCAGTGAGGTCATCGGACTCTGGTGGTGTGTGGCAGTATTTAACATATATGTAATATATACATATACTATATACATAGATAGGTAGATACAAATATTAATCGTGTACATACTTATAATATATATATATGGCATTTCAAATCTGAAATTTACGAAGGAAGAAACAAGTGAGAAATTGACGAACTGTGGTAGTGGTTGCAGTGGGGGACGGGGGTGGGAGGTGATGATTGAGGGGGAGGGGGAGGGTTGTTGTACAACTACTGTATATATACAGAGCAAGGGTTGATAACGAAGCTTGTTCGGGGTGGGGTGAATGGTGGTGATTGAAGGGAGAAGCTTTTATAGAATTCAATGAGAATTGGCATTGAAAAAAATTACTCTCCCCATAGAATTCAATCCTTTAAAATTGATAGTATTAGAATTCCCATAGAATTCTAAAATCATGTCCCAATTTCAATTCCAATTCCATAGCATGGAATTGGGGTTGCCAAATGTGATTTCAAAGATTCTATATGTTTAAGTTGGCTTGTTAATATTTTTCTATCCAAAAGCTCTTCTAGTTTCTATTCTTATTTTTTTGCTTATTTAATCTAAAATTATCTTTATATCCTCGTGCAGGTGTATATCACAACCATGCACTTGGCTGTGTAATATAAACTCCGGGAAAGTTTATTTTTAGATAAATCATAAAACTGCTAAAATAAATAGTCTGCCACTCGCATTACCAAACTAACTGTTAGAGGTTAAAAAACAACCAAACGAGGGTAATGCGTGATTGCTCAATCTGTTCTGAACTTGTATATTTTCACTAAGAATGAATAATGGGTGGAAGATAGTTTACTTCAAGGCTCTGTTTGATAACAAGATGGAAAATAAGTTGAGAGATGTGAATCTTATATCTCCAAACTTATTTTTTATTTTCAACATAAATTTGGTGTGTTTTCTTATTATTTTCTATATTGCTATAAAATGGAGCCTAAAAATCTAGTTAAATGCATAATACACTTGTTCAGTTGCAATTTTGATAGCAATAGCACACTTAACATGTTCACTAACAGTTTTGATGTGAACAGAACCTGGTATGTTTTCCTACAACTTGAATGTTTCTTGCCATTAAAAAATTTATGACAAATACGTACCCGAGAAATTGTTCGTCTCCAGTCAAATCAAAGCACTTGAAATTGATTTTGCCACAATTAGTATTGAACTTCATGATGTATGTTTGGACGCTTGCCGTTGCTGCAGAGGCAAAAATAAATAAATAAAAATGCAAAAGTTAAAGAGCAAGCAGAAAATAAAAATTGAAACAAGGGCCGATTAAAAAATTCCCACGTACGGTCATAGTTCTCGTTGAACTCACCATGAACATGACGTTTTAGCATCGTTGACTTCCCTGCAGGATAATTGAAACATGAGTTCAGATTAAATCTCCCACTTCTACACATTAGACTTAAAATTCTATATTTACAGTAATTGAGATTAACTTTGGCCATTAAAAATATTGGCTGGAAAATTTGTCACAGTGAATGCTGTAAGCGTGGATTACTTCCCTGCACGGTAACTAAAACACGAGTCCCGATAAAATCTCTTTGTTCTTCACGTTAACTTAAAACTTCTATATAGTACCGAATCATTGGTACTTAGCAAGGGTAGCTAGCTCTTAATGAATAATGCTACTTCCTAAATTGAGAGTACTATTCTTTTCTTAGACGTCCCAACTCCATATTATACTTTTCATCTTACAAAACAAGATCTCATGTACATGAGACACATTTGAAAATCTTTGATATGGGGTACATTAAAATTCATAAAACCAAACATTTGAAATTGTAGTGGATGTACGTCAAACCTATTTAGATATGCAACAAATATCAACGCAACAGTATAGCCGTAAAATGGTGGAGTTGGATAGACAATGGGATTGGTAACTTTAATTTTCTATATTGGTCAAATGAGTCCTGGGACATGTTTTTACTAGTTTAGAGTCGCATGATTTGATCAGTGTCCTTGGTGACATAACCTCACCACAAATGTTGGAGGGTTCTTTTGCTTCTATAGAAAATCAACATATCAAAACTCCGTAGGAAACAAACATTTGTTTTAAATGATTGTGACAAAATAACTACATCCTTCAAAGATCTGAAAGTCAAAACAAATCATTGACTGACAAAATTAATACATCCTTCAAAGTTCAACGATCTGATAAAATATGGGTCGGAAGAGGTAAAATATACTTGGCAGGAAGGGCCTTTACAATCAATGGTAGCTCAAGTGTCCAGATAACAATGGTGCGTATATATTGGCGGGGTTATAATTTAATGGCAGAGGTTCTCGAAAAGGGCTTGGCAATCCCAAATTAAAGAAATTGAACGAGTACCATTAATAATAGAAAAATAATAAGTGTTGGTTAGTATATTATAGCCCGCTAGCTGGACCACTAGATTTCAATCTGCCAGCCAAGCTTGCAATAAATCATGACTCGTTAGCCAATCGCGCAGAAATAGCCCAGCTTGCAAACCAAATGTACATTATGAAATAGCTAGATACAAAATTGTAATCACATACTTTATACGAGAGAGGAAATTAATTAATACTCTATAAACAACAATTAGACAATGTTAATATTATCATACCAGATCTTCGAGTACCAACAATGGCAATCTTGAAGGTTTTTTCACTCGGGTGCCTCTTCATAAATTCAAACAGCCACAGGATATTTCTAAAGGGAACCTGAGTCTCCTGCATTTTCTTAACTCTGAGACGGGTATCCTCAATAATGTGTCTCAACTCTGCCTTATCATGACCATTGAATGAATTAAGTATTCCTTTCAGAACCCTAGCGAAACCTTCATCCTTCAGTTGGATGGCAGTATAGATGCCCACAATCCGCTGGCTAATGGTTGAGAATCCGGTGACAACCCAATTGTTCGTTCTCTTCTAGACACTGGTATAGTGAGTAATCCGGTGACAACCCAAGCGTAGGGCAGAAAATAGCCATGTCAGCTCACACGACACTCTGTGTATCCCACGGCCCTGTCCAGTCAGCACTCCCCCACGACATTCTGAACGTCACGCATCGGGTTACCGTTATCTCCTCAACGGCTCTTCTCCAACAGATGGATTATCTAACGGTCGTATTTTAGCCTATTTAAACATTTGCCCACAAATGTTTAAAAATGTATCATTTTTCTCATTTTTGATACATATACACTTACACTAATCAAATAACAACCAATTTCGAGTTATTGAAGTTATTTTGCAGATAATCAAGGTACAATTATTTTATTATTTGTTTTTTATTAATTATTAAATAATTTATTTGCTTAATATTATTGTTTATTTGTTTAATATTATTGTTTATAATTAATTAGTTTTGCTCAATTTATTTGTTTAATATTATTATTTATATGATAAATAGTATATCATCATATTATCACTTAATGTGATATTATTAACATATATTAACACGTATAATGAAAAAAATGAACTCTGACAAAAAACAAAAACCAATTTTTTCAACTCTTTAGTTTTGTCCAACTATTTTCTTATTATAAAAAAAAATTTAACTCTATGGAAAAGTGAAATTAAAAAAGGAATAAACTTACGATGCATTTTTATTGCAAAGTGATCGAAAAGTAAATGAGAAAATAATATATTTTTGAGGCAGTTATTTTTTTTTTATATACGGAATTTAACTCTTTTTAGGTAGTGGATAAGAAAAAAATTATAATTATAATTATTCTATTGACCCTTAACATTTTCTTGCCCATAAATTTTTGCCAATAGATGTGATGGCATTTCCAATTAATAATCAATAATTCTCTTAAAAAATTACAACAATTAATATAAATTATATTATTTCTTCTCAGCGTAATGAAAAGAATCCAAAGATATTTCGAGAGAGCTAGTATCTCAAATCATCCCGATGAAGGCGGGTCAAGTACATCTGGTGCTAGGCCTAGTTCTGCACGATGGAGATCGATCGAACGTCGTAGTCAGCCTGAAAATTACAAAACTCCTACTACTCAGCCAGCAAGTTCGTCTTTCCCTTTTGCTAATTATAAAAGGGTTATTGATGATGAAAAACATATTTCGAGAATGAAGAAAACAACTGAAGGTAGTTTATTCTACATAAGGTCAACTTGGCACACTGCAAGTGAAATATATAAAAGGCTATCACGAGATCCAAATGTACAAATGTTGCTTGATAATATAGGATTGTGTTCTTTATTTAAACGACAAATGCCAAATTATAAACGTACTGTAGTTGAAGCATGTTGTCGATGTTGGTGGGACACCACCCATACATTCCACCTGCTTACGTGCGAGTTAGGTTTCACACCACTTGATTTCACCATGTTAACAGGTACACGCCTCAAACGAAGTATACATATAACACATATTTAATATACAATTATAAAAAATATTACATTTATATATTAATATAATAAATTTTTATTAATGTATTGTAACTTTTATTTTTAATAGGAATTTTCATTGAGAGTGAAAAATTACCGCTTCCTCAAGAATCGACATTAATAGATGAAAACGGGACATTAGCTACTTATTTTTCATTTTTTTTAGATGAA
Source organism: Lonicera japonica (assembly GCA_021464415.1). Taxonomy (NCBI): domain Eukaryota; kingdom Viridiplantae; phylum Streptophyta; class Magnoliopsida; order Dipsacales; family Caprifoliaceae; genus Lonicera; species Lonicera japonica. Next base: position 59,318,679 of record CM038468.1, on the reverse strand, counting down.
ATAGAATCCGGAGCAATAAAATGTTCTTTTATCACCGAATATCTTGGAAGTAACGATATAATATAAGCTATTGGGGCATATGGTGTAGCTAGATTATTCATATTCTACATTTTATGGTATGTTTTTTTTCCTAACAGTAATAGTAGTTGCCCAATATTTTAGATAAATTATGTCATCGATGTCGAAAATATTAGCCGCTATGACTGGGGATCAGCTATTTTGGCCAGAATGTATTTAGGTCTAGATGTTGCATCTCGAAGGTTAATTAAAAACTTAAATTTCTTTTAGCAGTCAATTGAGGTACATATAAATTTAAGTATGACTTGTGTCCCTCTTTTTTTACATTAAAATTAGATTTTCATTTATGTATTTTAATACTTTTTAATAAATTGTAGTTATTTTTTTACGAGTACATGATAACCCAATGTCCGCAATTTGTCACCGGAGCACCTCCAATTTGGCCTAAAATTCATCATTGAAGTCTGGAAGGAATCTGCGAAAATTTCAGTCATGTTTAATCTTGATATTGCAGACCAGCAATTGGAGATGTGTTCAATGCAATCTATTATTTGGCACCCATACACAAACGATATTGCATTGCAATTTTTGATGCAACAAATTTTGTTACACCTTTCACGATGCCGGTATTTATTACTCGATCCCCAAATCGGAGGACACTGATATTTGGGCGAATGTTGCTACCGACAAAGTATATATTTATTGTTATATATAAATACTTTTATATGCTCTACATATATTGTCAAAGACAAGTCCAATCACTCAGTAATCTTGTTATGGTAAAGATTATGGAAAGATTTTTATACAATCTTTTATTCAGTACATATTTCTTCTGCCTTTTTAACTTTTGCGTAAAGATAAAGAAAGAAATACTGTTAGGCAACAAAATATTTTTATTGATTCCTCTTGTCCACCCTACCTACAATTAATTCTACAAACTATCTTCTATAAATCATACAATTATTTCAAATACAATTTTTCAATACAATTTCTCCGTTGCTATTTCCAAATAGCTTAATTATTGTAAAATATATCATAAATAAAGTATGTCTACTTCAAGAGATTTTTATGGGCAAAATATAGTAGATGATGAAATAATATTGTTATCTCAACAAATGGCAAACTTAAATAAAGATGATGATGATGAAGTTGTTGGATATAATGAAATAAGGAAGCAAAATGCTATATCTAATATTAATACTTTGGAGACGATCGAAGTATCTATAAAGAGATATAAATACAGAGAAAGACAATCTGCTCATTCAAGGCTATGGAAATAGTATTTTGCGAAAAAATCTGTTTATCCTGAAACTGATTTTCGGCGAAAATTTCGAATGCGACGCCCACTCTTCAACCACATTCTAGAGGCCGTAGCCAACTACGATAAGTATTTCGTTCAAAAACCTAATGGTTTAGGCCGTCTTGGTTTAACCCCCTACCAAAAAATTATTGCAGCATTCCGACACATGTGTTATGGGGCATGCGCCGATATATGGAGAGAATACCTTGCAATAGGTGAGTCAACTTCAATAGCATCATTAAAACGATTTTGTAATGCTATTATAATTGTATTTGGCAGTGAGTACCTGAGAGCGCCTACATCACAGATGTGCAGCATCTTTCAATTGAAAATTCAGCTCATGGATTCCCTGGGATGGTTGGGAGTATTTATTGCATGCATGGACGTGGAAGAATTGCCCAGTTGCGTGGCAAGGATCGTATCGTGGTCATAAGCACACGCCAACAGTAATATTAGAAGTTGTTGCCTCATACGACACTTGGATATGGAATTCATATTTCGGTATACCAGTTGCGAATAACGATCTTAACATGTTGGCGAAATCAAATATTTTTGAAGATCTATTACATGGTAGATCTTCACCCATCAACTATGAAATAAAAGACAATTAGTATAATATAGGATATTATTTGGCTGACGGTAATACCCGAGCTACGCCGCTATTGTTAAAAGTATGAAAATGCCTAATTCCAAAGAAAGAAAAAGTATTTTCAGCTGTACAAGAGAATGTTAAAAAGGACGTAGAATGGGATTTCGGAATTCTACGAGCCCCATTCACTATCATAAGGCAACCCGGTAGATTATGGAACTAAGCAGCGTTAAGTAGCATAATGCAAACATGTATAATATTGCACAACATGATTATAGATAATGAAAGACGAATATATTGGGATTGTGAGTACGATCAAATTGAAAAACTTCTACCGTTACAATGAGATCCTACGGTGGTGTTTAACAATTACATGCATCGTCGTAATGAAATGACTAATTCTTGCACGCACAATCGTTTGCGTGCAGATTTAGTATAACACATATGGGCAATGTATTCTCAATCGTAGTTTAATGTGTTTCAAAATTCTAGTGTATTTTTACAACTTATTTTATGGCATTCTAATGTATTGTGTTTCTTAAAAATTTTAGGCAATTGTATTTTAATGAATTGTATTTGTTATTATGCGAGTTAATCGTATTTTAATGTATTGTATTTTTTAAACTTTGAATGCACTATTTAAATTTATGAATATATAATGTTAATTTATTATATTCTTGATATGTCAAAAAAATAGTATTCTAAATTGTATGACTTGTAACATTACTAAAAAAGTAAGTGTAATGTTAAGTCATCTCAGGATATTAAACATATAAAAAATTATTATTATATAGAAAATTATATGATTTTCTTATCCTTCTAGATTTTCTTATTAGACTTTTTTATCTTCTTTGATATTTGTTATAGATTTTCTTATCCTCTTAGATTTTTTATACACCTCGAGAGATGTGTACTTTATTTATAAATTTTTATCAGATTATCTTATCCTTTGTACATATTTTTTATATATTTTCATCTATAAATAAAGATAACATTCACGAATACATCCACATAATTGTCCATCTTTTTATGTGAAAAAAAGTAAGTAGTATGGATGAGAAAATATAAGAGAAATGGAGAAAAATAATTACAAGTTATGAAGATGGTGATAGGATAAGCCCACATGTATTTGCAACAAAAATACTTTGGAAGACTCATCTATCTCGCTGGGTTAAGAAAAAACTAAAATTGTATAAAAGAGCGGGAGTAGAGTGGCGAGACAAACATTTTTAAAAGTATGTCCCAACAAAGTTATTCTTAACTCTGTTGGAAAATCCAGAATTCGATCCTAGGTATCGGTTACTACCTTCTTTAGCTGCTCGAACATCAATTTTTGTACTTCTGCAACGACGAGCTGAATAATGTAGAAGGGTCGCAGAACACCAGGCTCAACTAAAGCGTATAAATCCAGGTTTAGTATTTAATGATGATATTTACCCTTGAGATTACGAAGACCACTCGTTTAAAGAATATGAAATTGAAAAGTCAAAAATATATCCAGACGATATTTCTTCATTGGACGAAAATAACGAATAATTATTTATAATTTTATGCAATTTTTGGAGGTTTTAATTATATTTTAAGAATAATGTATTATGTATTTTGTTTTGTTCCGTACGAAATTAAACTCATTTAATATTAAAATAACAATGCAATACAAAAAATAATGAAATAACAGTGCATATAACAAGCAAATATTTAAATAACAGTGCATTACAGGCAGAAAATTAAAATAACATTGCAGAATTGAAAAATATTAAGATAACAACCAGAAAAGCATAAATAAAATCATTAAAAACACAACTCAGAAGTACTGATTGCCTGGATAGTTCTACTCTGATTGTTGGCATCTTCGGTTAAGAAATTCTTGAAGACGGTAGTTGTACAACTCCCGTTTTTTGTCACTCATACGCGTTAAATCCATTAACATTAACGCATTTTTTTCAAAACGATCTACTTCTCTGTTTTGTCCTACCTCCTCACGAATATTTCTTTGTCTTTCTTCTTCTCTAAAATTCTCTAAACGAGACATGTGAAGACGTATTTCTTCATTAGCTTTTACATTCAATGCTACATTTTCTTCATACATTTTATTAAATGCCTTTGATCTCTGTAATTCTAACATTTCAGAAGTTAATCAATTATAATCGGGGAAGAATCGTCGCCTATGTTAATCAAAGAAACAGTGCTATCTTCAAATGGCCCATAGCGGGAGTGTTGACTGTTTGAAGATGTTGTTTTCAAACTAAAACGTTGGTGGTCTTTCAAAATTTAATAACAATGATCAAAACTAAAAGCGTTATTATTTTCTAAATGGTATGCTCTTTGAGCTTCCCTGACTTATATTAAATAAATTCAAAAAAAAAGTACAACGATATATAAATTAATAAAAAAATTCATTTTAAATTAAAAATATTAATTAATTTATAAAATAGAAAATAGAAATTTACCCAATCCATTTCGTTGGTTCCGCTACCAACATTACTCATTGTGTGCAATAATTTTGAAATATAAAGCGAAACAGCTTTAGTAATAATGGAAAATCGCGATTGAAGAGAAGATTGTGTCCTTCGATGTAAAACTTCGAGTTGCTCGTGGTATAATAACTTGCCACAAGCTATCCAAAGATTGATTAGTACCTTGAATTAGATCAACACATATAGTAAGATAAGCACGACATAAAGCTTCATCCTCAAAAACTTGAATATTTGCTCCTCGATTCTTATACATAATTAAAAAAAATTAACTTCTACACGTATAAAAAAAATTTAAAAATTGAGTTTAATGAGAGAATACTAAAATAGAATTTTATTTGTTTATTTATTTTAAATTTATGAAAGATATGAAACTGTGAAAATTTGAAAATAATTGGGAGGTATTTATAGTTAAAGAAAGTTGAAAAAGATCTGTTAAAACAAACGGCTAAAATTTCAAAATTGCAAATTCTCCCCTCATTCACGATATACAGTCCACCGTGTGGTGATGACTGGGCATCACGCGATGTTCTGTACATCACGCGACGACATAGGTGATTTTGACTTTTAGCATGTGCGATGGAGACAAAAAAAAAGGAGGTAATTTTGGCAATTTAACTTATGCATTGGAGAGGGTTTAAAGAGACAAAGTAGGGTTTTATAATTGACGGATGTGAACCACGTGATTAATTAATTTTAAATATATTTATGTTGTAATTAAGAAAAAAAAAGGGTGATTTTGACTTTGGGTGCCGTTTGTTCTTGCATATCAGACGTTGGGTGCCAAAGTTTTGCATAATAGGTGTTTGGGTGCCATTTTGGAGGGAATCCATTAGTCAACGTGGTCAACCGTTAGTTTCGTTAATTTTTTTACCCAATTTACCTATTTTACCTAGAAAAAGACAAAACATATTGCTCTTGCTTAAGGGTAAAATGGTCAAAAATTAACGGAGCTAACAGTTGACCACGTTGACTAACGGATTCCATCCAAAATGACACCGAAACACCTATTATGCAAAACTTTCTCACTCAACGTCTGATATGCAAGAACAAATGACACCGAAAGTCAAAATCACCCCAAAAAAAATTACCACTTATTTTTTATTGGGTGCACTAAATGAGTTATGCATTTGTTTTATTTTGTGAAGGTACGTACAATATATTTAATACACCTGGTAAGAATAGGTGGTAAGATTTGTAGGTAAGTATATCATTGCTCCGTAACTAATTGATTTCCAACTTTCAAAATTTTTTTTATCTAACTTTCCACTTTTAAAAGCATTTTTAAAGGTAGTGTAAAAACATGTTTTGTGCAAATTTTATATAATGTTAAAAAAATAAAGCTCTAATCATTATATAAAATTAAGTTTTGTGTAAAATGGATGTATAAAATACATATTCAATTTACAATGTTACATAAATTTTTTAACAAAATTTTATAATGTAATGGCTTTTAATATAATATATATATATATATATATATATATATATATATATATATATATATATTATGTTGGTGGTTAAAAGTTGACCAAGCCGAGTAATATGAGAATCATTCTAACTTTAAATAATTAGCAACTAGAAATACAAGATGAACAATGATGAGCACTATTTTAACTATAACATAGTGGATGAATATAATAGTAACCAAACATAAAGTGAGAAAAAAACAAATATGGATTTGAGAGTTGGTTCATCCGGTGAGTGAAAATTAGCTTTAAATGAATTCTTTGTACATACCTCTATGTTCAAAGAAGTAGGTCTTAGTTTACCAATAGGTCATTTCATGGTTGGTTTCTTTAGGTGTTGTAAGTTAACCTTAGGTCAATTGAGTCCCAATATTGTTAGGGTGATTTGCGGGATTGATAAGCTCAATGAAATACATGGAACTTGTATTGGGTTAGATGAGTTTAAATATTGATATTCCCTTAGTCGACAAGTGTACAACTTTAGCCTCAATGTTAAGAATGATGCCCCCAGTCTTGTGCTAGCTAGCCCTACTAGATTTTCACAAAGGGTTGATGATGATATGGTTATCTTGATCGGGGATATTGTCCCCAATCTGCTGTTTAAGTCAATTCCTCGGCTCGCATCTAGACTTAGTGGGTTATCTTAGATATTCTTAAACTTTTGCCTTCCTTCACTTTGTTTATATTCCTGATAATGATGTATATTACTTTTTGTAAGTGATTATAAGGTTTTTGATTGACCTTCATCAAGGTCGACCAAATTAACGACCTTGCTAGCCATGATTGTGGCAGCACATTAATTGGTCAGGTTAACTATGCCAGAGCGGTTTACAAGCTTTTGGGTTATATAAACACTAGATCCTCATTCACCAAGAGAGGAAAAGTAAATGTGAAAAGACAGGACTATGATTTGGAGCACATGGATTGGTCCCGAATATAGGACATTTTTTTGTGAAGTATAAATCGTCAATTGTTGGCAAAATCGATAAAAGGAGTACGAACTTCACAAGGGTAAGAAGGGAGGACTTTTTTATTTGAAGAAAGCACCGATTGAGAGGCCAGACGTCGATATCTAACTGGATATAGAAGATCTCCATTGGGTTGAACTCAACAATGCTGAAAAGAAGTCTATCAAGGTGAGAGAGAGATTGTCCATCAACAAGGTCAAGAGCTAGTAAAGAAGTGTGATAAATGCCAGTGGTTTGTATGGACATTGTTGGTCCTTTCCCCTTAGGTAAAGGACATACAAAGTTTGCGGTAGTGGTGATAGATTACTTCACTAAGTGGGCAGAGGCAGAAACTAGGGCTGGGAAAATAAAACCGGGAACCGTATAATCGGTTTGGACCAAACTGATAAAAACCGGTTCGGTTCAGTTCGGTTCTTCAAAATTGGCTATTTTTTTAACGACTCGGTTCTTATCTATTTGTTAACGGTTCGGTTAACGGTTCTTAGTATAATTTATTTCCAATAACCGTTAAAGAACCGTTATTGAATTTTTCCTTCTAAGCTTTATTCCAAAGCTTAGGAACCGAACCATTAGAACTGTTAGAACCGTTATTTTTTTTTACAATAACTGTTATTTCTTTCCAATAATTGTTAATATTTCGGTTTTTCTCTTGTTAACGGTTAACCAATAAACTGGAAGAACCGAATAACAGTTAATATTTTAATTTTTTTCTTGTTAACGGTTAACAGATAAACCGGATGAACAAAATAGTTAGAACCGGTTCGATTCTTAAATGGTTCTTCACTTTTTCATACTTAGAACCGAACCGTTATGATATAAACTATTCGGTTAACGGTTCTTCCAAAATAGGCTAGGAACCGAACCGGTCCCAGCCTTAGTGGAAACATTAACTACAATTACAACAATAAAGATTCAGAAGTTTGTATGGAGGAATATCATTTTCCATTTTGGCCTCCCAAAGGTGTTGATCAATGACAATGGCAAGCAGTTTGATTGTGACCTCGTCAGAGGCTTCTGTGAATGTCATGGGATAAAGAACCATTACAGCTCGCCCATTCATCCCCAGGAAAATGACCAAGCGGAGGTCACCAACAAAACACTTTTGAACTCATTAAAGAAGAGCCTCGATAATGCCAAGGGAAACTGGCCCGAAGAGCTCCCATTAGTCCTCTGGGCATACATGACTACCATCAGAGGTCCAACCAGCGAAACTCCTTTCTCTCTAACATATGGAATTGAAGTAATGATCCCAGTATAAATAGGAGTGCCAACATACATAGTAAACCACCATGACCCAGCTCACAAAAAATATCTAACAAAGTTAAGTTCGATGAGTTTTTAATGATTCGAATTCATCTATCACAAACTTTAATATATATTTGAGCTGGGCTAAGGGGGGGGATAAAACTTAGCAAAAGGGTGGGTTTAAAGTAATTTTATTTTTTTTAACAAGTACTAATAGGTTTTTCAAAATTTCTCCCTGTGCTGAAGCCTGCCTTGTTCTCCATAGGTCCACCTCTTTTCATAGATCACAATATAGTTCAAAAAGTCTATAATATTCCAAACAATAAATGAATTCTAAAATACAATTTGCATAAAAAACCTCCAAAAACACTTCTTAAACATTTATAAAAATCAAAACCATCCCAACTTTAAATACGACAAAAACAAGTATTATCCATGCTTAAAAGTTCAAACAATTTTATGCCAAAAGAATCCAAATTCAATTGGCATGCTTTTGAAATTGGGTGTGGACGACTTGATGAGGGAGAGAAGCAGTTTGGAGCGAGGGACAAAGATGGAATATAATTGAAAGTGAAAAGTCGAAAAAATCAATAGTGATGTGCCATTTAGAGAAGCATGCTCTTCAACTAAAATTAATACTACCATGCTTGCTCTATTCAAGAAGTGTTATGGTAAAATTTTAAGAAAAGTATCAACATTACATCTTGAAAGTTACATTAAATAAGAATACCTATAACTAGACAGGAAAAATTCGGGTTGAGCACTTGAAGTTAAACTTCGGCCCAAAATCTAATTCAGGCTCAAAATTTTGTCCATACTCGGCACAACTCAAACTCAAGCAAAACTCGATCGTTAATTTAGCAGGTTTAACGGATGGACTTCGGGCCTACTTGGCCCAATTAACAGACCTAAATACAAAAAAAAAAGTCATAACTCCTTTGTTGCCAACTCGACATTTTTATGGACAAAAGTATCCTTTGACATATTTTATTCAAAATTGAAAACCAATAAGGTAACATTCACCACATTTCCATATATATATATATATATATCTAAAAAGAACAAAAAAAAAATACTTTGAATACTAGACACAAGCCATTTTTAGAATACTTATAAATTTACAATACAAAAAAATAAAAATGCAAATTAGAATTGGTTGCAATATTTTTCATATATTCATGTTTTTGCAGTTAAACACCTAAATTTCATTGTAATACATATTTTTGTTGTTAAACTTGTAAATTTCATAGAAATTTTTCTTGTAAATCTGCTGTAAAGTTTGTAATTTTTATAAATTTTAATCAATATTTTGTAATTAAATTTTAGAAAAAAATATAATTTTGCGGAGGATTAATGAATCCAACAAAGATAAAAAAAAATGCAAATTAGGAAACAATAAATATAAGGACTTCAATAATAAACCAGTAAACAACTTATAGTAGAAAATACTTTGAGTCTATAATATACATTGGGTGTTCTTATTGACATACACCAAAAGACTTTATAATACTCCAACATTGGCTTTGACCCTTAAGTACCGAGTATATGCGCACATACTTACTGCTTAAGAGCCGAACAAATAATATATATTTTTTTCTGTACCCAACAATGACTCGTCCCCTTAGCATCGAGTATGCATACATATATTTAGTATTTAGTGGTCGAGTAAATATGACGGAATGTTAGAAAGTATTTTAGTGTATCACTAGCTACTCCTTATATATTATGATATATATTGATACGAATGTATATGTCAATCTCAATGTAATTAATTTTATTTTTATTGTTACTATTAATTATGATAATAAAAGTGTCCTTCTTATATTAAAATATTTTAGCAAGAATCTTTCTTGAAAATGTAATTATTTAAGTCTGTATTAAAGCGAGGGAGAGAAATATAGTCAGATTATGCTTGAAGAGAAAAACTATGATTGGGCTTCAAGAGAAAAACTAAGATTGGGCTATTGGTATCGGTCTCTTTCAAACTAACTAGGATAGGAGTTCTTGCAGAGAGATGTACCACTACAACACAACTTGGAACAGGTGATATTATTACCGCTCCATACTTTTTAATTTTTACTTTTTGCTTTCTCAAATTTAAAATCTCACTCTCTTTTAAAATATAATTAATATTTCAAATTAATAATTAAAGACATGCCTTATTTTCTATCATAACATTTAGTATTTAATTACATGTTAATTAATCCTTTCACCGGAAACTGAATGATATTTGGCCACGACATGCAGCCATATATTAGCCATATTCATGACACACGACTAAGGTAGATGTTAATTTCTTATGAGTAGAATTCATGAATGTGATTACACGGTTGAAACACCAATCCCTTATACCACTTTATCACACACGTCGGCTAACTCTTATGCCCTCTTATATTTTTGGGCATAACTAATTAGTATAAGCATCTGGGTATATGTGATATATATTATGGTATGTAGCTAAAATATAGTTGTGGGCCTAAACTTTTAGGGTTTGTTTGGTTCGAGTTTTAAGTAATTCTTAGAATGTTACATTCCATTTCAGAATAATTTTGATATTTGATTTGGATTTTGTGTTAAGAATACATCTTTCCAGGAATGGACTTTGATGAAAATAGAGGAGTACTCTAGATATTCTCGTTTAGATTTTCCATTAATACCAAAATATCCATTTTATTTACCAAACAATTTTTTTTGTCATTTATATTATTTTTAAAAGAATTATTATTATTATTATTTTCTTTTTATTATTAAATACATGCAACGAATTTTTAGTGTAACAGAAAAAACATATATTTTACATTTGTAAAATTATTAGGACTTGTCTTTTAATTTTATGAAATGAAGAACGTTTTGTTAATTGGCACATATGTCATTCATTCTTATTCTCGTTTGAACAAAATAAACAGAGTTATTTAATTTCAACATTACAAAAAAGTGTTGTATATTTTATTATTTATATTTTTAAATACAAAATGAATGGATTAATTTATGGTTTGTACATAATTTTATTTGTTATGAAAATTCTTTTGATAATTATACATCATTCAACTCATCACTTCTAGAACTAAGCGTGCAATTTCCAAGAAAAATAATTAATATTAATGTTCACCTAGCTCCTTTGATTCAATAAACAAAATCACACATATATAAATAGGAATCGGTTGCTTGGCTAAGTGGTTGAACCAAGAGAGAAATATTAGGAGAAACCAAGCAACAACAATTCTAAAAATAATTGAGGTGGTGTTTGTGTTATAAATGATATTTCAATCTCTTAATAATTATCATTTTATCTTACTTTTGTGCTAGAGAAATATATAAAACTATCCATATATAGAATTATATATTTGGGAGTGCACTCTTATAGATCCATAGTCGTTGTATCCTGTAAGGAAGGCGCCATTAAAACTTGACTGTACCAGGATATTATCCCAGAGGGAAGAAATCTTCGCTTAAGGACAGTGTATAGCACGCCTTGACTATTTTAATTAATTATTTTTGCGCACATCCATTTTCATCAAATTTCACTAACATAAAGAAGAATTTGTGTCCGAACCAAATATTGGTAAGACATCCTAAATGTCAGGAGAATTTTTTTTTAAGAATGTAAGATGCACATTCCATTCACAAAACTTAAACTAAACAAGCCCTTAATGCCAATTGTTCATTACCTTTTGGCTTTGGCTATAGCTACCACCAATTTGCTGTCAGTTGCATGTTTGGATGCAAAGAAGAGACATTTTAAGAGACAATTTAGAACATTAGTTTTCCGAGGAATATTGAGTTCTATATAGAGAATCGTTTCCACTTGCATTATTAGAAACTCAACGGGGAAGGAGTTACTGATAGAACTTGCAACAAAACAGCTATTCAGATTTTATATGCTATTCGAGAAAATGAGAATTATATGTACTTGGCCCATAACAACAAAGCAAAGCTGATAAATACCCCTACATTTTGGTAGAGTCATGAACATGATGATATTGTATGATACAACCATGTTAGTTGGTTGTATGTACATTTTTTGTTGCAATTATTTTGGTAATTTAATTTGCACTTATGAGTGAGGAAATTACTCTAAAGTGAAATCGAAAATCTTTACCGGCAACCTAGTTGGATAGTTCAAATTTTGACAAATAACTTTTACTCGTAATGAAAACTCAGTTAAATAAAAACCTCAAATAAAAACCATTTAAAACGAGTCATTTACTTTTAAATTAGTAACGGTCCATGATCAAGATATCTCCGTGTTTTGGTACATGGAATTTTATGGGCCTAGTAAAATTAATAGTTATTTTTAATAAGTTAGTTAGCACTTACTAAGTGGCTCGAGTGGAGTAGTGGTTTAGTACCCAATTTTTGAAAGTTGAGTTAAATTAAGGGACCTGGCTAAGGTAATGGTATTAGGAGACTATTATATATATACTTGTAATTTCCTTTTCATGGCAGAGAATTGAGTAATAGAAATTATGGTTTATGTCTACCCTAAAGAAACTCTTGTGATGTAGTGGAATAATTCTTGTTGTTCGTTCCTACTCAAAAGGAACATAGTTCTATCATTTGGTATCAAAGCGACCATGGCCCATCCAACCAACAAAGAAAGGATTAAAACCCTAGAGTCTAATGTCTCTTCAAGGATGGAAGGTTTGCAACACAACCATCAACGCCTTGACCGCATTTAGGAAACTTTCCGAGAGTTGACCACGGCCGTTACTGGTTTACAAACTCGACATGATCAATCAGTGACGTCAAGCTCGAAAAATAAAACTGTAGTTGAGCAGAGTGCCACAGTGGAGTCAAAATTTCAACCGCGTTACACTAAAATGGATTTCCCTCGTTATTCCGGTGCTGACCCAACATAATGGCTTAATCGTGTCATCCAGTTTTTCAAGTACCAAAGCACACCAGAAGACCAATGAGTCACTTTTGCTTCGTTTCATCTCGAATGAGAAGCTAATCAATGGCTTCAATGGTTAAAAAGAGTATACGAAGAAGAAGGCATAAATATAACTTGGAAAATTTTTGAACAGGAACTTTCGGCACGCTTTGGGGCTGTACGAGGATTTTAACGAAGCATTATTGAAGATTGAGCAATCTGGAACTCTCCGAGATTATCAAAAAGAATTTGAGCGGCTTGTTAACTACAGTCTACATGGTAGGTTGGCCATAAGTGCCGTGCTCCAGTTTTAATTGTGACGAACTATTTATGGCTAGTCATAAGTGTCGTGCTCCAGATTTACTTGCGATCGAAGCTAGCTAGCCCTTTCACCAATTCCAGTAAAGCGACAAGAAGATGATACCATTAAGATTCGTGAATTGCTAATTTTTCAAGTTAAACTTTTAGGACAAGGTTTGTCTCTGAGGGGGTGGGGGGAGGGGACATGCATTTGATGAAATTAATATTTATTTTTAATAAGTTAGTTAGCACTTAATTAATATGTGGCTCACGTGGAGTAGTGGTTTGGGACCTACTTTTTGTAAGTTGAGTTAAATTAAGGGACATGTATAAGGTAGCAGTATTAGGAGACTAGGTGGGGGGGGGGGGGGAGGGGGGGGGGCGGGGGTTGCATGCATTTGATCGATGAAATTAATAGTTATTTTTAATAAGTTAGTTAGCACTTAATAAGTGGCTCACTTGGAGTAGTGGTTTGGAACCTACTTTTTGTAAGTTGAGTTAAATTAAGGAACGTGTATAAGGTAGCGGTATTAGGAGACTATTATATATATATACTTGAAATTTCCTTTTGAGGGCAAAGAATTGAGTAATAGAAATTGTGGTTTGTTTCTACCCTAAAGAAACTCTTGTTATCTCTATCCCATGTGGAAAAATTCTTGTAATTCATTCCTAAACGGAACACCATTCTATTAGAATTGAATTATGCTTTCTTGTTACTTTTGTAATGGTATATATAATGTACACGCAACACGGGTCATACCATCAAGGAAACGAAGCATATGATTAATTTACGGTACGTCCAGATGTCAAAAAAGAAAAACATGCATGTGTGGTTGTGTTTTGGTTGGTTGGGGGGTGGGGGGTCTGCAATAACAGCTAGTACCTAACACTAGCTGCTGCCACCTTATACGAGAAAAGAGTAATAATAGTGGTGGTACTTAGTAGTTGTGTCTTGTGTGTGAGTTTTCAGGTTAAATTAAGCTAGAAGACTAGGGGCTGATCACGATCATGATCGATCACCTGAAAGACTGGAAGTGAGCAACATGGTGTGGGCTCCTCTTCGGTTGGACCCTTTTCTCAATTTGAGGGAACCTTAATCAGTCTAGTACCATGTTATGTATGGTGGTCTTTTCATCACAGAATCAAAATGCCATTTCTTTGCTAACTCCCCATGTACCCTCTTCATTGTAGCTTCATAGTAGACAAAAGAGAGATATTCATATATATATACACACATATACATACACATACACATACACGGAGTACATGTGCATGCGTATATAGTATATATACAGTCCAATTCTATAATAGACGTACTGGTCCATCTGACAAAATTTTACTCGATCATAAAATGCATTAAAGGTCTACGGCTTAATTTTAGGTCAGAATGCATTATACACAAAGCTTCCATTGCACAATGGTCTAGTTCTTTCATGGAGGATGCCAACTGGTGTTCATTAGAGATTTACGCATGTCGAGACTCAACTTGGCAGTGGAATTTCTAGTTGAGTCCAGTGTTCTGATCACCCAGCAGTGACTAATTAACTATTGGGTCGCTCTTAGTGGTTATTGATTATGTACGTGTATATAAAGGAATAACAAATAATACAGTAAGGCATTGCATTATCACATTATTCACAAAAAAACCTTATATTTAATTAACAGACACTAGTCAATAGATATATGGTTCATATATATATTTTTCTCTCAAACCTAAGGGTACTTGAAGCAAATGAAATATATATTAGTTTACTCATAGTTGAAGCAATCCAACACAACACTAATGTTGCAACTAGCAAATCAATATCCGTATACATAAATCTGATACATGCGCGCAGTACAAGAATTAATACACCTGGTGTTCGATTAATGATGATCATCACCTCTGTGATTCGGACTTCCCTCCGGCTCAGAAGGACCCAAACCCGAGATCGGCCTAAAAGAATTAAACCCCGCAAGCATGCCCAATTGCCCATCCGCAACTGTGCCACCGCCATTGGTGGGACCCAAATTCACCGGACTAGGAAAATTCATAAAATACTGTAACCCACTACTAATACTACTACTACTGGGCATTGAATTTGAAGAACCAACAACTCCTCCCCTGTACATATTATTATGAAGTGAAGGAAATGTCCACGTTGGCTGATCACTAGGATTTGTCATCATGAAAAAAGTTGTCGCCGGAATGTGACTTTGACTTGCCGGAACTGTCCCGGAGCTTGACTGAAACATGTAATTAACCTCACCCATTTGATTAATCTCCAGATTTTCCTCGGACTGTCTTTTTCTAGCCTCGGTTTCGGCAACATTCTCCGCATCACGCAACTCTTGCTTGGCTTGTAACATTGAGTTCAAGTTCACACTATTATGAAAGTTCGAAATCGATGAGGAATTGTCATTTAAAACTCGTCTCTGCTGAGATTCTTCAATACTCCGTTCCCATTCGCTACGGATCCTCAACTGAGAACCCGAAATACTAGGGTTGAAATAGGTGGTCCGGAAATGAGACGGGGCGGACATGGTGGACCCGGAGCTCCGGAGAGAAATGTTGAGGGAAGTGAAATTGGCCGGAATGGTACCGGTGCCTGTGGCAGCGATGACGGCCGGCTCGGCTTGCTGGAGGAGCCACTCGATGGTTTCGCCATCGGACTTGTGGCCTAATTCACGGGTGAGCTGAAAAACCCTGGCGGCACAGGTGGCCGGCATGCGGATCCGGCGGCCACGGCCATCGACTTTAGTGTGGCGGTCCTTGGTTGAGGTTCTCTTGGCGGGAGGCTTGTTGGGTTGTTTGGTTTGGTCGGAGGAGGTGATTTGAGTGATGGGTTGTTGTTGGAGTGAGCGGGAACTTGACGAGCAAGCGTCGTCCTTTCGTTTTTCAAGTAATTGTAAGGGAAAATTTGGCCGGCGGGTGTCCTTTTGGCCTTCCATGTTCATCATATCATATCATGTATAATATTATTTTTCTTTAATTTGTGGCCTCTTGCTGCCTCGCGCTACTACTACTATCTATCTGTAGATCGATGATCATTCCTCTCAATTCAATCACTTAGTTTTGTCGGTCTCTTTTTCTATCTAGTTGATAGTTGATTTTGATTTTGATTTTGATTTTGATTTTGATTTTGATTTCTCTCGAGAGAAAGAGAGATAGAGAGAGAGGTGGGAGGGAGGCAAGCTTGAAGCAACAAACACAATGAGTGGGAATTATATGGGTGGGACTTCTCCATGGGAAAGCAATTTGTTTTTGGAGGATTTTTGCTTCTTTTCTTTTTTTTTGCTTGAAATTTACTAAGTTGAGTTATAATTATAGCTATTTTTTTTTCTTTTTGAAGGCAGTAATAATTTTTGGCAGAAAGTATTTTTTGAGTACGTATGACAAATTTCTTTCAATGTATTAAAATTCCTTCATGTAACGGATCATATTGTATATAATTAATTTTATCCCTTAATTATGGTTTATCGATCTTCAAATCTATATTATAAGACATTAAGTTTGATCAAATTTATTTTTAAAAAGTATAAGAATCTAATGGTTAAAAATATACATGTTATGGTGTGTATTAACTCTACACCATTGGATGAGTTTTATACACACATCAAGATGTCACATCAAAGTTAAAACACTCACACCAATAATATACACACACAAAATTCTCACACCAATAATTTTTTCTAAATTAAAAATGCCATAACATAAAATAAAAAATTCAATAAAAAATTAATATTTAAAATCTACTAAACAAGATCAATCGTAACTATAGAATTACGTAAAAAAAATAAAAATTATTAAGTAACATTTAACATCAATAATATACACAAAGTAAACTCTCACACACCAAAAAAAAAATTTACATTAAAAATGCCATAACTTAAAATAAAAAATTCAAAATTTAATATTTAAACTCTACTAATCAAAAAATTTAATATTTAAATATACTAATCAATATCAATTAAACAAGATTCATCTTAAAATAAAATATTTAATATTTAAAATATACTAATCAAGAAATTTTATAAAAAATTAATATTTAAATCTACTAATCAAAATCAAAATCAATTAAACAAGATTCATCATGACTACAGAATTATGAATTTAATATTTAAATATACTAATCAAGATTAATTAAACAAGATTCATCATAACTATAGAATTATGTAAAAAAAATAAAAATTATTGAATAGCATTTAACACCAATAATCTACTACTTATTAATTCTTATTTAATTAACCGTGCCGAATGGCACGGGTATACCCTAATAAAATATTAAATCACACTCAAATCCCTACTCTTTCACCCACTTTTTTCTTTTATCAACTTTTTTAACTGTCAATTTTTAAAATACTATAACTTCAAACCAATATTTTAATTGTGAAATTTTATTTATTTTAACGTGTTATCTAATATGGGTAATACTTAATTTATAATAAATTACTTTCAAAGCATTTTTGGCCCACATTTATTTTTGGTACGTGATATCTATATTTTAGTTAAAATCCCATTCGACTATTGAGATATGGTATCTCTATTAGCGTGTACTTAAATGCTTCAAAATTAAAAATAATTTTAGAGTTATAGAATAATTACGTTAACATTAATTCCCTAAAAGTAATATTTTATTTTTCTTTTGGTACTATTATTATTAATTTTTAATCGTGGGTTGGAAAGTCACTCGATTCAGACTCCACGTGCGGTGTTTTTTTTTATCATTTAATATTTGCCAAGACAGTGGGTGAAGGATTGATGCGGGCCCTTTAATGCATTCTTCTAATTAATTTTTTTAGGAATGAGAGAAATGATTTGTGTAATAATTTTTTTTATAAAAAAAATTAACAAATAATATTTTTTAGAAATAAAGGCCTAAATATTCTTATCATTATGAAATAAGGGCTTGATTATTAATTGTATTTTAAAATAAGAGTTTTGATTTAGTACAAACTGAACTTTGTACAAAATTGTGTTTTGTGCAAATTTAACTTTGTAATCAAAGATATTTAATGTAAATTTATTTTGTATGATGTGTTTATATTTTTTAACAAGCATATTCTTATATTTCATTCATAAAATTTTAAAACAACATCATAAATAAACACAAATACATAGTAATATTTTATAAAATAATGAGTGCAAACTTAACTTTGCATAACTCTAAAAAAATTATCATATGCATTTTATTAATAAATAGGTTTTGAATATATAATTTTTTTAAATTGTTCTAAAAAAACTGTCAATTAAACATTTATTTATAATGTACTAAAAAACATGTAATGCAAACTTAATTTTGTATTATTTCATAAAAAATACAATTTAAAAATCTACGTACTTCAAAGTTAACTTTTCACTTCTTTTGGAGTTTGGTCAAATATAGTCCTTAATTTACAAAAATATTATTCCCTAATTTTTTTTACATATAGCTTTTTCAAACTAGCCCTATTTTTCAATATTCTGGTAATTTTTTCACTCCACTTAAGATTTTTTAGTGCAGTAATTTAACCTAAACGTCTCTTATAAACTCATCCCATTTAAAATAACTTTACATATTCTGCTAAAATTACGTTCATATATTTTTCTTTTATTTCTTTTTACTCTTTTTTCTCATTTGTTTCTTCTCTCCATTAATTTTTTCTCTTTATCAATGGATATTTACCATACTTGAGATTTTGAAATTTCAAATTAAATAAAAAAAATTGATTGTTTTTGAATTTTCGATGGAATTGGAGTGTAATTTTTTAAAATTATATATATATATATACATATATTATTACATATAATATACAATTTTAAATCTACCCTTATTAACAAATATAAAATTTCCCTTTTAATGTGAAACCGATTTTCCTAACGAATAAAAATTAAGCTGCAACTCAAAGGTTGTTCAACCTTTTGCAACGAAAGAGGGTCCCTCAAAATATTTTGAAAATTTGAATTGCCGATTTGTGTTATTACATATATTATTAATACGTTTAATATGAACTTTGAAATTATACATTTTAGATTGTTGTAAAAAATTAACATTGGTGTGGTAGTAATTTATTTGTTATGCACTAAAATATAACTTTTGACATATAATTAGTTTAATCCAAATAGTGATTCATCATAAAATTTCTAACTGAACATGTTGTAGTATTAATTTCTTGCAAAATACACCTTCATCATAGTTTCTATATTTTTGTCCACACAATTTATGAATTATTTTTGCCATTAAATGATTTTGTAATTTTAGTTAGCAACAAAATTTTCATCACGAAATGTCCTTCCTATGTAATTATATAAGTTTCAATAAACTAAATAAATGTTCTTTCCATAAACTTTTTAAAAAAATTTAGTAGGGAGGAAAAAAGTTCTCTTAAATTAATGCTAAAAGAATAATTTAATAGGTATATTTAAATATCACCCATAATAAAAATAACCGAAATAAACTTTGGGTGATATTAAAATTTGAAACTATTACGATCAAGTGGTTCCTGTCTCCCTTCCTAATCATTACCCTTCCTTTCTCTTCTCATGTTTGTTTGAATTAGGGAGTGGGGGAAAATATTGGCAACCATAATAATTTTTGAAAATATTTCTATTATTCATTCGGTTCTTAACAATCGAGTAGGGTATATGTTATTCGGTTGTGAATGATCGATTATAAACTTGATAATATCTTACTCGGTTATCAAGAACCGAATATATAGACTTATACTTGACCCTTAAAAATCGAGTAACATGCACCTTACTCGGTTGCGAATGACCGAATGAAAGTGGAAGTGTTACCAAGTGTTTTTAAGGTGCCGATATCATCACCCAAAATTAATATGATGACAAACAATTGGAATTTTAATTATTTGAGATTACAACGAATTATTATCAATAAAATGGCCTGCAATAAATTAACTATGATGACAAACAATTGGGAATATATCCTCATATTTCTTAAGAAAAAAATAGGGCATGCTTTATGTTTTGGAATCATTTAAGATGCAGTCTATTAATTTTTATTTTTTTTAAAAGATGTCGTTTCTGTTTTTTAAATGATACGACCTCTTAGGTACCGTAATATGAATTCTCGGAAATTCCAATATAGTATAATGCAAAATATATATATAGAATAAAGCGAAGAAACTTACATATTTAGAAAGCTCGAGGATGGAAGCTATCCTGATTGGCACTTCAAGAAGCAAGTAATTCGAATGCATTTTTGTTGATGATGATTAACAAACTCCAATATAATATAATGCAAAATATATATATACATATATATATATAGAGAGAGAGAGAGAGAGAAAATTAAGGTTTAGATGGTGCTAAAACATTGGTGTTAAAATGGTTTTAGCACTATGTAAATATTTACTATATTCTAGAGAATTAGTACTAAATCTGTTTTAGCAACTTGATGTGTAATATTGAATATGTGCTAAATATGTTTTAGAATCATGAATTTTGTTGTTCTCTGTTTTATATTGGTGTTAAAACAGATTTAGCACCATTGGTGCTAAAACCACATTGATGTGTAGCATTGAATGGGTGCTAAATCTGTTTTAGCACCATGAATTTTTTTTATTCTCCGTTTTGTATTGGTGCTAAAACAGATTTAGCACCACTATTTTAGCACCATGAATTTTGTTATTCTTTGTTTTGTATTTGTGTTAAAACAGATTTAGCCCCAATGTTTTAGCACCATGGATTTTGTTATTCTCTGTTTTGTATTGGTGCTAAAACAGATTTAGCACCAATGTTTTAGCACCATTAGTGCTAAATAGATTTAGTACCAATTCTAATGAGACGTGAGATGTTACAAGGAATGAGTATTAGTGTCTTTTTTGTATAGTGCTCCTAATTTTCACGGCGAATTTGTAAGTGTCCTTTATAATTATATATGTTATTATTAGAATGAGTCCTTATGTCCAATTGGCCCTTCTAGTCTCACTATATTTTTCAACTTATTTTCTAACTTCTTACATAAATTAAATATTTTTTCTATCATTCTCTATCTTATTAAAATACACAGAGCCAAAGTGTCTTGGACAGCTCGCTCTGTGTAATACGGTCCAAAATAAACAGTACTCAGTACTCAAATAATAGGAGGAGGGGAGAGGAGTACATTAGCAAAACAGTAAAAGGGTCCAAAACATTAATACAACAACCGACAATAAATATTCTCTAACAAAAGATGAAAGAAGACAATTATTGATTAAGATCGACTACATGACCTAAGACGCTGTCTTAACTAAAGCTTTATATATATAGTTCGATTAGTACTAAAACTCCATTCTAGATCATACTTAGTCATGTCATTAACAATTGCCCTTAACCACGTAGGTACATTAATTAATTAGTTGAAAAAAATGATTAATTAAAGGGTAAAAAGGAAACGGATGTGTACGTGCTTTTTATCCATGCATGCATATATATATATAACGCATGACCCCATACCATTAATTAAAATTGATGACAATATCACACTCTATTGAAACCCTAAACAAGAGAAACAAGTTTTAGTTCAACCTGGCAGATATATATACATATGCAATATTACTTGCGCACGTAAAAAATTAGAGCAGTTGTATACAAGGTACATGCCCATGTATGTAGTGTAAAACAAAGTGTAATTAATCATACTGTACTTGGAAAACTGATAAAACAAGAAAATTCAAATAAACCTATTGATCAAAATTTGTATAACGCGATTTCTTAAGGTGAAATTGTTCGTTGTTATTGGTGCTCTCAGCCTGCGAGGACAATCACATCAAAGGATTCAACAACTTAAGGTTCTACTCAGTGGTGGAGTCAGGATTTCTATTCAGTGGGGGCTTGATTAACATTAAATAATTTTTTTAATTACAAGAAGTAATAACACCAAAAAATATATATTATATTTTAAATGTCTATTATATAAAGGCATCTACATAAAAAAACACATCACAAAAATTATTTTATGATGCTTCATATCTTGAAAATATTGAAAGACACCTTCATTTTTAATTTTTTTTAATATAACTTTTTCAAAGTTCAAATTATTTTTTATTTTTGACAAATTTACACATTTTCATATATTAATTTCATACATTTTCTTTAGGCGGTTTAGGAGATTTTTGTTATTTATGGTTAGAAGAAATAGACCTAGACCTTCCTCTATTTAGTTAAAAATAAGTAAGATGAGAGAAGATAAGATATATTTGGGAATATAATATGGGTCTATGTGTTAATTATTCAATAGATAATCTTATATGAAGGGCAAACTTGCAATAAGTAAAAATTTGAAAGCCAATAGCAGTTTTTTTGTATAATTACTGGGTTTAAAGGCGAAGATCAATTTTTCTCTAATAATACATACAAATCAGACCCCAGATTTCTAAATTTTTTACAGAAAAAACTTCATGGTTTTGAATTTCACAAAAAGGCCCCATAGCAATTTAAAAATACCATTCCTACTATGAATTTTTTTCAAATCCATGTGGGGGCTTAAGCCCCCACGTACTTGTCCTATGTTCCCTCCACCAATGGTTCTACCAACAACATATATAAACCCTACTGAACTCTCAATTGTACACCAGAAAGAAAATCAAAGAAGAAGTTAGATCAGAAATAATATAACGTTTTCTCTTATGCATAAATCTTTTTCAAGAAGTCCATTTATAAAGATATGATATAAAACAAGAAACGTGAATACGGAGAGATATACTCGCACATCATGTATCTACTCCAATGTTCATTTGTACTCAGTCAGGCTTATTTTAATAATTATTAAAATTCAATTAAAAAAAACCAAAGGTTTAAGAAATAATTTTTTTTTGAATTCCAAAGAAGCCCAAAGCTCATGGCTTTAACAAAAACCTTTAATATAATAACAAAACGTAGGCAAAAGGCTGGAAACTAGGACCTCCTATATATGCCAATTCTAAAACTTTTGCCACTTGATCGAGTTACACATTGCAAACTAATTAATTATTTCATTCAAAATAAATAAATAAAATATATATATATATATATGTACAAAACACGTGATTTACATCGAGAAGAATAACCACTAAGAAAATGTTTTCTGAAAAATCAATAAGCATCGTCTCTGGCAGATCTAGAATTTTGAAATTGGGGGACCAAAATACAAGAACACGGAATTTTTTTGACATACAAGTAATTAATATAAAATTATGTTCAAAATAAGCTAACTAATGAAAACTCGCAATTGTTATATGTTGTTCTTATTGTATGTAAAATTAAA
The DNA here is from genome assembly GCA_021464415.1 of Lonicera japonica. Lineage (NCBI taxonomy): Eukaryota > Viridiplantae > Streptophyta > Magnoliopsida > Dipsacales > Caprifoliaceae > Lonicera > Lonicera japonica. Next base: position 59,295,238 of record CM038468.1, on the reverse strand, counting down.
ATTTGTATTTATATATTTAGACCTAAAATATTATAAAATTTACTTATAGGAAAAAACTTAAAGGAGCCAATAAAAAAATATTACTTAAATTTTTAAAAAAAAAAATTAAATGTAGTAGTAAAATTTTGAAAAATCTTGAGGCCCTCCAGCTCCCTCTTGCCATCCGTCACAGTGCATACCAATTAACCTATTTCAGCGCACCCTCTGTATAAAGTCTTGGGGTGGTTGTCGCTGTTCACATTATTTAGGCCGACTAATATCAACGGGTGATATTCTTGATTAATTGTTAAGCGCCCAAACTAAAAGAAAATAAATATTTTTTATTAAATATATATTATATTGAAAGAGATTGGGGCATTTGATTAGGTCACAATGCTTGTTGGGAGCTAGGGCGATCACGTGCCATGCCACCTCTGCCGGTGATGAAGATGTCTTACCTTCCAATTTAGCTAAATGCTCACAATTTTGTCGGAATGTTGGTGGTTGCTACCCTAGCTACTACTAATATTATTTTATTCCAATTTCCTCGGTTTATCCCTTTTATTTTATCAAAACTAAATATGATATTTTTAGTAAGCGTACACATATGCATATTAATTGGATTCAGTCTTGAACCATCCGGCATTGTAATTTACTTCCCTAGTCTAAATTTTAAAGAAAAATATTTTATAGTCTAAAGTTATAAATTTCATTCCCGTTTTGACACAAGTGTACGTGAAATAAAAAAGAAAATAAGTTTATCTGAATTTGTATGGTGATATTATTATGTTAAAATCATTAATGAACGTGGTGTTTTTTTTTTGGCCCTTTCCTTCCTTTCTTGGTTAAGATGGTTGAAAGTTAATTAACACATTTTTATATACACAATTAATTTGTTTTCTTTAGAAAATGATATTGAGATAGAGTACACGAGCTAGTATGAATAAAAAAAATACATCTTTGAGTTTACTAGTATTCAACTTCGAGGCTAATTTGATTAAAAAACACACACACACACACATATATATATATATATTATGATAGTCCAACTTACCACACAGTTTGTTTTTGAAGATGACAGGCGCGGATAGAATTCTTATGAAAATATTATCCGTTATCATTCGTTAGTCGCTACATGTTGGAAAGATTTGAATGCTCTATTTAATTAATTTGCAGAGAGTAATAGATTTAGAGAGAGAATGGACCATGATTTTTTCTTGTTTCTATTTTCTAAGAGGGGTCTGAGAAAAGACTGTGATCAAATATGGCAACAGTCAGCCTGGTTGGTACGTAGTCATATCACAAAGCTAGGATATTATATTCCCTTATCTAGATTGAATTGATTTTTAAATAATTGAGTAGCAACTTTATCAAAAAATTGTCATCTTCGACTTTGTTTTCAACTTAAAACATAATTTTAGTTTGAACAAATTTGTCAAATTTAATAATTGCCAATACTACTGTACATGACCTTTTAGTCAGGGCGTTTATATATAATTAAGGTAGGATTAATTAATACTTAAAAAATTGGTTGTCTTCGAATATAAATAATTTTAACGGGAATCAAATTTTTATAATAAAAAAATAACTCGTCCGCTTGAAATATAAGTTACAATATTTAAATTTGGATCTCTCGCCGAGAATGATTTGGAAGATCTAAGACTAAAAGAAGAGGTATTTACTAGCAACAATATATATATATATATATATAACGGAGGCAGTTGTAGTTTTATATTCTTCATTCAAAACTGTTCCACTTCCTGACCGAGAGACCCTCTCAAAAGTCTGATTTGTGAATTCAATGATTATTAATTACTATAGCTGACTTTGTATACAAAATTTGTCGATGGATATAAATTGAAGACATAGTCTACTTGTTTACACTCAAATAATATATATACGGTCCTCTTTGTCCAATATAAAACTTTTTTTTCTTTCCTTTTTTAATGGGCAGATTAATTTTACGAAAGCAGTCCTTTATGAAGAAACTAATTCATAAAATTGCATGTGTAAAAAATATATGTGGCATATAAGGGGAGACAAATTAACAAAAGCTATAATCATCTTTTTACTGGTTGACAAATACAGCTCAGTGGATATTTCCAAGTCTCGACTGTTTTAAATTTCAGTGCTTTACTTGCATGTTTACGACTTCTATTATATTATTGGATTTCAGTTGTTTATGATCGATGTTATATGTATTAAAATTCGTGAATAAAATAAATATCGAAATATATTATACAGATGTCTTCTGCAAGGTAACAAAAAAATATTTAATGCAATTTAATACTTATTGTAAACATTAGTTTTGGTACGTATATCTTTTCCGATTTTTTTTTATATACACAAATTTTCCTATAAATTGCACTTTTTTAAAAAAAAATAATAAATTACTCAATGGTTAAAAACATTTACTTTTTTTGGAACTCTCAATAGAAAAGGTGATACTTGAATTCCATATGAAAATTTGAGAATACACTACACAAGGTTTAGAACCTAAGACTGTTATTATTGGGCAAGAAGTATGCATGAAGAATCCACTGAAAATTAAATTATTTTTGAAAATATATTAATATTTTTTTGCTAAATTGCACTTTTGTAGTTCAAATATTAATTAATATATACAAGGAGAAAAAAAGCAAAACACGTATATCTGTTTGTATTTAGGAAATGAGGGGTTGAGGATTCAATAATCGTTATTGTAATTTCAAAAAGAAGAAAAAAACAATTCATATACAATACCAATTGATTTTAGATGTCAATTTTGAGGAAATAAATAAATAAAAAAAAGTATAATAACTTAGTGAAATGTTATTTTTAAAGCATAATAAGCAATCACATTAATGCACTAATTGCTCTAATCACAAAGCAACGATTACTTGTCAATAGTATTCTTGTAATTATATTAATTTTTCGTCATATTATTTATGTCCAAAAAAGAAATACATATTTGGTATCCCCATTCACGTTGGGGAGAAAATATTCGGTCCAATGAGAAATATTTCTTTTCTTACTTTCTCTTTAAACAAAAAATAACGATAATCAATCTAAAAATAGTTTAAGATAACATTTATTTTCGTTTTTCTAAGGGAGGAAAAATGGAGTACCAATAATAACCTAATATTTATAGGCAATATTTTTCGAAGCTTTTGTTATTATCGAACCTCCAATCCTTCCGAAGGCACTAAGTGGAGTAGATCGGGACGTAGGACCCGCCACTGTCCAGCTCAGCAATGGCATGTCCCTCTCAAGCCCCTCTGGCATAGTTGGTAGGTGAACCGACATTGCCACGTCATACACTCATATTCGTGTAGTTGGAATCTTTGGAACCAGTGTAGTTCCATTATCTTTGGAACCAAATATTCCTCCATTTTTTTGAATTTAAAATATAATTTTGAATTTTTTTTAATAATTTGATAGAAAATGATTTAATATAATGACTTTTATAATAATTTGATGAAAATGATTTATATAATGACTAAATTATTTATACAAAATTTTATTAAAAAATTTAAGGGGCAATTAGTTTCAAGCCCCGTCTTTCATCTTAATTAGTACTAAGGAACACTAGGATTTTAAAATTAGTAATTAGTCCCTAATGCATTAAATCTAATGAACCATTCCATAAATGAATTTGTTCAATACCCACACTACCCATCTCAATCAAATAAGGTAACAACTACATTCACGTAATTAAAAGAAGGAAAGTAGACTTTTTACAAATTTCTATTTTTAAACACTTACAATTTGGACGTATTAATTTCATTATTATTATTCTGAAATATCATTTCAAAAACTCATATTTTAACAGTTAATTCCAAGTTGTATTATATAACACGATTTTCTAGTATTGTAACAGATACTACATAATACAATTACTGTAATAATATGAACAAATCTAAATAGTTTATATATGTCAGGCAAAAATATATACAGATAAAAATAGTTTATATATCATTTGGAATCATACAGACATGTAAATATAGTTTATGTATTTTATGTAAATATAAATAGAAATATACTAAATCATAGTTTAAACAACTAATTTCCAATTGAAAAAATTTTAATAGAATTTCTATGTGGAACATACTAATATATGCATTGTATAAACTAATTTTTATTACAGTTAAATATTTTTTAAAAAAAAATCCTTAAAACAATAGAACATCAATAACAAAATATTAATAATAATATAAGACAATATAGATGTGTATTGGTACCTTCAGCTCACGGAGGTTCAATGAATGGAGTGTAATTGTTTGTAGTACATAGTTATTGAGTCCCTTCTGCTCCGATTGCACACGTCGGAATTCCAAGCGTCATGACCATTGGACAATCATCAATTCGTTTTAATGGGTTTAAATGCTGCTATTGATTATATCCAAGGAACGGAAAAACTCGGTAGGAACAATCATGTCTGACAATAGTGGTAGGTCTCTTAAAAGAACAATTAGTTTGCCAAAAATTGAGGAACCAACCAAGCGCCAAAAGATGAACGAACAAACATCCCCACAAGGTTTCACTTAATCAGATATTGAACATAATCATTTATTAAAAGAGAATATACTGTAATCGTTTATTAAATATAAGCTATACATATCTTGATTATTTGTATATTATATTATTAATAATATGTAATTAAACATGATATTAATAAAACATGTATAATTTAAGTACATATTATTGATATTGCCAGTATGTAATAAAGGAACCGTTAATCAAGATTAAAATTAACAGCCATTTTATTGATAAAGTTTTCCAAAATTTGAATATTGACGTCTATTATACCCACGATCCATGGAAATTATTATTTATATAGTAATGTAACGTAATTCTACCCACAATCCATTCCAATTATTAGGTAAATGCTGGGCAAGTCATTAAAATGCTATGTGTTGACCTTAAAGTCAATTAATCTTATTTTGATAATTACAATAAGTTAATAAAGTGTTATTTAACTCGGTTGTTCCAATGATGATAGCCATTAGCCGACATCTTTTCCAACCAAGTGTGACGTCAAACCGATATAGTCAAACTCTCACACAAATGCTTCTACTCACAAGAAATGAACTCAAGTGATATACATGTGCTATAAAAAGCCAGGAAAAGATCTAGATCATCAAGCAAGTGAAGATATGCACAAGAATGATCTCCACATGTTCTACAAGTTATCAAAACCAAGAAAGGATCAAGAACATCAAACAAGTAAAGATACGCACAAGAAAATCAAGCATCACGAAGACTCGAATTATCATTAAATGGAGTGAGTGCTTAGATTTTATGTAAAGATACTTTATTGATCAAATCCCTATAGCTCAAACATATTCTTACATCTTTTAAAGATTGATTCAAACTAGCTTGAAATTGAATTTATTTGAAAAACATCATTTTACAAAAATCGAGTTTCAAAATAAATTCATATTAATTTTAAATGATCATATTTTAAGCTATAATAAAAATATGTCTCTTAGAAACATATCTTTGAGGTTCAAAAATTATTAGAATTTTATTTGAAACTAAATTGTTAAATTGCAAAAATATTTTTATTTTACATTTAAAATTCGCTCAATTTTTGTCCAGTTTTGATCTAACGGTAAAATGGAGGCCTTTCAGAACTCCGATCATTTTGAAATTTTTACAGTAGTTAGACAACATCTCCTGGCAATTTTGACTAAAATTTGAGCATGATACAACGATCTAATTGGGATAAATTAACAAAACAATTTTGAATTTTTTTGTCAAAACTAGCTGTTGGAACTTTGACAAATGTGTAATTTTGACCCATTAATTAATTAATCCACTACAAACGGCTACAAACTTTTTCAAGCTATAAATATGAGTTTTAAGACTCATTTTTAACAACTTGAATGATCATAAAAAACCATTTTTTCATATATTCTTATTATTCAAGTATTCTAGCTAAAGCATTGATCAATCTCTTCATTCTTTGAGCTTATATTCATTGATCAATATTGATATCTCTTAGTGTGAACTTCATTTATATTTTTTCATATACAAGAGAGATATTGTACATTGGTGTTTGTCACCAAAACTCATTTGAATCATAATTGTGAGAGGTGTATCTCATAGATTAGCAAGAGGGATTTCTTGTGAAAGTATTGAAGGTGTTTTCAATACTTGTGAAAGTGTGTGATAAGAATACACTTGTAGAGGTTTGATCTTCACCCGGAAGGAGATCGGTTATAGTGGAAATTCTCGGGGAACTAACCGAGCGGCGGAGTAGGGGGAACAAGCGGAACCGTGTGGACAAAAAATCTTCGACTTCAAATTGGTTCAATCTTTCTTACTCAATCTCTTTATTTATTTGTTATATTAATTGATTAAAGTTGCTTATATTATTGCTTATTCTTGGGATTGATTATTTAATTGATTGTTTTCCTTGATAAACTTATTTAACTAAGTTGCTTTGTTTAAATATTTTAAAAACGTTTTAATTCCGCATTAAGTTTTTTAAAACTATATTCACCCCCCTTCTAGGGTATTTTCCGACCTACAATTGGTATCAGATGTTGTACTATTGTTTTGATTTAACAATCTTAGAGTTTACGATTATGTCTATTTATCAAGGAACCGGAATCAATGAAGGTTCTTCCACCATTGACCACCTCTATTTGATGGCAAAAATTATAGTTATTGAAAAAGTCGTATGTGTACTTTTCTTCAAGCTAGTGATTTTGAACAATGGAAGGTTACACTCATTGGACCCTATGAGATTACCAAAACCGATGAAAAGGGTAAAGTCACTCCTAAATCCATTTCCGAATATGATGAGCATGATATTAAGAAAACCCAATTTAATGCTAAAGCCTTGAATGCCCTACATTATGCATTGACTATGGATGAATACAACAAAAATTTTAATTGTAAAACCGCCAAAGAAATTTGGGATAAATTAGAAGTTACCTATGAAGGAACCTCATAAGTTAAGGATGATAATATTAATATGCTTGTTCATGATTATGAACTTTTCAAAATGGAGCCTAATGAATCACTTGCCTCTATGTATAGTAGGTTCTCTATTATTACTAATGCTTTAGATCTTCTTGGAAAGGAATATTCAAATAAAGACAAGATTCGAAAAATTCTTAGAACACTTCCCAAGAAGTGGAAACCTAAAGTAACGGCTATTCAAGAAGCCAAGAATCTCAAGACGCTAAGCATGGATGAACTCTTGGGTTCACTTAAAACTCATGAGAAGGAATTGGCAAGAGAAGAAGAAAGTGATTCAAAAGCCAAAAGGTCACTAGCTCTCAAAGCAACTCAACTAGATGATGATGAGGAATTGATAATAGAAGATGGGGATATGGCTCTTCTTTCTAGAAAATTCATAAAATTTCTAGCCAAGAAGAAGAAATTTCAAGAAAAAGAAAACAACTTTGATCCTTCATAAAGAAGAAACAATGATCGATCTATTCAACCAAGAGTTGAAAATGAAGAAGAAAAAAAGTGTTTCCATTGCCATGAACCAGGGCATTTCAAAACAAATTGCCCGGTTAGAAGAAAGGAAAGAAGAGATAAAAGAGACAAAGCCTTTAAGCAAGTAAGACACGCCCTTCACTACACCAAAAACAGCTTTTTATGACTATTGATTTCGCGAGGTTTGTGACTGCCAATGGCAGTCATAAGTGTTGTGACTGTCATTAACAGTCACAAAGGTGGAATAGATATAATGTTGAATATTTGTGACTGTTTCTGACGGTTATAATTTTTTTTTTATTTTGTTACTGATTTGTCACTGATTTTAACAGTTACAATTTAATTGTAACTGTTTATATCAGTGATAATTTACCCCTCTTTTTGTTCCAGGTTTGTAACCGTTATGGGCAGTAATAATTTTACAATAAAACGACGCAGTTGGATTATTTTTATAAATACATTTGAGACAAACCCTATTTTCTCAGTATCACTCTTCTTATCTCTATATCCCTAGATCTATCACTATCACGCAGCTCCGCTCCGCTTCATTCTATCTCACAGTCTCACTCCGATTCACTCCATTGGAATCCTATATATCAGGTTTTTAATCACTCTCACTTTGATTTCTTAACTTTTGTAAATCAAATTTGGGGTTTTTTGGGTTGAGATATAGGGGTTTTTTAGATTGATTACGAAAATACCTCACTCCGATTCACTTTCTCTCCATAGGTTTGATACTACTCTCAGATTCGATGATTGCTTATTTGTAAGTTTGAATCTATATTTTCCTTGTTCATAGATCTCTCACTCCGATTCACTCCATTGGAATCCTATATATCAAGTTTTTAATCACTCTCACTTTGATTTCTTAACTTTTGTAAATCAAATTTGGGGTTTTTTGGGTTGAGATATAGGGTTTTTTAAGATTGATTATGAAAATACCTCATTCCGATTCACTTTCTCTCCATAGGTTTGATACTACTCTCAGATTTGATGATTGCTTATTTGTAAGTTTGAATCTATCTTTCCTTGTTCATAGATCTTTAATATTAATTTTGTTTTGGTTAGCTTCTATACATAATCAGTAGTTTGATTCAATATAACTCTTTCCAGATTTTTGATTTTTTAATTGATTTTTGAATTTGTTTTAGGCTCAAATGGTAGTTGGGTTACATTGGTAAGATAAGTATCCAATTCAACACAAGTATACTATTTAAAAAGTTTGTTCTCCCATTTCAATCAGTAATCAGGAAAGCATAAATTATTAATCTCTTATTCTTTTACATGCAGCAATCTCTACTAAAAGATAAAGCAGGAAGTAAAAAAGTTGTTGCTGTTGCTGCCGCCAAATGTACGTATAGATGTTATTTTTGTTTTGTTTGCAAATAATTGAACTTAACCTCTCCATTAATTTGATTGTTTAATTAAAAGTAATATAAATGTCAATGATTCTCTTTTTTTCCCCTCCTCTTGAAATCGATAATAACATGATCATTATGTGGCTGTTGTATTCAAGGGTTAGACGCAAGATAACTAGAAAATACTGAAGTTACTCTGTTCTTTAGTGTTTTCCGCAGCTTAGGCAGTTGCTAATGCTCATTTACTGAGCTTTCTGCTAACTTCAGTACTCTTGTGTTATTGCCGGCTACCTTTGAACTAAGAATGAAAACATTAGGCTACAAGGCTGTTGTATCTTTAAACTAACAGCTTGTTGGTGGTGGACTCGACCTTGTTAACGAGGAGACAGATAAGGCTGAGGCTAGTGGTGGTCACCGTGGTGGTGATTAGGCCTTCAAGATTTGTAAATAATTCATTTAATTAATTTCTAAATGCATGTATAATAAATTGAAAGTTTAAGAGTTAACAAGATTTGCTCACAATCAATTCTTAGGAGATGATATAACCCCGGCCCCTACACACACACCAGAAAAAGAAAAGAAAGGATATGATGTAAACAGGTATGTTGTGTTTATTGTAAAAATATTGACACTAACGGGCATAACAATTTGTGTATTGCACACTAACATTTTTTTCTGGTAAATTGTGCCTCGATATCTTTTATCAACCACATCATATAGGTTTTGTCTGTTTTATTTGTTTAATGAATTTTATTTGATTATGTGTGTAGACACCCCGATCCGTGACCCCCGCAAGAACCCTAACGACCTCCGAGAACTACTATTTTGGGTCCGGGACCCACCCGAGAACCCGGTACTACACTAGGAGGGTTTGTCGCCCGACAAACTTGTTTTTTAGAGAGATTGTCGCACGACATATCACATTGTCGCGCGACAATCCCTGATATGTCGCGCGACAATTCCACTATGTCGCACGACATTCCCCCTCTGCACCAGACCAACCACTTTCTGACACATCAATCTGTCAGAACCATCACTTCAGCCGTTTGTCGCGCGACATATGGGTATGTCGCGCGACATATCACAATGTCGCGCGACATTCTCCTTTTTTAAGGAAATGTCGCGCGACAATCTCTCCCGAGCAGTATAAATAGGCCAACACCCCCAAGGGTTCAAGGGCAGCAATTGGAATCTGAGAATTTGGAGCTTTAGATTTGATTTTTATCAAGCACTTTTCTACTATTATCTTATTTCTGAAGAATTATCGAATCTATCCTCGACACTCGACGTGTCCCGTCTCCGGAATCGATTTCTCGAAAATATTTAAAGAAAGAGAAGATTATTATCGCCGGAGATCCCTCTGCCGTATTATATTTTCTTTCTTATTATTATTCTCGTCGGGAAGGTAAAGAAAGTCCCTTCTAGTATTTAAGATTAGATATCTGTGTACTTGTTTTACTTCTGTTATTCTGTCCACGTTTTATTTGAATAAACTTATTGTCAAGTTACCAATAGTCTACCGTTTTTAAAACAAAAGACCCTGATAAAACTACTTTCAAAACCAGAAGAGTAAGTACATTATCGTCCGGATAAACCCTGTTTTCAAACCCCGGACCGATAAAGACTTATCTAGGAATTAAAATCCACATATCTTGTCTTTTCCATAGACTGCGACGTGTCTGATAAACTCTCCTCAAAGAGTTCAAATTCCATATTGAATTAGTCCCGACATAAAGATCCGAACCTTTTTCAAAATAATCACAACTCGAGAAAACTGTCATTATCTGAGGAAATAATACGGAATACTCTTTCAAAAATAAAAGGTTTTTGTCATTTGTCATTACATCTTTTAAATATAAAAACATCGGATCTCGGAACACAAAGGTTTTCATTCCTTTCCCCGTTTTCCCAAATTAGGGTTTTTTTTTTATTATTTATTTAGAAAGTAGTAGACTGTCGGTAAAAGCATCCAAGTTTTTCAACATAGAATAAACATATAAGACCACTAGAGACCGAAAGGGCGGAATGGGTGCTTAACACCTTCCCAAACCGTAATATAGTTTCCGAACCCTATAAGAATCCCGGTTTCGCAGACAAACGTGTAAAGAAAGGCTTGTCTATAGCCTTTCCTCTTACACGACCTTTTTTGTCCGTTTTCTTGTAAAACGTACTGGCGACTCTGAATGAACCCCCTTGCATCTAGAAATAGAACGTAGGGACACTTGATATGAATCAACGAAAACGCTCCAGCAAATGGAACGACGGAATCAGTTCCGACGTCCCATGACCCCCACCACCAACGGGGACGAGACCCGGGGGGCCGCATTTGCGGATTCTCACAATGTGATACCATGCCATTGTTATATCTGCTATATTCATCGTCTCTAACTTCACGTTTAAAACTATTATTAATTGTATGGTTAGCGGATTGTGTAAGAATTGTTTGTCCTAAAATGCAAGCACACGGTCACGGAAAAAATTGATACCCGTACATACTTAATGAAGCAGAACCTCCAGCTACTTAATTCAAGATTGAGAGCATGATCGCACATGAATTTGAAATACGTAAAGACCTGCTATAAAATAAGGGAAAATCTGTAAACTATAGACCAGTGGAAAGGCAAGTGTACTCCACAATTGATAGTTTTTCTGCATATTTGCATATATATCCTCTTGAATTATGCCCTTCCTAGCCTGTAATATATAATTTCCAATATACAATTTAAAATTTCAGAAAGAATAAATTAAACAGCTAGAAGCCAATTTGATTCCAGAACATAAGTTCGATCATATTTATATCATTAAGATCTGAAGCTAACGTACTCCTGTTTATATATGATTTCTGTAAAAAATATATCTTTTACTACTTTAAAAATTGTAAACTGATTATAGGCCTCATTTGAAAGATCATGGACAGTTCTGTCCAACTTTCTAATTAAAGTTAGTTGTTCCTTCAATCAGATCCTTAGTGAACAAAAGTATTGAGGCAAACACTGAAATGTATGATTTATAGAATTGTTCATCCAACTACAACAGGTTTTGAAAATTTTATCAGCAGGTTAATTTCAAACTAATAATAAATGTTTATATTAGTCTTATCATTCATTATTTACTTTATTTTTTCACAGATTTCAATGTGAATATATGGTTCAAATACATTTAAGAGGTATTTTTTAAGATTTAAAAGTAATAGAAAATCCAAGAAAACGTCGGATAGAGGTCAATGACGATATTCGCAAAAAAAGGATTTATTAATAATTTGGTTACCAACGAGGTTGTTTTGATTATGTTTGTAGACAAGATCAGATGTGGTGACATTTTATGGATAAGCTATTACTCTAGTTATAAGTAATTTTATTTTAGAAGTATAAAAGTCAAAAAATATCCTGCAGCTTGAAACCTTTTTTTTTTTTCTGGTTACTGCTGGGAGTTGTTGTTTATAATATAATATAATATTAGTATATTCATTTATTTTCCTATTTGCCTATTGGGAAAAATATTGATTTTTGTTAATTTTTACGGAGTGTCAATTTATAATTAATCCAAATCATTAATACTAGAATCTGGACACACACTATGCTGCAATATTATACTTGGTATAGACTAAAAATACTTTAATATATAATATATGGTTCTCTCTAGTCAAGTAGTAAAGTGATAAATGTAGCTTGAATAAAATTATTACTTGTGTTGTAGCTATTCTTTGCCTGAATCAAGCAATTAATAAACTGTCCAACCTACCATTTATGAGCCCCCTTTTAACTTGCCCGGTCCTATTATTTTACTTTTTTGGAACTTTCTTGACCTTAGTGTATTCTGTACTCTTAACCCTAAGTATTATAATACTTAGTTAAAAAATTAGATGTCAAAGTCAATTAATCTTATTTTGATAATTACAATAAGTTAATAAAGTGTTATTTAACTCGGTTGTTCCAATGATGATAGTCATTAGCTGATATCTTTTCCAACCAAGTGTGACGTCAAACCGATATAGTCAAACTCTCACACAAATGCTTCTACTCACAATAAATGAACTCAAGTGATATACATGTGTTATACAAAGCAAGGAAAAGATCTAGATCATCAAGCAAGTGAAGATATGCACAAGAATGATCTCCACATGTTCTACAAGTTATCAAAACCAAGAAAGGATCAAGAACATCAAACAAGTAAAGATACGCACAAGAAAATCAAGCATCACGAAGACTCGAATTATCATTAAATGGAGTGAGTGCTTAGATTTTATGTAAAGATACTTTATTGATCAAATCCCTATAGCTCAAACATATTCTTACATCTTTTAAAGATTGATTCAAACTAGCTTGAAATTGAATTTATTTGAAAAACATCATTTTACAAAAACCGAGTTTCAAAATAAATTCATATTAATTTTAAATGATCATATTTTAAGCTATAATAAAAATATGTCTCTTAGAAACATATCTTTGAGGTTAAAAAATCATTAGAATTTTATTTGAAACTAAATTGTTAAATTGCAAAAATATTTTTATTTTACATTTAAAATTCGCTCAATTTTTGTCCAGTTTTGATCTAATGGTAAGATAGAGGCCTTCCCAAACTCCGATCATTTTGAAATTTTTACAATAGTTAGACAACATCTCCTAGAAATTTTGACTAAAATTTGAGCATGATACAACGATCTAATTGGGATAAATTAACAAAACAATTTTGAATTTTTTTGTCAAAACTAGCTGTTGGAACTTTGACAAATGTGCAATTTTGACCCATTAATTAATTAATCCACTACAAACGGCTACAAACTTTTTCAAGCTATAAATATGAGTTTTAAGACTCATTTTTAACAACTTGAATGATCATAAAAAACCATTTTTCATATATTCTTATTATTCAAGTATTCTAGCTAAAGCATTGATCAATCTCTTCATTCTTTGAGCTTATATTCATTGATCATTATTGATATCTCTTAGTGTGAGCTTCATTTGTATTTTTTCATATACAAGAAAGATATTGTACATTGGTGTTTGTCACCAAAACTCATTTGAATCATAATTGTGAGAGGTGTATCTCATAGATTAGCAAGAGGGATTTCTTGTGAAAGTATTGAAGGTGTTTTCAATACTTGTGAGAGTGTGTGATAAGAATACACTTGTAGAGGTTTGGTCTTCACCCGGAAGGAGAACGGTTATAGTGGAAATTCTCGGGGAACTAACCGAGCGCGGAGTAGGGGGAACAAGCTGAACCGTGTGGACAAAAAATCTTCGACTTTAAATTGGTTCAATCTTTCTTACTCAATCTCTTTATTTATTTATTATATTAATTGATTAAAGTTGCTTATATTATTGCTTATTCTTGGGATTGATTATTTAATTGATTGTTTTCCTTGATAAACTTATTTAACTAAGTTGCTTTGCTTAAATATTTTAAAAAACGTTTTAATTTCGCATTAAGTTTTTTAAAACCCTATTCACCCCCCCCCCCTCTAGGATATTTTCCGACCTACACTATGATTTACCAGTAAATTATTAAATGTGCTTCATTTCAATGCACTAAAATTGCGACATTAAGCTATCCTATTTATTACTTTGTTAATTAGTGGTTTTAAAACATGAGCGTTTATCGAGCGTTATATAAGCACAGTTGATATTATTTTTATAAGTAAATAATATGATAATATTTACATATACTAATAATTTTTTATTAGTAAATAGTATTTTCTTCTATTAGACAGATATAACTAATTTTTTGTTTAAATAGCTAATATAACAAAATATGCGTCTTAAACATGTAATTGAACAGATATAATTATTAATTACATACAGTTTAACAATATATACAGATATAATTTACATATTGATGATGTGTATTTTATATTTTATTTAAGAAAATTAACAGATACAACTTTAACTAATGCAATTTAACAAAATATATACAGATACAAATTAAAAAAATACAATTTAACTATATAACAAATTAATCACATAGTTATTCGCAGATATAATTTAAATAACAGATTATACGTTGTATATAGGTAATTGAACAGATATAATTAATAATTTTACATAATTTTTTTTTAAAAAAAATTACAATTACATACAGATACAATTTACATGCAATTGATAATTTTTATTTTAAATTTTATGTAAGAAAATAAACAGATAGAAATCTAACGAATACAATTTAACAAATATATACAGATACAAATTAAAAAAAATAAATTGAACAGATATAATTAATAATTGCATACAATTTAATTTTTTTTAACAATTACTCCCTTATATATTTTATGTAAGAACATAAACAGATACAAATCTAACAGATACAATTTAACAAAATACACACAAATACAAATTAAAAATAATTACAATTTAACTATATAATAAATTAATTATAAAGTTATTTACATATATAATTTAAATAACAGAAAATACAGAACTATTGTATATGATTATATGCACAGATAAAACTTAAATAACAAATTAAAAAAAATTACAATTACATACAGATACAATTTACATACAATTGATTATTTATATTTTATATTTTAACTAAGAAAATAAAAAGATACAATTTTAGCAAATACAAGTTAACAAATATATACAGATACAAATTAAAAGAAAATTGAACAGATATAATTAATAATTACATACAATTTAAAAAAATAACAATTACTCCCTTTTATATTTTATGTAGGAATATAAACAGATACAAATTAAAAATAATTACAATTTAACTATATAGCAAATTAATTATATATATGGTTATGTACGTATGTAATTTAAATAAAAAAAATATAAAATTATTGTATATGATAACACAAATATATATATATATATATATATATATATATATGTTTACCAAAGTTTAAGTAAGTGTAAAATAACACACACACACATATATATATATATGTGTGTGTGTGTGTGTTTATATATATGTTTACCAAAATTTAAGTAAGTGTAAAATAAAAAATATAACGGATATGTAACACTAATGTATGTAAAAATCATAATTTCTACAAATAAATTGTAAAATTACATGAATAACTATAATCATAAGAAGAAAAAAATATCAACATCTATAATAAGAAAACGTGTAAATGTAAAAAAAACACACACACATATATATGTATATATATTTAAAATTCAAAATTACAACGTGTATATTTATTTTCCAATTAGAAATTCAAAAATCAAGGTTTAAATATTTTATTATAGAAACAAACATTTGATTTGCAGTTACTACTTAATTTAATTAAAATACTAAATTCCCTAAATCAAACATATGTTTTCCTTTTTCAATTCAAAATTCAAGAATATAAATCTCAATTAATAAACCTAATATTAAGCAAGTGTTAACACTTTCTAAAATCCACATAAAGGCCAAAATAGTCATTTTTTCAATGCCCTCCATGTTTCACAACTATTATTAAAGGAAACCCTAGGTCAAATGGTCAACATAGGGATGTACCACTAATTTCTAAAACTAGGTGATCCTTTTCACTAATATGTTTCAAAACTAGGGGCTAAATCCTAGTTTTCTAAAAATGGAATCCAAAAATAACTATAATAAAAAGTTTATACAAATGTTCATTTTCAATCTTTAAAATTTTAGATTATCATCTCACTCACTTTTAAATTAAATATTCTTATAAAATATTATGAATATGATCTACTTATGTTAAAGATTATTTCCATCAAGTTTCATAAGAAAATTAATCCATTTAACATTCAAACTATATCCCATTTAACGAAATTAGACCAAAAAAGAATAAAGAGTAATTAAGCCTAAATGTTTATTTCCACTCTCTATCCTTATAAAGGCTATGTTATCTTCATAAGTAACTATAAGAAAACTTCTTTTTTTAACTACAAGAGATGGATGATCGATTGACTAGTTCACTACTGGACAATTGTTGGGGCCAATAGTTTCAAGGACGTCCCACAGCAGTATACTTAAATTTACGAGCAAAAATTAGTCATACATTCAATGTGGTATAGGCAGGACCGGAGCCATGAATTAATTTTAGGAAAGGGCCAAATTAATAAGGCTCTAAGAATTTTTTGCATATATTGAAGACTTTAATTGGCTATTCCATATCAAATAACAAATTTTAATCTCAATATTTAATGATCTAATAAGCAAATCAATCTCAATAACCAACAAACAAATATATTAATAAGCAAATAAACATTAATAACCAACAAACAAATATATTAATCAATATTATATTAAAAAAAAGTCAAAATCCAAGAAAACACCGGAATCCTAATATTCAAAATAATAAGAAAAAAATATAATAAGAAAGAAATTTGACCTAAAAGAAAATAAATGAGTTGCGGAGTGTAGAGTAAATGAGGGTCGGAGAAGAAAAAAGAATGGAAAAACTAAGCTACGGAGTGTAGAGAAAAACGGCAATATATAGAATTACAGAAGAAGGAGAAAATAAAAAATGAATTGACTAAGGCAGTGGGCTCTGGGCGATCTAAACATAACATAACATAATTACAAGACATTACCTTAAACTCTTAAATCATATTGCACAAACACCCCATCACCACTAACCAAGTTATACTATGGGTATTCTTAAACATACCCACAAAATTATTCAATTCACCACTCTTTGGGAAACATTAAACCCACCCCACTAATTTTACCTTATTCCTTTCACCTTACCCCAGTTCTTTTTTAAATGCCAAACGAGACTTAAAATCCAATTCAATACCACAGCCTGACTCCAGCCACCATTCTCCAATAAACTAACTATTCAATAGAACAACCAAATTATATTATCTCTTTCATCAGTTCATGTATAAATCCAATAAAAACACCATCACCAAGTCCCACCATCCATGTCGTGATTGCAATGGCGATCGAGACAAAGCAACTGAGATGCTCTTTTGCGACAATTTATTTCACTCTGAAGAACAATAATAATTTTAAGGGTATCTTAACACTTTGTTACATGAAGTAAAGAATATTGTGTGTGTATATATATAGGAGTTCTAGATCTCAAAATTACTGAATGTAGAATCAATTGCAATGTATAAATTTAATCAGTTTGCGAAAGAATCATTTTGGAGAAGAGGGGTATTTTTGGGTGAATACTAGTTGGGAGGGAGATTGAAACAGGAGATGTGCAGAGATAAATTGCGGGAAAGATAAATTGCATGTAGGTTTTGTGCAAATGTAAGATTGGGATGGAGAAGATATGTCGATTCCATGGCATAAACATACTTTAATTGCAATATCCAGTTATGTTATTTTTTTCTTTAACGCAAGGAAATAAAGCTTTTTCATTCTCATGAAAACATCGCCTTCACCTATAATTATATCAAGCTTCAAACAATGGGGGTTTTCCACTGTCTTTCTGCAAAGAGGAAAGTTCTTCTTCATTATTGATATTATTACTTCATTTAACTATGATGAAGGTAATGGTATTGATACGAGCCAACAAGTGATGTTTAATTATGGTGAATCTGATATTCCTCGACGAGAATGAAGTTCGTTAATTTCTACCAAATCTTTGTGTGAGACTTAATAATACGGAATCAAATAACCCAATTCCGATCACCATACTACCAGAATCACTATCCCAATTGC